>OU426988.1:187501398-192301398 GCA_911387755.1 Chrysotoxum bicinctum
GTCATTTTAAAGGTAATGAAGAGACTTAGAAGAGCGTCGGAGCGGATTTTTAATTTTGGGCTCTATTTTTGAATAATCATCTTTTGAAAAACATTAAAATTGCTCATTTTCCAATGCATTTTTTAATGTGTAGTTATGTGAAAAGATCATCATAACTTTCCCAAAATGACATAATGCTTTCTGAAATTGTTTATATTAAAAAAAAGTAATCAAAAAGTAACTTTTTATTGCAAAATTAACACATTTTATAAAAGCCTTTTTTTTGCACAAAAGTCGTTACTTTTGTTTACTGGCTGTTTTTAGTTCATCTATTTGCCAAAACGTGGTTTTTTTCGAAGATAGCTATTTTTTGTTGGAACTGAAGCAAAAAGAAGTATGACGAACATGAAAGGCGAGTAGGCTTTTGGGTATAGGAGAAGTTCAGTAAAGGGGTGGTGTAGAAGGGGAAGAAATGGATGTGAGCAGAACCACGGTGACGGTGGATGATAATATTTGAGGGCTATGGTGGTATAGGGATTGGTAAGCGATGCGTATGGTGTGAATGTAAAATGAAGCAAGGGAGTAGATTTAACTTGTTGGATTGTTTTGTGTGTTTTTAGGAAGAAAAGTAACTACATATGTACATTGGTTGGTATGCGAAAAGTATTGAATGTATTATTATGAAGCTCGGTATGTTTGCTATGATAAGAAATCGGTTTGTATCTTATTTTGTATTGCGACGAACGACGAGGTGAATATCCTTTTTTTCGAATAGGTATTAGTTTTTTAATAATTTGGACAAAAAATATTGGATTTTGAGGGAATTATTCATTCTAATTGAAAAATCTTGAAATTTTTCATTTTTGAGCTAAAATTTTCAACTTTTTCATTTCAAGGCAGGTATTATCTAGTTTTTGCAATTTTGAGAAGAGATATTAGAGTTTTTAGGACATTACCCAACCCCTTTTTATTAAAATGACTTTTTTAAAGCAGAATACAATATTCTCATAAGATAAAATATTAAATTATCCTTTCTTCGTGAACTTTTCTTATATATAAAAATGATGTTTGTCCTAGAGTGGGCGCAAGGTCAATTATAGATTTTGTTTATTTTGTTCTATTATAATTAGAAAATTCTTTATTTAGACAATACAAGAATATTATAAGAAGTATATAAAAGAAAATAGAACAATGACATACTATGCCGTCTGTCGAAATAATTGACGTGTATTCTTACATTGATTCATTATTGAGTTGAAACTATAGCGTTATAAAATAATTAATTTAAAATAAAAACATTAGTTAGTCTGTTGGATTTAAGTTACTGTTTGCAAATACATTTATACAAAGCAAAATTATGAATTTATTTGTTTAATTATTACAAAGTTATTACTATATTTACAATAGATATCTAAAAAAAAGAATTGTCCAACATATCGTAAATTATGAAAAAGTTAGACAAAGTCGTTTAAAATTTTCCGCCAATATATTTAAAATTAAACTAAAAAAACATTTTCCAAATATTTAATCATAATATAACTTACCAATTTGATAGATAAGGAGTAAGGTATAACTCTTTATCTCTTTATGGTGTGATTCAAATTCCCTTCCCTTGAAAACCAAGAAATGTAAAATTATGACTTTCACTCCTCAAAACTATCACAATTAGCTTTCAGTTTGAAATTCATTTGAGGCAACAGATGCTGCATGGAAGATTTTAGATGAAGAAGGTAAAGCAGTTGCATTTAAATTTTTTGAGAATGTTGAGGAAGCCGCAGCATCAGATATTGTGTCTTGAATAAAATTTTTATCTTGAATTGAATTTGAATCTTGATTTGAATTTGTATCTTGAAATGAATTTGTAGATTCAACCGTCTGGAAGTATAAAAAAAGCAATCGTTTATTACAAAATTGCAGTATTTTTTTATAAACTCTAGAAAGCTAAGACCGCAGTTAAAGCTATCATTGAAATGCGTCAATCAAAATTTTGTTTTGAAGTTTTCAGACGAATAAGATAACAAAATTTAATTTTAATAATATTAAATTAAAAATTAAAGGTTATAGAAATATTTTCCAAAAAAACATACGATTTCGAATAGAACTTTTCTTTAAATCAATTTTTAATTTTTCACTGATCATAAGCGATTTCAAAGATCATCGAAAAACCGAGCACGGATTTAAAGAATAGTTTTAATCGAAATCGTATTTTCATTTTTGAAAAATTTTTGCAACGAAACAAAAAACAATCTAAAGAATGAAATATTTAACTTTAAGGCACAACAAGTGCTTTTGTCGATCTTAAATATATTTTTTACCTGGAATAAATTTTTTCGAAAATAACTTAGGTATCTGTCCAAGATTGTTGGTGCATTTTATGCAAATCACTTTCTACTTTTATAGGTACCTATACTTTGTATACCTACAAAAAATCTTAAAATTACGTCTAAACCTAAGATTTCAAAGATATTATTGTAATTCTTTTTCAACTAACCATAACCAAACTCCAAATCCAATACCTAAATATCCTCACTTCACTTATTCCCAGACTATTAGCCCAACACAACCTACTTCTAGCAATAATACTTCCCAATAACACTCAAATCACCCAAAAACAAAAAATCCTTATCACTTTGCTCATTCCCAGGCTTTCCACCCTTGCTTGCGCCCTTTTGCTTGTAATTGGCCAATTGCTAGGGGCGGCTTGCGCCCTTTTGCTTGTATGTTTTGAAAGTTTAATCGCTTCAAAAAAATATTATAAATCGGCAAATTGCTAGGGGCGGCGCAAGCCTTGCCGCCCCAGGCTGTAGCCCTTTTAGCCCTAGGGTAAATACGCCCCTGCTTATAAATAAACACGTAATGTCTATTTTGTAAACACAAAATTGTTATTTGTGTTTATTTGCCGTAGAGTTATAATCTTTCAGCCGGAGTTAAGCTTTTACGATATATCGTATTTTGTTTCATTTCAACGCACACCAAACGAAACAAAAAAAACAAAACGTTTTGTAAAAAATAATTTTTTGGCTATCTAATAAAAAACGTTTTGCTTTATCCGGTGTGTTTTCAGCCTTAAGCGGTCCCTAAGCTCAATATTGTTGTACAATATTTTGTACAACAATATTGAGCAAGGCGCCCCAGACGGTTCAATATTTTATCCAATAATTTTCTCTCATCCTCTTTTCACTTTGACATTTTCACTTATTTAAATCACTCGAGGAGGTGTTTACTCTTTGACACTTGAAAATAAATAAAATAAAATGCACGACTGGGTCGCACGAACTTGCTCCTATGTAATAGTCTAAGAATTTCAAAAATTAATGTTATTAGAGAAAAACTGTTCATAAGCATAAAATTAATTTTTTAAATGACTAAACAACTTCTTTAGTAGTTGGAGGTCAAAATAGGATGCCATGTGATTCAAGCAAATATAGGTGTATGCAAGAACAAAAATTATAAGTCTTTGTAGTGGTTTCTTAAAAAAAATAAGCTTTATGTAAAAAATGTTTAAAACATTTTTAAGAAAAAATTTTAGTACGCCAATTTAAAGACTTTATTATTGTTTCATTTAATTCAATAAAATCCGTTATGCTGATAATGAGAAATTCAAAATTTTGAAAAATCGTTCTATGGTAGGTACAGTTAGTAATATCTTGTTTTCAATTTTTTTTTATTAAATTATAGGTCTTGAAAATTAATCAAAAGAAAAAAATTTAAGCAAAATTCTCGGAACCGTTTTCGAGAAAAATACGATTTTCGAAAACCATTTTTTAAGATTTGTATGGTGGGTACCGTTATTTTTGGATAAAATAAATTTCTTTTTCTCATTTCTTGTAGACTATATCAAAAAACTTTTATTTATAAAGTTTCAAAAAATCGAGCATGGGGTTTTCGAAATATTGAGTATCCAAAAAAATATTTTTACAAATCCAAAAAAATATTTTTGAAAAATTTTAATTCACAATAATATTCAAACTGTTGAAGACCTTTAGCAGAAAAAAATGATCAAAATCCGTCGTACCGTTTTTGAGAAAATCAAAAACAAAAAAAAGGGTCCAAGGGTCAACCATTACTTAGGTTTAATCAAACTAAATTATTTGAATTTTTTGTTTTTAAATCTTAGGGACAGGTTTTGAGAAAAAAAAAATATTTATAAAATTTCAAAAAAAATCATATGGCAGGTACCGTTATTTTTGGTCTTAAAAAATCAAATCAAAAACATCCGGGGGTAAAAAATTGAAACCCATATCTACCAAGTTTGAAGAAAATCGGCCGAGCCGTTTAGCTGTAATCGAACAGACAGACAGGCAGACAGACAGACAGAATTGCGAGACCCACTTTTTTGGTCTTCGCTATCATCGTAATGTCAACTTTGATCAAAATCTCGAGTTTAATTTTTTTTACGAATGCATAACTTGCCTTATAGTACCTATAAGTCGCAAGTAAAAATATTTTGCAATTGTACCCACAGACGATTCAATATTTTTATTGTGCAATAGATACATATCAAAAGGGTTTTGATTTTCTTCAATATATTGCACAATCTTGCAATATTATCCATAGATGGACAATAATATTGTTCAATATCAAATATTGCACAATAATATTGAGCGTCTAGGGACCGCTTTAACGGAATTTTCTCTCTCAAAAGTGGCATAAGAATACCAAGACAAGAAGATTCACGATAATATTATAAAATAAAACCCATATCATTACATTATTATTGGAGGATCAACTTTACTCCGTCGCTTAAACGAGTTAATAAATAAGGTTCTAAGTGTTTGTGTCTTATTTTAATTTATCCTTAATTTAAAATATCCAACTCAGCTGAAACAAAATTCTTCATGGTTTTAGATTTAGAACAGCACACCACCAAAGCGCTGGATCGGTATAGAAAAGTTTCATATCTGTCAATTACAACCACACTATTGTTAGCTGTGGAATTAAAAATTGTATTGTTCACTTACTCGACTTTAGTACTTAATTTCTGTTTGAAAATGGTGGATTATGTGTATGTGTTTATTCCTCTACATCTAATGTAAGCTTTTTAAATGGCTCTTCTCCGCAATATTTCTTTAGGATGAGGAATTTATTCCTGTGTTTATACAAAAGAATATTTCACAATGAGCAGATGAAAGAATACTCTACTTAAATCAGTGTCTGGAATGTATAGTATTTGTCAAATGCCAAAGGACAAAACTAACATCCAAATAGGCTATTTTGGAAAAGGGGAATTTGAACAGACAACTAAAATGACAACTAATTGTCTACTCTAACCGCACCTCCATCTATTCAGACAGACACATATTGTTCCCCTTCTACTTGGACTTGATGAACGTATGAATTTTACAAAAAGACGTTTTATCATCCCCCAAGGCAATGTACATTTTAAGTACTTCTCACCTGCAAGGACCTTCCATATGCCCCAGGAATGTTCTTATTTTTCCTTTGAAATTATAATTTAGTAAAGGTATGTCTTTTAGTAATAGGTAGATAGGAAAATTTTCATGAAATAAACATTTTTCAATTCATTAAATTTCCAACAAAACAAAGTGAATGAATTCCATACATTGATGACAAAGGTACATACCATAAGCGGAATAATCAAGTTACTTCCTTCCTATGCATTCCAATTGACACAAGAAAAAAAAAAAAAAAAAAACTATAATTTATGACTCGTTAATATTTTAACCCTTGAACTCGCACAGAAATTTCTACCTTTTCTTCGGATGATATCTGGAACTGCGGATGTCCCATTAATAATGCCGTTGCCATTGCCATCGCGGTGATGTCGCACAGTGTGGCATTCCTTTCCTGCTGACATTTCAATGCTAAAAAAAGAAAATACCTCTTCAATTTCTCAATTTCCTATTCTTTGAGTGTCGTTCAATATCATCTGGCATTTCCGCTAGAAAGAAAATATATTCACCAGCAAGAAACCACACACATCCCTCTGTTACGGCATTCCTTGCGAGGCAAGAAATATGAATTGGAGTTCCGCAGTTAGTAACAGAACTAACGGAAAGGACTACAACTTAAATAAACAGTTCTTTGGAAGAACCACAAGCATTCTATTCGCCGCCCCCGTGCGACAGACGGCAACGGCATCCATTGATTCGTATCGCTGTCGTTGAAGGACCATTTCGGCTAAAACATTTCAATATTCTTCCATTTCGTTATTGCAGCAGTATACGAACTATCAAAAAAAAAAAAAAAATACAAAACATATTCCAAGCGAGGAAAGGAATCAAGGATACACTGTTGAACTTAGTTTTTTTTACAACTCACAGTCACAGCCCAGAAGGAAGTGAAACACACACAATCCGGCGGAAAGTTTTCAAAAAGAAACCTAAAGGCGAATCAAAGACTGCTACCGCCATTCGAACATGCACAGATATTTGCACATCCAGTTCCGTATGTTTTTAGTTTTTGCAGCAAAGGAGGAAGTTTGATTTTAAGTGTACAGCTAAGTGCTCTAGGTATGGAACTTGAAGGCAAACGACTGGGTCGGTGGTATTTGGCTAAGGAATTCTCGAATTTCTGTCAACAAAAATAATATCAAGAGGAAAGTAGTTGAAATTTTTTCTGATCTTTAATAATAGTGTTGAGTTTATATGAACCTACTCTGTAAAGAGTAATTTGTAGAAACATCAAAACTCTTGAAGTTGTAGGTTGAATCGAAAGGCAGGTGAAACAATGAGCAAAACTATTTGGAATGGCATTTTTTGACGACATTGACGAGCTTTTCGTAGGTTAGGTTAGATTGACTGGGCTGTCAGCAGAAGAGCCGAAACACTTCGACTATGAGTTCGTCCATTGCGATAACACATTGAATGTTGGAGACTTTCTCCCTAATCAAACCAAATTGGAGCTCCTTATAAAGCGAGCGAGATTCCCTATATCTATGTATATTTTCCAGATCACTAAGATCATTTTAGTTGACATCTCCGGAATGGAGTCTACGTCTTTGGAATAAAGGAGGACATGTACAGAGAAGATGAGGAGTCAATTCCTCATCTTCATCGTCCATCCAGCTTCTGCAGAAATCTTAAGAATAAATTCCAAGCCACGTTGCCTATGTGCGATTTGCCTGAAAATATGTAATATTTGGGGCGTTTCAGATCCAGCATTGGCCAAATCTATTTTGTCGGTAAACAGCTGGTGATATTGTTTTTACATAAGCATAAGCTTACACATAGTGTTGGGAATATCTATATTTATTCCACTTTTGGAGAGTTTGTCAGCTTTACAATTTTCTGAATTATAGCTCTGGCCTTGCATCCAGAAGAGTTGAATGGTAAACTGCTGCGCTATCTTCATCAGAGACGATCGGCAGTTAAGGGCTATCATTGAGCTGGTAGAGACAGAATCAAGAGATTTAATGGGTGCTTGTCCGTCCAAAATATGATGTTATCTTTGATTGATATCAGGTTTTCCTTAAGCCATCACAGGATGGCTTCTTCATCGCCAAAAGTTCCGCTTGGAATACGCCACAGTGATTGGGAAGACGAAAAGGGAGACTTAATTTTAGTCTGTATGAGACTACCAACCTCGTCATTAGCTTTTGGTCCATTGGTGTAAGAATGGATTGAAATGGATATTTCCCGGTAATGTCATGTTCTCCCAGATTTCTGTAGAAAGGTTGGTTATCTGAAATTAAATTGAATCTGAGGGATGGCTGATCATCTTTGTTTTGCTGGAGTTGATTTTCAGCCCGACGATTTCTGCTTCTCTCTCCACCCCTGTTGTCATTTGGTGGAGATCCATGATCCTATGTGAGAGCAAGCAAACGTCGTTCGCATAGTAAAGATGTTTCAGGTGAGACGTCAGAGTCCATCGAATTCCTCCGTTTCCTGTCAAGGCCGCTCGCAGGACATCGCTTATCATCAACAGAAACAATATTGGTGACAGAATGCAGCCCTGTCTGACTCCACTTTGGACTTCGAACTCTTTGGACAGCCTCCCTTCGTGCAAAACGTGACATTTGGATCCATCATAAGTTGCCTTAATAATAGCTATTAATTTATCCGAGATAGCGTAAAGCAAGCCAAATAAATTCTCTATTGACGCTATCGAAAGCCTTCTCAAAGTTGATGAAAAGCAGGTGGAGTGGTGATCGATATCGATGCACTGCTCAATTATGAAGCTTAAAGTATTGATATGATCAGTGCATGAGGATCCAGTGCGGAAACCTGCTTGTTCGGCATCGAGTGTGGCTTCTTGATGTTCTCTGATGCGTTCCAGTACTATTTTCGCTAATATTCTGGCAACAGCAGGCAGGATGCAAATCCCCCTCCAGTTTTCGCACTGTGTTAGGTCTCCTTTTTTAAAGAGCTTGACTATCATTCGCTTTTTCCACTCACTCGGAAATCCGTCGGAGACCCAAGCTTTCTTTATGAGTGGATGCAGGAGTTCGCTCGATGTCGTTGGCGCCGCTTCTAGAAGCTCTGCAGGAATGTCCTACTGCTTTGTTGCTGTCGGTAACTCAGTTTAATACCGACGCAAAATGGTCCTTCCATCTTCTCAGCTAATCCTCATCCGAACTAAGTAGCGAGCTGTCTCCTTTGTAATGCTGCAGACGGTTCTATTGTCGCATCTGTTAGCAGCATCTTCTGCTTGTTGGGCCAAAGCGTTGATGTGATTACGCTTGTCACGTCTTACACTGCGGTGAACCTCTCTCTTTCTCATGCGGTACAGGGATTCTGGCTCTCTTTTTTCTACTCCAGTTGTAGCTGCAATTGCCTTGAGTTTTTGCCGTTCGCCAATCCGTATCCAGATTTCCTCAGAAAGCCAAGCGTTATTGTTTCCCCTAGCTCGGCCGATTATTCTTTCAGCACCTGATATAAGAACATTTTTCACAGCATTCCGGTGGTTTTCAACGGATTCAGGTTCGGTGCTGCTGATTGTCATCATTCCGTGTGAAAGGTTGTCTCTCAATTGTTGGCGTGTTGAGAGATCCTTTAGTCTGTCGACGTTGAACCTGGGTAAGCGACTTATGCCGTTGGATCTCCGAGCTGCAGCTGTACGAAGTCTTACAGTAGCTACCATAAGGTGGTGGCCTCGACCATATCGGCCCCTCTTTTATTTCGAACATCCAGGAGACTGCTTCTAAAGCGCCGGCTAATCGCGAAGTGATCAATTTCATTCGAAGATGCTTGCCAGTCCGTCGACACCCAACTTATGGTATTTTTTGGTACGTCAAACATGGTGCCGCCAATGACGAGTCCGTTAGTATTGCAGAAGTCAATGAACCGCTCACCGTTATCATTGCAATTCCCAACTCCATGGTTTCCCATCACATGTTTGAGTCCATCGTTTGTATTGCCAACTTTAGCATTCATTCCTGTAACATTTTTAATATCTCCGCGCGTGTGTTGTTGTAAGCGGCTCCTAGCCGACTGTAGAAACATTCTTTCTCCTCATCGGATGCGAGCTCCGTTGGGGCGTAACACTGTATAATGGTGACGGGACGTACTCTTGTCCGGAATCGTGCCTTTGTTATTCTTTCTCCAAGAGGCTCGCATGAAATCAGACTACTGACAGCTGTTTTTGTTAGCAGCAGCTCAACCCCAGCTTCACGTGTGCTTCCTGGAGCTTTTCCGGAGTAGAGCAGTACAGTGTTACGCGGTGGTGACTTGAAATTGCCCGAGCCTATCCAACGTATTTCGCTAAGGCCTAAGATGTCCAGTCTGAATTCCTTCTCTATTTGGAGGAATTACTGCCATCATCCAAGAGTGTCCTCACATTCCAGAAACCAATCGTTGTCCTTAATCGAGAGCCAAAAGTCGTCAACATATTATCATTTCTTATCCGAGACGTTGCTTCGGTTTTGGTAGCAAGATGGTTTTCTGTTACGGAGAGTGCTAGCCTCCGTAGCCTATCCTAACGAGTTAGGAGAGATTTTCGCGCTTTCCAATTTTAGCTAATTCGTGTGGATACACAAATAATTGCCCGGGGACCACCACGAGGAGGTAAAGGAAGCACTTTGACATGACTAAAAGTTGCGCTGGTGGACTTTGCCAGGTTAAAGACACTCAACAGTTTCCAGATTAGGCACGCCGCAGGTCGCCCAGCATATTTCCCAACTATGAGACTGATCTTCTGCCGCTCTGCATCAGCGATGGTTCCCTACAGTGTGGCCGTGACCAAGATACGCTGACACTAGACAGTATGAGCCTTTGACCGTTTCAAGCTGAGCCGCACCCCGGTGATATCAGTATTGCGTTAATCAGAGAGTAAAAATTCATTAATTCTAATTTTTACTACAAGCAGGATCTAGTGTAGTGGATGGATTTTATAATCAAAGATTCTTGGACATAGTCCTAGTCTTGTGAGCGGGGAAGTTGGGCATCCGAAGGCTTAATGGAGAGTTGAAGGTGAATCTGTACAAGCTGTAACTTCCTCCTCGGCGATATCGTCATCCTCCAACTCAGAAGCTTAAAAGCTTATCCTCATTCAATAGACCAGATTGTGAATCTTCAAGCTTCATAATGGTCAAACTGTGGACATTAGGAAAAGACTGTATCTTATTTAAGGATGAACTGGATGAATCGTCTTCCATGGATGTAAATGAAACCGATGCATAAACAGAAAAGGCAAGGCTGATAATCCTTTTTCGACTGAGTTAGTTTCTAAATTTGAGCCTTCAGCCAAGTTGATCATTGGCACGAACCAGCACAAGTGGAGTTGAATAGGGGGAGGAGAATGAAATGTATAGATGAGCAGAGCCAGACAATGTCACCGACACGCGCCTACAAGGGGTGGGATGTAGGAGCGCCGCCGTACAGCGTTAACACCATACCATCGAGGGTAAGGCAAGAAGAGGAAGACTATCCAAGGGGAATGTCGGTCAGCGTCATCACTATAAAGCCGGACGTCATCGCCGTACTTAAGAAGGGACAATAACGGCTAGTATTATCGCCGTAACGCCACGGAGGGGAAAGGAGGGGTTGAATGTTATAGGGGGTAGTGGGAATTGAAGCGCCATTTGGTTTCAGGACGCATCTGAAGATTCTCGAGAATCTTTGACCCTACAGCTTCTACAACTCGCCTAGTTCGACAACCTTTTTAACCAAAATGCCGTCCATTTGACAGATGATCTTGATGGGATTCGAGCATAAGCTACATTGTATCTGGTACAACTCCGGAGAAGTACAAATACCAAAGGCGAGCATTTAATAATGATATTAATAAATAAAGAACCTCTTGGTTTATGGAAATAAATAGAAATAAATATTATATTGGCTGAGCAAAAAAGGAAACTAAAATAAAATTACAAGAGAAATAATAATACTGATTTTTCATACAATGCCTCAGGTATTCATGGAAGACGGTTTAAATAAATGGTACAAATTGTATTTTATTCAAATAAAAAGGAGTAGAATTCAGGTATTTACAGCATACTCTCTAACTACATGCACAAGCAAACGCTCATAAATACGAAGAATAGTTCAAACCCAAACCGGAAGTATAAAAAAGTCCTATGGAGAAGAGAAAGTGCATGTCCTAACGTTATATTGTTTTTTTTTTTTTTTTCCTTTCTGCATCCCTCCCAGCCAAGAGCAATTATTTTCAAATGGAATAAAGTCCTAGTTCGCTTCGAAGTTCCTTTCACTTTTTTTTTACTTGAGAAAAAAGGATTTGAATTTTGGTTCATGCACACAACAAAGCAAGGCAATATCGTATTTTAGAGTGATTTTGATTTTTTTGAAAAATAAAATACTTGCAAAAATTATGGATAAAAGGAGTAAGTTTACATTTTTTCAGATTGTTGATCCCTTGAGAAATTCACTTGGTACTGAAAGGAGCATTATGACGGATATGCACAGGAGTAAGGAACAGACAATTGCCTTCATATGGATTTTTAATGAGGTTTTAAGGAAATTTAAAAGTACTCGTAAAAATACGTTACATGCTAAGAGGAAGGCGGTTTTGATTCGCATCCATAGGGCATCCTCCAACCCTTGACTTGAAATTTTAAATTCGTATTACTTTGACAAGTGAAGTGAATACAAAAAGTAGTATAATGTTGAGGATGAGAACGGATGTATGTATGTATAGTATATGTATGTGATAGAGTTTTAACGTTTTAAAATAATTTGTATGAGAGATGGCTGGGAGAGTTCCATCATTCTTTCAGTACTGAACTAAGCAAGGCTTTTTGTTTCTGCTGGTAATATTTTAAATGGAATTAAAATGAGTATAAATTATAATAAGATCTGACATTGCGATGTTGGTTAAGGAAGAAGGGTAAAATTCTATGAAATAAGCAAACGAAATTTGATGATTTAAAATTTACACTCTAAAGAGCTGCTAATTAGAGTATATGAAGAAAATTACAAAAAATAAATGTTTCAAGGTTTTTAACAGGGAGGGGGAAGGTTACGAAATGATGGATTTTGTTTTATTATTGTTTTCTTTGCCGTGTACAAGAGCTCGGGTTTTCGCAGACTTCATGTTGCCAAATTTTGCGTTGGGCTTAGGCTATACCCGTACTAGATCCAACTGACCCAGGAGATTAAAGTCCATGAGCTTTTCGTAGAGCACCCCAATCGTAGCAACAAGGCGCATTTTAGGATTTCTTGTACCCCAAATTGACCATATGGCATTAGATGACACATGGTTCCAGCAGGACGGCGGCGCTACGTGCCACATAATAGACGCCACGATTTAGCATGAACGATTTGACTCGCTATATACTTTTTTTTTGTGGGGTTTCCTGAAGTCGCAGGTCCATGCGAATAAAACACAATTCATTGATGCCTTATGAGTGATCATCGGTCTTATTCAACCGGATTTATGCGAAAGAGTAACTGAAAATTTAACCACTCGGATCCGTGCCACCGTTAGGAAGCCGAGGCATACAAGGAATTTTGATAACACCTCATACGCAACTTGTTTAATTCCATTTCAACATCTATCCGCCGTTGTTGATAAGCCCTTGCAAGTGTTTACGTTTTTTTTGTACATAATCAGTTTTGCATGACGTTTCCGTCTGCCTGTCAAACTGTGGTCAATGTTGGTGGATCAATAGACCGTTGCGATTTTAATGCTTTCGGATGAAATTTACAATTACTTTATACCCGTCAAAATAAAGTTTGCGTCTCATGTCAAACTCCAATATCTACTAACCAATACAAATAATACCAACACCATTTATATACAACAAGCTTGAAACGTATTTAAACTAGATAGGTATATCCACTTCTTAATTAACCTGAGTCGTGTTATAAGATTTTTTTTTACACAAAACAAAACGAACTTCACCCTATACACACTGAATTAGTTCCAACTCTGGTGGTTAGGTGGCTATTTTGATTTGCAAATGATGTGGTGTGTTGTTATAATTACAATAGTTAACTATCGTTGGTGTGTCAAAAAAATAGTTGATGCCATTAGCCATGTTTTATTGGTAATCTGTAGCTAGGGCAGTAATACAAGTACCAAAACCACTTTTTATTCACACTATAACTCACTCTTAATAAACTCCCAAAGTTGGTATCAGTGTAATATGTGTCAAAAACTTACTATTTGTTGACTCGTTTTTAAGCTGCAATTGAAATTCTCATGAAAATGAAGATCGAGTTGGTTTAGAGTTTTTCTCACTATTAAATTTTGCATTAACACTTTGGAATTTTACACCCTTGACAACATTACGCTTACAAAAGTACGAAAATATATTTTTCTCGTATCACTAATCTTACTTTTTCTATTGTAAAGGGTGGTTAAATTTTAAGGACCGATATTGGTTTTGAATAAAACACAAATTATTAATGAAATTATTGTCATTTCTTTTATTATGATAATATTGGTATGGTTCAATTATGTATGGAACAATATATCGGCCAAATGGCCGCCGCGACCTCGACGGCACATCTCCATCCAATGGTCCAAATTTTCCATGACGCTGAGGAATAATTGAGGTTCTATGCCGTTAATATGTCGAATTATCTCATCCTTTAGCTCTTGAATTGTTGCTGGCTTATCGACGTACACCTTTTCTTTCAAATAACCCCAAATAAAGAAGTCCAAAGATGTCAAATCACATGATCTTGGCGGCCAATTCATCGACACCACGTGAGATAACACGCCCATTGAATTTGTCGCGCAAAAGAGCCATTGTTTCGTTAGCTGTGTGGCAAGTGGCACCGTCCTGTTGAAACCGCATATCGTCCACATCCATATCTTCCATTCGGGCTAGAAAAAGTTCGTTATCATCTCACGATAGCGAACACCATTCACAGTAACTGCCCGACCGGCATCATTTTAGAAAAAATACGGCCCGATGATACCGCCAGCCCATAAACCGCACCAAACAGTCACTCTTTGTGGGTGCATCTGTTTTTCGACAATCACTCTTGGATTATCATTCGCCCAAATGCGGCAATTCTGCTTATTGACGAATCCACTGAGGTGAAAATGTGCCTCATCACTGAAGATGATTTTCTTCGAAAATTGATCATCCACTGTTTCCATTTCTTGCCACCATTCTAACCACTGACGACGCTTGAAATGGTCAAGAGGCCTTAGTTCTTGAGTCAATTGCACCTTGTAAGCGTGTAAATGCAAGTCTTTATGCATAATGTTCATCAACGACGAGCGTGAGAGGTGCAATTGTTGGACACGACAAGTTGAGGTGGGCCGCTCTTCAGCCACACTATCGCGAACAGCGGCAATATTTTCTGCAGTACGAGCTGTACGAGCATGCACTGGTGTTTTCACATCTGCTACAGATCCGGTTTGCTGAAATTTTTGCACGATTTTTCCGATTGTACGCCCATTTGGACGATTAAATTTACCGAAAAAATCACGAAGTGCACGATATGCATTTTGATTTGAACGCCCATTTTCATAATAAGCCTGAATAAATTTAACGCGTTTTGTTCGATTATGTATCTTTCCATGGTTCAAATTGAGTAAGTCTGAAATTGAGAAATATCAAATGAAATGCGGAAAAAACTTGACGTTTAGGTGTGGTTCACATTCAACATCGACCCTTAAAATTTAACCACCCTTTATTTCTTGAGTTCTTTTCTGTGTTGGAGAAAGAAAAAACACAATATTCAATGTAAATACAATTTGTCAGTTGTCATATAAATTCAGCATAATGCTGAATTTACGCGACATTTTCGAACGAACGCCAGTGTAATGATAAAACATACTAATCGAAACTATTCACCTTTGTCTAAATTGATTCAATAATTTTTGACGAAATTAATGGCAGTTTCAGTAGTGTAAAAACGGAGTTATGGATTAAAATTTCGCATTTGAAAAAAAAATTTGTTCTCTAAAATGCAGAGCGATCACACTATGGACTAGTGAAAGCAAAGTCTAACAAAACAAATATCAACGAACACACCCCCAAGCATGTCAACAGATATTTTTTCGGACACCGTCTAAACACCTCCTACATTTCAACACCCGAAACTCCATCTTCACTAAAATATTCTTTTCCATTGCTAGCTTATTTTTTTCACTAATCGTTTGTTGTTGTTTTCCATGTTAAAGTTTGCATTGTAGCGTATTCACTAACCAATAAAACACAGCTATTGTAAGACCAAAAGAAAATCCGTCATTTAAGGCAAGAGATTTATTTGGTGTTTACCAGCACTAAAAGTTTAAAAAGCATATTAACTCTGACAGCACTTATCAAATTTGCTAATGCTGTGTTATTTTTCTTTCTAATGAAGTTGACGTAAGAGAAGTTTCTTTTGTCCCACACAATGAAAAAGCTTGGGTTCGATTCTCAGATGCTGCAAAAAAGTTTTTCATCGGCGTACTGCGTCTTGCAAGGGACTGGTAATTAGCCATTCGGAATCAGAAGAAAATTTTAGGTCCCTATATTCCACATAACACGCACACAGGAATGGCTAAAATTTGTAAGTGACTAAGTACTGGATCTCTTCAAGCTGTTGCACCAAATTCATTTATTACTACATTCTTATATAATCCTGATAATCCTGAATATAAGTGAATTTACCATTAATCTTCTTGAAATCTCGAAGATTAACCAAACACATTTATTTCATCAATCAAGTAGAAGGAGATTAGAAATGAATGTCGTTAAATGTTCAGTAGATCAATTGTTTTATAATTCGAACTAACCTAAATCCATATCGTGCAAAAGTATCTCGATGATTTTTCATCGTTTGGCACAAATGAAATTTCTTCCACTTTAAAAGAAAAAATAAAACACCATTGGCGTTTTGACAGGTGATGTCAAAATTAATCTTATTTTTAATTTTTTAGTGCAGTGACAACACACAATTCTCTTGCCTTAAATCTCGGATGATCTTTTGGTGACAATGTAGTACATATATGATGAAAAATCATTGAGATTCTCTATCGCGATATCGAAATAGGTCAGTTCGAATTATAAAATGAATACTTACATAAAAAGATTAATTTCAAATCTACTAGAGTAACGAAATATTTTTGTAATCTTCGAGGTTTGAAAAAGATTATTGATAACTCCAATTAATTCCAGGATTATTCCTTGGTGAAAACTTAGTACTAAGAACGATATATTCATTGACTTATTATATATGGACAGCTCTAATCCAACTTCATGCTTGTTCCATCCATAACTATACCGCAACTAGCGCTATTTAAGCAAAGGCGGAAAAATGGTTCAACTTTTGACACTTGGAAGTTTTGATACTTGATTTATCAATTGACTTTTAAAGTATGCCTAGCGGAAATTTTTCAATTTGAATATATTAAACTAAAATAAATTAGGCCACTCAACGCACCGCACAGCTAGAGTTTTAATGGAGAAGCTATCACTCTATGGCCGTTTTCGGTGTAAGTGCCTGACATAATAATATATTAACAAAAGGTTCTTCAAAATGGAACTATTTTCAATAGCTTAAACTTAAGTTCTTTTCTCATATTGTTTCCTTTCTTGTGACAAGTTCTAAATGGCATCAACCAACGAGATTACTTTTTCAATCTTCAAACAAGCCAAACAAACTTCTTAACCTTGTTTTCTTTTTCCCTAAAAAAAATATTTACATATTCTACAAAATTAGGGAAGAAGAAATTCACTTGTTCTAAATTGGTGTGGTGTTGCTAGTTTAGAATTTTCTGTTCAAATACTCATTTCGTGAGATTATAAAATCACCAAGTATTTCAATTATATGAATACTGTTATATCCTTTCTATGTGTATGCGGGTATGTATAATCATCTAAGCAATTACAACGAGCTTCGCCAAATCCTTAAGCATGTGTGATGTTAGGGTCACTTCAATCTTGCCGTTGCTGGTTTTGCCATTGCCAAGTACTCAGTCCGTTAAAATGAAATTCTCTCAAGAGTCCTGGTTTCTTTTTTTTTGTATGTAGGTATTTGCTTGCCCCTTAAAGTCAAAGCTGAAACTTACTCACAAGTATCTTGCATCATTTCACTATCGTCTGTAGTATTTTCATCCGACGAATTGAGCACGAGGGCAAAAACATGGCGGGCGATAATATAAGAAGAAAAAAAAAACGTACAAAATAATAACTGAAATTGCTGCTAACAGTGGTGTGGCTGTAGCAATTTGGCTGGCTGCAATTTGTTCAGAAATAACCGCAGCACTTTGGGTTGGCTTAGGGTGACCATTTTTGTTTTCTATATTTTTTTTTATTTTTCTGCTATTTTCTTTTTTGTATGAGAAACTTTGTTTTGAACCAAAAAAAGTTTAAGAGCATTTATAGTTAAGTGAAATAAACAAAAATTCAAAAGAAGAATCTATTTGTTTTAATAAAAAAAATAGACTTTTGGGATACTAGATCTAAGAAATTGGAACAAAAAAAAATTTCGACATTTTTCCTAAATTCTTAGCTTTAATTTGTTGTGGTGTACCTATTATTCTAATCTCTTTGAACTTAAAAGTTAATGTCAAAAAACAGTCGAACAATTTGGATTCGATAATGGAAAGAAGAATAAAAACATTGCCCAAATGGAACATTTAACTAAACCTTAGTTGAGGGGGGTGAAATACATGTTACTAATGCACTTTTTAAAAATGCTGCAACAACTGATTTTTCACTTAGAAGTATAAAACAACGAATATCTAATATCAATTCTAAAAAGGGGCCTATACCAACTAACTTCCACACAGCAGAATACTACAGAGACCTGGTTTCGAAACTCCCAGACAGATCTTTAATTCAATATACATACATATATGTATACTATTATTATTATCTTGAATGCATGAACGAATTATTTTGGGGTTTCTACTGAGCCCTCATCTAGAACTGATTAAGATCGCTCATACTGCAGCTCTTCCTCCAGACTTGTTTCCACGAGAAACTTAAGTATTTTTTCTTAGATTGTACTTAACTCTATTCCATCTGTTGACGTCCCATATAACTTTTTCAAGGATACAAGAGTGCATCCCATCTACATTATGATTCTCATGAGCATTACAGAATCTGCAACTAAAGTGTCCCTCTATAAAACTCTCATCATCCCAGTCCTTGTGTATGGTGTAGACTGTAGAGATATATGTATAGACCTTGTCGAAAGTGGATGAGAATGCTTTGGGATGTTTCGAGAGGAAAATTCTCCGTGTGATCCTTGGTCCTGCCTGCATGGATGGGAGTTGGAGGAAAAGATATAATCATGAACCGTACAGCAAAACCGACATAGTCAAACGGGTTAAAGTACAACAACTGATATAGTCTGGTCATTTGTAGCAAATGGACCCAAATACTCCGGCTTGGAAAGTCTTCGAATCCAACCACGAGGGACGGTGCAGTAGAGGAAAACTGCGACTCAGGTGGCGCACACAAGTGGGAGAGGACCTTTATAAACTTGATATGACAAGCTAGCTGGAGAAGCTTGTTAGTTGAGACCATCCCGGACTGTAGCGCCACGTTAAGTAAATAAGTATGTGGCACTGATGTTCACCAGGCCAAGAATACTGATCTGCCTTCTCAGTTTGCAGTGGTCAGTGAGGAAATCTAACGTTGTTTCTGCTTAGTTCGAAACAGGATGTTAAACGTTCTTGGTTGTAGTTCCCAAAAAGCATATTGGCCTGCTTCAGTTTAGGGAGTTCTATCCATATTTTTGTTTTTATTGTCACATCTTCCATTTTAATTCTATATCTTATTACATACTCTCTTATTTGAAAATAGGGCCCATGCCCCGTTAGGGTTGGCAATGGTCCTATTTTAGCCAAAGAGTCTATTTCTTCATTTGCCATGACATCTAATACGTCTTCTGGTACCCATTATTATATGCCGGCCGAGGTCGTTTAGCCTGCCCACACTCTCCCATACAAGTTTTGAATGAATGTCGAATATGTTGGCAATGTAATTTCTCATGAGATTTCGTTTGTTAAATATTTCTATAGCTCTTACTTCAGCCTGAAGGATGCTTGTTGACTGCCCCATCAAGAAATAAAGATTGGTCTTGGACGCAGAAATTCATGGCGCTTCTTTCTCTAGTTCCTATATATTAACCCTTCCCTGGTCAATCTTAGGATAGCTTCTTTATCTACACTTTCTCTTATCACATGTAGTGGAGTGAAGTGAAAGGTAACCTCCATTGCTACCGAAGGCCAAGTTCCCGTTGCTCCACCAATGCCTATACATGTTGGCCTTTCAACTTTTCCTAATGATTTTCAAGTTTTTGTAAGTTCGGTTCTTTTATGCCACGTAACTGCATCATAAGTTATGATAGGTCTTAAAATCATGGTGTACATAAACCTCAGGATGCTTGATTTGCGTATCATACGGGCTTTTGTGGCTTTCTCCACAGATATTTCGACGTGTTTATATCAGAGGAGTTTTCTATCTATTGTAAATCTATTATATCTCCTTCTGGGTGTCGATGACTTCGGCAGCTAATTTAGGTTTTCTGTATGGCACGGTTTTATTGCTAAATGGTTGATTGATGCGTTTGTGCGGTTGATATTTAATCCTACCATTTCCTAGTTATTGTCAGGACTCGTTGAATTGTATTGAATTGAGAGTTTCTTTGGGCTTTCTTAAGGCTTTTACATATATACATGTCATCAGAGAAACGAATGTTCCTCGAGAAGTAAGAATTCCTAGAATTTCATCAACAACAAGACTCCACAGGAAGGGTGTAAGTACCCAGAGGTCAACCTCTTATTTGATGATTTTCCTAACATTTTGTCCTACGTATGTTTGCACCGCTTTTATTCCAAACATTTTTTTTATCCATCTGGTGATGTGATATGTCCGTATTTCCTTTCAAGTGCTCTATATGCGGCCTCATGACAGATGTTTGTCGAAGAAACCCCCGATATCTGAGAAGGCACATAGCGGCGGTTTTTAAGGATCTAAGGCTATTTGTACAATATTTGTAAGCTCAAAAAAGGTCAAATTCTGTAGATCTACCCGCCCAATAAGCATGCTGGTATTGGTTAAGAGGAATTCTAATTTATACTTCATGAAGTTATTAATTATATTCTTCAGAATAGAAGATGCGAAACTTATCGGCCTGTATGGCTTTGGAAGTAAGGATTAAAGATGAATGTAGGTCTTCTCCATAGAATCGGTATACACCAAATTACAAAACTGGCTGGAAAAATACAATCCAGACCTGGTATGGTAATTTAAAAGGTCCCGAGCAGACAGTCTTCTCGGTTTGGCTCAAGATGTATTCTCTTTACTTTATTTCCAACCATTCGAAGGCTACATTGAAAATGAGTACTTAGTGTCAGAGTGGATTTTTCATCCTCATTGCTGGCGAAGCTACCATAAGGTTTCCGGAGTGCTAACGATGTTGATGCTTCATCTCTTGTTATAGCTTTTTAAATCCTTGCTGCTACAGTGGAAGGAGTAATGCCCTCACACAAAAACACAAAGCTATTCCTTTTGGCTTTCTTATTTCCCTGTTTTATTTTGTCAACTCTCAACCATTCCTATTAACGTAAGCAGAACTTTTCATGACAAGAGATACTTTTAGGGGATTTGTCAATTCCTCGCAAGAAGCAGTACAACCATAAAATAACTTTTTTGCAGCGGCTGAGAATCTAACCGAAGGCCTTCTGCATGACAGTCCAACGCAATAACGATTATGCCTAGGAGTAATACTGGTTTTCCAAATAAGACAACTTTTAAATATCACTTTAAACGCAGCATTGAACCAATTACCAAACTGTTAGTGTCAAAAAATTTAGTATAAACAATATTTCATCATGGCGAAGTTCACGGATGAAGAACTTTACAAATAACTAAAATTTATAAATACAATTCGGAGTAGAAAACAAAAATAATTACTGTACGACCAACAAGAGTCGGGAATATTATATTTTAGTGCTAAAATGCTTTTATTTTTTAAAATGGCGGACAACGTAGACATTTTTTTTTTTTTGATATGGTATTGTTGTAATCTTGATAGTTGATTGTTTTGCAAATATAGGATCAAACTAAAGAAAATAGTAAGAAGAAAATATAAATATGAAGCTAGAGAAGATTTTTAAATGCTATCTAAATTTGAGAGTACCGACTGGTTTTCAACTTCTCTTAAAGTTTCAAATCATTTGCAGCAGGTTTAAATTGTATCAATTTGTTAAAATACTTAAAAGATGTAATGAGGCTTTTTCGAAACCAAACCTTACCCTGAAATTCCACAATAAAGGTGAAATGCTTTTTGATCGCAATGAATTTATTTTTATACGGCTTACCACACTGGCAACAGCACACGTTTTGGGTCAAATAGAACTTTGATACTGCTTTTCGACTTTTTTTTAGCTGGCTTCGCTCAAGGACAATAGCTGCAGGTCCTTATAAGAGAAAAAATATAGGTATAGTATAGAGTGTTTGGAATTTTTTTGTAATTTTCTAAGTGCAAGGTGTAAACGGACTGCATGCCAAGGGAAGGCAACAAAATCCGAAGAAGAACTCCTAAAAACTAGGGCACATTATTTTCTTTTTCGGTCACGATATAAATACATATATAACAGAAGATGCAATTGCTTGGAAGGAAGACTATCTTTTGGGTATTTTCTCATATGCTCGTTTAGCTTGTATAGTCGTCAAGTAGTGCCAAGCAAAAACCAGCTAGAGCCACAATGGCGCCAGTAAATGATGTGTTGAAAATTGTGGTTTCTTTTTCTTGGTGTAGAAGATGATGATTGTACGAGTAGTTTGTGTGCGATATGGGGAATGTTAATGAATGCCTAGATGGGTTTTGAAAAAGTGATTTCTTTTGCTTGCTACTTCTTGAAGTGAGGAAGTTTTTAAGACATTTACATATATGGGATATGAGTAAGTAAGTCAGTGTGTATACAAATACTTAATATGTTTAAGCAATATTTCATTAGTTTTTTAGGTTTCTATTTCAAAGCTTTTCTTTAAGCCCGAAAGGTCGAATGTGTATTCGAAATCTGTAGGTATACACAAGTGTTTGTAATTATATAAACGGGTTTCCAATAAGCGTTTATTATCCTTAATTTTTAATAGAACAAACAATGACAGAACCTATGTTTGGTTTAACGTGAACAACTGTCTTTACGACTTAATACCTTCATCGGAGTCAGATTGAGCCCTGACCATTAGCCCCGATTCAGCCGAAGCCAACTCAGTAGCGAAGCTGTGACATGTTGCAGTATGTGCACACCTCTTGCTTAAAGGCGAGGTCTATCTAACA
Source organism: Chrysotoxum bicinctum (assembly GCA_911387755.1). Classification (NCBI taxonomy): domain Eukaryota; kingdom Metazoa; phylum Arthropoda; class Insecta; order Diptera; family Syrphidae; genus Chrysotoxum; species Chrysotoxum bicinctum. The sequence goes on from OU426988.1 coordinate 187,523,982, forward strand.
CCTCTTGAATTTAAGCACGCTTGAAAACCATATGTCTTCGCATTTGGAATAAACCACAACCACCATGATACTCCCACTAGTAGGCCTCTCATAGATAGCTTAAGTAAAGACTGGTTCTTATGACATTTGTCAGTACTTTTTATAGGGTACTATCTCTCGTGGTACCAGAATATAGCTTCCGGTGGAGCTTCAGAACCGTGAGGTAACTTACAGATGAGTTACTGCAAAACTCAGGGCCTGTCAACCCTAGGATAAAAAACACCCAGCAATCGATCGAAGTAGTAACTAATCACTAGGAGTGTGCATCCTTTTATTAGTCTTTATTAGGAACAATAGTCCTAATCAATCTTCTTGATCTCAACGATCGTTTATTTTTAACATCATGTTTCCAAGATTGCTAAAATCAAAACATCGAGCAAAGGAGAACATTATCTCAATCGCTTTACTTCATATTTGGCCGTGACTCCTCTGGCCACTATTGAGTTTTCTTAGTTGTCTAAATCTCCAGCTAGGTTATCCGGAGAACTACCACGACAAGGTAAAATTTATTGGGGGGAGAACAAACAATGAGTGAGATATGATTGAAATTTTATCTTTATTTAGGAGAATAATGTACCTATGCCAATATGAAATAAAATTGAAATAAATTATAACTCAAAAGTACACCGGAACATCGCTGGGTTGTACGTTTCCGAAACGTTCAATTTTGCCTTAATCTGGAATAAGGATGAATTTCACCCATGCATTGATTGTGTTTGCTTTCAGTTTATTGGCAAAGACCTGTGACTTAAGAAAACGCATTAAGAAAAAGTCTATTGGGGTCAAATCGCACAATAGCAGTGGCCAATTCACATTGCCACAACGTGAAAAAGCCATATTCGGAAATCGCACGTGGAAAATATGCATTCTGGCACGAGCTACACACGTAGCGCCATGCTCTTGAAACCCTATATCGTGGTGTCCATGTTATTCGACTCGGCGGTAAATATATTTGGTTATCTTAGACCGATACAGAGCCCAAAATCAACACTTACTTTACTTTCTCTGGATGAACTGCAAATTGGTGAATCTAGTTCTGCTCGAACAGAAGAAGACTCACTTTCACAAAACAGTATAATCATTTGCACGTGTTGTTGAACGCTATGACTCACCATGTTGATTTGGCAAGACAAAACTAATAAATGACATCCACTTTGACAGATGACACAGATCACCTATCAAAGTTCCTTGAAGGGAAACTCTTCTCTTTCACTTACGGTAGACATATTTTCTGTAGATCGTGCATTTCGATTATGGATTAACATTAGGACAAATCCAATCTCATCGATTTTTGTATTTTGTTGGAGGTATTGTTCCTTGTGAGGAACTGACAGATACTGCAAGAATGTCATAATAATTGGCTTCACATCTTAGCCTAAAGGATTTGGCAGAAAATTCTAGGTTATGTCCTTTTCACCAACAATTCGCACAAAAGAATGGTTGAGAGTTGTGTTGATTCTGTCCAACATTTTCATGAGCGATCTGATAGGTAGTCTTACTCAGGCAAATTAAGTATCTTTGATTTTATAACGTACAGAACAGAACCGAAAGTCGAGGTTATATTAGGTTTTTTTTTTCGACATGACTTCGACAAAATGCAATGATATTGTGACGACTGGAAGTTGAAAATAAGCTTTGAGAAATAGGAAATTATTCTGTTTACGACTCCGTTGATGGAGGCTTAAGGAACACGAGAAAGAACTACTGCTCTAACCAGGTCTAGGGAGGTTTTGTTCTAACGAAAAGATTTTCTTAACACAGATGGCTTGACTGCAAGGTGAAGGTGATTTGCTCTACGGAGATGATAACCCATGGGTGCTCTGCGTCTGCACAGTGTGGTTCAACCAGAGCTCATATCAAATCGAAAATGTTAAATTAAAATAAATGAATTTTATGAATGAAAAAAGGTTATTTGATAAATGTAATAAACATAGTAATGTAAAACCCGTAGTACCCTTTGGAATAATGGTTAGTGCGTTGGACTTGGTCTTGGGTTTGATTCTCAGCCGCTGCGGGGGTGTACTGCCTTTTGCGAGGAATTGACACATCCTCTAAGAGTATCTCCTGTTATGAAAAGTGTTGCTCATTAGCCATTCGGAATCGGCCGAAATTGTAGGTCCCCTCCATTCCTGGTAACATGCACACAGGAATGGTTGAAGTTCGAGCTATTGCATCACCAATTTTTTTTTTTTTTATAGAGAGATATGAGTTCATATCTTGTTAGGTTGTACACATACCTCGTCATGTCAACAACATTGAGCTTGTGTTCGGATATGGAATCTATTTTAGGATAAACTGTGATACATTTTTTTACCTAAGGCTAAGGTAGCGGTCAGCGGGTCCAGGATATATCCGAAGAAAGCACGAAGTTCGGTATTTGAAAGTACAGAACTCCAGAAATGTACCACTTTTTAATCTAAGATAACAATGTATTTCGTATACTTACTAATTTATCATATTCCTAAATAACTAACACGGTTTTCATATAAGTGGAAGACAATGTGATGAAAACCCTAGCCTTGACTGGTGCTAAGTCAAGTGCTAATTGGGATTAAATCCCTAGCCTTAAACGACTACGATAGGGCACGATTCAGAAGGTGAGATTAAATCCCTAGAATCAACTGACGTTCAAGGCAAAACGCAAATGAGGTTGCTGCCTAGAACCAACTTTTCCATACCAATAGGACATTCCACTAACATTTTTCAGGTGGAATTCAATGTCATAGCGGAATGTGTAGGTCGAAAACTCGAAAGGAAATACCAAAATCAATACATTGCCATAATGTCAGATATCTGACCCACACTCAAAGCAATAAGCTCATACGCCATCACATCTAATTTAATTTTTGAATGCGTAAGCAGGCCAAACGAACTTGGAAAGAACAATAACACTTCATTGGGTACTTGGACATGTACATAGGTGTCCAGGAAAATGAGGAGGCAGACTCCCTAGGAAAAAAGGGGTCAGAGCCCTTCTGCGGAATAAGAGAAAACATAATTAAAAACGAAATCAAAAAAGGAAAAAAAGGCAAAAGATCCAAAAACTGGAAAGAACTCTCAAAACTGAGGCAACCCAAACAACTTCTTGGGAACTGTAACCAAAAACCTATCAAGAACTCAGTTAAGTAGGAACAATCTACGAATGATAACGGGGCTTCTCACAGTTCACTGTAAACTAAAAAGACACTTGACTATTCTTGGCCTTGTAAACAGGCCCACATACATACTCTGCAATACTTATGACGCAACGCACATACTGGGCAGATGCAAAGCAGTAATGCATCAAAGAAATAAGTATCTGGGACGCTCCCAGGTAGAAGAGAGTGATTTATCCTCTCTGAAGGTACTTCAAAATTCAAATAATCAAATTCAAATTCAACAAAGGGATAAACTTGGAGGAAGAGGTGTAGGGTTACCAACTAATTTATCTCGACCGACGAGGGCAACAACTTCTTCTCCACCTTGGTAAAACAAAATACTTCGATCTCTTTGTAATCGAAGAAATAATTTGTGGCAGAAATGCTTAAAATCGAAATTTACTTATCACCATCAAGCTTTCTCAGATGCTTCGACAGAATTTTCTCTCCTTTGTGATCGTCTGTACAAAGATTAAATTACTCGTATGCAATCTTCGATTAAATCGAATCCTTAATGTTTCTTTGAATTTATAAATATTAAAAGAAAATCCCATGGCCACCCATCCTCCCTAACATACGAGTATAATGGGAATTCTTCATCTGATCCAACAGAGATAAGCAAACTTTTTCAATCAATCCTTTACTGATTGCGACATTAAACCAGATAACCCAATATTTCCGCTACTTAAAGAATTCTTCGCAAACCACATTTACAGCACCGAATATTCTACCAGCTATGGTAAGAGATAAAATTGAAAAGCTTAAAGATGACTTCTCCACAGGACCAAATGCAATCATCTTAAAAAAATGCATTAACGCCTTTATTCAGCCATTGACTGACCTATTTACACTATCCATTCTGCAGAGCACCTTTCCTCAATCATGGAAAGTTTCTTACATAGTTCCTGTCCACAAAAAGGGACGAACAAATGTGTCGAACTATTGCCCTATAGCTAAACTGTCATGCATTCCAAAAATATTTGAAAGTATTATATACGAAACTCTCTCTTTCCACTGCAAATCAATTCTTTCCCCAGTACAACATGGTTCTATATCGGGTAGATCAACAACAACGAACCTAGTAGAATCTGTTTCCAATGCTCTATGCACAATGGTCGATGGGGATGAAGTCGATGATTGTTACTGACTTTAGCAAAGTCTTCGACAAAATATCACATAATATCATCATGTTAAAATTAAATTCCATGGGCTTTCCTACAATTTTTATCTTGTGGTTGAATTCATATTTGACTGATAGAAATTATGTTGTCTGTTTTAGATTATCTCTTTCCATTCCTTTGAATGCACCTTCAGGAGTACCACAAGGCAGCCATCTTGGCCCACTGCTATTCACCTTAGCTATTAACGATATTGCTCAAGTTCTCGATTGTGGTTTATCAATATATTTGCCGATGACATGAAAATATTTAAACCCATTTCTAGTGCCGCTGATATTTGTTCCTTACAACAAAATCTTGACAAATTTTCCCTATGGTGCCATAAAAACCTCCTTGATCTCAATGTCAGCAAATGCCAAAGCTTGACGTTTTCACGTAAACGGCTCCCTTCTCCTCTCAGAAAATATCATATAAATGGTGAACTTGTACCCGTAGTTACTTCCTGTCGTGATTTAGGAGTAATCTGTGATAAAGAGCTTAACTTTCGATGCCACATTGACAACTTTATTAATAAAGTTAATTCGACGCTTGGCTTTATAAAACGCTGGTCAAAAGAATTCTCTGACCCGTATATTTCCTGATCTTTTTTCATTTCATTTGTCCGTCCCATCCTAGAATATGCGTCTCAGGTTTGGTCACCATATCAAATAACCTAAATTAAAAGGATTGAAGCCGTCCAGCGTAGGTTTGTTCGTTTAGCCCTGCGCAATCTTCCGTGGGATGATAATTATCGACTTCCTCCATATTCGAATCGCTTACTGCTAATTGACCTTCAGTCGCTTGAAAAACAGCGTGAAGCCGCAGATGTGGTTTTTATTCACGACATACTAACTGGTAATATAGACTGTCCGCGTCCGGGTCTAATAAGTCTGATTTCCATTAATACCAACCGACGAAATGTTAGGTCAGTACCCCTATTCTGCATTCCGTTTCACCGTACTAATTATAGCTACTATAATCCTATGTCTCGTATGCTGCGTAATTCCAACAACTCCTCAAATATTTTTGATTTTAATATATCTAAATTAGTCCTCCGAAATTCTCTCCTCTCCAACCCACCCCAATGACTTTCTCACCCACCCAAATTGTTTATTGTTAGTTATACTATTGTAATTCAAATGTTTTATTATAGTTTGGATAATTTTTTTTATAATTTAGTTTTTTCTTACACTCGTGTATTTTTACTAAATTTTATTTATTTTAAATATGATGTATTAGTAATAAGTTTGCTTACTTGTAATAAGTGTACAATAAATTTAAAATCTCTAGATAGTGGCACAACAAATCTTTAGGTCATGGTGCACACCCCCTTTCAATTTTCACACATTCATTGAATATTTATTCATATTTCGGTTCCTTCCCTCAACCGTAAAGTTCGCGCTTCGGGGAATGAGCCCGACTTCGGACGAACTGTTAAATTCAGAGATTCTTTCCTTAGCTGCACTATACGAATGTCGAATGCATTACCCGGATCAATATTTCACTGCCATAACGATATTATGACATTCAAAACTCTTAAGTTTCTCATTTTAAATCCCATCTAACTTTCCTAAGCGCTCGCCATGTGCTTAAACATTTTAAAGGTAGTCATAATCCTTTTAGTTCGCGCAAAATTAATTTAAAAAAAAACCTAGAAATGGCTGTGCCAATATAAAATTCGTGTAAATTATTAAACTCATGACAAAACCCACCCTTAACTTAAAAAAGTCACAAGTCACATAAATTCGAGCCTGCATAAGCTTATCCAAGTAAAGTTTTTTTTTCTTTCCTGATTTGAAATGAAAGTAGGTCGTTAACTAACTTTGACAGTAAATAAAAGTAAATAATTTTAAATAAACTTTCCCCAACATTTACGAAGGAGCATTGTTTATTTCCATTTGATTCACAGAGCAAAGATAAACCCAAGCTATTTAGAAAGCTTACCGCATTGAAACTTTACTGCCAGAAAGTATTTAGAACAATTATGTTTCCGGAGGGAAAATCATACATCTGAAAGTCACTTGCTGTCACTTGTTTCTGTTTACTGTGTGCAATGTTAGGTGCTCCCATAATATAAACAAAATTATGTACACACGCTCCTAAGTCTCGTTGACACATTACACCACATGTTTGTTCCCTCAGGCCAAATTTCATATATCATTGATCTGAAACAACGTCTAACAACCCAGAACTCCTCCTTTGCATAGATTTTATATCTTGGATGATGTCACATCTTAGATTGCTTCATGGTTCCAACAAGCTTGGTCTGAAGCAAATAAATTTATTTTAATGTATTGTAGAACTAATTGAGAGAATTTCTATAACATCATCACTGCTGAAAGCTCGGGGAATGAGTAAGTAAATTCAGTTCGAAACTTAAGATTCACTTAAACCAAATAAGAGGACTTGGAAGGATTACTAAGAGTGAGAAACTGAGGCAAAGGGCTCTTGAAACTGGGAAACTTTGCTATGCAGAGTTTTTCAAGGGAAGGACTTTGAAATGTTTTCATCAAATGGACCATGGATCTTGGCAATTAATTTTGCCACTCATTTCTCTTTGTGATGCTAGGTTTGATTGATGGCAGATGAAATATCTCCATCTCTCAGCAAATTGTGTTCAATATTAATAAGAAAATGGCTTTTTTTATTTTCAATATCTTACAGCGAGCGTATCCTTGGGGATAGCAAAAAACTGAAAAAAAAAAGATTCTCCCTCCAGTTCAATGGAAGGAGGACCATCAACTTAAGTTATTAATCAAAAAAAAAAAAAAAAAAAAAAAAAATATTAAAAAATTGCGGTGAACGCGAAGCCGAATCTGAAACAAATTGATATAAATCACAGTTTGGGGTGTTGGATAGTCTTATAAGTTTTCGTGTTTTTGCTGTTGGTGATTTATCTGCATCACCGTGACCAAATGATAAATGAAGTGGAATTTTCTAGCGGAAGATTTTTGTTTTCCTTTTTGTCCTTTTCATTCGTTGAGTGATTTGTTTATATCAGGTTGAGGTGTACGCAGAGGAAATGTAATAATTTAACTTGATGAAAGAATGGCAATCAACTTTTTGATGACTTTTTTCCAGAACCAACTTCAATTTTTTTTTGGATTTCAGTGTAAGTATCGGAAAATTTTACCTAATTTGAGTAATCGTAACTCAATCAGGGTTTTGGCTCTGACATATTTTTCTCCTGCTTGTCTGCTTGCAATGTATACATAATTGGAGGGGGGCTTGAGTGGCATAATAACATAAATGTTTTTTTTGTCCGGAATTCGAGGCGAGTGAAAGTACATAGCCTGGATCTGGAATACTGTTTCTATAAATTTTACCCTCCATTTTTTATTTTATTAAAGTAAAAGAAAACAAAGTGATTTATTTTAGAAATTTATAGAAAGGTATGCAGTTAGGTACTGATATTTGTAATGTCTTGAGTTTTCAACTATTTTTTCAAATAATTTAACATCACATTTATCAAATTTTAGATAGCTTTTCATTTTGGCGTTGGTTTGGGAGCTTCAGGTTGTAAATGGAACAAGTATTTTCGTTCACAGCTTTTCTTTTCAAGTTTAAAGAATAATATTGATATAGAACTTAATAATGTTAAAATAGAAAATGTTGTTAACCTCAATATCTTAGGACTAGTTTTCAATAATAAATATAACTGGAAAAACCATTGCACTAATTTAAATAAAATGCACGACTGGATCGCACGAACTTGCTCTTATGTAAAAGTACTTTTGGAATTTAAGATACATTTTATATATGTATATAAAACATGGATTTAATGAGATAATAATGTTCAAATGCATAAAATTGCACTCTGATTTCTAGAAAAGTATGAATTTATGCAAACAAACTTTAAAAAATCGATTTATTATTAAATAAATTTTTTATATAAGAAATTTCTTTAGAATTTTTCAAGAAAAAAATGTAGGATGCGAATTTTAAGTATTTAGTAATATTGATTTTAGGAAATAATTTCAAAAAATAATCGTTCATACGAGTAGGTTTTGAAGACATTGATTTTTCAAAAAAAAATTTTTTTTTCAAAAAAACCCAATAAATAATTTTTCGAATATTTTTATATACAATATTATTTTAAACTTAAGGGAGGTGCTGGAGAAAATTTTTGGTTAAAATCGTTAGAGCCGTTAATGAGAAAGTCGAAAATCAAAAAAACGGTTCTATGACAGGTACCGTTAATAACATTTTGCCCCAAAATTTTTGTTGACCAAAATGTAGTCCATGTCTATAATATCACACATAATTTTTTTTATCAAAATCGTTAGAGCCGTTTTCGAGATAAATAAGATTTTGCATTACGGGTGTATGGGGGGTACCGTTAATTTTGGAGCTAAAAAAAAAATTTCAATTCTTCCTCTACGGAATCACCGAAGACCCTTAACTACCGAGTTTGAAAAAAATACCTCCAGTAGTTTAGGCTGTAGTTCGAGGTACAGACATACAGACAGACAGACAGACAGACGGAATTGCCGGACCCACTTTTTTCGTCTTCGCTGTCATCGTAATGTCAACTTTGATCAAAATCTCGAGTTCGATTTTTTTTCCAAATGCAGAACTTGCCCTATAGTACCTATATCGCAAGTAAAAAATCACTAACTGCAAGACTTAGTATTATTAAGAAGAGTAAGGTTCATATTAACTCTCTATGCTATATCACAAAAATGTTAATTTTAACGAAAATAGATTACGGTCTAGCTATATACGGATCCTGCCCAAAAACAATTACAAATATTTTCAAACCAACGTACCACCAAGCGGCAAGGAGGAGTATTCACGCTTTTCGAGCGAGTCCAATTAAAAATATCTCGCCAAAGCTGGGCTTCCAACAGAGAAAAGTAAGCGCCTTACTTCTATACGTAAGCTAACTTTTCAAACCGGATCAGTGACCGACAAAGACACAATGCTAACTCTATCCCATAAACGAACCAAACGTATCTATTCAGCGATCCATACCATCTTGGATATAGGCAAAAAACTGGAAATACTTTTCAAACGCCATCCCAAATACTCGCCATCACAGCCACCTTGGCTCTTAGACAGCAGCGCTATACTTCTCAGCTTATGCGAGCTTAAAAAATTGCATCAAAACTATAAAGTGAAGGTTGGAAACTTATATTGACAGACAGACAGTTCAAAAAATCAACATACCACCACATTTGCAGTTGTACCGAAAGATTTGTTCCAATAGCCTCTCCGTTCTGAAAGCTGTTAGTAATCCCACACACAGCTCTGAAATTATGTATATCCAAAATAAGAGTAGACTCCTGGTCATGTTGGAATAAAGGGCAACGAGCTGGCAGATAAAGTTGCCAACGAGACTCATTTTGCTCCGGCTTATATGTACTTTTGACCAGTACTCCAAACGGGATTTGCAAAAATTCATAAATAACAAATTAAGGGAAACGGAAATCGTAGAATGGAAAGAATCATCATCATCATCGGCTCGACAACCGGGTTCCGGTCCTGGCCTCTTTCAACAAGTCTCTCCACCTATCCCGGTCTCTAGCCGACGACATTCAGTTGCGCACCCCAAGGCTTCGGGCGTCCTGGTCTACGCCATCTCTCCAGCGCAAGCATGGTCTACCACGCTGTCGTCTTCCATAGAATGTACCACAAAGAACTTTCCGAGCAGGTTCCTCTTCTCTCATGCGAGCTAGGTGCCCTGCCCACCGAGTCTACCGAGCTTAATTTTTGTCACAATATCTGCTTCTAGGTAGATTGAGTACAGTTCATGATTGTACCGTCTCCGGAATCGTCCTTCCTCATATATGGGTCGGAGTGCCTTTTGCTAAGCACCCAAGTCTCGGATCCATATGTGAGTACTGGCAAGACCATGGTCCTGTACAGCAGCAGTTTTAAAGTTATGGTGAGATTTCTGGATTTGAAGAACTTTGACAGACTGAGAAGCCGCCCGCGTATTTCTTCTTCTATATTGTTATCGGCTGCTACTATTGACCCAAGGTATTTAAAGGATTGCACCACTTCAAATTCGTGCTCCGCTACCTTGATTGTTTGACCAACTGTTCCTCTCCCATTCGACGCCACCATGTACTTTGTTTTACCTTCACTAATGTGCAGCCCCAGATTTTGTGCCGCCTGCTCGATCTGGATGAAGGAATCGTGTACAGCTTGTTCGGTTCTTCCGATGATGTCGATGTCGTCTGCGTAAGCCAGTAACTGGCTGGACCTGTTGACGATGGTCCCTCTTGTTGCCGTGCCAGAGTCACGGATTGCTTTCTCCAACGCCAGGTTGAAGAGGAGGCAGGCCAACCCGTCCCCTTGTCGGAGTCCATTAAAGATGTTGATTGGTCTGGATAGCAATACGGCTATTTTTACTTGGCTTGTTACGTTGGTCATGGTCAACCTACATAGTCGTGTCAATTTATTTGGGATGCCGAATTCTCTCATGGCTTTGTAAAGTTCTACCCTGGCTATGCTATCATAGGCGGCCTTAAAGTCTATAAACAGATGGTATGTTGGGATGTTAAATTCTAGACATTTTTCCATCGCCTGCCTAAGGGTAAATATCTGATCAGTTGTTGATTTGCCTGGAATGAAACCACACTGATATTGTCCGATGACGGTTTTAGCGTATGGGGTTATCCGGTCTTGTAGGCTAGAGGAGAGTATCTTATAGGCGGTACTCAACAACGTGATACCTCTATAATTGCTGCACGTTGTGACATCTCCCTTCTTATGTATGGGGCATATTAAACCTTTTCGCCAGTCTTCTGGCATTTCTTCCTGCTCCCATACGTGTACTATAATATCATGAATTGCTTGACGTAAGGCTGGCCCGCCGTGATGGAATAATTCGGCTGGTATGCCATCGGCTCCCGGGGCTTTGTTCTGTTTAAGCCGGCCTATAGCCTTTTCAACCTCTTCTATGCTTGGTGGCGGCAACATAGAGTATTCTTCTTGAAGTAGTGGAGCCTCCACTTCTGCAGTGAGCTGACCATTTAGCAATTCATTAAAGTACACTTCCCATCGCTCCAGTATGCTTTCAGGATCGGTGATCAGATTTCCCTCTCCATCCTTGCAGTATGTGCAGCGTGGCGGACGGATTGGTAGAACTTCCGCGCCTGGTGCGGACCTCGCTCTCGGCTGTTTTCTATTTCACAGATTAGGTTCTTCTCCCAGGCTGATTTGTTTTGTCTGTGAAAACGTTTTTCTGTTCTTCTGAGCTCTTTATATTCCTCTTCGCGTGCCCGCGTTCTATGAGATTGTTGCATTGCTCGGTACGCAACATTCTTACGTTCAGTCGCTAGCTTGCATTCATCATCAAACCAGTCGTTCCGATTTTTACGACTGCTGCCTAAGATGGAGTTGGCAGTACTAATGACAATATTCTTAAGGCGTGTCCACTTCTCATTTACGCCCAGCATACTGGCTCCAGGACTTACTCTCCCTAAATCAAGTGATTCTAGGGCGAGTCGTAACGCATTACCAAAGGTGTTACTGGTGTTTTCATTGCGCAGGGCAGCCGTGTTGATTCGAACCTGATCGGCGGATGCAATGCGTCTTCGCAAGGCAATCCGCCCTCGGAAAACCATACCAACAAGATAGTGATCCGAGTCTATATTGGCACCTCGGTACGTTCGTACCGTCATCAAGTTCGAGTAGTGGCGACGGTCTATCAACACGTGGTCTATTTGGTTACGAGTGACTCCATCAGGTGATAGCCAGGTGGCTTTGTAGATATCTTTACGCGGGAACCTGGTACTCGCAACGACCATGTTTTTCGATGCTGCCAATTCTAAGACTCGAAGTCCATTGTCATTAGTGTTCTCATGCAAACTATGGGTGCCTGCGTAATGCCTGAATACCGGCTCCCGACCTATTTTTGCGTTCAAATCCCCAAGGATGATTTTAACATCATACCTTGGACAGGCATTGAGGGCCCTCTCGACTTGTTCGTAGTAAGTCTCTTTTTCTTCGTCTGAGGACTCCTCCGTAGGTCCGTGAACGTTAATGAGGCTGATGTTCGTAAATTTGCCTCGCACGCGAAGGGTGCATAGCCTTTCGCTTATAGCGTTAAAGCCGATGATGGTAGACTTCATTTTTTCGCTGACTAGGAAGCCTACCCCGAGCACATGGTGTTTTGTATGACAGCTGTAATATACGTCATATTCATTTCTTCTGTAAAACACCATTCCCTGTCCATCTGATTTCTTGGAGAGCTGTTATGTCAGCTTTATATTTTGACAGGGCATCGGCTAGCTGCTGAGCAGCTCGAGCTCTATAGAGCGATCGTACTTTCCATAAGAAAATTCGTAAATCGTTTTTCAGTTTTCGTTGCGTTGGTTGTCGTCGTGTGATCAGTCCGTTTCCGAGGCTTGTTGTCGGTCTCGTAATTCAAAAGTTTTACGGGACAGGGAATTAACCTGTCGCCAACCTGAGGAACCAGCCTGATCATATTAGCCAAACCTTTTTAAAGGCTTGTTTCTAGCGGCCGCCATGGAGAGGCTATGATCAGACTTCCACCAGTCCCGAATAGTTACGACACGTGCATGTTTTCGTATGCTACATGTTATTCCCCCTATTCGTCTGATGGCTGACCGCCAGAATGGAAAGAATACTATCATCATTATTCTACAATCAATCCCAATTAAAAATATCCAATATACCCAACACAACTAACTTCGTTTGGCCACACCAATATTGCACACCAACATCTTCTCAAAAAAGAATCACCACCGACTTGCCCCACCTGCCAAGTAACCTCACCTGCTTGGAACGTGCCTCCTCACTTCAAATAAAATAATTGAAAAAATCAATAAAATAAAATGCACCACTGGGTCGCACCAACTTGCTCCTATGCAATAGACTAGGAATTTTAAAAACGAATGTTATTAGAGAAAACTGTTCATAAGGATAAAATTAATTTTTTAAATTCTTTTAGTAGTAAGAGACAAAAACAGAATGCTATGCAAATATGAATTTATGCAAGAACAAACATTTTAAGTCGTTTAAGTGGTTTCTTAAAAAAAAGCTTTTATATAGATACTAAATTTTTAAAATATTTTTAAGAAACAATTTTGGTACGCCAATTTAAAGTTTCTATTATTGTTCGAATAAAAATTAAATTTACAAGAAAAAAATACTGAGCCGTTTCTGAGATATCGAATTTTCAAAAAAAGAATAAATAGAATTTTTTTCAAAAACTCAAAAAATATTTATTTTAAAGTTTTGAAATGCAATGTGTTTTAGACTTTTTAAAAGCTTCTCTATAAAAAAAATTAATTAAGATCCGTTATGTAGATAATGAGAAATTCAAAATTCGAAAAAATGGTTCTAAGGTAGGTAGAAGTTGTAATATCTTAATTTAAAATTTTTTTTATTAAATTAAAGTTCATACAAATTAATTGAAAGAAAAAAAATTTTATCAAAATTCTAGGCGCCGTTTTCGAGCAAAATACGATTTTTGAAAACCATTTTTTTTTTTTAATTTTTTAACATTTGTATGGTGGGTACCTTTATTTTTAGGTAAAATAAAATTTTTGTTTTCACATCTTGTAGATTATATTAAGAAACTTTTATTTATCAAGTTTTCAAAAAATCGAGCATGGGGTCTTCGAAATATTGAGTTTTGAAAAAAAAAATTTTAAGTTTTTTTTTTAAAAATCCAAAAAATTTTTTTTTGAAAATTTGAACACACAATTCTATTTAAGTTTTTGGGGAGCCTTAGCAAAAAAAAAAATTATCAAAATCGGATGTACCGTTTTTGAGAAAATCAAAAACAAAAAAAATGGTTCCATGGGGGGTACCCTCAATAACCATTTTTCGGAAAATTTTTGTCAACCATTACCTAGCTTTAACTAAAAGAAATTTTTTTGTATTTTTATTTTTTAAATCTGTCGAACATTTTTTGAGAAAAAAAATATTTATAAAATTTAGAAAATAATTCTTACGGCAGGTACTGTTATTTTTAGTCTTAAAAAAAAAAGAAAAAAACGTGTGGGGGGAAAAATCAAAACCCATATCTACTAAGTTTGAACAAAATCGGCCAAGCCGTTTAGGCTGTAGTTGAACCGACAGACAGACAGACAGAATTGCGAGGCTCACTTTTTTAGTTTTCACTATCATCGTAATGTCAACTTTGATCAAAATCTCGAGTTCAATTTTTTTACGAATGCAAAACTTGCCTTATAGTACCTATAAGTCGCAAGTAAAAATAAATATTATTGAATTATTAAAAAAAACGTACTCAATTCATTATTGTGGTTATAAACAGGATACTATATTTACTTAAAATTAAGCCATAGTTTCAATTCTTCTTACCAAAGAGCCGATAGTATTATGCTGCTAGTGCTCTTTATACTAGTTATTAATAGTATATTTTTAATATTTTATTAATAAAAAAAAATAAATAAAGAATTGAAAGTTTTGTTCCGTTTAGAAGTTTTAGAAAAGTTGTAAAAATGGAGGTCATAAACGTAACAAGTGTTTTTGTTCACAGCTTTTCAAATGCATTTTTGATTGAATTAGAACTTAAAAATGCAAATAAAAAATATAAATTCAATTAAAAAGCTCAAGTGACCTCAACTCCAAGGTGCGTTTCGCCCAGGTACGACAGTGGGTTCATCAGTTAGATGCTGTCGTACCCTTCTAAGACGCAAATATTGGTCGATGTTTACCGACTTTTTAATTGAATTTAATTCAATCACTCCACTTAAACAAAAATAATTTTCATTTCTCTATAATAAAAAATATAAATGGAAGCTACTGGGTTGCACGAACTTCTGCTAATATTTGAGTAGCTTAGAATTTTTATAACTATAATAAATACATACACAAAATCATGGCTGCTTTTGGAGAAAACTATTCAAAAGAACGAAATTACTTTTGAAGTAGGTTGCTGGCGTCGCGTCGCAGCTAATCAAGAAATTTTCTAACTTCTTGTTGAACCGTTTGGAGCTTTTTAAGAAACAAGATAGACTGCAAATGTCTATTTTAAATAGGAAACTAGGTTCCTGAAAGATAAACTCTCTAAGATGTAGTCTAAGTCTATGGGATGGAGCAGGATATGTACACAGAAGATGAAGAAGTGATTCTACTTCTTTTTCGTCCGTACAGGTTCTACAAAAATCCTTTGATTAAAGCCTAGTTGCGTGTTTGCATATAAGGCAGTGGCCGGTTATGGTACCATTTAAGGATATCAAACACTAAAAGCGTGTCATACCAGGTGTGGAATCGGCTAAGGTGATAGTAGATTATCAATTTTTTATTGTCATTTTGACTATAGCTCTCTCTATCGTATCAATAGAGAAATATAGAAAGAGCGATTGTAAAAACGACAATCAATTAATATAGTTATCACTTTACTCTTATCCGATACGGGCCCAGGCATTAGCCAAATAAGTTTAGTCATCGAATAGGTGGTTAAATTAATCCATCTTAGGTTTGTCCACTCTAGAGCATCTTGTTTCAACATAAGTTTATATGTAGCGATGGGTATAACTAGATTAACCTTATAAATGTAATGTTATACGACTTTTGACGAGTTCGTAAGCCTTATTTTTCCTGGAATATTTTCTATGAGATATAGTAGAGATCGCGATATCAGTAGTCGATAACATGTTTTCTCTAAGCCAAGACAGGATTTCTTTAATCGGCTTTAGTATCGCCTAGAACACGTTACAATGATTAGAGGGCAAAAAGGAAACATAATTTTAGTCTTTTTATCTGAGTACACAGCTCCACCAACGCCATCATAAACTTTCGAACTGTCGGCATAAAAATGGATAGAATTATAGTCGAAGAAACACATATCCTCCCAGAAAGATCTTGAAGGAATGGTAACTTGCAAGTTTTTACCGAACTGTAGTTTTGGGATTGTAAAATCAATGTGACTTGGCAGTGATTCGAATGAGTTCAGAATCATGGAATGCCAAATGGGCAATTTCGTTATTGATTCACTCTAAGGAAGTTTTAAGACGAGCTCTCTATTTACTAAAAATCTCTAGGTGGTGAAAATTTCTTGTATTCTTAATTCCAACATGATATTTTTTTATATAGAATAAGATCCAAGTATTTTCCTTTGTAGAATTTCTTTAAAGTAGAATCTGCATGCAGGATTTTATATTTCCTAGAAAATAGAATAATTACCGTTTTATGTGGGTTGACTTCAACCACACACTGCCACACTGCTGTGCCCAGTTTATTTATTGTTTTAATTGAAATAACTCCCCTGACAATTTGAATAACAAGTAGCACGCTAGCAATACTAGGAATCTGATTCCAGACCAAAATTAACTCAAGAGAAACAAAATTAAAGTTGCTACAAACTAAATTACTACAAAATGTTTTCTCTATTTTTATGTGATAAAGTTACTAACTACTAAGACAAGAGCAGCAATAATAATTAACAGTAATAATTAACATTCGATATTGGATGATTTTACCCGGGAGAGGCAGGTAAAGTTACCTTGAAAGCCTAGCCGCAGTGCCTTAAATACCTTGCGAATTTTTTGTGATTTTTTGTCCTGGATTTAAAAAAAAAATTGTCCTTGCAAATCAGCAACATCTTCGAATCGTAAAGAAAAAGAACCAAAAACATAATATTGAACCAAAATATGTTTAAAAAAAAAAAAAAAAATTGAAAAATCCCAAAACATTTTGAATAACATTTCCACCCATACAAAACATTGATACCATTCGACTTCAATATCAATTCCGTTTTCTTAAAAGCTATAACATGCACATCTACTACTACCTACTACCTACACTATGTTTTATTTCAAAATTTGCTGGCACGTTTCCAAGTGCTTGTATAAGTTGAACTTCCGAAGGCGTATAATGGCTTCAGGTATGCTCACTAGTCAGCTTCCCTCCTTCGGGACCAGGAACACGGTGAACCTCCTCACAACAGGTCGATTAAATAGAAAGTTTTCGCTTGCTAAGAAAGAATTCATTTTAACCCTAATGACCTATTTTAAACAAGTTACCGGAAAACAGCAGCCATACTTTATAGCAAACCCTTTTATGAACTATGTAAGTAGTCTTTGGTATCGGTACATGTAGATTATTAACATAATCATTTAAGGTATGTCAAGAGCAGCGTTTATATAAAACGCCAAGCAATGAAATGCCCCGGGGGGTATATGGAATGCTACGTGCTTAAATATCATGTTTAAGTGTTCTGCAGAAATTGAACAGAGTGTAACTATGTTCGCTTTTTATATGTTTGTAAGCTCTTGTTTAACATGATTCTCCTCACCCATCACGTGCATTCTCTCGCCCCCATCTTATCATTATTTTAATTGTTGCCTCCACCTGTGTTTAAATATTTTGAAAAGACCAATAGAATGTTGATTCACAAGGGGAATTAAATTCATAATAATAACCAGCACCTGGCAGTGTCAGTCATTAACATACTTATTAAGTGACGCCTCCAGTTTTTCTGACAAAGGATTTTTTGTAAATTAAAATGAAAGGATAATTAAATTGTAACTGCTCGTTAGAATTAACCTCAAAAAAGTCTTGTAATCACGTCTTGTATTTCAAAAATCTCTTGCGGAGCATATACTTTTAAATTTCATCAACGAAAATGAGAATGAGTTTTATAGTTGACAGTCAATTAATTTTGTTTAAAAGCTTTTGCGCAAAATTTTGATAAACCTACCGTGTTTACTAACTTTTTCTTAATTTCAAAAACTTGTTCACTAGTATCGTGCAAGGACTACTTTTCTAATAAATTCTGACCACACTTTAAAAATGACATTTCAAGCAATAAACCTAGCAAACAGAACTTCTTCACATTTGGAAATGTGAAAGAATCAGCTGAGAGTTAGTCCGATTCTAAAAAGATAGTAAATTTAGGCGTTCGATCATTTCAACTTTCATAAAATTTTAGAGATGTTTTGATGCTAAATTGAAAAATACGCGAAATATTTGGTGAATAATTACTCATAATATAAAACAAGAACTTTGCAACTAAGAGGCATCGCTCTTATTTAAAAGTATTTTGCAATTTAAAAATTCTGTATATATGAAAAAAATGAATTTTATAATTTAATTTGATTTAATTAAACTTTTCAAATGCACTAAAATTAATTTTGTATAAGTATACACAATTTGTTTAAATTTTTTTCTAACAAAAATTTGAGGTTAAAATTATTTAATAAACCTAGGAAAAATTTTGTTTTTTTTTTCCTTTCAAAATCCAAAAATATATTTGTTTTTAAAAAATTTTACATTCAATATTATCTTAAAGTCAAAGGATTTTTGCATTAATCGTTAGAGCCCTTCATAAGAAAGTCGAAAATCAAAGATACGGTTCTATGACAGGCCTCTTCTTTCCAATGTCATAGAAACGCTGATAAATTATTTATTTATTTATCTTGAAGAACGAGAGCAGTATGACTTTCTTAGCAATCATTCCACTGGCGATCTGATGGTAAATCTCACCGAAGAGTGGCACAAGCCTTCACAACATTCTGGAGAAAGTAAGATAATCGCACTTGATATTTCAAAAGGATTGATAGTGTTTGGCCTCAATATCTCTGATCGAAAATGCGTGCAATTGGTGTTGATGAATCTCTTCTTCATTGGATTAAAAATTACCTTTTAAACTACTCTATTAACATAAGTTGTAGATATTGGAAATCTCAAGTCTGATATTCATAAAATTAATGCTGGTGGGCCGCAGGGCTCCGTTTTGTCACCGATTCTCTTTCTCATATTCATCAATGATCTTTTGTCTGAAACTTCTAACTCATTAAATGGTTTTGCTCAGGACAGTATTCTCAACTTCTTATATTCGTTTCCAGATCTTCGGATGTCGATTTTGAACGGTAACGTATGATAAGCTCATTAAATTCTGAACTTGATAGCATTGTTAAATTAGGAACGTGAAACCGCGTAGAATATTATGCTGTCTCCTATCGTTAAAGCGGAATTCTAACGGGTGATTTTTTTGAGGTTAGGATTTTCATGCATTAGTATTTGACAGATCACGCGGGATTTCAGACAAGGTGTCAAAGAGAAAGATGCTCAGTACGCTTTGACATTTCATCATGAATAGACTTACTAACGAGCAACGCTTGCAAATCATTGAATTTTATTACCAAAATCAGTGTTCGGTTCGAAATGTGTTTCGCGCTTTACGTCCGATTTATGGTCTACATAATCGACCAAGTGAGCAAACAATTAATGCGATTGTGACCAAGTTTCGCACTCAGTTTACTTTATTGGACATTAAACCAACCACACGAATGCGTACAGTGCGTACAGAAGAGAATATTGCGTCTGTTTCTGAGAGTGTTGCTGAAGACCTTGAAATGTCGATTCGTCGCCGTTCGCAGCAATTGGGTTTGTGTTATTCGACCACATGGAAGATTTTACGCAAAGATCTTGGTGTAAAACCGTATAAAATACAGCTCGTGCAAGAACTGAAGCCGAACGATCTGCCACAACGTCGAATTTTCAGTGAATGGGCCCTAGAAAAGTTGGCAGAAAATCCGCTTTTTTATCGACAAATTTTGTTCAGCGATGAGGCTCATTTCTGGTTGAATGGCTACATAAATAAGCAAAATTGCCGCATTTGGAGTGAAGAGCAACCAGAAGCCGTTCAAGAACTGCCCATGCATCCCGAAAAATGCACTGTTTGGTGTGGTTTGTACGCTGGTGGAATCATTGGACCGTATTTTTTCAAAGATGCTGTTGGACGCAACGTTACGGTGAATGGCGATCGCTATCGTTCAATGCTAACAAACTTTTTGTTGCCAAAAATGGAAGAACTGAACTTGGTTGACATGTGGTTTCAACAAGATGGCGCTACATGCCACACAGCTCGCGATTCTATGGCCATTTTGAGGGAAAACTTCGGAGAACAATTCATCTCAAGGAATGGACCGGTAAGTTGGCCACCAAGATCATGCGATTTGACGCCTTTAGACTATTTTTTGTGGGGCTACGTCAAGTCTAAAGTCTACACAAATAAGCCAGCAACTATTCCAGCTTTGGAAGACAACATTTCCGAAGAAATTCGGGCTACTCCGGCCGAAATGCTCGAAAAAGTTACCCAAAATTGGACTTTCCGAATGGACCACCTAAGACGCAGCCGCGGTCAACATTTAAATGAAATTATCTTCAAAAAGTAAATGTCATGGACCAATCTAACGTTTCAAATAAAGAATCGATGAGATTTTGCAAATTTTATGCATTTTTTTTTTAAAAAAAGTTCTCAAGCTTTTAAAAAATCACCCGTTAGTACATCATCCTCCACATTGGTTTAGAAATGCCGGATTGAACTTACTAACCACCAGTCCAGTCAAAGCGTCATGGAAAATGGCCTAACCTTGCGCGCAGAGGCATGGTCTATTTTTTTTCATGGATCGATAGGTGCTTATGAGAAAAGCTTTAACCCAAATTTGCACCACATTACAACTTTTTTTTACCAAAGTTATTGGTAAAAATGTGTTTTGTGTCATTTTTTGGTCATTTGCGAATATCTCGGCTCCACTATCTCATACAAACAAAAACTAAACATGTATTTATTTCTAATAACATTATCTTTTATGTTATAAAAAACATTTGTTTAAACAAATGAAAAAAAGTTATAGTAAGTTAAAATAATTTTTTGTTGTTAAAAGATCACTTTTTCGTTATTATTAAGAAAAAAGCTCATATAACGATGAAATTTTTATTTTTTATTATTAAATTTCTTGTAATTCCCTACAATTTAAAAAAAAATCAACACTCTACGATGAACGAAAGCCGAGCAATAAATTATTGAACATAGGTAAGTCAGCGCACCCACGCATTTTATAATTTTATGTTTTAATTAATATCTCAGCCCCAGTATGTCGGAAAGTGAAAATAAGAAACTGTATTGCTCATAACAACATTTTCTATCAACTTGCATTTAATTTAATATGTCTGAGCAAAAACATAAAAAGTTACCGTTGGTTTCAAGGTGTTTTTTCTTGTTTTTAATACCTTTTTTTCATAGTTATTGAGAAAAAAACTGTATTTCACGGTAAATATTTTTCAGTTTTGGATTTTTGTTTTATAGTCCTGCTAATTTTCTTCAAATTAAAAAAAAAATAGTCCATTACGGCAAACGGCAGCGAAGGTATTCATGATTTAAAAACTTAGGAAAGCTTACAATTTAGTATCTTAACCTTGTAGCTTGTAATTTTGGTGTCGCCAGCAACAAGATATATTGGTATCCTTCAAACACATAGACATACTTATGGCTTAAACACATGTGCAGCATTTTCCTTGCAGCGAAATTTAATTACACAGGTTCTTATGGGAGCAGAATCATTGAAAGTCTGCATGCAGCGCTGCGCTGCACGATGTCTCTATTCCTAAATTTTCTGCCTAGTTTCATTGCAGCCATAATTGTAAAACAAAAATTTCCAAATAATTGCTATTTGGCATTACTGATATTGAGAGATTGTTGACATTTTCTGTCATATTTGCAAAAAAAAAGTTTGTTTTTGACTTTGGTGGAAAACTTGATACTGATACAATAATGGAAGAAAAAATAAAAGAAATTCATTTATGACAAAACAAATCCGTACAATGAACAAGAAGTGAAAAGAATTTGTTTGTCTCCGACTCGTATTTTTGTTTATTTTCAGAGAGATGAAAGATTGTTACTGCTCACCAGTTCCTGTTTAGGATAGGTAAATTGCATCCAACTAAGGACATTTTCTTCAGATATACATAGCAACATCAACGCGAGGGAAACTACATATCTATTGTCTAGTATAGTTTTGTTTTTCATTTGTGCTTTGTATCTTCTTTTGCTTTTCCTACTTATCACCAGGAACAATTTTTGAAAGTATAGGTGCAATTCTCTTTCATTTTCTGATTAATTAAATTTGTCCACGGCCTTGAAGTTTTGATCTGGAACAAATTATATTCATTTAAAAACTTGAGGTATTTCTCATACACGGCAATCAAAATTAAAATTTTGTCCTTGTTTGTTGAAATATCCATTTAATTTAAAATAAACTTATAAAACTTTAAGTACAAAACAATTTAAGCAAACAAAAAGAATGAAAATTTGGCAGATGTCATTTTTGTTTTAACAGAACAAGGCATCATTAAAGTCAGGAAGTATGCACATGTGTTCTGGCTGCAGCGCTGCATGCATCGCTGCGTGCAGACTTGCTGCACATCTGTTTTAGCCATTACACATATTTGTTGCTTCTTGTTGCTGGCGACACCAAAATTACAAGCTAAAAAGTTAAGATACTAAATTGTAAGCTTTCCTAAGTTTTTAAATCATGAATATCTTGGCTCCCGTTTGTCGTAATGGATTAATTTTTTTTTCACTTTGAAGAAAATTAGCAGGACTATAAAACAAAAATCTAAAACTGAAAAATATTTACCGTGAAATACAGTTTTTTTCTCAATAACTATGAAAAAAGGTATTAAAAACAAGAAAAAAAACGTTGAAACCAACGGTAACTTTTTATGTTTTTGCTTAAACATATTAAATTAAAGGCAAGTTGATAGAAAATATTGTTACTAGCAATACAGTTTTTTATTTTCACTTTCCGACATACTTGGGCTGAGATATTAATTAAAACATAAAATCATAAAATGCGTGGGTGCGCTGACTTACCTATGTTCAATAATTTATTACTCGGCTTTCGTTCATCGTAGTGTTGATTTTTTTTAAATTGTAGGGAATTACAAGAAATTTAATAATAAAAAATAAAAATTTCATCGTTATATGAGCTTTTTTCTTAATAATAACGAAAAAGTGATCTTTTAACAACAAAAAATTATTTTAACTTACTATAACTTTTTTTTCATTTGTTTAAACAAATGTTTTTTTTATAACATAAAAAATAATATTATTAGAAATAAATACATGTTTAATTTTTGTTTGTACGAGATAGTGGAGCCGAGATATTCACAAATGACCAAAAAATGACACAAAACACATTTTTACCAATAACTTTGGTAAAAAAAAGTTGTAATGTGGTACAAATTGGGTTTAAAAAGCTTTTCTCATAAGCACCTATCGATCCATGAAAAAAAAATAGACCATGCCTCTGCGCGCAAAGTCAAATGACGCTTTGACTGGACTAATACTCAACACAATGTAACTCTAATCTGGGTTCCTTCCTTCAGTTCTTTAAAATGTTTCCTCCTTTTCTGAATAATTTTGGAATAGTAAAACTTAGTTGAGTAGCCTTTTTTAGTTTCTTTTTATTTTTCTTAAAAATAGTAATTATTGTGAATATGTCTTGATATATGTAAATTATTCTTCATTTAAAATTGAACTTACTATAAGTCGGTACAAAATATAATATCGTCGTCGTTCTATGAAAACTCCCTAAGTCCATTTAAAAAAAAAATGTGATTCAATTCTTATTTAAATTATTTCGGATAAACCATTTGCAAAAAATTTTATTGCACAATGGCTACGCCAAGCCCATTCTACAATTGAAGCCTGAGATCTTGCTATTCTGATAATTTTTGTATTTTTTTATATTAATTTCCAAGTTTAAATGCAAATATCTCAAAACACAAAAAATGGACTTAGGAGTTTTCATAGAACGACGACGATATTGTTTTCATAGATACCTAGCCCCCACCTCAACGACAATCGTCTTTCTTCAGTTAATTATTTAATACTCCATTACCAAAACCCAGAAGTCATTTGATGAAAATCCTGTATACCGTACAAACGTGTAGACCACAACATGAGGTTACATAATAGAAGCTAGAGATTTATCCCGTCAAATTATCATATGCATATATATTTAAAGGCAACTGCATCGTTAAGTTCAAGCTCTACCTAACACACAAACAAAGACGTGAAAAATGCAGCTTCATGTTTTGACTATGAATTCTACTCAAAAGAACAAAATCTAAACCGTACGACTGGGTCGCACAGCCTTGCTGTCTTAGTTTAAGTAGTTGTCACCGCCGATACAATACAAGAGCAGACTAAAGAGTGGGTCATCTAGTGGTTTCGTTTTAAATCATAGGATATTTTGACATTGACAGCTGTTTCCTACTAGAAATCGTGAAAGAAAGTCAGTATCATTACTCCGCGTAACGAAATGAGTCGCTTTACACTTGAACAACAATGGGAAATCTTGAAAACTTATTTCCAAAGTGAGTGCTGTGTAGCCCAAATAGTGCGTTTTTTAAAAAGAAATTTACCGAAGTTAAGTACCCAACGTACCTGCTGTATACGCAATTTGTGTGTCCCAGTCGTCATGAGGTGCTCATAGAGGAGAATGTGGCTGCAGTAGCCGAGAGTGTGAGACTCAATTCAAAAACATCAGCCCGCCATCGATCTCGACAGCTCAACATATCACGCAATAGTTTGAGGAGAAAATTGACTCAGCAATTGCAGGCGTACGGCCATCCGCTTTGATATCGCTTCGCAGTTTGGCTCCTAGAGTAGCATGAATTGAACAACGATTGGGGGCGAAAAATCAGCCTTTCTGAAGGAGCGCATTTTCATCTCAGCGGCTACGTTAACGAACAAAAATGCCGCTTCTGGGGCTCGGAAAACTGGCACGTTATTGTCTAGAAGCCACAGAGAGTTACAGTTTGGTGCGGATTGTGACGTGGTGGCATTATTGGACCATTTTGCTTCAAAATTGAGGCTGTTAACAGACTTTTTTTTTTTTACTGAAATTGAAGACATTGATTTGGACGACCTCCATGCCACAGAGCAATGCCACAATTGCTCTTTTGTGCACCAAATTCCCAAATCATATTATTAGCCGTCTTGGCGATGTCAATTGGCTGCCTCGGAGTTGCGATTTGGCCTCTTTGGACTTTTTTTTTTTGTGGGGAACCGTGAAGGACCGATGTTATGCTAACTATCCGGAAACGATTCAAGCACTTAATCTTAATGCCAATGTCAGCCAAGCAATTCGTGAGCTACAGCCTGAAACCATCGCGTTTTTCATTAGTAAAATACTGATTCCCTTTTATTAAAAACGGTGGATCTGAATACGTATAAACAATGACAGTTAGAGAAAAATAAGAAGCAAACAAACCTATATCTGGGAAACGGACCTAAAAGAAACTCAAAAACTCAGAAGTAACAACCTACAATAATTTATTTTGATATTTGCTTATTTAAATGTTAAGTAAAACATGAAGAGATTGTAAGATGCTAAAATCGTCTAAGATGAGCAAAACCATCTTTTAAACTTAGTAAATAATTAAACTGACTTTAGTATTTTACAAAATCACTTGAAATTTTGCACATTTGTCTCTTAGTATAAATGTTAAAAAGTTTAAGTCGAAAGAACTCAGCGAAGAAGAACTCAATTAAATTCAGTTAATTTCATTTATCAAAGTGTACCAATTAGAAAGTACTTCAAAACTAATACAGATTAGATCCGTTAGGAGATTATAATTAATAAGTTTACAAAAAACAAAAATACATTACTTATCTTTGTGATAATAATATAACGAAAATAATAAAGGGTGGTTAAATTTTAAGGGCCGATGTTGATTTTGAATAAAACACAAATTATTTAGGAAATTATTGTCATTTCTTTTTATTATGATAATATTGCTATGGTTCAATTATGTATGGAACAAAATATCGGCCAAATGGCCGCCGCCACCTCCATCCAATGGTCCAAATTTTCGATGACGCTGAGGCATAATTGAGGTTCTATGCCGTTAATGTGCCGAACTATCTCATCCTCTAGCTCTTAAATTGTTGCTGGCTTATCGACGTACACCTTTTCTTTCAAATAACCCCAAAGAAAGTAGTCCAGAAGTCCAACGGTGTCAAATCACATGATCTTGGCGGCCAATTGACATCGCCCCCACGTGAGATAACACGGTCATTGAATTTGTCGCGCAAAAGAGCCATTGTTTCGTTAGCTGTGTGGCAAGTGGCACCGTCCTGTTGAAACCACATATCGTCCACATCCATATCTTCCAATTCGGGCCATAAAAAGTTCGTTATCATCTCACGATAGCGAACACCATTTACAGTAACTGACTGACCGCCTGGAAAAAATACGGCCCGATGATGCCGCCAGCCCATAAACCGCACCAAACAGTCACTCTTTGGGGGTGCATTTGTTTTTTGCGACAATCACTCTTGGATTATCATTCGCCCAAATGCGGCAATTCTGCTTACTGACGAATCCACTGAGGTGAAAATATGCCTCATCACTGAAGGTGATTTTCTTCGAAAATTGCTCATCCACTGTTGCCATTTCTTGCCCTGTTGCCATCTCTTGTATTCAAGAGGCTTTAGTTCTTGATTCAATTGTACCTTCTAAGCGTGTAAATGCAAGTCTTTATGCATAATGTTCATCAACGACGAGCGTGAGAGGTGCAATTATTGGGCACGACGACGAGTTGAGGTGGAAGGCTCTTCAGCCACACTATCGCGAACAACAGCAATATATTCTGCAGTACGAGCATGCACTGGTGTTTTCAAATCTCCTAAGGACCCAGTTTGCTCAAATTTTTGCAAGATTTTTCCGATTGTACACACATTTGGACGAATAAATTGACCGAAAAAATCACGAAGTGCACGATATGCATTTTGATTTGAACGCCCATTTTCATAATAAGCCTGAAAACTTTAACGCGTTGCTCGATTATGTATGTATCTTTCCATTGTTCAAATTGAGTTAGTCTGAAATTGAGAAATGTCAAATGAAATGCAAGAAAAAGCTTGACGTTTAGGTGTGGTTCACATTCAATTAAAATACAGCTTTGTGCATATATGTATATACATATACATTTATATAAGTTTTTCACTTGTGACTTATAGATACTTTGAGGCAAGTTATTTATGCGTTAAAAAAATCCAATTCGAGATTTGGATCAAAATTGGCATTACGATGATAGCGAATTCTGTCTTTCTGTCTGCCTGTTCGACTATAGTATGGTATGGTATACCTGTCATACGAATTTTTTTTCGAAATGTTATAATTATTTTTTTTTATCAAAAACTGTTCGACAGATAAAAAAAAAAACAATAAAATAATTCATATAATTAAAGCCAGTTAATGCTTGAAACAAATTTCCCCAAAAATGATTATTAATGGTAGACATTTTTGTTTGTTTTTGATATTCTCAAGAACGTTTGAACAGATTTCCATCATATTTTTCATGCTTAAGCTCCCTAAAATGTTTCATAATATTGTGAATTTAAATTTGCAAAAATTGACTGTACCTACTTTATGACCATTTTTTCTATTTCGAATTTATCACTATCAGCATATCGAATTTAAATAAAATTTTTCATAGAGGGGCTTGTTAAAAGTGTAAAAAATATTACAAATATTGCAAAAATTGTTTTTTGGATTTTTGAAAACAAAAAAAATCATTAATTTTTTTTTGGAAATTTCGATATATCAAAAGCGGGTAAATTTTTTTTTTTTGAGATTCAGTTTTTATTCGCATAATAATAAAAACTTAAAGTTGGCGTACCAATTTTTTTTTCTCAAAGATCTTTTAAAAATTTTGTATATTTTTTTAAGAAACCGCTCCAATGACTTTAATTTTTGTTCTTGCATACATTTCTATTTGCTTAAGAAATCACATGACATTCGGTATATATCTTTTGCTACTAAAAGATTTTAAGAATAGAATTTTTTGCTTATGAACAGTTTTTGTCCAAAAACATTAATTTTTAAAATTGTCAGTCCATTATATAAAGGCAAGTTCGTTCGACCCAGTGCTTGAGTTGTACTTGAGTCACATATTATGGCATGGCTGGTGACTTTGATGATCTCGAAGGATTTAGTTAACTTCGGAACCCACGAAGATATAAGTGCTGTATTCGGTCTTCACTAACTCGTTGAATATTAAAGTGGGTACAAAAGCACGTGGTGCACTCCAGATCAATGACTCATTTTGAGTATGGAAAACCTGATTTATACCTTTCGAAATATAACTTTAAGCATACATTTGCACCGTTTTACAATTGTACCTTAAGAACTATATTCCATTATAAAAGTCCGCCAGACGAATTGAACATGATTATGGTGTCTTGACTTAAACTGTCCAATAAAGATTCTATAAAAATATCATATTTAATTGTCATATCTACTCATTGGAAGATTTAAGCCTTAGCATTATTCAACTATACAAGCGATATAGGAATGAATGAAAATTGAGACAGTTTCTTAGGTTGACTATTGGAGAATAAACTGCCATGTGATTTTATAGTATCATTAAAGGAAAATTTATACTAGCCTATATGGGTTATTAAAAGTGCTCCAGAGAATGTCTAGGAGTTCAATGATATCAAGTTTTACTCCTATAACTATTTTACTCCTAGCAAGAAAGGTTATATGAACACCAATGCTACGATTGATTCTATAATTTCATGAAGAGGAAGCAAGTTTGTTAGTTGGGACCTGTCCCTAATCAAGTGAAACAGAGTGTATTTTATCATCGAAATTTGAAATTCATATCAGTGTGATAATAATCATTTATGAGGTAATATATAACCATAAAATTGCACAGAGAGTGTAGCTATGTTCAATTTCGTATTGGCACTGTGGCGTATACGTGATTTTATTTTACAAAATTATTAGTTTTCCAATCGACCCGTATGTATGGTTCCGGTCTTGATTGCGCGATAACAAGGATAATGATTCCTTCCTTAAAGACATAGTTATGTCTTGTTTGTTTTCTAATGTGTAATTTTTGGTCCCTGTTACCCATTTCTCATCTCAGGAGTCCGGCATTAATTTGCCATGCCCATATACTCGTGTGTTATCACTTATCACTTATAACCGTCATCATCATCATTACTATTATTATCACCATCACGATTGCCTTCGAACCAATTATATGGTCATTAATATTCTTCGAAAACGTGCTTCGCAGCTGGAATCATCCAACGACCAACACCAGCCGGATATCCCAGATCAGGGAAGAGATGAGCTCCATTAAACTAGCCTTTTATCTGAACTGCAACAATGGAAGTTTAGCTGAGGTATCCATTTCGTTCAAGGACCATCAGAGTGTGGCTCAGCCGGTACGAACAAGCGGATTTATGTCTCGCCAACTACTGAGGGAGATCTGAGAATAAAACATTTTATTTGTCGAAAGGAGAGGACTATAAATAATGTTTGAGGAAAGACTGTGTCATCTTCTCACGCCTTCTGGAATAAGTACATTGAACTTCAATCTACAACCTCAACCATCTCCCATCTCCCATCGCATCTTGATGTAGAAGGTGTCCTTACTCAGAAAGATTTGGTTGACTCTTGGTTCATTCATTAAAGATTGCCATCGATGGTGTTTTTGTTTGTTGTCCCTTATTGTATGGGGATGTCAAATAATCTCAGTTGAAAACCCCCCCTCCATTAAACCATTTTATTGCGACGATAAAATTTTACGTCACATGCCGTGCGTATGGCCAAAGTATTTATTTTATATTGGGATATATAATTTCGGGATCTAATAGAGCTGCTACTGGATGTTTCATAAGAACAATAGTAGCATATTGCCAGAGGGAAAAGGAATCAAGAAATCTTTATGAGTTAGGAGTTTGTAATCTTTATGAATTAGGAGTTTGTAATAAAGTACATTAGTGGAAATGGTCTTCAGCTAATGTCTTTTCGAAACTTGGTCGGTATTGATTCATATGTTCTAATAAAGAAACATATTGAACTGATAGCTATCAAATATTCAAAACAGGAACTTATTGAAACCTTACAAATGTTTAATAAAATTGTTTGATGTTTATTTTTTTTTTTTAGAAAAAAGTTGCGAATGCGAAAATTCTCGAATCAGTCTTAAATGTTTCAGAAAAAGAGTTTCTCTATTTTTTCAAGGATATTGACATTGTCTTTAAAACAGTGATGGATATTCCTTGTTCATTTATTGTTTGTGGGAGTCCACATGTGTTCAGCCTGTTTTGACTTTGTGATATAGCTTCTGGAGTTATACAAGGTGGCGCAAAATAAATCATCCTATCGGAATATGTTATAATTTTTGCAAATGTGTCAAACGCCAATTATATTTGACGTTTGTAACTAGACAACTGCAGTATACAAACAATTGAGCGCTATATACTCCGCAAGAGCGTGGAATATTACAAGACTCGAACAGACTGAAACCAAAAAAGACTGGCAGTCAGGAGACCATGCAGGGCGTGGCTGCCACCAGATTGGTTGTTCGGCCGAGAATTTTGTGACTGTAGCTGCCCATTTTGCTGGTTTGAAGAAACATTAATCAGACGAAGGGCCACGCAATTGGACATCATCAGACGGTACTTACAGCGAATTTTAGTGAAAGACTTACACATGTTTCCGTACAAAGTGCAAATAGTGCATCAATTAAGGCCTGTTGAGCCTTCATCACGTGTGAATCAATTTGAGTGATGAGGCGCAATTCCACTTTAACGGTTATGTCAATAAGCTACTGACATCAAGACTTTTAACAAGACTTTACAAGACTTTTTCTCTTAATTCCTAGTGTAGTGGTGGTGTTTGATAACTGGTATAACGCAGTACTTTACCTTTTGGCTGGTTTGTTGTTGAACCCAATCCACTCTCCCAATTATAACTCTATATCTAATGAAAGGGATCATTCACAATGGAGATAGCTAAATGAACGAATTCAGCAAACTTCCGTGCAATTCCACTACAGTTTAAAGTTAAACGAAAAATCATATTTACACGAGCAACGCCCCGTCCCACACCAGTTTTAAATGGAGAAATGTATCTTTGACGGATGCACTTCCACCATTTACCATTCCTAAATGATGAGGAAAATTCTATTTCAGCAGAAAGTTAATATTCCCTAAAACCGCAGACCTTCTTGCAGATTTGGAATATTTGAGAATTCACCTAACATTCACCTAATCATCTTCGTTTTACTGGCACAGACATTCTATGTTGGGCACTCAGCCGTTTAGTTTATGAGTTGGGATCTTGGCTATTTTTGCTTGAATAACTAGCGTTTCTATATTTTACTTGTCTGTGAAATAGAGGTTGGACCACCTGTCACAGACGTCGTTGGAAATGGACCATCTGTTACATGTCTTATCACCTTGAGAGTGGAATTCCTATTTTGGATGTTTTTCCAAGATGATTTAGGAGTAGGCCTTGGATGATGGTCCAAGTTCATACTAAACTCTGCCAGAATTTTGGAGCTGCAATACAAATGGAGGGGTGGTAAGTAAAAATACAAACGAATGGGCTGGTGAAATTTGTTATGTTAAAATTTACCGCAACATCAGGACTATGATGAATGACTTCCTACTATCGGAATTTGATGAGCGGAGCCTGGTGAATATGTGGTTTAAAAAAGACGATGCAACTGCACACAGAACACGAACCACAATGGATATTGTGAAGGAAGCGTTTCTTCCATTTTGGCAATGTACATGGCTAAAAAGATCGCCGATTTAGCTATTCCAGACTTTGTTGTTTGGAGCTACTTGAAGTCGCGGGCTTATGCCAGCAAGCTTCAGACAGTCCCAGCCCTTAAGGAGAATATTCGA
Organism: Chrysotoxum bicinctum; assembly: GCA_911387755.1. Taxonomy (NCBI): domain Eukaryota; kingdom Metazoa; phylum Arthropoda; class Insecta; order Diptera; family Syrphidae; genus Chrysotoxum; species Chrysotoxum bicinctum. Next base: position 187,555,772 of record OU426988.1, read on the forward strand.
CAGGAATGCCAAGAATTATCACCGGAAATCTTGCGGAAAGTCATGAAAAATGATATAAAACGGGCACAAATATCGATCAACACTGCCGGCAGGCACTTGACGAATATGATCTTTTCCACTTACCTAACATAAAAAATTTTAAAGGAACACTTCGTGGCTCATTATGATTTTGTATATGAAATCATTCCGTCAACAATCCGACTTCTATCAAAGCACCATGAATTTTGATTCCAAGGCACATTTACATTATGACATTATTTTCGCGTCTCTACGCCCAAATTTTGAGAACGCCTAACAAGTAGGAGCTTCCATCTATGAAATTCATAAAAATTGCATTAAATCAGTAAAACAAACATTCATTTGCTTTACTCTGAAGAGTTTCCTCGGGATGCTCCGTACAACCTTCCACCATAGAAACATCGGATCCAGCTTCTGCAGGTCTTAACTTTATAAATATACATTAATACACGGCAGCTTTCCATCATATGCGATCCCGAGCATGCTGCTTCCTCATCTAGCCAAAGCACTCTGGCATCTGCGATGGCTTGGTCCTTAAACCAGAGATTCCGTGTTTTTTATCACCACGAACCTGGGAGCTGGGATTCAAAAACTCTCTTAGCTAGAGCATTGTTGTCCATTCGCTCAATGTCTCAATGTGGCCGAGCCATGTAGTCGACGGGTTTTGGCTCTCTGCATAAGATCCAGATCCTCATACTGCTGAATGCTGATCTGATAGAGTTCGTGGTTATATCTTCAAATCCATTCGACTCCTTCGCACATAGGACCAAATATTCGTCGAAGAATTTTTCTTTTGGAAAAGCCCAGTATCATCTCTCCTTTTCTGCCTAAAGTCCAACACTCGGCGCCGTTAAGCAGAACTGATAGATAGTATATTATTTTGTAGAGCATAAACTTCGTCTGCAGAATAAGGAGCTTTGTACCTACTAGCAGTGATTTCCAAGGGTAATTCTTCGTCGGCTCTGCACTAAGGTGTCATTCGTGAAGTTAAAACTCCGAAGTAGATGAACTCAATAGTGACGTTTTGCCCCAATCGGTGAGTAGATGTTTGTTTATAACTTTTAAGGTTTTCGCGGTTGTTTACACCGGAAACCACGCTCGATGCAATTCGCAGCGAAACGTTCGGGGTGAGTACTGTATTGAACTCGCTAAATATTAAATATTTATAACGCGGCTAATCCGAAAAGTTTAAAATGTCTAGATGTTTGTTTGTTTGTTGATCGCATATTACTGGGATTTGTCCTCATTTACTTCAAGACTAACAAGTCTCGCTTGATTATTGTATTTTATTGTTTTATTATACCATTGTTGGACAGATGTTTTGAATATAGTGCACTCCCTGTTGACGCCTTCCCTGCGAACATTCTGCGTTTGAACGAGATTGAAGAACTCATAAGATAGAGCATCTCCTTGCTGAAACCTTGTCTATGTTTGGAATGGTACAGAAGAGTTGACCCTAGTTGCACAAAGCACCGCGGATTTTCCAATATCATGATATAGTTGGATCAGTTTTCACGGGATCTCGAGTTCGACTATCGCAAAATAAAGCTACTGACGATGAATGCTATTACATGAGGAGTTGAAGTCGATAAATAGATGCTGAGTCTGAGTCTGAAATTTTTTGGTCTTTTACAGGATTTGCTTACTTACTGGCGACTAAGTTATTAGAGAACGGTTTTAAATGTTCACATAGCACGCTGAAAAGGATCTAATATGCGATATTTAGTTGGGATATATGCCTCAATAGTTCTTATAAGACATAGGATCACCATTTTTGTAGATAAGTCATATGGTCCAGTCATCGAACATGCTCCCTGTCACCCATATTTAGTTGATGGTTTGATTCAGGCACTCTAGCAAAATATCACGTCCATATTTGAAGAGCTCTGCAGGTGCACAATTGTTGTTCTTAAGCTTATTTATAGCCAAGCCTACCTCTTCTAAACTGGGTGGTGGAACTGATTCTTCATTGATTGGGTTGTCATCAAACCCTACGCTTTACGTGCATACTTATCAGCCTGCCTTCCGGTATTGAAATCAGCAGCCAGTTGCATGTGTTTTCTATAAATCTTCCGGGTATTGTTTCTACCGCGCGACTCTTTGAACTTTCAAAGGATATAGATGGACAAATCATTCTCCAAAACCTAAACTTTTAAACTTTTATTAATTGATGGATGATCAAAATTCACATCTTTATTAACCTTCGAATAACTAAGTCCCATTGCAAATTGATATGCTTGTATCTTAGAATACAAACTCGTGATTAAAATAAATGACAAGAAATGTGTAAACTTGAACTTATAAAAGCTAATTATATTGACTTGAAGGCTACACACTCTGCACACAGGTATAAAATTACTTGCTTTCTTGTTTTATATACAGCTCTCTGTTTTTCCTTGTTTTCGTTTTTATTACAAAACAATTTTTTTTTGACACCCATGACCCATCCATGCCACTGCCATTACCATAAGCTCAAAAAAACACTCTTCATACATATACACACACATATGTGTTTTTTAATTATAATAAATTTTCTTGTTTAATTCTTTCGAGTCAGAAAATTCTGGCATGCAAAAAGCATCTCACCCTTAACCAAAATTTATTGTTGCTTCCGAATCACGCCATTTTAATGGGCATATAGCATATTTAATTCAGGCATCCGAAACAGACTCCATGTGTTAGATTACATTGTGTTTTTTTTTTTTGTACAGAACCCCTGTACCTACCTACATAGCTACCTTGTATTGTATTGTATCTTTTATTGTAGCACAAATTTATACATTTTTTCTTACTTAAAACTATATTGCACAATTTACAGAGATTTAGTATAACTCTACTTTACTTCTGAAAAAAATAACATTTTTATAGCAATTATCACAGTTTGATGTAATGATGTATCGAAGGAAAAGCTACAAGAAAAAACCTTCTTCAAATCGTCAGAAACATGTTTCCAAGATTGGAGAGAATGGGAGGCTAGTAGGCACCGAAAAGTACTTATCTCAAATATGATTTACAAGTGATTAAAAAAATAAATAAATAATAACTTATAAGATAACAATAATGTAGACAAACGAATAAATAAATAAATAAATAAATAAATAAATAAATAAATTAATAAATAAATAAATAAATAAATATTAACAAACTAATAACACCAACGATAATATCATTATAAATAAATATATAAATAACAGGCAACAATAAAAAAAATAAATAATTTAGTAACAAAAGTAAATAATAAACAATTTATATAAAAACAAAAAAATGATAAATAAGAAATAAATAATTAAATAACAAAGAACAATAAGAAATAAATAAGTTTGTAACAAATATATAAACTAATACAAAATAAATAAATAAACAAAATAAATAAATAATAAATAAACAAATAAATATTTATATATATAAAATAAATAAATAACAAATATAAAGCTCTAACCATTTTTTTTTTTTTTAGTTTTTATGTTTAATGTTTTTTTTTTTTGTATTTTTTTTTGTTTTTTTTTTTTTTGTATTTTTATTTTTTAAATAGCCAAATTTGAGATTAAGTAGTTTGCGGATAGGGTACATAATGCGTTATATCGCTCAAATAAATTTGTAATTCTAAATGAAACTTTTTCGATGTTGGCCAATACGTGAAGGTCTTCCGTTGAATAATGCCATGGTAGATTTAGCATCATTTTAAGTATTTTATTTTGGTCTTGTAAATTTTGGAGATAAGATGTCGAGTAGTCAGTGTAAATGAGTTTCGCTTCTTCTGCAATGAAACGTAATATCTGTTTCAGCACTCTATAGTTGTTATTTGGTGAATATAAAGTTATAGTTTACAGTCCAGGAGTTGGTGTTGTTTAGTTTAAAAGAAACTTACAAAAGGTTCTTACATCAGTAGCCGTGTTTTATTGGTAATCTATCATCAACATCATCTTGTCGATAACAGGGTTCCGGTCCTAGCCTCTTTCAACAAGTTTCTCCACCTTTTCAGGCCGACGCCATCCAGTTGCGCACCTCAAGGCTTCGGGCGTCCTGGTCTACGCTATATCTCCAGCGCAAGCATGGTCTACCACGCTGTCGTCTACCATAGAATGTACCACAAAGAACTTTCCGAGCAGGTTCCTCTTCGGTCATGCGAGCTAGGTGCCCTGCCCACCGGAGTCTACCGAGCTTAATTTTTGTCACGATATCTGCTTCAAGGTAGATTGCATACAGTTCATGATTGTAACGTCTCCGGAATCGTCCTTCCTCACATATGGGGCCAACAATTCTCCTTAAGACTTTTCTCTCGAACGCAACTAAGAGGTCGAGATGCCTTTTGCTAAGCACCCAGGTTTCGGATTCATATGTGAGTACTGGCAGAACCATGGTCCTGTACAGCAGCAGTTTTGAAGTTATGGTGATATTTCTGGATTTGAAGAGCTTTGACAGACTATAGTAGGCTCTGTTGGATTTGAGAAGCCGCCCGCGTATTTCTTCTTCTATATTGTTATCGGCTGCTACTATTGACCCAAGGTATTTAAAGGATTGCACCACTTCAAATTCGTGCTCCGCAACCTTGATTGTTTGACCAACTGTTCCTCTCGCATTCGACGCCACCATGTACTTTGTTTTACCTTCACTAATGTGCAGCCCCAGATTTTGTGCCGCCTCGCCTGCTCGATCTGGATGAAGGAATCGTGTACAGCTTGTTCGGTTCTTCCGATAATGTCGATGTCGTCTGCGTAAGCCAGTAACTGGCTGGACCTGTTGACGATGGTCCCTCTTGTTACCGTGCCAGAGTCACGGATTGCTTTCTCCAACGCCAGGTTGAAGAGGAGGCAGGCCAAACCGTCCCCTTGTCGGAGTCCATTAAAGATGTTGATTGGTCTGGATAGCAATCCGGCTATTTTTACTTGGCTTGTTACGTTGGTCATGGTCAACCTACATAGTCGTGTCAATTTATTTGGGATGCCAAATTCTCTCATGGCTTTGTAAAGTTCTACCCTGGCTATGCTATCATAGGCGGCCTAAGGGTAAAGATCTGATCAGTTGTTGATTTGCCTGGAATGAAACCACACTGATATTGTCCGATGACGGTTTTAGCGTATGGGGTTATCCGGTCTTGTAGGATAGAGGAGATTATCTTATAGGTGATCAGATTTCCCTCTCCGTCCTTGCAGTATGTGCAGCATGGTGTGTTCTGGGTCATGTTTCGGACGGATTGGTAGAACTTCCGCGCCTGGTGCGGACCTCGCTCTCCGCTGTTTTATATTTCACAGGTTAGGTTCTCCTCCCAGGCTGATTTTTTTTGTCTGTAAAGCTGCTTTTCTGTTCTTCTGAGCTCTTTATATTCCTCTTCGCGTGCGCGCGTTCTATGAGATTGTTGAATTGCACGGTACGCAACATTCTTACGTTTAGTCGCCAGCTTGCATTCATCATCACACCAGTCGTTCCGATTTTAACGACTGCTGCCTAAGATGGAGTTGGCAGTACTAATGACTTCTCATTTACGCCCAGCATACTGACTCCAGGACTTACTCTCCCTAAATCAGGTATTTCTAGGGCGAGTCCTAACGCATTGCTAAAGGTGTTACTGGTGTTTTCATTGCGCAGGGCAGCCGTGTTGATTCGAACCTGATCGGCGGATGCAATGCGTCTTCGCAAGGCAATCCGCAATTTTAACATCATTACTGGACAGGCATTGAGGGCCCTCTCGACTTGTTCGTAGTAAGTCTCTTTTTCTTCGTCTGAGGACTCTTCCGTAGGTCCGTGAACGTTAATGAGGCTGACGTTCGTAAATTTGCCTCGCACGCGAAGGGTGCATAGCTTATAGCGTTAAAGCCGATGATAGTAGACTTGAATTTTTCGCTGACTAGGAAGCCTACCCCGAGCACATGGTGTTTTGTATGACAGCTGTAGTATATGTCATATTCTTTCTTCTGTAAAACACCATTCCCTGTCCATCTGATTTCTTGGAGAGCTGTTATATCAGCTTTATATTTTGACAGGGCATCGGCTATCTGCTAAGCAGCTCGAGCTCTATAGAGCGATCGTGCGTTCCATAAGAAAATTCGTAAATGGTTCTTCGTTTTTTTTGGTAATCTATAGCTAGCGCAATAATACAAGTACCAAAAAAACGCTTTATCCACTCTATAACTCACTATTAATAAGCTCCCAAAGTTGGTATCAGCGTTATATGTGTCAAAACCTTATTATTTGTTGAATTAACTTACATGCATGTGTTCGGAGTTTTGTAGCGCGTTTTTAAGCTGGAGTTGAAATACTCATGAAAATGCAGATCGAGTTGACTAAGAGTTTTTCTCACTATTGAATTTTTATTAACACTTTGGAATTTTACACACTTGACTTACAAACGTACGAAAATATATCTTTTTTCTACAATCTACTCAATATGAACTTTTAATTTTGGAAAAAAAATATTTTTATTTACTTTATATTGAGTTTGGGTTGGCAACTCTGCTTTAAAAGTGAATAGTTCAACTTTATATCGCTCTCGTTAATTTTCAATTTTAAATATTATAAACTTAAAAATAAAAGGCAATTCTTGCACACTTTGAAGTTTTTAAATAGCCATAAAAAAAATGAATAAAGAAAATCAGGTAATTAGCTCAACTATTTATAATCTCAACCAAAGAAACTACTTTCATGATGAACTTAGCTACAAAGAAATTTCTTTTATTTTCAAGGCAAGATGCGAACTTTTCAACTTAAATGGTACACCTTACAACGGGAGCTTCAATCAGTTTTGTACGCTATGCAACCTTAAATCAAAAGAGGACTGTTTCCACTTTCTGAGCATATGCCCAATATTCAAGCAACAAAGACTAGCGTTTTTTGGTAAAAATGTGTTAACTTTGCAAGAAACACTTCAAATTTTAAACGAGTGTGATTGGAAGATTTTAAGTAATTTTTTAAAAACTATTTTTAAGTATAGAATCCTTTTAATTACGGAATATGTTTGATATTTAAGTTTAAATATATTTGTCTTTTCTTGATATAGTAATATTTTAAATACATAATTGCTAACCAGGCTGACGGCAAAGCCATAGCTTTTTTATACATTAGATTGTAAATTTTGTGAAATAACAAATTGAAATAAATGAATTGATTACTTACTTACTTACTTATTGAGTTTTTTTCAGTGTTAGAGAAAGAAAAATACATATTGAATATACAGACATTTTGTCAGTTATCATATACCATAAATTTAGCATAATGCAACATAACGACATTTTCGAACGAATGCCAGTGTAATCTGTAATGATAAAACATAGTAAGCTATTCGCCTTCGTCTAAATTGATTCAATATTTTTGACAAAATTAATGGCATGGATTTAAATTTTGCATTTGAAAAAATATTTGTTCTGTAAATTGCAGAGCGATCGCACTTTGAACTAGTGATCGCACCTTCAAGCATGCCAATATATATTTTTTCGGACACCATCTAAACACCACATACATACATTTCAACATCCGAAACTGCGTCTTCACTAAAAAATTCTTTTCCATTTCTAACTTATATTTCTTCACTAATCTTTTGTTGTTGTTTTCCATGTTAAATTTTGGAATGTAGTGTACTCACTAACTAATAAAACACGGCTAGTGAGAGAATTAGAAATAAAGTGAAATTTGGCATGAACTTTGGTAATGGGACTCTTGGGAACGGAGATACTTCCTCACCAATTCGATGAGTACTAGTTCAGCTAGGAGGGCTCAAATATTATTAAACACAATTTATTAAAATTTCTCAAACATCAATAAATTGTTTTTGAGACAAAATTTGTTCAACAATTAGATATGTGAGTTAATTTTGCACAAAAACGATCGTTATAATAGTTGTGTTCAACCACGAAAAGGCCAGTGTAGAGTAGTGTAGTGCATTGCAAGTGCAAACTCAAGCAAAAACGTCATACGTCAGATGTTTAAAAAAAAAACAAATTAAATTCGGTGCAAGTAAAATGCCTTATGCCTGCGCTAAAGTCGATGGTAAAGGGAAGAAATTCATTCCCACTGCCTGCGACGACGTTGTTGGCTTTTTAGGCACAAAATCTCTTCCTCTTTTTCACCTTTTTTCATCAAACTTTCAAACACTTGCGTTCGGAATCCTTCATGCAAATATACATACATACATAGATTTAATTAAGATATTATTGGATTAATTGGAGAACACTGAATCACCAGAGATTGCCCTTCACTCGAAGTTAGCTCTAATCTATGCATTATTTAAAAACTTTAATCAAAAATACAAAGCACGGAAAAAAATCAACTTTATTCGTTAACAAAATATAATCGAATAATGACATCAGCTGACTTTGACAGTTTTCACCAACCTGCACTAGCTCAAAAGGTAGTGCAAGATATTCTGCACTAGTGTACACTAGTTCAGCTCAATGAACGCTAATCAGTGTAAGTCAGTGCAGAAATTTTCTCACTGAACACAAAAAAGCTACACTTTTCTGCCCAGAGTAGTTCAGTGCAGCTGGTTGAACAGAACTAATTTTTCCCATAGGGTTTACCGTTAAAAAGTTACTGCAGTTCAAAGTATAGCTAAATTAACCCTGTTATGCACTTTTTCTACGCCATTTTAGAGGTTAAGTTAACCTTATGTATATATTAAAATATTAATTTTTCCCACATCTGATTGTTTATTTTTGTTTTGTAGCATAATAAGAAGTATTATCGGATCGATTTAAAAAGAGTTTAAACCTCACTCTTCGTAATATTGATTTATGTATATGCAATTTATTAACTCACTTTTTCGTTAACCACGATTAGAAACGATACCTTTACTTTGATTCCAAAATATTCTTTAAAAAAGTCTATGAGATGCTGGTTGGAGCCAAAAGAATTGCTGCTAATTAATGCCCATTCTCAGCTTTCAGGACTAGTACTTAATGTTCCCAGCTAAGCGGGAACTTGAAAGTACACTATGTAACGTAATATCCTTTACCAAGAAGCACGAATCATAAAACTCTGATAACTTCACATTTATACATGTTTATCTTCTCTGGAAGAGCACCCTTCACCTCTATACCACCTATATGACCTAAGGTCACAGGACTCCTCAGGCCAGTCCAGGCAGCAAGATAAAGGGGTGTCTTAAGCAAAGCAGAGGAGACATGCTAGCCACACGCTCGTCCTAGCTCGTCGGATGGGGGGATTCTTTCTGCAATGCGTGAAGACTGTGTTACGTAAACCATGCCAAGACTTAGATGTATTCTGTCTGTAATTGTATTTTGAGGAGACGCGAATTGCTACATTTACATACAAAAAAATGAGGAGCAAGTTCCTGTAGGTTGGAGGAACTAAGATTTTATTGGTCCTCCATCTAATACCCACCCTTGCATTAAAATGCCACCATGGCTACCACCCCACGATTCTCTTAGTGATAGCCCCTGCTCCAAATACTCACTCTCTGAGCCCACACCTGCGTCTGTTTGGGTCCAACCACATCCCTCCAATTGTAATTGTGTTTAGACTCTATTCATTCTAAATTCATAAATCTAGTCTGAACCATGAAATATTTACCATCTCGTTCACCTCTTAAAATGAAAGATCTCGGTATTGTAAAATAAAAAAAAACTGATCTCTTCAAGTTACAATCTTAATTTATTCAAAATTCTCATACTCTAGCTCTTACTCTATTACAGATCTCTCTTCTTTAATAAATAAACAATAAAAAAAACTTCATAAATAATCATTCTTTACAGAATGATTTAATTAATCTCAAATTTTCATCTCTTTTAAGAGAAAATGAAAGAATACAAACTAAAAAAAAATGTCTATCAAATTTAATTTTTTGTCTCTTTTATTCCCCTTTTTAAGTTGCCTTTTATCATAAGTGAGCAAAATACTGGAAAACCATATACCTTAATATGGAAAAATACATCTCTTAACATGATATCTTGCTTAGGTCTGAAACTCTCTCACATTAACTAGATCAATTCATCTTATCTCATTAAAATCATTTAACTCTCCCTCTCTTTCATTCAATTTTATTCTCTCTCAATAGACTATCCATTCAATTGAAAATATCCGAAAGTCATCGATCCTTTGGATCTTTGATTCTAACAAAGCTAATATAGTCAAGGAATTGATCAAGCTTTCAACCTAATTGAACACACCAGCCTCTTTATTCTTTTCGTATAGTGATCATTCATATTACAGTCACTTACCCAAGATCCTTTATATTTCGATAATTTATCCAGCGGTGATGGCGTGGTGAGCTCAGCACTCCAGTCCGGTGAATTATGGTTACCATCCGTATAAAGATGATTCTTTTTTATTCATTGGAATTAGGAAGAGAAGAAAGGGACATTAAGTGGGTACAATTATCTTCGCACTTGATCAACGACTTTAATAGATATAAACTATTAAATTCTTAATTCTCACAGCTCTAACTTTAAGAAACTAAGCTCAGAGAGAGAGAGAGAAAGTCACAAAAAATTTTTTTATTGTTTGTTAATGAATGTGATTGATTAACAATTGGTAATCTGGCACTGAGCATATTTTTTGCTTGTCTTTCTCTTCTTGATGCTGATCTGGGTGGATTGAGAGATAAAGATGATGATGTAGAAGTTGTTGATGATGATAACGATGATGAAGTTGGAGTCTATGGAAATTGGCGTAATGATGAATAAGGCGGTAACGAATTCCCGATTGCCTTTTTTCTTGCTACTTGCAATTGGGTAATTAGGCGAATCTGGTCTCTGATTAAAAGACTAACCCCCAGTTTCACAGTGAGAGTTTAAACTCAAGCTCTGCTGAACCTGAACTGGAGTTTAAATTTGAAGTTCAACCGGTCCGATTTCACAGTCTAATCTGAACTTCAGTTGATTGAACGTAGTTTAAGTAAATTGTTTTCTCTTTCTATCTGAATCAAAGCAAAAACAATCAACGAAAGTTTGCTTTGTTTTAGTTGTGACCTGTGACAGGAAAACAAATTAAAATATGAAAATAAATTTTATTTTCAAATGTTCGAAGGGATTGTTGATTGTTGAGGTTTAAACGGCAGAATAGTATCGTTTAACTTAAACTACAGAATCAACTCTGTTCAAGGATTAAACGAAACTATGAAACCAAATTTGTTGTTGAACTGAAGTTTAAACCAAAAGTTGGGTTTAAACTCTCACTGTGAAACTGGGGGTAAGTGTCGTACTGAGAAAACACGAACTTAAATTTAGAAGAATCTTGCAGGTAAATCTCACTGGGCACTGATTTATTCCTTTTTTTCTTCTGATCAGAGTTCAAATGCAAGTTACTTTTTTTCAGTTTCGGTTTAGTTTATTCCACTTATGTTTGAAATATTTAACTCAAGTTTAAACGGACGCGACACAAAATAACCTGTTTCACAATCTCTTTAATTACTTCTCATTATTTGAAACTTCTGCAACGATCGTGTCGAGTGATCGAGTGTCCTCTTCTCTACCGCCTAAATGCTACTGCCCGTGTCGTTAATTGCAGTGTACCTCCAAGTCTTCGTGGACTGTACCTCTCTCCACAACATCATCCGATAGCACAGTTCACAATTTTTTTTGTTTAAACGTATGCTGATTTTTATTGTAAGCTTTTATGATGCCATTGGCCACTCACCATCAATCATCCCTCATTGCTCTGTGAGTAGCACCCTTGGAGCCATGGTTTACCTACTCTAGACCATTTAAATTTTTTTTTTTTCAGGTCGGCTAGCTCTCAGCATAATCAATAAGAAAGACTTTAATCTTTTATCCTAATCCTATGCAGAAAAATAGGGTTACCATCTACCTAATGAAATGTCTTTATTTTATTTTTTGTTTTAATTCATACAACTCTGTTCGCTGTTCTTTCCCTACAACTATAAGAAGATGTTGGAAGAAGAGAAGATAATTCCATAACCTTGCTAGGCCAATCGGACAAATATGGAATTTATTACAGCTTTTCTACCGTAGTTTCAAACACAATATTCTAGAAGAAATTTAATTTTTCTTTGATGTTAAGAGAAGAAGTTTAACCACGACCAATAATTGGGTGCAAAAATAAGACCTGGTCTCGAAGTAGTAGGGGAAGTAGCTATAAGCTTTGAGTACAATAAAATTGAATTTCAGTTTAAGTTCTATCTAGTTTTAAAATCATTTTGTCCCAATTGGTTTGTTTTGTTAATATTGCTATCGAAGGTCGACATCCTCTTCTGCAATAATAGTTGTGCGTTTCTCAGCATTTTCTGTGGGTGTTTCGATAATGAAAACTTCAAAATAATTTTATGATTGTCTCACTTTTCAAAAAGGATAGCCATGAATCGATTTTTTTGTTTTTATTGGTGAAGTATTCACCCTTATTCCGATAGTCTCTAGAATAATTTAGAAAAGTGAAAAACATAGAGAACGCTGCCCTTTTTGTATTATTTAAACACCAAAATGTGGTCTCTGAAGCCTTCTCTTTTTATAGGCGTTTTATTAAAACGACTATCGGAATAAGGGTGATTGTTTTTGAAAAGATGGTACCATCATTGATGTATGGAACAAAATATCAACTGAAGCTGCTCTTTTGGATGACTATTTGTATGAAAAATTAGTTCAGGTACAAGTTTGTTAAGAGATTTAATTGAGCAATAGCACCTGTCCAAATACGGCACTTATACTGCATCTTTTGTAAATATAGGCTCTATAGCAGGGTTGTGAATTTTTGAATTAAAAAAACCATAAGTCTGTAGATGATTTGTGATTTAAAAAAATTAATTCATAAGTTAGTTAGTGACTTATGAATTGAAAATAAAATTGTTTAGCCACAAATTGACAGAACCACTGCAGCCTAAAGAAATACTTATTTCTATATATATTTATTATTGTAAATACAGTATTCTCTTCACAAATGTTGCTAAATCTATACAATATGAAAGAGTCTTTAAAGTCAAAGCCATTCAGTGTAAAATCACACAACTCTACCTCTCAGATTATTCCAGCCCAGGCAGTCATGTTTTGCCTTTTCTGTTGTTTACCTTAGAGTCTGATAAATCTTTAAAAATAAAAACCAAACTAACATTTCCTTAAATTTTCTTTTCTTTCCAGAAAGAAGGCCATGGTTAGCATGGAAGGTCAATTCCTGGTGCGACAAATTTATGACGATGAAATAACCTATAATTTAATTGGAGCTGCTGTGGAAATTTTAAGTAAGTCATATTCGTATGCTCACTGCTAAAATTGTCATCAACCTCCACTGTTGGTGGGAGAAAACTTCTTAAAATCTAAAACAAAGTGAACAAGAAGTTTCTTCTTCAATTACCCATTTTGCCACTGAAATTTAACCATTTTTTAGAAGACTCCGACTTCTTGTAGGTAAGTGGGTGCAATGCACATAGAACGATAGAACTCAGTTGCTAAAGTTTCCGTTGACAGTTTTTCTCTGAGTTGAATCGTCAATGAAAATTATTCAATTAATATTAGATTAATGAAACTTTTGATGTTTCTTGCAATTTAATAGCTAGTAGTACACAGACAGATGAGATAGTGAAATTAATTGTGCTTGGATTATATTTCATTTCGTTTTGATGTTTGTGAGTTTTTTTATTTTGCTGCTGGTCTTGAGTTACTTTCGGCAAGATGTCGTTTCGAAAGAACAATACCACATTCACCATAATGTGGTATAACTTCAACAGAAAAATCCCTAATCGCCTGAGCCCCTTTCTTTTTTCATTTACACTTTGACTCTTTACACTTAACACTTTGAGAGACGGTTTTACTATGCTGGTGTCATCTGTAAGTAAAATCAGGGTAGAATTCCAGGAGAATTTTTTTTTTCTATTTTAGTTTTTCATCTACAAGCATTTTGTTAACAGATTTATGTGGAATGTGGTACATATCATATAATAACAAAATAATTAATATAGGCGTATTTTATTATTATTTTACATAGTGCAGCAATGAAGTCGGAATAAAATGCTTTTTTGGCTGCATAAACACTTTTACTTTAAATTTTAAAGTTGGTATGCTTGGCATTTACCCATGTCAAAATCAGCTGATTTGGAAAAAAGTAAAATAAATATGTAATTTCTTTCAAAATTAATACAAATTGATATGAATAAAGAACTAAAGACGTTTCAAACTCATTAAGTGAACAAAGTAAAAGGAAACGAAAAATGAAATATATATACCTACAAATAAACAATCCACTTTTGAATAAGCAAAAGGATGCGTTGGCGAAGTAGGTATACGTTCTTGTATGTCCAGTTGAAATAGAGTTGAAATTAATGATTATATGTATGTACATTATGTAGTAATTTAAAATACATCACTTAAGCTATAAACTCGTTTAAGATAATGTTTGATAAAAGCTCTAAACGTAAAGATGTGGTTTGTGCTGAATTAATACCACTGACAAATTTTCTATCAAACAAGTGGTGAAATTATTAATAAAATCAAATCTTAATGGCATACATATGTACACAAAGTCAAATAAATGCTCGGTGTCAGAAAAAATCTGCGAGTTCAAGCTTCCTTAAGCCAGATATACATTGTTCAATTGCATCCCACGCACGTGCAAGTGTATTAGTAAATTCTGCTTGAATTTTCAATGCAGTACCCTTGTTTGAAGGAAAATCAAAAGATTTTGATTTTGCATCAAGCCTGAACTGGCACGTGCTTGTCATGCATTTGAACAATGTATATCTGGGTTTACATGATTTGCAATAGGGTGGTCATACAATGTTACGTTGTGATGTGCTTTTTGCTTTCCAGCCGAGGCTTTGCTCACCGGATTTCCAGGGTCGCTCTGAAGAAAAACACGAAACTTCAGTAGGAAGGTCTTTAAAACCTTATACACAATCTTTATTGAAAAAAAATCCTAAATTCATATAACAACTTAAATATTCTTGGCTTCAATTAATTACATCCTGTCTGGTGTATCTGGTAAACATCGGTTATTCTCCTTGTATCGGGGTCCTGCTGGTTTTCTTTAGGAAGCTCTATCCTGACATCTGGTTTCTTCCTTAACTGGCATTCGGTATCGGGTTACTCTTTTATAAATACGGATTACGCTCTTGGCGCTTACAAGATCAACAGGTTTAAGGCCCCTGGTAGGCACTAGATCGGCAGGTTTTGGGCCCCTGGTAGGCACTAGATCGCCAGGTTTTAGGCCCATGGTAGGCACTAGATCGGCAGATTTTAGGCCCCTGGTAGGCACTAGATCAGCAGGTTTAAGACTTGTTCCTCACCTCTGACCCTGATAAATAAACTTTAAGTGTATTATCGCCTCTAGGCACATCAGACCATATTGTGTCATATTTGCAAATTTTAAATTTTAAAATTTTGTTCCGAATAGGATAAACTCCTAATTCGATTCGCTGTAAGGAGACTATAAGGGTTAAATAAGTAATTTTTTCTTAGTTTTAAAGCCAACCTTACTTAGGAAAATCTGAATAAGTACAAATAAGCTAGATAGACATGTAAAGCCCCATTTAGACTTTCGTTCTTCATTCGCTGTACGTTGTTCGTTCTTCTCTCAACAACGTACAGCGAAGAAGCATTCACATTTATTCGGTTTTGTTTTTAGTTCGTTCTTAACAACAAAATGGATAACAAAACATTGTTGGCAGTAGCGGCACTATTAATTGTTAAAAAAAAGAAGATCCTGTTAGACGAAGCGTTGGTTGCTGAAAAGAAAACATTTATCACACACAAATATAATAGAAGAGTTAAGACTTCAGACAGACGATTTCCAGAATTATTTGCGAATGCCCGAAGAAACACACGTTAAGCTTCTTGGTTTGGTGAAAGCTTTTGTATAAGTCAATAAACTCTTCAATTACTTCTTTTGATAAATTGCTTAAATCAGACATTTTTTTAATCAATGCAACATCAATATGAACGTACACGATGAAAGTATTTTTAAAAAAATGATTATAAAGAACATGAGATAGGTGTATTCTTTTTTCAATTCTCCTAATTGTTTTTGTTCGTCTGCTACTATGAACTGAATAGACTAAGAGCCCACAGCAATTTTTGGGTGTAATTGATAACAAAAAATAATTAGCATAATAGTTTTATAGTTATTTACAAATGTGAAAGTCTTGCATACTCTAGTGGGAGTAATAGTGCATCAAGTATGCAGTTCTTTCCAAGTCCAAATAATTGTGATAACAACTTTGCCAAAATGTAGAGTTAAGCCCCCTGATTGAAAATATCGAGGTCCAAGACGTTTTACAGACAGCCTTCTGCCTTCAAAACGTCTTGGACCTCGATATTTGCAATGAGGGCACTTAGCTGGTCATTTTGAAGTTATGGCAAATTTTGTATCCCAATATTTTAGAATTTGGAAAGAACTGCATACTTGATGCACTATAATGCACTATTGTGCCCACTAGAGTATGCCAGACGTTCACATTCATAAATAACTATAGAAGGCCTATCTAATTATGCTAATTATTTTTGGTTATCAATCACACCCAAAAATAGCTGTGGGCTCTCGGTCTAGAAGGATAATTTAAAGTAGTGATAGTTGTACATATATGTACACATAAATATATACATATATAAAAAAATTTATAAAAAATGTCCCTACAAGTTGCACGCCATACAATGTTTATTTAAACAGTTTTCATATTTAAACACACGTTGCCGGGGTAACAACAAACAACGAATATGGAATTTTCCGAGCTCCTTTGAATTTGTACGTTCTTCATTCGTTGTTAGTTCGTTGTTCGTTTTTATCATTTACATTCTCGTTGTTCCGTGTACGTACAACAACGTACAACGTACACAGACGATAAGAACGAAAGTCTAAATGAAGCTTAACGTTCATACCCGACCAACTAAATTTTTACATGACCAAAACTTACGGCAAAAAATATTATTATGTCAGAGAGGTATTAAAAATTGTTGGTCATTTGTAAAAATTAAACTAAACACTACGAAATCCTCAGTTCCAACGCTCTTCTTTAATGACACTCCTGTTGTAAGCTCTATCAGACCAAAAACTTAAATGTTAAAAAAAGAGCCAAGTTCTTCTATACAAAAACCTTTGTGTAACAAGTCAGCCGTGAAAAGTACTGAGATCTAAAAGTACGCCAAGTTCTTACTTCATGAAGGTTTAATACCGAATATTTAAAGTAGAATAACATTGAAACAGCTACATACAATGTAATAGAGAAATTTTATTATGTAATGATTACTGACTAAAATTTGATGGGTTCACTGGTCAAGTTTTTGAAACTTTTCGAATTGAGCATACACAAAACTTGCCAAGTAACCCATTTCAAATTTTAGTCAGTAATCATTAAATAATAAAATTTACATTGTAGCTGTTTCAAAAATTTGGTGAGCTGTGCCTGACCAGCTTAGCAAATATTCGGAATTTTAAGTTTCTGACTTCATTGGTACTGAAGATAAGGACGGGTCAAAAATCGCCTGAGTTTGTTCCTCTTCCTGTAAAGAGAGTGTAGTGCCAGAAATTGGCTGGGCACTACCGTGCCCTTTGATGAATAAAGCCAGTTTGGTTGGAGCACAGTTTGCTGTTAATTCGACGCTGCCAGGGAGCGTTATGACTACTCCTGTCCTTGAGACAGTTTTTTTTAGTTGCAAGATTTTTGAAAGATCTTGACATACACAAATCCGCTGGCCCGGATGGTATACTTTCTATTGTTGTTAAGAGGTATGCATCAATGCTAGCAAAACCACTGCGTAAGCTTTTCCATATGTCCTACTCTTCCGGTCCATGGCCGTAGCTAGGGGAGGGCATTAGGGGGCAATGCCCTACCTTCAAACCTCCAATGCCCTACCTTAAAAATCAACTATCGTATCGTAATACCACTGATTCAAAGATTGGTTTTCTAAAACACGAAAAATCCATTTCCAATTACATATAAAGCTATGGCGATGAGGCAGGATAAATTTAATAGAGTCTCTAAAACTAGCAGTGTTGAAATGTTGAAACATCAAAAAGCTTATGAGAGACATGGGTACTACGTTTGGTCTATTATTGAGGTTATACAATATGTCAAATTGGAAGAGTCTCTTACTCATATACACAAATTGCAACATATCGTTGACCTGAAATTCAAAATCAAATAATTCAAGCAATGATTATAGCAGAACGAAGTTCCATTGTTAAAGATATTCATGTCGATTACAGAATTCGCAGAATTTTACTTCCGGTGAGTTGTCTCGATCCGTTGACCTTTCGCATCCGCTGTAAAACTGAATTATGCAATTCGCCGGATGAACTACATTGTCGATTCCTAAAATAACCTTATCATTTATGAACTTTCAACTGTCACTTTAGCTTATTCGCCGAATTCTGTAATAAAGGTGATTAATTAATCTAAACTGGTTAAATATAATGGAAGATGGTACGAGAGATTAAAATAACCGCGAAAATATTGCAATAGCAATACGCTACGTTAAAGATGGAACTGTTAATGAGTCGTTGCTGAAAATCTGGATGCAGCCAATTTTACTGAATTAACGTTAAATAACATAACCAGAATAGAAAATAAATTGGGCCGAAAAATCCCTTACGTCCACTGCTTTCACCATCGCTTGCATTTGGTAGTTATTAGGGTTATCTCGGAAATGACTTTCATTTGTTTATTTTTAGATCAGTGCATCATGTTACATGAATTTTTGCAGTATGGAAAAATAGCTGAATTGTATGGTGAAAAAAAAGGATTTCCCGGCTCTTAGAAGAGAGTTGGTCAGGACACTTGGCCATAACAAAAGTTGTACACGATATTTAGTCATTGATTTTGATGACTTTGGATGAAGTTACAAATGACAGATTTAAGAGTGATTACGTCGCCAAGAGTGTGGACATTAAAAAAGTGATGCTCAATTTGGAATCCCAATGGCCTTGATTGTGGTCAAAAAAATATTCAGCCATATTGTGAGTTTCGCCCGGAAAACATTTCCCCCGAAAAATTTTTGTTCCCCCGAAATTTCAAAAGCTATTATGAGTTTCGCCCGAATAAAAATTTCACTTCGAATCAGGAGTGACAGTTCGAAAAATAGGCATGTTCAGAAAAATGAGGCCCGGAAGTCTCGTTCCACTGTGATGGAAACAGAGAATGAAATGCCACCTCCAAATTCTCTGTTAACTAAAATATTGCTATAATTGAATTTGGGGCATCATATATGTATGTTTGTTTTGACAATTGTTTAATAAAAATTTTAGGATATAAAATTAAATAGTTATTTTATAATAAAGAAAGGATAATTATCATAAATATAGCATAGCATAGCGCTACATACATATCTTGTCTGAGGAAGAACAAATGTTTGAGGAGCGAGTATTCGAAGGAATTTGAGGGATCACTCTAATCCTTTGGAGATTCGTGAATGTGAAAAGGAATTAATCCTTATTTTTTGCCCAGATTTCATCAGTACAACAGGCAGAGGGTGGGTACCAAAAAGGAGTTGGCAAAGACCACGATGTTGGTTTGGCACAATCCTCTTTTAGCCTTATTTCTACTTTTTTTTTCCACTCAAACTCACTCTTCATTTTCAAAATTTGGCCACTTTCTCCCGATTTGCTTTAAGTGAAGCCCTTGGCAATTTCAGGATTCTCCTGCATTTTGTTAGGCAGCGTATTGCTTTGGTCTTTTTTTTTTATTGTTTTCCTCCTGCCTTTTAACAAAAAACACAAATTTTAAATTTTCTTATCTTAAAAATATAAACAAAAAACTTACATTTTCCGCCTTATTGTGCTCTCGTTCGCCTAATAAAAATAATTGAAAATTATATCTGTCAATGGCATATCATTCCGCCCGAAATAAATGTTCACAATAAGGAGAATTTTTCGAACATGAACAATTTTTCGGGTGAAACTCACAATAGGCGAAAAGTGAAGTGTCAATTTTCCGGGTGGAATGTTTTTCGGGTGAAACTCACAATAAGGCTGATTGAAAGACACCATAACAATCATTAAACTCACCCAAAATAAAATAAGGAAACTTAGATCAGAAATGTATCTTCAAATTTTGAAAGAAGCAAAGCAACGATTCCTGATCCTCTGCGAGACAAAATATAGAACATCAGAACGCTCAGCCATTTAATGTTGGACACACTAATAGCTAAATTACAAAGGAGTTTTTCGGACAACGACGATCTACTAAAGTACTAAATTCTGTAGCGAGTATAGATGAGTAGGATGTAGACAAAATGGTACCGTTAAAAAACTTAAATAGGTGTGATAAAACAAAACAATTTGTAAAATGTACAGTTTCACGAAGACACTTTTAATTCTAAAGGACAATAAACGAATAAAAACAGATAAATTTATTAGGTCAACAAACTTTAAGACTTTTAGCAAAAGCCCATTCAATTGCAATTTTGTACAACTGGTCATAAGTTACTGCAAGAAAATCAAATATTTAACGCTACTTCATTCAAAGCTGGAGTGCCAAGTGTTTTTGATTGCTCCTCTTTATATGACAATAAATAAATACATACTTTTAAATATGTCATAACAAAATTACTAATTACATCTGTGGCAACCATAGGATGTAGCATTGCTGTGTGCGAATCTACATTTTCAACTTTGACTGCAATCAATAGGCCTCAAAAAGGCTATCAATGAGTCACAAAAGAAAGGCAAGCATGGTATTTCTGGTCTTTGAAAAGAAAATAACTAAGTCTGTTGATCTTTGTGAAGTCCTTCGTATTTTTAATATAAATCGTTTAGCACTTATCTATCACCCCATCCAGACAATTAAGCACCACCTTTACCAGATCAGATCATATTTCATATCAGGTAAAATTTTTACTTCCGCCCTACATGTTATCACCGATGCCCTACCTTGAATTCAACTCTAGCTACGGCCCTGTTCCGGTCTCTTTCTGAATGGAAAAAAAACAGCATTTGTCCAAACTGTCGCTAAAAAGGGCGAATCTTCCTCTTCCTTTATAACTATAGACCAATTGAACTTATGTCCCTGGAAATGCTGATAAATTCAAAACTTAAGAAATACCTTGTGGATCGAAAGCTTCTCAATGATATTTGCATCGTTTTGGAGAAATTAAGATTATTGCACTTGGTATTTGAAAGATATTTAACAGAATTTGGTATCAAGCTCTCTTAACGAAAATACGTGCAATTGGTATCAATGAATATCTTCTTTGTTGGACTAGAAATTGCCTACAGGACCGTTCACTAAAAGTAGTATTGGATGGTTAAAAATCTGATATCCAAAAAATAAACGCTGGTGTGCCCCAGTGCTCCGTTTTGTCTCTGACATTCTTCCTTGTGTTCATAAATGATCTTTTATCTAAAACTTATAACCCACTTAATTGTTTCGCTGACGCTGACGACAGTACCCTCAGCTTTTCATATTTGTTTTTAGATTCATATGCTTGTCCTTCGGATGAAAAACCGTGTAGAATTTAATGCTTCGAGAACTCAATGCTGTTTACTGTCGCTTTCTGCCACTTTCTTTGGGTGGCACTTGCATCGTGGAGACTGAACCGCTTTCAGTTCCAGGTATATGCATCAGAGACCATTTTTTGTGGAATGATCAAATATTTGACGTTGCCAAAAGCGCTGCTAAGTGTTTAGGTTTTCTCCGCCAATGCAAGAAGTTTTTTACTCCTTCTGATCTGGCTGTTACTTTATTCTTCCGAAATTCGAGTAAAATTCTCATATCTGGACAGGTGCTCCAAAAACCCACTTGAGTCTCTTGGACAGAATTCACAAGAGACCTCTAAAAATTATAGGGGAACGCATTTCTTTTTATCAATTCTTGATAAGTGAAAAACTCTTCAAAACTATTTAAAATTAATTTGTGTTTTTCTCGAACCTACTTTGAAGAGGAGCTTTATAGTTTGTATTGATAAATGGAATCTAAAAGGAAATCTTGTAATTGGCTTCAACGTCTTTTGTTTTATTATAATTTGTTTCATTTGCCTCTTGTCTTCGTGGATCGGCTATTTGACTATTGGTTAGATTTATAAAAGCCTAGTTTTACCTGAAGATGTATAGTTGACAAGGTACCGTCATTTTTGGTTCTAAAAAATTGTAATAAGGAGCCGGGAAAACATTTATAAATTTAATCGCCGCGTCGGAGCCAATTAAGCTGTAGTCGAAAGACAAACAGAATTGCGACTTGCGAGACCTAGTTTTTTAGTCTTCCCGATCCTAGTTCTCTCAAGTTTGATCAAAACCTCAAGTTCGAATTGTTTCCAAATGCAAAACTTGCCCTATATATAGTACCTTTATGTCAAGTAAAAAAAATTCAAACGTAATGATGCCAATTGTTCTCTTCTACTCAATAAAACTACTTGGCAACATTTACGAGAAGCTACAGCAGGTCTTCCAGAGCCATCTGTCACAAAGACTGAAATATTAATTTGTCCTTTATTATCAAGAAAAGAGTATCGTTTACAACCAACAATCCAACTCGACCAAATGCAAATCAAAAACCAGTCCCAGTTCAAAAATATCTCAAAGTCATAATCCTTGTCATAAATAAATTTTATCTCTTTGACGGTGAATACATTTGTGTTTGCCCAAACGGGCACTTAAAAATTCAAAGAGCAATTCCTTCGAGGATATAACATAGATTAGGTTTCTACCCCATGAAAAGGCAAATCCCCATTAGCGTAGGAGTCGGGTCCATTTGCTTTTGCCAAGAACACCAACAAAAAGGATGTCAACTACATAAAACTATGCTAATGTCATTTCTAGAATAAAAGGCAATCGTTTCCGTTACAGATATACCAGCCGATGATATTCTCGAGCTATTTGGCAAGACCTTTTTCGAATTTTGCCAAGATTCAGGGTATGATAAAATCCTTCAGGTTCTGGGAGCGACGCCAAGAGATTTTTTACAAGTGAGTTACTTTTTTCTTTGTTCAAATTAAATTGATAACAGTTTTGTTTTTTAAATTAGAATTTGGATGCCTTACATGATCACCTGGGAACACTATATCCAGGCATGCGAGCACCGTCGTTTCGGTGTACGGAAAAGGATGGCACTCTGCGACTTCATTACTATTCCGAGCGACCCGGCTTGGAGCACATTGTTATTGGCATCGTAAAAGTGGGTCTTTCTATTTGATATGAATGTTTCTGCTCCTTTCATAACAGCAATATCCCATTTTTGTGCCTTTAGGCAGTTGCATCGAAACTCCATGGTGTAGAGGTTGAAATTGAAATAGTTAAGCGCAAGGGTGATCCAATCGATGAGGATGAAGAGAAATTAAATCCAACTGCTGTCCAGACCGAGCAAACAGAGCCAAGCAATAGCAACGAACGAACAAGTCCACCTCCGCTTACCCCTGGACCAACTTCCACAAATGACCACCACCAGAGCCGAAATACCTACAGTAGAGAATCATCAGATGAAGCGGATGTGGCCAGACTTAATCAATACTCTCAGCATCAGCAGCAGGTGCCGCTCACTGGAACTAGAAATAAATCGAATCATGAAATCATGTCAAATGGTGCATCATGTCCTTTTTCGTCCTCCGCCTACAAAGCAACCAGCAACACGAGCTCCGATGACAGTGCAGCAAGTAGCTGCAATCTTAATTCAATTTGTACAAATCAGGGTAAGTGTGTGCAGTGTGTACTTGTGCTGGCTTGTGTGCGTTCAGGGGGGAGGGTGGGTACTCGTACATTGCTTTAATTTATCGGAACCTTTTTAAGGATGTAATGGGAAGTAAGATTAATGAATTGAAATCGTGCAGATCCTGAAAAATTGAAGTGGTATGGTATTAGGAACGACTTGTATTATCCTGGTTAAATGTGTATCAAGGATAAAGGGTCCGAGAAAGCTATAAATTGGATGTCGCTGTTATTGAGGTTCTTCTATCATCATGTGATTGCCTTTTCTAGTTTAAAACAAAATACTTTAGACTTATAAGCTTTGCTTTCGTTAAAATTTTTAAAAATGTGTAAATACCAAACAAAAAATTATTTAAATTTCTTAATATTATTACGTGAAAAGTAAGAAAAAACAATTTTTCAGGAGAGGAAAAATAAGATGTGCAGAATTTTACTGCAGTGGATTTTTAACAATAAAATGTAAAATGACACTTTTCACGCACCATTTTATGCAAGACAAGTTCAGTGTAAAAAGGGACTGCACCTACTAAACGCTAAATACTTCAAACCCATTAGTCTCACGTCTTTTTTCTTATACTATATTTGAAAGACAAATAGACGGGCACACTAAGCCCGGAAGTCATAGATATCTCCAGCCCAGCATGTTTATACAAAAGTTAAAGTGTTGGGACAGCACTAGACACTACACAGTGTCATCAACATAATTGACAAAAAAGGTCAAACACAAGAAATATACCCTTTCTAGGCTGTCTAGACATTGAAGGAGATTTTAACACCTTCCGAAAATAAGATGTCAATTGACTGCTCGTAAATCTTAATGTACATAATGCCATAATCAGTTAGATAATGTGCATGTTAAAAAACAGAAAGACCAACTCGGCGCTAGGAGGAGAACCGATCAAAGTATCTACTTCCAGAGGGAATCCACAAGGTTGGGTCCATTCTCCGCTTCTCTGGACCATTGTTATGAACGTAGTTCTAATGAGTCTTACGTACAGTAGAGTCCAAGTAATTGCACATCCTGATGACTTAGCATTATCACTTACTTGCTTACTTATCCGGCTCCCGATCCATGGGGGTTTCTGCCTGAGATATACGGTTTTCCATCGGTTGCGATCCCTCGCGAGCGCGCTCCAGTCGTCGAAACCAAGCGTTCTTGCGTCTATAACCGCCTGGTCCCTGTAGCGGAGGTTCGGTCTTCCGTCATCTCGAACCAGAGGGCTGGGATTCGAAGATTTTCTTGGTTGTAGCCTTGTTGTCCATTCACTCGCCAGTGTACTCGACGTGTTTTGGCTTTTTGGCTTTTTGGACTACATTCACATCTTGGTACAGCTCGTATAATTCACGATTGAATCTTTTCCTCCGTTCGCCCTCTTCGCATATAGTAGGACCAAATATCCGCCGAAGAAGTTTTCTCTCGAAAGTGCCCAGTATCAATTCCCCTTTTTTACTTATCGTCCAGCACTCGGCGCCGTAGAGTAGGAGGTAGGACTGGTAAAATTAGGGTTTTGTATAGCGTGCACTAAGTCTTTCGAGAAAGAAGTTTTGAACCCATTTGGTCAAACCGAAGTAGCAGCGGTTTGCTGGGGTAATTCTCCGTCGGATTTCCACTCAGGTGTCGTTCGTGGGATTGTTGTTTGTTCCGAAGTAGGTGAACTCCTTAACTACCTCGAAATTACTGCTACCAACAGTGACATTTTGTCCTAGGCGATGCACAGCTGAGGCTTTGTTTGTTGATAATATATACCTTGTTTTATCCTCATTAACTTCAAGACCAACGAGTTTCACCTGAACGCTTCTAGCACAGCTCGCTTGGAGCGGCCGATGATTTCGATGTCGTCCACATAGCCAAGCAGTTGGGAAGACTTGAGAAGATAGTGCCTTCCAGGTTAACACCACTCTTGCGCCCTATCTGCTCCAGGACCAGGGCGAAAAAATCACATGATAGCGCGGCTCCTTGTCTGAACCCTGTACATGTCTGGAATAGCTCGGACAAGCTGCTATATCCATTTGCACGTTGCACCGCGTATTTTGTAACATCATGTGGCATAGCTGGATCAGTTTTTTCGGGATCCCGAGTTCCGACATCGCCAATAGAAGCTCTTGGCGACTTATGCTATCATATGCGGCTTTGAAGTCGATGAAAAGATAGTGGGTCTGGACTTGCAATTCGTTGGTCTTTTCCATTGAGCAGCTGCTGGAAATGCTGCTTAAGCACGTCTACAATTCTTTGTGCTTCAGTGACTAGCTTTCCTTCGCTGTTTCGATGAGCTTGTGTGCCGCTCCTATAACCTGATACCAGTTGTTTGGCTATTTTGTAGAACCGGCGGCTGTTTTTGGAGGTGCTAGACTCTTCGAGATACCTGAGCTGAGAAGCTGCGTATGCTCGTTTCTTTCTGCGCAGGGTTTTTTTCTCTTTCCTTCTCATTCACGGCAATCCTCCGCTCTTGTTTTCTGTTGCAGCCTTTGCATTCGTGCATTTTCCGTCTCCTGTTTCAATACCGGGCATTCATTAACAAATGGCGAATGCCTTATCGTAAGTGAATATATGGACTAAGAAGTGCGGTCTAGCGCTTAACCCACAAAAAACCAAACTGGTCCTTTTTTACGAACAAAAGAAAATTACCGACTTTTAATTGGAGGAACCTAACTTAAAATCTCTGATCAAACGAAATATCTTGGCGTGATCCTGGATAAGAAATTGAACTGGAGTCTTAACATCAAAAGAAAAAACGAATAAAGCAATGTTTGCTTTCTACTCATTCAGATTTCCTGATTGCAGCAGTGTCTTTCAAGGCAGTGACGAAAGCTGCGATCGCACAAGCTGATATCACATTTTTCATTGCTAGCTAATCGGCAATAAAAGCGATTTAGTCATTGAAATCAAATCCAAGCTTGTAACTTACCGTTTTAAAGAGCTAAGGTTTCTTGGTACACAGCAAAACATAAGGCTCTGTGGGGTTCCTGATCACAGTGGTGTTTCAGGTAATGAAAGCACTGGCAAGAACAGGATCAACACTTGAACTAGAACTACAAAGTTCTAGCAACAGCAAACAAGCGATAGAAGTCGCTCGATACCTGTCTAATAACCCAAAAAATTTGGCAAACAAAAAACGGACATTGTCATCCAACTGAGTAAAATGTCTCTTTCTCTTCTCCTGAGCATCACCACCAGTAAAAACCAACTGGGGTACCACAAGAAAAAGATGAAGCTCAGTATGGACGACTTAGGCAGAAGGTGCGGGGACGAGGGGGACATGAGGATACTCCTTACTACCTGATGTGTCACTGCCCTGAATTTTCGGATTAGTCACGTTATATATAAAAGATATTTAGCAAGTGCAAAAATGTACTTACCCCCGAACGTTTCGTTACAAATTTCATTGAGCGTGGTCACTTCTTCAACGACTGCGAGGATCTGTCTGACATTCTAAGCTAAAACATATTCAAATTTACCAACGCTACCAAATGAGTTGAAAATTCCTAAGCTCTATCAACCAGCGGACCACGAGACCGGAGATCGACTACAACCATAGTCAAAAATATAAAAAGACAATGATAGTACGAACCAAAACTACTGAACGATGCACGTGTTTCTTGCAGGAGTGGCAACAAACAGAGAACGGGCACTTCGTCTATACACCAACGATTGCCACTTCTCCGGTGAACACGAGCGTCAGTGGGTTGATGGGGTCAACTCCCCGTAAGAACAGCCCCTTCGACTTAATCAGCAATACTGACCAAACAAACGGATATATACACCAAATACCAAACACAAACTCATCTATCAGACATTTTAAAAAGCCACATGCTTCTACATGCCTGGTGGGGGGATGATGTGAACCAGGTGAATATGTGACGACAGACATTTCTTCAATGAACCGCGGATATGTCAGGCTATAGCTTGCTGAAACTCATCAACACCCTTAACGGGCCCTTAATGGGAGTCACAATTCCTTGGGTATTACAACGGGCTTACATTGATGTTAACAAGAGCAACTGTCAGCCAATTTGGTGGTACCTTGAACGTTTTCATCTTTTGTATGTTAAGTGTCTTGGTAGCCATCAACGCCAACAGTTTAGGTCTTGAAGATGCTTGCCTGACGAATGAGATTAAACTTTCTGAGTTCCAAGCTGGGTATAACCGCAAATTTAATTGGGACTTGTGTTAAAATTAAATGAGATGTAAGTCCAAAACTCGCTTTGAGACACACATAAGTTGAAATAATAAAAATTGGGGATTATATGCCCAACTTTGTACGTAATTTTGTCAGCTTCAACCACTATACGGCACTTATTTAGATACAAACTTTAATTTTATTTGGTTAAAATTGACCCTACAGCTTATACATGCTTTATTTATCGCAGCCCAAGTTTGGATAGTAATTCGATTCGATTTTGCTGTCCGACTGTATTCAAAGACTTGGTTCTCATTTTCCACAAACATCCTAGACTTGTTTCTTACTTCTAATCCTGATGTTATCGCCTCTAGGAACATCAAACCTTTGTGTCTTATCTCCAAATTTCTTGTACCCACAAAATCCAACTAAAGAAAAAACTCGAACGAGAAGCTTTTAGCAATGACAATGAGCCAACTAAAATGGCCTTAGTAACTTTACCTCGTCACTGTGCTTCGTTGATAGAGACGTGGTGCACATATACATAGAATAGTGAAAAATCTAAAAACCCGAAAGTGAATTCATTGCTTGATTTGATCTGTAAAGGGGTTATTAGGGTTATACAAATAAGTTTCCGATGTTATAAGGTCAACCATACCGAGGAAAACCAGAATAAATTCGAACAAGCTTGAAAAGATGTAATATTCATATTTGACAAACCAAAATATTGCTTAACCAACAAGTAACGCAAAAAATACTATAATGTCCCAAAGTTAGTATACATTTTTACTCATTTGTTAAAAATTTACGAAATACTAGTTCGTCTTCGGTTCCTACGCTAGCTTTTATTGATACAGTTTGCTTTTAATTCGTCGCTGACAGAGAGTGTCATGATTCCTCCTGGAGTTGAGAGAGTAAACAATTTTATGGGAAAAATCTTCTTTCGCGTTCGTTGAGTTGCAGTAGTACTGAAAGATCTAGATATACACAAATCCGCTGGCCTGGAAGATGTTTTCTTCAAAGCTGGGAAAACCATTGCGTAAGGTTTTTCGTCTATACTACTATAATGGTCTCTTTTCCAATGGATGGAAAACAGCATTTGTCCCTTGCAAAAGCGAATCTTATTTCCACCAAAACTATCGTCTAGTTCAACTTACGTCCCTTCTTTCCGAGGTCATGAAAACGCTGATAAATTATCACCTAAAGGAATATCTTGAAGAACAAAATCTGTTTAATGACCGGCAGTATGACTTTCGTCTCTTGATAAACCCCTGAGCGCGTGTGAATTATTATAAAAAAAAAACGCAATAATCTGACTTTATCCAAAATGATGTAAGAATTCGTTCCACTGTTCATTGAGATATACCATCAGATCGCTAGTAGAACGATTGCTGCGAAAGACGTATTGCCATCATTGCTGTTTTCCATATTCTAGGGAAGATTACAGAATTGTAGAAGCGATGGAGAAGCTTACGCAATGGTTAGGCAAGACTTGGGATTCGTTGATTTTTCCCAGGATTTGCTTCAATATAAAAATTTGGCTAATATAAATCTGCCGGGGCACCAAACACCCTAGTAATTGACGACTAAAGCATCAAAAGACTGACAGATCTTATATGATCCTATCTTAGCAAGGATATACCGCGATATTTCTTGCAAGTCATAGAATCAACTTAACTGTAGATTGCACATATGAAACAAACAACTAGCATCATCATGTCTGTAAGCCCGCTTGGGCCATAGGACGCCAACACATCTTCTTGATCCTTCACTGTCTGCCGCTAGATATTTTAACTAAGGCCACGTCTTTCTCATGAAATCCGCTTCTGCTAAGACTGGCCCTTAGCCGCTGTTCACCTATAGGGTTCCATTCAAAGGACTACTTGGCAATATTATCCTTTGGATTCTTCAGTGAGAGAACAGTCCATTGCCATTTTCGATTTGTTATGTCAACGTGCAGTCGGTTAGAAATAATTCTGGCAAGCGAATCTTCAGGATATGATGTAGACATCGATTCACAATAGTCTGCATTTTCCTCGAAATGTTAGCCGAAACTTTTAGGTTTCGCAGGTGTATAATAGCATGGATTTAACATTAGATGCGAAGAATATCGACCAGTGGAATTCCAAATTTGAGAAAACCTTTGTCGTACGTACCTGATTTGCTGATATATATAATGCTTCCAAGTTAACTAAACCGTTCGACATCTTCAACTAGTGTCTGCTGTAGAACAATTCGCTGATGCGTGGAGTGGTCTGTTAGCATTATTTTGGTCTTTTTGCTTTTTATTCTCAGACCGATCGACTCTCCTTGCGCCTGCAGTCTTTGACACATCCTGTTCAGAACACTGAATGTATCTCTGCTGTACCAACACTGTCTAAACGTCGTCTATTTCGAGCAGAAAAACTATTGGCGATAGAACATACCCTTGTCTCACACCCTGTCGCACTTTGAAAGGGTCAGATAACTTCCCATTGTGCAAAATATAACACCTTGCGTTGATGTAAGACTCTCTTCTTGCGTTAACAATTTTTGGGGAATTTCTCTACCAATAGGTGATTTCCAAATTCACGGTAAACTCGGTCAGAATCCATGAACATGAGGTAAACCGGTGACCGAAATTCCGCAGAATACTCAAAGAAGATATTATCGACACACTATATCGACCGCTGCCAAACCCAGCTTGTTGCCTCTTGAATGCAGACTCGATTCTAGCCCTAATCCGCTCGAGAATATCGGTTGGGAAAACGGACAAAACGGTTATAAACACCACGCCAATTGTTTCCATTCCTCACCTATACTTGGTTGATATATTCTTCGAAAACATCGACTCCGTCTCTGAATAGCTCTGTAGGTAAACCATCATATAAAACGGCTTTAAAACTATTAGCTCTAAGCTGGTCCACATGATGGTCATTTAGCAGCTCCTTAAAAAGATCCATCAAATAAACTGTCTATCTTGGCATTATGTTTACAAATTAAGCATGAATGATAATCCGTTACCGTCTGTCTGGGTATCTGCATCTCCACCTATAGAGTCCTAGCTGCTGACGCGATTTTTTTCAAACTTGATATGGAAACTTGGTAAAATTTAGGAACCTAGAAGAAATTTTGAAAAAACATCGGTCTCTGCCTGAGATAGTGCGTTCGATTCATCGTGCATTTCATTTTCCATTCCCAAGAGAATGTCATAATGTCTTATTTAAAGTTTTTA
This sequence comes from Chrysotoxum bicinctum, assembly GCA_911387755.1. NCBI lineage: Eukaryota > Metazoa > Arthropoda > Insecta > Diptera > Syrphidae > Chrysotoxum > Chrysotoxum bicinctum. The sequence continues at coordinate 187,586,642 of OU426988.1, forward strand.
AAATGAAAAGATATTGAAAATAGGATAACCACTGGAAACTTGTTTCATTGTATTTTGTTTGAATTATGTATGTAAAGGGTTTTCCAATAAGAGGTGTTATTTTGAATAGCCCGCTATTTCGGTAGCTGTCACTTTTGAAGCTGTCATTTTTTGACATTTGACAAGTAGAAACTACGCTATTAATAAAAATGGAAGCCGGCTGATCATCAACAACGTCGTGTCTTTGCTGATTGGGTCCTTGAAATGCATGAAAATGAACCGGAATTTCATCGAAAAATCATCTTGACTGATGAGGCCCATTTCCACCTCGGAGGCTACGTCAACAAGCAAAACTGTCGCATCTGGGGCTCGGAAAACCCAAGAGTTATTGTTGAAAAGCCTCTCCATCCTCAACGCGTGACTGTTTGGTGCGGTTTATGGTCCCGCGGGGTCATTGGACCTTACTTTTTCGAAAATGAGGCTGGAGCAACAGTTACGGTCAATGGATTGCGCTATCGAGAGATGATTAATGATTTTTTATGGCCTGAATTGGATGGTATTGATCTGGACAACGTTTACTTTCAACAAGACGGCGCTACGTGCCACAAAAGCAATGAAACCATCGATCTTTTACGGGAAAAGTTTCCGGACCGTGTTATCTCTCGAAGAGGTGATCACAATTGGCCACCGAGATCTTGTGATTTAACACCTTGCGACTTCTTCCTTTTGAGCCACGTGAAAGATAAGGTCTACGCCAACAGCCCAGCGTCGATTCAAGACCTCAAAGATGAAATTCGTGAGGCTATCGAGGACATAGGGCAGCCACTTTGCGATTTGGTTATGCAAAATTTCATGAAAAGGATATGGTCCTGTAAGCGTGGTCTTGGCGGCCATTTGGCTGATGTTGTGTTCCATTATTAACGGCATACCTTCCTCTTTATAATGAAATAAACATCCGATCATTTATCTCCAAAAATGCCATTTTTCTTTGAATATCAAAATAACACCTCTTATTGGAAAACCCTTTATATTGAAATTCAAAATAAATTAAAATTGAAAACAGTCAATTTCACGTTATTTTCATTATTGCATGCATATTATTTCAGACCAACAAAAAACATGCCCAATCCTAAGCAATAGAATATCCAGTGATTCCCTGCACTCCACGAAAGCCGATAGCCTAGATGATGCAGCTAAAAAGCCATCCAAAACTGACCGGTTACGTTTGCTCAAGAATAAAAGTGATGACATCGAGAGATACGATCACGTGCAGTTCCTCATTCGAGAAGTAGCAACTGGTGGCTCCAAATCAACCCAATCCGAAGCTATAGATGAGAAAGAACCCCCCGATGACATGGAATTTCTCTGTGAAGGTGAAATTAATTCTCGAAGATTTTTGTTATAATTTTTCTTCTTTTATCTGTACGTGAGCATCTGAAGCACGAACAGATACTTTAAGACTGCATTACAATGCTTGGTCGAATGGGTTCTTAAGCTTTTCGTCCTTCATGTTTTTTCTTGCAGCACCGCTCATCTCACCATCGACGTTCTGTAAGGTTTTCCCCTTCCACCTGATGTTTGATAGGCAAATGAAAATAGTTCAAGCTGGCAAATCTGTGTCAAGGGTCATTCCAAGGTGATGTATATGACTAAAAATTTACACCCAATACCAATACATGCGAAATTCATTCAAGTCCTTAATGATTATTATATATTTTTGCTTTCTATTCCACCATAGAGTTGCTGCCGAGAATTGTTCCCTACTCGAAGTCCTCGAAGCCATTCGACCGCACTTGCAACTTACGTTCGAGAACGTGTTGGCACACATCAATACAATTTACGTGATGCAGACGAGGCAGGGTGCCATGGGCAAACACGAACGCTACCTAAGACTGAAAGTGAGTAGGTATATTCTATTAATATCTACATCGCTTTACATACAATCTACATTCTACACTGAGGTAGGAAATCGCGTGAGATTATTATGGAAATTATATCCGTCCCCATGGGGCTGGCATATTTTGGGACTCACCTAACAGGTTTTTTTTTATGTGTAAACGTTTTAACTCTAGGTACGGGAAGAGTTGAGAATTGTTGCCAAATACTCAAATACTTGCAGCGGATATTACAATAACAAGTTTTCCGTTCCGAGGGAACTACAGAGATTAGCGAAAAGATAGACGCCTGCGGAAAGCAGACAGAAATTGGCGGATTTCGCTTCGGAACGGAAGGATTTGAAAGGAGAACGAAGCGAAATGAAATGAAGATTTTCGCTTTAAGGTGGAAACAAAATTCTATTTAAATTTAGTGTAGGATGTCGGACGAAGACTGATGTGAGCACGCAAGTGTACCGGTGCTCACACACATTTTTGTTTTTCAAAGCTAAACAAGCTTATAAAATCAAAAGAACAGTTCTTCGGATGCAGCTAAACAGGGCCTGGCGGGCGGGAAGACTTAAAATCGAATGCGAAACTCATTACAATCATTATTCGTAGCGAAAAAAATACAGCGTAAAAAAGTTGAGAGAAAATCCATTAGGGACTAATTCAACTAGGAGCCATTTCCCCGCGCCATAGTACTATAACTTTTTATACTGTGATTTTCGTAAGTGTACGAATGTGAGGCTATTTCTAAGGGTTGATACACATCCACCACTTTAGAATTCCCTGGAACTACCCATCATAATCGCTGAGGAGGACAGAAGTATCGAAAATTATTATGGGAGAATGCTCCCATTGCCTTAACAATTTATTCGCCTACTTTGCGTCAAAATTTTGTGTATCTATAGAAAGATTATCTTATCAACATTTAAAAGCTCTGAGTACGACTTATAAAAATGATTCCATAGGGATGATGTCTTGGACTTAATTCGACATTATTGCCTGCTTAATCGAATGGAAGTAAAATTGCTTCGGAAACAGACACACATTTTTAGATTTCAACTTCAACTCAAAACCCAAACAAAGAAAAAGGATTATTCAGTTTTTATCTTTAGATCGCAATAGCCTTTGGCTAGAATTTGGCATCTTTATTATGAGCTGAAACAATAATAAAAAGAACCCTTGGGATTGGTTTCTCCATGAATAATATATAAAACTTTGGGTATAAGATATACGAAAAATTGAAGAGTGGTATCACGTATTTTTAAATGTTATCGTTGTATCGAAGTTTGATGTAGATTTTGTGTTCAGCATTTATGTTCTTTGGTTTTGGTTATGGTTCAGGCATTTCCGATAGAAATTCTTGAGAAAATTCAAAGGGACATGAGTCGGAGTGGTTCATTAGATTTTATGGAATCGATTTGATTGGCCGACATAGCGATATGTGGGGTGTAAATGGGATACGATTTTATCTGATTTAAGTTTGTAACACCAGTAAAGGCCAAATAAATTGGTTTTGTCGGTTGCAGGAACAAAAAACAAACAAGAGGTATTTTCCTTCGCTTACAGGGCATGTTTGTCTAGTAAGAAAGCCAATGTATATTGATTTAGGATGGGATATGCTCCTGTTTAGACAAACACAACTTTCTTTGATGACTCTATTTAACGAAGTGAAGATTTCTATTTTATATTTATTTAGTTTTTTTTTAAGTATTTAATAATTTTAATTTTATGTATTTTATATGAAAGCATTAGCAATGGACACTATTAGATAATTTATTTCAGAACCGTTTGGTAATACGAGAGGGCCAACTAGGACGCCCTCAATAATTTTTTCAAGAATTTTTACTGGTAACTATGCTTCCTCGGTAGTGAAAGACTTCAGTATGACTTTATTTCGAATTCTTCTGGGTATAAGAAATTTTATCCCGAATAGGTTCGAAGGTATCAGATCGAAAGAAAATGTAAGGTCAATTCAAGCTAAAAAGAGGCTACCAAGATCAATTGCAAGAAATGTCAGAATCACCACCTCGTTCTCGGTTTCAACGATCGTCTTCAATGACACTTCCTTTGTTAGCTCTCTCGCAAAAGCTTATCTTCTAGCAAGGCAGTTCGCTACAAATTCTACACTCTAAGAAAGTGCCATGACTTCTCCGCTACTTTAGCACGTAAAAGATTCAACAATGTGACCAATTTTCTTTCGCACTCGTGCAGTTTCAAGAGAGTTTCAGGTCCTAAGAGATTGACTGGCCTGGATAGTATCCCCGCCACCAGGTGGTCTTCCATGCTGTCAAAACCACTGCCGAAGCTTTTCTATCTGACCTACTCTACTGTTTTTTTTTCGGAATGTATCAAAACCTGCATTTGTCAAGCCAGTTCCTAAAAAAGGCGAATTTTCCTCATTTTAACTATCGACCGATTGCACTTATGTATGTAAGCTTAACACTAAATGTTCTCGAAATCCATCCAACCATATCTTAAAAAATAGATATTATAAGACTTTGTGCTTAGAACTTAAAAAAGAAATTCCGATATGCCGCGATAACTATTACCGTTCAAAACTGAAATCAGCTAAGGGAAATATAAATAAAATGCACGACTGGATCGCACGAACTTGCTCTTATGTAAAAGTACTTTGGAATTTAAGATACATTTTATAAATATAAAACATGGATTTAATGAGATAATAAATGCATAAAATTGCCGTCTGGTTTCTGGAAAAGTATGAATTTATGCAAATAAACTTTAAAAAATCGTTTTATTATTAAATAAAATTTTTATATAAGAAATTTCTCTAAAATTTTTCAAGAAAAAAATGTGGGATGCGAATTTTAAGTATTTAATAATATTGGTTTTAGGAAATAATTTCAAAAAATAATCGTTCATAGGTTTTGAAGATATTGATTAAAATTTTTTTTTTTTTTTTTTTTTAAAACCCAATTAATATTTTTTCGAATATTTTTATATACAATATTATTTTAAACTTAAGGGGACTCCTGCTAAAAATTTTGGGTTAAAATCCTTAGAGCCGTTAATGAGAAAGTCGAAAATAAAAAAAACGGGTCTATGGCAGGTACCCCTAATAACATTTAGCCCCAAATTTTTTTTGACCAAAATGTAGCCTATGTCCATAATATCACACTTAATTTTTTTTATCAAAATCGTTAGAGCCGTTTTCGAGATAAATAAGATTTTGCATTACGGGTGTATGGGGGGTACCCTTAGTTTTGGAGCTAAAAAAAAAATTTCAATTTCTCCTCTAGGGAATCACCGAAGACCCTTAACTACCGAGATTGAAAGAAATAGGTCCAAGGGTTTAGGCTGTAGTTCGAGGTACAGACATATAGACACACTGAAACATGTTTTTTGTGTACTAAATTTTCCTTAAAATTTTTATAAAAAAAATTGATATGCAAATTGTTAGTATTTAATAAAATACATTTTAAAACGTAATTTAAAAATTTAATCGTGTATCGGTTTTCAAGATATTGAATTTTCAAAAAAAAAATTGTATTATTTTTTTAAAAATCCAAAAACTATTTTTTCGAAAAAATTTTTAGTTTATATTTTTTCAAATGCAAAGCAGCTCCTGCATAAAAATTTTGGTTAAAATCGTTGGAGCCGTTGGTGAGAAAATCGAAAATCAAAAAAACGGTTCTATGACAGGTACCCCTAATAACATTTCCCCCCAAATTTTTTTCCGACCAAAATGTAGTCCATGTTCATAATATCACACCTAATTTTTTTCATCAAAATCGTTAGAGCCGTTTTCGAGATAAATAAGATTTTGCATTACGGGTGTATGGGGGGTACCCTTAGTTTTGGCGCTAAAAAAAAAATTTCAATTTTTCCTCTAGGGAATCACCAAAGACCCTTAACTACCGAGATTGAAAGAAATAGGTCCAGTGGCTTAGGCTGTAGTTCGAGGTACAGACATACAGACACACTGAAACATGTTTTTTGTGTACTAAATTTTCCTTAAAATTTTTATAAAAAAAATTGTAATGCAAATTATTAGTATTTAATAAAATACATTTTAAAACGTAATTTAAAAATTTAATCGTGTATCGGTTTTCTAGATATCGAATTTTCAAAAAAAAAATTGTATTATTTTTTTAAAAATCCAAAAACTATTTTTTCGAAAAAATTTTTAGTTTATATTTTTTCAAATGCAAAGCAGCTCCTGCATAAAAATTTTGGTTACAATCGTTAGAGCCGTTGGTGAGAAATTCGAAAATCAAAAAAACCGTTCTATGACAGGTACCCCTAATAACATTTCCCCCCAAATTTTTTTTTCACCAAAATATAGTCCATGTCCATAATATCACACCTAATTTTTTTTATCAAAATCGTTAGAGTCGTTTTCGAGATAAATAAGATTTTGCATTACGGGTGTATGGGGGGTACCCTTAGTTTTGGAGCTAAAAAAAAAATTTCAATTTTTCCTCTAGGGAATCACCGAAGACCCTTAAGTACCGAGTTTGAAGAAAATACCTCCGGTAGTTTAGGCTGTAGTTCGAGGTACAGACATACAGACATACAGACATACAGACATACAGACATACAGACATACAGACAGACAGACGGAATTGTCGGACCCACTTTTTTCGTCTTCGCTATCATCGTAATGTCAACTTTGATCAAAATCTCGAGTTCGATTTTTTTTCCAAATGCAGAACTTGCCCTATAGTACCTACATCGCAAGTAAAAATGAATGGCAAATTGTAAATAATATTCTAAATAAGTCTTCGTTTTCAAAAAAGCCAACTGTTATTCGTACAGGCGCTGAACACTTTGATATAACTGATAAATAGACAATTATTGCTGAAACATTTAATGATTACTTTACTTCAATTCCTAGTAACCTATACAATCTGCTTTTATTCAACCTACTTGCACTATCTGTTCTACTTTAAGTTGTCTTGAAACTTCACATAGGAATAGTTTTGCATTTGAGCCAGTCACTAATTAAGAAGTTTTAAAAGTTATTAATAGTCTTGAAAACTCTACTGCTTGTGCGATAGATGGTATTTCAAACCCTATCATAAAAAAAAATTTCATGTTTTTTAATAAACGTCTTAGCACACTTATTCAACAAGAGCATTTTTTCCGGAGTTTTTCCAAATGAATTTAAATGTGCTGTCGTCACACCTCTTTTCAAAAAAGGATTGGCAGATGACATGTCTAATTTATAGGCCTAAAGATAGATAATAGAACCAAATTTTTAAGCCCAGTTCAAAATGGTTTTCAAAAAGGAAAATCTACAGAAAATGCGCTTTTAGAATTTTGCGCACGTATTTTATTTATTGACATAACAAAAGCAAGTTTACCATGTCAAACCATAAGATTTTGTTGAGAAAACTTGAAGACGCTGGTTTCCGTGGTTTTATGGTGGACGGGTTCAAGTTAAATCTTCTAAACAGATCACAAAGATTTAAAATAGACAATACTAGGAGTAGTATACATTTCTTAAATATAGGTGTACCTCAGGGTTCTGTCTTAGGTCCGATTCTGTTCTTAATTTATGTATATCAATTCATTATTTAAATTGGAATTTAAAAGCACTTTTACTGCTTTTGCAGATGACATATAGGTTACACTTATGGTTCTAAGAGTGTCCTGAACCTTGTCGCGGATATAAACTGTGATCTAGATTTATTGAGAAATTGGTTTGCTGAACACAGTTTGCGGTCCGAAAACTAAAATAATGTTTTTCAATTTAACTACCTTAAACGCTTTTGCAACTGAAGTTTTAAATCATTCTCCTGAATAGAAAAAGTAAATGAGTTCAAATCCTTGGGACTTAATATTGACTCGAGGCAGTGGCGTGGAGTCCATATAACCCGATTCCTATCGGGTTACCTTTTAAATTTTCTGCTAAACAACAATGTTTACTAAATAACAAACGACCTTGCTGCACAAGAATGTTTACTAAATAACGACCAACATAAAACCACAGATAATTATATACAGATGTCGCATGCCCATAGAAAAAACTGACATATGAAAATGAAAATCTTCATTTGAAAGAGCTTTTAAGAAAGCTGTTTTCAATTTATTATTTTAAGATTATGTGAGAAGTGCTTTTTCTCTTTAAAATGTGTGCTCTCTGAATTCACGAATAAAATCTATTTCGTCTGTTGCTCTTGCGTATTCAACTCTGTGTCTGTATTCTTCGTTTTTTTGTTTAATACCGCCAGACCCTTTTTTTTAAATAGATTTGTTATGGACACAAGAACACAAGATACCTACATTTTTTATAGAGGGATCTTGGCAAGAAAAAATTGTATTTTGTGTGTTTATCTGGGAATCTAAGGCAATTTTGTTCATAAAAAGGACACTTACTTAGATATTTTGTTGCATTTAGAAGCAAATTAGGAACTTATGTAGGTAGGTATTTCAAAGTCCTTGGATGGATTTGTGAGAATTATTTTCTATCTTTTAGGTATGTAGATATTTGTTCTTTACAATTCCCATACAAATTATTCTAATTTCGTTACTCAATGTTGTCTATTAGAGCCAAAAACAGAAACAGTATTGTTTGTTACTCCTAGTCCTAGTTGCTACATATGTACATAGATACATATGTACGTATTTTGCATTCAGGTTCATGAGGTTATGATGACACCTGCAGGCAGGAAGGTTGGTTTTATTTGATTTGGTGCGATCTTTTGATGATGGCGAAAATAATAACGTGGTTGACTTTTTTGGGTTTGATAAAAATAAAAAAAATCTGAAAAAAATAGTTAAATTAAAACTTCAATTTGAAGTACGGCGACAAAGAAAAAGAAAATAAAGTCCTAAGAAATTGTGGATACAGATTTTTTACGGGTTAGGTACCTACTTATTTATTTTATACCACGTAGTTAATTAAGAGGTTGTATGGTTATGATAGGTTGTAGGTAGGTACCAGGCACGAGGCGTGACTTTTTCGATAGCGGAAGCACTGAACATAAAACCAAAAATGAAAGACCTTTGAGATCCAACCTTTTAAAATCCACTTAATGATAATACACATAAAATAATATATAGGTATAAATAATATATTACAGTAGTCTAATTTAAAAAAAGAGCTTAATGCCTTGCGCAAAGATTTATTCTTTTTCTTTTAAGGCAAAATTATCTAAGTATGTAACGCGACTAGATGTTGGATGGGCGCCAATAAATAAATTATTTATTTATTTATTTATTAAATATTTGCGAGAGCTTCGTTTTGGGTGTGGAGAACTCGTTGAAAACACTAAGCTGAAAATTATAGAAAGGATTAGTCAACGCCGCTTTGTTTGACTCTCCACCACAGGTATGCTGTCCGAAGACCGCAGTATCCGTTGAATGGGCAGCTAAACAAATGTTTTAAAGTCGAAGATGAAAGAATAAAAAGAAACACCTTTTTGTAAATTTTAAAAAAGAACAAAATGGATTTTATTTGTCATTTAAAAGAAACAAATAGTTTAGTAAATGGTGGTATGTACTTAAAAGTGACAACCATGGCAAATTAAGTTAAAAGATATTTTAATAATAAAAAAAAAGGTGTGGCAACATTGTTTTGCATCTGGCATCTATGGAAGAGTATTTCGTGTGGACGCTCGTGGAACTTCGCACACTCCATACCCCGTAGTGCCCTTCAGCAAAATATGTGCTAAAAGAAAGAGAAAAGAAGAAACATCCGTGCACTGCCAAACACTATAGGACGCTTGTGAAACGTCGCAGTAGTGCAAAGCATACACAAATGCTTCTCTTCCAATAAGATGTAATAGCGGACGCTGGGTACCAACTTCGCACTAAGAGCACCAAACTAGAAGTGATTTCACTCCTATCAAGGCTCGCCTTTTATACTGTTTGCCGAGGAGCTTTTGCGCAGGAGCAAAGAGCTTTCATTATAATTTGTTCGAATTTCGAAGTATATTGAGCAAAGAGCTTTCATTATAGTTTGTTCGAATTTTGAAGTATATTTTTAGGTGTTGCCATATGGTTGTTTACATATGTAGGTAGTGAGATTACAAAAGTAGATAAGTTAAGTAGTGAATTAAAAGTAGTAGTGACATTTTATAAATGTAATAAAAGTAGTGAAATTTACATAAAAGTAATTGAATAGTGAAAATAATAAATGAACAATTTGTTAATAATAAAAGAATTAAGTGAATCATTTAAAAATTTAATGAAAAGTAAATAATTAATAAGATGGATGTGTGCGGTCGTTACATTCTCCCCCTCTGTCGTAGAGATCGTCCCGATGATGCGACAGGAGTAGACTTCTTGGGACGACCACGCCTTCTTAGTGGTTGTATGGGTTGTTGCTTGTTGGCGCTTTCGTGTGTATATTTTGTTATTGAAGATACATGATAGGTACCCAATGGTGTAGTGGTGTCATCAATTGAGGCGACCTGGTAAGTGGATGTACCGAGTCGTTTGATAATGGTGTAAGGACCATCCCTCCTAGGCATAAACTTGGAAGTCAAGTTCTTCGAGGATTTGCTAAGAAAGTGGGAAGTGATTAGTACTTTGTCGCCTACTTTGAAAGTAGCTTGTGGGCGACGTTTCTTGTCGACGATACGTTTGTTGTGGTCTTGCATCTTTTCAGTTTCTTCTCTGACGTATTGCATGGTTTCAGTAAGTTTCAGAAGCCTGGGCGTGATTTGCGGAATAAAGTTTTCATTTTCGATGATCGGTCGTTGATCGTTGGTAACATCATTGATGGTTCTGAGCTCTCTTCCAAACATCAAATAGGATGGTGTGTAACCAGTGCTCTGACATTTGGCTGTGTTCATGGCGAAGCGTATATTTGCTAGTTCATTAGCCCAAGTTGTATGGTCAGTGCCAGCGAGGATGGCAAGTTGTGTCTTCATATCGCGATTCCGACGTTCAACAGGGTTTGCCTCAGGGTGATAAACGGGTGTTAAAGTTTGTTCGATGCCAAGAAATTCGGTCAGTTGCTGCATCAATGCTGATACGAATTGTGGACCATTGTCTGAGAGTAGGCGTCTAGGAACACCGTATCGAAGGAAGATTTCGTTGAGAAGTGTGAGTCCACAGTTTGCAGCGGTTGCTTCTTTTAAGGGGAATACTTCTATCCACCTTGTGGCGATGTCTTCTGCAATGAGAACCCATTGAAACCCTTCTAAGGTTGTAGGTAATGGTCCAAATAAGTCGACTGCTAACGCTTGAAACTGTTTGTAGAAGTCCTGCGGGTTTCAAATTACTCGGCTTATAACGTTGACATTCGAGACAGTTGGCAATGTGTTTCGTTATGTCTTTTCGCATTCCAGGCCAGTAGTATCTGGAAGCTACTCGTGCGATGGTACGATCAATTCCGTAATGTCCAGCTGTAGGAGCGTCGTGATAGAACTTAAGGATCTCTCCTCGTTCTTGCTGTGGTACAACTAGTTGAGAATCTTCGGAGTCTGATTTGGAAGAATATCTGTAGAGAATGCTGTCGTTGAGCAAATATCCACGCGATGTCCATCTTGTCACATTTTCATCATTTTTCTCAAATGATTCGATGATTGCCTTTAACTCCTTGTCTTGTAGTTGAGCTTCTCGTTCAGTGGTTGAATAATTGCGTTCCGATGATGTTAGGAGACGTGAAGCGTATTCAATCGGGTGTTCATCTGTTTTCTCCCCCTGGACAAGAACTGCTCCGGGATCGTGATTCCCAGTATCAATTTTGTGAGTTGCGAATGGAGTTGCGCCCTTGATCTTGCTGAATGCTCCCTTATTACTACTAAGCAATTGGCAGAGTTCCCGCTTCTCAGCTAGAGTTAACTCCTTTGCTTCATTAGATCGGAGGCTTACATCAATTGAATTGATTTCGGTGAACCATGGGTCTGGATCACCCCCTTCATCACTCTGCTTAAGTGGCGGAAACAGATTTTCTCGACTTCGCTCTGGAGTTACATCCGTGCTTCTTAACGAGTTGTTGAAGATTTGTTGGATATAACCAGGTGAATAGTCATTATTGGTTATAGTTGACGTAGTCTTCTTCCTTTTAAGTGGGGTTTTCAGTGGGCTGCTGATTTCATTATTTGCTGCAGGCGTTGCTGCGAGTGGTGAAATAGGCTTACGCTCATTGAACCATGACAGGAAGGCACTAACGTTTTGTATTGGCGAGTACCTAGTTACAAGTGGCGTGCTTTCCGCCGCTCTTGCTTCCAACTGAGGTCTCGTTTGTATATTATGTGGAGGGCATAATATTTGGACGTTGGTGACGAGTTGAGGCTTTAAAATTCTAGTATGACTCGTGTCGTAGAAGTCAAACTTTTTGTGAGTCTGGTCAGCAAAGTACCAAACCCGTTGACCCAAGTCAAGAACAACGCCATTTTCTTCAAGGAAGTCTATTCCTATAAGGGTGCGGTTATCTTTGGCAGTTGGTAGGGCGATAAATGTAATCGGCCGCAATTGATTGCCGAAAATTATGCTAGTTCTTGCCATGCAATTACTAAAGCTGCCTTGTTTCGTTTGCTCCTGCATTGCAGAGATAAATTTTTTTGAACTGAGCGTCAGTTAATGTAGTCATTTTATAATTTCAGTAGTGTCCCACTCGTTGGGCGTCAATTTGTAACGCGACTAGATGTTGGATGGGCGCCAATAAATAAATTATTTATTTATTTATTTATTAAATATTTGCGAGAGCTTCGTTTTGGGTGTGGAGAACTCGTTGAAAACACTAAGCTGAAAATTATAGAAAGGATTAGTCAACGCCGCTTTGTTTGACTCTCCACCACAGGTATGCTGTCCGAAGACCGCAGTATCCGTTGAATGGGCAGCTAAACAAATGTTTTAAAGTCGAAGATGAAAGAATAAAAAGAAACACCTTTTTGTAAATTTTAAAAAAGAACAAAATGGATTTTATTTGTCATTTAAAAGAAACAAATAGTTTAGTAAATGGTGGTATGTACTTAAAAGTGACAACCATGGCAAATTAAGTTAAAAGATATTTTAATAATAAAAAAAAAAGGTGTGGCAACATTGTTTTGCATCTGGCATCTATGGAAGAGTATTTCGTGTGGACGCTCGTGGAACTTCGCACACTCCATACCCCGTAGTGCCCTTCAGCAAAATATGTGCTAAAAGAAAGAGAAAAGAAGAAACATCCGTGCACTGCCAAACACTATAGGACGCTTGTGAAACGTCGCAGTAGTGCAAAGCATACACAAATGCTTCTCTTCCAATAAGATGTAATAGCGGACGCTGGGTACCAACTTCGCACTAAGAGCACCAAACTAGAAGTGATTTCACTCCTATCAAGGCTCGCCTTTTATACTGTTTGCCGAGGAGCTTTTGCGCAGGAGCAAAGAGCTTTCATTATAATTTGTTCGAATTTCGAAGTATATTGAGCAAAGAGCTTTCATTATAGTTTGTTCGAATTTTGAAGTATATTTTTAGGTGTTGCCATATGGTTGTTTACATATGTAGGTAGTGAGATTACAAAAGTAGATAAGTTAAGTAGTGAATTAAAAGTAGTAGTGACATTTTATAAATGTAATAAAAGTAGTGAAATTTACATAAAAGTAATTGAATAGTGAAAATAATAAATGAACAATTTGTTAATAATAAAAGAATTAAGTGAATCATTTAAAAATTTAATGAAAAGTAAATAATTAATAAGATGGATGTGTGCGGTCGTTACAAGTACGATTTAATGAGAACTAAGCTACGAGTAGATAACCTTTCTTGTCCACATTTATTTCTAAAAAAAATATTTAATTCTCTTAAAACATGAATATAATCTCTCTACAGATGCCATTATTACGGGATATTAAAAATCTTAAGATTCCTTGAAGGTTTTTTGATTTAAAATTCTCATAATTGACAATAACCTTTAGTTATATTTCTGCTGGAAAGTCAAGAAACCTCAGATATGAATATTAGAAATACTGTTTTTGACCACTTTTTTTATAATAACAAAAAATAAACAGTTAACAGGTGGATTGTATTTAGTACCACGAAAATAATTAAAAAACTACCACCTTTTAAATTCATATTATTTGTTTGTTTCCTGATAGTTATGAATTGCACCTAAATTTGCACACATTTTATTAAAATAAAACTTTTCTACCCCTTTTGTCCATGAAATTAAACTCATTATGAAATTAAACTCAATGAGACAATAAGCAACTCAATAGATACCACTTTGTTTTTCTATCTACCTCTTGAAGGAAATTCTCGTAATGCATCCACTCAACTCATTCTTCACACATTGGGCAAAAGGCAAGAAACGAGACAAAATTATTTTGACTTTGGGTTGAGATTTAAGTTAAGTATGCGAAATAATGGAATGCCCAGCTGTTGTGCATTCTATATATTGTTTGAGAATCATTATTGTTTGAGCATTTTGTGAATATTGGTGTGTGATGTTGTAGGTATATTTTCAGTTGACTTGGAGTGAAAGGGTATTTTGAAATTGAGTTAAGGAGGCGATAATAAGGAATACATAGCTGTTAAGCATTTTAGCAAGAACTTTCATGAGATTGAGCATTATAAATAATGGAGTGATGTTGAGCATTCTCAGTTGGTTTGTACTTTGTAGTGTGGCATTTTAAGTTGTAATAACCAGAGAGATCTTGATTTCCTTTAGTGTAATTTTAATAAAAGATGATAATGTTGTCATAATGATGTTGGAATGTAATTTACAGATTAAATGAAGATTCATTAATAAATACAAATATTATAATAAAAATATTAATACAATTTGGAATTTTGAATTTAATTCCTAGCTAGGTACGATTTTTTCAAATGGTTCAACGGAAGCACTCATTCCACTCAATATATGGACGCTTCGTCCCTGGTAGGTACCTATGTTTGTATGAAAAAACGCAACCAGAAGAATAACTGTAGGTACGAGAATATATGTACATTGTACATACATACATACATATAGTACATACAATTTTTCAAAAACGTATGCCTAGGAATTCATTGCGTTTGTGAAAATTTATTAAAAGGTGACAATTTTCTAGTTATCAATTAGATACAAACATACAAATTAGCTGGTTAAAGCTAACGATAAAATTTAAACGAATCGAAAAATGGTTTTTTAAGAAAAAAAAAAAGCGTGGGGATAACTTCGAGTTTCGGTTTGGAATAATTTTATTCTTCTTATTCTTCTTCTTGTTTTTCATTTTTACAATTTAATATGGCCGGATGGGCGGGAAATTCAAATTTTAGACCAAATTTAAATAGTTAACAACAGTACATTTTATTCATTTTGATTTTTAAAATTGTTTGCATCGTCAAAACACCTTTACTGTAGCAGAAGTTAATTTATAAATGTTACGAATTGTCAAATGAAACAATTTATACCTACTACAAATTTCAAAATTATTTCATTTCAGTATAAATAAGAAAACGTAGTATGTATGTATGTACATACTAAGGTACATAAGAACGGTTTTTCTGTTTTCTATTTTTTTTTTGTAAGTGAAAAAATAATGATAGTGTTAATAAAGAAAAAAGGAGCATTTTTTTTTAGCTTTTCTGCTCTTAGCCTATTCCATATAAAATGTCTGAAGCATTTATACTGTTAATTGCGTATTTGATTAGTTCACCCACCCTTCATCCCATTTTACATTTATTATTTTTACAATCCATTTTTAGTTTTTCATAGATAGATACTGTTTAGTTCTTAAATTTTTCAAGTGAATGTTCTGTAGCTTCTTATTTGTATATTAAGGTTTTAAGTTTTTCTAACGTTCTTGTCATTTACAAATTTTTGAGAGAAAAATAATTACCAAGAAGTTGACTGTATATCAAGTCTGTGCGTACGGCATTCATTCTTATTGGCAAACCAATTTTAAAAATATGTTAATGCAAAATCTTAAGCATTTTAAACATTTTAGTAAGTTACTAAGTTAAAAAATAGGATTTCGCTAATTTTAAACGATTTTATCATCTTACTATCTCTAAACATTTTACTTAAGTTAAAATAACAAACTGTTTACTTTAACTTTTAGTAATTTACTAAATTAATATGAAATCTGTCATTTTCCTCAAACAAAATCTCTAGGCAATTTTAGAAGAGTTAAATTGTGTTTTTTTATTTCGATTCGTGAGTAAATTGTTTTTAAAAGTAAATAAAATATTATAAAATGTTTTCGGAAAACGAAGATTTTGATATACATATGTATGTACATATGTATATGATTGAAGACCCAACTTTATGGAGAATTTTGCTCCAGAAATAGGTTTGACAAGATAGCAGATCGGCTTTTAGTTGAAAAACTTAAAGATCCAAGATCGAATTATAAGCCGTAGGCTTCCGATTGCACCCGAATTTCAAGTACCTACTATTTACATTACACTTTCTTGGATGGGAAGAAGACTGGAATGATCCAATCCAAAGTGGCGAAATAATATAAAAAACATTTCGAAAAAAGTTGTCAAAAATAAACAAATAACCAAATAAATTTAAGGTTGTCCTTTTGACTTTTGAGTTTCCGACATTTCAAACTATTAGGTCCGTTCCCCAGATTTAGTTTAGTTTGGTTTGTTAATTTTAACGAGCTGCCATGATTTAAATGTGTTCAAATGCACCGTTTTTGATAAAAGGGAATTAGTCTATTACTAGTTAGTAAAACGAAAAAAAAGGTTTTAAAATTTCGAAGAGTTAGTAAATTACTAAAATGTTAACAAATTGCTAACTAATAAAATGCTAAGCCCTTAATAAAATGTTGTTTAAAATGTTGCTCCTATGTTTCTACCATCACGTGTGAAAGTTTGTTTCCTATTGATAAATCATATAATCAATTTATTTTTCTAATAAAATTGTATGTTGGGCTTGCATAGGTATTCATTCAACGAAATGTTGTGAAAATTTGTGTTAAAGCTGAAATAATTCTCTTCTAATAGCAACTGATTCATTTATTGTCTGTACCGCCATTCCGACAATATTTTTTTTTTATTTTTTCATTTTTGAAGATAAATTCGATTACCTTTAAGCTAAAAATTCCATCAGGTGGTTCTTAAAACAAAAACAAACTTTAATCAACGAAAGTATATGAAATACTAATAATATGTGCGTTTAGCCCAGGTACGACAGAGGGCTCATCAGTCAGATGCTGTCTGCCGTACCCTTCAACATCTTACTGATGAGCCCCACTGTCGTAACTGGGCGAAAGCCCGCAGTACACCGAAATTAAGGACGAAAAAAATAAACTCAAAACCTGCATACCATAAAAATTGAAAAAAAAAAATATATTTTTGAAAAACCTGTCTATACTAAATGTTTGTTTAGTAGGCATAGAATAATTAAGTACATAGAATCGGGAGTGTTTACATTCCAATATTTGCAGAAATATAGATCTGTTATACCACCTACTTAATTAAGAAACAAATACTTTTGATTACAAGTAGTATTCGACTAATATGTAAAATTCAACCATATGAAAAAAATCATAAAAAAATATATGGGTGATTCTACAAACGATGGAATTTTCGGTGGCCCAAGAAATATTTTAAAATCCGTTCAATTATTTAATCTGATTTTTTTTTATAAAATTAAATCTTGTTGGTATCTACCTGGCCTAACAATATTATTAGCGTGACCTTATTTTATCTTGCTCAAAAAATTCTTCAAAGTGTCCGATTCTCAGTCCCCTGACGTGTCCCCAGTGCGTTTTCGCAAAGAAAAATTATTACCGTTCTCTTATTTCAGGTCTCACACTTAGATGAATTGCACCAAAGTTACGGAAAATACCACATCTTTGCTACGAAATAGATAAATATTTTTTAGTAATTTATTTTATTACAAAAAAACTTAATTAAACTTTGTCCCCCGCTTTTTGTAAGAGTCCCCTGGCATATTGAAAAAGTCGAAAAAATCAATAACTAAGATATCGATTGAATTTCCAGCACTGGCAATTTGAAGTACCAAATCTCCTTACAATAAAATTGTGGTGCAAATCGATTCTGTTTCTTATGTTAGTATTGTGAAAAAGACATTTGTGCAAGAAGTCGTGGATTGTCCCTTTAGATTATCAGTCCTCTGGTGAGGTTTTACAAAACAAATTTGTATGTAAGAAGGCATATTTGTTAGAAGTATAGCATAGGTTTAATAAAACTGTAATATTATATATATATTTTTATTTTTTAAAGTAAAACCTTAATACCTTTTTTGTGCAAAAACCATGAAAAACCTCAGTCCCCTGGCCTCAGTCCCCTGTTTAATAAATGAGCAAATGATATTTTATTCAGAAACCTGAGAAATTTTTAGTTATATTGAACTTCGAACTTCATTGCAAAATATTTTTAAAATTTTTAAAAAGAATATAATTTATTTTAAATTGATTCTTAGAAAAAAAAATATTTAATTATAATATATTATATTTTCTTAATAAAATGCTAAATAATATTTATTTACTATGAATTTTTATGTTTATGAAGAATAATTAAATTTAATTTCTATATTTCAATGTGTACCCAAGAGAAAATAAGAAAAGAAACTAAAGATTTTTTCAGTTCCCTTAAAAAAAAACTCAGTACCCTGAACATCCTTTTTCAAAAAATGTCCTTAAAATCGTCATTTTTTATTTTTTTAACTGGCCGCTTTCAACAACACAAAGGGACGTTCTAATGATCATCTAGAACAACTCTTACGACTTTTGGAATCCAAAAATGTCGTGCCGAAATTTGTATCATTTTATTCCATTGTTTGTAGAATCACCCATATATTTATCTAGGGTTCAGTTAAAGGTATCTATAAAACTCGTTTTTGAAAATTGTAACTTCTGAAAAGCACAATCAATCATTATTTTGGTGCTATCATTAATTTTTTTCATTTTATTTGTACAATTATTTCTTCTGTGCCTGCATACCTTCCAAATAAAATCAATTATTAAGTATATTTCAATAATAATTATTGGTATGTTATTCTTATTTTAAATTTTCGGATTAGCCGCGTATATAACAGATATTTAGCAAGTGCAATATGCAATACTGTAATCACCTCGAACGTTTCCCCGGTATAGGTATAAAAAAATTTAAAAGTTCGTATTTCGCTATAAAATAGTTCATAAAAAAAGATTAATGTTAAACTAATGTTAATGTTTTGAAAACGCATAATAATTGATGATTGTGGTTAAAAAAGTGAATAAAAAAAAAATAAGTTTAAATTTTCAATGATGAGTTTTAATGATAACCTACTTAGATTTGTCTGTATGTATGTATAGGTACATATAAAGTCTAAAGTCAAATTATATATTTTTTTTATCAAGATTTCTGTGTTAGACAAATGCGGTCGTGATTTTTCTGTTAAATACGATACATTAAATTTTGATTGATATATTTAAATAAAAGTGTAGGTATAATTAACACTTTATTATAACATTAAAACCTTTTTGTGTTATTTTATTTTAACTTTAGAAAATTCTTTCCTTGCTTAGAAACTTGAATGAAGACAATATTTATTTTTATTTATTTTTTATTCGTTCTTCTAATGAACAGTTCTAATTTAAGCAATGAAACCGGCTCTACTTAACGCAGTCGCTTAGCTTGGAGGCTGTGTCTAACTATTTCATAATTTTAAACACTCTAGATAACTCTTCTAACTAATGTGGGTTTTTCAACAGAACTTCAGCGAGTTTACGTTGAACAACCCTTAATTTGACAGATACCATAACTCAAACACAACAACACAAATAAAAAAAATAAAAAGCCAACTTTAAACCAAATAATCGCCGAAAAAAGTACACTTTATATACTACCTCGGTACAGAATTTGATTGTTTATGAATTATTTACATTATTTTAGATGGAAATGAAGTAAACATATGGTATATAGCTAATTAACAGCATACAAATCCAATTTTGTTTTTCCTAGGTGCAAATTCTTTTGGCTATACTCGTAACATCGTAACATAGTCGTATGTATGCACACTTGTATGTACAGATTTGCTGATCGTAGAGCACTTTTGCACGATTGTTTCGAATTTCTTATATTCAGTAATTGAGTCTATTTACAAAGCACATCTTTTAAAAAATCGAATGAAACAACAGTAAACATTTTTACTTCCATTTGTTTTGGTATTAAATAATCATTGTCAAAATGGATAAAGTACACTTCTAAAAGACTAGTTTATCTTTTATCTATTTGCTGCTGTTAAAGTTAGACGAGCTCTTTGACGTTAAAGTATAGTTTATGTCCTTTAAAATTAACAAAAAGCTGGTTCTCGCTTTATATACCTACAGTAATTAGAGCCGACTCCAATTCTAAAATTGATTTAGAGCAGGTTTTAAATATTTACAATTTTGCGCCTGTCTTTTATTTGTCTCACTCGTGACAGAAAAAAGACCCTGACTATTTTCAAAATACATAAAGGTGGTGTTTTTTTTTCATTTCAGCAAAAATGAATTAGTAATAATATTATTAGTTCTAAGAAAGTCCATGTAGATTTTATAAGAAAAACTAAAAACTCTTGAATGTGGAATTACACTTTAGGAAATTTCATAAAAATGTTATGTACAAAAATTGAAATTCATTCACCCGTGCGCGGTGTGGGCTCTGTGTTGTCAAACTTACAGAAAAACACATGCACATTCTTCATAGAATACCGACCTACTCCATGGATATACACACACAAAGAAACAATAACAACATGACGAACAGGTGTAAAGTATTTAAAAAAAAAACAAAGATTATAAATTAATATTACACAAATGATGGAGATATTAATAGAATAATGTTCTATTTACCTAATGCCTTACCTTTTGCCTTTTTTCTAATAAAAATAGGATACCCCAGTAGGAATTTGCTTTTTTTGGTAGATACCTACCTACATCTATTCCACATGAACAAAGGTAGCCGCATTGTCTGCCAGTATTATCTTTCTCGCGCATAATAAAAAAAAGTTCTTAAACAAAAGAGAGAATATTATATTGTTCTCTTTTTAATTCAGAATGACTATAAAATTCTCTTCTTCTTATGAAACCTTCTTAAGAAAGCTTTTGTCTGCTCGAGATTGTCTGCTCGAGAAAATTTTCGATGACAGAATTTTGTATGGAGGTGAGACATCTGTATATAATTATCTGTGATAAAACCCACTTTATATACTAAATACATACGTATCTATCCATTAACCTCCACAAGCTGCACACACCACCATACTCAATTAAACTTTATTTCCATTTTTCATTCAAATACATACCACACCAGCACAGTGTTGGGACCAGCGCTGCCGAACTTACTCCCATAGGAGTATTTTACTCCTTTCGTGGAGTCGATGCTCCTATACTCCCCATGTTACAAAAATACTCCCCAAAAAAAATAAATAAAAATTAAAAATAAAACAAAATTGCAACAAACCAACTTAAAGCAAACATATTGTTTTTTCGACAAATTGCACATCTCTGTTCTTTTTTTCCATACAAGATCGCATATCGTTGAACTTGCAAATATCCCTGGATAACAAGACAAAAAGACAGAGATAATAAATATTATTTCGTCTTTTTTAATTTATCAAGTGCGAGCCAGATAGTTAAATCGGACTTCGTTCAATCCAATTTACCATTTCTAAAAAAATACAAATTGACCGTTACAAAGCAAATAAAATGCACGACTGGGTCGCACGAACTTGCTCTTATGTAAGAGACTAGGAATTTTAAAAACGAATGTTATTAGAGAAAACTGTTCATAAGGATAAAATGAATTTTTTTAAATTCTTTAAGTAGTAAGAGATAAAAACAGAATGATATGCAAATATGAATTTATGCAGGAACAAAAATTATAAGTCGTTGTAGTGGTTTCTTAAAAAAATAAGCTTTTATGTACAAAATTTTTAAGAAAAAATTTTGGTACGCCAACCTTAAGTTTTTATTATTGTACGAATAAAAGTCTTATTTCCAAAAAAAATACTAAGCCGTTCTTGAGATATCGAATTTTTCAAAAAAAAAAATTACTTTTTTTTTTCTAAAAATTGAAAAAATATTTTTTTTAAGTTTTTAAATGCAATGGCGCAAAATTTTAAACAGTTCTCGTTTAAGGAATAAAACCGGCTCTACTTAACGCAGTCGTTTAGCTTGGAGACTTGGTCTAACTTTTGCATAATTTTAAACACGTTAGAAACCTCTTCTAACTGATGTGGGTTTTACAACAGAACCTAAGCGAATTTGCGTTGAACAACCCTTAATTTGACAGATACATAACTCAAACAACTACAAAAACACAAAAAAAAAGTAAAAAGAACAGACAACTTTAAACCAAATAATTTTTCGCCGAAAAAAGTACATTTTACATACTACCTCGGTACGGATTTTGATTGTT
The DNA here is from genome assembly GCA_911387755.1 of Chrysotoxum bicinctum. Taxonomy (NCBI): domain Eukaryota; kingdom Metazoa; phylum Arthropoda; class Insecta; order Diptera; family Syrphidae; genus Chrysotoxum; species Chrysotoxum bicinctum. The sequence goes on from OU426988.1 coordinate 187,608,751, forward strand.
TATAAGTTATTTACATTATTTACATTATGTACCTACATACATTTGTATTTACAAATTTGTTCATCGTAGAGCACTTTCGTACGATTATTTCGAATTTATAATATTCAGTTATTCAGTCTATTTACAAAAAAGATCTTTAAAAAATCGAACAAAACATCAGTAAACATTTTTTCTTCGATTTTCTTTGGTATGAAATGACCATATGTCAATATGGATAAAGTATACTTTTAAAAGATAAACTAGCTATTTGCTGCTGTTAAAGTAAGACGAGCTCTTTAACGTTAAAGTATAGTTTATGTTCTTTAAAATTAACAAAAAGTCGGTTCTCGTTTTATACTCAATATTTAGAGTCGATTCCCATTCTAAAATTGATTTAGAGTAGGTTTTAAATGTTTAAAATTTTGCGCCAATGTTTTTTAAACTTTTTAGGAGCTTTTTTATAAAAAAAAATTCATTAAAATCCGTTAAGTCGATAATGAGAAATTCAAAATTCGAAAAAATCGTTCTATGGTAGGTACAGTCAATAATATCTAGATTTAAATTTTTTTTTATTAAATTATAAATCAAAAAAAAGATTAATCAAAAGAAAAAAAATTTTAGCAAAATTCTCGGAACCGTTTTCGAGAAAAATGCGATTTTCGAAAGCCATTTTTTAAAATTTGTATGGAAGGTACCGTTAGTTTTAGATAAAACAAAATTTTTTTTCTCAAATCTTGTAGGTTATATTAAGAAACTTTTATTTGCTAAGTTTGAAAAAAATCGAGCATGGGGTTTTCGAAATATTGAGTTTCCAAAAAAAAAATTTGAATTTTTTTTTAAAAATCCAAAAAATTAAAAATTAAAAATTTGAATATGTAATAATATTCAAACTTTGAAGGAGCTTTGGCATAAAAAAAATTATTAAAATTGGCTGTACCGTTTTCGAGAAAATCAAAAACAAAAAAAATGGACCCAGGGGGGCTACCGAAAATAACAATTTTTCGTAAAATTTTTTTCAACCATTAGCTAGTTTTAACTAAATGAAATTTTTCAAATTTTTTTAAAAAATTCTGTGGGACAGTTTTTCAGAAAAAAAATATTTATAAAATTTCGAAAAAAAAAATCGTATGGCAGGTACTGTTATTTTTGGTTTTAAAAAAATATAGAAAAAAACGTCCGGGGGTAAAACATTAAAACCCATATTTACCAAGTTTGAAGAAAATCGGCCGAGCCGTTTAGGCTGTAGTCAAACCGACAGACAGACAGAATTGCGAGACCCACTTTTTTGGTCTTCGCTATCATCGTAATGTCAACTTTGATCAAAATCTCGAGTTCGATTTTTTTTACGAATGCATAACTTGCCTTAGTACCTATAAGTCGCAAGTAAAAAGTACAGAAACGAAAATACGAAACAAAATACGAAAGTTAATATTACAAATAAGCAGTAAAGAATAAGTTGCTGGAAAATCAATGTACAGTATTAGATATTATAGTTTAAGTTATAGTTAATTTATTATTAACTCTCTGATTTTATTAAAAAACACAAATATTGAAGTTCCTATTTTTATTACAAATGAATTAAGAATTTATAGAAAACGTTTCTGTGTTTTTTTCGTTGAAGTAATAATTTTCTTGATATTTTGGCGATACTCCTCAACTATCGTAAATACTCCCCAAAAATTACAAAAATTACTCCTCTGGAAAATTTTAAAACGGCAGCACTGGTTGGGACTTCTACCACTTAAGTGGTATTTCTACCACTTTTTAATGTTCATGAAAACCTACCACCTAAAAATCTAATTCTACCACTTTTTGCACTTTTAACTTTACCATATACCAAACGACCACAACCACACCTAACATTTTATTAGGACAATATGCCTTGGAAGACATTATAAAAGTCTTAAGAATCAAAAAATATAGTATACTAATTGATGAAAGCACTAATATTTCATCAAAAATTTGTTTTGTTGTTGTCCTTGAGCTAGAGGACTCAACAGCTGAATCAATCTACAATAAAATTGTAGAAACTTTGAATCTTTCGAATATTCCAATTCAAAACATGATTGGATTTGCTTCAAACAATGCTGCTGTTTGAAAAATATTAATCCTAATATTTTAACGATTGGAGATACATGTCATAATTTAAGTTTTTTCTCCGCTTATGCTGGTAAATGTATACCTGGGAAAATTGAAAAATCATTAAGAGATATATGTATATTTGTATTTTTGCCACAGCTCGAAAAAAACAAAAAGATTTCATTACTTTCCAAAAAGCACTTGGGATTAATGACCATCAAATTTTAAAATTTTGCCAAACTCGTTGGCTGAAAATGGTCGTAAATAAAATCATAGAGCAGTGGAATCCCTTGTTTGATTTTTACTTATAGGTACTATAGGGCAAATTCTGCATTTTTCTATACTGCACTCATTTAAAGAACCTACTTCTAAGGCTTCACAAATGTTTGATTTTTTTAAAAATAAAGACAATTTAGTTTTTTTTTTTAATTTTTTGTCAATAAATCTGAAAATTATAAATGAGTTAAACACAATATTTCAATCTGAGAACACAAAAATACACTTATACTACGTTTCCACTGAACGATAATCTAGATTATTTTCCAGTTTGATTTAAAATAATCTAGTAGTGTTTCCACTGGACTTTCTAGATTTATTTTGACATCTAAAATCTTAATTACAAACAAGCAGTGTCAGTTATTAGAATGTTTTTTTTTTTGTTCAGTTTGTCAACAGACTGTTTTTTTTTTCTTTTTTCTTCCATGAAACTGTCAGATTCATTGGAAATGGAAAAGTGAATCCGTTCAGTACAGTATATTTCAAGTAGATTTATTTGAAATCTCGAATCGTGATGATTAATTTTTGTATGGTAAATCTAGTGATTTCAAGTAGATTTCAAGTAGATTTGAGTAAATCTCAGATTACCGTTCAGTGGAGACACAGTAAAGTTTTGTTATATTTGATCATGTATTAAATTTTAATATAATTATTATGTATGCAATTAATAAAAAAAAGCTTACTAAACTTATGTTACCCTACGTTTTGCTGGCTTTTTTCCGGCTTCTTCAGGGGTTTTTTGTTTTTATTTATTTCTGATGTTTAAAAAATAATGTTTTACATTTTGTTTTAATTACAATTTTAAAATTTACGTTAAATTTTTTAATAAATGAACAAATAAATAATTTAACACTTAAAAATTGACATTAACATTAACACTATTAGAAACAACAAAAACTTAAAACTAGTTTTGAAAACATTTCTTCATATATGTTGGACCTTTGTTGTTTACCGCACAGCAGTGCTGCTGCGGAACGTAAATTTTCATGTTTGAAAAATAATAAAAATGAAAAGAGAAATAAATTGAAAACAACAACTGTTCACAACATTTTAGGTGCAAGGGAAATTCTATTCAATGATCAAAATTTTGATCCCCTAAAAGAATTAGTAAAATATGCTTCAAGATTTAGATTTTCCTACGGTTTATACTCGTATGTTATAGATTTAAGTTTTAGGTTTGGAACGAGTCTAAAATAAAATTGTATGGTGTTGTGTATGTATATGACTTGCTTCCAGGTATAATGCGATCTTTGAAACATAAAGAACTGAAATGTTATTTATTTTATTTTTGTATTTGATTTATTTTTAATAAAGTTGTTGAATATACGATTTGTTACATAAAAATGGATTTTAATTTCTACCACTTTTCTACCACTTTTTTGACAACCTTTCTACCACTCTTTTACTTCTGCGAAGTCCCAACACCAGCACCATACACGTTATTATCATGAGTAATTTCTTCCACACTCTCTGCCCACAAGCCAAAGCAAAAGCAACCCGAAATATCTCGGGTTATAAGATCTCTCGCCGGATAGAACAATGTTAGTTTTCTTTCTCTGTTTTACTTATCGTTTTTCTGAGTTTGGGTCGACTCCGTCTAACGCCCGCTGTCTTATGCAAAGAAATAACACGCTTTTCTTCGACTTATTTTTGGTGAATGCTATGTTGTGACTTTGTGAGGTGAGTATACCCAAAACCCAATTCCAAAACCAAGTCACTTGGTGAATGGTGTAGTGATGGGTAGGACACGAATTTGAAATGAGTTTGTATGAGGTATTAATTTTTTGAAATGAGGTGGTACTTTGTCCCACCTCAAATGTCCCATGGTACATACCTATTTAAATGGATATTTTGAAATTCGAAATTAAACAATGCGTATTTTTTTTAATAGTATATATTTTTTCCAAAAACAGTTTTTAAAATTGCATTAAATAAAAAGGTTACAAAAATTAAATATCAATAAATATAATATATTTAATTAAATATCCTTGATACAAAACACTTTATTTTAAAATAAAACATTTAAAAACAAAATTAAAAAAGTGTTAGTTCTTAACAGAAATAAAGTTTAAAATAAGTAAATATAAAAAGATATAATAAAAAAACTAACCTAAAAAAAAAGTTTAAAAGAAAAAGTGTTTTTAAATTTTATTTAAGTTATTTAAAGAAAACAAAAGCATTTAATAAAAAGATAAACACAAAAAGATATTTTTTTAACAAAAAAACAAATATGTTATCACATTCAAAATAAATTGAATCTAATAAGTTTAAAAAAATACATCATTACATTTTTGCATAAACAATATTTGTCCTACTTTCTTCCCACTCAACATTTTTCTTCTGTTAAGACCTGTTCTGATCACTTTTTTTCGAACAAATTTGATTACAGGACACTGGATTAAATACAACACTAATGACTCTTCACGTACGCAAACTCAGTACAATTGATTGATTGATTTTTTTTTTCAATTCTCATATTTGATCTTGATCTCTAAACCCTAGTCTCTTTTTTCTAACACTAAAAACAAAACAAATAAAAATAAAAGGAATGCACTTGCATTTGCATATCAAAAACGAAAATTCCTACTCCTTCAAAAATGAACAAAACCTCCTACTCCAAACTGTAAAAAAAACCTCCTTCCTTTTTTAACCCTTTGATTGTATAATTTTCGATAATGCTTCATACCTATCTTCATTGTTTGTTACATTGTAGTCAGTGCAACATTCATTCATTCATAAGTCCCACTCATTACCTCTTCTCATTTTGTCTCCTCAAACAGATGCAAAAGAACTCAATTCCTCAATCCTAAATGACAAATGTCCTAGTCTGGTACAAGTCCCAGCCTGGTACAAAGTCCTAGCCTGGTACAAAGTCCCATCCTGGTACAAAGTTCCAGTCTGATACAAAAACCCAGCCTGCGACAATGTCACGAATTTTGTTTGAATGGGACGTTTGAGTAAAAAGTACTCATCAAGACAACAACTCAACTCACAACACATTCATTCATTTCATTTAAAATCCTCATCTTCCACAAACCTCATTCTATTTCCATTGATCTTTGGTGGATAGAGAGTTTGAGGCCTATTTCCTCCTTTCATACAATTAACTACAATACAACTTCATTCTGCATCAGTCTCAGTCTTAGTATCAGGCCGATGAGTGAGATGCTCGATACGAATAGTGTTTTTTTTCCATGAAAGAGTAAAGAGAAATATTTTTCGTTGGTTTTGTGGTGAGGTGTGAGGTAATACATTTTTTCGTTTTGAGGTGATGGGACATTTCAGATTGGTGTATGGGACATTTTGTATTGCCTCATGTATGAGGTACACATCACTAGAATGGTGGGTTGCGCAGATAGAGCAAAATAATGATGCGCAAGAAATTTAACTAGTGAAGAACTGAAGACTGAAACTGAAGAGGAGATGGTTATTTGTGTTTGTTAAATTTTGTTTTATTTATTTATTTATTTATTATAATTGCAATGTTAAATCGTAAAGATAATTAAAGAGGAAAGCATTAAAAGTAAAGCCATCAGCCTAAATTTTGTTTTACGAGTATAAGTACACTTCTCTGCTTATGCAAAAAATAACTCGCTTTTCACCTACTTATTTGCTGAATTGTGTGAGTTTCTTCTACCGCTGCACTTTCTTGGATTAATTGAGTAGGCCGTTCATTCATTCATACATATTTAATGAATTCTCAGTGAGAAGACAGGCAACAGGCTTTCAGATTTAGCACTTATTTCCACAGAAAAGCGGCTTCTTTTAAAAATAAGGAATAGACCTGCCTTCTATGAAAGAGTTTTAGCAGATTTTATAAAAAAAAGATCGTAGAATAGCTTTAGAATATACGTAGATAAATAAGAGAAGTTTTTTTAGTAACACTTTTCATAATTTCGTATTTGTTTAGAAACGCGAACTTTTGCTATTTTTTTTAATAACATACATTATTATATGTATTTATTGTAGCCAAAAATATTACATTTCTTATACTTAAACCTATGTATATATTGCACAATTTACAGAGATTGGTAGCATATATAAATCATCTATTTGTAAACTTTTGTACATAACTATTTATTTTGAATTGATATTTTTTATATCATGATATTGAATTACTTGAAAAAATTAATTGATTTATTTGCTTATTTATCTCATACTTAAATATATTTTTGTTCTGAAGTTCCTTATTTTTTTATTTTTTTCATAACATTACCTTAAATATTCCTTAATGTACTGCATTTGCATTTGCCAGAAACAGTTTCTTTCGAAGCCACTTTTATTATGCTTTTAGATTATTTATAACTTATAAATTAATGCTTTGAAGTATACAAAATTGGCATGAATTGCTTCGCTTGTTTGTTTGGGAAATCAGAACTGCAAATTTAGGATACATATCGATATTAGAATTAATTATCGTTTGCAGGTAATTAGTCTAAGCTTCGACTTACCATTTGAAATTATTCACGCCACGCCACTGACTCGAGGTTAAATTTCTCATGTCATACGGAGTCCCTGAGGAAATATTTTAAAAGGACGCTAAGAAATTTTTTCTATTAACGAAATGTTTGCTCCACAAAACTCCTAACCACATTTTATTATGGCATTTTCCATTCAAAGTTGCAGTACGCAATTGCTTGTTGAGAAAGGTGTTGTCAGAAAAATCTGTCGAAAACATCACCGCCATCAAAGTTTTGAACTTTTTTGCAATCTAAAGATACTTCCTGTTAGAAATTTGTATTGCTTGAAAGTATTAAAGATATTTTTTATGGGGTCATGAAATATTAATTTTAGATTGATTTCTAATTATATTCTACGTGGGAACTATCTAAGAACTATACATATCTGTTCCGCAACTCCGAACCACAGTTTTTCGCAATAAGAACACTTAAAATGTCATAAAAGATTGGCTCTTTAATTTTAATTATAATAACCTTAGAATCATTCTTCTCTGATATTTTGGTTTGATCAAGAGTTAATATTTTTATTTTTTTTAGTTATCCTATTTTAAGTTTTGTTGTATTAAGCATTGTTATACTTTTTTGCTTCCATAAACAATTTTTTATAAAATAATTTATTATTACTAGTGATTATTTTAATTAACCATTTAACATGTGTGTATATAAGGTCACCCCAACCTCACGAATTTTTGTTTTAATTTGAAAAGCCCATTGAAGTGGCATTTAACACCATTTAAACTTAGTGACAACTTCTATTGTGATGTCGTCTAATGTCCAGGTCCTTGTGTTTTTTTCAAAATTTTTAGATCCCATAGATCGCAAAATACCTTAAGTTTGTTTATGTAGAGCTCAATTGTCACGGGGATTTCGTTTATAATAAAGGCAAACATTAACGGACTTAAAACACACCCCTGTAGGACATCATTTTCAGAGATAAATGAATTTAACTCATTCCTTCCATTAGATACCACTGTAGACATATTAAGTAACAACTATTCGTAGACCCTGATATATTTTGTAGAAATCCCGATTACAGTGAATTTATATAATAATGACCTTCTGTTTATGGTTTATGACATTCTGCTTATGGTTTCAAACGCCGCTTTTGAATAGTGCGAACGAAGCTTTTTTGTCGATGAAACGTCTATCTTGCCACGGTAGTAAGTATGAAAATTTGATCTACCTACATTATTACACTGCATCTTACTCGACAACCTGAGACATAACATTTGGGCAAAAGTTTTTTCAGAGGACTTAACACAGCAAAACCTCTATAGTTTTCAGGTTGATTCGGATTACCCTTCTTATAAATTTAAAAATTGGAAGTTATCTTCCCAAATGAAAACTGTTTGGGAAAGTCTCCTCATTGATCATTTTATTCATTAAGTCAAGGATATACTCTAGAGTCTAGACATTCGGGAGTTGAATTTTTGTAAGACTATGTGAAAAATAAAATGATATATGTAAGTAGCTCAGACATTTTTAAGTTAGAGTCCAATTTTGGAATATTGACATTTGGGAGTGCGAAACTTACTGAAGTTTGATTCGGGTCCGGTAGTAGAATATTTTTAAAGTAAACATAAAGTGAGCCGATCAACATTGATACTTAAAGACACTGATTTAGATATTAAGATATATCTCGAAGAATGAGCTTAATTAACGGGAATATGGTTTTCATAGCTATAGGTCCACTGGTGATCTGATGGTAAAGGGTCGTTAAATTTTAAGGGCCGATGTTGATTTTGAATAAAACACAAATTATTTAGGAAATTATAGTCATATCTTTTTATTATGACTAGCCGACCCAGCTCTCGAAATTCGAGTGCCAATTTATTTATTATTTATTATTTATATTATTGGCAGTGTTTTCAAGCAAATTTATTAAATTAAATTTTATTTTATGTAATATGCAAAGTGTTCGACAGTGCAAAAACAAAAATGACCCACAGTGTGTAAATGCGTGTCTCAAGTATATTCTGCACATCTCCGTAACTGTGGCTTTCCAACCATATAAAATTTATCGAAATCGGTTAAATACTTTGGGAGAAAAGTGTACCACAAAAAACATGTTTGCCGTTTTATTATATGATGATAATATGGTATGGTTCAATTATGTATGCAACAAAATATCGGCCAAATGGCCGCCGCGACTTCGGCAACACACCTCCATCCGACGGTCCAAATTTTCGATGACGTTGAGGCATAATTAAGGTTGGTTCTATGCCGTTAATGTGCCGAATTATCTCATCCTTTAGCTCTTGAATTGTTGCTGGCTTATCGACGTACACCTTTTCTTTCAAATAATCCCAAAGAAAGAAGTCCAACGGTGTCAAATCACACGATCTTGGCGGCCAATTGACATCGCCACCACGTGAGATAACACGGCCATTGACCGGCCTCATTTTGGAAAAAATACGGCCCGATGATGCCGCCAGCCCATAAACCGCACCAAACAGTCACACTTTGTGGGTGCATTTGTTTTTCGACAATCACTCTTGGATTATCATTCGCCCAAATGCGGCAATTCTGCTTATTGACGAATCCACTGAGGTGAAAATGTGCCTCATCACTGAAGACGATTTTCTTCGAAAATTGATCATCCACTGTTGCCATTTTTTGCCATTGACCATTGACGACGCTTGAAATGGTGAAGAGGCGAACAGCAGCAATATTTTCTCAGTACCAGCTGTTGATCATTCACTGGTGTTTTCACATCTCCTATTGATCCGCTTTGCTCAAATTTTTACACGATCTTCCGATTGTACGCACTATTGGACGATTAAATTGACCGAAAAAATCACGAAGTGCACAATTTGATTTGACCGCCCATTTCCATCATAAGCCTGAATAACTTTAACGCGTTGCTCGATTGTGTATCTTTCCATGGTTCAAATTGATTTAGTCTGAAATTGAGAAATGTCAAATGAAATGCAGAAAAAAACTTGACGTTTTGGTGTGGTTCACATTCAACATCGGTCCTTAAAATTCAACCACCCTTTATATCTCACCGAACTGTGTCACAAAGCGTTTTATAGAGATTGGTATTAAGCTCTCTAATCAAATATGCATGCATTTGGTATATACCGATTTAATGCATTTGGATCGCTTCTTCGTTGATTTATTTCTCGCACCGCTCAATACATAGTATGTAAGACTGTTTGAAGTCTGATATTCATAAAATAAATGTCGGTGTGCCCCAGGGCTCCGTTTGGTCTGCGACTTCCTTTCTCGTATTCATCATGTCATGTCCTTTTAGCTGAAACTTCTAATGCTGATGACAGTACTCTCTTATGTTCATTTCCAGACTCACGTCACTGTCTATCCTTTAGATGTAGAATAAGAAAGGGAGCGCATGACACAAATTTTTCCTCTTATTTTATTTATTTTATTCTATTTACCTACAAGTTTTATAAATACACAAAACTTACCTCAGTAATATCGTAAATTTTTTAACCTTAGATATTTTATATTTTTTTATTGCAGGGCCAAATGATGTATATTGCAGAGTCAGACCGAATTCTGTTTCAGTGTTATCCCAGTGTTATGAACCTTGACGATTTAACGAAGTAAGTACACTTTTATTAAAACACAAACTAAATTGATATGTACCTCTACCTACTTAGATATGCAATAAATAAACCATAGCGTTTGTGTCTAAAATATAATCCCTTAAGATCGTAATCTGATTTAAATATAGTGTTAAAATAGATTGAACAATGTATAGACAAAACCTAAACTAAATGAGTGGTTCTCATGGGAACAACTTTGTGTAACTCAAAATAGCGTTTCTGTGTCGTGATATTGTATCTATAGGTAGATAAATCTTTATAAGATACAATCAGGGTTATAGTACGGCAAAAGTGTGTCAATTAAAACATTTTATGAAGAATGAAGCCATATAGGAATTCATAAATGTATAAGATGTGTACTCACTACTCATACATACTTACGTATCTATACATAAACACAATCTTTATCTTCCCACATGAAATACCTTAAAATACTTTTTCACCTTCTATAAATAGATAAAGTGCTCATATGACAATAGGTATACTCCTTTCTGTTATCATTTTCATACAAAGATTGGTTTTGGTGGAACTGAATACTGGCGCAAAATTTTAATCAGCCTATTATTAAGACATAGGTATGATACTACTTAAAAATATGCTAACTTTAAAGTAGATTACTAACTCATTCTTAATTTTAAATATTTTCGAATTAGTATCATACGAGGGCGGGTCAATAAGTCCGTGACTTTTTGAATTTCTGACCTCTTTACTGAAACAGCAACACTGCTCCTGTCAACAGGCATCTGTCAGTTGACTCCTGTCAAAATTTAAACTTGCTGCGTCAGTTATTTTGTGTTTGACAGCTATTTTTATCAGACTACTCACTAATTTGAGGAGAAAATGGAAAAAAGTGAATTTCGTGTGCTTATTAAGCATTATTTCTTGCGAAAAAAAACCATTACCGAGACCAAGGCTAAGCTTGATAAATACTACGGGGACTATGCACCATCGATTTCAATGGAAAAAAAGTGGTTTACTGAATTTCGTTATGGCCGTACAAGCACTGAAGATGCCGAACGTCCTGGACGCCCAGTTGAGGTCTCTACACCCGAAACAATCAAAAAATTCACGATATGGTGTTGGCCGACCGAAGATTGAAAGTGCGAGAGATTGTGGAAGCCGTAGGGATCTCGCATGGCTCAGTGGTTTCAATTTTGAATGATCACTTGGGCATGAGAAAGCTTTCCGCAAGATGGGTGCCGCGTTTGCTCACAGTCGACCATAAACGCAATCGTGTGTAACAACTTCACAGGAAGGTTTGGCGTTGTTTAATCGCAATATGGAGGAGTTTTTGCGCCGTTTTGTAACCGTGGACGAAACATGGATCCATCACAACACACCAGAGACCAAACAACAGTCAAAACAGTGGGTTTCTAAGGGTGAATCGGCGCCAAAGAAGGCCAAGGTGGGTTTGTCAGCCAATAAAGTTATGGATGGCGACTGTTTTTTGGGATGCACGCGGGATAATCCACATTGACTACCTTCAAAAGGGAAGAACAATCAATGGGGAATATTATGCCAACTTATTGGACCGATTCAATGACGATTTGAAAAAAAACCGACCTCATTTGGCCAAGAAAAAAGTTCTTTTCCACCAAGACAATGCAAGGGTGCACACATGTGCATTTGCCATGGCAAAAATCCATGAATTGGGCTATGAATTGCTCCCTCATCCACCCTATTCTCCAGATTTGGCTCCGAGCGACTACTTCTTGTTCCCAAACCTGAAGAAATGGCTTGGTGGAAAAAGATTTGACTCCAATGATGAAGTCATCTCGCAAACAAAGGCCTATTTTGAGGACCTCGACAAATCATTTTTTTTGGAAGGGATAAAAAAAATTGGAGAAGCGTTGGACAAAGTGTATAGAGCTCAAGGGAGACTAAGTTGAAAAATAAAATTATTTTTTTATCAAAAAATCTGTGTTTTATTCCAAAAGTCACGGACTTATTGACCCGCCCTCGTACTAAAGCAATTTTCTCAAATAATTGCTTCTGAACACACCCAAAACAATGACAGCTCATGCAAGAAACTTACTTAGGTCTGTTTTGACGTTTGCAAATGTCAAAGAGGCGTATGAAGATAGCACGACACGAATAAGTATTCGATGGTTTAAACTTTGAAAAAAGGTAGAGAAAGTCTGATGCTTGAAACCGTGTGGAGTTTAATGCTTCGAAAACTGAGTGCTGTCTATTGTCGTTGAAGCAAAATGTCCTCCACATTCAATTGTCCTTGAATGGCAATTTTATCGAAGTAACCGACAAGCTCTCAGTATTCGGTATGTGTGTCAACGACGATCTTCAATGAAATGGCCCCATTCTCAAGACGGCAAAATACTTAGGATTTCTATATCTATGTAACAAATTTTTCACCCCCTCTCGGATCTAGGTACAATATATAAGGCGTTTATACGTCGAAAACTCGGGTATAACTCACATCTTTGGACAGGTGTAGCACAAACTTTCCTCCACTTATTGTATAGAATTTAGAACAGAGCTTTAAAACTGATTGGAAACAGAGCTATTATGGATTCATTCCCATCTCTTGAACACTGTCGGAGTGTTTTATGTATTTCCTTGTTTTATCACTTCTTTCACAAGCAATGCTCACTTAAAGAAGCTACTTGCATTCTTCCGATTAATCAGTTCACCTGTGATACCTTGTTCGCTAGGAATGCTCATCAGTTCACCCTCGAACCTGATTTGGTCATACCGTCAAATGTAAAAACTTGTTTTTAAGTCGATTATGGAATAATTTACCCGGCGCGGTAATCCCTTCCCATTTCAATTTTCAAACATTCAAAACCAACCTCCTTTCTTTCCCTGCCTAATTTGACCATATATCGTACTGCGGAACAGTGGGTCAAACAATCAAGGTTGCGGAGCACGAATTTGAAGTGGTGCAATCCTTTAAATACCTTGGGTCAATAGTAGCAGCCGATAACAATATAGAAGAAGAAATACGCGGGCGGCTTCTCAAATCCAACAGAGCCTACTATAGTCTGTCAAAGCTCTTCAAATCCAGAAATCTCACCATAACTTCAAAACTGCTGCTGTACAGGACCATGGTCCTGCCAGTACTCACATATGGATCCGAGACTTGGGTGCTTAGCAAAAGGCACTCCGACCTCTTAGCTGCGTTCGAGAGAAAAGTCTTAAGGGTAGGTGTCCATCGAAAAAATAGGTTAGACTTTTGCGCTAAGCTGTATAGCTTTCACAATTTTACGAATATTTCAATGAAATAAACGGTCATCGATTAGAAAAATGTTAACCAAAATACTTTTGCAGTTTTGAAAAAAATATAAAAAAATTGTGTGCCTTAAAACTGCCACACAAGTGGAAAAATCATACATTTTAGTAAGGTCCTTATTCAAATGATAGGGAAATTCCGAAAATATTACTTTTTTATTTTTTTTATATTTTTTTTATAGAAACAACATATTCCCAAATCATGTATCGGTCTTCTTTTTTTATTCTGTTTTTTTATTTATTCAAAAAAAAATATACAAAACTATGAAAAACGAAGGAAATTTGCATAGTGGTATGAATGCTCTACTGGACAAAACTTCATAAGTATAAAAGATAACGAAGTAAAATTCACTCTTATATAAAGCCAATAAGTATGTGCAATTACGTTAATATTTTTTTAAATTTTTTTTTTATTTTTACAGTAACTTTTTACTAACAAAAGTCAAAAAATATAAATTTTTTTACAAATATTTTGTTCTCTACCCTGGGAAATTGAGAGTTATATTTTTTAATTTTTGGAAATAATTTTTTAATCAAAGATTTATATTCTCTGAACAGCATATCGGTCTTTAAAATTTAATTAAACTCATCTTAAGTTCATAAAAATGCAATTCAATATGACAGTATTTGTAATGCATTTGCAAGAAAAGTATTGACAATGCAGTTCTCACATATTTTTTTTATTTTTGTTTGATATTTTATTTACTAAATTCAAAAATACAAAATACTTTTTTCACTCAATATTTATTTAATTTTATTTTTATAAAAGAGGTCTATTTTGCATTTTTTAACAAAAAGTTCATTTGCACACGCACACAAGTAAGTTTTCAGTTCACAAGAATGCCACTGCAATATCAGCGCTTTGAAAGAGAAGGTTTCGTATTCTCTGTGCAAAAGAATTTTGTCCGCCCATCCGCTCTCTTGATTCTTTTTTTTTTTTGTCTGGGCTCATTTAGTTTTTTATTCTTGTTTATGACTTGTCATCTTGCATCTCGTGTTACAAGAACAGAAAAAATAAAAAAAACGTGTGAGAAATGATTGTTTTTAGTAGGTATATGATGCAATGACCATTCCACATTGTCGGAGGTAGGGTGGAAAAATGTTCTTTGTGTATGTATAAAAAAGAATATAAGTAGGTTATCACACATTCGCTGTCATAAATTTTGTTTTTTTGTATTTTTTTATTTGCGATCTATAATCATTCTACTCGTTTTTTTTTTTGTTTCTTCTATGGAAAGCCATTTTAGGTAAACACATAGTAATAAATTGCGATGCATGGTGATCTTCATTTTTTTTTTTGCCAAAGGGTGTGTACATGATGGAAGAAAAGAAATCTGCGATGTTGTGTATAGAATAAGATACATATGCATATAAGGATCTACAATAGATTTTGTGTTGTTTTTTCCGATAGGTAGGTTCATAGGTAATGTAGAGGTGCAACGCCTTGTATTGATTTGGGTATCGTAAGGATTGTTTTGATTTAATTTTGCGTAGGTAGGTAATGGATGTATCAAAAATATATTAGATTAGTACATGTTAATCCTGTGAATGAACGCAAATTTCATTTCACTGTAAGCGAATACGCAACAACCAAGGGATATGGCAAGTGGATGGCGCCAAAATATTATGTACAATATTATGCAGGTATCTATTAATCTAAATACCTATGTATATATTTATATAAATAAGTTAAGAAGGAAAATTCGATCACTTTTTGTTTTCGGTGGTGACGTATTCCACTGGTAGAAGAATGGTGAAAGTATGTAGAAAGAATATGGGAAGTGCGCTTCTTTTATGTATTTTTGTTGGTTTTACATAGGAAGAGGTGTCTCCTTTATTTTAATATGTCATGGTGATAGATAATACTCTCGTTACAGTTATTTTCTGTTGTGTTTTTATTGTGCAAATCTATTTTGTACATACCTATAAATATTTTTTTGCAACAACTGCCTCCAAAAACAAACAAAGGAAACAAAAAACTCAAGCAAAAAAAATTGATAAAAAGTAAGCAAATAGAAAATACATACATATGTATGTAATACCTACTTCATTTCATTAGGCCACATGATGTAATTTCGTTGAAAATTTCGAAATGAGATAATTTTTAACAAAGGACAATAGGCAAATCTGGCCTAGTTCTAATAAGAACGACCTTTATATAATATACATATGTATGTTCATATATTCATTATCACTTAGTTTTTAATTTGTAAAAAAAAACAAGTATTAGTTTTTCAATAATGTTGTTGGTATCAAAATTAAAAAATGATATAAAAATAAGAGCACATTTTTTTCGATGAAGATTTTGACATGTTTGAAAAACCAATATTAAATTCGTTTTTATTAAAGCTTAGCCGGTTATCTGTACATATCTGTCCATCAACATTTTTTTCTAACACGTTTTACTTACGACCACCAATTGTTACGTTGGTAGTTGACAAATTGTGAATAATTTCGAAATGACTTAATGAAATTCGTTTTTTTTTAATAACATCAGTTTTTATATAAAATGCATTTTTAGTTTAAAATTAATAAAATAGAAGCTTAAAATTAGTATACTAGTATACAAAGTAAAATTAAAATACAATGATGTTATTGGAAATAAAATTGAAAAACTTTTTCTACAAAACTTGTTTCAGCTAATGGGAACCAGTGGCACCATTTTACTTCAATTATAGTAGATATAAATTTATTTTCAAAATATTTAAAATCTACTTCTTACTTCGCATCATCAGCCAAATACTGAAATCTGCCTCATTTAAAAAATCTCTGTTTCAACCTACTTCAATTTTACAAAAAAAAGTCCAAATCTACT
The DNA here is from genome assembly GCA_911387755.1 of Chrysotoxum bicinctum. Classification (NCBI taxonomy): domain Eukaryota; kingdom Metazoa; phylum Arthropoda; class Insecta; order Diptera; family Syrphidae; genus Chrysotoxum; species Chrysotoxum bicinctum. The sequence continues at coordinate 187,625,175 of OU426988.1, forward strand.
TCTTTTTCTCTATTTCACTCTAGGTAGTATTTTTTTAATATTAAACGCGCACTGACCTTGAGTGCGGGGTTATGAATAAAATTAAAATGTTAATCACAGTGCAAGAAATTAGGAAAGTAGGATAGGATGAGAAAGGAAATACCGATACACATTGGTTTTTAATGTCTGCACATTACAATGAGTGGGAAATATTGAGCCGGGTAAAGCATTCCAGATTCGTGTAGTGCGGCTAAAAAAAGAATCACTGTACTTGACAGTACGTCCGAAATTGGGCGAAAATGATGAGCAGTCCTAGGAGTACGGGTATTACGGTTGAATTGTTTGGTTACGTTAAACATGTTATCACTTCACAAATGACCATCTGTGATGCACATCAGTCTCCTCGATGCAAGTGCCAAACAGCATTGAGTTTTCGAAGCTTTAAATTCTATACGTTTTTTGATTCCCCATTGGACAATGCTATCAAGATCTGAATTTAATGAGCTTATCATACGCTGCCGTTGGTAGTCCACATCCAAAGCACAAGGATGTGAATCCAAAAACAAATATGAAAAGTTGAGGTTACTGTCGTCAGCAAAGCAATTAAGCGGAGCAACAATTATAGACAGAAACTGTCGGAGACAAAACGGACCCCTGGGGCACAGCAGCATTTATTTATTTATTTATTCATCAAGCAGAGACACAGCTCTTAAAGACTACTTAGAACAATAGTAAATTTATATAAATAATAATAAATAAAACAAAACAAAAACAGAATGTACAATTAACATTAACCACCGAAGTTTATTATTATTAACAATTTTTTTTAAAAACAGTCCCTACTTAAATATAAATTAAAATCAATAGCATTACAAACAGAATTAGCTTGTCTTAAACAGCGAGTTAGGAGTTCATTGATTCCATAATTGACCCTATGAAAGGGTACACAAAATAAACGATTATTACGTAATTCACGACAAGGAACATGAAAGCCAATCAACGAAAGCAAGTAAGGGTAAGGGCAATTGATTTTATAATTTATTAAATCTCTGACAAGCATTACACCGAAATAAATACGTCGTGATTCTAGGGATTGAATGCCCAATATCAGATTTGAAACCGTCCAAAACTACTTTTAGTAAACGGTCCGAAAGGTATTTTCTAATCCAACGAAGAAGAGATTCATCGAATTACAAAAAAAAAGAATATCAAAACAATAAAAATACACAAATAAGTAAGTTTAAAAGCATAGGAACTCAACACACTGATGTGTACACGAATCCTATGTATGAAAATTTCGCTTGCATATGTGTTTTTAATTTAAAATTAAACTTTATTTAAATATAGTAATTTTAATGTTATTTTTTATAAAAGAATGTTTTATTAATTAAATTAAATTAAAATTTTGTACACAATTTTCTTTAAAATTAAAAGAAATGTATTGACAATTTTAAGTATCTAAAAGTATACATTTAAGGAAAACATTTGTCGTATACAATATTATTTCAAAATCAAAGAATCTGCGATGTAAAAATTTTGATCGAAATCGGAAGAGTCGCAAATGAAAAAGTAGAAAATAAAAAGAAGGTTCTATGACAGGTACCGATAATAACATTTATTTTTTACCAAAGTGTGGACTGCATTGCTGGCACAATTATCTATACATAATTTTAAAAAAAAAGAATTAGAGCCGTTTTCAAAATAATTATAATATTTCATAATGGCTGTATGGAAGGAACCGAGCTAAAATAAAACAAACTATTTCAATTTCTCCTCTAGGCTGCAGATTGAGGTACAGAGTTGCAGATAGACAGAATCATTACTCTTTTGTGTTGTAATGTCAACTTTTGAAAATTCCCAGTTCAAATTTGTCTAAAAGCAAGTAAAAAGTCATTTTAAAATCTACTTCGATTTTTCCCAATTTACTTCACTTTTTTCTTCAAATCTCCTTTCATTTTTTCCGGAAGTGGCAACGCTGATAGGGACTTCAAGTCTAAGATATGTAACAAATGCAAAACTATGAAAATTGTTATCATTGTTTTTATTTTCATGATTAGGTACATAATATTCAGGAACAATAGATAATAAACGAACGGTTTGATCAACCAATTTCAGAATTGATAATCTGTTTGTTTAAAAAACAGTTCTCCACTTTTCTTAAATAAACGGTCAATTGTAAAAAGTCAATTATGTATCTCCATAAATTGTTTCAAAGAATCCATTATCTATAACGAATTTATTCATGTTTTCAAAACTGCCCAATTTACCTTTTATGTTGTCAATTTTTACATGTAAATTAGTAGTTAAAGACGGAACCACTTTTTAATCTGAGGCTATATTTTGTTGCACTTATTAATTTTATTGAATCATAAATAATCTCAAGACAATAAAGCTATTTAAAAAATAAAAATTTTAAATGTTTAACTGTGGATATTTTTTAGTTTTAGAAACTCTGAAACAAGAAAAAGAAATATTTAAAACGCTTTTGGTTTCATCCCAATACGACCACTTTTCGCAGAGTTACAGCCCTTTGAAAAAGACTCAAAAGAACATTTATAGGTATAGGTACATAGTTACCATCATTATTTTTGAAAGTGTATTAATTTACTTGGGTTAGGAAATTTAATAATTTTTTTAGTTGAGCAATTTTTGAATTGTGAACTTTCTCCTAAAATTAATTGTCTACATTAAAAATAAATTATGAATATCAGAGCAAATTCCCCGGGTTCCTAATGTCTAAATCTGTGCTCCCTTTTCTTTATTTTCTAAAATATCCTGAAAAGTAAAAGTCATAGAACCAACAGATTAACCTTGTTTAAATACGCAAAGAATAAAACGCTATCTTCCTAAATGCGAAAAGTTTCAATTCACCTGCAACCAAAAATAAAACAGAAAACAAACCGTCTATTATTGTGTCTAATTGTGAGCGCTGAATGCAAAAAATTCAATTTGCCTTTCCTAAACCTCAAACAATCACGATTCACGAAAAATTATTTTTTCTACCCATAATACAAAAGGAAAAAAAAACTTTCATTTATCTTGTGCGTAATCCGAGTCAATTCAAAATCAAATGCTTGTGCGCTGCCTGTGCTGTGCGGCTTGCCAGCTTGCCACTCGTGCCTTGTTCCCGTTTTCTGTTATTTTTTTTTATATTCTATTCCATCTTTCTCTATCTCTATGCGTGATGCGAAAAAGAGGTATCCTGAAGAGACGAGACGAGCTAAATTTTTTTTTCTAACACAAAAATTCTTAACTAAGAGAGCCATATTTGTACACCAATACATGTACACGTTTTTACATGAGATTTGAGTTTGCTTCTGGGGTAGACCTACCCTTAAGGTTAAGTTAAGAATTTTTGTGTTAGAAAAAAAAATTTAGCTCGTCTCGTCTCTTCAGGATACCTCTTTTTCGCATCACGCATAGAGATAGAGAAAGATGGAATAGAATATAAAAAAAAATAACAGAAAACGGGAACAAGGCGCGAGTGGCAAGCTGGCAAGCCGCACAGCACAGGCAGCGCACAAGCATTTGATTTTGAATTGACTCGGATTACGCACAAGATAAATGAAAGTTTTTTTTTCCTTTTGTATTATGGGTAGAAAAAATAATTTTTCGTGAATCGTGATTGTTTGAGGTTTAGGAAAGGCAAATTGAATTTTTTGCATTCAGCGCTCACAATTAGACACAATAATAGACGGTTTGTTTTCTGTTTTATTTTTGGTTGCAGGTGAATTGAAACTTTTCGCATTTAGGAAGATAGCGTTTTATTCTTTGCGTATTTAAACAAGGTTAATCTGTTGGTTCTATGACTTTTACTTTTCAGGATATTTTAGAAAATAAAGAAAAGGGAGCACAGATTTAGACATTAGGAACCCGGGGAATTTGCTCTGATATTCATAATTTATTTTTAATGTAGACAATTAATTTTAGGAGAAAGTTCACAATTCAAAAATTGCTCAACTAAAAAAATTATTAAATTTCCTAACCCAAGTAAATTAATACACTTTCAAAAATAATAATGGTAACTATGTACCTATACCTATAAATGTTCTTTTGAGTCTTTTTCAAAGGGCTGTAACTCTGCGAAAAGTGGTCGTATTGGGATGAAACCAAAAGCGTTTTAAATATTTATTTTTCTTTTTTCAGAGTTTCTAAAACTAAAAAATATCCACAGTTAAACATTTAAAATTTTTATTTTTTAAATAGCTTTATTGTCTTGAGATTATTTATGATTCAATAAAATTAATAAGTGCAACAAAATATAGCCTCAGATTAAAAAGTGGTTCCGTCTTTAACTACTAATTTACATGTAAAAATTGACAACATAAAAGGTAAATTGGGCAGTTTTGAAAACATGAATAAATTCGTTATAGATAATGGATTCTTTGAAACAATTTATGGAGATACATAATTGACTTTTTACAATTGACCGTTTATTTAAGAAAAGTGGAGAACTGTTTTTTAAACAAACAGATTATCAATTCTGAAATTGGTTGATCAAACCGTTCGTTTATTATCTATTGTTCCTGAATATTATGTACCTAATCATGAAAATAAAAACAATGATAACAATTTTCATAGTTTTGCATTTGTTACATATCTTAGACTTGAAGTCCCTATCAGCGTTGCCACTTCCGGAAAAAATGAAAGGAGATTTGAAGAAAAAAGTGAAGTAAATTGGGAAAAATCGAAGTAGATTTTAAAATGACTTTTTACTTGCTTTTAGACAAATTTGAACTGGGAATTTTCAAAAGTTGACATTACAACACAAAAGAGTAATGATTCTGTCTATCTGCAACTCTGTACCTCAATCTGCAGCCTAGAGGAGAAATTGAAATAGTTTGTTTTATTTTAGCTCGGTTCCTTCCATACAGCCATTATGAAATATTATAATTATTTTGAAAACGGCTCTAATTCTTTTTTTTTAAAATTATGTATAGATAATTGTGCCAGCAATGCAGTCCACACTTTGGTAAAAAATAAATGTTATTATCGGTACCTGTCATAGAACCTTCTTTTTATTTTCTACTTTTTCATTTGCGACTCTTCCGATTTCGATCAAAATTTTTACATCGCAGATTCTTTGATTTTGAAATAATATTGTATACGACAAATGTTTTCCTTAAATGTATACTTTTAGATACTTAAAATTGTCAATACATTTCTTTTAATTTTAAAGAAAATTGTGTACAAAATTTTAATTTAATTTAATTAATAAAACATTCTTTTATAAAAAATAACATTAAAATTACTATATTTAAATAAAGTTTAATTTTAAATTAAAAACACATATGCAAGCGAAATTTTCATACATAGGATTCGTGTACACATCAGTGTGTTGAGTTCCTATGCTTTTAAACTTACTTATTTGTGTATTTTTATTGTTTTGATATTCTTTTTTTTTGTAATTCGATGAATCTCTTCTTCGTTGGATTAGAAAATACCTTTCGGACCGTTTACTAAAAGTAGTTTTGGACGGTTTCAAATCTGATATTGGGCATTCAATCCCTAGAATCACGACGTATTTATTTCGGTGTAATGCTTGTCAGAGATTTAATAAATTATAAAATCAATTGCCCTTACCCTTACTTGCTTTCGTTGATTGGCTTTCATGTTCCTTGTCGTGAATTACGTAATAATCGTTTATTTTGTGTACCCTTTCATAGGGTCAATTATGGAATCAATGAACTCCTAACTCGCTGTTTAAGACAAGCTAATTCTGTTTGTAATGCTATTGATTTTAATTTATATTTAAGTAGGGACTGTTTTTAAAAAAAATTGTTAATAATAATAAACTTCGGTGGTTAATGTTAATTGTACATTCTGTTTTTGTTTTGTTTTATTTATTATTATTTATATAAATTTACTATTGTTCTAAGTAGTCTTTAAGAGCTGTGTCTCTGCTTGATGAATAAATAAATAAATAAATGCTGCTGTGCCCCAGGGGTCCGTTTTGTCTCCGACAGTTTCTGTCTATAATTGTTGCTCCGCTTAATTGCTTTGCTGACGACAGTAACCTCAACTTTTCATATTTGTTTTTGGATTCACATCCTTGTGCTTTGGATGTGGACTACCAACGGCAGCGTATGATAAGCTCATTAAATTCAGATCTTGATAGCATTGTCCAATGGGGAATCAAAAAACGTATAGAATTTAAAGCTTCGAAAACTCAATGCTGTTTGGCACTTGCATCGAGGAGACTGATGTGCATCACAGATGGTCATTTGTGAAGTGATAACATGTTTAACGTAACCAAACAATTCAACCGTAATACCCGTACTCCTAGGACTGCTCATCATTTTCGCCCAATTTCGGACGTACTGTCAAGTACAGTGATTCTTTTTTTAGCCGCACTACACGAATCTGGAATGCTTTACCCGGCTCAATATTTCCCACTCATTGTAATGTGCAGACATTAAAAACCAATGTGTATCGGTATTTCCTTTCTCATCCTATCCTACTTTCCTAATTTCTTGCACTGTGATTAACATTTTAATTTTATTCATAACCCCGCACTCAAGGTCAGTGCGCGTTTAATATTAAAAAAATACTACCTAGAGTGAAATAGAGAAAAAGAAGTAGATTTGGACTTTTTTTTGTAAAATTGAAGTAGGTTGAAACAGAGATTTTTTAAATGAGGCAGATTTCAGTATTTGGCTGATGATGCGAAGTAAGAAGTAGATTTTAAATATTTTGAAAATAAATTTATATCTACTATAATTGAAGTAAAATGGTGCCACTGGTTCCCATTAGCTGAAACAAGTTTTGTAGAAAAAGTTTTTCAATTTTATTTCCAATAACATCATTGTATTTTAATTTTACTTTGTATACTAGTATACTAATTTTAAGCTTCTATTTTATTAATTTTAAACTAAAAATGCATTTTATATAAAAACTGATGTTATTAAAAAAAAACGAATTTCATTAAGTCATTTCGAAATTATTCACAATTTGTCAACTACCAACGTAACAATTGGTGGTCGTAAGTAAAACGTGTTAGAAAAAAATGTTGATGGACAGATATGTACAGATAACCGGCTAAGCTTTAATAAAAACGAATTTAATATTGGTTTTTCAAACATGTCAAAATCTTCATCGAAAAAAATGTGCTCTTATTTTTATATCATTTTTTAATTTTGATACCAACAACATTATTGAAAAACTAATACTTGTTTTTTTTTACAAATTAAAAACTAAGTGATAATGAATATATGAACATACATATGTATATTATATAAAGGTCGTTCTTATTAGAACTAGGCCAGATTTGCCTATTGTCCTTTGTTAAAAATTATCTCATTTCGAAATTTTCAACGAAATTACATCATGTGGCCTAATGAAATGAAGTAGGTATTACATACATATGTATGTATTTTCTATTTGCTTACTTTTTATCAATTTTTTTTGCTTGAGTTTTTTGTTTCCTTTGTTTGTTTTTGGAGGCAGTTGTTGCAAAAAAATATTTATAGGTATGTACAAAATAGATTTGCACAATAAAAACACAACAGAAAATAACTGTAACGAGAGTATTATCTATCACCATGACATATTAAAATAAAGGAGACACCTCTTCCTATGTAAAACCAACAAAAATACATAAAAGAAGCGCACTTCCCATATTCTTTCTACATACTTTCACCATTCTTCTACCAGTGGAATACGTCACCACCGAAAACAAAAAGTGATCGAATTTTCCTTCTTAACTTATTTATATAAATATATACATAGGTATTTAGATTAATAGATACCTGCATAATATTGTACATAATATTTTGGCGCCATCCACTTGCCATATCCCTTGGTTGTTGCGTATTCGCTTACAGTGAAATGAAATTTGCGTTCATTCACAGGATTAACATGTACTAATCTAATATATTTTTGATACATCCATTACCTACCTACGCAAAATTAAATCAAAACAATCCTTACGATACCCAAATCAATACAAGGCGTTGCACCTCTACATTACCTATGAACCTACCTATCGGAAAAAACAACACAAAATCTATTGTAGATCCTTATATGCATATGTATCTTATTCTATACACAACATCGCAGATTTCTTTTCTTCCATCATGTACACACCCTTTGGCAAAAAAAAAAATGAAGATCACCATGCATCGCAATTTATTACTATGTGTTTACCTAAAATGGCTTTCCATAGAAGAAACAAAAAAAAAACGAGTAGAATGATTATAGATCGCAAATAAAAAAATACAAAAAAACAAAATTTATGACAGCGAATGTGTGATAACCTACTTATATTCTTTTTTATACATACACAAAGAACATTTTTCCACCCTACCTCCGACAATGTGGAATGGTCATTGCATCATATACCTACTAAAAACAATCATTTCTCACACGTTTTTTTTATTTTTTCTGTTCTTGTAACACGAGATGCAAGATGACAAGTCATAAACAAGAATAAAAAACTAAATGAGCCCAGACAAAAAAAAAAAGAATCAAGAGAGCGGATGGGCGGACAAAATTCTTTTGCACAGAGAATACGAAACCTTCTCTTTCAAAGCGCTGATATTGCAGTGGCATTCTTGTGAACTGAAAACTTACTTGTGTGCGTGTGCAAATGAACTTTTTGTTAAAAAATGCAAAATAGACCTCTTTTATAAAAATAAAATTAAATAAATATTGAGTGAAAAAAGTATTTTGTATTTTTGAATTTAGTAAATAAAATATCAAACAAAAATAAAAAAAATATGTGAGAACTGCATTGTCAATACTTTTCTTGCAAATGCATTACAAATACTGTCATATTGAATTGCATTTTTATGAACTTAAGATGAGTTTAATTAAATTTTAAAGACCGATATGCTGTTCAGAGAATATAAATCTTTGATTAAAAAATTATTTCCAAAAATTAAAAAATATAACTCTCAATTTCCCAGGGTAGAGAACAAAATATTTGTAAAAAAATTTATATTTTTTGACTTTTGTTAGTAAAAAGTTACTGTAAAAATAAAAAAAAAATTTAAAAAAATATTAACGTAATTGCACATACTTATTGGCTTTATATAAGAGTGAATTTTACTTCGTTATCTTTTATACTTATGAAGTTTTGTCCAGTAGAGCATTCATACCACTATGCAAATTTCCTTCGTTTTTCATAGTTTTGTATATTTTTTTTTGAATAAATAATAAAACAGAATAAAAAAAGAAGACCGATACATGATTTGGGAATATGTTGTTTCTATAAAAAAAATATAAAAAAAATAAAAAAGTAATATTTTCGGAATTTCCCTATCATTTGAATAAGGACCTTACTAAAATGTATGATTTTTCCACTTGTGTGGCAGTTTTAAGGCACACAATTTTTTTATATTTTTTTCAAAACTGCAAAAGTATTTTGGTTAACATTTTTCTAATCGATGACCGTTTATTTCATTGAAATATTCGTAAAATTGTGAAAGCTATACAGCTTAGCGCAAAAGTCTAACCTATTTTTTCGATGGACACCTACCCTTAAGGAGAATTGTTGGCCCCGTATATGAGGAAGGACGATTCCGGAGACGGTACAATCATGAACTGTACGCAATCTACCTTGAAGCAGATATCGTGACAAAAATTAAGCTCGGTAGACTCCGGTGGGCAGGGCACCTAGCTCGCATGAGCGAAGAGGAACCTGCTCGGAAAGTTCTTTGTGGTACATTCTATGGTAGACGACAGCGTGGTAGACCATGCTTGCGCTGGAGAGATGGCGTAGACCAGGACGCCCGAAGCCTTGGGGTGCGCAACTGGATGGCGTCGGCTAGAGACCGGGATAGGTGGAGAGACTTGTTGAAAGAGGCCAGGACCGGAACCCGGTTGTCGAGCCGATGATGATGATGATCGTACTGCGTTTAACATTAAAATGGTCTCTTAATAAACCCTTGAACAAGGTCTAACATCATCATCATCATCACTCCAAACAAACTGCTGCCAACACCCCTATTCGTCTAAAAGCCTTCTTGCAGTGAAAATCGATCACCCTAGCATTCTGAAATCATTCGATTCACTTCCAAGTAGCATCGATTACATCACCATATCGATCAGATTCAATTTGATAAAAACTTTCAGGTGACTACCACTTCTAGAGAAATCTGGGAGGACATTCATGGAAGATGATTCAATCCAATCTTGAACCGACGATGTCGATGGATCAAAAAGTTATAACCGGGTTGGTGAAGGTGTGCAGACAAAATTTAAGTCTCTTATTACGTCTTCCGAATCATTGTATCGTGTTCCAGGTGAAACTTTTGGCGATTAAGGAGTCCTATGTTGATTTAAGGAAAACGTAATATAAATAAAGATATCCGCACCTTCTCGGACAGCCACGCAGCCATTTAATTTCATGATTCTGTCTCTACCAGCTCAATAACAGCACTTGACTGCCGATCGTCTCTGATGGAGATGGCTCAACAGGTTAACATATACCTCTGCTTTATGCAAGGCCACATAGACTTTTCAGGAAATTTCTCAGCTGACGAACTCGCCAAAAGTGGCCAGATAAGACAAAGGAAGGAATTCCATTGCTACGTGTAAACTTATGCTGAAGGAGGATGCTATACAGATTTGACCAATGCTTGATCTTAAGCGCTCCAAAGGTTTAATATCTTTAAGCAGATCGTATATAGGCTCGGTAATAGGTGTTTTAACAGACTACTGTTTGACAAGAAAGCACGCAACGCTTTTCAATTTATGGACGAAGAAGAGGTTGAATCGATTTCTTGCCTTCTCTGAGCCTGTCGTGCCTTATCCCAAAGACATAGACTCCATCTAGGAAATTTCTACTAGAATGATTTCAGTGATCTGGCAAATATAGATATAAGCAATCTCGCTCGCTTCATTAGGAGCTCTGATTGCTATAACGAGTAGGAAAAAAGTGTCCAAGATTCAATGTGGTATCAAAATGGACCAACAAATGGTCTAAGTAGCATCAGCGGCTCCAGGGTCAATCCGAAGTAACCACAAAACTGGGTTTTAGAAAGTTTAGAACTCCAGTAATGCCCAACACCAACTTTTATTCAGTTCAACCTAATCTAAGATAATCAGCCCTATCGAGGTATCCGTTGGGAAGAAGTTCCATTCCGATCGAAACTTCGATTTCGTTCGTTATAAGCTTAACATGTTCCTAAATAACTAACACGGTATTTCATATACTTTATAAATTCCGCATATTCATAAATAACTAACACGGTACTTCATATAAGGGGCAGATGGTGAGAGATTAGATCCCTAGCCTATAGGCAAACGTTTATTTGGTTTGCGATAACTCCCTAGCCTTAAACGACGACAGGGCACGGACAGACCGTAGGATTAGCCTTCCTTCATTTAATGAATGCTGGGCAAAAAGGTAGGTGAGACTAAATCACTAGCCTCGGCTTAAATCGTAGCACGGTAGAAAAGTGAGATTAAATCCCTAGCCTCAAACGAAGTGTAAAACAAAATAAGAAGAGGGTGCCGAATAGGCAAAAGAAACACAACACAAATTTATAGCCAAAGCCTCAAAAAGTTAAGAAGCTTCTTACTGATGCACTTCGTACACATCAGCTTGCTTCGATGAACTTAATTGAATGAACTTGCCTCAATACTCTATGTTGGAACCACTTACCACCAATAAACGCCTGGCGAGAAGAATCGAATTTTGCCTGATATCTAACCTAAACTTTTCAAATTTGTGGTAAAAAGCAACTGTGAACAGAGAAAAGTAGAAAAATTTTGCCCAATCTTTGATGTATATTTTGTCGTTTACCAACGTTGACCAACCATGTGTGCATTTAAGATTTGTTCGTGGGCGCCTCAAAGTATGCAACGTTTTTTTATTATAGGGCGATTTCTCGATGTTTGTTATGTCGTACGGCAGGAAAGGCAATAGCCGAGTAGTAGCGTCGACGGCTGAAAAATGTCAATTCGTTACAGTATGTCGGTTCTCCTGCTGCCAGCCTCGTCAACATAACTTAGCCCAACCTACCCGGTCTCTGAAAATCTCGAAATAAAGATGCCTTACTCAATTTATTTGGATCAGAAAAACTTTGAGTAATTTTACTTCAATTACTTGGAAAAAGAACTTTAAAGCGGACCAAAATTCAAATATTTTCTTAAAAAAAAAAATAAAATTTTGTGGTGCAACAGCTCGGAGTGAAGCAGGACCCAGTGACTTACAACTCTCAACCATTCCTGTGTGCGTGTTCAGGAACGGAGGGGAACTACAATTTTCTGCCGATTCCGAACGGCTAGTGAGCAGCACTTTCCATGACAAGAGATACTCTTGGAGAATTTGTCAATTCCTCGCAAGAGGCAGTACAACCCTGAAAAAAACTTTTTGCAGCTGCTGAGAATCGAACTCGAGACCTTCCGCATGACAGTCCAACGCTCTTTTTTTTTTTTTTTTTTATAATTCATTTTTATTCAATCCAATCTTATAACTATCTTAATGCTAGACAAAAATTCATAAAACTAGCCTACTTATCAATAACTTACAACTAACTTACTGGCCCCATACGGGCACTCTAAGTTAAACTATATCCTTATGACTACTGCCTTTCGGCCTAAGAAAACTATTTTGAATTCAAAAACTATATCTATATTTTTTTTTGTTTTCTCGAGAAAATTTAAAAAACTCGGATTCTTTATCATTTTTACTTTTTTATATAAAACTTACAAACTAAAATTAAACTAATTAAAACTACCTAAAACCACTTAAACTACTTAAAATAAACTAAAACTACTTAAAACTACCTGAAACCAATTAAACTAGTTAAAATAAACTAAAACTACTTAAAAACTAGAACAACCACAGCGGAGGTTTTTTCTGTTTTTTTTTTTTTTTTTTTTTTTTTTTTTTCTTTTTTTTTTTTTTTTTTTTTTGTACATTTGAAGAATGTACATAAGTTTTTTTTTTTTTTTTTTTTTTTTTTTTTTTTTTTTTTTTTTGCCACTGTGCCTATTCATTTTAAAACTAAACCTGTGACTAAAAAACAGGTATGCAAGCCGGCCACGGCTCTAACACCCCACCCGGACTACCCATTGTCAAATACCGATTGAAGCCACCAAAACTGGTTCTCCTGCTTCACCCTATCCGTTTTGTCCCGTTCGGACATAGCCCTACTGAACCGAAGGAGCTCCTCTCCGTCTTGTGCCATGACGTCCCGAGTGTATAGGAGCCGCCGGTCCACGGTTCTTCGTCTGACGTGGTAGATTAGCGGTACTGCCAATCTATCCTGTATCAGACCGCATCTATCTAAATAGAGGAATGCCTCTGGAGGAATGAAGCCACTCAAGCGCGCATTTTCAAAATATTCGTCATTTGGGTAGAACGCCCCGAAAATCAAATTATTGGTCGAAGTCATAGCCCTCGCAATGTGACCCCGAATTAGTTTTATCACGAAATTGTCAACTCTGTTGATCCGAGCCCCGTTGTATAGAGCCTCGTTCGGATAATAGTGAACATAAGAAGATTCAGGTGTCCGATGCAAACCAGTACAGCGTCGAAGACACTGCCGCTCGAACACCCGAATTCTCTCCATCTGAGATGGAGCAACGTTGAACCACACTGGACAACCATAAACGATCATCGGCCGTATGAGGGCCATGTAGCAAATGACCTTCACTCTGGGGTCAAGCCGACTGCTGTAAAACAGTCGTTTCGTCAGACCGAAGGCTCCTCTGGCCCTGGCCAGCGCAGCATCTATATGTCTGTCGAAATACAGATACTGATCCAACCAGATACCGAGGTACTTCACTACACTTTTGCTCGTTAATCGCTGCCCGTGAGGATCAACGATGACCATCTTGCGCCAATTCTTGCGCGTATCCCGCGGGGCTCTAGCCAACGGAGTCCGGAACAAAATTGTTTCCGACTTCTGGACATTTATTTTCAGTTTCCAGTCATCGCAATATCGCTGAATCTTCTCAAAGTCACGCTGCAAGAGAATTCTAATAACCTCAACCTTTCGGGCCGTTCTGTACGCAATTAGATCGTCGGCATACGCTATTGAATTCGGAAGGCTACCTATCAGATCGCTGGTGTAAATGCTGAAGAGAATTGGTGAATTAACCGCTCCCTGTTGTAGACCATTTTTGATTTCAAAAGTTGTGGTAGAAGTTATATTGCCACTTTTGACAACAAACTTTCTACCGTTAAGCATATCATAAAGCATATACATCAATGGTTTGCTAATGCCAAGTCTGTTCAGTTTCAGATAAAGACCTTCTAACCATACGGTGTCGAAGGCCTTTTCTAAATCCACCAAAACAGCACCCGTGCATTGTTGTTTTGACTTATTCCATTGGATATCAGAAACGAGCTTAGCCGCGGCATGAATTGTGTCATGTCCCGCCTTGAACCCGAACTGGTTATCCGGAATTATTGTGTTGTCCGCAGCCCATTTAATCAGAGCCCTATTGATGATCTTTTCGAAAACCTTACTAATGCTCGGAAGAAGACTTATCGACCGAAGATTGGACGGATTGGAGTTGTCCTTTCCCTTTTTCGGGAGAGGATGTACCACCGCTGTCTTCCAATGCACTGGATAATATGCATTATTCAGCGCATTGTTAAAGAGTGCGGCATAAATGTCAATTGCCTCATTCGGTAAATGTCTTAGTACAACGTTAGATATACCATCAACACCCGCTGACTTCTTATTCTTAATAGAACTGAAGATGAGCTGGAGATCCATCTTCGTCACTAACAAGGGACTTGTCCCTATTCGCTCGGCGATTGTGGCATTTGCCAAAAGATCGTCATTGAACCTCAAGAAACCAGGGTTCTCAGATCGCCATTGCGTTATTTCATTTCGAAGATAGAAGTGATGCAGTAGTGCTCTGTTTTCCAGGTCGTGGTTCGGGCGAATGCAAGCATTCACCTTGTACACTTGCTGAAACGCAGCCCCCACTGCCTCCACCTTCTCCCTCTGATCCTCAACTATAAAGAAGTCGTCGTCCAAGACGGCTTCCTCTGGATCAATTTGCGCTGTCAGGAGTACGTCTGTGTTCTCTACTGTTCTCTGGAGTTTAAGACACGGAAGGTCATTTTGATTGTTTTTCCTAAATATCTTATTGATTTCAGGAAACATACCAGGGTCGCTGGAATTTACAGAACGAATTCTGTTGTCCCAGAACCTGTTAATAGATAACCTGTAGTTATCCTTAATCAATTGATTGACATTCTTTATTGACGACTTCAGTGTCCTAACCTCCAGGTCGTGCGGGTCTGTGAATCGTCTGTATAAGTTTTTAAGTCTTGTCAGTAAGCCACTCTTATGTCTATGTAGTGCGTCTATGGTCGCGTTTCTGTAGACGTCCATTTGGTCGCGTTCTTTGTATTTGGGTATTGTCCGTTCCATTGTTCGTTTAATCGTTTCGTCCATCTGTTGTAGATATTGGTCGATTTCTGTATTTGTAAGGTTTCTGTTATTTGGTGGGGCTATGTCACTCGAACGAATTTCTCTCGCTAAGGCGTTGGTGAAACGAGGCCAGCGCATCTTACTGTAATTGTAAGAATGCGTTGCAACGTATTCCTCCAACTCCACGCGTTCGTTCGGAATCTGAATTACAGCAGCCAGTCCGCAGTGATCACTGTCGTACTCGATTGTCTGTAAGCAGTTTCGAGGGTGATTACCCACTTTGTCTGTAACTGTCAGTCTGGTATCGTACAGCAAAAGGTCCAGAAAGGAACCGCTCCTTGGATACGACGGCCTTTCAGTAGTCAACAGGTCAATACCATATTCAACGCTGTAAAGATTCATCAAATTAAAAAGATGATTACCTCTGAGATTATTTGTTTGGTTTCCCCAATCTTCATGTTTTGCGTTCAAATCACCGGCCATAATATAGTAGTTTTCTTCCAAGCTCAGTTTAAGTGTTCTAAAAAGAATCTCGAGCTCTGAGTCAAAAGTAATAGCCTGCGGAGCTTCAGCCGCATAGGCAGCAATCACATACATCCGCTTCCCTTGAGTGAGAGAGATGCATATGACGCAAACCTCTAGCGTCTGGAGCTTTCGAAGATCATTGTTGTATATGACTTTATAATTAATGCCTTTTCGTATGAAGATGGCGACACCGCCTCCTTGAGTAGAGTCGGGTCGATCTCTTCTTACGATATTGTAATTTTTATGAGTCAATTTATGTTTCAGGTTTAGCTTGGTTTCGCTAGCCAAAAACACATCTGGACTGAGGTCTTTCAACAATTGGAACAAATTAGCTCTACGTTCAATCCTAATCAGTGAATTTACATTCACAGCCAGGATTTTTAAGCGCGTCTCCGGTAGCGCGCCCATTATGGTCTATGTTGCACTAGGCCAGGCAACAAAGAGTAGAGATGGTCTACTCTTTTGCCTTGCTCCTTTAACTGACTTTGCAGTCCTGCTAGCTGGCCTTGAATGCTCAGTAACAAAGCTACAATGTCGGGCTGCACCTCTGGCGCCTTAGGCACGGGGGCCTTTGGGGCAACCGTTGGTGGGGCCTGTCTCGTAATCCTATCTCTTGACGCCATTTGGGCGTAAGAGAAGTTAGGAACCACGAATTTTGTTGTTGGAGCCTGTCGAACTTCGGCTTTTTGACTGGCCTGTTGTTGTTTTATTTGCTGAACCTTAGGGCAGCCCCTATAATTAGCGGGGTGCCCCTCGTTTCCGCAGATGACACACTTGAGCTGGGTTAAATCTTCAACCCTCTCAATTCCTAATTGACATTCCCCTCTCATGTGGGTTTCTGCGCACTTGACACAGCGCATCCGCATATCGCAGTTGGCTGCGACATGGCCGAACCTCTGACAACGCATGCACTGAAGCATGTCGTTATGTCTTTTTAGTGTTTCCCAACGTACAGCCTGGAAGTCGAGGCGGGAAATACTCCTCAGACTTTCAACCTTGCTCTGGGGCGATAATGTTACGAGGAACATTGGCAATCCGTAACCCCCTCGTCTTGACTTCACCGTGGTGAAAGGCTTGACCCCGATAAACTCGAGATCGTCGCTGGCTTTCTGACGGAGCTCATCTAAGAGCGCCTCCGGTTCCGTGCAGGAACTTATGCCCTTCAAGAGGACCGTTTTCAGTTTTTCGCTTTTCGGCGTGAAGCTGAAGAACTCAGCTGTAACCTCTCTTAATAGCTCTTTCGCTGTTTTGTATTCGGCCAGTGAGAAGCACTGTACCGAGTAACGCTTTTCTTTATCATTAATAATTTTAATTAGAAAGTGGCCGTTTGTGGCCTGCTTGCATACCTGTTTTATGTCCTTCAGGTCGATTTTAAAAGTCCTAATTGGTGGCACCTTCTCATTTTTAGACTGTGGCTGTTTCTGGTGTTGCTGTTGCTGCTGCTGTTGCTGCTGCTGTTGCTGCTGCTGTTGCTGCTGCTGTTGCTGCTGTTGTTGCTGCTGCTGTTGCTGCTGTCTTGCTGCTGCTGAGGTTGATGGGCCCTCATTATATGGGCCTGCTGCATTTGATATTTTTTGGGCGCCTTGCTCCGCTCCTGCAGTTTTCCTTGCAGGCTTTGGCTGCTGCTGTTTTTGAGCTTGTTGCTGCTGTGGTTGTTGTTGCTGTTTTTGTGCAACCTGGACCGCCTGATGGTTGATTGCTTGGACTTGTTGCTGCTGTTGTTGTTGTTTTTGTTGCTGTCGCTCTGCTGCTTTCTTGGCTTGCAGCTGTCTTTGGGCCTGCTTGTCTTCTGCCTCTTTTTGTCGGAGCGCTTCCATTTTCGTTTTTATTTCTCTGAGGAGGGGCTGCATTTCCTCCTTCAGTTTATTTAAATGCTGCTGGTACTTATCGACCTCTGCTTTTTTTGCCAGGAGGGCCTGCTGCAGCTCGCTTACCAGCGTTTGTTCCTGGGGGTCTTTTTCCCCTTCCAGCTCCCTGTCTGTCTGCGGCTCTGGCTCCGACAGTAAAGCAAATTGATTGCTCCCCGGAGACCTGTAGAGCCCCTCTCCACCTTCTGACATGTACTCGGTGCCAGCCGAGTCGGAATACTCGTCAGTGTCACCAATCTGACTTGCTGTTGTTGCTGCCCGCTCCTTGCCTACCACCCCAGCTCGCAGCTTACCTGAGGTGGCTCTCGGTACATCGAGATTTGGTTGCGGTCGCAACGTCCTCCTTCGCTTCTTGGACTGCTTCACTGCTGTTGCAGTAGTGCTTGGTTGTACCGCTGCTGACGACACAACAGCAATATCATCCGACTTTGCGGAGGAGTCTTTCGACCCCCCGCCCTTCTCTCCTTCTCCATCTGCTTTTTCTCCCAATAGATTATCTCGCTCACTTCACTATTGTGTAAAAAAGCTTCAATAAATTTATTTTGTTCCGAGCGGGATTTGAACCCACGACCCTCGGATTCACCAGCCGACGCCACTACCTCTGCGCTATCGCACACTTGGTAAAATGAATGTCAAAATGGTAACTTCTCTACTAACTTTTTATTTCTAACACTTTAAAAGTAACTCTTGGCGCACTGTAGTCTTTCCTGAGCGAAAGTCAAAGATCGACTGTCCAACGCTCTAACCATTATGCCAAGGGGTACTACTAATGTTTGCTTAGGTCTTACTCGTATTTATTGTTCTTTTTTAATGTTCCGCTTGAATTTTGGTGCATGTTGTCTTAAAATCTGTTAATTCTAAGAAAAAAAGTAGTGCAATCTTTTTTATGTAGAATTACATAAGCTATAATTTTTATATTAACATTTTTTCATTATTATTTTAATTCACATTTTTTGATTTATTTTCAAAAGACTAAGTTCCAACTCCAGAAATATTTTAGTCCAAATTCTGGGTACTTTTTAAGAACTGCTTAAGATTGTATGTCTGAATCTCTCCACCGAAATTGAGCTTTGTCATATTTTTGTACTTTTTGGTAATTCTTTACTCTAATTTTGTGTCAGCAGAGAATTCGACTTTAGGGACCGTTTTTAAGCAATTTGAAATACAACATCTGAAGTACTGTGTCCACCCAAATACGGAATTTTATACACTCCCCCCCCCCCCCTCCCCCTATTTTACTGCGGCCGTTAAATCAATTATTAAATTTGTTCATTTTTTCCTGTCCGAATGTCTTGAAATTTTGAGGTACCGTGTTTTTGTTGAAGGTTTTAGCTAAGTTACAATGGTATGAATTATATATCAACAGTACCATTTCGATTACCTCCGGGACAGTCTTACCGAACGGCATTTTCCCTTACAAAATAAAATGAAATATAAAATTCAACTGAATATTTATTTGAATGAGTATGAGTCGCTCTGCGATGAACGAGACGCAACCCAAAACGGCATTATCCCAGTCCCTCCTGGAATAAAAAATATTACACAAAACATTTATTGAGTTTCAGAGTAGGAAGATAGTATTTTTTTTTTTTTTTTTTTTTGCTTAAGCAATCCTGGGGGCGGGGCAGTTATGCATACATTTATGAACTTACTGGGTTTTGCTTTCACAAATAACTAGTGTTGTGCTTTAATTGTCCTTTTACGACTTTCTAAAAGGCTAGGCTGAAAAAAAAAATACGTTTTTTCATCAGTTTCTCTGTTAAAATTATGCCACTATTTTTTTGTGAAGTTGACTTTTATTGTCCGCAATTTTAGAGCTGATTCAATGGAGTAAAAAAAATCCTATCCATAATTCAAAATGAAAATAATAATTCATCCTGAATGGAAGGAAATACAAACATATCAGGAAGGACTGAAACAATAAATGCCACCACTATAGTTGAAAATGTGATTTATATAGGAAAAAAAAAAATAAAAAATAATAATAATAACCGAGGATACCTACTGAAAGGATAAAATGAAAACAAAACAGTATCCCTATGACACACATAACAGCATTAACACTAACAAAAATATAAAGCACGCCTAAAAGTTCATCTATAGTGTAAGTGAAAACAAATTGTAAAGGCCATATCCACGGCATGGTTGCCAAGACTGTCTTTTTATCACCAATATGGCTACGGGAACTTGTGGTTCGTTTCTCGATTATTTTGATTGAGGACATTTTCGATCCTTCGGATATAATTTCGCAAAAAACACAACAGACGTATGAATATTGCCTTGGGTTCTATGAAATTCTTAATAGACTTGTGCAATGAGTGGAAATATTGGCAACCCTAGCTGTTCGCTCCTTGTCCTTCTTTGTTCCTAAATTTAATACGTTAAACATCCTTCTTCCATACAGCACTTTGTTCATAGCCATTATCATGCTTCCTGTGGGCAAAATAAATTCGATCCTTTTCCTTTCCGATTTTTTTTTAGCTTGGATTTACATTTTTTCTTCTATTTTTTTTTTCGTATTTCTTTCAGAAAGGGTCTATACATATCAGATGTTCCACTACACGATGCTACAAGGGACTTGGTCCTTTTATCCGAAAAATTCGAAGCCGAATACAAACTGACAAGGAATTTAGAAATGCTAACGGATAAATTGCAACAAACCTACAGAGAACTAGAAAGCGAAAAACAAAAAACAGACAGGTATATTTTTTCTCCTCTTTCCGTGAAGTGAAAACGAAAATTGAAAAGTGTGAATCAAAGGATTTCTGTTTTTATTTTAGGCTTTTATATTCTGTACTACCAAAGTCAGTAGCTAACGAATTAAGGCATCAAAGGCCAGTCGCACCAAAAAGGTGAGTTTTTACTTGGAAGAGAAATATTTTTTTAGTTAAATTTTTTGTTCTAATGTGAACTTTTGTAATTTTACTTTCATCCAGATACGATTCGGTTACCTTGATGTTTTCAGGAATCGTAGGATTCGGACAGTATTGTGCGGCCAATACAGATCCAGAGGGTGCTATGAAAATAGTGAATATGTTAAATGAGCTTTATACGCTATTCGATGCCTTAACTGATTCTAAACGGAATCCAAATATTTACAAGGTAATTTTTGGTTAGTTTAAATTATCTTAGATATTGGAAGTTCAAATACAGTAGACGCTCGATATAATGGAAATAAAATTAAATCAAATATATATCTCTCATGTTGTCAGAACAAAAGTAAATAAATATTTTGCTTATTACTACGTACACTTATTGACAAAAGTCTGCGTACACATTAAAATTCACAAGTCTTTTTAAGAACATGCGAACAAAGTTGCTTAAAGAGAAACAGTTATGCATGTTAATTTTTCTTCATGTTTCCAGCTTTACGCTGCGCAGATTTTGTCCCCCAAATTATGCACACTTAAGAATAACGGTTGACTAATTTATCAGTTTCTGAGTTTACAAGGTGACAAAAGTCTGCGTACACGATCTGTAAGTGTTATCTCTATCAGATGTAACGGTCCCAAAATATTTTTTTTAGTAAATTTCATCTCTAGGTGCTTTGGCATATGGTCTAAGAAAAAAGTTTAGTTCGTTTTGAATATTTAGTGATCTGTGTCCA
Source organism: Chrysotoxum bicinctum (assembly GCA_911387755.1). Lineage (NCBI taxonomy): Eukaryota > Metazoa > Arthropoda > Insecta > Diptera > Syrphidae > Chrysotoxum > Chrysotoxum bicinctum. The sequence continues at coordinate 187,646,498 of OU426988.1, forward strand.
AAATGAGCGAACAAAACAAGGAACTTTCCAAAGCTCTGCGGGAACTTGTTATTAAGTATTATTCGGACGGAAAATCATTGCGTGAAATTGGAAAGCTTATTGGAAGACGACATTCCACAATCCAAATAATACTTAAAAACTATAAAAAAAAAACAGGACCATTGAGTTCTAAACGCAGATCTGGACGTCCACGAATATTTACTGCTCGCGAAGAGAGTCTTATGGCACGAAAAATTACCAAAAATCCAAGGTTGACCGCATCAGAACTGAAAGCAGAGATGCTAGAGGACACGGGTAAATCTTGTGATGGAAACACTGTGCGAAGAGTGTTGAGAAGAAAAGGGTTTCGCAGTAGAGTGGCCAGAAAAAAACCCCACATTAGTCAAGTCAACAGAAAAAAACGGCTAGACTTCGCTAATTCTCATCAACATCATGGAATTAAGTTTTGGCAAAAGGTCATATTCAGTGATGAATGTAAATTTAACATTTACAATAATGATGGTAAGGTTAGAGTATGGCGTAAGCCTAATACAGCGTTAGAAAAATCTAACACGGTTGGCAGATGCTGCAGCATCTAACTGATGAGCCCACTGTCGTACCTGGGCGAAACGCATCTTGGAGTTGAGGTCACTTGAGCTTTTAATTGAATTTAATTCAATCACTCCACTTAAACAGAAATTACTTTCTATCTTCAATAAAATTAAAACAATTATGAATAGAACTCGACTTCGTTCATATGGCCACCGCGGACATGTTTGCAGCGGTCGATTCGTTCGACCCAATTTTCGATGACTCGGGCACACATTTCGGCCGAAACGGCTGCTATTTCGCGTCTATGTTGGCTCTGAGCTCTTCCAATGTCGTCGGCTTGTTGGCATAAACCAATGACTTAATGTAGCCCCAAAGAAAGTAGTCTAGAGGCGTTAAATCGCACGAACGAGTTGGCCAATTGACTGGCCCATTTCTGAAGATAACACGTTAATCAAACTTACTCTTCAATAAATCGATTGTAAGGTGTACTCTGTGGCTTGTGTCACCATCCTGTTGAAACCACATGTCGTCCAAGTCCATATCTTCCAACTCGGGCCAAAAATAATCGGTAATCATGGCGCGATAACGCTGGCCATTCACAGTAACGTGACGATCGTTATCGTCGACGAAAAAATATGGCCCAATAACGCCGTTGTACCCCTTGGCATAATGGTTAGTGCATTGGACTGTCTTGCGGAAGGTATCGAGTTCGATTCTCAGCAGCTGCAAGAAAGTTTTTTTTCAGGGGTGTACTGCCTCTTGCGAGGAATTGACAAATTCTCCAAGAATCGGCAAAAAATTGTAGTTCCCCTCCGTTCCTGATAACACGCACACAGGAACGGTTGTGAGTTGTAAGTCACTGGGTCCTGGTTCACTCCGAGCTGTTGCACCACCAAATTTATTTTTATTTATTTTTAATAACGCCACAAACCGCACCAAACAGATATTTTTTGTGGATGAAGTGGTAATTCATGAAGCAAATGTGGATTTTCACCCGACCAATAACGAATATTTTTCTTATTGACGAACCCATTGAGCCGAAAATGAGCTTCGTCACTGAAGATGATTTTGTGATGAAATTCATCATTTTGTCGCATCTTTTCTAGAGCCCAATCGGAGAACGTACGTGCTTCAAATGGTCCATCGGCTTCAATTCTTGAGTCAGCTTGATCTTTTATGGGTATAACCCAAGATCCTTACGCAAAATACGCCGTAATGTGGTCTGAGCGATACCCAATTCTTGAGAACGCCGCCGAGGAATTGACTGCTACGGACGCCTGAACAGCAGCGATATTTTCGATGCTTTGACAAACCCATTGTCTCACTGACACAGCAACATCACACAACAAATATGTAGACTCAAATTTTTGCACTAAACTTGTTATTGCCTATCTACCAGGGCGAGAATTACGACCGAAAATTGGAGTTAACGCTCTTAAAGTTGCGGTCACCGACGCCGAATTTCGGTAGAAAATTCTTATAATTTGCAGACGTTGCTCGTTCGTATACTTTACCATGATGAAAATATTGAGTTACGAGTAACTGAATAAATAGACAATGACAATTCGATGATTAGTGAAAGAGAAATTCAATGTTGTCAAAGCCCGATTCATATGCAAAAACTCAAAACTTCAGTCTACGAAAAGAAATAGCGTGTATTTAAATAAAACGAAGAAAATATTTTGCAATAACTCATTTGTAAACACCCCCAGGAATCAAGACGTCGAAATATAAGTGCAACCTTGTTTTTGTCACCGTTGCCAAAATTCGTATTTCCAATGATTAATGACCGTCAAGAAGTTAGCACTACCACTTGAAAATTTAAAAAATGTAATAATTGGATCACGAGATCTAATATGGGTGGCCCTCAGGCAACGAGGAGTTCCAGAAACCTATGTGCGGATAATTATGGACATGTATGATGGAGCAGTTACTAAAGTAAGATGCGCAGCTGGAGTCACCGAAGAATTCGAAATCACAGTAGGTGTACACCAGGGAAGTGTCTTGAGTCCCTGCTCTTTATTACAGTTCTTGATTACCTGCTTGAAGGCAAAGTGACGGATCCAAAGTACATCAGTTATTCTTTGCTGACGATGGAGCCATCATAAGTGAAGACCCGATATCCCTACAACGAGCACTTGACGTATGGGTGGATGTTCTAGAAGGAAGTGGGTACCGCATAAGCGCGAAAAAGACAGAATACCTATGCTGCCCATTTTCTGATCCACACAGGCCTATTCCAGACATTTATTTGAATGGAGTAGTGCTTCCCAAGTGTGAAAAGTTTAAATATCTGGGGTCTATAATAAATAACGAAGCTACTTGTGATGACGATATCAATCATCGCGTAAGCGTAGGGTGGATGAAGTGGCGGGAAAATTCTGCTATCTTCTGTGACCGAAAAATGCCCCCTAAGCTGAAAGGAAACCTCTACACTTCAGTTGTGCGTCCAGCACTCACATACGGTTCACAATGTTGGACAATGTACAAAAAGTATGAGAGTAAGCTTACGGCAGCTGAGATGAAGATGCTTCGTATGACAGCAGGAGTTACAAAGCTTGATCGAATTAGAAGTACGAAGATCCGAGGAAGCCTTCATGTTAAGAATACCATTTCCCAAAAAATTGAACACGACCGACTCAGTTGGTATTGCCATGTTCAAATGAGAGATCCTGAGAACCCCGTCAAAAAGGCAATATCATACAACGTTCCAATTCGGAATAAAAAGAAAGGTAGGCCTAAACACTCCTGGTACAAACAAATGCAAAAACACCAGCATTCAGTTGGCCTCAGAAATGGAACAATACAAAACCGGGAGGCTTGCCGCCGATTTCTGAGGTCAACCCGGCGAACCCCACAGGCGGATCACTAGTGTGAAGCAGATACGTGGGAGAGTTATGATCCCCTCGACATCGAGATCATAACAGCGCCGAAGAAAAGGAAGAAGAAGAAGAATAATTGGATTAATTGTCGTGAATTTGTCGTAAATTTGTCGTGAGACGAAAAAATTTGTCACGCTTGTTTTTTAAAAAAATATACCCCTGGTAAAGCTAACTTGACAGTCAAGTTAGCACTACCAACCTTCAAAATAGGGTGAAATGAACTCGAAAAAGAAAAAAGAAAGCGTGAATAACTGTCGTAAATTTGTCGTAAATATATCGTAAAAGAAAAAAATGTTCGCATAATTTCGCATAATTTCTCAAAAAAAAAAAATGCCATGAAAATGCAAGAGTCCATAAAATAGCATTTTTTCATAAAACCTAGCACTACCATACAAAACTATCTCTTACGAGTATAACTAATTTTTAACTCTGCAATTTGTTTAAACAACTGTCGTAAGGTGTCTTTGAATAAGTTCCGTCATAAAATAATTTGTCGCACATATTTACGACAAATTTACGACAATTATTAGCACTGTCCATTTTCTTTTTCGGGTTCATTTTATCCTGTTTTGAAGGGTGGTCAAGTCAAGTCACTGTCAAGTTAGCATTACCAGGGGTTATTTTTTAAAAAACAAGCGCGACAAATTTTTTCATTTCACGACAAATTCACGCCATAATAAATAATTATTTTTCGGATTATCCGCGTTATTTGAAATTGCTACTCGTCTAAAAGAGCACATTAGTGCTGTAAGTAAAAAACAGCGGAAAAAGTCGGCAATTTGTGAGCATATCTTGGACAATCCACACGAACCTCATTGGATTCATTTTGACCAAGTAAAGGTTTTAGCTTAGGAAAAGCATTACATCCCATGTTTGGTACATGAGACGATTGAAATTAAGGCCATCAAAATTTGAATCGTGACGACAGTCTTAAACTCTCTCGCGCGTGGGATCCTATTATCGATACCACACGGGCATCCCAAATTAAGATTGTAACACCCTGCGATGTAGTGAGCGTCGTTTGCTCCCAACAACCTGCACCTCAACAACAACAACATCAAGAGATAGAACCATCTACGCACCGCTACAACCTGCGGAGCCAAGCTAATAAATAACATTTCAACAGCAGTTTCCCGGTGACCACGCTCAATGCAATTTGATGCAACCCGTTTGGGGTGAGTCCTAAATTGCACTCATATTAAATTTCAAATAACGCGGATAATCCGAAAAATACTTATTTATGTCCAAGAACCGCGAAAACCTTTAAAGTTAAATTCACGACAATTAACCCAGTTATAACATTTTTTAAATTTTGAAGTGGTAGTGCTAACTTGACCGACATCAATGATTATTTTCTCGATTTGAGGTGAAAAAATCAAACGAAAGGAAATAATCAAAACTTCGACGGGTGTAGGCCCAAGACCCGAAGTTAAGTTCTGCAAGTCGAAGTCTGCGAAAGGTCGAGTTCTTGTACACGACGAGGAATCGTGCTGTCCTTTTTCACGGACCTCGATGATGTTCTCGGCCGATCTTACATTCCTTTGACGTACGAATGTTGGCTGATTGATTACCAAACCGGTCGTCTCAAATTTGGCCACAAAGAGTTGACTCTTCAACTGTAAAGGGCCACCACGTCTACCGTAAAATGGGCGCAACGACCGGACGTGCTGTTCAATCGCATTATACTTGCCATAATAATTTTCCTTCAGTTACTGAATAATAAACAACAGATTTGACAGATGTCACTAAAACAACATGGCCGTCACAAGCCCGCGCCAATTAAAAACCCCTAAGTATAGATTTTATAAACAAAGATGGAGGGCAAAAAAGTCCAATAATAATAATTAATTTCGAGTTATAATAAAAAAACGGACACCCTTCGTAAGCACATTGTCGACTCATCGCTTATCGGGCCATTAAAAGATTATTTTTCAGATCCTTATTGGTGTCCAGAAATCTGACATTCTTCCACAAACCCACATTATTGATTTTATCAATTCAATATCTAAATTTTTCATTTAAATGAAATGGGCACAAAACTGTCCTTTACAGAAGTGACAACTCAATAAAAAAAATGAAATAAAATTCCCACATTTACAAAATAGAATTTCTCATCGAAAGAGACAAAACAATTTCCATTTCATCACAAAATAAATGGCTTCTATTCATGAAAGTATTTTCCGTTTCCGTCTTTTATCTGATATACATAGGTTGAAACAGTCGGTGATAAATATATGGCTGTATCGGGTCTGCCAGACCCTTGTGAGGACCATGCAAAGTGTATAGCACGTCTGGCCCTGGACATGATGGACATGGCCAAAAATGTAAACATGGGACCAAATCCAATGGTAAGTACTTGTTCATAGTTATAATCAAATTATTCCCTCAATGCGACGAAAAGGATGAACTTTTCTTCACAATAGCAACGTTATATTGTAAATTGTGTCTGCAAATGATGTCCTTTTTTGACCCATTGAGGTTTTGAGTAGTGTTCCTCGCTTTTATCAAATTGAATTAATACCCAAGTTCCGACTAACCAGCCACCGGGGACTGGCTAGCATATGAGTTTTCAATTGCAATACCTCTGAAAAGGACGAATACGATTTGTTTTTTTTTTTTTTTTTGTAAAGAAATTAACACACTGAGTTTGCGGTGAGACATCCTCGTCACCCATCGTTGGAGTTGTTGTAGATCATGTAAAAGTCAATAGAAACGAGATGAACGAACAATTTGTATAAAAGCTTGTTCAAAGGGGACACTCGGACTCGGAACTTGGACATTGGCAAAAAAAAGATAACATTTTGGTTCAATTGCACAAATTGGAAAAGTTTGTGATTAACTTTTTGCTTTTATAAGCAAAATTTGTTTAATTTAGCTTTTTATTCGATTTTTTTTTGATGATTTTCAATTATTCACAACCTGGTGAACAATTTAATTTGAAACTTTTGCTTGCTATACAAATGATAGGATTGTAGTAGTCTGCCTGTGTAAGGAGGAGCATAGATTTTATTCATGGCAATTGTATGACAATGCAATTGAAATAAGAACACAAATAAAGTTTTTTCAATGACTGGATGGGAATACATTGAAATGGATAATGGGCTTACGTTTTCAAAAATCCATAAATGAATATTAAATAAAAAAGTAGCATTATTTGGTGCTTGAAAACAAGCTCAAGTAGGTATTGTAGTTTCGTAATTGGCTATGCTTTATTGTGTTTCAAATTCCCAAACGTTGAGCTGATAAAATGCACGACTTGATCGTACGTACTTGCTCTCAATCGATTTAGTATCTTCAATACCATTATTCCGCTGTGTGAATCTTTAGGCTAGATCCTGAAGTGCAGTTTTATTACATAATCCACTTGAAATATTCAGTACGAAGTTGAAATCGAGATGAAATTTGAAGAAATCAAAACTTGATACAGGGCCGACCGTACTTTGGCCAATAAGTGATTGTTGGGCAATTTAAGTTCTCTTTACACTAAAAAAATGAAAAAAATTGGCATGCCAATGTAAAGTATTTAATAACATTCTCTAATATTTTTACTAGGTTCGTTAAATAAAACTTATTACTCTTTCTAGTATTTCTTCTTTATTTTTACTTTCCAAATCACAACAATAAATCTCAATTTATAATTAACTCAAATACTTTATTCAAATTAAAATCACACTTGTTTTACACTTTCCATAATCCAATAAGTAGAGTTTTGCACACTTTTGTAATCAAAAATCAACTGTGTCGTGCTCACCGCGAACACTCCCTTATATACTCAAATTAGTTGTTCTCGAAGGTTCTCGTCTTTGAATGTTCTATAGATGGTTGGAATAAGGGGAAATATATTTGACATTGGAAAAGAGCTTTTTGTTTCTTCCATAAAGTAGATATGCAATTTTCCAACAGATTGTGCTGTAGTAGTATAAAGCTCTGTTCGTAACAATACATTAAGGGAAATAATTTCAAAAACAACCGATTACCCGTTTCCAAAATACATACTGAATTTTCAAAAAAAGAAAATAATTTTTTCGAAAATTTTTATATTCAATATTATTTCAAATTTGAATACGCTCCCAGATGAAATTTTTGATCAAAATCGGTAGAGCGGTTAGTGAGAAAATCGAAAACAAAAAAACCGGTTCTAAAACAGTTCCCATTTATAAGAGTTATTCTGGATTAAATATAGTCTATGCCTGCTGGCAAAAATATTTCGTAAGGTTTTCCTACTGTCGTAGTCTTCGTGGGTTTTTTCTGAGACGATGGAAAACGGCATATGTCTAGCTATAGTTCTTAAAAAAGCAAATTACAAATTACCAACCTATTAGACTAACGTCCCTACTTTCCAAGATCATGGAAACGCTGATTAAAAATCAGTTCAAGAAATATCTCGAAGAACTAAAGAACTAAAGGTCTTTAATGGCTGGCAGTGCAGTTTTCGTAGGAATAGGTCCACGAAAAGCATATCTCACCGAAAAGTGGAACCAATCTTTAAATATATAAATAATAAACATATAAAAGTAAAGTAATGGTTTTTTTTTCACGTGATATTTCTACTCGCAAAGCATTTGATAGATTTCAACAACAAGATCTCTTACCGAAAAGGCGTGCATTTGTTATCGACGAGTCCCTCCTCCATTGGATTAGAAATTACATTTCTGACCGTTAAACTCGAGTAGTTCTGGATGGTTTTAAGTCTGATAGTCAAAAAATAAATGCTGGTGTGCCTTAAGGCAAGTCAGCGGTGAAAAGTACTGAGATCTAAGAGTACGCCAAGTTCTTACTTCATTAAGGCTTAATACCGAATATTTTAAGTAGAATAATATTGAAACAGCTACAAGGTAATAGAGAAATTTTATTATTTATTGATTACTGACTAAAATTTGATGGGTTCACTGGTCAAGTTTTTACAAGCTTTCGAATTGTGCATAAAAAAAAACTTGCCAAGTAAGCCCATCAAATTCTAGTCAGTAATCATTAAATAATAATTCATCATTTCAGCAATCGGAAATGCTCCATATAAATTAAAAATTTTCTCAGAAAGTGGGCGGATACCACGCCCCCTGAATGGAAAACCTCAATTTTTAGTTTTGGTTCTTTATATGCAATTTGAGCTCTACCGTTCTACCAAATTTCATCGTTTACAGCAGTCGGAAGTGCTCCATTCAACTAACACCCATTCGGAGAAAGTGGGCGGATACCACGCCCCCTGAATGGAAAACTTCAAATTTTCCATTTTTTTCTCTGCTTGCATGATAAGATCTACCGTTGTGCAAAATTATAAGATCCTACGATGTCGGGAAGTGCTCCATAATTTTGATGATCTGTCAGGCAGTCAGTCAATTACGGTTTTTCTGATTTTTGAGGCCATATATATCTCAGTAACCGCTTATGCTAGAAAATTGAAATTTGGTGAGGCGCCTGTGCCTGACTAGTTTAGCAAATATTCGGAATTTTAAGTTTCTGACTTCATTGGTACTGAAGATAGGGAGGGGTCAAAAATCGCCTGAGTTTGTTTCTGTAAAAAGGGTGTATTGCCAGAACTTGGCTGGGCACTACCGGGCCCTTTGATAGCAGTTAGATAATGTTTGAAATTGTATTAAGTTCTCTTATAATTACATTGTTTTGCTTTGATTTTCAGCAAATAACAATTGGCATTCATTCGGGTGAAGTGGTGACAGGAGTCATAGGCAATCGGGTGCCGCGATATTGCCTCTTTGGCAACACTGTCAACCTCACAAGTCGCACAGAGACAACTGGCATCCCTGGAAAGATTAATGTCAGCGAAGAAACATACAAGTAAGTTTTGCCTTTTTATTAAGTATACAAATTCATAATGATATTAATTTTACACAATCTTCATATACGAGTATTTGTATCCTCATTAAATACCCACAGACTCCTATTCCTCCATTAAATCGATATAGCGTTGAAGTCTCCTTGGAAGACGAAGAGTATCAATGCCATCAGGTAGCTGATTAGTTGCACGTAATAGATCACGGATGCGGCATCTGAAATGAGAGCGAAAATAAAATTAAAATGAAAAACATAAAAACACAATATACAAAAAAAAAACATCTAATTAAAACTAATAATTCAGTTTGCATCGAGGGAAAGTACAACTTTTCTCCCAAGGGTTGTAGCGATAAGTAATGAAAAATCTAGATGCCAGGGGTTTGTTGTTCTTATTTTTTCTCTCTGCTGGCTTGATGTTGGAGTGTATAACGTTAACTTTATTAAAGTCCCTTGCCTTGACATTAGTTTACAAGGTTAGCAGTAAAGGAAGTGATGGGAAAGGAGTCTTTGGTTCGCATGAACACCCCCCACTTCCATGAACCTAGATCAATTACTATACACAGTTGACTATTAATCAAAATGCGAGGCAAGCAATTTGTCAAATGTCATCCGGATAGTGATCAACAGGATTTCCTTTCTTTTGCATTTCTATAGAAACTTGGCATTTAATTAAGGACATGCATGTATTGCATGTGCAATAGAAAATTATGCTTTATGGCTTAAATGAGGTTATGGTGAGAATATAATTGATTGGAAAATTGTCTGATTCAAAGGAAGTTCATTAGAAAGTTTATTCGTTTGATGTTTTAATGAGTTAATTTTTTTTGCGGTATTATTCAATTCGCAGATTACAAAAGGAAGGAGCTAATTAAAGCCAATCGAATAAGAAGGCAACTTGAGTCCTTTATTGATGGTTTGAATTCATAATCATTATCTTTTCATTTACTGAAAAGTTTTTGAATATCTTATATCATTTTTCTGTGAAGATAGCTAATTAAAAATTGAACTAGAATGAGAATAATTAGGCTCTTATTATGTTTTTGTAGGCCTTGTTTTTCTTGATTAGCTCAGAGTAGGAAATTGAGCTGTGAAATTAGAAATTGCCTTTCAAATCGTTCAAGGAGTACTGGACGTCAAAAACATTTGGCATCAATCTTTTTTTATCGAAAATGCATACATTTGGCACAGATGTATCTGTCCTTCGTTGAACTAGAAATTACCGTTTAAACCGCTTAATTTAAGTTGTATTGGATAAATTAAAATCTAATACTCATAAAATAAATTCTGGTGTGCCCCAAGGCTCTATTTTGTCTCCGACTCTCTTTTTCATTTCATTAATGATATTCTGTCTGAAACTTCTGAGGAATTAGCACATATATCTTTATTGAATTAAAGCTCGTGAAAATTAAGTGAAACAATAAAAAATGTTATCAAAATTCCTATTGCCATTTTCGAGAAAAATACGCGTTTGGAAAACAATTTTTTTAAATTGTATGGTGGGTACCGATATTTTCAATTAAATAACAACTTTTTTCTAGATATTAAAAAAGTATTAAAGTACTGTTAATAATCAAGTTTCTAAAAAAATTGAGAATGTGGTTTTCAAAAAATATAAAATTTTTGAAACAAACGGTAACTTTTTTACGATGCATTGTCACCTGGTGAAACTCATCGTGTGGGTTAATGATTTTTCGGCCAAAATTAGGGTCCTCATAGAAACCATCTCAAGCTTATTCAGCGAACAAACGGGTCTTTGAGCTCCTGTGGAACAGTTTTCGAGAACAAAAATAATTTCTGAAATTTTGTTTGGTCTGAAAAAAATTGTGAATACCGGGACTCACGGTTAAGATGTGTGAACATCAACGTTCGTCCGAGTGCCGATTTTTTGTTACCGAAAGTACCCAATAAACATACAATACAATCGTAACTACAACATTGTTTTTTAAATATTGAATTTCACTGAAAAGCATAAGTTAATGGTATCTGTAGTTTCTCTATTAGTTTGTGACTATGGATGTATTCAAATCAAGCCACTATTTTTCCTACAATTTGTCCCTTATTCTACTCAGTTAGGCTGAAAACACACCGGATAAAGCAAAACGTTTTTGATTCGATAGCCAAAAAAACATTTTTTATTTGAACACACACCAAGCAAAACAGACTAAAACAAAACAAGACGTTTTGTTTTCTTGTTTCGTTTGGTGTGCGTTGAAATGAAACAAAATACGAACTATCGTAAAAGCTTAACTCCGGCTGAAAGATTATAAAAATTAACAATTTTAATCTTGTCCATCTTCAAAAATGTCATAGTAGGAAGTAGCAATTCACAGCTTATCAATTTTATGTTCCTTATTTCTATAACTAAGGTAGGGGGGCCAAATAAGGCCTTGTTCTCAATAAGGCCCACTTGTCAGAAAACACAGAAACGAACAAATAACGGGACTTTTTTTGCTTTGCATATTTAAACCATGCCTACAAGAGCACATACAAAGGAAAAAAGCCAGCTTCGCGATTCAGGTCTTGACCTATAGATCAATGAAGTTCGTCTGGGGGTGAAGAACTACCAAATTATAAAAAAGTAGTGTGTTTTGTGTTCTTTTTTAACAAATTTAAACCAAGTAAGTACCTATTTTTGATTTTTCCCGTATAATATATAATATTTTAAGTAAATTACAACATTTGTTTGTAAAAAAAACTTGATCGTTAGTTTTAAATAATTCTTTTTTTTTAAGTCTTGCATGTTCCTAATAAGGCCCACAAAAATAAGGGATGGGCCTTATTGGGCACACGAAAATTTGCCTTTAATTTATTGGGTCTTATATTATATTTTTAATGTGTTTCAGACCAAATGCCAACTTTTTCCAAAAAAGAGCTTCTTATAGGACAGTAACCAACATAAAAAAACGCGTTGCAGGTTAAAGAAAATTTTTGTTTTATTTTTTAACGAAGAAGTGAAATTTAAATTTTTTGTTTAAGTTTTTTGCTAAAATTAAGTTTTTTTTTAATTTGTGTTTTTTGTTAAACTGAAGAGGCTATTTTCTTATGAAATAAATTTAAAAGAAGATGTTTGTTGAAAGATATTGAATTTTTTTGTGGGTTTTACTTGCGAAATTATTAAGAAAACTGAGTGGGCTTTATTAAGACCCCATGGGCCTTATTAAGAACAACGTAAGCTTTTTTTAAATGTCAAAAAAATATACTTTTCAATTTAACGAAAACAATAAAATCTATTTTTCCATTCAGATAAAATGACAAAGAATCATAACCTTTTTAGTTTACTGGATACTCTTAAAAATCTAGCAGTTATTTCGAAAAATCCGTTAGGTGGGCCTTATTTGGCCCCCTACCTTATAGATAGAGCTTCTTGCCTCAATAAAAAAAATAAACTTTGCTCCATCTACGTTCGTATTTATTCAAAATTTGCGCACAAAGTAAATAAATGTAATAAACGAAACGATAGCCATTGATCGTTTTTCAAAAACGAAAGAAAATGTGCGAAAGCGATAATTGGCATTCTGTATCGCATTTCGTTTTTGGTTCTGTGTTCGTTTATGCTTCAAACCCAAACAAATTTTATTGCATACTTTTATGATGATCAGATAATTGGAAGGATGGAACATTAATTTAAATCGATACATAAAACTCAAGAAAATCGATGTCATATACACGGTTTAAGAAATGAAATGAGGCAAAATTAAGAAAAAGAAGGTACGTAGTTTATTTTCTTGGGATTTTAATATCAATTAACATTAGTTTTGTTGATTTTTAAGTAAAAAAAACACATATGTACATAATAAGAAAGCATTAAATATCGATTAAAGTAAATTTGTATACACATAAAGTGTCAAGAAGACTCATCACTATTACTGTGACAGATTGTATTTTTGTGCAAAATTTGATACAAAATAAATGTTTGTTTATGTATGTATGTATTAACACAACCAATAACTATTAAAATTGACAAAGTGGGAGATCATAACCATATACCGTACAAACTCGATTAACACAACTAAAAAGAAATTAAGGCGGTTGCAATAACCGAGGTTCTTGCACTTAATGGGCTACATTTTCTTAGATAAAAATTTATATAGACAGATGTGATGGCTTATTTTTTTTTAGAGATAACTAAAATGTTATAAAAAAAAACATTATTGAAAGCAAACAAATCGTTTTTGTTGGTTTGATGTTTTGAATTTAATGAACAGATGAATAAACACAAGAAATTGAACTAATCGATGTAAAATTTTTGAAAAGAAGCACTTACATAATCAGACGTGCTACGTCTGTTTATGTTAACAAGAAACATGATAACTCCAAAATGTATGTAAATTTGTCTTTAATAACTTTTGAATCCGATGACCATTTGATCCATTCCGCATAAATTTGGTCGTTCAAAGGTGTTAAGCACTCACCAAATACTTTTGACAGAGTGCTCTGTGCAAGAGGGCAAACGAAATCTTTTCCAACTGACCATTGGTAGCTTCCTTCACCTAGTACCTCTAAAGTAGAGCAAAGGCTCAAAAATTGGAGGAATATAATATGTGACTCGCGTCCCTGTTTTTATGCGTATATTCTCCAACACATATTTGTAGGTTTTTCTGTTCAACCGAAATCGTTGAATAAAGCTATATAGTTGTAAACTAATATTATAAAATAACTTCTAACAAATAATTAAAACACATCTTTGATCTGACAAAGTAGATAAATTGAAAAAAAAAACTCTTAGATTTCTTTTTGTACTCATGTTCTTCTTCACTATCGTTCAAAAATGCAATATATTTCCGTATCATCTTCTTTTTTAATATTAAAAACTTTTTTTCTGAACAAAACTGAAACTGAAATATTTAAGAAGAGAAACGTCAAAGAATAAGATGTCGTTTATTTTGTTTCGCATGTGCGAACGAAAACTTTCGTTTTTTATGTTACATGAAGCAAATTTCTCGCACGCGCGAAAACGTTTGTTCGCGTGTGCGATACAGAATGTCACCCCAAAGTGCAACGAAAGAAGAAAATAAAAAGAACGCAATCAAAATTTTGTTTTGCAAAAAACAATAGGTCAGCTATCGGCAACGAAACATGTTTTCCTGTTTTGCTTTTGTTTTTATGTTTTGTTTCATTTGGTGTGCGTTGCGCCATAAGAAAGTATGCAATTATAGTCAACGACCCTTGTTCGAAACAGTTTTGTTGCATTCGGTGTGTGTTGCTCGTATAAACGTGTGTTTTGTTTCGTTTTCTTTGGTGTGTTTAGTCTCATAAGAAACAATGTTCTCTTGTTTCACGAAACAAAAAAACATGTTTTGCTTTATCCGGTGTGTTTTCAGCCTTAAGCGAATTTCGCTGAGCGAACGCCAAATAGAAAATGAAACATATTCGAGAAATAAAGGAAACCAGAAAGAAGAAAGAACGATAACTCCGCATTTTTCTCAACCTTTGCAATTGTGTTTAATCTCGCCACCACATACGTCTCTCGCAAACATGCTTAAAAATTGTGATATCGCATCGTTTAAAAGCCGTCGTACTAAAACTATTTGCTCGGAGCATTAATAGGGACGTTCTCATTCTCAAATTTGTTTGACAAGCCTGGCATGATGAGCATTTCATGACTGAAAAACAGGAACGCCCACATTCATCAAATATGCTGTCAAACATCACTTCTAACAAGAATTTTGACCACGGGCGGCGGACCAACTAAGAGCATAGATGAAATTTTAGATGAGGAAATTTACTTGAATTTCATATTCAAAGTCTGCAAAGTCTACCGCTATTGACTATAAAACTATTTTTTAAAAAATTTTTTACGATTTGCACAGCTCGAGAAGTTCATGAAAATTAAATTTGCTTTAGGCTTGACGAACATGAGTTCACATTCTCAAATATGCTTGTCATGCAGCCAAAATATCAAAACATTTTGAAATCTATCCAGCATGTTTGACAAAAGCCACTAGATGGAGCGTTCACATTATCAAAATCAAACCAATGCAATCATGGCGTTCTTGTGAAACATATTTGAGAATGTGACCGTCCCCAATGGTGCAGGAAAATACTTCAGTTTGACTTTTGGATCCTGATGACGATTTTTTTTCATTTGTTTAGTCTTTCGTTTTTTGACAGTTTAGGTAACAATTCTTCACCTCACATCAAATATGTCAAAAAGACGAAAAAAAGACTCGTGTAGTCAGGCTCTTGATGTCTTTTTTCTGCTATAGACGGTGTTTACACTGAGCTAAATCCTCCGATCTTTTTTTTGAAATAAAACTTCTTTTCCGGCGTTGGGGTACAAATTTTGTCTATGGAGTTGTCAGTGAAATGTCAAAACAACACGCTAGCCGTCAAAGGCAGCGACATGGTTCTTACAATTATTGTTCAAACTTTGTTAGAGGTTATTTAAAACACTTTAAAAACACCTTTTATTGCCGAAAGAGAATTTATTCTCTTTTAATGAAAAAACCACAACAAATAACTTACATCAAAACAATTAAAAACATAATTTCATTAAAAACAGACAATAAAAGCTTTTTTTCAATCAATTATGTGGCCGAACAATTTCTCGACCGAAAACCACTTTCCTTTGTACAAAAAACGCAAACAAATATAAAAATATGTATTTTTTTATAGTTTTACTTATTTAAAACATTAAACTAAGCAATACTGAATACTAATATACAAAGTTGTAAAAGAATGCAATATTATGGTATTGCATTCCGAAAAGTCCCATTCATTCAACTGATTCTTCGGGAATACAATAGAATTTATCATCTCATTCTATTAACATCAGAAATCCATTCCCATTCTATTTTGAAGTCTGAAATAATGCAATCATTAAAAGCAGTCCAAAGACTTTAATTAAAAAGAATGAATTCTTTTTTTTATTGCTTGCAGTCTTTGAAGTCTTTGAAAAGTCTTTTACATTCTTTGCAGTATTAAAGTCTTTTAAATACATTCAATGTATTGAAGTCGTTTTACTGCTTTGAAGTCATATTACTAATTGAAGACTTTTCACATTTCGTGCACATTAAATTTTTAGTTTCACATAAATGTTTGGTTGCTGAAATGAAATATATGTACATATAGTGATCGAAATCAAATAGTTTAATCACCAGTTGCAAGAGAACCGCGCACTGGCAACTCTTTACTCACGCTCACACTCTTTTCTCTCTTGCTCTTATAGAAAACAGCTCAACTGTTGCGAAGGCAATCGTTTAGTTTGTGTCCAAACACAAACTTCTTAGTTGCTCGAATCGAGTTGCTCTAAGTGCGCGCTGTCCCATATAAGCCTATATGTTTCATTTTAGCAACGAAACAGTTGCGAAATTAAAAATTGAATGTGCGCGCCTGGCCTAAGGGCTTATGTTTCATTTTACCATATATATTTTCCATATTTTTCAAACAAACAGTTGCGAAAATAACAAACAGTGACAGATAAGGGACAAATTAAATTTTGACGTATCGATAATATTTTGTTGCAGATATGAACTGATTGCCCTGAACAACATTTTTCGGATTTTTAAATGTCAACTCTGAAAATGCATTTTTTTGAAGCATAAAATAAAATGTAATCGTCCATGGTCCATCACTAACGTGAAGTGGATTTGTTTTAAGCATTGAATGAACCCGCAATGGATTTTTACACCAGTTTTCTTGATGTCTTTCGTCTTTTTGACATATAGGTTAAGAGGTGCAGAAATGTTGGCGGAGTGAAGATATTTCGTTCTAGCTAGCAATGAAAAGTACTTAAATCGAGATTTCAGTACCTACCCAAAGTTTTCAATGTAAACATGATGTAGGTACTAAGTACGCAATATTTCCAATGTAAACAGGGTCTTAAATGCAAATTTTCCTAAAGTAAGTTGATACACGGAATGTGTAAACGTAATGGGATGCACGGAACGAATAAGTTTTACCTACGTTTTTGAGTTACTTTACCGCCCGCAAAGATGTTTACACATCAAAAATCGTGGGTGGAAAATCTACCAAATTTAAAAAAATCGGCCGAACAATTTGGGTTTAAGTGGGACAGACAGGCAGACTCAATTTTTCGCAAGTTAAAACCCATTTTTTATTCCTTCAATATTTTTTTCAAATTTGTGACTTACATAAAAACATAACTCAATTGTAATTTCATAATTTTCTTCGTCTAGCCATAAAAAAAACATGGCGCGATAATTTTTGTCCATAATGTCCCTAAAGTCATTCCAAAAAAGAAGGGTTCATAAAAACTTAACGATTATGCGAACATTTGACAAGAATTTTTCTAAAAAGTTTGAATATTCTCTTTGAACTTTTTGCACATTCATCGAAATCGTCAAACATAACACTCATGGCTAAAACGATAAAAAAAAATTTCAATAAAAAAATTCCTATGAACGAAAAACTTTGTCCAATTCTGTTTTTTTTTTAAAGGAACAGGAGGATAAAGTCCTTCCATTCATGTTAGGAATTTGACATGAAAAAGAAGTTCTTCAAGAATTTAATTAAATTTGTTGTGAAAAGTTTGCACTACACTCCCTCAACATCAGGCGAACTTACATACATACATATTTTGAATAAAATTAATAAAAATGGAAGAAAATTACTGACTCAGACCAAATTAACCAAAAATATATTTGACTTCCTCCATAACGATAAATGCGAATATGAGCTTTATTGGTTTTCTTACCGACATAAATGTTTGAGTGGCATAATTCCGAAAACCTGTTCCTTGGGTATTATCTTATCCAAAAGCAGCGATCCGTATTTTTCCAGGAATCTCTCCTTTTGTAGATAGAACATGCCCTTCTGTTGGGATATAAAAAAAGAACTAATCACCAAAACACGACTTAAATCAAAATTTAAAAAAAAAAAAAAACAACTAGAAATATAAATTTTCCAAAGCAGAAACACATATCTAGGATACATAAGAGCATGAAGAATTTTGAAAGTCCTTCGGCGGCGTCAATTACGGAATGTTCAATTTGTCATACACGACTTGTCGTTCCATGGTTCCAACAACAACGAGTTGTTGTTCAACAAGAGAATATTTTCCCCTTCATATCTCGCCTTGGCCTGTCAATATTGGCACCACATTTGTGACTTGGTGCTGTGGGGTGTCCTTTTGTATGTATGTAGCAGCTTAAGGACATAAATAATCTGGTGTTGGGGCGCCCACGTTCCACAAATTGCACATCATTAAGTCAAACTTAACTAACCTCGCAAGGCATCTCAATGAGGGTTAAATTCCGTAGGAGGATATTCAGACAGGAAACGTCCTGGTAGATGTAGTGGCGGTCACGTTCTATGAGTTTGTCCATGAGTGCATGTACAGCTGAGGAACCTCCGTCTGGTGGATTTGGTTCTGCTCCATACCTGTTGGTGGAAAATAGTTTTTTTTTTTATTTGTAAGAACTAAAAGTGTTCGTGTTTTCAGGTTCTTTTAAGAATTCAAAAAAATTTTTTTTGTGGAAAACTAAGTTTACTCAAAAGGATTTATGCATAATATGTTACATGTGATATAAGTAGCTAGTATACTCGTAGCTCCGTGCTTGAGTTGCTTCATTTAATTTTGAAAGTTAAAGGTAATGCTCTTTCTCACCATTATATTGACACTCTTACACAAATGTCCCCCATAACGATCCATTAAAAATAAATAAGGGCAAGGATTTTATTTTTGTATTCTACTCACAAATTTATTTAACCAAGAAGCCAATCATTTTAACCATTTTAACAAACTCAAATAGATTTATCCCAAACAGAGAAAGATTTAACACAAATCGTAATAGATTTACATTAAAACCTTACATTCAATATTCATTTGACGTTGCGAAAGCCTTGCAGCCTGCTGTGCGGATATTATAATTTTTTGTATTTAATAGTTCACACCCTTAAAATTTTAAACATAGCACGAGTATGGTGGAAATAAGGGAGGAAGAGAAAGAAGTATCGATGAATAATGGTTTTGAATGTTTGCAAATTGAATTGGCAAGGGAAAACAGTTCCGGGTAAATTATTCCATAATCGTGTTGTGATACTGAAAATTTGACGGTACGTCCAAAATTTGACCTAAGGGTAAACTGATGAACATTTTCCGAGTAATACGTACCATCGCAGTTGAACTGATAAGAAGGGGAATGTAGTGAGAAGCGATTAAACAAGTCTACGGTTCCTTCACTCATCCTTAATGACACTCGTTATCTCGTCAGCTCACACGAAAAAGTGAAATTGGCTTTTAGCACAATTTGCTGTTAGTTCGACGCTGACAGAAAGCATCATGAATCCTTCTGTACTTGAGAGCTTCAACGATTTTATGTTCATCAGTGCTGGCAAAATAATTTTGTAAGTTTTTTCATCCGTCCTACTCTACTGATATCCAGCCCTATCGAGGTATCCGTTCGGAGAAATTTTTTTTCCGATCTCGATCGGAGAATTTTCTACCGAGGTACCCTGTCCGATTGACATATCAGACAATCTTCTGATAAAATGTGACGCTCATCAACGCATTGCGATTAAGTAAATTCAGCAAAGAATTTTTGACAGTTGTGCGTTTAATTTGTTCGAAAATTCTCCGTCAGAAAATAGTTGCGGATTATTTTAACAAAAATGAATAGAATGAATGCGATTGTATGCTTCATTTTTGTTTGTTCCGAAGTCGATACCTCGAACTAAATCTAAGTTCCGATCGGAACGGACTACCGTTTCGGAACTTCTTCCGAACGGATACCTCGATAGGGCCGATCTTTCGTAGTGAATGGAAAATAGCACTTGTCCAGCCTGTTCGTAAAAAAGGAGAATATTCTTCCCCTCTAACTATCGTCCAATCGTTTCCATTTTTCCAAGATCATGGAAATGCTGATCAATGAACAGAAGAACGAAAGGTTCTCAACGAACTTTTTTATCTCTTCTTCGATGGATTAGGAACTTCCTTTCGAAACAATCAATACAAGTTGTAGTAAACGGTATGTAGTCTGTAATTAATAAAATAAACGGTGGTGTACCACAAGGCTCCATTCCGTTTCTGACTCTCTTTATCATATAAATCAATGCTCTGGAAACTTCTAATCCATTAAATTATTTCGCTAACGACAGTACTCTCAGCTTCTCATATTCATGTCCAGACTTACGTAGTTGTTCTTCTGATGTGGATAAAAGGTTCATTTAATTCTGTCCAATGCTTCAAAAACTCAATGCCTTTTTCTGTCGTTAAAACGTACCCCCCATGTTGCTGCTTAGTACATAAGATTTTTCGACGATGCAAGTAATTGTTCACCTCTTCTGATTTGGCTGTCATCTTTAAGGCCTTAATTTGTCCAAAGCATTAAGTGCTATTCCTATATTTGAGTAGGTGCTCCAATATCCCACTGGAGTCTCTTGAATAGAATCCAAAAGAAAGCTTTAAAAATAATAGATGATAGAAGTATGACAGAAACATTTGCACTGAATGTGGATTGGCTTATTCGGCTCAATATTTTCGTCCCATTACAACATTCGGACCTTCAAAACCAATGAGCGTCGTACTATGGGGCAGCTGTATAGAGAGCCGTGATATAAAGTCCATCTCAAAACTTTTAAGCAACGGGAAAAAAATGTTGTTTTTCTCAATTAATACATTATTTTTGATAAGACCTGGAAGAACTTTTTTTGGTAAGTCACCTATGCTAACTTAACCACACTGTCAAAGTTGATGAAGTTGGTGCGAGAAAGCAAATAAAAAGAACAGAGTTTTGAGAGATTTTTTGGTTAATTTTTTTCTTATAAAGAGTAGTAATAAAAATATCAAGTGATATTTCTGATATTGATGAAGGTGTGTAGTTTTTATTTTAAGAAGAAAAATTTGAAAAACTTGTTTTAGTAAATAATGGCAAGGTTACAAAAATTAGCTTTTTCTAAGGTCTCAAATGAAACTTAGAGCAATATATCTTCTGTTTCGGCATTTTTCAACCAGTGTTTCCAGAAGAACAGATATTTGGTAAATATAAATCAAAAAAAAAAAAAAAAAAAAAACAAAAGTGCTTCAAAAATGCCGAAAATATTTTTTATGATTTTCTTAAGTTAAAAATGATTAAAACTACTATTTTTTTGGGTATTTAATTACTTATCAGTAACCGTTTTTTTTTTATTAATTCGTGGCTACAAAATAAAAAGACAAGTTTTTCTCTATATTTTTCCATTGTGTTTATTATAATGTGGCAATTTATAGCTGGTCAAAACCAAGTATTTCAATGCACCAGACGAAAACTGGTTGATTTATATTTTAACAGCAAGAAAAAAAAATTTATCGCCATTGAGACCTTTCTTAAAAACAAAACTTCATGTTCTGAAAATTCTAGCCACTTAAAACTGAAGCTAAAGGGCTTTAGGTGGCAGTTTAAAAGTAAATGGGAACGGTCAAACCGAACTAAAAAATCGTTATTATTAATCGAAGCAAAATGGCTTCATGAAAATATTTCATTAAAAATGTATGGTGTTGCAGTTGGACATTCATGAACTTGTTCGAAAGGAAAAAATTGTAACGGAATCCTTAATTCAAAACATTCAAAGTTCGAAAATTAGACTTCAAAATATTAATTACGAGTACACCGTGAAACATCAATCTTGATCGATTATGCAACAGTTTGACTGATACCAAATCGATGAGGTGCTATATTTGCAATGCAACTTCCAAAGATTTTAACGATATCGACAAAATGATACAGGAACCAATAAATGAGCACTATTTATCATTTGGATTGCCTGCCTTGCATGAGTAGATTCGTTTATTTGAATGTCTCCTGAACGTTTATATGCTTCAGGTTAAAGAATGGCGATTTTTTTGATAAAAAGTTTTTCTCAAATAACTCAAAAACTTATAAAGATTTTTGCACTTGGTTTTCAAAATTGTGCTAAAAATTGGTAAGAACATTGATTTTTTAGTAAGAACATCACTTATAAAATCAAAATTAAAAAAAAAAACAACTTCAAAATAAAAAACTACGATTTTTTTAAATTTTAACCACAGATAATTATATTATCTGTGTTTTAACTTTAAAATTTTATTTTTCAAAAACTATACCTAACACTGATTGAAAAAGCAATAATTAAAGAATAGAGTGTTAGCTTTCCAAAAAGCTATAGCGGATCACTGTATTCAAGATCGCATTTTGCTTTCACCATAAAATCACAATAAGTTTCAAAACAACACTCAATTCCTAGTGAAAAAAATTAATATCACAAAACGATCCACTGTGCGCCGGTGTCTAATTTTAAATCCTCTCCAATTTTCCTAAATCGCTCGCACTGTATTCAAAAATTTTAGGGGAAGCCATAGTCATTATCCCTTTAGAAGAATATACATTATAGATTCTGATTGTGTTCAAGAGATTCAGCGATAGTTCTGTTTTTTATTTTGTTTTGTATTTTTCTCGAAAATAGCACCTAGAATTTTTTATTAAGTTTTTTTTCTTTCATTTAATTCTTATTATCTAAACTAAATAAAAAAATTTGAAATTAAAATATTACTGACGCGACGGTACCTACCATAGGACCATTTTTTGAATTCTGAATTTCTCATTATCGGCAGATCGGATTTTAATGAAAGCTATTATAGAAAGTTTTTATTTTACAGAAACTTAATTTTTATTCGTACAATAATAAAAACTTTAAGTCTAGGAGCAAGTGCGTTTCCTCAGTCGTGCATTTTATTTATAAGTACCTATACACTAGTATTCGTATTTTATTTTGAAGTTTTATTTTTTTTTTCATTTTTTAAAAGGTATCCTTAAAACAACCCTTCTCCTGATCTTGTGCTTCATCGTACTTTCAAACAAAAAATATCATGATTGACTTTTTTGTGTAAGTAGGTTAGAGAGAATCTTATTAACAATGGTAGATTGAGCTGAAGAAAAAAGCCAATGTGCCCACGCATTTATGGATTAAACCATACTTTTACTTAAATACTTCGTAAAAAACAAAAAAAAAACATTTTTTGAGTATTTACTTCGATATAAATTACAAAATTTATTACGAATTATAAATTTCTAGTGAAACTTCGCACGTACCCTTGAAATCAAATGCAAAGTAACAACATGAACACGCCTATTCCCCATTTTCTACAATTAAGGAGAAAAAATTCATCCACATATAATATTTACTACGTTTATATGCAGTATCGAAAGATCGAGTTGGATTGGGGTCGGATTTTCGACCCAGGTTTTTCTTCATTTGAGTTGAGAGCTCGATTTGGAGTTGAGTTGAAATGGTGTTGAGCGATTCTGAAACATTTTACTAAGCCAACTCCTCGACCCAGGTTTTTCGTCACATATTTCGACTCGACACCGCTGAGCGAGTGAGATCGAGTCGAACGAAGCTCATTTCAACTCAATACCCGTTTACAAAGGGTCGAAGCGAGCTTCAAGCTCGCTTCAATACCTCATATAAACGTAGTAATTAAAGAGGAGAATTGTTTTGAAGGTTCTCTTATTCGTGTACAGCGCCAATATTTCTATCATTTAAGTATAAATTTGGATTAGATTTTCGATCCATGAACGATCGGTTTAGAGTTTAATTGAAATTAAAAAAACAATTAACAAAAACAAACAAAATATATTAAAAAGCGAGTACCTACAATGTCAATTCATCAAAATGGAGGGTAATTCAAGTTGGTGTCAACACTGTATAGGCATTTAATACCTTTCAATTTTTTTAGTTGTTTCTGTTTTGGGTGGCCTTACTGTATTTTGTCTTATGTAGTGTTAATAGCTTATGTAACTTTCAGGCTTAATTACATTAAAATTTTTGACAACTGAAAATTCTTAACTGAAAAGCTACTTTTGAGTTTACTTGAGTTAAATTTATTTGGAATATCTGCTAACTCTGGGTTGTCCTAGAGTTAAGTCCAGGACTGAAACTTTTTTATGATAAAAATATAAGAATATTTGCCCGCCTAGTTTCAACAAATTGAACCCGAGTTAACTCAGAAATAGTTTTTCAAGTTAGAATTATGTAGCTTGAATTGTCAATTGCCAAATGTCTATCAAAATCAAAGTACGGCACTATGGAAATGTGTTTTGAAACAGAGATGTACATGAGGTACTATGAACACACCCTCAAGGAGAGGTTCTCCTTTTTGGGCGACCAAAAATGCATTTTTTTCCATTATTTTCTAGTAAAATATATGTACATATATATATATGCAGCTAAAACCGTTTGTCCGAATACATTTTTAAATAACAAAAACCAGACCTACCTTTTAGTCTCGATAATGGATATTTAGCGTTGTTTTGAGCGTAGCATGTTTTACATAAATATTTTTTAATTTAGCGCCTATATATCCATACCATGGTAAGCAGAGGTACCATATGAGCCACCAGGTGTCGACACATGTCGACACTTAAACACATGACACATGAACCACCAGGTATCGACACATGAGCCATGACGGTTTTTCTCGAAACCACGTTTTTCCAACTGTTGGCCACGATTAGTTTAAAACTACTTGACTAGAGGCGCATTGTTTTTTAACGGCCCAGTATTTTTTGATGAAAAAATTATATTTTGTACATAATATGATAATAAACAAGTACAAAAAAATTTTAATTGATTATATTATTCCTTCCATGAAAAAAAAATTCATAAGAACACTGAAAAAGGAGAACCTCCCCTAATCTATCTCTCACAAAGTAAATAATTTTTTTTTGATTAATGGGATAATATTTATGGAAACATCGGTAGATTTTGGGTGGGTGGCATCTCTTTACGGATATTAAACCTAACTGTCGAACTGTATGTGGTTTTCATTAAAATTATTATGGAAACAGACATTTACCACCATATTATTCACTCGATACATCCAGATTAAAACTTAAATCCGAATGTATTTACATTGAGTTTGTATAATTTACAACCGGATTTAAGTTTTAATCTGGATGAATCGAATTTATAATATGCCCGTTAGACTCCGTTTCAATTGTGTACAAAGCTCCTAAAGGATCTCATGGACAAAAACATTGTCATGGATGGTGTAGAAAAAAGTCACAATCTAAACAGTGTCTTATAAGGACACGTGTATCTAAGGGCACCTTGAGTAGAAATGGCAAACATTGACTTACTATACGAGTACATGGACTGCCAGAGCCCAACTTAAGGATGATGGTTGAATTTAAAACTAGCGATATTGGTGCAAAGGCGGAAAACATAGTGTAACTTTTGGTTTTGGTATTTGATTTATCAACCATTGACATAATTGAGTTTGTAAAGGGTGTTGAGCGGGAATTGTTTAAGTTTATTATTAAATAAAAATTTCATACTTTATTTATAGAAAATAAAGTTTAAGCGGATTATATATCTAGAGCGATTTTTTCCATTTTAAGTGGTAAATGCTTTGTTAACGCTTGCGGGCTAAGCAGTATTGTTCGATTCAGATTATTTGCGGATTTACCAGTCATAAAAAGCACGGGAAAAGAGCATTACTTAAAGTGCTGTGATTCATTAAAGAAGAACTGTCGCAATACTCGAAATGCTGATTTTGGAAAACACTATTCAAAAGGCAAACAAGAACTGATTTATTTTCTTTTATAAAATTAAGTGTGCAAGTCCGCCATTGTTTAATTTATTTCAATTGTGAACATTGTGTTCAAAACAAGAAGAAAACTATCTGTGGTAAAAAATGGATGCGGGACAACATGAAAAGGTAAATTATAAAGCTCATATTGCACTCCTCAAAATATGTACATACATATATGTAGATAAATGATGAAGATTTTTTTGAAATAATAGCAAATTCAATTAATTAGATATATACAATGACCAAAAATTGATTTGAAATGTATTCCATTTTTAAAATTAAAATATGAATTTACCAATGACCGGTCACAGGATTTTACACCGTTATTCTTTTTAATTAGGTTACCTTAAGTCAAGACCTAGCATCAACATTCGCCAAGCAATTCAGGCCCTAGAAGACAATATCCGCCGTAAAGCAGCTTTTATTGAACCAAATGCTTTGTTCTCGCGTGTTCATAAATTTAAAATTCCTATTAAAAAGTATGTTGAGAGGGCTAGGGGGCGCTCAAACGATGTTGTTTTTATAACATAAAACCCGCCATGTAAAACTCCATTTTGTTAAAATAATAATATATCAATATTAAACTTGAAATAATAATAGATGTCCATAGCTACTATCGCCAAAAATCGTAGTTCAGGCCAAGAGCCAAGATATATCCTCTGGACTTAATATTTATTTTTACCACTTTTGCACCAATAACTCTAATGTCGGTAGTGAGAAGTGGAACCATATTCATTGGAGCGTTTATATTGGCACCTGGTAAGTTGCTGTTCACACCATCTGGAAGTCAGTGTGTGTACTCACAAATGGAGATAGAATTTTTTACGCTTTGTCGTTCAATGTATTTCCTATAAGAAAAAAGCAAAAGGAGTCTCGAAAAACATAAATTTTACTAATTAATTTTATATGAACGGGTGTCAATGTTATGATTTTAACAGAATAATAATATGTGTTTATTTCTAAATCAGGTGGAAAATATATCAAAAGCATAATTAATCCTGTGCAATTTGTACTAAAACAAAGTTAAGAAATTGCAAGAAAACAACAACAAATACTTAAAAAAATGGATACACATAAATTTTTTTGAATTAAGTCACAAAAATAACAAAGTTTCTTACATTTTCCTGCTTTTTAATTTGTCTTTTTTATCAAAGAAACTTGTTAACAAGTAAAAATTAAAATTTTCACAAAACATGAAAATACTAAATGACGTACACCGACCGAATTGAATTGAAAAATTACTTTATTGTGTTTTTATTTTGTTACATTTGTTTTCTTATATTACATAGTAATTTAATTACACTTGAAAAAATTGCTGACTTAGAATTGGCTAGGCCACTCAGGAGTTTTATATTTGTTTTATTTTTAATTAAATAGATAATTATTGATTTAAGGACAAAAAATATTCTACCTTGAGACTGAAATACGGCTAGTCAAAGAAGATAATACAAGTTGCTTCTTAAAAATATTGTTTCATCTGTCATTCACATACGATATATATTTACGATTTTTGAAGACAAATTACAAAAGATTAATTAAGTTTCTTACTATATTTTCAACCTGATTTAGAAATTAACACATATTACGATTCTTTTAAAATCATAAAATGCATACCGGTTCATATAAATTTGATTAGTTAAATCAATGTTTTTCCGACCCTTTTTTGCTTTTTTCTTATGGGAAATACATTGAACGTCAAATCGAAAAAAAATCAATCTCCAATTGAAGGTTCACGCGCTGACTGCCAGGTGCCGTGAAATTTCATACGACTAATGCGCGAAACAGATTAAACCAGCAACAGCACTAGCATTGTCAAACAACAAACAGCACGCTGACCAGCAAACATTTCTCAAACACATTACCACCAGCAACGTCATTTCATCTGCTTGATATTTCATATCGAAAAAAAGTTTTTCATTGTGGTGCCACTGAATATTGCAGTGGGAAAGTTGACAACACTGCACCAGCAACAAAAAATTTAGGACTTTGGCCTAACGACGCTGTTGGCGTTGCTGTTGCTGTTCTTATGTTTGTTGAACAATTGCAATACATTGGCTCTAACATGCGGTCTCCACTAGCGATGAATCCAGAGCATGCTTTAAAGCATGCGTTCATTATCGCTAGTAGAGACCGCCATCGCAGCTATATTTTCATCGCTTGCGATAGAAAGTATGCTCTCATCGCATACCATCCATCGCTTGCTTTATCGCAAGGAGAACTGTCATATTGTTCTGGCATAACCAAATTTAATTTAACTGAGTTTGAGTTTTGCGTGCGAAGAAAGCTTTTGCTTGGGGTTTACGTTTTTCTAACAAAATTAAAAAAAAATCTGATTTGAAATTGTCCATAGAACTCATTTATATCCATTAAAATTATTCA
Source organism: Chrysotoxum bicinctum (assembly GCA_911387755.1). Classification (NCBI taxonomy): domain Eukaryota; kingdom Metazoa; phylum Arthropoda; class Insecta; order Diptera; family Syrphidae; genus Chrysotoxum; species Chrysotoxum bicinctum. Next base: position 187,674,590 of record OU426988.1, read on the forward strand.
CTATTCTAAAAAAGTATGCGATGAAATGCCCAGCCACAAAAATCTGACAGTTCTTCTGCTCTCTGCTTTCTGCGTTGGCTATTGCGATTGCGATGGATTTATCGCTAGTGGAGACGGCGTGTAAATTAATGGCGGCCGCTGTTGCTGTTGACGGTGCTGTTGCTGGTTCAATCTGTTCCGCGCTTAACAGTCCATAATATAATACGTCAATGACTGCAAATATGAATATAAATATTGGCACTGTTATCGTTAAGATGACCGTAAATAAGAAGAATATTAAAGAAACGTCAAAACACTCAAAAATGGAGCCTCAAATTGTTTCGACACGAATTTTTTATAGTATGTTTTTATTTTATGACTATAGTTTATTTAGCAAATTTTTCATTTCAGATAATGCTTATAACATAACAGATAAGTAAAATTTTCAATGTATGTATTATTTTTTTTTTCGTTTATTAGTTTTGCTGTCAAACTGACAAACAAAGAAAAGAACCTTTTCATATAAGTAATAGTATAGATAAGGATTTTTAAATTTGACTTTAAAATTAGGAAGCAATGCAAGCATGGATCTAGAAATTAAACAGATTTTTAAAAAAGAGTTAAGTATTTGTAAAGACCAACACGAATTACAAAGCGGCAATGCCGTTTAAGTTTTACGTAACCAAAATCGAATTGATTTATTTTTTAGTTCTCAAAAGTGAATATAAATGAATGAGTACTACGTTTGTACATATATATAATCTATAGTACTCGTATTATCATGGAGCGTGATGCTGTAATGCCAACGCTGTGCTGGTGGTGGCGCTGAAATTAGCGCACGATTTCACAGGGTAGAGTAGGATAAGATACAAAACAACTAGTAAAAAAGAGAATATTTTATTATTAAATTTAGCAGTGTCAAATCTCACAAGTACTATCGCTATGCTTAAGATGTCGCCCCAATCGTTCGTCTTCATGAGAGTACTATAAGTCTTATATACAAAGGTACTAAATAATATCCAAATATTTAAGAAACTCATCCTCCTGTTGTTAGCATAAATTTAAATTATTTTCAGAACTTATTAAATGTAAATATACTTATTACACGCGTTTAAAATCTGATTAAACTAAAAGCTCCTCTCCAATCATAAGCAAACAATGTAGCACTGTAAACATAAGACACTTTCTTATAGGTACTCGTACGCAAAATCAATAATTAATTTGCTTTACATAGGAAGCCTTCCAAAAATCCAAGAATAAATCATTCAAGCTTCAAAACTTGCTTAAAAATAATCCTTTCGTTTTCCTTACGCCACATAGACAAAAAGGGTTCATTTACTATAAATCACTTTTCTGTAAGGCTCTTTGCAGAGCTTAACAAATCTGTTTGCTTCGGTGCCTCTGGAAGATCCTTTAGCACTTCAATAAATGGCTTTAAGGCATTAAATGAAATTCCCATTATTGTTTTGCAGATACCAAATACATTTGCATGGTGTACACTTTCCATCGAATTCATTGATAGACGTTGGCTCTATGGATGAGTTGAATACCAGGATTTGATTTCAAGCTCCTTACATATGTTGCAGACAATGAAAGAATCTGCATATCTTCGGAATAGAAATTCTATTCTTTTCCAAAAATGCCCGTACCGCACTTCTTGACAACCATCAAAGTAAGACGTACATTTTCCAATATCCTTTCACACGTCCTTTTTTATGCAATTCGCTTGGTTCGTTGAATATTCTCAAACCTTTTTCTGCTTGCACTGGGAGTTGCTCCGAAGAAATTGAACATGTGCAATCGTATTTTATTCCTTACATTAAAATAACACCCAATTGGTTTCACGAGGACTACGGAACTCAACAAAGTACTAGGAAGTGAAAAAAATATTCTTGTAAAGAGGACTTTTGATGTGAGCATGTCTAGTGATCCATGAGGGAACAAAGTCTTAAATTACTTGACAGGAACAGCTTGCTGATGTGAATTTCTACAACGGATATGTCAAACACTCTGCCCATCACACATCCTAGATCCTTGAATATCCATTCACATAGAAGCCCCTTTGGATTTGCATAATTTGTAGATTTTGGTGTAGAAGCAGTTTACTCGATTGAGGAGTGGACGATTTGTGCGGATTGATTCAAGAGCGAGCAAATAAATTCGACATTATTTCCTTGTTCTTCACCGAACACAAAAAACACACACCCAAAAAGGTCCTGACATCTTTTTGAATAAAAAGGTATCATATTAGCCGGAAGGGTCGTTTATATTTGAATGAAATTAATTAACATGTCATTTCTCTGGCAATAAGTCGTTAAAGCTTTTGAATTAATGTTGTCATCACAACCAGGGGCTTGAATACGATTTTCTACTCATGTGATATGTTTGTTAGTACCTAAGCAAAGATTGCTATGATATTTGAGTTGGTTTTGCTCTGGCACTCATTGTGTGTGCTTTCAATTGTAATGTAGTAAGGCTATAGCAGAAGTCCATTCTTGTGTCAACTTTGGTGGGTGTTTGAGCAAGTAACAAGAATTCGTAGACTGAAATACTGTCATTTTTGTAAACATTTTCAGAATCAATTAAAATTGAAATTGAAGTGACGAGGGTGAAATTCATTGCAACGAGATTTATGTTTGTGACTTGCTAGTAAAAAAAACCGTAAATCAGCATTCCTGCAACTGTCGTTTGTAAAAGATGACGCAAGTAATAGGTAGGTAAGTACATATAAGTAAAATATTTGCTTTTTTTCAGAGGTGTAGTAGGAAGGGGTGAAAAGGGCGCAAGGTGTTAAGGGTGGGAAAATCCTACGTATTTATGAAATATTACCCAAAATTTTAAAAAAGAAATAGATTTTGTTAGAAATGCATTTTTTTTTTGTTGTAATAAAACTGAACTTGTTTCCAATTATATCCGCACGTTTGTTTTCTATATTTCCATAATCCAAAACTACTGCAATCATGGTAGGTAGGTAAGTAGAAATGGCGGCCACGAGCATGTCTTGCTCAATAGCCCAATAAGCGGTGCCATTTTGATAGCATAAGCTCGTCCTTTCATGAGCTCAACTATACCAGAATTTCACAGGCTCACGGTTTAAGTATCTAGGAGTACCCGTTTCAAAAGTCATTGAGGTTCGTCTCAGCACCATTTCGTCGTATCTTTGTAGTTATATATAACCTACAGTACTATCATGGAGCGTGATTTTTTATTGCGAACTCTACCCTGGTGGTGGCGCTAGATTTTACAGTGGAGAGTAGGATAAGATACAAAACGTGTAGCTTTGTATTATAACCTATAATATTATCATGGAGCGTGATTTTGTATTGTATTGGATTCTACAGTGGAGAGTAGGATAATGTAATATTTTTGCTAGGTTCGTTAAATAAAACTTATTACTCTTTCTAGTATTTCTTCTTTATTTTTTACTTTCCAAATCACAACAATATATCTCAATTTATAATCAACTCAAATACTTTATTCAAATCAAAATCACACTTGTTTTACACTTTCCACAATCCGATAAGCAGAGTTTTGCACACTTCCGTAATCAAAAATCAATTGTGTTGTGCTCACCGCGAACACTCCCTTATATACTCATGTTAGTTGTTCTCGAAAATTTTCTAGATGGTTGGAATAAGGGGAAATACATTTGACATTGGAAAAGAGCTTTTTGTTTCTTCCATAAATTAGATATGCAATTTTCCAGATGGCGCTGTAGTAGTATAAAGCTCTGTTCACAACAATAACATACAAAAGAAGTAGTAAAAAACAGAATACTTTATTATAAAATTTAGCAGAGACAAATGTAGCAAGTAGAGCTGTGCCAATCGTTTATTTTGAAAGATCGAATAAATCATTGATTGATTGGTTCAGTGATTCGATCTTTTCAATCAATCGTTCATTCAATCAAAATTATTTTTTTATCCAGCAGTTTCGTTCCGAACGAGATAAAGACCGACACGAAATGTTTTCTATCGTTCATTTAACTAAAAAATTTTTTTTCCAATCGTTTCGTTCTAACCGAGCCCGAAACAATATGAAAATGAACGAAATTTCGACTTCGTTCACGCATCACGCCATCTTCTATTGTAAATAAAATGAAGCATAATACGTTCTGCTTCATTTCCATTATTATTTGGTATGTATTGTGAAATAATTGGGAACAAGTTGAATGAACGAAACATAACTTTTTTTCGAAAGTTTCAGTTTCAAAAGATATTAGGATTGATTGATTTGGTGTACTGTGATTGCAATCAATCAGTCTTTTTGGTGAACGGGTGACAAAGACCGAATCAATCGCTATTGACACAGCTCTAGTAGCAAGTACTGTCCCTATACTTAAGATGTCTTCTTGATAGTATACTATACGTTTTATATACAAAGGTCGTATCAAGAAAAGAGATTAAACCCTCGATCTTCAGTTCAGATAATTCGAAAAAGTCGACAAGCAATAACTTTCTGAATAATTCTGGCCAGAGCAGGATATTTACAGAGGAAATAAATGACTCCTTTTCCTGCTGATCCCCCCAACTTCGAAAATGAGTACTGCAAGGAATGCGAATGTTTACCTAATGCCGAGTGTCCAGTGCATGTTGCAACTACTATGTATTGCCTGAGTCTGCAAATAGGGTAATTTGTTTCGAATTTATTATAGGCAGGCCAAATCTTCTTAGATATAATACGGTTAGTCAAATTGCTTCACCTGCGGCTTAAGAACAATTGAGAGAGACATGAATGGCTGATTCTTCTCTGGAGATTTCGTCAAAGCGTTTATTCAATTGTGACCCAGAATCAGGCTCGCAAGTCCATCCCGGCATTACTAGACCAATTTATAGGATGAAAAAGCCGAATTAATGGCTTTAACAGCCACCTGGTTATCTGTAAAAATGGTCGGATTCGGCTTTTGATTTGGATCAATGTTTAAGTATTTTGCATGTTTCCCTTTTTTCCAGTTGTTTAGCTCAAAAAACACTGGCAAAATCAGGTAGCCGAAAAGAATCTTTATCTCAAGTACGATTAATTCGACAAAAATTTGATGAATGATCTTTCGCATCTGGTTCCAATTGAAACTGGTTTCTTGAGTAATATGTGCTTCCAAAACTGATGCGTGTGTCTTGAAGTCCCATTTTCGAAAAATATTTCAACATTGTCCTGGTAATAATTTCACTCTGTTTGCTCAATGCTTTTCGTTATCCTTGTGAGTTCATTCCGTCATCAATATAACTTAAGAATTGGTCACAGCCGCGCCATTGTAAGTCATCTGGATATACCTTTTTTCATCTCTACGAACTTTTATTTGCTGATTCACTTTGAAGTTTTATAAATTGGTACAAAGTCACATAGAAAACCGAAAAGTTAAGTTATTTTCTAATTTTTTTATACAAATTTGACGGATACCTTCGGGTATTAAAAAATAAAATGCACGACTGGGTCGCACGAACTTGCTCCTATGTAATCGACTGGGAATTTTAAAAACGAATGTTATTAGAGAAAACTGTTCAAAAGAATAAAATAAATTTTTAAATTCTTTTAGTAGTAACAGAATGCTATGCAAGTAAGAATTTATGCAAGAACAAAAATATTAAAGTCCTTGTAGTGGTTTCTTTATAAGAAGCTTTTATATACAAACTTTTTAAAAGCTTTTTAAGAAAAAAATTTGGTACGCTAATTTAAAGTTTTAATTATTGTTCAAATAAAAATTAAATTTACGAAAAGAAATATTGACCCGTTTCGGAGATATCGAATTTTCAAAAAAAAGAAAAAAAATAGATTTTTTTTTCAAAAATTCAAAAAATATTTATTTTAAAGTTTTGAAATGCAATGTGTTTTAGACTTTTTAGAAGCTTCTCTATAAAAATTTTCATTAAGACCCGTTATGTGGATAATGAGAAATTCAAAATTCGAAAAAATGGTTCTATGGTAGGTACAAGCTGTAATATCTTAATTTCAAATTTTTTTTTTCATTAAATTAAAGATCGTAAAAATTAATTGAAAGAAAAAAATTTTATCAAAATTCTAGGTGCCGTTTTCGAGAAAAATACGATTTTTGAAAACAATTTTTTTTAATTTTTTTAGCATTTGTATGGTAGGTACCTTTATTTTTAGGTAATATAAAAAAAAAATTTTTACATTTTGTAGATTATATTGAGAAACTTTTATTTATCAAGTTTAAAAAAAAATCTAGCATTGGGTTTTCGAAATATTGAGTTTTGAAAAAAAAATTTTGAAGTTTTTTTTAAAAATCCAAAAAAAACTGTTTTGAAAATTTGAGTACACAATTCTATTTATGTTTTTGGGGAGCCTTAGCAAAAAAAAAATGATCAAAATCTGTTGAACAGTTTTTGAGAAAAAAAAAATGATTATAAAATTTCGAAAAAAATTCTTATGGGGGGTACCGTTATTTTTGGTCTTAAAAAAAAAAGAAAAAAACGTGTGAGGGGAAAAAATTAAAAATGATATCTACCAAGTTTAAAGAAAATCGGCCTAGTCGTTTAGCCTGTAGTCGAACAGACAGACAGACAGAATTGCGAGACCCACTTTTTTAGTCTTCGCTATCATCGTAATGTCAACTTTGATCAAAATCTCGAGTTCAATTTTTTTTACGAATGCATAACTTGCCTTATAGTACCTATAAGTCGCAAGTAAAAAACATCTATAAGTTTAGTTCCACTTTGGCCAATGGGAAGTGCGTTAGAGGTTAGACTATCATAGGTTCGATTCCCAACTAAAAGAATTAACAAAAATTTTGTTTTTAGGAGTTCTGCTTCTTACGAGGAAGTGACAAATCCTGAAAGAGAATCTCTTATCATGGAAAGTGCTTATTTTATCTTAGCCTAGCCGTTCGGTCTCATCAGAAATTTGCTGAGGTCGCGAACGCATGCATGGTTGAGAGTTGTAAGCAGCGTTGCCGCCAAAGAAAAAATTTTCGTGCCACACTCTTTGAAAAAACGTGCCATTTGTGACATTTTCGTGCCATATGAAAAAAAACTCAAGTTATTTTTTTTAAAATAAATTTTAATAAAATACTATTACAAGCAAATAACAAACAAAAAATCACTTCCACTATTCGTGTATAGGTATTTGCCAGAAACAGGAGGTTTTGGCAAGTTCATAATAAGTAATAAGTATGTATTATGTATGTAACTACCTATATCACATCACATGATGAGTACCTATTATTATTATTTGAAAATATAAAGACGTAATAAAACTTTGTTATAATAAGTTAAATAAATAAATTAGCTGGAGGTTTGAAATTTTGACAATTATTAGGCTTAATAATTTCATTATATGACATTATAGCATTAATTGTTTTGTATGACAGTCTGTTTTTGTTGTTTTAATATTATTTAGCTTTGAAAACACTCGCTCTGCTGATGCACTTTCGTGAGGCAAACTAAGAAGAATCAACATAAATTTTGAAATATTAATGAACATTCCTTCGTCAATATTGTTTTTTAATCTGTACAACTTAACCTAGAACGTTTTTGAATCTTCAAGAAAAATACTTTCGGCTAGTCCAATCTCAATTTTTTTTCTTATTTCGCCAAAAAGAACATCTTTCTCGCACTCTAAAGCCCCTTTTAGAAGATCATTTCAGTTTCAGTCTCAGTTGAGCTATCAGTTAAGCTTTCAGTTAAACGGATGTATAAATGCAAAAACTGAAACATTTAACTGAGACTGAAACTGAAACTGAAAATGATGAAATTCCCATAAGTTTTCAGTTCAGTTATCAGTTGAACTGATTTGTAAATACTTTTCAGTTCAGTCGTCATTTCAATTTTAGTTTGCGGTGATTTATTAAGCGACAAAACTATAGCTATTGCAATAAGGCTTTCATCGTCCATTACGCAATGTATTTCCTCTAATTTTCTACTGATACCAAAATATTGAAGTGTGGCAAAATACTTTAGGTAAAATAATGAAAAAAAATGTGCCATATTGAAACTTTTCGTGCCACCGTGCCACGAGAAAATTTCCGTGTCAAAATGGCACGATCGTGCCACATCGGCAACGCTGGTTGTAAGTCACTACTCACTAGGTTCCAGTTCTCTACGAAGTGTTGTGAGTTGTGAGTCTGACTCTTATATATTTCTCACTTTATTTGCAAGTGCAAGTTAAAGAGGAGAACAAAGTGATGAACCGTTCAATCGTCCTAACAAAGGTGGTTACTCGGCCATTTATATGCGCCAGCTGTCCTTTTGCCAAACTGAGCGAATGATTATCACAAACAAAAAAAAATAATAAAAGTCAGAAAATTCCCAAGGTTTTCTAGTGCAACACGATAGAGTGTTGCAACGTAACCGTTGATGCAACCTAAATAGTTTTGTGTTCATAATGCTAGTGTATCGATTTTTTAAAAATCTCTAGATTTTAAATTTAAAAAAAACTTACCGTAGTAGAATTAGCAACAGATCAGGAGCACTGGCCTGAAGTGCTACGCGTAGTGGTGATGCTTTACCGCATGACTCTATTGGAATATCAATAAATCTGAAAAAAAAAAATCATGCACAGAAGGGTTATTCGATACAATTTTTGTTTTAATCCCCTAAATCTATAAATCCACAAAATTTAAGGATTAAAAGATTAAATCCGGTAATCAAAAATTAATTTTTTTTATTTATTTAACATCAATCAAATATAACATTGTGGGATATTTCGTGTATGTGTATATCATGCAATTCAGATAAGAAGAAGTCGGCCATCATCGGCCGTTAGCACTCGCCGTTGACGGTGATGGCCTGGCCAACCTGGCAATTGTTCGTCGTCGTTCTATGAAAATTCCCTAAGTCCATTTTTTGTGTGTTTGAGATATTTGCATTTAAACTTGGAAATTAATATAAAAAATCCAAAAATTATCAGAATAGTACGATCTCAGGCTTCAATTGTAGAATGGGTTTTGCGTAGCCATTGTGCAATAAAATTTTTTGCAAATAGTTTATCCGAAATGGATTAAATAAAAATTGAATCACATTTTTTTTTAAGATGGACTTAAGAGAGTTTTCATAGAACGACGACGTGTTATAGTGTGGATTTTGAGCATCACAAATTCTACAATACTTCTTTTTGAGGAACCCATTCATCCAGAAATGGTCCTCGTAGCTGAATATGATTCTTCGACCGAAATTGGAGTCAACTTCCAACTGCTCTAGATCCGAGAAAGCGAACATATAACGTTTACTCTGAGCTCTTGGGTCAGTGGAAATTTGTGCGCGTGTAGCCCCAAGTCAAGACGCGAAATTCACTAAGCTGTCGTCTGCAAAATTGACGCGAAATTCACTGCCTTGGCGCTCTCACAGACAGCGCCGTTACTTTACAGATTTGCATTTGGTTGACGTACGAATATTGACGGATTATGACATTACGAATACTTTCCTCAGAAAGACGATTATGGCGACCATAAAATGGGCAAAATGTTAATCGAACCAAAGACCCACTTTCATAAAACAATTTAATAATTAGCGCATAATATTGAACACTTTAGGTAGGTAGGTAGAGATGGTAGTCGCCAGCCAACTGGGCCCGCGACTCAATTAGCGCTGGGGTGCGCCGTTTTGATACCATTAAACTCGTGTCAACCTAGTAAGGATTTAGTACGGAAGAAAATGGCTTTTATATACTTTAGCGGAGCATTACTAAAGCCATTTTGTCGCATTCAGAAAGATAATCAGATCTTTGATTTTCTTCTCCGAAAGTTCGCTGGGGTCATCGAGGAAGGCTTTGCCAAAGGAAGCCATCCTGTAATTTGCTAAGGCGGGGCAATCGCAAAGAAAATGAACCACAGTTTCTTTTTCTTGTGGATCTCCACAACTACGGCAGTGTGGGTTGTAGGGGATGCCTAGCTTTCTTGCATGTTCACCTATGGGCCAGGCTATGTCGCGCCTGGGTCTGCATATTAGATCGTTGGAACGTGAGTTGTTGTAAGTAGGCCATATCTTTCTTGATATGACACAGTTTGTGAGACTGCTCCACCTACGGTTGGATTCATTGAGAAAAATCGAGAAGATTTTTCTCTTCATAGCACCAAGAGGAATATTTACTTTTTCCGCTAGTGAACTATGTAAGGCCGAGCCTTGCCGAGCTAAAGCGTCAGCCTGTTCATTACCCTCTATGTCACTGTGACCTGGAACCCAAATGAGAGTGACCTGGAGGTCAATGTTCAGACTCGCCAGTTCGTCCCGACATTGCTGGACAAGTACTGAGGTAGATGTAGCTGATTTAATGGCCTTAATGGCCGCCTGGCTATCTGAGCAGATAGCTATATTTCTGAATTGGTTTTGGTTAGATTGGAGCAACTTGCATGCCTCCTTGATTGCTAGTATTTCAGCTTGAAATACACTCGCAAAGTCTGGTAGTCTGAGGGACTTGGAGATGTTATAGGACTCGGAAAAAATTCCTGAACCAACACCGCACTCCATCCTAGATCCATCAGTGAAGATTGTCGAATCGAAATCCTTTGTGACAACGTCATTTTTCCAATCCTCTCTGGTGGGAAAAATGGCTTTGAAATCCCCGCTTTGGCCAAGAGGAGGTACGCAGCAGTCGGCGTTCGCTAAGAAAATATCCGGAGGAATCAATTTTGTTATGTTTCCATGACCATAGGGTTTGGAGAACCAACAGTTAGATTCTTTAAGTCTTACAGCACTGCATGCCGCTAGGTATTTTATATGAAGGTCGAGTGGTAAAAGGTTCAGGATAACGCTCAGGGCATCTGTTGGGCATGATCTGAGAGCCCCTGTAGTGCCGATGCTAGCCGTTCTTTGAACCCTTTTAAGTTTTCCGACGTTATATTGCTTGCTATGTGCAGGCCACCAAACAATCGATCCGTAAGACAAAATTGGCCGTACCACTGCAGTTTACGTCCACAAAATCATCTTCGACTGAAGGCCCCACTTTTTACCAAAGGTCTTTCTGCAGGCATAGAAAGCTATACAGGCTTTCTTAACCCGTTCTTCAATATTTACCTTCCAATTCAAGTTGGGGTCGAGAATAACTCCAAGGTATTTAGCTTTGGAAGATAAGGAAAGAGTTTGACCGTTAAGTCGAGGTAGGGTGAATGTAGGTATTTTAGTCCTGGTAGTAAAGAGCAACAGTTCCGTCTTACTCTGATTAACTCCTAGTCCACTACTAGTGGCCCAGTTGCTAACTCTTTTCAGAGCCACTTCAGTGATTTCACTGATCACAGTGGTAAACTTACCTGATACCAATAAAACCAGATCGTCAGCATACGCTACAGTTTTTACACCACTACCTCTGAACTTGACGAGAATTTTGTCCATGACTAAGAGCCATAGAAGAGGGGAGAGAACACCACCCTGGGGAGTTCCCCTACCAACATGCTTAGTAGAAATTGTGTTTCCTAACGTTGCTTGGATCCTTCTGTCACTGAGCATAGATACAATCCATTTGGATATGAAACTTTCTACACCAAAGTGAGCAAGTGATTCGCAAATGGATTCAGTTAGGACGTTATTAAAAGCACCCTCCACGTCTAGGAAGGTTGCTAGGGTATATTCTTTGTAGTGAATCGTCTTCTCTATTGTACGCACTACTTCATGCAGGGCAGTCTCCGTAGACTTGCCTTTTAGGTATGCATGATTCATCAAGAGGACGACCCTCTAGTAAAACTCTGATGTGAGTAACAAGGATGCGCTCTAGTGTCTTTAGAGCAAAAGATGTCAGACTAATAGGCCTAAAGTCCTTCGCGGATTCATGACCTCGTTTGCCGACCTTCGGAATAAAGACCACTCTTACATGTCTCCATGACTCGGGTACATGATTGAGATAGAGACAACCTTTGAAGATCATTTCCAGCCATGGTACTGCCAAGTCTTGCAGTTTCTGCAGCATAATTGGGATTATGCCATCAGGGCCAGGTGATTTGTAAGGGGAGAAAGTATTAATCGCACATGAAATACTATCTCCTGTTATAACAGAATTGATTTGCTCCCTATGAGCTATAATGGCATTTGTAGTGCTAAGCGTTTCGGGGTAGCTATTTTGCAAACTTAATAAATAACAGACAATTTGACAAATGTAGCTTTAACAATATGACACCAGTCACATGTCAAAGCTCAAAAATCATTATTGGAAAACCATTTACAACTGACACAAAATGCTAGTCGACTAAGTTCGATTTTAATACATTTTTAGACTTTTGACAGATCCGGATAGAAAAAAAAATTAATCTTTTTAACAAAAGAAAATGTCCATATGATAAATGTCGAATAAGTTTGGTATGCTTCAAATCAAGCCTTACTAAAATTGATATGGTTTATTTGTTTTTTGTAAAAACAGAAACACTTATTTTTGTTTTCGGAAAAAGATTTTAGTTTGAAAACCGCACAACTACTCAATGAACACAGCCATTGAGATATAAATGAAACATAAAAGAAGAAAAATAGATTTCATACGATTTTTGTATAGAGTATGCCCAAGAATCAATTTTGGAGGTAATAGCTTGGAAACACCTTGTATAAAAAAAAAAATATATCTTAAAAAAATCGGAGCTGCTTTTTAAAGGTTTTAGGATTTAACGCTTTTCCGCATAGTTTGCAAATTTACTCGTTCATATTTCTATACGTGCGTTAGGTAATTTTAAATAACTATTATCAAATCTTTTAGGAACCGGTTTATATTTTATTAAGGCTTAACGAGTACAAAATTCCCAAAACCTACGACAAAGGATTTCATGCAATATTCCATACCGGAAATAACGATTTCTGCTATAAACGCCGTTTATACTACTACACTCGCATAACTATGTGCTATAGCATAATAAATTGGTATAGATTTTTGTATCTTTTCATGCATAGGTGACTTTATATACTGGTGCTGACATAGCTTCCGCTATACGTTCCCTACTTAAAGGATAAACCAATATCCCAAAACATATTATTTTCCAACAGATATCACAAACAAAAAAAATAACAAAAGAATCCTTTCAATATGGAGTTTTCGCTACAACACAGTTTAAATATGTGACCTACATAGTCCCAGATGTAAAGATATTGAAGATAGGATATTAAAAAACTGATAGACTACCATCTTAAGAAATGTGCTTAAGAGTAAAGGTTTCTTAAAGGCCGGCAGTTTATACCATCGAATCGTGCAACAAATCTTGACACATTTTTGGCGAAACAGGATCATAGCATTTGGTATTTCTGATAGAGTTTGTCATCAAACTCTCTGGTCGAAAATGTGTTCCTTTGGCATCGAAGAATATATTCTTGGTTAAATTTAGAGTAACCTTTCAAACCACTCAGTACAAGTTGTATTGCAAGGTTGCAAATCAGTCATAAAATAAATGTTGGTTTGCCCCAGGGTTCCGTTTTGTCTCCCACTCTCTTTCACAATTTAATCAATGATTTTCTGTCTGAAACTTCTAATCCGATTTGGATCGGCAGCGTACGAAAAGCTCATTAATTTCTGATCTCGACAGCCTCGTCCAATGGGGAATGCAAAACTTCATAGAATTTCTTCGTTGAAGTAAAACCATCCACTTTGTCGAAATTTTGTACTCCTGATCTGAATAATATCATTAAAGCCTGTATTCGTCCCATATTTAGGCTGGTGCCACAGTATTCCACTTGAGTCTTTTGTAGAATCCAAAAATGAATATTGAATATTATAGGTGATACAAATATATTTGAAACAATGGCATCTCTAGATCACCGTCACAATAGTTCATGCTTTTCATTGTCTTATCGTTGTTTTTATAAACAGTGTTCTGGTTAAGTACGCAGTTGCATTCCTTTTCTCAAACAATTTACAATTCTCAGCTTACTCTTGATCCCAATGTTGGATGGTTGGATGTACTGGTAAATTCAGCGGAACAGGCATGTGCAATGCTTTCGCCTTCTCAATAGTTCTCCCCCATTCCGATATTCAGACATTCAAAACCGGTATTTTCTTTTAAATTCTCTACAACTTTCCGTAAAGGGCACTCAAACAGTTTAAAGGAAGTTATAACCCTTTAAGTGTGCAAAAATTTAGTAAAAAAATCAGCTAGAGTAAAAATTACAAAATTTTTTATTTTCTATAAAATGCTTTTTTCATACCCCACGTTATGGAACTGAGCTCATAGATTCACAAACTATGCAACAATATAAAATCACAAATGTTAAGTCTTAAAAAAATTAGCAAGACATACCCCTATAGTTGGCAACATTAACTTTCGAACTTTAAGACCTGCTAAAAATATAATCTCTATCGAAAACTTATTCCTCATAAAATCACTCCCTTTTGTGTCGATTCCATTACGTCGGATATTGAATTCAACCTCGTAGATCAAATTGAAATAATTCTTAGGAAAAGTGTCTTGGAATAGATAATATTACTTAAAATATAAATTTGTATTTATAAGTAAGAACTTGAATAGCTTTGACTCACAAAAAGGAATATACTTAAAATTGCTGTAAACAGGGGCGAACGCAGGAAGGGGTTTTAGGGGTTCAAACCCCCCCCGAAACGACCAAAAAAATAAGGGTTAATTTCGTTAAAAAAAAATTGTTATTTTCGTGCCATAAATTCTTCTGCTAGTGTTGTTTTTTTCTTACGACTTATAAGTACTATAAGACAAGTAATGCATTCGTAAAAAAAATCAAACTAAAGATTTTTATCAAAGTTGATATTAATATGATAGTGAAGACGAAAAATGTGGATCCCAAAATTCTGTCTGTCTGTCTGTTCGACTACGGCCTAAAAGGCTGGGCTGATTTTCGTTAAACTTGGTAGATATCGTTTTGATTTTTTCGCCCCACACGTTTTTTTTCCTTTTCTTTTTAAGATCAAAAAATAACCTGCCGTACAATTTTTTTTCGAAATCTTATAAATATTTTTTTCTCAAAAACTGTCCCACAGAATTTTGAAAAAAAAATTCATAAAACTTCATTTCGTCATTTTAGGTAGAAAATAGTTGAAAAAAATTTTTACAAAAAATGGTTGATCTTGGAAGCCCCCTTGGAACCATTTTTTTGGTTTTTGATTTTCTCGAAAACAGTACAGCCGATTTTAATCATTATGAAGCACCTTCAAAGTTTTATTTTTTCTGGAAACTCAATATTTCGAAAAACCCTTGCTCGATTTTTTTTAAACTTGATAAATAAAAGTTTTTTAATATAATCTACAAGATCTGAGGAAAAAAAATTGTTTTACCTAATAATAAAGGTATCCACAATACAAATGTTAAAAAATGGTTTTTGAAAATCGTATTTTTCTCAAAAACGGCTCCGAGAATTCGGATAGTTTTTTTTTGTTTCGATTAATCCTTACTTTTAGAGAAGCTTCTAAAAAGTTTAAAAAAACATTGCATTTTAAGACTTTAAAAAAAATATTTTGTTAATTTTTGAAAGAAAAAAATTTATGTTTTTTTTTGAAAATTCGATACCTTAAAAACTGCTCAATATTTTTTTTGTATTGTAAATTAAATTTTTATTCGAACAATAATAAAAAGTTTAAATATGCGTACCAAATTTTTTTCTTAAATATGTTTTAAAAATTTTGTACACAAAAGCTTATTTTTTTAAGAAACAACTAAAACTAATTACAATTTTGTTCTTGCATAAACTAATATTTGCTCAAAACACATGTCATCCTACTACTAAAGGAGTTTTAGTCATTTAAAAAATGCTTTTTCTCTAATAACATTCATCCCTATTACAGAATTCGGCGAATGAGCTAAAGTGATAGTTTCAATTCATTTCCAAACTTTTGCTATTACTGAATCCGACGAATGAAAGTTGAACGAATGTCGGTAACAATGCCTGCACCACTGAAATTTTGTTCAACTTATATGGTATTACAGAATTCGCAATCCATTCGCACTCTATACAATTTCTATCATTTTACATTCGCACCAATTTCGAGACGAATCTGAAGTGAATTTTTGATTAAACGAAAATAAACAATGGAGAGTACAAAAATGTAAGTCAGAAGCTTATCATACTGAATGCTAAAGTGTTTGTTTAACAAATTTTAATAGAAAACGCACAAATAGCAACGCAACCAGAGAGCAAGAAATCTAAATAAAATAAAAAAAAAGAGCACACGGTTGTTTTTGAACCGTCCGCCATCTTCGTACTAACCACTGTCACAGATGCTTGATTTCGTTGATCGAAAGCGATACTATTATCACAGCCTAGGCCAGTTGAATAAATGTGTCGATACGAAAGTTCATAAATGATAAGGTAATTTTAGGAATCGACAATGTAGTTCATCCGACGAATTTCATAATTGAGTTTTACAGCGGATGCGAATCAAGTCAACTCACCGGGAGTAAAATTCTGCGAATTCTGTAATAGACATGATTAATTTTTGATTTCGTATAACTCTTTTTCCTATGATCGCAAAAGTACAACAAGTTATAACTTCACGTATTAATATATGCCCGATTTAGTTTTGCAGATTTGGACCACTAGGTGAACCTAGAACTTATTATAACTCTATTGTTAGGTACGCTTATGGAATCACTTACATTCTGTTTCTTTTGTTTCGTTAATGATATTATACGAACCAAATAATGGCCTCCATCACAGGGCCCGTAGTAAAAGTCTAACAATTAATTCCGGAATAAAAATGCCCAAATGGGAAGCACAAAAACCGCCCTCGTAGTGAATATTTTCCAACTTTTGGTAACATTATTCAAATTTGCCAAATAGGTATCCATTGTAACATCCTTATGATGTTTTGTTTTTGCGATTAGCTTTATGAAATTGTTCCGATAGGTCCTATCCCTAAGAGCAAATATTATTTAGTTATAACATATTTATGTTAATTACAATAAAGAATATATGTAATTACAAAGTACAATATAGTAATAAAATAATATATTTATGAAAATCTCATATTTTTTTGAAAACCCCCCCCGAAATTATTTTCTGCGTTCGCCCCTGGCTGTAAACTTCCAAAAAATGTTGAGATAAAACATTAGTTCGTGCGTCAATAAAGTGTTTTAAAAGCAAGACTTTATAAATTGAAAAGGCTAGAGTTAAAATAATATCGATTTCCTTTAAAGTGCTAACCAAAAATTTCTGAAGATGCTTAGAATGGTCAACGAATTACAGCATATAATTAAAGGTAAGGCCGGCACAGGCATCTCTGCTTAATGTTGATTCCTGTATTACCTCTCACTACTTGTCACTTTCATCTGTACATTTCGAATTTTTGGATAGAGATATTAATAGCGAAGAAGTTCATCCTGAGAAGAGAATACATAACAGAGCATCAGAAGAAGACTGGATAACCTTTGAATATCCAGTCCAGTGATACCACTTTACTTCAATTGAAGTAGAACTCCTTTTATATTTCGAAATATTTTAAAATCTAGTTCCCACGTTGCACCATCAGTAAAATACCAAAATATTGAAATTTACATCATTTTAAAAATCCTTGTTTCAACCAACTTCAATTTTACAAAAGCACAAATCTACTTCTTTTTCTATATTTCACTAGTATGTTGCACAAAAAAAATGAATGTCAACACAATAAAAATACACAAATTAGTAATTTTTAAGGCATAGAAACTCACCACACAGATGTGTTTACGAATTTCATGAAAATTTTGCTTGCGTGTGTATTTTTATTTTGAAATTAAATTGTATTTAACTATAGTAATTTTGATGTTTTTCCTTATAAAAGAAAGTTTTATTAATAAATTATTTCCTTATATACAAATTTCCTAAAAATTAAAACAAATGTATTGACAATTTTAAGTATTAATTAATAATATACATTTAAGGACATTTTTTTTAAACAATATTATTTAAAAATGAAAGAAGCTCCGATATAAAAATTTTGATCGAATTCGGTAAGGTCGAAAGTCATGAGAAAGTAGAAAATCAAAACAAAACGTACAGTTATAACATTTTTGTTGACCCAAATGTAGACAGAATTGTTGGTATGGTCTACACATAATTTTTACTTGCGACATAGCTACTATAAGGCAAGTTATGCATTCGTAAAAAAAAACGAACTCGAGATTTTGATCAAATTTGACATTACGATGATAGCGAAGACTAAAAAAGTGTGTCTCGCAATTCTGTCTGTCTGTCTGTCTGTCCGTTCGATTGCAGCTAAACGGCTCGGCCGATTTTCTTCAAACTTGGTAGATATGGGTTTTAATTTTTTTCCCCCGGATGTTTTTTGATTTGATTTTTTAAGACCAAAAATAACGGTACCTGCCATACGAATTTTTTTCGAAATTTTATAAATATTTTTTTTTCTCAAAAACTGTACCACAGATTTTTAAAAAAAAATTCATAAATTTTTTTTTAGTTAAACCTAGGTAATGGTTGAAAAATTTTTTTCAAAAAATGGTTATTTCTGGTACCCCCCTTGGAACCATTTTTTGTATATGATTTTCTCTAAAACGGTACCACCGATTTTTATCATTTTTTTTATGTTAAGGCTCCCCAGTAGTTTCAATATTATTGTATATTCAAATCTTCAAAAAATTTTTTTTTTGGATTTTAAAAAAAAATTCAAAATTTTTTTTTGAAAACTCATAATTTCGAAAACCCCATGCTCGATTTCTTCAAAACTTTATAAATAAAAGTATTTTAATATAGATTATAAGATTTAAGAAAAAAAAATTGTTTTACCTAAAAATAACGGTACCCTCCATACAAATGTTAAAAAATGGTTTTCGAAAATCGTATTTTTCTCGAAAACGATTCCGAGAATTTTACTTAAATTTTTTTTCTTTCAATTAATTTTTAAGATCTATAATTTAATAAAACAAATTTTGAAAACAAGATATTACTGACTGTACCTACCATAGAGCGATTTTTTTAAATTTTGAATTTCTCATTATCGGCATAACGGATTGTAATGAAATTTTTTAGAGAGAAGCTTCTAAAAAGTTTAAAAAACATTGCATTTCAAAACTATAAGAAAAATATTTTTTTGAATTTTGAAAAAAAAAATCGTTTTTTTTTTTTTGAAAATTCAATATCTCGAAAACGGCTCAATATTTTTTTTGTAAATTTAATTTTTATTCAAACAATAATAAAAAATTTAGATTGGCGTACCAAAATTTTTTCTTAAAAATGTTTTAAAAATTTTGTATATAAAAGCTTATTTTTTAAGAAACCACTACAAAGACTTATAATTTTTGTTCTTGCATGAACCTATATTTGCTTGAATCACATGGCATTCTATTTTTACCTCTAACTACTAAAGAAGTTGTTTTAGTCGTTTAAAAAAATAATGTTTATGCTTATGAACAGTTTTTCTCTAATAACATTCATTTTTGAAATTCTTAGTTCATTACATAGGAGCAAGTTCGTGCGACCCAGTCGTGCATTTTATTTAAATTCCTAGTCTATTACATATGTAGGAACAAGTTCGTGCGGCCCAGTTGTGCATTTTATTTTTTTAAGGAAACGAGCTTCAAAAAACAATCGATTTCAATTTTTCCTCTAGGCTGCACGTTGAAGTATAAACCTGCAAGCAGACGAATTCACTACTTTTTCGAGTTGTAATGTCATGATGATGAAAATCTCGAGTTGAAATTTATCTAAAAGTAAGTAGAAAGTCATTTTAAAATTTACTTCGATTTTTCTCATTTTACTTCACTTTTTTCTTCAAATCTACTTCGACTGTTTTTCCGGAAGTGGTAACGCTGATCCAATCTGCTTTTGGCATTGTGATTGTGTCAGATCTCTTATGTGGAAATGTGTCGCCTTTTGTCATAGTTTTATTAGAGGGTTGGGTAATGGGCATATATATTTATTGAATGGTCTTTTCAATTCAGTACTATGAACTAGTACTGGCTTCATTGAACAGTAGTAGTATAGTAGTAGTATACTCTGCATGGTTTTCCAAAAGGGATTTTTAAATTTTGACAGAGTGATTGAGGCCATATTGTGGAAGTTTTTTCTGTCAATTTAACTCTTATTTAATGAATCTGTCTTGCCATTGAGAGTGGACTATTGGCAACTAGGTTCAAATCAACCGGTCCAGTGAACAATCCACCTGCACCTGAAGGTCAAAAAAAAAGGCAAGATCTGCCAAAAATATCGTCGCTTCCATGAGAGTGCGCAGGATAATTCGAGGCGCTCAATTACTCCATTTTGCAGACCAGAACTTGGTGAATTTTGAGTCGTGAGAGTTAAACAAAAATTAGACGTTACGGATCCGCGCAATGCAGCAAAGCTGCTACGGATATTTCAATGATATAATATTTCATAAATAATGGCTTACATAAGCCTTCTAAATTAATAATTTTTTAATGATATCTTATTAACAGTTTGTTAAATTCAAATTTAACGTTAATATCATTTATGGAAAAAAACTTTTAGTACTACTATAGGGTGATCAGATAAGAATAATAAAGGAAAAGAACATTAAAAAAAAATTAACAACTGTATGAAATATTGAATTGATTTTGGTTTTTTTTGAAGCTTGAAGCTAAATTCATATAATCCAACATCATTCAAATGGCCAACTCTTCAGCTTTGCTGGCAGTACTGCAAGTGATCGGTGCAATTTTATGACTAGCAGCGATATTCCGCATCTCGAATGTTGACCTTGAGCTCGTCCAGAGTGATATGCTAGCTAGCGTAGTCTTAGCACGTCATGTAGCCCAAAAGCAAATTATCGAGTGGTGTCAAGTCCCATGAGGGTGGGGCCAAAAATAAGCCTGTACGATTTTTTGCCAAAATCCGGAACTCCGGCCAACATTTTGAGCACCAAATTAGCGAACTCACAATATCTATATGGTCATCCAGATGTAATGGCGAACCTAGCTTTATAATTATTTTGACAGCTGAATGTCATTGGTAACTTTGACAGCTGCTGAAACATAAAAATTGAAAAAAAAACCTATCACTGCCATCTGGTCACTCTTTAGTACAAATAAAATACTTCTTAAAAGTATAATAATTTGATCAAAATCATTAAAGTCACCTGCATAGTGAACTTTTAGTGTTATATCTACATTTTTTTTTAAACATGCAATGACTTAAGGTATACACAGACATAAAGGCAAATCTGCAGCACGAAAGTCCTTACGTGGAAAAGGTTACCCTCTTTTTAACTTACCTAACCATCGTTTCTTTCTCGAAATGAGCTAATAGAACTGGCAACTCAAGTCCTAAGCTCGTAGCATGATGCAGAAAATAGACCATGGCTCTGGTGTTTTCGTCCTTAGAAATGAATAATACACTTTAATGCGCTTAAATAATTTATTGGCTTCAAAGTTTTATGTTCACCTACCTGATCACGAAAATCACTTCGCCATCCGGCAATAAAGTGTGGTGCGTGCGTTCCGAATAATGCACCCAAGAATATGCGCTCAAATGTCTTTTCGCAAGTATAAATTTCCTCTGGAAAATACAAAAAAAGGGAAATTAAATAACTACTATTAACCAAGAACAAGGACACTAATTCGTTTAAAGTACTGTGTCCAACAAAAAGTTTTAATTAACTCTTGTAATGATGAGTTTAATTAAATTGGATATTTAAATCGAGTTTTGGGAAAAATTAAATTAAATTAAAGGTAGCTTCGCACGAACACCAACCTATGAAGGAGTTATGTGAGAATTTTCGAAATGTCATTTAAATTTCAAGCCAGATTTTATAGCAATGGCTCTCAAAACAATCGATCAGGAATTGTCAGAAAGTCGTGCACTGTTGTTTCTCTGCCCATCTTCACCACTTTCATGGGTCGAAGCTTATTTTGTTTGCATATTTTGCTCGAAATAAAGGGATAATGACTATTTTTAAAATGTTTTACCACAGTGCAAGCATTAGGAAAGTTGGAGAGAATTTAAAATGAGTTATCGATGCGCATTGGTTTTGAATGTCTGAATGTCTTGATGGGAAAGAAATATAAAGCATTACACATTCGTGTAGTATGGTTTAAGAAAATATCTCTGAGTTTAACAGTAAGTTGGACTCAAGGGTAAGTTAATGGACATTCCCTGAAAAGCGAGTAGAGTTTTATGTTTACATTGTTTAAGGGAAATAATGCAGCTGGCTATATCACTAGAACAGTTTTTTTCTATAAAAATATTTGGCTACAAAAGAGAGAGACATGTGGGGACGGTTCGGATCTAACGGCAATGCTATCGATATCAGAATTGACTAGGCTTATCATACACTGTTGTTCTAAGTCCACATCCGAGGAAAAAAGACGTGAATCTGAAAAAGAATATTACAAGTAGGAAGTTCTGTCGTCAGCAAACCAATTTAATGGATTTGAAGTTTTAGAAAAAAGATTATTGATGGAAATGATAAAGAGAGTCGGAGACAAAACGGTACCCTGTAGCATACCAGCATTTATTTTATGAACTTCAGACTCAAAACTTATACTGAACATTTCGAAAAATTGTTTCTAATCCATCGAAAAAGATATTCAATAATTCCAAGTGCATGCATTTTCGATGGGAGTGAGATTTTTTCCACTTTTCGATAAGATATAGATACCATCAGAGCACCGGTGGACTTATTGTGACGAAATTCATACTGGTGGTTATTGAGAAGCTTTCGTTCTTCAAGATATTTCTTGAGCTGATAATTTATCAAATTCCGTTTTCCATCCACTAAAAAAGAGACCAGTACGCGGTGGGTTTTTTGTTTTTTCTTGCCACGAATCAGAAGTCGGACGTATATTTTACATCTAATAGCGTTTATTATGACGCACAGAATTTTCTTCTCACTTCTGGAAATCGCTATGTTCTGTAAAAATGCCAAAATTTGGGGGTGGCCGTGGCGCGATGGATGTGTAGATACTCGCCTGTGAACCTCATTCATGATCACAGGTTCTATCCCCATGTTGTTCAGGCATAACACTAATAACATGTAATTGAGTTAAACTAGTATGCCCAACAAGGATGAACACGAATAAAATAATGTGAATTATAAGCAATATAGAAATAAGACACGGCATTCTCCGCTTTAGTTCAGCCGCCATCCCTGGAGATAAAATATCTGAGACAACAACCTTCAGTCTCAGAACATGGTGCCACACATCTTTCCTATCCTTCTTTCTCTTCCGTAAATTCAAGCCCGCGTTGTGTTGAAACATTTAAAGGGTAATCATAATCCCTTGAGCGCGGGTAGATTATAAAAAAAAAAAAAAAAAAAAAAAAAATTAACATGAATCCATTATAATCAAATTAAGAGACGACTTTAATATTTGACCGAAATAGACTGTTATGAACTTAATATTTTTGTGAACTCTAAATTATGAACCATTTATTGAACGAAACCTAAAAAAATAGACGGAGCACATATGGTCAGTTATATAGAGTCCATTAAATAATGCTTTATTTCGCTCAGATATTAAAGTCGTCTCTTAATTTGATTGTTGGTAAGGCCCAATGAGTTAAAATCTTTATTCAATACTTTCGTTGTTTTTTCGTCAATATTTTCGTCGTTTTAAGAGTGAAAAAGAATAAATAATTTGGGCCCTATATACAGGGTGTCCCACAGTCACCGCCCCAAATGAAAACCATGGATTCCTGAGGTCATTTTAAGTCGAAAACCTTAAGAGGTCATTTTCTCGTTTTCGTCCCGTTTTCGAGTTATAACGGTTTTTATTATTTTTCCCTTAACTGGCTTTATCTTTGCCAAACTGCGTCCGATTCGTAAGATTTTTTTTATAACCAATCAAGAATTTATTACAGTTTTAGTTTGTCCGAAGGCTTTTTTTCTGCGGACAACCGTTTCTCCGCAATTTTGCATCAAACCCAATTTTTTCGTTTTTTATGTAGTTTTTTCACTTTGATATCAATTTATTCAAAAAAACACGTTAATGAGTATTAATTTTTTTCACTTATTATTAAAGAATTAAATATTTTTTTTTCCTTAAAAAGAATACTAAATGTAATTAACAACAAATAAACAAACTGAGTGAATTTAAAAAAAAAAAATAATTTTTAAATACAAAATTAACTTTTTCTGAGCTAGTGTGGTTAAGAAAAGGACAAATAGATAAAGTTAATTAGTAAGACCGTTAACTAATGTAAACAGTAAAAAATTGCATTATGATTTGATGGTTGTAAATGTCTTTCTCGCGTGAACTAGTGTCCGCGTCGTGTTCTTTCACTTGATACTCCATTTTGGATTTGTTATTCAAGTTGTATTTTTTTCAATTATTTGCGAACAATGGATTACACTAATCAAGAATATCTGGAAATGTTATTAATATACGCTGAAATGGGACAACTTTATCTATTTGTCCTTTTCTTAACCACAATAGCTCAGAAAAAGTTAATTTACATTTAGTATTCTTTTTAAGGAAAAAAAATATTTTTTTTAAGAAAATGAACTGGGCTTTAATAATTAACGAAAAAAATTAATACTCATTAACGTGGTTTTTTGAAAAACATGATATCAAAGTGAAAAAAACAACTTAAAAAACGAAAAAAATTGGGTTTGATGCAAAATTGCGGAGAAACGGTTGCCCACAGAAAAAAAAGTTCTAAGACAAACTTAAACTGTATTAAATTCTTGATTGGTTATAAAAAAAAACTTACGCATCGGACGTAGTTTGGCAAAGATAAAGCTAGTTAAGGAAAAAGAGAGCAAAAATCATAAAAACCGTTATAACTCGAAAACGGGACGAAAACGAGAAAATTATCTCATAAGTTTTTCGACTTAAAATGACCTCAGGAATCCATGGTTTTCGTTTGGGGCGGTGACTGTGGGACACCCTGTATATGTGGACAGATAGAAATAGAATATACTACCTAGCTGTCAAACGTAAGCGTAACGCCATCTGTTGTAAGACACACAATTATTCGATTGTCATTTCCTCAATATGAATATTATTTTCTCTTTCGCACACGAAATGGAATTTTCAAATAGAGAAAGTGGAGTGTCTACCTGTCTTATATTCAATTATTAATTATTAATGTTTGTTGTTCAACTTATAAGTTAGGTTGTCATCTCCAGTTATATGTAGTTCCAATGTCAAAGTTTGAACTCGACAAACTTCAGTTCAACAATTTATTCGGTTTCCTAGTTTCGTTTAAGCCTTGAACAGAGTTAATTCTGTAGTTTAAGTTAAACTACACTAGTATGCCATTTAAATTCAGTTCAACGTTTGGAACCACTTGACAACATAATGGCAATACAACTGATGATCCATAGTGGGAGCAATTCTTGCTCTTAATATCATTAGAAATGGCCTCCCAAGCCTCGTGTGCTACTAATCAACGGAAACAAATCATACTTCTTGATTGTCAGAAAAATATTTATTGTTCTTTTGTGACTTTTTGGTTTTAGAGAGAAAACTAGTAACTACAATAATACTTACAATGCTGACAATTTATATCCTTCCAATTTAATTAAACTACTGAATTTCAGATTTCACTGTTAAATCATACAAGTTGAACTAAAAAGTTAAACTGAACTTCAGGTTCAGCTAGGAACGCACTTGCGATTTCAATCGCCGGATTTTTTAGTCGCAAAAATAGATCACATGAGTTTAAATGAGAATGAACGCACTTGATACCAACAAATCGTGACGATTTAAAGGTCGCAATTCGTTTCACTTTTCTTGCGATGCGATTGTCGTAAGCTTAAATGAAACACATGTACTCAAATGGACATGCTCACATTTGCGATTTAAATTACTATGACTTAAAAATCGTAGTCGCAAAGAGAAATGGGCATGCCACGCACTTGCGATTTTTAATTCCATGATTTCTTAGCCGCAAGGAATAAGACACATGGCGTTAAATGTGAATGCACGCACATGCGACTTAAGAATCGTAGCGATTATAAAAATGAAACTTTTTAATCGCCTCGACTTGTTTCATTTTTATAATCGCTACGGTTTTTAAGTCCCATGTGCGTGCATTCACATTTAACGCCATGTGTCTTATTTCTTGCGGCTAAGAAATCACGGATTAAAAATCGCAAGTGCCTGCATGCCAATTTCTGTTTGCGACTATGATTTTTAAGTCATAGTAATTTAAATCGCAAGTATGGGCATATCCATTTGAGTACATGTGTTTCATTTAAGTTTACGACAATCGCATCGCAAGAAAAATGAAACAAATTGCGACTTTTAAATCGTCATGATTTTTTGGTATCAAGTGCGTTCATTCTCATTTAAATTCATGTGTTCTATTTTTGCGACTAAGAAATCGTGCGATTGAAATCGCAAGTGCGGTCCTAGCCTCATTCAGATACCATAAGCGATAGTGCCCTTGGGGTTTATCAGATCGCAAGATGATTGGCCTCTTTGTCTCAGATCCTTCTATGAAGTAGGCCCTCTTGTGTAAGTTGCCCAAAATCGGAAACAAATGGTGTCCAAGTTTTCTTTGATGCAAGAGGTGAAAAAAAAGACATCGCTTCTCAACATGCCTTAACAGGAATGAATTCCAGAATTGCTAATGAGGTGGTGTTATGCAACCTCAGGGCTGTGTTCAACGCATAACTTGACGCCGTTAGTGTGGTTAGGCCCGCCGTGGAACTAAACCTTAATTGGCAGGAGGGCACGTAAGACTTACTTCGGATCTGTATTAATTTCTAATATTTTCTATTTTGTATACCGACTTTAAGGCAGCATGCACTTCAAGCGTTGTCTACCCGAAGGTTTTGTTGTGTTTCTGATTCTGAGGAATATCTGACATCGAAAAAAAAAATGCAGATGCGAAACCATTGTTTGTTTATTTTGAATGCATTTTTGTAAAAAGAGCTTATTCAACCATCTTCTGTAAAAAGTACTTTATTTATTTAAGAGAAAAAATTGATTGAATGTTTTAGGACATCATGCACGTTCTGGTTGCAAAAAAGTAAAGAACAATTTATATGCTTACACTTTTAATCTTAACGCCCAGTTTCACAATCGAAGTTTAAACTTAAGCTGAACCTGACTTGTTCTAGGTCTTTCACTATTTTTGGTTTCTCTCTCTCTTTCTCTCTCTCTTTTTCTCTTTGAAGCAAGAACCATGAAAATCAACAAAAAAAATCCTTTGTATTGTTGAGAATGATGGGAAGTTTCGTTTGTTTCCTTAAACTTTTACGAAATGTCAACTGTGGCACGAAAAGTCACTAAAATGGATAAAACAATAATTGTGAACAAGGCAGTCATAAATTTTTAACAGCAGATGTAAATTTGAAAGGAGCAATGAAAAAAAACAGGACATGGGTGTCCATTGCAAACAATTTCAATTACAAGAGCCACCCTCATAACCAATCATTGGATATGGCCTAAACAGCAGAATGTTATCATTCAACTTAAACCACAAGATTAAATCAGTTCAAGGTTTCAAAGAAACTATGAAAATGACTCGATTGTTGAACTTCAGTCTAAATCAAATGTGGAGCTTATACTTCAACAGTAAAACATGGGGATAAGTATTTTCTTTTGCCATTGACTCAAATCTATAGTGTGTAGCTTTATAAAATAATGAATATTCTGAACAGTGATATAAATTTCCCACGAAAAACTTCCACCTGAGTGATTTTCTACTAACTAATTTACTTAGCTTCCCTCTTACTTACCCAATAGCACCACAACAACAGCCGAGTCCCGTACACCCCATTCCCAGCACGTCCTCAAGGCTATATACAGAATATTGTGATATTTTCCCATCAGGCAAACCTGCAAAATAAAAATTGAGTTTCATAATTCATAGAAGGCATTTAAATAAAGGTTTTGATTCTTTGTCTACATCATAAACAAAAGCCTTATCAATTTATTGCTTCTTCAAACGGTAAAATCCCTACCTTGCACGTTTCTGAAAAATTGATAACGATTTAACCTCACACAGAAGCCACGGATTTTCAATAATGAACTTAAACGCCTTTTAGATTAACTTTATTATTAACATAATTTAATGGCGGCAATTGCTTTAATTGCTCCCAATTCCTACCAACCGAACTTTATTTGTTCAATTAATTTATTTTCCAAGTACGAAGTTGATCGCATTAATTTTGACTGACTTCCCTTGAAATTTTTGCCTAGCTCCTACTACATCTGGTATACATAATATTGACTCAAACAAATAAACCTTTAAGTTAATGGGAAACGCTGTGGGTGGTGCTAATTAAATGTGGGAATCAACCACAATAAAATAAAAAAGTTTTCAAAGCCTATGCTCCGATGAAATTGTATTAAATTAAATTTAAATGCACGAATCGGTCGTATGAAGTTGATCCTTCTTTTATTTTTTCTTTTAAAGTCAACTGGGAATAGATTTAGATTTATGTTAAGTTTCGACTTAGATAAGAATCAAAAAGCTGTATTTAAGTAAAAACATTTTCAGGTATTTTTTTTTTATATATTTTATGCGCACTCAAGGGGTTATGAATACCCTTAGAATGTTAAACACAGTGCGAGCGATTAGAAAAGTAGGATAGGATTAGAAAGGAGATACCGACGCACATTGGTTTTGCACGTCTACACATTGCAAGTGGGAGTGGGAAACACTGAGCCGGGTAAAGCATTCCACATTCGTATAGTGCGGCTAAAACAAGAATCTCTGTACTTGAAAGTACGTTCGAAATTGGGCTCAATAGTAAACTGATGAGCATTTCTAGAAGTACGGGTGTTATGGTTGAATTGCTTGATGGGAGGAATGCAACAGGCTATTTCACTAGAGCACTGTTTATGAAAATAACGGTAAAATAATGATAGCCATGAAACATTGGTGCTCGAGAGATACAAATATTTCAGTTAGACAACCTATAATTTTTATAGCTCTCTTTTGAGACCCAAGTGGCTCTTTGGAGCGCCTGTCCAGTGTCCAGGTATGGGAATTGTACAAGAGTTTCGGAAGAATAAAGGCTTTATATATAACAGTCAGATAGGAAGGAGTAGCAGCTTTTTTGGCGAATAGCGACGTCAAATATCTGAAAGCGGTTCAGTCCTCTGTCTCTAGCAAGTGCTACCCGTAGAAAGTAGCATTGAGAAAGAGCTACGCTTAAGTGCCTGTAAAAGTGTAAACAGCATTGAAATTTCGGAACATTAAATTCTACACGATTTTTGAATCCCCATTAAACAATTCTGTCAAGTTTAGAATTTGATGAGCTTATTATAAGCTGCCGTTGGAAGTCCACATCTGAGAGTACTATCGTCAGCGAAACAATTTAGTTGATTAGAAGTCTCAGACAAAAGATCATTTATGAACATAAGGAAGAGTGTTCGCTGACAAAACGGAGCCCTGGGGTATACCAGCGCTTATTTTTTGGATATCAGATTTGAAACCCTCCAATACTTCTTGTAGTTAAGGTCCCAAAGGCAATTTCGAATCCAACGAAGAAGAGATTTATCGATATCAAATGCACGCATTTTCGATAAGAGAGCTTGCTGCCGCATACTCTATCAAATGCTTTTGAAATATTAAGTGCAATAATCTTGCTTTCTCCAAAACGATGTAGAGATTTGTTCCACTCTTCAGTGAGATATATCATCATGGACCTATTACTACGAAAGCCAAACTGCCAGTCATTAAGAAGTTTTCCTTCCTTAAGATATTTCTTGAGCTGATAATTTATCAGGGTTTCCATGACCTTGGAAAGAAGGGACGTAATTGGACTATAGTTAAAGGGGGAAGAGGATTTGCCTTTTTTAGAGACACGCTGGACAAATGCTGTTTTTCATCCATTTGGAAAGAGATCTGAAGAGTGGGACAGATGGAAAAGCTTACGCAGTGGTTTTGCCAGCATTAAAGAACACCTCTTTAGAACAATAAGAGGAATACTATCCGGGCCAGCGGATTTAAGAATGTCAAGATCTTTTAGAACTCTAGGAACTGCACGAGTGCGAAAGAAGATTCGTCCCATAAAATCGTTTTCGCTCTGAAGTACATGAGCAGTCATGTCATTTTCTGCTAGCTTCGAATTAACAGCAAACTGTGCTGCAACTAAATTTGTTTTATCTGTCGAGCTTACAACAGGAGTGTCATTGAAGATGCGTGTGGCACTGAGGATTTCGTTCGTTTTTTACAAATGAAGAAAAAGAATCTGGCTCAAAATTTTGAACAGCCTAGTGTTAAGGCTTTAAGGAAATATAGTAACTTTTTCCTAATTTCAAACTTTCACTATGTAGCTAGTATCACGCTAAGGCAGGGATTTTAGAACTACTCTTTCAAAAAGAACATTTTCTCTTTTTCGACTCCGTCTCGTTTTTACACACTCTTTTTTTAATTAAAATTCTACGTTTCCACTTTCGAACAGAGTCGATAATCCAACTCAATCTTTCAATACCACATATAAAAGGTAAATAATTATGTACGAGTTCAGTCCAATAAGTACTTAGCCTCACATCCTGATGGTGCTAGTATCGCAAGAGATATTTACTTTTGTTCGCGCACATTTGAGCTTTTTCACTCCAAGTCCGCAATTGGGCGGAAAACGGAGTGACAAAACTCAACATGTGCGCGAACAAGCCTAACTCTTCTTTTATGACGTCTACACCTGAACGTACACTAGTGTTCCTCAAACACTTGTTATTTGGTGTCGTCGCCACGTCGGTGTAGACGCCATTTGCTTTTTTTCATGTTGCTCATTCTCGATTCAGCACTCAAGACGAAAAGTCACATTATATCAACTCTCTCCGTTCTCCATTTTATTTTAATAAAGTTTTTTATTTGTTAATCCATTTTTAATAAAGTTTTTTTTTTGTTAAATTTTTAATTTTACTCTTTTGGCCATATTGTGCCGAAACAACTTTCTTCTAGTACATTTTCTTAGATGGCTTCTGTTAAAATTTCAGCCGAATCGGACACGTAGTTTTATTTTGACCAAGTGTGGAAGCCAGCTTGTCCGCGAATTTTTGAAAAATGTAATTAGAGTAATATCGGTCGGTGGGTGATTCGATTCTTTTTTTTTGAAAGGAAAATCGATGCTGGTGTACGGTGACTCTTCTCCTTCGATTTCGACCATCGAAAATTGGTATATCTAACGAGTTTCAACGTGGTCGCCCATCGGTTTTTGACTAGGTGCCATGAAAATTGTTACCACGGAGAATAACTTGTCAAAAATACACGATCTCTTATTGGCAGACCGCCGATTGAAGGTGCATCTCAAAAGACCTCGTGAGTCATATTCTCCATAAAACTTTGGACATGAGAAAGCTGTCGGCATGATGGGTGCCACGTTTGCTCACTCCGGACAACAAGCATAACCGCCGTCGCTCGCCACGGCCAAATTGGTCGAATTGCACTACGAACTGCTACCCCATCCACCGTAAGATTTGGCCCCACGCTGGCAACCTTGAAAAAATCACTCGCCGGGCAGAAAGTTGAGTCGAATGAGAAGGTCATTGCCGCCACGGAGGCCTGCCTTGCAGACCTCGAGAAAACCTATTTTTCGGATGGGTTAAAGAAGTAAGAGCATCCGCTGGATCGCTTGTATCGAGCTTAAAGAGACTTTGTTGAGAAATAAATCACCATTTTTCCAAAATTTTTGGTTTTCTTTTGTAGGCTAAGTACTTATTATACTGCTCCCGTATATTAATAGATTGCCTTACATCTTCAAAACGGATTCCTACCTAAACGCCGATGAGCAAGAGGAAGTGTGTCTTCAACCACGAACTCTAACAGAAGTTCAAACAGTTTGTTACCAAAACATGCACTATTTGTGAAATTTAAGTTTCTATAGCCAACAAAGGACGTTATGATTTGGAATAACTTTTATGATCAAAAAAAGAAAAGCAGGTGATATGTCTGCTAAACGTGAATGTGAAATATGACATCGTGCAAAGCCCGCCTTAGCTTCTTACGGTGGCTCGAATCCGAGTGGTCTCATTTTCAATGACTCTTTCGCATAGATCCGGCTAAACTTTAGCGATAGCATATGTGTTATGTTCACCTTAAAAGCATCGGTCGATTGGTTTTTTGCATAGACCTCCGACCTCACAAGCAAAAGTTTAGCAGGGTTATATCGCATAACCTTGATGACCACTTGAGCAATTTACGTCACTCCTGCGAGAGATAACCTTAACCTGAAATCTTTCATGCCAAATGTCAATCGTGACGTGCCGGATCCATATATCATCTAGATCCATATGGTTTAATTCGGGTCATAAGAATTCGGTTATTATGGTTTTGAAGGTGACCACCTCATCAACGTCGTTTTTGAAAAAGTTTGGACCAATGGTAAAGCTGGTCAAAATCTATACCAAACGTTTACTTTTAAAGATGCATTGTAACCTGGTGAGCCTCGTGTAGGTTGGTGTCGTCCCATATATTATAATATTGCTTGTTAACGCAATCATTCATCCAAAAATGCACCTCGGCGCTAAAGATGACCTTTCGGCTAGAATTGAAGTTCACTTCCAAACGCTCCGAAGCACAGTCAGCAAGCAAACCGCGTTGTCTATGGTCATAAACTTTGAGCTCGTGGGTCATTTGTATATTGTAGGAGTGTAGGTCCTGGTCCCGACGTAAAATTCATTAATTTGAAATTCGCAAAAGGCCAAGTTCTCGTGTGAGGCGAGGAATCAACTGGCTGCTGTATACTATAGCGGATCGCAGCGATGTTCTCCGCTGATCCTGTGTTTTTTTAAGTTTCGAATGTTGGCTTATTGATTACTTAACCAGTCACCATAAATTTGGTCACTAAACGTTGAAGAGTCGACTGTAAAAAGCCATCAATTCCACCTTAAAATCGGGGTAACGGGCGCAACGTTTGCACACTCACTTTGATAATAAAGTTTCATCATTTGGATGTGCTGTTTAATCGTGGAACTTGCCAAAATAATTTGACATCAGTATTTGAAAAATAATAAATAGATTTGACATATTATGTCATCAAA
This sequence comes from Chrysotoxum bicinctum, assembly GCA_911387755.1. Taxonomy (NCBI): domain Eukaryota; kingdom Metazoa; phylum Arthropoda; class Insecta; order Diptera; family Syrphidae; genus Chrysotoxum; species Chrysotoxum bicinctum. The sequence goes on from OU426988.1 coordinate 187,707,288, forward strand.
ACAACATGGCCGGCCAGGCTTCCGAAATCTAGCAGCGTCAATTAAAAACCCTTTCATTATTCACTTTTAACAAAATTATTTTCTATCTTTAAAAAATTAAAAAATTAAAAATAGTAACAAAATAATTAAAAAGATTTTTATTGAATGTTTAACTTGACCTTAAACATTTATATCTTTAACATAATTTTATATAACAACTGGCTTTTCTGTGCAAGTCGAGTGAACTTGAACCCACTTTAGTTAAAATTTATAGAAATTAATACTAAAAGATTTGAACTTCGATGGCCACTTCACCACCACCTCCTTCACCCTTCTGCTAAGGGATGATTTGAAAATAAATTCACGGTCAAGTAAATATTTTAAATGTATCCCAAAGGATAAATTTAAGCTTAGACCGATAAAGCTGATGATAATCAGTTGGCATAAAATTAAATTTTCATCTGAGACTTGGGTTAGTGGTTGTGAATTAAAATGAGTGTAATGGAAAATGTAAACAGCTTTTAATGGTTTATTTTATTTATTTTTATATTTGATTGAATTAATTTCTTTTTATGGCCTGGTTTTGGGCTTGTGGTCCATTTTGGGCAGAAGGTTAATTGAATGGCAGGGATCAGTATAGTGAAGTAATAAATGGTTCTATGGCCGATAACGTACCTCTACTTTATGTGCGCGCGTTTAGGGGGTTTTGACTACCCTAAGAATGCAAAACAGAGTGCGAACGTAAGAAAAGAGGGAAGGATTTGAAAGGGAATACTGATGCACATTGGTTTTGAATGTTTGAATATCGCAATGTGAGGAAATATTGAGCCGTGAAAAGCATTTACTTATTCGTGTAGTGTGAAATCAGACCAAAAACATAAATGTTTTAAATGTTTAATACCGAATATTTAAAGTAGAATAATATTGAAACAGCAACAATGTAATAGAGAAATTTTATTATTTAATGATTACTGACTAAAAGTTGATGGGCTTACTTGCCAAGTTTTTTTGTATGCCCAAATTCGAAAGGTTTTAAAAACTTGACAAGTGAACCCATCAAATTTTAGTCAGTAATCATAAAATAATAAAATTTCTCTATTACATTGTAGCTGTTTCAATATTATTCTACTTTAAATATTCGGTATTAAACCTTCATGAAGTAAGAACTTGGCGTACTTTTAGATCTCAGTACTTTTCACGGCTGACTTGTTACACAAAGGTTTTTGTATAGAAGAACTTGGCTCTTTTTTTAACATTTATGTTTTTGGTCGGATCTCACTCCTTTTTGCAAAGATTTTAATATTTCGCCATGTCGAAATCTCGAAAGATACGGAAAGATAGAAGGATGTACTCAACTTAGTTTAAAGCTTCCTATTTCTTTTGGTATATTTTCTTTTTGTTATTGGTTGTTTTGATTTGCGCTTCAATTATTTCTTCTTGTCCTGGCAAGATACCTATAACACTAACATACCTACCTTAATTACGGCAATCAGAAGTGCTCCATATAAATTAAACATTTTCTCAGAAAGTGGGTGGATACCACGCCCCTCGAATGGAAAACCCCAATTTTTATTTTTTGTTCTTTATATGCAATTTGAGCCCTACCGTTCTACCAAATTTCATTGTTCTACTGCAATCGGAAGTGCGCCATGTATAATTTACATCAGTTCTGAGGAAGTGGGCGGATACCACGCCCCTGAATGGAAAACTTCAAATTATATATTTTTTTCTTTGTATGCAATTTAAGTCCTACCACTTTAACAAATTTCATCGTTTTACAGCAGTCGGAAGTGCTCCATTCAACCAACACCAATTTGGGGAAAGTGGGCGGATACCACGCCCCCTGAATGGAAAACCTCAAATTTTCGATTTTTCCCTCTACTTGCATGACAAGACCTACCGTTGTGCAAAATTACAAAATTCTACGATGTCGTGAAGTGCTCCTTAATTTTGATGATCTGTCAGTCAGGCAGTCAGTCAGTGAGTCAGTCAGTTACGGTTTTTGTGATTTTTGAGGCCTTATATCTCAGGAATCGCTTATAATAGAAAACTGAAATTTGGTGAGGCGCCTGTGCTTGACTAGGTTAGCAAATATTCGGAATTTCAAGTTTCTGACTTCATTGGTACTGAAGATAGGGAGGGTCAAAAGTCGCCTGAGTTTGTTCCTGTAAAAAGGGTGTAGTGCCAGAACTTGGCTGGGCACTACCGTGCTCTTTGATTATTGAGACTGGCTAAGAAGGCTTTTTCGTTTTCTTAGAGATTTGTATCGGCGACTTATGCGACATATCAGCCAGGTTCCGAGAATCGAATGAAATCGAAATGAAAATGAATTTCCAAATCGAGTGAATTTGTTTTCAGTGTTCTACATTTCACTCGCTTTCATAATTTGGAAATCACTTATGTCGTTTTTATTTGGAAATCCGGAAGCCTTCCGGACTCTTCTGAAAGTGTTCAATTGGGAAAAAATAACAGTTCTGATTCTGAAAAGAAGAGAAATTTGCTTCTGGATTTGAAATCAGAAGCAAAACCAGAAGCACTCACACATTCATATACTTAAACGTCAACCTCAACAGCTGTGATTTTTGGTATTCAAATTGTGCGAACCAGGGTTGGCCGAATTAACTACACTACATTTTCTACATGATTTACTACGTTTATATGAGGTGTTGAAGAGAGCTTGAAGCTCGCTTCGAACCTTTGTATACCTGTATTGAGTTGAAATGAACTTCGTTCGACTCGATCCGAATCGCTCAGCGGTGTCGAGTAGACATGTGAGTCGAAAATCCGACCCTAATCCAACTCGATCTTTCGATACTGCATATAAACGTAGTACAATTTAACTACGAGTAGTTTATTGAAGAAACTACATGCCTAATTTACTACAATTTGTTACGTCTGCTACATATTAGTAGTAATAAATACGTAAAAATTAATTCATAAAAATTCAATATAATAAAGGAAAAAAAAACAATTTTGCACTTTTATGATCTAATGAAGGTTTGTAATAAAAAAGTTTCATTTACCATAAAAATGAAGAATTGTAGGAATAACTGAACGTTTAATTTAAAAATTAAAATTTCAAATGCAGAACTGACAGTTAATTGACAGCAATGCTACAATTTCTTACATTAAATACAATTAACTACATTAACTACATAAAATACGTAGCAGACGTAACAAATGTAGTTATTTCTGCAAAGTGACAATTCGGCCAACCCTGCTTTCAACAAACATTTTTCTTGATTTTGATTATTGTACGCATTTGATGTTTCACATATACAATCAAACAAAACTTCAGAATCATCAGAAGCAAACAAAAGTGTTCAATTGGGATTCCGGATCGGAGAGAGATTCCGGATTGCCAAATAAAAACGACATTACAGTTAAATTGAAAACAGCTGTCAACTGTCAGTTGTCAGTATAAGAGTACCATCTAGAAATCATTGTATTTTCAAACAATAAATTTTTAGATTAAAAAAAAAATATTTGTCGTTTGTTTACTCAAAAAACGATTGAATTTCTTCTTAACTTAATAATTTAAATCTCAACATTTTTAGCACTTTCTACAAGATGTAGGAAAATAACGACATACAAATGCTTAAAGATAGTTTTCGAAATTCTTATTTCTCTGAAAACGGAGTCTAGAATAAAAATTTTGCTTTCGCTTAGTTCTTTTGATCTATAATACATTGACGAAAATCTTGAAATTAAGACATTCACATTATTGACAATATCTATAATAGAACCACTTTTTCGATCTTCGACCTTCTCATTATTGACATAACGGATTGGAATGAAATGTTTTATGCGGAAGCATCTAAAATGTTTGTTTAAAAAACATGGCATATGAAAACTTAATGAAAATGGTGCAAAATTTTAAAAGCTTAGTATTAAGGAAATAGTATGATACCACGAGTACTTAACAATCTGCTAACTTTTTAGAGGATTACTGACTCTTTCTTAATTTTAAACATTTTCTAACATTTCCTAAGGCTATTTTCTTAATAAATTGCTTTTCTAAACATACCTAACGTAAGGGCTGTTCGTGCAAAAACTAAGTAAAGAGACCTGTTTTGATGGTTAACGCCCGCCACATAGTCATAAAAAGTTGGCACGATACTATAAAAATAAAATAAGTATTCGATGATTTTAACTTTAATAAGAGGGAAGAGAAAATATGATGCTATATTCGATTAAAATTTGCGAAATCGTCGTTTTAACCAAGTTTCACACTCAAACATGTTTTTTACTTGCGACTTATATGTACATAGGTACTATAGATAAGATAAGGCAAGTTATACATTCGTAAAAAAAAATCGAACTCGAGATTTTGATCAAAGTTGATATTACGATGATAGCGAAGACCAAAAAAGTGGGTCTCTCAATTCTGTCTGTCCGTCTTTCTGTCTGTCTGTCTGTCTGTCTATCTGTCTGTCTGTCTGTCTGTCTGTCTGTCTGTCTGTCTGTCTGTCTGTCTGTCTGTCTGTCTGTCTGTCTGTCTGTCTGTCTGTCTGTCTGTCTGTCTGTCTGTCTGTCTGTCTGTCTGTCTGTCTGTCTGTCTGTCTGTCTGTCTGTCTGTCTGTCTGTCTGTCTGTCTGTCTGTCTGTCTGTCTGTCTGTCTGTCTGTCTGTCTGTCTGTCTGTCTGTCTGTCTGTCTGTCTGTCTGTCTGTCTGTCTGTCTGTCTGTCTGTCTGTCTGTCTGTCTGTCTGTCTGTCTGTCTGTCTGTCTGTCTGTCTGTCTGTCTGTCTGTCTGTCTGTCTGTCTGTCTGTCTGTCTGTCTGTCTGTCTGTCTGTCTGTCTGTCTGTCTGTCTGTCTGTCTGTCTGTCTGTCTGTCTGTCTGTCTGTCTGTCTGTCTGTCTGTCTGTCTGTCTGTCTGTCTGTCTGTCTGTCTGTCTGTCTGTCTGTCTGTCTGTCTGTCTGTCTGTCTGTCTGTCTGTCTGTCTGTCTGTCTGTCTGTCTGTTCGACTACAGCTAAGCGGCTCGGCCGATTTTCTTCAAACTTGGTAGATATGGGTTTTAATTTTTCCCTCGGCATGTTGTTTTGTTTTTTTTAAGACCAAAAATAACGATACCTGCCATACGAATTTTTTTTTCGAAATTTTATAAATATTTTTTTTTCTCAAAAACTATCCTACAGATTTTTTTTTTTAAAAATTAAAAAAATTTTATTTAGTTGAAGCTAGGTAATGGTCGAAAAAGAAATTTCCAAAAAAAATATTATTTTTGGTACCCCCCTTGGAACAATTTTTTTGTTTTTGATTTTCTCAAAGATTTAAAAACAGTACCACCGAATGTGGTCATTTTTTTTATGTTAAAGGTCCCAGCATTTTCAATATTTAAGTATATTGAAATTTTCAAATTTTTTTTTGGATTTTTAAAAAAAATTTCAAATTTCTTTTTTGACAACTCAATATTTCGAAAACCCAATGCTCGACTTGATAAATAAAATTTCCTTAATACAATCTACAAGATATGAGAAAAAAAGAATTATTTTCACTAAAAATAACGGAACCCTCCGTACAAATATTAAAAAATGGTTTTCGAAAATCGTATTTTTCTCAAAAACGGTTCCCAGAATTTTGCAAATTTTTTTTTCTTTTGATTAATTCTTACGATCTAAAATGCAAGAAAGTTTTTTTCAGGAGTGTACTGCCTCTTGCGAGGAATTGACAAATCTTCCAAGAGTATCTCTTATCATGGAAAGTGCTGCTCATTATCCGTTCGGAATCGGCAGAAAATTGTAGGTCCCCTCCGTTCCTGGTAACACGCACACAGGAATGGTTGAGAGTTGTAAGTCACTAGGTCCTGGTTCACTTCGAGCTGTTGCACCACCAAATTTATATGTTTATCTATAATTTAATAAACAAATTTTGAAAACAGTATATTACTGACTGTATACTGCCTACCATAGAACGATTTTTTCGAATTTTGAATTTCTCATTATCGGCATAACGGATTTTAATGAATTTTTTTATAAGGAAGCTTCTATAAAATTTAAAAACCATTGCATTTCAAAATTTAAAGAAAAATATTTTTTTCAATTTTTGAAAAAAAAAGTATTTTTTTTTGGAAAATTCGATATCTCAAAAACGGCATAATATTTTTCTTGGAAATTTAATTCTCATTTGTACAATAAATATTAAAAACTCAAAGTTGGCGTATACCAACATTTTTTCTTAAAAATGTGTTAAAAATTTTCTATATAAAAGCTCATTTTTTTAAGGAACCACTACAATGACTTATAATTTTTTTCTTGCATAAATTCTTATTTGCATAGCATTCTTTTTTTTATCTCTTACTACTAAAACAATTTGAAAAATTCATTTGATCCTTATGAACAGTTTTCTTTAATAACATTCGTTTTTAAAATTCCTAGTCTATTACATAGGAGCAGGTTCGTGCGACCCAGTCGTGCATTTTATTTCTTTTAGATTTTTGAAAAAGAAAAATAATTAATATTTTTTTTAAAATAGTTATTTCAAAAACTGTTGATTGATTTTTTATTTAAATTAAATTTAAATTTTGGCAGTAATATAAGAACTTAAAATTAGGGCACCAAGATTTTTCTTAAAAATGTCTCATACGAGTATATAACATATAAAAACTTATATTTTTAACAAAAAAAAAACGATAAGAGATTTATTATTCTGGTTCTTGTATGAATTCATATATTCCTGGCAAACTGTTCCAAGTTTAAACTACTAAAGAAGTTAATTTTTTTAATTTCCAAGTCTTAAAGAGAAATGCAGGTTCGTGCAAAACTTTTTAAAATGAAAGTTGGATGCAAACAACCACAAGATCAACACTTTATTAAAACATACCATTCCTGCACTTGACTGTTAGCTTTAACAATTATACTAGTACTCACATACTTTTTTTCAGTCATTTTTTCAGTAATTGTGAAACTATAACGTGAGTTAGAAACTATCTGCATATATGATGTGTATAAACAAAAAACGCATTTATTTTTTCCCCGAATTCGATGGCTTAATAACTTCTGACAACTAAACAAAACATCGATTGGCGAAATGATAAATTGCCAACCCGTTGACCTCGGCAAAATAAAAATGTTTTTAGTTCATTTTGCAGAAGTCCCCTCATAAATAAAAATTTTAATCAAAATAATCGATGCTCTTTTTTAAGCTAAAAACAAATCCGAATACATTTGTTGGGCTCTCTTTTCCAGCCATTTACTATGCATTTAATTTATTTTTTTTTTTAGTAAAAAACTATGCAAAAGCCTTTCTAAGCTTCGAAGTATTATATTCAATTAGGGCCCTACACAAAACCAAACAAAATAGAGTGTTAATGAATTCTCTTACGTCTCCATTGGCATCCATTTTTTCACGATGGTATTTGACTGCTGACAATACCGCCAAACGAGCCACTTCCTCCGTGTGAACATTTTGTCCTGAAAACGTTAACGATTTAATTCTTCCTAAATATTCCTCGTCCTTTCACATCATCAAATCAAACCATCACTGCACCCTCCAATCACGGCGTTCAAGTGGTCCAGTACATCACGTCTAGAACTGCGGTCCTGTAGTCCACTTCGTGTGATTTTTTCAAACGTGTCCTCGAAAAAGCAATCGAAAATGAAATCCATTCTTAGCCAGTTGAATTTTGGTGGGTGTAGATTCTATAGCCAAGTTGGCGCTCGAAGGAAACTGTCACAAATTTTAAGCTCGGAGCTTTAAAAATCAGTTTTTGCGAATATCAATCAATTTATTTTTGAATTTGAAGCAGATTGAACAGAAGCACACAAAAGCCGTAATATCGCATTCAGTTTAATCGGTAAACTGACTTCTGACAATGTGTTGCATATTGTACTCTGAGGTAGGAGATGATAAACAATGGCACCAATTTTGAGGCCAATTTGTGGCACATAGATTTACAACTCGTATTTGCAAATATTTCTAGGTAAATTTTCAATTCAAGTCGAACTTTTGAAGAGGGAAACTTTTCAAATCAAACGAAGTCTTTATTTCGAGGAACAGACCAAAACTAACGACTTGGACTTAATTTCTGAATGAGGACTTCAAGTAGTTGCTGCTATGGGGAACCATTTTCTGGATTAAGTTTACCTTCTTTAGATTGTTGGTGGTATAGCAGTATCGATTTAGGTATCGAAGACAAATTCGTTCGCATGGGGTGCTCTCTCGTGGGTTGTTGAAGGGGACACTTCTAGGTTTTCACTATTTTTCTTCTTTTGAGTGACTGAGTGGTGTAGGCAGGCTTAGGTTAGTTTACGTTTTCGTCGACAAATGACGTCAAAATTATTTTGTATGGCCTATGGAGTGATGTAACACACTCACTCGTCATTGTATAGTTTCAAAGCTTTTTTGATTTACACTTTTGACTCCTGCATGCATTTAACCAAAGTGAAAATGACCAAACAATATAGCTGTGTAGGTTTTAGTTGGTCGTTTTGATTTCTTGGACAATTTCTATTTTAACATTTCAGATACATCTATGGAATTATACATATATGTATATAGGTAGGGATATTCCCCAGATAAACCTAAGATGTCCTACGGAAACAATAAATAAACTTGAAGCGATTCGAGCATATTTGCCTCATGAAATAAACTCGAAACTTGATCATGAAGTAGAACAATTGATTGCTGACGTACAACAGGCTGCGCTGACAAAAAGAAGAGCTCGAAGTATTTGGCCAACCAGAAGATTCCCAGTCAATAAGGCATTATTTTTTCACTTAATTGATTTCTGAAAAGCTTGACTACTGATGATTCTAGCAAAAAGTCCTTATGGAAAGCAGCCAAAAGTCTAAAAGCCCACAGTCACAAGCTTCGCTAGTAAAAACTCAACACGGAAATCGGATCGGAAACCCGAAACAGAATGCTGGCATCTTCGTTGAACATGTTGCGAATATCTTTATGTCATTCTCCGCTCTAATAACTGATCAAATTTTGAAAGAAATTCCTTCAATAGCCTTCAAAAAACTACAATTCTTAAACAACACATGCCTTAGGCTTACATATATGACACATCATTGGAAAGCCATTGTAGAAGCCATTGTTAAACCCGAGCAAGTCAAGCCACCAACAGAAGTAACATATTACGCACCAGTATTGCTTGTATCAATCATGGAAAGATTTTTCGAGAAGCTGCTCCTGAAAACACTTGGAAAAATAATCCCGAATTGGATTTCGAAATAAATATTGTATCGAATTGCGGATGTTTTAGATAAAACACTTGAAGATAAAAATATGTCTATTCTTACATGTTGTTCAACCCTTTGAGAATGTTTAGCACTTGGGATTTGAGTACAAACTGCATAGGGACCTTCTCAAGCAGTACAACTTAATATTGAAATCAAATACTGGGGGCCGATTCTGGTTCTGTGAAAAAGTGAATCGAATAGCTTTTCACTCTTTCACGCATAAATGCGATTCTCGTTCTGTGAAAAAGTGAAACCAAGCGTCAAAACCATTCATATGAATAATTTGCTTTCACGCTCTTATTCGATGGTGAATATTCAAAGTGAAGTAAAAGCGGAAAATATGGAGATTTTTTGAAAAAAAAAAATAAAGGAAAGAATGTGACACAGGCACAAAAAGAGATTGCTCATGATAGGTACGAAAACAAGTTTTGAAAATTTATTTCATCTCGTCTTAATTTTTTTTCGGTAGATTTGTTTCAGTTGATACAATTGTATGAAATGCTCCTCCGTGATCATTTCGAAAGGATTTTCGTTGTCTCTCAAATTTCGCCTGATAATCCTCATATTTCTCCTACAAAACAAAAATGTATATTATTAATAATGAAAAATAATAATTTCGTTTTGACATTGAGTATTCACAATAGTAGATACATTCGTAAGAGACAACAAAAAATCATCCACCACGGCAAATGATATTGAATTCACCACACCATTTTCATTCACGGAACCAGAATCGCTTATTTGCACCAAGTGAATCGAAAAAGTGAAAGCAATGCATGACAGCGAATGTGAAAACAATTTATTGGATTCACTTTTTCACAGAACCAGAATCGGCCCCCTGAACTAGCTCTTTCGAGTAAGGTTCGACCGAAAATTCTTGGAACTAAGGAAAATTGAAGCCTGTGTACAACAGTGCTCATAGGACCAACCATGTATCTGTTATAAACTAGATACATTCCTGTCGACAACAACGGCATCATATACAACTTTTCTGATAACACTGCAATATTTGTTCCTGATAAATCCGTTACAAAGGCCTCAGACGAATCAGAAGGGGTAATATATTTCTTGCATCGTCGAAGGAAACCAAAACACTTAGCAGCGTTTTAGGCGATGTCGATGATGTTGTCATTCCAAACAAGATGATCTGTGATGCACTTACACTTACCGAGAACTGAGAGCTATTCGGTTTCCTCGATGCAAGTGCTGATCATGGATAGCGACATTAGGGATGGATTTCACTTTTATGTCAGAAGACTGCATTGAGTTTTCGAAGCATTAAATTCTACACGGCTTATGGTTCTCCATTTGACAATGTTATTGAGATCCGAATTTAATGAGATTATTATACTCTGTCGTTCTAAATCCACACCCGAAAGACAAGGACGTGACAGAATATAAGAATCTGAGAGTAACTAAATGGATTATAAGTTTCAGCCAAGAGATCGTTGATAAATATGAGAAAGAGAGTCGGGGACAAAATGGATCCCTGTGTCACACCAGCATTTATTATAAGAATCTTAGACTTCAAACCAGCCAATAAAACTTGTATAAAGCGGTTTGAAAGGTAGTTTTAAGCGAGCTTGATACCAAACTACCAAATGCTCTTAAAATACAGAATAATCTGCAATAATCTTTCTTTCTCTGAAACGACGCAACTTAAGCATTTGTGCCACTGTTGAGAAAAAAAAACACGAGATCAACAATGGACCTACTGATATGAAAACCATTCTGTCGCTCATTAAGAAGCTTTCGATCTTCAAGAAAATTGTTGAGCTAATAATTAATCAGCGTTTCCATGGCCTTGGAAAGAAGAGACGTAAGTGCAATTGGCGTTACTAAGAGGTGAAAGAAGATTCGCCTATTTTAGGGACAGGCTGGACTCTATTCACTTTTGAGACTAGGAAAAATAATGTTGAAGAACACCTCTTCAGAACATTGAAAGGGATTCTATCACAGCCAACGAACTTGTGAGTATCGAGATCTTTCAGATACTTTTGCAATTGTATGAGCATGAAAGAATATTTGTTGCGATTCTTGTAACCAAAGACGAAATAGTAATTCGTAAATTTTGTACATATGGCCAAAAATGTACTACCTTTGGTACATTGCTGTTGTATTTTATGCCTCCATTGTTGGTCATTCAAAAATTTTGTTCGTCGAATCGTTTTAGGATTGTCTACCTTGCTTGAACTTATTTGGGGTTTCCTCTGTAAGGTTGGCTCTATAACAGCGGAAACTTAAATCTTTAGCCCAATTAACCTCTTTACAGCTCCAATATTTGGGCTTAAAAGATTTCTCCATATTCTGGATAAGATTTCTCATTTCGAAACAAATTAAATTTGTAATCATATCTGCAATGGAGTCCACGCCACTATCGAGGAAGCATAGTGAATGATACGCTTGTAGACGTTAAGCTAAAATTTGTATTTCAACAATTGCTTATAAGCTTATAAGCAACATAATTTCCCACATATTATGATATGAGAAGAATAGGAACACTAACCTTTAACCAAGTAGGCGGAATTCCGTATGATCAGATCACCACCTGAAATTCGCTCATTGCCGAAACTGCTGGCCTGTTTTTCGCAGTATCGATATATAGAACACAGAAATTCTTCCTAAGCCCCGAATTTTTTCTGCAATCAGCCCTAAATACAGTCATCTTTTTGGGCCCTAAAATAACTTCATTATACAACTTACTATGCCTTAATAGTAAATGTATTGACCCGCTCCTGGTTTTCTAAAACAAATAAGTGTAATTTACTAACGTTCAATCAGTTAAACACATTGCATGGCATGACCCAAGCAATGCGTATGCGACGAAAAAGCACATCAAAAGAAAATAGAAGTTCTAAGCTTGAAGCATCTACAGAAAAATTTACTGGTTACTTGGAAAGAAGCTTGGCCTAACCAGAATAAAGTAATGTAATACAAGCATGCGCTGGAACTAGTTTGGACGACCATATGGAATCCAGCTATGATGCTTAACAAAGCAGATTCTGAAATCATCCAAATAAGTTTTTTGTGGAATAATATATGCACATTGGTACATAAGAAAAAGCAGTCTACCTTCCAGTAGAAATGGTCACAGAAGTGGTCAAAAAACATGCAGTATCACATTAAGTGACTGTGGAGTATTGGCACTTCCGAAATAGAAGCCAAGACAATATTCTGAGACTAAGAAGATCCAAGTCTCATGAACTCATGGTCTAAAAGCTATTAAAAAGTATAACGAGTTTAAACTTCCCCCATGTGAATGGAGGTTAGGTGGTTAGGAATCATTTGTTGATCTTTAATAGATTGCTCCTGACCCCTGTAGTTTTCATGGGTTAGAGTCCCACGCTACTTAGAACCAAATACTGCAAAGTGTCTTAAAAACAATTGGCCAATTAACCAAAATTTTCCCATGTAAAATACCAACATTTTCCAAAGAACAAAAGAAAATTAATTTCAAGTTGAATTTAATTTTAAACAAATTTACGACCTCTATACATATGACTCTGCATTTTGATATGTTTTTTTTTTAATATTTCATAAGGGTTAAACTAGACGGACTGTTAAAGTCAGTTTTATAACCACAATTTAATTAATTAAATACCCGTATAATGATTGTAAAATCATCTCTCAAAAATAAATTAAAATCTACTTGAAAAGCCATCGTTAGTCAACAATTGGATTAAAATGGGTTGAATTCATTAATTTAATTTAAATTTAAATGTTTTATAAGCAAACAACAATATTCGTAGCCTCTTAATGGCTTTATTTTTATTTCTGATGCTGGCATGATAAAAATGAACGCAGGAACAATTAATTTATATAAAATTAAATTCATCAGAACAATACAAAAAACACCAGAATTTCTCTTTATTCTTGTCAATTGTTATTGTAAGGAAGAACCGGAAAAGTATGATTACAACTGCCCATAATTTAACACTCAGCTCCAATTATCATCACATTCCAACTTAAGTTAAATTATTATTTTCATTCGAATTTGCACACAACCTGCTTCCATTTTTCAGGAAAAGTTCCTCTTAAAATACACACACTGTGTGTGGATGTTTAATAAGTTCCCTATTTATTTTTTCGGTGTAAATATTAAATGAAAATAAGAAGAAAAAAATAATTTGTAAAGGGTGACCAGATAGCAATTACTATGTATCGGTAGCTGTCAAAAATAGCAATGACATCCTTACTTACTTACTTAACCGGCTCCCGATCCATGTCTCTGCCTGAGAAACGGCAGCTTTCCATCCTCTGCGATCTCCAGTCATCTAGGACAAGCGCTCTGGCATCCGCGATGGTTTGGTCCTTAAACTGGATGTTTGGTCTTCTTTGTTGCCACAAACCTGGGGACTGGAATTCAAAGACTCTCTTAGCTGGAGCATTGGTGTTCATTCGGTAAATGTGGCCGAGCCAATGTAGTCGACGTGTCTTGGATTTCTGGACTACATCCACATCTTGGTACAGCTGATAGAGTTCGCGATTATATCTTCTCCCCCATTCGCCCTCTTCGCACACAAGACCAAATAACCGTCGAAGAATTTTTCTTTCGAAAGAGTCCCGTATCATTTATCCCTTTCTGATTATAGTCCAACACTCGGCACCCTAAAACAGGGTTTTGTGGAGCTTGCACTTCGTCTTATAAGTGAGGATGTTTTGCTTAACGGAAATAACAGCGGCTTCCAAGGTTAATTCTTCGTCATACGAGTATCTCGACTGAGTTGTCTTTCTTGCAGTTAATATTTTCTCCGAGGAAGATGAACTTCTTATCTACTTCGAAGTTTTTGTCATCAATAGTAACTTATGGTCCTAATCGGGAGGCAGATGTTTGTTTTTTTGTTGATAGCATACCTATATGTATTTGGTCTTGTTCTCATTCAATACAAGACCAACTCTCGCCTGATCTTCAACAGCCGTGAAGGTCTCTGTTACAGAACGTTGAGAACGGCCGATGATGTCGATATAGTCCACATACCCAAAAAGTTGGACAGATTTAATGAATATAGTGCCCTCCGTATTAACACCTGCCCTGCGCATGATCTGCTCTAGAAGAAGATTGAAGAAATCACATGATAGCATCTCCTTGCCGAAACCTTATGCAAGGTAGTTCGGAAGAGTTGCACTCCAGTTACGTATTTTCCAATGTTATGCGAAGCAGTTAGGCCGGTTTTCCCGGGATCTCGAGTTCGGCCATCGCCATAAAGAGCTCGTAACGATAAATGCTATCTTTCGTTGGTCTTTCCCAGGATTTTTGGTGAATATTTGGTCTATGGTCGATCTGCCGGGCCGGCAGCCACACTGGTACGTAACGACTAACTTATTACAGAACGGTTTAAGACGCTCACATAAAACATTGGATAGGACCTTATATGTTATATGCGACATTTAGGAGAGACCTGCGTAGTTCTTGCAAAACATAGGGCATATGTTGCTAATGGTCTAGTCATTGTACATAATCCTTTCCAATTATATTTGGTTGGTGGCTTGATTTATGCACGCATACCAAAAAATCACCCTCGTTTTTAATAGTTTTGCAGGTCTTGTTGTTTTTAAGCTTTTAATAGCTGAGCCTAACTAACTCTTCTATGTTGGGTGGTGGAACTGATTCATCATTGATTGGAAGTGACTTGTCTTCTTGCCTAATTCAACGCTCTAAATAATGCCCATGTAACAGCCGCTGGAAATGCTACTTGAAAGCATCCACAATTCTCTGTGTTTCGGTGGAAAAGTTACCTTCGTGTTGTTTCAAAGAGCCCGCGTTCCGGAAGGCAGTTGCTTGGCGCTTTTATAAATTTTCAGGGTTTTGTTTCTATCGCGAGACTCGTCGATCTCCTCGACTTGAAGGCTCTTGATACTCTTTTTTCACTGCTCTTGTTTTACGCAGAAGCATATTCGCATTTATGCATCTTCTGCCACTCGTTTCAATTGAACGCATTCATCATCATAGCACGGATTCTTTCTCTGGGGTGGTTGGTAGCTTACTCATTATTATCGTCTGTGGTAGATGAATGCACAGCAGATACCTTCTCGCTGAGGTGCTCTTTGTAAGCTCCCCAAGCAACACATAAACTCTTGGAGAGTACTTCAATAAATGTATCAGCTCCAAATAAGCTGTTAGTTCAATCTCTTCTTAGTACCATTTAACTTTATGACCTCCTCTTTAAGTGTTCTTTTTGTTATACTATTAATAAACCCTCTTTTAAGTATCTTAGAAATAGCAAATGTCTTATATTGACTCCGTATATACCCTCTTATAATCTTTTTAAAAGAAGTAGTTTTAAAATGCTGAAAAAGTTTTTCATTTTAATCTTTCGAATACCTCTTGAAGATATTCTTTGGACGTTTTCGCTAAAATGTCTCTATGAAACCTTAAAGCGAGAAACAGATTGGCACAGCAACTTTAACAGCATCACTGGTTTTATATGGCTTTGAATACTTTAACACAGCAACATCGACATCGACAGGTTCTACAGTTTCATGTGCATATTAAGCTTATATGCAATCAGGTATCGGCTGAAAGTTAAAAACTTTGCCTCTTACCCGATTTCCCACAACGAATCCGCATCCAAGCATGTGCATCCTCTTATCGCAGCTGTAATAAATGTCCCGATTTTTGGTTTTCAAAATAACCTGATCCAGTCCATCGTATTAGCAACTTAGCTAGAACTCAAAAATCCTTACTGACCTCCTCTTTTCTAAATATGGCAGAGATGCTCACGTAAGGTGGATACCAAAGTTGATTCTATCTAACGAAAACTTCCGCTAGCGTCTTTTCGCACGGAGCCCATTTTTGGCTTAACGCTTTTGCTAAAAATGCAGAGAAATACCTGTTTAACTATAACTGCAATATAAATACTTGTCACAAACTTGGAAAGACTTCCTTGTTGGTCAGTGGCACAAAAAAAATTGAACTTTATATACCCTGCGATTGCAGTCCTGTATACTAATACTAACTAACTAATGAACTAATGGCATCGCATAATGGTTAGTGCTTTGGACTGTCATGCACAAGGTCTTGCGTTCGGTTCTCAGCTGCTGCAAGAAAGGTGCGTACCGCCTCTTGCGAGGAATTGACAAATCCTCTAAGAGTATCTCTTGTCATGAAAAGTGCTTCTGATTACCCTTTCGGAATTGTCTACTTCTTCTAACATTGCTCTTACTGTGGCACGGATCCGATGATCCAATTTTCAATGACTCTTCCGCTTAGATCCGCCTTAATTTGAGCGATGGCCTGTTCACCTTAAGGGCATCGTTCAATTGTGGTTAATTGCATAGACCTGTGACTTTAGGAAACCCCACAAGAAAAACTCTATTGGGGTTAAATCGCGTCTAGATCCATGTGGTTCCCTTTGTGTCACAAGAAATTGGTTATCATCGTTCTGTAGTGCTCGGTATTAATAGTGACTGCCTCACCAACGTCGTTTTCGAAAGAGTATTTATCTACTAACTTTTTGAGGATGCATTATCACCTCGTGTGGGTTGGTATGGTTGTATATACGGCAATTTCGCTTGTTGACACATTCATTCATTCCAAAAAATGCACCTTGTTCCTAAAGATGATTTTTCGAACAAAATTGGGGCCCTATTCCAAACGCTCCAAGGCCCAGTCAGTGAACAAAACAGCGTATTCTTTGGTGACGAACTTTGAGCTCCTGAGTTAATTGTGTCTTGTAGGGGTAGAGGCTGAAGTCCCGACACAAAATTCGCCAACTTGAAGTCTGCGAAAGCCCGAGTTCTTTCATGGACTGCGACGTTGTTCTCGGTCGATCTTGCATTCCTTTCACGTACGAATGTTGGTTATCAAATCGCTCGTCTCAAATTTGGCCAACAAACGCTTAAGAGTCGATTATGAAGAGCAAGCACGACTTCCTTATTCTTTCTGATTCAAAGTTGAAAGACAATCCCAGTTGAAATTACTGGTCAAGTACTTCTCAAGTACAATATTTGGCTGCCATTTTTGTGTGATCGAAATTTGTCAGTTGGCATTTGACAGTCATAGGAAGGGATGGTTTAAATAATAGTTCAATTGTAAATACGCCTGGAAAATTACGCGACTTTTTGGGTGTAAGATTTTTAATTTTAAAAAGTTCCATACATTGCGAGACAAAGTGACCACTGGGCAACAAGTCACTCAAAAGAGATTGCTGCATTGGGCAGAGTATTGCTGAATTTCCGGTTACCTGTCATCGACGCAGTTCACAATGTTGTGTTCCACGAGAATACAAGAAAACAACTTCTTTGGTTTAGGTTCAAAATAAGAGTGACTTCAATTCTATTCTTCATTTCCTACGCTGCCTATGCTATTGCCTAGATCGTCACCACTTTCAGGTCAACCACGCATTCTATTTTCTATTTCCATTCGCTGTCCAATAATGCAACATATGTCGCACTTGACATAGTTGCAATACGATGGGT
Organism: Chrysotoxum bicinctum; assembly: GCA_911387755.1. Classification (NCBI taxonomy): domain Eukaryota; kingdom Metazoa; phylum Arthropoda; class Insecta; order Diptera; family Syrphidae; genus Chrysotoxum; species Chrysotoxum bicinctum. Next base: position 187,724,871 of record OU426988.1, read on the forward strand.
CAGTAATCGGTATTGCTTTTGTTTGCAATATGATCCTGTATCTATCGTATTACTGTATTGGATTGTTTTGGTTGACATAGTTCGATTGCCGTTCCTATTGTATACTATTGTATAATAATGCATGACACAAGCGGAACACTTGGTCGTAATCGAACTATGTCAAAGTGATTCATGAGAATTGGGTGACTTCTGTGTGGTCTCTAAGCTTTAGGGCACAACAACAAGAATTGGGAATGTCTCTTAATGTGCTTAAGCTAGTTTGATTTTGCGCCACAGTTGGTAATGTTAAAGTCCATACAACCAATTAATAAAATATAAATTATAAAGACGTATATCAATTAAAATTTATTGATACCTGGAACATAAAACACTCCAGTGTATATGAAAGATTTACAATTCTATACATAACTGATTTAATTGTTTTTCAAACCAATAACAATATTTTTCAAATATCTCAAATGGTTTTCTTGAACAAAAATCTACTTTTTGTCATTCTAAAAAACCGAGGGCATCAAACTCCTCAGATCCTACCGAGCTACGACTTTGGCGGCTGTTCAATATTTTGTGGAATGTAAAGGTATATAATTTTGGAATATTCATCATTTAGGTTGAGCTTAAATATTCCATAAATATTTTGACGGAAAACATTCCCGAAATATGTTCCAAACTTATTTCTTAAATGCTTAACATCCATTGTTCTATAAACCCAAAATGCAAAACTAGTTCTCTCGTTAACGAAACTTTGCTGCGTTCCTTTCAAGTTTTACCACCTGAAATACTTCCCAGGCACTTATCTCATCCGTTTAGCATAGCATTAGCACGAAAACGCTTAAAGGAAAAATTAATACAAATTAAAGCCTTACACGAAATCCGCTCAACACAAATGATAGAAGAAAATCCTTTACTTTAGCATCTGGCAATAGTTTGAGATATTTCTCTCTCAATGTAAATATGTATACACTTGGATTTTTTTTACAGTTTAGCATGAAAATGTCATTCATACGCACGAGTTCCTAGAAAAAGGAAAAAAAAATATCAACGCAAAGAGAAACCAAAAACAAAGATCGAGGACTTCCTTGAATTACCAGCAAGCAGCAAAACAACATCCCTGTTCCTAGTTCATAACACATCTCGGTTATATATATAGACCGTAATAACCCAGCTTAAGTTTATCACCAGGCAACATTCATTCCCCACTTCAAAATCTCCTTAATCCCATTTGCACATTTCCACATTTCCACACAACCTCATACAAATATACTCATACAACCAACCTCTAACTACACGCAAAGCAACTCTGCACAAATTTACAAGGAAGCAGTTTTAACTCGTCATCGTATATTTTCCATTTTACAGATTATTGTGTCAAGAGATCAACCAGGATGATTCATTCCATTTGGAATACCGTGGCCCGGTCGTAATGAAGGGGAAGCCCACGCCCATGAAGTGCTGGTTCCTTTCGAGGAACACGAATGGAAATGACCCAAATACAGATTCTCCAGCAGTCACAGATAGCAATATTGTCGGTGACAGGACAACGTCGAGCCCTGATAATGTGTCAACATCCACTCAATCTGTAGCAAGCAACCAGGATCCCACATAGAAGAAGGGATCTTCTTGCTGAAGGACGATAGAGACGATGATGGCTGGCGCATTGCTACTTAGCGTATATTGAGTAATTATGATGCTTAAGTTCGTTTTTCCTTCTTTTTTTCCAAAGGTAATTAAAATGGATTAACTGGAAATGAGATTTCTTCCAAGTTGCCTAAGCCGTTGATGGTATTGCGCTAAGGAGCAAATATATTTTCTTTCAATTTGTTTAGGTCTAAGTATACTTATAAGTGTAGGTAAGTGTATTGACGTAAATACGAATATTTTCCTTACCTTCGAATTGTCATGGGAAATTATTTGCGTAGCAATGAATATTGAACTTCCTTGAAGTCAGAGTGGCAGATATTTTCTTGACTCGGGGAAAGCACACTCGACTCTTGTTCGGAGAATCTCTGAAGTTCGAAGGATAAATATAAATATTTAACCGATAACCTTAAAAGTTTTTTTTTGTGTAAATTCAAAACTTTGTGCTGGCTTTGGACTTATGATAATTTAATAAATATGATGGAGATATGGCCCGGTGGGGAAAGACGTTTTTTTAGCCCCCTTTTTGGCATACAAAAACCTATGTTCTCTTTTGTAGACCTCAACCCTTACAATCCTTTTAAGCAAAGTATTATCCTGTTTAAAGGGAACATGTCGTGGGAATTGGGTAAGGACGTAGAGCTAACATTTTTTTCAAAAATTATTTTAAAATCTCTTTCTGTTCAATACTGAATACAGTGTTTTTTTTAAGTTTTTTTTTTTTTTTTGATTTTTCAATAGGTACTTCATATAAAATGTCCTTGAGTTTAAATGGATAATAAATTATACCACTATTTGGGGCATTTGGGGGATGAAAAGTAGCAATAATTTGCCGAATGTTGGCTTTGAGTAAAACTTCTTTTCCGGAGTTGGGGGTAAAACATTTTCTATGCAGTTGTTAGGGACATGTCAAAACGACACGTTATCAGTCAAAGACAGCGACATGTTTTTTACAATTATTGTTCGAACTTTGTTGGACGTTATTGAGGGAAAAGAAGTTTTACTTCTCTTTTAAAAAGTGGGTCTCGCAATTCTGTCTGTCGGTTCGACTAAAGTCTAAACGGCTCGGCCAATTTTCTTTAAACTTGGTAGATATGGGTTTTATTTTTTTCCCCCTGGATGTTTATTTTTTTGGTTTTTTAAGACCGAAAATAACGGTACCTGCCATACGATTTTTTTTTTCGAAATTTTATAAATATTTTTTTTTCTCAAAAATTTTTTTTTTAAATCAAAAAATTTCATTTATAGTTAAAGCTAGCTAATGGTTGAAAAAAAAAATCCAAGAAAATTGTTATTTTTGGTACCCCCCTTGGAACCATTTTTTTTGATTTTTGATTTTCTCAAAAATGGTACAACGGATTTTGATCATTTTTTTTCTGCTGAAGGTCTCCAATAGTTTGAATATTATTTAGAATTCAAGTTTTCAAAAAATAATTTTTTGGATTTTTAAGAAATATTTCAAATTTTTTTTTTTTGAAAACTCAATATTTCGAAAACCCCATGATAGATTTTTTTTAAAACTTAATAAATAAAAATTTCTTAATATAATCTACAAGAAATGAGAAAAAAAATATATTTTACATACCTAAAAATAACGGTTCCCTCCATACAAAAGTTAAAAAATGGTTTTCAAAGATCGTATTTTTCTCGAAAACGGTTCCGAGAATTTTGCTGAAATTTTTTTTCTTTTGATTAATTTCTACGATCTATAATTTAATAAAAAAAAAATTTGAAATCAAGATATTCCTGAATGTATCTACCATAGAAAAATTTCTTCGAATTTCTCATTATCGGCATTACGGATTTTTAATAGACAAGCTTCTAAAAAGTTTAAGAAACATTGCATTTCAAAACTTAAAAAAAAAAATATTTTTTGAATTTTGAAAAAAATAAATCTAGTTTTTTTGGAAAATTCGATATCTCAAAGACGGATCAATATTTTTTTTTTGTAGATTTAATTTTTATTCGTATATTAATAAACACTTTAAATTGGCATTCTAAAATTTTTTTCTTAAAAATGTTTTAAAAATTTTGTATAAAAACTTATTTTTTTATGTAACCACTACAACGAATTAAAATTTTATTCTTGCATAAACTAATTTTTGCTTAAAACGCATGGCACCCTGTGCTTAGCTTAAACTGCTAAAGAAGTTGTTTTAGTTATTTAAAAAAGGGAATTTTATCCTTAAGAACAGTTTTCTCTAATAACATTCCTTTTTTGAAGTTCTTAGTCGTTTACATAGGAGCAAGTTCATGCGACCCAGTCGTGCATTTTATTTTTAAACATTAAAATTTCTATGGAGGTTCAGTTAGTTATGATTTAATTTCAAAATTTGTTTGTATTGAATTATGGATCGTAAAAATTATGTATCAAAATTCTTACTGCCGTTTTTAAGAAAAATAGTACAAGAACATTTTTTAACATTTGTGTGGTGAGTTGAGTACCCATATTTAAAAAAAAATAATTTTTTCCTTCATATTGTAGGTAGTATTAAAAGACTGTTTATTTTTGAAATTTCAATAAAATCGATCATATGGTTTTCGAAATATTGAGTTTTCAAAAAAAAAATTAGAGTTTTTTTTTTTTTAATCCAAAAAATATCTGTTTGGAAAACTTGAATACATAATACTAATCAAACTTCTTAGGAGACTAAGCAAACAAAAACAAATTGTTCAAAATCAGTTGTACCGTTTTTGAGAAAATCGAGAACGATACAAAATTATTCTCTTGGACGTTACATCATAACCATTTCTTGGACATTTTTTCCAACCACTGATATTTCAAAAGCATTGGATATTGTTTTTCATCAAGCTCTCTTATCAAAACTGCAAGCATTTAGTATCTACTAATGAATTTTTTCTTGCATTCGAAAATACCCTTCGGACCGCTCTATATAAGTTGAATTGAATGGTTTCAAGTCAGTTTTTCATAAAATAAAAGGAGGCTTGCCCCACGGTTCTGTTTCGCAACTGAATCTCTTTCTCCATTTTCATTAATAATCTTCTGTCGGGGACTCTTAATCTTTTAAATTGTTTCGCTTCTCATATTCGTTTTCAGATTCATGTTCTTGTCGTTCAGATGTTGATTTTGAACGGCAGCGTGTGATTGATTTATTTGATTCTGATCTCGATAACATTGTATAATGGGGAACCATAACCCGTGTAGAGTTTGATAGTTTAAAAACTGAATGATGTCTTCTGTCGTTAAAATACAACCCACACCCATGCTGGTATCCATGAGCAGCGCACATAGGTCAATATTTAGCTTTTATGCGGCCAAAAGTCGATTTTGTAAACTTACGGTAAACAAAAAAAACAGTTTGTCGATCGTTAGGAGAATAGTCCCAGTTTTTAATTTTACTCTTTTTACCTCACAAAAGCACACCGTTTGCAAATACGTGTAATTTTAACTTGATCTCTAACCGCAGTACACGTTTTTCTTACCATATAGTTTACAGGACGAATAAAGTTGTAAGGTCAATATTTCTAATTCTGTGTGTGTTATTAATAATATAGTGATGGATTTCGATAACTCAGTTATGATTTCTTATTTTTATTAGAATTTGCTCCGTTGAAATGCATGATTCTTAAAATTTAGTGCTGTTAAACTTTGGGTATTTTTTTGGCTATATTTTTACCATATTTTACTTTTCAAAATTGAATTTGTTATATGTATTTCCGCGTTAGATCGGATGATAATTCTTTTTGAATTGTGAAGTATAACCTTTTCATCTCCAAATGTAATAAAAATTGGCTGCAGAAGACTGCAGATGATAAAAATATTGACATTTTTGACAGCACAGATTTTTCGGTCAAAAGAATTAAAATTCTGAATAGTGAAACAATCATTGTGTTTTCTTGCTGTTGGAACTCCGAGCACATCAGGAGTGAAAATTGTGAGTCGGAGGTACCTCTATGAGTTTAAGAAAGAACAAAATTTACCAGATTTTGAAGCTAAAATTAATTATTTAGAAAATCGCTTACTGTCAAACTATGGCAGTACTGTGGATGATAAAAAAGTTTGAAACATAGATTTTCCTTATTTAAATCGACTTTGGAGAAAAAATGGGCAAAATGCTATAGAAAAGAAGAGGCGTTTTTGAAAAATAATGAGTCGTGGCTAAACGGAACCTTCGAACTTCCTTTAAAATTTCTTTCGTATAAGCACCAATATCACACAACCTACCACTCTAGAAGTCAACAGCTAAGTAAACAAGAAACTAACATTTAAATAATAAAAAAAAAACCGTTAGATTTTACAGGTGCATTTTCATTCATTGAGATTTCGTTTCTAATTAGTTGCTCGTAGCTGTAGATCATATTGGAAACCATTTCAAGTGGACACAAAATTGATTCACAAAAATATGACCAATTTGTCAAAGATACAGGTCAGGTATACATCAATCTATATGGGCTTATCCCTGTAAATTTTAACTTCTTGAGTTTGAAAAAAACAAAAAAAAAATTAAGGCACGCATGTAAATTTAAGTTTTTCTTCAATTATAGACCACGAATAAATAAAAAACTTCAAAATAACTCATATGTATTGTTTGTTGAAGAGTATAAAGGTATAACGTATAGAAAAATGATTTTAAAATAATTTATTTTAAGCACCGAGTTAATTGATTTGGTTTTTATTTTTAATCTTCACAGTTTCGGTTTTCAAACTTATTTGTTTAACACTTTTACCATTTTTTTTTATAATTTCTACAGTTTAAATTACGCTCATTGTAAGGGTAAAATCAAACAATGCTTTGGTGTGCTAGTAAAAAATGTGCCTTTTTTGAAACAGTTACGTTTTTTACGTTCGTTTTGTTAACTTCATAAAATTTGTACATAATGAAGCACGCATTGAAGCCAAAGTTTTTTTTACTCTAGATAGCTTAAATAATGATGCAGACCATAAAAAAATGCCCCATGATCAATGTTAAAAAAATAGACACGAAAATTTGTGACAATTAAAGATTTACGAAAAATCACGCATGGCAGTTTTTTCTAAAATGTACATCATATAGGATTATTTATAAGGAAGGCACGCACTCAAAATGAATGATTTCAATTAATTTTGACCTTCATTTATCTGAAAAAAAACAAAAATTGTACTAAGTAATCTTATGTTAAAGATTATTTTTGCAATAATGCAAAACGTTAATTATCCACGCACGCAGCCAAAAGTCTCAATATTCGATGATTTTTTCGATTTCAAACACTTTCGCACTATCTCGATGGTTCATTTTATAAATTGAATAGTTAAAACTCAATGATATATATAATATTATAAGTTCCAAAACCTGAATATTTAATAATAATGTCTATATATTTCGACGCATGGCAAAAGTTAAAATTTGCACGGATAAGCCCATATAGTTGGCACCCAATGACTCCAACAATGCACAAGATATTGATACACGGTGCAATCATAATCGAAAACTCGTTGTTGCCAATAGGCCAATTACCAGAGAAAGCTGCAGAGGCCCACAATAAACATTTTCGCTTATATCGCGAAAATTTTGCAAGGACATTTTCAAGAGAACAGTGCAATTTTAATGTATATATTACTTAGTTCCGATCCACTCATAAGCAGCCTTAGGCCAAAAAAGCGAACCATTTTAAAATTATTTATTTTGCCCTGAAGCAAGAAATATGCTTGTGCCAGCAGATTCTAACACCGAACCCGATTCAGGCATTGAACCACTAGACGAATTTGTTATTGAGTTATTATGAATTAAGTTTAAATAATTATTATTTTTATTATTTTTTGTAATCTGAAAAATTGTTAAAAAAGTAAAAAAAAATTATTTTTTTAAATAAATAATTATAAATATCTAAATCTTATTATTATAAATTAAAAAACCTCAAAATATTTCTAAATTTACCTCAAAATAGTTTTTTTATTAAAATTATATTTTTTTTTCGTCATATAAAACCCAATAGAAAGAATATAAGTGGATGAATGTTTTTGGCCGCATAAATGTGAAAAATTGACCTATGTGCAGCGGTTGCGTTGAGGAAACCGAACAGTTTTTGGTTCCCGGTATGTATGCATCACAGACCACCTTGTGTGAAATGACAAACTAGTATCATGAATACGAATAAAATAATGCGAATTATAAGGGACATAGAAATAAGACACGGCATTTCTCCGCATTACATAGTTCAGCCGCCATCCCTGGAGGTAAAAAATCTGAGACAAGCACCTTCAGTCTCAGAACATCGTGCCACACATCTTTCCTATTCTTCTTTCTCTTTCTTAACTTCACGCCCGCGCTGTGTTGAAACATTTAAACGGTAATCATAATCCTTTGAGCGCGTGTAGATAGTAAAAAACAAAAAATAATTCGACGACACCAAGAACACTGCTAGGTGTTTGGGTTTCCTTCGGCGATGCAAGGAATTTTTGAACCATTCTGATGTGGCTGTAATCTAAAAGGCTAATACGAGTATTCTTCCAAAGCTTGAGTACAATTCCCATATTGATAACTCACTTGATTCTCTTTGATAGAATACAAAAAAAAAAGACTTTTTCAATTGAGAGGTGATAGAACAATTTCATAATTATACCTTTATTGTTATAAACAATGTTCTAGTGAAATAGCCAGTTCCATTCCTACCCTTAAACAATGCAATTTTAATACTCGCGCTTGAACTAAAAGTCGTTACCGTTTTCGAGACGACAGGCACCATTCGTTTTGGAGCGAAACAAATCCAATTTTCCTCCACGGAAGACCCATAAGTACCAAGTTTGAAGAAAATCACTTCAGCGGTCACACAGAAGGAATATAGGGGCCCCCACTATTTTCGTATTCTTTACGATGATTATGTCAAGTTTGATCGAAATCTCTAGTTCGATTTCCTACAAATGCAAAACTTGCCCTATAGTACCTATACATCTCAATCAAAAATGCTAAACACTTTTATACAAAGACGGCGCGAAGTTATTTATAGTCATACATATGTATATGTTCATCTTATTCTGAAACCCTTAAATTTTAAGGGTTTTTCTTTTTTGGTTCAGAATATATCTCTAAGCAGAGTCCGAACATGTCGAGCATGTTATGAACATTCTCTGAACCAAGTGTAAACAGAGCGCTCTGAGTTGTTTTTAAAAAACACCTGAACCTGTCAAATGCCTGTGTTAAGCATTTACTCTGTCTGTAGTTATTTTATTCTGAGCTGCTAGAGGGCGCACTCTGAACACACTCAGAACAAAAAAAGCAACACATATTGGAAGCTCTGAACACTCTGACCAAAACAGAAACACGATTTATTTTTTGACACCTCAGGCTCAGCACTGAACTAAAAAACAAAAATGCCTTTTCGTCTTTTGTAAAAGAATACAATCTTTCGTGAATGGAATCTTTAATGACTCCGTTTATTGAATTCTTTTTGACACTGCGACTTAAAATTTGCCCTCACCATTCATTTCACATTTAAATGATTGCAATCACTTTTTTCACCATTACATTACACAACAACCAATTGGCTGCAATCTGAAGAGAATTCATGAATTCTTTGTTTTAACTTGCATTCATTTGAATCGTTTCTCTTAAATGCAAAGAATGAATGAATTCTCAGAAGATTGCAATCAATTGGTTGCTATGTAATGAATAGGGAAAAGAGCGATTGCAATCTTTGTAATGTGAAATGAATGGTGATTACAAATTTGAAGTCGCAGTCTCAAAGCGAAGTCAATAAATGCAATCATTTAATTGATTTAAATGAATAATTTTTAAAGATTGCATTCACAAATGATTGCACTCTTTTACAACATATCAGCTTTTTTGGGTCGATATTTATGTATTTTTTTGAGCTGAAGGAGCCCCAGTTTTCACTTCCACATAAGTTTCTTAAATCCTATTTTTCTTATTGACTTAATCTCTAAATTCAAGATTGCGTGTTCAAGAATTCTGTGAATCCATTTCTTTGTTTTCAAACTTGTGTAAATAACCAAGGAAAATTGTTTTAAGAATAAACACAATTGGTACTCAAATCCTTGCAGATCAATTTCGTCCACACATTTTTATTGCTGTTCTCGGAGCTGTAAAAATCATGGAATTAATGTATCATTTTTCATCTCAAGAGAACGTATACCTAAAGTTATTGCTATTTAATCTAAGTTTCTCAGCAAAAAGGCAAAAAGTCTCACATATCTTCCATTTACACACTCATTGTTAACACCACAAAATGTCCTTATGAGTGTATGCTCGTGTACCGTCAATAACATCAGCCATGGACAACAATAGAGCAATCCTCGAATTGGATTCCATTCCCAAGAGTTGTCTATTGTTGACACATGAGAGTCTTCTTCTTATTTCTATTTGAAAAGCTATAAGGATTTTGAGGACAGGGTCCAAGCAAAGACAATAACTTTTACTGTTAGATTAAAGGTGTCAGAGTACCTATTCGCATGCCTAGACACACAAGGGAATAGTCTGGCTTGACACGAAGAAAAGGCAATACTTTTGTGTACTCACGGGATTTCGTTGGAATGACTTTATGCTTAAACATAAGTTTTTCGTATTACATAGAGCTCCTTCGTGAAAAGTTTAAATCCTTATCGTAGGATTTTGGACTTTAATTCGTTTTTTCAAGGAATTTAAAAGCTTGAAATATTGTTTCGAAAGTTTCGCAACCAAAGATATATTAAACACTGGGTTTTAAGCCCTAAAGGCATTAATGGGGTCGCTGTTCTAAGAACATCACCCTTTGGGAGGGTTGTGAAATTAAACGGAACTTTATTTGCCTAAATGGATTTTGACATACCAATAAGTGGTTGAGTTTGTGTAAATAATGTAAGAGATTTCATTCACAAAATTTTCCCTAAGCCAATAACTGTAAAGGGATGTCTTAAGATCTATGTAGTTTTGACACCTTTGTGTCAGGCGCTCAGGGATTTCTTCGTAGAACAAATAAATATTAAATTTAAACATCAAAGAATATTTTATAAGTTTTTCAATATTTGGCACGGAATGCATAACTTGCATGTCTATAGTGTTGACGCTGGAGTTTTGCGCTTTTCTTTCCAGAATCCAGCCAATTGAAGAAGTCGCTAAAAGTACATCGCCTAATGTAAAACATTTCTTCGTTCTGCACTGTCCTCGTGCACAGACGGAAATTAATCTAATATAGTTCGCGCTGTCATACACGGCCTTGAAATCGATGAAAACTATGTAGATGGTGATTTAATGTTCTTGGGTTGTTTTTCAAGATCTGCCGTAATGTGAATGTGTTATAATGTAAATCAAATTTTTTTTTGAGAAACTACTTCAGAAGTTTACATTAAACGACAGACAAAATCTTGCAGGATCAGGAGACTGATACCTTTGTAGTTGGCGCAGTTCAGAGTATCGCGCAGATGATATTGAAGGCTCAATTCATCGGGCATGCTTTCCTCCGAACATTTTTTGCAGATGAGGTGTTGAATACTAACAGCAAAGTCATCGCCTGCAGCCTTGAAAAGTTCAGCTTCAGCTGCTTTGATGAATTTAAGATTGGATAAGACTTTCATCACTTCGTTCAGGTCGGGCGTTGATATAGTCAAAGAAGTCCCTAGAAACGAAATTCTCTGCGTCATCGGCGTCATACAGTTTTGAGAATTGGTCTTTCCATATTCCTGCATAGACTGCGGTTCTATCACCCTTTATTGTCCACACAGCCTTCGCGTCGCGGATTCTATGCTTGAGATGTTTTTTACCTTTTTGTAAAACTTCAGAACCTTATTCTACCTTAATCGAGTGCTTCTCGTGCTCCTTTTTTTCTCTCTAAGAAATCGGTGCTCCTCTTTCCTTTGCTCACAGAGCTCGTGAGCAGCACTGCTCCTTCTGTGCTTTGTATCGTTTCATTGTGGTGGTCACGTTAAACCCAGAACGTCAGTATCGGCATCTCTGATTAAGGCCGGTTATTAGAGGTTATTCTTCACTTCACAGAACTTTTTTGTTCGGGCTTGGGTTGTGATATCCGCAGCTAGAGATACCTCTGCTAAAATAAGGGGGAGGTCCGAGTAGATATTGGTCCTTCGGAATGCCGAATATAGATATTGGTTCTTAGCTTTCATCGAAATGTGGTCAATCTGGTTAACGGTTGATTGGTCAGGAGATCTCCATGTTATGTTGTAAATCTATACGTTTAAACTCCATACTTGTTTTTGTCTGGCCCCACGGGAAAGCTAATCAGCTTGTGAATCCGTTATCGGAGGTGGTGTCACGCAGGTTGTTTCGTCCGACAGTACCGTATGTTTTGGCCGGGAACTAGTAGAATATTTTTTTTGGTGTCATCGTCTTCCTCCACTGTTGGGGCACGCATTGCATGCAAACAAGGCTTATATTGCCGAATATATAGACAAATTTTCGGAAATGAAGATGACGAACTAAATTTCTTTTCTTTACAAGAGGCAATGGATTTAGCACGAACTTCGGTTAAGTACTGCTGTACCTTTCCATACGTTGGATTCATTGTACCATGAACTAGCAGATGGGAGCTTTTACGTGGGTTTATAGTGCACAGTTGTCGGATGATCACCTGAGTGGATTAATTGCCACTTCAGCACCAGTTAACAAGCTCCCTAGTTTGGCGGTCCAGTTGAGTTTGAGTGAGTGATCCTTTTTCTGATGATTGTGCGAAAGTATGCAAATATTGTATCACAAACATAAGGCATATGAAAATCTACCACATCTTTCTTTTTTCAAACTCAATCCAAACTTGACGGTTCCTGGAGCAATAAATATTTATTTTCTTGCTGCTAGCTCTAGATTGTGTTCATCGTAATATAATTCATATATAATATAATTCTAAAAAAAACATTGTAACTGACTTTTGTTACAGAAAACTTTACTGACACTTTTCAGTGGCTCGTTCAGTTTTCAAGTAGTTTTTATTGACACTGTTAAAATAAAGAAAATTGCTATCAAGCATGACAGTATTTTAAAGTAATCGTCGAGTAATTAAAAACAAATTGAAACCTCCTTGTGACCGCCTTGTAAAATCTTGTAACAATAGAGTTACTCGTATAAGAGCTATCGTGATCTGTCAAGTTTACATGTAACAAGAAAAGTTTGGTATATCTTGGTCGTAAGAACACTAACGTGAAATTTTTATTAAAACTGAATTAATATAATACTAATTGTGTGAAAATAATAAAAGAATGGATTTTTACGTATTGTGAATTAGAAAAACTGTAAATGTAACGCCAAAAATTGAAGTTGTGCCACACAAATGGGTTTTGGGTGGATCTGCTCTGCATATATGTCATTTGGCCACCAAACCGGTGGGTAACTCTTTCGAAGAATCCAGAATCTGTGCCCGAAGTTGCTTTCCATACAACATTTGTATACAGTTCAAAAATTCAATTATCATTTGTCAAATTTATAGTTCTGAGATTGATCATACCTTGAGCATGGGAAGTTCAAATCGATCGTAAGATTCCTTCACAATTATAGGGCTAGCGTATAGCAAGCGGTCAGGCATCAGACGAATAGGGGGAACAACATGTAGCATACGAAAACATGCACGTGCCGTAACTATTCGGGACTGGTGGAAGTCTGATCATAGCCTCTCCGCGGCGGCCGCTAGAAACAAGTCTTTTAAAAAAGGTTTGGCTAATATGATCAGGCTGGTTCCTCAGGTTGGCGACAGGTTAATTCCCTGTCCCGTAAAACTAAAAGAATTACGAGACCGACAACAAGCCTCGGAAACAGACTGATCTCACGACGACAACCCACGCAAAGAAAAAGGAAAAATGATTTACGAATTTTCTTATGGAACGTACGATCGCTCTATAGAGCTCGAGCTGCTCAGCAGCTAGCTGATGCCCTGTCAAAGTATAAAGCTGACATAACAGCTCTTCACGAAATCAGATGGACAGGGAATGGTGTTCTACAAAAGAAGGAATATGACATATACTATAGCTGTCATACAAAACACCATGTGCTCGGGGTAGGCTTCCTAGTCAGCGAAAAAATGAAGTCTACCATCATCGGCTTTAACGCTATAAGCGAAAGGCTATGCACCCTTCGCGTGCGAGGCAAATTTACGAACATCAGCCTCATTAACGTTCACGGACCTACGGAGGACTCCTCAGACGAAGAAAAAGAGACTTACTACGAACAAGTCGAGAGGGCCCTCAATGCCTTTCCAAGGTATGATGTTAAAATCATCCTTGGGGATTTGAACGCAAAAATAGGTCGGGAGCCAGTATTCAGGCATTACGCAGGCACCCATAGTTTGCATGAGAACACTAATGACAATGGACTTCGAGTCTTAGAATTGGCAGCATCGAAAAACATGGTCGTTGCGAGTACCAGGTTCCCGCGTAAAGATATCTACAAAGCCACCTGGATGGAGTCACTCGTAACCAAATAGACCACGTGTTGATAGACCGTCGCCACTACTCGAACTTGATGACGATACGAACGTATCGAGGTGCCAATATCGACTCGGATCACTATCTTGTTGGTATGGTTTTCCGAGGGCGGATTGCCTTGCGAAGACGTATTGCATCCGTCGATCAGGTTCGAATAAACACGGCTGCCCTACGCAATGAAAACACCAGTAACACCTTTGGTAATGCGTTAGGACTCGCCCTAAAAATACCTGATTTAGGGAGAGTAGGTCCTGGAGCCAGTATGCTGGGCGTAAATGAGAAGTGGACACGTCCATCTTAGGCAGCAGTCGTAAAAATCGGAACGACTGGTTTGATGATGAATGCAAGCTAGCGACTGAACGTTAAAATGTTGCGTACCGAGCAATGCAACAATCTCATAGAACGCGGGCACGCGAAGAGGAATATAAAGAGCTCAGAAGAATAGAAAAACGGCTACACAGACAAAAAAAGTCAGCCTGGGAGAAGAACCTAATCTGTGAAATAGAAAATAGTCGAGAGCGAGGTCCGCACCAGGCGCGTAAGTTCTACCAATCCGTCCGAAACATGACGCAGTACACACCACGCTACACATACTGCAAGGACGGACAGGGAAATCTGATCACCGATCCTGAAAGCATACTGGAGCGATGGGAAGTGTACTTTAATGAATTGCTAAATGGTCAGCTCACTGCAGAAGTGGAGGCTCCACTACTTCAAGAAGAATACTCTATGTTGCCGCCACCAAGCATAGAAGAGGTTGAGAAGGCTATAGGCCGGCTTAAACAGAACAAAGCCCCGGGAGCCGATGGCATACCAGCCGAATTATTCCATCACGGCGGGCCAGCCTTACGTCAAGCAATTCATGATATTATAGTACACGTATGGGAGCAGGAAGAAATGCCAGAAGACTGGCGAAAAAGTTTAATATGCCCCATACATAAGAAGGGAGATGTCACAACGTGCAGCAATTATAGAGGTATCACGTTGTTGAGTACCGCCTATAAGATGCTCTCCTCTATCCTACAAGACCGGATAACCCCATAACCCCATCGGTTTTATTCCAGGCAAATTTACAACTGATCAGATCTTTACCCTTAGGCAGGCGATGGAAAAATGTCTAGAATTTAACATCCCAACATACCATCTGTTTATAGACTTTAAGGCCGCCTATGATAGCATAGCCAGGGTAGAACTTTACAAAGCCATGAGAGAATTCGGCATCCCAAATAAATTGACACGACTATGTAGGTTGACCATGACCAACGTAACAAGCCAAGTAAAAATAGCCGGATTGCTATCCAGACCAATCAAAATCTTTAATGGACTCCGACAAGGGGACGGTTTGGCCTGCCTCCTCTTCAACCTGGCGTTGGAGAAAGCAATCCGTGGCTCTGGCACGGCAACAAGAGAGACCATCGTCGACAGGTCCAGCCAGTTACTGGCTTACGCAGACGACATTGACATCATCGGAAGAACCGAACAAGCTGTACACGATTCCTTCATCCAGATCGAGCAGGCGGCACAAAATCTGGGGCTGCACATTAGTGAAGGTAAAACAAAGTACATGGTGGCGTCGAATGCGAGAGGAACAGTTGGTCAAACAATCAAGGTAGCGTAGCACGAATTTGAAGTGGTGCAATCCTTTAAATACCTTAGGTAAATAGTAGCAGCCGATAACAAAATAGAAGAAGAAATACGCGGGCGGCTTCTCAAATCCAATAGAGCCTACTATAGTCTGTCAAAGCTCTTCAAATCCAGAAATCTCACCATAACTTCAAAACTGCTGCTGTACAGGACAATGGTCCTGCCAGTACTCACATATGGATCCGAGACTTGGGTGCTTAGCAAAAGGCACTCCGACCTCTTAGCTGCGTTCGAGAGAAAAGTCTTAAGGAGAATTGTTGGCCCCATATGTGAGGAAGGACGATTCCGGAGACGGAACAATCATGAACTGTACGCAATCTACCTAAAAGCAGATATCGTGACAAAAATTAAGCTCGGTAGACTCGGGTGGGCAGGGCACCTAGCTCGCATGAGCGAAGAGGAACCTGCTCGGAAAGTTCTATGGTAGACGATAGCGTGGTAGACCATGCTTGCGCTGGAGAGATGGCGTAGACCAGGACGCCCGAAGCCTTGGGGTGCGCAACTGGATGGCGTCGGCTAGAGACCGGGATAAGTGGAGAGACTTGTTGTAAGAGTCCAGAACCGGAACCCGGTTGTCGAGCCGATGATGATGATGTATAGCAAGAACGATCGAAATTCAGTGCTTTTTGGACCTTATTCGGAATTCCCCCCCCCCCCCCCCCCACCAAAATGAACTTTTCTTTTTAACGAATCGATAAAAAAGTGTTTGCTGTTGATAAAAACACATCAAATTATGGAGGAGAAACACTTTTTTATGGTAAAAAAGTGAAGTATAAGCCGACCACCCACAGTACTATAACTTAAACTACTTTTTTATGGGATATTTGCTTTTTTTTCTTGCTTACGCATTACGGCGGCGTATAAACAGTGAGATATGTATGCAACCCCCCTGCTTGGGCACACTATAGGAATTGGGGTAGGTGCGAGGTTGGGTGTATGCAAGGTTTCTTTTGCATTTACAGAATCTGGATTTAAAGAAACTTTGAATTTACCCTATGGCCTATATTAATTTTTTTATACTTCACTTTTTTACCATAAAAAAAGTGTTTCTCCTCCATAATTTGATGTTTTTTATCAACAGCACAGTTTTTTTTTATCGATTCATTAAAAAAAAGTGCATTTTGGTGGGGGGGAATTCCGAATAAGGACCTGCTTTTTAAATAAGCAGTCTCGCTAAGTAAAGAAATCCCGAAACATTTTTGCTATCATTTGATGACCAATTGGCATTGAAATTGTTCAACGTTTCTGTTTTGCATCCTAGCAAAAAACTTTTCGTAGTGCCCTGATCGATTGAGAGTGATCGGTTTTAAATAATTCCAGTAGTGAATTAGTGGCAACACGAGTAATGTGGTGTTCAATTGACCAATTAGCCAAAACCGATTGAAATTCTTCATCTACAGTCGACACAGGTACACTTTCGTAATTTTGCTCGTCATTATTAATAATTTAAATTGGCAAAGCCACAAATCCATAAAAATTTTACAATCACTTGAATAACTTTTTTGGACTATATTTTCTTCAATGTGTCTACTTGATTGTTGGAAAGTTTCATAATTCTCAAGAATATATTTCTTTTTCTTCTCGAAACTATTTACTCTTCTCCATAAATTTGTATAATTATTATTTAATTTAATTTGTCTCCTTTTGCGATGGAAAATAAAAAACAATTTTTCACACTTTGACAGATCAAAAGATACTCTGTTTTTGAAACACACACGAACACTTAGCTGTCGCATTTTTTTTTTATTTCCATTTGTCAAATGCTTGTGTTAAACATTTTCGCTGTTTGTTCAGTTATTTTATTCTGAGCTCATAGAGAGCGCACTCTGAACATGCACAGAAGGAAAAAAGAAACACATATTAGAGGCTCTTAATTAAAAAATAAACAGAATTTATGTTTTGAGAACTAATGTCGTTTTCCATTGGTTCCATTCAAGGATCCACTCATTCTGAAATCCAATGGAACGGTGCTGACTTCTTCTACTCAAATTTGAACTTTTGCCTTTGTATTAGTTAACAGAGCTGTAAAGACTGCAGTCTTTTGGGTACTTTAGTCAATTGAATAAAAATACTGCTTTGCAAAAGTCTTTTAACTCACTAAAAGACTTTAACTATAATACTACAGTCAGCAGTCATTTTCAATACTCTGACTGTGCAGTTAAAGAAAGCAGTCAATTGACTGTAAGTTAATTGACTGCAGTATTTTTTGACTGGTTCCAGTATTTTAGTCATTACAAAGTCCTCGGTACTTTAACGGTTTGGCTGAAATTCAAAAAAGTCTTTTAACTGCAGTCAATTAACTGTAAGTCTTTTAACATTTTTTTTAGGTTTTTCGAATTTGAATACCATTTTTACTTTACTTAGATTATAGAAACGATAAGTCAAGTTATTCATTCGTTAAAAATAAATATGAGACAAGAACCACATAAAATATAATAATTGTAGGGAAGATGAATGAACTATTTTGAAAAAAAATATAATTAAAAATACAATACAGCAATAGAAATAAGTTGACAGTTGGCACACTTTATTTTTTTTTTTAGTTTTGGAATAGTGATGTTTTAGTTCTTTTAAAATTCATTGTTCGATATTTTTCTCCCAAAAGTTTGTTTTTATATAGTTGAGACCTTAGTCTTTCTTCAAATAAAAGCAAGCGCATTCGTCGTCCTCTTGTATCCATCATGCACCTACTTACATATTTTGTAGCGTCTCATAATCATTACAGGTAACAGCTAACAAAATAAATGTTTAAAATAGCTACGATAAACACATAAGGGCGATTCCATTATAGCGGGTGCAACATTTAGGCTCATTTGAAGTACATTTAATAATAAAATAAGCAAAATATTTACTGACATTATTACTTGAAGGGATACATTTTCACCTATTTATTTTTAATTCATTTAGAATTCTAAAATATAATAAATAATTTGGCAGAAGAATGGTTTCAAAGTGCGATCGCGGATGCAACAGAATCGGCCCGACTTTTCTAGATCATAGTACAAAAACACAAATTCTGTTAATTGTGAAACATTTGTCATGCTATTCTTACATATATTGAACGACGTTGATTCAATTAACTAAACTAATAAAAATAAAGATAGAAAACAAAAGTAAGCAACGAAATAATAACTTTTAAATCAATCGCGGGTGCAACGCGTCTAACTTAAATAAGTAAACTGATTTAAAAAACTGGGAAAAATATAAAATAAGGCACATATGTAACAAGGCAGTACCCTTCTCTATTAATTATAATTTTTTTTTTTCAAATACTTCAATATTTTTCCGAAAATACATATATGTATGTTAGAAGTACTCCATCTCCATCGATATCGGTTAAGGATAACCCCACATAACGATATTGTGATATTGCAGCCTACCTGGTGCAAGAATGTACAAACCTGCGGAAATGACTTTTGGCAATACTGCTGCTGTAAAAACAGAACGGTATTTTAGAGCATGGATCTACTGGTAATATAGGGGGCTCAAAGACCCTGTTGGAGATTTAGAATTTAATGCTTCGTCTTCTGACTCAAGAAAAACGTCGAAAACTTAACTTCACGAATGCTCATGGTCATTGTACTTTTCTCGATTCTTAACTTCCGACTTAATCGATTTCACATCTTTTATACCTGGCACTTGTCTGCTAATATTATCCCTTTTATAGAAATCACCTGTCATCCTTCAGTTTTTTAGGCATTGCTGTGGCGGAATCAGTTTTTTTGTAAATACATTTTTTACCACTTCAACTAAGTTAGTGGGACTCCTTGGGCGATTACGTTTCACTTGTGCGACTTTTTCAGTCTACAGGGACTGATGTAATGAGTGCCTGCCTTTTTTTTTTGTGTTGCCTGCATTTTTTCGTTTTGTCTGATTCTGGTCAGAATTTTAAAATTTGTATCTGCCTTCATTTTCCCTTTTGATATATCTCTCCACATTAAATTTCTACGTCCTTTTTCTGGATGAAGCTCAGCATATTTGTTAATTTTTTGTCAATTTTCTGTAAAGCAGTCTCTTTTTCTTGTTTCACTTCAATTTAACCATATATTTTAATATAAAAAAGAACAAAATATTATATTACATAATTAAAAAAAAACCTGACCAGCAGAAATTATTATTCAAAGCATATTTTATCAATAAAATACAATAAATCACGTTATAATGTTAGTAGTCAATAAGTTGCACCCGCGATCTTAATATTGGGATCGCGGGTGCAACCAATTTAAATTAACGTTTTTTGTCGTTCAACGTACAATATATTCCTAATAACGACTGATTTAATTTTAGTTTTATTTTCTTCTTACTTTTAGAAAGTTTCAAAACGCTAGCACTTTATTTTTGCCAAAAAAGTAAACTTTTACACGCGGGTGCAACAAACTTACAATGGCTATTTGCAATCAATAATGCTAAAAATATAATAACAAATTCGTACATGTTTTTATGCAAACGCTTAAAAGTTAAATGGCATGTTGCTTCATACGTCTATTGAGTAAAGCATAATTTAAAACTGTCGGAAATAGCTATTTTGAGCTTATGTTACCAGTTATAATAATTGCAGTTCGTACCGACTTGTCGTATGATAATGTTGCCAAGCGCAAACAAAAATGTTCTCTGTAAGTTAGGTCTCAGTTTTTGTTTTTATTATTAAATATAGTATTTCTACTTTGAATATTTATCAAAAAAAGTAAAAAATATTGTAATTCAAAAATTGGCGTCAAAAATCGTCTATAGCGGAATCGCCCATAAACAACTATCGGCTTTTACAATACGAGACGTTTATTCAAGACAAAAAGTAGAATTCATCAGTAATTTCAAATTTATATTTTGGAAATAATGTAGGAGTCTGAACAATTTTAGTCAAATGACTTACAGTTAATTGACTGCAGTTAAAACACTTTTTGAATATCAGCCAAACCGTAAAAGTACCAAGGACTTTGCAATGACTAAAATACTGGAACCAGTCAAAAAGTACTGCAGTCAATTAACTTACAGTCAATTGACTGCTTTTTTAACTGCACAGTCAGAATATTTGCACTGATTGTTAACTGGTTTGTTATAAAGTTAAAGTACCTAGCACAGTATTAACTTATTGACGTATTGACTGCAGTTAAAACACTTTTTGAATATCAGCCAAACCGTAAAAGTACCAAGGACTTTGCAATGACTAAAATACTGGAACCAGTCAAAAAGTACTGCAGTCAATTAACTTACAGTCAATTGACTGCTTTTTTAACTGCACAGTCAGAATATTTGCACTGATTGTTAACTGGTTTGTTATAAAGTTAAAGTACCTAGCACAGTATTAACTTAAATTTAATTTAATTTTATTTAAATTTAATAAGTCAATTAACTGCGACTTAATTGACTGCAGTACCAAAGTAATGCAATCTTTACAGCTCTGTTAGTTAATAGTCGTGTTGGTGAAAATCTGCGATAGTTGCTTTTGACATTTGGGTATGAGTATTAGTGCTTCTTGAGTGGATTCTGACTTGAAATCGAGAAGCGAAATTCTCTTCTCAGAAGAGTATTTTTTGCCAATGGAATGGTTTGAGAAGACTTCTGGACGCTTCCAAACGCTTCTGGACGACCAATGGAAAATGACATAAGGCTCTCTGAGAGTTCTGAGAACTAAAAATAAAAAACTCCTATTGCGGTGCTCCATTGGGCGTTTTTCTTTTTTAGTTCAGAGTAGAACCTGAACTATCAAACAAAAAATTGTGTTTCTTTTTTAGCTCAGAGTGTATAACAGCTCAAATTTGTGTTTCTTTTTCCGTTGAGAGCGTGTTCAGAGATTGTTCAGAGCGCACTCTATGAGCTCGGTATAAAATAGCTGAGCAGACAGAGTTAAATGCTGAAATCATTCTGACACACAGGAAAAAAACAAATAATCCAGAGTTCTTAAAACACGCTCGATTCGGAGAAAGTTTATAGCATGTTCGACATGCTCGTGCTCTGTTCAGTGCCCTGCTCTGAATGAAAATAGAAAAACGCCAATTGAAGTTACTAACTTCACACTGTCCTTGTCAAGTGTCTGGAAGGTAATCCAGGTTTTGTTTCTTTTTGTCGTATATGAATTGCAATTAATTTTTTTCCCAACTTGTCAAAATTAGTTTACTGTTAAGTCACTCAGAGGTTGCAAACATGAAATCCTAAGTTAGATTGTATTAAAACTTTGTTGTAACTTATATTCAGTCGCAAGCTAGCGGCGCAAAAACCTTTATGTTACATGAATTGAATGAAATAATTTGTATTGGGGATATTCCACTGTGACCTGGACATCTATTGTGCCCCCACTTAAAAACGAATGAGCTTGCTCATCCTACAGTTCCTGCTCTATTGCTCTTAGGCATCTTAGTATTTGGGGCACCTTCAGAGAGGATAGGTTGCTCTCTTCCACCTGGTATTGTCCAAGATGGTTTTCGTTTTGGTGCATCTTCCTAGTAGATATGTGGTTCGGTGGTTCCTCATGCATATTGCAGAATCTACATCAGTCACTGCTTACCTTATCAAGTAAACTTGGTGTCTTCTAAGTTTGCAGTGTCCACTTAGGATAACTGTTGTTATTATTAAGATATTTTATACTTAAGTAAATGCAGTTTTTAAACGTTGCTGGTTGTAATTGCCCAGTAGTAGTTTCGCCTACCTCAGTTTTTGGGAGTTCTTTCCAGTTCTTGAATCTGTATGCTTCCTCTTCTTGTTTAATTTTGTTTTTGATGACATTTTTTCCTGTTCCGCAATAGGACTCAGGCCCTGTTAAAGGGGTTGATGGGCCTATTTTCGCTAGGGAGTCTGACTTTTCGTTTCCATTAACACCCAGTGAAGTGTGACCGTGTTCTGTTTGCCAAGTTTCTTAAGCCTACTTATTCACTCCCACACCAACTTAGAGCCGATTTAGTGCCTTGACTATCTGACATGATGGAAATGTTCTTGTTACGATAGTTCTTTTCCAGATTTCGATCGATGCATTTCAATTTTCAATATAGCGTTTACCTCCGCTTGGAAGATGCTGGTGGACTGCCCCATGGAAAGTTTGCTTCTTGGCCCAAAAATTCCTGCACCCGTCGTTTCACTTGTTCTCGATCTACCAGTGTTCTACTTGATTGTTTATGTTTCGAGGGTGTAGTTTGCTTAGCTTTGTAAAAAAAATTTTCTCGAAATTATGTTTTTTGATCATACCATCTCTTTGGATGTCAAAAAAGTTTGTTACTGTGGAGCAGGGTTCGGACTTAGGTTTTAAATTTTCGAAGTAAATACGGAAAAAAACTGAAGTAGATTCTAGGAAATTAAATTATATAAACATATCATATATACGTAAATTCTGATTTCAGACTTGTTAACAAATTGTTATTAAATATAACTATTTCAAAGTAAATTTTCCATCAAAGAACTCATAAATTATGTTTACGTTTTTCTGTAAGTGATCTCGAAAACATTAAATTTTTAACGGTGCCTACGTTTAAACGATTCCTAAACTTGTTTTTTATGTAATCCAGAGTGAGCAGCGCTGTCTTTAAATATGTTGGTTAAAAATTTCAAAGAGAAGTAGATCATAATAAAGAGAAGTAGGGAAGTAGATTAAATTTTTTTTCTCAAAATCAAAGTAGATCTACTTCGATCGAAGTAAAGTCCGAACCCTGCTGTGGAGCTACTAATTAAGTCCCTTTCTATGAGACCAATAATTTTTCCTGTCCCAGTTCCTCCCTTTGAGAACTTCATGATACTTACCATTGCAGCACTTCTGATGACCTCGTGTAAGGTGATAGATGGATAGATGGAGGACAACCTCCATAGCTGCGGTAGGGCTGGTTCTTACTGCTCCCGTAATACAGATACATGCGAGCCTTTGAACTTTTTCTAGGGAAACCAAGTTTTTGATAATTCGGTTCTCTTGTGCCATGCAACGGTATGGTATCTACTTGAGTATGTTCGGCTTGCATCCCTATGACTTGCATGCAAGTCTCTTGCATATCATGTGGGCTTTTGTTGCTTTCCCGACTATTGCTTTTAAGTGCTTGTTCCAGAGGAGGGACCTTATTCGGAATTCTAAAAATGAACTTTTTTTTAACGAATCGATAAAAAAGTGTTTGTTGTTTATAAAAAACATCAAATTTTGGAGGCGTATAATCAGTGAGATGTGTATGGGGGGCATGCTGCCCCCTGCAACCCCCCTGCTTGGGCAGGGGTAGGTGCGAGATTGGGTGTATGCAAGGTTTCTTTTGCATTTACAGAATCTGGATTTAAAGAAACTTTGAATTTACCCTATGGCCTATACATATATTAATATTTGTATACTTCACTTTTTTACCATAAAAAAATGTTTCTCCTCCATAATTTGATGTTTTTTTATCAACAGCACACTTTTTTTATCGAAAAAGTGCATTTTGGTGGGGGGGGGGGGGAAATTCCGAATAAGGACCCAGAGAAGTTTAATTGCTAGATTTCTTACCTCCCTCTGCCGCTACATGAAAGCAACTCATATTTTTTGAGTTTTTTTGGGAAAAGAAAAAAACATTTCAAAAACATCTAAGCAACTCAGTTGTTTAAAAAAAAAAAAAAACTTTCCGTTCAAGCAACTCGAATGTAACAAGTTTTGTCGCTTTTAGGTTACACAATTCAAAAGTGCGTTACTTGGACTCGTGCATCATGCCAATTCTTCCTTATGCTTCTGTGATTTAAGTCCACCAAACTAGTTTTTGGATTAAATTCAGTTACAAGATTTAATACACAATTTTCTACTCCGAAAAATATTAACGAACAAGCTCTGTATTCCCAGAGTTGTTTATTAAATATTCTCTTACGCATAACGTCCATTGTAAGAAATGATTCCCTATCTACTGAATGGTCATTTTGGAGAGCTGAAAATCTCCACCATAAAATATGCATATAATTCCTCTTGGGTCCCATTAAATACTTAATCTTATCAATCTTCATTGTGGTGTATACTCATCGCTTAAAGCTCTTGAAGCCCATTAAACGAAAAATCTCCATTAATTCGGCTTTCATAACAAAAGAGGCCGTTCTGCCGATTCATCTCAAAGAACAGACATCGTTCGTTATTCGCACATTCAACTGAAAAAAAAACATCTTTTGTTTGGTCTTGAAATTAAAAAAAAAAAAAAGAGAAGGAACAAATTCTCCCCTAATAAGCTGGCCTGGCACAACAAAATAAGAGGAAAGGTTCGCCTTAAAATGCCAAGAGCTTCGTTGCCACAAAATATGCTGCTTTAATTCTGCAGCAGCATTGCGAATTATTTAAATGTCTGCCGGATATAAAAAATAGAAGATTGCTCGGCAGCGCTAAGAATAAAAAAAAACACAAAATTCAGCAGGAAGAATAATTATTCAGCTTTCGCTCTATCCTTATGGCATTCGAAATGCGGATGATGTCCTGTTGGGAAATTTAATGAACAAACATTTTCCGC
Organism: Chrysotoxum bicinctum; assembly: GCA_911387755.1. Classification (NCBI taxonomy): domain Eukaryota; kingdom Metazoa; phylum Arthropoda; class Insecta; order Diptera; family Syrphidae; genus Chrysotoxum; species Chrysotoxum bicinctum. The sequence goes on from OU426988.1 coordinate 187,749,930, forward strand.
TTCTTATTAAGGCGAATAGCCTCACGTTTGTAACTTAATTGATGTGCGTTGCGTATACAGCTTTATGCATGCATATCACAACCGTCCGGAAGTTGGTTTCAAGTTCATAAAGCAAAAATTGCCAGTTAAGAACAGAGAAGAATTTTCTATTTCCTGTTTCGTGTCAGTCATATCTCGGCCCGGCACCAGGACAAAGGTTTATGAGGGTTAAATGGGTGGTGTGTGCAGTGAATTTGCGCCAGCGCCTGGAGCATAGGGTTCATGCAAATTAATTTATGCAAATTGAAATAATTGAATTGTATGGTGAGCTAACAAAGGGGAGTTTAGGATTAGGAGAACAACAGCTGCTGACACTGTTTGACGTCATTTACTACAGGAAGTACAATAATTGTTGTTTCAACTTCGAAGTTGATTGGGATTGTTTTGGCTAAGAGTGATGGAAATGGAAAGAAAGCTGGCAAGTGCGTCTTTAGGTATCAGGGTAATTGACGCTTGGATAATATGTTTTTGACATGAATTCAATTAAGTTGCTTAAGAGAATACTAAAGATTGCTCAATGGATTGGACTCATGTTTTAAGCTACGGAGCTTGATGTCCGAGTGCAACTTTTGTTAGGTTATAGGTATTACACCCACTCAATAAAATTTTTACATTAAATGTTTCTAACTATTTCTTCGTGACAAAAATTCTTAGCCAGGTGGAACCCGCCCGAATTGTTTAACCCCGCTTGTTGCGCTAAATTTCATTATTAGTCGTTATTCCGAAGTTGAACAATATGATTGAAGGAAACCAATGCCTTTATGAAGGTTTTTAAAATACAAACTCTATATAGAACTGAGATAAATCAGCCAAGTAGAAGACTAAGCACTTTTATCAGACTTGTTTAATTATTGATTCAAAATTGCTATTTTGGCCTTTAGTCCCTAAAAATGCCTTTTACTTCTTTTGCCAGCCAAATCTCGGATTTCCAAAGCTTCACAGTTATTGGTGTTTCTATGAGACGAAATCTTAACAGCATTTGAATCCAAGAAAAGGGATTTCAGGTGCAACAGCTCGAAGAGAAGCAGGACATAGTGACTTACAACCCTGTGTGCGTATTACCACGAATAGAACGGCCGATTCTGAAAGGCTAATGAGCAGTACTTTTCATAACAAGAGATACTCTTGGAGGTATTGTCAATTCCTTGCAATTTTAATTTAAGCTCCCAAACTTTTGCAGTGTTTGCAGTTCGTGAAGCCGCAAAATAGTTTTTCATTCGTGAAATGACGAACAAGAGCATTGATATTTCCATAGGTAGCCACGAGGCAATCAGAGCCATTTCATCAATTGCCACGAAGTCAAAACTGATTGCTCGTTGTCGTAGTGAATAAGAATTGCTCGACGAAACAAATTCAGTCACCCTTCGAAGGGTCCCGTGACATTTATGGAAATGAAATGGCTGATGAACTGGTCAGAAACGGTTCGTCATTTGAACCATGGGTACTCATGCTTCATGCCACTGAAGCAAAAAAAAGGATAAAATTCACCAAAGTTTCCTCGAGACCGCAAATGAAAGATGGTCAATAGTTGACACCTGCCAGGTTTCAAGGAATCTTTGGCCAGATATATCAAGGAAAATAAAACAGAGTTTGTACTGAAGCTTAGCATACTACAATTGATTCTCTTGGTTGAAATACTAACGGGTCACAACTCAATGGGAATGCACTTAAGCAGAATGGGCATCAACACATCTGACTTATGCAAAAGATTTCAGGATGAAAAGGTGGAAGGGGGTTTATATCACTTCCCTTGTGAAATCTCCAGCCATGGAGATAGGGTCAGGATAATGCTGGAGTTTGCTGCCGAGGCGATGGCGTATTTTTGATGCTTGGCTCAGCTCGACGCATGTAGGGGGGATCTTAACCCCGTAGCTGGACTTTCCTGTTTCAAAAAATAATAGAAAAAAAAAACATGCCAATAAGCAAAGTAAGCTTATCCACCACACGATCACTTCACAGGACACCTTGGGTAAACTGCTGCTATCGAGCAGTGTTTGACCTTGCCCCCCACCTCCAATTTGAGATTCAATCGGCCTAGAGTACGAATCCCCCTAACCTGAAACAAGGATTTCATATCACTGCCATCGAACCATACTTACGTTATCGAAAGGGCCTTAGACTGCCATACCGCAACCCCTGAAAATTGGATTCAAAAAGCCATTAAGCGTCCATGCATCTTACCAAACGAAACGTAGCTTTCATAATGATTCACAACTCCACTGCCTTTGGAGTTGGTTTGAAGTGGTTTATTCAGTGGCGTAGCGTAGCAGGAGGGCCGGGGGCGGTAAAATGTCGCCAGTGAAGCGGGTAGAGTAGAGATCATATGTTTCATGACAGAACGTTTGACAAGTCAACAAACAACGGTGTTTGAAATTTGCCACCCTGCCTGTGATTCGTCGTTGACGCTCTCGGCTGGTTTCCGTGAATTCGTAAACGGTGAGTTAGGCCGTAAGGGTGCATTCCGTTACTGTCGCGCAACTCGCGAAACTAAAACGGAACGTTCCAGCGCCACCAGCGGCGGTCTCGCATATCATATGTTTCGGAACTTTTCCTTTCAGTTTCGCGAGAGCTTCGGAACGTTCCGTTTTAGTTTCGCAAGTCACGCGACGATAACGGAATGCTCCCTAAGATTCGACGGAAATGTTATTCTAGTCTCAGCCAGCTTAATATTTTTGCTTCCTTCCGCATCACAGAAAGTCATTTCGATTGTGTTGTTTATAGTTTAAATACTGTTGAATCTTCTAAAACTAAACATTTAGTACTTCACTCAACCTTTAAACTAGTTTTTGAAGAAGAAGACGTGCCTGCCGTCGAAGTTGGAAGTTGTGCTGGTCCCACCACAGAGTAGGGCCAAGACGAAGAAGACTCACCAGAAGAACCTCAAGCATCTAGTCACAAGCCTGCAGAAGAAGTGAACATCGATGTTGCGACGAAGTCAGAACGCTTCTAGTACGTCGCAGATCTGACTCAGTACAGCACATCGATTCCAAATTTGCCGATGTTGTTCGCTCAGGAACTTCAACGAAAGGCGGTACCCAAAAACTAACCAGAGTTGTTCTACAAACCATTATCTAACGGTGAAAAGGTTCTCCGAACATGGATCCTTTGTATTGTTTCTGTTGCAAGCTGTTTGGCAATTCCGGCTCGAATTTCGCATCTGAAGAAAGATTCAACAAATCCAAGAATCGGAGACCATAAGAACAGCCTGGACCATGAGCAGAGCTTCTTGAAATGGAAGGAGTTGCAATTTTGCCTTAACCGTAAAGCAACCATCGATTAGAAACAACAAGAAGTTTTCGAAAGTGAGGAGAAGAAGTGGAGGGATGTACCGTACCGGTTGCTGAATATTATCCAGTTCTTACCCAAACAGAATCTGGTCTTCAGAGGACATCGAGAAGACATTCGAGGAGATGATAGTGGCAAACGCGGCAACTTTCTGGAGTTAGTGCACCCCTAGCTAAATAGTATGACCCCCTTCTAATGATACACCTGACAAAGATAAAGCTGGGAGCAAGAGTCCCAGTTTCGTATTTATCTTCAGAAATCCAGAATGAATTGATAAACTTACTGGGATAGCAAGTTCGATCCACCCTCATCCGTCGTATTCAAGATTACTGCGTAATCTTCGACAGTACACCAGACATCTCCCATAAAGACCAAATGAGCCAGGTTCTGCGATACGTACATATCGAATAGGTCGCCGTGGTAGAATCTTTCATCGACTTCTTCGAACCAAAAGGAAAAAATGCAGAACATCTCAGCAACGATATAATCGCGAAGATAACATCAGGCGGACTGGACATACAGAACTTGAGAGGACAGGCTTATGACAACGCTGCCACAATATCAGGGATCCACAATGGAGTTCAGGCCCGGATTAAAGCACTGAATCCGAAAGCTACATTCGTTGCATACACAAACCACTCACTTAACTTGGCCGGTGAACACGCTGCTTCTGAATCAGTGAATTCCGTGACGTTTTTTGGAGAAGCTATTTGCCTTCTTTTCTGCATCAACTGCTTGGTGGAGCGCTTTGGTTTCCGTCACAAGTCAAGCAGTGAAACGAGTCACTGAAACGCGCTGGAGCTCTAGACATGAAGCTGTCAAGACGCTTAAAAATAAGTTTGAGCAAGTTCTTGAGGTACTGGAAAAATTGACGGATTCATATCAAACTGTTCTTCTGATAGCCATGCAGTCATTTCACTTTCTCACTTTTCTTTGCTTTTGGGCTGCAGTGCTATCTATAGTAGATGACTCTCTGCGAAAAACTCGGAATCGAACTCAAAACGAGAAGAATTCGCAGGAAAAAACGCATGCATGGCGATGAATCCGCAGATGCAGTTTTCTCTCATGAGCAGGAACTCCGTCGAGAGGTGTTCGCATCATTTGACAAGATCATTCAAGAAATGACGACCCGATTCCAGCAAGTTTAAGAAAAAGCGGACAAGTTCGGATTTTTGACGCCAGCGAAACTTTTGGACAGCAAGTACGAGTGTGATCTTTCTCATGTATTAGAGGACATCGACGAGGACGAGTTTCAGATGGAGCGAAACGTCTCCAGCAGTTTGTCGGCAGTTCTCAATCGGAGGAAGATATAAGGGGCAAAGGACCACTGGAGCTCCTCCAGTTCATTCAAAAACTGAATCTGGGTATTTCGGTTCCAAATTATAATCATCTTGATTCGTATATATTTGACTTTAGCAATTAGTGTGAGAGAAGTTTTTCGAAGTTGAAGCTAATCAAAAATTATCTCAGATCCACTATGACCTCCACTAGACTATCAAACTTGGCTATATTGTCGATTGAACAAGAATTGGCTGCAAATATTGATTTTGACAAAGTTATTTCGTAGAATCCGTTTGTGAAACCGCTGATCCTATTTTACCTTCAATAAAAGAATGCCTCATTGCCTGTGAAATAATGTCTCGAAAATCTGATTAAAATTTAAAGATAAACAAGCTAAAAAAGGTTTTTCCACTAAGCGTTCCCTATCATTAAATTTAAATTAAGAAAGCTGTGAGTGAGGTTAGGTTAGCAAAGCGTAGCTGTCAGCTTGAATGCCGAACACACCAAGACCATAATTTCAATGACATGAATTAAGAAGACTGTTTCCCAACACGCTGAAGCACTTATCGAACTCTTTACGAAGCGTGCGAGAGTACTAATTTCTATATTTGCCAGGTCTCTTAGGTGCATTATATGTAGTAGAAGTCTCCTAGATGGAGCAGGAGCTTCTTAAAAAAAGCGTTAGAAAATACTCCGAGCCTCGTTGCATGTTTACCTATTAGACAATCTCGGTTACGACACCTATTACGGAGTCGATGTGTAATCTGCTAAGAGATAACAACACTAAGAGCGTTTCATATTCAGCTGTGGCGAGACAAGTGGTGCCGTTGTTCCATCTAAGGTCTGTTTTCTCAAAAGCACCTTGCTTCAGCATAAATTTGCATATAGTTATGGAAATATACCTTTATTTTCCTTATCTGGCAATAATGGTATAATTGTTGCACTTTTGGCTTATCAGCCTAACAATTTCCTGGCGCTGTGTGGCCCGGTTGCCAAAATGGGTGAACGTTAAACTGCTGTGCCATCTCCTTGACAAATGATCGGCAGTTCAGGGCTGTTAGAGAGTTTATAGAGACAGAGATTTAATGGCGACTTAGCTATCTATGAAGATGCGGATGTCCCTATTTAATATCACGTCTTCATTGAGCCAAGAAAGGACTTTTTCTATCGCCAAAAGTTCCGCTTGCAATACGTTTCAGTGATAAAAAGAGACCTAAGTGTAGGCTGTCTACACCAACCCGTTCATCAGTTTTTGATCCATGAGTATAAATATGGATCTATTCGTCTTCCAGAAATGTCAAGTCCTCTCCGAGTTTTTTATCGAACTATATTGCTTGGTATTGATCCGAATGAATTCAGAATGATGGACTGCCTAATTTCGTTATTAGTCCACTACGAGGAAGCGTTAAGACCAGAGCGAAGGATGGAGTAGTGCGAAGTACTTCACCTTTGCACCTACAGACTGAACGTTGGACCTTGTTTAATTTGTCACTGTTTATTGTTTTATCTAAAGCGGTCCACCATTCTGTCACAACTTATGTTAAAATCAGTCTGATTATCCAAGTGTAAAGCAAATGAGTAACGTTTGGTTGCAACCTCTTGTAAGGTACCACTGTAGCTTTTCTGAATCTCTCATTAAAGTTAGGTTTCCAGCTTAACTACTTGTCTTAAATAAGACCCAAATTTTTCGTTTCGTTTGAAAAAGTTATTGGTTTCCCCTTGATAGAAGGAGGATCTATATGAGGAATTCGGTATTTCCTAGAAAAGAGAACAAGATCAGTCTTATAAGGATTGACAACCAATCCACACGGATCTGTCCAGTTTATCAGCATTTCAAAAATTTTGTAAGAGATTTTTCAACGTATTAAGATCGGGGCTAATAACAAAGTCTTTCAAATGGGCAATCACCCTGTAATTCTCCGCTTCTCTAAGTGAGATATAATTGCCATTTTTAAGAAGGTCCATGTATGACATTAAGTATGAATTATAACGTTTCAACGTCTTGTTGAGACTACATATCGTCGTTGTGCATATCATCGAATTCGGGCAAAAGGAAATTGGTTATCATTGACCGATAGCTCTCACCGTGCGTTGACAGAGATAGCCTAGCCAGCGTCTTTCTCAAAGAAGTATGTACCGATGATGTCGCCAGGCACACCAAACAGTTACATTATCCGGATGCATTTCAATTCACCTGGATTGTGATCTTCTTTGATCCGATAATTTTGCATGCTGACGAAATTATTAATAATCCTAAAACGAGCCTCATCGTTGAATATGCTTTTTGCATTGGAATTTGGGTAAACTTCCAACTGCTCCACGGCTCAATTAGCGAACACACTTTTAGCTCCATGATCACTTAAGGTTCTATAGGCCTAAGTCATGACGCAAAATTTTCCAAGCAGTGATCTGCGAAAGCCGAGTTCTTGTACGTTACGCGGATTCTCCTGCACACTCTCACCGACAGTGGCTATGTTTTCCACACATCTTGCGTTTCTTTATCGTACCGGTGTTCGTAGACTGTCTGCTGAACCATCCGACTCGAATTTTCGAATTTAACCACCAAGTAACGAATGGCGGCTGCAAAATGTTGCTCGAACAGAAGGCCAACTTTCACTAAACAATTTAATAATTTGACAAGACCGACCAAATACAAGATATTCAATTTGACAGATGTAGCTTAAACAATATGGCCGCAATCATCTGTCAAAGTTTAAAAATTCTTTTTGGAAAACCCTTTCTAAATTTCGGCAGATTAACTGAGGTTCAAACAGTGTTCAAGTATCAGTATCATTGACAATATCACATACTTGGATCCTGAACCGTGTACGAGTATGAATCCCTGTTATTCAGATTCAAACAGTGCCTAGGTTGCTTAGATTATACAACTGGCCTTTAAAGATGTTGATTTTGAGATAATTTTAATTAATTTTCTATGCATCTCAAAGCCTTTTTAGGTGGCAGTGGCTGGGAATCAAACCCACTGGGCAATACTTGGTAAATAACACGAAAGCAAACCAACTGTTGAAGTAATGAAAAACTCATATCGGAAAATTCTTGAATTCTAAGCAAATTCACGATTTGAAAAAAAAAAATCTAAAACATAAACACAATCGTACCTATGTATAATTATCAAGCTGATTGGTATACGCTCTATGCTCTGAAAATTCAAGCCATCAGATAACAAATATATACATATTTCTCATTCAATAGATCTGCAGAGAATGTGTATATGTTTTCACACACACAAATCAGGCACAAGTAAAATTAAATGAATTTGCATATTTTCCATCCAGCACCCATTGGGACTCTAGAGAGCGACCCTTAATCCCATTCCCTTATCACATCGTGTCTGAGATAAATCCATAATTATAATAGACGATAAAGCGATTTCCGTGGAATAGCTCCGTAACGCTTTTGTATTTAACTTGTGCATTATGATGCGAAATTCAATTAAGTAAAATAATATTCCACGGGATATTGAACGGATAGTTCCAGTTCCTCAACAAAGAGGATGACGGTGGTGGCTATAGAAATGGTAGTAAACACGGCCCCAATCAAAAGGCAAAGGTTAAATGAGATTAAGAATGTCAGACCCGACACATACCTACCTCTTTTTAAAGCGTAAAATAAATAAAGCAAAATTAAAAGCTTAAGGTGTAAGTTACTGACTCAAGGCAGCGAAATAACTCAGAGTTATTTTTGTGAAATAATAAAGCTTGAGAATGCTAAGAATTTAACGTTTAATTAGACTAGCAAAGCCAAAGGAATAATTTTCTTCCTTGGAAGTAAATTCAAGACTATTTCACAAAATATTTATTAAGGCTAAATCATTCATTAAAACACTTTTATTTGTTTAATTCATTAATTCTCATCTACATATGAGTTTCTTTGAAAAAAGAAAATCAACAACAGTTTTAAATCAGTAAAGAACCTCATTTAAAAATCCGTGGCCGTGGCGCGATGGTTGTGTGCTCGCCTGTCAACCTCATGATGACAGGTTCGATCCCTGCCGTCGTCTATGTCGCTATAATTCCATTAAAATCTTCTAAAAATTGTCATCAATGGGTTTACTGGTTTACTCATTGCATGTTGTTCAGGCATAACACTAACAACATGTAATTGAGTTAAAAACTAGTATGCCCAACAAGGATGAATACAAATAAAATAATGTGAATTATAAGTGACATAGAAATAAGACACGGCATTTCTCCGCTTTAGTTCAGGCGCCATCCCTGGAGATAAAAAAAAAAAATCTGAGACAACCACCTTTAGAACATCGTGCCACACATCTTTCCTATCCTTCTTTCTTTCATTAACTTCACGCCCGCGCTGTGCTGAAAACATTTAAAGGGTAATCATAATCCCTTGAGCGCGGGTAAATTATAAAAAAAAAAAAAAAAAAAAACTTAAGGGTTCTCAATGACTTTTGGCAGGAAAACCATTGCGGTTGAATGATTCTACGTTTTCAACCTAGCCAATGTAAGCCAACTGGGAAGGTCTCAACGATTTTTGAAGGAACTTTAACCGGTCACTATGATTTTTGATATAGTGACGTAAACTCGAATGCAGTATGAATACTAGTTTAATTCTTTTTGGAATGCGAAATTTTATCACGGCTAGGGAAAAGTCTATTGAACCGAACGAGAGTTCCTGGTATGATTCGAGATGTAGTAAAGAGGGTATAAGATTTAAAAAAAAATAATTTTCCGATGCCAACCCTACTCAGGAAAGCCTGTATGAGCTAGATAGACTTATAATGATCGAATTTAAAGAACCGAATTCTTACATGACCAAAAATTACGGCAAATAACACTACAATGTCCCTAAGCGTGAACGATCTTATGGGAAAAATCTTCTTTCGCACTCGTACAGTGGCCAGATTATTGAAAGATTTCTATATGCACTTATTCGCTGGCCCGGATAGTATCCCTGCTATTGTTCTGAATAGGTGTTCTTCCACACTGGAAAAATCATTGCGTAAGCTGGTCTCAGTACCTACTCTACTCTACAGGTCTCTTTCCGAGTGGATGGAAAGCAGCATTTGTCCAGCCTATCCCTAAAAAAGACGAATCTTCGTCCCCCTCTAACTATCGTCCAGTTGCACTTACATTACTTATTTCTAAGTTTATAAAAACGCTGATAAATTTTCAGCTCAAGAAATATATTGAAGAACTCAATGACCGGCAGTATTGCTTTCATAGAAATAGGTCCACTTGTGACCTGATTGTAAGATTATTGCAGTGAATATTTCAAAGGAATTTTACACGCTCTCTTATCGAAAATGCATGCATGTGGTACTGATGAATCTCTTTTGGTTGGACTAGAAACTACATTTCGAACAGCTCACTATAAGTCAAAAAATCATAAAATAAATGCTGGTGAGCCACAGGGCTCTGTTTTTTCTTTGAACTCTTTCTGATATTCATCAAAGGTCTTCTTCAGGAATAACCCAACGACTTAAACTTACCTTGTTTACATTTGTTTATTTACCTTAAATTTTCATTTGCTTCAATTTCTTATTGATGTTTGTAAAATCTATTTGCTGATTCACGGTACATTCAGATTGTAGCACACCAACGACACATCAGCAAACCAACAGCTGAGGTCCGTCAACATTATTAATATTCTCTCGTGCTCTTTGCAATTCTCTTAATAAACGGTTTGTTGGTTGATCGTTGATCTTGATCTTGATGTGTAGTTGGTGCTCTCGCTGCAAACCACTTTGTGCTTAACAGAATAATTATTTTTCTCGTCCACTTAGATTTGGACACTCACCGGGGTAACATTGATTAATAAAATCTAATAAAATATTTGAGAGTTTTGATTAATAAAATCTAATAAAATATTTGAGAGTTTTGATATTCACTGAAAGGGCATAGTTAAGTTAAATCGTTAACAGGTCTTTTGTCTGAAACTTATTCTAATTTAATTGAATTGTTTTGCTGACTATACAACTCTCAGAACGTAGAACGGCAGCGTATGATAAGCTCATTATATTCTGATCTCAATAGCATTAAAAAATGAAGAACCATAAGCCGCGTAGAATTTAATGCTTCAAATGTCATTAATGCTTCAATGTCATTAAATCGCAACTCACCCTTCATGCCGCTATCCATGAGCGACATTTGCATTGAGAAAACCGAACAGCTTTTAGTTCTAGGTATGTGCGTCACAAACCACCTTGTGTGGAATGACCATACATATTCGACATCAGACAATTGTGATTTTTCGCATGGACCTCCGACGCCCCACAAGCAAAAGTCTAGGCTCTAGGGTGTTCAAATCATATGGCCATTTCAAGTCACCTCTGCCAGAGATAATCTTATCCAAAAATCTTTTATGCAGAATGTCAATCGTGGTGACCGCTGTGCCCTCCTGCTTGAACCACATATTTTCTAGATCCATATAGATAGCATTCAGTTTGGGCAGAAGAAATTGGTTATCATCGTTCTGTAGTGCACGCCTGACTGTGACCGCCTCACCAACGTTGTTTTCCAAAAAGAAAGAAGCAATAAAGCCCCCGGCTTAAATCTAAACCAAACTTTTTGAGAAAATATTGTCACCCGGTTAGCTTCGTGGGGGTTGGTATCATCCCTTAATCATTCATCCCAAAATGCACCTCGCCACTAAAGACGATTTTGGGCCAAAATTGGGATCTTATTCCAAACGCTCCGAAACGTTGGGTCTTGAACGTGCTTAGGTCCAAGTCCCGCCGCAATATTTGCAAAGTTGAACTCTGTGAAACTACAAGTTCTTGTGCATGGCGAGAAATCGGCTGCGACCGACGAGTTCTTCTGTACACTCGGTCCGTGAACCGGGGCGATGTTCTCGGCCGAGCTTACTTTCGCTTAGTTTACAAATTTTAGCTTATTGTTTACCGAACCGGTGGTATCAAATTTGGACAAAAAACGAAGGGAAGGGTCGCTATATCTGCGGGAAAATGGACCCAATGCTTCCAACGTTTGCAATAACAAACATTTATATTGATGATAATGTTTTGTCATTTTGACGTGCTGTTCAGATCAGCTTCAGATTGAAAAATATCCAAAAAACTTAATTTCTCAAATTGTGTTTGGTGTGAGAGGCATATTTACGATAAAAACGATAAAAAAAATATTTGCTCTAATTTAAAGATATTGAAAACATTTTCTTTTTTCAAAAGAAATTATTACTATCAAAAATTATAAAATTTTATGTTCATTTCGTTTCAGATTACCAAACAAAAGCTATAGACATCTAACTAACTGCATTAAGCAACTGCCTTGGATAACGTTTCTTTCCATTAATAGGTATAATCATTTATTTTTTAAATAAATGACAACAAACAAAATTTTATTTTAATTTTCAAATCAGCCTTTTTAATATTGTTTAAGTAGATAAACCGTTAATATCTCTTCAAATCCAATCAAAAACCCATAGCAAAACGCACCAATTTTTTTCGCAACGAAAATCCTACAACAAAATTTTTATAAAGTTTTCTCCTAAAATAAATAGTCAAATAATTATTGTTAAGCCTTTTTCATTAAAACAATATTCTTGTACAAAAATTTTAAAAATAAAAAAGCTAAAATTCTAATCTCAACTATAAGAAAATATATAAATCTAGCAAAATACAAATTGTGCAAATTGACTTAAACAAACAAAAAATAATGAAATTCTCTTAAATTATGTTCTTAAAAAAACAAAAAACAAACAAACAAAACATAACAAAACAAAAAATAATAGAATAACTAAACATATACAATTTTGACAGAAAATAAATGTAAATACTAAGGTAAAAAAATAAACTACCCAACTTCAATCAACTAAACTCTTAATCATAATTATTTAAAAGAAAACCTAATGTTTTTTTTTGTATAAATATCTATTACACAATGCTCTTGAAATAAAGAAATAATAGCTTTACTAGATTAAAAACTATATTATGAAATACTTCTTATCTAAGAAAATGTTTAAACGAAGTCTTAAGTTAGATTTAAATTCTATGCTGATAGCTGATAATATCATTCTGATGCTTTGACTTGGTATAGGAGTAAGTGCAGATAGATTAACCTAAATTAAACCTTAATTACCCAAAATTAAAAATTGATGAAAGAAAATCTTAAACATTAAGTCAGTAGCAAAAAGCAAAGGAAAATCCTTAAAATTAATTTACCTAAAATTTGTGAAAAATATTAGCTTTTGGTTAATGAGTTTTTCAAAATGCACACATCCCAGAGAATCCTTGGTTGAAATAAGAACAAACAAACTAATGTAATACATTAAAACAAATCATAATTGTAATCGAATTTGAGACCGATATCGGACTATAATCCGATAATAAATATTGAACAAATAAAATTATTTCCCCAACAAAACTAATGATTTTTATTTAATATTTCTTTTTACTTTCGTTAAAAGATAGTGCAGCAGAATTCAAGAATTTTATAAACTTGAAGTTTTAGCTCGAAACATACAAAATAATTTGAAATCATCATCACTTTTAAGAACATAATTTCATCTAATAAATCATATCAAGAAAAATTAGAAAAGAAAAACTGAACTAACTTCGAGTTGAGCTACAAAAAAAACATTAACTGTTCCGCTAAGAAACCACAAACAAATGTTTTGTACGAAATTTTAAGAAAATGTGCTCATTGTCATATTGACGCACAGACGTTTTTTTTTGCAATTAATTTTTATTAAATTATCTTGTAACTAAAGGGTGGTTAATTTTAAAGGCCGATGTTGAATGTGAACCACACCTAAACGTCAAGTTTTTTTCTGCATTTCATTTGACATTTCTCAATTTCACACTAACTCAATTTGAACCATGGAAAGATACACAATCGAGCAACGCGTTAAAGTTATTCAGGCTTATTATGAAAATGGGCGTTCAAATCAAAATGTATATCGTGCACTTCGTGATTTTTTCGGTCAATTTAGTCGTCCAAATGTGCGTACAATTGGAAAAATCGTGCAAAAATTTGAGCAAACCGGGTCTGTAGGAGATCAGTGCATGCTCGTACAGCTCGTACTGCAGAAAATATTGGTGCTGTTCACGATAGTATGGCTGAAGAGCCGTCCACCTCAATTCGTCGTCGTGCCCAACAACTGCACCTCTCACGCTCATCGTTGATGAACATTATGCATAAAGACTTGCATTTACACGCTTACCACGCCTCTTGGCCATTTCAAGTGTCGTCAATGGTCAGAATGGTGGCAAGAAATGGCAACAGTGGATGATCAATTTTCGAAGAAAATCATCTTCAGTGATGAGACACATTTTCACCTCAGTGGATTCGTCAATAAGCAGAATTGCCGCATTTGGGCGAATGATAATTCAAGAGTCATTGTCGAAAAACAAATGCACCCACAACGAGGGACTGTTTGGTGCGGTTTATGGGCTGGCGGCATCATCGGGCCGTATTTTTTCTACAATGAGGCTGGTCGGGCAGTTACTGTGAATAGTGTTCGCTATCGTGGCCCGAATTGAAAGATTATGGATGTGGACGATATGTGGTTTCAATAGGACGGTGCCACTTGCCACACAGCTAACGAAACAGTGGCCTTCTGCGCGACAAATTCAATGGCCGTGTTATCTCACGTGGTGGTTATGTCAATTGGCCGCCAAAATCATGTGATTTGACACCGTTGGACTTATTTCTTTGGAGTTATTTGAAAGAAAAGGTGTACGTCGATAAGCCAGCAACAATTTAAGAGCTAAAGGATGAGATATTTCAGCACATTAACGTCATAGAACCTTATGCCTCAACGTCATCGAAAATTTGGACCATCGGATGGAGGTGTACCGCCGAGGTCGCAGCTGCCATTTGGCAGATATTTTTTTCCATACATAATTGAACCATATCATATTATCATAGAAAAAGAAATGACAATAATTTCCTAAATAATTTGTGTTTTATTCAAAATCAACATCGGCCCTTAAAATTTAACCACCCTTTATCTTCAAGCTTATCAATATCTTACAAATAACATACTGGTCTATGCGGACGCTCTAGCTTAGAGCTATATCTTTATTCTAATATTTTCGGCCTAAAAACAATTTGTATAAAAAGAGGCTGGGTGCGACCCACACTGATAACTTCCCATTTGTGGTCTTGAAAACTTTATATTTAGTTTTTTTCAAATAACCAAATTTTCAGCGAAACAAACTTTAGCTGTGTCTGTACTGTATCTGGTGTGGTAATTGGTATGATATTTTGTACACATACTTCGATCATAGAGCAGTAGATGGAAGATCGAAGTAAATGGTTTCATAGTGTAATTGTTGTTGCGGTTTTTCCGGATTGAAAGGCTGTGATCAGCACTGGATATACAATGACTCCTGTTTTAAAAATCGATGATGCTTGTGGCATACTATGATATTAGGAAATTTGCTTTGTTTTGTTGATGATAAGGATACTTAGTCGCTCATTTCATGTTTTTTTTTTACAGAAAATGTGTTTAACTAATTTTAAACTTTTCTATTTAAAATGTTAAATTTCTTGTAATAATTACGAAGGTTGGTAGGTACATGTTATACTGAATTATAGATTTCCGTGTTTTTTAATATATCTGTGTTCCTACACCTAAGAAAACCTTGAGTAGAATTTTACTTCTTTTTCATGGACAAAAAGATAAAAACATATTGTGACGTTTTCTTCAATTTCACCATAGCTATTAATGGAATTTGAATATGTGGGACTTGGGTACAACTGAACAACCTTATTCATATACGTATGTACAGTACATACATTCTTCTAAAAACTAAGTTGATAATAAAATTATAAAATATTATAGAAATTACTTTATTATTTCGGTTCCAAACATTTTAATTGAAAAAAATTTAAAAACGAAATATTTTTGTTAAAACTGTCAATTCGATACTTGTCAAAATTTAACCATATATTAATAATTGTATTATGTCGATACCTTCCCGTAAGAATGTACTAAGCGACACTTTTTTCGAAAATGACTTTTTGATGAGGAAATATACTATATGTTAAGGGCCACGTTTTGGCCTGGGTTTCGCCAACATATTATGCATGAAAAGGAAACTAGAGTACAAATAAAAAAATTTATCAACTGCCATGTTTTCTCATTAAAATAATGTTGCCACCTGAAATTTGTATTATCCGCCAAAAAAATTATGCTAAGCGACATTAATAAAGATCTCATTGTCGTGAGCAACAAAAAATTTTGTTAGATGTCTTTGTTTAACCAAAATTGTCTCTTAGACATTCAACTAGAACTTTCTTCGTTTTTTTCGTTTCCTGAACAATTTTAAAAATGTCGCTTAGTATACATTCTTACGGGGAGGTATCGATGTATAAAACAACATACTTTAGAAGGCACAATCGCTGTTCATAACCAAGGAATTCGACTTGAAATACAATTTTAGCTAGTTTTCACTAGAATTTTTAAAAGTTTTTTTATTAAAAAAAAAAAAAACTATTAATTCAATATTTGTCAACATTTTACCAATTGTACAAAATTATACTATGTATAAAATAAACTAAATTAGAAGTCAATATCACTACTAGTTCTCGAGAAATTTGAGTCGAAAAACAATTTTTACCAATTTTCAATAGAATTTTATATAGTTTTTTATTTTTTGTAAAAAAACTGTAAACTGATTTTTTTTGAAATTTTCACCAGTTGTCAAACACATTATTTTTCGTAAAATAAAATTATTTTGAGTTTCAAATTGTTTTCCGTTCTTAGAATATCTGGGTTATAAAATTTTTTTTTTCAGTTTTTTTTATTTAAAAAAATAACGGTATGTTTATTTTTTTCCAAATTCATACCAAATCTGTATGACCTTATAATGAGTACATTAAATTTTATTTGAAGTGAAGAGCATTATTTTTTCGTGAGATATTTGAATCTAACCAAAATTTTTCCTTTTTTTTAAACCGTTATAGTGAAAAAACTACTGACTGAATTTTAATAAACGCCCTTTCAGCCTCTTTCGAAGTTATTATCTATTTAACAAAATTTATTTGAAGCCGATATCTTTACTCGTTCTTGAGATATCGACGACGAAAAATGGTACAAGAACGTACGGACGTACGAACGTACGCACGTACGAACGTACGAACGTACGAACGTACGTACACACACACACACAGACATCTTTCTAAAAATGATTGATATAGCCTCTAGGGACCTTGAAACGTCGAGAAATGTCAAAAATTCCAATTTGACAAATCGGACCGATTACAATAACTCCCTATGGGAAGTTAATAAACTACAAGGTGGGCCACCTAGTGGTTTCTTTTTGAATCATATGTTATTTTGACACTGACAGCTGTGTCCCATTCGAAATCTTGACAAAAAGTTTGTGTTTGCGGAAAAAGCTCGCGAGACTGGTACGCTAGTGGAAAACACTCATGGTCCTCGTCTTCTGCGGTGCTCACAGACGAGAATGTGGCTGCTGCAGCCAGAAATGTGATACTCAATTCACGAACATCAACTCGCCATCGATGATCGATCTCAACACCTCGAAATTCCACGCACAAGCCTGAGGAGAATTCTGCACAAAGATCTTGGATTATTCGCTTACAAGGCCAAAATGCGCTAATGCGAAGCCAGCCGAGGCAGCCACTTGAACGACGTTGTGTTCCATAATTGATGGGAATGTTTGGTGTTAAAGCCATAACACATGGGAAAAATTTATTTTGTCCATTTTATTGCATTTTTAAAAAGAAACTTAAAATAATTAGAACTATATACTTAAAATAAACTAAAACTAGTTAAAACTAGAACAGCCATAGCAGCAAATTTTGACTTTTTATATTTTTTTGTTGGGCGCCACCCTGACTGTTTCTACCTAAAATACACTTAAACCTATGTATGTAAGTCGGCCAATACAAGTCTTTCCCTATCATCAGATAACCACCAGAATTGGTTCTCTCGACTGTCCACAGTCCTATGACTGACGTGGTAGATAAGCGGAATCGCCATTCTATCCTGGACCAGCCCTCGACTGTCTAACTAGAGAAATTCATCTGGTAGGATAAAGCCGCTTATACACGCTCATAATAATCGTTGTTAGGGTAGTAAGTCCCCAAAATTAAGCTGTTGGTCGAGGACATCGCTCTTCCCATGTGACCTCTAATCAGCTTTATCAAAAAAGAGGCTGGGTGCGACCCACACTGATAACTTCCCATTGTGGTAAGAAAACCTTGAGTAGAATTTCACATCTTTTTCATGGACAAAAAGATAAAAACATATTGTGACGTTTTCTTCAATTTTAACATAGCTATTAATGGAATTTGAATATGTGGGACTTGGGTACAACTGAACAACCTTATTCATATACGTATGTACAGTACATACATTCTTCTAAAAATTAAGTTGATAATAAAATTATAAAATTATGTATTATATTATAGAAATTACTTTATTATTTCGGTTCCAAACATTTTAATTGAAAAAAAATTAAAAACGAAATATTCAAATATAAAAGATATGGTTTGGTTATTGATGGAAGGGTACTTACAAAATATATCCGCTCTAAAACTAGATATATGTCAAATATAAACCATTTGTTAGAAATTGTATTATGTATAAAATTAAATAATGGCAAAGTCAATATCATTGCTCGTTCTCGAGATATTCTAGTCGAAAAACAAATATTACCACTTTTTAGTAGATTTTTTTTATATTTTTGTTAAAACTGTCAATTCGATACTTGTCAAAATTTAACCATATGTTAATAATTGTATTATGTCGATACCTTCCCGTAAGAATGTACTAAGCGGCACTTTTTTCGAAAATGACTTTTTGATGACGAAATATAATATATGTTAAGGGCCACGTTTTGGCCTGGGTTTCGCCAACGAACTTTCTTCGTTTTTTTCGTTTCCTGAACAATTTTAGAAATGTCGCTTAGTATACATTCTTACGGGAAGGTATCGATGTATAAAACAACATACTTTAGAAGGCAATCGGTGTTCATTCCCAAGAATTTCGACTTGAAATACAATTTTAACTAGTTTTCACTAGAATTTTTAATAGTTTTTTATTTCAAAAAAAAAAAAACTATCAATTCAATAATTGTCAACATTTTACCAATTGTACAAAATTATACTATGTATAAAATAAACTAAGTTAGAAGTCAATATCACTACAAGTTCTCGAGAAATTTGAGTCGAAAAACAATTTTTACCAATTTTCAATAGAATTTTATATGGTTTTTTATTTTTTGTAAAAAAACTGTAAACTGATTTTTTTTGAAATTTTCACCAGTTGTCAAACACATTATTTTTCGTAAAATAAAATTATTTTGAGTTTCAAATTGTTTTCCGTTCTTAGAATATCTGGGTTATTAAATTTTTTTTTTTTCGTTTTTTGTATTTAAAAAAATAACGGTATGTTAATTTTTTTCCAAATTCATACCAAATTTGTATGACCTTATAATGAGTACATTAAATTTTATTTGAAATCAATAGCATTATTTTTTCGTGAGATATTTGAAACTAAGCAAAATTTTTACTTTTTTTTTAAACCGTTATAGTGAAAAAACTACTCACTGAATTTTTATAAACGCCCTTTCAGCCTCTTTCGAAGTTATTATCTATTAAACAAAATTTATTTGAAGTCGATATCTTTACTCGTTCTTGAGATATCGACGACGAAAAATGGTACAAGAACGTACGGACGTACGAACGTACGAACGTACGAACGTACGAACGTACGAACGTACGAACGTACGTACACACACACACACAGACATCTCTCTAAAAATGATTGATATAGCCTCTAGGGACCTTGAAACGTCGAGAAATGTCAAAAATTCCAATTTGACAAATCGGACCGATTACAATAACTCCCTATGGGAAGTTAAAAATTATCAATTCTGTTTATGTTAACTTCACCGTGTAGAACCTGGTTGGAATAATAATGTTTGTACTCCTACTCTGGTGTTCTGTGTAATCGAAGGCAACGTCTAAAACATTACCTTTTCAAAAACCCTAATCTTTTCCATTTGAGATGGGGCAACGTTGAACCATGCCGGGCACCCATAGGCAATCCTCGGCCATATGAGGGCTATGTAGCAAATCAAGTTCAACCTGGTATCAAGTCGGCTGCTGTAAACCAACCATTTTGCCAAAACAAAAGTTGCCCTACCCCTGGTTAGAGCAGAATTTATTTGTCTGTCGAAGTACTTATACTGATTCTATCAGATGCCACTTGCTACACTTTTATTCGCCAGTGACTGTGGATGTGGCCCTACGATCATCAGCTTGCACCAGTTCAGTTCTCGTATTAGTTGAGGCTCCATACAGTGGAGTCCTAAATAGAATCGTTTCACATTATTCAACTTCCAGTCATCGAAATATCGCTGAATCTTGTCGAATCACGCTGCAAAAGAATGCCGATGACCTAGGCTTTCGGAGCTGTTTTGTACGCTATTAGATTGTCGGCATACGCAATTGCCTGAGTTAGATTCCCTATCATCATCGTTGTGAATGCTGAATAGAATCGGCGAGTTGCTGAAGACTAATCTTAATATCGAAGATTGCGGTAGAAGTTACATTGCCACTTTTGACAACAGACTTTATACCATTGAGCATCTCATAAGCATATAAAATAGTGGTTTCTTATGCCGAGTCTGGTCAATTTCAGATAGAGACCTTCTAAACATGCGGTGTCGAAAGCCTTCTCCAAATCACACAGACAAGCACCAGTACACTGCCTTATAGTTTTGTTCCATTGGATTTGGATATCAGAGACTGGATAAGACTCGACATGACTTATATCATGTCCTGCCTTAAAACCGATCTGACTATCCGATATGATATTGTTGTCCTTCGTCCATTTGGACAAAGCTGTATTAATAACTTTTTCGAATACTGATACTCGGAAGAAGAATTATCGACCGGAGATTCGCCGGATTGGAGTTGTCCTTTCCCTTTTTCGGGAAAGGATGTACCACAGCTGTCTTCCATCGTACTGCATAATTAAATGTGCAATTTTCAATTCGTTTTTAAACAGTATAAATGTCCACTTCCTCCGAGGTTAGATGTCGTAGCACAACGTTGGATATACCATCGACTCCCGCTGACTTCTTTTTATTTTATTATTCGAAGATTACAGGAGCTCCTGCTCCACCTTCGAAACTGACAGGAAACTGGTTCCGGCGATGAAGCACAGTCGCTTAGAAGCAGAGATAGACATGAGAACTACCCTTGCAGCGATAGAATATGAGAAACTAAAACTACATTATTCATATTCATACAAATTTAAGCCAATTGATTAAGCCGCCGTTCCACGTATGTGTCCCACCCAAGTATTGGCCTTCTTCCATTACCCCATCATTTCAAAGATATCCCGTTCGAAGCTAGTAATGGGAACTATCGACTATTCGCATGTAGCTTTTACATTTATTCCATAGGGCGAGGTCTGTAAGGTGTTGAATTAATTTAGAATTTCATTCCTCTCAAGTACAAGTACTTGGCACAGTACCTTGCTACAAATATCAAGTATTTGGTACTTAAGTACTTGAATAGGAGTACTTCAAGTACTTGGCCAGTTTTTTCAAGTGCTTTCTAGCCCATAGAGTAATTTTTATTTCAATTTAAAAAGTCAATTCATAAGGAAATTCTTTCTGAATTTCAGCTGAAGAAAGTGTTTCTTTGATCAATAGGTCAGAAATTGTAAGTCTAGTTATTGTAATGGCAATCATATGCGCGTGACTTGCCAGAAAATATTTGAGCCATTGAACAAGTGCGCAAAGTGAGGCCTACCCATTTATTGACCCAAAACACTTTTTTTGGTGATCGATTTATTTCTAGCCTGTCATGTGTTAATGCATTTATAGTAAGTTATTCCCTTGTTCCTTGAATCTGTTTTCTATGTATTCTACAAGAAAGGTATTCCTGTAATTGAATAATCACTTATGGCAAGTTTCATAGTGATAGTTTGAACTGAAAGTTTTAACACTTTCGGTTCCACAGTGGAAGAAAACCCTAGTTGGAAGTTCTGGTCAAATACTGCTCAAGTTCTTTGGTACTAAAGAACCCAATATTTGGTACTTGCGACGAAGTACTTGAAAAATACTGGTACTTGGCCTTTTCAAGTGCCACTATCAATCAGAGAACTGAAGTACAAGTCCCAGTAGTGGCAGTGACGGATTTATACTTACTGCCGCCCTAGGCCCGGTTCGATGCGCCGCCCTTTTTGATAATTTAATTTGGATTCAATATTTTCATTTTAAAATAACTTTTTTTTATTGAAATATATATATTTTTTTAATATATGTACATAACTTATAAAAATGAGAGATAAATAAATAAATATATTTTTTTTTAACATTAATTAATTTGAAAATTTCTTTTTCCTGGCTTTGGTGCGCGCAAAAACGTCAATTATATCGTCATAATTAATTTCTTGGAGTAGTTGCGCTTCAATAGAGAGCAATGCGAGAGCATTAAGTCTATCTTGGCCCATGCTTGCCCGTAAATAGGTTTTTACCCTTTTTAAAGTTGAAAAAGATCTTTCTCCTGAACAATTTGTAGCCGGAATACTCAAAAAAATTCGGAGAGCAATGTCCACATTCGGATAAACATCCCGAAGACTCCGTGAATGCAATATTTTGCATATTTTTTTGTGCAGAGCGTACATCTTCCGTATTTGCAAAAGAATCTTTGACTTGAAAATGTAAATGAATACATTCATTGTCTAAAGTCTCTTCCAAATCATCAGGATACTTACTGACTAGTTTATTGGTAAGATTTTTTAATTTGCTTGTATCTATTTCAGATAAATCATCACAAAAATTGAAATTTTCGAAAAGCTTTTCATATGCACTTTTACGCTCGGCCAATTGTACACTCAGATTATCTAACATAGGATAATAAATATTTGTGCGAAAATGTTCTTGCCCAGAAAAAGGTGTTCTTTCATTTACACGTGACTCGTCTGGCTGAATTCTTCTAGTTTTTTTGCGATGAGTATCATAACGATAATATTCGTGAACTCCAGGTAGTGCTTTGGCTTTTTCTTCGTATTCAGAAAATTGTCTGTCTCTCATGTCTTGAATAAATAGAGCAAGAGAACTATAGATCTGAACTACAGATGATAAATCAGCTTGAAATCCTCGAAGCTTCTTATTAGCAGCATTAAAACGATCTAGAATTACATTCCAAACAATGACTAGGACTGCTGTTTCTAAATGCTGTAATTTGCGCTGCAATCCCGTAGCTTCAGATCGCGTAGTCGGTTTCTCACCTCTGCTCTCTGCAATAAATTGCAGTGCATCCATTATTGCAGACCACTCTTTTTCTAATGCGTAACATGCATCATGTCGAGCAGACCAACGAGTTTGAGAAAGACTCTTAACTCTTAAATTTGTACGCTGCAGCAAAATCTCCCAACGATGCGTAGAAATTGTATAGTTCTTGCAAAGTGGAAAAGAAGTCGACTGCTTCTGTTACCGATTCAACTGCACATGATCCTACCAAAATTAAAGAATGAGCGGCGCAAGGAACGTAATCTGCTAATGGATTAATTGATTTGATTCTTGCCTGAAGGCCCGAATATATACCTGACATATTGCTGGCATTGTCATAAGATTGACCACGACAGTTCATTATGTCCAAACCATTATTTTCTAAAGATTTTAATAAAGCATCCTCAATATCTTTAGCTTTATGACCTATATTTGGTAGAAATTCTACAAACCTTTCAACAATTTCACCGTTATCACGTACATATCTTATAATTATAGTAAGCTGGTCGACATGTGCAATATCAGGCGTAGAATCTACAATTATACCAAAATACTTAGCAGATTGCACTTCACTGGAAATTTGTTGTAACGTTTTATTCTGAATCAACAATATAATTTCTTCATAGATTGTTTTAGACAAATACGACGTTTTTCCACTACCAGGGTGCGCATAAAATTTTAAATGTTCAGATAAAAATGGATCAAATTCAGCAAGAAGCTCGACTGTTCCTAAAAAATTTCCATTATGAGGATCTCCGATTCGTTCTGAATTTCCTCGAAATGGCAACCCTCTTAATGCTAGTGATTTAACAATTGCAACTACTCGGTATAAAATTTTTTTCCAATATGCTATTTCTTCATCGAGCTGTTTTATTAGACGTTGATCAACACGCCCGTGAACTACTCCTCGAGCTTTAAAATGACTGACGTTAGTCTTGTGAAAATCAGAATTTTCATGACCTTCGATGCGTGCTTTTGAGTTTTTCCAGTCACGAAATCCTTCGCCAGTAAAAGCATTGATTTCACCACTTCTACCAAATAATAAGCATGGAACACAAAATACAGACCCTTTAGTTTCTGAATAAATTAACCACTCACGGCGTTGAATCTCTCCGTTTTTTAAAGTACGTTGAAATAAACTGTTGGAACAATACCTCATTTTATCAGTATAAACATTTCTGGAATTTTTGAAGTCCGTATTATCATTTCGTGGTATACCGTTTATAATAATGAAATCCCGTGTTTCTTCATTCAAATATCAAATTCCATTAAAAGGGATCAGTATTGATTTTTAAAATTAAAATTTCTTGAGTATCTTGTGATGAAGACAAATTTGGCGGCGGCGTCCTGTTTGTATCTTGAGATAAAGAAGGGTGTGACTGTACATCTTGGATATCGTGTTCTGAAATCTCTTCTGATTCCGGCTAGAAAAAAAACATAAATTTAAACAACTGGTATTTATTTAATGTTTATCCCGTTCCCGACTAACGAAATCCTAAAAAGATACTTACGACCGATGAACATGATGGTTGTTGGTCATTATTAGTCATAAATAGGGATGTAACCGATATATTAGTATTCACTAAGATATTACTAATATTTGAAAATATTCAATATCGCTAATACTAATATCATAAATATCCTAATATTCAGATATCTAGCAAAAATATTGACTTCTCCCTACAAAAAAAATATGAGCTTCTCCCTTCCTTCGCAAAAATATTCACTTCTCCCTAGCGCACCAATATTATCTTCTATATTCTACCTAAACATAACCAACGATTTCATTCATTTGCACTCCACTAGTTCTCATCTCATATGTATCTCCTTCTTCTTCTTACCTACCTAAAATATAAATATCGTACCTACGAATATTCGCTTTGGCTTTCGTTACAACCACACCACCACACAGAGACACGCCACTCAACCTCACTACAGACAATTCTTAAAGGAAAAACTCTTGTTCTGATATCTCTTTCTTACCTAAAATATTAAGATACATACATAGTGATAGTATCAACTTGAGTGCCACTGATACTATGAGTAATACGATACGAAGATACTTTGATACAAAAATATTAGCTTCGAAGCTAATATTTTTGTATTCATAATATTTTTGGTATTAGGTATTAGTATCATAGTGAAGGTGATATTTTTGTATCATACAAGATATCAGTATTAGTATTAACTTCGAAGCTAATATTTTTGTATTCATAATATTTTTGGTATTAGGTATTCGTATCATTGTCGGTCGAAGCGAATATTTTTGTATCATATTAGATATTAGTATCAGTATCGGACGCATATCTGATATATTTTTATGGATTGTATTGTTTGTATGAGGAAAAAAGACTGGAAAGAGACAAAAGCGTGAAATGTTTATAATGCAAGCAAAGTGGGATGGTGTTTAAATTGGACACTGGAATTTTTCTGTTTAGTGAACGAAGGAAGATAGGAAATAAATCAAAGATGGTATGTATTTATGCTATGGATTTAAGTTTGTGGTAGTGCATGGACTTCATTTTCAATCTTGTAATTTGATGGTTTCTGATATGAAAATTGTATTTTTGTATGAAAAGCTGTTAATTTTTTTTTATTGTTCTTGTATGGAATGGCAATGCAATACTAATATTTTTAGGTAGGTATGCCGGGGAAATAGAGCGTAGTTTGTAGAGAACACTTAATTCTGACTTTTTTTTAAATGCAATAGTGAATAAGGGCTAAGATAGGACGGTTTACCGTATTAAATAATAGTAGAACGCAATTATTTGTTTCAGGATATACGAATGAGAACTAAACACTAACATGTAGGTATGGTTCATTTTGAAAAGACTGGAATTAAATTTCAAATTTCGTTTCAATCTGACTGCTGGTAAGAAAGAGAGTTAATTGTTAAAAACCAAAAGTTGAATTGTAAAAATAAATTTAAATTGTTAAAATAAATGTTAATATACAGGTAAGAAGAAGAAGAAATGATATTCAAGTAATAATCAATTGTGCCAATATTGTCAGCGATAATGTTTAGTTTAATGCTATTATTTTTCAATACCTGCAGTGAAAGCGAATAACAGCTAAAACGAAATCAACGCAACACGAAATAAAATTAAATTCAAGACAAAAAACTAAATACCTACCTACCGAGGAAAAACAAATTAAATAACTACCTACCTATAATAATTCATTTAAGTAAGAAATGTTCAAATTATTCAGTTCAATGATTCTGATTATAGGTACATATATCAGTGATTTTAAAAGTAAGTACATAGGTAGGTAGTAGGTACCTATATCACCCTTTTTTTAAATTGATCTTATTAGTGTCAAAATCATGAGGGTCAGCACATATTTTTGTGAAAGATATTTGTAGAATGTAGAATTGGGCATTTAGATAGCTTTTGGTGCATACACTGAAAATAAACAATAACGAAAATATTTTGTCAATATAACAAAATTTCGTAGAATTTACAAAATTAATTTGTCATATAAACAATTCTTTTTTATATCAGCAAATTTTTTTTGTTAATGTAACCAATTGTTTTTTTTTTTTCATTGTCGGATTAACTAAGTCATTTTGTTTAATCAACAAAAAATTTTGTCAATTTAACAAATTTATTTTGTTGAATCCACAAAATTTATCTGTCAGCTTAATAAAAATGGTAATCGATTTGAAAAATTTTCTTGTTTCAAAATAGCCTTTGTTTTACTTTTTAATCCATAAAAATTGGCGTTTCGTCCCTGCGATCTCACATGGAATCATCTGTGAGGGCGTATTGACAATCTAATAGAATTGAAAGAATTCAAAAAAGATTCACTAAATATTCACTTCGTAAACTAGAATGGACCTTGCCTTTGCCAACATATAAAGATCGGTGCGCGTTAATTGATATAAAACCTCTAGAAACTAGAAGAATTTATTTCTTAATTGCACTTGCTAGAGATGTAATAACAGGGCACATTGATTGTGTTCCTTTAGTTGATATTTTCATTAGACATACACCAGCGCGTTGTCTTAGACCAAGGGCTAATCAATTTTTCTTCATCACACATCATTCGACGAATTATGGAGTTAATGAACCGGTTACTAAATCGTGTCATTTTTTTAACCAATATGCCGATGTTATTGAACTTGACTGTTCTAGAGAATTGTTCAAAAAAAGAATAATGAATACCATTGTTTATGTACCGAATTGATTAAGTTATTTTATATAATAAACCTAATTCTGTTATTTATTATTTAAGCACGCAATGTTTTTATTTTTAGCTATGTCTAAGAAAGTAGTTATGTACTTATAGACCAAATAAATAAATAAATAAATAAATAAATAAGCAATTTTCGTTAAATTCAGTTAATCTTACATCGATTTTTTGACGGAAACCAAATGTTAACTATATCATACACTAAAGATTTATTTGATTGATTATTTCATGATCAAAAAAATATTCGCTGAATTTTTTCTTCTCCTTACAAAATAGTTTTATCTATCTGATAATTATATTTTATCAATATTACAAAATAACTCAACCCCAAAATGAAAATATTTGTCATTTCAACAAAAATGTTTTAATTTTTTGTTAAATTGACAAAAACTTTGTGATAGGTACCTAATTGACAAACATTTATAAAACAGATTTTATTTTTAGATACAAAAACATTTTGGTAAAATCACAAAAAAATTTGTGGATCACAAAAATCTCTGTTTTATTTTGTTATATTAACAAAACTTGGTTTGTTAAACTGACAATATTATTTGTAGAGCATATTTTGTTAAACTGACAAAAAATCATGCAGAATTACATTTAGGTACATTACAACAAAATCATCCTTTCGTATTGATAAAATATTATTAAAACGATAATATTGTTTTGTTGAAGATCAACAAAAACGTTTTTATCAATATGACCTAGGAATTTATTTTCAGTGTATGTACAATGTAAAAGGAGGATACATTTTTCCAAATATTAGTGATATTTTTATATCGGTTTAAATATTATAATATTTGTTAACTAATATATTAGTATTAGGTAATATTACAAAATATTAGTATTGACCCATGCCTAGTCATAAAACTAGATATTTTTGGAATTTTTTGAGTAAATTATCTATTTTCATAGATTCTTCTGCTTTTCTTCTACGATATTCTGCACCACTAAATTTTTTTCGATAGCCACTCATATTCAAAAATAAAATCAAATTTACCACAAATTATAAAAAAAAGATCAAAACCTAATTTAAAGTTATCAATCAATTTATTTTTTTATAGATAAACAAAATTATTCGAGCCTTGTTCTTGTACACAAGAAGAGCATTCACAAAACTATATCGCGAAGCAAGATGTTTTGTTCTATACAATAAAAAAAACAAAGTCAAGAACGTTAGTATCAGAGTAGGCGAGGCCGAAAGTAATCTTTTTAAAAAACTACATTTGTGACGTTTGCTACACAGAGATGGTAGAAATGGTATTTTTTATGATTTACTACATTTATTACGTCTGCTACATAAATGAGGTAGTAGTTTTATGTAGTTAACGTAGTTAAAATTAGTAGACGTAGAGTGAACTGTCTAAATATTATTTTTGGCTGTCTTTTCAACCGCCAATTCGGAAAATTGCAATTTGCAGTTCACATACATAATTTGTAAATTAAAGAACTGCATCAGGTAATTTGTGAATCGTGAATTAGGTACCTTACGAAATCTACTCTGCCATCTCTGGCCAGTTTGAGCCAAATCACTTGGCTAACGGTCCGGTCGCTTGCTCAGAGAGAGAATTTGAGAGAACAGAAGTTATTTAAGCATGATATGCATACACATTTCAAATGCTTGTCATGTGTATTAGTAATTTTTGCTTAACGGGAACCGAAGTTCGCTTGAAGGAAAATCTAAAGATTTTGTTTCAAGCATACACACAAGGTATCCGTGTCACATTTTTACTAAAACAATCTCCCATGCATGATGGGATTTTGACGTGTGTATATGCCGCCGTAATGAGGAATGATTATTACTTTAAGTTTACAATGCCTAACTAAACTTTGTTTTTATCTGTCCTGTTTTGTATTATGTAATGTTCGTGTTATTAAAACGCCTACTTAGCCTTAGTAGCTCGGGTGACTGTGTAGAGTAGTATAAATTGTATAATACCTATGTTCTATTGAACTTTTTTATAAAAACTATTCTCAACCAATTTTTTAAATTGATTTTCTTTACAATTTCTTGCCAACAAAATGTTGGCACCTCAAAAATTTTGCCGCCCTTCAAATTATGCCGCCCTAGGCCCGGGCCTCACGGGCCTAGGCCTAAATCCATCACTGAGTGGTACTAATACCGTCATTTGACATTTTACAGCTCATGATAGTACTAGTCATTCGGTAATAAATTTTAAGTAAACTTTTTTCGTTCAGCTACTTTTTTACTCGATATTGTGTTCAATGAACGAGTTAATGATACTTTTTTTAACTGATAGTAGGACGGAAAATTTCTTGGTATTTAAATATTTGTTCTATCTTGTTCTTTGTAGTAAAATATTATGTAAAGTGTGAGCCATCTAGTGGTTTATTTTTAAATCATAGGTTTAGCACTGACAGCTGTTTCCCGCTCGAAATCTTGACAAAAAGTCAGTATCATACTTCCGCTGCTCGGCGGAACGAAATGAATCACTTTACGTTTGAATAACGTTGGGAAATATTGAAAACTTATTTCCAAAGTGAGTGCTGTATAGCCCGAACAGTGCGTTTTTTTAAAAGAAGTTTTGGCCGAAGTGAAGCACCCACCGCGCCTGCTATACGTAATTTTGTGCAAAATGTTCGTGGCATTAGCCTGGGGTGAATTCTGCACAAAGATCTTGGATTATTCACTTACAATGTTCAACGGACTCAACCATTGCAGGGCGCACGACCATACAATGATGAATCTTGATAGTTTATAGCTTCACAAATAAAGGACAGCCTTTTTCGTGAAATATAGTGTATTTCGTTTAAATATCACCCATGTAGGCATGGATCTAATTTTCAATTACTCTTCCGCATAAATCTAGTTGAATTTGTGCGATGGCATTCACCTTAAGGGCAACAATCGATTGTGGTTTATTCCGAGTTCTTGTGCACTGCCTCAGATTCTGCTGTACACGTCAGGGGCGTGGGCCATGTTCTCATTGGATCTTGCGTTCCTTTGACCTACGAATGTTGGCTGATTGAATATCGAATAGCTCGTCTCAAATTTGTCAACCAAACATTGAAGAACTAAATGTTTAGGTCCACCACGTCTACCGTAACATGGGCGCAAAGCCCTCAACGCTGGCACTAACGAATACTCATTTTCATTTTATAACTGAATAATAAGCAATGAATTTGAAAGATGAAACCAAAACAACATGGTCGCACATAAGCTGTTTAAATCTACCCCCGTCATTTTAAAATGGTAATTAATATTGTAATATTGTATATAGAATACAAATTGATAAATAAGCTCTGAAATCTTCAACAAAAAACGGGGTTATCTTGCTTCCTTGGGTCTGACTCTGGAACTACTAGCTGAAGTCTATCATACATTCCATAGGTATACAAAAAAACACATCACAAGTGCCAGTTGTGAATCCACGATCCTGTCGGAAGTCAAGGGGTGAAACTATGTTGAAGTGTTTCGGTGATAACCCCTGCGTAAAATTAAAATATGAAAGGACTTCTCATCCCTCTTTTCGACGGTTTAACCAGGCTATTCGAGAAAATGCCCATTGCAATTAAAAAGTATATTCCAAGGAGTGTTTTTGTGTAGTCTGAACAAGCCTGAGACAGTCCCTTTTTTTTATGGCAAGATACTTTCCTAATTGGTTTTCGTGCTTTAAACGGTGTTCTGAGACGAATAAATTTAGTTGGCAAGTACCAGTGTGGCTTCCGGCCCAGCAAATCGACCGTAGACATTCACATTGAGCCAAGTCCTGGATAAGACAAACGAATTTCAAGTCGAAACCAAATATTATGATAGCATTCATCGTCAGGACCTCATGGTCAAACTCATGATCCCGGGAAAACTGATCCAACTGGTGCCGCCTGACATTAGAAAATAGGCGGTGCAATTTGCAACTAGGTAGCAACTCTTCTGAACTATTTCAAACATGCCCAGGGTTTTAGCGAGGAAATTCGCGTACAATTGATTTCTTCAATTTCGTTCTAGAGCAGATTGTGTGCGCTTACACGGAGGGCACTATACTCAACAAATCTATCGAATTTTTGGGGTATGTGGACGATATGTTTTATATCATCAGTTGTTCCCAACGTTCTGTAATAGAGTCATTCACGGTTGTTGAGAGGCGAGAGTTGGTCTTGATTCTTGAAGTAAATGAGGTCTATCGATGAAGGCACATCGTCACTATTGATAGCAAAAACTTAGAGGTTGTTAAGGAGTTCTTCTACCTTGGAGTTAATAATAACTCTACGAACGACAACTTAGTGGGAGATCCGAAGATCGAATGGGTTCAAAACTCCTTACTCTTAGGACTAAGTACTGAAGTCAGATTAGAGATTAGATTCTTTCGAAGTGTCATTAGGAACCCTCTCAGAAAGGTTGCTGTCATGGGGCACACTAAAGCAATATCAGTCGGGACCTGAATTAATAGACCGATTTCACGTGAGAAAAGTTTGGAAAACGTTTAGAGTAAAAAAAGCAAATTAGTCGTTTCCTAAGCAAAATACTGAATAATCCGTGCCTGCCACATCTCATCTCTACTCAATTCGAACATTTAATTTTACAGTTTATGTCTTGGCACAGTCAAATAAAAATGTATCTTTGCATTTAATTTCACTACATTTTGTGCTATCAGGATATTCGCCCTTGGTCCGATGGAGATCAATTGCCTCAATAAATATTTTTCCATTCTCAATCAATTTGCTTCCAACGCTTTCTATCGTTTAATCGTCGTCAATCTAATTTTATTGATATATAAAAACCGATTCCCTTATTGCTAGACCTTCCCACAGTAAAACTTCTTTGGTTCGCTTGTTTTATTGCTTCGGTCAACATTATTTGACTTTGGAATGGATTTTGTGAACCTTTAAAACTTTTTTTTTTAAATTAAAATGTTTATTTATTTAATTGTCATTGTTTACTCAGTTGAATATTATCACAATCTTCTTATATCTATCTAAAGCTATGCAGATGATATTAGTATGTCCTTATTGTCCTAGTGGAGTCCTTTAAGTGTAGATACTTAAAAAAAAACTACTTTTGACTTCCGCCGCCATTAAGGAGAGCAGCAGCAGCTTCCTCTTCTTCGGCAATTTTCGCCTTAATCCAATAGTGTGCAGCACAAACGAGAAACAAAACGGAAGGAATAATCACCAGCATAATCATCGCCACCGATACACTTGCTACACGTGCTGTGTGCTCTTCCTTACCTGTTCCGGAAGAACGATTAGAAAATCTCATTAGGCAAAAGCTCAATACATTAAAAGGCTAAAATGTTTTTGAAAGTAAAAATAATGATGATGATGCCGATGATGGAGAAAGAAACAAATAAATGAAGGTAAAAGTTGTGACTTTTGTGATAAATGAACTTCAATAGGTTCTTATGGGTTTGAAAAAGGATACGGTAACGGTAAGTAATTGGCTAAGTATAGATAGGGACAATGAATTTCTTTTCTAAGGATAAGGAACTGTACGCTTAAAGGTGTGCTTTCTACAAGGTGTTTCAAAAAAAGCAAATAACGTACAAACACAGAAAATAGTTTGGAAAGGGTATAGTCTTGTGAAACTTTAAGCCGTTTTATTCTGCAGACAAACAACATTATATTAAATTATCTCTGAACTTTTTGAACTATAATTAGATCATAGAAAATTACTTTTGACTAAGTTGTGCTATTTGTTCGGTGTGATAGCCATAGATAATCTTAGCGTCATCAGCTCTCCAAAGACACCCATGCGCCATATCAACGAAATCAGTTAAAAGGTTTGATTGTCTATTTAACGGTTTAACATACTGTGAATTTATGGAATCTATGTACCTTAGACTGGAGCGCGCATATAAGGTTGCTTTCACTTAATGGATGCAACGAGAACTCTGAAAAAATTCACTTCCTCCCCTATTTCAAACATTCAAACCAACTATTCAGATCATACGCAATAAGTATTAAAGAAGCTTAACTTAAAATTATTCGTCTGGAGCAAAATTCTTTCCAAAGACCAAAAAAGTGAACAAAATATTGTAAATGTCTTAATGCTTCAAAATTAATTTTCGCATAATTAGATGAACAGTCTGTAGAATCAATTAAAAGGGTGACCAAACAGCAATGATAGTTTTTCCAGCTGTCACAGTTACCAGCGACATCTAGCTATCACGATATTAGGTGGGGCCGGATATTCGGATGTTGGCTAGAAAATCATTTTTTCGGACGAGGGCCATTTTTGACACAGCGACTATATCAACAAGCAAAATTCCCGTTATTAGAACAAACACAAACAACAAGTGCTTAACCAAGAGGCATGTTCTGCAACATCGAGTGAGTTTTCGCATAAACGGTGCGAATCAGAACAAAAACACTGCGGAATGACAGAAAATTCTGTTTCTCACACGCAACTGTTTCTGTAACTTTTTTTCACTCGATCAAGAAGAAAATGGAAAAAATTATTGGAAGTATTGGAAAAATGTGAAAAAAACTGTAAGTCTGAGGTCGATACAATCTTTCGATTTTTCTGTCAAAATCATTCGACCACTCTGATACAAGTGAGAAGTGGGAACAAGACAATAATAATAAAAATCAAATATGACGGAAAATAAACAAAAGGTAAATAACTTATTTTGTTTATTTGTTTTTATTTACTGATGGAAATTTAATCCATTTTGGCATAAGATGCGTTTGTAAAATAACAGATATTTGTTTTACTGAGCGAGATACCAACATTCTGCTGATAGGTACTGAAAAATCTTGTCCGATATCTCTTGAAAGGACACAATTGCAAAAAAATGCAGAGCAGCACACATTCGGATCGGCTTCGGAATAAGCGTGTTTCGAACGTGTTTTCATATAGGGACTTAATTCCTGTAACAAAACATTAGCTGTGGCTATTATGAAGCGGTAAAGTTCACGAAATATTTCTCCGGGCATTTAAAACGCATTAGTGGTATCTCGTAAATGAGGTCTGTGAATGCGCATCATATTTCTATTGTCCCTTTGTTCACTAATTACAAGCAAACTATACATTTTACTTGTTTTAAAAATTTGAATTACTGCAAAATAAAAAACTTGAACACTTCAACCTTTTCAATATAAAAGAAAAAATAATTTTTAGTTAAAAGGTGTGTTTTTTTTGCAAGTCCATATAGAATTGTAAAAAAACGACATCGGGACTAAGCGCTTTACATGCAAATGCAACAACTACTTAAATCTATACAGAGTTAGCTAAGACCAGATAATTTTCGAGAGTTAATCTAAGACCCGATAAAAATGGTGATGCCAAAATAGTATTATCTATATGTTATCGATAATTTGCTCAGAGACGTCAAAAGTGAAGTTTTTGAATTGG
The DNA here is from genome assembly GCA_911387755.1 of Chrysotoxum bicinctum. Classification (NCBI taxonomy): domain Eukaryota; kingdom Metazoa; phylum Arthropoda; class Insecta; order Diptera; family Syrphidae; genus Chrysotoxum; species Chrysotoxum bicinctum. The sequence continues at coordinate 187,784,264 of OU426988.1, forward strand.
TTGATGCTAGTCGTCAATAAGCTGACAAATGTCATAGCGTACACAGTGCTTCCAGCTATGTGGAAAAAAAACTCCTAAATCCCGATGTCGTTTTTTTTTTACAATTCTATATGGACTTGCAAAAAAAACACACCTAAAGCTTAGTACTCAGTTCAAGTGAAAATGAAAATTTCATATACATGTGGCGGCTAGTTCACTCGCATGAAATCCCCAACGAGAGGTGAGTACCAAAATGTGGATTGGAAAAACAATTATGTTCCACAACTTTTTCCACGCCAAATTTTCATTTCTCAATGTACAACCATCAAGAAAAAGTTTAAAGCAACGTGGAAAACTGTGACATTTATCAGTTAATTTAAATATTTTGTTTCAAAATAAAAAATTGAAAATATATAAACAGAAATAAAACATGGAAAACGAATTTTTTGATACTGCTCTCGAGAGTTTACTTAATAAAAGCAAAAAATATGAGTATTCAGTATTTCAGGTGAGTATCAAAAATTAACGTGGAAAAGTTTATTCTTTTTTCATTTTTATTCTCCGCGTGTAATTTGGAACGTATTTATTTTTCATTTCATGCTAGGTGAGTACTAGGCTTAAATGTGAAATAAATTGAAGCTGTCAGTTTAAGGGAAATGTAAACATTTCTTGCATTGGAAACTGGAAACTATGGTTTTCGCATCATGTTATACACACAGTTCATTTTCCAATATAGAGAAACGGTGAAATTTTTCATTCCACCACTAATCGACTGCGAAAATACTCGACCGAGTTACAGAACATGCACCCAGGTATCAATGCATCGCCAAAGGTTTATTGTTTGGTTCGATTTATCGCATGGCGGTATCATCAGACCCTACTTTTTTAAATCTGAAAGAGTACGACGCTACCTTCAATGGTTTGAGGAGCGATTCTTACCTGATTTCTGTGGCCAGAGGTCGACAACATCGATAAATGAATTTGAGCAGTGGTTTCAAAAAGATGGCGCAGCGAGCCATACAACGGTGCAACACTCAATGTTGTATAGGAGAAATTTGGTTAGTGGGTCATCTCAAGGCGAATGTTGCTCAACTGACCACCAAACAAAGGTAGACACGATCGTTTGGGCAAAAGGAAATACATATTAGTGCTAATAATTATTATTATTTTAATTCTCAATGGAATTAGAACTTTTAAAGTGAACATGTTTCTAAGATAAGTTTTAACGCACATTTTTAGTACGACAATGAATGTTTAGAGGCTATCAACATGAGAGTTTAACTTGTGATAAAACCAATCTCACTGAAGAGAACCAGAAAAAATACAGTCAGAAACACCGGTTAAATTACACTCCTATTGTCATCACGTTAGAAAAAACTCTCTGTAGATTATTAAACCTCATGGTCCTCCTATAACTGCTGACCAATTCCACTACCGTCCTATCCTTTCAAGGTCAGGGAAACGATGATCAAAAATCAGGTTAGGAATCAGATATTTCATATCTGCTGATCTGGTTTGAAGAAATGTAGATATTTCAAAAGCATTTGATAGGGATTCGCTCGAAGTATGGCACTGAAAGGTTTGAAGTGTGGTATTCAAAAATTTATGCTGGGCTAGTGTTCCCCAAGGCTTCATAAATAATCCCCTGTCTTCTGACAATAGCATTATCGTCTTCTGGTATTCGCTTCCAGACCCTTTGGCTGTGAAACGCAGAAGGCATATTTCAATTTTGACTCCATTATACAGGGGGTATTAACAACCGCGTGGAATTTAATGCTTCAAAAATACAAACTGTTATCAAAGCATGCATAAAAAAAAAACCTTAAAGCTTTCCGATGTGGGAACATGTACATACATATAACTAACCATACCTCAAGGAATAATCATATATCACGTATATACTGTTACAAATAGGGCAGCTGTCTTGGCAGCATTCCCCGAAGTGTTTCCCTGTACCCTCACACTGAAGTTGTTATCCCGTTGCACAAATGAAGTCGGCTCGGCTATTGAAGCCAGATAACACCCGAACGAGAATGTGCTGAAATCTTTACTGAGATGCACCAGCACCATCTTTTTTTTAATATTTAACTGGTAACTATATTTCCTTCATAGTGAAGTAACGTTGATGCCATTGCCGATGTGTTCTGGGGATGCACACTTTGATTACTAACAGAATAAATGGTATACAACCTAAGGAAATAAAACCTGGCTCGAAATAAATCGTAAATAACCTATTAGTTTGATAGAAGTAAATTTCCACTTCTTATAAAGCCAACACAACAGAGCAAATCGGAAATAGCATAAACTAGTCAGGAACAAATGCAACACTGTTATAAGAAGAACTAGATTCTTACAAGACCAGAAATTAAGCCAAAAAACCCTGCAATGTCCTAAAAGCAGTCGAAATTTCTGGGCATATGTCAAGAACGTCATCTTTATCTTCAGTTCCAACGCACACCTATATGTACAACGACAACCCAATAACTAGCTCTTTAGATATGACAAATGTATCCGCAGTCAACTTTGCTGAAAGCTCCTACTTTGCCTGATATCCCCTCCCAAGAGCCCCTGGCCCTGATGGGATACCCATTCTTTTGAAGACATATTCCTCTTAGCTGATAAGTCCATTGTTTTAGCTTTTCCTACTGTACTGGAATCTACACTGAAAGATGGAAAACCAGGCTGTTTCTAAAAAGTTTGATCTTTCATTCTCCTAATCCATCTGACAAAATGCAGTTACGTCTCTTCTATCCAAGTCATGGAATCGCTGATCATTCATCGGCTAAAGAAATTTCATGAAGACCGAAAGCTTCTTAGTGACCGTAGCAATGATCCACTTCTGATCTGATAGTTATTGCAGTGAATGTTTCAAAAGCACTTGACAAACTTTCTTATCGAAAATGCGTGCATTTGGAATTGATGAATCTCTTCTTAGTTGGATGAGAAACAACCTTTCAAACCGCTAAGAACAAGTTGTATTGGATTGTTTTAAATCTGAAGTCCATATAAATAAATGCTGGTGTCCATAGGGTTCCATTTTGTCTCCAACTCTCTTTCTGATATATGTATACATCATTGATCTTTTGTCTGAAGCTTCTAATCTATTGAATTGTTTTGCTGATAACAGTATACCCTCAGCTTCTCATATTCGTTTCCAGATACAAGTCTTTGTTCTTCGGATGTGGATCTAGAACGGCAGCGTATGATAAGGTCATTAAATTTTGATCTCGATAGCATTACAAAATGGGGAACCATTAGCCCCTTAAAATTTAATGCTTCAATGCTGCCTTCCGTCGTTGAAGCGCAAACCATTCTCCATGCCACTATTCATGAGCGGTACTTGCATTGGGGAAACCAAACAGCTCTCAGTTCTCGGTATGTGCATCACAGATGCAAAGTGCTTAAAAAATTTGCTACCCCTTCTGATCTGACTGTAATCTATAAGGAGTATATTCGTCCAAATCTCAAGTACAATTCCCATATTTGTGCAGGTTCTCCAATAATTCACTTGAGTCCATTGGGTATAATTCAAAAAAGACCTTAAAAAATTATAGATGATAGTAATATATCGGAATGATTTAAATCTCTCGAGCTCCCTCGCAATGTTTCTTGTCTTTCATTATTTCACCGTTATTTTTAAAAACAGTGTTCTAGTGAAATAGGCAATTGCATTCCTCCCATTAAACAATTTAACCGTAATACTCGTGCTTCGGAGAATGCCTTACTTCGGACATACTGTTACATTCAGGATTCTTTCTTTAGCCGCACTGCACAAATGTGGAATGCATTACCCCACTCTATATTTCCCTCCCATTATAATATTCAGACATTGAAAACCAATTTGCATCGGTTTTTTTTTAAAATCCACTCTAAAACTTTTCTAAAACGCTCGCACTGTCCTCAAACATTTGAAGGGCATCCCTTTAGTGACTGTAAAATAAAAAAAAATGTTCACTAACCGATTGAAAGCCTAGACACACCCTGTAAATCATCGTGTTCCAAATGGTTTAACACCTTTTTTTTTACAAATTAACTGAAGTTCGAAAGGCCATTGATATTTTGTTTTCTTCTCGAAGAGACAATATGAAAAAAAAAAAACAATATTCCTTCGAAATTGGATTTTTTTCTGTGGTTATGGTCAGGGTTATTTGAATTGTTTCGGATCTCAGAAATATGCTTTTTAACCTTTTTCTGTGTTTAAAAAGCTAATAGGTATCTATATTTCTTAAGTATGAAGGCAAATTTTTGTGATGTGACCTTAAGGGTTCAAATTATGTGAAAAAAGGGACTTGTGTAATAAGCTGTGAACCATTTACCATACCTAAGTGGTTTTTACTTTTAAGGGCTTCGAATTTAAAATTGAAATAGTAAATGCTGGAAATATCTGGCACTTCCGAAATATATCACTGCTTCTAAATCATAAAGTAGAATACTATGTAGAAGGGTAAATGGTAGAAATGAATAATTTTGGGACTTAAGTGCACTTGGACCCAGAGATCTTTTTTCAGATTTTTTTCTTGGAGCATTTTGGGTACTTCCAAGAGTTGGTAATTTGCTATATTTTATCTAGTGACGTCTCAGATACGTTCAGGATGGGCCATCTGGCATCTAGTGGTTTCCTTTTAAATCGGGATATTTTGGCACTGACAGCTGTTTGCCGCTCGAAATCTTAACAGAAAATCAGTATCATACCTCCGCGGAACGAAATGTGTTGTAAAATATTGAGAACCTATTTCCAAAGAGAGTGATGCATAGCCCAAACAGTGCTTATTTGAAACGAAGTTTTGGCTGAAATGAAGCACCCACCGCCACTGTTGTACGCAAGTTTGTGCAAAAAGTTTGTGAGACTGGTACGTGCGCACATACGAGAATGTGACTGCTGTAGCCGAAAGTGTGAGACTCAATTCACCAACATCAACTTGCCATTGATCTCAACAGCTCAACATTTCACGCAATAGCCTGAGGAGAATTCTGCATTTTCGGATTATTCGCTTACAAGGTCCAATTGACCCTGCAATTGAAGGCGCACGACCATCCACTTAAATGACGTTTCAAAAATCATTAATTTCACAAGAAAACGATTGTAACGATTTGGAGTATCTTTCCTTAGTCCCTATGCATTTACCCCTTCTATACTCTGTCCAATAAAAATATGCAGTGTGGGCAAGATAGGACGTTTGCCTCGCATTCTGGCTACAGTGAATTGCATAAATCTGTCCTTCATTAAAGCTCTCACAGGGTTATCGTAGTGTTGATTTTAAATGGACCCTTTTTTTAAAGCTCTAAAATCAAAAGCACCTCAACAGAAACCCAAGGAAAAAAAACTGAAAAAGTTACGAAATGAACAAGGGTAACTCTGAACGCACATCAATATTTGATGGGGGTTGAAATTGAATAGCACCAACAGCCATAGGCCACAGCAATTCAGTGCACACTCAGATGTGCAGTCGGGCCTGCGTCAGATGCAATCGAAAATTTATGGGCGCACAAACACTTTTTTTATGGAGGAGTTCTTTCAATTAAGTATAGTGCAAAAATATAGGACGCTACTGATTTTGAAAAAGCTCTCCCATAAGACGTGTACTGCATATTTTTGTTGGATGATACGAGTAGTACCTTACCTGGATAGCTCCCTTGGGTGTACTTTCTAGTATCACACATGTAGTGGGACTAGGCGAAGGATAACCTCCATTGCTCCAGTGATGTATAAATGCAAGTCAGGCTTTTTCTGGTGAATTCCTAGTTGTTGTCTGTCCGATAAACATTGTCAGTTCAGGCATTATGGGAGAGATTTTTCAGAATCAGTAGTGCGCCTTATATTTGCATCGTACTGAATTGAAAAAAATCCTCTATTAAAAGCGTTCAACCGCCCGTTCATTTAATGAAGGGTTACCTTAGTCAATTTGGTAACTGCCCCTCTTTTTTCCTTGGGTCTCTGTTGGTGAGCTTTCGATTTGAGTTCTTAGTAATTTCAATTTTTTTTCATTTTACAATGCTTAGTATGGCATTCCTGTGAGAGCTTTTGTAAGAATAGCACTTATGAAAAACAAAGCTGCGCGAATGAAAGGCGCACATCCCTATCATCCCTGTAGTGAAAATTTGTATCGAACAGAGTATTGCTCGGTTCTTTTGTGCGACTTAACAGCACCTCAGGTAATGATCATACGTTACCATCATAGTGAACATTCAATTCGGGATGTATGGTTTGCAACCCCATGATTCGTCTGGAAGTTTCCTGCATGTCATAAGGGCTTTTGTGGGTTTCCTGACAGTTATTTAAAATTCGTAGATATTTTACCACTTTATGGGTATATATTACTTTGCCAGGTCATCTAATATAGGTTCCATATTTGGCAGATATTTAATCATACTAAAAGACACCATGTTCTAGTGACAGTCAGACCTCTTTGAATTTTATCACTTAAACTTTCTTCCAGCTTCCCTAAGGTTGTTATAACGATGTCATGAGCCAAACCGATACATCGTATGCATTGAGAAGTCTGACTTTCTAGTAATTCATCCACAACAAAACTGCAAAGCAAGGGGTGATTGTACATTGTACATTTCCCTGAGCACAGCCTCGTTTTATTATCTATTTCTGAAATTTTTTTATTTTCTTGCAAGTGCTTTGTGTAGGGCCTCATGAGTATTGTTTTCAAAGGCACCCTTGATGACTAGAAGGCACATAAGGCTGTTTCTTTAACATCTAAGGCTATTTTGTAAGTGTTTGTTAGTTCAAAAAGGGCGGTCTCTGTAAATTTACCAGCCCTATAAGCATGTCGGATCTCATAAAGTTATCAATTTCACTCTCCAGTGTCTTTAGTAACTTATTGTTCTGAGTGACATTGAATGGGTTGTATCCATTTTCCCTATTTCTGGAAGTACCATTTAAGTGTATTTTATTACTAAAATTGTAAAAAAAATGCTTCAATACAAGAATTGAACCAACTAATTTCAATACAGTGTTGCCAACCAAACACAGGGTTATTTATTAACTAATGCAATAAGCTTTATGCTATGAGAAATTAAAGAAAAGGGATGGGCTTTTTGTTTTCCAGCCAAGGTTATGCTCGCTGGTCTCGCCAGGATCTTCCTGAAGAAAACACGAAACTTCAGAGGAAAAGGTCTTCAAACATTATTACAAAATCCTTATCTAAAATAACTCATATTTATAACAAACAATATTCTGTTACTATAACTTGGTACTTGTTTTCGGGTAATCTGGCATCTGTTAATTTGGCTTCAAAAACTGGTCCTATATTCTGAGGTCGGGCTTATGACGGGATCGGACGGTACTACGCTCTTAGCGTTACTCAAAACAGCAGGCTACTACGCCCTGGTACATCAACAGGTACTACGCCCCTAAAGCCTAAAGGCACTCAAAACAGCAGGTAGATATGCAGGTACCAAAGACCCTGGTGGTAATTAGGACGTTTATCTTCGAACTAAAGCCCCTTACTACTATAAGCGGGAAGCCTACCTAACTTTGTCTTTCCACGAAACCCTTTACCACTGGTGGGTGTGGGTGGAAGCTTCGAGAAAGCAATTAAAGCTATATGACCGAATCGTCTGCAATTATATACAACCAGAATTAAAGTGATCAATAAAAATCAAATTTACTTTTGTCGCCTGACTGCGTATGACCGAGGGGCAGGGGCGAACGCAGGTGGGGGTTTTAGCTGTTCAAACTTCCTCCGAAACATGTGGAATAAAATAAGGATTCATTTTCTTAAGGAAAAAAAAACAAAGTTTTATTTTCGTCCCATACATTCTTCTATATCTTTTTATAAAAAAGTTCCATAATTCAAATATTCTTAACGTATGGCACGGCCCAGGAATAGTTCCTGGAAATAAAAATTGAAGCAATTTTCTTTGAAATTCACAAAAATTTGAAGTTTTCGTAAATACTTGTACTTATTTAAGCAGGGATATTAAAAAAAATTATAAAGAAGAAACAAATGTAAACAACTTTATTTTTATTATATTTATACCACAATTTCTTTAAATGTCTAGTAAAATATGAAATAAGTAATTAAAAAAAAACAGCCATATTAAATGTTTTTATGCCCCCCTGTCACAAGGAAATCGTTTTGAATTTTCCCCCCACTGGTTTTTTTCTTTTTTTTTAAGGCCAAAACTAACGGTACCTGCCTGCCCATACGATGTTTTTTTCGACATTTTTTAAATATTTTTTTTCTCAAAAACTATTTCACAGAATTAAAAAAAAATTAATTGAGTTTAATCTAGGCAATGGTTAAAAAAAATACTTGTTTTTTGGAAGCCCCAAAATTTTTGTACCTAAAAATAAAGGTACCCACCATACAAATTTAAAAAAAAAGATAACGTTTTTTTTATTTGGGGTAATTTTTACGATCTATAATTTAATAAAAAAAAACTAAAATTAAGATAATGTTACTGACTGTTCCTACCAGGATTTAATGATTTTTTTTCAAATATTGAATTTCTCATTATAGGCAAAACGGATTTGAATCAAATTTTTCATGGAAAAGTTTCTAAAAAGTTTAAAAAACATTGCATTTCAAAATTTGTTATCTCAAAAACGGCTCAATATTTTTTTAGGAAATTTATTTTTTGTTCGTACAATAATGAATAGGTACTACAAGTTGGCGTATCAAAATTGTTTCTTAAAAATATTTTAAGAATTTTGTAGATATTTCTTAAGAAAGCACTACGACTTATAATTATTTTTGTTCTTGCATAAACTAATATTTGCTTGAATCACATGGCATCCTGTTTGTAGTTCCAACTACTAAAATAGTTGTTGTATTCATTCAAAAAAGAATTTGAATGCTTATGAACAGTTTTTCTCTAACAACATTTTGAAATTCTCAGTCTTTTAAATAAAAGCAATTTCGTGCGACCCGGTTACTCATTTCGTTTTTGTGAAAGTTACAGTGTCCTTATATGTTCGCAAAACTTTTTTCGTATGATTGCAAAAGTACAATAAGTTATGACTTCATGTATTAATATATTCCGGATTTAGTTTTGTGGAACTTAAAAATTCTATTTTTAGGTATATAGTACAGAAATCACTTGCACTCTTTTGCTTCTAGTTACATTAATGATATTACGAGGGCAGTTTGAAAAGTTCTCGGCCTGACCAATAAAACGCAATAAATTTTAAAACTTTTTTTTTAATCTTTTTCTACATATTCTCCTCTTATATCAATGCACTTATTCCATCTGTGTTCCAGTGCTTCTATACCTTCTCAGCAATCACCTCCTCGTTGGTGAAGAATTTGCGTCCAGCCAAATGTTTTTTTCAAGTTAGGAAAGAGGTAATAGTCTGATGGTGCCAAATCAGGTGAATAAGGGGGGTGGTTCAATACACCAAATCCTGGTCTTTTTTCGGCAACTTTTCCAGCCAATCTGTCCAACAGGTTTGCAAAGTATTGACCCTTGGGAAGGTAATCAATAAAAATAATTCCCATGTAATCCCAAAAGACTGACGCCATCACTTTCCCAGCTAAAGCACACGACTTGGCTTTCTTCGGTGGAGGAGAACCGCTATGCTTCCATTGTTTTGATTGTTCTTTTGTCTCAGGAATATAGTGATGAATCCATGTTTCGTCGGTGGTAATGAATCTTCTCAAGAAATCGCTGGTATTCCTCCGAAATAACGCTAGATTCTCTCTAGAGATTTCAACTCGATTGAATTTTTGTTCTTCGCTCAGCAAACGCGGCAACCACCTTGCGGACAAGTTTTTCAACCCCAATTCTTCGGTCAAAATGTGATGGTAAACCCGTTGAGAAGAGATCACCATGGTATTGCTTATTTTTCGCACTTTTAACCTTCGGTCGTCTAAAACCATTTTATGAACTTTATCGACGTTTTCTGAAGAGGTGGATGTTGTTGGCCTTCCGCTTCTGCGATCATCTTCAACGCTCTGTCTGCCATGTTTAAATAAGGCTGTCCACTTTTTGACAGTGGAATACGAAGGTGCAGAGTCCCCCCATGTCTCATCGAAGTCATCTTTAATTTGATTTGGTGTCATATTCTTTTTGACCAAATATTTAATGACGGCTCTTATTTAATTTTTTTTCCATTTTCGTTGTTAGCAATAGGTTCGTTCAAACAAAAAAATTTACTGATATAAGTATGCGACCAATTTTAATGAAACTTCACATACAATTATTATATATATAAGGCTGTTTGAGGAATTAAAAGTTATTTATTAAAACAACGCCTTCTATGTTAGGCCGAGAACTTTTCAAACAGCCTCCGTATATGAACCAAACAATGGCCTCCATCACAGGGCCCGTAGTAAAAGTCTATATCTTTAAATTAATTCTGGCCCTCGTAGAGAATATTTTCTAATATTAGGGGCCAGTTATAGCCTTTGAGTATACATATATAATATGGAGGGCTCGTTTCTATTCCAAATGCGTGACTATCATAGGGGGCGCTACTCAAATTTGTGTAAGGCAAAGTTATTGCCGAGTGCTTCATATCACATGTGACGGAGAACTATATGCGAGGAGAAGGTAAGCACAAATCGGAGGATACGGCTGTATCCTTAACTTACAGAAAGTGAGACAGCGACCCCTATCACAACTTCAAGTACTACAATGCATTAGGGATAGGAACGAGCCCTCCATATTATATATACTCAAAGGTTATAGCTATCATTGCATCATGTGAACAAATCAGTGGAATGCTGACTTCATGTTTTTGACCAGCCAGTTATAGAAAAAGATCCTGTCAGCGGCTGATTACAACCAATTAATTCTATGCATTTGAGGTTAGAGTTGATCATTGAGAATCGAACACATTCAGTGGAACGCTTTTGTTTCATATTAAAGAAACGAAAATCAGCTGTTCATTGAAATTGATTTCTATAAGTGAAATAATAAAAGTGGATTTAAAAGAAAGTTTAAATCAAAATTTTGTATTTTATAGAATACAAAAAATTCTACTACTCATTACCTTCATTTTGGTACCAATCAAAGCCATTGCATTTTGTTTATTCGTCTTAAAAATGGAAATGAAAATTTTCAATGATGCATTTCAATGATAGCTATAACTGGCCCCTTATTCAAATTTTCCTAATAGGTATCCGTTGCAATATCCTTATGATGTTTTGTTTTTGCGATTAGCTGTATGAAATTCTTCCAAAAGTGCCTATCCCTAACAGCCAATATTGTTTAGTTATAACATATTCAGGACCTGCCCAAGCTAAATTAGAACTCTGCGCAAGCTTCATCAGTGGCGCCCCTCATTTGCGGTAATTAGCGAAAGAAGTCATTTCCTCATCACCCAAGAGGTACCCTTTACAATGCGTTTTTTTAACGAGGTATACCCAGGAGGCCTATTCCTAGATAATACTTACATACATATATCTTTTTTATTAATTTTTATTATATGATTTTGATTAAAAACTAAGAAATCAAAAATATATCACAAAAATAATAGTAACTGAAGAATGCAAAAATAATTGTAAACTAAAGTCATAAAATATATCCCAAAAATTTAGGAACTGAAAAAATATTTTTGAAGTAAAAAGTATTTAAAAACTAATTCAAAAACATAACAACACACAAATAAATAATTATCTCATTAATTATAGTTGAATTAAAAGTTTTATATTCATATTTACATATTTATTCAGTGTGGAAAATAATAATAAAATAATAATAAAATTATTATTTTAATAAAAATAAATGAAACCGAGTTTATTGCATTAGATTAACTTTTCTGGCTTCTGTTTTAGCAAACTCAATTACCAGATCATCATAATCTAATGACTGGACAAGCTCTTTCATTATAGCCATGATTGATAAGTCAACTTATTTTTCTTGAAGCATTGGGGTCCTGAAGTAGTTTTTTTTATTAAACTACGTTGTTTGAGGAAACTGTGATGGTATTTCTAGATTTAGAAATATGGCTTCATCTGATTGCACGTTAGTGAATTGTTCTTCTGATCGCATTTCCACTAAAGAGTTTTTAGTAACTTCTAAAAGTAGAACGCTGTTAGATAAATTAACAGAAGGACTTTGTAAATACTTACTAGTTATATTATTTTTTTCTAAAATATCAAACTAGATTAATAAGCAACATATAAACTTGAAACTAAAATTTTACTTCCTAATGACTCTGCAGTTTTTCTATTATCAAAGTTTCCAGCCTCAGATATTTCAATAAGAGCTTCATATTATATCTCCTAAGATTTTTTTAATGGTCTTAAAGCATTTAGTCTTCTCCCATCTGGTTTCAGAAAGGGGTTTTAAGGTCAAACCAGTTTATATTTATGTATGTCCCAACGCATTGTTGAACCTGATACAAAGTTTTATAGGCATTGAGAAATGTCAAAAAACTTAACAGATTCCAAGGAACAGCCAGGTGAATCATTAACAACCAACAACAACCAAAGGGAATGCAAGCAGCCTGAACAAAATAAGCTCTTGGTTCAAGACACTTAATTTTGTTTTGAACACCAGCCTCTTTTCCTTTCATGTTTGAACCATTATCATAACCTTATATTTACATATACACTACTGGAATAGTAGCGTAGCAAGTTTTATTCTCAATATAGATTCCTATCATTTCCTTTGTTTTGAGTTCTTTTTAAACAATAGACAAATAAAGTAATTAGATTAATCAAAAAATCCCTTTTTTTAAATGTAAACAATAACTGGCAAGAACAAAAAAATAGAGAAAAGGAGACATTGAATAAAAAAGATTCACTCATTAACGATAAACCTTAACAGTAGTCATCGCATCATCATCTCTCATTATTTCCATATTTCAACCCTTTATATATCGACACACGTGCCACACGACATGACTGATAAAATTTCACTCATAAAGACAGGCCAGTGCCAAACTAAAACATTGTACAAATTAATCAACCGGAAGAGTTTAAATTAATAGACGGAACTTTTAATTTTGCGCGCTGTTATGTCAATGAGTATGAATTGTGTATCTCAGAATTTCTGTTTGAGTAACATTGCTGGCTTCGATTTCATATAGAAGAACTGACATCGGGCGCATGTTTACAACATGCAAGCAGTTAATTGTCTGTATTTGCTGTTGAAATTTAGTTTTATGTTACACTGCATAGGGGAGGGTTATCAAAATAAAATAAATGCCTTCACTCATACACGCGATGGTGAGTGTGAAGAATAACGTAACAGTAGATTGATAAAGAGAAAAATAGCAAATATGTAGGTAGGTATCTGTTGTTAAGCGAAAAAAATCGTGCACTTTGTAAAGATTTTGTGATGTAGTTTTTTTACTATGGGAGTATTGGTGTGTTTAGGAAATTAAACATAGACTTATTTTTGGAATAGTAGATATGTTTATATATATGTATCCGTCTTTAAATTCAGAATAAGCTGTTAGTTATATAATGAATATCAATATTGTTGTGAGCTATAAAAAGAAATGAGACTTAAAAAAGAAGGTAGGTAGTGGTTATGAAGTAGTGGCTTTTTTAACGCTTGCCCAAGACGCCCCTTGGATTCAGCGCCCTGCGCATTTGCACAGCTTGCACGTATAGCTTATCCGGCCCTGAACATATTTATGTTAATAACAATAAAGATTATGTAATTAACAAGTCCCTACAATATAGTAATAAGATAATATATTTATAAAAATCTCATATTTTTTTCTAAAACCCCATCCGAAATTATTATCTGCGTTCGCCCCTGCCGAGGGAGTAATTTTCGTTCATCCAAATCCAAGTAGGTCCTCATGTTACATTTTCAGTAAAGACTGAATGGGAACTGTAAAGTGATGAACGAAAAAAAATAATATTGTAGATATTAATGTGACATCATGAATTGAATGGTGAAATGCAATTCTCACCTCTCAGTAATACCAATGTAAAAAAAAAGTGGAGTAGCTTGGAGCGCTTCGTATCAGTATCGTAAAAAAATTTGGTTGGTTTTGCTGTTTATATAATTAAATTAGATACTTACTTGTCGATAAAATTGGTGCACGAATTTCAGTTTTTCTTGACTGTCCAAAACTCCTCAACGCCCGTCACTTAATCAAAGCAATAATGGGCATTATTCCACCTGTCAAAACAATCAAATTCTCCGAAATAGTAAAACAATACAATTTTATTAAGTTTATCTAATTTATTCTTAAAAAAAAAAAAAACAAAATTTGTGACAACAATATTCCAATTGTATATTTTACAAAATGATATGTTAGTTTTACCTGAGACTACTAATTTGTTAACAAAAAAAAACAAACAAACAAAATGATGGCAGACTTGAAGTCATGGGTATGGTTAATTGGTTGTCGGACATAAATTTGTTAAATTATTGTGAGGCAATGATTGTGCACATACAAAAAAATATGAGGTTAACTATTTTACGTCTCTACGGTGCAACTAAATGGAATGGATTTTGCTTGAACTTTGGACACTGTTTAAATGTCTAACTTAGTCTAGATGATTGTATTACAAAAAAATTAAAATAAGACTTTTGAACTTTTTGGCTCAAATTCAAAGCGCCTTAGACCTCGGTGGATTTGGTATTTTGGGCACTGGGAGTTGGTGATACAGCGAGCGGCAAACCAATATCTTGGGTCAGGCGATTTGGGCCATTCGGTGGTGAGGGTGCGACTCGGTTGAAAAATGTGGATGGACCCGCTGATGGTAGTACTGGCACTCCACCAAATCGATTTCCAATGCCACTTGCACTGCTATTTCGATCGAGTCCACTGAACGTGGGGCTGTACTCGCCACTGTCAACTACAGGACGAGGATCCATATCCTGCCTCTGATATGCCGGCACGGCTTGGTCTTCTTCTTCGATGGCATCATCGGCACCACCCGTTGACCGCAAGGACCGACGCCCAGCCTGTTTGGGTCGCTCACCTATTTTATTAACGTATTGAATATCCTTAGCAATTTTGGAATCTTTAAACTCACTTCCTTCCGATGAGGTTACGTCTTCGTCATCCAGGTCCCATTTCTTAGCTGGAAAATCAATGTTCGGTTTACCGGCTAAGGGTTCATGCGTACGATAAACTTTTTCATACGACCTACTTTTTTTCAAAGTGTCCGATGGTTCGGTATCGCTGTCATCGCCTTGCATGTTACGTAAGTTGGTCCGCGAACCGGCTCTGGAACGGGGCAGACTCATTTTCCATGATGGATCATCTTTAAGTTGTTTCTGGCGATAGCGATAGACACAGCAAACTATGCAGAGCATCATTGGGAGAATGACGAGTAGAATAATGCCAATTGCAATGAAAGCGATGCGACGTGAGTAGTAGACTTCACCTGTGTATATGGAGATAATATTTGATTCGACAATTATAACATTATAACAAATCAATTAAAACTAGTAATTAATTGGCGCCCAATTTGGGATTTTGTCTTTAAATGGTAGTTATACTTGACTGTATTGTTTAACATTATTTACATAATTGTATTTGAGAAAATGAATAAAGTCAATGCATTCAAATAGACCTATACGGTTTGCAAAATTCGACGATAAAATACCTGATTTGTAAGGACATTTATGTATGTGAGTGAACAAAATTATTTTCAGATGCCAACTCCAGAAAAAGGGTGCTTTTACAAACGTGACGCATGTATCTTTATTATATGTTTTATTATTAAATACGATGCCAAGAAGAGAAGCCTACATTTTCTTTTTAAGAATGAATTCATGGGATTATAGAAGCATACGTTTATGTAATTTTTCCAATGTCAGTAAGTATGACAGCTCTAAGTAAACTTATCAAAATATTAGGCCAGGAAAACGTGACCCATCACAAAAAGACTATCTGATGCGAATGAGTCATTAAAGGAATACATTTATTTGAAAGGACGCATTCACCGAAAAAAAACACGCAGCATGTGATTTTAAATAGTGATTGTACGTCTCTTACAAATAAGAGCGAGGCATAAGACCTCGAATAGACTGAATATGTGAACTTTACCTCGAAATATCAAACAATTACAAATGCAAGAAAAGAAATGACACTGGATAATTCGGGAAATCTTTGGGTTCAGACTATCAATAACGTTTACTTGACTGACATTTAATATTTCTGCTATTTTATTTAGCGTGCCTGTGAACACGAGACCAAGAAAAAGCCCTTCCTGACTAAAACACCTACATATAAATACATATTTTCAATATAATTCTAACAACTGTCCACAAACTGTACAAAATTCAAATCAGTTTCGACAAAAAATATGTGTAAAGTCTTAAAACGTTCAAGTTTCAAAATTCTGTCTTTACAGTTTCACGATTTTTCTTTCTTGCTGTAATAGTCTTATTTCAAGATAATGGGAAGTTCAGTAAAACAAATGACATATAATGTCAAGTAAATGAAATGAAGTTTTCCAAATTATCAAGATTTAATGATTTTACTGAAACGTCAAAAGAGGTAAGACGTGTAAATAGTTTCTTGATAGGAAAATATCACTGTTTTGCTACAAATTTCAAAATCACTTGGATGAAATTGATATTTGCGTATGTATTTTTAAAAGCAAATACTGAAATTGTTGGCTTTTTATGCCCTCTTTACAACTACGCATCTGTCAGATTCATCAAAGCAATGACTGTCACTATAAACATTTATTCAACCGAGTCTACTGACTCAACTCAAGCCGAAGCAATCTGATTGAACTGAACCCATTTCAATTCTAAACATATGTGAGCTCGAATACAAAGGAGTTGGAACGTGATTCAATCTGGCTTCAAATCTCAGCATCACTAAGAGAGTCCAATCAAGTTGAACCAGACATTTTTCAATTCAACTAATTTGCAGAGATGAAATGTCATATTTTAATTTAGCTACAAATCTGCAATACAATCTGCAATCTGCAACTCAACTAAGTAATTTCATTCTAGTTCAACAAGAATTCGCAGAGTTGAGACATAATCCAATCTCATTCGAATTTGGTTGTGGTCTCAACTCCATACTAAGTGAGTTTAATCAAGTTCAACAAGAAATTTTTTAACTCAACGAATTGACAGACTTAAACCGTAATTGAATCTTGCTTAAAATCTTGTGATCTCAACTTCGCTAAGTGAGTTAAACATTTTTTAACTCAACAAATTTGCAGAGTTGAAACGTAATTCAATCTCGCTTCAAATTGGCATCACTTTTTATTCAATTGAAAGAGCACTTTTAATAATCTCCTTTACCTATTTTCTGTTGAATGGGGCTAAGTATTTTGAGAAAAACATTCCAGTGGTATACAATTTCAATATATTATTCAACAGAGAGAAAATAGGTTTATCGTCTCAAAGCCCCTTGCACGAAAAGGAAGTTCTATAAAATAAGGTAGGCATGTGAGATCAAAATTCTTTCTAGATTATAATAAATGCAAAATTTGCTTAAGAATGATATATGATATATATAATATCCCTATGAATAAAAAATACACACGAAAAACCAACTCACGTAAACATTCGGTATATCCATACTCTGGCATATTCCACAAGCCCATCGAGTTACACTCACGCCTCTGATCACCCATCAAAACGAAACCCTCGTTACATTCAAATGCCACTTTTGCTCCAGGGGTGAAATCAAAACTTAACTTCCTTCCGAAACGTGGTGTTTCCAGGACTCCACAAGACAGCACACGACTATTAAACAGAACAAAAACAACAAAAATCCCATTATTCCAATTCCGATTAATTCAACTATTCTTCAAGCATACTTACTGCGCATTGAGTGTCTGAATGTTAATTATGCTGTCGTAGTAGTTCTTCGTGAAATGCGCCAAATCCCTATTCAGAGTCATTCCGTAGTCATAGCGACACTGGTAGCTCTCGCCACACAACTCAGTCGCTCGTTCCACATCATGGGACCGATTTGAGGGTAGAAAGTCAATCGGTTCTCTGATATAATTCGGAACAAACGACGTATTAGTGAAATAGCTTGCCGTCCTTCCAAATTCTCTTGTGAACAAAGCTGCCCCAACTCCTGGTGTATCCCTGTCGTAGAGTATCCATTTCAGTCCGAATTCCTTCTGCACAGCTTCCAGATTGTTTATATTCAAATTGAGCACCCTTCCATCAGGCAGCGTGAAATCATCCTGTGGATCGAAGCTCCAATTGCCAAATAGTCCTGCGGTCTTATTCTAAAGTGGGGAGAACCAATGCAAATCCTTAACGCAATATAATACACAAAATGACGGACATACCACAAACGACCACGGCAGATAAACCCTTCCGGTCATGAATCCTTGATTCTCTATCACCTCCACTCCCACACCCGAGGAAAACATCACTACCACTTCGGACTGATTCAGGAGATATGTCGGAGTGTAGACTGTAACTCCGTGGAAATGCTGGAATTTTAAGCTGGGACGGTCAAAGTAGATCCGGCGGCCATCGGCAAACACGTCCAAACGATATCGCCATTGCGCGTCTCGGGGCCGAATGCGGACTTCGATTGTCGTCGAAGTGTTACCCCTCATAGCAACGGACGTTAGCTGGGTCGCCATCACCGCTCCATATTGGTTCTTTGGTAATTGTTCGAATCGTCCTTGGACCTCGAATTTCTCATCGTGGTTGGATCCTCTAGCCAGAACGAATTCCCCCATGCCATTGAAGGTATATTGCGTGCCATCGAATGTAATTAAATGCGGGTCACCAAATACTCCGGCGACTCCTGGCGCCTGATATGCAACGCAATCCTGCGAGGGACGTCTTTCGAATCGATATGTTTCACAGCCGACCGCCTGCTCTTCTTGCCACAGGCAGCACGAGTAAAACGGACGCATATCGTGGAACCAAGAAGACAAAGTTGGCACCTTGCTTGCCTCGTTCCACGGCATCTTGCCCATGTTATGATTGCGACGTGGCCGAGAACCCCACATTTGATCGTATGACAGCATAAGGTAACCATATCGGTCATAGCAGCATTGTTGTTCTGCTCCTTGGTCCCTATAAACAGGTAGAAGATAATAACCTTAAAAAATTTACTCTCTATATGGCCTTTTTCAAGAAAGGTGAATTTATCCAAGAGGATAAATACACATGTTTTTGTTTTACTTCGAACAAAACCTAAGGAAAATTCTTTTAATCCGGACATTTGATGATAGTAAAATTAAAACCATTTAATCCAGACCATAAACAATATTATAAAACTGACCGACCATACTCGACTTAAGTACTAATAATATTTCTATTTTCAACCAAAAAATGTTGATTCTATTCATCCGGATTAAAATTTCTCTGTTCAAATTATTTGTATTATTATTCCAATTTATTTTAAGCTTGGTAAATTGCTTTGATTGGGGTTTCTGGATTTGTGCTTTCCTCTCAAACTAAAGCAAATGAAACCGAATGCGTTAATTACGATCCGAATTATTTTTTCATAGTCTAACAATTGCTTGAATAAATTTTTTTTTATTTCTGATTTCTTTAATCCGGATTGAAACTTCAACATTTCTTGCTTTCACATTTTTTTAAATCTTCCATGGAGAAATTCTTCTTAAATAAAAAAAAAAAAAAATTTTACTCACGTAGGAGTTCCACTGACAACACAATGGATAGCACCTTTATGCTTGGCACAGGTCGGATTGGAATCTTTGTCACAATCTTGGTCGGGCATATAACGTCCTTTGTCATACATGGCGTGTTCCAGTGTGCACGGGCACAATGGCAGACCGGCGGCAAAATTTCTGAAAATAATTTAAAAATCAATATTGATCTGTCTATAGTTGGACGAAATTGCATTTGGCAAAGACGACCGGCGATGGCTTACCTTAAATATCTGTCTGTTCGGAGCCAATTATCACATAAGGCCCTCGGCCAAAGGAGGCCGTGTTTTTGTTCCCATTGCGGTGCAAAGTACCAGGCTAGTGGAATTGGTCTTGACCACAACACCCTGGGGTAGAGGAAGAGATAAATTTTCGTAATGTTAATAGGAATAGGTAACTATAAAAGGTTTCGGAGTACCACATTTATTATTCGGGTCTTATGAGCCAATAAACGGATAGAAAGGCTATGGATTGTGGAATTCGGTTTAAGAATGTTTTAAAGGGTTCGATTGGAAATTCCGAAATCCATTTTAAAATCTGATTTTAAACTGTGGTATTTTTAATTTTATATTTCAGTTCCTATGTTTAATATTTTTCTCTTTTTTTAAAACTGCCTTAAATATTTTCAAGAATTAATACATATATTTCTGTAAAGGATTTTGTAGATAAAATTTTTAAAAGAAGTTTTAGCCAATTGAAATAAAATGGGCTTAAGACTAACAATGGGAATTGTGTTTTGACAATGAGCATTAATTAGTAGATAGCCACTTCAGATGAGTTTTAATAGATGGCGTTGTAGGTGGACTTAGCATCTGACAGCTGCGCGATACATTACATATTTATATATGATATGATTATTATCACCGCGTGCCCTTGTACTCAAACATTTCGATGTAAATTTGCGAAACTTCATAGATTTCAAATTGGTTTTTCATAAAAAAAAGTTAGTGGATTTTAAGAACAGATTTTAAGCAAATTTATTTACATTTTACGAACAATCATTTTGATCAGTTCTATTAACAACTTAAATATTGGCTAAGATGGCTTAGGGCCAACTTAGAATTACACTTCGCAAGCTACGCATCACAAATATTTCGCGTGGAAATTTGGCATTAGTTTGCCATGGTACATACATATGTCAAGAATAAACTTCAGTTGCATTGTCTGTTACTGACAGACCTTATTGCATTAACACGATTAAGTTATAAATTTTAAGATAATTGATGAAATTAAACTGACAAAATTTCACAATTTCTATCAAAAAAGTGTGAGTGCCTGAACTTAACGCTAAGATGTGTAAACTTCAAAGTTCGTCCGGGTATACCGAATTTTTGTTATCGAACGTACCCGATAAACGTATGTATATAATAATGAAATCGTAATGTCGACATTGTTTTTGAATTAAAACTTCTTTTCCGGCATTGGGGGTACACAATTTTCTATGCAGTTGTCAGTGACATGTCAAAACTACATGTTATCAGTCAAAGACAGCAACATGTTTTTAGAATATAAAATGTTTGTACGTTTATAGGTTAGAATCTTACAGCGGCTTTGCTTGAGGGAAAAGAAGTTTTTATTCTACCGCGCGTACGTCAGTACACACAACCTTTTTTTAAATATTTAAAACATTTTGTTAAGAAATAATACTTTTAATATAATAGCGATTAATTTCAATGAAAATCATAAACTAATGTCAACTATATTTTCTGTATTAGTTTGTGACTTTGGAGTAGTTTACCAACTCGTTCTTAATTTTAACTGTTTTCTAACTAGTATCGTATTAAGGCAATTTTTTTTTAATAAATTGCTTCTGAACACACCTAAAACAATGACAGTTCGTGCAAAAAACTAAGTAAACAGACCTTTTGTGACGTTTGTAAATAGCAGGATACTAAAAAAATAAAATAACTGTTCGATGATTTTAAATTAAATAAAAGGGTAGACAAAATAGAATGCTATATTCGATTTAAATTTGGAAAATTGTTGTTTTAAGGTTTTAACCTTTTTTCTTACTACAACAGCTTACTACATCGTACTAATTCAACAACAATTTTGCACCATTGACTTTTTAATCGTTAATTTCAAGACAATGTTCATATTGGAATTGGACTTACTCCTCCGACCTATGTATTGTTTAATATTGTAAGAAAAAGAACGCACCACTGGACTTCGATACGTAATGTACATTTTTACATAATTACTCGTATGTTTGAACAGGGATGTTGTTGGGAACAATGTTAAATTTCTAAACCTTTATTCAAACAGAGATGTTGACTGTTTCTCTTTTGGCTTCCTTTCGAATCCATGGGTGCTTTTAAACACAGCGATTTTCAATAAAAGTTTACAAAAGGTAAAATAATATCGCATCGTTAAAAGCAATCATACGAGTACTACAACTACGAGTGTTTGCTCGGAGCACTAAAAAGGGGAGTTCACATTCTCAAATTTGTTTGACAATCATGTCATGATGAATATTTGATAGATGATAAACAGGAGAGTTCACATTCGTCAAACATGCTGTCAAACATCACTTCTCATTAAAATGTTTACCATGTCGGACCAACTAAGAGCATAGTTAAAATTTTAGATGAAGAGATTTACTTGAACTTTATATTCAAAGTCTGCATGAAACTGATATCCCCTAAATTACCGCTATTGCTTATAAAACTCATTTTGATATATTTTCTTACGATGTGCACAGCTCGGCTCGGCGTTCAAATTTTCAAATATGCTTATCATGCAGCAAAAATATAAAAACATTTTGAAATCCAGCCAGCATGTTTGACAAGCCACTAGATGGAGCGTTCAAAATATCAAAATCAAGACAATCATGCCGTTCTTGTCAAACATTTGAAAATCTGATACTTCAGTTTGACTTTTGGATCCTGATTGCGATTCTTTTTTTCGTTTGTTTCGCCTTTCGTTTTTTGACAGTTAAGGTGAGAGGTATAGAAGCGTAGCTTCATTCTGCAACATTTCTTCACCTCACATCAAATATGTCAAAAAGACGAAAAAAAGACTCGTTTAATCAGGATCTTGATGTCTTAAATTCTGTGGAATCGATAATATTTCGTTCCAAATGTCAATCGATTGCCCTGAACAATTTTTTTCGGATTTTTAAATGTCAGCTCTGAAAATGCAAAATAAAATCCAATCGTCCATCACTAACGTAAAGGGGATTTGCTCAAAACATTGAATAAACCTGCAATGAAATTTGACACAAGTTGTTTTGACTTATTGGCTGAGAGGTGAAGAAATGTTGGTGGAATGAAGATATTATTTAGTTCTAACTATCAATGGAAAGTACTAAAATCGAGATTTCAGTACTCAAAGTTACCAATGCAAACGCGATGTAGTGAGTACGCAATATTCCCAATGTAAACAGGGTATTAAATGCAATCTTCCAGAAGGTAAGTTGCTACACGGAACGTATAACCGTAAGGCGGTACACGGAACAAATTAGTTTTACCCACGTTTTTGGGTTACCATACCGCCGGGATAGATAATAAAATAAAATAATGGATAAAAACAGTCTTAATGACATCCATGTCAATGGTGCTGAGGGTATCGATCTGGTACTATATTGTAATATTCCTACTACGTTCGTTAAATAAAACTTATTACTCTTTTTAGTATTTCTTCTTTATTAACAGTTTCCAAATCAAAACAATAAATCTCAATTTATAATCGACTCAAACACTTTTATTCAAATTTAAATCACGCTTGCTTAATAACATTTTCCAAAATCCAATAAGCAAAGCTTTTGCACACTTTCATAATCAATAATAAACTGTCCTGTGAACACTCCCTTATATACTCAAATTGGTTGTTCTCGAAACTAAATCGCGAAGGTTTTCATCTTAGAATGTTCTAGTTGGTTGGAATAAGAGGAAATACATATGACATTGGAAAAGAGCTGTTTATTCCTTTCATAAAGTAGATATGCAATTTTTCCAACAGGTGGCGCTTTAGGAGTATAAAGCTCTATGTCGGTGTTGTGTGGTGTGCGTA
Source organism: Chrysotoxum bicinctum (assembly GCA_911387755.1). NCBI lineage: Eukaryota > Metazoa > Arthropoda > Insecta > Diptera > Syrphidae > Chrysotoxum > Chrysotoxum bicinctum. The sequence goes on from OU426988.1 coordinate 187,807,744, forward strand.
ACAATACTAACAATAATGAAACTATATTCTTTACTGACAGATCTTTGAACTTAAATTGGTAGAATTTCGTAATGTTTAAGAGTAACCAAACAGATTTATGTAATAATAGAAAATGTCATGTGAATTTGGTCTTAGATTAGAAGCAAGAAATGTTAACGTTAACACATATTCACGTCAACGTATTGACTATTTAAGTTGACCATCTAATCGTAGTTTAACATTTCAAGCCACTAAATTCTTGCTCTAATGAAAACAGAGTTTAAAATAAAAATATTTCAACGAACACATCCGCAAATAATTCACGTAACAAATATTTCTCTGCATCCCAATTCAGTGTCATTTTGGGTGACTAATTTTTTGGCACTGTTCTGTTTTGTTGTTGAATATACATAGATTTACAAATAAAAAATGCTTTCATCTACATACATATATACAATATAATTCAAAGGTTTCAAAGCTTTCAAGAATACAAAAAAAAAAAAAACTTATAATGATAGGTGCCACTTTATATAAGAGCTTCCTTTAATTTAGTTTGAAAAAAGATTTTACCCGAATAAAAAGGTTGAAACGATTATTTCCATTTTTGTATACATAAGTAACTTCTTTCTTTTAAGGATGAAATTTTATCCACTTGCATGTCCCGTATTTTAAAATTCACTCAAGTATGCTAATAGCACTCCACTAAATACCAGTGGACGCTTGAAGGATTATATAAACATTTCTGGAAGAGTATTCCTTTTCAACTTTTGTTTGTATTTCCTGAAAATTGCTTAAAAAATTTATCTCGATTCAGGTTTATTGAATATTTACATTTCAATAGAGCCCTTTTTTCGATACGAATATTCCTGAGTTTCACTTATAATTGTTTCAAAAAACTTACGAATAAATAATATCTTTTGAAATGATCCAATGTTTGTGCTTAATCAACGAAATCGGACTTTACCTAACAAAATCCTTAAAAGTTTAAAATAAAAAACTCTTTACGATATTAGAGCCGTTCAGATTACATGTTCATTGGGTTTTGAGAAAAGAAGAGTATACATAAATATATCTTTTCTTTTTTTTTTTGTAAAAAATCAGTCCATTGGTAAATTATAAGGAAAGAAACATGACATGAAGTTATATGCTTTTGATTTTCTTTCAAGATAAAATTTATTTGAAAAACTAGCTGATCCGGTGAACTTTGTTTCACCTTAAACAGATCAAATTATTAATGACTCTTTCGAAAATCGAGCCTCTCTTTTAAATGATCCAAACTTTTTTGAAATTATTTTGATGCAATTCATTTTAAAAAATTGATTTCAGACATTTCATGCAACTGCAACGCTTTATGATGTTGTTAAAAAACGCGACAATAATTTGTTTTTAGAAGGCTTTCCGACACGCGAAAAAGAAACGTACAATTATGCGAAAAGCGTGGAAATTCAAGATCATGTCACGCACGTGCAAAAATTGGCCTTGGTATTTGTTGATATTGACATGGTGAATGTAAGTCAAAGGGGAAATTGAATGAGAAATTTGGTCTGCGAATCGACGATAACAATAACCGTGTTTTTTTTTGGAAAAGTTATCCGTAGTACAGTAGGATTTTATATGAATAACAAATACAACATCCGCAGTTGGATCACTGCCGATACTCGAATAAACGTCAAATCTCTATCCGCAGCAGGATTTTACTTCTCCTTTTATCGGCAGTGATCCTATACTGCGAATGTTGTATTTGTTATTCATATAAAATCTTACTGTACTACGGATAACTTGTCCAAAAAAACACGGCTAATATTATACCGACGGTTCCAAGATGGATACTGGTATTGGTGCAGTGTTCTTTTCAGAAAATCTAGGACTAGCAAGCTCATTAAGACTGCCTGATTACAGCAGTGTCTTCTAAGCTGAGGTCTTGGCAGTGAAGAAAGCTGTTAGACAAGGGTCAATATCACATGCTAATATTACCTTTATTATTCAATAACAGTGATTTCTTGACATTAAAATCAAATCGAAGCTTGTAACTTGTTGTCGCGAAGAACTAAGAGTTGTTTGTATACTCCACAATTATAAGACTCAGTGGGGTTCCAGGTAATGAAAGCGCTGACGAGCTGGTAAGAATTATGATTAACACTTGATTTTAATCATCAGGCAGACACAACCGTTCAGGTCCCGCCCTTATGCAGGTAAAGTTCTAGCAACAACAAACAAGTGATGGCGGTCGCTCAATACCTGTTTTTTAACAAAAAAAACTATGGCCTAGTTTCAACAAACAAAAGACCGACATTATCATCCAACCGAAAAAAACAGTCTAAAAAGTTTCTTTCTCTTCTCGTGAGCATCACCACCGGACACAACAAACTGGGTTACCCCAAGAAAAAGAAGAAACTCAGTATGGGGGACTTATTCGGTGATGAGACCAGGGATGAGAATGCTAAGCCCAAAAAGTGAAACAAATTTGCCAAAAAAACGAAGTAGATTTGTAAAATATGTAGCAGATAATGACAAAAAAATATATATAAGAAAAAAACCACTTTATTTTCATTTTATTTAATATTTATGTAAGGAAAACAAACATTGACTAGAATAAGTCTAACAAATTCATAAATTTATGTAGCTTAATTGATACCTATACATAGGTAAATTATTATATTGAAATAAATAGGAACTGTCTGTTTTAAATTTACCTAATTAGATTCTCCTCTAAGGGATAGGTACATAACACAAATTCATACAATATTATACTAAGTATAATATATTATGTGATTACAATTTTAATCGGTTCTTATTTTCTTAACACATTGTCCTCCTGAACATATTTAAACTTTGAAAAATATCGTAATAATTTCTTAGGAGGTTGAAAATCTTCCAGCCCAGCCACAAAAAGAAGAAGCGGTACTTATGTCTAGCTTATTTCTTTTCTATTTTGTTTTTACGTTATTGAAATCTGAAAATCCCATTTCTGCTGCTGCACTGCTATGCGGTAGACAAGTTAGTGTAAGCATATAGTCGGGCAACACTCTAAACATGTCGCTACCATAAGTTAACAACGTCTGCGTCGTCCTTCATTTTAATATTTTTAGTAAGCATAAGCGATTTAAACTCGGAGTTCAGAGATGTATTATTATCATAGTAAGGGAAATCATTTGTCGGATATATTTCAGTTTGTATTAATTTTGGATCCAAAAGTTCTAACAATTCTAACTTTTTGTCAGTTAAATCAAACCGAAGTTTTAGTTGATCGCAAAATTCAACATAAAATGAAACTAAATACATTTTAGTTTGAAATAAATCTACCTCCGTGTCATATTTTGATTCGTGTTTAACTCTTCCTCATACACAGCTGAAGCTGACTTTAATTCAAAAAACATTTGTTTTAGATCTAAAAATTTGGATTTTTCTATATACTCCACGAATTGTATTGAAGAGTCAGCTAGTAGTTCTGCCTTAACAAAATTTGATAAAACGGTTTTAAAGACCATGAGCACACGTTTACGCAAAATTTGTATCTGTGTCTTTTCAGATTGAAATGCCTTATTAAAATTATTAATAATTTCCCAAATGTAGGACAAAAATAAAAGTGAACATTTAATTTCTTGATTATTTAAATTGTTTAAGATTTTTTTAGCTTTTAAAATCGCTTGTGTTTTTTCAAAAACTATTAGATGGAAATAATTTATAAGCGCCAACCACTACTCCAACCACCTAGTCTTACTTAGGCGTAAAATTGTATGTATCTCAAGGCCAAAAGCTTTTTGAAATTCACAAAATTCAGTTTGTCTTTTAGAGCTGTGAGCAAAATAAAAATAAATATCTTGTAAGACTATTTCAATTTGATATTCAATTTTTCTTATTGCGGCTGATGAACATAAATGCAGTGAATGACATACACATCCTAAATAAAATATATCTTTTTTTGTTGCCTGAAGTCGAGTTTTTACCCCCGTGAGCTCTCCCCTCCTCACAGAAGCGTTGTCTGTGGCCAGGCGGATAAGATTTTCCAAAGGATTCTGGTTTTCCCTCAGAAAATTTATAATTTCATTAAGTTATTTTTAGCATTAGACTGCTTCAGTCTTATATAAAGTTAAAAGTTTATCAACTATCTTAGATGTACTTTGCTCATAACGAACTAATAACACTAAACATTTTTGCATAGAGACATCTGTTGTTTCATCACAAATAATTGAAAATTTTCTTGTTCACAATATGGAAAATGTTTCTTGTAGAAAAAATGGAGCGATCAAATTTGTACGTTAGATAAAACTAAGTAAAACGAAGTAGAAATAAGTTGCTACGTAGCAGATGCATAAAAATAAATGAATGAAGTAGATCTGCTACATATGAAGTAAATACTCATCTCTGGATGAGACTCATGAGAATACTCCTCACTGTACATGAGTCACTGCCAGTGCTAGATCATTTGAAAAAACAGGCTCCTAGGGAGATACTTCTTCAACGACTTGGTGGAAATCTCTGACATTCCAAGCAAAAACCTGTTGAAATTTATTAACGCTACCAAATGAATTGAAAATTAGTCTTTGTAGGGGCTTCTTAAAAAACTAAGCTTTCATAAAAAAAATTTAAAACATTTTTAAGAAAAAAAATTGGTACGCCAATTAAAATTTTTTATTATTGTTCGAATAAAACTTAAATTTATAAAAAAAAATATTGAGCCGTTTTCGAGACATTGAATTTTTCAAAGAAAAATCGATTTTTCAAAAAAAAAAATATTTTTCTTAAGGTTTTGAAATGCAATATTTTTTAGACTTTTTAAAAGCTTCTCTCTAAAAAAATTTCATTAAAATCCGTTATGCCGATAATGATAAATTCAAAATTTAAAATAATCATTCTATGGTAGGCACAGTCAATAATATCTTGTTTTCAAAATTTTTTTATTAAATTATCTTTAAAATCAATCGAAAGAAAATAAAATGCACGAGTGGATCGCACGAACTGGCTCTTATGTAAAAGTACTTCGGAATTTAAAATACATTTTATAAATATAAAACATGGATTTAATGAGATAATAACGTTCAAATGCATAAAATTGCCGTCTGGTTTCCGGAAAAGTATGAATTTATGCAAATAAGCTTAAAAAAACGTTTTATAAATTATAAATAAATTTTGTATATAAGAAATTTCTATAAAATTTTTCAAGAAAAAAATGTGGGATGCGAATTTTAAGTATTAAATAATATTGATTTTAGGAAATAATTTCAAAAAATAATGGTTCATAGGATTTGAAGATATTGAAGATATGTTTTTTGTGTACTAAATTTTCCTTAAAATTTTTATAAAAAAAATTGATATGCAAATTGTTAGTATTTAATAAAATACATTTTAAAACAAAATTTAAAAATTTAATCGTGTATCGGTTTTCAAGAAATTGAATTTTCAAAAAAAAAAAATTTTATTATTTTTTTAAAAATCCAAAAACTATTTTTCGAAAAAATTTTTAGTTTATATTTTTTTAAATGCAAAGCAGCTCCTGCATAAAAATTTTGGTTAAAATCGTTAGAGCCGTTGGTGAGAAAATCAAAAAAACCGTTCTATGACAGGTACCCCTAATATCGTTTCCCCCCAAATTTTTTTTAACCAAAATATGTCCATGTCCATAATATCACACCTAATTTTTTTATCAAAATCGTTAGAGCCGTTTTCGAGATAAATAAGATTTTGCATTACGGGTGTATGGGGGGTACCGTTAGTTTTAGAACTAAAAAAAAAATTCAATTTCTCCTCTAGGGAATCACCGAAGACCCTTAACTACCGAGTTTGAAGAAAATACCTCCGGTAGTTTAGGTTGTAGTTCGAGGTACAGACATACAGACGGAATTGTCGGACCCACTTTTTTCGTCTTCGCTATCATCGTAATGTCAACTTTGATCAAAATCTCGAGTTCGATTTTTTTTCCAAATGCAGAACTTGCCCTATAGTTCCTATATCGCAAGTAAAAAAATTAAGCAAAATTCTCGGAACCGTTTTCGAGAAAAAATACGATTCTTGAAAACCATTTTTTAACATTTATATGGAGACCGTTATTTTTAGGTAAAATATTTTTTTTTCTCATATCTTGTAGATTATCGTAAGAAACTTTTATTTATCAAGTTTTAAAAAAATCGAGCATGGGGTTTTCGAAATATTTAGTTCTCAAAAAAAAATTGAAATTTTTTTAAAAAATCCAAGACAATTGTTTTTGAAAATTTGAATACACAATAATATTGAAACTGCTGGGGAGCCTTAACATAAAAAAATGATCAAAATCGGTCGTACCGATTTTTTGGAATTTTTTTTTCAACCATTACCTAGGTTTAACGAAATAAAATTTTATGATTTTTTTTTAATAAAATCTGTGGGACAGTTTTTGAGAAAAAAATATTTTTATTTTATTTTATTTTTCGTAAGATATAAAATCTTATTTTTCGTGATGGCTTAACAAACTGTAAGATATAAGATCTTTTAAGATGGTAGTAAGCTAATTTTACAAAAATGAGCCAAAAAGGTTACTTTAATTAATAAAATTGAAAACATTTAAAAATCAAAGAGATACAAAAAATCAAATAAATATAACTTCAAGTTTAAATTCAAATTGAAAAATGAAATTTTAGCACTTTTTTTATGCTTGTTGCATTTTGGTTTTCTTTTATATTACGTGGTAATGAATTCCAAAGGCGGAGAGAATTTACAAAAAATTGTCGCTCTGATGTTAGGTCTGAGCAGCGAGGGACAATCAACTGATGAGATCTGTGCGAGGATCCACTTCTATTTTTTTCAAAACAGTATTGTGGCTGGCGTGTAAGAAGTACAGCAGAGAACAAAATTAAACTTCCATAATTGAGATAGTTTTCAAATGGCATATTCAGTAGGCCCGAAGGAAAACCAGATATCCTGTCATATCTACACAGCCCGTATACATAACGTACCGTAGAATTGAATGCGAAATTGAGTTTACGCTTGCTTATATAATTACAATTACAATAAATTTCGCAACCATATATGAGGATAGGAATAATCAAAGCAAGGAGACAACGCATTTTTACTGGAGTAAAAGCCTGGGTTACCCAAAGTTTACGAAGTGCGCCATACACCTTGCCAACAAGTCCATTAATGTGGTTATCCCAGGTCAGGAAGCGGTTGAAGGTCACTCCGAGAGTTTTTGTTATTAAAATTTCTAAATTTTCTAGAAATGACAAGGCACTTAGATTTTTTAGGGTTTAAAACAAGACCATTCAATTCAGAGCGATTCACCACTTTCTCCAAGTCCTCATTGACACAAAATGCCCCGTGCTCAATAAGCCCCAATGGGCAGCTAAAATATAGCTGAATGTCATCAGCGTTACATGTGAGAGGAACAATTTGCAAGTGAAGATGGAAGTTCATTCAGATAAACTGAAAACAAAAGGGGTCCGAGAATGGATCCCTGAGGCACACCAGTAACATTTGGCAAAAAATTATATAGGCTATCTGCAACCTGCACTGCTTGTCTTCTGTTAGTAAAATAAGAAAAAATTAATTTTGCAGCACCGGAGGAAAATTTTGCATGAGTTTTGCAATTTCTACACAAATTGACATGATTGACAGTATCAAAGGCCTTTTACAAGTCAAGCAAAACGAAAAAAGTAATCTTATCTTTATCCAATGCTTGCCTAAGGTCCTCAGTAACATTCAACTGTGCTTTTTACGAAAACCAGATTGCTTTGGACTAAGCAATGAGTTGGCAGTGATATAAGCATTAATTTGTTTTTCCAGAATCCTTTCAAAGACTTTTGACAAGAATGGGAGTATGGAGATAGGCCTAAATTCATCTTTTTTGGCATTTTTAGGAAGCATTTCTAAAATTTCGAAAAAAAATTTTATGGCAGGTACCGTTATTTTTGGTCTTAAAAAAAAAAAAGAAAAAAACATCCGGGGGAAAAAAATAAAACCCATATTTACCCAGTTTCCAGTTCGATTTTTTTTACAAATGCATAACTTGCCTTATAGTACCTACATATAAGTCGCAAGTAAAAATCATAATATTTATAAATAAATTCTTTTATTTGACAATTGAAAATATTTTTTTTTGTCAATTTTAATAACAGATGTCAGTTTGCAAAAATACGAGTACATTCTTCGTTAAGTTAGGTTCGTTGGATTGAAATCTTAAAAGCAATTTTTTAAGGTTAAATCAAAATGCAGCGATTGTTCCTTATCAGTGAATAATATTTAGGTAAATTAGGCATTATTTTGTGAGTTTGAGTCACAACCCGGGAAAAAAGCTGCCCCGGCGGGACAGATGAATTTACTTCTGAAAACCGGAGCGTTCCGGGTAAACCGGGACGTCTGGCAACGCTAATGACGACAGACATTTCTTCATCGACTTAGAAGTTGCCGAAACTAATTAATATTCTTAAGGGGCTTAACTAAGTCTGAAAGCTTTAAGTATAATTTCTTTGCTCTTAATCTATAAGAAGCTTCATACATATGTAAATATATTCATAAATATATAATAATTTAAGTACATAAGTAAATAATGTAATGTTAACGTTAGTATTTAACGTTTTGTAATAGTTAATAATCACTATGATACAAACCCTAATTGTATTCTACACTAAGCCAATACTTAACCACCTCAAGAGAAAGTAACAGATTTTATTTACAGAACAGCTTTACTTTTTTTGTTAGTTTTTTATTCAAAAAAGATCGATTTGTATTTATTTTGTTACCGAGGTCATTTTTATGAACTCAAGATCTCGGGAGTGCCTAAGGTAAGGAGCACATACAAAGCTATACAGCGCATTAATACCTCAAGCACAAATACAAATTTCATACCCATATTATGCTCTCTTTCATCCCCACAGCCCCTTCCTCGAAATACTAAAAATTACAATATTCGCGAAAAGATTTCTGTATGAACTGCACTTCAATAGCAATAAAAACCTAGTTCTTGAACAATTAAATAACTCAGAGGGTATTGTTTGCTTTTTTTTTGCACCGGATCCGGATACAGACTCAACAAAAGTTTTCCACTGAAAACTTCTCATAGTTGAACAAATGATTCATTATTTCCAGCTATTCTATATGCAGATACAGTTATAGGGTTGAGGTCGTATCCATAGCAATTATATTTAAAACTTAAAATCATTTTAAAATCTGATTTTAAACTGTGGTATTTTTAATTTTATATTTCAGTTCCTATGTTTAATATTTTTCTCTTTTTTTAAAACTGCCTTAAATATTTTCAAGAATTAATACATATATTTCTGTAAAGGATTTTGTAGATAAAATTTTTAAAAGAAGTTTTAGCCAATTGAAATAAAATGGGCTTAAGACTAACAATGGGAATTGTGTTTTGACAATGAGCATTAATTAGTAGATAGCCACTTCAGATGAGTTTTAATAGATGGCGTTGTAGGTGGACTTAGCATCTGACAGCTGCGCGATACATTACATATTTATATATGATATGATTATTATCACCGCGTGCCCTTGTACTCAAACATTTCGATGTAAATTTGCGAAACTTCATAGATTTCAAATTGGTTTTTCATAAAAAAAAGTTAGTGGATTTTAAGAACAGATTTTAAGCAAATTTATTTACATTTTACGAACAATCATTTTGATCAGTTCTATTAACAACTTAAATATTGGCTAAGATGGCTTAGGGCCAACTTAGAATTACACTTCGCAAGCTACGCATCACAAATATTTCGCGTGGAAATTTGGCATTAGTTTGCCATGGTACATACATATGTCAAGAATAAACTTCAGTTGCATTGTCTGTTACTGACAGACCTTATTGCATTAACACGATTAAGTTATAAATTTTAAGATAATTGATGAAATTAAACTGACAAAATTTCACAATTTCTATCAAAAAAGTGTGAGTGCCTGAACTTAACGCTAAGATGTGTAAACTTCAAAGTTCGTCCGGGTATACCGAATTTTTGTTATCGAACGTACCCGATAAACGTATGTATATAATAATGAAATCGTAATGTCGACATTGTTTTTGAATTAAAACTTCTTTTCCGGCATTGGGGGTACACAATTTTCTATGCAGTTGTCAGTGACATGTCAAAACTACATGTTATCAGTCAAAGACAGCAACATGTTTTTAGAATATAAAATGTTTGTACGTTTATAGGTTAGAATCTTACAGCGGCTTTGCTTGAGGGAAAAGAAGTTTTTATTCTACCGCGCGTACGTCAGTACACACAACCTTTTTTTAAATATTTAAAACATTTTGTTAAGAAATAATACTTTTAATATAATAGCGATTAATTTCAATGAAAATCATAAACTAATGTCAACTATATTTTCTGTATTAGTTTGTGACTTTGGAGTAGTTTACCAACTCGTTCTTAATTTTAACTGTTTTCTAACTAGTATCGTATTAAGGCAATTTTTTTTTAATAAATTGCTTCTGAACACACCTAAAACAATGACAGTTCGTGCAAAAAACTAAGTAAACAGACCTTTTGTGACGTTTGTAAATAGCAGGATACTAAAAAAATAAAATAACTGTTCGATGATTTTAAATTAAATAAAAGGGTAGACAAAATAGAATGCTATATTCGATTTAAATTTGGAAAATTGTTGTTTTAAGGTTTTAACCTTTTTTCTTACTACAACAGCTTACTACATCGTACTAATTCAACAACAATTTTGCACCATTGACTTTTTAATCGTTAATTTCAAGACAATGTTCATATTGGAATTGGACTTACTCCTCCGACCTATGTATTGTTTAATATTGTAAGAAAAAGAACGCACCACTGGACTTCGATACGTAATGTACATTTTTACATAATTACTCGTATGTTTGAACAGGGATGTTGTTGGGAACAATGTTAAATTTCTAAACCTTTATTCAAACAGAGATGTTGACTGTTTCTCTTTTGGCTTCCTTTCGAATCCATGGGTGCTTTTAAACACAGCGATTTTCAATAAAAGTTTACAAAAGGTAAAATAATATCGCATCGTTAAAAGCAATCATACGAGTACTACAACTACGAGTGTTTGCTCGGAGCACTAAAAAGGGGAGTTCACATTCTCAAATTTGTTTGACAATCATGTCATGATGAATATTTGATAGATGATAAACAGGAGAGTTCACATTCGTCAAACATGCTGTCAAACATCACTTCTCATTAAAATGTTTACCATGTCGGACCAACTAAGAGCATAGTTAAAATTTTAGATGAAGAGATTTACTTGAACTTTATATTCAAAGTCTGCATGAAACTGATATCCCCTAAATTACCGCTATTGCTTATAAAACTCATTTTGATATATTTTCTTACGATGTGCACAGCTCGGCTCGGCGTTCAAATTTTCAAATATGCTTATCATGCAGCAAAAATATAAAAACATTTTGAAATCCAGCCAGCATGTTTGACAAGCCACTAGATGGAGCGTTCAAAATATCAAAATCAAGACAATCATGCCGTTCTTGTCAAACATTTGAAAATCTGATACTTCAGTTTGACTTTTGGATCCTGATTGCGATTCTTTTTTTCGTTTGTTTCGCCTTTCGTTTTTTGACAGTTAAGGTGAGAGGTATAGAAGCGTAGCTTCATTCTGCAACATTTCTTCACCTCACATCAAATATGTCAAAAAGACGAAAAAAAGACTCGTTTAATCAGGATCTTGATGTCTTAAATTCTGTGGAATCGATAATATTTCGTTCCAAATGTCAATCGATTGCCCTGAACAATTTTTTTCGGATTTTTAAATGTCAGCTCTGAAAATGCAAAATAAAATCCAATCGTCCATCACTAACGTAAAGGGGATTTGCTCAAAACATTGAATAAACCTGCAATGAAATTTGACACAAGTTGTTTTGACTTATTGGCTGAGAGGTGAAGAAATGTTGGTGGAATGAAGATATTATTTAGTTCTAACTATCAATGGAAAGTACTAAAATCGAGATTTCAGTACTCAAAGTTACCAATGCAAACGCGATGTAGTGAGTACGCAATATTCCCAATGTAAACAGGGTATTAAATGCAATCTTCCAGAAGGTAAGTTGCTACACGGAACGTATAACCGTAAGGCGGTACACGGAACAAATTAGTTTTACCCACGTTTTTGGGTTACCATACCGCCGGGATAGATAATAAAATAAAATAATGGATAAAAACAGTCTTAATGACATCCATGTCAATGGTGCTGAGGGTATCGATCTGGTACTATATTGTAATATTCCTACTACGTTCGTTAAATAAAACTTATTACTCTTTTTAGTATTTCTTCTTTATTAACAGTTTCCAAATCAAAACAATAAATCTCAATTTATAATCGACTCAAACACTTTTATTCAAATTTAAATCACGCTTGCTTAATAACATTTTCCAAAATCCAATAAGCGAAGCTTTTGCACACTTTCATAATCAATAATAAACTGTCCTGTGAACACTCCCTTATATACTCAAATTGGTTGTTCTCGAAACTAAATCGCGAAGGTTTTCATCTTAGAATGTTCTAGTTGGTTGGAATAAGAGGAAATACATATGACATTGGAAAAGAGCTGTTTATTCCTTTCATAAAGTAGATATGCAATTTTTCCAACAGGTGGCGCTTTAGGAGTATAAAGCTCTATGTCGGTGTTGTGTGGTGTGCGTAACAATACTAACAATAATGAAACTATATTCTTTACTGACAGATCTTTGAACTTAAATTGGTAGAATTTCGTAATGTTTAAGAGTAACCAAACAGATTTATGTAATAATAGAAAATGTCATGTGAATTTGGTCTTAGATTAGAAGCAAGAAATGTTAACGTTAACACATATTCACGTCAACGTATTGACTATTTAAGTTGACCATCTAATCGTAGTTTAACATTTCAAGCCACTAAATTCTTGCTCTAATGAAAACAGAGTTTAAAATAAAAATATTTCAACGAACACATCCGCAAATAATTCACGTAACAAATATTTCTCTGCATCCCAATTCAGTGTCATTTTGGGTGACTAATTTTTTGGCACTGTTCTGTTTTGTTGTTGAATATACATAGATTTACAAATAAAAAATGCTTTCATCTACATACATATATACAATATAATTCAAAGGTTTCAAAGCTTTCAAGAATACAAAAAAAAAAAAAACTTATAATGATAGGTGCCACTTTATATAAGAGCTTCCTTTAATTTAGTTTGAAAAAAGATTTTACCCGAATAAAAAGGTTGAAACGATTATTTCCATTTTTGTATACATAAGTAACTTCTTTCTTTTAAGGATGAAATTTTATCCACTTGCATGTCCCGTATTTTAAAATTCACTCAAGTATGCTAATAGCACTCCACTAAATACCAGTGGACGCTTGAAGGATTATATAAACATTTCTGGAAGAGTATTCCTTTTCAACTTTTGTTTGTATTTCCTGAAAATTGCTTAAAAAATTTATCTCGATTCAGGTTTATTGAATATTTACATTTCAATAGAGCCCTTTTTTCGATACGAATATTCCTGAGTTTCACTTATAATTGTTTCAAAAAACTTACGAATAAATAATATCTTTTGAAATGATCCAATGTTTGTGCTTAATCAACGAAATCGGACTTTACCTAACAAAATCCTTAAAAGTTTAAAATAAAAAACTCTTTACGATATTAGAGCCGTTCAGATTACATGTTCATTGGGTTTTGAGAAAAGAAGAGTATACATAAATATATCTTTTCTTTTTTTTTTTGTAAAAAATCAGTCCATTGGTAAATTATAAGGAAAGAAACATGACATGAAGTTATATGCTTTTGATTTTCTTTCAAGATAAAATTTATTTGAAAAACTAGCTGATCCGGTGAACTTTGTTTCACCTTAAACAGATCAAATTATTAATGACTCTTTCGAAAATCGAGCCTCTCTTTTAAATGATCCAAACTTTTTTGAAATTATTTTGATGCAATTCATTTTAAAAAATTGATTTCAGACATTTCATGCAACTGCAACGCTTTATGATGTTGTTAAAAAACGCGACAATAATTTGTTTTTAGAAGGCTTTCCGACACGCGAAAAAGAAACGTACAATTATGCGAAAAGCGTGGAAATTCAAGATCATGTCACGCACGTGCAAAAATTGGCCTTGGTATTTGTTGATATTGACATGGTGAATGTAAGTCAAAGGGGAAATTGAATGAGAAATTTGGTCTGCGAATCGACGATAACAATAACCGTGTTTTTTTTTGGAAAAGTTATCCGTAGTACAGTAGGATTTTATATGAATAACAAATACAACATCCGCAGTTGGATCACTGCCGATACTCGAATAAACGTCAAATCTCTATCCGCAGCAGGATTTTACTTCTCCTTTTATCGGCAGTGATCCTATACTGCGAATGTTGTATTTGTTATTCATATAAAATCTTACTGTACTACGGATAACTTGTCCAAAAAAACACGGCTAATATTATACCGACGGTTCCAAGATGGATACTGGTATTGGTGCAGTGTTCTTTTCAGAAAATCTAGGACTAGCAAGCTCATTAAGACTGCCTGATTACAGCAGTGTCTTCTAAGCTGAGGTCTTGGCAGTGAAGAAAGCTGTTAGACAAGGGTCAATATCACATGCTAATATTACCTTTATTATTCAATAACAGTGATTTCTTGACATTAAAATCAAATCGAAGCTTGTAACTTGTTGTCGCGAAGAACTAAGAGTTGTTTGTATACTGCACAATTATAAGACTCAGTGGGGTTCCAGGTAATGAAAGCGCTGACGAGCTGGTAAGAATTATGATTAACACTTGATTTTAATCATCAGGCAGACACAACCGTTCAGGTCCCGCCCTTATGCAGGTAAAGTTCTAGCAACAACAAACAAGTGATGGCGGTCGCTCAATACCTGTTTTTTAACAAAAAAACTATGGCCTAGTTTCAACAAACAAAAGACCGACATTATCATCCAACCGAAAAAAACAGTCTAAAAAGTTTCTTTCTCTTCTCGTGAGCATCACCACCGGACACAACAAACTGGGTTACCCCAAGAAAAAGAAGAAACTCAGTATGGGGGACTTATTCGGTGATGAGACCAGGGATGAGAATGCTAAGCCCAAAAAGTGAAACAAATTTGCCAAAAAAACGAAGTAGATTTGTAAAATATGTAGCAGATAATGACAAAAAAATATATATAAGAAAAAAACCACTTTATTTTCATTTTATTTAATATTTATGTAAGGAAAACAAACATTGACTAGAATAAGTCTAACAAATTCATAAATTTATGTAGCTTAATTGATACCTATACATAGGTAAATTATTATATTGAAATAAATAGGAACTGTCTGTTTTAAATTTACCTAATTAGATTCTCCTCTAAGGGATAGGTACATAACACAAATTCATACAATATTATACTAAGTATAATATATTATGTGATTACAATTTTAATCGGTTCTTATTTTCTTAACACATTGTCCTCCTGAACATATTTAAACTTTGAAAAATATCGTAATAATTTCTTAGGAGGTTGAAAATCTTCCAGCCCAGCCACAAAAAGAAGAAGCGGTACTTATGTCTAGCTTATTTCTTTTCTATTTTGTTTTTACGTTATTGAAATCTGAAAATCCCATTTCTGCTGCTGCACTGCTATGCGGTAGACAAGTTAGTGTAAGCATATAGTCGGGCAACACTCTAAACATGTCGCTACCATAAGTTAACAACGTCTGCGTCGTCCTTCATTTTAATATTTTTAGTAAGCATAAGCGATTTAAACTCGGAGTTCAGAGATGTATTATTATCATAGTAAGGGAAATCATTTGTCGGATATATTTCAGTTTGTATTAATTTTGGATCCAAAAGTTCTAACAATTCTAACTTTTTGTCAGTTAAATCAAACCGAAGTTTTAGTTGATCGCAAAATTCAACATAAAATGAAACTAAATACATTTTAGTTTGAAATAAATCTACCTCCGTGTCATATTTTGATTCGTGTTTAACTCTTCCTCATACACAGCTGAAGCTGACTTTAATTCAAAAAACATTTGTTTTAGATCTAAAAATTTGGATTTTTCTATATACTCCACGAATTGTATTGAAGAGTCAGCTAGTAGTTCTGCCTTAACAAAATTTGATAAAACGGTTTTAAAGACCATGAGCACACGTTTACGCAAAATTTGTATCTGTGTCTTTTCAGATTGAAATGCCTTATTAAAATTATTAATAATTTCCCAAATGTAGGACAAAAATAAAAGTGAACATTTAATTTCTTGATTATTTAAATTGTTTAAGATTTTTTTAGCTTTTAAAATCGCTTGTGTTTTTTCAAAAACTATTAGATGGAAATAATTTATAAGCGCCAACCACTACTCCAACCACCTAGTCTTACTTAGGCGTAAAATTGTATGTATCTCAAGGCCAAAAGCTTTTTGAAATTCACAAAATTCAGTTTGTCTTTTAGAGCTGTGAGCAAAATAAAAATAAATATCTTGTAAGACTATTTCAATTTGATATTCAATTTTTCTTATTGCGGCTGATGAACATAAATGCAGTGAATGACATACACATCCTAAATAAAATATATCTTTTTTTGTTGCCTGAAGTCGAGTTTTTACCCCCGTGAGCTCTCCCCTCCTCACAGAAGCGTTGTCTGTGGCCAGGCGGATAAGATTTTCCAAAGGATTCTGGTTTTCCCTCAGAAAATTTATAATTTCATTAAGTTATTTTTAGCATTAGACTGCTTCAGTCTTATATAAAGTTAAAAGTTTATCAACTATCTTAGATGTACTTTGCTCATAACGAACTAATAACACTAAACATTTTTGCATAGAGACATCTGTTGTTTCATCACAAATAATTGAAAATTTTCTTGTTCACAATATGGAAAATGTTTCTTGTAGAAAAAATGGAGCGATCAAATTTGTACGTTAGATAAAACTAAGTAAAACGAAGTAGAAATAAGTTGCTACGTAGCAGATGCATAAAAATAAATGAATGAAGTAGATCTGCTACATATGAAGTAAATACTCATCTCTGGATGAGACTCATGAGAATACTCCTCACTGTACATGAGTCACTGCCAGTGCTAGATCATTTGAAAAAACAGGCTCCTAGGGAGATACTTCTTCAACGACTTGGTGGAAATCTCTGACATTCCAAGCAAAAACCTGTTGAAATTTATTAACGCTACCAAATGAATTGAAAATTAGTCTTTGTAGGGGCTTCTTAAAAAACTAAGCTTTCATAAAAAAAATTTAAAACATTTTTAAGAAAAAAAATTGGTACGCCAATTAAAATTTTTTATTATTGTTCGAATAAAACTTAAATTTATAAAAAAAAATATTGAGCCGTTTTCGAGACATTGAATTTTTCAAAGAAAAATCGATTTTTCAAAAAAAAAAATATTTTTCTTAAGGTTTTGAAATGCAATATTTTTTAGACTTTTTAAAAGCTTCTCTCTAAAAAAATTTCATTAAAATCCGTTATGCCGATAATGATAAATTCAAAATTTAAAATAATCATTCTATGGTAGGCACAGTCAATAATATCTTGTTTTCAAAATTTTTTTATTAAATTATCTTTAAAATCAATCGAAAGAAAATAAAATGCACGAGTGGATCGCACGAACTGGCTCTTATGTAAAAGTACTTCGGAATTTAAAATACATTTTATAAATATAAAACATGGATTTAATGAGATAATAACGTTCAAATGCATAAAATTGCCGTCTGGTTTCCGGAAAAGTATGAATTTATGCAAATAAGCTTAAAAAAACGTTTTATAAATTATAAATAAATTTTGTATATAAGAAATTTCTATAAAATTTTTCAAGAAAAAAATGTGGGATGCGAATTTTAAGTATTAAATAATATTGATTTTAGGAAATAATTTCAAAAAATAATGGTTCATAGGATTTGAAGATATTGAAGATATGTTTTTTGTGTACTAAATTTTCCTTAAAATTTTTATAAAAAAAATTGATATGCAAATTGTTAGTATTTAATAAAATACATTTTAAAACAAAATTTAAAAATTTAATCGTGTATCGGTTTTCAAGAAATTGAATTTTCAAAAAAAAAAAATTTTATTATTTTTTTAAAAATCCAAAAACTATTTTTCGAAAAAATTTTTAGTTTATATTTTTTTAAATGCAAAGCAGCTCCTGCATAAAAATTTTGGTTAAAATCGTTAGAGCCGTTGGTGAGAAAATCAAAAAAACCGTTCTATGACAGGTACCCCTAATATCGTTTCCCCCCAAATTTTTTTTAACCAAAATATGTCCATGTCCATAATATCACACCTAATTTTTTTATCAAAATCGTTAGAGCCGTTTTCGAGATAAATAAGATTTTGCATTACGGGTGTATGGGGGGTACCGTTAGTTTTAGAACTAAAAAAAAAATTCAATTTCTCCTCTAGGGAATCACCGAAGACCCTTAACTACCGAGTTTGAAGAAAATACCTCCGGTAGTTTAGGTTGTAGTTCGAGGTACAGACATACAGACGGAATTGTCGGACCCACTTTTTTCGTCTTCGCTATCATCGTAATGTCAACTTTGATCAAAATCTCGAGTTCGATTTTTTTTCCAAATGCAGAACTTGCCCTATAGTTCCTATATCGCAAGTAAAAAAATTAAGCAAAATTCTCGGAACCGTTTTCGAGAAAAAATACGATTCTTGAAAACCATTTTTTAACATTTATATGGAGACCGTTATTTTTAGGTAAAATATTTTTTTTTCTCATATCTTGTAGATTATCGTAAGAAACTTTTATTTATCAAGTTTTAAAAAAATCGAGCATGGGGTTTTCGAAATATTTAGTTCTCAAAAAAAAATTGAAATTTTTTTAAAAAATCCAAGACAATTGTTTTTGAAAATTTGAATACACAATAATATTGAAACTGCTGGGGAGCCTTAACATAAAAAAATGATCAAAATCGGTCGTACCGATTTTTTGGAATTTTTTTTTCAACCATTACCTAGGTTTAACGAAATAAAATTTTATGATTTTTTTTTAATAAAATCTGTGGGACAGTTTTTGAGAAAAAAATATTTTTATTTTATTTTATTTTTCGTAAGATATAAAATCTTATTTTTCGTGATGGCTTAACAAACTGTAAGATATAAGATCTTTTAAGATGGTAGTAAGCTAATTTTACAAAAATGAGCCAAAAAGGTTACTTTAATTAATAAAATTGAAAACATTTAAAAATCAAAGAGATACAAAAAATCAAATAAATATAACTTCAAGTTTAAATTCAAATTGAAAAATGAAATTTTAGCACTTTTTTTATGCTTGTTGCATTTTGGTTTTCTTTTATATTACGTGGTAATGAATTCCAAAGGCGGAGAGAATTTACAAAAAATTGTCGCTCTGATGTTAGGTCTGAGCAGCGAGGGACAATCAACTGATGAGATCTGTGCGAGGATCCACTTCTATTTTTTTCAAAACAGTATTGTGGCTGGCGTGTAAGAAGTACAGCAGAGAACAAAATTAAACTTCCATAATTGAGATAGTTTTCAAATGGCATATTCAGTAGGCCCGAAGGAAAACCAGATATCCTGTCATATCTACACAGCCCGTATACATAACGTACCGTAGAATTGAATGCGAAATTGAGTTTACGCTTGCTTATATAATTACAATTACAATAAATTTCGCAACCATATATGAGGATAGGAATAATCAAAGCAAGGAGACAACGCATTTTTACTGGAGTAAAAGCCTGGGTTACCCAAAGTTTACGAAGTGCGCCATACACCTTGCCAACAAGTCCATTAATGTGGTTATCCCAGGTCAGGAAGCGGTTGAAGGTCACTCCGAGAGTTTTTGTTATTAAAATTTCTAAATTTTCTAGAAATGACAAGGCACTTAGATTTTTTAGGGTTTAAAACAAGACCATTCAATTCAGAGCGATTCACCACTTTCTCCAAGTCCTCATTGACACAAAATGCCCCGTGCTCAATAAGCCCCAATGGGCAGCTAAAATATAGCTGAATGTCATCAGCGTTACATGTGAGAGGAACAATTTGCAAGTGAAGATGGAAGTTCATTCAGATAAACTGAAAACAAAAGGGGTCCGAGAATGGATCCCTGAGGCACACCAGTAACATTTGGCAAAAAATTATATAGGCTATCTGCAACCTGCACTGCTTGTCTTCTGTTAGTAAAATAAGAAAAAATTAATTTTGCAGCACCGGAGGAAAATTTTGCATGAGTTTTGCAATTTCTACACAAATTGACATGATTGACAGTATCAAAGGCCTTTTACAAGTCAAGCAAAACGAAAAAAGTAATCTTATCTTTATCCAATGCTTGCCTAAGGTCCTCAGTAACATTCAACTGTGCTTTTTACGAAAACCAGATTGCTTTGGACTAAGCAATGAGTTGGCAGTGATATAAGCATTAATTTGTTTTTCCAGAATCCTTTCAAAGACTTTTGACAAGAATGGGAGTATGGAGATAGGCCTAAATTCATCTTTTTTGGCATTTTTAGGAAGCATTTCTAAAATTTCGAAAAAAAATTTTATGGCAGGTACCGTTATTTTTGGTCTTAAAAAAAAAAAAGAAAAAAACATCCGGGGGAAAAAAATAAAACCCATATTTACCCAGTTTCCAGTTCGATTTTTTTTACAAATGCATAACTTGCCTTATAGTACCTACATATAAGTCGCAAGTAAAAATCATAATATTTATAAATAAATTCTTTTATTTGACAATTGAAAATATTTTTTTTTGTCAATTTTAATAACAGATGTCAGTTTGCAAAAATACGAGTACATTCTTCGTTAAGTTAGGTTCGTTGGATTGAAATCTTAAAAGCAATTTTTTAAGGTTAAATCAAAATGCAGCGATTGTTCCTTATCAGTGAATAATATTTAGGTAAATTAGGCATTATTTTGTGAGTTTGAGTCACAACCCGGGAAAAAAGCTGCCCCGGCGGGACAGATGAATTTACTTCTGAAAACCGGAGCGTTCCGGGTAAACCGGGACGTCTGGCAACGCTAATGACGACAGACATTTCTTCATCGACTTAGAAGTTGCCGAAACTAATTAATATTCTTAAGGGGCTTAACTAAGTCTGAAAGCTTTAAGTATAATTTCTTTGCTCTTAATCTATAAGAAGCTTCATACATATGTAAATATATTCATAAATATATAATAATTTAAGTACATAAGTAAATAATGTAATGTTAACGTTAGTATTTAACGTTTTGTAATAGTTAATAATCACTATGATACAAACCCTAATTGTATTCTACACTAAGCCAATACTTAACCACCTCAAGAGAAAGTAACAGATTTTATTTACAGAACAGCTTTACTTTTTTTGTTAGTTTTTTATTCAAAAAAGGGATCGATTTGTATTTATTTTGTTACCGAGGTCATTTTTATGAACTCAAGATCTCGGGAGTGCCTAAGGTAAGGAGCACATACAAAGCTATACAGCGCATTAATACCTCAAGCACAAATACAAATTTCATACCCATATTATGCTCTCTTTCATCCCCACAGCCCCTTCCTCGAAATACTAAAAATTACAATATTCGCGAAAAGATTTCTGTATGAACTGCACTTCAATAGCAATAAAAACCTAGTTCTTGAACAATTAAATAACTCAGAGGGTATTGTTTGCTTTTTTTTTGCACCGGATCCGGATACAGACTCAACAAAAGTTTTCCACTGAAAACTTCTCATAGTTGAACAAATGATTCATTATTTCCAGCTATTCTATATGCAGATACAGTTATAGGGTTGAGGTCGTATCCATAGCAATTATATTTAAAACTTAAAATCATTTCTGTGTTCTTGCGGGATTTCCCTTTGGCATGTGGTATTTAATTAGAACATTGCAGCAGGATAAATTGTTAATAATATGTCAAAGAGAAGCTCATATTGTCTCGTTTTGTATCTGCCTCACCATAAAGAATGATGGTACTTGTGAGCTTGGGACTTAAGGGGCTGAAGTTATTAATTTATTTTCATTACTTACGGACTGATTGCTAGGCCTGAATATTGTTGCGGGTCAGTTAAATTAATTTGCAGGAAACCAAACTGCATGTCATTGTTCGAGTTCCATCGGGTTTTGAAGTTAACCGGAGATATTGTGTATGCACCTGTGTTTGTGATGCCAGCCTCAATCATGTCAATGTATTCCAGTTGGGGGCTATAAAATATAAACACATATTTAATTATTTGTTTTTAATTATAATTGTGAAGATTTCTTATATAAGCATATTTAAGAAGCTACATATATGTAGATTATAGATATAATTCATCTAAGTAAAGTGAAACTTAGATATAAAAACTTAATTTTTTACAAAATGCTATTTCATAGAAACAAATTAGTATTGCGTTAACCAAACACATACGAAGTTTATTGTTTTATAAATTTTCCAACGCGAAATCTATTAATGTTTCACGCGTGTCAATTTTCTTTTCACTTCACATTGATGAATAAAGTAGGTATTTCTCAAGAAAATAAATATAATGGCACAGAATTTGTAATGTTACGTTGCTCGGTTAAGAAATAAAACTGAATCTAGTTAACGCAGTTCTTTTTTTGCGAGGCCTTGTCTAACTTTATTATAATTTTAAACAGGTTAAATTACTATTCTGACTTATGTCAGTTTAACAACGTTACGTAAGTAAATTTATGCTGAACAAGCCTTAATTTGACAGATGAAGAAATCAAACACACCACAGAACCAAATTAATATTAAAATGAACACAAACAACTTCAAAACAAAAAAAAATTTCACAGAAAACAGTGCACTTTAAAAAATATTTATATTATATTGTGCTTGTTTCAATTTTATTAAACAATATTCAGGATTGAAAAGTTCCCTTATCGCTAATTTTCAAATGGAAAACTCAACTTCGTTGTTTCAAGTTGAAAATCATGTTGGTTGTGAATTTAATATACAGGTTTGTTTTTTCATCTCAGGAATATCGCAAGATCAAAGATCCTTCAGCTATTAATAGATTGGTACTGGCCAATAGCCAAGCACGCAGCTAAGCTATATTCTGTTCAATTTATACTTGCAGTACAGGCCTTATGGGAGAGCTTTTTCAGAAACACTGGTGCCTGCTGCTGTTTGCACGGCACCTTAACTTAAGAAATTGCCACTGAAAATAAGAAAGAAAATCACTGAGTAAAATTGTTTGTGTAATCTTCTTTGCGCTCACGTACAACCCATCATGACCTATCTGCTCCATGGGTGAAAGGTAGAACTGTGTCAATCAGGATCGATTCGATTTTTTGATCCGATCATCGAAAAGTATTGATGATCGAAATCAATCATTTTAATCGATCTCAATCTCAATCATTTAGATTATTCTCGATTCTGGATTCACGATTTTCTATTTCAATCTCAATCATTTCAAAAAGTCTCGATTTTCGATATCAGTAGTTAACTCGATTAACCATGATTTACTCGATTCCATCTGTTCTGATTTAATCAATGTGAATTATTATGAATGCCAAACGGTCGTTGGACTGTAATTTTTGGGTTGTTGATGTTGTAGGCCGAAAAAACAATAGTTGGGTTGAACTGATGTTATTTGAGAGGGAAAAGTAAACAGTTATACATTTCCCCAGCAAATGCCCTGCTGTGGTCAAATTTAGAGCACAATCATAAGGAGGTGCATTTTTTGAAGACATTGATGAACTTTCGGAAATGAAGATGAAAGACTTGATCTCTTTTCTCAACCCGACGAAATGGGTTTGTGTTGCGCCCTCCGTTTGATTTCTTACACTGTCAGCTAGTGGGCTGAGGGTTTACCCGGACGTTCATGGTGCAAGGTTCAAAAGAATTGAGGTATCAAAACGGCGCACATCAGCGCTAATAGGACCATTGATCTAGACTACCACTCAGTGGTAATGGAAGTTGCGTGTGCTCTTCTGTCACTGTGTCCAGACACTAATTCTCATTCTTGAATCTTGATACCAACGTGGTTTTGACAAGTTGCCTATTAACTGTCGATGTATCATAACTATGTTTAAAAGTAAAAGCTAGTTGGATTTTGTGCCAAGCTATTTAACCTAATTGTGCACAAATGCAAATGGGAAATAAACATTAATAGAAGATCAGCCAGTCGATAAAATGTTTTTTTTTTTTAAGCAAGTCTTTATAGCTCGTAGAGAGCCTAAACTTATTAACTTACAGCTCTCAACCATTTCTCTGTTCGTCACGAGGAATGGAGTTGACCACAATTTTCTGCCAATTCCGAACGACTAAAGAGCAGCACTTTTCATGACGAGATATACTCTTGGAGGATTTGTCAATTCCTGGCAAGAGGCGGTACACCCTTAAAAATTTTTACTGCAGCGGCTGAGAATCGAACCCAAGACCTTCTGCATGACAATCTAACGCACTAACATTCGTAATAAATAATTTCTTGAACGGGAACAACCAATACATATCTGTATCAAAATTAACAGAAATATATATTGATATAAGTCAAGAAGTAAACTTTGTCATCAGCACTACAGCCTTTATAATCTGTTCCTTGATTAAGAATCGCTTATCCTGCTTGTCCGCAATATATTATTGATCCTAAAGCATAAGATTCGTTTCCTAAGCCCAAATCAATATTTATCTCTCGACTCTTACCGAAAATAGTATACGCAGATATATTGCCTTCAAATCGATAACCAATGTTTCTTGCACGAAATGTACTAAAATACGAGTAAGTGAACCTAAGGGTTCGTATTATCTTTAAAAATTACGAGTATAACTCCTAAGTCCTAACCCATTATTCGATTTAATTGGTAGACGAATTTTTAATTCCTTCTAGACAAAGAAAGGTTGGAAGTATCAACAATCTTACCATATCATATTTTTAAAAACTCTGAAGCTTTTCATCAACCTAGTCGCTTTAACTAAAAACGGGCTTAATGCAACGAGTTATTAGTTTTCAGGAAAGATAATCATGTGCATTATACAGTTAGTAGAAAGTGGGTCTGGACTGTACTACGAATTCTTTAAATTAGATTAAGAACTTCCATCTATCTTCTACTTGACATAATCTTGACTTGGTCGGCTATTTAGTAAAAGTAATTCAGAAGACTGTTCGTCTTCCACTAAATGTCCTTAACAAAAAAAGAAACACATATTCGAAGGTCTAAGCAAAAACGAAACACAATTTATTTTTTGACATTCGGCGTATTATTGAATTTCACAAATGAAGATAACAGACTCAAGGTATTCACAGCTACATTGAACTTGGGTTTGAATCAATTAACGAATTCTGAACATGTACGTGTATAATCTTTTTTTTTTGATCGAAGAGAATTCAAAGTAGAAATCCAAAGAGGGGAGGGTGTTTTTGAATGTTTATAAAGGTCAATTATGGATATAGCATGTAATTTTGGAAAAATAAGCAAGCTTTCGTTGGCTTTTTGGCATAAGCTTATGTTTGCTTATGCCTAATAGATGGGCCTTAAAGCTAGTGAATCACAACTCTCAATCTGTGGAAATAAAGGACATATGATTTTGGGGCAGAATCGAACTGCTTAGATGAGAAGCACTTTTCATGACAATAGATATTTTTGGAGGATATGTCAAATTTTCTGGACCCCTTGGCATAATGGTTAGCGCTTTGGACTGTCATGCGAAAGGTCTCGAGTTCGATTCTCAACCGCTGCAAGAAAGTTTTTTTCAGGGGTGTACTGCCTCTTGCGAGGAATTGAGAAATTCTCCAAAAGTATCTCTTCTCATGAGCCGTTCGGAATCGGCAGAAAATTGTAGGTCCCCTCCGTTCCTGGTAGCACGCACGCAGGAATGGTTGAGAGTTGTAAGTCACTAGGTACTGGTTCACTCCGAGCTGTTGCACCACCAAATTTATTTATTTGTTTATTTATTTAATGTCACTTTCTCATAAGAAGCAATACGTCCCTAAGAAACAAGGGGTAGTGGCAAGGGGTACTACACGAGCTTTATATATTTTGTTAAATTAAAAAAAAATTGTCAAATGTGTCTTGTTCAATTTTAGCTATATGACTTTGTAAAACAAACTATACACTTACTAGATTGTTGTCTCCCGGTATCCCCACAAGGAGATTTGAATGTTGGCCCTCCAATTAGTTGTCAAATTATATTTATCCCAGGAAATGTTAATTTCCTTAGGGTTCTTCTTCTGCACAGCATCGGTTTCAAAGAAAATCTTCTCAATAGCAGTGGCTGGTGTTTCTATTTAAAATTAAATAAATATCATTCTACAAATAAATTTATTCTATTTCTCTGTTACCAAACAGATTATTTATTTAAAGAAGAAGGTTAAGCTTTATGATTTTTTTTTTAATTCTTACCAACGAAATATTTTCCCCTCCATTTGAACCTCTCGTTGCCGACCGATATCTCAAATCGAATATATCCCTGAGCCTTGAGGAATGGCTGTACACAAATAACACGATTCGTATCTATGAAATGGCCAACAACATCTTCGGTATCAAAGTGACACAGCACTCGTATATTCGGATCGAAGCAGGGTCCGGTTATATTGACAACAGTTCCACCCAACATATTGCCAGACTCGGGGGCAAATGTCAACGGCAGATGTGAGGCATCTATAAAATGACATTTTCATTTAAGAACAAATCATATTTTCCTTTCAATCTTAAAATTTCACAGCAAAAAGGCGACGAAAATCTTACCAATGTCCTTGTTACACGATCCAATCAATATTCGTTCGTCTATTCTGAACAAATGCCGGCCAGGGAATCCATTGCCCCATCCACGCCCAGTGAGGTCGCGAATCACCATCGATTGACTGTAGGGTTTGTATTCATACGACTGTGTTCCATTTCCAGCATTGAATCCGACCTTAAAAGCAGACACCGAAAAGATATTCTGACATTAATAAATAATCCAGACTGAATATTTTCCAGTTGATATAAATTTATAGCCAAAGTCAGGGTCAAGATTGCCCAAAATTTAATGGGCTGTGAAGACAATATGTGAAATAGATGTACGTGTGGGAGGTTGATTTTTTGGATGAGCATGAATTTTACCAACCTAAATCTGTTGTGACTTCATGGTCATGTTCGAAACAGTCGGGGAAACATGATGCTGTATGAACGTTATCGACTTTAAACTTTGTTAGACTTGAAGTCTATTAAAAATGCAGGGCCAAGGTCTTCTATATGTAACTCATTTCAAAACCCATTGCCCTGATCTTTATGGAAAAGTCTTAACAGTTTGTTGCAACAATGTTGTCTAAGTTTCTACCAATCTTTTGTGTAACTTGGAAGAATCGTACCACATTGTTTGATCCGTGGTAATCTATGGAATAAAGGTATATCTCCTTGGCAATCTTTCCTTTCCCTCCATAGAATCAACCAAAAAAAAACTTTGTACAAATCTCTGTTTTTTTTTTGTATTAATAAAGAATTATGAGTAAAAAAACCAACTTTCAAACCTTAAGACCTTTCCAAAATTATACGTTTTCTATCAGTATAATATGTTCATTGTGAAATAAGGCTTAAGTCTTCTTTTAAGGACATATTTTCCTGGGTATTTAAAAATGTTGTTTTTATTTTTTTATCGTTTCAAAACCATCAATGGATTTATTGTTCCTCTATCGTTGGCTCGAAGGTATTATATTGGTACTATAAAAACCATATAGATGAACTTCTATAAAGGCAGGAAATAAAATTTGAAAGTTTAATGGTGTCGCAACGTGTGCAAAAAGCTATAAAATTCCATCTTTTCTCGTGATGCCACAGAAAAGATATAATAACAATAATAATAATTTAAAGAGTCCGCAAGGACACAACATCATAACTCCGGGTGCGTAAGGATTTATTGTTTGTGTGCAAAGATATAGAGCTTACTGCTGGTAGATTAGAATGTTTGTTGTGACTTTGTTGCTAAATCCTGCTGAATAATATTGCCATGATTGCAAGTTTATTAGAATTACATTCTTGTTTTTTCCATATATTGAAATAAAAGTCAACAGACCCTGTTTATATGATCCAGTTAAAATATAATGTACTTTGTGTGTCTTGTGGATTGATATTTGTTTAATTTTACGTCAACGAATCTCATAAGGAGGGGAATGAAAAGCCCCATCCCGCCTTTAATTGTTTGTTTAACTTTATGACATAAGCTTAAGACAATCAAGAATGTCTTGCACGCACTACAGGGTTTATGACTACCCTTAAAGTGTTTGAGCACAGCGCAAGTGTTTAGGCAAGGTTTAGAGGATTTAAAAGCATTCATTTTGGCTTCGAATGTCTATACATCGCAAGGTAATATTGGTAAATGATTTCCCATTCGTATAGTCCAGCTAAAAGAAAAATCTCTGAATTTAATATCACATCCGAAGATGCGATACCCTGAAGTATGAGTATTACGGTATGAGAGGAGCAATGCAACTGACTTTATCATTAGAAAATTGTTAATAAAAATAACGATAAAATTAAGAAATACAAAATAATTGCTGTGATACTCGAGAGATACAAATGTTTCCGTTAACCTATTAATTTGAAAGATTATTTTTTATTCTAGCCAAGTTAGTTATTGGAGCACCTGCTTAAATGTGGGGATTGTCCTCAAGCTTTGGACGAATGTTGACCTTTACAACCAGATTAGAGTTTTTGAATTATTAAATTCCATCAGTTTTTGGTTCGCTAGTTTTGAATACTAAGAAGATTAGAATTTAGTGAACTTATCAAATGCTGGCATTTTAGATCCATATCTATTCGAAGGATAAGGATGTGAATCTGGAAACAAATATGAGAAGCGGAGATTACTCTCGTCAGCAAAACAATTTAATTGATTAGAAGTTTCAGACGAAAGATCATTGATGAATTTGTGAAAGAAATTCGAAGACAAAACGCAGCCCTGTGGCAAATCACTTTTTGAACCACAACGCCGAATTTTTGTTGAATGGGCTCTTGAAAAGTTGGCCGAAAATCCATTTTTTTTATCGAAAAATTGTGTTTAGAGACGAAGTTCATTTCTGGTTGAATAGATACGTGAACAAGCAAAATTGCCAAATTGCCGCGTTTGGAGTAAAGAGCAGCCAGAAGCATTGCAAGAGCAACCAATGCATCCGGAAAAAGTCACTGTTTGGTGCCATTGGGCCGTATTTCTTCAAAGATGATGCGAATTGCAACTTTACTGAGAATGGTGGGCGCTACCGTGCGTTGATAACAAACTTTTTTTGTGCAAAATGGAAGAGATTGACTTGCATGATATGTGGTTTCAACAAAATGGTGCCACATGCCACACAGCACGCGTAACAGTGGACCAATTTAGAGGCGAGTTCGGTGAACAGTTTATTTCACGTTTGGGGCCGGTCAATTGGCGGCCTAGATCGTACGATTTTACGCCTCTAGACTATTTTTTGTGTGGCTATGTTAAGGTTCATTTCTATAGCGACAAGCGCGCTTCGATTGACGTACTGGAAGCCAACATTGAAGCATTTATTCGTGAGATGCCGGCCGAAATGTTAGAAAGAGTATGTCAAAATTGGACTAAGCAGATGGACCATTTGAGTCGCAGCCGCGGCCAACATTTGCATGAAATAATCTTCAAACATTAAATTATATCGAACGTACTATCGATTCAAATAAAGACCTCATGCATTTTTCTGAATTTTATGTTTTTTTTTTTTTATTTTTTTAATTTCCGATAGCTCTTAAAAATCACTCGTTCGTTTTATATTAACTATTTTATCTGTCTTATTCTTATGATTAAAGATGACTTGAATTGACAATAGAACGGTTGACTTTTATTAGAAATGTGTTTTACTTCTCCGGATTTTTTAGTTGAGTTCTTTTTGGATATTTTCATTATGTTACTACACAGTTACACATCCTTTCTGAATTCTAATGGCCTTATACGATAACACATTCCAACTTCCAAGCTATTAATTATTACAAAATACCCAAAACAGCAAAAAACCTCACTTTCTTTATGTTGGTCTTTTATAACATTGATTTAATAAAAATGTTCAAATGCATGGAATTTTTGTCTGATTTCCGAAAAGTATGAATTTAGAAAACAAAGTTTAAAAATCGTTTTATTTTATTGAAGCATTTTTTTATATATCAAATTTCTTTAAAATTTTTCAAGAACAAAATTTGGGATGCCAATTTTAAGTATTAAACAGTATAGATTTTAGGAAATAATTTCAAAAAATAATCGTTCACACGTTTTAAAGATATTGATTTTTCAAAAAAAAAACTTGGAATTTTTTTTTTTTTCAAAAAACCCAAAAAATATTTTTGAAGTAAAACTTCTTTTCCGGCGTTGGGGGTAAAAGAATTTCTATGCAGCTGTCAGTGACATGTCAAAACGTCACGTTATCCGTCAAAGACAGCGACATGTTTTTAGAATACAAAATGTTTGTTCGTAGGTTATAATCTTACAGAAGCTTTGCTTGAGGAAAAAGAAGTTTTACTTCAACCGCGCGTACGTCAGTACACACAATCTTTTTTTTTTTGAATATTTTTATATACGAGGGCGGGTCAATAAGTCCGTGACTTTTTGAATTTCTGACCTCTTTACTGAAACAGCAACACTGCTCCTGTCAACAGGCATCTGTCAGTTGACTCCTGTCAAAATTTAAACTTGCTGCGTCAGTTAGTTTGTGTTTGACAGCTATTTTTATCAGACTACTCACTGGTTTACTGAATTTCGTTGTGGCCGTACAAGCACTGAAGATGCCGAACGTCCTGGACGCCCAGTTGGTGTCTCTACACCCGAAACAATCGAAAAAATTCACGATATGGTGTTGGCCGACCGAAGATTGAAAGTGCGAGAGATTGTGGAAGCTGTAGGGATCTCGCATTGCTCAGTGGTTTCAATTTTGAATGATCACTTGGGCATGAGAAAGCTTTCCGCAAGATGGGTGCCGCGTTATTGACTTATTGACCCGCCCTCGTACAATATTATTTTAAACTTAAGGGGCTTCTGCTGAAAATTTTTGATTGAAATCGTTAGAGCCCTTATTGAGAAAGTCGAAAATCAAAAAAACGGTTCTATGACAGCTACCGTTAATAACATTTTCCCCAAAATTTTTAGTCTATGTCCAAAATATCACACCTAATTTTTTTTTATCAAAATCGTAAAAGCCGTTTTCGAGATAAATAAAATTTTGCATTATTTTTTGATTTCCCCTCCAGAGAATCACCGAAGACCATCAAGTACCGAGATTGAAGAAAATAGGTCCAGTGGCTTATGCTGTAGGAAGAGGTACAGACGTACAGACAGACAGACGGAACTATTGGGCCCACTTTATTCGTCTTCGCTATCATCATAATGTCAAATTTGATCAAAATCTCGAGTTCGATTTTTCTTACGAATGCATAACTTGCCTTATAGTACCTATAAGTCGCAAGTAAAAAACAATATTAACTCAAATATGGAAACAACTCTCTTTATTTTTACAACTCCAGTGTCAGGTCAAGCATTTTGGATATCTACATTTTCAACATTTAAAGATATAAATATCTATATCATCACCGATCGTTTCGGCGAATGCTTAATTGAAAGATACAGTTAATAATTTTCACCATTTTCAAAGCGGTACATTTTTTGTATGGATACATTTCTTAATATTTAAATTAAAATCTCATGAATTGAATTCGCTGCAATATCTTTTCTGGATTTAAATGTCTGAAAAAGTGACAGATGAAGGAAATAGAGTTGCCACACCATTTTCCTTAGAAATAAATTGTAAACTAATTAAAAAAAAAAAAATCAGAGTCATTGATTGGTTTGACGAGCTAAATGATTTTGGTCAATTTGTCTGTCCTTTTAAAATAATAATTAGAACCCTGCTTCAAATTGTAATACAATATTCCTTGTGTTTCCAACCGTTGTTTCATTGACATCAAGTGCAAATATGCATTTGGCCTAAACCTAAACTAAAAAGAAATCTGAAAAAGAATATTATTCCAAGCAATAACTGAAATAAAATTTTAAGCTAACTGGCTAAGTTATTGCATTAACAAACGTCCATTCATTCTGTTTTCACCCTTATATCCATGTAATAGGTACATTCTGTTTGCACCATTAAGTCTTCATTTTTCAAAGACGTCCCAATAACCCACATAGAAGGCGCCATTTTGTTAATAAATTCGGATTTCTTTAAAGATGGCTGCCTGTTCTTTAATGTAGATTTCCTTTACACATGAGAAATCAATTTCTGTGTGAAGATTTCGATCTCTCGACAGATTTTATGTTCCTTTACACCAAACAAATCGATTTTTTTTTACAGAGATCAAATCCTTCGAATCCGTATTTGAAGAAGGATTCACATGTATGTAGGTATACGAAATACGCACACCAAAAGAAAAAATTTGACAAGGGATCGAAATCCCTAGTGTGTAAAGGAAATCGACATAACTTTAAACGCCGCCACCGATCTTTCAAAACAAAGTAAATAAATTTACGCCGTTATGTTACTGTTGCAAATTGCAATTCGTAAAAATAGAAGGGTGAAACATAATAATAATAGTTTTCGATCTTGATCTTGAGACTCTGAATGTCTCTGATTATAGACACACCAAAAGACCAGAACTCTACAATAATTGGTATCTGTCATTACTGAAACTGGCAGTACACTAATGAAATAATGAATTATTGATAGTTATCATTTTCCATTTGTATCGAAAATCTATCATGTACTCTATGTTGCACATAAATCAGTGGCCACAAGGCATAACCGCTTAAGTCGATTTTTCATATTTTTCAGGAGAGCAGTTTTAAGTTTCATAATCTCTCTATGAATCAGGAATTATGAATTTTTAAATTTCTTCAATGCAGAAATGAAGAAAGAATACACATTTCTCATATACTAGAAGTAATAAAATGTATGTCTTATATTTAGTGAGTAATTAAGGAAAAAAACACTTAAGCTGTTATGGCTTATTGAACTTTAAAAAAATAAAAAGCTTAGGTCGAGTTAGGTTGTTATGGCATATTAAGAAAGAATGATTAAAATTTCTTTTGTCGACTTAGGTCGTTATGCCATGTGTGAGATTGTGTGAAAAAATTTCATATGTTGACTTAAGTTCTTTTTCCTTACCAATAAACCAGGGTATTCATTAACTTAAGTTAATTTTCCATGTTTGTTTTCTTTTGATCGTGAAAGTATCATACAAGTAAAGGAACATTTTGTAATAAGAATATTTTATTTATTCAAGTTTTTAATATGCATAAGTTTAAATTATGTATTGTACATTATTGATTAAATTTTGAGCAAAATTGATATTTAAGTATCTTCTGAGTTCTTAGGGCCTGTTAAATGAGGATAAGTATTTGACTCGTCCATATTGGATGGAAGATTGTCATAAAAAGACTGAAAATCAAGACTTGCAGGCGAATCTATAAACAAATCTTAAAGGTTACTTAACTTTAAAATACCTCTAAGCAGCTCTTAAGTATGAAATCGGTATCTATAATCAATTTTCACAACCGCGTTTAAGGGTCACTTAAAGGCATTTTAAAATGTATTTTGACATATCGTTTGTCATCTTTGAAATTTTGAAGTTTCAAATCGTGAGTTTGTAGGTATTGTTTGTTGTGATATTATATTAGAACTATAAAGTGCAACGATTTAAGAAACATAAAATTTGTATTTATTAAAGTATGTGTACGCTCAAAGAAATTTCGTCCAAGCTTCCCTCTTAGCCTTTGAAGTGTTTGTATCGACACTTTCTTCCTCGTTGTTGGAAGAGAATAGGCATTTTCCTAAATGCAGTGTTGCAGCGCATCGTGGATTTTGATGCCCTTGCAATGTTTTTCTTCACTCTGAAATTTACTTTTACAATTCATTAAAAAAAAACTTTAAAATTTAGAATTCGTATTTAATAACGTTAAAATCAGAAAAATCATTGTCGTTGTTCTTCGTGTCAATTAAATCAGTCTTATTAACGAAATAAAAATCAATTTGGACCTTCGTTTTTTTCTCACTAAGCTAATTGAGCTTGTGATGGACGCAATCACATATGTAAGCCCTGGTTCAAGGATCGATGAAGGTCCAAGCTTTAATTTAAAAGTGTTTGGTTTTTATTGCCTCTTTTTTTCGTTGCGTTTTGCTTCACTTGCAATGCGAACTTTTCATTCTCGGATTCGGTAACCTTTCTCTTCGAAGCAAAAGAACAATTGTCTCCTTTTGGGGCATTAAACTCTTGGCCGATAAATCCAAACATTTTTAAGTATTTTGATAAGCTTGCCAGATTCAAAGATTATGATTTATAATGGCCGTGTATTGATGTAAGATTAAAGCTGGCGTTTAAATATTTTGTACACGAGTCTTTTCAAATGAAGTGACTTTCATGTGCAGTAAACCTCGAAATATGTATGTCGTTTTATTGTTAGGAGCACGTTTTTCTCTGAAATCCTTAAATGGAATCGAATGACACTAACGACAGTGAAGTTTTTTGTTTTAATGACGGATTTAAAGAAGCTCTCAGTTTCGTCAAAGAACTGAAGAAAATATTTTTTACAAGAAACATTAAAAATATTTTCGTATTCTTCATACTACGGTCGCGTTTTGGCTTCCAGTTAACTGCGTACACCATGGTGTCAAATTTTGTATCCCCAATGTGTTTGAGGGAACCAATATATAAAATTCTTTGGTAATAGCTTTCTAATGACCAGTAGCTGTTGAATTACAGTTCAAGTTTTTAAAATTTAATGCTCTCGGTATATTTACTTCTACAAATATAAAGAGACTTGCAAGCCTTAACCTTAACAGTCTTTCTGCTGATTGAAAATTTAATATATAGCTTTTTCTTAGCTTTGCATTTAGGTCTTGCAAACGTTTCTTCTATTTGAGCTCTCAGAAATTGAATTACTAGACTTATTAAATAATTGTATCTATTCTGGTTTATTAAAAAAAATACCATCAAATTCGGAATCATTTTCAACGTTCTCAGTTTCATGAACATATTATGTAATTCACCTGAACAACAAAAACTGCATATCTTAACATAAACCTTAGAATTCTATTAAATATTGAAAGTTTTTTTGCTATAACTGATGACTTAAAAATAAGAGTTTGGCCATTCTTTAATACTGTATTTCGTTATACTCGGTTCAAAATATGGAAACAATTTTGTTTGGTTTAATTGTAATAAAAGTCATAATATTATATTTTGATTTAAAGCAAAAATACATTTCTAAAAGTACACTCTCAAATCATGAAAACAGGGATTGGCAACAGGAATTCGATAATTTCATTCCATTTTATTCACGCACAAGCTGATCTCTATTATTACATTGTCCTGCAAAAAAAATAATAGACAATAATGTTTTTGAGGTTTGCACAAGCGTAGTGAAAAAAAAAAAATGCTCAATGGAAGATCAATTCTTACGACTTCTTATTTTGATATTTCTTTTTGAATTTTATTTTAATTTGACACCCCAAATTTATTTAAGAACAAATGAAAAACAAATATTTTTATAAACCGTTTTTCTAATTTCGATCACCAATTTACATAGGAATTTTTTTAAGGGGAGAGAGAAAAGCACTGAAACCACGCTTGTTGTTGTAATGAGTACTTTCTCTTATTGAGTAATACCTAAACAAATTTTGTTCGTGGGGCACTGCCCCAATGTATTATCAGCTCCTAAATACATTACATAACTATATCGTGTAATCAGAATGATAATAGATAATAATTATCTTGTAAATTGTAAGCATCCTTGTTAATTCCATTATTTGCACAGCTCTAATCGATATCCTACGCACTTCTTTAATTAAACCTTTCAATTTTAAACAGTACTTACACTACAGATGCAACTGTTCGTTAAGACCTATCTTCACTTATGACTCATTTTTACAGTAAACTGATTAAGGCAAAAGAACATAAGTCAACTTAGATTTGTGATTTTTTAAATTGAAACACGGCATAACGGCCTAACTCGATTTAAGACTTTCATGCAATCATAGTCTGGTTAGCCAAAAGAACTTAAGTTCAGTTAAGTTGGTCAAAAAATAGAATTGTGGTTTTCCATAACAACCTAACTCAAGTTAAGAAAAGTAAATATTTGTTCTACATCAGGGAATAAGAGCCTATGTTGATATAAGAAAAATTAAAAATAAGCGTTTTTAATTCTCGGCAGATTTTAAATTGATTAACTTGACTTATGTTGTTATTCCTGATTATTTTTTTTTTTAAATGCAGAATAATAAAAACTTAACTTAAGTTATGAAACCGCCGTTGTATTTTTATTGAGTTAAGTTGTTATGGCAAATTATAATTTTTGAAAAGCGAGTTAGGTTGTTAGGTTTTTTGTTTATAACTTTTGTTTAAAAAAAGATACAGACGTAAAAAATTGAGTGGGCATAGATGTTTATATTCTCAGCACGATTATGATAAAAACTCAATTTCGTCATAACTCGAGTTAGGCGGTTATGGTTTGCGGCCACAGAAATATACACGTAAAAACAAAAATAAATATTATATTATTAACGTCAAAATATCTGAGCCATAAGATCAAAGATTTTGTCTTATAAGGTAAGATTTATTTTTCAGGTCGATTTTATTTGGTTTTCATTTTTATGTGAATGGAATGTGTCGGTTGCCATTTGACAGTCTTAGAGGGTGGTGGTCAACAATTTATTATGAAGCATGGAAGTGACGATCAACGATTGGAGTGCTCAAGTTATACAGATCGCTTAAGACGACCGCCATTTTTAGCAAACAATCACACCCAAGAAAAAAATTTCCCGGCCGAATTATGCCAAATAGTAGTTATTTTGACTGGCCTCCAGGAAGTGTCAAATCTCGTGATTGTAAAGTTCTCTCTGACGTATAGCCTAGAAAGTTCATAAATGTTTGGTCGCTGCCAAAAACTCAGTTTTCATGGACTTAACCATTCATTCAGCTTGAAAATCCTCAAAATTCTTGATTTCAATAAAACGTTTCAACTCCACCTCCAATAAAATTCTTTATGAGATTTCTCGTTTTCAACTAATGAACGTCTGGCAATACCAAACCGGGACGGTGGAACGAAGCCGAAAACACAATGACGCACCGCAGACGGACAAATACAAATACCTAGAATGCGATCCAGTGGCAGGTTAAAACTTATGTTTTTTGTTGTTTGACTTAGAAAATGGTTGTAAATTATAATTTATGATTCAACGGTGCGGTGGTAGTTGCATTTAGCGCTTGATTGCATCATCGCCCACCGTCCTTTGTTTGCACAAGGTTTTGTTTTTCGTCCCTCCTTCGACAAATCCTCGATGAAAGATTGAGGAGAAAAGCTGCCAATGAGATAGCCATACCGAAAAAAGAATAACAAAAACAAGTAATGTCCTTTTTTTTGGTGGTGTTTGATGTGCGATCATTAATTTTCCGAGAAGAAATTCAAAATGAAAGTTTTTTACCACCGCTCGCCGAACAATGAGCAACCGCACACACAACGTTATAGCTTCTATCCTCCCAAGGATTAGTATCACAAATTCATCTTCATCCTCGCTGCTCACTGTGTTTTTTGCCCTGCTTGCCAAAAAGGGAAATTCAATTGTTCTCCCCACCACTTGCAACCGTATAGAATGGAGACAAAAAGACGGACGGTAATTGGAACTCATTTAGCGCAGGATAAATTTTAAGAGCAAGGGGCCCTTGGCCTTGATTCACAATTCTCATGCTCATCCCCTCGCAACACATCGCCCTCAATAACATACTCACATGTCAGGAGCAGTAATCGGATAGATTTTATCGATAAATTGTACTTACAAATGCTGGTACACCACCCTCACCATGAGTGGTATCTCCTCCCGCTTCTGTGTGTGCTGACCAATTAATCGTTCCGTAATTGAAAATGGCATAGGTGAAGACTTCATCAGTTGCCAGGACCATCTGGAACGTATTTGTCTGCAAAAAGAAAAAGAGCACAAAAAGATTAAAAACAATGTTGCAAGGATGCTTGCAGGGCGAGTAAAACATCAGGAAGGTCTCAAACGTTGTTGGTCTTATTTCTTAGGTATTTTATGAGGAATTTCAATTTTCCCATAACAAAGCTCGTGAAATTATACCGATTGTTTATTCCTTTTGTGTTTCATTCTATGGCAAGATTAAAATCTCAGGTCAGTAAGCGTGAGATTTCCTCTTAAAGTTTAGTATGTGCATTTTCAAAGAACAAACTTCAATATAGACGACTGAAGAGTACATCATGTGTAGGTAGTAAAATGTCGGTAGCAGTAGAGCGACGAGGAGTCTTTTTGTAGCTTTTACAATATAGAACTTCAGAGATAAAGGTATAAAGGAAGTATTTTAATATGAAAAGAAATCTCATTAGACAAAACTTTGACTTTGTGTCAATTTGCTCATGTCAAAAGGGGATTGAAGATACAGTCAAACCATCAACGAAGTACTTAGGAATTAACTTTTCCAACAAACTCAAATTCAAAAAGCGTGCAGACTTTATGTTGAAGAGAGCCAACTATCCGGTACTCAGGATGCGAAATGGACTAAGTAAGAAGACCAAGCTGCTTGTGTACAAACAACTTATCCGACCCGTTCTGAACTATGCCTTTCCTATCTGGTTTACTATTTCACCTACAGCAATGAAGAAGATAAAGCATTTTGAAATACGCCCACTCATCAAAAATTAATATACTGATAGATTAAGAAAACATTAATACGAGCATTATGTAAAGCCAAAAGAATAATGTTGAGCCCCTATTGTAGACCCAACATAATTTAATTTAGTAATAAGTTAGTTTTAAGTCAAATTCTCTTGTGCCAAAACAATTCACACTATACACAACACAATACGAGCTAACTAAGAAACGTGTCTTTAAATATACAAAGCTACGAGTATTTGATTATACTTTATTCAAATTACCAAACAAAGAAACAAAACTGAAACTTAAGAAAAGCTTTCTTAGAGAAAAGATGTGCACTTTTGTGTAAGTGTATTTATACTTTTGAAATGAACAAGTTCATTGAAATTTGAGCTGCAAAAATTGAACAGAAAATCATAGAATATACACGACTATTCGGTTGATGAATTGTCATATTGTGTTATGTTTGCTAAATTGACAATTTATTGTTTTGTACT
Organism: Chrysotoxum bicinctum; assembly: GCA_911387755.1. Lineage (NCBI taxonomy): Eukaryota > Metazoa > Arthropoda > Insecta > Diptera > Syrphidae > Chrysotoxum > Chrysotoxum bicinctum. The sequence goes on from OU426988.1 coordinate 187,846,683, forward strand.
TTTTAGTCCAGTCATTTTAGGCATTTTAAACCCCAATCTGCGGAAAAATTCCTAGTGAGCTGAATTTTTGTATACACCTTTACAATACCGTAATTGTAATGAAGATGTGAAAAATCAACATTGATATCGTGCCGGCTAAAAAAGTTATAGGGGTCAAAAGGTCACAAAAATCAGTTTTCGCAAATATCTCGCTATCTATTGCTCAGAGGTCAATAAAGGTCATTATAAAAATTGTTTGTCGTGAAATTGTCTACAAAAAATGTCTTCTGCATTTTTCTGTAAAATTAACCGTTTTCGGAGTAGAGCACTGAGAAAGCGAATATATTATGATGATGCACTCGTTTCCTCACCACCTTGGAGGTAGAATGCAGTGCGCGTTTTTTTTACATGTTTTCCCCCGTAGGCATAATCCATGATATGTAATCAGAGGTTTTTTTTACTTACGAATGAATAATTTTTTATTTGAATACAGAAAAATACAGAAAAATTAACTTTAGTATATAATTTTTTTTATCATTCATTGTCGATATCTTCAGTTTCTGTGTCATTAACAATTGCATACCGCAATCTTCGATATTAAAAATGGTCTTCAGCTGGTGTTAACTCGCTGATTCTATTCAGCGATCTAATAAGTAGTCTATCTCGGGCAATTGTGTATGCCGTCGACCTAATAGTGTACAGAACAGCTCCCAAAGTGGAGCTCATCAGAATTCTTTTGCACTGTGACTTCAACAAGATTCACTGATATTGCGATGATATGGAAGTCAGTTTCAGAAATCTGAAACTATTCTGCTTAGGACTCGACCCATCAGTGTGCCACTTGATGATATTTGTTTCGAGGATCTCAAGATAACTCCCATTACCGCACTTCTGATGGCCTCGTGTAGAGGAGATAGATAGAGGAGAACCTCTATAGCTGCGGTAGGGCAGGTTCTCATTGCTCCTGAAATACAGATACACGCGAGCCCTTTGACTTTTTCTAGAGCTTTCCTTATTCTTGATAATTCGGTTCTCTTGTGCCATGCAACCGTCCCATATGTAATGATTGGTCTTACCATCATAGTGTATATCCAGCTAAAGATGTTCGGTTTGCATCTGCATGACTTGCCTGCAAGTCTCTTGCAAATCATTAGGGCTTTTGTGGCTTTCCCGACTATAGCTTTTAAGTGTTTGTTCAAAAGGAGTCTACTATCTGGTAGAATTCCTAGATATTTTACCCCTCTCTGCGTTTCAATCACTTCACCTGCTAGATGGATAGGTTTCATATGTGGCAGAAGTTATTCCTTGTTAATGGTAAGTAGTAACTAGGTCACTTGAGACTGGGAATTCTGAGCCAGAAAGAGATAGCACTATGTTTGAGTGAGATAGGTGATAAGCAGTTAATTTTGCGGTTAGGGCAATGAGTTGTGGTGAGACGATAAGGATTTAGTGTTATGTTGTCGGCGAGTAATTGTTTGAAGTTTGTTTGTCGGCATGTGACGCGTGCGGCCGGCGCTTGTATAAAATGATGAGAAATCAAATGTAGTTTGAAATTTCATAAAAAATGATTATAGAAGATAAGAATTTGCAAATAGTATGTTGGTAAATGAGAATGAGTCGGTTAGGCGATTTAAAAAAGCGCAATGGGGGTTGAAGAATAAATTATTAAATATTTTTGGTGATAAGGTATGATATAATAATAAAATAACGTTGAGAATTCAAAGCGGTTGTAGTTTGAAATTTCAAATTGGGGTTAGAAGATAAGAATTTTAAATAGTATGTTAATAATGAATGAGTCAGATACAATGAAATTAAAAATAAAATTGAATAGAAATGGGTGGTTGATGAATAATGAATAATGATAAGGTATAACGTTCAGTTTTATAATTTATTGTTCATTAAAATTATGAGTAATTATGTAGTTTACATTTACCTGTCGTATGTATAATAATAATAATAACGTTGAGAATTCAAAGTGGCTGTAGTTTGAAATTTCAAATGGTTAGAAGATAAGAGTTTTGAATAGTATGTTGGTGTAATGAATATGAGTCAGTTGCAATGAATTTAAAAATAAAATAAAAAAAAGCTTAAAGAGGTTGCTTTGGCGGGAAAGTGGTATTTGAAAATTCAAATTTAAAATATTGAGGAAACTGTTGAGGAGAAATTAAAGAGGTAGCACTATGTTAGAGTGAGAGAGGTGATAAGCAGTTAATTTAGCAGGTTACGGCAATGAGTTGCAGTCAGATGATAAGGATTTTGAGGTGTTTGGTGGCCGGGGCTTGTATAAAATGATGAGAAATCAAATGTAGTTTGAAATTTCATAAAAATGATTATAGAAGATAAGAATTTGAAAATAGTATGTTGTTAATGAGAATGAGTCGGTTAGGCGATTTTAAAAAGGGCAATGGGGGTTGAAAAATAAATTATTAAAATATTTTTTGGTGATAAGGTGTAATAATAATAATAACGTTGAGAATTCAAAGGTAGCACTATGTTAGAGTGAGAGAGGTGATAAGCAGTTAATTTAGCAGGTTACGGCAATGAGTTGCAGTCAGATGATAAGGATTTTGAGGTGTTATGAATATGAGACAGTTGCAATGAATTTAAAAATAAAATAAAAAAAAAGCTTAAAGAGGTTGCTTTGGCGGGAAAGTAGTATTTGAAAATTCAAATTTAAAATATTGAGGAAACTGTTGAAGAGAAATTAAAGAGGTAGCACTATGTTAGAGTGAGAGAGGTGATAAGCAGTTAATTTAGCAGGTTACGGCAATGAGTTGCGGTCAGATGATAAGGATTTTGGGGTGTTTGGAGGCATGTGACGCGTGCGACCGGCGCTTGTATAAAATGATGAGAAATCAAATGTAGTTTTAAATTTCATAAAAAATGATTATAGAAGATAAGAATTTGCAAATAGTATGTTGGTGTATGAATATGAGTCAGTTGCAATGAATTTAAAAATAAAATAAAAAAAAGCTTAAACAGGAAACTGTTTGGTTGCTTTGGCGGGAAAGTAGTATTTGAAAACTCAAATTCTTTTGGATTCTCAAATATTTATGTAAAACAAGAAAAATTGATCAAAAAAAAAAAATATCAATGTGCTTTCTTTTTCTTCTTTTGATTTTTCAGCGATTCAAAATATTGACTGATTTTGAGACCACCGTCAAGAGATTCAATTTGAAGGGACGTAAGATTGATTTTCTTATAAATCCAGTCCCATTTCAAGAAGAGCCTACTTCTTGCATAAAAAACGCCATAGAACATCAACCCCCATCTTAACGCTGGCCTTAAAATATCTTTGTCCTACCGATAAGGTAGGCGTGACATTGTTTTTCACTTAAACGAACCACGCTTAAGTGAAATGGGCGTGACATTTAGTGGGAAAAGCTTCACAGTCGACCATAGTAGTGGTTGGATTAATTTTAAGAACTGCTCTGAATTGAGTTTTTCCAACGTATGGGAGATGATAAGCAAAATTTTCCAAGGCAAATCTTCCACGATGTACAATAACTTTGATGAAGAGTGCATTAAGCGAAAAGGAATAGTTTGCATACAAAATTATGATAATCTATGATTACCGCGTGCTTTGATTGTAGCAAAAGCATATGCAGACAATGAAGTAAATTTCGCTAAAGTAAGAAGAGACATTGGAAAAGTGCAAACAAGTCGAACAATTTCACTCTTAAATGAAACACAAATTGACATACCGCTAAATGGTTGTGGAATAGAGGAACTGAAATTGTTCCAAAATTATTTTAAAGACTACAAAGTAACGGTGTATGAATACGGAACCAAGGGCAGAAAAATTATTTATGAAGGAGTTTCTAGTTCCAATGAGAAGAAGAAGATACATTTACTATATTTCAATAACCATTTCAATGTTATAACATCATTTACCGTTGCATTTTGCTGTGCATACTATTGTGAAAGTTGTCACATACCATTCAACACTAAAAGTGACCATCGCGTATGCAACAAACTGTGTTCTCAATGTCAACATTCTCCAATTTGTTCAGAGATAGTAACTTCAAAAACTTGTTTTAAATTTAAATAGGAGTAGCCCAAAGCAAAATTTAGAAAATATCTATGACTATAGGTTCAAATTATGTATTCGGTTTTTATGATAAATTTTAGACTATAAAAGCTGTACGTTCTTACTTTTTTTTAATTCAGTTTTAGCAATTCTTGTGAAAAAGTGAAGTAAAAACTAGAGCACCAACAACAAATACATTAAAAAAAATCATTTTTTAAAATCAAATTAAAAGTACTCGTACATCCACAACAACAACTAGAGCACCAACAACAAATAAATTAAAAAAAATCATTTTTAAATCCAATAAAGAATACAACAACAACTAGAGCACCAACAAAAAAATGTCTTCAAAACAAGTGAACGCCACTCAAATGTCCAACTACCTCTACAACCTAGAAAAATCAGGAAAATCCTTGCTGAATCTACAGTCCATATCGATTGGCATTCTAAAGGGGGATAAGGACAAAAAAGTAAAGCAGTTTCACCAGCACAACAACGTTTTCGATTTTAAACTACTCCTGCTGCCAGTCGAAGTAGTAGGGTTACACTGGACCCTATTCGTTGTAAATAACGAACAACGATCAATAAAATACTACAATACGTTGGGAGTATCAGGAAGCGAAGCTCTTTCAAAGTTGGAAAATTATATGAAGAGAGAATGGGAAGCAAGATATGGAAAAACAGAGGCACCCATATACCAAATCAAAAATGTAAAGATTCCAAAAAATCTAATGGGGTTTGATGACGGCACAGTCGTATGCATGGTAGCAAACTACCTTGCATATGAAACAAAGTTAACATCATCAGTGCAAACAATAGAGGAATTTAGGACAACTCTATTCAACGAGCTGAAAAGCTACATACATAAAGAGGGCTAAAAACCCACATGAAAAAAAATTCTTAAATAATAAAATAAAATTTAATAAAAAAATGTTTTTTATAAAAAGAATACAATCTTTGCTTTTTATTCACTTAAGAAATTTCTTAAAAGGTAAACATTCTGAAGTGCGCAACATTTCGCATGGCTTTGACATTTTATTTGATTAGGATAAATTCTTCTGAGTTCCTTTAAATTTGGACAGGTAAAAAAATCTTCTACGTTTTTTACTTCTACATTTTCATTACTAAGTACTTCTTTAAGCCATTGTGCTTTTTCAATTCCTTTGACGTAGACAGTTCCATTTTGGATTTTATTTCGAAGAAATATTTTTACTTTTGTAAAATTAGTACTCCCTCCATTCCAAGTCAATCCATGATAATTATTATACAACCAATGAGCTTCTCTTTGAAGTGATGCAGGTAACAGACTCAAATTACATGGTGGTGTAACAATGAAATGATGATGATGATGTTCATCATATAGTACAGCTAATTCTTTTAGAATAAAGTCTTTATTGAATACTCCAAAGCCTTGAAAGTCCACAATAAAAGTATTCATAATAAAAAAAAAAAAGCTAATAAGTATGTTCTCGATAAATTCACTTTGTGTACTGACAAGGTTATATATCAGCACATTCAATTTAAGTCAGTTTGTGAACATCTCCCGTAATAGGATTATATTCTATTATACGATCATGAAGAATCAGACAATATACTGTTGTGGAAGAAGGGATCGCAACATTTGTTTTTAGCTCAATTTTTACATCCACAGGTCCAGTTTTAATTGATTCATTTTGTCTAGAACAATCAAATACTATAATCGGTGCCATATCTTTAAAATCTTGTCGCGATAAAAGTGGTTGTGACTCCTTTTGATAGTAGGATTCTTGGAATTTACTGTACATTTCATAGAGAACAGCATATCTGTCTAATTTAAATTTAAGATTTAAGTCTTCACGAGGGTAATATTCTGAATTTAAATGCAATTTTGCGTTACTAATATCACAATGGTCAAATTTGCTACTGTCCTTATTTCTTTGATTTTTTCTATCAGTTTGTAGAGCAATAATAACATATCTGGGCTTCTCAAGTTGACTTGAAGTTTTGACAGTCCACACATGATCAGTTGTGGTTGGTAGTGTTGGATATTCATACATTTCCCAAGTTCGAAAGTGCATTTGAATTGATTTTGATTGTATTTGTTTAAACAACGTTAGTTTATTAGAATCGGACAAGGTTATATGTGGAACTCTCCATTGTAATTTAAAAATTGAGAGTTTTAATTCTTCGTTATCTCTTGAATAATAAGAATTTTCATTAGTTCTAGTACGAATTAGAACTAATTCATGCCTTGCATTTATAATGATTTTCTTATAGTCTTCAGCGAATCCTAAAAGATTTTTTAGAGGTATACAGAAATTAAAAGTACTCGATGTGGCTGAAGTACTTGTATTAATAAACCATGATGCATTTTCTAAACTTTTACTTTCATTTTCGTTCAAGGATACGTAATTTTTTAATGTTGTTGTGATGCCAACGTTTTTATTGTTCTCAATTTGTATTCCATTGAGTTCATAATGTATTTCGTCGAAGAGAAAGGCAATACCATTATTAGTTAATTTTGATGTAGAAAAGGTTCCATCTGCTTTAGTTAGACTCCCCTCTAGATAAATGAAGCTTTCACTAGGCAAAATACATAAGTCCTGTTGTTGTATAGGGATACGTATTTCATCACTTGGATTGAATGATTGAAGAAATGGCGAATAACTATGGTACTCGATTTTAGTTATACTATTATCATAGCTAGGTCCGTTGGTAATATTTAAAATTTCATGCATATTGCTTTTATTTAAGTTTAAATCCTAATTGAAGAAGATATGTTTTGTTTTCAGGTGATAGTTTCGGTGTTGACAGTTGTGATAGTTTCGGTGTTGACAGTTTTACTGCTTTCGGTAAACTAATTGAATGATGACCTTTGGTATCTGTTATATTATTATAGATTAACATTATTTTTGTGCCTGAGTTAAATGCAATCGGATTGTTATTCTTTCTCCTCTAAAATTAACTAATTCTCCGTCTTGGTCTACAAGTTTTAAAGTAACAGTACTTATTCGTTTGACATTCACTGGTAAATAGATTACATTTTTTGGAACTTCTATGATTTTATAACCTGCTCCTGCTTCAGGTGAAAACTCATGTATTGAATGCAAAAGAATGTTATTTAAATAAGACCCGGTAATTATATTACACTCAACACGTATTACGTTTACCTTATTTATATCAACAGGTGAGTCTGATACATGTGTATCATCTTCAGAAAGAATAGTTCTACCAAAACCCAATAATTTTCCAATAGTTCGCTCCTTATTGAAATATATTTTCTCGTTTGCTAAGATTTCACATTTCATCGTGCTGCTATTTGCTTCAATACGAACTTCTGTGACAGAATTTCGTGCTATTAATTCTTCGGAAATATAATCTTGAATATCGGCGATTTCATATGTTCCTTCAGGTATCTCAATTTCATACTCCCCTATATGGAATAAGTTATTGCGTTCATCAATATTCGGTATAGAATTATACGAATGAAAATCAATTAAGCCACAAACGTAGTCTTGATCTAGATTTATAGGTGGAAAATAGTCGACAGATAGAACAGAAGTTGTTCCGCTAAGTGTAAGTGTCATCGACATGATGATAAAAAATACAATGAATTATTTGTACTTAAATCTTTTTATTTATTTAAAAAAATAACAATCATATAAAAATTTCAAACATAAATGCCCACAATTAAAAGAGTCATAACTTTGATATTGTTTATAATTGTAGTTAATGTTTTCACCTAAATAATTAATAATTTCAACAGGAGGCTGAAGATTCCCAAAGCTATCAAAATATTCGATTTGTTTACCTTTTTTATAATACGCTACCCAATGTGTTCCAGAACTATTTGAAGAATCAAGATTAACAATTCCGCACTCATTTTTCATTGGTTTACTCTTTGGTAAATTGTCACGCATGAATACACCACGAAAATTTGGAAAATTTTTTTTAGCAAAATTTGATAAATCTATTTCATTTAATGCACGATTGGGTAACGTACTTAGAAGTTTTTTGGCTGAGGTTGTACATAAAGTCCAAATCCTTTTTTATAAGGTTTAATGTGTAAACCTTGTCCTTGTCCAATGGCATAAGATTCCATTTTAAGATTGTGACGTTGTTTTTCCTCGAGGTCTTTTTTAGCAATACTTATATCGTTGACAGCTTTAGCTACTCCTGCAGCTCCACCTGTTAAAGCTCCAAGAGCTGATAACCCCGCGAATAGAGGAACGAGAAAGGGAATAGCTCCACCCAATTTTGGTACAGGTATAACTCTAGGTATTTTAATTTTATTATTGTTTTTATCAACTGACTTTTTAGCAGAAGATAATGCTGTTTTTATAGTTTTTTCTAAACATACAGATTTTTTACGCTTCTTAAGATTATTCTCAATCAATTTAATCATTCTCTTAAAGGTGAGTTTTTTGGATTTCATATTGTCTTTCTTTTTAATTTTTTGCTTTGTTGTTTTATTTCTTAAGTTCGAACAACCCATACCAAATTTAACTTTACCCTTCATAAGGTTAGTAACTAATAGTGCATTTGCTCGTTCAACTATATTAGCGTCTTTCGATTTAACACGTTGCCAGGCCTTTTCAGATAAAATCTTATCAGCTATGTGTCGATCGGATGTATTTTTAAATTTGGAATAAGATATATCATGCTCTTTGCACGCTTGATCAAGTAAATTTATTCCAGAATCACCTCGAGCTATACGTTCTTGTAGTTTTGTTCCGGGTCCACAGTACTGATAACCAGATAGATGTAGTTCAAGTGGAAGCTTGTTTATTAATGTGTTTAATAAGCCTTCGCCTTTTCTTATATTTGGTTGAATGTTTGATTTCTTTTTTGAATAATCAAACATTTTTTGTATTTAGGAATGTTTGCAATAGAATGATCCGACACAGTATGACCGTTTTTTAAATATATACTTCATTTTTATAAGAAATTATTTAGTTTTCATCATAATGCGTTTTGTTGAACAAGCATGCCGATTGCCAATAAAAAATGTCGATCTTACTAAAACTGATAAAGCAAAGAAAAAGCACAGTGAATTATTTCCAAATAGTATAAGAGGTTTAATTACTGGACCTTCAAACTGTGGAAAAACTAATGTCATGATGAGTTTACTACTACAACCAAATGGATTAAAATTTGAAAATATATACCTATATTCTAAATCCCTACATCAGCCAAAGTATACATTTTTAGCTAAAGCTATAAAACCAATAAAAAATATGGGTTTCTTTACTTTTTGTAATAACAGTGATGTTACTACACCTGAAGAGGCTAAACCAAATTCAATATTTATTTTTGATGATATTGCTTGTGAAAAACAAAACACAGTACGAGAATACTTTAGTATGGGCAGACATCATCACATCGATAGTTTTTACTTATGTCAAACGTATACAAGAATACCGAAACACTTAATTCGAGATAACGCAAACTTTCTCATCATCTTCAAACAAGACGAAATGAATTTAAAACATATTTACAATGATCATGTGAATTCAGATATGACGTTTAAATCATTTCAAAACGTGTGTGCAGAGTGTTGGAATACAAGTTTTGGTTTTATGGTTATCGACAAGGACAGTTCCTTGAATGAAGGTCGTTATAGAAAAGGCTTTGACTGTTTCCTTAAGCTATAAAATAGATTATATTTATACTAATCATATCATATGTATAGAATTGTTCGGTGAGAACAGTACAAAGAAGTTAAGAGAGCAGTTTATAACAGTTAAAATCGGTTTAATCCAGTTATGAGACCAGTACAAAGCAGTTAAGAGAACAGTTTATAACAGTTAAAACGGTTTAACCACACTTTTGAATATCAGTATAGTAATGTTATATGAAAGCAATATAGAACAAATTAACGAAGAAATTATATCAGTACAAAGTGAATCAAACAAGTTCGAGAAATATTATTCGTCAGTTAAAACTAGTAACCTTAATATCAAATTCAATCTAAAACCCTTTGAGCGAATTATCCAACAACTACGAAATATATTCACCTGTTGCTTATGTGAGAAAAAATAAAAAAAATATCAATATGCTAAATACAGACGTAAAAGTAACAGAAGAGTTGATTAAAACTACAGACGCTCTCCGAAAGAAATATAGAGCTCTTAAAATTGGTAGAGAAGCTTACGAAACTCAAATTGAGGAAACTCTGAAGCCTATTACCAAGCCACTAAACGAATTGGTAAAAAAATCACAACAAAAAGAGGACTATCAACCAGATCACTTTGTTGAAATTAAGAGTCGTCCAAAGAAAATAAAACTCAACTCTGAACAAAAGTCACAACAACAACAACAACATGAAATTGATCTTGTGAAGAAACAACTTAACACGGATGACTTCGAAACACCTAACACTTCCACTACATTGGATGATTTATTAACTGTTTCAGGTAACAATTCTTCAAAGAAAAAGAAAATAAATCTTCGTAGATTAACCGATCAGATATCAGAAGAACAAATTCACCAACTACCCCAAGAATATAAAGATCTATTTATAAATAATTCCAATACGCTAGATAAAACGTATGGTTTATATTTCAAACATGGAAAATGGTACATTGGTAATGGAGAGCTTAGTATTCTTGATAAAAATATTAAGATTAAAAATAATATTTTTGAAGGTACAAGTGGACTGTATGAACTTTTATTTAAGAAAAACCCTAATAAAAACACTTACACTGATACAGATTTAAAAAATTACAAAACCATCTTAATTGACACCAATGCACATAGAATCGGTAATGATTCACAAAATCAAATACATGGGAATCGTGGGTATAAATATAGAAACATAATAAAAAAAATATTAGGGTTATCTGATAATGTAACAGCACAATCATCATCAGCATCACCAATATCATCATCACATCAGCTATCGGCTTCAGGAAGTGGTCTAATGCAATTTTCAAATTCCAAGAAAGAATATATATATTGGGATGATCCTAATGAGCTAGTAGATCGAATAAGACTTCTTATTGCTTCACAGCAAGCAGGACACAGTAATCACTCTAACGAAATTATTTCAATTATCGAAGAACTTAAAGAATCCAATATTATTGAATAAGCAAAAAATGGGTGTTGATAAGTTTGGCCGTTATTCGCATAGAGCAGCACCTAGGGGAGCTAGAGGAGAAAAAGGCCCGCCTGGTGTAGAGGGGAAGCAAGGATTACCCGGACCACCTGGACCACCTGGAGAAGGTTTTCTTATAACCGAAAATAACGATTTCAATATAAACCAGAAACGATTGCAAAACCTTCATGAGCCAGTAGAACAGACAGACGCTGCTACAAAACACTATGTTGATCAAGAAATAGCTCAGATGAAAAAATACTTTCAAGATGAATTTGCTAAGACTATGAAAAATTCCATAAAATAACATTAATCATCGGTGAAACATTGAACTTAGAGGTTTTACATCATGTCTAATAATATTAATTATAAAATAATAGTAGAAGAAATCACGAAATTTCTTGAGGAATACAGCCAAATTATTCTAGAAGAACACCATGAGCAATTACTAAGAACCATAGTTTTCTTTAAACAATTCGTCAATGTTTCCTGCAAGATTTCGAATCACGGATGTCATTTTCAGAACTGTCCTTGGTCTTCGAACCTATGCCGAGATGGACCTGACACATGTGCATGTTACATGCTTGATGATAAATTAGTTAGAATAAAAAAAATTATGGCATTGTATAAAAGATTGAAATAAGAAACAAATAAATTATATTAAAACATACATAAACAGCAAATACATTAATTTTTTAGCATTCAAAATAAATATGAATAAAAGAGAAGTTGTCGAGGAACTTCACAAACCTACTCGTAAAAATTTTCCAAAGAGACGAGTCGTTATCAAAGGTTTAGACGAATTGTGGCAAGCAGATTTAGTGGAAATGATTCCATATTCATCAGAAAATAAAAATTTCAAGTATCTTCTCACAGTCATAGATACTTTTTCTAAATTTGCTTGGGCTACTCCTATTAAAAATAAAACCGGTTTTGAAGTTACTTCTGCTTTGCAGAACATATTCAATAAAGGTCGCAGGCCAAAGAATTTACAAACAGATGATGGCAAAGAGTTTTTCAATCGTACATTTCAAAAGCTAATAGAAAAATATAATATAAATCATTATTCAACCTATACTCATCTAAAAGCTTCGATTGTTGAAAGATTTAATCGAACCTTGAAAACTCATATGTGGAAAGAATTCGGAGTTAATGGCAATTATATGTGGATAGATATCATAGCTAAACTTACAGGAAAATATAATAATTCTAAACATCGTACAATTAAAATGAAACCATCTGAAGTTAATACCGCAAACGAAAAACAACTACTCACCAATATTTATGATTACATTAAAATACGTGTAAAACCTAAATTCAAGGTTGGAGACTTGGTCAGAATAAGTAAATACAAACATGTATTTGAAAAAGGGTACACTCCCAATTGGACAACAGAAATTTTTAAAATAGTTAAAATTAAAATCACTAATCCGATTACATATTTGCTAGAAGATTATCAGGGGAACCCAATTAAAGGTGGATTTTATGAACTAGAACTTCAAAAATCAAAATTTCCTGATACGTACTTAATTGAAAAAGTGCTGCAAAAGAAAAAAAACAAAATATTTGTAAAATGGTTGGGATTTTCTTCCGATCACAACTCCTGGATACCTATTCAAAAAGTAAAGAAATAAAAAACTTGTATATATTAATTTTTAATAATAAACAAAAGCTTTTATTTACATAAAATCAAAAAAAATTGTTTTACTGCGTTTAAAATAAACATTAATATTCTTAATTAAGAAACACTCATTGTATAAGTTTGTTTCATTGTTTTGAAATCTATTAATTCGACATCAGATTTATACTCAAGATCCTCTTTCATAAAGACTTCAACTTCTCCATTACTTAAAACCCTCTCTGTTTCATATTCGTGATATTCATAACACTTAATGTTCAGCGTGCGTAAATTATAATTACTGTCATATGAGCATCGGATAGTAAGTGTCTGGTAATCGTTAAACTCCAGTTTGAAATGCCTATAAAATATGTCTTTACTTTGAATGATTCCTGATATTTCAATCTCCTTTTTTATCAAGTCTTGCCTAAATTTTTCGATTGCTTCGTCCACAGTAATGACTTTACTTTCCTCATTTTTCATTGTTGTTGTTGTTGTTGTTGTTGTTCTATGCGTAGTCAGTGCATCTTGTACGTCATTTTGGAATGATGTATCTACATTTGATGCATTTTTAAGGATTCCAGCTGGATAATACGATAACAATTTAAATGACAATCCTATTGTTACTGTATCATTATTAGGCAAGTTCAATGCAAACGATAGATTATTTGAAGCGTTTGATTGATTTAAATCAATACCTATCGGAAGCGGTATTCCGAATATAAAATGTGGTAATATTGTACATATAACGAACAATAAATAGTTAGACATTTTCTGAAATAATTTTAAACTAACTTGATGGAGTGTTTGTTTACCAAAAGATATTTATAGACTGATTAACAAATGAAAAAAAAAATTAAATTTATAGTCTTACAATACGACAGGTAAATGTAAACTACATAATTACTCATAATTTTAATGAACAATAAATTATAAAACTGAACGTTATACCTTATCATTATTCATTATTCATCAACCACCCATTTCTATTCAATTTTATTTTTAATTTCAATGTATCTGACTCATTCATTATTAACATACTATTTAAAATTCTTCTTATCTTCTAAAACCCATTTTGAAATTTCAAACTACAACCGCTTTGAATTCTCAACGTTATTTTATTATTATATCATACCTTATCACCAAAAAATATTTAATAATTTATTCTTCAACCCCCATTGCACTTTTTTTTTTTTTTAAATCGCCTAACCGACTCATTCTCATTTACCAACATACTATTTGCAAATTCTTATCTTCTATAAGCATAGCATTTTTTATGAAATTTCAAACTACATTTGATTTCTCATCATTTTATACAAGCGCCGGTCGCACGCGTCACATGCCTCCAAACACCCAAAATCCTTAGCATCTGACCGCAACTCATTGCCGTAACCTGCTTAATTAACTGCTTATCACCTCTCTCACTCTAACATAGTGCTACCTCTTTAATTGCTCCTCAACAGTTTCCTCAATATTTTAAATTTGAATTTTCAAATACTACTTTCCCCGCCAAAGCAACCAAACAGTTTCCTCTTTAATCTTTTTTTAATTTTATTTTTAAATTCATTGCAACTGACTCATTCATTACCATCTCAAATTTATTTTTAATTTCATTGTATCTGACTCATTCATTATTAACATTACTATTTAAAATTCTTATCTTCTAACCCAATTTGAAATTTCAAACTACAACCGCTTTTGAATAATTATTATTATTATTCTCATTTTATACAAGCGCCGGCCGCACGCGTCACATGCCGACAAACAAACTTCAAACAATTACTCGCCGACAACATAACACTAAATCCTTATCGTCTCACCACAACTCATTGCCCTAACCGCAAAATTAACTGCTTATCACCTATCTCACTCAAACATAGTGCTATCTCTTTCTGGCTCAGAATTCCCAGTCTCAAGTGACCTAGTTACTACTATGGTATGATTGTCGTCTTGGAGGGTTTTATTGATAATCCTACAGATAGACACCATTTCCGTGTAATTGTTAGTCCTCTTTGGATTACCTACGGCTATGATAGCAACATCATCATGGAGAATATACCTTGGGAGGTAAGATTTTCTAACAATTCATCCACTACAAGACTCTTCAACAAGGGTGATAATACACCACCCTGAGGACAGCCTCTTGTTGTGATTACTTTTTTTTACATTTTGTCCTTTTTGTGACACTATGTTTAGTGCCTAACATTTCCATCTACTTATGGTGATGGGTACGCATTTCCTAACAAAAGTTGTACCTACAGCCTCGTGGGATGTGTTGTCGGAGGCTCCCTCTATGTCTAAGAACGCATCTAATATTCTATCTTTTTTCTATATTTTGGGAATAAATATTAGCTTTCCTGTTCTCCATATACTTGGTATATACCCAAACGCAATGCTACTACGAAGAATATTAGTGAAGAATATTGTTAATGACACAGAAACTGAAGATATTGACAATGAATGATAAAAAAAAATTATTATACTAAAGTTAATTTTTCTGTTTTTTTTCTGTATTCAAATAAAAAATTATTCACTCGTAAATAAAAAAAACCTCTGATTACATATCATGGATTATGCCTACGGGGGAAAACATGTAAAAAAAACGCGCACTGCATTCTACCTCGAAGGTGGTGAGGAAACGAGTGCATCGTCATAATATATTCGCTTTCTCAGTGCTCTACTCCGAAAACGGTTAATTTTACAGAAAAATGCAGGAGACATTTTTTGTAGACAATTTCACGACAAACAATTTTTAGAATGACCTTTATTGACCTCTGAGCAATAGATCGCGAGATATTTGCGAAAAACTGATTTTTGTGACCTTTTGACCCCTATAACTTTTTTAGCCGGCACGATATCAATGTTGATTTTTCACATCTTCATTACAATTACGGTATTGTAAAGGTGTATACAAAAATTCAGCTCACTAGGAATTTTTCCGCAGATAAAACCTAAAATGACTGGACTATTTGAACTCAGGAGCGTAGATATCGCGGTATCAGCCGTATCAATGATACGGGGCCCAAAGATTTATTGGGGCGGTGGGTACGCGCCTGTTGTATGCAATTTGTGTGAAAACTTCGTGAGACGGGTATACTAGTGGAAAACACTCATGGTCCCCGTCTTCGGGCTACGGTGCGCAGAGACGAGAATGTAGCTGCTGTAACAGAAAGGGTAAGATTCACGAACATCAAATTGCCATCGATCTCAAAATTTCTCGCACTAGCCTGAGGGGAATTCTGCACAAAGATCGCGGATTATTCCCTGATAAGATTAAATTGACTCAGTTATTGAAGGCGCACCACCATCTGCTTCGTTATCGCTTCGCAGTTTGAGCTTTAGAGTGGCTTGAATTAGACAACGAATTTGAGTGAAAAATCATCTTCTCTGAGGAGGCGCATTTTCGTCTCGGCGGCTACATTAACAAACAAAATTGCCACATCTGGGGTTGGGAAAACTCGCACGTTATTGTCCAGAAACCAATGCATCAACAGAGAGTGACAAGTTGGTTTGGATTGTGGAGCGGTAGCACCATTGGAGCATTTTTTGTTTTCGAAAATGAGGATGGGAACAAAGTTTTGGTCAACAGTTGGCGTTACAGAGCCATGTTAACCGACCTTTTTTTTCTGAAATAAGACATTGAATTGGACAATAGGCTGTCCCGTTAAATTTTTTTTGGAGTATCTTAACGAAAGACCCCGCAAAAGTTGCGTATTGAATAGCTTATAACAGAACAAAAAAAACAAACAAAAAATCGGAGGGTACTTTTGGGCCTCTACCGCCCGCTGAAATCTTGAAAAAAAGCAAAATTTTCTTTATTTTTATATAATTTTTTTTTTAACTTTCTTTCAAGATTATCTTAATGAAAGACCTCGCTATATTTGCATATTGAATAGCAAATATCGGGATAAGAAACTGAAAAAAAATCGAATGGTACTTTTGGGCCTCTACCGAACTCTGAAATTATTTTAAAAAAAAATATTTTTTCTTCTTTTTTAACATTTTTTGGGAATTAATTATGTAGGTTAATTATTTATTATGAAGATTTTTATATAAATATAGATATTCTATCAACAATTTCTGCAGGTATCTACTTGACTGACTGTTTTAGTAAAAAACAGAAAACCCACCAAAAATCATTTTTATTCATAGAGCTTAGAGCAAAAAAACGCTCAGATTTTCCCAAGTATCATAAAATCTATAGGTTTTCCGCAAACTTGTCATTGAGTTTTATTTTTATCAGATATTATTACGTCGTTCATTAAAAACATATTAAAACGGTATACGAGATACTAGAGCTGTGTAAATCGTTCATTTCAAATGATCGAATCGTTCAACAATCGATTACAAAAATGATCCGATCTTTTCAATCAATCGATCATTCGATCATTTTCATTTCACTGAAATGTTTCAATACTGTTCCTATTCGATATTAATTTCGATTTCGATGATAAGATTGACTTGTGGCTTTGATAGTTCTCACAAAATACTCTATGATGAGGCTACTTCATGGATTAAAAAGTGTCAAAAAATTCAAGAAAAAGATATTTTATTTGTTGCTTCGGAAAAGAGCAATTTTAGGGCTTTCGGCTAACATTTGGTACGAAATATACTTTGTACATCATAACTGAATTCGTCCTCTATTCGTCAAGTCATAAACTGTCGAATTCCATCAAAGGATGGCTACGATGTCAATGGATTAAAAAACGTCTAAAAATGCCAAAAAAAAGAGATTTTATTTGTTGCTCCGGAAAAGTGCAATTTTAGGGCTTTCGGCTGACATTTTGTACGAAATATACCTTGTACGTCATAACTGAATTCGTCCTCTATTCGTCAAGTCATAACCTGTCAAATTCCATCAAAGGATGGCCACGATGCCGATGGATTAAGAAACGTCCAAAAATCCACATTAAACATACCGGATCCTGATACATCAAATAACATCAGTTCAACCCAACAATTGTTTTTGCGGCCTACAACATCAACGACCAACCCGATCAATCATGTTGTTCAATGCCGAGTTCAACCCAGAAGTTCCAGTCCACCGTCCGTTTGGCGTTCATAATCCACGTTGATTGAATCGGAAGAAATGGAATCAAGTAAATCATGATTAATCGAGTCAACTGATATCGAAAATCGAGACTCATTGAAATGATTGAGATTGAAATAGAAAATCGAGAATCCAGAATCGAGAATCATGTAAATGATTGAGATTGAGATCGATTAAAATGATTGATTTCGATCATCAATACTTTTCGATGATCGGATCAAAAAAATTGAATCGATCCCGATTGACACAGCTCTACGAGATACGTCGAAAAGATCCAATGTTGCATCGTATGTCACGACGTTTTTGTTTTGTGTCGTGTATTGTTCTTGTAACTCTCTAAGAAAAACTGTTTTATTTTATTTTGTGTTAAGTTGTCTTGATTCTCTGAAAAATATTTTAAACGTAAAATCAAAATGAGTTCTGGACCTCGTCGACAAGAAACAAGGCATCTTTTTCGGCACCTTTAGTGAACTAACCAAAATAAGTTACCAACACTAAAAGATGTAATCAGATATGTCCTTTTCGTACAAAGTGATCTCAAAACGAAAAACAATGGCAGGAATCCATCTAATTCCGAAGTTTTTGTGATTGTAAGTACAGAAATCGAAAAGATATCGAAGAATGCCTCGATTCCAATTGTGTGTCATAGTCGAATAATACAAATAATAAAAATCCACTTTGATAAATACATGACACTTAAAAGATACCCAAATTGGAAAAAAAAAATAGAAGCTATCACAACAGATTGCAAGATGTTATTGCATTTTCAAACACAACATTCATTGACATTGTATCGTGTAAGTGTGATTCCTTTAATGACTGTCATTGTGTAAAGTATAAAAAAGTGCCTTTTAGTCAAAGATCATTTTTAGCGGACCAGAGAAATGACAGAAAAATGGTGATCAGTGCTATCGACGAGGTTGGAACCCAACAAATTCAAAAGCTACTAGATAGAAAGCGTAGTGCATTAGGTATTTAAAAAAGCTGAATGTACTACGGTATCAACTTATTCCGATACAGTTGATCCAAACGAAACTTTAGATAAAGTCAATCCAATCGAAGTAGTGCAGCCATAGCTCTTTTTATCTGAGCCCTAAACGCAGGTACAGGAAAGGAAATAAGTAACTCAATGCTCAATTTTTTCAAAGAAAAGGGATTCGATTTAAGAAAATTCTTTGCATTGGATCTGGCGGCACTTCAACTAATACTGGCTGGAAGGAGGGATAATTCACTCTTTAGAAATGGAATTAGGTCGACCATTACAGTGGGCAATATGCTTACTTCATGCGAATGAATTGTCACTACGATATGTCTTCACGAAGTTAGATGGATCTGCTTCGGGCCCTATTGGTAAGTCATTAACCGATTGCGAACTTAATGATGTTGCTCTATTTTCACCTGTGACCGGAGATTGTACCCGAAATCGAGCAAGAAATCGTAGATCAATTGAGTACTGAACAAAAATATCTTTTCGAAATGTGTGGAGCTATAAAAACAGGTTACTGTTCTCCCGCACTAGCGAATTGACAGCCTGGAAAAATGACACATTCAAGATAGGTCACAACAGCAAACAGAATCCTTCGACTTTACATTAGTTTAAGTAACTTTTCTGAAAATCTTAAAAGTTTTGTGAAGTATAACATGAAAGTGTATGCACCAGTGTGGTTTTCGATAAGAAACAAACCCTTATTGATAGATGGCCCGCAACATGTTTTTGAACTCATCTCTTTTTCAAGATGGCGGCCAGACAACCTTAAATCAATAGTTGATCCTGTCATTGAAAGAAATGATTTTTTCGCACATCCAGAAAACGTTTTAGTGGCAAAGCTCTTCGACGAAAGGGAATTTTTAAGCCACCAAACATTAAATTTAACGTTGTGGACTACATGTCAAATTAGTCCACCACCTTGCCTAGCTGAGTTGACTGATGATGAACTTTCATTTCTGGTGCAAAGAAAAGAACTAGAAATACCGGAATATCCTTGTCACACGCAAAGTGTCGAAAAGTGCATCAAATCTGTGACCGACGCAAGCCAATGTGTTATAGGACCAAAGTCGAGAGAAGGACTTATAAGAAATAAAATAGAATCACGAAGCAAAATGCCCTTTTTTAATTTCAAAGGTCAATTTTTAACTTTCGCAATAAAAATATATTTAGTTATTTTTTTAAGTCCTTTTTTGAACTTTTTTTATTTTTTTTTTCAAGGACACTAAAATATTTCTTACTTAATCTTAACTTTCATTTAATATATCAAGTCAATAAATAAAAATAAAAAAAAGAATACAAAAATATAGTCTTTTACTTTAAGTCTAAAGATCTTTAAGCCGCGGTAGAACCCTAAAAGTCATGTCCAAATCAAAATCAGAATCTACTCGTTAATATGCAACTTTTGATACCACTTTCGATAAAAAATTCGAGAATTTTTTTTTCTTCATACAACGACAGAACAGCCTATTGGACAACCTCTGGTTCATGCATGATGGCGTGCCATGCCACATAGCCCATGACACAATCTTTTGCGCAGCAAATTCCCAAATTGTGTGTTATCAGCCGTCTTCGCAATATCGATTAGCGCCTTGAAGCTGCGATTTGACCCCTTTGGACTCTTTTCGTGTGGAATTGTGAAGGACCGATGTTATGCCAACAATCCGGAAACGATTCAAGCACTTAAGACGAATATCGTTCAAGCAATCCGTGAGCTACAGCCAGAATCCATCAACAAGAACGTGGGCAATTGAAGTGACAGAATGCGCTCCTGCGAAGCCAGCCGAGGTAGCCACTTGGACGACGTTGTGTTCCATAATTAATAGGAATGTTTGCTCTTACTAAAAAAGTCATAGTACATGGAATAAATTTAGTTTTGTTCATTTTTAAAGAGAAACTTGTATTTGGCCCAACCTGTAGGGCGAGCATTAGCGAAAGCGGAGAAGATTAAAAAGGAGTTTCCAATGCGAATCAGTTTTGAATTTCTACACTTCTTTCACAATTAGAGAGAAAATCAAGGGGTCAATTCTCTATCTGTGAAACTGTGAAGTGATAAGTTTTGTCCGAACTTCACAGGCTAAGCGATTCACAATTTATGAAAAACTATTATCTAATAAAATGTCAATTTTTTTCAAATATCAAATTTGTTTTCACACTCAAACGATTTTGTGAAAAGCCCTGATAAAACATTGAAGTTATAAACAAACTTAAGCTCAAAAATGACATAAAAATGAAAGCATTTTTTATTTAGTACAAGTTTTGACAAACATTTATCAGAATGAGTTCAAGAATTGCATAAGGTGAGTTCATGAAAAGGAAAAATGAAAAATGGCTGTGAACACTGAAATGATAAATTTCTTATCACTTCATAGTTTCACAGATAGAGAATTGGCTCACTGAACTAGTAAGAAAAATTCACATTCCTAAAGAAAGAATATGTTAACTTAGCAAATCGTTCGAAACTGCTAGAAGTTCTTCGAGTATTAAGGTTGAATTTCTCAAAGCAAAGAATGTAACTGAATATTTCACTGGACAGTATCTTTTAACGAAACGAAAGTGTAATTCCAATACTTGAGCAGGTTGTCCAAGAACCCACTCTAGTCTTTTAGATAGAATTAAAAAACAGAGCTTCAAGAATGATAAGTAATATAAGTGTAACAGAAAAAGTTGCATCGCTTGTGCACCACCACAATGATATATTTCTTCCATTACCTTACCGTTATTCTTAAGCACTGTTTGAGTGAAATAACCAGTTCCCTTTCTCTCCTTTAAACAATTCAATCGAAATACTCCCGCTTCACGGAATACCCATCAGTTTACCCTTGAGCTCAACTTCAAACGTACTTCTAAATTCAGAGAATCCTTCTTTACCCAAACTACACGAATGATGAAGCCTTTACCCAGCCCAATATTTCCCTCCTATTAAGATATTCAGACACTCACAACCAAGAAACGTTTTTAAAGCACATGTGTTAAGATCGGGATTTCCAAATTGGCTTGCCTATTTTTATGACGTTTCTTAGTGACTACTCACCGTAAACAAAGAATTGTCAATTCCACCAGCAAAAGACATATTTTTCCATGTAACAATGACTGCGTGTTTAGGTACAAATGTCTCTGCGCCAACAACCCCTTCACGAATATCCCACATGAGACGTTCACGTACTTCAGCGCCAAATCTATCAGTTCGAGTCATCAAATCACGTTCCATTCTGAAACAAAAAACAATATTTTTATCAAACAAAGCATATAAAAAAATTGTCAAATAAATAAGCTTATATGCATCTAAAAATAATTTAAAATTTTGTTTATGATTTTCAGCTAAATTAAAGCAATTTGAATTTCAAAGATGTCGTGAGCCATCTTTGTGTGAAATTTTAAATGATTTTGTCACTTTAATGCTACGGTTTAAGTGCCTTAGAGGTGGTTTAATCAAATCATGTTAAGAAACCGTCTTTAAGCTCTTAAAGTTAATGAGCTATTTTGCCACAGAACGTGCTACAGCCTAATGAAAATCCTTATTATGAGCTCATAAATTGTTTTATTGTAATTTCCATTACTTTCATTTGAAGTTTAACCATGTTCTTAAGAAGCAATTTACAATCTTACCTATGGGAGAATCTGAACTTTTATTTTTCACCAATATTGAATCATGGGTTTTTATAGGTGCTGTTTACTGTCACACTATCACAGTCACTACGGAGGATAGTATTTCCTTATGAATTTTGATTCCAGGTTGAATAAAAATAGCTTTTTTCATGATGAAGTATATGTAAATAAAATCAAGTTTGGGATTTAAAAGGTAGAACTGTCAGTGTGTCTATCAAAATACCAAGAATCTTCAAATTTATTCACAGGTTACCATGGCACAAACTTGTTAATTATGCATGCATTGCTTGTACTCGTATTTTCATAAAAATACTAGCAAATCGGATATGTTGAAGAGGAGTATATGGTGCTTACATGAACTTAAAAACATCGCCTCGTAATCGGGATGAGCCTGATTTCTTATATTATGCGTAGAAGTTGAATTTATTATTCCTTGGTGAGTACATTCAATTTGCTCGTTGTGTTTATCTTCGTGATATTGTTTATTTATTCCTACCAAGTTGTAATCCTTGAAAATGTTTTGTCAGATTTTGTAAGTTGTATATTTTTGAGCGTTTATATAAAGATATTTATGAACATCATATTTAATATTATTTTAAGAAACGTTTAAAATGAGTTGTTTGGTGGTTTTGTTCGTTAAAGTTTTCGCTCGTAATTCCTTAAGGTGTTTTAATATTAGACTGTCGATTGTCCTGCCTTCCTTCCTTGAAAAACTATCAGGAAATATTAAATATGTACGAGCTCTAACCTCCGAGCTGATCTATCGATTGATTGCTTTACACAAAATCACCAAACTAGAAATAGCTACGAAAACGCTTGGAAAAAATACCAAGAAACTTGACCTACAACAGCAATTCTGTCATCCTTAACCTCATTTTACCTTTTCTTACTTCGAGAAATACTTTAAAACGTAGTTGAGGGGATCGTAGTTCCCCTTGACATAAATGTAGTGTATTGGACTGTCATGCAAACGGTCTGGGTTCAATTCCCAGCGGCTTCATAAATGTCATTCGGGAATTTACTTCCTCTTGCGAGGAAGTGGCGAATCCTCCAGGAATATCTCTTATCATTAAAATTGATTCTTATCTCGGCCGTTCGAATTCGGCAGAAACATGTAGGTACCCTCCATTTCAGCAAACACGCACAAAAATAGTTGAAAGTTGTAAGTCGCTAGATTTGGGCTCTCTAAGAGCCGTAATGATCCTTATTAATTTATATATTTTTTGAGGGGGTTCCTTAGAAGTTACGGGTCAAGATTTGAATAGGTACATTTTTTTAAAAAATTCTTAAAAAAGGACAATAGATACATGATAACGGGACTTAATTTTCTAGTTAGTTGGTTTGGTTGAAATTACGACCACAGGCAGTCTAGCTCTGTGATTCAATTAGCGCTGAAGTATACGCCATTTTGATAAGATAACCTGTGGATGGAAATGATATGGTGAATTGTGGACATTCTCACGGAGTCATCTAGTTTATATTGAGTTCAAAATAAAGTAATGTACTAAATATTGCTGCGTCTTTTTGTAGTGTTGCCTATTGTATAATTTCACTCAACAAAACCCCCACGTGCAACCGAAACCATTACCACTGTGGCAAACTAGGTAGTTTGTTGACAGGTACAGGAAAAAGCAATTAATCCGACTAAGCCACTTTGCACAATAAACCTCCGCGAAAGCCCTTATTCCGCTAATACGCTAGCTTGCGGTCTAAGGAATCAAACAGATGGAACTGAAGTTCGCTCTAGAACCCTTTCGTCGTGTTGAGAAAATGGATCAAATCTTTGATCTTTAGTTTGGAAAGTTCGTCAATGTCTTGAATTGATAGTTCGTCAATGAATGAATTGTGCTAAAATATTGGCCAGAGAAGGGCGTGTCTCCAGAGCTACGACTTTGAGTGTCGTGTGAAATTCCTAGCTTTGCTGGATGCATTCCTGTTCGTCAGTGTCCGCTACAGGAAGCAACGAACCTATGTCTTGTCTGGGTCTGAATATTAGATCAAGTATTCGGTGTTTATTATAGTCGGCCAAATATTGTTTCAACATTAACATTTATTACTCCGATCTAAATGTTGACTTATTCGTGAAGTGAGTCATGAAGGGCTGACCTTGCCCAGCACCTGGTCTGCCTATTCATTCCCATAAATGCCACTATTACTCGAAAACCAGATGAGAGTGACACTGAGGTTAATATTCAGCGTAGCAAATTCATTCCGGAATTGCTTGACCAATTTGCAGGATATTGTGATCATGACTAAAAGCAGACAGGACTCTCCTAGTATGCTTGGTCAAGTTTATATTACCTTACGGACCTAGAATCCTTCTGTCGCTTAGTATGGATAAGCTCAACTTTCTGATTTAGTCTTGTACGCCAACATCAACGAATGATTTTAGAATGGTAAGAATGTTGTTGAGAGCCTCTTTTAAATCTAAAGAGGTAGTATTCTTTGTAGTTGCTATTTGTCTTAATTGTACGCAATACCCGTGAAACGGCGTTTTCATACGGAGGCTGTTTGAAAAGTTCTCGGCCTAACATAGAAGGCGTTGTTTTAATAAATAACTTTTAATTCCTCAAACAGCCTTATATATATAATAATTGTATGTGAAGTTTCATTAAAATTGGTCGCATACTTATATCAGTGCAATTTTTTGTTTGAACGAACCTATTGCTAACAACGAAAATGGAAAAAAAATGAAATTAGAGCCGTCATTAAATATATTTGGTCAAAAAGAATATGATACCAAATCAAATTAATGAGACATTGGGGAAATCTGCACCTTCGTATTCCACCTTCAAAAAGTGGGCAGCCTTATTTAAACATGGCAGACAGAGCGTCGAAGATGATCGCAGAAGCGGAAGGCCAATAACTTCCACCTCTTCAGAAAACGTCGATAAAGTTCATAAAATGGTTTTAGACGACCGAAGGTTAAAAGTGCGAAAAATCAGCAACACCATGGGGATCTCTTCTTAACGGGTTTACCACATTTTGACCGAAGAATTGGGGTTGAAAAAATTGTCCGCAAGGTGGTAGCCGCGTTTGCTGAGCGAAGAACAAAAATTCAATCGAGTTGAAATCTCTAGAGAGAATCTAGCGTTATTTCGGAGGAATACCAGCGATTTCTTGAGAAGATTCATTACCACCGACGAAACATGGATTCATCACTATATTCCTGAGACGAAAGAACAATCAAAACAATGGAAGCATAGCGGTTCTCCTTCACCGAAGAAAGCCCAGTCGTGTGCTTCAGCTGGGAAAGTGATGGCGTCAGTCTTTTGGGATTACAAGGGAATTATTTTTATTGATTACCTTCCCAAGGGCCAAATTATCACTGGTCAATACCAGGGATGGAAAATGAAATTTTTCAATTGTACTGAAATCTGGAATAAAATTGTACTGAAATGATGTCAATTGTACCGAAAACGAATTTTGTATGAACAAAAAAAAAAACAATAATTCAACTATTTAAAAGTTTTCCAAAGTATTTTATTTAAAAAAAATCAAAGCAGTAATGATTGCCTTCTTATAAAAAATATAAATAAATATAAATAGTTCCACAGAAAAAAATACTGGCGCAAAATTTTAGTTGAATTATAACGATGTTAAAGCTGTTTTAGTATGAAACTAAAGTTAAAATGACGATTTTGCAAATTTTAATAATATGGCGTCATACTTTCTCTACTACCCTTTTATTAAAGTTAAAAGTTAAAACAACCGAATACCTATTTTATTTTTTTTTAGTATCATGCCATGTATTTGCAAAAGCCACAAAACGTCTGTTTGCTTAGTTTTTTTGCAAGAGCTGTCATTGTTTTAGGTTTATTTATTAAGAAAGTTGTTTAAAATTAAGAATGAGTTAGTAAGCTACTTTAAAGTTAGCAAATTGTTAAGTAGTATCATACTTTAGTACTTTATAATATGCTGTTTAAAATTTTTGCGCCACTATCTTCATTTTAAAGTGCATAACTATTGTATTGTATTGTAATGACGAAACTAAATCTTTTACTTGTCCATTTTTGCGACACCAGCTAATACAAAAAAAAAAATGAAATATAAAACTAAAATTCACAAATTCAATATCTTAAAAATGCACAGCCGAAAAACCGCAATCACATCCACAAGCTTACAGTTTAGTGTTTAGTAAACAAAACGATGCGATGTCTGAAAAAAAGCTGATCAAAAAAGAGCCAGAAAAGCAAGACGCCATCAAGAAGTGAAAAGAAAACTGTAATTAAGAGTTATAAGGGCTTACAGCTGGGAATTATTGTTCTGGTATGAAAATGAATGCATTCAGGCCAGGATGATGTATTCAATTCAACTTTCAATTTCCTTTTATGCGCTTTTGTTTGTTTTTTCTTTTGGGAAATACATAAAATTAGAAATTTTGAAAATGTACTGAATTGAGACAAATTGTACTTTTGTACTTGTACAAACTCAATTGTATCGAATTCGGTACAATTGTACCGAATTTTCCATCCCTGGTCAATACTATGCAAACCTGTTGGACAAATTGGCTGAAAAAGTTGCCGAAAAAAGACCAGGATTAGCCAAAAAGAAGATCCTTTTTCATCAGGATAATGCTCCAGCACACAAGTCGTTTGTTGTCATGGCTAAACTTCATGAACTTCGATTTTGTGTACTGAACCACCCCCCTTATTCACCTGATTTGGCACCATCAGACTATTACCTCTTTCCTAACTTAAAAAAACATTTGGCTGGACGCAAATTCTTCACCAACGAGGAGGTGGTTGCTGAGGCGGTATAGAAGCACTGGAACACAGATGGAATAAGTGCATTGATATAAGAGGACAATATGATGAAAAAGATTAAAAAAAGTTTTAAAATTTATTGCGTTTTATTGTTCAGGCCGAGAACTTTTCAAACTGCTCTCGTAGACTTACCCTTAAGGTATATCTACATGTTGAGCGTTTTTAAAAAGACATCCTTTAATGATGTTTTTTTTATGGATGTCGAGAATTCGCTGACAAGTTTTAAGCACGAAAGAAGTAGAACATACCCTAATTGGGTTTCGGGTGATTTACTTTGAATTTAAAAAAAAAAAAAACTCAAAATGTTATGTAACAAAAGAACTTACCTTACAGAAATTTGTAGGTAGGTACGTTCGATGAGATTGTTAAGCCTTAAGGACTATTGAATCAAAAGTCTCTGCAAGGGCATCGCGCTCAGGTTCAAGCTATTTTATAGCCTTTTTATCACTTGATCTACTTCATCCTCGCAATTGTATTATAGTCGCAGATAAAAGTCGAATGTACGAGTATGTATGACTTTCATTTTATTTCAGGAATACAAATGTTTTTTTGTTTCATTTTTCCTCAAGGTGTAGATATATGTATGTCTATAGTACATTTTGTTTGGTTGGAAATATTTTTTTCAATTTGGTGGATAGTGCACGTGTGTGTACTGACACATATTGATATCGATGTTGTGTATATTTTGTCCTGAATTCAATTTGCAGTCCTGATAGCGAATTTTATTCATATCGCGTTCAGCGCCAGATGATGGGCTTACGAATCGCCCGCGTCCGTTCGCCAATGATGTTGATAAAAGGAAATTGTGCAGGTGTTTATTTGTTTTCAAACTGCTTGTTTTCTTTTTTCTTTTTTTTTTCTTTTTGATAGAAGCATACTTTCCATTTATTGAAAAGACTTGATTAAAAAAGGTGCAAAATATTGTATCAATCATTCTGGTATTTGAAATAGAAGTTGATTAATTCTTTGAAATTAAATCACAGATTGAATAATATATGTGAATGTTGTTAGTTTTGGCAAATTTTACAAAAAAAAATAAAAAAAAAAAACCTTATTGGCGTTACGTAATGCAAATTTGTTTCAAAGTTTAAAAGATTTTAAACGACGAGGGAAAAATGGTAAAGAATTATAAAAAAACATCGATAATAACAGGTGTGTTTTATTCATTGCATACAAGTATCACTCTCGGCAACAAAAAACACAACTTCAATGGCAAACTGAGCACGTTATAGATAAAGTCCACGATTGATTCACACAAGCTTGCTTTTTTGTTTAAGTGACGTAAAAACAGTGGAAGTTAAGTTGAGATAAATTTAATGTTCAACTCTTTCACAGCGTAAATTGAACATCAGTTCAATTAGACTTAGTTTAACTACATACATTGTTTAAGGAGACCAGGTACTAATGATAGTTTTTGCAATTACTCTGTTTCAGCAGCTGACAAGGTTACCAATCACAACCAGTTTTCAAAATATTCAGTAAGGTTTTCTATTTATCCGCAAACCATAGGCAACGCTAATTGAACATTAGAAATCATGGAAACCGAGTCACCGGTTTTGGCCAAAAAACATTTTCTCGGACGACACCCATTTTTAGCTGAGCGGTAATTAGAGCGAACACAATCCATAAATATTCGACCAAGCATCAATCATCATCATCATCGGCTCGACAACCGGGTTCCGGTCCTGGCCTCTTTCAACAAGTCTCTCCACCTATCCCGGTCCAGTTGCGCACCCCAAGGCTTCGGGCGTCCTGGTCTACGCCATCTCTCCAGCGCAAGCATGGTCTACCACGCTGCCGTCTACCATAGAATGTACCACAAAGAACTTTCCGAGCAGGTTCCTCTTCGCTCATGCGAGCTAGGTGCCCTGCCCACCGGAGTCTACCGAGCTTAATTTTTGTCACGATATCTGCTTCTAGGTAGATTGCGTACAATTCATGATTGTACCGTCTCCGGAATCGTCCTTCCTCACATATGGGGCCAACAATTCTCCTTAAGACTTTTCTCTCGAACGCAGCTAAGAGGTCGGAGTGCCTTTTGCTAAGCACCCAAGTCTCGGATCCATATGTGAGTACTGGCAGGACCATGGTCCTGTACAGCAGCAGTTTTGAAGTTATGGTGAGATTTCTGGATTTGAAAAGCTTTGACAGACTATAGTAGGCTCTGTTGGATTTGAGAAGCCGCCCGCGTATTTCTTCTTCTATATTGTTATCGGCTGCTACTATTGACCCAAGGTATTTAAAGGATTGCACCACTTCAAATTCGTGCTCCGCTACCTTGATTGTTTGACCAACTGTTCCTCTCGCATTCGACGCCACCATGTACTTTGTTTTACCTTCACTAATGTGCAGCCCCAGATTTTGTGCCGCCTGCTCGATCTGGATGAAGGAATCGTGTACAGCTTGTTCGGATCTTCCGATGATGTCAATGTCGTCTGCGTAAGCTAGTAACTGGCTGGACCTGTTGACGATGGTCCCTCTCGTTGCCGTGCCAGAGTCACGGATTGCTTTCTCCAACGCCAGGTTGAAGAGGAGGCAGGCCAAACCGTCCCCTTGTCGGAGTCCATTAAAGATTTTGATTGGTCTGGATAGCAATCCGGCTATTTTTACTTGGCTTGTTACGTTGGTCATGGTCAACCTACATAGTCGTGTCAATTTATTTGGGATGCCGAATTCTCTCATGGCTTTGTAAAGTTCTACCCTGGCTATGCTATCATAGGCGGCCTTAAAGTCTATAAACAGATGGTATGTTGGGATGTTAAATTCTAGACATTTTTCCATCGCCTGCCTAAGGGTAAAGATCTGATCAGTTGTTGATTTGCCTGGAATGAAACCACACTGATATTGTCCGATGACGGTTTTAGCGTATGGGGTTATCCGGTCTTGTAGGATAGAGGAGAGTATCTTATAGGCGGTACTCAACAACGTGATACCTCTATAATTGCTGCAGGTTGTGACATCTCCCTTCTTATGTATGGGGCATATTATGCCTTTTCGCCAGTCTTCTGCCATTTCTTCTTTATTTATTTGAATCAAGCTAATTAATATCTAGCGTACAAAAAATATTACTTAGAATTAAGAATTTATAAATTATACAATATTATAGAATATTTTTTTAAAACTATTATTTGAGACATCACAAAAATTTGTTAATAAATTATGATTGACGTTATACAAATTAAACATTGTATTCAATGGTGAATTTTGCTCATAGTTGGTACGATAGTGTTTTATGTAAATTGGGCCACGAAAACCTCTAAGATTTCGATTTGGAACATTAAAATTAACACGACACAAAAGGTTTAAAGCATCGATATTACCATCAATAAGATTAACAATAAAAACAAAACATAAATAAGAACGTCTGCGCTCCAGACTGGGTAAATCTATGAGTTTTAAACGGCTGCTATATGAAGGAAGATTCAATGGATTCTGCCAGCCTAAGCCTCTAAGGGCAAATTTTAGGAATCTTTTTTGAATTTGTTCAATTCTTATTTTGTGACAACTGTAGTAGGGGGTCCATACCTGGCAAGCATACTCTATAATGGGTCTGACAAATGTAGTAAATAGTTGTTTGATAACATAAGGATCAGAAAACTGACGTGATTCCCTTTTAATCCAACCTAATATTGAATTGGCTTTATTACATGCCATATTGATATGCTGTGTGAATTCGAGTTTCTTATCGAACAATACACCAAGGATAGATACATCATTTACATTTAATAGATTTACGCCATTGAAACTATAGTCAAAAGATAAAACGGACAATTTTCTTGTAAAATTTATAATCTTACACTTATCGATATTTAACAACAAATAATTACGTGCACACCAATTATTAAAAGCATTTAGATCAATTTGAAGCTTTTCACAGTCAAGATTGCTAGAAATAGTTTTAAATATGTTAACATCGTCTGCATACATAAGACAATTAGAGTACTTTAAAACTGAAGGAAGATCATTTACAAACAATATAAAAAGAACTGGACCCAAATGGCTACCCTGGGGAACACCAGAATTTACGACAAAACTATTTGAATGGTAGCCCTTAAAATTCACTGAATAGGATCTGTCAAGTAAATAAGATTTTAGCCAAGCAATGAATTTTACGCTGAACCCCAGCCTACTCATTTTATTAAGCAAAACTCTATGCGATAGTTTGTCAAATGCCTTACTAAAATCTGTAAGAACACAATCCGTTTGTTTTTTGTTTTTAAAGGAATCGACACAAAACTCCGTTAACTCCATAAGTAGGGTGACAGTCGAACGGCCCTTTGAGAAACCATGTTGGTTATGAACAATAAATGATTTTGTGTAAAAGCTTAATGTTTTGCAAACAATTGCTTCAAAAAGTTTGGGAATGGCCGACAGTTTAGCTATTGGACGGTAATTAATAATTAGATCCTTTTTACCTTTTTTATGTAAAGGAATTATAAAAGATTGTTTCCATACATGAGGAAACTTACAAGTAGACAATGAACAGTTAAAAAGAACAGAAAGTGGCATCGACAAGTTATTGACACATTTTTTCAGAACTGAAGCTGGTACCCCATCAGGACCTATATACATTAAACGAAGAATCAAAAAGTTCCGAGTCATTTATCTCGCCAAACAGCCATGTTTCAGTCAAAGATATGACATCGTGAGAAGAATTTGAAGAGCTGTAGTAGACCTTATTAGTCTTTGTCCGTAGGCCTCTTACATTTTGATAGAGTATATCAATTAGTTGCGACGACGGTGTGTTGGTCTTGTCAAAGTCTTTCGAAAAGGAGTATTCATAGTATTTCGCTTAACGAACTCCCATACGTGCACTATAATATCATGAATTGCTTGACGTAAGGCTGGCCCGCCGTGATGAAATAATTCGGCTGGTATGCCATCGGCTCCCGGGGATTTGTTCTGTTTAAGCCGGCCTATAGCCTTCTCAACCTCTTCTATGCTTGGTGGCGGCAACATAGGGTATTCTTCTTGAAGTAGTGGAGCCTCCACTTCTGCAGTGAGCTGACCATTTAGCAATTCATTGAAGTACACTTCCCATCGCTCCAGTATGCTTTCAGGATCGGTGATCAGATTTCCCTCTCCGTCCTTGCAGTATGTGCAGCGTGGTGTGTACTGCGTCATGTTTCGGACGGATTGGTAGAACTTCCGCGCCTGGTGCGGACCTCGCTCTCGGCTGTTTTCTATTTCACAGATTAGGTTCTTCTCCCAGGCTGATTTCTTTTGTCTGTGAAGCCGTTTTTCTGTTCTTCTGAGCTCTTTATATTCCTCTTCGCGTGCCCGCGTTCTATGAGATTGTTGCATTGCTCGGTACGCAACATTCTTACGTTCAGTCGCTAGCTTGCATTCATCATCAAACCAGTCGTTCCGATTTTTACGACTGCTGCCTAAGATGGAGTTGGCAGTACTAATGACAGTATTTTTAAGACGTGTCCACTTTTCATTTACGTCCAGCATACTGGCTCCAGGACTTACTCTCCCTAAGACAGGTGTTTCTAGGGCGAGTCCTAACGCATTACCAAAGGTGTTACTGGTGTTTTCATTGCGCAGGGCAGCCGTGTTGATTCGAACCTGATCGGCGGATGCAATGCGTCTTCGCAAGGCAATCCGCCCTCGGAAAACCATACCAACAAGATAGTGATCCGAGTCGATATTGGCACCTCGGTACGTTCGTTCCGTCATCAAGTTCGAGTAGTGGCGACGGTCTATCAACACGTGGTCTATTTGGTTACGAGTGACTCCATCAGGTGATACCCAGGTGGCTTTGTAGATATCTTTACGCGGGAACCTGGTACTCGCAACGACCATGTTTTTCGATGCTGCCAATTCTAAGACTCGAAGTCCATTGTCATTAGTGTTCTCATGCAAACTATGGGTGCCTGCGTAATGCCTGAATACCGGCTCCCGACCTATTTTTGCGTTCAAATCCCCAAGGATGATTTTAACATCATACCTTGGACAGGCATTGAGGGCCCTCTCGACTTGTTCGTAGTAAGTCTCTTTTTCTTCGTCTGAGGACTCCTCCGTAGGTCCGTGAACGTTAATGAGGCTGATGTTCGTAAATTTGCCTCGCACGCGAAGGGTGCATAGCCTATCGCTTATAGCGTTAAAGCCGATGATGGTAGACTTCATTTTTTCGCTGACTAGGAAGCCTACCCCGAGCACATGGTGTTTTGTATGACAGCTGTAGTATATGTCATATTCTTTCTTCTGTAAAACACCATTCCCTGTCCATCTGATTTCTTGAAGAACTGTTATGTCAAGCATCAATACATCCACAAATAATGACTGTTTGGTACAGTTTATAGCATTTACCCCTAACACACACCAAGAACTACTTTATCGAAGCATATTGTCGATAAGGTTTTTAGGTCGTGTGAAATGAATGTGTGTCGACATAGCAGTGCGAACTCTGGGAATCGAAGTAGTATGCCGACATGGCGTGTAAAAAGGACCGAACTAGTTCGTCGAAACAATTTTTTATGATGTTTTTCGGTTTTAGTTGTTAAAATTTACAAATCGACTGAAAAAGCAAGAATAAAATTCAATCTCCTTAAGCAACAATTCAATAAAGCTCTGATCAACACAAAAAAGTGGTTCTGGAGCATTAAAATTCAAATATTTTTCGGTCATTTTCATTTTTCATTTAAGATTTTACAACTCTACCATTTCACAGCTGATTTTGGCATGTACTTCTACGTCGGCGTATTGGTGTGTAAATGCCCATACAAAAGCGAAGTACTTTGTCGATTAGGTTTCATACATACGGAATTGCCGGACCCACTTTATTCGTCTTCGCTATCATCGTAATGTCAACTTTGATCAAAATCTCGAGTTCGATTTTTTTTCCAAATACAGAACTTGCCCTATAGTACCTATGTATATCGCAAGTAAAAAACGAGCGAAAGAAAAGACCATGCAGTTTAAGTATTCGGATTTTTTTTCATTTTGTTTGGCCAGAAGGGCGGGTAATTCAAACTTTAAAACATTTAAAATAAATTCACAATAGTTATTTTCAGAATTTTAATTTTTTATTAATTCTTGAAAACAGTATGTCCTTACTTAATTTTCTTGTATTTAATTATAGATCGTAAAAATTGGGTCAAACCGGTAAATATTTTATCAAAATATAGGAACTATTTTCGCGAAAAATAAAATTTTCGAAAACGATTTCTTAACATTGGATAGAAGAACAATTTTGTGTCCTTTCTTAGAAAATCTTTAAAAAAAAACTGTAAATTGTTTAAACTCAAAAGAATCAAGCAGATGGCTCTATCGTTTTTGGGAAAATTGAAAATTTGAGAAGATACAATTAGGAAAAATTTTTCGGAAGTTTTCCAATCACATATTAAAAGTAAATTTTCAGTTTAAAAATAAAATCAATACAGGAATTTTTTAGAAAAATATTATTTTCATAAATGTCAAAAACAAAATTTTATTGGCAGGTGCCGTTATTTTTTGTCTCAAGAAATGAAAGAATAAAACACGTGCCAAACCAAAGTTCAAATAAAGTCGACTGAGTTGTTAAGGTTGAAGGTTAATAGAGAGGTAGACAGGCAGACAGAATTGTGAGAAACACTTTTTTCGTCAAATTTGATCAAAATTTTGAGTTCCAGTTTTTATAAAGATGCTAAACTCTAGTGACTTACAATTTTCAATCATTCTTGTATGCACGTCATCAGGAATAGATAGAAGCTAAAATTTTCTGTCAAGTTCGAACGGAAAGGATGAGAGCACTTGCCATCACAAGACATTCTCTTGGAGTATTTTTTACTTCTTAAAAGATGCAGTGCACCCTGAAAATCATTTTTGCAACAGCTGAGAAACTAACCAAAGGAGTGCCAAAAGGTATACCAAAAATGATGATTTCCTAACTTTAAACACGAAGGGTTATCGTCAATCAGTTCAAATTGTTTTACAAAATAAATATGTGATAATAAAATAGCTACCACTGACAGTCTATAGTCTTGTGGCCCAATTAGCGCTGAAGTACCATTTCATCCAGTTTGGATTGAGTTCAAATAGAGAGAATGTAGTAGGTTTGTATTTGTGTTATTGTGTTTGCTTTTGTACAATTATCCGATATTTGGATCACTCACTCAACCAAATCACCACATGCATCCGAAACCATCTACACTATGCCAAGCTATGTAGCTACACTATGCAAGGCTATGCAGCTATGCTGTGGCAGTAGCTAATCCGATTGAGTGATTATTCGGAACAACTACACCATACACCTCTGTCCGACAACTCGCGGTCTAAAGAATTAAACCGAAGGCACGGCACTAAAGTAACCTAAGTTCGTCCTAGAACTTCCTTTCCAAAAGTTTGTAAATGTCGAAAAAAAAATGCACTTCTGAGTGAGTGTGCCCTAAATTTGGCCAGAGCTGGGCATTTGCAGAGGGAATGAATCACTGTTTACGTTTACCAGCTGTTTCCACAGCTATGACAGGGAATGTTAGGAGGAATGCCTTGCTATGCTGCATTCTCTCTAATTTGTCAGTGTCGACTACATATAGCAATAGCAACGAACCTGGCTATGTCTTGTCTGGGTGTGGATATCAAATCAAGTGTTCGGAGTGAATTATAGGAGGCCCAAATCTTTCTAGATATAATGCAGTTAGTTTAAATGCTCCACCTGCTGCGGTTTGATTATTTAAGGAAAATTGAGAGAACATTGACCTTCATAACTTCGAGCGAAATGTTGACTCGTTCCGCAGTGAGTCATGAACTGTCCTTTCCTGGCCAGATTTCCTACACGTTCGTTGCCATTAATGACACAATAACCTGGAACACAGTTAAAAGTGATACTGAGGGTAATATTCAGTCTAGCGAGTTCATTCCGTCATTGCTGGTTCAATTTAAAAGATGATGTATTAGAATTGATGGCTTTAACAGCCCCTTTGGCTGTGATAAGATTGTTGTATTATTTTATTCAACAAATAATAGACACATTCCAACGTGACAACTCCAAACGACCCGACATCCGGAATTGTATTCATCCAAGTTATTTATGCTCCTCGGGGCAGAAACTAATCTACAAAGTCACAAAAGCAGCCAAAACTTAAATATCAAACAAATAGTTGTCGAATGTCCATTTTGGGTTCATAATGATATATCTATGATATTCACAGAAACACATTCTATTTCTATTTTCTCTCTGCAAGTGGCATGTTCTACTCGTATTCCAAAAGATTTCAATCAACATTATTCTCAGAAAACGCACTGCACTCTGTTAACTTGGCATTAAAATTCACTTCCAGTATTTGTTCCTTGGCATATATTGTTCCTCCTGTTTGTGAATGGATTTCGACAATCACATGTTAAATTTAGTTTTCATTATTTGTATGCTCTCGTCGAAACCAGAAGACAAAATAATAAAACTAAATAGGTCTTAGCTTTGGGGAATGGAGTGAACGCATTTGCTGGACCTGAGTCCTTAAATCCTAAGTTCTTGTTTAGCATCGTCAGTCCTATAACTTTAAGCATAGAGCTATGGAGTAGTCAAATACAGTTTACAGTTGCTAATATGATGACCATGTAACACCAGTTCGTTGTATCTCCTGCTGTGCTCTACAAATATACAATGCACACCATAAATATTCGTCCTGCAGGATTCGGTGGTCAATTATGGCCAACTAAAAGGGACAGACCACAAAGTTAGCTTCATTTTACATTTTGGATCCGAGCGTGGAGTGTGATGATGGTGATTTGTTTGAGGTTTTGGGAATGTGCATATGTTGGCACTGAATCGAAACACAAACTTTATCGTCCTGACATCGGACCGCCATCGCCATGGACATTAATGTTTGGTAATGTGAAAAAATCGTTTAAAGAGTTACACATTAGAACTGATTGTAAAATACCACGGGTGGTTAATTTGGTTTATTTGAGAACTGACAGTGAACGAAATACTTTGTAAATAATAATGAGGTCAACCTCAATGTTGGTTGCACCAAATTTCGATGATACTCTGAATGAGATTTGTTTATAAATAAACATGAAAAACTTATGATAAATTTACCAGTTTGACATGGCAAAATTTTATTCGATTCTCGGTAATGAATGAGATGGTCTTGATAAACTGCCATGTTATTGTTTTTAAAATTAAATGCATGACTAGATTACACGAACTCGCTATTATGTTAAAGACTAAGCACTGTTGGGGATTAAAGAAATTACAAAATGTCGTCCACAGTTTTTCGACAATAACTTTTTAGTGGAAAGAGTTGTAAAAGAATGTTTGTCAAATGATTAACTTTATTCTTCACAAATCTACTCTACAATAAATAAGAGCCGAGAATATTGCTTTTTTTTTATAACGCCTTGTTGAAAATGGAGGACAGTGATGTCCTTTTTGGTTCGATCTTATTAGATTTTCGTAAATATTAAAAGCTAATTTTCACTGAACTAATTTTTTAATTCATTTTTTAAAAAATGACCAAAAACCAATTGCCAAAAGATGCTGATTTTAGTTGGAAATACAGTCTCCAAAAAGAATTGATGAAACAATTAACTTATATAACTAGATGACCCGGTGAACTTCGTATCACCTACATATATTTAAAAAAAAATATGGTCAAAACTTAATTCAAAATTTGTATCTACATTAAATGCAACACAGTTATACATTAAATCAATTTAAGGATTTCTGATGATGTATGATCTGATGATTTTTTTTTTCGGTGCGTAAATATATAAATATGATGATGGTTTTCCGACTCATGAAACGCCCATGTTCGAAACAGGGAAACTTCAAGTTGATTCCGCAAACTTTCAACGATTGGCCTTTTAATTTATTTATGGTCATCGCAAAGGCTAGACGGACCGGAAATTGTAGACGCTTGAAATCGAATGGCAAATCCTTTGCATTTTCCCTTGATGATCTGAGATGGTAATCCAGGAAAATCCAGGGTATTTAAAAACACTGTGGAGAAGTTGGATACGTCATCCTGGTTTGTAACTGAGTCAACTGATCTGTAAGAAAACAACTCTCCGGGAAGAATATTCTGAATGGTTGCATTGAGACCATCGACATCTTTGTTTTTGGCGGCCAATATTGCTCGTTCGCTCAGCCAATTATGGTTTCTGAACAGTTGTTCTATGTCCGTAAAAACACGCTGAATACGCTCCTCTCTTGAGTCGACGAAGTGACAAAAATCCGTGAATAGTGTAATTAATCCGGTCGAAGTGTCAACTGTCACGTTTCCATTTCCAACATCTAATAACTGCTTCGAAAACATAATCGCAGTGTGATCTTTTTGCAAAAACACTCGCATGTTAGTTCGTCAGCAACAGTTGATCCGGGAATAATTGGAAGTCTGACGAAAATCACCGGACAACAAAATCATGGCTCCCACCAAAAATGTTTTGGTTGTCAAGAAGATCTTTTGACGTTCTATCGTGACCTCTTGTGGGCCATCGTACATACTCGTATATTCATTCCAAGCGATCAGTTTACAAATCTGTTAAATCTTCGCCATTGCTCTATTTTTGTCTATTTTTGGCGATGTTGCAAACTGGTGCTTCGTTGATTTGCATATTTATAGTAATTTCAAAGCAGAATGTGCAGTTTGTCCACCTGCTAACAATGTTGCATCTATTCCAGATGAATACAATGCTAGGACTATTTTATTTTGCGATCTGATCTTTGCCAACAGCAATGAAATTAGGAACATTTTGCACTCCGCCTGCAAGCAACAAGGAAGTAAATTCCAACAGATCGAACGCAATTCTTTGTTGTTCATTCAATTGCGGAACTTTTGAACGAACTTTTTCGGCCAACACTTCAGTATCGTATTGTTGTTCTCTTTGCAACTCGTGGTTAAATACATCGCGCATAAGACGAATGGGTGCATGCCGTCTTGCCCAAATATGACAATACTTTATTTACCATCAATAAACACATATCTTCTATCATGATCAATGCCTCATTGTAAATTTCTGCAGTATTTGTAGTGTAGGATTCAAAGTTTGAAAACATACATGTTATCCCTATATTTCATCCACAAATCTTCCGGATTCGAGGGGAAACATGTCGATATTATAATCGCAAACATTGTGCGAATTTGATGTGACGATGAAGGTATGATGGAATCCTTAAGCATATTATCCCAATGTGAATCGTTCTCGATTCGAGCAACTGTATAAGTTGGCACGCCTCACGGTAAGTCACAAACAAATATTTATCAACTGTTCTCAGTTGTGATGCTTTTTCTTTGTGGCTGAGGTAAACTGGTCGGTGTCCAGGGCAGCGTTCGGACTTTATTGCGAAAGCAGTAGATCTACTGCACTTTTTTCTTATTTTTTAAATCTACTGCACCACTGCGCTTTTCCTACAATCTACTGCGATTCTTCAGTTTTGTTTTTGAATAGCAGCACTGATCATAGAAATAAATGTGCTCATAACAAAATGTCAAAATTTAAAAAGATTCTCGTCTCTTTTGTGGAAGTCTTGTTAGCTATATGGGCTTATCACTGTAAATTTTAACTTCTTGAGTTTGAAAAAAAAAATTAAGGCACGCATGTAAATTTGAGTTTTTCTTCAATTATACACCACGAATAAATAAAAAACTTCAAAATAACTCATATGTATTGCTTGTTGAAAAGTATAAAAGTATAAAGTATAGAAAAATGAATTTAAAATAATTTATTTTAAGAACCGAGTTAATTGATTTGGTTTTTGTTTTTAATCTTCACAGCCTCTTTTTTCAAACTTATTTGTTTAACACTTTTACCATTTGTTTTTAGAGTTTCTACAGTTTAAATTACGCTCATTGTAAAAGTATAATCAAAGAATGCTTTGGAGTGCTAGTAAAAAATGTGCCTTTTTTGAAACAGTTACGTTTTTTACGTTCGTTTTATTAACTTCATAAAATTTGTACATAATGAAGCACGCATTGAAACCTTAAATAATGATGCAAACCATACAAAAATGCCCCATGATCAATGTTAAAAAAATAGACACGAAAATTTGTGACAATTAAAGATTTACGAAAAATCACGCATGGCAGTTTTTTCTAAAATTTATATCATATAGGATTATTTATAAGGAAGGCACGCACTCAAAATTAATGATTTCAATTAATTTTGACCTTCATTTATCTGAAAAAAAAAACAAAAATTGTACTAAGTAATCTTATGTTAAACATTATTTTTGCAATAATAAAAAACGTTAATTATCCACCCACGCAGCCAAAAGTCTCAATATTCGATGATTTTTTTCGATTTCAAACACTTTCGCACTATCTCGATGGTTCATTTTATAAATTGAATAGTTAAAACTCAATGATATATAATATTATAAGTTCCAAAACCTGAATATTTAGTAATAATGTCTATATATTTCGACGCAAAGCAAAAGTTAAAATTTGCACGGATAAGCCCATATACGTTTTTAGTTCTACTACTCTTTAATTTGTTCTTCTTCTTCCTTTTCTTCGGCGCTGTTATGATCTCGATGTCGAGGGGATCATAACTCTCCCACGTATCTGCTTCACACTAGTGATCCGCCTGTGGGGTTCGCCGGGTTGACCTCAGAAATCGGCGGCAAGCCTCCCGGTTTTGTATTGTTCCATTTCTGAGGCCAACTGAATGCTGGTGTTTTTGCATTTGTTTGTACCAGGAGTGTTTAGGCCTACCTTTCTTTTTATTCCGAATTGGAACGTTGTATGATATTGCCTTTTTGACGGGGTTCTCAGGATCTCTCCTTTGAACATGGCAATACCAACTGAGTCGGTCGTGTTCAATTTTTTGGGAAATGGTATTCTTAACATGAAGGCTTCCTCGGATCTTCGTATACTTCTAATTCGATCAAGCTTTGTAACTCCTGCTGTCATACGAAGCATCTTCATCTCAGCTGCCGTTAGCTTACTCTCATACTTTTTGTACATTGTCCAACATTGTGAACCGTATGTGAGTGCTGGACGCACAACTGAAGTGTAGAGCTTTCCTTTCAGCTTAGGGGGCATTTTTCGGTCACAGAAGATAGCAGAATTTTCCCGCCACTTCATCCACCCTACGCTTACGCGATGATTGATATCGTCATCATAAGTAGCTTCGTTATTTATCATAGACCCCAGATATTTAAACTTTTCACACTTGGGAAGCACTACTCCATTCAAATAAATGTCTGGAATAGGCCTGTGTGGATCAGAAAATGGGCAGCATAGGTATTCTGTCTTTTTCGCGCTTATGCGGTACCCACTTCCTTCTAGAACATCCGCCCATACGTCAAGTGCTCGTTGTAGGGATATCGGGTCTTTACTTATGATGGCTCCATCGTCAGCAAAGAATAACTGATGTACTTTTGGATCCGTCACTTTGCCTTCAAGCAGGTAATCAAGAACTGTAATAAAGAGCAGGGGACTCAAGACACTTCCCTGGTGTACACCTACTGTGATTTCGAATTCTTCGGTGACTCCAGCTGCGCATCTTACTTTAGTAACTGCTCCATCATACATGTCCATAATTATCCGCACATAGGTTTCTGGAACTCCTCGTTGCCTGAGGGCCACCCATATTAGATCTCGTGGTTGCCGATACTACTCTTTAATTTGTTCTTGTATCAAAAAGTACACATTTGTAGATTGTAAATTTATTTTGATTACCTAGCTTCATATATTTTTGCTTAAACTATACATACATTTTCATAATCGAGTAAGAGTATATTTGTTAACACATTCTATGTAGGTAAATGAATCGGTGATTGTTTAGACAACATAACTGAAATTTTAATTTTTTTTTCACAGGAGATACAAAAAATCATACATTTTTGGACGTGTAGTCATTGTCATTATTTTAACCCAAAAATCTTATAAGAGTGTTTCGACTTTTAAGCCATTAAGGATTTTTTAACATGTTTTTTTTCTCTTCCGTAAAAAATTAAAAAATATCACTTATGTTGTTTTAACAATCAACGATAATTTAAATGTGATTTGAGATTTAACTTTGGTTTCCTTGCTTATAATTTTTTGTTACCTAATCAAAAAAAATATATGTATTTCTACTGCGAAAATTTTGGTTTTACTGCGATTTCTTGGCCTATTTACTGCGATCTGCAATTTATGAAGTCCGAACCCTGGTCCAGGGTTCTTCCCAAGCTCCGAATGAATTAATGTATTTTAATACTGCTAAATTCTTAATCAATTTATTTCGTGGTTTTGTATTTCTAACACGGTATTTCATTTAATGTTATTAACAATATTATTTCTTTTCTTAACGTAAATAATACGGTATTTCATATAATACAATATTCAAGCAGCCTAAATAACTAACCCGGTATTTCATATAAAGTGTCGCTAGCACGCAATCTAGGGAAATAAACGGGTGAAACTCTAAAAAGAGAACATGTCCAGTGAGCTACCTTGAAGAGGAGATCAGCGGAAAAAAACTGGTTGCATTAGTAAATAACATATATAGTACTCCAAATAATAATTAAGCTTGCCCTACTCTAACTAATACCCTACTATTTTATAAAATTTTTAGATCAGCTTCATCATTACAGCAATGCCTTTCTGTCACCGAAAAGCCCTATAAAAGGTTTTTGTCTGCGACCCGATCTTAAACTCTCTATACTTCATCCAACAAAAATATGCAGTACACGTCTTATGGGAGAGCTTTTTCAAAATCAGTAGCGTGCTATATTTTTGCACCATACTGAGTGTGCACTGAATTGCTGTGGCCTACAGGCCTATGGCTGTTGGTGCTATTCAATTTCAACCCCCATTAAATATTGATGTGC
Source organism: Chrysotoxum bicinctum (assembly GCA_911387755.1). Lineage (NCBI taxonomy): Eukaryota > Metazoa > Arthropoda > Insecta > Diptera > Syrphidae > Chrysotoxum > Chrysotoxum bicinctum. The sequence continues at coordinate 187,889,537 of OU426988.1, forward strand.
GTCAGAGTTACCCTTGTTCATTTGGTAGCTTCTGCAGTTTTTTTTCCTTGTTCCTGTTTAGGTGCTTTTGATTTTAGAGCTTTACAAAAAGGGTCCGTTAGAACACTACGATAGCCCTGTGAGAGCTTTAATGAAGGACAAATTTATGCAATTCACTATAGCCAGAATGCGAGGCAAACGTCCTATCTTGCCCACACTGCATATTTTTGTTGGACCGAGTATAGTGTATTGATTGGTAGTGGAAGTATAGATTGGTATCCGCACAGGACGAGAATAAAAGACAATTTTTTCGTTTTCCCAACCATTACTTATTGAAACTACGGCTAAGAGTCAGTGTGAATTGAAACAAATAAACGACAAAATTGTATGTAAATAAAAGTGGGTATTGATCACATGACTTCGGTTATACACTGGATATGTGAAATGTGATTATTTAATACGATGGTATATAAGTGTCGTACCCCTTTGCTCGTTAATAGGAATAGGGATCGTTGGTGTCGTAGCGTTTTGCTCGGAAATGTGATAAGGGTATGTAGGCATTGTAACGCTGCGTTACACAGTTGTTGAAATTATGTTAGACCACCAACATTCACCAACAACAATCGAAGTTAATAACATTCATCGTTCTTTGGATGTACTGTGTAAATGCGACCTAGAGCGTCTGAGGCAAATACATTTGGGTTTCCTTCAACTGAGTACAAAGAATCAATAAAGCTCTCGCGCACTGACAAACAGATGATAGATTTTATTAATCGTCTTGAAATTTATTTATTTTCTTTTTTCGACAACCAACTGACACTTTTACACTTTTATACTTTTTATTTTTGAAACTAAACAGTTTTGTATTCCAACAAAACACACCAAAAATATCGGACCTCATAAATACAACAACTATGAAACAGACAAATTTCTGAACGCACAAACCAACAAAATGATATTTTTTTTAAAGACTAAAAACAAAAGTTTAAAAAAAAATCAGTCCAGCCATTCTCGAGTTTTATTGAGACGACCGAACAGCAATTGATTTTTATATAGATATGTTGATATTTTGAGGAACTTACCTAAAGTAAACACCAGGTGTACGTTGATCAATATCAGTTGAATAAATACGTCCAACGCGACACTTTGAAAACCAAGGTGCCATAAACGATGGATCATTCTTTTTTGGCCAATCTTTGATAGGAAAAACTAATGGATATGTATAATATTCTGGAGGATCAGAAAACTCCAAATAACCATTCATTGAGACCTAAAATTTAAATCAAGAAAAAAAAAAACTATTATAAACCACAAAAAATACTCAAAATCCAAAATAAATATTGTACCCTTGTATAATTAAAACGAAAGCCATAAAACGGTAGTTGGAAATTTAAATTCTTATGCAATTGTGGCATCGAAGCGTGAATATCAAATTGATAATCCCCACGTCCGCCATATCTATCCTGATCGAAGAACCAATAAAAAAATTGGCTCCGAATTTCTTGCAGCCGTTGAGGACTTATAACATAGCCATTGGTTGCATGAGAGGGTATGTCTGGTGGAGCCATCCTGTTATTGGGATCTGAAAAGGATAAACAGATAGGAAATATAGTTATGCAAAATCAATATTAATCTTTTTGATAGGCTTAGAACTCCAAACGTTATTTCTTAATTATTCCTTTCAATTATGAAGTAACCAATTTGCATAAGATTTGGGTAAGGCTTATAAGAATTTAATTAAAAACACAAAATAATTTCTCTCTCTCATATCTTATATCGAATCGAAATAATTACCATGAATATTTGGCTGTATTCAATTTGCATTTAATTGAATTAAGAAGGATAAGTTGAAAGAGGTAATTTATGGCGTGGTGGGGGGTCGGTCGTGGGGATTATGGTTTCTCCAAGGTAAATATTGAATTTCATCTTCAAACAAACAGGAAACCTACGACCCTGTAGATGGAGAGTCCAATGCTTCAGATGTTTACAAGAAGTTGATAGCAGACTGCTATATGTGAAGCGCATTTACCAGGAAAATATTAGTCACCAATTCGTGACTCCGTACTTTATAGCTTTACAAGTAGGGATCAAAATATTAAGCAAATTCGCTCAAGAAAAAGCTAAGAAAACCAAGAACCTCCGAAATGTATAAAGGTTAGTGATGGTGGTCAAGTTCCCCAAACATGTTAAAGAAAATTTGAAACCTACCAGGAAGGCTTCTGTTCTCAATCTTTTTGTGTCGACAAAATTAATTCCTTGCGGCTTTTCAGCATTGACAATCAATTACTTTTTTACTTGTCGTTCATTCATTGACTTCTGAATTACGTTCGAGATTGTAAACAGGACATACATTCAGATAGCTTGTTGAGCTCATTACATTGAGATCTAAATAGCATCCTGAAATGGGATATTTATTATCGTGTGGAATTTAGTGCTTCCAAAATTAAAATCTGCCTACTGCCGTTTAAGCGGAATATACTTCCATAGCTATTATACATAAATGGAACTTGTATTTAGAAAAGTGTAAAGCTTACCAACTTTTGTAAAACTTTATATATTGCTAAAAATGCTGCTAATGCCTAGGTTTTCTAAATCGTCGTAAGAACTTTTTTCACTTCTGAGTTGGAAACTATTTATAAACTAAAAACTAGGGTATAACTTCCATATCTGGTTTGACGCGTCCAAAATATCACTGCACTTTCTGGATTGTATTCGGAATAGATCTTTTAACTTCTAGCTGAACGATCAATTACGGAAATATTTTCTTCGGTTGAACGCCGCAAGAATGTGTCTTGCTTATCATTATTTTATCGCTTCTTCGTCATCCATTGCTTTAGAGAAATGGCCAGATGTAACCGTCCCCTAAAGCGATTTCAGTATAATATCTACTCCGTCAGAAAACCGTTAAGTATAGAGATTCCTTCTTGAGACGTACTACACGAATGTGAAATTCCTTACCCATTTCCCATTTTGTTACATTTGAAGCAATTAAACAACGTTATTCCGTACTCTATTCTTACACCAACTCCTAAACTCTCGCACTGTGTTGAAACATTGAAAGGGAAGTCAAAACCCCTTGAGTGCGCTTCAATTTTAAAAAACTCGGTTGCAAAATAAGATAATTTCTCTTGCATAAAATTGACATACATATTTTCAAAATGGACTCATGAATGGTTGAATACTATCACCGCAATTGTTTTAATCAAATTGGTAATAAGAGATAATGAGATGGGCTGTTTTAATGTTCTGGGAATGTTCAATGGATTTTTTACTCTCAACTTGAACACGAAGACTACGAAGAAACTGAAAACTCCTTGACCTTTTAGTACATTGGAATGTCTTGAGTTGAAAATGTTTTTCAGGGACTTACTGCCTCTTGAGGAGAAGCGGCAGATCCTTCATACTCTGGTCGTAAAAAGTTCTGCAAATCGTAATCAGTAGAAAACGCCTACAGGAATGGTTGAGTGCTGTAAGTCTCTGAGTTTGGGCTCCTACGAGCCGTAATGACGTCTTATTTTTTGTTTACTTATTTTATGAACTGAAATCATTTCAAAGCGAAACAATCATTAAAGTATATATTTTTAGCTAAATTAATAGAAAGAAAAAAGTATTTCGATATTTTGAATGCGTTGTCTTTTTATGTAAATAGTGGGACAATAGTGTGGAAGTGGGTACCGCATAAGCGCGAAAAAGACAGAATACCTATGCTGCCCATTTTCTGATCCACACAGGCCTATTCCAGACATTTATTTGAATGGAGTAGTGCTTCCCAAGTGTGAAAAGTTTAAATATCTGAGGTCTATGATAAATAACGAAGCTACTTGTGATGACGATATCAATCATCGCGTAAGCGTAGGGTGGATGAAGTGGCGGGAAAATTCTGCTATCTTCTGTGACCGAAAAATGTCCCCTAAGCTGAAAGGAAAGCTCTACACTTCAGTTGTGCGTCCAGCACTCACATACGGTTCACAATGTTGGACAATGTACAAAAAGTATGAGAGTAAGCTAACGGCAGCTGAGATGAAGATGCTTCGTATGACAGCAGGAGTTACAAAGCTTGATCGAATTAGAAGTATACGAAGATCCGAGGAAGCCTTCATGTTAAGAATACCATTTCCCAAAAAATTGAACACGACCGACTCAGTTGGTATTGCCATGTTCAAAGGAGAGATCCTGAGAACCCCGTCAAAAAGGCAATATCATACAACGTTCCAATTCGGAATAAAAAGAAAGGTAGGCCTAAACACTCCTGGTACAAACAAATGCAAAAACACCAGCATTCAGTTGGCCTCAGAAATGGAACAATACAAAACCGGGAGGCTTGCCGCCGATTTCTGAGGTCAACCCGGCGAACCCCACAGGCGGATCACTAGTGTGAAGCAGATACGTGGGAGAGTTATGATCCCCTCGACATCGAGATCATAATAGCGCCGAAGAAAAGGAAGAAGAAGAAGAAGTGGGACACAATTTTCTTTGGAATGCTATGGAAAATGTGAGAAAAATAAGTTTGACAACCTTGATGGCTTTCTATGACTCAAATGACTAAAGTCATGTTAAATGGATTTATCAGAAAAACATTAGAATTCTACCCATACAAATCAATACCCTTAGATGAGTAAAAAATCCATAGTCCCGATTGTAAGAAACAGTGGGTATGCTAAAAAACTGCCATACTTCAAAAGCTCTATACCAAGTCAGAGAAATTGAGAAGACTCAGAAGAATACAGTTGTTTAAGTGAAAAATCTTCTGAATTGAAGAATACCTGAAGGGAGTGCAATATAGAACTCAGAAGTGGGAAACACACTTAGTTATCTTAAACAAAGTTTTGAACGAAATTCAAAAAGGGTGTAGATCTTAAGTCAAGATTACAATATGTTTGTTGTGTGAATGCCTTAAAACCTCCGCTTTTTAATCGGCCCCTATCAGTGTGGATTTATGTCGATTAGGTCCATAATTGACCGAAATCAGGCCTAACCTATAGAAAATCCAAGATGAACAAATCGGAACCCATGTTCTATTCATCGATTTAAAAGCTCCTTTCTGCCAAATCATCCACTTCTGCAGAATCACAATGGAGAATGCTGGCTACTTCTTTAAGGTCGGGTAACAAAGCGAGGCCTTCGATTTTATGAAAGGTTTTTGAAAATGTAATACGCTGTCATGTGACTTGCTTAACTTCGTTTTGGAACGCAATGTGAAAAACACACAAGGCCCACACCGTGTCGGCACAATCTTCCAAAGATTTCTACAACTCTTTGAATGCACAAACGATATTGGTTCCAAAACAAAGCTTTTGTGTTTATGGAAAAACAATCGGTAAGAATGAGTTTAGCAAACAAAACGTCACAGTAGACAGCTATTTCTTTTATACACGTAGTAAAGCACTTCATCTACCTTGGCTTCGCTATAAGCTCTGACAACAACACTTAGACAGAAATCGAGGTAAAAACAACTCTTGCCAATCGCTGTTCGCTTGCACTCAAAAGGCAATAGAGTACAAAGGACTTTTCCCGGGAAACAAACTGGAGTTTATTCAATTCGTTAGCGGTCTCTAAGCACTACGGCATTGAAACATGAATGTTATCAAAATCAACTAATAAAGTCCTAGGCTGCTTCGAGAGAAAATTGGGTTTCCAGATATTCGGTTCGGTTTGTGTTGAAGGCTTTTGGATAAAAAAGTTTAGCCCAGATACCTATAGGGCATGAAGAGCAAATGGACAACAATACTTCAGTTCGTAAGATCTTCTGAACCAGCTGGGAGTGTGCAACTGGAAGAAAATAGCCAAGGACCGGGCTAACTAACCTGTTCATCCCGAGCTGTAGTGCCACCTTAGTAAGAAAGTAAGTCGCAGTACCCCATACAATACCATACTACTTTAAAAATTTTGAATCTATTATCTATTATCCTTACAATGAGTACTTGGTAAATCGGTGGAAGTTTTGAAGGACAAAAGTACCGCATTAGTCCAAGAAAGTTTAATAATATTTGCTGGCCGGCTTTCGATCGAAAGCTTCTCAAGTACAGTTTAAAAAAATGTTTAGCATCTATGATCTATAGGTTAAAGTGGAGGAAGTGATCGAATAAATTCCCCCTAAGATAAAAAAAAAGACTCAGGCAGTCACTCACTATTAACAGTTTTGGACAATGTAAATAGCCCGAAGGTGAGATGCTTTGTATGACAGCAGGAGTAACATAGCTTGTTCTAGCGTGTTCGAGCTTTCGACAAATATAGGCAACATTTCTTGCATTGTGGAAGGAAACCTATTCCCGTTTAAAGGTAATACATATTCCAATACTATCGCAAAGAGCTTAGAAGAAAAGCTGTCAGACCGTAAAATGCAACATTTAGTTGCTCTTACAGATAAAACAAGTCAAAACAAGAGTGTTTGCTGCCGTTTTCTGAGGTCATTCCGGCAAATCTTATAGTGGTTTTACTAGTGTGATTCACGAAATTTGCAAAGTTTTGTGATTCCTTCGAGATCGAGATCATTATTAAGGCGGCAAAAAACAAGGATAGAACTTTTTTCTACAAAAAATTCGTTTGACCTGTCAAATAATTATGAATAAAAAAATCTAATCTCACACTCCCACGACTCCTCTCCCTTTCTCACTTCACAAAATTAAATGTCAACCCTCGTGACTTTAAAAAACTCACATCACGAATGCATAATCACTCAAAAACTTATTATATTAAACATAGACGCAACCGAATAGGTAATGCCAAGATGGATTCTTAATAACTTGATACTTTTAAAGCCAAATCTTAGGAATAATAAGCTATTTTTAAAATATTTAAATTAAGTCTTTTTTCCTATTGATTGATATGTCCTCTGGTTCTCTTTACACTTCATCGAAATAAAATTCACTTCATAACTTACAAATAAACAGACAATTTCCGGTTCAATGATGTCCTCGTTTCCCTTACGAACACAGAGGAGAAGTATTAAATTATTTTCGATTAAAGCTAAAAAATTATTAATTCTACCTCCAATATTCAGTATTTTATCTCAACACCATATAACCTATAACATAACATCCACGCTACAGCGTACTAAAATAACGCAAAATATGTTTAAAAATTACAAACTATGAGAAATGAATTAAGCTTCCTTTTGTTTAAAATTTCAATTAATTTTAATATTCACGAGGAGAATCTGTCTTTGGCTCCTCAATTAATATTTGCATGATAAAATATGCGATGAAATATTTATGCTGACATTCTGATCGCTGGCGCTGGATGAATGGAGTATTTTTTTAATATTTAGGTTATTTAACAAGCAAGCTGTGCACCAGGATAAGCAGTGGACATACTGTGCATCCATCATTTATTTATTTGCTTCAAAGTACAAGCTATTAAAGTTTATCTAAAAAGATAATAAATTACAAGCAAACAAAAAGTGACTGCTTATCCTTCAAAGCAGATTGTAGACCAAAATATGATGTACAAGTTCGAAAAGGGAGCACTTTGGGACCTTCTTTGCTGAATTATTGCATGATGTAAACATTTTAAAATAACGAATAAACTGCAGATAAATCACGGTAGAGAATATTTTGTTTCCATAGAACAGGGATATCTGTTCAGCATGTGCCAAAAAAATTCGAAACGAGATAAAAGTATTTTTACTTTTATTCTATTTACTCCTAATTTTAATAGGAAGAATCCAAAACTGCTAGTATGGTCTATAGAATATTGCTACTTACCGATCCCTAAATCCTAACACCCAAGAATAATGTTTTAAGAATACAAGCATTGCAAGTATTTTTCGCTTGCCTATAATTTTTCCGGTTGACTCTCTCAACCTGATATTGTCTTTACGGCCATAATCGTACGATGAATATTCTATGTGGAATTCTGTCCTCTAGTCATTATCAGCACTAGAATCTATGTGCATATATCACTACAGTTTTGTAGTTCGTGGTTCTTTTGTGAGCTAGTGAACTTAGTTCCACATCTAGTTCTATAGTTCATTTAGTTCGTTCCACTTTTCCAGTTAATCTGACGCTTGCTTGAATTTGAACAGTTGACAAAACTCTCTTACCCCGTTTATATGAAAAATTGAAAAGTCGAGTTGGATTAAGCTTTGATTTCAAAGGCTTCTGAACTTATATAACATATTTAATTTGTTTTTATTAATTTGGAAATATATAGTATATATTGTTTCGAGCCCTCGACCATCAACCTCTTGAAAACCTTCCAACATATTGATTTAATAAAAATTTAACACGGTGGTTTTCACTATTTTGTAAACGGGTATAGATAAGGAAAACTAATTTGTTTTGTTGTCGATATATTTTCTAAATATAAGAAATCTTAGAAAACTGCCAAAAACTTGCCCGTGCTTACATGTTTTAAAAAAGTCCACTCAGGGCCGGATTAACCCTCAACGGGGCCCTAGGCAACCATCGATTTGGGGGCCCTTTTTTCGCGTCCGTTCCCATCTTTTTTTGATTAAAAAATACAAACTTATATCTTTCATAAAAATTTTACTGTCACAATTTAATAATATCAATAAAATTACTATCTACATTTTAAACATGTCGTTTTCTACATTTGTTTTCGGCAAATTCATCAATTAACCTTTTCATGCACTCAACAAAAACAAACACTGCTAGCAATAGCAAAGCAACTTTTAACTTTTGACATCAACTCGTTCTCAATCTCATTCATACATGAATCGGTGATTGTTAAAACAACATAAGTGACAGTAGTCTGTAGTTCTGCGAGTTGTAAACAGTTAAAAGTTTTAGAAAAATCTTTTTAGTAAAGGAGATTTTTAAAAAACTAGCTTTGTTTTTTGTGTTGTTTTAACACCCAACGTTTTGTTGAGAGCCAAAACAACTCAAATACGTTAAGTTATGTTGTTTTTACACTCAATTTGCCACGTAAGTCTTAGCGAAATCAATTGAATATAAAATACAATATAAAATAACACATTATTAAGATTTCAGTATTTTATTAAAAAAAAAAACAAGTACAAAAAATAAACAAAAACACAGCTTAGAGCCAGAAATTCATTAAAATACAAAATAATGAAAAATATAAACTCTATTTTAACATTATTTTAAAATGATATTTAAATGAATTTATGCAAACAAACTTTAAAAAATCGTTTTAATTAAATTTTTTATATAAATAATTTCTTTAAAATTTTTCAAGAAAAAAATGTGGGATGCGAATTTCAAGTATTTAATAATATTGATTTTAGGAAATAATTTCAAAAAATAATCGTTCATAGGTTTTGAAGATATTGATTTTTCAAAAAAAAATTTTTTTTTCAAAAAAAAAAACAACAAATAATTTTTTGAATATTTTTATATACAATATTATTTTAAACTTAGGGGGACTCCTGCTAAAAATTTTTGGTTAAAATCGTTATTAGAGCCGTTAATGAGAAAGTCGAAAATCAAAAAACGGTTCTATGACAGGTACCGTTAATAACATTTAGCCCCAATTTTTTTTTACCAAAATGTAGTCCATGTCCATAATATCAAACCTAATTTTTTTATCAAAATTGTTAGAGCCGTTTTCGAGATAAATAAGATTATACATTACGGGTGTATGGGGGGTACCGTTAGTTTTAGAGCTAAAAAAAATTTCAATTTCCCCTCTAGGGAATCACCGAAGACCCATAACTACCGAGTTTGAAGAAAATAGGTCCAGTGGCTTAGGCTCTAGATCGAGGTACAGACATACAGACAGACAGACAGACGGAATCGCCGGACTCACTTTATTCGTCTTCGCTATCATCGTAATGTCAACTTTGATCAAAATCTCGAGTTCGATTTTTTTTTCAAGTGCAGAACTTGCCCTCTATAGTACCTATATCGCAAGTAAAAACAACAGTTGGCCTACTACGTTTTGCCAGCGTTGGGTGTAAAAAGAAATTAATTGCATGTACTAAATGTGTTTTAGCACTCATTTGTTAAAATGGCAGAACAGATATGTTGTTTTAACACTAAATGCTGATTTCGGGCTCGAATTTCTGTGTGTTTCAGGTATAAAATTATGCTAGTTTTGCTCTCAACCTATAGCTCTACCCCTAAGCAGTGCAAAACCATAATAAAAGTGATTTCGAAAAATGTGTTACTTATGTTGTTTTAACAATCACCGATTCACATGATTTGAGAACTAAATGTATCCACTGGAAGTATGCTCAGATGCTCACTGAAAAATAAAAAAGCTCTCAACTCACATTGTTGTAGCACCCATAACCCATAACGACGTTCATGTGGTTTCAGAACGAAATGTATCCATCACTGAAAGTGTACACACACACAAAAAAGTATAGCTCGTATGCAGTGGCGTGGCGTCCATATAACACGATTCCTATCGTCTTACCTTTTAGAAAATCCACAAATAACACAATCTACCAAATACACATCGAATAAGTTTAAGTTATCCTTTCTGCCTCTCGTTTGTATCTTATACTTTACTTTATCCAAACACATTCCACAATCCACAACCAACATTAATCAAGAGAGTCACAAAAATACTCCGACGGAAACTTTTCAATCACCGTCTTATTTATTTGTTTTATATCCCTTTCTTCCCCAAGCATTGTGTTTCGGATCCTCTTTGTTCAACATCCGCAAAAAATAAGACGCTACATTCCGTCTTATAAAATTTTCGATGTATACCAGTAGGAGTTGGAATTATTTGTATTCTATTCTCCCTTTAGCAATTAGCATTGCATTTCAGTAGGAATATAATACATTGCAGGAGTTCAGGTGCTCGCCTTTTTTCAACCTTGTGTCAGAAATAAGACGGTGGTCTTCGACTTATTTGTTTTTATTTTCCTTAAAATATGTCATATATGTAAATATAAATATGGCATATGGGTATTGCTGATTCTTGATTTTGAATTTGATGTTGATTTGCATGCTAATGTAAAATGCACCATTGATATTTTTGCAAATTTACTGTGATAATTTTGAATTATGAAAGAAATCATGGTAGAATATCTGGCAATTTGTCAGCAGTGTAAATTTAGCATATTGCTACTCTGGGCAAATAAAATGCATTTGCTTTTTTTTTAATAGGGATTTAAATTTAGATTCAATTGGCATTCAATAAAAGGCTGTGTTGCACAGGTTCAATAACTTCAAATACATCTAGTGTTTTGAAAAGAAAATTTGAACTTAATTAAAAATAGTGAAAAGTTAGATGTTAAAGTGAAGATTTAATTCCTTTTATTACCCACTATAGTGATAAAATAATTTAGCTTCTTAATTTTAGTGCAGTTCTAGCTTTTGTCTTGGAAATGTCTTTGATAAATGTGGATTGCTGTTTAACAGATTACCTTTCGGAGAAACCAAATAATTTTAGTAAGGATAGTTGATAGTTTATATTTTATCCTTTTTTCGCTTACACGCCAGGGATTTCGATCCCAGATCGAAATTTTTTGTTTGGTGTGCGTTTTTCATGTATACATCTAAATCCCTCTTTAAATATGGATTTAAAGATTTTGATCCCTGTTAGAAAAATAAATTTTTGTTGGGTGTAAAGGAACGCAAAATCTGACGAGGGATCAAAATCTTCACACAGAAATTGATTTCTTATGTGTAAAGGAAATCAACATATAAGTACCTATGACACTTTAATGGAATCCTATTTAGAGTAGAGTTATAGGGCAACGATATTCAAAATGACTTGATACATAGTATCGCGGCTTATATTAAATCTGAAATTAAAACAGAAATCATCATGTCGATTATGATCGACGAAACATCAGATTTGAGTCATAGGGGACAACTGAGTGCCATATTTCGGTTCTTGTCAGAGAATGGAACACAAGAAGGATATCTTGTATTTTCTGACGTTAGGGCGAGTCTTAATGTAGATGAGTTGTCCATCATGTATTTTATATTCTTGACACATATGATTGCAAGGAAAAGTTAATAGAACATTCCTAGGAAGGTGCCGCAGTTATGTCCGACGAAGGGGGTGGTGTCTAAAAGGAGGTCCTTCTTTATTATGTTTCAAGCTCATTGTTGATTGAAATATTAATGTCTTGAAGTATAAAAAATATAGCTACACATTTTTTGCCAAGTCAATGTGGAATGCATTTGTAGATACCATATCCCTACTAGAAATATTGTTTTTAAGGTTTTAAGATTTTTTTTTCATTTTTACAGGTAACAAAATTTTGTAACGGGTTCCCATTTAAAATTATTCACGCCACGCCACTGCTCGTATGTCGTATCGTACCAACCGGTTCGTTCGAATTAACTGTGAACGGATCCAACCAAAGTGGCGAACAGTACTCAAAGTTCTTACACTCTCACTCAGATATGAAATGAATATGGGAATAGTGTTGTATCTTAACTTTGTTTTGTTCTATTCGTGCCGGAAGAATATGAACAAAATGGGAAATTCGTTTGGAATTTTTGCACTTAATAGAGTTTTTTTTTAGTGGAGGTAGGAAAACGAATTTTCTTTAACCTGTAAATAAAAATTTGGAAGTCGTTTTTGTTTATTAAAGTAATGCTTTTATAATTTGCGTGTAAAATTTAGCTAGAAATTGGCATCAAGTAGTGAAAAAGTTGTTATTAAAAACCGTTGCGATTGTGTTATTGAAAAACTTATAAGCAAACTCTTTTACAAGTGGAATTCAGTAGACAAATCTGCAATTATAGCGACTGAAAGAGCTACTCTATTGCTGCCGGACTTGACAACAAAATTTTGCAATAAGAAAAAGTGTTACTAGAATTTTATGTTTGTAAAAAAATTTTAGAAGTATTTTTAATTTTTCGGGGGCCCCCTAAAATCGGGTCCCCAGGCAACTGCCTATTCTGCCTACTTGTTAATCCGGCCCTGAGTCCACTAAATCACAATGCTCTTGGGGTTTTTGGAATTTTATATTTTTGGAAAGATAAAATACAAATAGTTCACTCATGTTTGATTAAGTTTTTATCTATGTATGTACATTTTTTTGGCAGAGGACATTTTTGAAAACCAAAACCTTTCGAAATAAAATTTCTGGTCACTTTTATTTTTATTGTTTTAAGGGAAATATTTGAAAATCTGGGTTTAAGGGATGTTAGAAATTATTAATTTCGTTTTTGAATATAAAATTGCTTATCAACAGTTAACATTTTTGTCGAAAATAGTTAAAATTATAGTTATGAATGTTTGAAAACAGATTTTTTGGCCTTTAGTCCACAAAAATTGGCGTTTCGTCCGGGTGATCTCACATGGATTCATCAGTTGTGGACTAAAGGCCATAATTATGAATGTTTTTGATGAAAAACGAAGTCAATTTCAACTTAAGATAGCGGCATTACAATGGGTGATTTTTTTCCTATTTTCGGCAATACTTGTTTTGACAGCTCACGCACGTTTCGTATTTTGTCTTACTGTCAAACATCTTCAGTTTGGTCATCTTCCAATTTATGTTCAGTTTAATCGACCTACTGAGGCGGCTATTCGGGCTATTGTGAGTTGTGACTAAATTACGCACCAAATTTACATTGTTGAACATTAAACCACCAATAAGCTTACGTAGAGTGCGAACTGATGACCGTGAATTATCGATTCGCCACCGTTCACAGTAATTGGGCCTCTGTTACTCCGTGGACAATTTTGCGGAAGGATTTATAGGTGTGAATGGATACGTGAACAAACAAAACTGCCGTGTTTGGAGTGAAGAGCAGCCAGAAGCATCGCAAGAGCTACCAATGCATCCAGAAAAAGTCACTGTTTGGTGCTGATTATTGGCTGGCGGAATCATTGGGCCGTATTTATTCAAAGATGATGCGAATTGGAACGTTAGTGTGAATGGTGAGCGCTACATATAACAGATAACAGACTTGTTTTTGCGCAAAATGGAAGAGCTTGACTTGCATGACATGTAGTTCCAACAATACGGTGCCACATGCCATACAGCACGCGTACCAATTGGGAGGCGAGTTCGGTGAACAGTTTATTTCACGTTTGGGGCCGGTCAATTGGCCGCCTAGATCGTGTCTAGAGCGACAAACCCGCTTCGATTGACGCACTGGAAGCCAACATCGAAGCATTTATTCGTGAGATACCGGCCGAAATGTAAGAAAGAGTATGCCGAAATTGGACTAAGCGGCCAACATTTGCATGAAATAATCTTCAAACATTAAATTCTTCAAAATTTGTCTAGAAAAAAAATTGGGATGCCAAATTTAAGTATTTAATAATACTATTTTAGGAAATAATTTTAAAAACCAATCGTTCACACGTTTAAAAGAAATTGATTATCCAAAAAAAAATTGTTTCAAAAACCCAAAAAAAATGTGTTTTTTTTTTAATAATTGTATAAAGAATATCTATTATTTTAAATTCAAAGCAGCTCCTGTAAAATAAATTTTGGTCAAAATCAGTAGAGTCGATAATGAGAAAGTTGGAAATAAAAAAAAAGACAGTTCTATGACAGGTACCGTTGATATCATACAATTCGTTTTCACCAAAATGTAGTCCATGCCTATAATAGCACACCTTATATTTTGTATTAAAATCCACCTCAACTCGTCGTCGTGCCCAACAATTTCACCTCTCACGCTCGTCCTTGATGAACATTATGCATAAAAACTTGCATTTACACGCTTACAGATGCAATTAACTCAAGATCTAAAGCCTCTTGACCATTTCAAGCGTCGTCAATGGTCAGAATGGTGGCAAGAAATGGCAACAGTAGATGATCAATTTTCGAACAAAATCATCTTCAGTGATGAAGCACATTTTCACCTCAGTGGATTCGTCAATAAGCAGAATTGCCGAACTTGGGCGAATGATAATCCAAGAGTGATTGTCGAAAAACAAATGCACCCACAAAGAGTGACTAATTGGTGCGGTTTATGGGCTGGCGGCATCATCGAGGCCGGTCAGGCAGTTACTGTGAATGGTGTTCGCTATCCTGAGATGATAATGAACTTTTTATGGCCCGAATTGGAAGATATGGATGTGCACGATATGTGGTTTCAACAGGACGGTGCCACTTGCCACACAGCACACAGTTAACGAAACAATGGCTCTTTTGCGCGACAAATTCAATGACCGTGTTATCTCACGTGGTGGCGATGTCAAATGGCCGCCAAGATCATGTGAAATGACACCGTTGGACTTCTTTCTTTGGAGTTATTTGAAAGAAAAGGAGTACTTCGATAAGCCAGCAACAATTCAAGGGCTAAAGGATGAGATAATTCGGCACATTAACGGCATAGAACCTCAATTATGCCTCAGCGTCATCGAAAATTGGAATCATCGGATGGAGGAGTACCGCCGAGGTCGCGGCGGTCATTTGGCCGATATTTTGTTCCATATACATAATTGAACTATACTAATATTATCATAATAAAAAGGAATGACAATAATTTCCTAAATAATTTGTGTTTTATTCAAAATCAACATCGGCCCTTAAAATTTAACCACCCTTTTTTACCCAGACTTTTTTTCTTTTATTTTTTTAGGATTTTAAGATGTAAATCAAACCCTCGTGTTACATTGGAGTTACTACAGCTCTTTTAAGATGAATTGTTTTGTAAAATCAGTTAAAGAGTGTATCATAAAAAATTTTACACATATTATATTATAATATTGAAATAAAAAAATAATTGATTCCAGTCGATGGTAATAGTTAACTTATACAACATTCGTTGGTCCGTTTTGGAATTAACAAACAGAGGCATCTTGAGGCATTCCTGAAAATTTTTACAAATTTTGTCATATAGCTATTGACCAACGAAATTTTGAATCTGAAACTTGTATAGGTATGTGTATATTTCTTGAATTAAATATAAACATCGATCATCTATACAAACTGCCAATGTTCTCTAAAATAAATACTCAATTTTCATTGGAATTCCTCACTCATTTCCAATATCGTTTCAAAAACGCAGCTTAGTGCATATTTCTATTACAAAAATAAAAAAACAAAAAACAATGATATCATTTAAGTTCCAACTGTAATCAATTCAATTGTGAAATTATCGCTTATCGAGCTGATATTGCTAATCAATAGATATCTCTATTAGTCATAAATATTGACTTTGTTGACTTAAATCTAGCAAACAATTTAATTTTCGACAAAAGCTTCTTATTGTATCTTTTAAAATCGACATACGAGCACATTACAAAGCCATCAAAACCTTAAATTTTGCTAAACCTACAAAACAAATAACGCTTTCAAAAGATACAATAAAGTATCTATGGATACATACAAGTTGTAGCTTTTTGTTGTGAAAAAAAAGTGACGCACCTGTCCGTTTTTAAGTTCCATAATTTTTGGTATCTTATCTTATCTAATGTAGAATATGCTTCGGTTGACTTAGCTATCAAAGTATCTTGTAATGAAATATGTAAGTTGTACAAACTAACCTAATTTACAGAATTTTTTTTCATTTTTTTTGGTATTTGCTTACCCCAGTCATATCCATCGGAATTGTCAAAGTAATCCGAATAGCCCATCATCATTTTTCCAGATCGTGGTTGAAGGAATGTCACATTTTTCAGACCATCGGGCAGTTGCGGTCCAATAAAAGGTTTTGCTGGAGACATTTTAACCTCTTTGGGCAATTCTTTGGAAAGTGTTTTCTGGGGTGTTTCAGTTGGTTTTACGGTAGTCACTTTTGGCGGAATCGTAACCGTAGATTTCTTTTCTAAGACCGATTTTATGTCAACGACTTGTTCGACATCTTCGAATAATTCACTCTTTGAATTAAGAGATTTGGCCACGCTTAGATCTATTTTTTCGTTAGGTTTCGGTAAGTTTTCGCCTCGCGTCAGAGCGAATCCACATAGGAGGATCGCAAGAAATTGCACTTTAAGTCGCATGGCGACTTTATATTTATTCTCTTTATTGTTAATTAAATTGAATCGAATAATTTAAATTGATTTTAATATTAATTCACTAATTTTTTTTTCACTGACCTATTTTAAGACGGATAAGTCGGTCGATGTACCGTCTTGGGCAGAATTTCGTTCGTTACTCAGGGCGTTGGTGTGGTTTATCGAAATTGTTCACCTGCTGAATATAAACCGCTATCTTTGGCATGTTATCTTATCAGTTCCTTGATAATAGCAAGTGAGCTTTTACCAATAGTTGCAGGTGTATTGAAGAATGTGAAACAATTTAGTGTGATGACACACAATTATTAAACAATGGGAAGTTAAAGGGTGGCAGCTTTACCTAGCTAGGTATGAGTACCTTTGAAATAAATATAGTTGCCGTCGTTGTAATACAGCTCTGAATCATAGAATGGATTCCTCGAAATTTAACTTCCGGATTTTAGTCATCTTCTTTATTAAGTCCCCCAGATGCGAGTTAAAGATATATGTTTGTACTAAGATTCAATTTAACAAAACGATTAAACCTCAATAAGAAATTGAGCTTTACTTGGTGTGAGCTGGTGTATATAATATAAACTAGCCTTCCTAATCCACTGCTTAAAGGTTTTTGGTAGGAATGTAGTTGCTAGGTTATTGCTAAAGTAACTGTTATATTGTATCAGTATACAGTATGAAATTGTATTTAAATAATTGATACAACCTGCCAAAGTCAAATATTTATCATTAAAAAAAAGTCTAATAATTATATTATGTGTAAGGTAGCAGAGTATTTTAAAACATTATTTATTTATGCATAAACTCATATTCCCATCAATGCTTTGTAAGCTTATCGTCAAACAAAAAGGATTTTAACCACAATGAAGTTAAAAGTTTCTGTCGTTTAAAAAAACAAATCAGGGTTTGTTCGAACACTTTTAACTCGAATACGTATGGACAGATTTTCGTTGTTTTTGACTTGTTGTATTTGTTTCCGTCCAAAATAGCAGAATAACTATTAACCACATCGGAAAATTGATGAACAAATAAAATAAAAGAAAAGTCGTATCAGAAAGTTTATTTATACAATTGTTACGAAAAATCAACGGTTGGCAACGCCCAAGAAATCTAATTAGCGTATTCCGTCACTAGCTGTCGGAAGAACAGAGAAGAAGAAAAATGGAGGAAAAGCCTTGGGCTTGGCGCTTTTTGTTATTTTTTGATGGTGAGCTGGAATAAGTAGACGCGTTAAAATCAGAGACAATTTTTGAGTAGAATTTATTTTTTTTATAATCACAAGAAAAGCTACGAGATAATAATTAAAGAGTTGAAAAAGAATAAATAAAAGACAAGCTACTACAAGAATTCGAAGTTTTTATTTGGAGACAAAACGTCCCCTTTCTGCGTTAACCTCGTAACTACATTTTTCGGCAAATTCGGTTTTTTATATTATAACACTGTCTAGGGCTCACAGAGCAATAGAGCTAAGTATGAATGTTAAAATGATTCATCTAATCTATTTTACCGTTAATTCTTTTTCCTCGTAACTACTCTCATGTTGTTAAGTTTCGATGAGAACCTCGTATGTACTTGGTGAGGCCTTAGTTTCTTCATTGTTAATCTTTTTTACACAGTTAACGACAAGTCAAAAGTACCGTTATTCAGATTTAGCTTTGAGGCAGTAAATATTATTATTAATTAGGTACCTTTAGAGTGAATTTAAGCTTTGTATGTGGCGCAAGCTTTTTGAGCATCAGTTTTATATATATCGGATTTGGCTTAGTATTAAGGTTATAAATTTAATAAAAAACACAATATGGATCGGTAAATAATATGTGTATGTACCTATGTAAATTAATCTCTTTTTTTTTTATATGAATACTTTTAAAAATTTTCTCGTTATCGTGTTAAATTAAAAGTCTTAACAATAAATTTTAAACTTTAAGGCACCGGTTGGATGGCGAATTTAACAAAAATAATAATATTACTGAACCAGGCTCTTCTAAGCCAGCAATTTTAAATAAGCATATTTTGGTATTAGATGAAGCAAAAGGTAAACTGAAGTTTATCGAATGTGAAGTCGAAGACAATATTCCTACATTTAGACTACGAACACGAAGGCTTCAGCCTTGATGATCAGACCGGACTATTTATATTTATTTAAACAAACGATAATCAAGATTCCATTACTTCTGATTTATCAAGCTGTTGTCAACCCTCATCAAAATCTTCCTTTGTTGATTGTAACAGGTCTAATCGCAGAAACCTTGATCAAGATGAAAATTTCGGTCTTATTTCTAAAAAAAAAGAAGGAAGAAAGGACAGGGTAGACCGGAGAAATGGAAGAAGAATATATACTTAGTCGCAAAAGCACGGCAAAAAGGAAAGCAATACTATAGTGTTAAAAAAGAAAAAGGAAAGATAGTCGGGAAACAAAAAAGACAAAAACGTGGGCTCAAGCCTCGTTGTGATTCCGCTAAGTGTAAAATGAGCAAGCATTTTAAATGTTATGAAATATCTGAATCGCAAAGAAAACAATTATTTAATTCTTTTTGGAAAAACATGTCTTGGAAAGAGTGAAAAGTGATGATTGGAGCTCTTGTAGAAAAGCAGTCCATAGCTCGCCGTACCTACAGGTGGTGATAATTCAAGACGGAATTTAACTTTAAATTTTAAAATATAAGTTAAAAGTTGAAAATATTGCTTTACCAGTCTGCAAAAAAATGTTTTTAAATACATTTAATTTGGGAGAATGGACGGTACGAAACTGGGTTTTAGAAACCAATGACTTTGGAATTCCTTTTCAAACAGAAAAGTCGAAAAAGAAAGAATCCGCTATCAACTTAAAAAAAAAAGAACATGTCAAAGATTTTTTAGCGGGCCTACCTAAGCTTGAATCTCACTATTGTAGGCAAAAAACTGACAAACAATATTTTGATTTCAGCTACACATCTTTTAAAGATGTTTACAGAATGTATGAACAGTTTGCGAAGGATACAAATATTCCAAATAATGAAAGATCATCGTATTTATCCATTTTGAAGACAGCACATTCTTCTAACATTGGATTGTATAAGCCAAAAAAAGATCAATGTGATGTATGCTATAGTTTTAAGAACGGAAACATTGACCAAGACATATATAGTGAACATGTTAGCAACAAAAATAAAGTAAGGTTAGAAAAAGATAATGACAAAGAAAAAGCGTTAAAAAATTAAATAAATGCTTATACTTTGGACGTTCAAGTTGTCTAATCGGTACCTTTCATAGCTGCATCAGCTACATACTTTAAGCAAAAGCTCGCTGTGCATCAGTTTACTTTTTTTCAATTTGAAAACATCAGAAGTTCATTGCTACGTATGGCACGAAGGAGAAGGTGGAATGGATTCTAATGTTTTTGCTTCATGTGTTTTTCATGTTTTGGAAAATGTTTGTGATCTTAGTGTTCCAACAGTCCTGTTTAGCGATGGATGTAGCGCACAAAATCGAAACGTCAACTTAGCTAATCTTCTACAATTCGTGGCGATAAAACATAATACGACGATTTATCAAAAGTATTTGACGGTTGGACATACCCAGATGGAATGTGATTCTGTTCATTCAACCATCGAAAGAAAAAAGAAGTCAAAAGAAATGTACGTTTCAGCTGATTTTGTTAGAATCATAACAGAGGCAAGAAGATTCCCCGAACCCTATAAAGTGACGTCTTAGACTATACTTTTTTTTAAAACTTTTCCAAAATTAGTTTCTATAAATCCATTAGACCAGGCTTTAAAACGGGTGATCCGCAGGTAACAGATGTTAAATGCATAAGATATGATTCCACGGGTATGTATTATAAACTTGATTTCGACAATGATTGGATATTATCTCCGCAAAGGAAAGCGAAAATAGATATTTCAAAAACTATTTTAAAATCACTTTATGAAAATTCCATACCTTTGCCGTTAAAAAAATATAACGACTTACAGAGTTTAAAGAAACTACTTCCAAAAGATTATCACGGCTTCTATGATAACCTTAAATTTAATTCTAATAAAGAATAGAAAAATGTTGAGATTTAATTTTGTTCCCTTTTTAATGAATAAAATCTGTTACTTTTATTGAATATATTTTTTAGTTCATAAGTTACTTGTAAATACATGCTTATAAATTATGTACATAAATAACATACATATGTATTTAAATAACATATCCTTTGAGTTGTATGATGATATTTAATTTAACAAACCATTTCATCAAACATTGAATTCGCTTTTCAAATAATTTTAAAATTTAATATATTTTAGATATAAGATTTTGTATGAATTAAAACAACAGTATTTCAGTTTAATCTGTGTATTTTTTTATGCTTCAGCTATTTTTCTAACCTTGAGTTTAAATTTTCAATTATTTGAATTTATTTTAAATAAGAAAAAGAACCTCGTATCTGCATTTCGGTAAATCAAAACATAAGAGACGGATACTCGTATGTAACAAAAACAGTTAAAACAAGTACTTTTGTGATGTCCTAGCAAAATTAAAACTAGGAAATACTTACAACTGTAAAATATAAATAGAAAACAAATAAAGTATCGTTATTAGGTTCCATTGACGGAAACTACACGTTTTTTTCGTTTCCTGAAAAATTGTGTTTTTGTAGATACGAGGTTAACGCAGAAAGGGGACGAAAAGTTCTTTTTTACAACAATCCCTCATAAAAAGGATTAATTGTATAATTTTTTCCGATAAAACTGTTTTTTCTTTGCTTAAAAGACGTTTTATATTCCATCCACCATTGTTTTTATAAATTCATTAAATAATATTGAACCCAAATGTCTGCCCTGAGGAACAGCTGGAATAACATAAACCGACCGCTCATTTTTAAAAGAAATAAATAATGTCTAATTTCTAAATAGGACGAGATGTATTTTCTCAAAAGAATATCATTATATATCCCTGGTATTTTAATTATATTCCTTGTGTTTTAAGACAGAATTCGCTAAATACCCCACTAAAATTTCTCATAAGAGAACTGACATAAAAGACGTTAAATGGAATGGAAAATGTTTAAAAGGTTAATTTTTTTTTATACCACGCTGATAAAAAATTTAAATACAATTCAAGGAACATAATTTAGCAATAGATCCGTAATTTTTCACTTCGTTTTTTCTTTTTTTTTTTTTTAACAAAAGTTTATAGACTGGACTATAGGGTTACAATTGGGTTACATTTGTTTGAAAATTAGGAAGGTGTAGCCGTCCTCCTTAATTGTTATCGCATGAATTTATGTTAACAGATTTTGTTTGGCATGGAGTCGATGATATAAATGTGCAGGAAAATAATAGCTGGAAATTATTTCCCGAATATATACTGTAGTGTAGTGATGTTAAGTAAAAATGTGGAGGATTTCTAATAAATAATGTGTTGGCCAAGTACAAGTTTCTTTTTAAAAATACAATAAATTAAATAAACTTAAATTTTGTCCATGTATTATAGCTTTATTAGTAAGATCAAACATATTCAATTTCGTACAGCAAGCACGGTGGGTGCTTCATTTCGGGCAAAACTTCTTTTCAAAAAACGCACTGTTTGGGCTACAAAGCACTCATTCTGGAAATAAATTTTCTATATTTTTCAACGTCATTCAAGCTGACTTTCTAATCATCTAACTGACTTTCTATCAAGATTTCGAGCGGGAAACAGCTGTCAGTAATAAAATAACCTATGATTTAAAAAGAAACCACTAGATGACCCACCCATCATATTGTTGTGAACAGAGCTTTATACTACTACAGCGCCATCTGTTGGAAAACTGCATATCTAATTTATGGAAGAAACAAAAAGCTCTTTTCCAATGTCAAATGTATTTCCCCTTATTCCAATCATCTAGAACATTCCAAGACGAGAAGCTGCGCGAATTTTCGAGAACAACTAACATGAGTATATAAGGGAGTGCTCGCGGTGAGCACGACACAGTTGACTTTTGATTACGGAAGTGTGCAAAACTCTGCTTATTGGATTGTGTTATTAAACAAGTGTGATTTAAATTGAATAAAAGTATTTGAGCTGATTATAAATTGAGATTTAGTGTTTTGAATTGGAAAGTGTAAATAAAGAAGAAATACTAAAAAGAGTGATAAGTTTTATTTAACGAACCTAGCAAAATATTACAATATGAAAACAAATCTAATAAACAATCAAAAAATCACTCAAAATAATACATTTTACTTATCTGTTATGTTATAAGCTCTACCTGAAAGTGAAACATTTGATTAATAAACTAAAGTAATAAAATTAAAAAAATACTATAAAAAAAAATCATATGGAAACTATTTGAGGAGCTCCATTTTCGAGTGTTTTGACGTTTCTCTAATATTCTTCTTATTTACGGTCATCTTATTGATAACATCACCGATTCTATCCACTGAAGGTGCGGTAGCGGTTACAAGTGTCCTTATAAGGCCAGACGCGCACATTCAATTTTTAGTTTCGCAACTGTTTAGTTGCTAAAACGAAACATAAGGGCTTATATGGGACACCGCGCACTTAGAGCAACTCGATTCTCGAAAATAAAAAGTTTGTGTTTTGACACAAACTAAACGATTGCCTCGCAACAGTTGAGCTGTTTTTTATAAGTGCAAGAGAGAAAAGAGTGTGAGCGTGAGTAAAGAGTTGCCAGTGCGCGGTTCTCTTTCAACTGGTGATTAAACTATTTGATTTCGATCACAGTTGCCAGTGCGCGACTAGCCTAAGACCCTATTTAAGTAGTAACTAGGTCGGTTCAGACTGGGAATTCTGAGCCAGAAAGAGATAGCACTATGTTTGAGTGAGATAGGTGATAAGTAGTTAATTTTGCGGTTAGGGCAATGAGTTGTGGTGAGACGATAAGGATTTAGTGTTATGTTGGCGGCGAGTAATTGTTTGAAGTTTGTTTGGCGGCATGTGACGCGTGCGGCCGGCGCTTGTATAAAATGATGAGAAATCAAATGTAGTTTGAAATTTCATAAAAAATGATTATATTCACACGACCACATTTCAATTACTTCGTAGTTAAACTTTCTTAATCGTTCAGTTTTAGCTATTGTTCTCTCATGTCTTAGATTTAATGTATCTGTTTTGTTTTCATACAAAGGTTCATCGCGTTGGTGTTTTAAACATAGAGGATGACCATGAATGTAGCAACCATGGAATTCGAAAATTTGTTTAGTTTCTTGACAAAATCCATCTACTTTTACCCCGTTTATGACTTCTTCTCTCCCATTATATGCATGCTTGATGCTAATTCTTCTTCTTTTTTCTTCCCAAATCATCCACTGAATTGCTTGAATAGATTGATTATCTATGCATCTGTACCCTTTTCTAGGTAACAAACCGATAGTGTTTGGCCTTAGAAAGTTTCGTCTGAAGAGGAGATACCTTTTCCAAGTGGTATCTTAACCGAAGTTACTGATAAGCAAAAATTGTCAGTGGTAAGTCCATTAGAGTTGCTTTGGAAAATTTTGCTTATCATCTCCCATACGTTGGAAAAACTCAATTCAGAGCAGTTCTTAAAATTAATCCAACCACTACCACGGTCGACTGTGAAGCTTTTCCCACTGAATGTCACGCCTACCTTATCGGTAGGACAAAGATCTTGCAAAGCCAGCGTTAAGATGTCTTCTATGGCGTTTTTTATCCAAGAAGTAGGCTCTTCTTGAGTTGGGACTGGATTTATAAGAAAATCAATCTTACGCCCCTTCAAATTGAATCTCTTGACCGTGGTCTCAAAATCAGTCAATATTTTGAATCGCTGAAAAATCAAAAGAAGAAAAAAGCACACATCAAATCAAATCCATAAAGAAAAAACATTTTTTTATTTTTTTTTTGTGTTGTATTTTTTTGATCAATTTTTTTTTTGTTTACATAAATCTTTGAGAATTTAAAAGATTATTCTCATCATCGAAGAATAAAGTAGGAGTGGGTACAATTATTACCTCTTCATGCTTCTGCTTCCGAGATTTATGCGATCTGGTTGACGTTGTGGGCTGTTGGAATTGAAGTTGTTGTTGTTGTTGAGGTTGCTGCTGCTGTTGTTGTTGTTGTTGAGTTTGCAATTGTCCTTGTTGTTGGGGTTGAAGTTGATGCTCTTGTTGTTGGGGTTGCAGTTGTTGTTGTTGGGGTTGCTGTTGTTGTTGGGGTTGCTGTTGTTGTTGCGGTTGTTGTTTTTGTTGATTTTCATTTAAAAACTCCGGTTTTAAATGAAAATCAATGCTGTATGATAACTCTCCATAAGGCTCAACAACCTCAAAGCAGCATTTTTCCAGGTTGGAGAGATCTTCGTCACTTAGCTGAGTGTTGCAACGTTTCGGAAGAAACACAACACATTCTTCTAGTTCCAGAAGAATCTGTTCCCCAAATTTTCCGTTGACCCTCTTCGAGCCGACAATGGGGAAATGTTGCTTCTGGATAATTTTCGATAGTCCAAGTATAGGCTTATTTGTTCTTTTTTGGCTATTAACTGACGCTTTTATCTTGTTGATGAAAGACATTTTGTTAGATTTTTTTTTTTGTTAACTTTTAGTTCACTTTTGAAAATAAGTAATTAAACTGAGTTAAAAAAAGCAAGAACGTACAGCTTTTATAGTCTGAAATTTATCATAACAATTGATAACTTTTAGAAAACATAAACAAATATTTTATCTCAAAACTGAAAAAATAAATTTTGCATTCTTAGTCATTAATTCTACTCTTTTGAAATCGGATATTGAGGTTTAACGTTTTTATCTTAAAATTGTTTCTTTCTTAAATTTTTATAAAAAATTTAAAAAATAACGGACATTGTGGTCTTATATTATTTATTTGAAATGGCTTTTCTTTTTAAAATACAAATAAAAACGGACATTGCGGTTTTAAATTCTTTATTTGAAATTGTTTTTCTTTTTAAAAACAAAACAAAAAAACGGACATTGCGGTTATACATTTCAATTTTTTATATTTTTGCCTTAAAAATTGATAAACATAACTAAATTCCAATTTCATTATATTTGCAAACCGCATACATAAGTCAAAACACTTTCTAAAGACAATTATATGGTATAGAGATAAAATTTTTATTTCTTGTTGATATTTTTAATAAAACAATGATTTTCTTACTAAGACATATCCATGCCAAATTTTTTATTTAATTGAGTTGATTGATTTAATTTAGTTGTTTCTCCATTACGATCATATTGATGTTGTCGTCGACTTTTTTCTGTTTTTTTAATGATTTCTGCTTCACTGAATGGACACAGAATTGGATACTCTCTCTCATTCCGATTAATAACACTTGAATTAGGATAGATTGATCCAAATATAGTTATCTCTCCTCCTTTAACTCTCAAACGCACATGTTGTAAGTGTTGAAATTGTAAACGAAAATTTAAAATTGAGGGAATTGTCTCCCCATTCCTTAAGTGAAGTATTGTGCACTCTCCCCCATGTTCAGGTGTTGCACCAAGTTGAAAGGTATCTGAATAAAATAATATATCGGCAAATCGTATCTCTTCCCATGCTGCTTCACATATACAAAACGTTTCGTCGTGTTTCAATCTCTCGCACCAAAACATTTTGGTTTTTCCCCGTTATTACAATGCAACAGGTAAATGTAAACTAATTACTCATAACTGTTTTAACTCCTCAACAGTATCCTCAATATATTAAATTTGAAATTTCAAAAAACTACTTCCGCCAAAGCAACCAAACAGTTTCCTCTTTAATCTTTTTAAATTCATTTGCACAACGGCTAACGGACTAACGGAAATTTCAAACTACAACCGCTTTTTAAAAATTTCTTATCTCCTAACCCATTTTGAAATTTCAAACTACAACCGCTTTGAATTCTCAACGTTATTATTATATACCTTATCACCAAAAATATTTTAATATTTTCATTTTTCAACCCCATTGCGCTTTAATCTAATTTTGTTTGGTTTTTTTTGTACTCATTCATTACCAACATACTTTTATATTTGAAATTCTTATATTCTAATCATTTCTGAAATTTCAAACTACAACCATTTTATACAAGCGCCAGTCGCACGCGTCACATGCCTCCAAACACCCCAAAATCCTTATCATCTGACCACAACTCATTGCCGTAACCTGCTAAATTAACTGCTTATCACCTCTCTCACTCTAACATAGTGCTACCTCTTTAATTGCTCCTCAACAGTTTCCTCAATATTTTAAATTTGAATTTTCAAATACTACTTTCCCCCCCCCGTCAAAGCAACCTCTTTAAGCTTTTTTTTATTTTATTTTTAAATTCATTGCAACTGTCTCATATTCATAACACCTCAAAATCCTTATCATCTGACTGCAACTCATTGCCGTAACCTGCTAAATTAACTGCTTATCACCTCTCTCACTCTAACATAGTGCTACCTCTTTAATTTCTCCTCAACAGTTTCCTCAATATTTTAAATTTGAATTTTCAAATACCACTTTCCCGCCAAAGCAACCTCTTTAAGCTTTTTTTTTTATTTTATTTTTAAATTCATTGCAACTGACTCATATTCATTACACCAACATACTATTCAAAACTCTTATCTTCTAACCCAATTTGAAATTTCAAACTACAGCCACTTTGAATTCTCAACGTTATTATTATTATTATACATACGACAGGTAAATGTAAAACTACATAATTACTCATAATTTTAATGAACAATAAATTATAAACTGAACGTTATACCTTATCATTATTCATTATTCATCAACCACCCATTTCTATTCAATTTTATTTTTAATTTCATTGTATCTGACTCATTCATTATTAACATACTATTTAAAATTCTTATCTTCTAACCCCAATTTGAAATTTCAAACTACAAATCGCTTTGAATTCTCAACGTTATTTTATTATTATATCATACCTTATCACCAAAAATATTTAATAATTTATTCTTCAACCCCCACTGCGCTTTTTTAAATCGCCTAACCGACTCATTCTCATTTACCAACATACTATTTGCAAATTCTTATCTTCTATAATCATTTTTTATGAAATTTCAAACTACATTTGATTTCTCATCATTTTATACAAGCGCCGGCCGCACGCGTCACATGCCGCCAAACAAACTTCAAACAATTACTCGCCGCCAACATAACACTAAATCCTTATCGTCTCACCACAACTCATTGCCCTAACCGCAAAATTAACTACTTATCACCTATCTCACTCAAACATAGTGCTATCTCTTTCTGGCTCAGAATTCCCAGTCTGAACCGACCTAGTTACTACTTATTTAGATTGTGGCTTTTCATTACGCCATCCATGACAATGTTTCAGTCAATGAGATCCGTAACATGCGGTCTCCACTAGCGATGAATCCAAAGCATGCGTTCATTGTTGCAAGTAGAAACCGCTATCGCAGCTACCTATATTTCCATAGCTTGCGATAGAAAGTATGCTCTCATCGCATACCATTCATCGCTTGCTTTATCGCAAGGAGAACTATCATATGGTTCTGGCGTACCCATATTTTATTTGAGTGAGTTTGAGTTTTGCGTGCGAAGAAAGCTTTTGCTTGAGATTTAAAAAATGTCTGATTTAAAATTGTCCATAGAACTCATTTATATTAATTCCTAATTATTCACTATACTAAAAAAGTATGCGATGAAATGCCCAGCCAAAAAAAATTGACAGTTCTTCTGCTCTTTGCTTTGGCTATTACGATTGCGATGGATTTATCGCTAGTGGAGACGGCGTGTAAGGAGCTCTCTACACTATTGAAACAGAGTTTAACGGATGCTCCAAATTGAAACTTTAATCCGGATGTAAATTATACAAATTCAATGTAAATTCATCCGGATTTAACCTTTAATCTGGATACATCGAGTAAGTTTAAGCAAAAAAAAAATGTCATGCATCGATTACATACATTTGGAAATTTTTCAAATCCAGATTATAATACATTTTTTTGCTGGGTTTTGGTATTCAGTAATAAAGAGCAGTCATAAAGATTTACCAAAAAAGACGTGGACAACCCCGCGTATTATCGGCTAGTTTAATATAAAAAAAAACAACATAAGTAGTTGTCGTGCAATTTAGATAACTAATGCATATAATTATAATAGGACCGAATCGTGGTCGGTATTTGACATAACTCGTAACTGTTTTCGTCATACAAGTCAAAACAAACTGTCATTCGAGATTTCTTATGTTTGGTTTAATATTTTTCTTTTAACAATATGGTTAATTGTAAAGCGGAAAATACCCTAGACTTGTTACTAACTGCTGACCCTGATAAATACGCTATTATCGTATTTTCTCCTGTAGTTATATTGTTATATCTGCGCATTTCTCGTTCCCACAATTGCAGTTAAGAAAAAAAAAGTATTAGTGCCGGGTCTCACAGTTAAGATGTGTAAACATCAACGTTCGTCTGAGTACCGAATTTTTGTTATCGAACGTACGTAGAAATCTGTTAAGTTGTGGTCTTATTGGACTAACTTCTCCGACTTATTTTTACGTCTCTGTAGTAGAGTTTCAAATTAAAAGAACGACCCTATTTATTTCAAAAGTTAAATATTGAGAGCAAAAGAACGCACCATTGGAATCCGCTGCGTAACATAAAGTTTGTTAGACTTATGTCTTATTAACCTATTAACAGGGATGAAATTTTTACACCTATATTCAAACAGAGATGTTATCTGATACGATCTTACGCGAAAGCGATTTTTAATTTCTGTTTCTCTTTTGGCTTCCTTAAATGCTTTTAAGCACAGCGATTTTTAATAACAGTTAACTTTGTTCTATTCTACTTAGTTAATCGAAGTTCGCTGAGCGAACGCCAAATAGAAATGAAACATACCCGAGAGAAAAAGAAAACCATAAAGAAGAAAGTACGATAACTCTGCAATTTTTTAAACTCCAGCCACCACATACGTCTCTCGCCAACACGGGCTTAAAAATCACTAGGTACTGCGGCATCGTTTAAAAGCAGTCAAAGTGATATCGCATCGTTAAAAGCAGTTATACTACAACTATTTGCTCGGAACATTCTCAAACTTGTTTAACAAGCACTTTCTCGGAAGAGGCAGTACCCCTGAAAAAAAAGAACATTATCAACACATGCCAAGGGTACTTCTCCATATTTTGAACATTTTTCTTAAATAGCATCCATATTTTTATACATGAATTTTTTATAAATTAAAAAAAAAAAAAGTATAAAAGACCAAATACCTACGTAAAATCAAGTTCTGCATTATATTTGTATAGCAGCCGAAACCACTCTGCCTATATATTCATATTGTATGAGTCCGATGGTTTATACAAATACCTAAGTGTATTGCGATCTGAGAAATATAGTTAAAAGAGAACCCAACTAATTTTTAATCTGCACTGAAAGTTAGCAACAACAAATCAGCATTCAACATATTTTTAACTTCCCATAGGGAGTTATTGTAATCGGTCCGAATTGTCAAATTGGAATTTTTGACATTTCTCGACGTTTCAAGGTCCCTAGAGGCTATATCTATCAATCATTTTTAGAGAGATGTCTGTGTGTGTGTGTGTGTGTGTGTGTGTGTGTGTGTGTGTGTGGGTGTGTGTGTGTGTGTGTGTACGTACGTTCGTACGTTCGTACGTTCGTACGTCCGTACGTTCTGGTACCATTTTTCGTCGTCGATATCTCAAGAACGGGTAAAGATATCGACTTAAAATAAATTTTGTTTAATAGATAATAACTTCGGAAGAGGCTGAATAGGCGTTTATTAAAATTCAGTGAGTAGTTTTTTCACTATAACGGTTTAAAAAAAAACTAAAAATTTTGGTTAGTTTCAAATATCTCACGAAAAAATAATGCTATTTCTTTCAAATAAAATTTAATGTACTCATTATAAGGTCATACAGATTTGGTATGAATTTGGAAAAAAATGAACATACCGTTATTTTTTTAAATAAAAAAAACTGAAAAAAAAAATTCATAACCCAGATATTCTAAGAACGGAAAACAATTTGAAACTCAAAATAATTTTATTTTACGAAAAATAATGTGAAAATTTCAAAAAAAAATCAGTTTACAGTTTTTTAACAAAAAATAAAAAACTATATAAAACTCTATTGAAAATTGGTAAAAATTGTTTTTCGACTCAAATTTCTCGAGAACTAGTAGTGATATTGACTTCTAATTTAGTTTATTTTATACATAGTATAATTTCGTACAATTGGTAAAATGTTGACAAATATTGAATTAATAGTTTTTTTTTTAAATAAAAAAAAAATATTAAAAATTCTAGTGAAAACTAGTTAAAATTGTATTTCAAGTCGAATTTCTTGAGAATGAACACCGATAGTGCCTTCTAAAGTATGTTGTTTTATACATCGATACCTTCCCGTAAGAATGTATACTAAGCGACATTTCTAAAATTGTTCAGGAAACGAAAAAAACGAAGAAAGTTCTAGTTGAATCATAGTGTGCTAAGAGACAATTTTGGTTAAACTAAGTGACATCTAACAAAATTTTTTGTTGCTCACGACAATGAAATCTTTATTAATGTCGCTTAGCATAATTTTTTTGGCGGATAATACAAATTTCAGGGGGCAACATTATTTTAATGAGAAAACATGGCACAGTTGATAAATTTTTTTATTTGTACTCTAGTTTCCTTTTCATGCATAATAGGTTGGCGAAACCCAGGCCAAAACGTGGCCCTTAACATATAGTATATTTCCTCATCAAAAAGTCATTTTCAAAAAAAGTGTCGCTTAGTACATTCTTACGGGAAGGTATCGACATAATACAATTATTAACACATGGTTAAATTTTTGACAAGTATCGAATTGACAGTTTTAACAAAAATATAAAAAAAATCTACTAAAAAGTGGTAATATTTGTTTTTCGACTAGAATATCTTGAGAACGAGCAATGATATTGACTTTGCCATTATTTAATTTTATACAATACAATTTCTAACAAATTGTTTATATTTGACATATATCTAGTTTTAGAGCGGATATATTTTGTAAGTACCCTTCCATCAATAACCAAACCATATCTTTTATATTTGAATATTTCGTTTTTATTTTTTTTTTTTTTCAATTAAAATGTTTGGAACCGAAATAATAAAGACCACAAATGGGAAGTTATCAGTGTGGGTCGCACCCAGCCTCTTTTTGATAAGGTACTTAGCTATTCAATTTGAAAACAACCATCATGATCTGGCAAGCTATTAGCCTAATTATAAAATCAATTTCGATATATTCAATGAATATAAAATATAACTAATGGTAGATTCATTGAACATAAATGATAGCCTTCAAAAGACCCACTTTGTTGGGTACACAACAGCATCTAATGAATTGGTTTCCCATATTTTGCACTTAATTCAAAATATGTACATATTTTAGTAAATAAATATATACATATATGTATATAGAATATATTAGGCATGTCGGGAAATATGTAATGGAAATTCCCACATTTAGAAATTAGAATATAATACGTAGTATCCTTACTCTCATCGCATTAATGATTAGCTGTTTTCGAAATTTTATGCTTATTTGAGCATAAATGAGTGAAATTATACAACTATTTATCACTTACAATTGATTGAAACATAAGCTTCTAGCTATCTTCCAATTGCATTTACGTCCCTTATTTCCAAGGTCAGGGAAACGCTGATAAATTTTCAGATCAATAAATATTTTGAAGAACGAAAGCTTCTTAATGACTGGGCAGTATTTTGAAGAACGAAAGATTCTTAATGATTGTCAGTACGGCTTACATAAAACAAGGTCCACTGGACCAATTTATATTTCAAAATCATTTGATAGAGTTTGGCATCAAGCTCTCTTATCTGCATTCGGTGCTGATGAATATCTTCTTTGTAGGATTAGAAACAATCTTTCGAACAGCTCAATACAAGTTATGTTGGGCGGTCTTAAGTCTGAAGTTCAGAAAATCAATAATGGTGTGCCACAAAGTTCCGTTTTTTTTTTCGACTTTCTTTCTCATATTCAACAATAATCTTTCGTCTAAGACTTCTAATCCATTAAATTGTATTGCTGGCAAAAATACTCTCAGCTTCTCTTCAAGATGCACGTCCTTGTCCTTTGAAATTGGATTTAGAATGACAGAATAGCACTGTCCAATGGGGAACGAAAAACCGCGTATAATTTAATGCTTCAAAAACTCAATGTTTTCTCCTGTCATAAAAACGGAACCCACCGCTCATGTCGCTATCCATAAGTGGCACTTGTATTGAGGAAACAAAATAGCTTTCAGTTCTCGGTATGTGCATCACATACCTCCTTGCGTGGAATGACCATATATTTCTATAATGATGCAAGAAATATTTGCCCCCTTCTAATCTGGGAATATTTGGGTGTAAACAGATTTAATTTTGTTTATTTTATTGCATTTTTAAAAAGAAACTTGTATTTGGCCCATCCTAAAGTAACCAATATTCAAAATCAATCACCTGAAAAAGGGAGCAAAAACGAAAACTGATTTTACGAAGATCTTAATAAGACTGGAAATTTCTGTCGCAAGGCGTAGTATTGACACCGTGAACATTACACTTACGAATTTGAAAGCTTCCGAAAACATACATATATTTTGTAGTCCCTATTTCTAAAGCGGAATGAAATCTACTACTTTCGAAAAGACAATTCCGAAATGTGCACACGAAACAAAAACAATTTGAGATGTTGGTGGATTTCATGTGTTCTCATCCCGATTTGCCCAAGGGCCATTTAAAAACCCAACGACGCAAAGCAGACATCTAACAATTTTTGGCAGAGACTTGCATCAGCTGCCTTGAAAAAGGTAAGTTTATATGCCAAAACTATCGTTACAAAGTTAAAATAAATAAATAAGAAATATTTCTAGGTATGGGCAGATCATGAAGCCTATATTTTTTTTTTTTTATAATCTACCCGCGCTCAAGGGATTAGATTACCCTTTAAATGTTTCAACACAGCGCGGGCGTGAAGTTAAGAAGAGAAAGAAGGATAGGAAAGATGTGTGGCACGATGTTCTGAGACTGAAGGTTGTTGTCTCAGATATTTTATCTCCAGGGATGGCGGCTGAACTAAAGCGGTGAATGCCGTGTCTTATTTGTATGTCGCTTATAATTCACATTATTTTATTCGTGTTCATCCTTGTTGGGCATACTAGTTTAACTCAATTACATGTTGTTAGTGTTATGCCTGAACAACATGTAATGAGTAAACCAGCAACCCAGTGATGACAAGTTTAGAAGGTTTTTAATGGAATTAAAATGACATAGACGACGGCAGGGATCGAACCTGTGATCATGAGGTTCAAAGGCGAACACACATCCATCGCGCCACGGCCACCCCCAAAAGGCAAAATTGAGAAGGAACAAGATGAGCCTTTCTGGGACAGGTGGTAGACCTTTCAAACACTGCTCCTTCACTCCTTTAGAGGACTTGGTAATAACTTTGTTAAACATGGACGAGTTCGTAAGCGGAATACCGTCAGCTCGTGATTTAAGCGTCCACACGGACAATACCGAACAAGCTTCGCTGAATCAACCAAACCAGTCAACAGCGATGAACACGAAGAGCATATTCCAGCTCCTAAAGAATCCAGAGCAGCAACTCGATCAATTAAATTTTACATTTTATCACACATTTCCATAATATTTTATTTGTCCAGTATAATTTTTCGTTCAATCCCTTCTTCATTATTTTCTTCATCCATCCAAAGAGAAACCGAATCCATTTTCTTTTGTTTTATGTTGAATTATTACTTTAAAAACCACAACTTGTTTTTATCCACCTTGTTTGTAATTTGTTTTGATTTCTTAATTTGACAGATCTGATGAGAAATAATTCGACACTCGAAAAAAACAAAATGTAAAAGGGAAAAGTATTGACTACTATTTTTTCCTTTTCGAATGTTTTACAAAGTACAAAATCAAAAGCGGAACGAAAAGCACTTTCGAAGAGGATTGATTTTCGGAACGAAATACAGAGACGGCCTCCGGTTAAATTGATCAGACCAAAAACATAAATGTTAAAAAAAGAGCCAAGTTCTTCTATACAAAAACCTTTGTGTAACAAGTCAGCCGTGAAAAGTACTGAGATCTAAAAGTACGCCAAGTTTATACTTCATGAAGGTTTAAAAATAGTAAAATAGTATTGAAACAGCTACAATGTAATAAAGAAATTTTATTATTTACTGATTACTGACTAAAATTTGATGGGTTCACTGGTCAAGTTTTTGAAACCTTTCGAATTGGGCATAAAAAAAAACTTGCCAAGTAAGCCCATCAAATTTTAGTCAAAATTCATTAAATAATAAAACTTCTCTATTACATTGTAGCTGTTGAAATACTATTTCACTTTAAATATCCGGTATGAAACCTTCATGAAGTAAAAACGTATAGAAGAACTTGGCTCTTTTTTTAACATTTATGTTTTTGGTCTGATCTCACTCCTTTTTGCAAAGATTTTAATATATTTTTTAAAGATAGAAGGATGGACTCAACCTTCTAAAATCAACTTAGTTTATAGCTTCCGATTTCTTTTGGTATATTTTCTTTTTGTTATTAATTGTTTTGATTTTTTCTTGTCTGGCAAGATACATACCACTAACATACCTACGAGTACCTTAATTATAAATACTAGTACCTACATCCGCTCAAAGTCATATAAAAGCAATAATTGTTGAGGATGCGATGATGTTTTTGTTGCAAATTTAACTCCTTTTTTTAAATGAAGGTAGCCCACCAATTAATAGCCTAATTAGTGGTTTGATTATAGTTCACATCACAGTTAAGATTTTTTCTAATTTTTTCAGGTATGCAAATGTTTTCTTTTTTTATACATGTTAAAATAACATAGGGTACCAAATCGACCACTCTAGTTCTAAGAAATGTCATGAATTTTGAAAATGCATGTATAGTTTCAAAATGACAATAAAAAGACACTTCGAATGAAAAATCTTAGATTTTCTTTTTTTCGCTTTGAATATATATTAAGCTTTACCGCTCAACCAAATTTCATCATTCTACGGCAATCGGAAGTGCTCCATATAAATCAAACATTTTCTCGGAAAGTGGGCGGATACCACGCCCCCTGAATGGAAAACCTGAATTTTTATTTTTGGTCCTTTATATGCAATTTGAGCCCTACCCCTCTACCAAATTTCATTGTTCTACTGCAATCGAAAGTGTGCCATGTATAATTTACATCAGTTCTGAGGAAGTGGGAGGATACCACGCCCCTGAATGGAAAATCTCAAATTATATATTTTTTTCTTAGTATGCAATTCAAGCCCTGCCACTTTACTAAATTTCATCGCTTTACAACAGTCGGAAGTGCTCCATTCAACCAACACCAATTCGGAGAAAGTGGGCGGATACCACGCCCCCTGAATGGAAAACCTCAGTGTTTATTTTTGGTCCTTTATTTGCAATTTAAACCCTACCGGTTCACCAAATTTCATCGTTTTACAGCAGTCGGAAGTGCTCCATTCAACCAACACCAATTTGGAGAAAGTGGGCGGATACCACGCCCCTGAATGGAAACCTTCAAATTTTCGATTTTGTGCAGAATTACAAGATTCTACGATGTCGGGAAGTGCTCCATAATTTTGATGATCTGTCAGTCAGTCAGTCCAGTCAGTTACGGTTTTTGTGATTGTTGAGGCCTTATATCTCAGGAACCACTTATGCTAGAAAATTGAAATTTAGTGAGGCGCCTGTGCCTGACTAGCTTAGCAAACATTCGGAATTTTAAGTTTCTGACTTCATTGTTACTGAAGATAGGGAGGGGTCAAAAATCGCCTGAGTTTGTTCCTGTAAAAAGGGTGTAGTGCCAGAACTTGGCTGGGCACTACCGTGCCCTTTGATAAACCCTTCACACCGTTACCGTTTTAGAAGTGAACATTGAAGAAATTCAAAATAATTCTTAGGTCGATTTTCTTTGCACATAAGGCTAGTCGCGCTCTGGCAACTGTGATTGAAATCAAATAGTTTAATCACAAGTGAAATAGAACCGCGCACTGGCAACTCTTTACTTACGCTCACATTCTTTTCTCTCTTGCTCTTATAGAAAACAGCTCAACTGTTGCTAAGGCAATCGTTTAGTTTGTGTCAAAACACAAACTTTTTAGTTTCTCGAATCGAGTTGCTCTAAGTGCGCGGTGTCCCATATAAGCCCATATGTTTCATTTTATCAACTAAACAGTTGCGAAACTAAAAATTGAATGAATGTGCGCCTGGCCTGGCCTAAGAAATCAATTTCTGTGTGAAGATCCCTCGCCAGATGGCGTTTCTTCACACCAAAAACATCAACTTTTCTTTGACAGGGATCAAAATCTTCAAATCCTAATTTGAAGAGGGATTTATATGTATGCGAAATCCCTAGTGTGTAAAGGAAATCTATATTTGTGTCGTCAATATATCAATATTACCTGTGACGAACATTGAAGTGCCTACTAACGATCCAACTACATACATGTAACGAGACTCATTGTTAAGTGACATTTACGGTTTGTAGGGCCCTTTTCGTTCAATCCTTTGCACTATAGAAGAAGATGCAATATGAGATTACGGCAAAAAACCGATTTAAAAGTCATCAAGTTCATTTTTGATTGCACTGGACCCAATAATTATTTTACTCAAAGCTATTTTATCGGTGGTGATACACTATTACAGGTTGAATACCCATGTTTGTCGAAAACTAATCACATTGTTCTT
Source organism: Chrysotoxum bicinctum (assembly GCA_911387755.1). NCBI lineage: Eukaryota > Metazoa > Arthropoda > Insecta > Diptera > Syrphidae > Chrysotoxum > Chrysotoxum bicinctum. The sequence continues at coordinate 187,926,989 of OU426988.1, forward strand.
CTATAAACCCCAATACGTATGTACATAATAAATCACATATAAATGCCCACTCTAAGGGTAGAAGGATTTATTGACATTCCAGAACCAGGTGTGCAGGCACAATAGTCCATTTACATCTGAGAAGAAGGATAATTTACCTTTAATACTTACCTATTTTCCCGGAGAAGAATCAATAGAAGTACCGTGATTGTGATTGTTGCTTTGCTTATATGAACTTTTCCAATTATTCAAATTTCGATCTACCCGAACTCATAGGGACCTTATGAATATTTACAACAGTTCATACGTTAATTAAAACAATGAGTTGTTGTACATACTCTCTCGTATAGATCTTTTTCATTTCCACGTTTCCGCGATAATATATTAAATTGCTTCCAATTTGTAACATGCGTGTAAAATCACTTCTGCCTATGGGGAAATGTGAAAAGTTTTGCCTCTGAAACTTTCTCCTTTTCACGTTGATTGAACTCTGGTGGTTTCTCATTTAATCACTGCCAATAAAACACGAAAAGTTCGGTGTATAAACTTTACAGTTTCTGACCTGGAAGTTCATGTGCTATTGTTTTAGAAATATGAACAATTCTCATAGAAATTGACTAAAACAGTTGAGTAGGTTAAAAAAAAAAAACAATAATGTTTTATAAGAACAAAAAATCTATGAACATGAAATTCTAAGTTAGGTAAAGATAACCCATAAAATTTGGCCCGGGTTTCAATTTCTTAAGTTACTTCAATATAGGAGCATGTGTCTTTAATGTAATATTTCATACAAATAATTTCGTTAACACATGGGTTACTAAAAGCAACATACTGATATCGAACCTTGACTTGACCCCTTCAAGGTATAAGTTTTAATGTAGAGGAGGGGCCTATGGAGACTGCGACAGCAGAAGACGAAACTTATTTCTGCAGAAATGGTTCACGTGGTCCCATGAAGTGTTCTTAACAAAGCGCTCGCGAGAAGATGGTATAGTTGAAGAATTTTTTAGTTAGAATCAACGTCAATGTCTTCAGTTCCATTTAGGTCAGCCTACTTGGTGTCGACCTAACGTGAGTTTCTCTGACATATTTAGAGAATGGGTCTTTAAGGATTTCCAGTACTAGCCAGAGGTTGCTGAAAAAGATATGGTGGCAGCTCTCATATCCCAGTAGTGGGTTACTGTCTAAGCCTGCTGGCCTAAGATACAACAAAGGCTCTGTCTTCTGATGTCAAAGTTTTGCTTAGGAACTTCAAAACTAAAATCGGAAAGGAGGATATCTTCGCATGTTAGTTGGTAAACAGAACCTACACAAGGCGATACCGGATGGCGACTTTTGGCTTAAGATCCACAAAGCAACTTGGCTCTCTCCGGACGGGGAACGTCTTAGACGCGCGTACATTTTGAGGTGCAAACGTGTCGACTCCGACCTTAGCTGCAGTTCTTCTTCTTCCTTTTCTTCGGCGCTGTTATGATCTCGATGTCGAGGGGATCATAACTCTCCCACGTATCTGCTTCACACTAGTGATCCGCCTGTGGGGTTCGCCGGGTTGACCTCAGAAATCGGCGGCAAGCCTCCCGGTTTTGTATTGTTCCATTTCTGAGGCCAACTGAATGCTGGTGTTTTTGCATTTGTTTGTACCAGGAGTGTTTAGGCCTACCTTTCTTTTTATTCCGAATTGGAACGTTGTATGATATTGCCTTTTTGACGGGGTTCTCAGGATCTCTCCTTTGAACATGGCAATACCAACTGAGTCGGTCGTGTTCAATTTTTTGGGAAATGGTATTCTTAACATGAAGGCTTCCTCGGATCTTCGTACTTCTAATTCGATCAAGCTTTGTAACTCCTGCTGTCATACGAAGCATCTTCATCTCAGCTGCCGTAAGCTTACTCTCATACTTTTTGTACATTGTCCAACATTGTGAACCGTATGTGAGTGCTGGACGCACAACTGAAGTGTAGAGCTTTCCTTTCAGCTTAGGGGGCATTTTTCGGTCACAGAAGATAGCAGAATTTTCCCGCCACTTCATCCACCCTACGCTTACGCGATGATTGATATCGTCATCACAAGTAGCTTCGTTATTTATCATAGACCCCAGATATTTAAACTTTTCACACTTGGGAAGCACTACTCCATTCAAATAAATGTCTGGAATAGGCCTGTGTGGATCAGAAAATGGGCAGCATAGGTATTCTGTCTTTTTCGCGCTTATGCGGTACCCACTTCCTTCTAGAACATCCACCCATACGTCAAGTGCTCGTTGTAGAGATATCGGGTCTTCACATATGATGGCTCCATCGTCAGCAAAGAATAACTGATGTACTTTTGGATCCGTCACTTTGCCTTCAAGCAGGTAATCAAGAACTGTAGTAAAGAGCAGGGGACTCAAGACACTTCCCTGGTGTACACCTACTGTGATTTCGAATTCTTCGGTGACTCCAGCTGCGCATCTTACTTTAGTAACTGCTCCATCATACATGTCCATAATTATCCGCACATAGGTTTCTGGAACTCCTCGTTGCCTGAGGGCCACCCATATTAGATCTCGTGGTTGCCGATCGAATGCTTTTTCAAAATCAACCAATACGACATGCAAATCCTCCAAAGAATCCCGATGTTTTTCCATAATTATTCTTATACTCTGGATTGCATCCGTGGTTGACTTACCCCCGACAAACCCGCACTGGTCATCAGATAGCCTAATTATTTTTCGCAGTCGGCTACCCAAGACTCGCTCAACGATCTTCATGGTGTGTGACATCAGCTTAATCGAACGGTAATTATCACAGCTTCGAGTATCACCCTTTCCTTTATAAATTGGAAGAAGGTAACTTTCCCTCCATTGATTAGGCATGCGATCACCTCGTATAAGTTTGGAGACAAGAATCATGAGCCATCTAAACCCGATATCTCCCATCTTTTTCCAAAACTCTGAGGGTATTTCGTCTGGGCCAACAGCTTTTCCCTTTTTGGAGTATTTTACCGCCTCACTAACTTCTTCGACTGTGACGTCGGATACTTCTCTTAAGTTAGGTGAAGCTATTGGAAAGTATAGCCTTGGAAATTGTTCGTTTAGAAGTCCGTCACAATACTGTCGCCACCTGTGAAGAATTTCGTTGTCTTCCACAAGTAGTTGGCCTTGAGCATTGTTAATGAACTTTGGCGAACAAATCTCCTGGGCATTTCTTCTTCTTTGAGCGGCTATTTTAAAGATAGTTGCGCCCTTATTCGTGTTTTGCCGTAGCTCTTGAATAGCACCAGCTGTCGGGGTAGAAATTTCATCCAGCTCCCGATACAGGTTTTTTGTATTCTTTGCTTGAATTTGGGCGCACTTCTTCTTCGCTTCTTTCTTGCAGTTTCTATATTCCACTTCGAGGCGTGACTTTTGCTCTGTATCATTAGAGGGGCACTTCGACCAAGCCTTGAAAGCCATTTTCTTTTTACTTATAACTGATTTAGCTTCATCATTCCACCACCATGTTTCTTTGCCTTGTTGGTTGTGCCCTTTTGAAACCCCTAACAGTGTTTTGGCTTTTTCTTTGCAAGTTCTCTGTAGGAGATCCCACATACTTTGTGCTGTACTCTCTTCATTTCGAACTATATCGGTGTGGTTATACAGAAAGTTTTGCATATTCGAAATAAAAGCTTCGCCTTCTTCCTTATCCAGATTATACCATTTGATCTTCCCAAAAGTTTTTGTATGTTTGTTGTCGTTCACTGTCTCCATAAAAAATTCTGTCAGTAGGAGACGGTGTTGGTGGGCGATCGCTTCTCCTAGTATCACTTTGCAATCTTTTACCCGGGGTTTCATGAAACTAGATACTAAATGGTAATCAATCTGGGTTTCATTTCCACCACTGCTGTAAGTGACCAGGTGTCGGCTTTGTTTGACGAACATGGTATTTAGTACGATAAGACCGTATGTTTTGCACATGCTCAGGATGTCTTCACCAGGAGGGTTCCTGGTGCCGTATCCGAGGCCTCCATGGCAATCTTCATAGTCTTCGTTTGTCTTCCCGACATGTCCGTTCAAATCTCCGCCCACGAACAAAAACTCTTCCTTTGGGATGTCCTTAAGTAGATTGTGAAAGTCTAGCCAAAATGCATCTTTTTGTACCTGCTCACATCCAATTTGGGGAGCATATGCAGTGACAATATTCCACAACTTTCCTTTAATCACCAATTTAAGGGACATCAAACGGTCGCTGGATTTCGAAATGGTCAATACGCTGCCTAATAGATGTTTTGCAAGGATGATTCCGATTCCGTTTTTACCCTTTTCCGTTCCATAGTAGAACATCTTATAGTTTTTTGTCCTCGTATCCAAGAAACGGGCCCTGTTTCCCGTGTTTCGCCATTTTGTTTCTTGAACACATAAGATGTCCACTCGCCTTCTTTTCATCATCTCTTCCAACTCGAAGCTTCGACCTGTCATACTGCCAACGTTCCAACTCGCAACTCTCAGATTTTGTATAATCTGCGGCATTACTTTGCTAGCCCCCGGAATCCGTCTAGCTCTGACCCGAGCATTGCTGCTCGGTCCAGGATCAGTACCATGTGTAACAATGGTAGTGCCTGGCGGGGTAGTGTCATTTTGGACGAGTACTTCCATAATGCTTGAATTCACAAAATCCGTTGTAAGTATCGACGTGTGCATGCTCCAGTTTTGTATTTGATCTCTCTTTTACGGCACCGGTGATCTCCAGTCGTGCCAACCCAGGGACTGGCATGCACACTTTTGGGAAAGTTTATAGGTGTTACGTGTCGCTAGGTTCACCTTGCTGTTTGTGGCCTAGATGTATTTACTCCTTTAGTCGCCTTTTACGACAAGCGGGGAGGCGCTGCAGGGATATTCTAACCCGTCCCTGCACAGGGATCCGACCTTAGCTGCAGTTAAATTCAAAAAATTCAACCAAAAGAAATTGCGCACAGGTACCTGGAGTTGCCAGAGCTTACAAAGAGCACCTTAGCGATAAGCTTTCCGGTTTCCGCTGTGCATTCACCTACCAAAGACGCCAACATACAGTTATCAATTCAGATGTTCGGGGGTTAATTAAGAACTATAACAAGTAAGGATTCTAAACTCTTATGGGATACGAGCAAGAATGCTCATACAAACATACATTTTATATGTTTTTCATAATTTATAAGGCGGGATCTGGTTCCTCTAGGCCCAAATTAACATTGAGGGTATAGTAGGTAAAATAAAAGTTGCTAGCAACTTTTAGACTTTATTATAGAACAAAATCTAAGTAACGGGTGATTTTTTTGAGGTTAGGATTTTCATGCATTAGTATTTGACAGATCACGCGGGATTTCAGAAATTGTGTCAAAGAGAAAGATGCTCAGTATGCTTTGACATTTCATCATGAATAGACTTACTAACGAGCAACGCTTGCAAATCATTGAATTTTATTACCAAAATCAGTGTTCGGTTCGAAATGTGTTTCGCGCTTTACGTCCGATTTATGGTCTACATAATCGACCAAGTGAGCAAACAATTAATGCGATTGTGACCAAGTTTCGCACTCAGTTTACTTTATTGGACATTAAACCAACCACACGAATGCGTACAGTGCGTACAGAAGAGAATATTGCGTCTGTTTCTGAGAGTGTTGCTGAAGACCGTGAAATGTCGATTCGTCGCCGTTCGCAGCAATTGGGTTTGTGTTATTCGACCACATGGAAGATTTTACGCAAAGATCTTGGTGTAAAACCGTATAAAATACAGCTCGTGCAAGAACTGAAGCCGAACGATCTGCCACAACGTCGAATTTTCAGTGAATGGGCCCTAGAAAAGTTGGCAGAAAATCCGCTTTTTTATCGACAAATTTTGTTCAGCGATGAGGCTCATTTCTGGTTGAATGGCTACGTAAATAAGCAAAATTGCCGCATTTGGAGTGAAGAGCAACCAGAAGCCGTTCAAGAACTGCCCATGCATCCCGAAAAATGCACTGTTTGGTGTGGTTTGTACGCTGGTGGAATCATTGGACCGTATTTTTTCAAAGATGCTGTTGGACGCAACGTTACGGTGAATGGCGATCGCTATCGTTCAATGCTAACAAACTTTTTGTTGCCAAAAATGGAAGAACTGAACTTGGTTGACATGTGGTTTCAACAAGATGGCGCTACATGCCACACAGCTCGCGATTCTATGGCCATTTTGAGGGAAAACTTCGGAGAACAATTCATCTCAAGGAATGGACCGGTAAGTTGGCCACCAAGATCATGCAATTTGACGCCTTTAGACTATTTTTTGTGGGGCTACGTCAAGTCTAAAGTCTACACAAATAAGCCAGCAACTATTTCAGCTTTGGAAGACAACATTTCCGAAGAAATTCGGGCTATTCCGGCCGAAATTCTCGAAAAAGTTACCCAAAATTGGACTTTCCGAATGGACCACCTAAGACGCAGCCGCGGTCAACATTTAAATGAAATTATCTTCAAAAAGTAAATGTCATGGACCAATCTAACGTTTCAAATAAAGAATCGATGAGATTTTGCAAATTTTATGCGTTTTTTTTTAAAAAAAGTTCTCAAGCTCTTAAAAAATCACCCGTTATATTTAATGTGGGGAATACCCCTACATTTGTAACTAGAGTTTGAAAAGAAGTTTGAAACTTAAACTTCAGTACTCTGAATTTAAGCGGTTTACCAAGGGATTGGAGGATCTCAAATGAACCCTTATTCTCGGATCACAGAATTAACATATTTAGCTTAAAAGGCCTTGGCACAGAAAATGCCTCAGACAGAAACCCCAAGGAAACAAATTGGAACCTTTATAAAAATCGGCAAAGAGAAGGCATTAACTTCATTAGCACTCGGGAAACTTGATGGAAGCTTTACGAACAATTCGGGGCAAAGGTGTACCTACTCTTCTACTAAATACTCATTTCCGACTTGCATTCCAATTTTTGCAATACAATAGAGAGAGTACAGCTCCAGCCAAACCGGTAAATCTAGAAAAGATACCTTCAAATATCTGCTCATTCCCAAAATTGGGATAAATAATACAACGCAAACACGAACGACAAGTTTAACTTACTGAAGACTCTGGAGAAGGTAATTGATAATTTCATAAGAACGGAAGTACTCGTATTAATAAAAAGTAGATCTACTTAGATATGCAAGGTGCTTTTGATAACACCTCTCATGAGGCTACAAGCAAAGCACTTGTAAAGAAATGCATATACCCATCACCATTTTCAGATGGATAACTGAAATGCTAGGCACAACAACTGCGAAAACATACACAACGCAGTGTTCAGAAAATGATCACAACAAGAGGTTGTCCTCAGGGAGAGGCTGTGAAGTCTTGAAGTGGATGAATTAGTAGAAAGTCTTAATTCTGCTGCACCGGTTTTGCTAATGACATTGTCCGAACGACCTTAGGGAAGTGTGAAGAAACTCTCTGTGATATGGGACCAGAGTCCTATTGCGGAATAGGAAAAACGTGATTTAAAGTTAAATCTAAGAGATTTCCCAAAAATATGTCCTATATGGATATCGAAGCGTCAAATATTATTTCCATTCTTGATTTATTTGCAAAATTCTTCCAATCTGTGTACTCAGCTTGTAATATGAATAACTTTCCCTTTATTCTCAATGTACCAAGTAAACTCTGGAGCCAGCTATAATTCTCAAATTTTATGCTTCGTCACTTTGCTATTCTCTGGTTTGTATTTTCAACAATTCTCTATCCGAAGTAGTCTTTCTTAATACATGGAAGATTTCTTACCTTTTATTATATAAATAAATAAATTTAGTGGTGCAACAGCTCGGAGTGAACCAGGACCTAGTGCGTGTTACCAGGAACGGAGGGGACCTACAATTTTCTGCCGATTCCGAACGGCTTATGAGCAGCGCTTTTCATGACAAGAGATACTCTTGGAGAATTTGTCAATTCCTCGCAAGAGGCAGTACACCCCTGAAAAAAACTTTCTTGCAGCGACCTTTTGCCGATTCATAAATCCGGGTCTAAAAATATGATAGAAAATTATAGAGGTATCCATAAGATCTTAGTAATTCCTAAATTATTCGAGAGTATTGTAAAAAATAAAATTGAATTTTTAACTAAAGAATCTACATATGTATATCTGAATTGTACTCAAGTAGCACACTGGTGTATAATTTGGTACAATTTCTTGAATTTTGGTGTAAAATTGAGAAAACTGAAGAAAATTTTAAGATTTTGGTGTATTTGACAAAATTTCAACATTTTTGTTCCAATGCGGTGCAAAAAATAAACCGATTCGCAGCTGTTTTTTTAATATGCCATTAATGGCGCATAAAAAAATTCAATTTTAAAATCAACAAAAATGACGTATTTTTTACACCAAATTTTGAGCAATCATTTTTCGGTGTAAGATTTAAATCTTGTGGAGATTAAAAACACTAAACTACACCAATGTCTAACCATAATGTCAACAAAATGTTTACCTCAGTTCAGCTGTCATTTGTTTACAGTCACCGCGCGTTTATTTCTTTAAAAAATAAAAAAATTGGGTAGCTCGAAGTTCAACAATTATTTGAAATGGTATCGTAGGAAAAAAACTTTTAAAAAAAAAATTAAAAAACTAAGTGAAACCCAGTAGTATTCAGCAAAATCATCAAAATTTATTTGAAACGACGAAAATCAACTTTTATATTCTACAAATTGTTCAATATCGCGAGAAAATATTATTTCAAATGAAACTAATATTAAAGTAGGGCCAAATGAAATATTATTAGACTCAATTTCGAACAGATTTGGATGATAATGATGAAGTTGTGGAAAATATAAATCGGAAAGTAGAACCCTCCTCGGAAGATTGCGTCATTGATGATTTGGAGGAACACATTGATTTTATGTCTAAATTGGCTGATTGGGCTGTTAAATATAAAATAACACATTGTGCTATGTCTGAGCTACTTCTTTTATTGCGAAAAGAAGGAAAAGCTGAACTACCGAAAGATGCACGTACGGCTCAAAAATATTGATCAAGGTCAATGCGTATATTGCAGACACACCAGCTCGGGCATTTATCAAATGTAAGTAGAAAATCCAGTTTGACTTCAATTAATTTAATATTGTTGAACTTTGCAGGCATCAAGACACACACTGCATACAATAATTGTACAAAATGTAATGTAATTGGAGAATTTGATCGATCAGGAAACCATATGAGCTTTCCTAGATTAGATTGTCGACGAAGAACTCATTCGGATTTTATAAGCAAATCCGATGAGGGCCAGCATTTATTCAATCCCAGAACGAGGCTATTCTACAAAGGATTCAAAAAAATGTAAAATTGGGTGAAAATACCGAAGAATAAGATGAAGAAGCTGCTTTAGATACTGAACCACAAAACGGCTGTCGAAGGTGAAACCAAATGAAATCAAAAATTCTTTTGAAAAAATGTATGAATGTATACATTATGTACAACTTTATTAAATATTAATAAATATTATGCATTTATTTTCTTGAATTCCAATGTTAACTATAATTTTGTTTTGAACATTTCTTACACTATTTACATCAAATTTAACATACTAAAAAAATTACTGGATATATTTTTCGCAATGGTGCATTTTTTTTACTGCTTGGGGTATATTTTGCACAGTTTATAGCATAATAAATGTACCGAAAGCAGAATATTGGATATAGTTTGTACAATGGTGTATTTTTTGTCTTGTTCTTTGATATTGGTGGAATATTTTGCACATTTTCCGGCATACAAAATGTACCGAAAGCAGAATTTTGGATATATTGTGTACAATGGTGTTTTTTTTCTTCTTGTTCTTTAAAATTGGTGCATTTTTTTCCAAATTCAGGAGTTAGAGTATGCATATATAGGTACATACAGGGTGTCCCACTATAATCGCGGCAGACGAAAACCATTAATTTTAATTTAGCAAAATAATACGTTCGATAGTTAACTGTGGAAAACTCGTTAATCCGTTAATCGCATAGAAAAAACCTGTATGGTGGAAAGAAAATCTTACCTGTTCTTGTTTTAATAAAAAAGAAAAAAATCAAGAATAAACGGTTTTAGTTTTGGCAAGTTTAAAGCCAGTTAAATATCGGTCTCAAAAATGGACGACATTTTTAAATAAAGCATTAACCTGGAAGTATTTGTATGTTTTTTTCTCACCAGTATTTCCAAGAGCACGTCCTTAACGGGATATCGAAAAAAAGCATCGACTTAAGATGCGTCCTTTTTTTTTTGGCGAACTGCTTTGTCGTATCATTTACCATCTTTAGTTTATAGGTACTCAACGTACGCTGTTGCCTTTTCAATGTAAACATTTCTATGTGATTAAAGATCTTCCCACAATTTACTATCAAAAGTATAAGTTTTTCGACTTGAAAATAGGTCTTAGGAACCTATGTGTATGATGGTTTTCGTCTGCGGCGATTACTCTGAGACACCCTGTATTTTGGACGACGGCCATTTTTTCCAAGAAATATTAAAAATTTTAAATATTAAATGAAAACAATGATTAGTTATTTTAATATTATAGCGACTTAATTATATACCGCATTTGGTATTTTCGACTCGTTTTTAACATAACGTCCCTAAAAAATTAAAAAACAACCAACAAATTTTAGATTTCGAATAATTAATTTTCACGAATTGTTTTAGAAATCTTTGATTAATTGATATTTTCGAGGCGCTCAATTTTTAGACGGGGTAGGATCAAAAATCATTCGGCAGAATGTGCTTCGTTTTTAAATTAAGCACTCGCATTCATACTAATTCATGATTTTCTTGCGGCCATATAATGCAGGTGAATAATAATTAGAATCATAGAAACAATTACAAATTCTTCAGATACATTTTCAATCAGAAAATAAACTTCGGTGTAAAATTAAATTATTTCCAATTTAAAAAATAAACTTCGGTGTAAATTTTATTTCAAAATAAATTCTATGTTTATGATTTACACTTCCGGGGTATATTATGTTCTAGTAAATAGAATAATTTGTATACCACTAGCACAATTTATGTACCGAAAATCGGTATAATTTGCGTACAGCCGGTGTAAATTATAAACGACAACGAGGTATTATATACACCGAATTTAAATTAATTGTACAAAAACTGCACTCAAAAGTGGCATATTTTTTATATTTAAAATGTATATCACGAAAGCGCAAAAAATACCCCAAATATTTTGGTGTATTTTGGACGTTTGTGCTACTTGAGTAACACGGCTTTATATCACTACTACCAATATGGCTCTTTTTTCTAGATATATTATAAATTCTTTAGAGGAAAAGTGTCAAGTGGGTGCGATTTACACAGATGTTAGCTAAGCTTTTGATTCTGTGAATCATAGCACTGAATATTTTTGGTTTCCATTCTAAGTTCCTTAGTTGGATTTCATTTTACCTTACTGGAAGGTCTGAAAAAATTTTCATCGATAACTCTCTTTCAAGTTATATTGCATGTACTTCTGGCGTCCCACAGGGTAATCATCTTTCCCCTCTTCTTTTTAACATTTTTATGAATGACATCGCGTTAACTGTAAAACTTTCGAAGTGCCTTTTTTATGCTGATGTTTTAAAATAATTTTCGAAGTTTAAAAGTGTTGAAGATTACTACCTCGTACTATTTGATATAAACCAAATTACGCAATGGTGTAAAAAATAATGGCTTAAAGTTAAACATAAAAAATGTTCTGTGATATCATTCTTTAAAGACCTTGTTATAATGTCTGATTTAGATTCTTTTAAAAGTCATATTGATTTCACTGTGGGTGGAGCATAATTCACTTATTGGCTTCATAAATCGGAATTGCGTTGAATTTCGTCACCCTTTTGCTTTGTTATCACTTTACACATCCCTTGTCAGGTATATGTTTACTTGAATACGCTGATGTTTTATGGAATCCAACTCTTAAGACATATTCTAACCGAATAGAAAAAGTCGGCCAAAGGCGTTTCACAAAATTTATATTTTTTAAAATGAATTGGAGATTTTCACCAGATTAAAGAGCTAGATGTCTTCTACTTGGAATTAAGAATCTAGAATCAGGACGAATTATTCACGAGGTGATGCTTGTGAGGGATGTGTTATGTTACCACATAAGAAGCCCTCACATCCTTTCGGTAATACCTATCTACGACCGCTAAGATCTTTTATGTCAATGGATTTGATTTTTGAACAATTTCACAGGACAAGCGGTGGTTGTAATGAGCCAGTCTTTAGAGCTTTGAACAATTTCAATGAAGTTTGACATGTTGTTTAAGGGATCCCTTTAAAGCTAGTGTTTTTTTAAATTGTATTGTATAAATAACTCATTGTCATTGTCATATTAAATCATTATCTGTTAACTGTAAACTGTAAACTGCTTGTAGATGTGAATAAATAAATAAACTGAGAAAACACCTCAATATTCTTGGCCTGGTGAGCAGTGCCATACTTATGAGGAAACATTGGACCATATATGAGTTGATGTGATCACTCATCCATCAAAGACCGAGATATCTTGGACGTCACCAGATAGAAGGCAACATACTACAATCTCTGAAACCACTCCGCATATTTAATTTCTTCAAGTAAACTAATCTATAAAATTAGCGATCTCATTTAACTCTAAGGTCATAGTGCACTTTAACCCTATGTTTATTTCTCATTGCGATATAATCAAAAAAGCAGCCAAACCACCCGTAGGCTCTCAAGACCAGTTCTTAAACGTTAAAATAAAGTTTATATCATTTAAAATTAACAAAAAGTCGACTTCTTTTTGAACATAATTTATAAATTCAAAACAACAAAAACGCAAAATTGAATTGAAATTTTACACAAAAAAAAAACACTCGTTCATAAATTTATTTTACTCAAATATGATTTTAAACATAAATTATGTTAATCTATAAACGAAGGTTTGAGTTGTTAAATGAAATAAACCATTTGTTTGATGCTTTTATGTGATTTATTTAATTCCACAATGTCGGCTTTGTTTGCCCTCTGGGAAATTTAAATTATTTCTTTCATGGATCAGCCCTTTTACAAATTTCGCATGACAAGCAGACGATAAAATTATAGAAGAAAAAAGTTTAAGTTTCAAACAGATTTTCCAAGAATTGATTTCCTTTGCAGTTCTTATTGTTCATCCGGATTTATTTTGTTATAGAATTCTTTTAATGGCAAAGATACTAATGGCTTCATGTCGGAAACGAATGCAAAAAATGAAATGTAATTGGAAATAGAGATAAATTCGTAACAGTGCTGTGGAATAGAAATTTTATTTTTTTTAGTCTTTGATGCGTTATCACATTAAGAGAAAAATCGGATTCCAAAAACTGAATGATCAGAAATATGGAGTTTTTCTTTATTCGTTCGTTCTACAAGCCAGGGTTGGCCAAACTGTCGCTTTTTAGAAATAACTACATTTTTTACGTCTGCTACGTAGTTTATGTAGTTAAATGTAGTTAATGTAGCAAATTGTAGCAGACGTAGTTTCATATGTCAAATGATCTGTCAATCAAGTTATGAACTGTCATTTCACTGTCGCGAAAACTTAATAATTATTGGGCTGATGGTGGATTCCCTTCAATTAAAATGGAGAAATGGTCAACGTCCTTGGCTCTGATGAAAGCATCGCTTCCCATCGATCAGCGAAATCAAGCATCGTTGCGCACGGTTAGTACTTGGATGGGGGACCGTTCAAATACAAACCGTGTGCTGTTGACATGTGTTTCTTCTGTTGTTCTTTCTTTCTGTATGTCTCTCTCTGTTGTATTGTATAAGCCGATGGTCTGAGTTACCAGTGCTTTCAGTGTCTCTACTTCGTAGATTTATCTATTTCTTCCCCAATGATTAATATTTCGGATCAAATACCCAGCACCAGCACATATTGTTCTTTGGGACCTAGATCTGGACCTGGACTGGAACTTTAACAGACTATCGATGAAATTGAAATGGGAATAGATACGTTTTCTTTACCAGTCCCACTATTAACACCAACATCACTCATTTCTAAGTCATTGTCAGCATCAGAATTCAGAATCCTCGTTGGATTATTCAACCACAAGCGCTTCCTCTGTTTAGCCCATCTTTGCTTCATCTTCCTTATACAATCAGTCTTCCACATCATCAGCCAATGACACCATCAGACCTCAATTCAAAAAAAGTTTTAACGCCAGAAAAATAAACAAGGCTTCATCAACACCATCGGTTATGAAAAGTTTCATCGATAGTATTGATAGTATTGATTAAAACGAATCGAAGAAAATATACATGGCGTTAGCAAAGTTCTTCTTTGCTTGCAATATACCATTCGCTGTAACCGATTCCAACCATTCTAAATCTTTCATTAAGCTTTTACGGCTGTCGTATAAATCACCTTCGAGAAAAGTTCTGGCGACAACTCTCCTGGACGATGTGTATGAAGAAGTTCAAACCTCTGAAGGAAAAAAAACAGAAGGTGTTTTATTAATAGTTGGCTGGAAAAAAAACAGTAATAACACTAATAATGTCCTGACAATTATGAGGACGCTGTCCGACTCAAATGTTTTTGTTGAATCTTTCAATTTTACGAATATCAGTGAAACCGGAGAAGAACTTGCCAAAGTTTGCGAAAATTTCATTAGTATTTGTAATGGAAAGTACAATACAGAGATATTTGGAATGGTAACAGACAATGCAGCAAATATGCTTAAAATTTGTCGTGTTCTCAATCAAAGCTCAGATTTGATTCATATAACGTGCAGCAGTCACACAGCAAATTTATTAGCCAAGGACATAACAAACACAAAAATAAATGAAAGCGTTGTAAAAGTTTTGAAATGCTTCAAAAATCATCCCGGCCTGGAGGAAAAAATTGTAGACAGTGGAGGTAACCACATTATGTTACCCAGTGATATCCGTTGATGTACCTAAAGGAACTCATTTGAACATTTTTTGTACAATTTAAAGTACTAGTATCGCCTGTGGTCGAAATTCGACCATTCACCGCACTTTTTCCCAGTAAAATACTTACATTTATTCGAGGCCAAAATTGATTACACAAAAATAATCGCCAATGTAAATTAAACAATATCGCTATCAACAAAATGAGGAGCACAAAGTTTGAGCATAAGCATTCATATCTTAGTGAAAAGGCATAATAAAATGAAATCGTTCGATTCACATTTCTCTCTACATGTGTTTTAATAATTTTGAGTACCGCTATGTCTCACATACACGAGAAAACACGATATTAAGAAGCGTTATGGTTAAGAAAACACAGAAGAAAGAGAGAGAGAGAACTTTGTTGACAAACAGCTGTGTGTATCGTGTATTTATTATTTTAGACATTTTGTACGGAGAATCCAGGATTTCTATTTCTATTTTCTATTTCTATTTTCGCATGAAAATAGTCGACGGATTCACATAACATTTTCTGATGGTACTTCTGGGTGATTCCGCTGTAGACAATTTTTGACACCAATTTTTGAATTACAATATTTTTTACTTTTTTTGATAAATATTCAAAGTAGAAATACTATATTTAATAATTAAAACAAAAACTGAGACCTAAGTTATAGAGAACATTTTTGTTTGCGCTTGGCAACATTATCATACGAAGTCGATACGAACTGCAATTATTATAAGTGGTAACATAAGTTCAAAATAGCTATTTCCGACAGTTTTGAGTTATGCTTTACTCAATAGACGTATAAAGCAACATGCGATTTAATCGTTTGTATAAAAACATGTACGAATTTGTTATTATATTTTTAGCATTATTGATTGCAAAAAGCCATTGTAAGTTGTTGCACCCGCGATATAAAAGATATAAAAGTTTACTTTTTTGGCAGAAATAAAGTGCTAGCGTTTTGAAACTTTCTAAAAGTAAGAAGAAAACAAAACTAAAATTAAATCAGTCGTTATTAGGAATATATTGTACGTTGAACGAAAAAAAACGTTGATTTAAATTGGTTGCACCCGCGATCCCAATATTAAGATCGCGGGTGCAACTTATTGACTACTAACATTATAACGTGATTTATTGTATTTTATTGATAAAATATGCTTTGAATAATAATTTCTGCTGTTCACGTTTTTTTTTAACTATGTAATATAATATTTTGTTCTTTTTTATATAAAAATATATGGTTATAGGGAAGTGAAACAAGAAAAAGAGACTGCTTTACAGAAAATTGACAAAAAATTAACAAATATGCTGAGCTTCATGCAGAAAAAGGACATAGAAATATAATGTGGAGAGATGTATTGAAAGGGAAAATGAAGGCAGATGCAAATTTTAAAATTCTGACCAGAATCAGACAAAACGAAAAAATGCAGTCAACACAAAAAAAGGCAGGCGCTCATTACATCAGTCCCTGTAGACTAAAAAAGTCGCACAAGTGAAACGTAATCGCCCAAGGAGTCCCACTAACGTAGTTGAAGTGTTAAAAAATGTATTAAAAAAAAAAACTTGTTCCACCAAAGCAATGTCTAAAAAACTGAAGGATGACAGATGATTTCTATAAAAGGGATAATATTAGCAGACAAGTGCCGGGTATAAAAGATGTGAAATCGATTAAGTCGGAAGTTAAGAATGGAGAAGAATACAATGACCATGAGCATTCGTGAAGTTAAGTTTTCGATGTTTTTATTGAGTCAGAAGATGAAGCATTAAATTCTAAATCTCCAACAGGGCCTTTTCAGCCCCCTATAAATCCAGTAGATCCATGCCCTAAAATACCGTTCTGTTTTTACAGCAGCAGTATTTCCAAAAGTTATTTCCGCAGGTTTGTACCTTCTTGCACCAGGTAGGCTTCAATATCACAATATCGTTATGTGGGGTTATCCTCAACCGATATCGATGAAGATGGAGTACTTCTGACATACATATATGTATTTTCGAAAAAATATTGAAGTATTTGAAAAAACAAAATTATAATTAATAGAGAAGGGTACTGACTTGTTACATATGTGCCTTATTTTATATTTTTTCCAGTTTTTTAAATCAGTTTACTAATTTAAGTTAGACGCGTTGCACCCGCGATAATTTGATGTTGCACCCGCGATTGATTTAAAAGTTAATATTTCGTTGCTTACTTTTGTTTTCTATCTTTATTTTTATTTATTTAGTTAATTGAATCAACGTCGTTCAATATATGTAAGAATAGCATGATAAATGTTTCACAATTAACAGAATTTGTGTTTTTTGTACTATGATCTAGAAAAGTCGGGCCGATTCTGTTGCACCCGCGATCGCACTTTGAAACCATTCTTCTACCAAATTATTTATTACATTTTAGAATTCTAAATGGATTAAATATAAATAGGTGAAAATGTATCCCTTCAAGTAATAATGTCATTAAATATTTTGCTTATTTTATTATTAAATGTACTTCAAATGAGTCTAAATGTTGCACCCGCTATAATGGAATCACCCTTCTAATTAATATTAGCTTTCAAATCGTATATTTTTTATTGTCGGGCGTTCAGTTTAAGTATATTAAAAAGGAACTACAAAAAAATTGTTAACGTATTAATAGATCTATTCTTTCAAATTTTCGAAAGTGCAAGACTTTTTGCAAATATCAGCAGTCTCGTTAACTCATCAAATATTTTAGAAGAAAGAATTATATTTTGACAAGAACTTTCTGCACTGCTCTGTAAAAAGGTGCTTTCAGATTCCTTCTTTTAAATAAGACCTTAAAATTGATGAAGTGGATAGATTTTATTTATCAAGAAGATGAAAATCGAAAGAGTAATTTGAAAAATAAAAATGTGACTGACGTGAAGTGGTAGAGTTTTTCTTAAATACAAACAACTGTAATATTCCATTTTGTGATATGGGCAGAATGATTATCTTGAAACTTCATTTGTAATCATCATTTAAGTTGTTGATTGAACATTTCCTGAACGTTTATTAATAAGTTCACTGGAAAGTTATCAGCCAAAAAAAAAACTTCCTTTAAATCAAATGAAATGCATTTTTATCTAACTATGCTGATTTTAAATTGTTTTAAATGGTTCATTTATTTTTCAGAAATTTAAGGTCTTTTATGTGAAACCTGAATCACAAGGCAGGAGTTTGAGAGAAATCCCAAGGGTGTCTTTCGGTGAAAAATGTGAAAAATGGAGGTAATATAGACAAAAATCCTGGAGATAAAAGAAACCGAATGCACACCTTTAAGTCAGCAGTTAAGAACTGCACCCACTATGCCATTGCTTATTTTCTGAGAACTTTTAAAGAACTCATAAACAAACACTCTTTAAAGCTTTGTAGTAGCTATTCAAGATTTAAAATAATATTGCATCATTATAAATTCTTGGAAAACAACTCTCATTCTCTACTGTTGTTAGAAACGTAGGAAGAAATCTTCAAAATGATAAATCTTCTATTCAATATATTGCTTTTGTATGCCTCAAGGTTCTGCACTCGGTTTCATCTTTTTCAATGTATTTTTTTTTTTTTTTCAATTCCAAGTCGACAGAAAACTTTTATATATTAATTTAATAAAATCCACCTGAATTACTCCTGTTGTTTATAAAAATCATTTTGATTTATGTACATATTTTCTTACGATGTGCACAGCTCAAGAACTTCAGGAAAAATAAATTTTGTTTCAGGATTCAGGCTTGACAAGCATGTGTTCACATTCTCAAATATGCTTGTGATGCAGCCCAAATGTCAAAATATTTTCAAATTGATCTGATCAGGCATAATTGACAAGCCGCTGGACGGAGCGTTTGTATTATCAAAATCAAGCCAATCATGCCGTGCTTGTCAAACATATTTGAGAATGTGAACGCCCGTAATGGTGCACGAAAATATGATACTTCAGTTTGACTCTTAGAACCTGATTACTCGAGTCTTTTTTCGTTCGTTTCGTCTTTTGACAGATTAGGTTAATGATGTAGAAACGTAGCTTCATTCCCCTGCACTTTTTCACCTCAACAAATATGTAAAAAAGACGAAAGACAAAACAACTGAAAAATATAGTCGTGTAATCAGGCTCTTGATGTCATTTGCCTATGATAGGCGGTGTTCTCACTAAACAAAGCTGTGCGACATTTTTTGACGTTTCTGTACTTTATCGAACTTCTTCTGTCAGAGATTTATAAACCATCATTCCCAACTGGAAATGAAAATTTTCTAAGTAAATATAAATATATAAATATATTTGATAAGTTGACATTTGATACGTTAAAATTTAATGTATATAATAATATGTATATATATATGTATATGTATATATATATATACAAAAACATATATGTATATGTACCTATATATTTTGATGTTCATACCTATTTGGAATATTTAATTCGAAATTTGACATAATGCGGTTTGACAGATAAGTGACAAATGAAATTTTGACGTATCATTCGAATTTTGACATAATGTCGTTTGACAGATAAGTGACAAAATAAATTTTGACGTATCAAATGTCAACCGATTGCGCTGAAAATGCAATCGTCCATCACTAACGTGAAAGGGATTTGTTTAAAGCATAAAATGAACCTGCAATGAATTTTGACACCAGTTTATTCGTCTTTTTGACGTATTGTGCGAGACGTAAAAAAAAGTTGGGGGAATGAAATCATTTAGTTCTAACTATTAACAGAAAGTACTACGATCGAGATTTCAATCCACTGATACCATAGGTAAACTCTTTTGCAAACAAAGTGTAATAAGTACTCAATAAATACAAAATGTAAAATGTGTCTTAAATGCAAATGTAAGATAACAGGCTGAAGGGAGCAATAACCGTAACGACGAACCTAGCAATTTTTATCTAACCAATTTATTAGAAATCTGAAAAATGTTGGACCTTATTCGGAATTCCCCGAATTCATTTTTTTATACTTCACTTTTTTACCATAAAAAAGCGTTTCTCCTCTATAATTTGATGTTTTTTTATCAACAGCACACTGTTTTTATCGATTCATTAAAAAAATAGGTTCATTTTGGTGGGGGGGGGGGGAATTCCGAATAAGGACCAAAATGTTTTTCAAACTGATGTTTCATTTTCGGTCTTTTTGAAGGCGTTTGATAGGCCAACCATTTTATATTAATAAAAAAGATGGGATCCATTGGCTTCCATTCAAGTATTCTAAAGTGGTTTAAATACTATATTATTTTCTGAAGTAATTCATGCAACTTCTGGCGCTCCTCAAGGTAGTCACTTGGAGCCCCTTTTCATCCTGTCAACTTTTATCAACAATTCTCTCTCGTTAATGATTGCCTTTTACCGTAAAGTGACCTTTGCTAACCACTTCTTTTTAAATGTCTCCAGATACAAATGCCAATCTTTATTTTTCTTCTGTAGCCTTATCCCGATTGATTTTGAATATGAAATCGATGAAACAAAACTTATTTAGAGAAAAATATTTCGAACTAAGTTTCAACTCCAACTTTGATTTTGTGGTTGCTAAAGCTAAGAGTATGCTTTGATTTGTGGTTCGAATCTCAAAAGAGTTTAAGGATCCATTTACCCTTCGCTCACTATCCTATGAATGAGTAAGGTCTTCTTTTAAATACTGGCTCCCCAGTTTGGAATTCTTTTTATTAAACTCACTTTTAAAGGATTCAGATGATTTAAAGATATTTTTAAATGCTGAACTAACAAGATACTTACAAATATTACCAAAGACAACCTGACTGACAGATCATTTGACATTTGAAACTTCATCTGCCCCAATTTGTTACATAAACTACGAAGCAGACATAACAAATGTAGTTATTTTTAAAAAGTGGGAGTTCGACCAACCATGCTTTCAACAATTTTTCGGTATATAAAATTGAATATCGTTTTATGTTACATCTTTCGATGGATGGCATTTAATATACTCGTTCAACTTCAAATACATAACAAGAAACACGCGGATATACAAGTGCACGGATCTACACACACAGATAGGTTATAAATGTATATGTTACCGGAAATGTATGAAACCTAGGAATTATATACAATTCCTAGGAAACGTATACAATGACGAGTCTATTTAGGAAATGTATAAAAAGATTTGTAAAAGATTATTTAAAACACATATTTCCTAGGAGATGTATATATTTCCTAGGTATTGTATACAACTGCTAAATAATGCTAGGAAATGTGTTAAATTAATAGATATTATATAAAAAAAGTAAAAAATAAAACACCAGTCCACTGGGAGCGAAATCCACCTTACTAAAGTGGTCTTTGTTAACATGCAAGGTGGGAAATTCGTTACAAAAAACTGTGGGTTTTAGTTCCCTTTGAATGTGAAACAAATTCCCATATTAAGCCATGGGAACGACACGTATAAACAGTGAGGTATGTAACCCTCCTGCTTGGACACACTATAGGATTTGGGGTAGGTGCGAGGTTGGGTGTATGCAAAGTTTCTTTAGCATTTAAGCGGAAATGTTTAAAACCTAGGAATTATATACAATTCCTATTGTATAGAATTCCTAGGCAATGTGTATAGAAAAAATTAATTCACACATTTCCTGGCGAATTTTGGCATTGTATACATTTCCTAGTAATTATATAAAACGACGGATTACATACATTTCCGGTGACACATACATCATGAAATTTGTTTCTTACATTGGTGTTTAAACACTAACTGATAATCAACACAGTTAAAGCAGATATACGATTAATTTGTATTTTTCCTTTTTATGATTCGTTTCATAATAAAAATTGGAAACAAAATTCCAAAATCTATTTCAGAATTTCAAAAATAATTGATATCAACTACAATACGATAAAGTGGGATCACTTTAAACAAGATATGATTTTTCCCAGGGTTGCCATGCCTTAAACTAGTTCGATAGCCCAAATTCGGAGCCCAAGAACTATCCCCAATTCCAGTAAAATAATTTCTTATAAAAATGGATATTCCGGGAACAACAGAGAAACTGAATGATATTAAAGTGAGGATTATTTCGGTTAATTTGAAATGTCAAAAACAATGAATATATTCATTGAATAACAAGTTGTGCAAAACTGTGAAACTTCTGAAGTGCATGTTTAGGAGAAGAAAAGTGTTATATTTATATTTATATACTCAAAGAAATACCTATCGTTCAAGATAAAATTTGGGCGATCGAAATTGATATCGGAAATTTTGGGAAAATATAGCCCAATCTGGCAAGCCTGATTTGTGCACTTGCACTGGTTTTGTCTGATTTTATTAATTATGATTGGCGTTGCCAGTGTGATAAAATTGTATTTGTTTGACAAAAAGTTTTCAACGGATACGCTTGCACAAATATCTAAACTATAGCCCATTTTATATTCCGATAAGTTTATATAACCTAGATCCATAAGTATCTACTAATAGGTACATACTGACATAGTAAGGCTGGTCATGCTCAAAAAGCTGCGGGATTAGTTGTGAAATGTCTGGTAGTACGATCGGAGAAGCTGCCAAGGTCTTTTCGTACAATTTTGTATATCCCTATCCCAAACGATAAAGTTTGTTTAAAATTTCTCAAAATTTACTTACCTACCAAAAAAGCTTATTTATTTACTTTATCCTCAAATTTCAAAAATCGCAAATGTAAAAATGTTCTATTTTGAAACAAAACTCTATCATTTTACTAATATAGTCACAGAAAGAAAGTTGAATTCAGTTTTTAACTTCTGTTTCTTTAAAAGTTCGTTTCTTCAAAAATAATATTTGTGGCAACTTAAATCGCTCTCCATGGGTAACACTGAGTAACACTGAGTGTAAAGTATAGTGTTTAGAAAAAAAAATGTAGTAGAAACGTAGTTAAAAAATAAACCAAATAATCTTACAATTTTTTTAATCATTTAATTCACTTTTAAATATACATATATAGATATAAGAACTATAGTCTACACAACTCATAAAAAATTCGCTTATGATAATAAATAAATTATTTACATCTTTACAAGCCAAAAATATACATTAAGGATATAGTTTTTTTATATAGACTTTTTTATATAGAATTTGTGTGCAAAATTTATTAATTTTGCGGGTGGCTCGAAAATTCCCTCTAAGTCTTTCAAGAGTTCTTTTGATTGTATAATTGCATCAGCTGTTGCTCTGATATTCTGATGTAAAAAAAAAAAGTGTAGTGTTTAGAAGAGCATGCGTAGTGTGTGCATTTGAAAAAAAAAAAAGTGTAGTAAAAACACAACAATTGTAGTAAGGGGGCAACGCTGATATCAATAAATAAAAGTGGGAGAGGGACTGAGAGAGTAGGTTCTAAAAAAAATATTAAGAACAGAATTCATTTTTCCCATTTAGTATTTTTTGTGACACGACTGTCGTTGGTCGCCAGGGGCTAGGCTGTGTAGAAATAAGCATTTTTTAATAATTACATTTTTTTTTTGTTTTACAAACAGAAAAAAAAACTAGGAATGTTAAAGTTCGCAGTATTTAAACAAGTGACTTGTCAAAGAGGAGGCCTGTCATTTGCAAAATATCAAAATTATCACACTGTAAAAGGTGTTTATGGATATAAACCCAGGCCGAAAAGAGTTTTCAAAGGTAACCACGGTTATATCTTCATACCTAAGTGATCGATACATTTTTTTTTAATCTATGGAAACATTTCTTTCTGTTATTAAGATAATACATAAAATAAATTAATAAAAATAATCTGAAATAGTTTTAGTATCTGAGCATGTGAATTAAACACTTGAAACTTCTGAGATAAGCAGTTCCTCTTGGAGTAAACCTAAGAACTCTATTATCAGTAAATTGTTTATTTATTCAAAATGCGAGATCTGTTTTTGAATTATGAATGTTCTGCGTGATGGTGAAGATCGCTGTACGTTATTTGTATCTATAAATGAACGAGTATATTTTAAAAAAAAATGTAGATAAATACGCAAAGCATTTGGTGTTAATATGTTGTTTACCGAAAATGTATCTAGAAAGATATTGTACTTAAACCTAGGTTCATTTAATTCTGTTATCTGCTATACCTATCTTGATTTTTTTTTGTGTGACCCCTATTACTGTTGAATGCACATTCTTTATCATTTAGGAGAAATTTTCAATGATTCCACTATGGATGAATAAATAAACGATGTACATTTTTACATACTTACATGTATGCGGCATATGCATATTACCTACTTATTTGAATTTAGTTAAAATCAACATTCTAAATAGTATTGTGTGTGAAGTTTTGTTTTGCGCTATGTGTCCATAGGATTGTTAATATTGAATCACTGGAGGTAGGTAAGTCCTTAGATATAAATAAAAGAAGATTTGAGTGTTAAAGTATCCGTAAAAATTTCTATCCCTGTATTTCAAAACTCAATAAAGATTCTCCGATTTTGTGATTTTTGTGTGTGATATGAACTGAAAGAACAATTATTTTTGGTCTCTCGAGTTTCTCCTTGTACAGCAGAAAAATTATACTTTTAATTTAAAAAATTCCGAAAAAGCTGAATTTTGGTTGAGTGTTTTTTGGAAACTTCTCTAAAACTATGAATCTTAAAAAAAGGGTATACCTATTCAATGGCAAAGTGAAAATGGATTATATACTTTATTTTAGTAAATTCTAGATAAATCAAAAGTAAAAACACCGAATAACATAATTCGTAAAAACAATGTTGATCGCATTTGTTTTACAAATGTTAAGAGCTTGCAGTATTTACAACTTTTTTGGACGCAGCTTCGTTTTAAATGTGTGTTCTGGGCGAAATAAAAACGAATTTTATATATCAAATAAATGTTTCTGTTTTAAATACTACCCTTTCACCCGTGATACCCGTTTCACTAGGAATGCTCATCAGTTCACCCTCGAGCCTTATTTAAATCGTACCGGCAAATATAGAGATTAATTTGTTAGTCACAAAACACGATTATGAAATAATTTACCCGGCACGGTTTTCCCTTTTCATTTCAATTTGTAAACATTCATGACGGCGACTAATTTAGTTAAAAAAGTATTTATATTAAGTGACCATAAATTTCACTCTTAAATAAAATGTACCCCTATGAGCTTATAAGAAGTTTGGTACAATGGTACACAAATAATTTTTACTTTGAAATTCCATTTATCATTGAAACAGATTGCGTTTATAAAAGCATAGTTATAGCACTGGTTGCAAATTTCAAACAAGTTGTCGCCGACCGTTGGTAAAACTAGCTTTCACGTCACATTGCACACTTACATCACTGTACACAAAACTTACTTCCTCGTATATTAAAGTTTTTAGCTTAAAAAAAAACATACTTACAACCACTTTTAAAGAGCTCAAAAGTGCTCTCAAATGTTTGCTCTAAAGATGCATCTAGGGGGTGGCCGTGGCGCGATGGATGTGTGTTCGCCTGTAAACCTCATGATCACAGATTCGATCCCTGCCGTCGTCTATGTCGTTTTAATTCCATTAAAAAAACCTCCTAAAATTGTTATCAATAGGTTGCCGGTTTACTCATTACTGTTGTTCAGGCATAACACTAACAACATGTAATTGAGTTAAACTAGTATGCCCAATAAGGATGAACACGAATAAAATAATGTGAATTATAAGCGACATAAAAATAAGACACGGCATTCTCCGCTTTAGTTCAGCCGCCATCCCTGGAGATAAAATATCTAAGACAACAACCTTCAGTCTCAGAACATCGTGCCATACATCTTTTCTTTCCTTCTTTCTCTTCCTTAACTTCACGCCCGCGCTGTGTTGAAACATTTAAAGGGTAATCATAATCCCTTGAGCGCGTGTAGATTATAAAAAAAAAAAGAGCGTGTTTTTTAATAAACCTGCTTTAAGATTAATTCAGAAACCGCTTTTCAAGCATTTCTTCGGCTAAAAATGTTTCTTGGGTCTTGGACAATGAAAACATTGTCCGCATTATCGTGTGCATTTTTGACATGAACCATTTCCCGCATACCCCTACACAATGTTTTCTGCACGCTACCGTATAGCACAGACTAGTGTTGGGCATAATCGAATGATTTAAAGAATCGAGATATTAGTATTCGAATGATTTAAAGAATCGAATGATCATTCGAATGATCTTCGAAACAATATCCTAGTAAAAAAAAGTAGAAAACAAACACTCCATTTCAAGGTT
Source organism: Chrysotoxum bicinctum (assembly GCA_911387755.1). Lineage (NCBI taxonomy): Eukaryota > Metazoa > Arthropoda > Insecta > Diptera > Syrphidae > Chrysotoxum > Chrysotoxum bicinctum. Next base: position 187,952,957 of record OU426988.1, read on the forward strand.
AAGAAAAGCAAAACCAAAAACATTATAACATAATGGTTCTTGTTTCTCGTCTTTCCTTTACAATTCCATATTCAACCCTCAACGATGCATCGAGTGCGAAAATTAATTTAAATATAAACCCAAAGTCGTTGAATACACATACGATATACACAAATAACCAACTTCTCGAGTTCTCGATTTTGTGTGTTTTCTTTTCTGTGCTTTCGTTCAATATTCGCTTCTCGGTCTCGAATAAGCACTCGAATAATGAGTCTTCGTTTTGCTTAGAGTAAGTAGATGTGAGAAATCATTCGAATGATTTGAGTATTCGAATGATTTGTGTGAAGAACCGAGATATCTCGAGATGTTGTCTGAATCTATTATAATCGATTATATCATTCGAATGCGCCCACCACTAGCACAGACTACAAACTTCTGTAATTTTTGTTTTTTTTTTTTTCATTTTTACAATTTGCTTTATATTATTTTTCCAATTTCCCGTAAGTTTGTTGCAGTATCAATTTCTTGACCGATCGATTTTCACATTTGTTTGGAGAATCGGCTTGCCAATACTATTTCTTATGTGATCATCTGCCAGCGCTAAGGCCAATTCCTTCAATGTTTTTTCTCTTTTCTGACCTCTTCTTGCTTATATACCAAACCAATAGGTCTGACAGATATCAAACATCCTATAGGAAGCGAGCCTACACAGTCTAAAAGGTTAAAAAACAATTTAACAGTCCACCGATTACTTTTCCTCTTACAGGTGTAAACAATCGTGTCATCAGGACCTTTTAATGCGGTACACTTCATAATGGCCCCGGTTTTTTGGCAACCAATTTTGTCATCATGCTTTGCCCTTGACAGCATTAGTACATTTTGTTAATGTTATTTGCAAGCTGCACAGCTGCTATGACTAACAAAATAGTGTTGAAAATTTGTCCCTTATTTGTTTGAAAATTTTGTCGGTTAGTGTTTAGGTAATTGGAGATTATTAGACTTAACAGAACTAATAGTTGCTGTATTTCCACTTATGAGTTCAAAGGCCAGTTTTATATAATAATTATCATCATTGTCTAAGTACCTCTGTGCCAATATCATAACAAGCTGATGCTATATACCATCCGAACTACTTTCACATGCGGTTGTTCGCCCACATTAATTTCAACCTAATGACGGTAGCTGCTTACAGTGCCGACATTGATCACCAAATATCTTTGAACTTTATATTCCTTGCAACATAGTGCATCCCTCTGTTAGGTGCAACAGGGTCGTATTCTTCTTGGTCATGCAGGTTACCGTGTTGCTGCTGTATTTCTTTCTCATCTTTTTCTTCCATCTCATAATCAGCTTTTGCAACGCATGTATCCAATAATACAATATTTGGCTCATAATTATTATCATCAGCATCGTTATCAGTATCATCTTCTGATTCAATTCTGTTGAACGTTTTTTTCTTCTGCATCTCCGCTGCAGTCAATTCCCGCTTGGAAAACGCATTTAGCAGAAAAAGGACGCGATCCATTATAACATCCATAATTCTCTTACGTAATACGAACATCAGCTCGCCATTGATCTCAATCTCAACAGCTCAACATTTCACGCACTAGCCTGAGAAAATTCTGCACAAAGACCTCAGAGTTTTAGCTTACAAAGTCCAATTGACTCGGCAATTGAAGGCGCTCAACCAACCGCTTCGTTATACGTAGCTTCGCAGTTTGGGCCTTAAGGCAGTTTGAATTAGATAATGATTTTGGTCGAAAAATCATCTTTTCTGACGAGGCGCATTTTCAACTCCGTGGTGTCGTTAACAAACAAAATTGACGCATCTGGGGATCGGAAAACCCACATTTTATTATCCAGAAGCCAATGCATCCAAAGAGAGTTGGTGTGGATTGTGGAGTGGTGTCATCATCGGACCATTTTTCTTCAAAAACGAGGCTTCGAACAACATTTCGGTCAACGGTGGGCGTTATAGAGCCATGTTAACCGACTTCTTTTTTACTGAAGTCGAAGACATGGATTTGAACGAACCTCTGGTTAATGCAGGAAGGCGCGCCATGCCACACAGCCCATGCCACAATCGATCTTTTGCGCACCAAATTCCCAAATCGTGTTACCAGCCGTCTAATATCAATTGGCCGCCGCGGAGCTGCGATTTGACCTTTATGGACTCTTTTTTTTTGGGGAACCGGGAAGCACCGATGAATCAAGAATCTAGAATCCTGAAATGATTTAAGCACTTAAAGCCAATATCATCCAAGCGATTCGTGAGCTACAGACCGAAACCATTAACAAGGTCGTAAACAAGAGTGACAGAATGCGCTTCTGTGAAGCCAGCCAAGGCAGCGACTTGAACGGCATTGTGTTCCATAATTAATGGGAATGTTTGCTCTTACTTAGAAAACCATAATATATAGAAAAAATTAAATTTTGATCATTTTATTGCATTAAAAAAAAAAAACTTTTATTTGGCCCATCGTTTACTTGTAAATAATCACAAATCAAATCAAATCACTTGATAATAGCTAAGATATCGCACTGAATTCATTTGTAAAACAAAACAATTGCAGAATTAAAACAGTGGATATTCAGTAATAAGAAAGTTTTGTAAGGTAAATTTTTCTTGATCGAATTTTTTCATATCTTAGGCTTTCCCTGAAAGAAAATGTTAAATTCACAATTATACCTATCTGCAAATTGTCAAAACCTCTTGTTCTATTTTGTATTAGTTTTTGAACGAAGTGTGCCTTAGAGGATCTCAACTCTAAGAATAATTGAAAAATCTAAAGTAAGCGGTGAAAAATATAAAAATAGTCGACGCCCTCTGTAACATGTAAGCTAAATTTTCCTTTATTCACTATTCCTTACATTTTTGGTATGATTTCTTTCTAAGACTGATAACTAAACTGCAGTTCAATCTTATGTTAGGTTCAGGAATGAGCTAATAAGTCATCGACAAATTGGCTGTCCCAATGTAAAAAATCTGGAGGAATCTTGTCCGGTCTCAACTATGCAAAATTCCATAACATTCAATATGGGAAAAAAGTAGCACTAGGTTACCAAGACTAAAGGCTTTCAAAGAACCTGGTGATCTTTAGACGATCAAGTCCTTGAAAACTTTCGGAAGAATAAATTCGATGTAAGACGCTTTATAGTAAAAATCGATATCATCTAAGATGCAGCAGACACCACCGTAGGGTTCCAACGAACCAGAAAGAGTACACCTGTTATGATGATAGAGCGAACAAAAGGGAAGAGAACAATATTCTGTATAGAAAACAGAGGGTTTACGCAAGGAGATCGAAGAGTTTCGCGAGTGAAATAAATCGAGTATCAAATCATCAGCTTAGTAGTATGAGTTGAAGGAAATATGCCTCAAGATTCCAGGCGATCTTATTTCCTGCAAGAAGTGTTAGGGTATACATATCTTATTACTTGCGACTTATAGGTACTATAAGGCAAGTTATGCATTCGTAAAAAAAAATCGAACTCGAGATTTTGATCAAAGTTGACATTACGATGATAGCGAAGTCCAAAAAAGTGTCTGTCTGTCTGTCGGTTCGACTTCAGCCTAAACGGCTTGGCCGATTTTCTTCAAACTTGGTAGATATGGATTTTAATTTTTCCCCCCCGGACGTTGTTTTCTCTTTTTTTTATGACCGAAAATAACGGTACCTGCCATTTAATTTTTGTTCGAAATTTTATAAATATTTTCTTTTCTCAAAAACAGATTTTCTAAAAAAAAATCAAAAAATTTCATTGAGTTGCTAGGTAATAGTTGAAAAAAAATGTCCAAAAAATTGTTATTTTTGGTACCCCCCTTGGAACCATTTTTTTGGTTTTTGATTTTCTCAAAAATGGTACAACTGATTTTGATAATTTTTTTCTGCTAAAGGTCCCTAATAGTTTGAATATTATTGTGAATTAAAATTTGCCAAAAATATTTTTTTGGATTTTTAAGAAAATGTTCAAAATTTTTTTTTGAAAACTCAATATTTCGAAAACCCCATGATCGATTTTTTTAAAACTTGATAAATAAAAGTTTTTTTTATATAATCTACAAGATATGAGAAAAAGAAATTTATTTTATCTAAAAATAACGGTACCCTTCATACAAATGTTCAAAAATGGTTTTCGAAAATCGTATTTTTCTCGAAAACGGTTCCGAGAATTTTGCTTATACTTTTTTTCGTTCGATTAATTTTTAAGATCTACAATTTAATAAGAAAAAAATTGAAATCAAGATATTACTGACTGTACCTACCATAGAACGATTTTTTAAAATTTTGAATTTCTCATTATCTGCATAACGGATTTTAATGAAATTTTTTAGAAAGAAGCTTCTAAAAGGTTTAAAAAACATTGCATTTCAAAACTTTAAGAAAAATATTTTTTTTTTTTGAATTTTGAAAAAAAAAATCCATTTTTTTTTTGAAAATTCAATATCTCGAAAACAGCTCAATATGTTTTTTGTAAATTTAATTTTTACTCGAACAATAATAAAACCTTTAAATTGGCGTACCAAAATTTTTTCTTAAAAATGTTTTAAAATTTTTGTACATAAAAGCTTATTTTTTTTAAGAAACCACTACAAAGACTTATAATTTTTGTTCTTGCACAAACATTATATTTGCTTGAATCACATGGCATCCTACTTTTACCTCCAATTACTAAAGAAGTTGTTTTAGTCATTTAAAAAATTAATTTTATGCTTGTGAACAGTTTTTCTCTAATAACATTCATTTTTGAAATTCTTAGACTATTACATAAGAGCATGTTCGTGCGACCCAGTCGTGCATTTTATTTTTTTTTTTGATATTGTGCAAATATCTACATATATCCTTTCTACAACATTTTTATCGGCACGTACGACTAAACAATAAACTTTCGCATTGAAGAAAATATTGGAAAACCGTAATGAATTTAAATAAGGTATGCTGACAATATTGACTTGTTCAAAATTTCCTTAATAGAGTTCGATAGGTTCAAAACTTCTCAAATGAATTGCATAATCTACAAATCCTTATATTTCCAGTTGGGTTTTGTTGAACTTAAATAAAGAAACGAACCAAAAAACAAATAAATAATTAAGTAAGTAAAATAATTGAATGCGAATTCAAACTTCAAGCGGTGCCGTTTACTGATGGATAAGCGAGCTAATGGTTGTTATATTTTAAATTCTAACTATGTTGACGATACTTTTACAAGAAAACACATATTTGCACAAATCTATAACACATGTATGCGTATCATAATATTCAAGGGCCAGTAGCAAAAGCTTTAAGTATTCTATTCAATTTATCAACAATATTTTGGAAAATATATGTACATAACAACAGAGAAACTTTTCTAATAAAATCAAAGCCTGTTCCGCCACGTGGGCAATATTGTTATTCGATAATTTAATTTTGAACACGTTTCTCGTACAACTGATATAATAACTCACCCGGAAAATTATATTTGGTCACTTTAGTAATCAATAAACACTGGTTGTTTCTTCCATAACTTAGTATCTATAGCCCATAAGAAATTCGATTAGTGGTGCTGGGTTCCAACAATTTATTTAATCTTAATTCCTTCCTACAGTATCAGAGGACATCCTTCAATCGAGAAACTCGCAGCCCAATGTCTTCCGTTGGGTAGAGGCTTACAGGAAGCATGGACACAAATTGGCATCAATAAATCCTGTGGCATTCCAACCAAACTCAAGGTAATTTTATATCTACTAGGAGTTAGGAGTATAATAATCACCTTTAGCCCTTCTTAAGATCAACGGATGAACTAACACCGGAGTACTATGGACTTACATCTGACGACAGAATAACACCGCTGGGAATATTGAATGTCTCAGGCGCTGATACTACAACCGTTGGAGAGCTTCAAAAAATCCTTAACGATATTTATTGTAACTCTGGAGCTAGCGCTGAGTTCGCTTACATCGAAGTATGTAGCCATGAGTCCTCCAAAGCTAAATCACTTCTTTCAATCTCTTGTTTTTGTTCTTGTTTCCTTCGGTACTATTCTGAATGAAAAATATACTTAGAACCAGGAAGAACGCGAATGGCTTGCGGAGAATTTTGAAAAACTAAGAAAACAAAGTGTTAGCACGGAGGGGCGAAGACAAATTGCAGAACTCCTTATCAAATCTCAGGCATGGGACAACTTTCTGGCAGCAAAATTTCCCACCGTTAAGCGGTATGGTGGTGAGGGTGCCGAAAGCCTTTTAGCTTTCTTCTGGCAGTTATTTGCGAGTGGTGTTGAAGGTGAGTGTTTTCGTTGTCGTTGTTTTCCCTTCTTAGTGCTAATAAAATTCCACATCCGCAGCGGAGCTGCAGCATATCGTTGTGGGTATGCCACATCGTGGTCGGGGAAATCTGCTGACAACAATGTTGAATCTGCGACCGGCAAAAGTTTTTCGAAAACTCAAAGGCGAGTCGGAGTTTGCCGATGGTGTAAATGCAATGAGCGATGTCGTTAGTCATTTTCGTAAGTTTTTAAGTTTTCAAAGAAGAAGTAAAGTTTTCTTAATTTTAATTATTTCATAATGTTTTTTTTTTGTCGATTTTTCTATGAATTTTCCATTCTTACTGAAGATGCGGCTGAAGAGTTGGATATTGCTGGGAAGAAAATTCGAGTTAGCATCTTAAGAAATCCATCCCATTTAGAGGTATGTATTTGTATTAAATCAGGATTTGTATCCTTCTATTTTAAAGAAAATGTTTGCAAACTTTGTCCTTTCTCGTACTCTAAATTTCTGCGATTTCCTCTGAACATCAGTCCGTTCCCTTACTCAAATTTAATAGTTTATCTAATAGTCAAAATTAATAGTTCTTCACAGAAAAGAGTCTCGTGAGAGAGTAACAAAATGTCTGCTATCTGTCTAAGAAATTTCTTTAGAGAAAAATTCAAAGTCCAGTAAAAGAATTAACTCTTGCGAGGTCATGTGTCAATTTGCGTTCCCGTAAAATTACAAGGTCTTGAGTTTTCACTGTGTGACCCCCTCACGACGATCCGTATCAAGGCTAAATTTCCAAATATAAGCCTCACTTGCACCGCATTCCCCAACAGACGAGAAAGATGAAGACAACAGAGGACCCAGGAATAACATAAAAATTGTCCTAGAAGATTTCAATGCCAAGCTAGGAAGAGAAGACACCTTTGGTGATACGGAATACGCAGTTTAAAGAGCTCAATATTTACAAAGAGAGACATGGATATCTCCTAATCAATCAACTGTGACCTAGATTGATCACATTGCGATCGACACAAGGCACAAGGCACTTCTCCAGTATAGTGTATAGATGATGTCCGCACGTTATAAGGGATTAACATCGACCCGGACCATTAGCCCGTTGTAGCCAAAGTTCAGATGCGGATATCCCGACCCAAGCCAAAACAAGGAAGTACTGCGATGAAGTTCGACGTTGTGTGGTTAAAATCGCAATAGATCACCAGGTCCTTTTTAGATAGAGTATCTAACAAGCTCTTAAGTCCTATGCCGCCAGCATCAACTATTGAAAACCAGTGGCAACATTGCCAAGCAGCCATCAGAGATGCCGCTTCTAACGTGCTGGGTTTTACACGATCGCCACAATGAAAACCCTGAATTGAGGATGAGCACATGCAGCTGCACAGAAGGGCCAGCTGCTCACGATCTATACGAGCAGAAGTGGAGAGAAGAACACCGGCTTCTCAGGGAGAAAAAGAAGAAGCATGAGAAGCAAAGAAGATGGAGGAAATAGAGGTATGCCATAGCAGGAATTAGGTTTGGAAGTTTTACCAAAAAGTAAAAAATACATCACAAGGATACAAAACCGGAATCGAAGCCTGCATAGACAACCAAGGAAAGATCGAAGTAGAACCGCAGTTCATGCTCAGAATATAGAAAGATCATTTCTACAAACTTTATAATAGCAATGAAGAAGAGAATTACGCCTCATGCCCGATAAATGAAACCTCAGAATTGTCTGCCCGATTCTCAAAAGAGAAACCTTTTGAACTGTGAACGTCTGAAGTCTTTTGCCAACAACTTGATAGGTCCATATCAGTGCGGCTTTTGACCAGGAAATTCCACCATTGATCATTTATTCACATTACGGCAGATCTTAGGAAAAAACCCAGGAACTTCAAATTGCCATCTACCACCTTTTCATCGATTTCCAAGCCTCGTATGACATTATCTATAGAGACAAACTATGAAGTGTTATGTCTAGTTAAGGCATCCCTGACAAACTTTACTGTTTGTGCAGTATGGCGATGGAGAAAGCTCGCTATTCCATCAAGGTCGGAAAAGATCTGACTAATGCATTTCACGTAAAAAAGGGTTTTTTACCTAGGCAAGCTATCGATCGAGCTAGGTGGAGCATCTTATTGGTCCGGCCCCATCCCGGACTAAAGCGTAGTAATATAGATTTCAATCTACCTTCAATTGAAGAAGTATCAAATTACAATGAAAATTGAAACTAAAGCGACGATGCAGAAAATGAAAATTATGAAAATTTCACATGTCATTTTTGGATACTTTAAATTTGGTTTGGTTGGATCTTCGATTCCTTCTAAACGTTAGCTTACACGAGTGTAGTAAAACATTAAGATAATGACTGGATCGCACGTATACTCAAAAATTGAAGTTTTAATAATGTGGATGTAATTACGGAAAAATGTTCAAATGCATGAAATTCATTCTTCAAATCGCTAAAACAACTTTCAAATAAATTGTGCTCTTGAAATCGTTGGAGCAATTTTATTAACAATGCATTTTCTATGTACAACATTTTTTTACCATTTTATCAAGAAAGAGTTTCGTAAGGCAATTTCAAGTAGATACACACATAATGTATACATATGTAGTTAATAACGTTGAAGAAAATATTTGAAAAAAAAATTCATCATGATGGGTCAATAAGGTCCTGTCAATCAACACAAATGAAATCGCAACCTCAAATCCATAATTGTGTTTGTAAGGATCAGGGCCGGATCTACCTAAGGGCTGTATGGGCTGCAGCCCAGGGCCCCGAGGTCACAAGGGGCCCCCAGACCCCGTTGAAAACAATAGGCGTTAATTTGAATTAAAAAAAAATCAATCTACTAATGTATAGTCCCCGGCAAGCTAGATGGCACTATTTTAGAGAGAGAGAGAGTAAATTCGCGCGTCGCTTTTACATGGAAAAAGCGCTGCTCGAACTAAAATCGTGCTCAGTTTGATGCCGAATAGTGTATGTGCGCGTCTATGGAGCGGAACGGGAATTCCCCGTCGTTTGTTTTTGATCGGTGTATTTTTTCTACTCTTAGGTTAGGTTAGGTTGTTAGGCTCACAATTGATGTAACTATCGTCACACTTAGATCAATGTAGATCCATTGTGTTACCCGTGAGTGTAATCACTCTTTTCTGATAAGAACCTGTGTGTTCTGTTAATCAGTCAAGCCATTTTGAGGCATTGACGAAGTATGTGAATTCCTGAATATTAGAAAGATCTTCAAAATTGTCAAAGAAGTAACTACCAAGCCATTTCCTTCTTTGGTGGCATAGTGACGGGCAATGACAGAGAAAGTGTGATGTGTCTTCATGTACCTCTTCATCACCATATCCTCTTTGTAGGTCATCTGTACTTAGTTTCATTTTAAATTTATGATATTTTAGTAAATTATGTCCGGTGATTATGCTCGTAAGAGAGCGAAGGGACTTCTTACTAAGTTGCATAATTTTGCCAGTCCTCTGCTTGTTAAAGCAAGGCCATACTTTCCTAGTGGTATCACAGGTATCAAGTAGACTCCACCTTTCATTAGATTTCTTTAGGATTAAATCTAAAATTTTCTGTTTAATGTTGCAGAGTGGGATACTTACCATCTGTCTTGCCAACTCATCGGCATTTTCATTACCTGGTATGCCGCTGTGCCCCGGTACCCAGCAGAGTCTAATATTGTGCTGCGTGCCAAGAATCTTAAGCTCTTCGCGACAGCAAGAAACAAGCTTCGATTTTATCACAGTGGCAGATCTCGCTTTTATTGCCGCTTGGCTGTCAATGTAAAAGGTGATATTAGCCTATGGTATCGCCATTATTGATACCTGTCTAGCAGCTGTTGTCACTGCCAGGACCTCCCCTAGGAAGACACTGCTATGATCTGGGAGCTTAAGTGAGTTGTTTAGCTCAAGAGGTTCTGAGAAAAAGCCTGCACCAACACCTGTGTCCATTTTGGAGCCATCAGTATAGATTGCTATTGCAGATTCACTGGCGTAGGGTTGGTTGTTCAGCCATTCTTCTCTGCTTGGAAAGGCAGTTTGGAATGGTTTATAAAAATTAAGTTCGGGTGTTGTATAATCTGTAATGATACTATCACCCAAATATTTCTGAAGAATTTGAGCATGTCCTATTGCACTGTTTTTCCAGGTATTAGTAGTCTGTCTTATCCTTAAGGCGCTATGTGCTGCGGATTCTTGTACGAAAAGGTCTAGGGGTATCAGGTTGAATATCGCCTCTAACCCTGCTGTTGGTGTGGATCTCATGGTACCCGCAATTTGAGGTTCGTGCCTTTTTTTCGTTGCATTCCACCATACCAAATTAGCATAAGTTAGTATTGGTCTGATTATCGCCAAATACATCCACCTGATAATTTTTGGGCTAGGTCCCCAGGATTTCCCAAGGATTCTGTTACAGGAGTAGAATGCAATCATTCCTTTTTTTACTCTTTCGTTAGTGTTAAGACTCCAGTTTAATTTCCTATCTAGAATCACACCAAGATACTTTGCATGATCTGAAATCTTCAGTGGGGTGCCTTCAATTGAAGGTATTCTGAAGCTTGGTATTTTCCTCTTATTTGTAAAAAGGACTAATTCTGTTTTTGACGGGTTAACCATCAGGCCGCATTTTCTAGTCCATCTATTAACCTTAGAAAGGGCGTATTCGATCTGTTCGCTGATAGTGGGTAAGAATTTACCTGTTGCTAATAACGCAAGATCATCAGCATAGGCTACTACCTTTTTATCTACTCTTACGAGGTACTTCCCGCCGCGCTGCTTAACGTAACGCCTGACGTGATTTTGTTTTTTCTTCCGCACTTCTGTTCTCGTCATAAAAGTGACAAACTGACTGTGTTAATTGTTAGAACTGTGTTTAATGAGTCAGTTTACTAATGAGTAAGTGATAACTTAAAAGTTATGTCTAAATAAGTAACATTTGTTTATTAATACAAGATTTCTTGCTTTTATTTGGTAAGTAAAAATATTTATAAATCATGTTTTTCTTCTTTATGGTATTTTTAGGGTTCTGTACAAAAAAATGTAAAACGAAACCCTTATATGATCACTCGTGCACCCTCACTCGTGCGCCCGTCTGTCTGTCACAGCTAATTTGCTCCGAAACTACTGGACCAAATTAGGTGAAATTTGATAGGATGGTGTAATTATGAGCAAAAAAACAGTTGTGCAAAGTATTTTTTTAATCAGAGTCATTTTAATAAGGTTTGCTAATGTCACTGTGTCATATATATCAATAAAAAGAGACATATAGCAAAAATTTCAAATTTTTAATGGATTTGCAAAACAAAAATATAGAAAACATGGATTTGGAAAGTGCGCGTCATATTATTGATTATTGTCCAGAAGACGTAGACGAGCATTTAGTGAATGAGTGCTGTCGTAAACTGCGACAAAATCTTTCCACTGAGTATAATATTTTATCTTTTTAATGAAAATACAACAGCTGGATCATTTAATGATTAATAGTTTATTTTTATTATCTGAGTATTGTAAGCAAAAAACATAAAAGATTTACTTTTTAGTGGCCAAGAAGTGTTCCCTTCAGTATTCTCTTCTTTTTATAAATGAAATTCATTCCCGCCTGAACAGCTGCCACGCCACTTTTCGTTTTCGTTGTATCTTTGGTGTGTTCGTTTACGAATTTGATGTCGGAACTTTCTCGCTCTGTTCCACTACATATTCATCCATGACATACCGGCCCCCGTGAAACTCCCTCGGTGTTTCACCACTTTCGACATCAAGCACTGCTAACTTTGATGTAGGTCTTCGAAGCATACCACCATTCGTTCGAACATCCGCAACTCGGATGTGGCCGTCTTTTCCTGGATAAACCGCACAAATAATTCCTCTGCGCCACTTGCTTCGTGGAAGCTCTGTCTCGCATATCAGAACTAAATCTCCTAGCTTAATGGATGTCTCTCGGCGGAACCACTTCGTGCGGCGTGTCAAAGTTGGCAAATATTCCAGCATCCACCGTTTCCAGAAACAGTTTTTCAATTGCAAAGCTATTTGGTGTTGTTTTCGAAGGCCTATCCGATGCTCATCCGCAGGAGTTTGTGTGGAGTTGGTCGTTCCTAGCAGGAAGTGGTTCGGCGTAAGGGGCTCCTCTTCTTCCGATGATACTGGTAAATGCGTCAGCGGCCTGGAATTTATTATGTTTTCGGCCTCGATGAGTAAACTTTGCAACGTTTCTGGGCGGGGAGCTTCCTGCTTCAACGTGTGTGCCAGAACTCTTTTTACCGACTGTACCAGCCGCTCCCAGCAACCACCTGCATTAGGATTTGAGGGACAGTTGAATACCCATTCAATACCCCTGCGTGACGTCTCGGCCTGTAAGGCATCTGAATCAAATTGTTGTTCGTTCTTCTGTAACTCTCGGTTCGCACCCACAAAATTTGTGCCGTTGTCACTGCGAATTCGCACTGGTACCCCTCGACGATTAATAAAGTTTCTGATACATACCAAACATGCGTCTGTAGATAGGTCGACTGCCAGCTCAATGTGTATCGCACGTACTGTAAGGCATGTGAATAAGGCTGCCCATCTCTTAACACGGCTTCGTCCAATTGTCACTTCCATGGGGCCAAAGTAATCGAGACCAACATAACTAAACGGTCTGATATACGGAGTCAAGCGATCACTAGGCAGCTGTCCCATTAATGGTTGCGTTGGAATGGCTTTATTGATTTTACACAACTGGCAATCAGTCTTCACTTTCTTCACCAAGCTACGTAGACTAGGTACCCAGAAACGTTGACGAATTTCGTTAATTATAACCTCCTGATTCTGATGATGGAGATCCTCATGATATTTAGCAGCTATAAGATATGTCAATCTGTGATGCGGTGGCAGTATAATAGGACATCGTGTACATTTTGGAAGGCATTCGGCGGCATTAATTCTTCCTCCCAGGCGCAGCGTCATATTCTTATCAAGGAAAGGGGTCAATTGAAATATTGAGCTTGACTTACCCAATTGTTGTCCATTCTCAAGTGTATTGATTTCATCTGCATATATGTTCTCTTGTGCGAGGCGACATAACATTCCTTCGGCCTTGGATAGTTCTTCACAAGATAGTTCTCCAGTTGTTAGTTGTTCACCAAACATCAGATTTTTTAGATTTGACAAGTATCTGAAAATCCATCCAACAGTTCGTTTAAGTCGAAGATAGTCAGAAAAACGATTTAGCTCGATAATTTCATTCTTTCGTTTTATATGCAGTACACGAAAACTTGGGCGAAGTTCATTCTCATTCTCAGCACTTATGTTGTCTAATTTTGATATAGGAAAGAAGATATGTATTTTCCTCAAGAAACTGGGTCCTGTGATCCACCGAGAATCTGGCAAATATTTTGGTGGGTACTTTTTTCTAGTGGCTTCATCGGCAGGGTTTTGACTTGTTGGCACCCAATGCCAATCCTCTATTTTAGTGGAGTCCAAAATCTCAGCTATGCGATGAGCAACAAAAGGTTTATAGCTCCTCGCTTCAGACTGTATCCATCTAGCCACAGTAGTGGAGTCAGTCCATAAGAAACATCTGTCAGGTACAGCTGAATGGCTTGTAAGAATGGAACATTTCAATCTTGTCCCAAGAACAGCTGCAGTAAGTTCTAAACGAGGAACTGATAACACCTTTTTTGGAGCGCATTTAGCCTTTCCTGCCACGAATGAGACCACGACTTTGTTTTCCTTCACTAAACGCCAGTAAGCAACAGCGGCATATGCGACCTCACTTGCATCGACAAACACATGTAACTCTAAAGTCCTTGAGCTCTGAAGCATCTCTGGTGAATAGTTGCGAGGAATTCGTAAGCTTTCTATGTTTTTGAGCTCTTCGTACCATTGCTTCCATTTGATGAATAGATGATCTGGCAGACCCTCATCCCACAGCGTTCCCTCTCTCCACAAGTCCTGGATAATTACCTTGGAATATATTATGAAGTTAGCCAGTAAACCGAAGGGATCGAAAACTGACATCACAATGCTAAGAACCTCTCTCTTTGTTGGCTTACGTGTAAATGAATGGACTTCTGGAGCGATGCGATGTCTTCGAATTTTGAAAACAAATTCATCGCGAGAGGTGTCCCAGTACATACCCAAAACTTTTTCAGCTGTCAGTGCTGACGATTCTCTGTCCATTTCCAAATACACTCCCGGGCTATTCATCATATGATTGTTGAGTTCTCGTTCTACGTACTTTGAATGAGAGATGAAACCTCGCAGTTCAAATCCAGCGGCACGATGGATTTCCTTGACAGCCCTGCTTACGTCAATAGCTTCATCTTCTTCCTGAAAACTGGCAACGAAATCATCTACATAGTGCTGATCAACTATGTACTTAACAGCAGCGGGATAGGTTTCTTCAAACTGTACGGCGTTTTGATTTTTAACGAACTGGGCACTGCATGGGGAGCACGATGCACCAAACGTCATAGACTGCATTATGTAGGTCTCAATTGGCTTGGATGAGTTACCATGTCTCCAAAGGAAACGTTGAGCATCCTGGTCGTCCTGTCGAATCCGTATTTGGCTAAACATCTCTTTTATGTCTGCGCAAACAGCTACCGCACCCTCTCGAAATTTGCAAAGAACGACTGGCAATGGCTGATTTAAGTCTGGCCCCTTTAACAAAACAGAATTCAACGATGTTCCCTGAACGGAGGCAGCCGCATCGAATACGATTCGCAATTTGTCTGGTTTATATGGATTTCTCACACCAAAGTGAGGTAAGTACCAAGTTCTAGCTCCAACTCTATTCACTTCGTCTGGTTGCATTTTTCTCGCATAGCCCTTCTCGACATAACTCATTAAATTACGTTCATACTCTTCAGCAAATTTTACATCAGCTTTCATTTTCCGTTCAATGCTCTGAAGTCGACGAAGAGCCATTGAATAACTATTTGGTAGGATTACAGACTCGTTAGTCCATAATAAACCAGTTTCAAATCGATTGGAATCTATTCGGCGTGTAGTAGAGGTGAGGATCTCACGAGCCCGCAAAATATCAGCTGACTGAACGAAATTTTCTGGTTGTTTTGTACCATATTCATCTATCTTAAAGTGTTCTTCGACTAACTCATGCAACGTTTGAAGAGTGTTACGAGTTATATGAAATATACTCCTTCCGTCTGCGCAATCGTCTTCTGTCGGGCCATAGATAACCCATCCCATCTTGGTTTTGGCAGCCACTGGTCCCTTCTGTCGGCTGACAGTTCTATGCGGTACTCCCAAGTAACAATTATTAATGCCAATCAGTACTCTTGGTTTTGCTCCGACATAATCATACACTGGCAGGTTTCGAAGGTGTTTGTACTTGACTTGTAACTCTTTAAGTTGAAGAGTCTGTGTTGGTAAAGACAACTTCTTTAAAGTTCGAGCGTGTTTCAGACTATATTTACGGTTCTTATTGTTCCGAGCGCTGATTTTAACATCGACGGAATAGGATCGCTCGTTCGTAGTTTGATCTCCAATCCAATGCAGTGTCAGTGAATCTTCGGCTCCAGTAGCCCCCAATTCCATCGCCAAATCCTCCTCCAATAAAGTAACAGATGAACCTTCATCTAGTAAAGCATAGGTTTCGACTTCACCCTTTGGACCATAAAGTCTTATTGGAAAAATTCTGAAGAGATTGACTGATTCATTGGACTTACAGCAACTAACAAACTCCTTGTTTCTTTCTGATGATTCATTTGAAGTCGTCGGCACTTCTTCCTTTGGTGATTTATCTACAGCACTTCCTACCTTCAACTCTTCGTGTAGAATGCGATGATGTAGGCGTTGACAATCATTAAGTCCGCACTTCTTTCTGCTTCGGCATTGAAGTGTAGTGTGTCCAAGCCGGAGGCACGAGAAACATAATCTATTTCCTTTCACTAAATCCCATTTTGCTGGTGTGGACATACTTTTGAATTGTGAGCATTCTACCAAGCGATGATCATCTTTGCACTTTGGGCAGCTTACGTCAAGATTGATATGCAACAATTGTTTGTTCTTCGCTCCTTTGAAATATGGCAATGAATCTGGTACGTCGATGCTAGTAGTAACTGGTAAAATAGTAGAGATGATCCTGGCATTTTCATTTGCCCACTGTGCTAAAAGTTCAACTGTCGGATACGGTCCCGCAACTGATGAGTATCGTGCCCATTCCATCCGTTTACTAAGTGGAAGTTTCTGCACTAATTCTTCTAAAAGGGTCGGGTTGTTAAGGTGTGGCTGAGCACCTGCTGACTTAAGGAAGGTAACTAAATTCTGAATCTTGTTAGCAAATGCGATTAGCTGCTGAATATCTGATTCCATTATGGCTGGCAGGGATTTTACCTTCAGTATTTGGCTTCGTACTAAGTATTCCGGTCGCCCAAACATAAATGTTAGTTGTTCAATAACGTGTGGAACATTGCTGGAATGAATCAGGAGGGACTCTACTACTTCTCTTGCTGTTCCCTTGAGACATTTTTGGAGCCGGATGGTGTTGTCTAAATTGGTATATCCATACGCGATTGTTGATTCATTGAAAGTCGATATGAAGAGCGGCCACTCCTCAGGTCGACCGCTAAACTCTGGCAGATCGTAAAGTCTTCTTCGGCTGTCTTGGCAGGCATTGTTGTTGGGAAACACGTTCGATGTACTCATCCAATTGTTGACGTGTGGAAGTGGGGCCGCTGTAGACGTCGTCACTGAACTCAAAGAAGTTGCAGGCATGCAACCATATGCACTTTGTGTTGTGTTATTTAACATCATTGACCAAGGTGTCGCAGAGGGCAAGGCATATCCAACTTGTGATTCAGAAGCCACATTTGTGCAAGTCATTAACGGGACCTGGTGCAAATGGGTAGCGAGTTGCGACACAGGCGGCTTGGCATATATCCCCTGTGAAGCTGTAGAATACAAATTTGAAGATTCTGTTGCGTGGCTTTTGGTCGAAGGAGTTGACGTTAACACGACTGACTGCATTGGTAATGTATATTTTAGTTGAGATGAACCGCCAGGAGCTACATCAGAAACTGAGGGAGTCAAAGAAAGTGCAGTTGTTTGAGTGACAGACGGAATGGTGGTCGGCTGACCCGGCCCCTTGATGTCATGGCAAGACTCAAGTTGAAGCTCTAGATTCCTACACTTCTGTTCACTCTGTGTCAACTTCTTCTGGGTTTCGTTGTACTCCATCTCCAATGCAGCCAATCGCTTTGCTAGATCTTCTAAGCCATATGCAGATGTAATACTCTGCTCCTTAGGTTTTATGGTTTCGTCCAAGTTGACTTCATTTTCTGAGTCTGATGTCATCTTTTCTTGACTTGGTAAAATACCTTTTATTTTACGTGAACTTCTTGTAATCATATATTTTTTATAAAAATGGTTTTACGTTTTAAGGAAGTACGTAAAGGGAAAACTTCTGTCGCAACGATATATATATGTATAGCATAAAAAGTAAAATTGTCGTAAACTGCGACAAAATCTTTCCACTGAGTATAATATTTTATCTTTTTAATGAAAATACAACAGCTGGATCATTTAATGATTAATAGTTTATTTTTATTATCTGAGTATTGTAAGCAAAAAACATAAAAGATTTACTTTTTAGTGGCCAAGAAGTGTTCCCTTCAGTATTCTCTTCTTTTTATAAATGAAATTCATTCCCGCCTGAACAGCTGCCACGCCACTTTTCGTTTTCGTTGTATCTTTGGTGTGTTCGTTTACGAATTTGATGTCGGAACTTTCTCGCTCTGTTCCACTACATATTCATCCATGACAAGTGCATTCAATTAAAATCGTACTTACTCCAATCTAAGCCAGAATCGTACACCTCTTCCAGTGACATTTTTAAGCTCATGTATGAAAATAAACCTATTAACGTGTTCCCTAACTGCTATACCATTTTCAAAATTTTTTTAACTTTGCCAATTACTAGCTGTGAAGCAGAGCGCTCTTTCTCCAAGATGGCCTATGTAGAAAATAAATATAGGACAACAATAACAATGTCGAACCATCGCCTAAATAATTTATCACTTCTTTCGATAAATTGTGATCTAACAAAACACTTGCAATGTGATGACCAAATTAAAGAATTTGCAGCACAGAAATGCAGAAAGGTTGATTTATAAATTATAATTTATATAACATGTCATACACATAATCTGCCAATTTTATTTTTTATATTTATTTTTTTTTTTTTTGTGCAATATAGAATATACTCGTATAATAATAATATATCACTATAGACACAGCTTTTTGACATGGCTATTAGTTGAGTACTTAGGTAGGCCACTAAATAGTTTCAGCCCAGGGCCCCACAAATTCACGATCCGCCTCTGGTAAGGATGCATCTTTCAAAACAACGCACCTTAATTTTCAGACATAACTGTCGCATTGTTTTGTTGTGGTAGCCATTTTATACATTTTATACATACATATGTATATCTCAAAGTCTACGAGCATGTTTTTTTTTTGTTTTCTACGAGAAAAAATCATTACGTTAACCAAACAAAAGGCTTACGAATATTATTAGGACTCTTCATCATTGATTGCAACCATTTACCACTGGCTTACTCAATTTTGGTACAATCGTTCCAGCACAATTATCGCCGAACTTTCTGGTCGCCCAATTGAGGTCACCATATCAGAAATGGTCAAAAAATTCATGATTTGATAAGGGACGATCAGTGAGTGAAGGTGCTCGAGCTTGAAGAGGCCACAGGTTCATCACACGGATAACTGATTTCGATCTTACACAAAAATATTTGGACATGAAAAAGCTTTCTAAAAGATGGTGCCACGTTCGCTAACAATCAATAACAAACGGATTGTTTGACATCTTTAAAGGAGTATTTGCGGATGTTCAAGAAAAGTTCGGCCGAGTTTTTTCACAGTTTTGTAACCATCAAATCAAACATGCATTTACCAAAACACTTCAGACACCAAAGATCAGTCGATATTATAGTGAATCGAAGGCAAAGAATCCCAAGGTGGGTTTGTCAGCAAACAAGGTCATGGTGACAGTCTTTTCGGGTGAATGCGGTGTTGTTCACATCGATTAATTTGAAAATGGTAAAAATAATCACTGGCGGTGGCGCCGCATGTAACGGATAGTTGCTGGTTTGGTTCCAAGCCGATTTAAAGCACGCACGTTCACAATTGGTGAAGAAAAAGGCCCAGAACCTGTGTGTCGGTCCGCAGTCGCAATGGCAACATTCCATATTCTGCATATTTAGCACCCTGCAAAAATTTCCTCAACATCTTTAATGGACTCCAACAAGTGGACGGTTTGGCCTGCCTCCTCTTCAACCTGGCATTGGAGAAAGCAATCCGTGACTCTGTCACGGCAACAAGAGGGACCATCGTCAACAGGTCCAGCCAGTTATTTGCTTATGCAGACGACATCGACATCATCGGAAGAACCGAACAAGCTGTACATGATTCCTTCATCCAGATCGAGCAGGCGGCACAAAATCTGGGGCTGCACATTAGTGAAGGTAAAACAAAGTACATGGTGGCGTCGAATGCGAGAGGAACAGTTGGTCAAACAATCAAGGTAGCGGAGCACGAATTTTAAGTGGTGCAATCCTTTAAATACCTTAGGTCAGTTGTAGCAGCCGATAACAATATAGAAGAAGAAATACGCGGGCGGCTTCTCAAATCCAACATAGCCTACTATAGTCTGTCAAAGCTCTTCAAATCCAGAAATCTCACCATAACTTCAAAACTGCTGCTGTACAGGACCATGCTGGCGAAACTGTAGTAGTTTGTGCAGAAGATAGTGTTGAACGCAAGACCAGGGCTCTCGAGCCTGTCCACCTCGGTGGCACGGAAATTGCTGGACGGGTTATACAGACGACTATTCTAAGGCTGTATAATTCGGAAGGCAGTATTTTGAACGCATGACCAGGGCTCTCGAGCCTGTCCACCAATACCTTGTTATTGGTGGCACGGAGTTGACTATTGGAAGTACAAGGACTATTTACAGTTTAGTTTTGTTGACCTCCTCGTGGTGCCAGTGGATATGGCTGTGATACCCATTCATCGCAGCCTAACCAACTAGACAAAACGAAGGGGTCAAGTAGTAGCTCAAGCTGGTCCCGAAAAAAATATTAGAACTATACTTATCTCAAATTAATTTGAGCAATGGTCCCTGGTTCTAATAAATAAATATTGAGCAATGTAATCTGGGGCGGTTACGGCCAAAACATTCATAAGGCAATTGGGTTTAACTCTTTTGCTGAACGTTTTGGTAATAGCAAACTGGATTACTTATAGTCCTGTCCGATACTATAAGAATAAGAAGGTTTGCTTGGGAGTATCTCCCAATTTGTTATAGGACAAACAAGACCAAATCAAAGTTGATTTGGTGGTGGTTGTGGTTGACTGACTTGTGGGTCGACTGCATACCACACAAAATCTGAAATAGGAGTTTACTCCAAGGAAATGACGGTAGTTACAAAGATACTTTGAAACGGCAATACCCTAATTGGGAACCTCGGGGATAATGAAATGGCCGAGGTTACCCTCGCTTATTAGAGGCCCAAAGTGTAAAAGCTTTGGTTTCATTATCATTGGGCAGGTCCTCTGTAAAGAGAGCTCGAGGTGGTTGTGGTTATCTACCGATTCGTGGTAGCTACTGCTCCATCAGTAGATAGATAGAAAACACACACACCAAGTAGTGTTTCCTATATAAAACACAATTGGAACAGTTTGTATTTTGACTTGAATTCCGAGATATACTATGGCAAAATATCTAGTGGAGTGGATATCGAGCTTGGTAGTCTGAGAATCAAGATCAGAAACATTCTGGAAAGGAGTTGCAACCTTTCACAGGTCTAGAAATAAAATGCTACTGGGACTTCGGTCCTGGGAGCTAAGTTCATAAGCCAGTCTATGAATCCGATAATTATTGGTACGGCCAATAAGTGAAATTCAACATGAACTGGTAGGTGTTCACTCAAAAGCATATTAATAAGTTGTACAGGACCATGGTCCTGCCAGTACTCACATATGGATCCGAAACCTGGGTGCTTAGCAAAAGGCACTCCGACCTTTTAGCTGCGTTCGAGAGAAAAGTCTTAAGGAGAATTGTTGTCCTCATATGTGAGGAAGGGCGATTCCGGAGACGGTACAATCATGAATTGTACGCAATCTACCTTGAAGCAGATATCGTGACAAAAATTAAGCTCGGTAGACTCCGGTGAGCAGGGCACCTAGCTCGAATAAGCGAAGAGGAACCTGCTCGGAAAGTTCTTTGTGGTACATTCTATGGTAGACGACAGGGTGGTAGTCCATGCGCTGGAGAGATGGCGTAGACCAGGACGCCCGAAGCCTTGGGGTGCGCAACTGGATGGCGTCGGCTCGAGACCGGAATAGGTGAAGAGACTTGTTGAAAGAGGCCAGAACTGGAACCCGGTTGTCGAGCTTCCAAACATGAACAAATAGCTCGGAGGGCAGAGATTTGGGTCGAATGAGGAGGTCATCGTAGAAGCACACTCTTAATTTTAGGGGTTTGAGAAATTGCATTATTTTGAGGGAATCAAAAAATTTTAGAAACGTTGGATGAATTTCATCGACCCAAAAGGAGATTATGTTGAAATAAAATGTTTTTATGCCAAAGAGAGTGATCCTTGTTCAAAGTTTAACACAAAATAAAGGTAGGTACCACGCTCAAAAAAAAAAACAAAAAAAAATGTGTGAGCTCAGGAGACGATGGGAAACCAGATGGTCGTCAGTAGCACTCAAATTTGAGTAATTTTGCGGTAGTTATACTCAAACTTCTCGTGGGGTACCTTAACCTTTATTGAACAGTGGAAGAACCCGACCGTGTCGCTCACGAGAATGAAAATGTAGCGAAGGAAACTAGCATTTTATACAAAATGCAGAAGAGCTTTTGCTCGACGCATACACAGCAGAGGTTTTTATATGTGCAAAGCTGTGCTTTGCCTCTGTTAATGGTTGCCACCTTAATTTTTTACAGGGTTTATATTTTTAATTTAAATTCATAATTATTGACAATCTACGAAAACTTAATTTTAATTAAAAGGTGGTCCAAAGCAAGCGCACGATGTTAATTGTAAATAAAATAACAAATTTCAAAAAATAATCTTGAAAATAATAATTAATTTTATTATGATAGAAGGATATATGACAATTATGTGTGAAGCAAAATATCGGCCAAATACTCACCACGACTTCGGTTTCATTGCTCTATCCGATGGTCCATATTTTCAATGACTCTGAAATATAATTGAGGTTTAATGTCGTTAATATGTGCCGAATTATCTCATCCTTTAGCTCTTGAATTGTTCTTGGCTTATTGACCTACACTTTTTCTCTTAAATGTCCCCAAAGAAAGAAGTCCAACGGTGTCAAATCGAATTCACTGAAGTGAAAGTGTGCCTCGTCGCTGAAGATGATTTTCTTTGTAAAGTCACCATTCACTTCTGTCTGTTCAACCAACAATTCGGCGTATTGACGACGCTTGAAATAATCAGTAGGCACGCACGAGTGTTTTCACATTTCCTACAGACCCGGTTTGTTGAAATTTGCGCACAATTCTACCGATTGTTTTGTTTTGAATTTGTCAAACACTGACGTTCAGGTTTGACTCACAGTTAACATCGTGCATTATGGTTGGACCACGCTTTACAAGAGAATAATACTTTTTAATAAAAATAATGATATAATAATAAAATAATGTTGGAGTGTAACACTCAAATTTTATATGAGTCAAGTTAGTAAAAGAATTCAAAAGCCCAAATTTTTGAGCATTTTCGTAAAATGTATTACAGTTGGAAATATCGCATTTTAAATATTATTTAGACAAGATCAGCCTACTTCTGATAACAAGGTATTAAGCCTGGAAAAGTTTGACTTTTTTCCATTAAAATATTTTTGAAGAATTGTAAATCGAATCTGTCGAAACCCCTTCTGTTCATTTTCAACTCTTCTCTAAGTAATGGTGTTTTCTTGGACTGCTGGAAAAGCAATTTTTAAATCTGGCTCTAAGCAATCTGTAGAAAACTATAGACCAATTGCTAAGCTTCAGTTAATTCCAAAAGTTTTTGAATCCCTAGTTAAGAAAAGAATGTATGAGGCTGTAAAAGATTTTATTTCCCCTCTTCAACATGGATTTGTCAGTGGAAAATCTACTGCAACAAATCTTATATTGTTCACAAATTTTTGCGTGAATTCAATGGAAAGTGGCAGTCAAGTAGATGTTGTGTACACTGACTTTTCGAAAGCGTTTGACAGAGTGAACCACAACATATTGTTAAGAAAACTTAAGTTATTAGGTTTTCATTCTCAACTATATAAGTGGATCAATAGTTATCTGACAAATCGGGTTCAATATGTGAAAATAGGCCCAGAAAAGTCAGAAATGGTTTCAAATGTCTCGGGAGTTCCTCAAGGCAGTCATTTAGGACCACTTTTGTTCTTACTATTTATTAACGACTTGCCTCATATCATTTCATATTCTTCATGTTTAATTTTTGCAGATGATGTTAAGGTATACAAAGTGATTAAATCTTCATCAGATTTCCAACAACTTCAGAGTGACCTAGATAACTTATCTGAATGGTGTTTTCTAAATGACCTTTCATTAAATACCCGCAAATGTAGTATAATTTCTTTTTCAAGATCTTCTTCTCCGTCCGTTTTTTGTTATAAAATTTTAAACGACGAGCTTCAAAGAGTTTATAATCATAAAGATTTAGGAGTGATATTTGACTCTAAGTTAGAGTTTAAGATGCATATAGACTATATTATTTCTAAAGGCAACTCTTTGCTTGGGTTTCTAACTAGGAATTCTAAAGATTTTTAATGTCCATATACGTTGAAGTCTCTTTATGTCAGCTTCGTCCGTCCTGTTTTGGAATATTGCAGTGTGGTTTGGTGTCCGTATTACAAAAACGCTTCAAATCGAATTGAAAGAATCCAGAAAAGATTCGCGAGATTTTCGCTTCGGCAGCTAAACTGGAATTTGCCCCTGCCTTCATATGAAACTCGTTGTATTTTAATTGACCTAAAAAGTCTTGAAGCAAGAAGGGTTTACTTCCTCGTTTCTTTTGCGAGAGATATTGTGACGGGACATATAAATTGTCCACCATTAGTATTGTTGTTTAGACCATACAGTCCAGCTCGATATTTAAGACCTAGGGTAAACAATTTTTTCTTAATCCCGCAACATTCAACAAACTACGGTAGTAATGAACCAGTTACAAAAGCTTGTAAATCTTTCAACAAATATGCTGATGTAATCGATCTAAATTGTTCTAGAGATGTTTTTAGAAGAAAAATAATGAACTTTATTGTAATCAAGTAAATTAAGTAAACCTATGTTAAATTATTATATTTATATTAGTTATACTTTTATTCTGTTTCTGTATAATGAATTGCAATAGTAATAGTTTTGTAATTATAGTATTTTTAATTGTTAAGTCTAAGAAAGTTTATACTTATAGGCAATAAATAAATAAATAAATAAATAAATAAATAAATAAATATTTTATAACAATGATCTGAATGCAAAAAAGGAGACAAATTCAGCATTGTTTATGGTTGGCTTTAGACACTAGTAGCTCAGGTGATTTTTCCACAGTGGTAGAGTCATCAATGATAGTTAAGACTACTCGTATATCCAGTAATTTTGCACTGGGATTAAAAATATCTGTAAATTGGTGCAGTCCCGGTGTTGATCAAACCTCTTACACCCTCGACTTGTGCCCCACTTCTTACCCTGAAAGATATAATTATAATTATAGTGTAATAGTTCAAATTCTCCAATTAAGGAGAATTTGATCCTAGCCCCGATTGAGATTTTAAAAGAACAACAACTTAAATTCTTAATAAAGATTTCAATTTTTTGAAACAAAAATGCAAATCAAACTCCAATTTTGTTTTAACTTTCAGGCAGTTAACCCCGTCTCAATGGGTAAAACAAGATCCAAGCAACAAACAACTGGTGATGGTGCCTTCGGAAAAGACTCCAATAAGTCCTTCTCCTCATCTGTCCTCAACGTAATTCTTCATGGGGACGCTGCCTTACCTGGTCAAGGTGTCAACCAAGAATGTCTGAATATGGCCTATGTACCACACTTCGAAGTTGGCGGAACGATTCACATGGTTGTCAACAATCAGGTAGGTTTCACCACACCAGCGGATAAGGCCCGATCCACTGACCATGCAACAGATTTGGCGAAAACCATCCAAGCCCCAGTGTTTCACGTTAACGGTGATAACCCCGAGCAGGTTGCCATTATTACACAATTAGCTTTCAACTACCAACGTAAATTCCGTAAGGACGTGTTTGTCGATATGAATTGCTTCCGACGTTGGGGACACAATGAGCTCGACGACCCAACATTCACCAATCCAGCTCTGTACTCGGTCATAGAAAATCGCAAGTAGGAAATTAAGTTAAGTGAAAACACATAAAACTCCCACACAGATCCGTTCCAGATACCTATGCTGAGCAGTTGGCCACTGGCGAGATTTTAAGTTCTAACGAAGCCAACGAAGTACGCACCAATTTTATGAACTATCTAACCGATGAGCTGGCCAATGTCAACGCCTACCAACCCGAACCAACCTATTTCCAAAGGCAGTGGAGTGGATTACAATCAGCACCCAATGCAATAACCTACTGGGACACTGGCCTGGATTATTCGCAGCTTTATTACGTTGGCACCAGAAGTGTCCAATATCCAGCCGACTTTGTAGGTTCTATATTAAAATACAATTCCATGGTAATCCCATAAATCGATTCATTTCTCTACCTCTCTTTCCCTCTTGTAGAATATACACCCACATTTGCTGAAAACTCATGTTGAAGGGAGGTTGAGGAAATTAAATTCGGGCCAGAAAATTGATTGGGCCACTGCCGAAGCCCTTGCCATCGGAAGCCTCATGTACCAGGGACGCAATGTTCGGATAAGTGGTGAGGATGTTGGTCGGGGAACATTCTCCCATCGTCATGTTATGCTGGTCGACCAGAACACCAACGAAATGTTCATTCCCCTCAACAGCATGGAACAAGGACTTGGAGGGCAACTGGAAGTAGCGCACAGTATCCTTTCCGAAGAAGCAGTCCTGGGTTTCGAGTATGGGATGGCCATAGATAACCCAAATAATTTGATCATATGGGAGGCCCAGTTTGGGGATTTTGCCAATGGTGCCCAAATCATGTTCGATAACTTCATATTCACAGGCGAGAGTAAGTACCTATGCATACTCAACTCATACATAGATAATTAGATTTCATTTATGTAACCTTCGCTCTTTGTCATCGATTTCAGCCAAATGGATGGACTCGAATGGACTTGTCGTCCTCTTACCACATGGCTACGACGGAGCTGCATCCGAGCATAGTAGCTGCCGCATAGAGAGATTCTTGCAATTGACCGATTCTAAGGAGACTAGTCCGGATGGCGATGATGTAAATGTACACATTGCAAATCCAACCACACCAGCCCAATACTATCATTTACTGAGGAGGCAAATTGTAAGAAACTTCCGAAAACCACTTATAGTAGTGGCACCGAAAACTCTCCTGCGACTATCAGCTGCCACATCGGTAAGCACCGATTTTCAGCCGGGAACGTTTTTCAAAAATGTTTTAGGTGAGATTAAATGGCCTCGAAGGCTGTTGTTAAATTCTGATTTATTGTGGTTTGATGTTTACAGGCGATAGCAACGTTGAACCCAGTAAGGTGAAAAGAGTTATTTTGTGCTCTGGCAGACATTACTACAGTCTAAACGATGAACGAGTTGCAAAGAAAATTGAGAACACTGCTATTGTCAGACTGGAAACATTGTGTCCGTTTCCATTGCATGAGATCCAGGAAGAGTTGGCCAAGTACAAAAATGTCAAATGTAAGTTATCTATGCTAAATTTATACGGCAATCGGTGTGAGTCTTGCAGAAAAAGAATATCTCCTTAAGATTTAAATATTTTGTCAGTACTTAGGTATTATATTCACCTTCAATCTAAGGATGTTGTTTTCGACATTACAAAAAGGCAAAAGACGTTTAGTTTTAAGGCGAACAAATTTGTTTACCAAAATCTACAAAGTGATGCCCCTTTTCTCATCAACTGGAAAGAAATTTCCGAAGTTAGTTTAGACAAATAAATTGACAGGAAAGCAAGTACATAGATAAGTGGTTGAAATAAGTTTAGAAATCTAAAGAAGGAATCGAAACCCTGAAAAATACTTGCTTGTACGCTTGTACGGTGACATCCGTCTACGTCACAGGAATACACATAAAAGAATTGTATGTACTTATATGTGCTTACCATTTTCGGCGCCTCTTCGTTAGTGTTGCCATGTTACGAGCATTGTGGAAATATTCCATTGATTTTTAATATTTTGAACCACACAACCCTCCCTGACCATAAATTGCAATGTACTCGTCCGAGTACTCATTATAGTTCCAGCTCATCTCAAATGTCTCGTTTTGTAATTAATCTCAATTCACTTTAACCATGCCAAGGATGAGATAACAGATAATGTATAACTGCGAATTTGAGTTCAAATTGGTGAGAACGAAGCACCCTAAAGTTGAGATAGTTTAAAATCAAACAGTTGATTTTTGTCATTTATTTGTTAAGTTTATCAAAAATCATAAATAGTGTTAAGAAAGTTAACAAATCCTTGAATTGGCGCCCAACGTGAGTAACACAAACTAAGAAAACCGAAGAAAGATAGTCGCGTCGCAGGGGGGTTAAACCTATAGAATATGGTGGATTTAGGATGAGTTCGTATTTTCGTAATCCAACTTAAGGAACTTGCCAGTGCGACTGCGGACTTGGTCCCCTCCATTCCTGGCACTCAGGAATGGTTCAGAGTTTTAAGTCACTAGGTTCTGGTTCTCTTCGAGATGTTGCGGAAAGGAACTTTTTCCTTCGCCGAATGTGGCCTTATTTGCTTTAAATAGGTTCGAAATCGATCCAGCAGCTCTGGGGATCGTTTAACCCTTTACAAAGTAATCGATGTGGATAATACCGCACAATAAAACCCCAAAAACTGCCGCCACGACCTTGTTTGCTGACAATCCCACCTTGGCCTTCTTCAGCTATTATTCACCAGAACAAGTCCATTGTTTCGACGTAGTGGTTTGCTAAAAAAATAAGCTTTTATATAATAAATTTTTAAAACATTTTTTAAAAAAATGTTTGTACGCCAATTTAAAGTTTTTATTATTGTTCGAATAAAAATTAAATTTACAAAAAAAATATTGAGCTGTTTTCGAGATATTGAATTTTCCAATACATAGATACATAGTTTTTTTTTTTTTAAATTAAAAAAAAATATTTTTCTAAAAGTTTTGAAATGCAACGTTTTTTAAGCTTTTTAGGAGCTTCTTAATGAGAAATTTCATTAAAATCCGTTATGCCGATAATAAGAAATTCAAAATTTTAAAAAATCGTTCTATGGTAGCGGTAGGTACAATCAGTAATATCTAGTTTTCAATTTTTTTTTATTAAATTATTATATATTTTGAAAAATAATCGAAAGAAAAAAATATAAGCAAAATTCTCGGAACCGTTTTCGAGAAAAATACGATTTTCGAAAACCATTTTTTAACATTTGTATGGAGGGTACCGTTATTTTCAGGTAAAATACATTTTTACTTGCGACTTATAGGTACTATAAGGCAAGTTATCCATTCGTAAAAAAAATCGAACTCGAGATTTTGATCAAAGTTGTCATTACGATGATAGCGAAGACTAAAAAAGTGGGTCTCGCAATTCTGTCTGTCTGGCTGTCTGTTCGACTACAGGCTAAACGGCTGGGCCGATTTTCTTTAAACTTGGTAGATATCATTTTTAACTTCCCATAGGGAGTTATTGTAATCGGTCCGATTTGTCAAATTGGAATTTTTGACATTTCTCGACGTTTCAAGGTCCCTAGAGGCTATATCAATCATTTTTAGAGAGATGTCTGTGTGTGTGTGTGTACGTACGTTCGTACGTCCGTACGTTCTTGTACCATTTTTCGTCGTCGATATCTCAAGAACGAGTAAAGATATCGACTTCAAATAAATTTTGTTTAATAGAAAATAACTTCGAAAGAGGCTCAAAGGGCGTTTATTAAAATTCAGTAAGTAGTTTTTTCACTATAACGGTTTAAAAAAAAAGTAAAAATTTTGGTTAGTTTCAAATATCTCACGAAAAAATAATGCTATTGATTTCAAATAAAATATAATGTACTCATTATAAGGTCATACAGATTTGGTATGAATTTGGAAAAAAATGAACATACCGTTATTTTTTTAAATAGAAAAAACTGAAAAAAAAATTTCATAACCCAGATATTCTAAGAACGGAAAACAATTTGAAACTCAAAATAATTTTATTTTACGAAAAATAATGTGTTTGACAACTGGTGAAAATTTCAAAAAAAATCAGTTTACAGTTTTTTTACAAAAAATAAAAAACTATATAAAATTCTATTGAAAATTGGTAAAAATTGTTTTTCGACTCAAATTTCTCGAGAACTAGTAGTGATATTGACTTCTAATTTAGTTTATTTTATACATAGTATAATTTTGTACAATTGGTAAAATGTTGACAAATATTGAATTAATAGTTTTTTTTTAAATAAAAAAACTATTAAAAATTCTAGTGAAAACTAGTTAAAATTGTATTTGAAGTCGAATTTCTTGGGCATGAACACCGATAGTTCCTTCTAAAGTATGTTGTTTTATACATCGATACCTTCCCGTAAGAATATATACTAAGCGACATTTCTAAAATTGTTCAGGAAACGAAAAAAACGAAGAAAGTTCTAGTTGAATCATAGTGTGCTAAGAGACAATTTTTGTTAAACTAAGTGACATCTAACAAAATTTTTTGTTGCTCACGAAAATGAGATCTTTATTAATGTCGCTTAGCATAATTTTTTTGGCGGATAATACAAATTTCAGGGGGCAACATTATTTTAATGAGAAAACATGGCGGTTGATGAATTTTTTTATTTGTACTCTAGTTTCCTTTTCATGTATAATAGGTTGGCAAATCCCAGGCCAAAACGTGGCCCTTAACATACAGTATATTTCCTCATCAAAAAGTCATTTTCGAAAAAAGTGTCGCTTAGTACATTCTTACGGGAAGGTATCGACATAATACAATTATTAACATATGGTTAAATTTTGACAAGTATCGAATTGACAGCTTTAACAAAAATATAAAAAAAAATCTACTAAAAAGTGGTAATATTTGTTTTTCGACTAGAATATCTTGAGAACGAGCAATGACATTGACTTTGCCATTATTTAATTTTATACATAATACAATTTCTAACAAATGGTTTATATTTGACATATCTAGTTTTAGAGCGGATATATTTTGTAAGTATCCTTCCATCAATAACCAAACCATATCTTTTATATTTGAATATTTCGTTTTTAAATTTTTTTCAATTAAAATGTTTGGAACCGAAATAATAAAGTAATTTCTATAATATAATACATAATTTTATAATTTTATTATCAACTTAGTTTTTAGAAGAATGTATGTACTGTACATACGTATATGAATAAGGTTGTTCAGTTGTACCCAAGCCCCACATATTCAAATTCCATTAATAGCTATGGTAAAATTGAAGAAAACGTCACAATATGTTTTTATCTAAATATAAAGTTTTCAAGACCACAAATGGGAAGTTATCAGTGTGGGTCGCACCCAGCCTCTTTTTAATTTTTTCGCCCACACGTTTTTTTCTTTTTTTTTTTAGGACCAAAAATAACGATACTGTAAGGACAATATGATCATTACTTCTTAACAATACCTTACAATATAATATACTATATACCTAGCTCTAAGTATACTATTTCAAACTTGTTATTAAATTATTCTAAATTATTGTTGTTTGATAAAGAACACAAAATATATATATGGAGATTGATTTAAACCTTTATTTTAATATAAGAAGACCTGTTATAATACCTGTCATACGAATTATTTTCGAAATTTTATAAACATTTTTTTTTTCTCAAAAACTGTTCGACAGATTTTAAAAATAAAAATACAGAAAAATTTCATTTAATTAAATCCAAGTAATGGTTGAAAAAAATTTTCCGCAAAATGGTTATTGAGTGTACCCCCCATGGAACCATTTTTTTTGTTTCTGATTTTCTCAAGAACGGTTCAACCGATTTTGATCATTTTTTGTTTTGCTAAAGCTCCCCAAAAACATGAATAGAATTGTGTACTCAAATTTTCAAAAAAAATTTTTTTTTTCAAAACTCAATATTTCGAAAACCCCAGGCTAGATTTTTTTTAAACTTGATAAATAAAAGTTTCTCAATATACACTGGACGTCCAGTATTACGAATGCCGATATAACGAATGTCCAGTATAACGAATCATCGTTTGAAGTCCATTGATATCTCTAAATAACGAATAATGAAAAATTTTACTACTCTATACAGGGTGATTGGCATAAGGTGTGACAAAAAGCTAGGGCGTGTAGGTTGGACTTAGACAAGAAAAAAATCGTATGGGAGGGGGGGGTCTATTTCCCCCCGTTTAGGCGGGAGGGGCAATTTAAGAAAAAAATCACTTAAAACAGAAAAAAAATTATTAAAAAATAACGGTGATACCTACAGAGTAATGCTATAGCATTTTGAAAAGCCAGAAATACATTCTTTAATTTTATTTTTAAATAAAGTTGTTCGAGTGAATAGTTTTTAAAAAAATAATTTTCAAAATCAAAATTTTGAAAAAAAAAATGAAATTTTTTTTTTTAAACAATTTTTTTTCAAAATTTTACGTAATTAAGTATTATTTTTTTATTCAATATTCAATGCTCTTACTAATTTTTGATCAAACACAAAAAACCGGATGTCAAAATGTTTTGTAGTTTTTGAGAAAATCAAAAATAACAAAAACTACTTTTGTTCTAAGAAAAGCCTTTTATTTTAGTTTTTACGTTTTTGGATTCTTATGTAGGTGAATTTACGATTGAAAGGATTAACTTTCTTTTTACTATTCTTTTAATTATCGTCTTATAAGCATACAATAATGTGACAAAGTACTGGATTAACCATATTTCACACATTTTTTCATTGAGAACACCTGCGTGAGAGCATTGGTTTAAAATTGACCTGCCACTTTTTTATTATGGTGGGGTCGGCTTGGCTTAGGTGCATTTACGAAAGAAAGGATTAACTTTAAATAAACAGTAATTATGTATTTTATCTAAATATGCATGTATTTATTATTTAAATTGATTTCAAGATTCAGGAACATTTTTGTTCTTATTTCGCAATTGCATTTTTCTGTCACTAGTTAGGGCGTGTAACGCTGCATTATTTAAAAAACATTCGCAGATCAATATTAATCCAATGCTCTCACGCAGGTGTTCTCAATGAAAAAATGTGTTATTGTATGCTTATAAGACTGATAATAAAAAATTTTACAAAAAAAGTTAATCCTTTCTTTCGTAAATGCACCTAAGCCAAGCCGACCCCACCATAATAAAAAAGTGGCAGGTCAATTTTAAACCAATGCTCTCACGCAGGTGTTCTCAATGAAAAAATGTGTGAAATATGGTTAATCCAGTACTTTGTCACATTATTGTATGCTTATAAGACGATAATTAAAAGAATAGTAAAAAGAAAGTTAATCCTTTCAATCGTAAATTCACCTACATAAGAATCCAAAAACGTAAAAACTAAAATAAAAGGCTTTTCTTAGAACAAAAGTAGTTTTTGTTATTTTTGATTTTCTCAAAAACTACAAAACATTTTGACATCCGGTTTTTTGTGTT
Source organism: Chrysotoxum bicinctum (assembly GCA_911387755.1). NCBI lineage: Eukaryota > Metazoa > Arthropoda > Insecta > Diptera > Syrphidae > Chrysotoxum > Chrysotoxum bicinctum. The sequence continues at coordinate 187,985,942 of OU426988.1, forward strand.
TGATCAAAAATTAATAAGAGCATTGAATATTGAATAAAAAAATAATACTTAATTACGTAAAATTTTGAAAAAAAATTGTTTAAAAAAAAAATGTCATTTTTTTTTTCAAAATTTTGATTTTGAAAATTAATTTTTCAAAAACTATTCACTCAAACAACTTTATTTAAAAACAAAATTGAAGAATGTATTTCTGGCTTTTCAAAATGCCATAGCATTACTCTGTAGGTATCACCGTTATTTTCTAATAATTTTTTTTCTGTTTTAAGTGATTTTTTTATTAAATTGGCCCTCCCGCCTAAACAGGGGGAAATAGACGCCCCCTTCCCATACGATTTTTTTCTTGTCTAAGTCCAACCTACACGCCCTAGCTTTTTGTCACACCTTATGCCAATCACCCTGTATAACGAATGAATGCTGTTCAATTTCAAGGAAAAGAAACAAAACAAAACATGAGAATCGTTTTTTTTTTCTAACAGATCTCAGTAGTTTTTTTCTGCGTTTGAAAATGTTTGTACATACAACAAAACGGTTCATGTAGGTAGCGTTGGTTTTTTTTTACTTATAAATCTGGAATTTTTTCGCAGTTGTTGTTTCTTATTGCGTAGATGCAGTTCGAATTTGTTTTTAGGTAAGGATGAGACAGTCATCAACATCAACGAAGACGAAGATGATGACAGAGGTGCTGATGAGCAAGTTCGAATGACCAAACACCAAGACGCAATCGAAAGCTTTAAAACTTGTATTAAATGGGCCGAAGAAAACCAACGAGATTGCTTCAAAATATTGAATCTACGGCAGTTGCAGGAAGAAGCTGTCCACAAGTGGTATGAACAAACCAAAACCTTCAAACAAACTCAAATAAATGACTTTTTTTCTTCTCAAAATTGATTCAATTTGTGCGATTGTAAAAAGTTGATATAATAAAAAACTTTTTAATTATCTGTACATATAATGTTTTTTTTTTTAAATTGAAAAATTGGTTTCGATATAACGAATCTTTCGATATTACGAATTGGCTGAACATTATATCTTTCGTTATACTGGACGTCCAGTGTAATCTACAAAATGTGAGAAAAATTTTTTTATTTTACCTAAAAATAAAGGTACCTACCATACAAATGCTAAAAAATTAAAAAAAAAATGGTTTTTAAAAATCGTATTTTTCTCGAAAACGGCACCTAGAATTTTGATAAAATTTTTTTTCTTTCAATTAATTTTTACGATCTTTAATTTAATAAAAAAAATTTTGAAATTAAGATACGAGTATTACAGCTTGTACCTACCATAGAACCATTTTTTAGAATTTTGAATTTCTCATTATCCACATAACGGATCTTAATGAAAATTTTTATAGAGAACCTTCTAAAAAGTCTAAAACACATTGGCGCAAAATTTCAAACATTTAAAACCTACTCTAAATCAATTTTAGAATGGGAGTCGACTCTAAATATTGAGTATAAAACGAGAACCGACTTTTTGTTAATTTTAAAGGACATAAACTATACTTTAACGTTAAAGAGCTCGTCTAACTTTGACAGCAGCAAATAGCTAGTTTATCTCTTAAAAGTATACTTTATCCATATTGACAATGGTCATTTCATACCAAAGCAAATCGAAGAAAAAATGTTTACTGATGTTTTATTCGATTTTTTAAAGATGTTTTTTGTAAATAGACTGAATCACTGAATATTATAAATTCCAAACAATCGTACGAAAGTGTTCTACGATTAACAAATTTTACATACAAATGTACATATCTTATTTATGCACGCCGCGCCGGCCGAGGCGAGTATAGCAAAATGATTCTGCACCTTCCAACAACAAATTGAATTTTTATGAGGTGAATTTGCGATTTATACTTTATTTTCATCTAAAATAATTTAAATAACTTATAAACATTAAACAATCAAAATCTGTACCGATGTAGTATATTAAATGTACTTTTTCGGCAAAAATTATTTGGTTTGAAGTTGTCTGTTCTTTTTCCTTTTTTTTTGTGTTCTTGTAGTTGTGTGAGTTGTGTACGAGTATCTGTCAAATTAAGGGTTGTTCAACGCAAATTCGCTTAGGTTCTGTTGTAAAACCCACACTAGTTAGACGAGTTGTCTAACTTGATTAAAATTATGAAAAAGTTGGACAAAGTCTCCAAGCTAAACGACTGCTTTAAGTAGACCCCGTTTTATTGCTTAAACGAGAACTGTTTAAAATTTTGCGCCATTGCATTTCAAAATTTTAAAATAAATATTTTTTTTGAATTTTTGAAAAAAAAATCTATTTTTTTTTTTTTGAAAATTCGATATCTCCAAAAGGGGTCAATATTTCTTTTCGTAAATTTAATTTTTATTCGAACAATAATAAAAACTTTAAATTGGCGTACCAAAAATTTTTCTTAAAAAGCTTTTAAAAAGTTTGTATATAAAACCTTCTTTTAAAGAAACCACTACAAGGACTTATAATTTTTGTTCTTGCATAAATTCATATTTGCATAGCATTCTGTTTTTGTCTCTTACTACTAAAAGAATTTTAAAATTAATTTTATCCTTATGAACAGTTTTCTCTAATAACATTCGTTTTTAAAATTCCTAGTCGATTACATAGGAGCAAGTTCGTGCGACCCAGTCGTGCATTTTATTTTCTCATATCTTGTAGACTATTTTAAGAAACTTTTATTTATCAATTTTTAAAAAAATCGAGCATGGGGTTTTCGAAATATTGAGTTTTCAAAAAAAAAATTTGAAAATTTTTTTATAAATCCAAAAAATTTAAATGCAGTTATACGATTTGTTGGCTATTGTCTTTTAGAGAGAGTTTTTATTATGACTTATGAAGGTTGACCCTGAAAAATGGCATCGTTGTATCGAACACGTTTAGAAAGTGATTGAGCCAAAGACGTGAGAAATGAATGTTTTTACTGAAGGTGCAATGGAAAGTTTGATAATAAGCTTGAATGAAGAAATCAGTAGCAACATGGCCACATCATAACTATTTGACAGATCTGTTTGAAAATCTGTGGATAGATGCTTCTGTATAAGAAAAATGATGATGAAGTTTTGAGGTGGCGACGCCTTTGTTTTAATTTTCAGGAACTTATTGACCCACCTAAAGCAATTTTTTTTGTATTGCTGTTCACAAACGTACATACATATGTATGTTTATATGTTTGTATTATTATCTGTACCTCCTTCTAAAGTAAGAATTCCTTCAAACTTGGGACTTAAACTTTTTTGAGGATTCCCTAGAGGAGAAATTGAATTAGGTTTTAACGGTATTGTTAACATGCAACTGCTAATGCTCTAAAGATTTTAAAAAGAAAAAAACAAATCTATAAACATTTGTAGATATGGGCTACAAGAAAAAGAAAACAAATAAGCAAAAACTTTTCAAATTTTGGTAAAGGCTATACCCCTATATATTCCGCTTAATACAAACTTAATATTGACCTAAGTTGAAAATTGCGCTTGTTAAATTTTAGAACCCAAAAATTATGATTGAAATGAATTTGAGAATGAACTGAAGTTAATATTGAAGTAGTTTCACATATCCTCAAAGTAGTCGATAAATGAAGAGATGTCTCTTATCTTTTCAACACCTTCTCGATGAGAAGGGAGAAGCAAAGGTTTATTCCAAGAAAGGGCAAGTCGTAGGAATGGAGACATGAATCTTTTGTATTTAAAATAAAACAAAATTTAATTTGAAATAATGCTTGAAGATTTAAATATCTTATGATTAAGCACACAAAAAAAAATTTTTATTTGCAGTTGTGGGAAAAATGTGAAAGCAATCTTCTGTATAACGCAGCGGGTGTATGTGAACCTAGGCAATATAAGGCATAAGCCTCTACAATATTGGGAAAATCGGAACATTTTGTTCAGATAAACAGGACATTTATTTTGAATGATAAAACGCAGTTTCAGTAAAATTTGTAGCTGAAAATAGTCATTAACACAAATTCCGAAAATAGTTGACTTAAAGTGTGAAACACTAGTGTGTCTTGAAATATTGTAAATGCAGCGTAAACCATCATTGAATGCTACGTTTATTTTGCGTTTACATTCCAAGTCCAAAGTAGGTTATACGGAACGGTTATATAAGTCAAAGGGTTTCATGTTTGGGAGAAGAACACTGACTGATGACTTCAAACATCGCGGTGTAGAATAAATTGTTCCTATTGTACTCGAAATAGCATCGCAGCGGCTTCTACTAGTTACTAGCATCTCTCCTTGAACATAACATCGCTAAGGTTTTTGAAGGGTTTTAGTTTATTTTGACTGGACCAAAGTTGTATCCTCGATAGATCTTCATTAATTTTAGCTACTACATAGGTGTTCTATGAGCCCCGCTGGACGACTCAAATTTCAATTAGGGATCTTGAAACACCACTATCAGCTTGAACAGTTTGAACTTAAAAAGTTAAAGTTATTTCTCAATTTTGACAAAAGAATTGAAAAATCCAATAACAAGATATCACCAATTTTGTCCAAATCTAGTTCGATCCGCAAGTCTGTTGTAAGTTTGATTACTGCTGAACACAACTATGCTTTACTCGAAACCCAGACACTTGACAGGCGTTTTGTAGAAGTGAGCGAACAAAAGTTATGTACAGGGATCGGGTACCGTAAGGATTGGAGGCGGAAATTTGATGAGTATCCGTGAAAAAGTGATTGGCAGTATTTGACAATATTTAGCTTCAAGCTATTTTGTGGCACCAGACTGAGAAAATGTCGAGATCAAGTTGAAAAAGAGTAGAATCATGTGTTTTAAGAAATTGTCTTGAAAAACTTGGTATCGTCGGTGTAGTGTGAGATATTGAAATATTTGATGACCATATCAGTATTCAGTTAATAGTAAGAACCAAAAGGACTGAAACTAAGAGGTTACCTTGCGGGACCCCGGAGGTAGCTAAGAAATCATTTGACAAGCTTTATCTGACACGAACTTTGTAGTATCACTTTTTAGAGTAAGAAGATATCCATCCCAAGAAAATATGCAATAGTAACTGTGGACAGTTTAAACAAAAATAAGTTTTGTCAAACTAAATCGGTTGAGAAAATATCGACTGTGTTTCTATCTGATAAGATCAAGGATACGAGTTCAACACGATTACTCGTTGTGGATCTACATTTGAGAAAACGATGTTGTCTAGGAGGAATGAGAGGCTTGCGACGAAAATTTAAAACTTCGTACAATATGCTTTCAAAAATTTTAAGTTTGAATTTATGTTAATGAAAGAGATGAGGGGTAATTCGTTTAAGCATGACAAAATGAAAGAAGGACTTAGGGTCTTTAATATTGCTTTTGATTTGTATTAAATCGCTTTGATAGAGGTAAAATAAAGTTCTTTAAATTGAAGATAAGTAACAAGTTAATAGGAATAGTCGGGAAGAGATCGAATACATCGAGAATGAACACAACTTGTTCTTCTTCTTTCGCAACAATCGAAGCATGTGATTGGACCAAGGTGGGAAAGTAGACGAAGTCTTACGTCGTGAAAAATGTACATTAAGTAAGTGAAACAGAAATAAATATGAAAGACAGATTTGCAGGGGAAGAAGCATGTATAGGGTGGGCATGATAGCATATTTGACAGGCAGGGATGATAGTTGTAGACAAAAGAAAGTGAAAGGGGACTAAATAAAATTGAAGAGTTAATGGGATCTGCTAACTTTACGGAAGGTTTAATCTACAAGACTATTCATGAAGAGACATTCCTTTGCAGAGATGGTATTGAAAGCAACATAATAAGATTCATTGTTAGAACATTTGAACGAACTATTTCGGCCAATAATTCAGTATTGTGTTGTTGCTCTCTTTGCAACTCGTTGTTAAATGCATCGCCCATAGGACGATTGGGTGCTGACTTTATTTATTTACCATCAATAACGCCATATCTTCTATCATGTATCATTGTAAATGTCTGCAGTAATTTGTATTTAAAGACATCAAATGTTTCACAGCTAGGAACATTTTGTATTGGAAAATAAAATTGTCGTTTTTAGTATTTTCCGTTACTTATTACTTATATTTCTCACCGTTTAAACCTTCCCTGATATTCCACAAATATTTCAAGACCAAAATTAGCAAAATCGGTCCAGCCATTCTCGAGTTTTAGCGAGACAAACAAACAGCAATTGATTTTTATATATATAAATTATAATTTTAACACCATTTCGAACACAAAAGCTTACAACCTAGTCTTGCCCTTTTTTGATATTCAATACAAGGAAAATTATGAGCGAAATCTTGTCTTCATATAAATTCAGATGCCTTTAAATATTATGTAGAAACCAATAAGCTACAAATATCACTTTATTAGGGTTTGGCGCCTTTTCATCTTCGATAAAGAATTCATATCCGAAGTTCTTATATTAATTCCCTTTATTTATTCGTCAGCTATAATTTGGAGCCAAGAGGAGTCACGAAACGCTGGCGCTTGGAGCTTTGTTCGACCTCGCTTTGAGCACATGATTGGAAAACAGGTATCGTAAAAAAGAAATTGATTATTTTCATAGGAAAAACAAACAAGCAAACGAATGGGAAAGTATCGCTTCCCTTATTTTACCCAGAACTGTGCTAATCAACTCATTCTATTGAATTTCAGTTGAAATACTGTGGACGTGTCGAAGCTGCAACAACAGCAACTGGAATTGGTAAAATTCACAAGAAGGAACTCGAAGATATCGTTGTGAATCCATTTAGAGCCTAAGACGTGTGGTTGTAAAGATGCTGTATCTTAAGATTATTGTGTTCTCTTAGTAAATATATGTAACTAAGTTTGTTGAATTTAGTTTATCATTTTTTCATTTTCCTAAATTCTATCAATTTAAGAGAAGTGTACAGTGTACATATGTATAATAAAAGTTTTTTTTTTACTTACATATTTTATTGTTTTTTTTTCCTGCAAATTGAAAAGTCGTGTTTTCCTCAACAACATGACTTATCTGTATAAAATATAAGACGAAGCTAAATGAGTGTTTAAACTCAAATACAATCCGATGAAAATTCGTTATTTAATTTAAGGGAAGACACCCAAGGACAATAAGGATGAAATTGCTACGCCTTCGCAAGTTTTAAATGATAATGAACTTTCTGTTGTCGTTGGAAGGCGTGAAAAAGTTTTCGGTAAATGAAAAACGTACAGAATATAAGGGGACAACAGTTGAAGTTCTTTCTTATGAATTGGATTACAATTTGATCCTTTAAAACACCGAAACGGATGTCGCAAGTAATTGGGTTTTAGCAAAAAATGTAATAAGGATGTAACTTTATAATAATGTACCTATAAAATTAATGTAAATTGGTCTAAGATATTGTTTTGTAAATATTTATTTCAAAATTTAAGGAATTTATATAGGTATAAGAAATAATCTTTGAGAAAACGAAGAAAGAAAAACTAAATGTGAATGAAATAAGATTGTTTTATTTGCTTGACAAAACAAAAAACAGTTTTTTTTTTATTTTTTTGGAAGGTAAAATGAAGCAGATATAGTATTCCAAATTCCTACAGCAGTGCCAAAGAACACTGCTTACATTGGATTGGAACATCACTGCTTACATTGGATGACTGAGACTCGCTGGCTTTGCATCGTCATATGATAACGAGTATCCTGATTAGAGTTATCCTTAACCAAGTCATAACTGGTGCAAGAGCGCCGTAGATTCAGTTTTCGTGTTCGCTTCGAACTCGGTAGCTATGTACTTAATTCTAGAACCCTCTTGGCTGGAATTGTGTACTCCATTCGCTCGATACGGCCGTGTTTAGACTTTTTCGGCCTTATCCATACCCTTGCAAAGCTAATAGATACCTATATTTTCTCTTACATTAAACCTGATCGCACACATGACCGAATAAACTTCACTACATCAAAGTGACATTTCGTCTTAGTCGTTAGAAATATGAATATTTTGTTTTGCTGACGACAGTGCCCTCAGCTTTTCATATTGGTTTTTAGATTCATATCCTTTTGTGGACTTCCAACGGCAGCGTATGCTAATCTCATTTAATTCTGATCTTGAGATCATTGTCCAATGAGGAATCAAAAACCATGCAGAATTTAATGCTTCGAAAACTCAATACTGTTTACCGTCGCTTTAGCGTGACCCTCCCTCAATGCCACTTTCTATGGGTGGCACTTGCATCGAGGAGAGCGAACAGCTTTCAGTTCTAAGTATGTGCATCACAGACTATCTTTTGTGGAGTGGTCACATATATTTGTCGTGCTATTAAACGCTGCTAACTGTTTAGGTTTTTTCCGCCGATGCAAGAAGTTTTTTTTTTACCTTTTGATCTGGCTGTTATATGGGTGGCACTTGCACAGGCCTTTACCTTTCCGAAACTCGAGTTCAATTCCCATATCTGGGCAGGTGCTCTAAAAACCCACTTGAGTCTTCTAGTGAAATAGCCACGTGCATTCATCCTCTCAAATAATTTAACCATAAAACACGTACTTCTAGGCATGCTCATCAGTTTACCTTTGAGCCCAATTTCGGACGTACTGTCAAGTACAGAGATTCTTGTTTTAGCCGCACTTCACGAATGTGGAATGCTTTATCCGTCTCAACATTTCCCACTCATTGCAATGTGCAGACATTCAAAACCAATGTGCATCGGTATATCCTTTCCAATCCTATCCTAGGGGCGACTTTCCTTTAAGATAGCACGCGTATAATATTGATTTTTTTTTACAGTTAACTAGTGGTCTAAATAGAACAAATTTTAAATATTAAAGTAAGGAAACACCGTTAAACCATAAATAAATGTTTTATTTTTCAGTTTTAACCTCACTTTTTTGTGTTTTCTTGACAACAGTATTGAAAGTGGCCAGATTTCGATATTTAATACCTTTTTGGGGTATGTAAAGTCACCAGGCAGGCGTCTATATCAACAGGCTTAACAGTATTGTGGGTGGCCCGCTTCGGGGGTTCTCATGATTTTAACTCCCTTTTCGTGGGCCACACCCCCGCTCACGCAACTTCGTTGCTCCGCTTAGGGTATGTAAAGTAGCCAGGCAGGCACCTTAGTCAACAGTTTCTTAGCTTAACAGTACTGTGTTCTCAGGATTTTAACTCCCTTTTCGGAGGCTACACCCGCTCACGCAACTTCGTTGTTCCGCTTAGGGTATGCAAAGTCGCCAGGCGTGCGCCTATGTCAACAGTGGTTTAACTTAAAAGTACTGTGGGTTCAGAACTTCCTTTTAATCAACAAATAGTTCCCTTTCAAAATTAACAAAAATGGAAAAATTTCCAAAAATGTCCCAAAAATAACCCGACTCTGGTAATACTTACACAAAGAGAAAGTAGTGCCCAGCCAAGTTCTGGCAATACACCCTTTTTACAGGAACAAACTCAGGCGATTTTTGACCCCTCCCTATCTTCAGTACCAATGAAGTCAGAATATTTGCTAAGCTAATCAGGCACAGGCGCCTCACCAAATTTCAACTTCCTAGCTTAAGCGGTTCCTGAGATATAAGGCCTCAAAAATCACAAAATCCGTAACTGACTGACTGACTGACTGACAGATCATCAAAATTATGGAGCACTTCCCGACATCGTAGAATCTTGTAATTTTGCACAACAGTAGGTCTTGTCATGCAAGCAGAGGAAAAAATCGAAAATTTGAAATTTTCCATTCAGGGGCGTGGTATCCGCCCACTTTCTCCGAATTGGTGTTGGTTGAATGGAGCACTTCCGACTGCTGTAAAACGATGAAATTTGGTAAAGTGGTAGGGCTTAAATTGCATACAAAGAAAAAAATATAAAATTAGCGGATTTTCATTCAGGGGCGTAGTATCCGCCCACTTCCTCAGAACTGATGTAAATTATATATGGCACACTTCCGATTGCAGTAGAACAATGAAATTTGGTTGAACGTAAGGGCTCAAATCACATATAAAGGACCGAAAATAAAAATCGAGGTTTTCCTTTCAGGAGCGTGGTATCCGCCCACTTTCTCCGAATTGGTGTTGGTTAAATGGAGCACTTCCGACTGCTGTAAAACGATGACATTCGGTAAAGTTGCAGGGCTTTAATTGCACACAAAAAAAAAATATAAAATTTTCCATTCATGGGCGTGGTATCCGCCCACTTCTTCAGAACTGATGTAAATTATATATGGCGCACTTCCGATTGCAGTAGAAAAATGAAATTTGGTAGAACGTAAGGGCTCAAATTGCATATAAAGGACCAAAAATAAAAACTGAGGTTTTTCATTCAGGGGGCGTGGTATCAGCCCACTTTCTGAGAAAATGTTTAATTTATATGGAACACTTCCGATTGCTGTAATTAAGGTTGGTTTGTTAGTGTTAGGTATCTTGCCAGGATAAGAAGAAATAATTGAAGCGCAAATCAAAACAACCAATAACAAAAAGAAAATATACCAAGAGAAATAGGAAGCTATAAACTAAGTTGATTTTAGTAGGTAGAGTCCACCCTTCTATCTTTCCGTATCTTTCGAGATTTTGACATGGCAAAATATTAAAATCTTTGCAAAAAGGAGTGAGATCAGACCAAAAACATAAATGTTAAAAAAAGAGCCAAGTTCTTCTATACAAAAACCTTTGTGTAACAAGTCAGCCGTGAAAAGTACTGAGATCTAAAAGTACGCCAAGTTCTTACTTCATGAAGGTTTAATACCGAATATTTAAAGTAGAATAATATTGAAACAGCTACAATGTAATAGAGAAATTTTATTATTTAATGATTACTGACTAAAATTTGATGGGCTTACTTGGCAAGTTTTTTCTTATGCCCAATTCAAAAGGTTTTGAAAACTTGACCAGTAAGCCCCTCAAATTTTAGTCAGTAGTCATTAAATAATAAAAGTCACACTTTGACCAAATAATACCTACAAATTTTTGTAAAGAAATATATTTGTAATTGTACTGGGAATCGAAACAGGCATTAAAGAAGTCACAGGATAGCACATTTACTTTTACTTGCAGAAACCCTGTGCTTTCTTGGAATAGTTCAGAAAAACTATTTTCTGATTGATCTTTTTACCGCTTGTTTTTTAATGTAACACGGCACATATGGATCAGCTTTCCCCAAATCCTGAATTAAACCATCGCCATATAAAGCTGATGCTGACGAAGAATGCTATCATATACGATGAAAAGATGAGTCTTAAAATTCGTGGGCTTGTGGTCTACGAATGTAGTGTTTCAAAACGGTTTAAGACATCCACACAAAGCGTTTAGCGCAGTGATAGTTCTTGCAGAAGATAGATTCACGTTTTCTGAAAGTGCATTATGTGTTTCCTTTCAGCTATCATTGATTGATGATTTTATACATGCAATCTTCGGAAATGATGTCCGTATTTGAAGATTTCTGCTGGATAGATGATTTTTCGGCCAAAATTGGGGTCCCCTTGGAAACGCTCCGAAGCCCAATCAGCGAACAAACAAAACAGGTGTTGTCTATGGTCATGAAATTTAACTTTCTTGGTCATTTGGATCTTGTACGGATGTAGGTTCAAGTCCCGACGCAAAATTCGCCAAGTTGAAGTCTGCGAAAAGCGAGGAATCAACTCTCTGCTGTACACTTTCAACGACCGCAGCGATATTCTCGGCTGATCTTGCGTTCCTTTGACGTTAAATGTGGACTGACTGATTACCGACTTGTGTTGAAAGAAATGGAATTGTAGAGAGTTGTGCAGTCAACAGGTCCTGAAAGTAGTCGATGAATGAAGAGAATGTCGCTTATTGATCTTCGTTCTTCCAGTGTAGGTATTCAAGTTAAATAGAAGTATGTCTCGATATGGAGGTAGAATAAGAAGAGTTACTAGAAGACAAACCAAGAAGGGCGAAACATAAGAAACGACGTTGAATGCTCTCGATTCTGGATACATGCATTTTTTGATAAGGGGAACATACTTGAAAGGCGTATTCAAGAAGGATCGAACAAAGGTTAGGTATGAAGATCGAGTCACGTAGAGGTCAGAGAATTCTTCTGACCATCGTTTCAATATGTGTAAGAAATTTGAGCTGGATATGGGTTGATATAAGGTAAAGACAGGTATTGCATTGGATGCTTTTTCGTGAAAAAGGGATTGAATGACATTTGCAAATATCTAGCTCTAAGGAATTTTTAAGACATCATCATCAAGAATCATGTGTGGAAGAAATTTTCTTGAAAATCTTGGTATAGTTCAATATCGTTAATAGTAGGAATAAAAAAGAAAGAGGTCCTAAGTGGCTGCCTTGTGGGACCCCGGATTTTGCTAAGAAATCATAAGATAAGGTAGATCGAAATTGAACTTTGTACCTACATAGTTATGATTTTTCACATAAGAAGAAATCCATCTTAAAAAGATAGGTTCGAGTCCAATAGAATAGAATGAGCTTATGTGAAATTTTGTAAAAGGCCTTACCGAAATCGGTTGAGACATGTCGACTTCCTTTGCGTTCTATTAGGCTGAGAGACTTAAGAATACGTATTCCGCCAGGCTAGTCGTTGTGAACCTACCTTAGATAAATCCGTGTTGTCTAGGGAAAATGAGAGACTTACAACAAAAAATTAGATTTTCGTACAAAATGCTTTCTAAGATTTTGGGAATGTTGTAAAAGTTTAGCAAATGGACGATAGTTTGTAACTTCACACTTTGGACCTTTTTATTTATTGGGGTTATGAAAGAGGTCTCCCATAACTGTACGAATTTTGCTTGAGATAGGGATAAACTGAAAGTTTTTAAGAGGGAAAGAGAGAGTATTGAAGAGCATTTTTTTGGGAAATATGAATACCATCTGTATCGGGAATATACTCGGTAAAAGATCGTTTAAAAAAACTAGCAAAAAAGTTGGCAATTGTTCGTGGTCTATTTAAATACTTATTATATTGAAAAAGAGAGAGGCAGGACAACCTTCGGATTTTCGTTTAAAGTTGAAAAATTGGGAGAAGGAATTATGATCGAGAACGAAGGAAAATTGACTAAAACTTATTCCTCTTGCTTCGCATTTCGCAACGATCGTGGCCTGTGATTATACCAAGGTGGGGAAGAAGAAGTTTTACGTCGAGAAAAGAGTAAATGAAGAGAAATAGATTTAAATATTTCTCTATAAATTATGTCTATTGCATCATTTACAGTTAAGTTGTCAAAATTAAAGGAAACTCTGGTGCTATATTCAATTATTTGAGAAAATTTAACTTTATGAAGAAGAATTTAGATTGAGAGGGGGATGATAGTTGTCGAAAATCTGTTTTTAATTTTTAAACACCAGAAGAGAAAATAACGGAACTTTTTTTTCTTCTCAATTTACTTAATTAGTAATGCCATTCAATAAAAGAAATAGTAAGGTGTCATTCTCATTTTAATTTTCTACAAAGCGTATTTTTACAGGTGCGGTTATACTTATGCAAGGCACTGTATATCTATGAAGAGACATTCCTTTGAAGAGATGGGATCGGAAGCAGCATAATATTATTCATCGTCAGATAAGGTCCATTTAAGATGATAGGGGTTTATTTAATAAATAAAACGAAAGTTTTCATTGAAATGACTGTTTATTTGATTTTATACATAAAATTTAAAACTAGCAATAATTACATTTCACGTAATTAGCTCCCAGTTTTGTGTTTTTTTTTTATAATTTTCTTACATATATAATTATGTAACATCAAAAACGAGTTTTTTTAGTTTCTTGACTTTATCTATTGAACAGTGAAAAAAGTTGTTATCCTTAAAACTTTAATGCTATTATTAAAAATACCTACTAAAAAAGCGTGAGTTTATGCTGTGATTTTTTTTATAAATGAATAGCAGTTCTATAAAAGGGTTTTTGTTTTTTCTTCAAACTTATGTTTAACCTTATTTAACTAAAATGGCATTTAAGTGGATCAAAATTGATTCAGTAGAACTGGCAGACATTTTGTTATAATTTGGAAGCAGTGAATTTAAAATTTTGAATTTTGTTTATTTATATTTTTCATCCGAATATGTGTGACACCGAATTGTTTGTTGGCCGAAATTCTTGCGTATTTTATTTTAGCTACTGGAGTTGGGGTTTAAATTAATTGTTTTCCATAAACTTCTCCTATAATTGCATAAAACTCTGCAGAAGTGTCATACACAAATTTTAGAAATCATATCCAAAGAACTAGACCCACCAATAAGGCTATTACTGTCAACATGGTTTCGAGACGTTTCCCTGAATCCCAACCGCATTCAAGTTCTGATTTTAGTATCTAAGAAAATTAAAGTTTGTTTAGAAAAGTATACGTTTTTATAAAAATAATTTTTTTTTAACCTCCATCAATTGTGCTGAGTTTTTATTGGCACAGCGTGTTTCCCTGAGATCGTCGTCGTGATCATCACAATTGTGTCTTCCATAGATTTGACAAGGTGAGTTCATAAATGTTCGGAACACTGTATCTGTCCATATTTGAGAAGAGCAAATATATTGCCTACGTTTCCGTTGCCAAAACTCCACCCAACTGTAAGAAGGCAATTTTGTTTTAAGGGCGAACGAAAAAGTATTTTATGTTAAAAAACAAAATCAAAATTTACCCTAAACTACAATCGCAGTTGAGATCACTTCCTGACATTTTTAAATCCGTAAGAAACACACTGTTTGGCAGATATGGAACAGATCCCGTGTTCGGATTTGGAATCTGTTTCAGCATTAGATTATGGTATCGAATGTCTAGGGAAATATTTCGAACGCGTCCCAAATATTTGAAGAAATTTGGTGGAAATCCTGGCAGTGATGTGTTGAATAGCTGAATATAAATGTAGGGTGATCGCATTCCCTGAAAGAAGAAAAGTTTCATTCGGATTATTAGAGCATCAATTTACTCCAAAATCATGTTTTTATTGTGTTTTAAATAATATACTATGCGAACAAGAATAAATTGAAGAGTTGACGAACCCTTGGCAATTGGTTACATCTCTTCGAGGACATGGTTTACACTTATTTCCTTGCGCACCTTTCATTATAGGTGACTTACTTAGTTCTATCACCCTGTCGGGAAGTTTTGGACTTACCTTCAATATTGTCTCTCCCAACGATGAAAATTGTGGTCCACTGAAAGTGATATTTTTCAGTTTTGATGGCAAATGTCCAGACATTTCCTTCATCAAGTCGGTTGGCGAACCCATTTGAACAACTTTCGGTTCTTGACCCTGACTTTGAGGTATTATCCTCATAAAAGGCTGAGGTGCTTCAATCCATAGCTCCCGAATATTATGATGGTTTTCCAACAAAACCGGAATATTGAATTCTTTCAAGTGTGAGTAAGCTGTAATTTTTAAAGATCTCAAGTGTGGTAGGTTCTCCAGTGAACCGTACTAAAGTCGTAAATAAAAAATGAAAATCAATAAATCTTTAGTGAATTTGGAGCTCAAAATTTTACCTCAAAATAATGAAGTCTAAAGTTTGATATATCTAACATTTCCAAGTCTTCGTTCACTCCATCGAAGCTGTTGTTATTCAGTGATGTTATGGGATTTCCAGAGAGCTTAAGAGTTCTCAAATGTGGCAGGGATTGTGTCATTAGCGGTACATTTGTCAAATCATTATTTGACAAATCTAACATTCTTAGATTCGTCATGTTGTGTGCCAATTCCTGTGGAATTGATGGCAGGTTGTTGTAGCCCAATCGGAACTCTCGCAAATGCTTTAATCGAATTTCCGGAACCATACTTAGAGATACATTTTCGAGACCAAGTTTAATGAGAGAGTTTTCTAAGCCCATAAATGATTTGTCCATAACTTTTAAATCACGATTGTGTGAAAGATCAAGAACAGCAAGTCTTGGCATTGTTGCGAATACTGCATCGTCGATTCTTAGAAGGTAGTTATATGAAATATCCAGATACCTGAGAGACTGCAGAGAAAGTTTAGATACTTTATAAAAATTATTGGCAATTATTTTGTTCAATTGTTACTCTAAATTTATTTGACAAATCCATGCTGTGAATTGTGGCAATGTAGTTATTGGATAAATGAAGTTCACACAGGGTTAATGCAGCTAAACTCGACAAAGACGATGATGGTATCTTCAGTAACTGATTGTGTGATACGTCCAATCTGTAAGGCAAGGAAAAAAACATTTCAGCTTTTTAGTGTGCAAGCTTGTTTTGTTTTGTTGAAATTTTGAGAAAATTATATGATTTCAAGATTGAACAGCTTTGAAAATAAAATTTTAACTCCATGTTTCCTCAAAAAACCCATATAAAAACGGGGCGATACTGAAAATAAATGTACTTAGATGACTCTTCCATATAGATCCGGCTGAATTTGAGCGATGACCTCTGTTAAAATTTAAATTAATTAGAGGCCATGATGGCTCATAGAGAGGCTAACCCTAGTAACTAACAACTCTCAACCATTTCTCAAATTTGCTGCCGATTCCGAACGGCTAATAAACAGTACTTTTCATGACCAGAGACAGAGATAGTCTTCGAGGATTTGTTAATTTCTCGCAATTGTACGCGTTTAGGCCTAAATCCCGACCCAAAATTCGCCAAGTTGAAGTCTGCGAAAGGCCTTATTCTCTTGCACTTCGAAGAATCACGGACCAAGGCAATGTTCTTGGGTTCCTTTAACGTGAGAATGTTGACTAATTGACTACCGAACGGGTCGTTTCAAGTTTTGCCACCAAATATTGTAGACTCTACTGTGAAGGGCCACTACATTTGCACTACCGAAAACTTACCATAATATCGCCATTTGGCATCAATAATTAAATAATAAACAATAGATTTGACACTTGTCATCACCAAAACAACATGGCTGTCACAGGGCGCCAATTTACTTAGCATTTAAAACAGCAACTGGTTACCAAAATATCTCCATCCGAAGACTTTTTTGAGGATCTTCAGTAAATTCCCTTTGGATGGAAATAATTTGAGAACCAAGCCTCGCAGAAGCTTTTGGCTTTTAATTAATTGAAGTTCTTGAAAAGATGTTATGAGTACTTGATTTAGGAAATATCACCATAAGAATCACATACAACATTTGTTTTGGGCGATAGTTGGAGGGGGGAAAAGATTCGTCTTTTTTAAGAACAGACTGGACAAATGCTGTTTTCCATCCACTCAGATGTAGAGATGTAGATGTAAAGTAGGATAGATGGAGAACATTACGCAATGGTTTTTCCAGCGTTGAAAAACTCCTCCTAAGAACAATTGGCGCGATACTATCCATGCCAGCGGATTTGTGTATATCGAGATCTTTCAGAAGATTTGTTCCATAGAATAATTAACGCTTTTAATTACATAAGGAATCACAGCACTATCAGACAGTATCGAATTGACAGCAAACTGTGCTGCAAGCAAATTGGATTTGTCTTATATGAATCAAACATAAGGAGTGTGATTGAAAACGAGCATAGGAACTGAAGACGAAGTAGTATTTCGTACGTTTTTTTACAAATGACCAACAAAATGACGTAATTTTTGGTCATGCAAGAATTTAATTCTTCGAATATGATCATTACCCGTCTTTTTAGCTTGTTTGAACTTATTTTTATAACCTCTTTACAGCTCGAATCAAACCATGAATTATCTTTCGGTTTGATAGATTTTTCCCTATTCGGGATAAAATTTCTCATTCCCAAAATATGCTTATATGGGACCCAAAAACAACTTCACAATACAATTAAATATTAGTGTTATGCCTTAATGGTAAATGTATTGATCCGCTTCTGGATTCCGTAATAAATAACAGCAATTTATTTGATGTTCCTTTAGTTCAATCAGTTACACCCAATGCATAGCGTGACCCTGTGATGTACTTTTGTCAAAGGCTGAGGTTTAGCTCGCCGGTCTACCGGGATTCTATCTAAAGTAGTACTAACTCCAGATTTTAACGTCAATATTGCTTTATTTATAAAAATATCGAAAAGCAACTTAACTTAATTTACATTTATTAATTTATATACAATTTCAATAATTAATGGTTTTCTGTGTTGGTATCCTTGGTTCGTTCTTCTATGTGGATTTATTCTCTGTAGATATCCTTTTAGTGCATTCGCCTGGTTTCTGTTCACATGTAGAGTGTGGATAAACGGGTACGGGTGGTAAACGGTGATTTTTTAAGAGCTTGAGAACTTTTTTTTAAAAAAAAACGCATAAAATTTGCAAAATCTCATCGATTCTTTATTTGAAACGTTAGATTGGTCCATGACATTTACTTTTTGAAGATAATTTCATTTAAATGTTGACCGCGGCTGCGTCTTAGGTGGTCCATTCGGAAAGTCCAATTTTGGGTAACTTTTTCGAGCATTTCGGCCGGAATAGCCCGAATTTCTTCGGAAATGTTGTCTTCCAAAGCTGGAATAGTTGCTGGCTTATTTGTGTAGACTTTAGACTTGACGTAGCCCCACAAAAAATAGTCTAAAGGCGTCAAATCGCATGATCTTGGTGGCCAACTTACCGGTCCATTCCTTGAGATGAATTGTTCTCCGAAGTTTTCCCTCAAAATGGCCATAGAATCGTGAGCTGTGTGGCATGTAGCACCATCTTGTTGAAACCACATGTCAACCAAGTTCAGTTCTTCCATTTTTGGCAACAAAAAGTTTGTTAGCATTGAACGATAGCGATCGCCATTCACCGTAACGTTGCGTCCAACAGCATCTTTGAAAAAATACGGTCCAATGATTCCACCAGCGTACAAACCACACCAAACAGTGCATTTTTCGGGATGCATGGGCAGTTCTTGAACGGCTTCTGGTTACTCTTCACTCCAAATGCGGCAATTTTGCTTATTTACGTAGCCATTCAACCAGAAATGAGCCTCATCGCTGAACAAAATTTGTCGATAAAAAAGCGGATTTTCTGCCAACTTTTCTAGGGCCCATTCACTGAAAATTCGACGTTGTGGCAGATCGTTCGGCTTCAGTTCTTGCACGAGCTGTATTTTATACGGTTTTACACCAAGATCTTTGCGTAAAATCTTCCATGTGGTCGAATAACACAAACCCAATTGCTGCGAACGGCGACGAATCGACATTTCACGGTCTTCAGCAACACTCTCAGAAACAGACGCAATATTCTCTTCTGTACGCACTGTACGCATTCGTGTGGTTGGTTTAATGTCCAATAAAGTAAACTGAGTGCGAAACTTGGTCACAATCGCATTAATTGTTTGCTCACTTGGTCGATTATGTAGACCATAAATCGGACGTAAAGCGTGAAACACATTTCGAACCGAACACTGATTTTGGTAATAAAATTCAATGATTTGCAAGCGTTGCTCGTTAGTAAGTCTATTCATGATGAAATGTCAAAGCATACTGAGCATCTTTCTCTTTGACACCATGTCTGAAATCCCGCGTGATCTGTCAAATACTAATGCATGAAAATCCTAACCTCAAAAAAATCACCCGTTACTTCGCTTCTGATGCTGGTAGTCTTCAGTTGAATCCGGTAATCATAGATAAATCTGGCAATCACGGACGAATCCGGCAAATCACAGACGAATCTGGCAAATCACGGACGAATCCGGCAAATCACGGTCGAAACCGGCAAATCACAGACGAATCTGGCAAATCACGGACGAATCCGGCAAATCACAGACGAATCTGGCAAACCACAGACGAATCTGGCAAATCTTATGTCAATTCGTTTGAGACCCCTTACCTCTGGTGGGGGGAAGTCTTCAAACTCACTTTATTTACCTTCCTTGATCGATCGCGATGTTTTCTCTGTTGAAAGTCCGCTACACTTTATTTACCCGATGTTTCTTGTTCAATGGTCAAGCGCACTCTGTGTTTTAGTCGAACGTATGGCAGTCTTTTATTATATTTACTTTTTATTTACTTTTCAGCCAAACCATGCGTGAGCTGTAAAGTTATGAAGTGCACATTTACACACAACATGCTATCTTTCGCTACGTAATCGCTTTTGTTTATTCATAACACTAATTTCCTCCATATACATTTTACTGGTGAGGGCGACGGGGCGGGCGCATCATATTTAACTATAAGTTATCTCTTACTGAGATTACTTATGGTTGCAGGTGGGCGATAAGAGGGTATTCAGTTCTTGTATCTGTATGAGCCTTAACTCACCATCTTAGTTCTAGGCCATAGTTAATAATTCAAGGGGGCGGCCGGAAAGAGGACGAATGATCTCTCTTTTTATTGTTCGTAAACCCACCATCGTGGTTCTTGATCGTTGACCAGTTGCTGCCTTCAGTGGAGTTCTTCCTTCTTCGTAATAGGGCCCATACACTACGCAAACCGTTTGAGCAAACAAATGCCTTTTGTTGTTGTAAAAATGTTTGTGCAAACTGTTTGAGTAGTGTGTAGCGATGTTGAGTATTTGCGCAAACGGTTTGAAGAAATTCAAAAAATTTTGAATTTTCCATGACTGCACAAACATGTTTGAGTGGTGTGTGTTGAATTTTGCTCAAACAGATGCCAATTTTCATGAAATTAAGATTAATAAACAAGACGAACGAATTTTTTTGGACAAAATTCTTTTTTTTTTTGTTTTTTTCTATTTTTTTTTAATAGAAATAGAGATGAAAAACGTCATGCAAACTAATATCTCTCAAACATGTTTGTGTAGTGTGTGGCGAAAATATGTTTGCTCAAACACACGTTTGAACAAACGTGTTTGCGTAGTGTATGGGCCCTATAAATAAATTCCTGCTATCAATTCACCACTCCTAGTAGTAGTTGTTGTTTTTGCGTAGACAGTGTGGTGTATATGTGCCATTGATTTATGTTCACTGATAAGCTCCTTTGTAATCAGTCGCTGGCTAATGGCTATGGCTTGCGGTTGTCACATGCTATGAGAGCATGTTGTCGCTTTGGTAAGTATTCGTTTTATTTAATTTTTCACAGGTCCGTAGCATGGGGGGTGTCTTGGTTAGGTTAATATGGGACCTTGTTGGATAGGGGATTCGGGGTTGTAATAGGGTTTAGCTGTGGTGCGGTAGCGGAAATAAACGATTGGACAGGTCCGTAGCTAGGGGGGGGGGGCGCAGAGTTGTAATGCTTCATTACAAACCCCTCCCTTTTTGGAGACGAGAACCTTCTCGTCTAGAACTCGGTGTAGTGGACGAAAACCATAATCGGCACAACAATCGCGAAGTAGTCAGCGCATTCTGAACGCGATCTAAAATATCTTCCGAACGCACCCTTAAAATTCAACTTTCGCACCTCGCCGGATACATCATCCAAGCATGTCATTCTTTCTCCGACTGTGGCCGCGTGTGGTTTATTATTTTTGCAAAATGCTGGAGCTAGCTAATGCTCAAAAATTCCTAGCACATTATAATTGTATAAAGATTGAAGTTTTATAAGGTTTAAGAAATAAAAACTAAAATAAATAGTGTGAATAAATATTGGCCTTTAAATTTTTCTGTGCACACTATACTCGGTTTTTTTTTTCTTTTTTTTTTTTGATTTTGCCTTTTTTTGTTTTTATATTTTTTTTTTGTTTTTTTTTATAACATCCATTTTAAAAAAAAATAGTTTCTCCTAATGGTAAGAAATAAATAAAAACAAAATGTTATGTTCAAAAACAAAAGCTTGCTCCTGGCAGTAAAATAACAAAAAATAATATATCTTGAAAAGAAACGTATGCTTCGTGCTGAACATAAAAAGGTATTTCAAAATAAAATCGCAAATTATGGTTTGAAATTAATTATTTTGTTTTGGTTACCGAAACTTAATTCGGCTCGACCCGGTCTTGTAATGCGAGCTATGACGTTTCCCCATTTTCTTTTAAACACTAATTTCTGTCTTCGAAATTTTGGATTGTACAACTTGTGTTGCTTAATTTTTATCGTGGCAAAAGGGTCTTCCATCTTGGCCTAACCTTGGCTATTCGTGGTAACGACCGTCATAAGCGTTGATACCGGATCGGGGGTTATGGTCTTCAGTTTTACGGCCAACCAGTTGCTGATGATACCCAAGTCGGGTAGTTCAGGTGTTTTGGGCCTATTGGTGATCGCTCCCTGGTCCAATGTACTTTGTCCACTCGTGGATGGCCCTTGGAGGTAGACGTCTTGATTTGGTTTGGCGATGGGAGTCCTTCTTTTCTATCCTCCGTTAGGCGTACCGTTCTTGAAGTTTTTGTCGCTGGGTCCCGCAGCGGAGGAGATATTACAATCGTCGACCTTACGATTAGTTTACCATCGATACGCACTGGTTTCTGGGGTTGCGGTGCTTTGAGTTGGGTATTCATATGTCGTGGCAACGTGAGTTTTCTTACCCACGGGTCGGACATCTTGCTGGTTGTTATCTCGTCGGTTGTTGATTTTAGACTGGTGGTTTGTTCTTCATTTTTAGTTCCTTTTACATCACGCAGATGACAACGCACCAGCCGCTCCCTGGCTTTGTTGTTTCTATTCACCTCTCTAAGTAGCACTATGACTGGGGAAATAAATTTCACCACTTCGAAGGGGCAGTCATATCGAGGTGTTAGTTTCTCTGTCAAAGGGTCTTTTTTTAAAAAAAAGGTACCCTTGCCCTTCGGTACACGTAGCCACCTATGCTTGGCTTCCAGGGAAAATATCTTTGATCAAAAGGTTCATTTGACTTGAGTTGCTTTTGGTGAGCGGCAGCGTTTGTAGTAGGAGGCGGTTTTTCGAGTTTCGGTAATTCCAAGTCTTCGAGTTTTTGTTGCGATGAAGGTAGGGGCTTGCTTCCTACTAAGCATAATTGATCTTGACTAGTGGACTTTAGGTCATGGATTTTCGTAAGTTCTCTGCCGCTTATAGCCATTCCGATATTCAACTTCTTAAGGAAATCCATGCCGATTATAATGGAATCGGTTAACGTTAACTGCCTGAGATATGTTAACTCCCCTTGCACCTGCTTATCTCCGACGCCCATCGTTACATCGTAATGTTCCTTGCTGTGTATCGGGGTGCCATTTGCCATGTGAACTGCGTGGGGCTGGTGGCGTACGGGGACATTTATTCTTCTTAGTAGATTCCGTACTCTCGTATTAATGAACGACTTAGTGGCTCCAGTATCAAGCAATGCACTAAAGATTTGACCATATAACTGGACAGGCAAAAACCAGCGCGGGTCTCTCCAGATTTCTTCGTAAGGGGTCTGGACGCGGCTTTCCCAACCTTTTTTCCATCACATTATTCGGTTCTTGGGTTGTCGTTTGTGGAAAGGCTACTGATACTTGACTATGCGATAAGGACGGTTTCGTTTTGATAGAGTTGGTGATGGCACTTACACAGGCTGGTCCTATATTATCTGCTGTAGTTCGTACTTGACCTTCCTCCGTCAGGATACCGCAAGTTACCTGAATGTCATCAATAGGGCAATGGGCCTTTGTCTCTGCGGAAGCTATTTTAGATTCGGGGATAGCCGTTGGAAAGGCTTTTAGCACAGAGGCTCTATGCGTTTGTCAAGGACAATCTCTTGTCAGATGCCCGTCTTCCCCGCAGAAGGTGCAGAACATTCGAAATGGACGGCGACAGTTAGCTTTTGAGTGCCCTCGCTGCTTGCAATGCCAACAGTGGGTCGTACAATCGTATTGGTCCTGGGCTGGGGCCTGAATATTTATTTATCGAGGCAAGGTTCTAGGTATGGGTTTAGATGAGGCTGGGGCTAGATTTCGACTTTCGTTCTGGATGTGCTCGAACTCTTCGACTAGACCGGTTAATTCATCCAATTTCCTAAAATCCCTGCGGCGGATATAGAGATGATACTCGGGTCGTAGTCGGTCGTAAATACGGTCGATGCTATCTTGTGTGCTCATAGTGGGGTGCTGGTGAATCAAATATTGCAAGGCTTGGATAAAGTCCTTTGCCTTTTCGCGAGGACCTTGCCTTCTTCTAGCAATTTTTTCTTCTAACCTGTTAATAAATCGTGCAGGGAGAAAATGTCTAAGGAAGGCATGACAGAAATCAGTCCAGGTCTGAAATTTCTCTCTGTTTATCCGGAACCATTGCAGAGCGTTTCCCCTAAATATCTCTGGGAAGGTACGGATTAGGTCATTCAGGTTAATCCTGTAGCAGTCAGCGAGCTCATCCATGCGCTTGATAAATTCGAGGGCATTACTAGTTGCATCGAATTTGAGACCCCACTTTCTTACTACATTCATTACCTCAGCTTCGCGACTAAGCGAGAAATTATTAGCAGGCATCGTAGGTTCGGGGACGTGCGAGGCACTAGTTTGGCCTGCTAATTGGTATGAAGATGGCGCAGTGGCTTCACATGGTACCTGGTTTTTGCGAGCGCAGTGGGGATAATACCACTCTCTGTATTCCGGTAGCCTGGTTAATCGATCGTACTCTGCTACCGCTGGGTAACATGCTGTGGGCTTTGTGGCTGCAATTGAACCAGGAATAGAGGTAATCGTCTGGGTTTGAACACCGTAGGCTGGTCTATTGGAAACAGAATAAAAATAGTTTGTGTATTCAAGATGTTCCGTTCTAGCTGGATCATCTGCATGGGCAGTATGCGGTGCAGATTTCGATTTGCTGGGTTCTTCTGAATATTCTCGCTCTGTTACGAGCCTTTCTACTTCCTCGCATATATTCTGGGTAGATTTTCGAGCGCGCGCTTCTTTAATGTATGTACTGAAACGAGCACGCATTACATCCATTGTTCCTTCTGTGTTGAGTCTTAAGCGCGTCATGCGTTCGACCAACTCATTTTTCTTAAGCAGGTAAATCGCACCTATGCTTGCAAAAATGTCGTAGCTTTTTTATTTATTGTTATGGTCTGGTTGTAATTCAGATCAATACTTTGATCCTCCGGTTTTAGATAAGGTTCTTCTTTGATCTTCTGGTCTGGTTTCGGGTTTCGATCTCAGGTTCGACCTTCTGGTTTCAATTAAGATTTCTTCTTTTTATGTTGGATGGACGTTAATGACAACGTCCCTGCTCGGGCGCCAATTTGTGATGTACTTTTGTCAAAGTCTGACAAATGTATGCAACGGCGAAACTGAAGCAAACTGTGGATGTTATCCATCATCCACAGTTTGCTTTTGTTTCGCCAAACGAAGGAAAATTTATGGCTCACTTAGTAAATTTATTGTTTTTTCATAGGTGCACTTTTTGGCTCTTGTGTATCGCACTCTCACTGATACACCCTATTTTTTCAGGCCGCGAAAGGTTTTTTTTTTTCTTTCTTCTACAATTCAACCGATCACTTTGAGATCGAGATCAGATCGAATATGAATGAAACTCCCAAGAAATGAATAATTTTCAATATTGACATAAATCCTCCGACTCAAAACAATCTGTCTAAATCAATAACATATGGGTGATTCCATTATAGCGGGTGCAACATTTAGACTCATTTGAAGTACATTTAATAATAAAATAAGCAAAATATTTAATGACATTATTACTTGAAGGGATACATTTTCACCTATTTATATTTAATCCATTTAGAATTCTAAAATGTAATAAATAATTTGGTAGAAGAATGGTTTCAAAGTGCGATCGCGGGTGCAACAGAATCGGCCCGACTTTTCTAGATCATAGTACAAAAAACACAAATTCTGTTAATTGTGAAACATTTATCATGCTATTCTTACATATATTGAACGACGTTGATTCAATTAACTAAATAAATAAAAATAAAGATAGAAAACAAAAGTAAGCAACGAAATATTAACTTTTAAATCAATCGCGGGTGCAACATCAAATTATCGCGGGTGCAACGCGTCTAACTTAAATTAGTAAACTGATTTAAAAAACTGGAAAAAATATAAAATAAGGCACATATGTAACAAGTCAGTACCCTTCTCTATTAATTATAATTTTGTTTTTTCAAATACTTCAATATTTTTTCGAAAATACATATATGTATGTCAGAAGTACTCCATCTTCATCGATATCGGTTGAGGATAACCCCACATAACGATATTGTGATATTGAAGCCTACCTGGTGCAAGAAGGTACAAACCTGCGGAAATAACTTTTGGAAATACTGCTGCTGTAAAAACAGAACGGTATTTTAGGGCATGGATCTACTGGATTTATAGGGGGCTGAAAAGGCCCTGTTGGAGATTTAGAATTTAATGCTTCATCTTCTGACTCAATAAAAACATCGAAAACTTAACTTCACGAATGCTCATGGTCATTGTATTCTTCTCCATTCTTAACTTCCGACTTAATCGATTTCACATCTTTTATACCCGGCACTTGTCTGCTAATATTATCCCTTTTATAGAAATCATCTGTCATCCTTCAGTTTTTTAGACATTGCTTTGGTGGAACAAGTTTTTTTTTTTAATACATTTTTTAACACTTCAACTACGTTAGTGGGACTCCTTGGGCGATTACGTTTCACTTGTGCGACTTTTTTAGTCTACAGGGACTGATGTAATGAGCGCCTGCCTTTTTTTGTGTTGACTGCATTTTTTCGTTTTGTCTGATTCTGGTCAGAATTTTAAAATTTGCATCTGCCTTCATTTTCCCTTTCAATACATCTCTCCACATTATATTTCTATGTCCTTTTTCTGCATGAAGCTCAGCATATTTGTTAATTTTTTGTCAATTTTCTGTAAAGCAGTCTCTTTTTCTTGTTTCACTTCCCTATAACCATATATTTTTATATAAAAAAGAACAAAATATTATATTACATAGTTAAAAAAAAACGTGAACAGCAGAAATTATTATTCAAAGCATATTTTATCAATAAAATACAATAAATCACGTTATAATGTTAGTAGTCAATAAGTTGCACCCGCGATCTTAATATTGGGATCGCGGGTGCAACCAATTTAAATCAACGTTTTTTTTCGTTCAACGTACAATATATTCCTAATAACGACTGATTTAATTTTAGTTTTGTTTTCTTCTTACTTTTAGAAAGTTTCAAAACGCTAGCACTTTATTTCTGCCAAAAAAGTAAACTTTTATATCTTTTATATCGCGGGTGCAACAACTTACAATGGCTTTTTGCAATCAATAATGCTAAAAATATAATAACAAATTCGTACATGTTTTTATACAAACGATTAAATCGCATGTTGCTTTATACGTCTATTGAGTAAAGCATAACTCAAAACTGTCGGAAATAGCTATTTTGAACTTATGTTACCACTTATAATAATTGCAGTTCGTATCGACTTCGTATGATAATGTTGCCAAGCGCAAACAAAAATGTTCTCTATAACTTAGGTCTCAGTTTTTGTTTTAATTATTAAATATAGTATTTCTACTTTGAATATTTATCAAAAAAAGTAAAAAATATTGTAATTCAAAAATTGGTGTCAAAAATTGTCTACAGCGGAATCACCCATATGGATTTAAAAAAAAATTAGAGATGCTACTAAATTATTACAAATTACTGTTAATTGACTCAAGGTCTTTTAATTCCCTCACAAAATCAAATAATTAATTTATAAACTACAATTCTAGGAAAACGAAAAGCCCGACGTTTGTGCTCGTATGTCACAAGTGTTTAACCACCACAAACATTTTAACTGATAACTAAGGACAAAGATGTGACATGTTTACCAAAAGTTACCACATGCCTATTATCTCAAAACCAAAATGTCCACCAACTACAAGAGCATTCCTTAACCATTCCGGTCACGACCACAAATACCTGTCATGGCATTAACTTTAATTAAAACTAAAACTGCCAACATCATTATTCATACTCACTTCTCCATTCCTCCGTTGTAAAAGATATTATCTGGCAGCGACCGCAAATGATTATATGACAAGTCCATCACCCTTAACGCATAAATGGGCTTAAACATATCCTGTGGCATGTCAGCCAACCTGTTGTGTGATAGATACAAAACCTGTAGGCCATATTGAATTAGTTTAAGATTCAATGTTTATTCGTGATATAATAAGTTTATTTAGATTATTAAAACCTGACCTGAAGTTTTTTTGTGTTCTTGAAGGCATCAAAGTCAACTTCTCGTATTAAGTTGTGCGATATATCCAGCCAATGCAGATGTGGCATGTTACCAAAAATGTCTCTCGTTGCATTCTATAGGTAGTTGGACAATTTTCCAAGGGAATCACACATATCGTACAAACAGTGATATTAAATTAAAATCAATTTTAGCCCGAGGCCAAACGGAACGGACGGCGCGGCGCGGCGGCTCGGTGACCGTTCAAAGACAAAAATACTCACCATAAGAGAATTGTAGCCCAAATGCAAATGGGTCAAGGATATTTCCGCTGGCCTGAAATATCCAGGATGAATAATTGATATGTTGTTGTGTGATAAATCGAGAATTTTGATATTCGAATGGTAAACCGAGCCTTTAAATAAAAAAGAAAAACATATTAAATTAAATCAAAGGAGGTGACTTCACATTGCAATTTCCACGAGGATGTTGTTAAGCGTACCATGTTCGGATCGGGTCACCCATGATGAATTATACATTAACATTTTTATCATGTTATGGCTGACGTTAACATTTAAATTTGACAGAGTGCCAACCTGTTAATAGGTGATTGCTGCTTTAAGTAACACATTTGGGGTTGCTTTAAAATTTAACGGAATACCTGATCAAAGTAATCGAAGTTGAAATTGGGAAGGGAGTTGAATGCCATGTCCAACACTTCCAGTTTTGGCAGGTTCTGAAAATAAAAAAAAAATACATATTTTACTATAATTTACCGCTGGGTTGTATATTTTTTAATTAACATCAACGTTGAAAATAAAATGCATGGCAGAGCCAAACATTTCCTTGTTGAATACTTGATGGCTGTAAGGCTAGCCGCGCACTAGCAACTTTTAGTTGCGAAACTGCTTGGTTCGAGCAACTAAAAAGTTTGTGTTTGGACACAAACTAAACGATTGCCTAAAATAAGTTCGCCATTTTATTGAACATATAATTATCTGCAAATTCACGGACATTCAACCAAACAGTTCATCTGTTTTCTATAAGTAACCAAACAGTTTCGCAACTAAAAGTTGCTAGTGCGCGGCTAGCCTAAGGGTAAATGATTTAACAATTTAATATCTAATATTATAATAAAAAGAGGATAATAACAAGCCTTTAAGGAGAGAGTGATCGAAGGGCCTCTGTTTTATGCATATTGCACGTTGTTTTATGAGTATAGTAATCTGCGCCCCAAATTACCGAATATCTTTTGAAAAATATAATTCGTAGATTTAAATAATAGGTGCGTTTTATTATTCACAAATCTATCTGGATCCGGATCTGGATCATCCCTTGAAAATAAAACGATACGGATCTTAGTGACAGCAGTGTTATAAGCCCGTCTCTTTTTTTCCTTAGGTTTGTAAATTTTAAATTATTTCTTGTCTTTTTTCTTTACACTATAGCTTACACTACCTTATCATAAAAGCCATCTACTCGCCAGTGTAATAACTAATTTGTTTTTGTAGTACATGTTAAAACTTAAACCAAATCCAGATCCAGATAGATTTGTGAATAATAAAACGCACCTAATATTGATTTGCAGGAACTTTTTGTCAGAATCAGGACAAGGCTTTTGATTAGTAAGATGGACTGTCGTGCAGTGTCTTGAGTTTAATTCTCATCCGCTGCAAAAAAAAGTTTTTCAGGGGTGTACTACCCCTTGTGAGGAGCTGACAAATCCTCCAAGAGCATCTCTTGTCATGAGAAGTGCTGCACATTAGCTGCTCGGAATCGGCAGAAAATTGTAGGTCCCCCCATTTCTGGTAACACGCACACAGGAATGGTTGAGAGTTGTAGGTCACTAGGTTTAGGCTCTCTTTGAGCCGTCTATACCTGCTATGTACATATACATATGCTGATGATTTTAAGCTATTATCAACTTATTCAATCTGAACTTCATTGTTTGTCAATTTGGTGTCACATGAATAGTCTTAAGATGTCGCCCCAATCGTTCGTCTTCATGAGAGTACTATATAAGTTTTATATAAAAAGATAATACTGTTTCGTTTAAATCAGTATTCATCATCATCATCATCGGCTCGACAACCGGGTTCCGGTCCTGGCCTCTTTCAACAAGTCTCTCCACCTATCCCGGTCTCTAGCCGACGCCATCCAGTTGCGCACCCCAAGGCTTCGAGCGTCCTGGTCTACGCCATCTCTCCAGCGCAAGCATGGTCTACCACGCTGTCGTCTACCATAGAATGTACCACAAAGAACTTTCCGAGCAGGTTCCTCTTCGCTCATGCGAGCTAGGTGCCCTGCCCACCGGAGTCTACCGAGCTTAATTTTTGTCACGATATCTGCTTCAAGGTAGATTGCGTACAGTTCATGATTGTACCGTCTCCGGAATCGTCCTTCCTCACATACGGGGCCAACAATTCTCCTTAAGACTTTTCTCTCGAACGCAGCTAAGAGGTCGGAGTGCCTTTTGCTAAGCACCCAAGTCTCGGATCCATATGTGAGTACTGGCAGGACCATGGTCCTGTACAGCAGCAGTTTTGAAGTTATGGTGAGATTTCTGGATTTGAAGAGCTTTGACAGACTATAGTAGGCTCTGTTGGATTTGAGAAGCCGCCCGCGTATTTCTTCTTCTATATTGTTATCGGCTGCTACTATTGACCCAAGGTATTTAAAGGATTGCACCACTTCAAATTCGTGCTCCGCTACCTTGATTGTTTGACCAACTGTTCCTCTCGCATTCGACGCCACCATGTACTTTGTTTTACCTTCACTAATGTGCAGCCCCAGATTTTGTGCCGCCTGCTCGATCTGGATGAAGGAATCGTGTACAGCTTGTTCGGTTCTTCCGATGATGTCGATGTCGTCTGCGTAAGCCAGTAACTGGCTGGACCTGTTGACGATGGTCCCTCTTGTTGCCGTGCCAGAGTCACGGATTGCTTTCTCCAACGCCAGGTTGAAGAGGAGGCAGGCCAAACCGTCCCCTTGTCGGAGTCCATTAAAGATGTTGATTGGTCTGGATAGCAATCCGGCTATTTTTACTTGGCTTGTTACGTTGGTCATGGTCAACCTACATAGTCGTGTCAATTTATTTGGGATGCCGAATTCTCTCATGGCTTTGTAAAGTTCTACCCTGGCTATGCTATCATAGGCGGCCTTAAAGTCTATAAACAGATGGTATGTTGGGATGTTAAATTCTAGACATTTTTCCATCGCCTGCCTAAGGGTAAATATCTGATCAGTTGTTGATTTGCCTGGAATGAAACCACACTGATATTGTCCGATAACGGTTTTAGCGTATGGGGTTATCCGGTCTTGTAGGATAGAGGAGAGTATCTTATAGGCGGTACTCAACAACGTGATACCTCTATAATTGCTGCACGTTGTGACATCTCCCTTCTTATGTATGGGGCATATTAAACCTTTTCGCCAGTCTTCTGGCATATTTTATAATAGATTTTAACATGCCGAATATGAAAATTATAATTCATAAAAGATTTTTTGACAGCTCAAGCACGCCGCCGCCGTCAGTTCGTTGTTTTCATCTAAATGCATCGCAACACTTTTTTGCCTTTTAACCAGATGTTTTAAGAAATAATCAGCCCCATGCTGCCTTTGTGAGGGGTCACAAGTCACAAACTCTTGTAACTTGATTCCTTGATAGGATATTTGTGACTTGATAACATTGGAATTCTTGGATATTCCTCACAAGAAAACTCACAACGAAATTCAACACAGCATGGTGAGAATTGTAATGTCATTAATGGATCAGCTGATTATTCAAAACAAAAAAAATATTTTATCTTTGACCGTACACTACATTTATTTAAAATTTTCAAAATGCAAGGTAACACAAAAATTCGTTAGCAAAATATTTAAGATCTTAATGGCCGATTTCATAAACAAACACTAAAAGCACTTTTATCAAAAATCCTCTTAAATTTTATCAGGCTCTTAAAAATTTTTAGTTTCACCAATCTATAAAAGGGAAATTTTAGGGAAATTTTTGTTAAAATTGAGTTCTCTTCACATCCCTGAAGAAAAGAATTTGGTTCTTTCTTTCTAACAAGCGCAATGTATGTGAACAAATGAGAAAGCGTTATGTGTTGAAACAAATGTCAAGAAATGCAAAAAAAAATGCAAACAAAAATATTTGGAAAGATCCTGTGGGATAAAATCGTAATAAGCACTTAATTTATTTTTTTTTTGCACTGATGTATTTGTTTCGGTTCCAAATGACGACTAAACAAATTCAACAAACAGTTTCACGATTCACAAATGCTTTGGAAAGTCGTAACCTATTTCGAAGTCAGTCGGAGAATGGATTCCTTTTCCTATTTTTGTGAACCCGGAATACTCTTGCTCGGCGTATAACTTATGTGTGGCACTTTAGCATTGAATGAAGAATTTTCAATATTTTATTCGAAATAAAAAACATATTTTAATATTTTAAAAACCTATCCACTTTGTATTTTCAAAAATTAAAAACTAAAATGTTGCAAAACAAAAATTTCAGCTGCTACCTATATCCAATTGTTGTGATCTACATCTGATGACATTTCAATGACACTTTTAAAATTTATTGAACCAAAAATGGGCATTTAGTTTATAAGGGTGTTTAAAAGCTTGTTTAATTTAAAAGCGCTTGGTGAAACCAAAACATCTCATTTTAAGGTTTAGAAGCCTGTTAAATATTTAAAAGTCCTTCGTGAAATTGGCCATTAAGAATGTTAAAAGCCGGTCGGCTCTGCAATCTTTCCAATATGAATAGTTTGTTAAAATAAAATCAGTGCTATATTGTTAAAACGTTACTTTTCATTTACTGATGAAAACTCTGCAATGAGATGCACTAGAAATAAATCTATTTTTGTCTACACTCACAAATCTATAAAAGTCAATTGCAAATTTTGTTCACAACATAATATCGAATGTCAAAACTCAAGTAATATATTAGTTGTGACTTGCTCTGATGAGATCACAATTTCGATTGTTTTTGTGACTCTCACAAGTTGTGACTATGGTAGAACACGAAAAAGTCACAAAATCAATTTCACCTCTTCTTGTGACTTGTGAGGTATCAGTGATATAGGTTTCGCAGAATCGGGCTGAATGTTAAGATTGTGTGTAAAAACTTACATACATTGAGCTTCTTGGTTTGTTAAAACCTGTAATTAAAAAACACCTGTTTTTACGAAAATCTTAATCCCCGCATTAAAGACTGTATTCTACAGTGCGCTTTTGATACGAAAAACAATAAGACAAACTTTGAGAGTGTCCCTGTTTATTACATGATTCTGCAAAAAGAGTGTTCTCCTAAACGAACTTTCCATTTACTTACACGATGTTCATTGTACCTCTGTTACAATCGAAAAATCATACCCCTTTTAAATTTGTTTATTCTTCATTCGTTGTTCCATTTTATCATTTACACCTTCGTTGTTCGCGTACGGCAAACAACGGACTTGTTGTAATAGAGTTTTCTTAAAAGATTTTTGATAAACGTCACTTAACTATTCCTCGAATACTTCGCTTTTATTAATGTGAATATTTAAGCCAGGAAACTCCTATTCCATGGTTTAGAAAAACCGTGGAATATAGGTGGAATAAGCATCTTTTATCGCAGTGATCCTACTGCGGATATTGTATTTGTTATTCATATAAAATCCTACTGTACTACGGATAACTTTTCCAAAAAACACGGCTAATATTGTTCTTGAAGATTAAATTAATGTTGCCGACTTGGAAGTGGTCTGGCTACTCAGTTAAACATATTTGTTTTTTAGGTTTGTATTATTTAAACAAACAAAACACATTAAATAAGATATTTTTATCTATAATTTATATAAAATAGCGTCCACTCAACACGACGTTAACAACCAAAACCATAACTCATAAAAGATTTTTTGACAGCTCTAATACGCCGAATAGGCTAGTTAAATAGTGTTCTCCTAAACGATTTTTTCCTTTAATTACACGATGTTCATTGAACGTGTAACAATCGAAAAATTAAATCCCATTTAAATTTGTTTATTCTTCATTCGTTATTCCATTTTATCAATTACACCTTGGTGTAACACGTACGGCAAAGACATAAAGTGCAACAAGACTTTTTTGACATTTCGAAATGTCAGAATGTCAAATGAGGTTATTAGTTACGATATTAAATAAAATAAAATAGGTATTCGATGATAAAATGTTAGAGATAGAATCTAAATTCGAATAAAATTTGCAAAATCGTCTGTTTACCTTAGAATCATATTAAAACAGTTTTAACATCTAACTAATTCGGCCAAATGTTGCCCCCCTGGTTTTATATAACCTCAACTTATATCTGGTATGTTTGTCGAGGCTATGCAGATTTTGTTGTATTTTACATGCAAATTATCATCAGCCAGCCAAATGTTAATTAATTTTCTGCATGGCCATCGGAAACAAAATCGTTTAGCAAATAATACAACCAACAACCTATAAAATGTCCCTTGCAAGCCACACAAATGCATTGACATTTTTTTTTGTTTAAATTTTCAAGTATAACATTCCACCCTACACTTACTCACGCAAATCATTAATTTAATTAAACGGTTTAGTAATTGTAATCAATTAGAAATAGAATGAGGGTTGGGCGAACGTAAAATAAAATAAATACAAATGATTTTAAAAAACATTCCGATGCCATAGAATCCAGTTATTCTCAAACCGTCACGAAGGTACGTTCGCTTTTCTACGCATACTCCCTGTCAAAGTTCTACTGTCACATAAGACAGCTCACGAAAATGTTTGACATATCGACCGAACGTTTTCGAAAACAAGAATTTCTCAGTTCCAAGCGCTTCTCTGAAATAATTTACCTTTTTTTTTGGTTTATAATATTAAAAAATGGATCTCATTAACTTTAATTATTAAATTGTACTTGAATTCAATCATTAAAATAAGCAACAATGCTTTGATACGCCAATGGGGTATAGTTTATGTGAAAATTCAACTTAAACCATTCCTATACTTTGCTCAAAGCACTACTATCCATCATTTCACCTGTCCAAATGGAAGACAAAAAGTGTCGAATTTGCGGCCTAGCCGACATGGACAACTTTAATATATTCCAATCGAAAACATTGCCGTCGAAAATCGTTGCAGTCTATCCAATCGCTGTAAGTTTTTGCTTCAAGCGATCCATAAGTAAGATAAGAAAAATAAGGAATGACATGACCACAGTTGGTAATGTAGCAGGCCGATGCAGTGTTGTGTATCAAAGAAAAAAATACATTAATGAGGATTATACACTCCTAAGCGTTACAAAAATGAACTATGGTGTTAATGTTTTATTTTTTTATTTCAGCTTTATCGCAATGATCCACTCCCAAAACATATCTGCAAGAAGTGCCATTTGTGCACCCACAACATGTACACAGAGATGGAGCGGGCACTACGGAATCAGAGCAAATGGATAACCAACATTCGTTTGGCACAACCCGATAACCAGTATCTCAAAGTCGTGGATAGTATAGCGGTAAGATACAGTAAAAGACATCAATTACAAATTATAGTTGTGAAGTATTGCGTTGAAAAAGTGTTCTAGTAGCTATTGGCAGAGCTTTGGGTTTGCGGCTTTTAAAAAGCTCGATTCTAGGAATTGCTTGTAATTGAATATCGATATGGTGGAGCAGACAGTTAAAGAACTGCAACTGCTTCTAAGAAAGCTTAATAAAGGGGTGGGTATCGAGTTTATAAAGTGTGTAGACTATCAATAAGGGAACAATCCTTACATATTGCTTATCCACCTGTGGAGTTCATTGAACATTTATGAAACTGAAAAAGTTATTTTGTTTAGTCTAATGATACCCATGACGGCTCATTTTTAAAAGCTGGTTCTATTGAGGTATAGTAATTGTCCTTTTATGTTAGAATGCGTCAAGTTAATGAATCATGAGATAAATATTTTATTTGGTACGGAAACACCATACAAATATCTATGGTGTTTAGCTGCATTTAGACTTTCGTTCTGAATTAAGTGAATGTTGTTGGTTTTTTGCAGAAACATTTATGTTATTCCGTTTTTCAAATTAGTTGATTGCTAACAGCAAAATGGATCGCAACACATTGTTGAAAGTGGCGGCACTATCAATGGTCAACAAGATGAAAAAAAGGACAAGTAGCAGTAGTAATTACTTTGTTAATCTTTTGTGTATAAGAATTTTTTAAAACCTAAGGGGATTTACAAAATTTCCAATTCCCTTTGCATTAAGTTTCCCCATAAGTTGGGCATACAAATAGCAACAGCTTATTTAATTAACAAAAAAACAAAACATTCTGATAACTTATATCACTTATCTTTACTTATTAGCAAATAAAATTAAATATTTTGTTGAATAACCTATATTTTTTTAAAACTGCATGCATTCGATTCGACATAAAGACCCTTACTAACAATCAAATTAAGAGACGACTTTAATATTTGAGCGAAATGAAGCATTATTTAATGGACTCTATATAACTGACGATATATGCTACATTTTATTTCTTAGGTTCCGTACAATAAATGGTTTATAATTTAACTTTATAGAGCTCTTTACATAACGGTCCATTTCACTCAAATATTTAAGTCGTCTCTTAATTTGATTATTGGTAAGGCCCGGGTCTACCAAGTTTTGACACTTAATTTGGGGAATCGAATACCAAACTTCTTTGAAAATTCTTCAGAAATCTGCTCTTTAGCTCTTTCCAAAACATGTTGCAAGGCAAGAGGAGTGGAGTTCATCATCATTCTTTGATATCTCGGGTTTTGTGGAAGGGGAACATTATTTTAGAGAAGAACCAACTGCAGTATGTCACCATAAAGAGAGTGTTCAAGGTTTCCACGTATTAACTCATACCGACACATACATCCTGCGTTGGTTAAGTCCAACAACTGGCTTCGATGGTCCTGCACAACTCGATTATTTCTACGAAATTCTTAGTTCAGCAAATTACAAAGGATCAATAACAAGCCTTCAATCGGGATTCTCTTCATCGAGTGCCGCTAGTTCGTGTCAGTCTCGATGATATGAAGAGGGGAAGTGGTATGCTCTGACACCAATAATGCCGACGCATTCTAATAATCATTATTGGATGAGTTAAGATAAATTTAATGTTTCGACAATATTTTTGCATACGATTAATTAAAATTTAAATAAGAAGAAGCTCAAGTAGCTAGAACTCTACACCATAAACATCAAAATCTCTACAAAACCGTTGAACTTAAGGCTGGATATATTCATGAAGTTGTTATTAAGAACAAAGACCCCAAAAGAGTATTGACTTGGGATTTTGATGTGATGCGTAGTGATTTGCATTTTACTCTCTATAGTTCAACGAAAGAACTACCCACGATTGAGGGAATCTAAAAATGGCCGAAGATTTCTATGGTAGGGTGGTCAATGGCGTCACTGCAATAAGATCCGCAAGGGCCCTTGTTGTGGTGATAGTACGATATGTCCGTTTCTTTTTTTAGTCCGAAACTTTCCTTTGTTTTTTCCGCGCCTGATATATGTATTTGGTTGCAGGCGAAGTTAAGTTTTGGGGGAAAGATCAACCCCCTCCGACACCGTGCACCGCAAGCAGGCCGCGTCCTCCGAAACTTGACATTCCTAACCTATTCCTATTCAAGTTTCCTAACCTTTCCTTTTTTCTACCTATCCCTACTACCGACACTCCTTCGCTCCTCTTGCCTGGAACGTCCATTTAATTTATTTAAAACCAGAGCTATTTTGTATTTTCAGTGTGCTTGGGGTGATTATCCTCTTGGAAACGCCATACAATGGCAGTATAACAGTCTGCAGTATTGGCACATATTATTCTTTTGTCATTATACCATCTATAGGAAATATTGTACCAACTCCCCAAAAAGAAAAACAATCCCATATCATTATGCTGCCTCCATCATGCTTTACGTTTGAATTTCTGTGCCTCGTATTTTTAGTTGCGAACAAACTGTTAACCATCCATTCCGAAAACAATTATTTTCGTTTCGTCGTTTCGCAGTATATATTCCTCCATTGTTTCTTGGTCTTAAGGAGATCGTCTATTATATGGTACATTTTGGCAAAACGAATCCGCCTTTGGGTATATTTTTTTTTTCAATGGCACCTTCGTTGGAGATCTAGCGTGAAAATCAGCATCCTTTAGGATACGAGTAGTTCTGGCACTGACTTGCGATTCTATTTATTGCTGCAGATCTTTCGAGGACATAAAATGCACTTTTCTCCTCAACTTGACTATCTCTTGCAGTTATTTTAAATAAGCGCCGTCTGGTTTCTTTAGTTCTTCTTGAATTTATGGCTTAAAATATCAATCTTGCCGAGCGTTCAATGACTATTACTATTTTTCTAATTTTATATGTTATACATGGATAAAATGGCTTCTCGTTGGTCTTCATTACAGTGTTTCGCTCTACCCATTGCTAAGTGACATTTAAAAAAAATATACTAAACATATCCTATTCCTAGAGTTAAATCTCACTAATATAGTTTTTCAATCAACAAACCTTTTTAAGATTTTTTCATGTTGCTATTTTGCTATTTTTTGCCCAGCTTATTTTCTAATGCAAAATATTATAAACATATTATATTGTTTAGTCAGAAAATCATAAGTTAACTATATTGACAATATAACTACCGTTTATGTAATGTAGCCATTTATTGACATATTCATCATACTGCAAGTGGAGTGTTGCTATTTTTGTCTATTTGGGCCATGGCTGTATACCATATATTAATATATTTGGAAAAAGAGGGTTCCCCCAAAAAAATTATTGTTTTTTTCTTATTTTATTTACTTAACTAACGAAAGAATTTTATGTATATGTAACTATATTTATATCAAATATCGTGTGTTCCTGATTTAAATGTAATCTTTTTTTTTACTTGAAACTATAAAGCGATAAGAAAAGCTTTGAGAGTGCCGTAACTCACTGTTAGAAATTACAAAGCAGTGTTGTACTGAACGATTTTTTTTTATTTACATTTGTACGTCAATCGAATACTTGAAGCCCTTTTGAATTTGGTCGTTTGTTGTTCCATTTTTTTCATTTATGCCTTCTTTGTTTCTCGTACGGTTAACAACGAACAACGCTCACAGAAAAAAACAAAAGAATTCGCAAAATTTTGGTAGCTTGTTTTTTTTTTTTTGCCAAACAGCCAAATTGAATGAAACATTCACCTGAACAAAAATGTTCGATTGAATTGAATAGCAAAATCATTAACATATTCGTTGCATTGTTCAATACGCAAATAGTCAAATACGTATAATTTTGATAAAACTGCTAATTTCAGCGTTAATGAGTAGTTATTCTACATAATCTTCACCGAACTCAGTATACCTATCTTGTCATTACACAAAAACATCTGTCACAGCGCCTATTCTTTTCAATAGAGATTGGATTCAAACAATTTATTTTTGGTATCAACGAAAGCCTTATTCTTTGGATAAGAAATTATCTTCTGGATCGATCACATCTGATCTACACAAAATAAATGCTGTATCCCCCAAGCTCCGTTTCGTCTCCCACTCTTGGCCACTTTTTTTTAAATAATCTCTTGTCTAAAACTTCTATTTCACTCAGCTTTTCATACTCCTTCCCAAATTCACGTCCATCTCCTACGGAAGTGGAATTGCAACGTTATCTTATGATAAGCACATTATACTCCGATCTTTACAGTACTGTTAAATGGGATATAAAAAATCGTGTGATGTTTAATGCTTCGAAAACTCAATATTGTCATTGGATGGCACTTGCATCAAAGAAGCCGAAAAGCTCCCAGTACTCGTTTATGTGTTAAAGACGATCTTCGTTGGAATTACCACATTCTCGAGACCGCCAAAAACGCTGGTAAATGCTTAGGATTTCCATACAAAGCACATATAAAGCAGTCTATAGTAGTCTTTTGCTTTTATTATAACAGGATTTAAGTAAATAAGGTGTTCTTTTCACAACATTCAAACGATTGCTATAGTCTCTGTATACTCCTTCACAATCCTTTAAACCAAGCCGTAAATATAAATCTTGAAAACGCGTAGAATCAAGGAGTTTTGTGTAAATGTCTGCAGGTTTATCGTCTGTTGTAGTAGGTTTGACTTCAATTTATTTATTTTAGACCATTTACTTTCTAAATTGGTCGCTTTTCCAATGTATTTGTTTTGAATTTGCTTAAGATCCTCGAATAAATCTCTAATCCAAATGGCTTCAGTATTAGCTGCACTAATGGCCATATACTGTGCTTCACTTAAAGAAGTTTACAACAGTTGTTTTTTTCTTGCTAGAGCATGACACTGTGCATCCTTAAACTTTTAAACATGTAACCACTAACTAAATAATTTTCTATCATAACATCGCTTCCCCAACCGGCATCAACGTTTCCAATTGAAGAGTCATCATTACTTATTTTGAATATAAGCTTATTCTTGTTGGTTCCTTACTATTCGTTTAAGAGCTTGCTACCCGTCTTCCCATGAATCCAACTGGAAAAAATGTATCTGACCCTTCGCACTTCATTATCTACATCAAACTCCCAAGTAATTCTCTGTAGTGAATGGATTTTATAAAACCCATTTTAACAAGAAAATCGTTGTGCTCCCCGAAGTAACTGTAAACCACAGCGACCGGGAGCGCCGACTTACATGTACATAGGTTTGTCGATTATCATACCAGTTATAGAGCCACTTTTACCGATGAAATGAAAAATGAAAGCATCTCACATTCGTGTAGTGCGAATAAAGAAAGAATATCTGAATTTGACAGTACGTCCGAACTTGGTCTTAAGGTTAAACTGATAGGCAATCTCTTTTGAAGCATTAAATTCTACGCGCTTTTTCGTTCCCCATTTGAAAATGCTATCGAGATCAGAATTAAATAAGCTTATAATATGCTGCCCTTCTTAATCCACGTCCGAAGAACAAGGACCCATATTTGGAAACGAATATGAGAAGCTGATAGTTCTGCCGTCAGCAAAACAATTCAATTGACTAGAAGTTTCAGATAAAAGATCATTAATGACTACCATACCGAGGGTCGGAGAAAAAACGGAGCACTATGGCATACCAGCAGTTATTTTATGAATTTCAGTTTTATAACCGTCCAACGCACCTTGTATTGAGCGGTTTGATACGTATTTTCTAATCCAGCGAAGAACAGACTCATAAATACCAAATGCACGTATTTTCGATAATAGAACTTGATGCCAAAATCTGTCAAACGGTTGTGAAATATCAAGTGCAATAATCTTACTTTCTCCAAAAGAATGTAAAGATTTGTGCCACTATTTGGTAAGATATAACATCAGATCACCTGTGTATGGTTACGAAAGCTTAACTGCCGGTCATTGAGAAGCTTCCGTTTTTTTAAGATATTTCTTGAGCTGATATTTTTTTTAGCTGAGTAAAGTTGTTTAACTCAGTTATTTAACACTCTTCAAGTGTTATCTGATTCTCGCAAAAGGCTGGAATTCTACAACTTCACTCTTCTGATTCGCCTATAACCTATTAGTCTTTTTTTATTATAACAGGACCTTGATAAATAAGCAGTTTTGGAACGAAAAATGTGTGAAAACAAATTTTCTCAAAATCATAAATATACATATGTATGTATCATATATATTATTTCTGTTGTCAAACTCCCTTTTTCTCACTTATAAAATAGTCAAATCCACTAAGTTAGGTATCACTGAATAGGAATTTACACATAGTCATGACATTGCACAAAAACTTTATGGTACACCACACAATTTTGTATACATTTCGGCAATTTCAAATAATTCAATAAATGAATAATTTAATATAAATAATGTCTCACTTTTAACTC
This sequence comes from Chrysotoxum bicinctum, assembly GCA_911387755.1. Lineage (NCBI taxonomy): Eukaryota > Metazoa > Arthropoda > Insecta > Diptera > Syrphidae > Chrysotoxum > Chrysotoxum bicinctum. The sequence continues at coordinate 188,027,512 of OU426988.1, forward strand.
ATTGAATGAGTGAACGAGAAAAAATATTTTATACTTCACTACTTACAAACGACAGAAGTGACAAAAAAATATGTCAACAGCTTTATCAACTCAGCTATATTAGGCCCGAAAAATGAAGACTGCACAAAAATCAACGAACACATTGTCCAAAATATTGTAGAAGGATGTTGTAAGGTGTACTACAGTTGTGATTCAATTATATATGAGGTGAAAACTGATAACACATTGTATCTTACTGAATTTTTGAATAGCTTAAACCCGTCAGGCTTGCCAACACATAAATTGATTTTGAAGAAGAACACTATCGTTATGTTAATAAGAAATTTAAATGCTAAATGTGGCTTAATTAATGGGGTCAGAATGGTTGTCACATACCTACATGAGTACACTATCACGGCTCAGCTGATTGAATCTGGGAAAACATTTGTTATACTCCATCTGACTCAACTATGCCTTTCCAAATGATTAGAAGGCAGTTCCCACTGAAATTTGCAACGACTATCAACAAGTTTCAAGGACAAATATTTGAAAAAGCTGGATTATACCTACCAAATGGAGTTTTTACTCATGGACAACTGTATGAAGCATTTTCAAGAGTCAAAAAATCAAAGGAACATATTTGTGTTTATTACAGAAAATGATAAACAAAAAATTCTAAATGATTTCAATCTAACATCAAATATTGTTTACAAAGAGGTTTTGTAAAACTAATGTGTTCATATCAATAAAGAATTTATTTGTTTTGTTCAAACATTCTCTTTGAAAATTTAATTGCAAAGCCTTATTGAATGTGCGAAATTTTCGAACGGGTTTTCTGGTATAATAATATTTTTAAATAGTCTTGAAGCGCTTTTGATTTAAAGTAACTATTTGTCTAAGCCATGTTTCGTCTTTTGATTTCTTATTTTTATAGCGGTTATTGTCCTCTCCAGGAAGAAGTTTTTCTTTTCTTTTGGTGCCGTTTGTAGCTTCGTGAGTGTTTTAATAAGAAACCATTCCCAGCATTTTTGATTAAAACCGAGATCATGCCCATGATTTTCATCATCATCATCGGCTCGACAACCGGGTTCCGGTCCTGGCCTCTTTCAACAAGTCTCTCCACCTATCCCGGTCTCTAGCCGACGCCATCCAGTGGCCATGATTTTATACTCGCTAAATACATGTATGTACTTTGAAAATTGAAACAAGCCCCTATTCTTAAACATATCCGCATCTTAAGGACACGGATCGTTATTACTCGGATTTTAAAAGATTGTTATTGTACTACGTACATGCGTACACGGATCCTCGAGTTTGTATCTGGATTTTATAAAAGCACAGGTCTTTTTAAATATCTGAGTAATAAAGAGCTTAACATAACACACGGGAACAACATTCAACCAACTTTCAGAGGCAAAAGCCAGGTTATACCTTTTCCAAATTAAGGAAAGAAATATTAATTCTATCAATTCTAACAAATTTGGTGTAGAATTTCATTTTTCTACTGTCACATCTCGTAAATTTGAGCCAATACTGCTATTTCCAAAACCTAATTCGAATTCAGATGTGTTGCCATGTGTATTTCAAGTTTCTGTGTTTCGTTCTTCAAACTTTGTCCATTCAATTGACATAATAATGATGAAGATCAACCAGGTTTGCAATTACACAGAAAGGATAACTCGGAAATGCTCATCAGAAACTTGCTAACATTGTACTATCCAATAAATGCCTTACCGACGCACTTCCATGCGATTATCTAAGCGATGTCGCCTGACAATCGTTGTCTTGCACAATAAAATCTCTGGCCGTTCTGTCACGGCCTGCTCGCAGGAACTTCCCAGATATGGTGAATTAATTTTAAGGCTTCTACTGCGATCTAAAAATCTATTTTTCTCCCCTACACAGCTAGATGAGTTGCTAACCTTACAGCACTTCCTCCAAGATGAGTTTGATTATTTGGAGTACCTTCAGAGAGGATAAATGACTCACTTCTACCTGGTAGCGTCCCAGATACTTGTTTTTTTTTTTTGTGCATTTTATGCTTTGGATCCGCCTTATATTTTTGTTCCCCCGTTTCGTCATGAATATTGCAGAATCTTCATGTGTGCGCCTGTTTACCAAGCCAAGCATACTGAAGGGTCTTCTTAGTTTACAGTGACTGGTTAGGAGTCTCTTTACTATTTGTAGGTTGTTTCTACCTAACCTGAAACAGTTCATGAAACGAAATTAGTTATAGTTCCCAAGAAATAGTTTGGCCTGCTTCAGTTTTGGTAGGTCTTTCTAGTTTTTGGATCTTTAAGCCTCGTCATCTATTTGGATTTCGTTTTTAATCTGTTTTCTATTATTCCGCAGCAGGGCTCTGACCCCATTAAAGAAGTCCTTGCGACTATTTTTGTTAGGCAGTCTGCCTGTACCCAATGTCGATAAGGTGAGTTACTACCGCAGGCAGTCCCTTTCCCTATGACTTATGCATTTACCGGACCCAGTTCCTTCCTTGGCAAATCTCATAATAGCTATCTAACCAGCACTTCCAACTGCTACATGTAATGGAGGGATATGATATTGAGCTCAATGACTTTATTCGCTTCTATCTGCATTTGTTAAAGCAATGATTTCCATTATCTCGATAGATCTGGGTTTTGTGTTTCAGGCTTTTTTTTAAGTTTAAATTAGCATTATTTGAAAGCAGTGAAGAATTTACAACGTTATCCTTTTTAACAATACTGAAATGGTTTCATATAGTGCCAATTTAGCAAGTACTTCACGCAAGCTAAGTTTACATATTTCTTAGTTCGTCCATATTAAAAAAAAAATAATGCTTCTTGACATTAATTAATTAAAGATTAAAAATTGAACATGTTTTGATGTGTTCTTCTTCTTTATTGACTATGTCCATGCTGCTCGATGATGCTTCTGTCTCCTAAACGAAGTTTTCTGTGTTTATTTTTAATTGCAAAAGTTAAAAAAATATGCCATTTTATCATTATTATTTAAAATTCTATCTTTTCAAGTTCATGCAAGTCTAATACTGTATTGTATTCTGCAACAGATTATTTATTTTTAAGGTACATTAAGGCACATAATAGACATAGAATAATATTAATATTTGTTTAACAACATCAACTACAACATCAATCATTTTACTCCAAGAGTAGTTTTTTTTTGTTGGTCATACCAAAACGTTTTGCTGGCATCAAAACTTAAACTTGCCTTCATTCATTACCGATTTGATAAGCCATCCCAATGCGAAGGATAAAAGTATCTGTGAGTGAGATAAAATCAAACTTGTAAATGTTTATTAACTTAAATCAATTAACATTATTTTCAACAAACAAAAAAATGCTTATAAAACTTACGTAAATGTTCTTTTATTTTAAGGGCGCCAATAAACAAACAAGCCAACTTGTCTCTTTGATAGCCGGCAGTGAAATTGGCGAACGAACAATATCCAAGTTATTTAACTTTGAAACAGACCACCATTCTATTCCTAAAAAGCGTGCCCAGATAGCTGATAACTCTTCAACAGAATTAGACAAAACAGATGAAAATGATGAACTATCCGCCGATTTTATTGAAGCAGAGTTGATAGCTCAAGCACAAAAGCAAACACCACAAGCCAGCCTTAGCAAACCTCCGGAGGCAAAAATAACCCAACTAAAGTCAGTTCTCGAATTAAACGGTTGTACGTTAACTAAACTCAAGCCATCAATTAAAAGTTCTCCCGGATCGCAAAAGAAAAAAGACGATGCACTTGAAGAAATGAAAGTCGATATAAAAGAAGAGCCTCTTGAAGAGGAAGGGTACAACCCTATGCATTTCGAACAATCGGAACCAAGAGATGATCACCAAGTTAGATGTAAAATGTGTCCTTTTAGTTGTGAGACAATTGAGGAGCAGGCTATTCATCAGTTGGAACATTTGACTGTTTCGGCTTGGAAGCTATCGGAGCGAAGAATTTTGAACAAAAGAATTCGTCGTGGACGCTTAATTATGGTTGAAGAGAAAAAATGCATTCGTTGTTTGAACTGCTGGCGAATATTTGCAGACAATAAGTCGATTCTTCAACATTGGTCCGAGGGCGATTGTGATTTCTTTTGTCAAATTTGCGGAAAAGAATTTGCCACGAGTCCGAAGATGCTCCGAGAGCATATTCCGGCTGCGCACGGAATCAGCTATAGATCGTCCAAGATTCTTCGTCCGCCCAGCTTAGTACCCAGAAAACCGATAAAAACTGAAAAATCACCTTTGAAGTCCACTCTGAAATCGCCAATAAAAATAGAACCATCATCACAAAGAAGCAAGCCTTCGCCTGTCAAAAATAAATCATCAAAACCTCCCCCCAATGGTTCACTGACGGTTAAAGTGGCTTGTAGTATTTGCTTGAAAGTATTTGCTAATTTCAAGGCTCGTAACTCGCACATGCGTGCCCATAAACACCCACCGTTCTTACCAGCTCGACCACCACCATCACTTAATGAAACTCTGATGGCTCTCAATCGTACTGATATGTTGCAGATCAAAGATGAACCCCTAGAAATCGATAACACTCTATTTCAAAGCATAAATCCGCAAGAAGCGGCTACCCCTTCGACTAGTAGAGCAGGTCCTGCATTCACTAAAATAAATCCAACAACAAAACACCCACGCCTAAAAGTCATTCCTACTCGAACTGGAGTACGAAAGAAAAATGTTCAAATGCATCCAAATCCTACCCCAGTTGTTGTTAAAACAGAACCAGGTATAATGTCTGCAGAGCCGCTGAAGGTGAAATCTCTTGTTGACTTACAGGACCCTGCTGTGTCTTCACAATTGCCTGAAGATTCTGATAGATTATTATTTGGGGAAACAGCGACACCAACGTCAGCACTAACGAGCCCTTCTTCCAATGGGGCTCCTTCAATCAATGGACTGAGCTTTGACTTCGGTGTTACCCCCAAGGATAACATGAACTATGGACAGATTTTCACATGCCATCCTTGTGGTTTAAAATTCAACTCGAAATTGGAGCTCTTTAGACACAAGAGAAAATGCTCGGCTAACAATTTGTTTCCATGCCAATTCTGCGAAAGACATTTCATAACTAGTGCAGATCTGCAAATGCACATCATGTTGCTGCACAAAAATAGCAATATTCAGTAACATTTTAAGAATGTTTAAGATTATTAGCATTTTGTTACCCAACATTTCTAATTAAGTAAAATTATGACTTTTATTTGTAAGTATTGAAAATAAACTTTTAAAAATAAGAGCAATATTGAGCTTAGCATAAATTGTACATAAATAAAATATTTTTTCTTTCTTATCCATTTGTGAGTGACTATTTTTGTTTGGTGGATTTTCAAATGATAATTTGAGAGCGTCTTGTCGGCAGGAATTGAGGGGACTTAGAATTTTTGTTTGATTAGATGATTTACATTTTATTCCTCACAAGAAGCAATAAATATCTCTGAAAATCAGTTTTGTTTTTAGGTACCAGACCTTCGGCAGGACAGTATACCGCGCTAACCACTACGCCATACAGTACTACGGTGAATAATGGTTAGTGCGTTGGACTGTCCAAGGTTAGAATCTCAATCACTAAAAAATGTTTGTCAGTGGTGGGCTGGCTCTTGCGAGTTAGGGAAAATTCTCCAAGAGTGTCTATTGTCATGAAAAGTGGTGCTCCTATTATCCGTTCAGGCACTAACATGAATTGTTGAATTGTAAGTCACTAAGTTAAGGTTCTCTACGAGCCGTAATTGCCTTTAATTTATTTAATTTAATTTTTTTTTATTAAGGCGATTTAAAACAAAAAAAAGCGTAGAGAACTGGAAATTGGTACAGTCCCTCATTTGTAGATTACAAATAAACTACTGCCTAAAGTCCCTGTCAAAAAAAGTTAAACATAAATATCGAAAAGGTCAGTCCCTTGCATCAGGTTCTGTTAACTATATTTATAATTTGATTCAATATTTTATCATATATCTCTGTTTGAAAAGTCACCTTTTTATCTGTGGAGGACGATGCATCCTGGACAATTTCAGCTTCAGTGGAGTCTTCGGTTCAGTCTTTCAGCTGAGATAGAAAATTATCTCTATAGGGTTCTTTTGAATGAAGGCGAACTTAACATCACTGTGAAGAAACCTGATTTTAGCAAAGATTCATTAGTTAGAACTGATTTACCTCCAAAAAGACTTTGACCTCTCTACTTTTTCGTATATCTAGTAACGGAGATGATATCGTTTTGGTCAAGGAACCTTGGGACTCAGGACTCTTGGGCAATACTGAAATTTTGATAACAACCAAACATACATTTCGGCTATGACCACTTGGGTCCTTTACTGACAGTCTGAACAGTTTCCTATAAATTTTTCAACTAATAAAAGAATTTTGATCAATGATATGAAAAACCAAAAAAAGGACCTTTACAGAAATATCAAAGTTAGTGTAAAGAAAAATTTAGGTTTATAAAGAGCATCTTCGAAAATCGACTATTTTTGGAAAAAAATGTGTTTCAGAGTGATCAATCAAGGTAGAAAGCGACGTTGAATGCTCTTCGGTATGATAAGGTAACTAGCTTTAACTTTGGTATTCAAGAAGGGGCGCAGAAAGGTTATGTACAGGTATCAAGTCACCTAGGGCTCAAAGAATTCCACCGTGTGACCACTGTTTCACAAAACCAAGTGGTGAGAACAAGTTGAAGAAGAGTAGAATCATGTGTCAAAGAAATGGTCTTAAAAACGTTGTCAGTGTAGATTAAAATATGGGAGTACTTGATAATCATTTCAATATTGTTCATAGTAAGAAAAAAAAAGAGGGCACCTTATAGTATATGTAAATGTGTCTTAATTTAAGAATACATTGAGCACGCACAAGCAAAAAGATTTAGCTGGTTTTATGTTAAAAGTCGCCAAGTAAAAATTGTGGTTGGTGAAGGTTAAAAAAAATAATAAATATACAAACGCCGCCGCAGATCCCGGATTTTTTAAAATAAAATGTAATTTTAAAAAATGACATCGTTGACAGTAACGGAAAAAATATAACTGCCTTTTATGACCTCCGTACAATCGTAGTCCAGCTTACTCCTTGTATGAACTTTCCGATGTAATCAATAAACTTGTAAACACCGGAAAATATAAGACGTCGTAAACGAACCGTACAAAATTTTTACGGAAATTCTTTTCCAACAAATCGTAAACATAACGATACAATGACGTCTATAATGTTTCACACTTTTTCAAAAGCATTTCAAATTAAAGTCGAACTGAATGCTGGGAACATCAAAAACAGAATTGTCTCTTTTTTTCAAATGGGTGAGGTAAGATATAATTTCAAAAAAAATAAAATGCACGACTGGATCGCACGAACTTGCTCTTATGTAAAAGTACTTTGGAATTTAAGATACATTTTATAAATTTAAAATGAATTTAAAATGAAATTGCCGTCTGATTTCTAGAAAAGTATAATTTATGCAAACAAACTTTAAAAAATCGTTTTATTATTAAATAAATACATTTTTTATATAAGAAATTTCTTTAAAATTTTTCAAAAAAAAATGTGGGATGCAAATTTTAAGTATTTAATAATATTGATTTTAGGAAATAATTTCAAAAAATAATCGTTCATTGGTTTTGAAGATATTGATTTTTCAAAAAAATTTTTTTTTCAAAAAAACCCAACAAATAATTTTTTGAATATTTTTATATACAATATTATTTTAAACTTTGGGGGACTCCTGCCGAAAATTTTTGGTTAAAATCGTTAGAGCCGTTAATGAGAAAGTCGAAAATCAAAAAAACGGTTTTATGACAGGTACCGTTAATAACATTTTGCCCCTCATTTTTTTTTTACCAAAACATAGTCCATGTCCATAATATCACACCTAATTTTTTGTATCAAAATCGTTAGAGCCGTTTTCGAGATAAATAAGATTTTGCATTACGGGTGTATGGGGGGTACCTTTAGTTTTAGAGCTAAAAAAAAAATTTCAATTTCCCCTCTAGGGAATCACCGAAGACCCATAACTACCGAGTTTGAAGAAAATAGGTCCACTCCAGTGGCTTAGGCTCTAGATCGAGGTACAGACATACAGACATACAGACAGACAGACAGACAGACGGAATTCTCAGACCCACTTTTTTCGTCTTCGCTATCATCGTAATGTCAACTTTGATCAAAATCTCGAGTTCGATTTTTTTTCCAAATGCAGAACTTGCACTATAGTACCTATATCGCAAGTAAAAAGATGGGAAAATAACATTTTACAATATTGTTTTTTTAGAATCTTGAAAAAAATAATCAAAGCAAACGACCATCGCTAATGGATTTTCATCTTTTGAACTTGGGCAGTTATAAGACGTTCATGAAGAGTGTCGGAAACTTTATAATTTTTCATCGTTGCATGAATGACCTTACTATGTAAACATCACGAAAAACCGACAAGACAATTTTATTAAATCAAAAATTGAGAATTTTTACAAGGATTTGTGGCCGTAGGGTATATAGGCGCACCAGTTTCTCGCTTTTATCGCGGACCAGCTTTTCGGTGCATTCTTGCCGATTCTCATAACCAGCTTGTTTCCAGCTGGTGTTAGTCACGGTCAATATCCAGATTTTAAAGCCCATATTTGTATTTCAGTCATCATAGTCCTTGAATTTGAGGAACTATTATGCATTTCTTTCGCCACCGATAGTACAAGCACTCATGGAATTATAAAGTTGCGTTCATTTAAATACCACTATTAAGAAATTAAAAATTAATTCCTGTAAATTCTGGTTTAAGCTGAAAGCTTACTTGGTTTTATTTTCTAATTCATTCATTCAAATATAGGAAGATATAGTTTGTAATTCTATACTCTGAGCCCTTTCCTATCGAAATACATCCTGATTTATTGGGAAGAGTGAGTGTAAATTGCACCTCAAGATCACGGCGATGGGCCCGAAATAATATTCAAACATTAATGAAATAAAATGCACGACTGGGTCGCACGAACTTGCTCCTATGTAATAGACTAGAAATTTTAAAAACGGGTGTTATTAAAGAAAACTGTTCATAAGGATAAAATTAATTTTTAAATACTTTTAGTAGTAAGAGACAAAAACAGAATGCTATCCAAATATGAATTTACGCAAGAACAAAAATTATAAGTCGTTGTAGTGGTTTCTTAAAAAAAACTTTTATATACAAACTTTTTAAAAGCTTTTTAAGAAAAAATTTTGGTACGCCAATTTAAAGTTTTTATTATTGTTTGAATAAGAATTAAATTTAAAAAAAAAATCGAACCGTTTCTGAGATATCGAATTTTCAAAAAAAGAAAAAATAGAATAGTTTTATACTTTTTAGAAGCTTCTCTGTAAAAATTTTCAATAAGATCCGTTATGTGGATAGTGAGAAATTCAAAATTCGAAAAAATTGTTCTATGGTAGGTGCAAGCTGTAATCTTAATTTCAAATTTTTTTTTATTAAATTAAAGATCGTAAAAATTAATTGAAAGAAAAAAAAAACTATAAAAATTCTAGGCGCCGTTTTCGAAAAAAATACGATTTTTGAAAAAAAAATTGTTTAATTTTTTAGCATTTGTATGGTACGTACCTTTATTTTTAGGTAAAATAAAAAATTTTTTTTTATTTATAAAGTTTAAAAAAATCTAGCATGGGGTTTTCGAAATATTGAGTTTTGAAAAAAAAAAATTGAAGTTTTTTTTAAAAATCCAAAAAAATTTTTTTTTGAAAATTTGAGTACCTACACAATTTTATTTATGTTTTTAGGGAGCTTTAGCAAAAAAAAAATGATCAAAATCGGTTGTACTGTTTTGAGAAAATCAAAAGCAAAAACATGGCTCCATGGGGGTTACCCTCAATAACCATTTTGCGGAAAATTTTTATCAACCATTACCTAGCTTTAATTAAATTAAATTTTTTTGTATTTCTATTTTTAAAATCTGTCGAACAGTTTTTGAGAAAAAAAATTGTTTATAAGATTTCGAAAAAAATCGTATGGCAGGAATCTTTAAAAAAAAAGAAAAAAACGTGTGGGGGGAAAAATTAAAAATGATATCTACCAAGTTTAAAAAAAATCGGCCGAGCCGTTTAACCTGTAGTCGAACAGACAGACATACAGAATTGCGAGACCCACTTTTTTAGTCCTCGCTATCATCGTAATGTCAACTTTAATCAAAATCTCGAGTTCGATTTTTTTTTACGAATGGATAACTTGCCTTATAGTACCTATAAGTTGCAAATAAAAAATTGATTTGGCAAAATAAATGACTCACAATTTGACACATATAAGTTCAAGAATTTGGTCCCAATCGCATTTCAAATTTTGAAAATCCCTATTGGCAAATCCTTTATATGGGTGTTCATTAATTTTGTATATATTCTAAGAGCTAAATCATTCTACAGTAAGATCTCTAATGTTGACATCATTTTTCGGGGCCTACTTTGGTCTCCTGACCCATGTTAACGAAAACTGCTCTGTTAATACGAATGGTAAAAACTTCGTTTAATGTTGTTTTTAATTGGCATTCCGGAATCCGGAAGCCTTCTAGGCTCTTCTGCGAAAAAATGACTATTCTGATTCTGAAAAGAAGAGACATTTGCTTCTGGATTTGAAATCAGAATCAAAACCAGGAGCACTCACACATTCACATCGACAATCGTGATTCTTTCAACAAACATTATTTTTGATTTTAAAATGGAAAACATTGTCCAAAATGGACCTTTCACATATACATACAATCAAAACAAACTTCAGAATCAAAAAAGTGGTCAGTTGGGATCCCGGATCGGAGAGAGATTCCGGATTACCAAATAAAAGCGACATAAGACTTTATTTTAAGAAGATATACAACTGCGTTTAAATAAAGTTAATCAGACCTATCACGAATTCCATAGTAATCGGAAACTTGTTACGAATTCCGAAAAAAACTATCACAAAATCCAACGTAGTGGAAAATCTCATACAAATTGTCAATACGAACGGATTTCGTGATAGCTTTTTTCGGGATTCGTAAAAGTTTGCGATTACGATGAAATTCGTGATAGGGTTGAATATCTTGTAACAAAAATCAATAAGAAGTTTGACTAATTGTCAAAACCTTCATTGCTTTACCCTGTTTCTTAAAAGTTCTTTGTTAGGTTTGGGGTATTAGGGCCTATTTTCCAAACCAAAATTGCATACAAGATAAAAAAAAATTAATTGATTAATTCAATTTTTGTAGAAACGCTGTGTTTACAAACCAAAGATACGCAAATATAATTTTCTTTCATGGGATGTGGAATGGGAATTCGACTAGTGCGCGACAACTATATCATGAACTTTCTCCTAACCGACGACATCCTAGTGAAGGACTGTTTGAAATTATGCATTGTAGACTACGAGAGACGGCATCATTTTAAGTTACAAGAATCGCAGGAGCTAAACGAGTAAGAATTATTTTAGCTGGTGAAAGAATATTGGAAACTTTTACAACTGATCCACCAATGAACATCTCAAATGTTCCAGACAAACAATTTCTAGTGACCTGCATGGATAAAATCTTACCATACACCCATTCAAAAACTGCTTCTCGATGATTTAAAAAAGAGGCCGGAGTTTTTTAACTGGTTGTTGGAGCGGAGCGAGTTTATTTGTATGCCTTGGACGGACGAACCTCGATTTACAAGAGATGGGATCAGCAATGTTCACAACCTTGAACATGTGTAATTGGAAACCATTTATTCGGCCACTTAAAACTATCAATCAATATTCGCCGTGAAATTCAAAAACGGGCTCTAGCATCATAAACCTCACAAAATACATTTGTATTCGTAGCTTAAAGTAAATTAATTAATTCATTAAAGTAGTTCATAGAATAAAGTAGTTAAAAATATTTCTTTTTGAAATTTTACCTGGGTTTTTCCGCAAAATTTGTTATTGATTTTTGATATTGTTAAGTTTATTAAAAAAAAATTGTAAAATTTTAGGTTTATTACGTATTTTCTGAAAATAAAATGCACGACTGCGTCGCACGAACTTGCTCTTTTGTAAAAGACTAAGAATTTCAAAAATGCTCCTAAGTAGTATAAAATTAATTTTTTATACGACAAAAACACCCCCTGTAGTAGTTGGAGCTAGAAACCATGTGATTTACTCAAAAATAAGTTTATGGAAGAACAAAACTTATAAGTGATTGTAGTGGTTTCTTAAAAAAATAAGCTTTTATATAAGAAATTTTTAAAACATTTTTAATTTTAATTAAATTTCCAAAAAAATATATCGAACTTCAAAAAAAAAAAAAAAAATTTACTTCTTTTTTCAAAAATTCAAAAAAAATTCTAGGTGTCATTTTCGAGAAAAATACGATTTTCGAATACCATTTTTTTGAATTTGTATGGTGGGTACCGTTAATTTCAGGTAAAATACAATTTTTCTTACATCTTTTAGATTATATTAAAAAAATTGTATTTATCAAGTTTAAAAAAATCGAGCATGGGGTTTTCGAAATATTGAGTTTTGAAAAAAAAATTTTTTTAAATTGAAAAAATATTTTTTTTTCAACACACAATAATTAAATTAAAAATTAATTACAATATTTTGAAAAAAATCGTATGGCAGGTACCGTTTTTTTTTATCTTAAAAAAAAAGAAAAAAACAGATAGAATTGCGAGACGCACTTTTTTCGTCTTCGCTATCATCGTAATGTCAACCAACTTTGATCAAAACAAAAATTCAACAATTGAAATTACATTGGGACAATGATTTTAAAACAAATAAAAATAACAATTTCAATTTAGCAAGAAATTGTTCACCTCTTCTAATCTGGCTGTGACCTTTAAGGCCTGTATTCGTTCACGGCTCGAGTACAATTCTCATATTTGGGCAGGTACTTAAATAACTCCATTGATTCTCTGGGATAGAATCTAAAAAGAGCTTTAAAAATGATAGAAATATAACAGAAGCATTTGAAAATCCTGGGCACCGCCGCAATGTTTCTTGTTTTTCATTATTTTACCGTTATTTTTATAAACGGTGTTCTATTGAAATAGTCAGTTGCATTCTTCTTCTCCCACAATTTAACCGTAATACTCGCGCTTCAGGCAGTGCCCATCAGTTTATCATTGAGCCCAACTTCTGACGTACTGTTAAATTCAGAGAATGTGAAATGCTTCACCCGACTCAATATTTCCCTCCCACTATGATCTTCAGATATTCAAAACCAATATGAATCAGTATCTCCTTTTAAATGCTCTCCAACTTTCTTAAAACGCCTGCACTGTGTTCTAACATTTAAATGGTAGTCACTGACGCAAAATTCTAGTTAAATTAGTACGATGTTAAAGCTGTTTCAGTATGAAACTAGGTTAAAACAACGATTTTGCAAATTTTAACCGAATATAGCATCATACTTCCTCTACCCTTTTACTAAAGTTATGTATTTTGTTCTTTTAGTATCGTGCTAACTTCAGATGAGAGATGACTCTTTCACATTAACCAATATCAAAAAGGGTCTGTTTACTTAGTTTTTTGCACGAACTGTCTTTGTTTTAGGTTTGTTCAGAAGCAATTTATTAAGAAAATTGCTTTAGTACGATACTAGTTAGAAAATGTATAAGAACGAGTTAGTAAACTACTTTAGAATTAGCAAAGTGTTAAGTAGTATCATATTAATACCTTAACAATAGGCTGTTTAAAACTTTGCGTCAGTGCCTTTAGTGCGCCAAAAATTATAAAAAAAAATCATATCACAAAATACTTAGGGGACACCCTGTAAAGTGAATACTAACACTAAATGTAACGCTTTAACATATCATATATGAATAAAACAATTATTGAGAAGCAAACAAATTTTCCACTATATTTCTATGTTTAAAAAAATTAAAATCTACTTACTTGAAATGATTCTTCAGCTAGATTATTGAGTTTGTTTCCCCTCAAACTCAGATGCTCTAGCTCATCCAAATTCATAAAGGCTCTTCTTTCGATTTTCTCAATTTTATTGTCATCTAAATAAAGTTCTCGAAGTGCCTGAAAATTAAGTTCACTTTTGTTATTCTATTAATTTTACAATGCACTTAATATAGGACCTACCTCTAAGTCGAAGAATGTATGCTGAGATATACTTCCTAGATGATTGAACCTTAAAGAAATTTCTTCTAATTTCGAATGAATGTCTCCCTTTACCAATGCAAAAAATCATTAGATTATTTGATGTTTTTGTTAAAAAAAACTTTACCTGAAATGTGCCCTTCATTACTTGCTCGATACGGTTATCATGTAATTCCAGCAAACGTAAATTTTTCAAAAAATGAAAACTTGTATCTGTCATACTGGTTATCTTGTTATTGCTAAAGTCAAGTTCCTGAAGAGATGTCAAGTGTCTCAAAGCTTCTGCTGGTAATGAACTTCCAGAGTAACCATGGGAGATTTTAAAAGAAATTAACGAGTGTCCAATCTGAAAGGGGACACAACTATAAAAATGGAATATGTCAAAATAGTCTCAGGGATCAATAACCTCTGTAAATGCTTCATTCTCAATAGTTCCAATACTATTTTCACTAAAGTCCAACCTCTTCAATCCACGGACATGTTTAAAAGCATGCGACTGTACAGTTTGCAGACCACCTCTTGTTATTTGCAGATCTTCCAATTCCACACCGAAGTCCACAAAGTCATCGGGGCCAAGGGATTGGCCACTCATGCGAGATATCGACAATGATCTCATGTTTCTCATTCTGGTCATACTTGTAGAGAATAAATAAAAGACATTATAGCCAGTTAATTGTGAAATCAAATTACTTGCGTAGAGCTTGCAAATTGGTCGGATCGTTCTTGTCACCACTCAAATCTAGTTTCAGAAGCGTGTACTGGATAGCATTGAACATTTCGGCTGGTGCTGTTAGCTTAACTTTATTGTCACGCATGCTTATTACCCTTGAAGGTGGAGAAGTAAAAGTTTGAATTATTGAAATTAGATATCGAATTAAGAATGAAGTAGAAATTCTGTCTAATTTTTTCTGTTCATTCGTTTCTTAAGTTTGAAAAAATACATAAGGACAATATCTATTTTGAAAACAGAAAAACTTGAATCAAAAACGACACAATGATATAGCTGATAGTTGCGAATATAGTACAACACTGGTCTCACCTCAAGACATCAAAGTTGTTGAAAAGTTTGTTTGGCAAATCTGTGAGGTTGTTTCCCGATAGATCCAAAATTTGAAGAGTATTTACCAAACTGTCAAACGCTACTGGAGAAATGTTCGTCAAACCGCAATACCTCATATAAATCTCTCGAATTTTGGCTGGCTTAAACGCATCTTCCTAAGAGTATAAAAAAAAAACATAAACTTGTGTTTTGTGTCATAACTAAATAAATTTTACAAACGCTTTTACCTTCAAAGTATGAATGGGGTTTCCATCAAAGAATGTTCGATTTACGGTGTCAAAATTTTGAAACGAGTTCGGCCGCAATATATCAATATGATTGTATTCCAAATGTAAGCTATCTAAATTGAGCTTCGCAGAAGATTTAGTGCCATAGGTTTCATTACCACACATTGACCAAATAACATTATGCGACATGTCTAGAGTTTTGAGACTCTTTAACGGAGCCAATGCATCGTAAGGGATTTCCGAAAAAATGTTATCGGTCAAAATCAATTTCATAAGCCTGGGCATTCCATCTCGAAAGACAGTCGGATCGATTTCGTAAAGATTATTTCCGCTCAAATCAAGGGTCTCTAGAATCAGAAGCCCTGAAAAACTGTGCGATTGTAACATAGAAATACAATTATCCTTTAGAATGAGTGATTGTAAGGAATCTTCAAGTCCTCGGAAGGAGTCGTGATGAATGTGTGTTATGTGATTGTATCCTAAATCAAGGTGTCGAAGTTTTTGTAGATGACGAAAAGACTTTGAAGGAATTTCAACTAAGTCGTTCTGGGGCAATATTAATTCCCAAAGAGATCTCTCCAGACCAGTAAAGGCATCATCGGGAATTTCGGTTAAATGGTTTCCGAATATTTTCAAACGGTACATTCCTTTTGAACAATAAAAAAAATATTCAGCTCCAAATAGAAAGAAATGTAATATCTTACCTGTCGATTGCAGAAAATAAGGCTCGAGCTCTCGTAATCCAGTGTTTTCCATGTGCAGCATAAAAACCTTTTTCAAAAATCATTTTTAATTTTCTTTTAAAAGAAAACAATGCATTTGGTTACCTTCGATTGATTGACCATTTTTGGCAAAGCTGGAAGTGGTACATTTCGGCAGTAGACTATTCCTAGATCTGTAGACGACTTTGAACATGTGCATAGGGGATTGAAGGTGCAGGGCGGATAATGCATTTCTTCCATTTCACGAATAAACGCTGCTCTGGTCAGAGAAGCCCATATCATTAGCGTAATTGAGACAATAAGAATGGTGTAGCCGATTTTGAATATTATTTCCGATCCCTGTTAAGTAAGATTTAAAAATATGTATGTCCTGGTAGCTGTAGCTTTAAATTGTATTATTTTGTGATTAATTACACTGTAATAAATATAATAATAAATAATAATAATGTATTGTTAGAAATTAAAACCTATTTTTCTATCGTCGGGTTTCTAGCATTTAAATTCTCTTTAACAGCATACTTTACTTTCATAAGGAGTAATTTTATTGATCGGTTTGTGTGTAAAATTTGGAATTTAATTGCTCCAAAGTAGGTAAGACAATTTTCTCAAAAAAAGGTAAAAATCTTTCGGTATGAACTTTTTATGCTGAAAACCACGAAGGCAATTTTATTGCAATGACCTTTAATGAAAATTGTCAGAGCTGTTTCGTAAAAACTTAGAAAAAAAAATAATATTTGAATAGCAGCTACACGTTCTAGTTTTTTTCTTTATAATTCACACCCGCTCAAGGTTGTATTGTGAGACCTTTATAATGTTCAACATAAACATAGCACGAGCGATGGGGTAATTAGGGATGGGGGGAAGAAGATATCGATGAACGTTGGTCTTGAATGCTTGCAAATTTAAACTTCAAGGGAGGAAAACCGTGCAGGGTAAATTGTTCCGTAATCGTATTGTGCGACTGAAAAAAAAACGAATCTTTGTATTTGACGGTACGTCCAAAATTAGGCTCGATGGTGAACAGCCCAACTAACATACTCTCCAGAGCTTAGCTCTTGAAATCTGAAAAAAACTCTCATACAACTCTTTTATATCCCATTGCTATACTAAAGTATTAATATCTTGTTATGAAACTCAACTGGATGTCATAACACTTTTATTTTAAGAGTTAAACACTTTTCCAGCTTAAAAGAACTTAAATCTTATAGTAAAACTATTTTCTCTTCTTGTAGTTAGATTATAAAAAGGTATAGTCTTATAAGAATCCCTTTCTGAAAACTGAGCTCTAAATATGTCCAAATAATCTCATAACAAGTCATATTTAAGAGTAAAGTTATTTGTATACCACTTTGAAAATTCTAAAAGCATTTGAGTTTAAATCCTCCTATATGAAGAAACAATTTGGAGTTCAAAGAATATAAGCTTTGCAGTAAGATCCTTATAAGATCCTTAATGCAACAAGCACAACTATTCACAAACTTCAGTTTTCTGATGTCAACATTCTTCTCTCACTCGCACGTAAGTACACATAAATCATAAAGAAGCGTCTAAGATCCTATAGAAAGAATAAAGATGTTACTAGAAGAGTTAGTGCCGCGTCAGCAGCAGCCATATTCCTATACACAAGCAAAGAAGTTGCCTGTACATTTGAGGGTTACCATAACTTAAAAAATTATGATCTCGATAAAATAACTTGGCTGTGGCACTGACTTAAAATTTATTAGATGGCATTTTTAAGTTTACATTTAGCATTGTTGTGATTATACATAGAAAGTATAAAATATATGGTGTAACTTTTTTTCAATTTAAACTAAATACATTAACATCTTGGGATTTTATTGCTACTGCCATTTTTTCATTCAAAATTAACAAAAAAAATGTATTCTTTATGTTGCATTACACGAGTAGAAATTTTTTGTGACAAGAGTAATAGAAGAAAATTACAGAGAATATGAGATTTTATTACTCTTGTAAATGCAGCATAAGACTCTCAGTGTGTAATTTGGAATATTTTATATTAAATTTGACCTTTCCTGTTTCCTATTTACTCTCACAAGCAAATGACCCATGACCTAAATAAGAACAAAACAAATTTCAAAGTTAATTTTGATTTTATTTGCTTACGAAAGAAATATATGGTAACCCTATTTCCGATAAGGGTTATAAATAAAATAATTAACATATAATACTTGATAGACTTACAAAATAAATGCTATATCAAGCCTAACAGTTTGTTGGCATAGCAAATCATGTATACACACAAACTTAAAAAGTATTTTGTTTCATTCTTTATTAAGTTAACAAATATTCTCTTCTCTTTTTATCACCTCTTATTGGAAGAGACGCTTTCTCATAATAGGATTTTGCCGATCTCTATTAGAGCCTTAGAAGTGCCATTTTAATATAAACGTGCATCTGTCATCCCATAAAGAAACTTCTGTTGCTACTATGAGTAGGAAGAGCCTCTCATAATTAGGCCATTTAAGGCTTTTAACAGTTTTAAAAGAATCTCGTAGTATTCTTTAAGATTACTTTCAGCTCCTCTTACCTAATCTAGTTGAACTCTTGGAGAATCTTATGAGATGAAAAATGTTACTTGGGAGATCAGTATTCTTAATTTCTTAACGAAACGGGCATCACGGGTGAACTGATTGAGAGGAGGAATGCAACCGGCTACTTTTAGTGAACATTGCTTGTGAAAGAAGCGTTAAAACAAAAAAAGGCAAGAAACATTCCGACGGTATCAAGAGATAGAAATGATTACATGATAGTTCTGTTTCCTATCGCCCTATAAATTGTAGTCAGATCAGAAGTGGTGAAAAATTTCTTACAGCGATATAGAAATCCTAAGCATTCAGCAGCGTTTTTGGAGGTCATTAGAATGTGGTTATTCCATGATCCATGATGATCGTCGTTGACACACAAACCGAGTATTGAGAGTTTTTCGGCTTCTTGGATGCAAGTGCATTCTGCTTCAAAGACAAAAGATGCAATCGCAAGCATTTTCGATAAGAGAGCCAGGTGTCAAGCTCTATCAAATGCCTTAGAAATATCAAGCACAATAATCTTACTTTCTCTAAAACAATGTAGAGTGCGAAAGTCGTCTTGCCGGTCATTCAGAAATATTCGATGTTGGAGATATTTATTGAGCTGATAATTTATCAGCGATTCAATGACCTTGAAAAGAAGGAACGTAAGTGCAATTGGTTGATAGGAGAAGGGGAAGGAAGGGTCACCTTTTTTAGGAACAAGCTGGAAAAATGTTGTTTTTCATTTTCTAAGAAAAAATAAAATAAATTGTACTTATAGAAAATTTATCCGCCAACCGTTAAACGGAATCACACTATTCGCCATAACTTTTTTCTTGCGACTTACACTTAGGTATTGTTTCGAACATAGCTATATACTCCTACAGTGCCATCTGTTGGAAAATTGCATATCATATGTATGCATGTCATATGTATTTCCCCTTATTCTAAACAACTAGAATATTCTAAGACGAGAACCTTCTCGATTTAGTTTCGAGAACAACGAATTTGAGTATATAAGGGAGGAGTGTTCACGTTAAGCGGACACAGTCTATTTTTGATTATGAAAGTGTGCAAAAGTTTTGCTTATTGGATTGTGGAAAGTGTTATTAAACAAGTGTGATTTAAATTTAAATAAAAGTATTTGAGTTGATTATAAATTGAGATTTGATTGAGAAATACTAAAAAGAGTAATAAGTTTTATTTAACGAACCTAGTAAAAATATTACAGTATTATAAGACAAGTTATGCATTCCTACAAAAAATCGAACTCGAGATTTTGATCAAAGTGGACATTACGATGATAACGAAGACCCAAAAAAGTTGGTCCCGCGATTATGTGTGTTTGTTCGACTACAGCCTAAACGGCTCGGCCGATTTTCTTTAAACTTAGTAGATATTATCATTTTAAATTGTTTCCCCTCAAACTTTTTTTCTTTTTTTTAAGACCAAAAATAACGGTACCTGCCATACGATTTTTTATTTAATTTTATAAATATTTTTTTTTCTCAAAACCAGTTCGACAGATTTTAAAAAAAGTACTAAATATTTCATTTGGTTGATGCTAGGTAATGGTTGAAAAACAATTTTGCGAAAATGGTTATTAATGGCAAGTTCGTACGACCCAGTCGTGCATTTTATTTTATGTTTAATTCGCAAACATTTGCAGCTTAAGAATTTTAACCAAGCTGAAAGTTTCGTTTTGTTCATTCACATGCTTCGGGCTTGGTTGCTTTAGCTCAAACTGATATAGCTACATTTATGTACATTATACGAGTATAGACCGGAATGCAGTCCACGAATACTAAGCCCACAATTCTTATTGTAATCTTATTTTAAACATTCAGTTGCAAAGAATAATCAAAGTAAATCATTAGAGCCATTTTCTACACAAAATAAAAATTTAAGGTTCAATTAGATCAGCAGCGGATGATGATAAAAGTATTCCTTAGAAATAACTTATAACAAAATAAAAGATGTATTAATCTCAAATAGCTTAGGAGAGTTATTTCCTAAGCAAGAATTTGATAAAAAGAAATTCCCAGATCTCTAGAAATTTTATGATGCTATTATGGACTGCACTGAAGCAAATTTTATCTCAGAAGTCCAAATGTGGAGACAATGGATATGCTTTCTTAGTTATTAATTTTAAATTACAATTTTAAAACGCAAAATTAAATTATTTTGAAACTCTAAACATGCAGGTAATCAATGACAAAATATTTAAAGATTTTAACACGATCTTACGAGTTTTGGCAATATTACCCGTGAGAATTGCAACTTCTGCAACATCATTTTCTATCTTAAGGAAAATAAAAACCTATCTTCGAAATTCTGTGGCCCTGGAGTGTCCGAATTATCTTGCTTCATACGAGTTTATTCCACCTAATTCATTATTTCAAATTTATGAAAGTCATATAAATAATATTCAAATAGTTTCAAATAATTTAGATTCGAATTCTTTTATTGTTGTATTAGGTGATTTTAATCTACCGAGTATCAATTGGTTGTATTCTGATGAAGAAAAATGTATTTATCCTTTTAACGTTACAAAGGACGTTGAATATACTGTACTGATTCTATGTATGCTATGAATTTTCAACAAATCAATTGGATTTATAATTCTATTGGTAGAATGTTAGATTTAGTTTTCGTTCATCAAGATATTGAATGTTCTGTTTCTGAAGCGTCATTTTCTCTTTTAAATAATAGTGTGCTCTTAATTTATGTTTAAATTTTGGAATTTTAAATCAATTAACTATAACTAATTATAATAATGCCATATATGATTTTGCTAAAGCCGATTACGTGTCTCTAAATAATTTTATATCTTCTATAGACTGGGAACATATTCTGTCTGTACCTAGTCTTGATAGTACATACGATGTTTTCTGTGATGTGATTGAATCAGCCTTTTCTAGGTTTGTGCCAATAAGAGTATTTAGAAAACAAAATCGACCTGTGTGGTTTAATAAGCAGTTAGTTAATTTAAAACGTGCCATGACAAAAATGTATAAGAAGAGCAGAATAAATTCTTCATATCAGGGCAGTTTCTATCAAATACGAAAAGAATATGAACACTTAAAAAAATTTCTTTATAGTCAATATGTTTGGTCTCTTGAATCTAAAATCAAGCGAAATTCTAAAGCGTTTTGGACATTTATAAACACTAAAAAAAAATCTGTTGGTTTACCTTCTGACATGGAGTTGGATGGCGTTGTTGGCGATAGTTTAAATGTTACTCGTATTTGTGATATGTTTGCCTCATTTTTCCAGTCTAATTTTGTTAACCGTTACATTGATTGTTCAGTTTTGCCTGTTTGTCAAACCATAACTGACTTAGGTCATCTTTTTATTACTAAAAATGAAATTTTTTGTGAATTGTCTTCTCTTACTTCTAGTACTAATGTTGCACCAGATAATATTCCTCCTATTTTCTTAAAATTGTGTAAGAACGGTCTTATCAACCCGCTATTTATTTTGTTCAATAAGTCCTTGAGTTATGGTGAATTTCTTGATAAATGGAAGTGGTCTTTCATTTCTCCTGTACATAAATCCGGTTCGAAAAGAATAATAAGTAACTATAGGCCAATAGCAAAACTTCAAATAATTCCTAAAATTTTTGAAGCTATTAGGTGCGTTTTATTATTCACAAATCTATCTGGATCCGGATTAAGTTTTAACATGTATTACAAAAACAATTTGGGATCCTGTTTTCTATCGGGATCTATTTCAAAGATCCAAAGATTAGTTATAACACTGGCGAGTAGATGGCTTTTATGATAAGGTAGTGTAAGCTATAGTGTAAAGAAAAAAGACAAGATATAATTTAAAATTTCCAAACCCAAGGATAAAAAGAGACGGGCTTATAACACTGCTGTTTTATTTTCAAGGCAAGATCCCGATCCGGATCCAGATAGATCTGTGGATAATAAAACGCACCTATTATTAAAAGAAAGTTATATTTTTTTTTTTTGTTTTTTTTTTTATAATCTACCCGCGCTCAAGGGATTATGATTACCCTTTAAATGTTTCAACACAGCGCGGGCGTGAAGTTAATGAAGAGAAAAAAGGATAGGAAAGATGTGTGGCACGATGTTCTGAGACTGTTGGTGGTTGTCTCAGATATTTTTATCTCCAGGGATGGCGGCTGAGCTAAAGCGGAGAAATGCCGTGTCTTATTTCTATGTCGCTTATAATTCACATTATTTTATTCGTGTTCATCCTTGTTGGGTATACTAGTTTAACTCAATTACATGTTGTTAGTGTTATGCCTGAATAACATGTAATGAGTAAATCGGCAACCCATTGATGACAATTTTTAGAAGACTTTTAATGGAATTAAAGCGACATAGACGACGGCAGGGATCGAACCTGTCATCATGAGGTTGACAGGCGAGCACACATCCATCGCGCCACGGCCACCCCCTATATACTTTAGTTCGCAATAATATTTCTGATTTCCAACACGGATTTGTAAGCGGTAGGTCAACTTTGACGAACTTGACTATCCATACAAATTTTTGTTTATGTGCATTAGAAAATAGATATCAAGTCGACTCGATATATACTGATTTCTCTAAAGCTTTTGACTGCGTTCAACATAACGTTCTTATAAAAAAACTGGAGTTTTTGGGTTTCCATTCAAATTTGCTATCATGGCTTGGTAGTTATCTTACGGGAAGAAAGCAATAGGAAATAGTAAATTTTTCTGGTGTTCCGCAAGGAAGTCACCTTGGTCCGCTTTTGTTTCTCTTGTTTATAAACGACCTTCCAAATCATGTTATGCATTCCAATGTTCTTTTATATGCTGATAATCTCAAAATTTACAAAGAGATAAACTCTTTATCCGATGCTCAATGCCTTCAGTGACTTAAATAAAATATCTGTTTGGTGTGATTACAATGGTTTGTATTTTAATGTCAAGAAGTGTTCCGTATTAACTATATACAGAATTTTATGTCCTGTTTTATTCGAGTACAGTATTTGGAACATGTATCTTAATAGAGTGTCTAGGCAAAAAGACCTTGGCGTTATATTCGATGAACATATAAAATTTACCTGGCATTATGATTATATAATATCTAAATCAAACTCGATGTTAGGTTTCATATTTCGGAATGCAAATGAATTTAAAGATCCATACACTCTAAAGTCCCTTTATGTGTCTTTAAAACGTTCTTTTCTTGAGTATTGTTGTGTTGTTTGGAGTCCGTTTTATGATAATGCTCGTCTACGCATTGAAAGAGTCCAAAAACGTTTTACTAAATTTGCTGTTTGCTGGTCTATGAGACCATCATATGAAGCTAGATGTGGCTTAATCAATTTAAAGCCACTCAGCTTACGTCGTGAATATTTTTCTGCTCTTTTTGCACATGATGTTTTGACCTGCCACATTCAATGTTCAGAATTACTTTCTTTATTTAAATTATACGCTCCTATTCGACAGCTTAGGCTTAGAACAGGTGATTTTCTACACATTCCAGCACATAGAACAAAAACAATCTATGGTTTTAATGATCCTATTACTATGTCTTCGTTAAATTATAATAAATATGAGGACGTAATCGATTTTAATATAACAAGATTTACATGTAAGAATTTGATTTTTAATAATTTTTTAAGGATATATTATTTGTTAAATTATTCAATTTTATTATTATATAAACCTATTGTTTAATCTATTAAAGTTTATGTACTTGATGGATATTGTAAATAAATAAATAAACAATACTCCTGAGTCAGTTGGATCTTGTAGGGGTGTAGACCCAAGCCCCGACACAAAATTCGCCAAGTCTACGTAACGTTTGTAATAACGAAATCTCACTTTGATAGTAAAGTTTTAGTATTTGAAGGTGCTCTTCAATAGTGTAACTTGCCAAGGTGATTTTTCATCAGTAATTGAATCATAGAGTAAACATAATACTACTAAAAATATTTTAATATTAAACTTGGTTAAAACGACGATTTTGCAAATTTTGTTCGAATATAGCATCATATTTTCTCTACCTTTTTATTATAGTTAAAATTATCGAATACATATTTTATTTTTTTTAATATCGTGCTATTTACAAAAGCCACAAAAGGTACTCGTATCTTTACTTAGTTTTTTGCATGAACTGTCATAATTTTGGGTGTGTTCAGAAGAAATTTATTAAGAAAATTGCTTTAGTACGATATTACTTACAAAATGTTTAAAATTAAGAATGATTTAGTAAACTACTTTAAAGTTAGTAAATTGTTAAGTAGTATCATACCTTAATAATAGGCTGTTTAACATTCTGCGCCAATAAAATAAAACCGAATAAAGTAGAGGCATTGGGTGGTATGCAGAAAGCTTTATCTCAGTCTCAAATCTCACTTTCTTGAGCAATTGCTAGCTTTCGTATGCAGAATAATTCTGAGACCAGCTTTCTGCACACCACCCATTGTGTTTTGTAATTAGTTCTACCCATAGGGCAAATGCGGCCAAATCCCGCATACGGAAAGATTGTGTCAATCAATAAAATGTCGTGTGGATTTACTCATCACATACGACGTTTATATCTTTTCTGTCTTATAAACAATAAAATCAAACGGTTTTTGCAGAGTGCATCATTATTTTTCATAATCATAAATCAAGCTCAAAGATGTACATTGTACACATACATACATACGTCTCTGTAATACGGACAGTTAAAACACAAAGTTATAATTATAATACATATTTTCTGGAAGAAAAAAAATAGGATGTGAACCAGTTTTGTTATAACAAGAAGAACAAGAATATTTTCTTAAACGATGGATTATAGATACCGGTTTATAGGTGGTGTATTTTAAAATATCCGTTTATTCTTGAATAATGCAGTTAGCATAACACAGAAGAAATTATGTACAAACCAATATAAACACTTATTGTTGTTTTCAGTTTTTTTTTTTTAAATCTTTAACATCTTTTCAAATCCAATGAAAAATGTAAAATCATCTGCGCAAATTGACACACAATCTTTCAAACGTCACCATTCAAAAATAAAATACACCACTGCACAGTGCATAGATTGGTAAATGTAAAAAATAAAGGATTTTACGCAATTTGAGAAATTTTCACGCCCCCTCGCCAAGCCCACTGCTGGTAAAAAATTGGTTCCACGAAAACCTCTCGTACGATAGTGATTTCAAGTATTAATATTCTGGTCAGTTAAGAAAATATAAATTAAACAAAGCGTGAAGTCCACCCACGCCCACTTTTTCTACAAAACTGTTTTTTTAACTTCTCGTACGATATTGAAAAATCATCCAGAATTGTTTTGTATGTGTGTGTATGTATCAAAAGCTTATAGACACTTTAGAGTACCAACTGAATAGCTCAAGATATTTTTCTTTAACTTCAGCCAGCAGTTCAGAAAAGTTATGTAAGTACACGAAACGGCGCTCTTTTCGTGAGATGCGACGAAGTCTGGTTGAAAAGTTCTTTTATTCTTCGAAATAGTATTCTTAATTTTCCGGAAAATACATCATCTTGTGAATAAATTAGTCAAAGGTAGATTGGGTGTGATTGTTGACAAGCCTTAGCTAGGATTTGGGTCAACAAAAATGGTAGAAACACGGCAAGGTATATGGCGCACTTCGTAAACTTTTTTTAACCCCGGCTTTTACTCCAGTAAAAACGCGTTTTCTCCTTGCTAAGACTTTGATTATTCCTATCCTCATATATGGCTGCGAGATTTATTGTAATTGTAATTATACAGGGTGTCCCACAGTCACCGCCCCAAACGAAAACCATAGATTCCTGAAGTCATTTTAAGTCGAAAAACTTAAGAGGTCATTTTCTCCTTTTCGTCCCGTTTTCGAGTTATAACGGTTTTTATGATTTTTGCTCTCTTTTCCCTTAACTGGCTTTATCTTTGCCAAACTAGGTCCGATTCGTAAGATTTTTTTTATAACCAATCAAGAATTTATTACAGTTTTAGTTTGTCTCAGAACTTTTTTTTCTGCGGGCAACCGTTTCTCCGCAATTTTGCATCAAACCCAATTTTTTCGTTTTTTAAGTTGTTTTTTTCACTTTGATATCATTTTTTTCAAAAAAACACGTTAATGAGTATTAATTTTTTTCGTTAATTATTAAAGCCCAGTTCATTTTCTTAAAAAAATATACTTTTTTTTTTTTTTTAAAAGAATACTAAATGTAATTAACAACAAATAAACAAACGGAGTGAATTAAAAAAAAAATAATTTTTAAATACAAAATTAACTTTTTCTGAGCTATTGTGGTTAAGAAAAGGACAAATAGATAAAGTTGTCCCATTTCAGCGTATATTAATAACATTTCCAGATATTCTTGATTAGTGTAATGCATTGTTCGCAAATAATTGAGAAAAAACTACAACTTGAATAACAAATCCAAAATGGAGTATCAAGTGAAAGAACACGAAGCGGACACTAGTTCACGCGAGAAAGACATGTACAACCTTCAAATCATAATGCAAATCTTAACTGTTTACATTAGTTAACGGTCTTACTAATAAACATTATCTATTTGTCCTTTTCTTAACCACAATAGCTCAGAAAAAGTTAATTTTGTATTTAAAAATTATTTTTTTTTTAATTCACTCAGTTTGTTTATTTTTTGTTAATTACATTTAGTATTCTTTTTAAGGAAAAAAAAATATTTAATTTTAGAAAATGAACTGGGCTTTAATAATAAGTGAAAAAAAATTAATACTCATTAACGTGTTTTTTTGAATAAATTGAATTCAAAGTGAAAAAACTACTTAAAAAACGAAAAAATTGGGTTTGATGCAAAATTGCGGAGAAACGGTTGTCCGCAGAAAAAAAGTCTTTGGACAAACTAAAACTGTAATAAATTCTTGATTGGTTATAAAAAAAATCTCACGAATCGGACGCAGTTTGGCAAAGATAAAGCCAGTTAATGGAAAAATAATAAAAACCGTTATAACTCGAAAACGGGACGAAAACGAGAAAATGACCTCTTAAGTTTTTCGACTTAAAATGACCTCAGGAATCCATGGTGGTTCATTTGGGGCGGTGACTGTGGGACACCCTGTATAAGCAGGCGTAAACTCAATGTCGCATTTACGTACGGTAGAGTACGTTATGTGTACGGGCTACGTAGATATGACAGGATATCTGGTTTTTCCTTCGTGCCTACTGAATATGCCATTTGAAAACTATCTCAATTATAGAAGTTTAATTTTGTTCTCAGATATACTTATTACACGCCAGCCACAATACTGTTTTGAAAAAATTAGAAGTGGATCCTCGCACAGATCTCATCAGTTGATTGTCCCTCGCTGCTCGTTCCCAATTTTTTTGTAAATTCTGTCTGCCTTTGGAATTCATTACCAAAATGCAACAAGCATCAAAAAAGTGCTAAATATTCATTCATCCATTCAATTTGAATTTAAACTTGAAGTTATATTTATTTGATTTTTTTTTGTACCTCTTTTATTTTTAAATGTTTTCAATTTTATGAATTAAAGTAACCTTTTTGGCTCTTACAGTTTGTTAAGTAATCACGAAAAATAAAATTAAATAAAATAAAAAAATCGAAAATAACTGCAGAAATAATAAGACTTGATGAACAACTCATAGCTTCAGGATTTTCTATTGATATAATGTAAGTATGTATAAGCCTTTTACTTACGTTAAGATTTTTAAAAAGAAGTCATACTTTTTCCAGCAAATCGTTCTTAGTTGTAACCGGGCAACATTTAATTTTTAAATCATTCAATATAAATTCAATAACACCTGCAACTTTCGACGATTTTGAAATTTTTTTTTAAATTTCGAAAACTTATTGTTCATGCCGTTATTTTTGTAGAAAAAAATTTTAAAATGATATTTATGTACCAACTTTAAACAAAATCGACGGAGCTGTTTAGGCTGTAATCGAACAGACAGACAGAATTGCGAGACACACTTTTTTGTCATCCCTAATGTCAATTCTGATCAAAGCCTCAAGTTATATTTTTTTTACTAATGCTTAAGTTGCCACATAATGTATATCGAAAGTAAGTAATTTAAGAATTTATCATTTTGACCATTAATCCGACAAAAAAATGTCTTACATATATAAATGTATTCAGATTGCACTCCTTAATGAAATGGAGAAGAAAAAATCACTATTATAAGCCTCGCACCGATCAGGCAATGGAAGAATTTTGGAACTTTAGGATCTTTGGCAGTTATGTATTTACTACAATATTACTGAATCAGTCAGTGGGATGGTTCAAAAGCGCTCGCTGATACATTCATGAATTAAAGGAGCACAACATATTTCTCTGAAATTTTAAAAGATCATTTGCATAGGTTGCTCAAAAAAAAAATATAGGATTTTGTGTATTGAGTGTGCTTTAAATGACGTTAACTCATTAATTTAACCCCGGATCTACCTGCCTCACCTTAAAAAAAATTAATTTTAAGTTGATAAAAATATAAGCTGAGTAAAAATAAATTAGAGGCCATAACGGCTCTAAGATAGCCTTGCAACTTAACTTGTGACTTACAACTCTCAACTATTCCTCTGTACGTGTTAGCAAGAATGGAGGGGATCTACAATTTTCTGCTGCTACGACGATAGATACTCTTGGAGGATTTGTCACTTCCTCGCAAGAGGTAGTAGACCCTTGACATTTTTTTACTGCGACAGAGAATTGAACCCAAGACCCTATGCATGACAGACAGTCCAACGCACTAACCATTATACCAAGTGGTACTACAATTGTTGCTGTTTGGTTTATTTCACTATTATAACCATCAAAAATATACTAATAACCGGTGTAAAAGCGACAATCCATTCTACTACCACTCTCTTTGCTTTTTGCTGTTGGAATTAGCCACCCTGTGTTTTCAAAGTTCGTCTTTGAAAATATTTTCCAGTTCAGCTTTTATCCATAGTGTATCGAATTTAATCCATTTATTAAAAATGTTATCCTCACTCAAGGATAACACTTTATTAACCATAGCCGTATCCTTAATAGTAAGTATCCTTATTGAATTTGAGTATTGTGGAAATTATGTTGAATAAGCATTTCACAATCAATGATTCACTGATTTGTAATTTATAAATTAATATGTTACGCAATAAATTATTTGCGTATTTGTTCATATTTCATTGATATTATTTAAATTAATTATTTTATTACATCACTGAAACTAACCATATTTTTTATTTTCACTTAATTCACTTCTTCAAGGAAAACATTAGTTTTTTCTTCACTTCAAATTAATTCTTATTCAAAAGAATTTATTAAATTCACTTTCAACGTCCTTTTCATCAAAGGATTTTAATTTATAAAAAAAAAATATATCGCTTTGTTGGAACAAATTTAAATTTTGTTCAGAGGAAGACACCCGACGACGCGACGGTAGTCCTTTTTTATGGTATTCCTTAAATTCTTGTTTCTTGCAGAATGATGCAAGACACCTCCGAACCTTAGCGACCGCTTCGATATTCTGAGCCGCAAATTTTTCCTAGACATTATAGGTTTCTGGGATAGTGAAACAAGCTTAGTGGCTATAATTGGATTCCAATTGACCATATGCTTTGTTCGAATTCTTGTTTTACTGGGTGTTTCCACCTTACAGCGTTTATGTGTAGTTTATAATATTCTTCTTCTTCAGTGGGCCACTAGGGGATGAACTTAAATCGCTTGCTGAAACAATTATTGTGCTTTTTAACTTTTGCTTTAAATGTCTTATTTTTGTACACACAGGTCTTATGATTTCACCTAAATTCGGTTTTCAGTGCATTGAGTTATAGCAAAGGTACTCGCGGGAAATAAAACTCCAGAGTTACCAAGACGAACTTTTTGTTTGCTTAAATAAATTTACTTTTATTGTAATAAATCATTAACCTTGTTATTCGATCGAACCTGTCATATAATGGTCGAAGTGAAACTTGTCAAGATATATAGGAGTATATATGTCGGTGCAGAATATTTGGAAGTCACATTTTTGCAGATTTGTAAAGCGAGTAGTCAGCCCAATAACTACTATTATACAGAAACATACATTCAACTGTACTGTGCAATAATTCCGTTCACCCCAAGAACGTGAAATTAGTCCTACAAAGAGATATTCAAACCTTCGGCGAAATTACCAGGCAATAAGAACCACACAAAAACTTATCTACCACATTTGTCGCACTAAGGTACGACCAATGAACGGAACCTTAACAACGTACGGTCCATCTACATACTCTGAACTGCGCCAACTAACGATTATGTATAAGTTTCCTGAATGTAACTTTTAAATTATTATGGCCTACACTGGGCGAATCCCTTAAGCCGTTTGCCAACAACGTGATCGACTCTTCTTTAATTGTGATTTTCAGATAGAAGATAAAAATTTTCTCACTCCAACAGATTTCGCTCTCAAAAACCACGTTAACCCTATAAAATCTTTATCATCGCAAATTTTTTTTTTCAATCAGTTTGCAGTTATTTTTTTTCGAAACTAACAACTGGATGGGCTATTTTTTGAAGATTTCAATTTCTTTTGAAGTTTAAAACCAGCAAAAATGAGGAAACTTAAAATCATCTTCACAGAAAAAGTACAATTTTTCTTACTCAACCATATCGGCTTCTTCTATTGATCAGGGGGTTAGTGTAGATGTCAATACTTGAAATCTTTAAGAAAATATGCAAACTTCGTTAGAATCTTGACTATTTTGGAATTCCAGCACCCAAACTTGGTGTTATTTTCAGCTGCTATAACTGCCGCCGCCTTAAAATACAGCGGCGAAGATAGATGTGGCACATGGACCATAATGCGCAAGCACAAGTCTTTGGGCCTTACCAACAATCAAATTAAGAGACGACTTTAATATTTGAGCGAAATGAAGCATTATTTAATGGACTTTATATATCTGACCGTATATGCTGCATTTTATTTTTTGGATTCCGTGCAATAAATGGTTCATAATTATTTAGAGTTCACATAAATATTAAGTTCATAACATGTATTGTTAACTTTATAGAGCTCTTTAAATAATGGTCAATTTCGCTCAAATATTAAAGTCGTCTCTTAATTAGATTGTTGGTAAGGCCCTTTGAATCTACCCCTGATAAACAGCGCTGCAGATGAAAACACCAACTAAGCTGGTATGTACAAGCACAAAGCGATTATAATTGCAGAGAAATATTTAGGCACGGAAATGGCTGGAGAAATTTTTTTTAATTGATGCCGTATTACAGTCAGTTATAAGTGTCACCCTAGGTGGAGAGACTTGTTAAAAGAGGCCAGGACCGGAACCCGGTTGTCGAGCCGATGATGATGATAAGTGTCACCCAAAGGTCTTATGATGTAATTAATAGAAACAAAACATGTAGAGCCCTATCGGAGAACTCGATAATCTTCGTTTCCCTGGAAATGTTTTGTTCTTCCAAAAATGCAATTTAATTCAAATTCTCCTTTTTCGAAGGAGGAACACATTCCCAATGATTGCTTTTGCGATATCTAAGATCCATAATTTTGGATATGTAAAAATACAATACAAATTACAAATAGTGTCAATAACTTACCGATTGAAAGGGAAGCTTTTCTTCCTTTCTTAGATATTCCCATATGCCATTAATTATCGAGGTCCATCATGTGAGTAAATCTTATAAGCTTATAGCGTTCTACTGCTTTTAAAAGATTTAAAATATAGTATTTAACATTATTTGATAATTATTATTCATACCTAATTTATAGCAAAAAAAGCCTAATTGTATACAAAAAAAAACTTAAAAATAAAATCTTAAAGTATTTGGTTACACTTAGGGGAAACAAAAAATATTATCACATTATACTCTTCAAAAGAGAACTGGGGTGAACATTTGTTTGGCTTCGAAACAAACTCGATTTCAGCCAGAACCAACAAAAACCATTATTACTTAAGGTAGGTATTCTACTAAAAGAGAACATTAATCTCCAAACACAGATTCCTATCGTCTTTTTCCACTTTCTGTCTTTCTTTTTTATTTTATACTTTTTTTCATTAAAGGGTGATATAGAAATACAAACCAATGAGAATTAAAGCTTACATATTTTTATTGTGTCTTTTTCATGCTTATGGTAGATTTTTTTTTGTGTATGTTCATTGAAAATGGTATACATAGAGAGGAAACATAAAACAATAAAAAATTAGATTCTATAGAGATTATTATTTATTTATTTTTGAACAGCTAACACCTACGCGATTTTATTTTTGTATAGTTCCAACAGAAATAAACGTTGTCTTTAACCATTTCTTTATCTAAGGAAAGAAAAGAGAAATGCATAACACTATTGGTAATTAAATTTGTAAAATACCAATTATTACCATCAGTTTGATAACACTCAGCAGCATTTGGTGGAAACACATTTTCCATAGAGTAAAAAAATGTACTTTGAACTTCTCTAAAGGCGTTTTTGGAGTGAAGAACTATTTTACGAGAATTTGGATCCTTTCTGAAAGTAGAACAGATATAAATGAAATTGTTTCTTCATAATTAGTTTTTATGTTACATATGGTATGTGTATTATTTAAATTTAGTAAATTCGACATACAAAATCATAGTTAAAATTAAGTTCAAGCTAAACATAACAAAATTGGTTAAGTACCAAAGAAGAATATTGCGATATGAACCAAAAAGATTGAAGTTTTTGATTAATTAAAAAATTAAATTTTTTGTATTATACGCGCACTCAATGGGTTATACCTACCCTTATAATTTTAAACACAGTTAGAGCAATTAGGAAAGTAGGATAGGATTTTAACGGAGACACCAATGCACATTGGTTTTAAATGTCTGCACACTGCAATGAGTGGGAAACCTTGAGCCGGGTAAAGCATACCACATTCGTGTAGCGCGGCTTAAAAAAGAATCTCTGTACTTGACAGTACATCAGAAATTGGGCTCAAAGGTAAACTGATGAGCATTCCTAGAAGTACGGATATTACGGTTGAATTGTTTGAGGGGAGGAATGCAACTGTCTATTTCACTAGAGCACTGTTTATGAAAATAGCGGTAAAATAATGATAGACATGAAAGAGAGATACAAATGTTTCAGTTAGATAACGGTCGGCTATCGTTGTTTTTATAGCTCTCTTTTGAATTCTGTCTAAGAGACTCAAGTGGGTTTTTGGAGCTACTGCCCAGATATGGGAATTGTACTCGAATTTCGGTAGTATAAAGGCTTTATGTATAACAACCAGATCAGATGAGGTAAAAAAATTCTTGCATCGGCTCAGAAAACCTAAGCACTTAGCACCGTTTTCGGCGACGTCAAATATGTGATCATTCTAAAAAAGATGGTCTGTGATCTACATACCTAGAACTTAAGGCTGTTCAGTCTCCTCGATGCTAGTACCACCCATGGATAGTGGCATTGAGGGAGGGTTATGTTTTAGCGACAATAAACAGAATTGAGTTTTCGAAGCATTAAATTCTACACGGTTTTTGATTCTGTCAATATCAGAATTTAATGAGTTTATTATACGCTGCAGTTGGAAGTCCATATTCGAAGGACAAGTATTAAAATCTAAAAACGAATATGAAAAGCTGAGGGAACTGTTGTCAGCGAAACAATTTAGTTCCTCAAGGTATTTGTTAAGCTAAAAAGGGATCAGCGTTTCCATGACCTTGGAAAGAAAGGACGTAAGTGCAATTGATCGATAGTTAGAGGGGGAGGAGGATTCGGATTTTTTAGGGACATGTTGGACAAATGCTGTTTTCTATCCTCTCGGAAAGAGAACTGAACAGTAGGACAGATAGAAAAACTTACGCAATGGTTTTGCCAGCGTGGAAGAACACCTCTTCAGAACAATAGGAGTGATACTATCCGGGCCATTAGATTTGTAAATTTCAAGATATTTTAATACTCTAGCAACTACACGAGTAGTAGGACGAAGATTTGTCCTATAAAATCGTTTACGCTCTCAAGTACAGGAGGAGTCATGCAACTCTCTGGTATTGCGGAATTAACAGCATACTGCGTTGCAAGCAAATTGGCTTCACATATCGAACTTACAAAAGGATTTTCAATGCAGAGGAGCGTTGGAACTGAGGATTTCGTAGGTTTTCGTACGTTTTTTTTACAAATGTCCAAAAATTGTTACTTCCTTTGGGACATAATAGTATTTTTGGTCATGAAGTTCGTCGTATATGAAAGTTACAGTTACAGGTCTTTCTAGCTTATTTGTACTTATTTTGGTTTTCCTCAGTAGGGTTGGCTTTATAAGCTAAGAAGAAAAGCACTCTTCATTCCAAGAGATTCTTTTAAAAGATTTGGCACTCTCTTGCAAAAGCTATAAGTTTATCATTGAACAATTGTATTTCATTACCACCAATATATCATCAAAATATTTAGTAATACATTTTGGTGGGCCGATTGAAGAAAGCACAAACATGGTAGTTCGGATACTGACTACGGTCTTGTAGGGGGTAATTGGAGTTCCTTGATATCCGACTTTGAAGTGCATCAAGTGCGTGAGTGGTGAGTGTATTAAATCTGCGTATCCGAGATCAAACAATTACAGACGAGATAGTTTGATGGTTTGATAAAACATGAATGATGGCAAGGAATCTATCTTACACCTGGCTGAACCGGTACACGCGCCAAAATACATCTGTCGGAAAGCACTTGTATATCAAACTTAATGTAAAGAACTGTGCAAAGAAAAAAATTCATTCTAGGAAGGAGAAGCAAAAATACAGGCGAGTTCTGGAAGAAAATTCAGAGACTTAATGGCAAAGCTAATGTTATAAACCGTAATTTGAATTGTGGCACCTTGGGATAAAATGTAACCAGCTACTTAATCACAAAACTTAAAGTACTCATCTGATTCATTACGCCTAACCCTGCTTTTATAATGAAATTTTGGATCAGCAAATCTTAAAGGAAGAGGTTGAAAGGAATTAAAGGATGTAAGGGAGCCGGTTTAGATGGAATACCATCGTAATTCTATAGATATGGCACAGATGAACTCCTCAAGAATCTAACGGGCGTATATAACATCACACGTTTTTGTCTAAAAATAAGAAATTATACGCTTTCTATGTCAATTTAAAAGGTGCATTTAATACGATAGACCGAAACGCATTAATGTAAAAGATTTTTGTATTGGGGATGTTACACAGATTTGGACACGCCTTGCAGAACCTGTACATGGAAACCAAAGCGTAGGTATGGAATGGTAAAAATATTTCGGAATGGCTCAGACTAATGCTGGCGTGCGCAAAGGCTATACTCCAGTCCAACATTATTTGTACTTTTCATTAATGATGTAATTGATTTTTTGAGATATAGAATATGCAGGAACTCTTTCAAGTCTCTGCTTTTTGCCGATGATATTCTCTGTTGCTGCTCGCAATAAATTAAGTTTGGTTGTTTCTTGCCAAACACCCAACACATCACCATATAATGTTTTTAGTTTATTTTAAGCACCACATAGCAACTTCAATGTCAATGTCAACAACCAATGCACTTTTGAAAACCAACATCACCATCATCATCGGGCGCTCCCAAATAGCGGTGGTTACCACCGAAATCTACGAAGATTTCAATTGCAGTTGCCCTAGCACAGAAGTCATCATCTACACTATCAACATCGTAAATAAATAAATTTGGTGGTGCCACAGCTCGGAGTGAAGCAGGACCTAGTGACTTACAGCTCTCAACCATTCCTGTGTGCGTGTTACCAGACCTACAATTTTCTGCTGATTCCGAACAGCTTATGAGCAGCACTTTCCATGACAAGAGATACTCTTGGAGAATTTGTCAATTTCTCGCAAGAGGCAGAACACCCCTGAAAAAAACTTTCTTGCATCAATATCGGCCGCTCTCAAATAACGCTTGTTGCGACCGAAAGCTTACTCGGCGGAATCTCTTGAGCTTATGAATAAAAGCTTTATGAATACTGCACTATGTGGAAATTATTTGTTAACTTAAGAAAAAACCAAAAGTTATAGTATTCCAAAAAGGAGCAGAAAGATTAAACTCTAGTAAACAACGCACATACAAAAATAAAAGGATAGAGGTCGTCAAGGCGTACAAATATCTAGCAGTTTATTTTACCAAAAACCTCAGTTTGAAAATGGATCCAACCAAAAAATAAATGAGAGCTGAAAGCACAAACAATGTTGCATGAAGAGAAATTTTTAGCAGTAGCCAGAGCATTATGGTTTTCCGAACAAAGCAGCTCTTCAAGCGACGTGAAATAGATCTCATTGGTTCAAGGAGTGGATAGACCTAACTCAGGAAACTGGTATACAGAAAAACATTGATGACTACAGTGATTGGAAACCCTAAGATGATCGTTTTAGATTGCAATATGCATTTAGATGTCCCGTTCTTAGAGAAACAAGAAGATATGATTTTGGAAAAGATTTTTTATCTAAAGAGATTATTATATATTATATTGTTAGAACTACCATTAATAGAAAAATAAAATTTAATCTAATTCCAATCAAAGCTGAACTCACCAGCTCATTGATTTATCGTATTTTAAGTATGTATTTTTTTTTTCAGGGGATATTAAAAAGCTTACTTACCCTTCGAGATGTTGGCTAACACTTTCCGATGCTAATGGAATTTCAATTTTATCAACCAGTGATTCATCAATGGTTTTATAAGTTCGAGGCTTCTTTTTAAGTAATTGCTCACAAACATAAACATGAACTAAGAAATGGAAATGTTATTTAAATTATTATTTTAACCCTTTGAAACCATACCATTTTCTAAATTCAAATTAATTTGAATCAATAACAAATGCTCCAAGGCTAAATGAATTTGCAAAAGACGTGCCAACTTTGCTTCCACATCAGCTTGGTTAAAAACACTATTTTGAAATCCCACAACATCAGAATCTCGATTCTTTTTCGTTCCATTAGAATTGCTATGTAGAAATGTTTTGCGATGTGATGATGGTGTTGCATCCGTTCGTATAGCACTTCGAATAGATTTTCTTATGTTCATTTGAATTTCTCCTGAATCGGCTTCTTCTGCTTTGGGCCTTGAAATGATACTGTGATGAAATGCATATTCGAATCAGAAAACCACTTTACTTACGTATAAGTAGCTTTTAAATCTTTTGAACTACACATTTTACATTCGGTAAATATGAACTCGTAGTCCTTAAACAATTTTTCTAAGCCGATTTCCAGAAGCAATTCCAACGGTTCCGAACCAGTCAAACATGGTATAGCCAAACGTTGTTGTGAAACCTCGTTAATTATTTCCGCTAATCTATTGTGATTAGTTGGTAGATTCTAAAAATAAATAAAGACAAAAATACCATTGTCATTCAAAACACACTTTTAAACCTTAAGAAAGCTATAAGCTCACAGACATAAAATCGAACACAAACTACTTGTATGTGCAGCGATAAAACTAGCAAAGAAATCAATGAATCGATAGTGTTTCCTTATTAGATTATGATTTTAACACTTGTAACATAAAACCATGGAGAGTGTACTTATAGTGAACCGGAAATATTTGAATGTTAAGCACTTACCACGATATTGCATTTGGCTGCACATTGGAAAACGTAGTTAAGCGCCTGCTTAAGGTCTCTGTATGACGAACAACCTAGAGAAAAAATTGTAGTTAAAGTTTCACTTAATGTGATATATTTATTCACATTTAAGGACTTCCCACAGTTTGTCTGTGAGATCGGTAAGTGTGCGTTCTTTGGCCCGTTGAACAACAGCTTCAATTTCAAAACAAGTTCCTTCCATATCATAGAGTCCTGAGAGTTCCGTCATAATGCTAAAAACAGTATCCTTCAATGCATCCATTTCTATACCTCTGTGGAGAGAGAAATAAATATTTTATATCTTATAACTACAAGGTAATATTCTCCAAACCTTCCACAGCGATAGACAGGATCACTATTTTCTTTGTTGCTTTCTTTAAAATCTACAATGTCTTCCTTGATGTAAGCCAAGATCCTTAGTTGATTCAGAAAGTCCTCAGTCAAAGACGAACATTCCTTTACGGCGAAGGTCTGATAAAGAACCACATCGCTATTTTTAAGATTATTCAAAGATGGGGTCAGTGAGGCAGTAGACCACGAAACTTTCAAACTTATATTTGATTTGATGTGGAAGAGGTTCTCAATTTGAGTGCTAATCTTTATATTTTTATTCATCAACTGCGTATGATGTTCGAAGATATCTTGTGATGTTACATTCGCAGTTGGTATAACACCTTTAAAAACAATCATTCCACGAATGAATGATTTCGGATCGAATTCCATTTCGAGAAGAACTGTTCTTTCATCGTCGGCACCAGAGCAAAGTATCCAAACTGAACCTTGGCAAGAAATCGCTTCTTTTTGAATGTTAAAATCAGTTAAAATCGATCGGGCTAAATCGATTCGAAGGCCTTTGTAACATTCTTCTTCAGCAGACCAAGGTGTATCGGCGGAATATTTTAGATCGATTGATATATTAATGGCGTCAACGACACAATCATCTTTTAGTGGTGAACCTGTGAGATTGTGATCATCGTCTTGTTTAATGTTCAGTTTCGAGGGCGAGACAAAATTTGACATGTACTTCAATTTGCTCTTGTCCTAAGAATTAAAAATATTTTTTTTTAATTTAAACATTTAAAAGATTAATGTGAATTTCATGTTATACCTATCTTTTTCTTACACTTGGAATCGTAATGAAGTAATGAGTTAATGAGCGGATTGGTCGGGCTTTAATTTAATTTTTAATTTAATTTTGGTGGGGGCAATACCCCCATTCATTAGGCTTAATACAAGCTATAGCTTAATCTAACTTAAAACTAAGAAAACTTATAGCTACGAATTTTGGTTAGTGGGGGAATTGATTCAAGAGACGGAGTTTTAGGCAAGGGGTACTAAGGTTAAAGTCGAAGGTTATTGGGTTTGAGTTGACATTCCTTAGCATACGTGAGACTGGTTCATTAGAGCCATAAGACGTTCGGTGGGTGGGTATATAAAAGAGAAGGGGATTTCGTATGTTGCGGGGGTTGGTATTAAGGAAGATGGAGTTATAAAGAGTTATACAGTCAATAGAACCTGTAAGAAGACTATGAATGAAGAGAATTTCATAAGTTTTTCTTCGTTCTTCTAGAGAATTTAGGTTAATTAGTTTAAGGCGATCTAGGTAAGGAGGTAGGATTAGGGGATTGTTCCAGGAAAGTCCCCAAAGAGCAAAGCGAAGGAATCGACGTTGGATACTCTCAATTCTGGCGATGTGGACTTGTTGGTAGGGGGACCACACCTGAAGGCGTATTTAAGCAGGGGCGGACAAAGGTAACATAGAGGGATCGGGTCACATATGGGTTGGAGGATTCCTTGGACCATCGTTTGACGAAACCAAGTGCGGAATTGGCCTTGAGAATTATGTCGTCATAATGGGAGATGAAGTTAAGCTCCTTTTTTTTTTTTTTTTTTTTTTTTATAATCTACACGCGCTCAAGGGATTTTGATTACCCTTTAAATGTATCAACACAGCGCGGGCGTGAAGTTAAGGAAGAGAAAGAAGGATAGGAAAGATGTGTGGCACGATGTTCTGAGACTGAAGGTGGTTGTCTCAGATTTTTATCTCCGGGGATGGCGGCTGAACTACTGCGGAGAAAATGCTGTCTTATTTTTATGTACCTTATAATTCGCATTATTTTATTCGTTTTTCATATTTGATGGGCATACTAGTTTTGCTCAATCACATGTTGTTAGTGTTATGCCTGAACAACACGCAATGAGCAAACCAGCAACCCATTGATGACAATTTTTAGAAGGTTTTTAATGGAATTAAGAAGACATAAACGACAGCAGGGATCGAACCTGTGATTATGAGGTTGACAGGCGAGCTCACAACCATCGCGCCACGGCCACCCCCATAATATGCCGAGATCACGTATCGATTTAACGATAGATAGAGGTTGATTGTGAAGAAAATAGATACGGGGAGTAGATTTTAAACGTTTTCGTGAAAAGGTGATTGAGTGGCATTTAGTGATATTTAAATCTAAGCAGTTTTTGAGATACCAAATTGAAAAATTATTGAGATCAAGTTGGATAAGAGTAGAGTCCTGTTCAGAAGAAATGGTTTTGAAAAATTTGGTGTCGTCGGCATAGAGAGATATTATGGGAATGTTTGATGACCAGTTCAATATCGCTTATAGTAAGAATAAAAAGGAGGAGCCCTAAGTGGCTGCCTTGAGGGACCCGGACGTGGCTAAGAAAGGATAAGAGGAAGTGGATCTAAAACGAACACTGTAGTAACGGTTTTCCAGATAGGAAGAAATCCATTTTAAAAGAATGGGTTCGAAACCGAAGGTGGATAGTTTGAAAAGGATAAGTTTATGGGAGCTTTTACTAAAATCAGTGGAAACGACATCGACATCTTTACCATTCTCTAAGGCAGAGAGGGCGAATGACACAAATTCAACAAGATTAGTGGTAGTTGATCTACATTTAAGAAAGCCATGTTGTATGGGAGAAATGAGGGATTTACAGTGAAAGCTCAAAATTTCATGAAGTATGCTTTCAAAGAGTTTGGGGATACATGAGAGTTTGGCGATAGGACGATAATTGATAACATCGCCTCTTGGACCCTTTTTGTGTATTGGAATTATAAAGGAACTCTTCCATATCTCAGGGAATTCACTTTGAGAAAGGGAAAGATTGAAGATTTTCGATAGAGGAAGGGAAAGTGATGATGAACATTTCTTTAGGAGAATAGCTGGGAGTCCATCTGGACCAGGAGAGAAGTCATCATTAAGCTGATTTAACTTATTTTCCACAATAATTGGATCGATGGTAGGTGGGAAAAATGGCCCAAGCGAAAAACTTGGTAAATAACTTAAAATAGGCAGAGTCAGGTTCAAAGGTATCATCCGTGAAAGATTGTTTGAAAAACGTCTGGAAATTCCTTGATCGTTTTGAGGAAATTCGTATTTTTTGGAATATGCCTAAACATTATTCTGCAGATTCAAAAATATTTTCCCTCGTCTTCGGTTTTTTAATTTTCTATTTTTTTACCAATTTTTGTCGCATGTTTTCAAAATCGGTTCCTTCCGAAAGACTAAGGACAATGATCTTTAAAATTATGTTTTTACCATCCATTTTTAAAATAACATTCGAAAACCAAATAAAAGTTCCTGAAAAATAATTAATATTTATTGTACATACATACATATCTGACTTTTTCTATATTAGCTATTTTAGCAATTATAAACTCATTTTAAACAAATTATGATGACTGCATACATGCTGTTGAAATTGTGTTCATGTATTTGAAGCATGTTTAGGCAGGGCAAGGGTAATAAAAACTCAGCGGTACTCTTGGCTTTTGCCGAGACGGTTGCTGAAACTATATTATTATTATTAAAAATGAATAAATTTGGCGGAGCAACAGCCCGAAGAGAACCAGGACCTAGTGACTTACAACTCTCAACCATTCCAGTGTGTGTGTTACCAGGAATGGAGGGGACCTACAATTTTCTGCCGATTCCGAACGGCTTTATGAGCAGAAGATTTGTCATTTCCTCGCAAGAGGCAGTACACTTTTTGCAGCGGCTGAGAATTGAACCCAAGACCTTCTGCATGACAGACCAACGCACTAACCATTATGCCAAAGGGTACTGTTATTATTATTATTATTGTTGAATACCAACAAATATTTCTGTTTTGAAAAGTTGGTATTTCATTGTTACCTTTGTATTTATTAGTAGCTTCTGTACAAAAGCAACAATTTCAATTGCTTAATCCGATCGTTATAAAGTCAAACATAAATGGTTCTATTATAATATAGAAAAATCTACCAATTAAGGAAAAACAGATCTATGACAGACTCACACATACCAAAATATATACATACTTCGGTTCAATTTTTAAAGTTTTTGTATTATTTAAATTTTATATATTTATGTACATTTCTTATGTTATCTATAGATGACATAGATATAGCTGAGAGGTTTTTTACAAAGACCATTAACCATCAAATATTCTGAAATAAGATGATTTTAAGATATGAATGGATTGGCAGAGATGGCATATTGGAGGGTTATCGTCTAAGAAGTTGACTATGCGTCGTCTGAGCGTGTCAGAGTCGAATACGTAAAAATCATTTGTTCATTTAGGTTGTTGTTACTGATGAATGAATATTTGATTGGATTATTGGGTCAAAGATGGTCGAATAGCGGCGGGTGTATTTTACGTTCCTAATTAGTGTTAATTACATTAAGAAAATGTCACATAGTGGAACTTTTAACAGTGTGTTTAGAGGCGTTTCTGCAAGCCTTATCTGCCAAGTCGTTCGCTCTAACATCTGGTTTTTTTTTTAATAATAATAGAGGCAATAGTTTTTTAGAATTAAAAACAGGAAAGCGAATTGTTTGGCTGGTAAGTACCGTTATTTTTGATTCTACAAAAATGAAAAAATCATGTCGGGGGAATAGCCAAAACAACGCAACCTAAGCCATTTTGACGTTAGACGAACAAATATACAGACAGTAAGTTATTTCCCCGATCATCATAATGGGCCTTACCAACAATTAAATTCACAGATGAATTAAATATTTAAGTGGACTCTTAACAATTAATTATAGCAATAATCAATTGAATAGTCAGCTTAACGATTAACACGTCACCTTAAATTTCAAAGGAAGAAACTCGTCTTTAACTTCGCGGTTGAGTATAAACGCCACGTTTGTACTGTCATTCTGATAGCTCGAAGCAAAAGAAAAGAACTAACCCACTCTGGCTGGACACTAATTAAATCCAAAAGTTGGTGAACAATTATGCAAATTTCAAAATAAAAGGCATAATTGAATGCTGCAAGCTTTTTCTTGAAAAGTATAGATATGGTTGTTGAACAAAGTTCAAAAAGAAAAAAAACTCGTTTTCGAGATATTGAATTTTCAAAACGACATACATGTAATTAAAAATCAAGGTTTTCGGGTATTAATTAAATAAAAACAAATGTATTCAATTTATTTAATCTTAATTCATTTATGAATTTAACATTTAGCTATATTATTACCTTCAAATTAATATTATTAAAAACATCATTCTGCACTTGGAAAGTAACAGTAGGTGTCACTAAGAAGCTGCAAACGTTCATTAATAGATGTCTACGAAACATCCTTAAGATTTTCTGGCCCAATCGTATATCAAACGAAGAGCTCCTCAGGATAACGGGTCAGGAACCTATTGACT
The DNA here is from genome assembly GCA_911387755.1 of Chrysotoxum bicinctum. Classification (NCBI taxonomy): domain Eukaryota; kingdom Metazoa; phylum Arthropoda; class Insecta; order Diptera; family Syrphidae; genus Chrysotoxum; species Chrysotoxum bicinctum. The sequence continues at coordinate 188,071,258 of OU426988.1, forward strand.
CTATTATACGACGTCTAAAGTGGCAGTCGGTCACACGCTTCAAAAAGGCGACAACTGTATTGCGGCGCATACAATGCAGTGGAATCCGCTCACTCAAGAAGGAAGAAGAGCTGGGCGACCGAGAAGCTCATGGAGAAGGACAGTCGAGGAGGAGTCAGCCCAACTAGGCAAGAGTTGGAGGGAGTTGCGACTCATATCCATAAACCGAACACGATGGCGAGATGGCGTTGTGGACGCCCTATGCCCAACTAGGGGTACCCCACGGACATAAGAGGTCTGAGGACCTAAGTAAATAAGTAAGTATTCTGCAATAAACCATATCAAAAGTTCAAAAGTGGTAAACATTTTAAAGAGCGAAACTCCCCATATTCGGTCATACCATTGGAAATCCTAATCCGCGGAAACTTACTTAAGCCAATCATCAACAATATCTACAAGAACTAAATTTCGAAATAAACTTAATTTTGAAAAATCTAATGAAATTTTGTTAAAATCGGGAATTATTCTATATATTTTTTATTAAACTTTATTTCGAATTAAGCATCATAGACCAGTAGGTCTTTGCAGAAGCTCATAAATCTATCTTTAGCTTGCAATTAATTAAATGTTTAATAAACTGCCAGCTTAGATTAAGACCGGTATTCATGAGGATCTTAATTTAAATATTTTTTGTGTTAGTTTATTTGGAAAAAATTACTCAGTGGTAATGTATCGATAATAAGTCTATAACTAAAATAATGTGTATTGAATTTTTACCAATAATTGTAAGTTGTTATTCAAAAGGTTAAGAAGTTTTGAATCGATTTTTTTGTTGCCAACAATCAATCTTCCAAACTCCAAAAAAGCAACACAGCTCAGTTGAGATTTTTTGTTCTATTGAGGGGGAATTGGATTTTGAGAATTCAAATGACGAGTTTAGGTATTCCATATTTTTATTTTTTTTTTATTGTTAGAATGAACTCTACGAAGTGTTTCTTAGAGAACGTATTCTGCGCCTTTGATTCAAAACTTCTTTGGACCAAATGAGTAACTTTGAGGCACCACTCGTGCCTAAATTATGAGACAAATCCAGAATTGGTTGCTGAATGTGTTTAGTATGGTAGGAACTAGGTTTTGCGTTTAATAGAGAAAATTCTATGAAGAAGACGTTTGCATATTAAGTGTAATCCTTTTTAATCAATAGGAATCTAGAATTTAAAATAATTTGATTTCCTCACCTCTTCATAAACAAATATCACTTTCTTGGTTTCGCCAGTTATTTTCTGCAAGTAGGAAACTGGTGAACCGTACATTAATCCACAATCGTTAAAGTTTCGACGCATCAATGCGTAAACGTTCGCTAAATTAGATACCATAATTAATAAATTTAACAAAAATCTAAAGGCTTTTTTTTAAGCAAAGGGTACGAGAACGAGACGAGCTAAAAAGCAAAATAAACCACAAACTGTCAAAATTGAATTTAAAAAAAAACAGTGAGGCGCCAGACTATCTGTCATTTTAAAAGCTTAGTTCGCCTACAGTCAAACAGAGGGCGACCGAACTTACAGTAACATGCAAAAAATAAAAACCCCATAAATTTGGAAATATTTGTGGCAATAACAATAAGTCTGTTTTGTCGGCAGAAAATACAAGCATTAGCTGTTTTTTTTTTGCAAGTCCATATAGAATTGAAGAAAAAAACGCGTCTATTATTTCTATTATAGAAAAAACATCATTCCCTCAACAAAATTTCAGCCCAACATAAAAACGATCTCTCAACTCAAATGACGAAAAACCTGGGTCAAAAATCCGAACTTAACACAACTCGATCTTTCGATGCTGCATATAAACGTAGTAAGTATTGCATCTGATTCAGAGTTTTTTGTCAATTTATGGAAGACATATGACTGCTTTTAAACGAAGCAATATTACCTTGCGATTTTTAAGCCCGTAGGCGAGAGACGTATATGGTGGCGGGGGTACACAAAATTGCTGGGGTTGGAAAAATTGCAGAGTTATCGTTCTCTCTTCTTTGTGGTTTTCTTTATTTTTCAGATATGTTTCATTTCTATTTGGCACTCGGTGAGCGAACTTCGATTAACTTAGAAGAGCCTTTGCGAAGGTAGTCACCTTGATGTGGTGCAAAGGCTTAAGTAGCAAAGACTCACCCGACCTGCCATTCTGGGATAACCCCAAACTGGTAGAGAAGTTGAAGAGCGAAAACCAAGAACTGCCCTCCCTAATCCAGGGTGTTAAGTGACCCGTGCCCATTGGATGGTTTGCAGCCAGGGAGTATACCGGCTGTATTATAACGGAACCTCTTTGAAACCAGGTCGAATCAAAGAGTAACCTAGACCTCACCATATTATGCGGAGCTCTGATATGGCGGACCCCATTATTTCTCTAGCTACTCGTGGGATTAATATGCCGAAAAATTTAAAACAAAAAAATAATAAAAACTTTAAAAAATTCAACACTCCGCGGGATGTTACCGCAAGTGCACTAGCAGATCGTATGGAGAAAGACCTCCGTGGTGAAGATCTGAGACCGGAGATAAGCAAGTACCTGAAGAGGATGCCTCAGGGGAACACTCAGAACCGGGCAGCAGGAGGAGCGTCGACATCTGGTCAAGGGAGAATACCTCCCGATCAGAAAGAAGACGTAACTCAGAATGCAGCGTCAACCTCTTGTCAAGGGAGAATACCTCCTAGGCAAGTGGAAAACGCTACAAAAGAGACAACATCCACTAGAACAGGGTTACCTCCTATGAAAGTGAGCGACCACACTGTGGTCAGACAAGAAGATGAGGGGAAGTTACCACCATCAAAATCATCCAGTCCACCCAAAGAACCACATAGCCGAAATGCCCGAAGAAATCAAGTTCTTCCAAAATTGGGTAGTCCAGGAGCCCTGGACGATCCACATAGGAAAGGACTAAGTGGAGCAGGCACCAAATGGTACTTCCGGTTCCTTGCAGAGGGGATGTCCCCGCAGGAAGCCAGAAAGAAGGTGGACTTGAGGAAAGAAGAACAGAAAAATGATAACACAAGCCTAGCCCAACTAACATACTCTCCAGAGCTTATCTCTTGAAATCTGAAAAAAAAACTCTCATACAACTCTGTTATATCCCATTGCTATACTAAAGTATTAATATCTTGTTATAAAACTCAACTGAATGTCATAACACTTTTATTTTAAGAGTTAAACACTTTTCCAGCTTAAAAGAACTTAAATCTTATAGCAAAACTATTTTCTCTTCTTGTAGTTAGATTATAAAAACTTATAGTCTTATATGAATCCCTTTCTGAAAACTGAGCTCTAAATATGTCTAAATAATCCCATAACAAGTCATATTTAAGAGTAAAGTTATTTGTATACCCCTTTGAAAATTCTAAAAGAATTTGAGTTTAAATCCTCCTATATCAAGAAACAATTTGGAGTTCAAAGAATATAAGCTTTGCAGTAAGATCCTAATAAGATCCTTAATGCAACAAGCACAACTATTCACAAACTTCAGTTTTCTGATGTCAACATTCTCCTCTCACTCGCACGTAAGTACACATAAATCATAAAGAAGCGTCTAAGATCCTATAGAAAGAATAAAGATGTTACTAGAAGAGTTAGTGTCGCGTCAGCAGCAGCCATATTCCTATACACAAGCAAAGTAATTGCCTGTACATTTGAGGGTTACCATAACTTAAAAAAATTATGATCTCGATAAATTAACTTGGCACTGACTTAAAATTTATTAGGTGGAATTTTCAAGTTTACATTTAGCATTGTTGTGATTACATAGAAAGTGTAAAATATATTGTGTACCTTATTTTTTCAATTTAAACTAAATACATTAACATCTTGGGATTTTATTGCTACTACTACCTTTTCATTCAAAATTAACAAAAAAAATGTATTCTTTATGTTGCATTACACGAGTAGTAATTTTTTGTGACAAGAGTAATAGTAGAACATTACAGAGAATATGAGCTTTTATTACTCTTGTAAATGCAGCATAAGGCTCTCAGTGTGTAATTTGGAATATTTTATATTAAATTTGACCTTTCCTGTTTCCTATTTACTCTCACAAGCAAATGACCCATGACCTAAATAAAAACAAAACAAATTTCAAAGTTAATTTTGATTTTATTTGCTTACGAAAGAAATACATGGTAACCCTATTTCCGATAAAAGTTTTAAATAAAATAATTTAAATATGCATTATTTTGAAGGGGCTTTGTGTTTTTTCGAAGTAAAATGTTAGAATTAGTAGCCGTGGTGCGATGGATGTGTGCTCGCCTGTGAACCTCATGATCACAGGTTCGATCCCTGCCGTCGTCTATGTCGTTTTAATTCCATAAAAAAAACCTTCTAAAATTGTCATCAATGGGTTGCTGTTTACTCATTATATGTTGTTCAGGCATAACACTAACAACATGTAATTGAGTTAAACTAGTATACCCAACAAGGATGAACACGAATAAAATAATGTGAATCATAAGCGACATAAAAATAAGACACGGCATTCTCCGCTTTAGTTCAGCCGCCATCCCTGGAGATAAAATAGCTGAGACAACAACCTTCAGTCTCAGAACATCGTGCCACACATCTTTCCTATCCTTCTTTCTCTTCCTTAACTTCACGCCCGCGCTGTGTTCAAACATTTAAAGGGTAATCATAATCCCTTGAGCGCGTGTAAATTATAAAAAAAAAAAAAAAAAAAAAAAAACCGCATTTACATTTCGGTTCCCATAATTATGTGCAAAATAATAAATATCATGCATTATAATAAAATAATTGATAGACTTACAAAATAAATACCATATCAAGCCTAACAGTTTGTTGGCATAGCAAATCATGTATTGTATACACACATCACACAAACTTAAAAAGTATTTTGTTTCATTCTTTATTAAGTTAACAAATATTCTGTTCTCTTTTTATCACCTTTTATTGGAAGAGACGCTTTCTCATAATAGGATTTTGCCGATCTCTATTAGAGCCTTAGAAGTGTCATTTTAATATAAACGTGCATCTGTCATCCCATAAAGAAACTTCTGTTGCTACTATCAGTAGGAAGAGCCTCTCATAACTAGGCCATTTAAGGCTTTTAACAGTTTTAAAAGAATCTCGTAGTATTCTTTAAGATTACTTTTAGCTCCTCTTACCTAATCTAGTTGAACTCTTGGAGAATCTTATGAGATGAAAAATGTTACTTGGGAGGACAGGGTAAGAGGAAATGCCACCAACTAACTCCTCCCCAAAGCAAAGAAGCAAAAAAACCTAGGACGACGGCAACTTCATCTACGGGACAAAGCACCGTAAAGGCAATGACCGTTCAACAAAGGCTCTCCTATGCAAGTGCAGCCTTGAGCGTCAGAATTGCTGTTCTGCCTAGGGGATATCCACAAGTCGCCTTGTCTGCCGAGGATCTATCGGCACTCGAGGAGGCAATCATTGAGGAGGTCTCTCTGGGTTGGAAACACAAGCTGAAGTTCAATGGACTGCACTTCAGAACAGGTCTGCTCTTAGTTGATTGCGCTGGACCCGAAACAGCGGAGTGGCTAAGAGAGAGTGCACATAAATTGAGCAGTTGGAAGGGCATCGAATTGTATGCATGCATGGGTGATGATATACCAAAAATGCACAATATAACGCTGTTCCTTCCAAAAAGCATGGGTCAAGAGGACAAAAAGTCATTGGCTCTCTTAAAAGCCCAAAATGAGGGTCTAAACGTGCAGACCTGGAGAATAGTTAAAAGCTCGGCTGAAGGAAAAGGTCAACTACTGGTGATAAGTATTGACGCCGAATCCGTCGAGACAATAGTGAAAGCAAATCACCAGCTTCACTACAAATTCGGGAAAATAAATGTTTTTGGTCTCCGGAAAACAACCTCCAGTTCTGCATCCGCAAAAGAAAAAGAGTCCTCAACCAGGCCAACTCAAAAATCCCAAGAAGCGGAAGCAGTAGGAACTACCCTACCTGCAACAACCATCCCTACTCCCACTCCAAAACCTCCAAACCCACCAGTCCCCCCAACCACTCCAGTCCCCCCAACCCCTCCAGTCCCCCCAACCCCTCCAAACAAGACAACTGAGACATCACTCCCGGAAACAGGAGTGATGCAAAAACCAGACCGGGAGGAAATAACACCGGGTCCATTGGACATTGAGATGGAGGGCATAGACCTCTCTCCAAGTCCAATGGACCAAACAGAACTGCTTCCCACTATAGAGGAGGAAGACCATCTGCTAGCAGATGATGGGGCATTAGCCCCCATCTGCCAATAAAAGAAGATGCCGGCACACGGGATCAGAACCAGGCTAGCCCAAGTAAATATACACCACGCGAAGGCCGCATCAGCTGTTCTGGCGAGGAAGTTCGCTGCGGACAACTTAGGGCTAGCACTGATCCAGGAACCCTGGACTTATAAGGGTCAGGTAAGAGGGTTGACAAGTAGCGACTCTAAACTTATATGGGACACGAGAGAAGACTCGCCCAGAACTTGTATCAAAATAAGAAATAATATACAATTTATATGTCTTTCAGAATTCAGAACAAGGGATCTGGTCCCGATACAGGCCCAAATTAACATCGAGGGCGGTATCCAGACAATGGTTGTGGCAGCAGCGTACTTTGCTGGTGATGATGCCAACATTCCACCGTGCGAAGTACAGAGACTGGTGGACTACTGCAACCGGAAAAAACTACCGATACTGATAGGATGTGACGCCAATGCTCACCATACAGTATGGGGTAGCACCGACATAAACCAAAGGGGTGAGTACCTTTTAGACTTTATGATGGTAAAAAATCTAGAAATATTTAACGTAGGGAACACCCCCACTTTTATTACTAGAATAAGAAAAGAAGTCCTAGACATAACTTTCGGAACTCCGAACGTAGCTTATATGGTAAAGGATTGGAGAGTATCCAATGAACCATCAATGTCTGATCACAGAATAATAGTGTTTACCTTAGAAGGACTGCTTACAGAGAATACCTCTGGCAGAAACCCTAAGAAAACAAACTGGAACCTATACCAAAATGTTCTAAAATCAAACCTGGAACAAATAGGTCCAGCAAGTACGACAAAAAGTCACCTTGAGCTAGAATTCGTTGTTAATGAGTTTAATGGAGCAATACACGAGGCATATGAACTCAGTTGCCCCATTAAACCTATAACTAGACAGAAGGATGCCCCTTGGTGGAATAAACATCTTTCTAAACTAAGATTCAAGGTTAGGAAGCTCTTTAATGAAGCAAAAAGAACAAGGGAATGGTGTAATTACTCCGCGTTATTGACAACATATAACAAAGAGATAAGAAAAGCCAAAAGAAATAGTTTCACAAATTTCTGTGAGAATATCTCAACAACCCCTGCAGCGGCAAGACTTCACAAAGCTCTTGCAAAAGAGAAAACCATTACATCATTAGCACTTCGGTATAGTGATGGTAGGTTCACCGAAAATGAAGAGCAAAGATGTAACCTACTGCTCAACACACACTTCCCAGGCAGTTTACCATTAAATGGTAACTTGGTAGAGAGAACACCTCTCAAACCAAACAGACAGGACTGGAAAATAGCCACGACCATTTGCACAGGTAAAAGGATTGATTGGGCAATTAATACCTTTCAACCCTACAAATCACCAGGTGCAGATGGTATCTTCCCAGCTCTTTTGCAGAAGGGAAAAGAATACCTTATGCCTTATCTCATTAATATTCTTCGGAGTAGCATCGCTCTTGGGTATATACCAAGTCTATGGAGAACAACTAAGGTAATCTTCATCCCCAAAATAGGGAAAAAAGACACAACCCATCCAAAGTCTTTCAGGCCAATAAGCTTAACATCCTTTATACTGAAAACTTTGGAAAAGGTAATTGACAACTTCATAAGATCAGAAGTATTAATAAGTAGGCCTCTCAATCAGCGACAACACGCATATAGGGCGGGCAGATCAACCGAGACCGCCCTGTTCGAACTAACAAACAAGATCCAAAGAGCCTTAGATGTAAAGGAAACAGCATTAGCTGCTTTCTTAGACATAGAAGGAGCATTCGATAACACTTCCCACGAGGCGGTAGGCAAAGCTCTTGTTAGAAAAGGCGTACCCATCACTATATAACCAGATGGATAAAAGAAATGTTAGGCACTAGAAATGCAGAGGCACAAGCAGGACAAACTTAAAAAAAGTAATCACAACGAGGGGATGTCCTCAGGGTGGTGTACTATCACCCTTGTTGTGGAGTCTTGTTGTAGATGAATTGTTAGAAAATCTTACCTCCCAAGGTATATACTGCATTGGCTTTGCCGATGATATCGCTATCATTGCAGTAGGTAAGTTTGAAGAAACTCTTTGCGATATTATCCAAAGAGGACTAACAATTACAAGTAAATGGTGTATGTCTGTAGGGCTTTCAATAAACCCATCCAAGACAACAATCATTCCATTTACTAGAAAAAGACTTCTACCACATATAAAATCTATCAGTTTGAATGGTGAAGTAATCGAAACGCAGAGGGAGGTAAAATATCTAGGAATTTTACTAGATAGTAAACTCCTCTGGAACAAACACATTAATTCTATAGTCGGAAAAGCCACAAAAGCCCTAATGATTTGCAAAAGAATTGCAGGTAAGTCATGGGGATGTAAACCGAGCATCCTCAGGTGGATGTACACTATGATGGTAAGACCCATCATTACCTATGGTGCGGTTGCATGGCACAAGAAAACCGAATTAACAACAACTAGGAAAACCCTAGAAAAAGTCCAAAGGCTCGCATGTATCTGTATTACGGGAGCAATGAGAACCTGCCCTACCGCAGCTATGGAGGTTGTCCTCCATTTATCCCCTCTACACGAGGTCATTAGAAGTGCTGGAGTGGGAGGTATCATTAGGTTCTCAAAAGAAGGAACTGGGACCGGCAAAATTATCGGTCTCAGAGAAAGGGACCTAATTGACAGGTCTACAATAACAAACTTTATTGACATCCCAAGAGATGGAATGATCAAAAAACATAATTTCGAGAAAAACTTTCTTACACAGCTCAGTAGCAAAAAAGACTGGGTAGGAGAGAATACAAACTACACACTCGAAACAAATACCATCAAGTGGTACACTGATGGATCGAGAACAAGCGAAGGGACTGGTGCAGGAATCTTTGGGCCAAAAACCAAACTTTCTATACCGATGGGGCAGTCCACCAGCATCTTCCAAGCGGAAGTAAACGCCATAGGGAAATGCGTAGATCGCAATCTCGAAAAGAATTATCGTAACCAGAACATTGCCATTATGTCAGATAGTCAAGCAGCACTCAAGGCGCTAAATTCATACACCATCAGCTCTAAGCTAGTATGGGAGTGCATAAGCAGACTAAATGAACTAGGTAAACAGAACAGAGTCACACTTTACTGGGTACCTGGACATGTTGGTGTTCCTGGAAACGAAAAGGCAGATTCCCTAGCAAAAATAGGCGCTTCAACCCCCCTAACAGGGCCTGAACCTTATTGCGGAATAGGTGAAAATGTCATCAGGACCAAAATTAAAGAAGAAGAGGAGGCAAACAGATCTAAAAACTGGAAAGAACTCCCTAGACTGAGACAGGCGAAACTGCTACTGGGCAACTACAACCGGCAACGCTTCGAAAACTGTATCAACCTAAGTAGGAATAACCTAAGAATAATAACTTGCATTCTAACAGGACACTGCAAACTTAGAAGACACCTTAACCTACTGGGTGTGGTAAGCAGTGCCACTTGCAGATTCTGCAACATGCATGAGGAAACGCCGGAACACATACTGGGAAAGTGTTATCCAATCATGCACCAGAGGAAAACACATCTGGGACAGTACCAGGTGGAAGAGAGCAACCTATCCTCTCTCAAAGTGCTCCAAATACTAAAATTCTTAAAAGCAATAGGTTTGGAGGAGGAACTGTAGGATGAGACAGCTCATCACTTTTATAAGAGGGGGCACAATAGATCTACAGGTCGCAGTGCAATAACCCCCCAATACAATTCATTCATTCATTCAACTTAGAAGAGTAAGGCTAGGCGCGCACATTCACTTTTTTAGTTGCGCAACTGCTTGGTTTGAGCAACTAAAAAGTTTGTGTTTTGACACAAACTTAACGATTGCCTAAAATGAGTTCGCTATTTTGTTTAACGTATAATTATATGCACCTGCGCGGACATTCAACCAAATAGTTCATCTGTTTTCTACATATAAGCAACCAAACAGTTGTGCAACTAAAAATTGAATGTGCGCGCCTAGCCTAAAGAGTTCTGATGTTATGCCCTGTATTTAGGTCGCGAGGCATAAACGAGGTTCAACCAACTCTGCTCATTGCATTATGTCGTAACACTATTGAATTACAGAATTACAAGTAAGGTAACTCATCAATAGTGTTTCGACATTGCAATTGGTCATCGGTAAGTTTCGATTGGAAATGTTCGGTGAGTTCGCTTTAAACCACACAACAGTGCGAGTCGTCTTTTATTAAAATAATTAATCACTTAACAAGTAAATACTTAACGCTGATATTGGATTTATGAAGTGCTCCGTTTTGATGTGACAAAAATGATTGTTTGCCCATGTTGCTCAACTCGAATTTTTTTTTGCATAATCGACATCTTGCATTATGGACATTTAGGCTAGCCGCGCACTAGCAATTTTTAGTTGCGAAACTGTTTGGTTACTTATAGAAAACAGATGAACTGTTTGGTTGAATGTCCGTGAATTTGCAGATAATTATATGTTTAATAAAATGGCGAACTTATTTTAGGCAATCGTTTAGTTTGTGTCAAAACACAAACTTTTTAGTTGCTCGAACCAAGCAGTTTCGCAACTAAAAGTTGCTAGTGCGCGGCTAGCCTTAAAAAGAAAACTTACTCTAAATGGAAGCAAAACTATAAAATATAAAAAAAAAAAAAACAAAAAAAAAAAACAAATGATATGCAAAACTAAACTAATAATTAAGGGGTATAATTTTAAAACTCTTCTACACCAATTTTTTTCCAATGAGTTAAGTATTAGGAAGTGTTCTTTAGAAGGTCCTTCATCTACCTAATGGCTAAAATTTATAAAACCTTATTATTTCCTGTGGCGTTTTTTTTTTAAACCTACCAGCCCTATTCTGCTATTCATGTGAATCGTATGAAGCGTTGAAAGGATGAAGGTGTTAAGCGATATTTTTAAACATTTGAGTTACAAGTATTTAAAGTTTATTTACTATAACTTTTTTTTACCAAAGTGGTTGCATATAACGCCATCTTTGGCTAAATATGAATCTATAGGCGATAGAAGAGTACAGATGAGTCAGAAATTTAAGTTTTCATATAAGACTTTCATCTGTAAGAAAAAAGCCAAATTTCAAAAAATTTCACTTAAGACCTTTATCTTTTCAGCGCTTCGTATATCCGATCCACCCATTCGATTTCCTTTCACACTGCCTTTGCATTCTGCTATCCATCGGGTGAACTACATTATCCCGAACCAATTTGAAATTAACGTAAACAGCTGTTCATGTTGTGATAATCTTCTGAATCTTGAATAATTGTTCAAGTTCAATCGCTCTACCTAAACAGAAGTAATTTTCTATTTTGTTTTCATCTTTATTGTTATTATTTTTTGTCCTAATTCCAAGCAGATTACTAGGAGAATCTTCCAACAGAAAGCTTCCACCTCCATAGGGAAATGAGTCAATATAAAGAAAAGAGAAACTAATCGCTTGCTTGAGGTTTTTGCATGGCGTTGGGCAAGATTTGGATGCGAGCTTCTCTCAGTCCACATTACATGACGCACTTATAGCCCACTTAAGCCCCAATTGGATTACTCTACAAATGACGTCAGAAGAAAAACTAAAAGCAAAACTCGAAAAACTAAAAGCAAAACTCTTGTTTAACCCAAAATGTGGTGTGCCTGGAGTTATGTGCGTTGACGGTATCCACATTCCCATAATGACCCTCTATCAAAACCCACATCTCTTTTACATACATACATCAGAAAGGACTACCACAGCCTGATTACACACATTCATACGTAATCAATTGCCTAGTAAATTGTCCTTCTACTCCTAAAAATGTTAATAATGTACTTTTTACAAACAAATATTCTAAATTAGGCAATAAATTAGTTTTTGCTTACATTTTGCTGAACACCAACCATTAAATGAAAAATCCGCAACATTTCATATGCGGATCCGATTTGTATAGAATGAATCCGTTCACGTGAATAACAGAATACCGCGCAATATTACCGACTTAAATACAGATTCACTTCGAATGAATAGCAGATAATTCAAGAAAAAATCCCTCCGATGAATAGCAGAATAGGGCTGTACATTAATCCACTCAGTCGTTCAATTCAAAACTCATCTATTCCCATACAAACAAAAATGTACCAATGTTTTAAGCAGTGTTTCCTCCCCGTAATATTCTATAGAGAACCTTAGCTTACTGTAAAAATATTAAATTTAATAAAAATGTTTTCTTTTAAAGAACTCCAGCCGATCTTCTAAAATTATTTTTGCCTTCACCTTGAAGGCGAAGCACTTGTTGGCAAATACTACTAGCTTTGAATTTCATCATGACACAATTATAGGAATATGTAATAGGAAACTTATCGACTTTTAAAGAGTAAAAATCCAATATTTAATGAAAGTAAAAAAAAGGATTACATATTTCTACAGAGTTAGCCTAAAACATCTCCTTAAACGTCTACTTCTTGGAACGAGCTTTCATTCGCCTAGACTTGCCCAATCGTGACCTTGCGCCTGGTGCTGCCTTGACTCCTTTTTTCGATCGGAAATTTTTGGTGTTTTCTAGTCCGGCTGCAGATGATTTGGTATTCCGCTTCATGCCCTTCTTCTTGCCACCAAAGCCGAATTTTTTGTTACGTGACTTTCTACCATCGGCAGATTGTTTTTTCTTTGCTTCCAATGCCTTGGCATCTTCCAAGAAATCCAGATTCTTCAATTTACCCTTTCTGAATTTCTTTAATTGATCAAGCATGTCTTTCTTTTCCATTTCACGTTGCACCTTCGTCTGCTTGGATAGCATTTTACCCATCTTCCTTTGTTCACGAATTTGTCGGATGCGTTCGGATTTTGCTTGTCCCTCTTGTTTCGCCATCAGGTTGGAGCGAATCTTTTGCATATGTTCATCTGTCTTTGCCATTTCGGCAAAATAATCGTCGGGTCTGCGGGTAACTATGCCCAATTCATGGAGTTTCTTAATGCCTTCGAGCACAGCCGATTGAGCTTGACGATGGAAGAGCATTTCTCGCTTGAAGTCATTCAAGACGGGATCTTCCTCTGGTTTGAGGTAGGGTATTTTGGCGTTGCCTTTGAATACGCTAGCGCGTTTTTGTTCGTGTTTCTCTAGTTGAATGACGAGTTCTGGAGCAAGAGGTGCTAGTTCGTTAACCATGTCCATGCGTTCGAGCCATGGCAAGTCTTGTTTCATTTCATCAAGCTTTGCAGCCATTTTAAGCTGAAATGAATAAGCAATTCTAGTTATTCAACTTAATGCTATGCTTATTAATTGTGGTACTTACAATGTCATTTTTCTTTTCACTGCGTGGATTAAATTCAATGTTAAGTCCAGGCTTTAGGTCGCCTCTGGCAAATGCTTCTTGAAGCTGAAAACAGAACAGAAAACATTTACCAATGAAAAGGAAGACCATTTAAGGAGAAAGTTCTTACTTCAGCATCAGATGCATAATAATCTTCTTCACCTGAATCAGAAAACATTGAAAAGTCTGCCATTTTAAAGTTAAAGTATTCTTGATCTTAAAATAAATATAATTATTGATGATTCTCGCAGAACACCGTGCACCAATCCAAGAAAAACAAAACTGACACACGTGCTAAGTGACGTTTGTTTGACGTATACGTTTTCAAATATATGTCAGAAGTGTGGAATTACATTAACTTATGGTAAGCATACACTTTGTGGATTCCAATTGCGTAGTTTTCGACCATTTAGTCGATTTTGATTTTTAATTTTTTCTCCACCATTTTTTTCGAGAGTTGAACGTACATCAGTATAAATTTGAATGGAAAACATTTACGCAAGTTAAAAAATACAAAATTAATATTTGTGAATGTTTGCAATGAACTTATCTAATTCATTCATTCATACATCATCTACTGAAAAGACTTTAATACCAAAAAGAAGATTAACTTTAGGTGCGTTTTATTATCCACAAATCTATCTGGATCCGGATCGGGATCTTCCCTTGAAAATAAAACGATACGGATCTTACTGGCAGCAGTGTTATACGCCCGTCTCTTTTTATCCTTGGGTTTGGAAATTTTATATTAGGTGCGTTTTATTATTCACAAATCTATCTGGGTCCGGATCTGGATTAAGTTTTAACATGTATTACAAAAACAATTTGGGATCCTGTTTTCTATCGGGATCTATTTCAAAGATCCAAAAATTAGTTATTTCACTGGCGAGTAGATGGCTTTTTATGGTAAGGTAGTGTAAGCTATAGTGTAAGGAAAAAAGACAAGACATAATTTAAAATTTACAAACCCAAGGATAAAAAGAGACGGGCTTATAACACTGCTGTCAGTAAGATCCGTATCGTTTTATTTTCAAGGGATGATCCAGATCCGGATCCAGATAGATTTGTGAATAATAAAACGCACCTATTATGTCCTGTCCTTTTTCTTTACACTATACCTTACACTACCTTACCATGAATAGCCATCTACTCGTCAATGTAAAAACTAATTTTTGGATCTTTGAAATAGATCCCGATAGAAAACAGGATCCCAAATTGTTTTTGTAATACATGTTAAAACTTAATCCAGATCCGGATCCAGATAGATTTGTGAATAATAAAACGCACCTTTTGACAGCATCTATCAAAATGCTAATGGTGTTTCAAGTTTTCTTATAAAGTGGTAGCAAGAGAAAGAAAGTTCCATTTGTGCCAAACAATAGGTGCGTTTTATTATTCACAAATCTATCGGGATCCGGATCTGGATTAAGTTTTAACATGTATTACAAAAACAATTTGGGATCCTGTTTTCTATCGGGATCTATTTCAAAGATCCAAAAATTACTTATTACACTGGCGAGTAGATGGCTTGTTATGGTAAGGTAGTGCTAACTACAGTGTAAAGAAAAGAGACAAGAAATAATTTAAAATTTCCAAACCCAAGAATAAAAAGAGACGGCCTTATAACACTGCTATCACTAAGATCCGTATCGTTTTATTTTCAAGAGAAGATCCAGATCAGGATCCAGATAGATTTGTGAATAATAAAACGCACCTAATGAAAAATCATCGAGATAGCTTAGCACGAAATGGATATTAGGTCAGTTCGAACAATAGAACAATTGATCCAATGAAGATTTAACAAGATTTATTTCTAATCTACTAGATTTACGAAATAAATTTGTATGGTAAATCTACGAGATTTAAAGAAGATTTATGGTTAATCCACTTAAATCCAGAGTTTCTCTAAGTGCGTGGAGTCCCATATAAGCCCATATGTTTCATTTTAGCAACTAAACAGTTGCGAAACTAAAAATTGAATGTGCGCACCTAATGATCCATTAAAATTATTCACTATACTAAAAAAAGTATGCGATGGAATTCCCAGTCAAAAAAATCTGACAGTTCTTATGCTCTCTGCTTTCTGCTTTGGCTACTTTATGATTGCGATGGATTTATCTCTAGTGGAGACAGAAGGTGCGTTTTATTACGTGCGTTTTATTATTCACAAATCTATCTGGATCCGGATCTGGATTAAGTTTTAACGTGTATTACAAAAACAATTTGGGATCCCGATCCTGTTTTCTATCGGGATATATTTCAAATATCCAAAAATCAGTTATTACACTGGCGAGTAGATGGCTTTTTATGGTAAGGTAGTAAGCTATAGTAGGTGCGTTTTATTATCCACAAATCTATCTGGATCCGGATCGGGATCTTCCCTTGAAAATAAAACGATACGGATCTTACTGACAGCAGTGTTATAAGTCCGTCTCTTTTTATCCTTGGGTTTGTAAATTTTCAATTATTTCTTGTCTTTTTTCTTTACACTGTAGTTAGCACTACCTTACCATAACAAGCCATCTACTCGCCAGTGTAATAACTAATTTTTGGATCTTTGAAATAGATCCCGATAGAAAACAGGATCCCACATTGTTTTTGTAATACATGTTAAAACTTAATCCAGATCCGGATCCCGATAGATTTGTGAATAATAAAACGCACCTAGTGTAAAGAAAAAAGACAAGAAATAATTGAAAATTTACAAACCCAAGGATAAAAAGAGACGGACTTATAACACTGCTGTCATTAAGATCCGTATCGTTTTATTTTCAAGGGAAGATCCAGATCCGGATCCAGATAAATTTGTGAATAATAATCCACAAATCTATCTGGATCCGGATCTGGATCATCACTTGAAAATAAAACGATACGGACGGATCTTACTGACAGCAGTGTTATAAGCATGTCACTTGAATTAGGCTCTTTATGAGTCGTCAGGATCCAAATTTATTTATTTAATTATGCAGCACTTTTCACGTTTCAAAATCTAATTAGTCAAACCACTCGAAACAGGTTTTTTAATTGAGGTTCAAGCTCTATGCAATTTTTCATACCTATCTTTCCTTATCAAATTCGCAAAAGATTTCAATCATCTGAGACAAGTGACCTCAAAAATCAAATATTAGAAGCACCTTTTTATTCACAAAAAAATATCATCTGAGACACTTTTTGACAGTTATTCGATGTGCAGCTCCAGTTCCAAGACTGGAGAGAGGACGTTGCGCTTTGTGAGTTTTTTTTCGGCAAAATTGTGATTTTATGAATTTCTTTGGAATTTTTTCAATTTTATGCGAGTAATTTGTTTTATTTTGTCTGTCCATTTCATCATACAATTTTTGTTTACTGTTTTAATATTTAAATCTGTGCTTATGTTGTGCTGTGTTCTCATCTCTTCAACGTACTTTACGTAAATGAACCAATAAATGCATGATCAATCATCAATCTTGCATATACACTACTTCAATGCAGGACGCTAGATTGAAAGAAAATCAAAAGATTTTGATTTTGCTTCAATCCAACATCCAATATATACGTGTGACTTTTCACTAATACACTTGCACATGCTTGTCATGCATTTGAACAATGTATATCCGGCATTAGACTTGTGTATCATGTTCGATGAAATGGGGTTTAACGATCACTTCAAAATACATAATGTTCTCTTACTAAATGGGTAAATCTACTCTTAAAAACTTTAACCAAACTAATGTAAACTTAGCTTTGAATGTCATCAAGTTAAATCAAAATTTGAGAACTTTCAAAGTTCAAAGCAGCACTTATGTAGGTACTCAGAGCTATAAAAACTTAATGGCCCAAAATTTTAAACAGTCTTTTATGAAGGTATTAGTATGATACTACTTAGCAATTTGCTATAACTTTAAAGTACTTTACTAATTCATTCTTAATTTTAAACATTTTCAAACTAGTATCGTACTAAGCCAATTTTCTTAATAAATTGCTTCTGAGCACACCTAAAACAAAGACATTTCGTGTAAAAAAGTAAGTACACGAACCTTTTTTGATGTTTGCAAATGTCAAACAGTCATATGAAGCTAGCACGATACTAAAAAAATAAAGTAGATATTCGATGATTTTAACTTTAATAAAAGGGTAGAGAAGGTATGATGCTATATTCGATTAAAATTTGCAAATTCCTTGTTTTAACCTAGTATCATACTAAAACAGGTTTAGCATCGTACTAATTCAATTAAAATTTTGCGCCAATCTATTTAGCAAAATTCAACTCTAACTGAATATTCGCCCTGACATTGTCTTTTTATACCAAGTTTTTCCCTATTCAAACAAAGGGTTACGAGTAAATCTTAAAAGTAACCTCAACTTCAACCCTTTTGTTCAAATATAAAAAAAATTTAATTGAAATCAAAATGCCTTATTTGCATGCATTGAAATCAAGTTCTTCGAATTTTAAAGCAATAGCAAATCGCCCTTTTTATAATTATTATTATCAAATCAATTTTTTTAAAATAAGTTATACGTACGAGTATGCACCTACATACATATATGTGCATATGCTTGTGGGAAAGGAAATTTTCTTTCAAAGAATACCTGAGCGAAGACATTTTACAAATGCTAATATAATAAATGGCATTGAAGCCAATCTGTTTTTTTTTTTATTAATTTTATTTTTCTGACTTATTTTTCTCACAACTTTACGGGTGGATATAAGAAAAATGATAAAGTTTTCCGTCGGTCGTATTCGTTTTGTGTCCTACGTTAAAGTCTGATAGAAGATTGGAGAGAAATCTTGTCCGTAGATGTAAGTGCATATAGGTGATGTAAGCATTATAATTTTGAAGAATATTAGCTATCGAAGGTCTTCCTTTTGAGGAAGTGCATTGAAATCGTAAATCATTCAAGAATTTATTTTCTAAAGAATTGTGAAACCTTTCATAACAGAAAAATAATCCCATAGAATAAAGGTGCCTGCTTCAATAAATCCATTTTATATTTGGTTCCTTGAATGGCTAACATTTTTTCAATCCTATTTTCTATGACAAATACAGGTACATTGGATAATAAGATAATTCTATTAAGGCTTCTTCATACAAATTTAAAAAAAAAAACTGAATTGAAAGCTTATATAAAGTTGTGTTAACTTTTGAAAATTTTGTGTCTTCTATTTTGAAATGTATAGCTACTTTTCACATAACTCAACATTTAATTTGCTCTATAGGACAAGTATTCAATTTGTAAAAGAAACAAAAAAGTCGTCATTTACCAAGCATTAAATTCTAAGTGGCTTATAGTTCCCATTTGAAAATGCTACCGAGATCAGAATTTAATTAGCTTATCATACGCTGCCGTTCTAAAACCACATTCGTATGAAAAGGATATGAATCTTGAAACTGAGGCAAAGGAAGAGGATAATTTGGGTCAGGGACGGAAGCAGAGACTATTATGATTGGTCTGGAAGCGAGGAATCTAGAAATAACGCCAGGAGAACGATTGGTCAACCAATCGGAGATCAAGGGCTGTCACAAAACTGAACTAGAAGACTGTAGGATGCTGGAAAGGAAATAAGGGGAAGGGATAGGAAAGGGAAGGGACAGAATATCCACTGCGTGAGTCGTGGCATGCTCGCGTCGCGCGGCTAAGCTCGTCGGAATAGGGGTGGGCTTTGCTCACGCAGCCGGATCTCACCTGTTTCAAAAAAAAACATTTATCATGCCAAAAAAATAACGAAATACCACCACTTCTTGCTTTACCACACCTTGGGACGCTGCTGGTGACATCACAGCTTGGCCTTCACCCCTCCCTACCTGGAATTCGTACGGCCTGATGTTTCGAATTCCCCATTTCCGGAAAATTTAGGTCAAGGATTCCGTCAAGCCATCCTTTCCCGAATAGCCTTAGCCAGCCCTTCCACACCCCCTGAAAATTCTAATCTACTCCATTGAGCTTTTAACAAGCCCAGTAAAACTCAAAGTTTCCATTGTCATTGGCGTGACTTACAAAAATCTTTTTTTATTTCCTAAATAAATTTCTCATGACAGAATATATCGGTATCTATGTACGTTGTTCTTTAAGAAATACAAAAAAAATCTAATAGCTACCCTAAAACTGAAACAATACAAAACACTTGAACTTTTATAAAAAATGCGAAGAAATGATTAAATATATCAACTTAATTATATATAATCTAAAAAAAAAGACAAATATGAGAAGAAACAGTATACTAAATACACCAAATGCAAATTTGACCTTTTTTTAAATTGTTTTTCCGCTTGATTCGATAATAAAACTATTTGGGTTAAAAAAAAAAGATATCTTGGGCGAGAGTTAAAAGTCGAACTAAGTACTAGATTCCCCCCTATTCCCTCAAAATTCATTTACCGACGACTCTGTGCCGCCGCACAAAAAAAAAACAAATTTAACTCCGGTATCCCTACCTACAGAGAGCTCTTTGTCGGTGGTTCTTACCGTGGGAATGCAAAATATTGCGCCAAATAGGGTAAACGAGGAACCTTTATCGCGGCTATTGATTTCACAGATTTGTACTTCTCGATCACCCAACGGATATCGATTCTTGCCTTAACCGATCTTTAAAAAAAGGAATTTTCACAATTTTCACTAGTTTTAAACCAAATATGTATAATCTATCACGCCAAAAATAATATAAATCTCCTAGTAATACGTATAGCTGCAGCTGTGGTGATGGCTTAATCCTAGCATATGCACCGGTCGGGTGGCCGTGGCGCGATGGATGTGTGCTCGCCTGTCAACCTCATGATGACAGGTTCGATCCCTGCCGTCGTCTATGTCGCTTTAATTCCATTAAAAACCTTCTAAAAATTGTCATCAATGGGTTGCTGGTTTACTCATTACATGTTGTTCAGGCATAACACTAACAACATGTAATTGAGTTAAACTAGTATGCCCAACAAGGATGAACACGAATAAAATAATGTGAATTATAAGCGACATAGAAATAAGACACGGCATTTCTCCGCTTTAGCTCAGCCGCCATCCCTGGAGATAAAAATATCTGAGAAAACCACCAACAGTCTCAGAACATCGTGCCACACATCTTTCCTATCCTTCATTCTCTTCATTAACTTCACGCCCGCGCTGTGTTGAAAACATTTAAAGGGTAATCATAATCCCTTGAGCGCGGGTAGATTATAAAAAAAAAAAAAAAAAAAAAAAATTATTTTAACGGCGCTGACAGTTCATTAGTGTACCCTGATTTTCTTGGGTTCCGAACTGCATCTTTATTAATTTTAAAACCCTATGAAACATTTACTTGGTTGAACCCGGGTCTGGCACGGGTTCTCCACTAACTTGCTGACTGACCAAGACACCACAATCCGGGGTAGTACCAGGAGAAATCAGGCTTCTGAGTTGCTAGGCTTTATGGCGCTACGCTGATTTGGCGAGCTTGCTATTCGGCCTCCACTAGATCGTCCCAAGGACTGTCGAACTCGTCTATATTCGGTGTCGGAAACCACCCAAGATTCACCTTTTAACACAATTAAATTTGCTATTCTGTTATCATTTCACATTACTTTATATTCGATCTTACCCCAATGCGCAATAATTATTCAATTTTCGAAATTTTAAATTTTTCCTCGAAGCGCCAGATTCCCAATATAAAATTTCTTTTCTTTTACACACGACTTGTATTCCACGACTGTCTAGCTAACAATGACTACCTTGCATACCGTGTATGATGCACCGTTTGCCTACCCATCACCTCATCATTTTCAGCCAATTATACCGCTCGCTACAAAGTGCACTTCTTTGACTATTCCGTTGAATACACTAGGTTGACCCATATTAAAATGCTCGACCCCCATCTGAATACTATACTTTTCATTCTCCTTTTTTTTCTACCTTTTAGATTAAAAATTTGTCTACTACTTTTGGGCGATATCAAATCTCCACCAACATGAATACTATTGACTATTCAAGGCTCGAACCATTCGCGCTTTTCTAAATCCTTTTTCCGAACCATGTTTCATTTCTTATTTCTTGCCACCGTTCCTTGATAGAGTGAGTCTGACATATTCGTTGCTTATCATATTTTCGTCCTTTTCCTAGCCGAAAACACCATGTTTTTCTTTCCTATCTCATCATGTGTCATTTTTGTTTCTACTTTCTAAAAATTAACTTCGGTTCCTATTCTCAATCAACCAAAAATCAACCAAAAATCAACAAATAAGCAATTTACACGGCCAGATGACGAAGAACTATACCGGCACTTCCCTAATGTGTAGGTTTCTGGTGGAATTCACCTTCACTCACGGGAGTTCCCGTCGCCGCCGATCGGTCCTGGGAATTGCTTTCGGGACCCGGTGGCGAAAACATAGCACCTAGAAAGGCCTTAACCCACTTACTCTATACCCTCCAAAGACAATGCGAACCATACGTAGCTCCGCTGGTTGAACGAAGGGTGTTTCCACGGTAAGTTGCTCTTTAACTTCTTGTCATATGAGCAGAATCTCGTCGAGGTTATTACAATGAGCGGAGTCCCTAACCGAGCACGAGGTCGTTACTGCTTCACGACACGCCTCAGGAACTATGCCCTCCTCCGAGGAAGGTATCTTTGTAACATATTAATCTAACTATGTATGTGACCTTTTCCTCTACGTTTTTAGACG
Organism: Chrysotoxum bicinctum; assembly: GCA_911387755.1. NCBI lineage: Eukaryota > Metazoa > Arthropoda > Insecta > Diptera > Syrphidae > Chrysotoxum > Chrysotoxum bicinctum. The sequence continues at coordinate 188,093,433 of OU426988.1, forward strand.
AAGGTAGCCATAACAAAACTCCGAACCTGGAGGATAGTATTTTCAGATCCAGAGACGGTGACTGGCTACCGGAAGTTTTGGACCGAAAGAAACGTGGGGAAGTACTCACGCCCTTAAAGCCGGGCATAGAACTTATCGCTCTTAGGCTAAAATTACGCGACGCCTCCGAACCTTAACTCACACCATCATTCGAATCCGTGATCGAGTCGTAAGTCATTATATTATTCATTTATTCTGCCTCTCTCGTCGTTGCTATAAGGCTGGAACAGATTTCATTATCTTTTTCCTATCACATCAGCCTCCTTTTTTTGTATTTACATAAATGTTATATATTACTAATTAGAAATAGGTTGTTTACGTAAGTCGATATTGACTACGATAAAATAAAAGAATACACCCTAGACTATGTATATAACCATTCTATATGCTGTTATCTCATTTCAAAATTTGAACCTAACCGAATTAGAGTCATGACGACATGAAATGTTTCTCTTCCGCAGCTCAGGAGAGATTTGATGATTAAGTAAAAGGAAGGTTAATTGTATGGTCTCGTCAGTCTGTCCAGAATAGACTAATCATAATTAGGGCTAAGAATTCATGATCCGAATGAACTCTAAAGTTTTAATTTCATTTTAGGTCCCTTGAGATATATCACAGCAAAAAAAAAACGATTCAAAATTCATGCTTAAAAATTTTTCTAAGAATAAATAAATAATTTGGACGAACGATTAAAATATCACAGATGGTTTGGGGGCAGATCAGACGCTGAACTATTCTTATAAAAAAAACATATATATCACAGGTGGTAGAGATTTGAAACATCACAGATGGAAATGATTAGAAAATTTGTTTAGTATGAAGTTGCTAGGTGTAGTTATAGGATTCCACTAGTATCACAGATCGAAAAAGGTTTTAAATAAAAGTCTTAACTTCTTATAGAATAAGGATCACAGATAACCACATGCGTATTGGAACATTTATATTCTTCGTGGATTAATACCCCAATGTCTTTTTATTTGTTTGAATTAATTTTGGATTCTGATCTGCAGCAATTCATATGAAATAAAATGCTTAAAGTTCGCTTTAAATCCAATGGAACATTTTTGTTCTGCTACTCTGTTGATAAACCAAATTATCTGATGGTTACTTTATACAACTCATACCTTTCTACAAATCTATCCGAGGCAATTTCATTGTATGGTGCCCTGGAATTTTCACTGTTTTAGGTCTTTGGCGTGGAAGATTCCAATCTTCCTTCCCGCCAGGTTTTCAATTTCGTACATATTCTTACCAACCGGCTTGACAACTCGGCATTTCACATATTTTGGACAGAGTTTGGAGGAAAGTCGTTTTGAACTGTCGCTCAAAACAAAGTTTCGTTTGTAAATTTCTTGCCCTTGTACGTAGCGTACATTTCTGGATCGTATATTATACCTTTTGGCACTTCTATCGTTGGCTTTCAGAATTTCCTCCTTGATTTTGGATCTAATGACCTGCAATCGATTTTTCCTCGGAATGGTCAAAAGCTCACCATCTTCTACGACTCTCAACTTCCGAGCCAAATCGTAACAGCTACCGTGAGTCATCATGTTTATTCCGAAAAGGGCAAAATATGGCGACACTCCAATCGCTGTGTGAACGGAACTTCTCAACGCGCCAGCGATATCACTGAGGTGAATATCCCAGTCGCGTTGGTCTTCTTTTAGATATGACCGTATTGCAGCCAATAACGTCCTATTAACCCGTTCCGAGGCATTCGATTGCGGCGAATAATTTGCTGTCCTGAAATGTCGAATACCGAAGTTTTTCAGAAAACTTTGAAATTCTTTGGATAGAAATTGTTTCCCGTTATCCGAGTGGATAATCTGAGGTACTCCAAACGTGTTAAAAATTTCGTCTTTTAAAAATTTCATAATATTTCCCGAATTAGCTGCTCGAAGCGGTTTTAAAAATACAAATTTTGATAGATGATCCAGAACCACGAAAACATGTGCATTCCCTGCTTTTGATCGTGGGTAGGGGCCTATAAAATCAACGTAAAGTTTCTGGAAAGGTCGTTCTGACGAATAGGAAGTTTCAATAGGTGGTCGAGAGACTTGATTGGACGATTTTGACTGTTTACACACCTCACATTTAGAAATAAATTGGCGAACCTGAACCGTCATATTGGGCCAAAAGAAAAATTGCCCTATCCTGTGCAAAGTTTTTGCTATGCCGCCATGAGCAACTTGCGGTGGGTTATGAGCCTTAGCGATTAGACCTTCAGTCAGAGCAGAGGGTATCCAAAGACACCAGGTGTGTTCCGATCCAACTTCACCTATGCCGTGTGGAATTGTTTTTTTATAGACGTAATCGTCTTCTACTTTCACATCCGGTAGCTCCTCCTTGTGGGCACGAATTGTACTTAGGAGGCTTTTATACTCATCAGATTTAAACTCTTCGGAGTCCAAATCTACCAATGGGGCTACTTGATCAAGTGCCAACGACTCTACGTGTGCCCGAGAGAGTGTGTCTGGAACGACGTTAAGCGAACCTTTCCGATGCTCTATGTCGAAGGTATATGATTGTAATTCTAGACTCCATCTAGCAAGCCTACCATTCAGGTCTTTCATCGTCATTAACCACTTTAGGGACGAATGGTCAGTTATGACGGTAAAATCCATACCTTCGACATAGGGCCTGAACTTTTTCACCGCCATTACTGCGGCCATGCACTCTCTCTCGGTCACACTGTAGTTTCTCTGGCACGCATTTAGTTTTTGGGAGAAGTATGATATGGGCAACTCTTCATCATCCTCTTGTTTCTGAAAGAGAACCGCGCCGATTCCAGAGTCGGACGCGTCACACTGTATATAGAAACGTTTCGAGAAATCGGGGTGCGTGAGCACTGGAGCGGTAGCAAGAGCGGTTTTTAACTTCTCGAACGCTATTTTGGCTTCTTCTGTCATCACGAACTTGGTATGCCTACTTTTCAGCGTGTCCGTTAAGGGAGCCGTCAAGCTAGAAAAATCCTTAATGAATCTCCTATACCACCCTGCTAGGCCAAGCAACCGACGCACTTGTCGCGGGTTTTTAGGCATCGGAAAATTTGCGACTGCTTCTACCTTTGCTGGGTCGGTCCTCAATTTCCCACCACCAACGATGAAACCCAAATATTTCAGCTCCTTAAAGCAAAATTTGGATTTCTTAACGTTGATGGTGAGATTTGCTTTCCTCAGGCAGTCGGCTACTTCACCCAACAGAGTGATATGGGTCTGAAAATCTGGCGCTATAATGAGCAAGTCATCTAAGTACACGAAGACTCGATCCCGAAGTCGTGCAGGGATCACCTTGTCCATTAAACGACACAACCTTTGGGCTGCGTTACACAACCCAAAGGGCATGACCGTAAACTGGTACAAGGGTCTCCCCGGTACCGCAAACGCAGTTTTTTCCTTACTCTGCTCCTCCAACGGTATTTGCCAGAACGCTTCTTTTAAGTCCACGCTACTGATGTAGTAGGTATCTGGTAGACGGCTGATAAGCCCTTCGATGTGGGGGAGAGGGTTTGCGTCCTTTTTGGTAACCGAGTTGACCTTTCGAGAGTCCAGGCAAAAACGATACTTTGTAGTATTGTTTGGGCCTGGCTTCTTTATAAGGACCACTGGTGAACACCAAGGACTCTCGCTCTCCTCCACAACGCCGAGCCTAAGCATCCTGTCTATTTCTTGGTATAAAAGGGCTTGTACCGCTGGAGAGACAGGGTAGTGCCGCTGCTTCACCGGGACCGCATCCCCGGTATCGATGACATGTTCCATAAGCGCCGTCTTTCCAAGACCGTGTCGATCGTAGTCCAGGAATTTCTGCTTGACGGCCTCCAAATCGGACCGTTGGGCAGGCGACAGGTCGTGCGCGTTTAGCAGATCTGCGTCTTCCTCTTGTATCGACACCGAACTTACTACACTTGGCGCGATTTGGAATGCCCTCCAGAAGTCGACTCCTAAGTACAATTCCTGATCTAAATTGGGGACTAAAAACAGAGTAATCTGTTGTTCCGTATTTTTGTACTTCACTAAGGTCTGAACTTTCCCAACTATTGTTTGGTTTTTCCCATCGGCGGTTTTAACGCCTGCTTTATATGGTAGTACTTGGATTCCCGACTCTTTTACTAATTTTAGACTCCCTTTTCCCAAAATACTTACACTTGCCCCGCTATCCAGCAGGCCAAGAATTTCTTTATTCCCTACTATAACTTTGGCATATGGCCGAGGATCGGAATTTGTATCTATTATAGACGACAATATATTTTTCTTTATTTGTTTTCTACGTTTGTATCTGACTCTAGCCTTTAAAATTCTTTTTGATATTGATCCTACTTTTTCATTAAAAATCCTATCTCTTGTTTCATAATATTCTTTTATTCTTACGTGTAAAGGTCTGATCTTTGTTTCCTTGATTCTACTATCTTGGTTTCTTGTTTCTCTCTCAGTTTTATGTCTTAATAATATCTGAATTTTGTTTTTATCAAGACAGGTTGGCGTTTCTAGACTGATTTTGGATTTTCTTGGGGGGTCTGGGTCGAACGCGTCTCCCCCAATGTTCTCGCGTTCCGATTGAGGTTTTCCGGCCTACAGTGGGGACATTTGGGAGTAATTACGCCCTCCTGTCCACATCTGTAGCAGAAAATGTTTCTGGTTGCTGACGGACAGTCCATGAACGTGTGTCCTGGCACTCGACAGTTCCAGCACGCAGTTGCCTTCGGATCATTATAACCCCTAGAATTCTTTGGGCGTGCGCCCATATGTTGGAAAGCTTCTAATTGCTCAACTTCCAGAGGCCAACTTTCTGCGCCGACTTCCAGTTCATTCACTCCATATCGAGCTGGTGGTCGATGGTTCTTTGGGCCTTCTCTATCCCTATTCGGGCAAACATCCTCCGCGTCTTTGCACGCTATCCTCAGCTGATCCATTGTATATACAGCCTGAGGATACACTAGCCTACCAACTCGTTCGTTTAAATTTTTTCTTAAAGTTCTCACAAGGTCTACCTCGGGAATTTGCATCCTAAGCTGAGACCTCAACTTATTGATAGCTGCAAAAAAATCTTCACTGGACTCCCAGGTGCCCTGTCTGCGGTCTATTATTTCCCGCATTAAGTCCAGGTCAGACTTAGAATTGCGAAACTGTCGCATAAATGCGTCTCTCAAAACTGGCCAATCGGGACGATAATTCGAACGTTGGTACTGCCAATACCACTCAGCGGCGGCTCCTGAGAGTAGGAGATGGAAGTCTCGCAGGATATCCGCCCAGGAGCAATTATGCTGACTTTGTAACATCTCAATCCGAAAAATAAAATCTTCCACTGTAAGAGATTCAGGTTTGCCGTTAAAATTTACGCCCCACTTGTCAATCCTCACACTAGCCCGCCCCCCTCCATATGGAGATCCTTGAGTGGCGTAAGAGGTTTGAGGTGGGTACCTATTATAATTAGTTCTATCTTCCCAAGACTGCCCCGATTGGTTTTCGGGTATATGCATCCCCCTATCTAACCCCAGCCCAAGGTCTCCTCCACGTCTTGCACGCGGGGCTCCCCCCTGACTAGTTGTTGGGATGAAAGGTCTCGAAGATGGGTCTAGCTGAGCTGGCCTCACGGGCGGCGGTGGCTGGCTGAACCTCTGTTGAACTGGGCGGCTCTCCGTCGGTGGTCGGATTCTCTCTTCCAACGGAGGAATAGGACGAGTAGTCAGATTTATTTCCTTAAGAAAGTCTAAAAAGGACCGTTGAACCTCGGCTTTTACAGACTCGGAAATACTTTCTCGAATTGAATTGGTGTAAGACTCGTAGGCATTAACCACCGCCAAATTAATCACCGTTCTTAATTCAGGTGATATTGCTCCTATATCTTCCCTTCGACCCTTATCCTGGTTGGTGACAACATTTGAATCGGTCCTCTGACTACTACCATCCCTCACATTTTCAGTACGCCATAACAGGTTTTCCGTCTCCATGTTTAATGGTAACGCCGTATTTTCGGCACCCACAATACTTAAGTTACTGAAAGATGGTGCCCTTATGGAATCTGTAGGGCTTCCGCCCGACTCAGTACTATTTGTTGCAGAGCGATTTAAAGACTGCGACCTATGTTCTGTTTCACCTGCGGACGTGCCTGCAGCGGCTGTGAGCAGGGAAAGTTGGTTTATGGGTTGGTTATTTTCCTGACCACCTGATGTCTTTTTGATTGGTGAGCGTTCCACTGGCATACCTACTATGGTGTTATGGTCAAAATCTCTTAGCAAGGAACGGGTGACGACTCTATTACCTAATTTCTGTTTAATAAAACTAACTTTAGCTTCTTCTTCTTCTTTTAGAATAAATTTCAGCATTTATCTTAACAGCAAATCGATACTACCCTGTACTTAAAAAAAAAATACTATCCCGTATTATATACGGCTCAGTACGGAATGATCTAAGTCTATCCACTTCCGGGAACCTTCTACTTAAAAATTGTAAGAATAATGAACCTAACCAATCGAGTACTTAGCTTGTCTAAACTATAATTGAGATTACTAATTTTACCTCAATAATGATATCAAAATTTGTTTATATATATATTTTTTTTTTTTTTTTTTTTTTTTTTGAAACGATTACCTCAGTGTAACTAAATAACTAAAGATTTCTATGAACTAAACTAAAAACTAACCATATAATTATGTAAATAAGAAAAATGAGTATTGATAATCAGAGGGACGGTTAAGTTGCTCTTTAACTAGGCACCAATCCTTACTAATTATCTTTTGAATAAATTTAAAACAATAATGACACGATGAGATAGAAATTATTAATCTAATAACCAAATCTCATCCAACAAAGAAAACGAATTTTAATTCTACACGTACCAAGATTTTAGCCTGTCGCGACTATATTTACTTTTACTTTGATTTTAATATAATATATAATTCTTTTCTCTGTTCTAAACTATCTAAAGTATCTGTTTGTTTGACTGTTTGCTATGATCGTGCGGGGGTGTTTGGGGCGGCTTCCTTCGGTACTATTACTTTTTCGCCAAGGTATGACTCAACACTAAAATCCTGGTTTCCTATTTTACTTTTTCTCTCAAATATATATTCCTCCCAAAGTGTGGTAAATATTTGTATGACAAACAAAAACTCTACACGACAACACGATTTCCAATTGGTGATGTTCTCAGGGAAAGAACGCATCGTCACTATTGGTCTGGCTTTCTTATTAGCCATCCTGATCAAGACTTACGATTTGCTCACGCCCTGCCAACACCCACAATTGGAACACGATATTTTTCATTACTACCGCCGTCCGGACTAAACGATTCTGTCGCTAATCAACCGTTACTTTATAAACGTACAAATGATGACATACTGGATCGTCTCTCCAGACCCCGACAGCAATTATGGACGATACAACGAATGATTGATTATCCTCGTCGTCGATGTCGAAACGAATCGTCGCTATTATTTAGGCATTCTAAAGAGCTATCCTGAATAAGACTTACGAATCGATTTGGCCTCGACGACGACGACAATCTGACCATTTGGGAAAGACAGGGACACAAAAAAACAACATTGGGCGCCATTTGAAACTGAGGCAAAGGAAGAGGATAATTTGGGTCAGGGACGGAAGCAGAGACTATTATGATTGGTCTGGAAGCGAGGAATCTAGAAATAACGCCAGGAGAACGATTGGTCAACCAATCGGAGATCAAGGGCTGTCACTAAACTGAACTAGAAGACTGTAGGATGCTGGAAAGGAAATAAGGGGAAGGGATAGGAAAGGGAAGGGACAGAATATCCACTGCGTGAGTCGTGGCATGCTCGCGTCGCGCGGCTAAGCTCGTCGGAATAGGGGTGGGCTTTGCTCACGCAGCCGGATCTCACCTGTTTCAAAAAAAAACATTTATCATGCCAAAAAAATAACGAAATACCACCACTTCTTGCTTTACCACACCTTGGGACGCTGCTGGTGACATCACAGCTTGGCCTTCACCCCTCCCTACCTACGGCCTGATGTTTCGAATTCCCCATTTCCGGAAAATTTAGGTCAAGGATTCCGTCAAGCCATCCTTTCCCGAATAGCCTTAGCCAGCCCTTCCACACCCCCTGAAAATTCTAATCTACTCCATTGAGCTTTTAACAAGCCCAGTAAAACTCAAAGTTTCCATTGTCATTGGCGTGACTTACAAAAATCTTTTTTTATTTCCTAAATAAATTTCTCATGACAGAATATATCGGTATCTATGTACGTTGTTCTTTAAGAAATACAAAAAAAATCTAATAGCTACCCTAAAACTGAAACAATACAAAACACTTGAACTTTTATAAAAAATGCGAAGAAATGATTAAATATATCAACTTAATTATATATAATCTAAAAAAAAAGACAAATATGAGAAGAAACAGTATACTAAATACACCAAATGCAAATTTGACCTTTTTTTAAATTGTTTTTCCGCTTGATTCGATAATAAAACTATTTGGGTTAAAAAAAAAAGATATCTTGGGCGAGAGTTAAAAGTCGAACTAAGTACTAGATTCCCCCCTATTCCCTCAAAATTCATTTACCGACGACTCTGTGCCGCCGCACAAAAAAAAAACAAATTTAACTCCGGTATTCCTACCTACAGAGAGCTCTTTGTCGGTGGTTCTTACCGTGGGAATGCAAAATATTGCGCCAAATAGGGTAAACGAGGAACCTTTATCGCGGCTATTGATTTCACAGATTTGTACTTCTCGATCACCCAACGGATATCGATTCTTGCCTTAACCGATCTTTAAAAAAAGGAATTTTCACAATTTTCACTAGTTTTAAACCAAATATGTATAATCTATCACGCCAAAAATAATATAAATCTCCTAGTAATACGTATAGCTGCAGCTGTGGTGATGGCTTAATCCTAGCATATGCACCGGTCGGGTCTCCTTTCTTCCTCCGCCTCTATGTAACGGTGTAGGAATCGCTTTAATTATGCTGTTTTTATGTATGTATATATGTGCTTTGAAGTTATATATCGGTTAAATACGTGGGGTGAACCTTCAATCACGCATATAATGGTTTCGTGGGGACACAATTATTTTAACGGCGCTGACAGTTCATTAGTGTACCCTGATTTTCTTGGGTTCCGAACTGCATCTTTATTAATTTTAAAACCCTATGAAACATTTACTTGGTTGAACCCGGGTCTGGCACGGGTTCTCCACTAACTTGCTGACTGACCAAGACACCACAATCCGGGGTAGTACCAGGAGAAATCAGGCTTCTGAGTTGCTAGGCTTTATGGCGCTACGCTGATTTGGCGAGCTTGCTATTCGGCCTCCACTAGATCGTCCCAAGGACTGTCGAACTCGTCTATATTCGGTGTCGGAAACCACCCAAGATTCACCTTTTAACACAATTAAATTTGCTATTCTGTTATCATTTCACATTACTTTATATTCGATCTTACCCCAATGCGCAATAATTATTCAATTTTCGAAATTTTAAATTTTTCCTCGAAGCGCCAGATTCCCAATATAAAATTTCTTTTCTTTTACACACGACTTGTATTCCACGACTGTCTAGCTAACAATGACTACCTTGCATACCGTGTATGATGCACCGTTTGCCTACCCATCACCTCATCATTTTCAGCCAATTATACCGCTCGCTACAAAGTGCACTTCTTTGACTATTCCGTTGAATACACTAGGTTGACCCATATTAAAATGCTCGACCCCCATCTGAATACTATACTTTTCATTCTCCTTTTTTTTCTACCTTTTAGATTAAAAATTTGTCTACTACTTTTGGGCGATATCAAATCTCCACCAACATGAATACTATTGACTATTCAAGGCTCGAACCATTCGCGCTTTTCTAAATCCTTTTTCCGAACCATGTTTCATTTCTTATTTCTTGCCACCGTTCCTTGATAGAGTGAGTCTGACATATTCGTTGCTTATCATATTTTCGTCCTTTTCCTAGCCGAAAACACCATGTTTTTCTTTCCTATCTCATCATGTGTCATTTTTGTTTCTACTTTCTAAAAATTAACTTCGGTTCCTATTCTCAATCAACCAAAAATCAACCAAAAATCAACAAATAAGCAATTTACACGGCCAGATGACGAAGAACTATACCGGCACTTCCCTAATGTGTAGGTTTCTGGTGGAATTCACCTTCACTCACGGGAGTTCCCGTCGCCGCCGATCGGTCCTGGGAATTGCTTTCGGGACCCGGTGGCGAAAACATAGCACCTAGAAAGGCCTTAACCCACTTACTCTATACCCTCCAAAGACAATGCGAACCATACGTAGCTCCGCTGGTTGAACGAAGGGTGTTTCCACGGTAAGTTGCTCTTTAACTTCTTGTCATATGAGCAGAATCTCGTCGAGGTTATTACAATGAGCGGAGTCCCTAACCGAGCACGAGGTCGTTACTGCTTCACGACACGCCTCAGGAACTATGCCCTCCTCCGAGGAAGGTATCTTTGTAACATATTAATCTAACTATGTATGTGACCTTTTCCTCTACGTTTTTAGACGAAGGTAGCCATAACAAAACTCCGAACCTGGAGGATAGTATTTTCAGATCCAGAGACGGTGACTGGCTACCGGAAGTTTTGGACCGAAAGAAACGTGGGGAAGTACTCACGCCCTTAAAGCCGGGCATAGAACTTATCGCTCTTAGGCTAAAATTACGCGACGCCTCCGAACCTTAACTCACACCATCATTCGAATCCGTGATCGAGTCGTAAGTCATTATATTATTCATTTATTCTGCCTCTCTCGTCGTTGCTATAAGGCTGGAACAGATTTCATTATCTTTTTCCTATCACATCAGCCTCCTTTTTTTGTATTTACATAAATGTTATATATTACTAATTAGAAATAGGTTGTTTACGTAAGTCGATATTGACTACGATAAAATAAAAGAATACACCCTAGACTATGTATATAACCATTCTATATGCTGTTATCTCATTTCAAAATTTGAACCTAACCGAATTAGAGTCATGACGACATGAAATGTTTCTCTTCCGCAGCTCAGGAGAGATTTGATGATTAAGTAAAAGGAAGGTTAATTGTATGGTCTCGTCAGTCTGTCCAGAATAGACTAATCATAATTAGGGCTAAGAATTCATGATCCGAATGAACTCTAAAGTTTTAATTTCATTTTAGGTCCCTTGAGATATATCACAGCAAAAAAAAACGATTCAAAATTCATGCTTAAAAATTTTTCTATGAATAAATAAATAATTTGGACGAACGATTAAAATATCACAGATGGTTTGGGGGCAGATCAGACGCTGAACTATTCTTATAAAAAAAACATATATATCACAGGTGGTAGAGATTTGAAACATCACAGATGGAAATGATTAGAAAATTTGTTTAGTATGAAGTTGCTAGGTGTAGTTATAGGATTCCACTAGTATCACAGATCGAAAAAGGTTTTAAATAAAAGTCTTAACTTCTTATAGAATAAGGATCACAGATAACCACATGCGTATTGGAACATTTATATTCTTCGTGGATTAATACCCCAATGTCTTTTTATTTGTTTGAATTAATTTTGGATTCTGATCTGCAGCAATTCATATGAAATAAAATGCTTAAAGTTCGCTTTAAATCCAATGGAACATTTTTGTTCTGCTACTCTGTTGATAAACCAAATTATCTGATGGTTACTTTATACAACTCATACCTTTCTACAAATCTATCCGAGGCAATTTCATTGTATGGTGCCCTGGAATTTTCACTGTTTTAGGTCTTTGGCGTGGAAGATTCCAATCTTCCTTCCCGCCAGGTTTTCAATTTCGTACATATTCTTACCAACCGGCTTGACAACTCGGCATTTCACATATTTTGGACAGAGTTTGGAGGAAAGTCGTTTTGAACTGTCGCTCAAAACAAAGTTTCGTTTGTAAATTTCTTGCCCTTGTACGTAGCGTACATTTCTGGATCGTATATTATACCTTTTGGCACTTCTATCGTTGGCTTTCAGAATTTCCTCCTTGATTTTGGATCTAATGACCTGCAATCGATTTTTCCTCGGAATGGTCAAAAGCTCACCATCTTCTACGACTCTCAACTTCCGAGCCAAATCGTAACAGCTACCGTGAGTCATCATGTTTATTCCGAAAAGGGCAAAATATGGCGACACTCCAATCGCTGTGTGAACGGAACTTCTCAACGCGCCAGCGATATCACTGAGGTGAATATCCCAGTCGCGTTGGTCTTCTTTTAGATATGACCGTATTGCAGCCAATAACGTCCTATTAACCCGTTCCGAGGCATTCGATTGCGGCGAATAATTTGCTGTCCTGAAATGTCGAATACCGAAGTTTTTCAGAAAACTTTGAAATTCTTTGGATAGAAATTGTTTCCCGTTATCCGAGTGGATAATCTGAGGTACTCCAAACGTGTTAAAAATTTCGTCTTTTAAAAATTTCATAATATTTCCCGAATTAGCTGCTCGAAGCGGTTTTAAAAATACAAATTTTGATAGATGATCCAGAACCACGAAAACATGTGCATTCCCTGCTTTTGATCGTGGGTAGGGGCCTATAAAATCAACGTAAAGTTTCTGGAAAGGTCGTTCTGACGAATAGGAAGTTTCAATAGGTGGTCGAGAGACTTGATTGGACGATTTTGACTGTTTACACACCTCACATTTAGAAATAAATTGGCGAACCTGAACCGTCATATTGGGCCAAAAGAAAAATTGCCCTATCCTGTGCAAAGTTTTTGCTATGCCGCCATGAGCAACTTGCGGTGGGTTATGAGCCTTAGCGATTAGACCTTCAGTCAGAGCAGAGGGTATCCAAAGACACCAGGTGTGTTCCGATCCAACTTCACCTATGCCGTGTGGAATTGTTTTTTTATAGACGTAATCGTCTTCTACTTTCACATCCGGTAGCTCCTCCTTGTGGGCACGAATTGTACCTGGCTTCTTTATAAGGACCACTGGTGAACACCAAGGACTCTCGCTCTCCTCCACAACGCCGAGCCTAAGCATCCTGTCTATTTCTTGGTATAAAAGGGCTTGTACCGCTGGAGAGACAGGGTAGTGCCGCTGCTTCACCGGGACCGCATCCCCGGTATCGATGACATGTTCCATAAGCGCCGTCTTTCCAAGACCGTGTCGATCGTAGTCCAGGAATTTCTGCTTGACGGCCTCCAAATCGGACCGTTGGGCAGGCGACAGGTCGTGCGCGTTTAGCAGATCTGCGTCTTCCTCTTGTATCGACACCGAACTTACTACACTTGGCGCGATTTGGAATGCCCTCCAGAAGTCGACTCCTAAGTACAATTCCTGATCTAAATTGGGGACTAAAAACAGAGTAATCTGTTGTTCCGTATTTTTGTACTTCACTAAGGTCTGAACTTTCCCAACTATTGTTTGGTTTTTCCCATCGGCGGTTTTAACGCCTGCTTTATATGGTAGTACTTGGATTCCCGACTCTTTTACTAATTTTAGACTCCCTTTTCCCAAAATACTTACACTTGCCCCGCTATCCAGCAGGCCAAGAATTTCTTTATTCCCTACTATAACTTTGGCATATGGCCGAGGATCGGAATTTGTATCTATTATAGACGACAATATATTTTTCTTTATTTGTTTTCTACGTTTGTATCTGACTCTAGCCTTTAAAATTCTTTTTGATATTGATCCTACTTTTTCATTAAAAATCCTATCACTTGTTTCATAATATTCTTTTATTCTTACGTGTAAAGGTCTGATCTTTGTTTCCTTGATTCTACTATCTTGGTTTCTTGTTTCTCTCTCAGTTTTATGTCTTAATAATATCTGAATTTTGTTTTTATCAAGACAGGTTGGCGTTTCTAGACTGATTTTGGATTTTCTTGGGGGGTCTGGGTCGAACGCGTCTCCCCCAATGTTCTCGCGTTCCGATTGAGGTTTTCCGGCCTACAGTGGGGACATTTGGGAGTAATTACGCCCTCCTGTCCACATCTGTAGCAGAAAATGTTTCTGGTTGCTGACGGACAGTCCATGAACGTGTGTCCTGGCACTCGACAGTTCCAGCACGCAGTTGCCTTCGGATCATTATAACCCCTAGAATTCTTTGGGCGTGCGCCCATATGTTGGAAAGCTTCTAATTGCTCAACTTCCAGAGGCCAACTTTCTGCGCCGACTTCCAGTTCATTCACTCCATATCGAGCTGGTGGTCGATGGTTCTTTGGGCCTTCTCTATCCCTATTCGGGCAAACATCCTCCGCGTCTTTGCACGCTATCCTCAGCTGATCCATTGTATATACAGCCTGAGGATACACTAGCCTACCAACTCGTTCGTTTAAATTTTTTCTTAAAGTTCTCACAAGGTCTACCTCGGGAATTTGCATCCTAAGCTGAGACCTCAACTTATTGATAGCTGCAAAAAAATCTTCACTGGACTCCCAGGTGCCCTGTCTGCGGTCTATTATTTCCCGCATTAAGTCCAGGTCAGACTTAGAATTGCGAAACTGTCGCATAAATGCGTCTCTCAAAACTGGCCAATCGGGACGATAATTCGAACGTTGGTACTGCCAATACCACTCAGCGGCGGCTCCTGAGAGTAGGAGATGGAAGTCTCGCAGGATATCCGCCCAGGAGCAATTATGCTGACTTTGTAACATCTCAATCCGAAAAATAAAATCTTCCACTGTAAGAGATTCAGGTTTGCCGTTAAAATTTACGCCCCACTTGTCAATCCTCACACTAGCCCGCCCCCCTCCATATGGAGATCCTTGAGTGGCGTAAGAGGTTTGAGGTGGGTACCTATTATAATTAGTTCTATCTTCCCAAGACTGCCCCGATTGGTTTTCGGGTATATGCATCCCCCTATCTAACCCCAGCCCAAGGTCTCCTCCACGTCTTGCACGCGGGGCTCCCCCCTGACTAGTTGTTGGGATGAAAGGTCTCGAAGATGGGTCTAGCTGAGCTGGCCTCACGGGCGGCGGTGGCTGGCTGAACCTCTGTTGAACTGGGCGGCTCTCCGTCGGTGGTCGGATTCTCTCTTCCAACGGAGGAATAGGACGAGTAGTCAGATTTATTTCCTTAAGAAAGTCTAAAAAGGACCGTTGAACCTCGGCTTTTACAGACTCGGAAATACTTTCTCGAATTGAATTGGTGTAAGACTCGTAGGCATTAACCACCGCCAAATTAATCACCGTTCTTAATTCAGGTGATATTGCTCCTATATCTTCCCTTCGACCCTTATCCTGGTTGGTGACAACATTTGAATCGGTCCTCTGACTACTACCATCCCTCACATTTTCAGTACGCCATAACAGGTTTTCCGTCTCCATGTTTAATGGTAACGCCGTATTTTCGGCACCCACAATACTTAAGTTACTGAAAGATGGTGCCCTTATGGAATCTGTAGGGCTTCCGCCCGACTCAGTACTATTTGTTGCAGAGCGATTTAAAGACTGCGACCTATGTTCTGTTTCACCTGCGGACGTGCCTGCAGCGGCTGTGAGCAGGGAAAGTTGGTTTATGGGTTGGTTATTTTCCTGACCACCTGATGTCTTTTTGATTGGTGAGCGTTCCACTGGCATACCTACTATGGTGTTATGGTCAAAATCTCTTAGCAAGGAACGGGTGACGACTCTATTACCTAATTTCTGTTTAATAAAACTAACTTTAGCTTCTTCTTCTTCTTTTAGAATAAATTTCAGCATTTATCTTAACAGCAAATCGATACTACCCTGTACTTAAAAAAAAAATACTATCCCGTATTATATACGGCTCAGTACGGAATGATCTAAGTCTATCCACTTCCGGGAACCTTCTACTTAAAAATTGTAAGAATAATGAACCTAACCAATCGAGTACTTAGCTTGTCTAAACTATAATTGAGATTACTAATTTTACCTCAATAATGATATCAAAATTTGTTTATATATATATTTTTTTTTTTTTTTTTTTTTTTTTGAAACGATTACCTCAGTGTAACTAAATAACTAAAGATTTTTTTGAACTAAACTAAAAACTAACCATATAATTATGTAAATAAGAAAAATGAGTATTGATAATCAGAGGGACGGTTAAGTTGCTCTTTAACTAGGCACCAATCCTTACTAATTATCTTTTGAATAAATTTAAAACAATAATGACACGATGAGATAGAAATTATTAATCTAATAACCAAATCTCATCCAACAAAGAAAACGAATTTTAATTCTACACGTACCAAGATTTTAGCCTGTCGCGACTATATTTACTTTTACTTTGATTTTAATATAATATATAATTCTTTTCTCTGTTCTAAACTATCTAAAGTATCTGTTTGTTTGACTGTTTGCTATGATCGTGCGGGGGTGTTTGGGGCGGCTTCCTTCGGTACTATTACTTTTTCGCCAAGGTATGACTCAACACTAAAATCCTGGTTTCCTATTTTACTTTTTCTCTCAAATATATATTCCTCCCAAAGTGTGGTAAATATTTGTATGACAAACAAAAACTCTACACGACAACACGATTTCCAATTGGTGATGTTCTCAGGGAAAGAACGCATCGTCACTATTGGTCTGGCTTTCTTATTAGCCATCCTGATCAAGACTTACGATTTGCTCACGCCCTGCCAACACCCACAATTGGAACACGATATTTTTCATTACTACCGCCGTCCGGACTAAACGATTCTGTCGCTAATCAACCGTTACTTTATAAACGTACAAATGATGACATACTGGATCGTCTCTCCAGACCCCGACAGCAATTATGGACGATACAACGAATGATTGATTATCCTCGTCGTCGATGTCGAAACGAATCGTCGCTATTATTTAGGCATTCTAAAGAGCTATCCTGAATAAGACTTACGAATCGATTTGGCCTCGACGACGACGACAATCTGACCATTTGGGAAAGACAGGGACACAAAAAAACAACATTGGGCGCCATTTGAAACTGAGGCAAAGGAAGAGGATAATTTGGGTCAGGGACGGAAGCAGAGACTATTATGATTGGTCTGGAAGCGAGGAATCTAGAAATAACGCCAGGAGAACGATTGGTCAACCAATCGGAGATCAAGGGCTGTCACTAAACTGAACTAGAAGACTGTAGGATGCTGGAAAGGAAATAAGGGGAAGGGATAGGAAAGGGAAGGGACAGAATATCCACTGCGTGAGTCGTGGCATGCTCGCGTCGCGCGGCTAAGCTCGTCGGAATAGGGGTGGGCTTTGCTCACGCAGCCGGATCTCACCTGTTTCAAAAAAAAACATTTATCATGCCAAAAAAATAACGAAATACCACCACTTCTTGCTTTACCACACCTTGGGACGCTGCTGGTGACATCACAGCTTGGCCTTCACCCCTCCCTACCTACGGCCTGATGTTTCGAATTCCCCATTTCCGGAAAATTTAGGTCAAGGATTCCGTCAAGCCATCCTTTCCCGAATAGCCTTAGCCAGCCCTTCCACACCCCCTGAAAATTCTAATCTACTCCATTGAGCTTTTAACAAGCCCAGTAAAACTCAAAGTTTCCATTGTCATTGGCGTGACTTACAAAAATCTTTTTTTATTTCCTAAATAAATTTCTCATGACAGAATATATCGGTATCTATGTACGTTGTTCTTTAAGAAATACAAAAAAAATCTAATAGCTACCCTAAAACTGAAACAATACAAAACACTTGAACTTTTATAAAAAATGCGAAGAAATGATTAAATATATCAACTTAATTATATATAATCTAAAAAAAAAGACAAATATGAGAAGAAACAGTATACTAAATACACCAAATGCAAATTTGACCTTTTTTTAAATTGTTTTTCCGCTTGATTCGATAATAAAACTATTTGGGTTAAAAAAAAAAGATATCTTGGGCGAGAGTTAAAAGTCGAACTAAGTACTAGATTCCCCCCTATTCCCTCAAAATTCATTTACCGACGACTCTGTGCCGCCGCACAAAAAAAAAACAAATTTAACTCCGGTATTCCTACCTACAGAGAGCTCTTTGTCGGTGGTTCTTACCGTGGGAATGCAAAATATTGCGCCAAATAGGGTAAACGAGGAACCTTTATCGCGGCTATTGATTTCACAGATTTGTACTTCTCGATCACCCAACGGATATCGATTCTTGCCTTAACCGATCTTTAAAAAAAGGAATTTTCACAATTTTCACTAGTTTTAAACCAAATATGTATAATCTATCACGCCAAAAATAATATAAATCTCCTAGTAATACGTATAGCTGCAGCTGTGGTGATGGCTTAATCCTAGCATATGCACCGGTCGGGTCTCCTTTCTTCCTCCGCCTCTATGTAACGGTGTAGGAATCGCTTTAATTATGCTGTTTTTATGTATGTATATATGTGCTTTGAAGTTATATATCGGTTAAATACGTGGGGTGAACCTTCAATCACGCATATAATGGTTTCGTGGGGACACAATTATTTTAACGGCGCTGACAGTTCATTAGTGTACCCTGATTTTCTTGGGTTCCGAACTGCATCTTTATTAATTTTAAAACCCTATGAAACATTTACTTGGTTGAACCCGGGTCTGGCACGGGTTCTCCACTAACTTGCTGACTGACCAAGACACCACAATCCGGGGTAGTACCAGGAGAAATCAGGCTTCTGAGTTGCTAGGCTTTATGGCGCTACGCTGATTTGGCGAGCTTGCTATTCGGCCTCCACTAGATCGTCCCAAGGACTGTCGAACTCGTCTATATTCGGTGTCGGAAACCACCCAAGATTCACCTTTTAACACAATTAAATTTGCTATTCTGTTATCATTTCACATTACTTTATATTCGATCTTACCCCAATGCGCAATAATTATTCAATTTTCGAAATTTTAAATTTTTCCTCGAAGCGCCAGATTCCCAATATAAAATTTCTTTTCTTTTACACACGACTTGTATTCCACGACTGTCTAGCTAACAATGACTACCTTGCATACCGTGTATGATGCACCGTTTGCCTACCCATCACCTCATCATTTTCAGCCAATTATACCGCTCGCTACAAAGTGCACTTCTTTGACTATTCCGTTGAATACACTAGGTTGACCCATATTAAAATGCTCGACCCCCATCTGAATACTATACTTTTCATTCTCCTTTTTTTTCTACCTTTTAGATTAAAAATTTGTCTACTACTTTTGGGCGATATCAAATCTCCACCAACATGAATACTATTGACTATTCAAGGCTCGAACCATTCGCGCTTTTCTAAATCCTTTTTCCGAACCATGTTTCATTTCTTATTTCTTGCCACCGTTCCTTGATAGAGTGAGTCTGACATATTCGTTGCTTATCATATTTTCGTCCTTTTCCTAGCCGAAAACACCATGTTTTTCTTTCCTATCTCATCATGTGTCATTTTTGTTTCTACTTTCTAAAAATTAACTTCGGTTCCTATTCTCAATCAACCAAAAATCAACCAAAAATCAACAAATAAGCAATTTACACGGCCAGATGACGAAGAACTATACCGGCACTTCCCTAATGTGTAGGTTTCTGGTGGAATTCACCTTCACTCACGGGAGTTCCCGTCGCCGCCGATCGGTCCTGGGAATTGCTTTCGGGACCCGGTGGCGAAAACATAGCACCTAGAAAGGCCTTAACCCACTTACTCTATACCCTCCAAAGACAATGCGAACCATACGTAGCTCCGCTGGTTGAACGAAGGGTGTTTCCACGGTAAGTTGCTCTTTAACTTCTTGTCATATGAGCAGAATCTCGTCGAGGTTATTACAATGAGCGGAGTCCCTAACCGAGCACGAGGTCGTTCCTGCTTCACGACACGCCTCAGGAACTATGCCCTCCTCCGAGGAAGGTATCTTTGTAACATATTAATCTAACTATGTATGTGACCTTTTCCTCTACGTTTTTAGACGAAGGTAGCCATAACAATCTGGGAACAAACGTGAGAAGTCGAGGGTCAGCAAAACAATTTAATGGATTATAAGTTTCAGATAAACGATCATTGATGAATAGAAAGAGCGTCGAAAACAAAATAGCGCCCTGGGGCACTCCAGCATTTATTTTATGAATATCAGACCTTAAACCATCAGGGCTAGAGGCAAGAAACAAGTCTAGAGTATTGGCGGATTGACCTGCAACGTCGGGAATTCCAATAGGCTCGTCGACAAGTTCAGTCAGATTGTTTAACTCATCAAAGAAAACTCGGTATTAGAAAGTTCAGAACTTCAGTAATGTCCAACTTTTATGTAGATTTACTTTATATAGGATAATTATAAATTTTCGGAATCTTTAAATAACTAATAATGTACTTAATATAATTTATAAATGCCTCATATTCTAAAGTAACTAACACACGGTATTTATTATAAGGGAGAGACAGTGGGTTTAATTCCCTAGCCTTGACTGAATGCTGAGGCCAAAACCAGAAATAGAATTGAATCTCTAGCTTCTGTTCAAAGTGCAGCACAAAACGAAAACAACCCAAAGTTGTGACCGAAAGTCAAAAGGTCTAGAAATTTCTTACTGGTACACTACGTACCCAGAAGCTTGCTTCAATGTTCAATGGCTACCATCTTGCCTTAGTACTCGTTACTGGTACCACAAAGTCAACTTTAGGCGGGAAGAATCGATTCCTGATGTCTGAATTTTTCCTTTGGCTTATCACATTTGTGGTTATAAGCAAATATCAACTTTACTTTATTACTTTGTCAATTTATTTTTTCATGGCTGACTTTTTTTATTTTCTGCACTCTCTCTGACACTTAGATGTCGGGAATTTGTAGATATTCTCCCCTTCAACTCATCCGATCACTATTGATCGCTATCAGTTGCAGCTTGCAGATGGGTACTGATTAGTACATTCTCTTCAAACATCAACATTAAATTTTCTAAATGGAAAGAATCAAATCAGCTAATAATCATATTTTATGCCAGTTCTCGCCGAAAATTATTTAACATATTTTTTGTGTGTTCCGATCATAGACACCAAAATACTTGGCGACCTGTGTGCTGTTTTGTTTATTTTAGGAATAATAGTTAAACCTTCAAGCTATGGTATACCAAAACAATCACAACATCCCCATCAGCGTTGCCACAAAGTGCCCGATCGGGCCATTTGGCCCCCTGTTTTACTTTTTGGCCCTTTGCCCGGGCCAGTTAGAAATGGCCCCCAAATCTAAATTTTAGAAGATTTAACATCACATCATATGGTGCAATAATAATTAAAAAGCTATACAAAATTAAATATAAACCATCGCGATGCATCGCCTCTACAATGTGTTTCCAATATATACAAATAACCATTTTTAAAATGGAACTGAATTCATTCATCTATCTCGTTTAATGATTTGACTTTTTTCACGTCAATTTCGTCCAGCGTGTTGACTTTTCTCACGTACCTAATTTACTTTCGTCATCTACCAAAGCGTTTATCTAACTTAAATAACAAGAAAATAAATCTTACAAATTATATCGTAAATTTCATAATAATGAAAATCTTCTGATAAAATATTTGCGTTTGGAAATAAAATTTGATTTTTTAAATAAATTTTAGTATAAGGACTACTTAATTCGAGCTGAATCGAGTCTAAAACGTAAGAATACATTTTTTTTTATTTATCAATGATAAAAAATGTTCAAATGTTATCCCCAATTTCATGCAATATTCTGGAAATACATCTACTAACATTTCAACAATTTGCAACTTTTTTGTTGATGATAAACAACCAGGATCCGATGGTATTCCTCCGATTATTTTGAAAAACTGGGCAGCTGCTCTATCGGGACCATTAACTTTCTTGTTTAATAGTTTTCTTGAAGAGGGTTATTTTCTTGATGATTGGAAAATCTCGTACGTTATTCCTATTCATAAATCAAGATCTAAGCAAGATGTTTCTAACTATCGCCCCATTAGCAAATTATCAACGATAGCAAAAATTTTAGAAAAAATTGCCTCTCATAAGCTTACTTTTGTTCTTAAAGAAATTATTTCCCTATTTCAACATCGACCAACCTCGCAATATTTAGTAATCAGATTATTAGTAATTTTGAAGATGGTTTCCAAACAGATGTCATGTATACCGAGTTTGCTAAGGCGTTCGATAGAGTAAACCGCCATATACTAATACAAAAATTGGAATCCATTGGCTTCCACTCAAATATTTTAAAGTGGTTTGAATCTTACCTAAACGGGAGAAAATAGGTTGTGCCTATTAATGACGTACTTTCAGATGTAATTGAGGTCACATCAGGAGTACCACAAGGAAGTCACTTGGGCCCTCTTCTATTCTTGCTGCTGATCAATGATATCATTGATTTCTTAAAAAATGTTTCTTGTTTGATGTTTGCGGATTACAATAAAATATTCAGTCGTGTTACATCAATTAATGATTGTCATTTACTCCAATCTGATCTTCATCGCTAATCAGAATGGTGTTTAGCTAATCAGCTGTTCTTGAACGTATTAAATTGGCAATATTTATCATGATTTAGGAGCCTATCATCTTTTCCTTTTCAATATTCTATAGAAGGTACGGAACTCTCAATACTTAACGCAAAGAAAGATCTCGGTATCGTGTTTGATTCGAAACTCTGCTTTAAATCCCATATAGACTGTGATTGCTAAGGCTAACTTTATGTTAGGATTCATTAATCGGAACTCTAAAGAGTTTACTGATCCTTTTACTCTTCGACCTCTTTCTTTGCGTATACAATATTCATACCCCAACTTATAAAACTCGGTGTCAACTTCTTGATCTACAATCTCTTGTCGTTCGTCGTAAAAATTTTGCAATAATATTTTTCGCGATATTAATACATCCTATATAAATTGCCTTTTTCTTTTGTTTCTTGTGAATGTGTATGCTTCGTCGATGCATCTGCGATCCCGTTTCCTTTTTAATGAACCTCATCATCGGGTAAACTATAATCTAAATGAGCCTTTAACTCGATGCATTAGAGAATCTAACAATATTATTTGTAATAATGATGATTTTTTTTCTCAATAAAGTCGAGAATCTTTTAAGAAGCACATATTGCTTATATCTAACTCGTAATTAATTAATTTAATTTTAATTAATTATTTGGTTTTTCTATTTTTCAATAAAAAAAATTGATTTGGTAGTCTGTAATAGTCTGTAAGATTACATACATATATATTATCTATATCTATATATAAATAGCCTTAAATAAATTTTGTGGTACCATTTTCTCCAAAAGTATTTAACCGATTTCGATAAATTTTATATGGTTGGAAAGCCACAGTTGCGGAGGTGTGCAGAATATCGTCGCTGCAGATCGAATACCTCGTAACCCAGAAAAAAACCGATTTTTAGGTAATGATGCAATTATATTGTGAAAAAAATTCCGGATCTAATGGAAAATATCCTGTGAACCTAAGAACTATAATTGCAGAGCCACTCGCATAATTAACAACACGTCTCTCATTGCCTCTCAATGATTTGATAATAAGTTTTTTGTCTCTCCTGACAATCGACTTTTCTGGGTTACGAGGTATTCGATCTACAGCGACGATATACTTGAGACACGCATTTACACACTGTGGGTCATTTTTGGTTTTGCACTGTTAAACACTGTGCACATTTCAAAAAAAAAAAAAAAATAAACAATAAACTTACTTTAAATTTCAAATAATTTAGATTTTTTAAGCTATACATAGGTTTTTTAAATTAATTAATTAAAATATGGAAAAGTTATATAAATATTTAAATAATATTACTGGATATTTTTTAAAGATATTTTAAGGATATTTTAAGGTAATTCCCAAGATATCAAATCGGACGACAGAGTCAAGATTTGCTTCTGCTGCCTACTATATAGATTTCAGAAAGGCATTAAATAAATAATGCATTCATAATAAATAAATAAGAATAAATACAAATGTTAATAAATTGTAGTTTAATGTTTTAAGGACGGATTTCTAAGTAAAATATTTGGCCCCAACTTTTGTCAAATGGCCCCCAAAAAATTTCGAAATGGCCCTCTCTGCTTTTTCCTTCGCGGCAACGCTGATCCCCATCAATGATTCCTAGAAGAAGTTTTACAGGAATGGCAGTTCAGTGACCAATACGCGAAACTAAAGTCCAGATTTGCATTGATGTAACTTTGTTACTTTGTACACTTATCTAAATATGTGGCACTTAAGTCTAATAAAATATTTTTCAGTAAGTGTGCACTTTTGTTGTTGTCATGACATTTGATATATTATGCACAAGTTTTCAAGTTCTCTAATACATCTCTTCGTCTACTATGTAATTATTTGAAAAATAGAGTACAATCGGTAGAAGTTGAAAGCGGTATCTCTTCCCCCTTTTTTGTAAACACAGGAGTACCATTGGGTTCTGTTTTGGGACTACTTCTATTCTCACTCTTTATATTTCCTGATGTTCTTGAAGACTGTTCAGTTTATATGCGGGTCTTCGTGGACTGAGATATTCTGCTCAACAACTTTCACCTAAAATGAAGCTTCGTTTGGTTAAAACCATTTTAATGCCATTTTTTATATCTAACTGTTCAGTTTACCCGTGCTTAGACTAAGAATATAAATAAATAAATACATTTGGTAGTGCAACAGCTCGAAGTGACTTACAATTCTCAACCATTCCTGTGTACGTGTTACCAGGAACGGAGATATTTATAGGATTTGTCAATTCCCCGCAAGAGGCAGCGGATGAGAATTGAGCTCGAGACCTTCTGCATGACAGTCCAACTCACTAACAATTATGCCAAAGGGTACTACTATGAAGGCGGTCAGCCATCAGACGAATAGGAGGAATAACATGTAGCATACGAAAACATGCACGCCGTAACTATTCGGGACTGGTGAAAGTGTGATCATAGCCTCTCCGCGGCGGCCGCTAGAAACAAGCCTTTTAAAAAAGGTTTGGCTAATATGATCAGCCTGGTTCCTCAGGTTGGCGACAGGTTAATTCCCTGTCCCGTAAAACTAAAAAATTTCGAGACCGACAACAAGCCTCGGAAACGGACTGATCACACGACGACAACCCACGCAAAGAAAACGGAAAAATGATTTACGAATTTTCTTATGGAACGTACGATCGCTCTATAGAGCTCAAGCTGCTCAGCAGCTATACTCTGTCCAAACAAAAATTGTCAGTACAGGGAAGATAGGACGTTTGTCTCTGATTATGGTTGCATTGCCATGCATAAGTATGTCGCCTTTTAAAGCTCTCACAGGGATTCCGTAGTTTACATTATAAATCACCGCAAATGAGAGTAAAAAACGCGTAGGGCTACCGTCTGCCGATTCAAAATGACTGAAAACAATATTCAATTTACATTTTCCCACAACGCCAAGCGGTAAGATAATAGGCGCGTTTTTTTTAAATTGAAAAGCAATACGACAACACTCAACATACTCATCTTCTTAAAATGTGTTCTCAAAAGCTTCAAATCCCAAAAGCTCCTTAATAAAAACCACTGAAAAAGCTCCTTGCTTGCAATTGAGAATAATAATGGTAACTCTGTTTTGATGTAGATAAAGAGCGCACGATCGTATTGAGTGACACTTGACACTCTTGATCTTGACAGTATCTCATCAGCAGTGGGATACGACGGTCATGTTGGGGTGTACAACTTTTTGCAAAGAATTACAACAACAATTCCTTAAGAAAAGTCAGTGGCTTGCTGTTTTTTTAGTGGCATTTTTCCTAACGCATTGTAGTGAGAGTGCATCAGGCGCCACCAGGGCACAGTGGGTACCTCCATAGGCCAAAAATAAAAAAAATGAATGTGAGCAATCCAGAATTCAAAGAGTCAATAATGTTCTTCAAACTCCCGTTAAACCAAAACTAAAAAAAATTTCACGCGTTACTCTTTCTTCATTCTTTTATAGACATTCAAAGTTAACATATATAAAAACATACAATTTGCTTATCGGTGCAGTTTTTTTATAGTGAACTTTTAAAAGTGATAACTTGTATTAAAAGAGTTTGAACAATATTTTATTGTAATACATATTAAACGACAAGGTAAGTACTTTCTAAAAACCATACATTTTATTGTTAAATACCTTCAAGTCCAATTGTATGGGTCTCTGAAGCAGAGCATTTTTTATAGTATTTTTTATAGATTTATTTACGGTAAATTAGAGATTTAGTAGGTTTCCCTTCGAGCTCCTTCTATGAATTTGGTATTCAAGTGTAGAATATTGTCCTACCTTTCGAAATAATTTTGTGATTTTTTCCCCTTTTTTCCCCTTTAGAAGTTATAACAGTTTTAGTAGACATCATTACGATAAAATTACTGAAACAAAAAATAACAAAATATTTTGTATGTACATATGAACTATTTTATCTTTGGTAGGTAATGATTATGAATGCTGTTTCTCACGGCGTTTCTTATTTGGCAAATGGCTAGAAATCCGTGAAAATAACTCTACGTGTGTAACCCAAGCCAACCAAATACTTGAAGGCATCAAATGCAGTTGATTTGATGAAGGCGAAGAAGACGTGAAATTTGAACCTCTCTATTACCGAATTCTTATGGTTTGCAATAAGTTAACGAAATTTTGGAAAAAAAGTAAAGCCAGAAAAAATTGTTTGATAAAATCTCATTCCGCATGGCTCGATAAATCTGAGATCGTTTTACTAAGCGTTGCTGAAGAAAACTTTTCAGGAATGTTCTGCTCGTACTAAGCGAAGACGTTTGGCAGAATTATCAATGACTGATGATTCTATAGCCACAGCTTTACGTGAAACATCAACAAATTCGGATATAGAAGATGAAAAATCTTTGCCTGTAACTTGTTCTGAAGTATTATCTCTTTTCGTTGAAGCGAAGTTAACAAAAAATCAATACTTACTTATTCAAAACTTTGTCAACACAAAAATTTAAAAAAATGGGTTGCCCAGCTACAAAGCTATTCAGTAGGAAAAGGAGAGCTGTTATCCAGAAGCCGACAAACTAACAGTAACGGAAACAAGTGCTGAAGTAGATTTACAAGCTTTACTTGACCACACAGCAACTAGATTATTAATTTCTGAGAAAGATGTTCTAAAAACACTCAGCAAAGAATCCTCTAAAAGTCTTCATTTAGAAGGTAAATGGGGATTTGATGGAAGTACTGGGCAAAGCGAGTACAAGCAGAATTTTCGTGAATCTGACGCGAAAGACTGTGACTTATTTGTCACATCTTACGTGCCATTGCAGCTTCAGTTGAAAAAGGATACGGAAGAGATAATTATTTGGAAAAATCCTCGATCGGCTTCAACACGATACTGTCGTCCAATGAGGTTTCAGTTTAAAAAAGAAACTGCTGCTGTATCTGTGTCTGAAGAACAGTACTTTTTAGAAAAAATTAATTCGTTGCAACCCTTAACTGTAATGATCGCTGATGTTGAATGGTCAGTCAACTACAGTTTACATTTAACTATGGTGGACGGTAAAGTTTGTAACGCGCTGAACGACTCCACATCATTGAAATGTTACATATGTGGAGCTACACCCAAGGAAATGAATAACATTGATCTGTGCCTTCAAAAGGTGGTCAATACAAATAGTTTTTCTTTTGGCTTGTCTCCACTTCACGCATGGATAAGGTTTTTCGAGTTTTTTGTACACATTTCGTACAGACTTACATTTAAGAAATGGCAGGTAAGAGGTGACGATAAATTTGAATTCGAAAATAAAAAGAAAAGTGTTCAAGCTCAGTTCCGAGAAAAACTAGGATTAATTGAGGACAGACCGAAACCAGGCGGAAGTGGTTCCTCAATTGATGGCAATACAGCTAGAATATTTTTTAAAAATCCTAAAATTGCGGCTGAAATAACCGGAATCGACCAAACGTTAATAGACAGATGTGCCACAATTTTACAAGTGTTAAACGCTTCGGTTCACAAGGTGTTGTTACATGGTGCATCGGTCATTGAACATCATGGCCTTATTTCTATAGGCGATTTGAGTAAGGAAGCCGCAGAGTCCCGAAACAAGGATATAAAAAATAACAGACTCCATCACACGAGAAAAATGTCTCGCATTGTCACAAATAACGACCTTTTCAAAAGACTTCTATTAACTTCCGATCCATTAATATCAAATTTAAGAAAATTACCTAATAAAAAAAAATCATTATTATCTAAATCTGCATTAGAGCTAATAAAAATTTAATTTTATTAATATTTTATGTTTTTTTTTCTATAATTATGCACAAATAAACAAACTAAAAGAATAACATCAGCGTTTCTTAAGAAAAAAAACAAGCAAATATTTTTGGCCGCACTTTGTATGGGCGGGTACCCACTGTCGCAGGGTTCGGACTTTACTTCGATCGAAGTAGATATACTTCGATTTTGAGAAAAAAAATTTAATCTACTTCCCTACTTCTCTTTTTTATGATCTACTTCTTTTTGAAATTCTTAACCAACATATTTAAATACAGCGCTGATCACTCTGTATTACATAAAATCCTTTAGGAATCGTTCATACGTAAGCACTGTGGAAAATTTAATGTTTTCGAGATAACTTACAGAAAAAAGTAAAGATATTTATGAGCAACTAATTGAATTGATAAAATTCATACAAAAATAGAAGTTCGTTGATGGAAAATTTACTTTAAAATAGTTATATTTAATTAAAATTTGTTTACAAGTCTAAAACAGAATTTACTTATATATGTTATGTTTATATAATTTAATTTCCTAAAACTACTTCGAAAATTTTGGATCTACTTCAGTTTTTTTCCGTATTTACTTCGAAAATTTAAAACCTAAGTCCGAACCCTGGCGCCACTGCTTTAGAAAAAGCTCTCCCATAAGGCCTGTACTGACAATTTTTGTTGGACAGAGTATAGGCGTAAATGAGATGTGGACACGCCTTAAAAATACTGTCATTAGTACTGCCAACTCCATCTTAGGCAGCAGTCGTAAAAATCGGAACGACTGGTTTGATGATGAATGCAAGCTAGCGACTGAACGTAAGACTTTAAGGCCGCCTATGATAGCATAGCCAGGGTAGAACTTTACAAAAGCCATGGGAGAATTCGGCATCCCAAATAAATTGACACTACTATGTAGGTTGACCATG
The DNA here is from genome assembly GCA_911387755.1 of Chrysotoxum bicinctum. NCBI lineage: Eukaryota > Metazoa > Arthropoda > Insecta > Diptera > Syrphidae > Chrysotoxum > Chrysotoxum bicinctum. The sequence continues at coordinate 188,122,423 of OU426988.1, forward strand.
ACCAACGTTACAAGCCAAGTAAAAATAGCCGGATTGCTATCCAGACCAATCAACATCTTTAATGGACTCCGACAAGGGGACGGTTTGGCCTGCCTTCTCTTCAACCTGGCGTTGGAGAAAGCAATCCGTGACTCTGGCACTGCAACAAGAGGAACCATCGTCAACAGGTTCAGCCAGTTACTGGCTTACGCAGACGACATCGACATCATCGGAAGAACCGAACAAGATGTATACGATTCCTTCATCCAGATCGAGCAGGAGGCGGCACAAAATCTGGGATTGCACATTAGTGAAGGTAAAACAAAGTACATGGTGGCGTCGAATGCGAGAGGAACAGTTGGTCAAACAATCAAGGTAGCGGAGCACGAATTTGAAGTGGTGCAATAATTTAAATACCTTGGGTCAATAGTAGCAGCCGATAACAATATAGAAGAAGAAATACGCAGGCGGCTTCTCAAATCCAACAGAGCCTACTATAGTCTGTCAAAGCTCTTCAAATCCAGAAATATCACCATAACTTCAAAACTGCTGCTGTACAGGATCATGGTTCTGCCACTACTCACATATGAATCCGAAACCTGGGTGCTTGGCAAAAGGCATCTCGACCTCTTAGCTGCGTTCGAGAGAAAAGTCTTAAGGAGAATTGTTGGCCCCATATGTGAAGAAGGACGATTCCGGAGACGGTACAATCATGAACTGTACGCAATCTACCTTGAAGCAGATATCGTGACAAAAATTAAGCTCGGAAAGTTCTTTGTGGTACATTCTATGGTAGACGACAGCATGGTAGACCATGCTTGCGCTGGAGAGATGGATGGCGTAGACCAGGACGCCCGAAGCCTTGGGGTGCGCAACTGGATGGCGTCGGCTAGAGACAGGGATAGGTGGAGAGACTTGTTGAAAGAGGTCAGGACCGGAACCCGGTTGTCGAGCCGATGATGATGATGTACTACTATGAATGTAAGCATAAGTCAAATCTTGCATTCAATGATTGCTTGCGTTTTATTTATAATAAACCTAGGTATGTCAGTGTATCTCATCTCTATTTTGGGAATTCCTTTATAACTTTAGAAATATTTGGAGACTACATAATATTATCCATGACAGATGCCCAGAATATCTTAAAGATACACTGCAATCTGCGCAGTCTTGTAGAGGCATTAAGATTAAGCTTATTGTACCGCGTTTCTCATATACATCTGACATAAAATGTTTGTTTAAATTTCAAATAAAAAGGCCTGAAGAAGAGCGTATTCATGCTCGAAACGTCGCGTCGCTTAACCAGTAACATCTTGTATTGACCTAGAGTCCGCACAAATTATTCTCTCTCATATACAACTGCTGAGCGATCTTTCTATGTTTCAGTGATGAGAGAGTGGAATACTCTCCCTATTGATATACAAAATATTGTCTCTCCTACTTGGCGAATTAAATGTATAATACTATATATTATTAATATGTTAAATAAATAAATTATTTTATATTATAATATTATTTGTAATATTTTGTTTGTAAAGCTTTTGCTCATTTTTTTTTGTCTCAATTAGTCAAAATAATTATTTAAATAATTCTTGTGTAACATTCTTTTAATTATGTACATATTGGCGCAAAATTTAAGTTTAATTAGTACAATGTTAAAGCTGTTTTAGTATGAAACTAGGTTCAAACAACGATTTTACAAATTTTAATCGAATATAGCATCATACTTTCTCTACCCTTTTATTAAAGTTAAAATCATCAAATACCTATGTATTTTTTTTGGAATCGTGCTATTTACAAACGCCACAAAATGTCTGTTTACTTAGTTTTTTGCACGAACTGACATTGTAAAGGGTGTGTTCAAAGGCAATTTATAAAAAAAAAATGACCTTAGCACGGTACAAGTTACAAAAATGTTTAAAATTAAGAAAGAGTTAGTAAACTAATTTAAAGTTTAATGTGCATTGTTTTCAAAAAGTTCTATAAAGTGTTGAATAATCTTTTAGTACTATGCATATTTCTAACTCAACACAGATTTCGGCACGAGTACGATAACTTGGCCGCCAAGATTTGATGACGGATTTTTGTAGAGAGGTCAAAAATAAGCACTTTTTACTATGGGAGGGGGGGGTCTATCTCCCCCCGTTTAGGAGGTAGGGGCACTTTTAGAAAAAAATGGTTTAAATTGAAAAAAAAAATATTAAAAAACAACGGCAACACCTACAATAAAGTGCTATACTGCGTTTGAAAGCCAGAAGATTGTTCTATAATCCTGCGTTTAAATTAAATTACTCATATCAACAGTTTTTGAGAAATTCGCATTTAAAGTCCAAATTTTGATAAAAAAAACGTGAAAAAAAAAGTTTAGACCGGTTGTTTTCAAAATTGTGAAATGAAATTGTAAATTAGCTTATGTGTGTTTTATGTATCTATCAGTTCTTAATCGAACACAAAAAACCGCATGGTTCTATGTCTTCTGGTTTTTGAGAAAATCGAAAATAACTAAAACTACTTTTCTACAAAATGTTTGATATTTTTTGCTTCCTTACATAAATAAATCAGTGCTAGTTTCCAACATTACAATATAATAAACAGTAAAGTATGTATGGGGGGGCATGCTGCCCCCCTGCAACCCCCCTGCTTGGGCACACTATAGGATTTGGGGTAGGTGCGAGGTTGGGTGCATGCAAAGTTTCTTTTGCATTCACAGAATCTGTATTTAAAAAAATTCAAATTTATTCTATTTATCCAATGTCCACTAAATACATATAAAATACAATAAACGATCTTGAAAACCAAAACAAACTTCTGACCATGTTCACCAATACATGGCACTATTTTTCTATCGAAAATACTGCCTAGAAAGGAAATATAAGGACGACTGGGGTTCGCAAATAATAGAGTTTTTATCAGATGTAAAAAAAGTTTACCCTTGTTATACCGATGGTGATATATGTGAGCGTTTACAGTTAAAAGACATCGATCCTCCCACCCTTCAGAGCGAAAATTTAGAAAGTGTTTTACCGCCAAAACATCCTCGGCTTCCCACCATAAAAGAGTAACTCAACGAACTCGACAGTTATAGTACGGACGATGGCTTTATTGACGAGACTTACACACCTTTTTAATACATTTTGACCTTTTTTAACTAACTATGACTGACTAACTCCTGACTAACTGACAAAATAACTGACCCAGATGCAATTCTATCTCCTCATGGTGCATTCTGGGTAACGATAAATGAATTGCGGTACTGAACTAACAAAGATTCATTATGTTTATTAACATTAATCCTTAAAATGGAATCACCGTCACCACCATAAATCAAAAAAAGTAGTTTTGGTAATTTTCGATTTTCTCAAAAACTAGAAGACATAGAACCATGCGGTTTTTTGTGTTCGATTAAGAACTGATAGATACATGGATCACATATAAGTTAATTTACAATTTCATTTCAAAATTTTGAAAACAATCGGTCTAAACTTTTTTTTTCACGTTATTTTATGAAAATTTGAACTTTAAATGCGAATTTCTCAAAAACCATTGACATGAGTAATTTAATTTAAATGCAGGATTATAGAACAATCTTCTGGCTTTCAAACGCAGTATAGCACTTTATTGTATGTGTTGCCGTTGTTTTTTAATATTTTTTTTTTTCAATTTAAACCATTTTTTTTTAAAAGTGCCCCTACCTCTTACACGGAGGTTTTCTCAAAAACCAGAAGACAAAGAACCATGCGGTTTTTTGTGTTCGATTAAGAACTGATAGATACATAAAACACATATAAGCTAATTTACAATTTCATTTCACAATTTTGAAAACAACCGGTCTAAACATTTTTTTTCACGTTTTTTTATCAAAATTTGGACTTTAAATGCGTATTTCTCAAAAACTATTGATATGAGTAATAAAATTTAAATGCAGGATTATAGAAAAATCTTCTGGCTTTCAAACGCAGTATAGCACTTTATTGTAGGTGTTGCCGTTGTTTTTTAATATTTTTTTGTTTCAATTTAAACCATTTTTTCTAAAAGTGCCCCTACCTCCTAAACGGGGGGAGATAGACCCCCCCCTCCCATAGTAAAAAGTGCTTGTTTTTGACCCCCCTACAAAAACCCGTTAGCAAATCTTGGCGGCCAAGTTATCGTACTCTCCCCCAGATTTCTAACTCAAAACCTATCATCCAGAAAATGTCTGATTGTGAATTTAAAATGCATTTAAGATATTTTAAATCAAGACGCAATTAAATTTTATATTTACCTTAATTTAGTTCCGTACCTTCATAATGTAGAGTACGTGCTTCTAATATATTCAACTTGAAGCTTATTGTTTGGTCCATAACTTAAGCTCTTTCACACAAATTACTTAAAAAAGAACAACACATAAAAACGCTCTTCACACAATGTTAAACTAGCTGGTAGGTCGAGTAGAGGTACCACATACTAAAGTGCCTTGCTTGGTGTTAAATTTTTAATTTCAATTTCTAGTTTTCAGTTTAATCAAAACTTTTCGCGCGTTGGCATAATGAATTTCTAGGCAAAACAATCTGGACTTGGGTATGTAAATGCGAACACTCAGTTCATGTTATTTTTAAGCTATTGGCAGTGCTTCTCCTTGCATCAGCGCGCCCCACTTCGAATTATTAAAAAGGTTTTTCATCATTAAGGATTGAAACTTTACATATGAAAATGCTAACTAAACTATGCCGTTTTCAAGCAATCTAGATTTCAAATGAATTTAATTTTGCTGAAATTTGTGACGAAAATAAAAATAAAACAAAAGTTCATCTTCGCAGAGTGATTCATTACAACTTTACAGCACTTGAAGGCATCAGAGCGGTATTAAGGACAAGGCAGAACTATGGTAGTTATTCTTCAGGTCTTATGAGTTATCATGTGTGTGCATTTATGATTTACTTACTTTGCATATTTTAAGGAGGCAAAATACAGTAGGTATAAGAAGTCTTTATATGCAAGTCGAAACAAATGAATGTTGTTTTTAATTTTGCAGGATTAAGATATGTTATATTTGCAAAATGTACATATCCTTTTGTTTATGTAAATTTAAGTGATGTTTGCTAGTTTTCTGCAAGGAATTTGAGGATATGCTACTTTAAGACATATTTTGGGATTCATATATTCATTTTGTTTTGTTCGTGTAAATAGTTGGCTTCAAGTATTTGCAAGGATTTTGGGCTTATTTGTATTTCAAATTCATTGTGATTTATACGAGTAAATCTAATGGAAGATGGAATGTAAGTATTCTTTTTGCTTTCTAAGTCTTTTCAGGGGCACAAAATTCTTGTTTAATGCAAGTCATACAATTTAAGGTGGTCTTAAAGATTTTCATTGTGTATAAACTGTTTAAAAAAAAAAATTAACAATTTCATAAATATCATACAATTTTCACGATAGCGCCTTTGTTGAAATGGAAAATACAGGGTGCATAACATAACAATCTTTTTCACAACGTAAGCCACTACATAGTTTCATTTTCTAAATTCACAAAAAAGGTTCAATAATTTTTTTTTGAATATTTTCGAATTTTTGTGTGATCTTTTTATACAGCATTCGCCGTTATTCTCACTATGAGCGAAAGCCTTGTTAAAGACTAACCAATAAAAAAACTAACTGGGAAGGATTTAAGAAAGAGTTTAAGGGTATCATTGAATTAAGGATATCGCAACAAATGCTTTTTGAACTGGAAGACAACTTCCGTGATCGTATGCGTTGGAGAGGGGCTAGTTACCTCTCAGGTCTATAAACAATTCAAATTATTTTTTTTTGTTCGTCCCATATTGTTAAAAAAAAATAATACAGGAAAGTTTTGGAGGTGTGCAAAATCAAAGTTTTCCACACAGTGCGTCGTTTTAGTTAAATTTAGATTACTAGCCGACCCAGCTCTCGAAATTCGAGTGCCAATTTATTTATTTAATTCGTTATCATTCAATAAAAGACAGAGAATTCATGAGTTTTTTGAATTGTTGAATGCAATGAGAAGTACCTACTAAGCGCTCAATTCTGGAGTCCAAAGGAAAACAGTAATTTTTTTTTTTTTTTTTTTTTTATAATCTACACGCGCTCAAGGGATTATGATTACCCTTTAAATGTTTGAACACAGCGCGGGCGTGAAGTTAAGGAAGAGAAAGAAGGATAGGAAAGATGTCTGGCACGATGTTCTGAGACTGAAGGTTGTTGTCTCAGATATTTTATCTCCAGGGATGGCGGCTGAACTAAGGCGGAGAATGCCGTGTCTTATTTGTGTCTTATGGTAAACAAACTTTCAAACCTTTACACATTTTTGACACATTAACAATTTTTGTTTCGATTCTTTCATGTCATTGTACTTCAGCTGTTGTTATGGCCATAATATTGGAATTGAAGCCACGTCGTTGCAGTGACTTCAACCTGTGAATTTTGTTTTACATCTAAAAATTTCACTCTCATAATTTTTTCATATCACGGCAGTAAAAAAAATATTTATCATTCTATTGGGACTCGAACCCACGTCGTTGCAGTGACGTCAACCTGTGAATTTTGTGTTACATACATGTGAATTTTTTTTTTTAAATTTCACTCTCATCATTTTTTACTTGCGATATAGGTACTATAGGGCAAGTTCTGCATTTGGAAAAAAAATCGAACTCGAGATTTTGATCAAAGTTGACATTACGATGATAGCGAAGACGAATAAAGTGGGTCCGGCAATTCCGTCTGTCTGTCTGTCTGTCTGTCTGTCTGTCTGTCTGTCTGTCTGTCTGTCTGTCTGTCTGTATGTCTGTACCTCGATCTAGAGCCTAAGCCACTGGACCTATTTTATTCAAACTCGGTAGTTATGGGCCTTCGGTGATTCCCTAGAGGGGAAATTGAAATTTTTTTTTTAGCTCTAAAACTAACGGTACCCCCCATACACCCGTAATGAAAAATCTTATTTATCTCGAAAACGGCTCTAACGATTTTGATAAAAAAAATTAGGTGTGATATTATGGACATGGACTACGTTTTGGTAAAAAAAAAATTTGGGGCAAAATGTTATTAACGGTACCTGTCATAGAACCGTTTTTTTGATTTTCGATTTTCTCATTAACGGCTCTAACGATTTTAACCAAAAATTTTCAGCAGGAGTCCCCCTAAGTTTAAAATAATATTGCTTATAAAAATATTCGAAAAATTATTTGTTGGGTTTTTTTGAAAAAAATTTTTTTTTGAAAAATCAATATCTTCAAAACCTATGAACGATTATTTTTTGAAATTATTTCCAAAAATCAATATTATTAAATACTTAAAATTCGCATCCCACTTTTTTTTCTTGAAAAATTTTAAAGAATTTTCTTATATAAAAAATTTATTTATTTAATAATAAAACGATTTTTTAAAGTTTGTTTGCATAAATTCATACTTTTCTAGAAATCAGACGGCAATTTCATTTTAAATTCATGTTTTATATTTATAAAATGTATTTTAAATTCCAAAGTACTTTTACATAAGAGCAAGTTCGTGCGATCCAGTCGTGCATTTTATTCATAACGCGACTAAAGAAATATACATAGCTAACTTCAAAAACATAAATTCAATTTACTTTTGTGAAACTTTTTTTGTTTGCATATCGATCGGCCAGCTGTTTATTGTCAACAAAAAATGACATAAATGGAAGTGTTCCGAAAATGAGGTAGGTTTGAGCCCATGGAACGCATTCAGCCATGGAGATTTAAATTTGTATCGTAAGTCATGTTCGTCCGCATTTTTGACGACGCAACGTCTCACATCTGCATTTTCTATCTTCTCTCTTTCCCTGACAAATACATTTCGAGTATTTCGTATTCTCTTTTTTCGCAATTATTTGAAATTCAAATGCAGACAAATGTAAATAAGTTTTGAAAATAATTGACTTATACAAATACGCAGAGCTTACACTTTTGCATGAATAACCTTATTATTGTAAAGTCATAACTGCAATCAATTTGAAAAGGGAAAATGTAAAAAAAAACCTGCTCTCCTTTTCCAACTCAATTTAAAATTTTATCTCCCATCTCAAAAAACCAAAAAGTAAATGTTTCACTTTTTTAAAAAAACACTAATACATTGAATAAATTGCTTCAGAAAATGACCGATAGATGTCGCTAAACTGAAAGCAACAGATGTCGCTAGTGTATGTGTGTATTCTTTTTCATTTTTTCACTTATTGTACTTTTTGCAAAAATTGCCAATTGTAGTTAACGCTTGATGGTTTAAATGGTTCTACCTTTTTACTTTTTCACTTTTTAAAAACACTATTACATATATGGAATACATTTTTTCAGAAAATCACCGATAGATGTCTGAACTGAAATTGTATGGTGTAAATTATACGCTCTTTTCACCAACAGTTGTCGCTAGTGAATGTGTGTATTCTTTTTCACTTTTTGCAGAAAGTGGCGATTGTAGTTACCGCTTAATGTTTCAAAATATTATTGTAAGAGCTCAACTACTAAAAATAAAATGCACGACTGGGTCGCATGAACTTGCTCCTATGTAATAGACTAGGAATTTTAAAAACGAATGTTATTAGCGAAAACTGTTCATAATGATCAAATCAAGAGACGAAAACAGAATGCTATGCAAATATAAATTTATGCAAAAACAAAAATTATAAGTCGTTTTAGTGGTTTCTTAAAAAAAGCTTTTATTAACAAAATTTTTAAAAGATTTTTAAGAAAAAATTTTCATACGCCAATTTAAAGTTTTTATTATTGTTCGAATAAAAATTAAATTAAAAAAAAAATATTGAGCCGTTTCTGAGATATCGAATTTTCAAAAAAAGAAAAAAATAGATTTTTTTTTTCAAAAATTCAAAAAATATTTATTTTAAAGTTTTGAAATGCAATGTGTTTTAGACTTTTTAGAAGCTTCTCTATAAAAAATTTCATTAAGAACCGTTATGTGGATAATGAGAAAATCAAAATTCGAAAAAATGGTTCTATGGTAGGTACAAGCTGTAATATCTTAATTTCAAAATTTTTTTTAATAAATTAAAGATCATAAAAATTAATTGAAAGAAAAAAAATTTTATCAAAATTCTAGGTGCCGTTTTCGAGAAAAATACGATTTTTGAAAACCATTTTTTTAAATTTTTTAACATTTGTATGGTAGGTACCTGTATTTTAAGGTAAAATGAAATTTATTTTATTACATCTTGTAGATTATATTAAGAAACTTTTATTTATCAAGTTTAAAAAAAAATCAAGCATGGGGTTTTCGAAATATTGAGTTTTGAAAAAAAAAATTTGAAGTTTTTTTTAAAAATCCAAAAAATTTTTTTTTGAAAATTTGAATACACAATTCTATTTAAATTTTTGAAAAGCCTTCGCAAAAAAAAAATGATCAAAATCGGTGGTACAGTTTTTGAGAAAATCAAGAACAAAAAAAATGGTTCCATGGGGGGTACCCTCAATAACCATTTTTCGGAAAAATTTTTTCAAGCATTACCTACCTTTAACTAAATGAAATTTTTTTGTGTTTTTATTTTTTAAATCTGTTCAGCAGTTTTTGAGAAAAAAAAATATTTATAAAATTTCGAAAATAAAATGCACGACTGGGTCGCACGAACTTGCTCCTATGTAATCGACTGGGAATTTTAAAAACGAATGTTATTAGAGAAAATTGTTCATAAGGATAAAATTAATTTTTAAATTCTTTTAGTAGTAACAGAATGCTATATGCAAATATGAATTTATGCAAGAACAAAAATTATAAGTCCTTGAAGTGGTTTCTTTAAAAGAAGCTTGTATATACAAACTTTTTAAAAGCTTTTTAAAAAAAAATGTTGGTACGCTAATTTAAAGTTTTTATTATTGTTCGAATAAAAATTAAATTTACGAACAGAAATATTGAACCGTTTCGGAGATATCGAATTTTCAAAAAAAAGAAAAAAAAATACATTTTTTTTCAAAAATTCAAAAAATATTTATTTTAAAGTTTTGAAATGCAATGTGTTTTAGACTTTTTAGAAGCTTCCCTATAAAATTTTTTATTAAGATCGTTATGTGGATAATGAGAAATTCAAAATTCGAAAAAATGGTTATATGCTAGGTACAAGCTGTAATATCTTAATTTCAAATTTTTTTTTATTAAATTAAAGATCGTAAAAATGAATTGAAACAAAAAAAATTTTATCAAAATTCTAGGTGCCGTTTTCGAGAAAAATACGATTTTTGAAAACCATTTTTTTTTAATTTTTTAGCATTTGTATGGTAGGTACCTTTATTTTTAGGTAAAATAAAAAATTTTGTTTTACATTTTGTAGATCATATTGAAAAACTTTTATTTACAAAGTTTAAAAAAAATCTAGCATGGGGTTTTCGAAATATTGAGTTTTGAAAAAAAAATTTTGAAGTTTTTTTTAAAAATCCAAAAAAAAATTTTTTGAAAATTTGAGTACACAATTCTATTTATGTTTTTGGGGAGCTTTAGCAAAACAAAAATGATCAAAATCGGTTGAACCGTTTTTGAGAAAATCAAAAACAAAAAAAATGGTTCCATGGGGGGTACCCTCAATAACCATTTTTTGGGAAATTTTTTTCAACCAATACCTAGATTTAATTAAATAAAATTTTTCTGTATCTTTATTTTTAAAATCTGTTGAACAGTTTTTGAGAAAAAAAAATGTTTATAAAATTTCGAAAAAAATTCGTATGGGGGGTACCGTTATTTTTGGTCTTAAAAAAAAAAAAGAAAAAAACGTGTGGGGGGAAAAAATTAAAAATGATATGTACCAAGTTTAAAGAAAATCGGCCGAGTCGTTTAGCCTGTAGTCGAACAAACAGACAGACAGACAGACAGACAGAATTGCGAGACCCACTTTTTTAGTCTTCGCTATCATCGTAATGTCAACTTTGATCAAAATCTCGAGTTCGATTTTTTTTACGAATGCATAACTTGCCTTATAGTACCTATAAGTCGCAAGTAAAAATTCGTATGGCAGGTGCCCTTATTTTTGGTCTTAAAAAAAAAAGAAAAAAACGTGTGGGGGTAAAAAATCAGAACCCATATCTACCAAGTTTAAAGAAAATCGGCCGAGCCGTTTAGGCTGTAGTCGCAGCGACAGACAGACAGACAGACAGATAGACAGAATTGCCAGACCCACTTTGTTAGTCTTCGCAATCATCGTAATGTCAACTTTGATCAAAATCTCGAGTTCGATTTTTTTTACGAATGCATAACTTGCCTTATAGTACCTATAAGTCGCAAGTAAAAAACACATGCCTAATATTTATATTGATAATATTTCTTCACTTAGAGGGGTTCACATTAAACAATATGTTAATCAACTTTTATCGTGTTGGCGAATTTGTGTAATGTGAATCCCCCTTAATGTTTCGGGTTCTGGCTTCGGGTTTTCGCTGAATGCTTTCATTTTTCATATTCTGGATTTGATATTTTATGTGTCAGTCGATTTGACATTTCTAATTGTTTTTGTTTATATTTTCCGGGCATTTTTTTGCAATTTTTATTTATTGTTTTAAACAATTTCTGTGTAGTACATTTAAATAATTTTGACAGTCTGCACGTCTATGCAAAGAATGCTTTCGTTTAATATGTAATTTATGCCCCTTGGGTTTTCGTGGGCCGCGAAAAGCGCATGTTAAATAAAATTGTTGATTGATTAAAAATTTTAAAAAATTTTAATATTGAAAATAAAATGAAATACATAGAATAAGACAAGCTGTGTGTGAGTTATTAACAGAATTCATTTTTTAAAAATCCCGTGTATACCATTAAATTTAGTACGTGACAACGTTTAAATGCGCGCCTCAGCACGGTAGCACGTTGTCGAGCAGTACAATTTTCAATAACTATTCCACTTAGATCCAGCTGATCCAGCATCTTAAGGACTTCGGTCGTCTCTGGTTTATTTGCAGAAACCTGCGACTTCAGAAAATCCTACATGAAAAAGTCTAGCGAGGTCATATCGCAAATCGATATTGGCAGCCAATTCATGTCACTTCAGCAAGAAACAACCTTACCCTCAAATCGTTCAAGCAGGATATCAATCCACGTCTAGGTCCATATAGTTTTGTTTGGGACATAAGAAATTGGTTATCATCTTTCTGTAGTGCTTGCCATTGACGGTGACGGTGACAAGTCAGACACCAATGCAACGCTGTTATAAAAAGAACGAAATTCTTACATGAGCAGAAATTAAGGCAAAAAATCCTGCAATGTCCCAAAGGCAGTAGAAATGTCTGCTGATTTGTCAAGAACGTACAAAATTCAACTTCATCTTCGGTTCCAATGATCATCTATAATGACAACACAATAGCTAGCTCTTTAGATAAGGGAAATGTACTTGCACAGATAACGTAAATCAAAATGCTGCTAAATGCATAGGATTTCTATATCGATGTAAGAAATTTTTCACCCGTTCTGATCTGTTAAGGCGTTTATATATATAAAGGCGTTTATGCTCTTAAAACTCGAGTATAACTCACATCTTTGGGCAGGTGCAGCACAAACTTTTCTCGACTTATTGGATAGAATTCAGAACAGAGCGTTAAAACTAATAGGAAACAGAGCTATCATCGATTTATTCATATCTCTTGAACATCGTCGGAATGTTTCATGTATTTTCCTGTTTTATCACTTCTTTCACAAGTAATCCTCACTCAAAGTAGCCAGTTGCATTCTTTCCCTTTATCAGCTTATTCGTGATACCCGTTTCGCTTGGAATGTTCATCAGTTCAGACATTCAGACATTCGTTTTTTAGTCGCACGCTTTTACGGACCGCGGTGATATTCTCAACCGATCTTGCGTTCCGAATCGAACCAGTCATCTTATTTGATCACCAAACGTTGAAGATTTCACTGTAAAGGGCCACCACGTCTGCAGTAAAATGGACGCAACGTAAGCACTAACGAACATCCATTTTGTTAATAAAGTTTTATCATTTGGAATATTGGAATGTGCTGTTCAATAGTATTACTTGCCAAGGTGATACAGCATCAGTTAACTGAATAATTAACAACAGATTTGATAGATGTCTCCAAACAATATGGCAGCCACAGGCCTCCCAAATATCCCCGTGCCTATTGAAAAACTCTGTACATTATTTGGGCTCATAGTCGCAGTCACATACAAAAATGTTTAGTGGTGTCGAATTTCAACACAGAGTTATTAGGCTAGAGTCACCAAAAACTTAACTTGACAAACTTATAAAAACATTAAATTGCATTCAAAATTTAACAAATATACATTTTATTTAATTTAAAAAGAAAATAATTGTGTGGATCTTTCACGTTATTACGAGTACAAACATATTGAAATCTAGAACTTTATTTTGCGATAACAAGGATATTTTTGTTACACAACATCTACGCAACATAACTACTTGTATGCAAAACTGTTTCAAAGGATTTTCCATACTCTAGAAAGATAAACCTACATGTGTGTATAATATGTTCATTGTAGGGGCACCTACTCTCTAACACTTTACTTTCATACAATTTTGTAAAGGTAAAATCTAAATGTATAGTTTTATATTCAGTTGTAGGTAAATAACTTAATTTTTTAAATGTCTGCCATATTGAAAAGAGATCTAAGATACCAGATACCAAGTAAACCTCTCTGAAACTAGAAAATTCAAACTAAATTGGAAAATGCCATTTTATGGGGAATGAATTTCATACCGAATGCATTTTTGCAGTTCAACAGTGCTAAATAAAGTCTATTCATTCAAATTGAATGTTGTTAGCTTGAGAATTATAAGGATTGGAAGTATTATGTTTGAAAGGAAAGTTTATGCAGCTATCCTTGCAGGAACGTTATATACAGCATGAATTTCCATTTACTGAGAATGCAGGAGAAATAAGAATTTTTTTTTTGAATTTTAATCTAAATGTTAATGCTGTAAGTACTTAACTTATCTTATAGCACACAGACATGTCAAGTATAGCAACACTTAAAAAATATGTTCTTTTTCTTCATTGAATGCCACATGCAAATGCGAAATATGAAATCAAGTAAAAATGTATAAGAAGAATTTAAGAACTTTTTTTCAAAAAGGAAGAATTTGAATTTCCCTGAAAAGCTTATACACTAGCCGAATAAGGAAGGATAATCAACTCTAGGTTGCACTTATGGAGCAAAATATTAGTATTTTTTGTTTCTTATTTTAATTAATTTAGTGCAGGAATTAGGTTAAGTTTTCTGTTCAAACAAATCCTTGAAGACATGAATACTTTAAAATTCTACGTATTTAGTTAACTGAAATACAAAAAAAAAACATACAATTAAAACCTATTTGTGGTTAATATTCGTACAAAAAAAAAGTTCCCCACTATTTATACATTTGCGAAATTTATTTTCCAGCCAAGGTAACCCCTAGAAAAGACTTTTTCGTATTTTGAATGAACTTCAGCAGACATAGTGTATGAAACCATACAACCAAAAAAACATAGTTTCAGTCTTTCCGTTTTATTTTTTGTCATTAAAACCAGACACTTTATCAGAAATTAAAATCTTTCTTGTTTGAAAAGAAAATTTTGCAATTTATTTCTGTACAGCAAAACGACATTGAACAATATTCATAAAGTCATAATTAACCACAGAGAATAATTATTCTTTTTGAAAACATAACGTTGTTTATCTTAGAAATGAATGTGGTATTCAAATGTGCAAGAAATCTGGTGAATGGGACGAATACCAGGTGAATCATACACTTACACAATTCACAATGTTTTTTTTAGGTCAAAAGTGCAAAAAAATATGCCGACAAAGGAGTAAAAATTTTGCTTTGAAAATACATGTATCTGCATATGTACATATTGAACTTTTGCAGAAACTTTAAGAAAATATTTAAAGTCATAATACTGGAAATAAAGTCATTAATAATGCTAATTAAGAAACATGCCTGTGGTCGCATGTAGTTTCAATTATAACTCAAGTGACTTAGACTTTTTTATAACAATTTTTTTAAAATCATTAAAACCTTAACTAAATTAAAGTGATTTAATAACTAAGAAAATTTAAAAGAATAAAGCTTCACTTGTCTATAGCAGATAGATTTTGTAATAAAATATCTTTTCAAAAAAAAGTGCGTATACGCCATAGTGTACACTATTATATCTAAATACATATACGAGAGTGAGATGTCTAAGACATTTAAAAAAAATAAACTTTACATACAAGCGAAATCGGTCAATGGCCAAAATATAAGACCAACATTTTAAATTCTACTTGGAATCGTTATTTTTTTTATAAAATGTGCCATTACGACACGACATATTCAAAAAATATTTTTTTGAAATGATATTTATTTTGAAAAAAAAAATTAATGAGTCTTGAGAAAGCTTAACATTTAGTTACTGTTGATGCTGATTTGATGATAGTCTAAAATTGTTTACTTTTGTTACTATAGAAATAAGTAAATCGCATTTTTTGTATATATTTTGTGAGCACTAAAAGAATTATGACTACGCTTAAAATATTTGAGTAAAGTGCGAGCGTTAAGAAAAGTTGGAGAGGATTTAAAAGGAGATACATTGGTTTTGATTGTTGGAATATCGTAATGGGAGGGAAATATTTAGCCGGGTAAAGCCTTCCACATTCATGTAGTGCAGCTAAGGAAAGAATCTCTGAATTTAACAGTACGTACGCTGATGGCCATTCCCTGAAGCTCGAGTATAACGTTTAAATTGCTTAAGGCAAGGAGTGCTACAGATTATTTCTTTAGAAGATTGCTTTTAAAAATATATTTGAAATAATTAAATACATGAAATATTGCGGCGATAATCGAGAGATTCAAATTTTGTATTATTCAACGAAAATATAAATTTGAAATAAGAAAATTATTTTATTTTCAAGTGGAGTAATTAAATTTAATTCAATTGAAAGTTTAAGCGCTCTTTGCAGTAAGTGCGTTTCGCCCAAGTACTACAATGGGCTCATGAATTAGATGCAGTAATAACTGTGAATTTTATTTTTCTAAGGGAATTTGAATAAATTCAGACAGCTATAATATTAATGTCCGTGGTCAGAGTTGTTTCTGTTATAGTTCGATCACTTATCATTTTTACATTTTTAAGGCTCCTGTTTTTAATTTTATCCAAGAGACTTAAGTAAGTTATTGGGCCATATGTCCAGATATGGGAATTATACTCGATGTTTGGACAAATAAAGGCTTTATAGATTATAGCCAGATCAGATTAGGACCACTCCAGGACAAGAACTCAACATTTTTTCAACAAATAAAAACAATGAAATTGAAATGCAAATGAACTCACGATTAGGTCTCTAATATCCGAAATGACAAATTAAATTGATCGCCAATAAAAGAAGATAACAATGAAATTATATATTTTGACAAGATGTCCGATTTACTTATCTTTTGTTTTTCCTCGATTTATATTCCTTTAACTTCTCGTTTCCCCTATTTTCCCTGCCCTCGAATCACTATTTTTTTCTTCCCAATTTTTTTTTCGCTATTTTCTTACTTTTTGTTTTCCACGATTTTTGTTTTTTTTTTCTGAAATTGCTCGAATATATTTATTTATTTTTAACACAACTGATCGCTTGGTAAGCTCTCTGAAAAGTGAACTTTCCTAGCTAAAATACATTAACTTCCTCCCTCGACCATTCCAGTCACTCACACATAAAAACATCCAGCCAATCGTTTTCGTGGTCATCGGTCACGGTACATCCGCTTCCTGGAAATCTTCTTCATTTCACAGAAAACCTTAGTTGTTGAATCTCAAACGAAACTTTCCTCTCACACTCACATTTACGGATTCAGCAAGTTATTAGGTGTCTTTCCAAAACTTGCCGAATCTTAATGGCCTAGTTCAGACTACTATCCAACTAAATTTCTCGAGAAAAAACAAAAAGAATAAAATCGAGAAAAAGCCTTTTTCCATGAAGCTGAAGATCGCTGCATCGAAATTTATGTTTTCATTTAGGATAGCAGATCTCGATAAGTATCAAAGATATTGGAATATTTTAAACGCCAAAATGTTGGGCGCAAATTTTCCTAGGGGCGATGTCTGTTACATTTTTTAAATTGTATCTCGTTATATTTTATTTTAGTGAGTTTTAAAACTTTTGAGACAAAAAAATTTTTAGGAGAGGATATAGACCGCAATAATTTTTTTAGAAATAAAATAAATATGACCCAATGTAGAATATACGTTTCTCTAGGGGCGATGTTTCTCCTTTTTTTTTATTTTTTTTTTTATTAAGCTTATTTAACCATGATTTAACCATGAAACTAACAAAAAAAAACAAAAAGTTTGGACCCTTATAACTTTGGATAGACTAATCGTAGGTAAAAAATCGGTACATGAAAAAATTAGAATTTCCAAACTCTAGGGGCGATGTTTTTTCTTTTTTTTATTTTTTTGTCTATTAAAGTTTTTTAAACATGAAAGTTAAAAAAAAAAAAAAAGTTTAGACCCTTATAACTTTGGATCAACTAATCGTAGGTATAAGAACGGTACATGAAAAAATTAGAATTTCCAAACTCTAAAGGCGATGTTTTTTCTTTTTGTTTTATTTCATGTTCTTGAGTCATTTGTTGTCTAGCAACAAATTACAACAAAAAGGAAAATATATATCTACGTTCTGTGTTAGTTAGTTAAGATGTTGGTTATTTGTTATATTTTTATATTTTTTATTGCATTATATTAATAATTGTATATTATCAAAATTATAATATTTACTTCATATGAATTTTTATTTTTTCGATTCAAGTTTTAATAATTCTGATAATAATTATACAAAATTCGAATTATATAAAGAAAAGATCAATTGTTATACAAACGAAAACAAAATTTCAGCAAAGACAAAAAAAAAGAAAATTCCAGAGTGAATATACTTTATAGAATAACTATTATAATAATTAGATAGATATTATGAGATATGTTTAACAAATTTGAATTGAAAAATATTTATTGCTAAACCAAAAAAAGGATGGTGTTGAACTATTAAATTCCGATTTTTTCATGTACCGTTCTTATACCTACGATTAGTTGATCCAAAGTTATAAGGGTCTAAACTTTTTTTTTTTTTTTAACTTTCATGTTTAAAAAACTTTAATAGACAAAAAAATAAAAAAAAGAAAAAACATCGCCCCTAGAGTTTGGAAATTCTAATTTTTTCATGTACCGATTTTTTACCTATGATTGGTCTATCCAAAGTTATAAGGGTCCAAACTTTTTGTTTTTTTTTTGTTATTTTCATGGTTAAATCATGGTTAAATAAGCTTAATAAAAAAAAATAAAAAAAAGGAGAAACATCGCCCCTAGAGAAACGTATATTCTACATTGGGTCATATTTATTTTATTTCTAAAAAAATTATTGCGGTCTATATGCTCTCCTAAAAAATTTTTTGTCTTAAAAGTTTTAAAACTCACTAAAATAAAATATAACGAGATACAATTTAAAAAATGTAACGGACATCGTCCCTAGGAAAATTTGCGCCCAACATTTTGGCGTTTAAAATATTCCAATATCTTTGATACTTATCGAGATCTGCTATCCTAAATGAAAACATAAATTTCGATGCAGCGATCTTCAGCTTCATCTTTTTCCAGGCATTTCCCTACTTACTATAAAATTATCGCCAGTGTGTCGAAGAGCGTTACCTATTTAGTTCAGTGGCGTAGATAGCTTTTCGCTATGGGGGGGGGGGGGGGGGGAGTGGGATAGATCTAGTTCGCTCATTTTTTTTTAAGTTTTAATAATTAAAAAAAAAAAAACAAATAACAAGACTTCATTGAATTCATTATGTATGCCATAACAAAATTATATTTTTTTAATGATAATATATTATACGCATTAATTTGAATATGAACTAGAATAAATATTGATATACAGTGCCTTGCATAAGTATAACCGAACCTGTAAAAATGCGTTTTGTAGAAAATTAAAATGGGAATGACACTTGACTATTTTTTTTTATTGAATGACATCACTAATCAAGTAAATTGAGAAGAAAAAAGTTCCGTTATTTTCTCTTCTGGTGTTTAAAAATTAAAAACTGGCCTAAGCTTAAGGGCTATTGGTAGGAACATTTAAAGATCCGATCGTGTCGTCCGAAATTTCTTACAAGATCCAGAATCTTATGATACGAAAATAAGACCCGGGCATCTGCAGAAGCTGACACGTCGAGATAAGGGGCGTTTAATAAATGCTGCATCCAATTCGGCGCATTCTTTGCCAGACGTTCGTGACGAATTAGGCTTAGGAATTTCGGTTTCAACGGGTTTTCGTGCCTTAAAAAGCAGTAAAGTGATTGTTCGGTGCAAAATGTTAACAGCTCCAAATTTGAGAACAGTCTACAAAAAAAAGTAAGAATTTGCCCAGCAAAACATGAAACGGAATTGGAAAACCATAAGTAACATTTCATTAATTTACACTTAACTCTTGTTGTTCTAAATGGCATAATCTAATGAATGTTTTTTTTTTTTTAGATTCTTTTCAGTGGCGAAAAAAAGTTTAATCTTGATGGGTCAGGTGGTTTTAACGGATATTGGCACGATCTGAGAAAGGAAAAAAGTTTTTTTCGAAGAGGAACTTCGGCGGTGGCAGTTGTAAGGTTTGGGGGCCTTTTACGACCGTGGTAAGGTTGCACTTGCCTTCACCTCTGCAAAGATGAACAGTTCAGTTTGCACCCAGATGCTTCAGGATAATTTGGTACCCTACTTAAGACGATTTCGTCGAGTTCGGCATGTCTTCCAGCATGATAATGCCTCAATTCACATTAGTCGTCAAAGTTTGGGATGGTACGAATCGAATAACATACATTTTATGGTGTTCCCGGCACGTTCTCCAGATTGTAACCCTATTGAAAATCTTTGGGGAATTTTGACCCGCAAAATGTATGCCCATAATAGGCAATTATACAGTGTTGCTGAGCTGCGAGAGGCGATTGTGGAAGAATGGAACTGTATAGACGATTCCATATTAAATAACCTTGTCAACAGTATGTCAAAAACAATTAGATTGGTCGAAAAAAGGGGCAGCAATGTCCTTTATTAATTTAGCCGAAAAAATTTACTTAAAATAAAAAAAAGAGATCAAAATAAAAAAGCGGTTATACTTTTGCAATACAAAAAAAAACTGTTTTAATTTTTAACCACCACAAGAGAAACTAACGGAACTTTTTTTCTTCTCAATTTACTTAATTAGTGATACCATTCAATAAAAAATGGTAATAATAATTTTCTACAAAACGCATTTTAACAGGTGCGGTTTTACTTATGCAAGGCACTGTAGTAAGTAAAATAATATTAATTTAAAAAATAAATCACAAAATAAAATCCAGTTATCTGTTCTTTTTAGATAAAACACTTATAATCTCGTCTGCTAGTATAGGTATTTCGCGATGAATAGCTAGAGCAGCCAAACCATTCAAACGATCCTGCAAATAAGTAAACATCCAAAGTTTATCACACTGTTATTAAAATAGACATATTTTTAATAATCTCACTTCGTTGTTCATGCTTCTTTGTATTGTTTTTATTCTCTTTACTGACTGGAGAAAGTTCTTTCGGGAGTTGACGTTGAAACCGGCAGTGTCGCTAATATCTTTAATAAAATATATATAGCTTGATGGAAGCGCTTTTTCTTGCACGTTTACCTATTATCAATTGGTGAGAGACGTAAAAAAAAAAATTTCAGAGTGCGTTTCTTTAACTTATTTGGTTCATGACTGGTTATGTTGAACAATTATCGATCCCAATGGGGGGGGATATATCCCCCTGATCCCTCCCCTATCTACGCCACTGATTTAGTTGACGAACTAGATTCAATACTCTACGTCTTGTCTTTTAAAAAAATACGAATTAATAATTTAACAATAAGAATCTAAGAGCTACTCCAACCGTTAGGGACCCGTTTTCTTACAAATGCAATTAACGTTAGCTTATAGCTAAAGAAAATTTAGGATGTTGTGTTGTTTAATTTAGATTTGTGTTATTCTAGGTTACTGACTGACAAAAATGAATCTTGGTGGTCAGACAATATGTATTTATTGGCATATCATAACTGTTGCAAATGTGATGTTAATATGGTGTGTACATATAATGTTAGTATATGGAGTTATGAGCATTGCCATTGTCTTCCGACACAAGATTAGGTAAGAGCCCGCCTGACTCGTTACCTCTTCAGCACATCCGCTGGCATTCATTTCGTTACATGAGACCGTTTGTCTACATTTCAAAGTAATCATTGAATTTCTGGAACCGTTATACTCGAAAGATTGATCCAAGCCTGTTTTTGTCGCTTTTGCAAAATTCTGGCTAAGTATACAAATGGTTGATGGTACCATGATTGCCCTCAACTTCGCCAGAATTTTTCAGCCGCAACCAAAGAAAAGAAGGAAAAGAAAAACCTAGGCACTTACTATTATTTTTGACGATGTCATATCGTCCCGTTTCTGCGTTAACCTCGTATCTACAAAAACACAATTTTTCAGGAAACGAAAAAAACGTGTAGTTTCCGTCAATGGAACCTAATAACGAAACTTTATATGTTTTCTATTTATATTTTACAGTTGTTAGTATATCCTAGTTTTAATTTTGCTAGGACATCACAAAAGTACTTGTTTTAACTGTTTTTGTTACATACGAGTATCCGTCTCTTATGTTTTGATTTACCGAAATGCAGATACGAGGTTCTTTTTCTCATTTAAAATAAATTCAAATAATTGAAAATTTAAACTCAAGGTTAGAAACATAGCTGAAGCATACAAAAATACACAGATTAAACTGAAATACTGTTGTTTAAATTCATACAAAATCTTATATCTAAAATATATTAAATTTTAAAATTATTTGAAAAGCGAATTCAATGTTTGATGAAATGGTTTGTTAAATTAAACATCATACAACTCAAAGGATATGTTATTTAAATACATATGTATGTTATTTATGTACATAATTTATAAGCATGTATTTACAAGTAACTTATGAACTAAAAAATATATTCAATAAAAGTAACAGATTTTATTCATAAAAAAGGGAACAAAATTAAATCTCAAAATCTTTCTATTCTTTATTAGAATTAAATTTAAGGTTATCATAAAAGCCGTGATAATCTTTTGGAAGTAGTTTCTTTAAAGTCGTTATATTTTTTGAACGGCAAAGGTATGGAATTTTCATAAAGTGATTTTAAAATAGTTTTTGAAATATCTATTTTCGCTTTCCCTTGCGGAGATAATATCCAATCATTGTCGAAATCATGTTTATAATACATACCCGTGGAATCATATCTTATGCATTTAACATCTGTTACCTGCGGATCACCCGTTTTAAAGCCTGGTCTAATGGATTTATAGAAACTAATTTTGGAAAAGTTTTAAAAAAAGTATAGTCTAAGACGTCACTTTATAGGGTTCGGGGAATCTTCTTGCCTCTGTTATGATTCTAACAAAATCAGCTGAAACGTACATTTCTTTCGATTTCTTTTTTCTTTCGATGGTTGAATGGACAGAACCACATTCCATCTGGGTATGTCCAACCGTCAAATACTTTTGATAAATCGTCGTATTAAGTTTTATCGCCACGAATTGTAGAAGATTAGCTAAGTTGACGTTTCGATTTTGTGCGCTACATCCATCGCTAAACAGGACTGTTGGAACACTAAGATCACAAACATTTTCCAAAACTTGAAAAACACATGAAGCAAAAACATTAGAATCCATTCCACCTTCTCCTTCGTGCCATACGTAGCAATGAACTTCTCATGTTTTCAAATTGAAAAAAGTAAACTGATGCACAGTGAGCTTTTGCTTAAAGTATGTAGCTGATGCAGCTATGAAAGGTACCGATTAGACAGCTTGAACGTCCAAAGTATAAGCATTTATTTAATTTTTTAACGCTTTTTCTTTGTCATTATCTTTTTCCAACCTTGCCAAAATATTGTTTGTCAGTTTTTTGCCTACAATAGTGAGATTCAAGCTTAGGTAGGCCCGCTAAAAAATCTTTGACATGTTCTTTTTTTTTAAGTTGATAGCGGATTCTTTCTTTTTCGACTTTTCTGTTTGAAAAGGAATTCCAAAGTAATTGGTTTCTAAAACCCATTTTCGTACCGTCTATTCTCCCAAATTAAATGTATTTAAAAACATTTTTTTTGCAGACTGGTAAAGCAATATTTTCAACTTTTAACTTATATTTTAAAGTTAAATTCCGTCTTGAATTATCACCACCTGTACGGCGAGCTATGGACTGCTTTTCTACAAGAGCCTCAATCATCAATTTTCGCTCTTTCCAAGACATGTTTTTCCAAAAAGAGTTAAATAATTGTTTTCTTTGCGATTCAGGTATTTCATAACATTTAAAATGCTTGCTCATTTTACACTTAGCGGAATCACAACGAGGCTTGAGCCCACGTTTTTGTCTTTTTTCCCGACTATCTTTCCTTTTTCTTTTTTAACACTATAGTATTGCTTTCCTTTTTTGCCGTGCTTTTGCGACTATATTCTTCTTCCATTTCTCCGGTCTACCCTGTCCTTTCTTTCTTCTTTGTTTAGAAATAAGACCGAATTTTTCATCTAGATCAAGGTTTCTGCGATTAGAACTGTTACAATGAAACAAGGAAGATTTTGATGAGGGTTAACAACAGCTTGATAAATCAGAAGTAATGGAATCTTGATTATCGTTTGTTTCAATAATCAATAATTCAATCGGTCTGATCATCAAGGATGAAGCCTTCGTGTTCGTAGTCTAATGTAGGAATATTGTCTTCGACTTCACATTCGATAAACTTCAGTTTACCTTTTGCTTCATCTAACACCAAAACATGTTTATTTAAAATTGCTGGTTTAGAAGAGCCTGGTTCAGTAATATTATTATTTTTGTTAAATTCGCCATCCAACAGGTTCCTTAAAGTTTAAAATTTATTGTTAAAATTTTTAATTTAATACGATAACGAGAACATTTTGAAGAGTATTCATATAAAAAAAGAGATTAATTTACATACATACACAACACATATTATTTACCGATCCATATTGTGTTTTTTATTTTATTTTTTTATTAAATTTATAACCTTAATACTAAGCCAAATCCAATATATGTATATAAAACTGATGCTCAAAAAGCTTGCGCCACATACAAAGCTTAAATTCACTCTAAAGGTACCTAATTAATAATAATATTATCTGCCTCAAAGCTAAATCTGAATAACGGTACTTTTGACTTGTCGTTAACTGTTTAAAAAAGATTAACAATGAAGAAACTAAGGCCTCACCAAGTACATACGAGGTTTTCATCGAAACTTAACAACATGAGAGTAGTTACGAGGAAAAAGATTTAACGGTAAAATAGATTAGATGAATCATTTTAACATTCATACTTAACTCTATTATTCTGTGAGCCCTAGACAGTGTTGTTATATAAAAAAACGAATTTGTCGAAAGATGTAGTTACGAGGTTAACGCAGAAAGGGGACGATATATTCGACACAAGGTAGTATGTGAAGAACATTCTGAGAACTAAAAGCTACTCGGTTTCTTCAATGCAAGTTCCGCTTATAGAAAGTGACATGGATGTGGGTTTCAGTTTAATGAAAAGAGAGAGCAATGAATTTTTGAGGCATTAAATTTCACGAGTTGTATGGTTCTCGCTAGCATCCTAGATCCACCTTCGAAGAACAACGACATGTATATCAAACAAATATGAAAAGCTGAGAGTACTGTCGTCAGCAAATCATTTTAATGGATAAGAAGTTTCAAAAAAGATCATTGATGAATATTAGAAATAGAGTTGGACACAAAACGGTGCCCTGTGACACACCTGCATTTATTTTATGAGTTTCAGGCTTAAAACTATCCAATACAACTCGTGTTGAACGGTTTGAAATGCACGAATTTTTTGATATAAGAGCTTGATGCCAAACTCTATCAAATGCCTTTAAAACATCAAGTGCAATAATCTTACTTACTCCAAAATTATGTTAAGATTTGTGCCAATGGTCAGTGAAATAATCAGATCACCGGTGAATCTTTTGCTATGAAAGTCATACTAATACCGGTAATAGAGAAGCTTTCGTTCTTCAATTTAATTTACCAGCGTTTTTATGACCTTAAAAAGAAGGGAAGTAAGTGCAATTAGTTAGAAGGGGATGAAAATTGCCTTTTCTAGACAAAGGCTCTATAAATCCTGTTTTACATCCGTTCTGAAAGAGAACATTATAATAGTAAAGATGGAAAAGTCAGTGTTGAAGAACACTTAAATTCGCTTACGTTCTCAAGTACAGGAGGATTCATGGCCCTTAATGGCAGTGTCGAATTAACAGCAAACTGTGCTGCAAGCAAATTTGCTTTTTGATGTGAGCTTACAAAAGTAGTGTTATTAAAGATAAGCGTTGGAACCTAAATGACCAATCAACTGTAGTATTTTTTCCTTAGTTGCTTTTCATTCCAAACTTGATTCGTCGAATACGATTGCAGGACTTTGGTGATAATACACTAATAATGTATTAACCAGGGCCTGAGCTAATAAAAAATTCTAGAGTGTTTGCGTATCGACCTGTAACGTCAGGAAACTGAGTAGGCGAGTTAACGAGTCAGATTGTACAAGTCAGCAAAAATCTCAGAATACATTCCTTCGTGGATTGTCTAACCAGCAAACCATAGCAACGAAGAATTTTTAACATTGAAATCGCTCCCGCTCGTAAAAGAGATTTTAGTGTGTGGATAATGAGAAACAACTCTTTCGATAGAGTCGGACAGTACATGGAATTTGTTAAAAGTCGAGTTATTATCAAAACTTGGGCTGCGATAAATAAAAATGAATGTTGCACCTATGGTGAATTTAAACCTCATGAAATTAAAGTTTTTATTTAAACAAATACCATATTGTGGATGAAGCTGGTAAACAACATTATTTCCAACATATATGGAGAGGATATGATATTGGAAGGATTGAGGAAGTAAGCTATAACCAGAAAGTCTCACCTCAGTTCCGCTAAGTACCAAAACTGCTGGCCTATTTTGCGGAGCATGAACGTATATCGCACAGAAATTTTTCTTGATCCTCAAAATATTGCTAAAATCGATCTTTAATGCACTCAAGTTTACAAAAATTGAACATAAGGAATCAAAGCAAATATTTCATCAAATATAAATTACTGTTAGTATAATGCCTTAATATTTGATGTATTGATCCGACCCTGGAGATCCAAAACAAATAACAACAATTTATTTGAAATTCCTTTGTTCAATCAATTACAAATAATGAATGGCATGACTCACTCGAGCAATGCATTGAGCAACAAAACCAAAGTAACTGTGTATTTTCTGCGCTCTCACTTAAACTTTTTTTCGTCGCACGCGGAGAGTGAATGTTTTTTGCTCCTCAACTCGTCCGATTACTATGATATGCAGTGACTAAGTGAAATTCAATAAATTGGTGATGAATTTTGTGCCTTTTTCCAGAATATTGTTATTTCTAAAAGCGAGATTCAATAAATCCTATATAGTTAGTGTTATAGCCACATGAGTATGAAGGTCACTATCATAAAAATAAAACACTATCTAAATAATTGATACTGAGATACAAAACTTACACTTTTAAGGAAACTTACTTTAACTAATGAAGTTTCAAACAAAAATCCACATTTATATCAACAGGTTCTTCAAAGGCACTTGTACATTTGTACAATCGACATATTTTGGTGACATTTCGTTCACTTCCCAATTCGTCCGTTACTACATCAAAAGCCCTTTCTTCTTACACTCTGTCTGCATCTCGATTTGTGTAACCCCAGCCACTCCTGTTGACCGGTACATACGTACTCTTGTTCTTAAACCATTTTATGTCTAAATCAAAAGACATATACATACATATATGTATGTACATAACATGTGCCTCCCCAGCAGTAAAAGAGGCTCCAATCTACAAAACACAAACGAATATGGCCTCAAGGATAGCGAAGTAACAATTAAATAAAACGCTAAGTACTTTTGCATTCACTGTTATTTAGTAATGCAGATAAAATGCAAATTTTTTATATTTTTTTTTATCCTGCGACGAAACATTTTTTAAATTCCAAAGATTTCTACGAAACTTTCTGTAAAGCGGTTTTTTAGGTATTCTACCTAAGGTTAGATGTGGTTTTCCCGTTGACAATGAACTTAAACGTTTTTTACCTGCAGTAAAGGGTTGTTGTATTTTAAAAATTTGCAGACGAATCTAACAACGATTGTATTACCGCGCAGTACTCTTATGCAATTATTTATGGAGTCGTGTTTTGTGTAAGAGACCTGACTTTTTATTCATGTGGTTTGGTCTTTTTATGTGTTTCTAAAACATCAAATATCAATTTTATTTAAATTACATACATGGTATTTTAAAGGACTACTTTAGGTTCATTTTTGTTTTCAAAAGCCTACGAGAATATTCCAAATCTCAAAGCAGCTCCAATTACTTAATGAGACATAATACCTATTCCGTTTAATTGTTATATTCAAAAGGTTCTTCAATATGAGCGGGTAGATGTTGAAATGGAATAAATCCTACAAGAAAATCCCTCAAAAAAAAAAGTCTAGCAGGGTCAAATCCCATGACTTTGGTGGCCAATCAATGTCACCTCTGCGAGAAATAACCTCACCCTTTAATCGTTCATACAGAATGTCAATTGTGGCGTAAGCTGTGTGGCACGTAGCGCCGCCGCGCCGTCCTGCTTAAACCACATGTTACCTAGGTTCATATGGTTCAATTTGAGCCATAAGAAATTGGTTATTATCGTTTTGTAGTGCTCGCCATTGAAAGTGACCACATAACCAAGACCTTTTCCGAAAAAGTACGAACCAATGACACCGCCTGCTCAAAATCCACTCCAATCGGTAACTTTTTGAAGATGCATTGTCACCAAGTGAACCTTGTGTGGGTTGTTGTCGTCCCATATACTGTAATTTTACTTTTTAACACAGCCATTCTTCTGACAATACGTCTCGTCGCTAAAGATGATTTTTCGGCACAAATTGGGTCCTCTTCCAAACGCTCCAAAGCCCAGTCAGCGAACAAACGACATTGACTATGGCCATGAACTTCGAGCTTGTAGGTCAGTTGGATGTTGCACGGGTGTAGTGCTAAGTTTCGACGCAAATTTCGACAAACTGAAGTCTGCGAAAGGACTGCGCGGTTGTGAACGGCGAGGAATCGACTGTCTCGGGTTCTGCCATACACTTTAACGGACCGCGGCGATCTTGCGTTTATTTGTCGTTGGAATGTTGGTTGATGGATTACCGTCGGTCATTTCTAATTTGGCACGAAACTTTGATGAGTCGACTGTGAAGGGCCAGTACGATATACCGTAATATGTGCGCAACAAACGCAACGTTTGTACTAACGAACACCCATTTTGATAATAAAGTTTTAATTAAAAATTATAGATTGTAAAAATTTACCGATAGAAGAAAAAAAATCTAAAAATATGATTGGTATCGTTTCTGAGAAAAATATTATTTCGAAAATCTTTTTTTAAACATGGTATGTGGTATGAATCGTTATTTTTACATCAAAAACAATTTCAACAGAATAAAAAAACTTTTAATTGTAAGGATTAAAAAAATCGAGCTTTATATAAAAAAAATTGATCAAAATCAGATGTACCGTTATTGAGATAATCGAAAAAAAAGTAAATGGTTCCACGGAGGGTACAATTTATACACATTTTTTGGAACTTTTTGCAACTATTATCTAAATACATATGTTGCTTTAACTAAATTAAATTTTTAGAATTTTTTTCTTAAAAAATCAGTGGAACAGTTTTTGGGAAAAAAATAGTGTGGGGGGAAAATTTAAAAATGCGATGTACCAAGTTCAAGCACAATCAGCCGTTTAGGCTGTAGTCGAGCAGAAAGACAGACAGACAGAATTACGATACCCTCTTTTTTCGTCTTCCCTATTAAAGTAATGTCAAGGTTATTGAAAATCGATTTTTTTTACCAATTCACAACTTGCCATATTGAATATACATATATGTCTCAAGTAAAAATACTTGATCTTGGTTCTTTTACTACTATAATTTCTATTCGTCAGTTCCACTGCACAATCACTCATTTTATTTTATTTTTCTCTTTTGGCAGCAAGTGATCAAAATCGTTGACACTTTCAAGATTTCAAAAGCATATACCTAATAAAAATCAAAATCTTATAAAAATAGATGTAAGTCCATAAGTCCATATCAGTGGTGAGTTGAACTGGTTAAATACAAAATTCACAATTCTCACACTTTCTCCTTCTACTCAATGCTCTAAAGCATAAAGCTAAGCATTAAAGTTGAATGGTATTGGCTTATTAATAAAACGAAATATTTGTGTTTTATTTTTTTAATTTGTATTCAATCAATTTTGCAATATAGTTCTATGCAATATTGCTTCGCATCTGCATTAACCAAATCGTTATATTCGAATGGTTCTAAGAATAAATATAAAAACTGATGAATACGAGTATTATAAACTAAAGCGCATGACATAAAGCTGTTAGAATTCTGATGAAAGTCATTTAAACCCACATTATCCTATATTCAAATGAATTTGGATGTCAATGCTAAGAAAATGTAGAGTATGTTTCTCCTCTCAGTGAATATGGATTGTACTGCTAGGAAAATTTGGGGTTAGTTTCTCCTGTTTCGAAGTTAGCAATGAGCGGATAAAAATAATAAGTGTTATAAAAGCTGCTATTGCACGAGGATTAATAGGAAAATGTTGATTATATTAGAATCAAGTAACATCTGAAATTAAATGAAGTATGAGTCTAAGATATTTATAATGATATTCAAGAAAGGAGAGAGATTAGGAAATACAAAAAAAAGTACGAGTAAATGTAATAAAATTCCAGTATATTTAAGGAATTGATAAATATGTGAAATCACCAACAAAAAATAAATCTAAATCTCTAAAAAACTTTTTCTATTGCTCAAAATCTCCAAGAATCCCAAATATATTTTAAAATTTTAATGTACGGAGTGCGGTAACATTATTTCCTTTTTACTTGTGTTATAATAAGATAATATATGTTAAGTTTTGCATTGGGAAAAAAATGCCTTAACCGCTAAAGCAATTTTCTTCAAACTCGGTACTTCGATGCTTACATACCTAGAGGCGAAATTGAAATTTGTCTTGTAGGTCTCAAATGAACAGTAAATGCAAACAGCCATTATGAAAAATCTTATTTATCACAAAAAGGATTTTAATAAGAAATAAAATGCACGACTGGGTGGCACAAGCTTGCTTTTATGTAAAAGACTAAGAATTTCAAAAATTAATGGCGAACAATTTTAAACAGCCTTTTATTGAGGCATTAGTATGATACTACTTAACAATTTTCTAACTTTAAAGTAGTTTACTAACTCGTTCTTAATTTTAAATATTTTCTAATTCGAATCGTAGAGTTAAGGTGGTAATATGGAATCTGTTGTTAAATCGGAACCCCCTTCTGGAACCAAAACTGTTGGTGCCATCTATTACTCTATAGCTACACGTTGCGAGGACTCATACAAAATACTCATATTAAAAAGTTACATAGCTTTCGCCTCGATAAATTTACCGTAAGGTTATTTCCAATAACCGAGGGAAATCGAAAACGTTTTTTCATTGTTTTTGTAAGTCTAGAACGTTTATGTCGGGCCCTGTTTTTGTCCTGCAGAAAATTCATAAATAATATTTATTTTTAACTTCCCATAGGGAATTATTGTAATCGGTCCGATTTGTCAAATTGGAATTTTTGACATTTCTCGACGTTTCAAGGTCCCTAGAGGCTATATCAATCATTTTTAGAGAGATGTCTGTGTGTGTGTGTGTACGTACGTTCATACGTTCGTACGTTCGTACGTTCGTACGTTCGTACGTTCGTACGTTCGTACGTTCGTACGTCCGTACGTTCTTGTACCATTTTTCGTCGTCGATATCTCAAGAACGAGTAAAGATATCGACTTCAAATAAATTTTGTTTAATATATAATAACTTCGGAAGAGGCTGAAAGGGCGTTTTTTAAAATTCAGTGAGTAGTTTTTTCACTATAACGGTTTAAAAAAAAAGTAAAAATTTTGGTTAGTTTCAAATATCTCACGAAAAAATAATGCTATTGATTTCAAATAAAATTTAATGTACTCATTATAAGGTCATACAGATTGGGTATGAATTTGGAAAAAAATGAACGTACCTTTATTTTTTTAAATAAAAAAAACTGAAAAAAAAATTTCATAACCCAGATATTCTAAGAACGGAAAACAATTTGAAACTCAAAATAATTTTATTTTACGATAAATAATGTGTTTGACAACTGGTGAAAATTTCAAAAAAAATCAGTTTACAGTTTTCTTACAAAAAATAAAAAACTATATAAAATTCTATTGAAGATTGGTAAAAATTGTTTTTCGACTCAAATTTCTCGAGGACTAGTAGTGATATGGACTTCTAATTTAGTTTATTTTATACATAGTATAATTATGTACAATTGGTAAAATGTTGACAAATAACAAATATTGAATTAATAGTTTTTTTTTAAATAAAAAATCTATTAAAAATTCTAGTGAAAACTAGTTAAAATTGTATTTCAAGTCGAATTTCTTGGGAATGAACACCGATAGTGCCTTCTAAAGTATGTTGTTTTATACATCGATACCTTCCCGTAAGAATGTATACCAAGTGACATTTCTAAAATTGTTCAGGAAACGAAAAAAACGAAGAAAGTTCTAGCTGAATCATAGTGTGCTAAGAGATAATTTTGGTTAAACTAAGTGACATCTAACAAAATATTTTGTTGCTCACGACAATGAGATGCCGCTTAGCATAATTTTTTTGGCGGATAATACAAATTTCAGGGGGCAACATTATTTTAATGAGAAAACATGGCAGTTGATATTTTTTTTTATTTGTACTCTAGTTTCCTTTTCATGCATAATAGGTTGGCGAAACCCAGGCCAAAACGTGGCCCTTAACATATAGTATATTTCCTCATCAAAAAGTCATTTTCGAAAAAAGTGTCGCTTAGTACATTCTTACGGGAAGGTATCGACAAAATGCAATTATTAACATATGGTTAAATTTTGACAAGTAGTATCGAATTGACAGTTTTAACAAAAATATAAAAAAAATTTACTAAAAAGTGGTAATATTTGTTTTTCGACTAGAATATCTTGAGAACGAGCAATGATATTGACTTTGCCATTATTTAATTTTATACATAATACAATTTCTAACAAATGGTTTATATTTGACATATATCTAGTTTTAGAGCCGATATATTTTGTAAGTACCCTTCCATCAATAACCAAACCATATCTTTTATATTTGAATATTTCGTTTTTAAATTTTGTTCAATTAAAATGTTTGGGACCGAAATACGAGTATGTAATAAAGTAATTTCTATAATAACTGTGTTTTATTTTCCCCCAGATCTGATCCCGATTGGATTTTGTTTTCAAAATAACATTTAAAACAACAAATACAAATAAAACTGGGACTTGTGTGTTTTTTGTTATACATGTAATTTTGAATGAAGATCCAATCTGGATCAGATCGGGGGGAAAATAAAACACAGCTAATATAATACGTTTTGAAACAACTTATACATCAACAATCTCAATTTAAAATCTCTTTAAATAAATAAAATGCTTTTCAATCTTAAAATAATGTTTGTTTGAATTTTACAGCTAAAGTTTGTTGCGCTGAAAATTGGGTTATTTGAAAAAAAAAACTAAATATAAAGTTTTCAAGACCACAAATGGGAAGTTATCAGTGTGGGTCGCACCCAGCCTCTTTTTTGATTATCAATTTTGTATGTAAGAATTTTCTCATTTCATTGAATAAGTGATGAAAACCACTGTTTTTGTTAAAATATGAAGTCTTGTAATATGGAACTCCTAGAGGAAGCGAATATGGAACCGGGTTCCATATTACCATTACGTGTTTTTTATGTATACCTCATACCAAAACTTAGGAAAAAAACTTCAAACAGAGGACGTAAGGCTCCATCTTCAACGATTTTGACAGAGTCAGTCTTGCTACATATGGACACACAGTGATTGCGCAGGATGCGATCATGATTTTTATGTTTGTGATTTTTACACACAAAATTATGATATAAGTTTTACATACATTTAATATGGAACCCGGGGTTCCATATAAGGAACATAAAAATTTAAAATGTAAAAATGACTTTTTTGAATAAAGTAAAAAATTTAATACGAAAAGTATTCAGAATATTTTTTTTCTTATATATAATGTAAGAATATATACTTTATATAATTGAAAAGTTTTTAATATCTTTAGATTACGGGTATGAACAAAAAGAATTTAAAACCAAATGGGGTTCCATATTCCCACCTTCTCCTCTACTAAAAGAATTTTCTTAATAAATTGCTTCTGAACACATCTAAAACAATGACATTTCATGTAAGAAAGTAAGTACACGAACTTTTTTTGATGTTTGCAAATGTCAAAGAGTCATATGAAACTAGCACGATACTAAAAAAATAAACTAGGTAGGTATTCGATGATTTTAACTTTAATAAAAGGGTAGAGAAAATATGATGCTATA
This sequence comes from Chrysotoxum bicinctum, assembly GCA_911387755.1. NCBI lineage: Eukaryota > Metazoa > Arthropoda > Insecta > Diptera > Syrphidae > Chrysotoxum > Chrysotoxum bicinctum. The sequence goes on from OU426988.1 coordinate 188,155,921, forward strand.
TTCGATTAAGATTTGCAAATTTGTTGTTTTAACCTAGTATCATACTAAAACACCTTTAGCATCGTACTAATTCAATTAAAATACTGCGCCAATGTTATTTGAGAAAAATTGTTTATAAACATAAAATTCATTTTTTAAATGACTAAAACAGTTCCTTTAGTAGTTGGAGCTATTAAACAGAATGGCATATGATTTAAGCAGGTTTCTCAAAAAAATAAGCTTTTATATACATTTTTTTTATAACCATTTTTCAGAACAAATTTTGGTACGCCAACTTAAAGTTTTTTATTATTGTACAAAGAAAGATTAAATTTCAAAAAAAATATTTAGCCGTTTCTGAGATATCGAATTTTCCAAAAAAAAAAAATAAATAGATTTGTTTTTTTTTTAATTCTAAAAATATTTTTTTTTCTTGAAATCCTGAAATGCAATGGTTTTTAAACTTTTTAGAAGCTTCTCTATAAAAAATTTCATTAAAATCCGTTATGCCGATAATGAGAAATTCAAAATTCGAGAAAATGGTTCTAAAGGTATAGTCAGTAATATCTTAATTTCAATTTTTTTTATTAAATTATAGATTGTAAGAATTGATTGAAAGGAAAACAAATTTAATCAAAATTCTAGGTGCCGTTTCGAGAAAAATACGATTTTCGAAAACCCATTTTTAACATTTGTATGGAGGGTATGGATTATGATTACCAAAGATTGGCCACTTTTGAGTGTTGGCAGCATCTTCATAGTGTCGATTGTGCTGCTGAGCGTTGGCTGCTTCTTCGTAGATACTGCCGATTGTTTTCGTTCTGTGCTGCATGCACAAATGTCTGTTGAGACGTGGTTATTTGCTGGTCGCGGGGAATGAAAGACAATTGTTGTTCTTTTGACAAGTGTGAGTTCACATTTGCACCCAGCCTTGTAATGCACATGCTTGGACAATTACCTTTAGGTTTCAACGGCCTGGCAACTGTTTTGCGTCCACCTTCTTTGCGTACTTGCAGTGAATGCTTTCTTTCCAACCGATCTTGAACTTTGCTGTTGGCATCTGTGGATGTATCATCATCAACTTCAGAACCAGAAGCACCTTTTCCGATGTCAGACCATATTTGGTACTTACAGTTAAGGAATTCTTTTTCCAAAGCTTTTTCTTCTTCTAGCTTTCACAGTTTAATGTCCACCTTTCTCATTAATGATGAATTGATCATCTTTGTGAGTATTTTGAACTTATCCTTCGGTTACGGATGCGACACGAGCTTTCGATGATTGATTGACATTTGACTCAGAGTGTGGACAAGTTTCACCTGCAGTCAGTAAGTATGATTTTGATATCATTTTTGGAGCAGCAGCGTTCAAATGTTGAGTTAAAGCTGGTACCTTCGGAAAATATGTGATTTAATTGGAGATACATCGATGAAAACTGATGTACGGTTAGGAGCGTCTATGGGTTCAGTTGTATTACCTCGTGCCATCGTCATCGTTGTTTTTATTTGTGAATCTAATGCACTCGTTCACGGCCCATCATTGATCTCGGTTAACAACAAGTTGGAATTACTAGCACCATTTGCAAACATACTCGTATCTGCTGGTATTCGTGGGATTCCATTTTCAGTGTTTACAATCTCAGTAGCACATATCCCTAGTCGGTGGTTGGGTTGCACGGCCCATAAATGGAGCGCTGCCATCACATGTAAAGTGTGGTTAAATGTTAAGGGCCGATTTAAATGTGAACCACACCTAAACGTCAAGTTTTTTTCTGCATTTCATTTGACATTTCTTAGTTTCAGACTAAATCAATTTGAACCATGGAAAGATAGACAATCGAGCAACGCGTTAAAGTTATTCAGGCTTATAATAAAAATGGACGTTCAAATCAAAATGCATATCGTGCACTTCGTGATTTTTTCGGTCAATTTAATCTTCCAAACGTGCGTACAATCGGAAAAATCGTGTGTAAAAATTTGAGCAAACCGGGTCTTTAGGAGATTTAAAAACACCAGTGCATACTCGTACAGCTCGTACTGCAGAAAATATTGCTGCTGCACCGATAGTGTGGCTGAAGAGCCGTCCACCTCAACTCGTCGTCGTGCCCAACAATTGCACCTCTCACGCTCGTCCTTGATGAACATTATGCATAAAAACTTGCATTTACACGCTTACAGATGCAATTAACTCAAGAACTAAAGCCTCTTGACCATTTCAAGCGTCGTCAATGGTCATAATGGTGGCAAGTAATGGCAACAGTGGATGATCAATTTGCGAAGAATATCATCTTCAGTGATGAGGCACATTTTCACCTCAGTGGATTTGTCAATAAGCAGAATTGACGCATTTGGGCGAATGATGATCCATGAGTGATTGTCGAAAACAAATGCACCCACAAAGAGTGACTCTTTGGTGCAGTTTATGGACTGGCGGCATCATCGGGCCGTATTTTTTCCAAAATCAGGCCGGTCATCAGGCAGTAACTGTGAATAGTGTTCGCTATCGTGAGATGATAGCGAACTTTTTATGGCCCGAATTGGAAGACGTAGATGTGGACAATATGTGGTTTCAACAGGACGGTGCCACTTGCCGCACAGCTAACGAAACAATATCTCTTTATCTTTTGCGCGACAAATTCAATGGCCGTGTTATCTCACGTGGTGGCGATGTCAATTGGCCGCCAAGATCATGTGATTTGACACCGTTGGACTTCTTTCTTTGAAGATATTTAAAAGAAAAGGTGTACGTAAACAAGCCAAGAACAATTCAAGCGCTAAAAGATGAGATAATTCAGCACATTAAAGACATTGAACCTCAATTATGCCTCAGCGTCATCGAAAATTTGGACCATCGGATGGAGGTGTGCCGCCGAGGTCGCGGCGACAATTTGGCCGATATTTTGTTCCATACATACGAGTAATTGGCTCCGCGAAATTAGGCCCCAGGAAATTAGGCCCCAAAAAAAAAAAATGAAATAAGGCCCCAAATTGGGGTAATTTTTCATAATGAAATTATGCCCCAATGAAATAAGGCCCCACCGAAATGAAAAAAGGCCCCAAAAATAAATGAAATAAGGCCCCAGCTTGTTTTGTCTTTTTTTATTTTTAATGAAATAAGACCCCAATTTGTTTTTTTTTTATATTAAAGTTTATTTTCAAAAATGAAATAATACCCCAAGCCATCAAACAAATACTTGGATTGTATCCTGTACAATTTCCCTGCAACAAGGACACTTGTAAATCTTACCAGCAACCGATTAATTTTGCCTGCGGGAAAACATTTTTAACGGGTTGTCTCATTCTTTGTTCATAATCCGTTAAACACTTCGAGGGGTTTAAATCAAAAATATGATTTTTTATGTATATCAACAGCTGCTCATACGCCTTTTTTGTTCTTTTATCCATAAGAACAAAAAAAAAATGGGAAAAATCTTAAATTTTAAAATATGTTAAGAATTATATATGCAAGTAAAAATCCGCTGATGGTTTTCAACACGATCCTTATATTGAAAAGCATGAGTAAGTAACAGAATAGCTGAAAAAAATCGCGCGATTTTGTCAGCTATTCTGTTACTCGCTGATGGTTTTCAACACGATGGTTTTCTCTTCAAGCTTTTACATCACCTCGGTTTTACATTGAAACATGATTGCTGGGACCACACTAAGCGGTATTTTGCTAGCTCTGGGTCCTCGATTAGCGGATTTTCTTAATACTTTTTGTGAAAACAATGTTGTTTTGGCAATTTTAAGTAAATTATGCAAAATGAAATAAGGCCCGAAATTGTTTTTCAAAAAAAAAATGAAATTAAGCCCCAAATTTATGGTGGGGTCTTTTTTCATTGGGGCCTTATTTCATAATGAAATAAGACCCAAAAAAAAAAAATGAAATAAGGCCCCAAAAAATGAAATAACACCCCAAAATTCAAGAATTTTCATTGTTGTTGTTTTGTATACATTTTTTGGGGTCTTATTTCATTTTTTTTTTGGGGCCTAATTTCCTGGGGCCTAATTTCGCGGAGCCCGAGTAATTGAACCATATCAATATTATCATAATAAAAAGAAATGACAATAATTTCCTACATAATTTGTGTTTTATTCAAAATCAACATTGGCCCTTAAAATTTAACCACCCTTTAGTAGCTGGCATTAAAGTCGTTGTCGAAGGGTTCGATAAGGTGGTTGTGGAATGCCCTTTTGACAAATACTGTGCACCTGCGTAGGCTGCACAATGCACATGCGAAATTTTTTTTAACCAACAGATTAGTAATCAAAAAATCAAAAAATATAATATAATTAAAATTTTAATATAAAGTTTTACTTTATTTATCTGTGTGAATGGAAGCGCGTAAAGAAGAAATTGTTTTGGCACAGATTCCAGTCGATTGATATTAGTTTGGTAACTCAGGCTTCAAACACACCTACAGTATTCGATATTCGATCGCACAAAAGAGCAGTATGAAGTTTATAATATGTATGGGTCGGGTCTTAAAATTCCTTTGAAACCCAACAAACAAACACTAACATACATTTTGCTTTGTCTATAAAATAATCGATATGTTTATTGTCTATGTTAAAAGTTTGGAAGATTGGCGAAAAGGTTTAATATGCCCCATACATAAGAAGGGAGATGTCACAACGTGCAGCAATTATAGAGGTATCACGTTGTTGAGTACCGCCTATAAGATACTCTCCTCTATCCTACAAGACCAGATAACCCCATACGCTAAAACCGTCATCGGACAATATCAGTGTGGTTCATTCCAGGCAAATCAACAACTGATCAGATATTTACCCTGAGGCAGGCGATGGAAAAATGTCTAGAATTTAACATCCCAACATACCATCTGTTTATAGACTTTAAGGCCGCCTATGATAGCATAGCCAGGGTAGAACTTTACAAAGCCATGAGAGAATTCGGCATCCCAAATAAATTGACACGACTATGTAGGTTGACCATGACCAACGTAACAAGCCAAGTAAAAATAGCCGGATTGCTATCCAGACCAATCAACATCTTTAATGGACTCCGACAAGGGGACGGTTTGGCCTGCCTCCTCTTCAACCTGGCGTTGGAGAAAGCAATCCGTGACTCTGGCACGGCAACAAGAGGGACCATCATCAACAGGTCCAGCCAGTTACTGGCTTACGCAGACGACATCGACATCATCGGAAGAACCGAACAAGCTGTACACGATTTCTTCATCCAGATCGAGCAGGCGGCACAAAATCTGGGGCTGCACATTAGTGAAGGTAAAACAAAGTACATGGTGGCGTCGAATGCGAGAGGAACAGTTGGTCAAACAATCAAGGTTGCGGAGCACGAATTTGAAGTGGTGCAATCCTTTAAATACCTTGGGTCAATAGTAGCAGCCGATAACAATATAAAAGAAGAAATACGCGGGCGGCTTCTCAAATCCAACTATAGTCTGTCAAAGCTCTTCAAATCCAGAAATCTCACCATAACTTCAAAACTGCTGCTGTACAGGACCATGGTCCTGCCAGTACTCACATATGGATCCGAGACTTGGGTGCTTAGCAAAAGGCACTCCGACCTCTTAGCTGCGTTCAAGAGAAAAGTCTTAAGGAGAATTGTTGGCCCCATATGTGAGGAAGGACGATTCCGGAGACGGTACAATCATGAACTGTACGCAATCTACCTTGAAGCAGATATCGTGACAAAAATTAAGCTCGGTAGACTCCGGTGGGCAGGGCACCTAGCTCGCATGAGCGAAGAGGAACCTGCTCGGAAAGTTCTTTGTGGTACATTCTATGGTAGACGACAGCGTGGTAGACCATGCTTGCGCTGGAGAGATGGCGTAGACCAGGACGCCCGAAGCCTTGGGGTGCGCAACTGGATGGCGTCGGCTAGAGACAGTATTTTTGTAAGATAAGTGAAGCTTGGCGTCATCGGCGAATAAAAAAGGACTGAATATTCGATTGCATTATGTTAGGTACTAATAAACAATAAAAATAGAAAAGAGCCTAAATGGCTTCCTTGAGGAACGCCGCACAGTGCGTCGATTGTATGCAGGTAGTGGAAAAAAATCTATTTTTCAAAATCAAGATAATTGTGATAAAAAATTGGTTGCTAAATGTAATAAATAGGGGATTTTACTCAATTTGAGGAATTTTCACGCCCCCTACCACGCCTATTTTTGGTAATAAATTGGTTACATGAAAACTTCTAGTACGATAGTGATTTTAATTATTAATATTCTGGTCGGTGAAGAAATTATGAGTTAAAATAGCGCAAATTTCGCCCACTGACACGCCCACTTTTGCTATAAAATTGATTTTTTTTTAAATTTTTCGTATGATATTGAAAAAATGTACAAAATTAATGTGTTTGATAAGAAAAATTTATTTGAACAAAAATCCACCCACTGCCACGCCTACAATTGTAAAATGATTAGTTAGAAGCCAAACATTTGAAAAATTTGATGATTATTCGATATACAAAAGTTGTAATATTTTAAAGGTTAGTAGGAAAATATACATTTTTTCAAAGCACAACGACCACAGAATATATCGCATAAAAGATCTTGCAAAATATAATGGATGCTTTTATTGTTGACAAAAATAATTGTTCAAAAAAAGTAATAACAAAAAGAAAAACCGAAAAATAAAAAATTACGAAAAAAGATCACTATCCGAGTCTTCGAGTGTATAAGCGATGGAAGTGACAACGTTTATTTATTTCTGAGCAAGTTGTTGATGCGTGTCTTGCTAAGATTTTCTGATCTTCAGTTTCTAAATTTGATTGCATATTTAATTTTATATCCATAAACTGCAATACACCAGGTACTGGGGCTGTTGAGTTGGAAAACCAAACATCAAAAAGCTCTCTGTTTGAACACATTCTGTAAAAAATGCTCGTAAACAAACACCTTTTGCAAGAAAAAGTGCAAGTTGTTGCAAAAAAAACTTACTTTTTTTAAAAGATATGATTGTTTTCTTTCTTTAAATAAAAACACTTTTTTCCCATATGGCCCCACACAAAATATATGACTTATCAAAGTCAGTGCTTAACACGAAAAAAGAAGCTTTGAATTGGACTCTCAAAAAAAAATTTTAATTTACATGTAAAAAAAAAATATACAGTTAGAATAACTATATTTTCTCTCCCGATTGTGAGGATAGCGAAAAAAATATCGTATGTTCTTTTCTTTTCTTCAGTAAACGCTCTTTCAACCGGTAAGTACAAATCCTACAAAACACTATTTGTTATTTTGCTGATCTTCTGACGATCTCTGACAACAGAAAATTGAACTTTATCATAAATAAACTGTCGATTCATTCATTTAGACTTATTACCTTGAATTTGGCATACTTGCTTCACATTTTTGGCACATTTTTTTTTTTATTTTTTTCCACTAGTCGCCGCACTGTGCGCCGGAATGCACAAATATCTTTTTTGATTTTTTATTTTTAAAATAAACTGTATGTATAATCAGCAATATATGTATGTATGACTCCAACCAGACTAAGTACCAATTTGGGAGCCCAATGGTTATTAGTTTTTTTTTTAAAGTTAAAAATGATTCACACGTTCGAAAGCTTTTGAAAAATACAAATATTCGAAGTCAGTTTAAAATATTAATATTTGGAATAAATATCTTGAATAGAGCTTAGACATTTTAATAGAGTAACAGAAGTTCCAAATTGGGTCGTTCTTCTTCTAAACAAACAACATGATGTTAAATAAAGCTGGACATTTCAAAAAGTTGATTATCAAACACAAAAGGTGTAATATTTACTTGGGGGATAAAAGTTTTCACAAAAGTAAAGTCTTTACTTAACTTTAAATAACGCATATCGACCATGATGATGCACAACCTTAAGCATTAAACCCATCCAGTTATGACAATCAAGTTCATTTTCTTCACAAAAAGCCTTTTCGCCAAGTAGAAACCGCGAGGCAATATCGCAGCTTATTTTGATAGAATCTTTTACTCCTTCGAAGTTATAATTGCTCTTTGTGACTTTTTGACCGATCATTTGTCTGATCCTCATTAAAAACAAAAACAATCTTTATCGTTTTCGATTTCCAATCTCCCAGCTTGTATAATATGCCAAATAGAAAAAGATCCAACAATTTGAATACAAAATTTAAATAAAATGGCGGAAGAGCACGTGGATAACTGGTGCTAAAACTCTCAATAACATCTGTGTGTGTGTTAGTCATCAGAAATGGAAGCGACTTTCAATTTTCTATCGAATCCTAACCGCTAAGATGAGAGGCACATTGTCATACCAAGAGATAATCTTAAAGAGTTTGAAACAACCTCGGAAGATGCAAAAACTTTTGATATTTTTAAGTGACATAAACTGAGATTTAATCGAACGTACTAACTTTTATTCCAGCTGAATACCAAACATACATTTCAACGAACTCCTTTCTATAATTTAAGCACGGTTCAATATTTGTCCCTGATGGAAGAGCATTCAGTGCAAAAAAAAGTTCTGTATATCAATGGAAAGTCTACGAGTATATTTCCTGCAATTTGTAATAAGGAGCACTTAAACTTTCATTCAATTTTAATGCTCTCAAATCATATTCAATTACCTTTTGCAGCTCCGGGAATTTATAATTTTGTTTTGCATGTTATAATAAAAGAGATCGAATTTAACTTTCCGAATGCATATTCCAAGTTTTGATACATATTTCTCCAAATAAGAGAACGTGAGCCCCATCAATCTGCATATGTTCCAAACTATGGCCTCGTTATATTAATGCTTACATGCCTTGAAAAGCACCATTGAAATTTGATAATACGCTACCTACCACGAAAATATAATAGGAATTCATTTTAGAACCCGTACATACTCGTACATTCGGTACATAATAGTCCCTGACATTATTCCTCTTTGCCCAACTTCAAGCGATTGAGTGAGCAAGGGAAGGATTTCCGAAAAACCAGCTGAAGTTGCATAAATGTCGTCGTCCGGATATTGGAGTATTCGTGTGCTGTCGGCATCGTCCTTTTTTGTCAGAGCATCAGGAGAGAAAGGACTCTAGCATACAAAAGCTTTCGATTCGTGGGTTGCATTTAATTTGTTAAATGAATGCATATCCATCCATGACAATTACATGTATGGATAACAATGCAATATATGATTGGATTTTCAATTCCAACCAGACGACCCACCAAGCGACCAAACGGCCAACCGACCGACTCACAACGATGACGACGACGACGACGCTACGATGCAGACGAAAGTTGTGGGATATTTTGTTAATTGGATGTGGTTGTTGGGAACTTGCATAATTCCCTTACCTTCGGCCTCTGTATTTTATCCGAAACCCTTGATATAATTTAAATCTATTTAAAGCTTTCCTATTTTGTAGGTATCCTCGTTCGAGTTTGGCCGAGTACATTTATATTTTAGATTCGACCATGAAATTTAAAAACTGTATACAGAGGAGTCAAGTTACATCGAAAATGGTTGATGCTGTCTGGGACTGACATACTGTACCGGGACAAAATTGTGTGATATTTATGATGATTAATCGTAGCAGATTCATCATAAAATCAAAGCATCTCGTTATAAATTAGCTAGTTATAGCAGAGATTTTTGCACATTTACTCATTCCTATCCATCACCTATGGGTTCCTGAATGTCGCAAAGGGTTGAACATGACAGTGTGTATTTTTGGAACAACATATCTAAAAAAAATTATCCTTCTGTGATTTGGAATAAAATTTTTTCATTAGAGATTATAATAAATTGACAAGTGATAATATCAATTATAAAAGAAACAAAATTGTAACGGGGAAACTTGTGGAGAACGAGGTCCTTAAATTTGGAATGATAACACAAGTCTGCAAAAAAAAAATTGAGAGCTGTTTTGGTTTTGTTGGGCAATTCTTATGATTTTGGGTGTGCTGAAACCGAAAATGACTTTCATTTTGTCATAGAACGTCACGTTTTCTGACAATGTGGGTATCTATGTTAAACAATTTATCATCTTAAAATAAAAGATAAAAAACTAAAAAGATTTTTCTAAATTTATAATTGCGTAACAAAACTTATTTTTTTATCTAAAATACATTCATTAGTTAGCACTAAACACATATCTTTTTCCCAGTGAGACTCCTTTTGGTACATTTTCACTTGTAGAATGTCTCTCTGAAGCGTCCAACAGTAGTCTGCCATCCTTGAGACGCTCCATTTTCCCTGGTATCTTTTTTCCATCTACTTATTGTCTTAGTGAAATCGTTCACCTTGCTCTCCACTCACATCTCCTAAATTATCTGGAAAGTAGTCGAGGTGGGAATGAAGAAAATGTGCTTTTAAACTCATTAGGCAACCTAAAGCTTAAAATGCTTTTAACATTTTTTTAACGATTTGTTTGTAGTTGGGATCTTTGTTATTGCCTAAAACTTTCTCTAAGACCTCTTTAAAGGCAATCCACCCTTCTTTTTGAGGATCCGTCATCGTTGTGATGATTTGTGGATCAGCCATAAGTCGTCTAATATCTGATGGTCCAACGAAAACACCTTCTTTCAACTTTGCCTCTGAGAGGCCTGGAAACTTTGATATTAAGTATTTGAAGCAATTTCCATCTCTTGGAAGCGACTTTATAAATTACTTCATCAATCCCAGCTTTTTGGGAAGCGGTGGTAGAAGAACTTTAGGAGGAGGCACCAAAGTTTCATGCAGGACGTTCTTTTCGACAACTTTAGGCTCCCTCGGAGGCCAACACATTTTGGTCCAGTGATTTGCTCGGTCTCTACTATCCCATAGACACAAAAAGCAAGGAAATTTGGTTAGCCCAGATTGTTGTCCAAGCAACATGACCAAGATTTTGAAATTACAGAACACTTGCCAACCGTGGTTTTTATATTTTAATTTTGGGAAGATTTGAGTCTCTTACCAAATCATTTAGCTCGCCCTGGGAAAACAATTTCGGACTGCTGCCATCTTCAAATTCAAAACTTGGCTTGTCATCGGGTTCAGGTACAGCACCATCTTCGTCAGAACTTGGAATCTCTTCCAAGGTAGCAGGCGCCTTGGTCATTGGTATTTCGGTGCCATGAGGGATGGGACGAATAGCTTATTGCAGATTGGGGTATGAAATTGACTGCTTCCGTTTTGAATTATATCCTTTTACATTACACGAACAAAAGTAACAATCATCGCTATGGTTCTTTTGCTCGCGCCATACCATAAGAATAGCATATGGGAAGGCTTTGTTCTTGCTCTTAAACCAATTCCGAAGGTCTTCAACACATCGTTTTCAGACTTTTTAAGGTGACCAAACTTTATCCTGATCTCCAAGTTTCGAGCCGAAATACGCGAAGTATACTGGTTTTACAAAGTCCGTAATATTAAGTTGTTGCTTAAAAACAGTATTCAAAATAAAACTGTACCTATTATTTATGACTTTAAGTTAGCCCAAAAAACACCTTTTTATAACAAAATTTTGCGTTTTGCAAAATACGTTCTGGAATTTTTTGAGTATTTTTTTAGTTTTCAGAACACCTAAATACATAGAAATCAGTTGAAAACATCCAGACAGCATTTTTGTTGCAGACCTGTGATAATTAATAGATATTATTTATGTTTTAATTAGCTTGAACAGAAGTTTGATAAACAAAATTTTAATACAAAACCAGGCCGTAGCCAGGGTTTCGTTTCGGGAGCAGTGTTTCTTTAAAGTCTTATGAGTAATACATAAAACACAATGCAACAGGCATCTTGTCGTGGTGGGAAAGCTTAAGTTGGTTTCAAAGACCTATATGACCTGCCGGCAGTTAGGATAACCAAAAGTGACAGTAATTTTGAGGAGTTCCTACCGAAACGCCCCCCTGATCAAGTGTGTTGATTGGGTTTGGGTGTTATGGATTGTCTGCATAACGCAGACCATGGGTATGGGTTCCTCCCATAGGCCGAAAGTTAAAATTTCAAGGTTAATCAAATTGCTTTTTTTTTAATGCAGTAATTATCTATGATAATGGTACAGTTAAGTAACAGTAAAATTTCTCATTAAAAATTAGTTGTTGGTTGTCAGTCGCGTCACGAAGTTGAGTGTTTTTCGCAGTTTTAAAAAAAAATTAAATTTGAAAATACGACTTAGCATTAAGCATTTTTAGTAGATTGCTTAAAGCTAATTTTGGAAAATAGGTGATGTGAATAATAAAACAATATATATAATGAAGGCATTTAAATAATTTTCTGAAGATTTTTTTTTTTGACCTCCATTGAAACTGGTGCATGATTTGTGTGTTTTTTTTTTTCATTTTTCGTGTTTTTCTAATGAATCAAAACATCAAATCCCGATAAATGCAGCTTATCATTTATACATACAAATTTTATTTTCTTCTTTCAGAATATACATATATGGCTTTTTGAGCGCAGATTGGCACAAATCTCAAAATTTTGACCCGAAGTAAAACACTGATTTCCACTTTTTTTTTTAGATTGAAGTAATATGATCAAGCGAATTAATATTTTTAACATATGGCTTGCTTAAAAAAAAAACCTACTTTTATCTACAAATAGTGTTTGACTTGATTTCGAGGAAGATTTTAGTTCTGTACAAGACCGAACAAATGAGAATAATTCGCAAAAACGTCAAGGCAGACCAAAAAAGCCATTTTTGAAAAGCTCATCTAGAACGAAGAGGAGACGTATTGCAGAGATCGTTGACGTTGTCGATGAAGATATCGATTGTGATTTGAAAAAATACCAGTCCAAAGAAAATGTTCAAGTTAAGCAACTTGATTCGAATGATGCTTTGAAGCTTTTGGTTGAGGCAAAATTGTCAAAACAACAATTCCAAGTCATCAGGAACTTGGTAAACCAAAAAACTGAAGTCGATGTTTTTCCAAGCTAAATAAGAATGTTACCCAGCACTTCAAACAATAAAAATATCGGATTTATTAGCTGAAGTTTCGCTTCAAGGAATACAGCTGAGCGCATCGTAAAATCCCAAAGAGAAAATTTTAAAATTTGGAGCATGATTTCGGTAATAAGAAAAATTAAAAACAAAGTTTTGTGTTATATTGTAAAACATTTCCCTTCATTTTTTAGCTGTGTTAATAGTAAAGGGTTTCGTGTTTGTTGCAACCGATAAGTTGAGTTGCTAATATAATAGTGTCGCTCGTCTGAATAAGAGCACATGAGGTAGAATAATGTTGTATTCGTCTTTTGTAAAAATATAATTTCACTGTGGCTTAATGAACTCTTGATTTAGGTTATCTTACTCTAATCGGCAAATGTTGGAAGCAGTGGACAGTCCGAATACAAACAAAGGATCTCCAGCGATTTCAGCGATTCGAATATGTTTATTTCTTCATATGTTCCAATACAACTTTTTTCGCAAGAGGGCCCTGAGTCGAAAAAGAAAATTGTATGGCAAAATCCTCGGCCAGGATCAACTCGATACTGCCGACCTATACGTTTTCAATTAAAAAAAAACGACAGACTTAAGCAGAGCTGAGCAAGAATATATATACAGAGCCAAATAATCGAACTCAATAAAACTATTATTAATATATCTGAGAGTTTTATTAGCGTACAGCATACTTAAATTGACAATGGTTGACGGTAAGATATGCAATGCCTTGACAACAAGTATGTGCTATATTTGTGGAGCAAAACCAAGTAATATGAATGATCTTAGAAGCTCCTTAGAAAGAACCATCAATGAAGATTTCCTAGATTTCGGCATATCTCCACTGCATGCATGGATAAAATTTTTTTAAATTCTTCATTCATTTATCTTATAGGCTGGATTTCAAAAAATGGCGCCCAGGAAGTAATGAAAAACATCTTATGGAAGCACAAAAAAAAAACGTATCCAAGGAGAATTTAAGAACATTGGGATGGTAGTTCACAAGCCGAAACAAATAAAATAATATTTAAAACAAATCATTTTTTTAATCATTTAATTTATTTTCCATCAGTTAAAATTAAATTTAGAGTTTTGACGGCACTTGCCATACAAATGGAACCACTGTGTAACAGTGCCTCTTAAAACCAAGTCTAACTAAAGAGGAACTATGACTTACCATATTATGCGAAGTTCTTATATGACGGTCCACTTTATAATCTATTTCTTTACAGAAGGAGAAATTTTATCAAGAATAGGATAAAACACATCAAGAGATGTAAAGGAGCTATCATTGTTAGAGAAGTAAGCTTCCAAAGATTTAAAGCCAACCCAACTGAAGAAACACGCGGAACAAGTTCAAACAAGCTAGAAAGACCTGAAACGGCAATATTCGGCAGATCAAGTTTTTACATGATCAAATTAAGGCAAAAATACTATAATGTCCCAAAACTAGTAAAAATTTGTGGTCATTTTTAAATAAAACATTCGAAATTCTAATTCGTCTTTGGTCCTAACACTCGTTATCAAGGACCCTTCCTATGTCATCTCACTAGATAAAGCTAATTTGCTTGTAGTACAGTTTGCTATTAATTCGACGTCATGACTCCTCTTTCCTCGAGAACACAAATGTTTCCAAGGGTCCAAATTTTGTTCGTACTCGTACAGTTGCAAGAGTTCTTAGAGATCTTAACATACACAAATCCGCTTCAACGCTTTTCCATCTGCCCTACTCTACGGATCTTTTTTCGGATAGATGAAAAACAGAATTTGACCATCCTGTTCGTATAAAAGCAAATCTTCTTCCCGTCTATCGTCCAATTACAATTACATCCCTTCTTTCCAAGGTCATAAAAACAATGATAAATTGTCAGCTCAAGAAATATTTTCGAAAACGAATGAAGTAAGACTTTCCTAGTAGTAATGCGTGCATTTGGTATCGATTATTTTCTTCTTCGTTGGAATAGAAATTATCTTTCGAACCACTCAATAAAAGTCGTATTGGATGGTCTCAAGTCTGTTATTCATAAAATATCTGGTGGCTTACCCCAGGGCTCTGTTTTGTCTCCCACTCTCTTCCTCATATTTATCAACAATCTACTCCATTAAATTCTTTTGCTGGTGACAGTACCCTCAGCTTCTCATATTTGTTTCCAGAAGCATTTCCTTGTTCTTTAGATGTGGAACTTGAACGGCAGCGTATTTGAAAGCCTGTGTATGATCCTTTAAATTTATTCACTATATTAAAAAAAGTATGCTTTGAAATACCCAGTCAAACAAATCTGGCAGTATGAATATCGAATTGACATTTTCATTTATTAGTGCTGTCCGTATCCTTTTGTGTTCAACAGTGTCTAAAGCTTTACTGAATTCAATGAATAAATTTCAATTTCAGTTGAGCTATCAGTTAAGCTTTCAGTTAAACTGATGTCTAAATGCAAAAACTGAAGCATTTAACTGAAACTGATGAAATTCCCATAAGTTTTCAGTTCAGTTATCAGTTAAGCTGATGTGTCAATACTTTTCAGTTCAGTCGTCATTCGAGTTCCTGTTTATTGTCGGTTGTTGAAACCAGTGATTCAAAAAAGTCTAATACGGTTTTATTGATGTCCATTCTTCTTGTTTTTCGTTTCGTGTTGTTTTTCATGGATATTATCCATTTTTTGCATTAAATTTTATCGTTTTTCTCAGTTGTTTTACTTCTTGTTTTTCGTTTTCGTCAAATCTTCTCTAACTGTTAAGTCTTTTCTAATAGTGTTTTTGGGTTCTGTTAGATTTTGTTAGGTTTTTCGCTGCACTTTTTATAATATTTTCGAGAGTTTCGTAAGTACTTTGAATATTCTCCGTAGAATGCTTAACAGCGGATGTCATGAATTAAAATTTACTTTAGTGTATTGACATAACTAATCAAATTCGACAGATAGTGACATCTGTGATTTTCTCATTACTACAACGGATTTTTCAATAATTACTAAATGTACTACATTCATTTTAGATCCTTGTTAAAATCAGATTAGATTTAAAAAAAAACTGCCACGCCTCAAGGACTAAACACAAATTTTAAAGTGTAAAACATTAATTCCTGGTGTCGTTGATTATCAGCACAAACAAACATTAGTCTACTTCAAATGTTTCGGAAATATTTTTTTCTTTTTTCGAAACAAATCTGTTATCGTTTTCAATTGCAAACACATTAAACCAATGGCATTTATTTTAAATTAAAAAAAAAATAATACAAAATTAAATACCTATTTGAATTCATAACCTTACCACCAAATTTAATACAACCGCATTTACCACCCCTTCTCCTGACCGCAATCCTTTTGAGAACGTTTGATCCATATACTCGTACATACCTGTCGCAAATAGTTGTTGAGGTTTAATAAGCGAAAGCTTCTCGAAATTATTTGCATCAATTCTTTTCAATGGCGAATAGTGTTCAATGAAATTGACTAAACTACCAGTTTATAGGCCAATTATGGTTTTCCTGATGACCGCACAGTTTTCAAATTCAGTACGCGGTTCATTTTGTTTTAATTTATTTCAATATCGCATGTCCAAAAATGGTCGATAAAACAATTTGTTAAAGATTCAATGGGCCTTTTTTGAAAAGCGAGTTTAACCTATTAAATGAGTCAATATATGTATACCATGGGTAATTATTGTTTACACAATAACTATTAATAGTGTTTTATAAGTTGTTCGATATCATACATATTCTAAATTCTTCGATACTTCTGCAGGGGGTACTATATCACTTCACTTCACTTTGTATTTCGTTGTTGATGAAATATATCAATAGTCAAATTAATTAGAGTTAAACGAACTAATATAGTGATGAAGTGATGGCGACATTAAATTTCGTCCGTAGCTTGATGATAGCGAACATTTTTGGTAGAGAAATTTGAATAGAGGTTTCCTCATTGGGATTCAATTACAACCAGTGTGGTAGCCATAATCGGAAAAAATAATTTTAGGTCACTAAGATCTTTGTTTTATGAAAAAAAAATTAATCACCCCTGTTCTGATTTTCGTTCCGAATTGAATTCGTTACCGAAATTGATTTTTGTACGGATTTGAAAACGACGTTCTTAATTTCGTACGAATTTGCCTTGCAGTGGTACCAACATTCAGACAGGTTTTCTGTTACACATGTGTGGGGAAAGACAAAATAATAGTTTTTAAAGATATATTTTTAAAAATACTTACATACATACATTTTTAGATTTACGAATTCAAATTCTCCAGACAAAATCGAAACGAAATGAAAGAGAAAGTATTACTTTCATAAACGAAAATCACAACAGGAATGAATACCTTTTTTTTATATTTTAGTTAGTAGAAATTTTAACTAATTATTAAATTTAAGATTATTTCAAACTCTTAATCAGTCAATCTTTAATGTTCTTAACTTCACTGACCTAATCAAGTCAAACTGTAAGCTCAGGTAACCCATTAATTTGCGCGTTTACCAAATACCAATTTAAACACACCTTTTACTAAGCAGCGCTCTATTACAAAATCCACTACATTCGCTGTCAAAAAGACATTTGTTGCAATGACATTTGTGTTATTAAAAAAACAAAGAAAATTATTTTGTTTAAATTTTGTTTTGATTAAATAATAATAATGAGTGCCGCCGATCAAGAAATAATTTTGACGATATAAATATTTTAATGGGCCCAGTAATTCTTTTGAAAATTGAATTTTCTTAATAAATTGCTTCTGAACAGACCTAAAGCAATGACAATTCGTGTACAAAAGTAAGTAAACGAACCTTTTTTGATGTTTGCAAATGTCAAAGAGTCAAATGCATGGAATTTCCGTCTAATCTCCGGAAAAGTATGAATTTACGCAAATAAAGTTTAAAAATCGTTTTATTGAAGTACAAAAACAAAATTTGGGATGCCAATTTTAAGTGCTTAGTAATATAGACTTGAAATAATTTAAAAAAATAATCGTTCACACGTTTTCAAGATATTGATTTTTCAAAAAATAAATTGGATTTTTTTTTTTTTTTCAAAAAACAAAAAAAAAAATATTTTTTTCGAATATTTTTATTTACAATATTATTTTAAACTTAAGGGAGCTCCTGGTGAAAATTTTTAGTTAAAATCGTTTGAGCCGTTGATAAGAAATTCGAAAATCAAAAAAAAGGTTCTATGATAGGTACCGTTAATAACATTTTGCCACATAAAAAGTTTGGTTGAAATCGTTAGAGCCGTTAATGAGAAATTCGAAAATCAAAAAAACCGCTCTATGACAGGTACCGTCAATACCATTTCCCCATAAAATTTTGTCTTGCCAAAATGTAGTTCATGTCTATTACACTTAATTTTTTTGTATCAAAATCGTAATAGCCGTTTTCGAGATAAATAAGATTATGCATTACTGGTGTATGGGGGGTACCGTTAGTTTTGGAGGTAAAAAAATAAATTTCAATTTCTCCTCTAGGGAATCACCGAGTTTAAAGAAAATATGTCTAGTGGCCTAGGCTCTAGATCGAGCTACAGACATACAGACATATGGACATACAGAAATACAGACATACAGACAGACAGACGGAGTTGTCGGATCCACTTAATTCGTCTTCGCTATCATCGTAATGTTAACTTTGATCAAAATCTCGAGTTCGATATGTTTTCCAAATGCAGAACTTGCCCTATAGTACCTATGTATATCGCAAGTAAAAAATAAAACAGGTATTCGATGATTTTAACTTTAATAAAAGGGTAGAGAAAGTATGATGCTATATTCGATAAAAGTCAGCAAATTCGTTGTTTTGACCTAGTATCACACTAAAACAGCTTTTGCATCGTACTAGTTCAATTGAAATTTTGCGCCATTGTTTTTACTTTCTTCTGCTTCGGGCTGTCACAATGACAGTACAAACGCGGCGTTTACACCTAACCGAAAAGTTAAAGACGAGTTTTTTCACTTTAAAATTTAAGCTGTTTAAATTGATTATTGGTATGATTGCTTAAAGTCTATTCTTAAATATGTAAGTCATTTCTAAATTCGATTGTTTGTAAGGCCTAAAGAAATCATATTTTTTATTACAGGAGTAACATTTCTTAACTTATAGCGTTTTCGTTAGGTAATCCGGAAGAACCTTCCGGAACTCTCTGAACTCTGATCCAGAATGCCGAACGAATAAGTTGGAAAACTGTTTGTGAAACGTTCAAAAATCCACAAGAAATTTATTATCACATTTTGAAGATGAAATGTTTGGGTTATAGATATAGTTATAAAATTCTACAAGGAATTTATTATCACATCTTGAAGATGCAATGTTTGAGTTATAGTCGATGACGAATAAATTCACATCTCCATAAGGTTAGGTCTTAAAATATATTTTTGTTATTTATGTGTCTGGCTTTGCTTATACAAAAATAAGTGATAAATTCTACATACAACAAATACAACTCTTTGTAATTTTTTTTTTAGGAAAATGTTTTTATTGTATGCGTCGAACAATTCTTACTTTTGTCATTTTTTTTTCTTATTTTGATTCCTTTTTAAAGGAAGTTTATTTCTTATATCTTTTATTTCATTTTAGTTAACACGGTTATAAGATAGAAATTCTTTTACATTTTGAACTTTTTATATCCGTCATCGACTGCATTCATAACGAAAAATGACATTTCAGGATTTTGACGTTGACAGTGTGCACTTGTGTGCGTGCTTCTAGTTATGATTCCTTTTTAAAATCCAGAATCCATTATTATCTGTTCGTTTAAAAAGAACTGTCATCCAGTGACAAACGAACGGTTTCAGAAGCTTTCGACACCAAGCGGACACATTATTAGTCTGGATTTTTATCATGAACATTTGCATCAATAAATTTTTGTATCTGTATTATTAGTGTAGTTGAAATGTATGGAAGTACCTACCTGGTCGTGTGTATGGTTGTTTTTTTACAGTAAATTGGTAAGACTTGGAATGCATTTGTAAATATAGGAATGGGGGACGAACGGTTAAGTGGTTTTCCGGGGCTATATAATTAATTTTTGCAATGGGGGATTGTAAATACCTATGGGCGTGATTCGCCCTCAATGGGCGAATTTGGCAACCTTAATCAATAATATAATATGCAAGTTAGAACGTAAGTGTCAATAAGTATGACACATTAATTTGAGACATATGTATATCTACAAATTATAAAATAAACTGTCTGTGTCTGACCAGTGTTTATGAAATGTGATATTCCTGCAAAAAGGATGCATCGTTGAATGTCATCATTCTTAGGATGACATCACTTTCCCCATTAAAGAAGTATAGTTTAGTCTTGAAGGTAGAAAAGTAGTTAGTTTCATTGTGTAAGCCGAATATGAAAGTTTAGTTTTATAAGTCTACTCTTAAGAATAAAAATTAATACAAATTTTTAAAAACATTATTTAACCCAGAGTTAAATTAATTAGCATAGTATTTGATATTTACCCTTTTTTCATATGATTCTTTTTAATTTGATTAACATGAGCTTAAATTTGTCTTCTTGCTTAATAAAATCATTCTACAGTATGGATCTATCTGCAATGTTGACACAATTTTTTCGGGAACTTAAGAAAAGGCCAACTTTGGTTTACCCTAACCCATGCTTTGTTTTGTTGGGGTCTTCAGATATCAAATTTTCTGGCAATTTTCTCCGGAAAATATCGTTTTAATATTAAGTTTGCGAAAAAATCCGTTGATGATATAGTATACTTGGGAAAAACAGGTAAAAAGAAATTTAAGATTTTTTGCCTACATTTCTTTCTACAGTTTTTCAAGAACTTATAATGTTGCAATATTTTTGAATAACTTTTAGAAAAGTGTTCAAAGCGTGTTTGTTTATTTGGCTACCCCCAAAACTCTTATTTCGTTCATTTATTTGATTACTTTTCAAAACTCTTATTTTATTACTCTGTACCTTAAAAGTTATTAGAAAGAGTTAGGCTTGGGGTACCAACGAAAATTGTATAAGACAAGAAAAAAATTATTTCAACAGTTCAATTTCCTACGTCAAGGTTAGAGAATCTTAGAAACGCTATTTAAAATGCCTGTATTTAGAAACCAGGAATACGCATATATTGTTTCCTTTTTTGGGCTGTGGAATGGAAATTTGACTACCGCGCGACAATAAATACCATAAACTTTCTCCTAACCGACGACTTCCTAATGAAGGAGTATTTGCAAATATGTATCGTAGACTTCAAGAAACGGGATCAGTTTCAAATACAGGCCGCAGAAGCTCTTCAAGTTAGTAAAATTTCCGCTGGTGAAAAAACACTGGAAGCTTTTACTAATGGTTCATCAATCAGCATCAAATAATTGGTTTATAGATCTTACATTTCTAATATACTGCATTGAGAAATTCCACCATATACCTGTTTATTCAAGAACTGCTTCTCGATGATTTAGAAAAGAGGCTTAATTTTTCTTACTGATTGCTGGAGCGGAGCTTGGATGACAACGAGTTTATTAGAAGAATTCTTTAGACGGACGAATTTCAATTTTTAAGTGATGGGATTACAATCTTCATATATGGACTGCAGAGAATCCACGCAAAAAAAGACAGTCATCAATTCAACACGAACTCAGCGTCATTAGGTGGGCAGGTGTAATGTGGAAACAATTTCTCCCCCTTCTGCTCCTTCAAACTACCACCCAGGCTGAATTGTACAAATTATCAGGAGTTCTTCCGAAACGATTTACCAGAACTATCACTAGCACATCGCACTAATTCAACTAAGAATTGGCTAGACGAAGAATATGAAAATCGTTGGATAGGAAACGGACCAGCTCACTGACCTGCAATATCTCCAGACTTTACAGTATTAAATTTTTTAAGGGAGAAAAATGAAAAAAATATTAATGATTCAATCAAAAAAAAAACAACTTTAAGAGAATCAGAATTGCGTATTCTTGAAGCGTCATCAAAAGTGAGGCAGCATCTAGGATCAATAAATATTCACAGTAAAGTACCCCTTGGCATAATGGTTAGTGCGTTGGACTGTCATGCGAAAGGTCTCGAGTTCGATTCTCAGCCGCTGCAAAAAAGTTTTTTTCAGGGGTGTACTGCCTCTTGCGAGGAATTGACAAATTCTCCAAGAGTATTTCTTGTCATGGAAATTGCTGCTCATAAGCCGTTCGGAATCGGCAGAAAATTGTAGGTCCCCTTCGTTCCTGGTAACACGCACACAGGAATGGTTGAGAGTTGTAAGTCACCAGGTCCTGGTTCACTCCGAGCTGTTGCACCACCAAATTTTTACTTTAAAAAAATTCGTACAAAACTAAGGAGGATACTTTGTGCATGTGTTAAAAGTGTTTTATTACACACATACAATTAAAATATAAATTATCTAAGACCTGACGAAATAGTTCTTTTATTAAAAGCTTTTAGAGAATAAAGAAAAACAAACGTTTTTTTTTTTTTTAATTTTACTTGATGGGAAAACCTACCCAAGTATTATCTATTTCTATGGGTTTCTCCGCAAAATTGTATTTGATTTTTAATTTTATTATTGTTCATTCAAAAAAAATAGTAAAACGTTATGATTATTATAGATTTCCTAGCAAATTTTTACCTCAAAATCAACAATTAGCGTGAGTAAGAAAAAATGCATAGATATCAACTTTATTTGAACACAGTTATATCTTGTATATCTTCTAAACATAAGGTCCTAAATGAAGTTTCTATACCATTTATACTAACGGGGCAGTTTTCATTTGCGTGGATCAGAGTAGACAAAAGTAGGTCTTTTCTTAGATCCCCGAAAAATGATGCCAATATTAGTGATAGCCCCTCTAGAACTATTTTCTTGGAAAATGTCTAAAATCATATCCCAAAATATCCATTAAGAATAAGCGGACACCCTGTATAATGTAAATTTATATTCTTCATATATATATATTTTTTTTTCATTTCTTACTTGTATACTTATATAAGTACTCATAAATACCGAACTCTAGAATTTGATCAAAATTGACATTACGATGATCGAGAACAGAAAAAAAGTGGGTCCGGCAATTCCGTTAGGCCAGACGCGCACATTCAATTTTTAGTTTAGCAACTGTTCAGTTGCTAAAATGAAACATATGGGCTTATATGGGACAGCGCGCACATAGAGCAACTCGATTCGAGCAACTAAAAAGTTTGTGTTTTGACACAAACTAAACGATTGCCTTCGCAACAGTTGAGCTGTTTTCTATAAGAGCAAGAGAGAAAAGAGTGTGAGCGTGAGTAAAGAGTTGCCAGTGCGCGGTTCTCTTTCAACTGGTGTTTAAACTATTTGATTTCGATCACAGTTGCCAGTGCGCGACTAGCCTTAGTCTAAACCGCTAAAGCGATTGTCATCAAACTCGGCATTTAATGTTCTTTGGTAATTCCCTAGAGGAGAAATAGATTTTTTTTTGAGAAATCAATATCTTGAAAACGTGTGAATGATTAGTTTTAAAAATTTTTTTCCTTAGATGTATATTATTAAATACTATTAAAATTGACACCCCACATTTTTTTCTAGAAAAATTTAAAAGCAATTTCTGATATGAAAATTAATTTAATATTTAAACGATTTTTAAACTTTATTTGCATAAATTCATACTTTTCTAGAAATTAGTAAAAGTACGTGCAAGCACGTGCGATCCAGTCTAGCATTTTTTTGTTCTTACTTCACTGTCTGTTAGAACTTAGAAGTATTGGCAGTTTTATTTTTATTAAATTTGTGTAGTTTCAAGACTATCGATATTGTTCTTAGATTGGATATCTGGGAAATTCTGCTTGCAATGCCATTGAACAACTCGTGAGGGGAATTCTAGCAACGAAATTCGGTTAGTTAAAACTTTAAAGTGATGGTTGAATCTATTTCCGAGAGATGGCACCGTTCATCTTGGTCCCAAACTAATTTCTAAATTTAATAAGTGCTCAAGGAAAATCTGATTTTATTTTGCTTTGGACTCTTTAACTTTTGTAAAGAGTCAGAGGGAGGCATCTTTACAAACTAAAAAAGGCTTAAGAATATATCGAAAAATGTGGAGTTCTATAATTTAATATGTTTTCGTGGGGCCTAAGCAAGCATACTTGTGGCGAGTTGTTACTTTTTTTTTACAAGAAATCTTCGAATTTTTAATATTGCTCTGAACATGCCAGATTCCCCCTTTGGAATCTGCCTCATATATATCATTTTAACGTTATATTACGAATAAATTTTCAAATAATAAAAATCCACTAAGTTTTCTTTGATTTAATTTGTGTGAAATCTTTTTTCTAGAGATCAAAAACTTTTACTTATCCACTTAATAAACGTATCAAGTAAACTTGTATAAGAAAGCTCTCTCGAATAATTTACTTTGCCATTATGAGCAAATTCAACTGAGCTTATAATTGTCAGCAAAAACTGCATCCCCAAGACTCCCAGTTTAGTTTTATTTTTTTGTCTAGTAATTTTAACAGCTCCACTTCGGTGTCTCCATTTGTCATTAATCACAACATTATACCCCTACTTTAGGATTTAACATCCAGTCTGCAGCTAGTTTTAGAGATATAAGGTTCATTCTTCAGCTCAAATCCGCAATGATCCCCAATCTTCCATTCGCTAAAAACTTCGCTTAACTTTTCTCCCACCCATGTCCAGCCCGATAGGGACTTAAGTGCCAACTGAAAAACTACTTAAGATGATTAAAAATAAAAAATATAAGGAATAAAACTTGCTCACAAAGTTTTCACGAAAATGCAGTCTGCTTAATGATGCATTGAAGAATACTTTTTGTGTTACAATTGTTTTCACTGAATGTGAGTTGGAGAAATGTCACTGACATAGTACAGAAAAGGAAACTTATTTCGATTTCCATGTCCAGGATGGATGTCGAGGAAAGTGATTGCACTTCATGAAAATTAAATTAACCAAATGTGTATTGAATTACAAAAGTATTGGCTTAAGTAAAATGAAAACTAAACCACGACTTCCATTTATACAGATTGAATATTGTAGGAATATTTGGTTAATCGGAAATATTCTTCCATTGTTTTCAACGAAATAAAATGAATTTGCCATTGGATATGCCCGGCAAGCAGTATAGGAACTTTCAATTTAATTTGACGTGTTATTGTTCTTCATTCTGAGTGCACTTTACTTGCTGGTAATTAAATGAAGTTGTGTATTGTGGAATTTGTAATGTGTACTGACCACAAATTTGTGTTAATTCATACAAATCCATTTCGTTTTCGAAAGCCTTATTCACTGTTAGCAGTAAACAAGCAGTTGTGGTGGGTCCAAATATCTAAAATTTTTTTACTAACAGTAAGAGAATTTCCCCAAGGATCTATAGACTTGGCACCCTTCTTTTTTCCGTATACATAGATTACCTTTTCTCAAACATTTCATCATCTAATATTCAAATGTTTGCTGATGATGTTCAATTGTTTCACAGATGTCTTCTTGAACTAATTGAAGATTGAACTAATGCCATCAACTGCAATCTTGAAAAAATTTCACGATGGTTGGGCAGAAATGGACTATTTTAAATCTCAATAGTCTGACGACGGACATTATTATTCTAGATGCCTGAATTTAATCAAAATCCCCTAGATAAATAAAATTCACATTCTATTAACGCTGTTAATCTTATAAGAGTCGGAAAATATCGACCAATATTTGCGTCTTAGAAGGCTATCACTGTCGTACCTGGGCGAAAAGCACTTTGGAGTTGAGGTCACTTCAGCTTTCAATTGAATTAGAGAATGACATTAATGCGACATTAGACAAACATTATGGAATGCTCCCAATGGATGCTTTGGCACTCACAGTGTCACAGTATTTTACTCCTTTAAGAATACACATAATGTTGGAGAAAACGCTTACGCTAGTGATACCTAAATAACCATTTGGATGAGAAGTTTTCAACAACTGCGATGCGGTCAACAGCAAAAAAACTAAATGTGGCATTCAAAAACATCGGCCGTTTATAGTGTAAAAAGGTAAATTTAAAGCATCAATTTTTCCCCATAAACCTTAGTATTTTTATTAAATGTCACCCAAACAAATCTACCTTTTCGATATGTTTAGATTTATTTCTTCGAACAGATCCCTAACACTAGTTCATCCGCGGTATAAATATTACGTGTCCAAGATGCAGTTCATCATTAATGCCATTCGCCTGTGGAAAGCTTTATTACGCCATGTTAGGGCATTGAGGGGTAAGGAATGGCGAATGCCATTATGGCAAAATGGTATCACTTACGAATCTTCGATTCACTAAAAAAAAAAAGGAAGTCAGAAGGAGTCGATGGTATATCCAGCCACATCAACCTTCGAATAATTCATCATTGCACTGAATAATGCATATTAACTAGTGCGGCGGAAAACAGCCGTGGTTCATTCTCTCTCGAAAAAGGGAAAGGCCAACTCGAATCTGGCGAATTCGCGGTCGATAAGTCTTCTACCGAGTGTCAGCAAGGTATTTAAGCAAGTTATAAATAGAGGTCTGTTCAAGACAATAATATCATTTCAGATGATCAGTTCAATTTTAACGCGGGACATATGTAGCACCATTCATGCCGCGTCTAAACTCGTTTCTGATATCCAATGAAACTAAACCAAAAGACAGGCTTTCGACATCGTATGGTAAGAAGTTCTTTATATAAAGCTGACCGGGCTTGGCATAGTTAAACCACTTTTGTATATGCTATTTGACATGCTCAGTGGTAGAAAAGTTGTTGTCAAAGTTGGCAATGTAACGTCTACCACAGTATTCAAAATTAAAAATGGTCTTCAGCAGGGAGCGCAGGGAGCGATTAACTTACCGATTCTATTCAGTGTTTATACCAGCAATCTGATTGGTAGTTTAATTCAGGCAATTGTGTATATCGCCGAACTTATTGCGTACAGAACGACCCCAAAAGTTGAGCTCATCAGATTTCTTTTGCAGCGTTACTTCGACAAAATTAAGCGGTTATGTGTGTTGTGGGACCGTATCCCAAATGGGAAAGATTCGGGCGTTTATAGATTTAGCGGTTTGTAATTCATTAGGAAAAAAACTACCGTTTTGAGTTAGTAAAACTATGATTTTTAATCTAATTATTACTCGAACGCAATTCCATTCCCAGACTACTAGGTACGTTAGGTAATATAAACTTTACCAAGCACGTTAGTAGAGAAACACCTCAGGGCAGATTTCTATCCTCTCTTTTTTTTCGTCTTTAAGTCATGAATAACAATCTCATTAAGTTCAAAAGATATGGCGTGACGGCGGCGATTGCGTATGCAGACGATTTGGTGCTATTACTGTCAGTGTTAAGTGAAATCACAGCAACGACTTTAAGACAAAATAGTAACAGAGCTACGAGTTATGAACTGCCTGCTTACCAAAGCAAAACTGAACTGATGCTGTTTACTACCAAAAATGCTAGCGTTGGAATCACAGGGACTCTAAGATCTTGTCCAACTGATGCCTTAAGTGTTTGAACCTTTTACCACATGATTTGCAAATTAGGTATCTAGCATCTTGCAGCATATTAAGACTCAAGAAATTGAACTCTTAGATTGCCGAACCTTATGGTCACTGTAGTATTACGGAGTTGATGACAATATATATATGTTTTCAACTCCCAATGTCCACTGTACCCCTAATTGAGGTTATGTTTCCATCCAGAAAGGACATGGATGATGACGTCGTCGTCGTTGTGACGAAAGACTTTAACACAACTATCCTTATCATCTGATGGCTCAATGATGGAGTGTGGTGTTGGTTCAGCAATATCTTCTGAGACTCTAAATATATCTAGGTCTTTTAGGCTTTTTGACTTTACTATATTCTGTTTAACACAAATTGTCAGTACAGGGAAGATAGGACGTGTCCCTCTCACTCTGGTTTCATTGGCTTGCGTATGTGTGTCGCCTTTCTCTCACAGGATTTCCCCTTCATACAACTTGTTCTCAAAAGCTTCAAATCCCAAAAGCTCCTTAATAAAATTCACTGAATAAGCTCCTTGCTTGTAATTTAGAATAATAATGGTAACTCTGTTCTGATGTGTATGACAAGCGGACGATCGTATTGACTTGACAGTATCCCTTTCCCTTCAGCAATGGGATTCAACGGTCACGTTAGGGTGTACAACTTTTTGTCAAGAATTACAATAACAATTCTTTAAGGAAAGTCAGTTGCTTGCTGCTTTTTAAGTGGCATTTTTCCCAACGTAGTAAAGTAATAAGAGCATCAGACGCCACTGTTTTGGAAAAAGCTCTCCCATAAGGCCTGTACTGACAATTTTTGTTGAACAGTGTATAGGCCTTTTCAAGCTGACTTAATGGCTATCAGGTAAGCATGCAGGGTACTCAAACAAGATCCAAAACAAGACCGGAATACGGTTATTATAATACGCATGACTATGTGTTATAATAACCGTATAATATTAGGGGCTGTTAAAGCCCTAAATTATAGTAAATCATCCTCCAAATTGCATTTTATCTAAAAAGATTTGGCCAACCTATAATAAATCTCAAACACTTGATATGATATAATGATATGCAGACCCAGGCAAGACATAGCCAGGATTGTAGCTACCTTTGGCGCAAATTGGTCAATAGGAGAGCATGCAGCGAATCTAGGCATTCAACACAAATTCACTGCCATAGCTCCGGGGATCAGCGGGAAAAGAAAATAGTCATTCATTTCCTCTGGAAATGCTTTGCTTTGGCAGAATTTAGAGTTCAATCATTTGGAAGGAAATTTTTCGACAAGATTGACGAATTTTGGTAAATGAATATCAAAGAGTTCATTTCTTTTCTCAACGCGATGAAAAGACTCTAGGACGAACTTCTGTGGCGTGCTTTCCGTTTGATTTCTTAGACTGTGTGCTAACGGACTTAAAGTTTTGAAAGAGGTTTAAGGTATGTGCTAGATGATAACTCAAGCGGCCGAATTTAGCGGACAATCATTAGGAAGGCCATTTTTTGATGACATTGACGAAATTGAGTTGAGTGCACAAAAGTACAAAAGTTAACACACAATGAAACACACCAAAACATACTACTTTCCTTTCCAGAATTTTGCTTGAAATAACCTAAGGAAAAAAACATAACTTGTAGAGGTACAACGACACTTTTTCTGTCAAGAGCTTCAGAGTTCTTGGTTGTGAACAGTATTTCAACAACTTTTAGTGTATTTTAAATAATTCCATTATTCTAAAATAAAAACCTTTTGATGAAATGAATTCGTTTTTTGTTATGAAAATATGCAAAGCCTTATCCTAAAAGCAATTGCACGAACACAACAAACACACATGGCTGATTTCTCAATACATAATATTATATGGGATTTCGATACCAGCAATATATCTTTGGCTTCCATTCTCCGAACACAATTCAAGCTAAACTAATGCAAAACTTAAATTAATATATAAAATAAAACCATAACACTCAATTAGTTTGGGAAAAATAATATCTATGCTGCTGCAAAACCGTATCGCATCACAGATTTCCATTCTAATTGTTCACCTATTTCAAAGCCTAATTTTACCTCAAAAATCCTTTGTTCAAAGTTCTAAAAATGAAATTCTCCTGCTGTAGTCTGCACTGCAGCAGGACCTAAACATACACACACACTCGCATATACAATCACATTTACTAGGGTACTTTCTATATATATGTAGAGAGAGCACAAACAAAGACAAAAAACCTCAAACTCCAATTCCGATTAAGTCCGAGAATAATGATAGTCTTTCGAAGAACAATAAATTCTGCTGACCACTGGCGGTACAAGGATTGCAATTACAGCAATCTACGTTAACATTAACTTCAAACGTGCACCAATCCAGCAGAGACGATCCGATTGTGGGCATCTGTTTTGTTTTTGGAGCTCCTGTTTTATACTTATGCTCCTGCCTGCCTCCTTGCATATGAAGTCTATATCTATTGGTAAAAACAGGAACAGAACAGTTACCGGACCATGGCACAATGACTTTTGTTTAGGTTAGGGAATCAGATAGAAAATGCAATTCAGTGATTTTCGAGGTTTTCCGAATGGATTTTGATTAAACTGTATGCATCGTTCTGGTTAGGGGGGCGGTGAATTTCTCTCTGAATGTTCAAAATATTTCTTCTTAACTTGCGTTAGCCACTTTGACTTAATGCTCAGAATGAGGGAGGTAGTGCATGGAAGTATGCACCGAACCTATACAATGTACATACATACCTTCGGATCGGATGTTGGGAACTTAATCAAAATCATGTCAAAGTTGATTCTTTCATTCACTGACAAGTGAGTGCTACTTGCCATTTAATGGTCCTGCTAAGAGTATGTTAGATTGGTTCAGGAACCCTGTAGCTGATGGCGAATGTGTCAATTTAGAAGTTGAACAGCTATTTTACGCTGTCGTAACTTTCCAGAGACATCATTAGCAAATATTCTATCAAATAAGGCATCATCCCAACCCAGATTCAATGAACCAATTTATCAATTAAAAGATAACACTACAAGGGATTTTATGCTGTACTTAGTACTTTCTTAGTTCATGTACAATTGATAGTGACAACGAAGTTATACTTGTACTTTCGTTCTGACCTACTTTGAAAAAAGTAATTAAAAGTTGAAAAAGTGTCCATTCTAACTTTAACATTGAACTATACGATATACTATGTGTATAGGTACATACGTGTATATGCACTAAATTCGGGTTTCCAAAATTAAAACTGTTTACGCTTGAAAAAAAAGCAAATATGAAGTGTTGTAAAGTACGTACGCAACCTAAAGTTGCTTGATTGGAAACAAATAGTTTTTCAATTACTGAGGAAGGCGTTTTGAAATGAATCTTAAACGAACTTCAAAGTTTCTTTTTTATACAGGATTCAAATACATATATAATGGCTCACTTCTTTAAAGTTATGGCGTTGTTTAAGGAGGGATATTCACGTTTGAGCATTGCTTGCCGCGTTTGGAGACTTTTGTAGGCATGTTAGATGTTTTTGATATGTCACATAAGCCAGAGACTAGGGGCCTTATACCTCGGTATGGGGGTTTGTCATTCGGCTAATTTCCCTATGAAAATGACACGAGCATTTTCAGATGATGATTACCCTCAAATGGCTTGACCCGTTAGGTTAAAGGAAAATGATTTGATAATATAAACCAGGAACATGAAAACACCTTACACGTCAAATACTACGCAAAAGTTTCACTCTGTTCTCACAAGCTATAAGCCAAATATTACCGCAATCTAGGAGATACAATAAATAGGATCAGGTTAACTGAAAAGAATGAATTGCAGCATTTATAACAGTTGCGATTAAAGATTATAGATAATGCTATTATGCGGATTTGTTGTGGGAAATATGCTAAGAAACAAAGTTATTGACTTTAATCCAATAAGTGATCACCTCCAAAATATAAGTCTCATATGCGCACACGCCACTACCGATGAAACAGAAGAACCTGTTAAAGAGAAGTTATATGCTCTCGCTGCAAGAAAGTTTTTCAGGGGTGTACTGTCTCTTGCGAGGAATTTACAAGTCATCTAAGAGTATATATCTTGCTATGGAAAGTGCTGCTCATTAGCCGCTCGGAATCGGCAGAAAATTTTAGGTCCCTTTTGTCCTGGTAACACGCACACAGGAATGGTTGAGAGATGAGAGTTGTAAGTCACTAGGTCCTGGTTCACTTCGAGCTGTTGCACCACCAAATTTATTTAATTTTAATTTTATATGCCCTCCTGGACGGACCTTGCAGACTGTCCGGAGTACGAGGTCAAAGCTGTGCTCTGAGACTTCATGCTAAAATTGGAAAGAATGTCATCTTCGGAGGGTAAGTTGGTAGGCACAGCACCTTCGAAATGAAAACAGACAAGGAGTTTCCACTGCTAGATTTTGCAGCAGCTAGTGATAGAGTGAAAAGTAGCACTAAGTTTCCAAGGCTTAGGATCTACAAGCAACTTGGCACTCCTCAGACAGCCGAACCACCAACCAAATCGATCATGTGCTAATCGATATAAATCACGAATCCGAAATCTAAGACGTGCGTACATGTCGAGGAGCAAACTTTTACTCTGACCATTGTTTAGGTATGGCTTAGTTCAGATCTCAACTGTCAAACTAAAAAAAAATGTGAACTGCCCAGAAGAATAAATTTAACGTTGGACGCCTTAATATACCTGGAGCGGTCCGAGTTTATAAAGAGCCCCTAGGCGTGTAGCTCTCCGCTGTGCATTTACCTTCCATAGACGCCAACAATCAGTGGTCCCAGTATTGTGATATCGTCAAAGAGGCAAACGACACCATTAAGTGTCGTAGATGCGTTCCATCGAAACTTTGCAACTTAAGGATATCAAAGAGCCTCACGATAGAAACAACACCCAAGAACTTCATAAAAAAGCCACTGGCTGCCGGTGCTAAGAGCGGAACGCTAGCTATACGAAACAACGAAGGTAACGCAGTCAAGAAACTAAAAGGAATAGTAGATGTTTTCAAGCAGCATTTTAAACAGCTGTTTAAAGGGCATCATGAAGTGCAAGAAGGCAACAAACTTCCAATCAAGAAACCACTCAGTATAGAAGAGATAGCCTTAGCAACAAATAAGCTTAAGAACAACAAGGCCAACAAGCAGGGGATCAAGAAGGATCTGCCCTGTCTCAGGCAGATACGTTTCATGGATGGCGAGCCGGTTAAGTAAATTATTAATAGACGAGGACTTCTTACTTTTTGTACAATTGCCCTTCTCTCTTCCAAGTCTAAGAATGCACAGCGTTTTAAATATTCTCACATACGAGTACTTCATGAGGAGCTCCAAATGTCAATTTCTCAATCCCTCAACGGCAGTATAGTATTATTATGTTTCCTTTAGGAAATCTACGGGGTAGAACCTCTCAACTGATATATGATATTCATTACACATATCGTTACAAGGCAATTTAAAAAGCCTCTTCATAACTTGGTGGATAACAAGTTTCGAACTTGTTTAGAACTTAACAAATTAAGTGCTCCTTGTTCCAATAACTAAATTCTGTTTCGATATAATTTCATCCAATTCACTCTCAACTTTACTACTTATCTTATAACTTTTTAACTAGAACTACATTCCAGTCAAACTCTCACAAATTAGTGTAGAAATTAGATTAACACAAAATACAATAAGGGGGTTGCATAAGGCATGAGACTCGATTGCTCATTCAAATTCATATCCATATATACTCCTCCTGCTTTCAGCAAACAAAGCCGTAATATTGTTGAATGAACTGAAACAGGTATATACTCGTAGCCCACCTTCTCTTGCTCTTATTCATAAATCTTCTTTATCTTTCCACTGATATGAGTTTAATTTATGATTCAGGAAGATAGTTTGAAGTAAGTTTGTGCAATATAGATACCGCAACTATACCAACCTATTCCTCTGTTTTATTGTTGACTCCCTGATGTTGTCACCATCGTAGTCGTTGGTTCTATTGTTTAATGAAGGATATCGTATGGTCGAAACGGTACTATCACATCATTTCTCAAGAGTAAGACTTAAAGAATTTAAAACAATGAGAGTTAATCTCTGACAATTTGTGGGTTTCATAAATGGCGCCCAACAGAACCCGACATATAACAAAAGAAGGTCTCCTTTGGGGAATCGTTGAAAGGAAATTTTTCGTTTTTTTTTTTTTTTTTTTTTTATAGTATAGCTTTAGTTTTCCACTCCTTCTGCTTATTAAATTTTTCACAACCAGATTCCGTCTTTATTGGTAAAATTAAGTTACTAAATTATGCAGCTACTTGAATTGATTAATTATTATTAATGAAGAGAGTAATGTTCTTACGATGGTATCAACCTTTATCATTATTTGATTTTTTTTCAACTGCTAAGCCACACAAAGATACCTTGGTATACATTTATGTACATAGAACTTAACAATTCCACTAACGAAAAGTTTTTATAATTAGCAATTTATGCACAATTCCCGTTCATTTTCATCGTTTGCATCACCTGGATGTTTATTGCTAATTATTCACTTTTCTTTTTTAACGAGAAACAGTAAACGAGGACTCAGCAATTTGAAATGTTCGCAAAGTCAGTTGTAGGTTGCCTTTGAATGTGGGTTGAGTTTTTTTTTGTGAACGGCAAAATGGCATCTGTAGGGACAAACATACTCTCGCATATAAAACTAAAAAGATTAAGACAGAGCACAGAGACAAGAGCGAGAAGAGGAGGGCTTAGCAAATAAATGATGAAAATTTGTTGAAACTGATGGGATAGCGTGAAGGGAAATAGTTAGTACATTTTAGAGTAAGTAACATTAATTAGTAGTTAATAACGAAGTTTTGTGTGTTCTGTGGCGAAAATAATATAAGAAATTAAACTTCTTTCCACCAGAAGATGGCGCCCCCTGAAAGCAATTCCAATATAGCCAAGTTCAGTTAATGAAGTTTAATTTAGTTGCTTGAGTAAATATGGATGGTATTATGGTGGTGGTTTGAATGAGATGAAGATAACGAGACTATTTTAAAATATTTCACTCAGTACGAATAAGTTTCGTTTCTGACTTTTTTTTTAATTCTTTCAGTCTTTGAAAACATGAGCATAGTTGAATAATGAGCAGATATGACGAAGAATTCCGTTTGCAAAAGGAATGTAGCAAACATTGGTTTTGCGTTTACTTTTTACTTTTTTTTTGTTGAAAATGACGATGTGTTTGAAGTGTAGAACTGGATTAATTGAGCTCTAGCGTCTACCTCAGGGATGGAAAATTCGGTACAATTGTACCAAATTCCATACAATTGAGTTTGTAGAAGTACAAAAGTAAAATTTGTCTCAATTCAGTACAATTTCAAATTTTCCAATTTTATGTATTTCACAAAAAAAAAAACAAAAGCATATAAAAGGAAATTGAAATTTGAATACATCATCCTGGCCTGAATGCATTCATATTCATACTCTCAGCTGTAAGTCTTATAACTCTTAATTACAGTTTTCACTTCTTGATGGCGTCTTGCTTTTCTGTCTCTTTATCGATCAACTTTTTTTTAGACATAGCATCGTTTTGTTTACTTAAAAATAAACTGTAAACTTGTGGATGTGATTTGTGATTGCGGTTTTTCGTCTGTACATTTTTAAGATATTTAATTTGTTAATTTTAGTTTTATATTTCAATTTTTGTGTATAAGCTGGTGCCGTTAAAATGGACAAGTAAAAGAGTTAGTTTCGTCATTACAATTAATAAATAAAATAAAAAAAAATAGTTAAATTTTATTGATTTTTTCGTACAAAATTCGTTTTCGGTACAATGGACATCATTTCAGTACAATTTTATTCCAGATTTCAGTAAAATTGCAAAATTTCATTTTCCATCCCTGGTCTACCTTAAATAAGCAATTGGTGAGTCTTTACAATGGAATAAATAAATGCAATGACAATAGCTTTTCTATTGAGAATTGAGACAGTGTTGCCATTTAGAAAGCGAACCCAAAATCGTCAACATATTGGATAAAAGGTCATTATATACAATTTTAATTGTAATACAAATAAAACTGTACCCTGAGAGTTTAAAATAGTTTTATAGAAAGGAAAATGGGTAATATTTATGAAAATGATTCGTTAGCTAAATTTAATCGTGCATTATTTATGGAATTAATTAGTTAGAAATATATTTTATTTACGATTTATTTTAGAGTCTCTAAAATATATGAGAGGTGTCTATATGCACAGCAACTTAACTGTCATGTTGTCGCAATTTCAGCTTTTCGCACTACTCATTATAGAAACTCCGTTGTGTCCTGTAAAGTTTTTAATCATATTCCTCTTGATAAAAGAGTTATAAGAACTCAAAGTAATTTTTAAACAAATTTTAAATCATGGCTTATTGATTTTGATCACGATGATATAGAATGAATTTTAAATTAAATTCCAACAACCATCAAGTTAAACACGCGTTTTACTAAAAAGCGCTCTACTACAAAATCCACTACATTCGCTGTCAAAAAGACATTTGTTGCAATGAAATTTGTGTAATTTTAAGAAACTAAGAAAGACATTTTGCTTAAATTCTATTTTGATTTAATAATAATAATGAGTTCCGACGATCAGGACATAATTGACGACATAAATATTTTAATGTACCGAGTATAATTCTTTCTGAAATTGAAATTTGTAAATAACTAAACAATTGGAAATAATCAAATACTACATTCTTTATTTCACTTGCCTACTTTTTTACTGAGCCCGCACAAAATTCAAAACAAATTTTAAACCCAGAGACAGACAGAAAAGTAGAATTGTTTTTTCTCTTTCTTTTACTTTCAGCTATCAGAATGACAGTAGTACAAACGTGGCGTTTATACTTAACGACGAAGTTAAGGACGAGTTTCTTTACTTTAAGATTTAAGGTAACATTTAGCGTTAAGGTAACTAGATATTAAATTGATTGTTGGTATGGTTAAGTTTTAAGAGTACACTTAAATATTGAAGTCATCTTCTTTAGCTTTTAAAAGCAAAATATAAAACCGTCACTATAGCTATTCTCAATTCTAAAATAATAAGATTTTGTAACTATGCAAACGGTGGTCCAACGAAAACGCACAATGTTAATTGTAAATAAAACAAAAAGTTTTCAGAGAATTATCTTAATATTTTTTATTATGATAGAAGGATCTATGACAATTATGTGTGAAATAAAATATCGGCCAAATGCTAGCCACGGCTTCAGTGGCATACCTCTACCCAATGGCCCATATTTTCAATGACTCCGAGACATAATTGTGGTTCAATGTCGTTAATGTGCTGAATTATCTCATCTTTTAGCGCTTGAATTATTCTTGGCTTATTGACGTACACCTTTTCTTTTAAATATCCTCAAAGAAAGAAGTCCAACGGTGTCAAATCACATGATCTTGGTGGACAATTGACATCGCTACCACGTGAGATAACACGGCCATTGAATTTCTCGCGCAAAAGAGCCATTGTTTCGTTGCCTGTGTGGCAAGTGGCACCATCCTGTTGGAAGCATATATCGTCTACGTCCATATCCTCAATTTCTGGCCACAAGAAGTCCGTTCACCATCTCGCGATATCGAACACCAATCACGGTAACGGCCCGATGGTGCCTGCCAGCCCATAAACCGTGGATGCATCGGCTTTTCAACAATCAATCGTGGATTCTCATTTGTCGAAATGCGGCAATTCTGCTTGTTAACGAATCCACTGAGGTGAAAGTGTGCCTCGTCGCTGAAGATGATTTTCTTTGTAAAGTCACCATTCACTTCTGTCTGTTCAACCAACTTCAGCCCTTGAGTCAATTGAACCTTATAAGCGTGTAAATTCAAATCTTTATTCAAAATTCGTATCAGTGATGTTCGTGAGATGTCTGACTCTATCCGTGCGAGCTTCATAACTGATGCCTCACCAAACCATTATAGACTTGGTAACCCATTGTTTAGGTTATAGTGCATGGAGCAAACCTTTCGTTTTCTCGCCCGTAGACACGCTGACTTTTATCTGGACCTATAAGACCTATTTTGCTTTCGTTATAATGTTATAACATATTGTAATATTTTTACTAGGTCCGTTAAATAAAACTTATTACTCTTTTTAGTATTTCTTCTTTATTCACACTTTCCAATTCAAAACAGTAAATCTCAATTTATAAACAACTCAAATACTTTTATTCAAATTTAAATCACACTTGTTTAATAACACAATCCAATAAGCAATGCTTTTGCACACTTTCATAATCCAAAATCAACTGTGTTGTGCTCACCGCGAACACTCCCTTATATACTCATGTTAGTTGTTCTCGAAAATTCGCGAAGCTTCTCGTCTTGGAATGTTCTAGATGGTTGGAATAAGGAGAAATACATTTGACATTGGAAAAGAGCTTTTTGTTTCTTCCATAAATTAGATATGCAATTTTCCAACAGATGGCGCTGTAGTAGTATAAAGCTCTGTTCACAACAATATTCTCGCGCAAAACAAAGTCTTGCTGTATTGTGCTGTGGGATCAATTCGGGGCCCGCGCTGGTCGGAAAGCTCTGATATTCAATTCTGCCAACCTTCTTCTGATGGTGCGTTCACTCACACTAACATTCCTCCACTCAAAAATACGTGCACGACCTTCTGTACCGGTGCACAATCTATTTATTAGTATGTTGCTGAAGACAAAGCGATCATCCCGAGGTTAGGTGCATCGATGACGACCTTGACCTGGCCTCCTCGTGTATGAGCCAGTTTCTCGAAATCGTCTGATGGCATCCCCAATCGTAGTTTTACGTTCACCTAGCGTTGGCTTTACCCGGCATCAGTTAAAGTCCATTGCTCTAGCTACACCAGGGGCCTATTGCACTTACTACAAATAACAAGTACAAATTTGTGATTAAAAAAAATTACATATGAAAAAAACTCGATTTTTTACAAATTTGTTAAAAAAGTGCTTGTAATCACAATTTTGTAAGATGGTGCAATAGGCCCCAGGTACATCGAGTGGCATTTTTCTAGAGTCACAAATAATAATAAATTACCAGTATAAACATAAATTTACCAATATTACCAAAATTACCAGTATAAACCTAAATTTGCCGATATTCCTACTTTAGTACAAAAGAACGAAAAATGTAGACAAGTTTAAGTAACTGAAACAATATTAAAATACGCTTAAATTGCAAAAAACTTTTCGATGACACAATTTTATGCGGCGAAATAAGGGTTTTAGTGTTTTATTTTTTGCGAAAATATCCGTTGAACAAAAAACAAATCAGTAGATAAATCATAGTGAACATAGTCCAGGGTGACGAAAAATGCAGGTGGTCGGATAATTGTGCCTGTGAGTGTATCTCAAGTAATTTTATTTATTTTCTACTATTATTTTTTATAACTTTGCTTGCATTAAATGTATTGAAACTACCCCTTAAATGTTTGAACACTGTGTGAGCTTTAAGAAAAGTTGGAGAGGATTAAAAACTCGATACCGATGCACACAAGCTAGAAAGATGAACCAAATTTGTACATGGCCAACAATCAATACTACTTCGTCTTATATTTATACTCTTGTCTTCAATGACACTCCCTATGTGAGCTCACAAGAAAAAGCCAATTTGCTTCCAGCAGAGTTTGCTGTTTGACGCTGCCAGAAAGTGTTATGACACCTCCTGCATTTTAGAGCATTAACTATTTTATGAGACAAATTTTCTTTCACATTTATATAGTTGAAAGAGTATACACTGAAGGATCTTGATGTACACAAATCCGCTGGCCCTTCTCCTTCGGAGGTGAATTTAGAACAGCAGCGCCTAAGAAGCTCACTCATTAAATTCTATTCTTGATACCATTGTCAAATGGGGAACCATAAGCCGGGTAAAAGTTAATGCTTCAGAAACTCAATGCTGGTCTTTTTTCGTTTAAGCGTTATCCATGAGCGGCACTTGTAGGAAACTGAACATCTCTCAGTTCTCGGTATGTACATCACAGACCACGTTGTGTGCAGTGACCACATATTCGACGTGCTAAGTTTTTAGGTTCACTTTGACGTTGCCAAAATTGTCACCTCTTCTAATCTGACTGCAATCTATAAGGCCTATATTCGTCCAAAACTCGAGTACAGTTCCCATAATTGGGCAGGTGCTCCAATAACCCACTTGAAACTCTTGGATATAATCTAGTGTTCTAGTAAATAAGCAGTTGCATTCCTCCCTTTAAACAATTCAACAGTAATACTCGCACATCTGGGAATGGTCATCAAATTAACCCTACTTACTTCGGAAGTACTGTGAAATTTAGAGGTTCTTTCTTTAGCTGTACTACACGAATATAAAATGCTTTGCCCGCCTAAATACTTCCCTCCCATTATGTATTCAGACATTTAAAACCAATATGCAACGGTATCTCCTTTTAAATCCTCTCCAAATATGTTAAGTGTGGTCATAATCGATTTTCCGTAAGGATTCTATTGTACAAATAACTTAATACTTTATGCCCAAATTATGGACTTGAACCTCAAGAGCAAGTTCACCTGATCCAATGGTGCACATTTCTTACTTTGCGTTTAGTATGTCCAATTTTCAAAAACTGTTATTGATTTCTTAATATGCTCACTAACTTTAACTAATCAAAAAGATTCTCTGGAAAATGCTTTCAAAAACTCTAAAACCAAAACTACTCGTAAACTTAAAGGAGAGTTTCGTTGATGGTGCAAATTGTCTCAGTCGGTTATTTAGAAGAGTTTATGGCCACATAAGGAACTTCAAGTTGTGAAATGAGTTCCTTCAAAAATCTATGTCAAGCTGAATTTCTCCATCTAAATCAAAAATTTTACTTTTCTAATCATCAACAGAATTTTATTTCTTTTTATATCCGAGTCGGACACATTTCATTCGCACAAAGTAACAACGGGGTGTGTCGGTTCGAATCATTTTTCAACTGTCTCTCCTATTTTTGGACAGCTGTTGAAGGGACAGAACTTATTATTCATCAATTGTACTCTGTGTCTCGTTCATCAAGAGAAAAGTTTTTATGTTGCATCCTTGTTGTCTCCCCCCGCCCCCCTTCGCGTGCTTAACCCCTAGCCTGCTGCTATTTGTGCCGGTTTTATTTTGGCTCGTTTTATCGTCTGTATACACTCGCTGTCAACTAGACAAACACCAAGCCCAAAAGGAAGTGAACAATACTACTTCCTCACATAGATACTTTTGTGTGTGTGTTTTCAAATACTTGATGGTGTTGGTGTCTAACCAGCCAAAAGTATAGAAAAAGAAATCTCCGTTTCAGAATAATTTAACAAAAGTACACTCGTTCACAATAAATGAAAGCATTTGTATGTGGCTTGAGCCATAAATAAGTTTGCAAAATGGGACTGAAGTGCAAGATAAATGAACTTTTGTCCAAGAGTTGAAATGACCAGCAGACTGATGCCCTCGAGGATTCCTGCATACAGATATATATTCTCTTTATAAGTGGTTAAGTTATGTGAAGAGATCAAGTTTTGGGCATCAGAAAAGCATAGCCATGCATTTTTTCTGGGGACATGCGGTTAAAGTATTACGAATGCTTGTGGAATTGTAACCTAATAGCTAAGATAAAACATTAATTTGTTCCAAACAGTGACAAATGGATTGCTTAAGCAACATAGAATCAACAATTAATAAAGTATAAATAAATCTTGTTTGTTATAATTATTGTTGGGGTTTGGATTTAGTACGTTTATAGGGTGACCAGATAAGAACGTTAGAAAAATAAATTCTTCGGTTGCTACACTCGTTTTCAATGACACTCCTTATGTCAGCTCACAAGAAAAAGCCAATTTGCTTGCAGCACAGTTTGCTGTGAATTCGACGCTGTCTGACAGTGCCACGATTCCTCCTGTAATTAAGAGCGTTTATGATTTTATGGGACAAATTTTCTTTCGCACTCGGACAGTTGCAAGAGTACTGAAAGATCTCGATGTACCCAAATCCACTGGGCCGGAGAGTATCGCTCCAATTGTTCTGAAGAGGTGTTCTACAACGCTGGCAAATCCACTGTGCAAGCTTTTCCATCTAAAAAAAGGCGAATATCGTTCCCCCTCTAACTATCGTCAAATTACACTTAGACCCCTTCTTCTTTAGTTCATTGAAACGCTGATAAATTATCACCTCAAGAAATATCTTGAAGAACTAAACCTTCTTAATGACCGGCAGTAATCTGATGGTACATC
Source organism: Chrysotoxum bicinctum (assembly GCA_911387755.1). NCBI lineage: Eukaryota > Metazoa > Arthropoda > Insecta > Diptera > Syrphidae > Chrysotoxum > Chrysotoxum bicinctum. The sequence continues at coordinate 188,197,355 of OU426988.1, forward strand.
TCACCGAGCAGTGGCATTTGATAAAGTTTGGCATCAACCTCTCTTATCGAAAATGCACGCATTTGGTATTCTTCTATACAAGATGTACTGGATGGTTTTAAATCTGAATTCCATATAATTGCTGGTGTGCCACAGGGCTCCGTTTTTTCTCCTACCCTCTTTCTGATATTCATCAATGATCTTTTGTATGAAACTTCTAATCCATTAAATGGTCTTGCTGATGACAGTACTCCCAGCTTCTCATATTCGTTTCCAGGTACATGTCCTTATTTTTCGGAAAAACGGCAGCGTATGATAAGTTCATTAAATTCTGATCTCGAAAGCATTGTAATGGGGAACCATACACCGCGTAGAATTTAATTCTTCAAAAACGCAATACTGCGTAACCCACCCCCCAATGCCGCTATACATGAGATACACTTGCATTGAAGAAGCTGAACAGCTCTTTGTTTTCGGTATGTGCATCCCAGCCCACCTAGTGTGGAATGATCACATATTCGATGTCGCCAAAAACGCTGCTAAGAGCTTAAATTTCTTTCGAAGTTGCATTGCAAGATATTTTTTACCCCTTCTGATCTGGCTGTAATCTATAAAGCCTTTATTCATCCAAAGCTCGAGTACAATTCCCATATTTTTGTAGATGATCGAATAACTCACTTGATTCTCTTGGATAGAATCCAAAAAAGAGCTTTAAAAATGATAGGAAATAGTAATATAACAGAAACATTTGAATCTCTCCAGCACCGCCGCAATGTTTATTTTCTTTCATTATTTTACCGTTATTTTTATAAATGTGTTCTAGTGAAATAGCCATTTGCACTCCCCCCTTCAACAATTTAACGGTAATACTTGCGCTTCAGGGAGTGCCCATCAGCTCTTACTTTACAATTATTATATTCAAACAGAGATGTTATCTGATACCGATTTTTAATCTCTGTTTCTCTTTTGGCTTCCTTTCGATTGCATGGGTGCTTTTTAAAGCGAATTTCACTAAGCGAACGCTAAATAGAAAATGAAACATACTCGAGAAATAAGGGAAACCAGAAAGAAGAAAGAACGATAGCTCCACAATTTTCTCAACCTCAACAATAATTGCGTTTAACCCCGACACCACATATAATAGGCGTGTTTTTTTTGCAAGTCCATAGAGAATTGTAGAAAAAACGACATCGGGATTAAGCGCTTTACATGCAAATGCAACAACTACTTAAATCTATACAGAGTTAGCTAAGACCAGATAATTTTCGAGAGTTAATCTAAGACCCGATAAAAATGGTGATGCCAAAATAGTATTATCTATATGTTATCGATAATTTGCTCAGAGACGTCAAAAGTGACGTTTTTGGATGCTGGTTGATGCTAGGCGTCAATACAGCTGACAAATGTCATAGCGCACACAGTGCTTCCAGCTATGTGGAAAAAAAGCTCCTAAGTCCCGATGTCGTTTTTTTTACAATTCTATATGAACTTGCGAAAAAAACACACCTAATATGTACGTACGTCTCTCGCAAACATGCTTGAAAATTGCAGAGTGATATCGCATCGCTTAAAAGCAATACAACTATTTGCTCGGAGCATTAATAGAGGCGTTCACACTCTCAAATTTATCTAACAAGCACGGCATGATAAAAAACAGGAGCGTTCTCATTCGTCAAACATGAATTTTGACCATGGCGGACCAACTAAGACCACAGAAGGAATTTTAGATGAGGAAATTTACTTGAGTCTGCAAAGTCTACCGTTATTGATTATAAAACTTATTTTGATATATTTTCTTACGATTTGCACAGCTCAAGAAGTTCATGGAAAATGAAATTTGTTTTAGGCTTGAACAACATGCATTCACATTCTCAATTACGCTTGTCATGCAGCCAAAATACCAAAACATTTTTAAATCCATCCAGTATGTTTAACAATCCTGATCCTGATTACGATTCTTTTTTTCGTTTGTTTCGTCTTACGTTTTTTGACAGTTTAGGTGAGAGGTATAGAAGCATAGCTTCATTCCGCAAAATTTCTTCACCTTACATCAAATGTGTCAAAAAGACGAAAAAATAACCCGTATTATCAGGCTCTTGATGTCTTTTTTCTGCTATAGACGGTGTTCACACTGAGCTAAATCCTGCGACTATTGTTTTTAGGTTTCTGTACTTTAACTTACTCCCTGTGCAAGAGATTTATAAGATGATTGACATCTTTCACATCTTGTAATGGAAACTGTTAAAGTAAATATATTAGCAGCAAAATCTATATTTTTTAATCCATTGGAGTCGAAGTATGGCTTGACAGATGGAGAACGATCTTTATTTTGATAAAATAAGAATATTTAATTTGAAATTTGGCATTATATGGTATGACAGATAAGGGACAGATTAAATTTTGACGTTTCGAGAATTTTTCGTTGCAAATCTCAACCGATTGGCCTGAACAACATTTTTCGCATTTTTAAATGTCAACTCTGAAAATGCATTTTTCGGGAGTATAAAATAAAATGTAATCGTCCATATTTCTAACATGAAGTGGATTTGCTTAAAACATTGAACTAACCCACAATGAAATTTTACACCAGTTGTTTTGTCTTTCGTCTTTTTGACATATTTGGTGAGAGGTGAAGAAATTTTGGGGGAGTGAAAATATTTAGTTCTAGCTAACAATGGAAAGTAATAGAATCGAGTTTTCCAATGCAAACAGGATGTAGTAAGTACGCAATGTTCCCAATGTAAACAGGGTCTTAAATGCAATCTTCTGTAAGAAAAGTTGCTACATGGAACGTGTAACTGTAACGTGCTACACGGAATGTACATATATGTTTTACCCACGTTTTTGAATTACCCTACCGCCAGTAAATATGTTTACGCTTAATTCAACTTAATCTATATTAAGTTGCTCTAAATTTAATGACATATTATACAGAGGGCTTTTGACGTTACAGATTGATTTTATTTGGTTGCAATTTTCGTGTGAATGTAATTTATCTGCTGTCATTTGACAGTCGTGTTATAGTCGTTATAGCTCGCTATTGGCAACCTCAATTTTTTGGCAAAAAATCAGCATGAGCGACGAAGCACTTTTCGACTTAGTTGGATTTCTTAATAACCAGAATAGCCGCTATTGGGGCACTGAAAGCCCTCGATTAATACACCAAAGAACACTACACCTACGTAAAGTAACTGTACGATGCGACATTTGAGTCCGAGATGTCATTGGGCCATATTTTTTCGATGATATAGGCAATGCGGTTACAATTACTGGTGACTACTATCGGGACATGTTTGAAAACTTTCTTGTGCCCGAATTTGATTAATTAGGTCTACACCTAACATCTACAGATGTTACCATATCATACACAGCTCGTGCTATACTACAAGAAATTTTTTCTGCCGAATAATGTTAAAAAGTGGTAATATCGACTGGCTTCCATTTATTTGATGCTTCCCAATTTGTTCTTATGGGGGTACCTGAAGGAAAAGTTATACATCAACAAACGAAAACCTTGAGGACCACATTAGAAACGGAATTGCTGAAATTACAACAGAAGCCTGCGAAATAGTTATGCAAAATGTGCTAAAAAGAACTCTCCTTTAGCACCGCGTCCAGAGGCCCCTACTTTACCCACATCATATTCCATTTATAATATTAAATACTAATAGATTAATCACTAAAATATAAATAACAAAAGACGAAACAACAAAAATCGAATTAACGAAAAACGTAGTAACGATAGGAACATTTAAAATTGAAGAATTGATCCCAGCGAAATGAAAAATGCCAAACGAAATTTTCCTCTATCGTTCAGCCAAATTACAAAAAATAATGTTATTTTCTTCAAAAACACGAATTCGAAATTTAGACTTTTGTCGAAGTCACTACTTTTTATTCGGGAGACTTTATTCAAACAATTTTTGTAGCCTCTTCTTAAGGATTTATCTTTATGTAGAGTTTTCATTACATTATTTTCCAATTGTGTTCCAGTACTGACTCCACCAAGTCCTACTTCCATCGCAAGTAATTTATTATAAATTTTTGTTTTAAGCATACCATGGCCCGAAGGCATAGAACATCAAAAGATAAATTAAGGTCACTTCAAATTACATACACGAGTACAAAGTAACTCTAAAGAAAATACCACATCACAATAGATATTCCACCTGACTGCAATGTTGAACTTATTTCTTCGCTAATGACGTCAACTCTCAACAATGCACACCACTCCATAATTTACCTGGCAAAATTTAATTAGGAAAACAAGTTCTACGCCAGTTGATCCTATATATTCCACACAGCATATCCCTTTCAATGGATTTTCTATGGCATAAGGCTCCGATGTAAAGGTAAGGATTTGGCAAAAAAGCACACATAATGTATGTTTGAGTATTCTCTATATGTTGTCTCTCTTCAGTCCCCAGCAACAACTGTTCACTAGAAATATGCGTGCAGGCTGCAGGATTATAAAATTGATGTCATCCAATTATACGTTTTGCCGACAAAACGTAAATTCTTTTCTCCTTGGTGTTTTTTCTTCGTCATTCATTACAGTCAGAGTGAAAGGAAATAAATCCTTTTTCCTGGTCTCATTACTTGCACGCCATTTGCATAGACACAAATCTTACATTTGACGCACATTATTCTTTTATGTTGCATTCTGATTTTATATAGTACTCGTAGATCCGTATGGAGTGTCTTTTTGTGGTTTCAACACTTTCTCACGCTTCAAAGTTATCTCTAAGTTTAGTCCCATGTTCACATTTGTATTACCTGAATTATCAATTGACGATAGAATTAAACTCTGACATCTCAAAGCTAGGAAAGGCTTCTACGGGCATTCTTGCAAACTCTTTGTTTCATTTTGATTAATTGTTGTCTATATGTTCTTAATTTATTGATGATGACGATGAGGAATAGTAAATGCAGAGGCAGACATGAGTTCACAATCGAAATTTAATTTTATGAAAAACTGTCTCAATATTTCAATCTTAAAATGTTATTCATCTTATGGTCAGTGTCAAAATGGCAGTTGAAATTTAAGTTAAGCTAAATTATAGTTTATGAAAATGTTCAGTAAAATTAAATCGGATTTCCTTGAAAATTCAGCTTAATTAAGGTGGCGCTACAGTCCGGGGTATACCAGGGCCTCAATTAACAAGCTTCTCCAGGTAGCTCGACCCCTAGCTTGGGCCCGGGATGCTTGATACGGCTGATATCATGATACCTATGCCTCTGTACCTTCGACCAATAAGGGTCGTCATAATGTTTAATTAAGTTAGATTAAATTAAGGAATTACAACTAAACAAGGTATTCCCGAATTCCAAATCCGATACGAGAAACTGAACTGGCAAAGATACCGTTCAGACTGCATTCAGAACTTCACGGCACTAACACAATGTTCAACCAGGCAGTAAAACATCATCAGGAAAAGGATTTCAATAAGAGACTCGTAGATATCAAAACTGGCCTTGACACGTTTAAAAAGATCAATGTGATTGTTGGAAGAGCGAATTCAATTCCAGACAACATCCTTCACGGAAAAGAAGTTCCAACAACTTCTGCTGAGAAAGCTGAAGCGTTTGCCTATCACTTTTATGATAGTTTCAAAGACCGCCTTCCCATAAACCTTCCTGACTTTATTGAAGAAGTAGAAACTCGCTTTCAGGAGATATCAGCAACCACCGAAACCGTGACCTTGTTCAACAAGGAAAATCCATCATCAGAACCAACAGTCACAAATGTTTTCACTTCTATCTTCACTGGAAACTCCAAACAAAAAATCAGCAGGAAGCGACAAGATTTCTAATTACGTACTTTAAAACTTACCAAATCTTTCTGTTCTCCTGTTTACTATAATCTTCAACAACAGCCTGAACAACAGCTATATCCCTAGAGCCTGGAAAAAGGCAAAAGTTGTCTCCGTCCCGAAGAAGAACAACCGCGCCAATTTAGAAGGATATCGGCCAATTTCGTTGCTCAGCTGTATAAACAAGATACTGGCGGCGTTGATATTGAAGAAACTCAACGTTTTCAACACTCTTCCCTACATCCACTACTAGGACTCCATACTGATGTTACACTTGGACTCAACAAAAACTAAACCACTATAGCGTGCTTGCTGGACATCGAAAAAGCTTTCGACAGCGTTTGGATAAAAGGATTACTATTCAAACTTTCGGAACTTGGACTTCCTAATCACTTGGTAACAACGACTCCATCACATACGCCACCGCTTTATCACAAGAAATTGCTGCCAGGAGAGTTCAAAAGCACATCAAAAACCAATGGGAATACTATTTTAAATGGGGACTGACGAGCGTTTGCAACACGCTGTGATGCAATCAAATCAAACTAAAGTTTCCAGACAATACTGAAGTAACAGTCAAATCATCAACTACGTACTTGGAATCAACTCTTCCAATAAATTCAAATTCAAAAGACATGCAGACTTGATGTTGAAGAGAGCCAGCTATTCTCCGCACTTGGTCCATCCGCTTCTCAGGAGGCGAAATGGAAGACCAAGTTGCTTGTGTAAAAACGACTTATCTGAACCGTTCTAACCTACGCCTTTCCCATCTGGTTTACTATTTCACCTACAGCAAGCGAAAGAAATTAACAAAGTCTTCCGCTCTTATAGCCATTGCGTACGAAGTAAGAGACCAAGAACAAAAGTCTGCGTGTGTACAACGTTATATCGAATCATTAAATGAACACTCGCGTAAAATAGAATCTCTTCTTAATGAAGTGGTTGATGTTTCAAATGGTCAAATTTCAAACAAAAACAACTTATCAATTCTGGATGAAATTCTGTCTGTCGACGTGACCCCCGCCGCTATTCACTCTACTAGCGCGAACCCAATCCCTGAAACTTCTTCAAGCGAAAATCTCTCTCCTGATGCTATTAACTCCGCTGTTGCGAACCCAACTGCTTCTATTCATCCAAATAAACCGCAACCTAGTACCAACACTTTTGAAAAATGCATTACAAAATTTGGTACCTTGTGGTCTACTACAGAATGGATCCCAAGACTTGATAAAATAAAAAAATCCAATAAATCGTCATTCGTCCTAAGCAACACTCCTTAGAAATGCAAGTTCTGCATGGGTTCAAGCATTCTTGTGAAGAATTATTCAATCCCGGATGTGGAATGTCATCGAATTCTGCCTAAAAAAAATTCAAGGTGTTGATACCTATCAATTACGAGTGACTTTTCCACCGGCCTGGAAAAAAGATTTTCATAAAGAATAACATGACGATGTCAAAATGGGTAAAAAATTCATCCAATGATACATCACGCTCAACACGGAAGACCAACACGTCCAGAAGACCCGCAACAAAAAGCGCCAGCTACATCCCCAAATCTAACCACAACTGGAGTTTCAAAATGGGTGTATTTCCCGATTTTACAAATAATATCTTTAAGAATCTTAATGTAAATGAACCAGAATTTAAAGCTCCCGCAACCTCCCTTAGTGTACCTTCAACCTCTCATAGTGCTTCCGCCCCATCTAAAGTAACAAATCGAGCCTCTTTTAAACTCACTAACACCCCAACACCACCGCCGTCACCGTCTCGATCTCCCTCTCCAACTCTTTCCAACTTCGACATAAGAACAGGAGCTAAATATCCATGCAAAGTCCCTTCTGCACAACATAATTCAGAAAACTCTTTTGACCCTCTTTTACCACCAGTAGTCAAAGTTATCCAGCTAACCGCAGATTCCACTGAATGTCGCTATGCTCTATCTAGGCTCAGAGACAAAAAGATATATGAAAATGTCCGCATTTTCCTGGCCTTTCTGCACGATAAGTCAGACTCTGTTTCTTACGAAGGGAAAACAAGAACAAGCGTTTTGGTCTCCATCCAACAGGAAGGTCTCCCTTCAGAATTTTCTAAGCTCATGAAAATTTTCATCAAATATCATGACAATTTTAGCTTACCACCACAAAAAGTAAAAGATGGTCTGGATACCTTCCGTCAATACTTACAGGCTAAACGAATATCGCACCTGCAACGCAACCGAAATGATCACAACCGCTTTTTTCGTTCCTAACTTAAACTCCATTCAAACAAGACAACACCCTCCCTCTAACTATCTATTACCAAAATGTAAGAGCTCTTCGATCCAAAACCAACTCAGTCTTAAGTCAATCGCACTCCCTCCCTTTCGATGTCTACGCTCTAACTGAAACTAACCTGACTCCCAGTATCAACAACCAAGAGTTGTTTCCCTCATCTTTTAATGTCTATCGAGATGATGATCGGTCCTCCGTTGGCTTTTCCTGCAGAGGAGTCCTTATCGCGATCAAAAATACACTTTACTCATCCCTTTTCTCAATCCCAAGCACGTCTGAAGTTGATTTTGTTTCGGTTAAAATAAAACTTCATAAAACGTCTGTTTATCTTATGTGTTTCTACATAGGTACTGCCTTCCCAACCTCTACAAACATATGAAATTGCTGTTCGCGCGATCGATCATTATAATAAAGCATTGCGATCCCCTAGATGAAGTTGTAATCTGTGGCGATTGCAACCTTCCTAACCTTAAATGGTCTGTGTCGGCGTTCTAAATAATATGGACCGACAACTTGACCTTATTTTCTCAACGGACCCAGATAATTCATTAGTCACTCTCTGCCCCCAAATTCTTACAGCTATTGATAATTATCATCCTCCCTTATTACTAACGTTCTACAATAACTCGTACGTAGAAAGTTTACCCACTTCGCATCCTGTTTTGTATGATTTTCATAAAGCCCAATTCTCTAAAATTAACGATTATGTTAACCGAATTTCTTTTTATTTTGAAAATATGTCTGTTGAAGAAGCCACTAACATTTTTTATAATGAATTACATTATTCAATTTCATTATTTGTCCCTTCGTACCGATGTAGAGTTTCTCCTTCATCACCGTCTTGGTATAATCGTAGACTACGTTCACTGGAAAGGAACAAGCTCTGGGAAATTTTCCTACGCTCTCAGTGCAAAACTGACTACTCAAAGTACCTTGGTGCTTATCTTCAATTCAATTAACAGTACAGTTTTCTCTACCAACAATATTTACATAAAACCCAATCTAATCTTATCAATGATCCCAAATCCTTCTATCAGTTCGTTAATCACAAAAGAAAGTCAGATGGGTACCCATCCTCTTTGTCCTTCAATAATGAAACCTAGAATGATAATCTAACAATAGCTAATTACTTTGCATCATTTTTTAAGGATTTATTCGCCAAGGACTATTTCAATCCAGATTGGACCTATTTTGAGTATCTATCGATTTTTGTCGCTGGGTCCATTCCTAACTGATCGCATTGCTCCCCCGGCCATTGAAAACAAATTATCTCAACTTAATGATGAGTTTACTCCGGGCCCTTATGGTCTTCCTGCCATTTTCCTAAAAAAATGTTCTTCTTCTCTTTCAAATCCTCTATCAAAAATTTTTCATTTATCCTTATCTCAGGGAACATTTCCTTAAATATGGAAAACATCTTTCATAACACCAATTCACAAGAAAGGCCCGAAAGGTGACGTGAAAAACTATCGACCAATTGCTAAACTTTCTCATATCCCAAAAATGTTCGAAAGTATTTTATATGAACTCCTTAGTTTCCGTTGTAGGTCCTTAATTACCCCCAGCACAGCATGGTTTCTTAAAAAGCAGATGCACCACCACAAACCTTGTAGAATTCGTTTCTTACACTCTAAAAGCCTTAGAAAACGGGAATGAAGTTGATATGGTCTCCACTGACTTTAGCAAAGCTTTCGACAAAATTTCTCGCAGCCTCATAGTCTTCAAACTATCTTCTTTAGGTCTTGAACCCCTTTTCCTGCAATGGATTACTTTTTACCTAGAGAATAGTGAACATTGTTTCCGTTTCAGATTTGCGCTTTCCAATCCTATTCTTGCCACTTCTGGTGACTCCCAAGGTAGTCATTTAGGACCGCTCCTCTTTATCCTTACAATTAACGACATTGACATGGTCATTAAACACTGTCAAATATCCCTTTTTGCTGACGACTGCTTAGAGCTTAACATTAGCAAATGCCAGACAATGACCTTTTCACGAAAGCGCATTAAAACAACTCTCCGTCTGTACTATCTTCATAATCAACCCATTCAAATAGTAGAAAAGATAAGGGATCTTGGCTTTTATGTGACCGTGAACTAAAATTTTTATTTCATATTGATGAAATAATCCATAAGGCCAACTCAGCATTAGGTTTTGTAAAAAGATGGTCTAAAGAATTTTCCAACACTTACGTGACCCGATCGCTTTACATAGCGTTTGTCCGACCTTTACTTGAGTATGCGTCTCAAGTTTGGTCTCCATATCAAGATATACACATATCAAGAAAAGAACGACGATTCCTTCGTTTTGCACTTCAATGCCTTCCTTGGGATAATCCTTTGATCTTACCCCCGTATCGTGACCGCCTCCAACTGTTAAACCTTAACTCATTACAGGAACGTAGAGAAATACATAGCTGACATACTTTATATACATCGGCTCCTCTCTTCATCAATAGACTGCTCCTCTCTCTACAACTCAATTTTTTTCAATACTAACACCCGTAACCTTAGAAGCCGTCGCCTTTTCTATTTACTATCACACCACACCTCCTATGGCCCTAATGAACCTCTGACCCGTATGCTCCGCATTGCACTGGACTATACCGTAACCCACTGATGAAGAAATATATTCCAACTAAGAAGCTGCACGAAGTAGCAAAGTTAATACCACTGGACAAGAAGTATGTGCTGCAGCTCTCCGGAAAAATCATCAGGAACTTGGAAGGTCATCCCAACTCAGAAATGCAACAACTCCTCCAGTATGAACTAGAGCCTAGTGACAGATATCTATCTACCTATACACCCGAGCCATCACTGATGATCAATATGAAGAAATCTTCCAAAACGACTACGCACCCTTTTACGAGAAGAACAACAATCAATACCACAGGGGATAGAACGCCTACTCATCAAAATTTACTATACTGCTAATATTAAAAAATCATGAATTAGGTTAAGAAAACATTAATAAATGATATTTAAGTCAAATGGAGAACGTTGGGTCCCTATTGTTGAACCAACATGATTTAATTTAATAATAAGTTAGTTTTAAGTCAAATTGTATATAAAACTAATTGAAAAATATAAAATTCTTAATTTTAAAATAAATCGTGGATGGAACGGATGAAGTTGAAGAATATTTTCGAGAGTTGTGCTAATGTGGATTTCATGACACTTCTTATTGTTTCAATATATATGAAATCAAATCGAAGCTTGTAACTTGCTGTCGCGAAGAGCTAAGGTTTTTGGTACACAGCACAACATCACAGTGGTGTCCCAGGTAATGATAGCGCTGACGAGTTGGCAAGAAAAAGATCAACACTTGATCTTAATCAAGCAGATGCAACAGTTCAAGTCCCACCCTATAATCTTAAACAGGTAATCGAGAGCAAAGTTCTAGCTATAACAAACAAGAGATGGAACTCTCTCGATTACTGTCTTATAACCAGAAAACTATGGCCTATAATTTCAGCAAACAAAAGACTGACGTTATCATCCAACTGAGTAAAAAGTCTCTTTCTCTTCTCGTGAGCATCATCACGGGTCGCAACAAACTCGGTTACCACAAGAAAAAGATGAAACTCAGTATAGGCGACTTATGCAGAGGTTGCGGTCACGAGGAGATACATGAAGACACTCCTCACTACCTGATGTGTCACTGCCCTGCGCTATATCATCGGCGAAACAGACACCTAGGGAGACACTTCTTTAGCCACTTGGAGGAGCTCTCTGACATTCCCATCAAAATCATGTTAAAATTCGTTAACGATACCGAATGGCTTGAGAATTCCTAAACTCTGAAAATCGCCTTTAACTACAGTACGATAGAGTAGTGTACGAACAAAAACAACTTAACGATGCGCGTGTTCCTTGTAGCACCAACAGAAAATGAACACCTCGCCTATACACATGCGATTGCCACTCCTACGTTGAACATGAGCATCAGTGGGTCTATCTAAGATTGGTAAAATCCTCATTGGTATAGAAACAGCCTCTTCTACTTAATCAGCGATTACTGACCAAACAAACGAACATATACACCAAACACTGACATATCAAACTCATCTACCAGACGTTGCAAGGAGCCACATGCTCCTGGTGGGAGGGATGATTTCTTAAGCGAGGTTAACGGAAAGGAATACGCCCTAGGAAGTCGTCTACCTCTCCTTAGCCAGGTTACTATGTGACGACAAAAATGTCTTCAATGATTTAGAAGAACCTTTTGACATTTCAGGCTATATAGCTTGCTGTAACCCATCTACACACTTAACGGGCTTGGTCGATATAAGATTATCATAGGTTTCAGTACAAGGGGTCACAAACCCTAGGATTTACATTGATCTAAGTGTGACGGTAACAAGATCAACTATCAGCCCACTAGCCTAACCTAACCTAATATATGTTGGGAGCAAACATTCATCAAAATATATATAAATAAAATAAATATAATATTACTGCATTAATCCAATGAATGTTAAAAGGCTATTGTTTTGCTTTTACAGTTTGGCTTACGATACGATCTGATTTGAAACCAAGTTACTGTACCGTCAACATTTTACTGCTCTAATTTTAATTCTTGGGAAATCGATATTAAATGTCAAATACTTTAAGGGGGATCTCCTTCTCTTTTTTCAATGTCCTTGAAGTAACGAACCATAATCATTAATGAAGTCCAACTCCTATGATTTAAAATTTAAAAAAATTGTATAACTGTATAACTGTATATACGTGACCTAGAAAATCCCTAAAATTAATACTATTAATATACTATTTTGTCTCAAGGATGTGTTTCAATAGCACGAACATGTTAATCGTATTCGTACATGTAGTCAGAACATTATTGTCTGCCGCTGGCCTGCCTGAAGATTCTGAAAGTGATTTTCCTCGAACAGTTATTGTATGTTAATTTTTGAAGATAAAAAAATATTTAAAATGCAAAGTGGTAAACAAAAAAACATAAAATGTGTAAAGGTCCACGTATACATGAATAGCTATGTAAAATATATAGTGAAAATTGCTCTCATTGGCATAATTTGTCCTTCTAATTTATTTTTCAACATTTGAGTATTTTGTTTGAAACAAATTGCTCGGATTGCAAAAAGTCTTTTCATTTGTTTTGAATCTGAAACATTTTGATACAGTTAATCTTAACAGTTTTCCTCGTGGATTCATCTATGCAGTATGCTATATAGCAAGCAAGTGAAACACAATAAGGATGATTGTTTTTCTAGTTTAGAAACAAATGTTATTCATAAATTCAATACTTGAAAAAAACACACGAGTCACAAGTTCCTTGTAATCTGTAATGTATACAAAGTCAAACTTTGTTCGATAAAACTACCCCTGTATTGGCATGGGGATTAGTGGATTGTATGTTATTTAAGCAAAAGGGGTTGATTTAAGAAATGTAAGGGGAATTTCACAGGGGAATAATGTTAAGTGAGTGCAAATTTTATTAACAGATTCCGAATTGCCTTCTTTCCTTATGAAGATATATTTTTAATGAGCACATTCTGGAACATAACAACTGTTATTAAACGAAGGAGAAGATTTTTTGTGGAACTTAAAGTAAAATGTTTATAGAATTTGTACATGTATCTTAAAGTTCTTTTAATTTAAAGGAATAACTACCCTATTGACATTCATGTCCCTTGAATACATCAAATATTTATATTCGATTTAAAAATCAAATGCAATGATTCACATGTACATATGTATATATTATGTGATTTTACCCATTTGATTCAAGGCTTTATGTATGCATGGTTATAATGACATTGAAGATGTAAGGTTTTGTTTTATTAATAATTTTTTAATAGAGTCAAAAGAACCTTCACTACATAATGAACACTGATTGTATTAAGGTAAGAAGCAAGTATTTTTCAGAAGATGAACTTATAGTATTACCGTTACATGGTTGATTCACCAAGAACAAATATTTTTTGAGGAGACACTTGTTTAATTACAACATAAATTTATATTTATATCATTAATGAGCCCATGTAAGCCACTATTTGGAAAATAAGTTCATGTGCAAAATACATGAAATAATATCATTTCATAAGATTAGAAGCAGTCATTAACTTTTTTTTTTTTTTTTTTTATAATCTACCCGCGCTCAAGGGATTATGATTACCCTTTAAATGTTTCAACACAGCGCGGGCGTGAAGTTGATGAAGAGAAAGAAGGATAGGAAAGATGTGTGGCACGATGTTCTGAGACTGAAGGTTGTTGTCTCAGATATTTAATCTCCAGGGATGGCGGCTGAACTAAAGCGGAGAAATGCCGTGTCTTATTTCTATGTCACTTATAATTCACATTATTTTTTTATTCGTAGTCATCCTTGTTGGGCATACTAGTTTAACTCAATAACATGTTGTTAGTGTTATGCCTGAACAACATGCAACGAGTAAACCAGCAACCCATTGATGACAATTTTTAGCAGGTTTTTTTTTTTTAATGGAATTAAAGCGACATAGACGACACGGCAGGGATCGAACCTGTGATCATGAGGTTGCCAGGCGAGCACACATCCATCGCGCCACGGCCACCCCCAACTTTGATTGGGATGTAATTAAGTCGTTGTCGGTAAAGAGGTTAGGATTTACAGAACATGGCAAATAGTAACGTATAGTGCCAGCTTAATATATGTTCAGTTGGGCCATCTAGTGGTTTCTTTTTAAATCAAAGGTTATTTTGATACTGACAGCTGTTTCCAACTCGAAATCTTAACAGAAAGTCAGTATCATACCGCGGAACGAAATAAGTCGCTTTATGCTTGAACAACGTTGGGAGATATTGAAAACTAATTTCCAAAGTGAGTGCTGTGTAGCCGAAAAAGTGCATTTTTTGAAAAAAAGTTTTGACCGAAATGAAGCACCCACCGCGTCTGCTGTACGCAAGTTTGTGCAGAAAGTTGGTGAGACTAGGTATGCTAGAGGACAACACTAATTTCACGCACTAGTCTGAGGAGAATTCTGCACAAAGATCTCGGATTATTTGCTTATAAGGTCAAATTGATTCAGCAATTGAAGGCGCATGACCATCTGCTTGAACACCGTTGTGTTCCATAATTAATGGGAATATATGTTCTTGCTAATAAGGCCATAATACATAGAAAAATTTTAATTTTTTTTAAGAACTACGTCAACTATAGAAGACTGGATATTGAGAAACTCCAGAGGGACATAGAAGACAACGTCTCAATACATCAATACAATTGACAGTGCCTTCGACCGACTGGAGTCAGCTATCATCAATGCGATTGAAGCTCAAAAAGTGCCCAAGACGTCGAAAGATAGGTACGAACACCTCCCGTAGTATGTGCGGAATCTCTATGCCCACAGACAAAGGTTAAGGAAACGGCTTCAAAGAATACACCAAAGAGCGCTCAACACAACCAACAACGACTACCAGGCAGTAAAAAGCGAACTCCAATGTGTAAACATAATGTTTCGGAGCTCGATCCAACACCACAACAGCATGCGATTCTAGAAGAGACTACAGGCCATAAAACCAGGACCAAACGCATTCACCAAAATAAGCAACTGTCTAGGGAAAATCCAACCAATGCCCGACGTCATCGTCAACAACAGCATTGAGGTGACAACAATAGCTGACAAAGTAGAAGTTTTCGCGAATCACTTCGAGGAAAACTTCACACCTAGCCTATCAACGGACCCTGTGTTCCTGGATGAAATCAGGACATCCGTCCAGTTGACTTTGCAGCCAAATTTCGAAGGAGTGGAGTATGACGACCATCTTCCAGCTAGTTGGCCAATGGACAACCACCAACTATGCCAACCAGAGGAAATTGCGGAAATCATCGTCAATTCCAGACCAAAGAAGTTAACAGGGCCGGATGGATTCTCCAACTACATCATCAAATGGCTTCCACATGCAGTGATGATACTACTCACAATCATCATAAACAACTGCGTCAACAACTGCTACTTCCCTCATAAGTGGAAAACGGCAAAAATCGTGGCAATCCCGAAGAAAGGCGTTAAAAACCTGGTTTCCATTCCAACTATAGGCTTATATCCCTCTTCAACAATATCAGCAAAATTCTGGAAGAAGTCATACTAAGGAGGCTCAAGAAGTACTGCAATGAAAACAACATCATCTAGACATGCAGTTTGGCTTTTGGGAAGGGCATTCAACACTGCATCTCTGTTACTAAAGTTTCAGTCTGACGTCTCCTCAGCACTCAACAGCCATCGTGCCACCGTAGGATGCTTTCTGGATGTCAAGAAAGCGCTTAGAGAATTTTTTTCGCTCTATAATGAATCACCAAGCACGGAGATATTCCATAGGCACCTAGGTCAATGAAATTTAAACCGTGGAATGAATTGGCTGAACGCTCTATTATGGAATCTATCCAATAAATGAAGAGAAGTTTGCACGGGCGGCGCGTGAGTTATTCAGAATAATAGAATCTGTTTTTGTTTTGTTTTTGTTTTTTGATCAATTTTTACTAAAATTAATCTTAAAGCTAGACAAAAATTCATGAAAACTAGACTACTTATTAATATTTATCTTAGTACAACTAACTTACTGGCCCTTTGGAGGTGCTCTAAGTTAAACAAAGTATATCTTAATTTTAATATCTTTCGGTCTAAAAACTATTTAAATATAATATAATTATTCAATTAATTATCTTAAAGACACCATTCAGTTTCGCCTGTAATAAAACGAAACGGCATTAAATGTCTATTATTCGATATGCATTTTCTCGAATTACAAATTATATAATTTCAATTAAAGCTCAACTCCAAGGCTCATCAGTTAGATGCTGCCGTACCCTTCTAAGACGCAAATATTGGTCGATGCTTACCGACTCTTATAAAATTTACAGCATTAATAGACTGTGAATTTTATTTTTCTAGGGGAAATTAATTAAATTCAGACACCTAGAACAATAATGTCCGTGGTCAGACTATTAAATCAATGAAGATAAGTTTAAGTGGAGTGATTGAATTAAATTTAATTCAATTTAATTCAATCATTCCACTTAAATTTAATTGAATTAAATTCAATTACTCCACTTAAACCGAAATAATTTTCATATCTTCAAATTATATAACTTTCTTATGATTCAACTGAAAGTTCAAGTGACTTCAACTCCAAGGTGCGTTTCGCCCAGGTAGGTACTTCTGTTTCATTTAATTTTTCTGTACTTCACTTTATTCTTTTTATAACTTAATTAAAGTCATCGTGACCTTTATGACAATCTGTCATGATGATATTTTCATATTCTTCTTTCTCTCTCTCTCTCTCTCGGTTTTGGGATGCTTACACACCTTACATGTAGGTATGCTAAATTTTATGGAACAAATGTAAAAAAAAAATCTATCTTATTTTGTTTATATGTACATATGTACGTATAAAACTTATAAACTAACCCAAAACTACTTAGAGTTACGGAAAACTATAACATAAGAAACTATAAAATCCATTTAACCAAGAACGTAGCCATTTTTGTAAGAACCACCAACATCATTAAATCCACTGTGTGGGTTCTTAGGCACCAACCTGAAACTCACTCATAATGCATTCACTGAGATCTTCAAAACGAATTTCCACTTAAACAATTTTTAACTTAATAAACACAAACCTTAATCTAATGCAAATTTGATAACGAATATAATGTGCATCATCTTCTTGGAAAAAATATTATGAAACCTTAAATCCATCTGAACTTTAACCTCACTATTCATAAAATCCGCATTAAATTCCCTGGTACTTGAATTTAAAATGATAAAACGAAACATATAAACGATTAAGGCTAATCTCAGACATTCAAAACAATACAGACAGCTTTATCTCTTTCTCTTGACCCAATTTTGGGAATTTTCAACTCCAGTATAGGTATGAAATTGCAATTGCAAATTGTCTTGAATGCTGTGGAGTGGAATCCCGGTCAATGCGCAATGAAGACTATGTAAACTATTTTGAAACTTCAAACAAACTTGAATAACGATAGCTTGATATTTTTTTTTTTCCTTTTCAACTTCAGACAAAACTGTGTTGGACTTTTTTTTAGACATAATTGCAAGAAGCACTTGAACAATATTTTTGGGTAAAAATTGTTATTTGGGGTTAAAAATGTTTGTATAATGAGAAATGAGGTATTCTATGACTTAGACAATTAGGTACTCTACTATTTAGACTTAAGTAACAGAAAAAATAAAATTCGTTGCATTGTTGATACAAAATAAACAGAAAAGGTGTTTTTCGGTTAATTTCTCCATGACGAAGGTTCAAGACTGATTCCCAGCCGCTGCTACCTAAAAACAACTAAAATGTTTTTCTTTTCTGCATTACTGTCTCTTCTCAGGCAGTCAAAAAGTCTCCCAGAGTATCTTTTGTGATAAAAAATGCTTCCCATCTTAGACGGTTCATTCCGACAACATTCACTTGTCTTAAACTTAACTTTAAAAATATGAAATACAACGCATTCAAATACTCGTATAGTTTTAATGATGTTGGTTTTATTGTATTTAACGGACAGGTTAAAACCCTTATTCAAAACAAAAACTTTTGTCCCAAGATTAATCCGGGTAATTGCTGGTCAAAAATTACAAAATTTAGTGTGATTGACATAATAAGTACCGAACTAACAAATAAAACCAATATCTCAACGAACAGTGGAACCAGTCTTTACATCGTTTTCGAGAGAGTAATATTATTGCACTTGATATTTCAAAAGCATTTGATAGAGTTTGGCATAAAGCTCTCTTATCGTAAATGCGTGCTTTTGGTATTGATGAATTTCTTCTTCAATGGATTAGAAATTACCTTCCAGGCCGCTCAATACAAATCGTATTGGATGCTCCCAAATCTGAAACTCATAAAATATAAGCTGGGGTATCCGAGGGCTCCGTTTTATCTCCGACACTATTTCTTATGTTCATAAATGATCTTTGGTCTGAAACTTCTTATCCACTTAATTATTTCGCTGAGGACAGTACCCACAGCTTTTCATATTCGTTTTTAGATTCACATCCTTGCCCTTCGGATGTGGACTTTCAACGACGGCATTTATGATACCCCCTTATTACGGCTGGCGAGTCGAACAAATAAACATGTGAGTGTGAGAAATTATTATTACGGTTGGCGAATCGAGAACATTTGATTCGCAAACCGTAATAGGGGGATAAACTCATTAAATTCTGACCGTGCAGAATTTAAGGTTTCGAAAATTCAATGCTGTTTATTGTCGCTAGCGTGACCCTCCCTCTCTCACTATTTTTATGGGTGGCACTTGCATCGAGAAGAGACTGAACAGCTTTCAGTTCTAGGTATGTGCATCACAGACCATCTAAGTGTGGAGTGATCACATATTTGACTTCGACAAAAACGCTGCTAAGTGTTTAGGTTTCCTCCGCCGATGTAAGAAGTTTTTTACCCTATCTGATCTGGTTGTTATATATGTACATATAAAGCCTTCTGAACTCGAGTACAATTTCCATATCTGGGCAGGTGCTCCAAAAAACCACTTGAGTTTCTTGGACAGAATTCAAAAGGGAGCTCTGAAAGTGATAGACAACCGTTGTCTTACTGAAACATTTGTAGATATCTCTCGAGTACCGCCGCAATATTTCGTGTCTATCATTATTTTCCCGCTATTTTCATAAACATTGCTCTAGTGAAATAGCCAGTGGAATTCCCCCCTCAAACGATTCCAAGCCAAGTCCGAACGTCTTAGATAAGTAAAAATAAGGGTCAATAACTCCTCGGGCTTGATCTCCCCTCCACACTCTGGTTTTTAGAGAATTTTGAAACTTCAAACAAACTTGAATAACGATGGCTTGATATTTTTTTTCTTTTCAACTTCAGACAAAACTGTGTTGGGCTTTTTTTTAGACATAATTGCAAGAAGCACTTCAACAATTTTTTGGGTAAAAATTATTATTTGGGGTTAAAAATGTTTGTATAATAACAAATTAGGTATTATATGATTTAGACAATTAGGTACTCTATTATTTAGACTTAGGTATAGGTAACAGAAATAACAAAATTCGTTGCATTGTTATGAAGCTGAAGATCGCTGCAAGTTTGGACCCTTATAACTTTGGATCAACTAATCGTAGGTAAAAAAACGGTACATGAAAAAATTAGAATTTCCAAATTCGGATATTGCCCCTAGAAAAATGTCCGCCCAACATTTTGGCGTTCAAAATGTTCCCAAATGAAAAAATAGATTCAGATGCAGCGATCTTCAGCTTCATGCATTGTTGATCCAAAATAAACAGAAAAGGTGTTTTTCGGTTAATTTCTGTATGACGAAGGTTCAAGATTGATTCCCAGCCGCTGCTACCTAAAAACAAACAAAATGTTTTTTTTTTTTTCTGCATTACTGCCTCTTCTCAGAAGTCAGAAAATCTCCCTCTTTTGTGATAAAAAAAAATGCGTCCCATCCTAGACGGTTCATTCCGACAACACTCAATTGTCTTTAACTTAACTTTAAAATGATATACAACGCATTCAAATATTCATATAGTTTTAATGATGTTGGTTTTAGCGTATTTAGAGGATCTCAGCCGCTGCAAGAAAGTTTTTTTCAGGGTTGTACTACCTCTTGCGAGAAATTGACGAATTCTCCATGAGTATCTCTTATCATGGAAAGTGCTGCTCATTAGCCGTTCGGAATCGGCAGAAAATTGTAGGTCACCTCCGTTCCTGGTAACACGCACACAGGAATGGTTGAGAGTTGTAAGTCACTAGGTCCCGGTTCACTCCGAGCTGTTGCACCACCAAATTTATTTATTTATAGAGGATAAGTTAACACTCTAATTCAATATAAAAACTTTTCTTCGAAAATTTATTAAAATTAATTGCGTATTGACAAGGTGCTCAAAGTCAACTGATGAGTCCATGTGAGAAACGAAACGCCAATTTTGTGGACTAAAGGCCGAAAAAAGCTACGAGTATTTTGAATCAATAATTCAACAAGTCCAATAATAGTGCTAAGTCTTCTTTTTGGTTGATTTATATCAGTAGTATATAGAGTTTATATTATAAAAACCTTCATAAACAATGATCATAAACAGTATTCCAATGAAAAAGCCAGTTACATTCATCCCTTTTAGCAATTCAGCCGTAATACTCGCACTTCAGGGAATGCCCATCAGTCAATAACTCCTCGGGCTTGATCTCCACTCCACACTCTCGTTTTTGGACAATGCAAATGTTTTTGATGGCTTTTCTTAGGATTGTGTTGGCACCAATATCTCATGTCCTCTAAGATCAGCAATTAAGAGTCTTTAAATAAGGAATGCTCATTTTTGGTCACAAAGAGAGATGTCATTCTTGGATTTTCTTTTTTGGATCAATCCATCGTAAGCTTCCTGAAAATTTGAGAAGCTAGTCGTATTTGAATGCTATTTCAATAAATGCCTTTTTGTTTTTTTTTTTTTAATTTTGGTGGTCAACACAACATATTTCCAGGTTATAACAGATTTTCAAACCAATAGAATGCTATTTTAATTTACATAGAATCAAAAGTAAATCTCTACTCCGGAATAGGTTTTTGAATGAATTATTAAAGTGGACATCTAAAAGATTTAATCTACCTACATTAATTTCAAAAAATTGGTCCCTGTAAGGCCCTTGGCAACTTGTAGCTTCTAAATTCTAATGATACGTTCAGACTAGACAGAAACAACATTCCTACAGATCAGATCAGTATAGCTTCTGAATGGGAACAAATTTGACGTTTGGTTGGCTATTTTAAAATTCTTTAAAGAATTGGCTTTTTATTTAAAAAGGATTTTAAGTATATTAAATTTAAAAATCAAAGCAATTGACTGAACCATACCATTTTTAAAGGTTGTCTTAAATTTGGTTGTGTTTTATCATTAAGAGAACAGAACACAAAATAAAACGAATAATTTACAAGTTGAACAAATTTTGTGTTGCAAAGTAAAGGATACTTTCACAAACTTCTCTCATTATATCTGATGCTCTTTTTATTTCACTCAATCTCACATAAATTTATATCTTAAAAGGAAACGCATGGGGACTTATTTCTATTATATTGTGAACCAGAACTTTAACAATACTGATGAAATGGTACCGCCTAGTTCTTTTTTCTGTTCTCAAAAGCATGTAATAAAAAAAAATGAAAACTGGACGACAACGAGGACGACGACAGTATAATGACAAAATAGCCAACGTCTATGTTTATCACAGCATGAAGTAGAATCCCTAAGAATAATAATGCTATGTTGTTGTTCTATACCCCCAAGGAGTTCAAAATTTCTCATCTAATAGTGCAATATCCGCTTTCAACAACATCCTACAAGTACACAGGAAAATGCATGAGAGAGACAGTGTGTGAGACAAGGATTTTAATGAGGAGGTACACAAAGATTGTACATGCAATCGGTCAGTGTCATATTGAGGTCAATTCTACATGTATGTTGAAAAAAAATAGAAGAATATGAACTTATATCTTGTGAGCTAGCAGAAAGGTTTTGAGAGTTTACAAAGGCATGCCTGCAACGAAACAGAAATTAATTGAACTTTGTTTTAGAAAGTGGTTAAAGTCTTTCCAGCGTAGAGTTTTGCTTTATAAATATTAAAAAAAAAAAGAATTTTTGAAGCTCTCTTGTTTATTTTACTACCCGCAAAACCCGCTTCAAGCTCGCTTTAATACCTCATATAAACGTACATAGTAAATGTCCAAATCGTCTGACAATAAATAAAGTTGTATGTTACTTGACAATTTCTTTGTCAGTCATCTCTCTACCATACAAAATTTAATCTCCTCCTAAATCCCATTGAAATCTTCTAGCTAGCAGTGATTTATCAAATCAAACAAGCTTTATTTTGTAGAACATCCCCTCTTAAACGTCATTTTTTGACATTATTAATAATATCTACAAAAAAATATGTCTTTAAATTTTGTTTGCGACTGCGTGAATGCCGAATAAATAAAATGTAAGTATAGAAAATTTGGTTATTTTCACATTTAATATAAAAGTAACAAACTTGCAGAAAATGGAAACTCAAATAAAAAAACCAAGGAAAACTTGGGAGTCCGATGACGAGGAGTTGTTGGTGGAAGTCTGAGACGATAAGCTGAGTGAGTTGCTCTGCCAGAGAAAAAACTCGCACGTCTATAAGGAGATGGCAAAAATAATGGGAGACAAATATACTCCCGAAGAAATAAAAATAAAGATTCATAATCTTTCCAATCGATACAGGTAAGTACCTTGTTTAATGCAGATACTTATGTAGTTATGTACATACATACATTTATGTAGGTACATATATACTAAAATTTTTGTATTGTACAGACAAGAAAAAAAAACAAGTCGGACCTTCAGGAGGGTCTCCCTCGCCATGGGGTCTTTATTATAAGATCCACCAACTACTATAGGGGGCCTTCGGATCAACAACTTGGATGAGGCCATAGAAGACAATATAATGAGTAACATAAGATTTATTATTTAAAAAAAAATTTATTAATTATAATTGTTTATAATTTCAGAACCGCTCTGCACACCGCCTTCTCTAGTTGATCCGAGTATGTCTTCTTCTGCGCCACCAACCGCATCGTCAAGAGCTAGCTCTCCCATCCCATCGTCCTCTACGTGCTCAACAGCTGCAAAAAAAAGAAAACGGGTTACCACTATTAGAGGAATGGAAGAAATTAAAAAAAGCCGAAGAAATAATTATTGAAAATTTTAAGATTATGCATTAGAGATTAGAATGATGCAAGGATAATTTAGGTAGAAGAGAAATGAAATGAAATCCTCGAAAAATATTGAATCTTATTCATAAAAAATAATATTTGTTTATTTTTTTGTTTGTGCTTTAATTTGTATCACCTGTGCAGGGACGGGTTAGAATATTCCTGCAGCGCCTCCCCGCTTGTCGTATAAGGCGACTAAAGGAGTAAATACATCTAGGCCACAAACAGCAAGGTGAACCTAGCGACACGTAACACCTATAAACTTTCCCAAAAGTGTGCATGCCAGTCCCTGGGTTGGCACGACTGGAGATCACCGGTGCCGTAAAAGAGAGATCAAATACAAAACTGGAGCATGCACACGTCGATACTTACAACGGATTTTGTGGATTCAAGCATTATGGAAGTACTCGTCCAAAATGACACTACCCCGCCAGGCACTACCATTGTTACACATGGTACTGATCCTGGACCGAGCAGCAATGTTCGGGTCAGAGCTAGACGGATTCCGGGGGCTAGCAAAGTAATGCCGCAGATTATACAAAATCTGAGAGTTGCGAGTTGGAACGTTGGCAGTATGACAGGTCGAAGCTTCGAGTTGGAAGAGATGATGAAAAGAAGGCGAGTGGACATCTTAAGTGTTCAAGAAACAAAATGGCGAAACACGGGAAACAGGGCCCGTTTCTTGGATACGAGGACAAAAAACTATAAGATGTTCTACTATGGAACGGAAAAGGGTAAAAACGGAATCGGAATCATCCTTGCAAAACATCTATTAGGCAGCGTATTGACCATTTCGAAATCCAGCGACCGTTTGATGTCCCTTAAATTGGTGATTAAAGGAAAGTTGTGGAATATTGTCACTGTATATGCTCCCCAAATTGGATGTGAGCAGGTACAAAAAGATGCATTTTGGCTAGACTTTCACAATCTACTTAAGGACATCCCAAAGGAAGAGTTTTTGTTCGTGGGCGGAGATTTGAACGGACATGTCGGGAAGACAAACGAAGACTATGAAGATTGCCATGGAGGCCTCGGATACGGCACCAGGAACCCTCCTGGTGAAGACATCCTGAGCATGTGCAAAACATACGGTCTTATCGTGCTAAATACCATGTTCGTCAAACAAAGCCGACACCTGGTCACTTACAGCAGTGGTGGAAATGAAACCCAGATTGATTACCATTTGGTATCTAGTTTCATGAAACCCCGGGTAAAAGATTGCAAAGTGATACTAGGAGAAGCGATCGCCCACCAACACCGTCTCCTACTGACGGAATTTTTTATGGAGACAGTGAACGACAACAAACATACAAAAACTTTTGGGAAGATCAAATGGTATAATCTGGATAAGGAAAAAGGCGAAGCTTTTATTTCGAATATGCAAAACTTTCTGTATAACAACACCGATATAGTTCGAAATGAAGAGAGTACAGCACAAAGTATGTGGGATCTCCTACAGAGAACTTGCAAAGAAAAAGCCAAAACACTGTTAGGGGTTTCAAAAGGACACAACCAACAAGGCAAAGAAACATGGTGGTGGAATGATGAAGCTAAATCAGTTATAAGTAAAAAGAAAATGGCTTTCAAGGCTTGGTCGAAGTGCCCCTCTAATGATACAGAGCAAAAGTCACGCCTCGAAGTGGAATATAGAAACTGCAAGAAAGAAGCGAAGAAGAAGTGCGCCCAAATTCAAGCAAAGAATACAGAAAACCTGTATCGGGAGCTGGATGAAATTTCTACCCCGACAGCTGGTGCTATTCAAGAGCTACGGCAAAACACGAATAAGGGCGCAACTATCTTCAAAATAGCCGCTCAAAGAAGAAGAAATGCCCAGGAGATTTGTTCGCCAAAGTTCATTAACAATGCTCAAGGCCAACTTCTTGTGGAAGACAACGAAATTCTTCACAGGTGGCGACAGTATTGTGACGGACTTCTAAACGAACAATTTCCAAGGCTATACTTTCCAATAGCTTCACCTAACTTAAGCGAAGTATCCGACGTCACAGTCGAAGAAGTTAGTGAGGCGGTAAAATACTCCAAAAAGGGAAAAGCTGTTGGCCCAGACGAAATACCCTCAGAGTTTTGGAAAAAGATGGGAGACATCGGGTTTAGATGGCTCATGATTCTTGTCTCCAAACTTATACGAGGTGATCGCATGCCTAATCAATGGAGGGAAAGTTACCTTCTTCCAATTTATAAAGGAAAGGGTGATACTCGAAGCTGTGATAATTACCGTTAGATTAAGCTGATGTCACACACCATGAAGATCGTTGAGCGAGTCTTGGGTAGCCGACTGCGAAAAATAATTAGGCTATCTGATGACCAGTGCGGGTTTGTCGGGGGTAAGTCAACCACGGATGCAATCCAGAGTATAAGAATAATTATGGAAAAACATCGGGATTCTTTGGAGGATTTGCATGTCGTATTGGTTGATTTTGAAAAAGCATTCGATCGGCAACCACGAGATCTAATATGGGTGGCCCTCAGGCAACGAGGAGTTCCAGAAACCTATGTGCGGATAATTATGGACATGTATGATGGAGCAGTTACTAAAGTAAGATGCGCAGCTGGAGTCACCGAAGAATTCGAAATCACAGTAGGTGTACACCAGGGAAGTGTCTTGAGTCCCCTGCTCTTTATTACAGTTCTTGATTACCTGCTTGAAGGCAAAGTGACGGATCCAAAAGTACATCAGTTATTCTTTGCTGACGATGGAGCCATCATAAGTGAAGACCCGATATCCCTACAACGAGCACTTGACGTATGGGTGGATGTTCTAGAAGGAAGTGGGTACCGCATAAGCGCGAAAAAGACAGAATACCTATGCTGCCCATTTTCTGATCCACACAGGCCTACTCCAGACATTTATTTGAATGGAGTAGTGCTTCCCAAGTGTGAAAAGTTTAAATATCTGGGGTCTATGATAAATAACGAAGCTACTTGCGATGACGATATCAATCATCGCGTAAGCGTAGGGTGGATGAAGTGGCGGGAAAATTCTGCTATCTTCTGTGACCGAAAAATGCCCCCTAAGCTGAAAGGAAAGCTCTACACTTCAGTTGTGCGTCCAGCACTTACATACGGTTCACAATGTTGGACAATGTACAAAAAGTATGAGAGTAAGCTTACGGCAGCTGAGATGAAGATGCTTCGTATGACAGCAGGAGTTACAAAGCTTGATCGAATTAGAAGTACGAAGATCCGAGGAAGCCTTCATGTTAAGAATACCATTTCCCAAAAAATTGAACACGACCGACTCAGTTGGTATTGCCATGTTCAAAGGAGAGATCCTGAGAACCCCGTCAAAAAGGCAATATCATACAACGTTCCAATTCGAAATAAAAAGAAAGGTAGGCCTAAACACTCCTGGTACAAACAAATGCAAAAACACCAGCATTCAGTTGGCCTCAGAAATGGAACAATACAAAACCGGGAGGCTTGCCGCCGATTTCTGAGGTCAACCCGGCGAACCCCACAGGCGGATCACTAGTGTGAAGCAGATACGTGGGAGAGTTATGATCCCCTCGACATCGAGATCATAACAGCGCCGAAGAAAAGGAAGAAGAAGTGCTTTAATTTGTATGTTATTGTTTTTGTTATACTGTTTATGTTATGTTTTCTTGTGCTTTAATATTTAAGTTATTGTTTTTTTTTGTGATACTGGTTACGTTATGTTCCTTTGTGCTTTCATTTTTAAGTTATTTCTTTTTATGCTATTATTTATGTTATGTTTTTATTACGTGAAGGTCCAGTTGTATACTTTTGAATTTTTTAGTATATAACTGGTTTGATATAAATTAAAATTTTTTTTAAATAAAATATATGAATTTTTAACTGCTGAAATCTTTGAGTAACTGGAATTAGTATTCTGTTATTTAAATGAAAAGATTTTTCGCCTCATGTGAAGTATTAAAATTGGTGAAAGTAATTGAGGTACTTTTCAGCACAAATGAAAATCCTCTTCATTTAAATGGTAAGAATGAAAATCTGTATGAGAAACAAACACTGGTTGTTCTCTGGCTGGGTTTTCGCTTTCAGCTGAATGTTGAAAAAATCCAATGATTATTAATTTCATCATTATAGACATTAAGAAAATTATGTAGCACGCAACATGATTTTATAATTATGTTTGTGTTTTCAATGTGGTTGTCCATACCTTTTCCTATCCTTCGAAACCTAGCTTTTAAATGTCCGAAAGCATTTTCTACAACTCTTTGAAAGGTAATAGTTTCCTTTATTTGGTCTTCAGTAATTGGGTATCCAGACAAATAGATTGGTGGCAGCACATTCCAGACCTCTTCACAAAATTCTTGTAAAATATTACCAACCGTGCATTTTCCCACCCCAAAGAGATTTGCTACGCTTCGGTATTCTGCTGAAGATCCAAGTGCATATAAAGCTATTGCTACTATCTTTTCAAGTGGTATTGATTTCCTATACGAGTAGTTTGTCTTTTTTTTCAAGGTTTTGCAATTGAGATCATAAAATCGCAAAATTTGTTCGGGACATTCGAAAATTTTCCTTGAAGAATTGGTCATCATTTTTGGCAACATCTACTTCCCAAAAAGTGACTGTACGTGTCTACAAAATTTTTAATTTAATAAAAATTAAGAATCTCGTGGTTCTACTTACTTTTACCCATACTTTTCTTTCATATTGTTTTCTGAAAATGCTTTTTTGTATCGCAAGTTTTTTTTCCTGGCAATCAAAATGTTGAGTACGTACGAGTACCTACTGCCGACGTTTTTTTCGGTAAACATGAATTTTCCTGTCCATAGCAGCAATTATTAACTTCAAATTATTTTGAAGAATGAAATAGTGCAACAGTAATAGTTCTAAGTTAGTCATTTTTGTAAAATATGTAAATTTATTTGTTTCTTTTATTTGCAAATTTAATTTATGTATTCCCTAGTACAATCACGAAATGTATTCTTTTAGTATTGACAAATGTCATTCTGAATGACATCGAAAACGTCAAATTAATCTTTTTTATGGTGAAAACACTTTACGATTAATTTTAAATCTCTTGCCTCAAATCCGGGATTATCTTTTGGTGAAAACGTAGTATAAAATCCGCAAGGTAATATTGCATCGTTTAAAAGCAGTCTTACTATGCATATTTAAGAACGACCCTATATTCTGTTACTCCGTTGAAGTATTTCTTGGCATTATGGTTAGTGCGTTGGACTGTCATCAAGAGGAAAAAATGTGAGAAAGTAACATGTCCTACAAGAGTATCTTTTGTCATGAAACGGTTTATGTTCTCTTCAAGCAGTAATGGCCTCTTATTTATTTAATTATTTTATATAATTCCGGTAAAAAAAACTTAACCGGCCGATTCTCGCACAAAAGTCACAAAAAATGCATGATTTATTTATTTGATATAATGTTTGCTGAAACAGCTATTATTATTTTCATCTACTGAACCACTTTTTTAGAATTGAATTTTAAAAATAAAATACAAAGTTGAAAACTATCATAAATAGAACATTTCAAATTGCTGTTAGGAGGTTGAAAGGTTATGTACGATACGTACAAAAATACATTTGCATTAAAAGACACAGAAAATAGAAATAAAAATAATATAACGAAATATATAGTAGTCGTACAATACAAAACCCCTTACAGATCTAACTGTTTTCGTTTAACAGTTTGTTCGAATGGATGAACATAGTTTTATTCGAATAACAAATCCAACTTCGCATAGAATGAGGCGAACAACTTTTATTGTTATTTTTATTATCATTACAATGGTTCCAACTTTATAGTATATGTTTTTCGTTGCTGTTGTTGTTGTTGTTCTATTCCATCTTGTTATTTGGGTCCTTTTTGGTTCTACCAAAGTCCTTATGCAATACATCTGTTCTACAGAGTACTGTTATGGTGTGCATAATAAACTAGAATGAGTATACACTGTCTTCGTAATGATTATTTTATGGAAACTATTGTGCATCATGAGTTGTTGAATTTCATAAAGTGGTTGCAGAAGCTATGTTTTTGAATTGAAATTCACTCAAGTTGGATGATGGGAAATTCTTTTTTATTTTATTTTGGATGCATCTGTGTGAAGTTATAGGTATGCATTACAAGGAGTCGTTTTATATCAATTAAACGTTCCGATATTGCTCGGTATTTTTATGTTATTGGAAATAATTTTAATATAAGCTGATCAAATTGATTTGATAAATAAATAAATGTGCATAAGTAAATTTGTCGATTATTTCGATTTAATTTGATGTTTGATATTAAGGGTATTCATGTAAACGCGGAAAACCCGAATAAACAACAGAATCGAGATAATTTTATCTCCGCAGAAACGAGCTGTCAAAATTTGGGAAAACTGGGGAAAACTTTCTGCAAAGCTGATAAAATTATCTCATGAATTTGATGCAGAAAGGAAAGAAATAAACCTGATAAGCAAAGAAATTCTCTAAATTTAAACAAAAAGTGGTTTTAAATTAATTTTTGTGAAAAACTATTTGTTTTATTTATATAAGTTGACTATCGTTTAACGAACAGCTGATTATTTCCCACATTTACGCCGGTATTTCTTAGGAGGTGTTCATGCAAATATGTGGCAGAAAATTATATCTTTCTGCAATGCGGAAAATAACATCTTTGCATGAATACCCTTATTGTGTTACTCAATCGAAGGAATAATGCTCTATTGTCAATAAATCCACAGACTACTGTAAATATTTCTGATTGGACAATTCTTTGATGTGTTAGCTCTTCAAATCATTAAGAGCGTTCGGCTGGTAGTCCGATAGGGTATCTAAGATACTTAAGTATCTGAAATCTGATGCGTTGGCGAACGACCAAAACCGGATGGGTAACATTTTTACTGTCAAAGTAAAAACAAATTATTTGCTGGCAAATCTCCTCGGTATCTTCTAATTGATACTGATTTCCATTCTCACTACATATTACTATTATATTTATATTTATATTTATATTTATATTTATATTATTATTATATTTATATGCATTTTATTATTTTTATGCAAGTAGGTATTTTTTTTATTTAAGTATGTATTTGATATTAATATTACTAGTTTAGTCCAAAGAAAACGAGAAAACGACGCGACTCGACCAGGGATGGCCGAATTAACTACATGCCTAATTTACTACAATTTGTTACGTCTGCTACATACGTAGTTAATTCATAAAAAAAAAATATAATAATGAAAACCGAACAATTTTGCACATTTATAATCTTATGAAGGTTTGTAAAAAACTGAAAATAATGAAACAAAAAGATAAATAATTGTAGGAATTATACATGATAAATGGGAAGTTTATTTTTGGAGACAAACAATTTCCTTTGGCATAATCAAATGATATGTATGATGAATATCGAAAACGATGAACTGCTGTAGTTATATTGAAATTTGAAACTGTTTGTTTTTAAGAAGAGCAGCACACATACCGAAAAGGGCTCCAATATGATCATTTTAATTGGAGTAAATCCACCTTCAGCCCTATAATTATGCATCTTTCAACCAGCCATTTTCACTTCGCTTATTTAAAATAAATAAATAATTAAAAATAATAATAAATAATAAATAAATAAATAACTGAACTTTTGATTTCAATATGCAAACTTCAAATGACAGCTGGAAACTTGACGGGTCATTTAACGTTTGAAACTACGTCTGCTACAATTTTTGAAATTAACTACATTTAACTAGATTAACTACATATATTACGTACTACACGTAACAAATGTAGTTATTTCTACAAAGTGACAGTTCGGCCAATCCTGGACTCGACACAAGAAAAAATGGTTGCGTTCGGCCGCGTATCCCAGGGTATCCGGATATGTTTGTGTTGTTGTAATCCTATAGGAAAAATCAGCTGATGAACGAAACAGCTTGTTGCGAGGCAAGAGGAGCGGAGGAGTGTCGGTATTGGGGTTAGGTAGGAAAAAGGAAAGGATAGGAAACTGGAATAGGAATAGGATAGAAAAGGGTAAGAATGTTAAGTTTCGGAGGACGCGGCCTGCTTGCGGTGCACGGCATCAGCTCGTCGGACGGGGGGGGATCTTGCCCCCGAAACTTAACCTCGCCTGCAAACAAATACATAAATCAGGCCAGGTAAACAACACAGGAAAATTTCGGACTAGAAAGAGACGGACGGACTATCGACACACCAAGGGCACTGCGGATGTTGTTGCAGTGAGGCCATTACCCACCCTACCTTAGGAATCTTCGGCCATTTTTAGATTCCCCCAAAATGGTGGATGATCGGCTTCAGATCACGCCATCTTCACCGGAACTCAGCTACCCTAGGCACCCCTGAAAAATGGTCTTCAATATGACATGTTTCGATTCCTCGAAACACAAAAACAACACTCAAATTTCATGAAACACAGCGTATTGAAGTTTATTTAACTATAAAAAAACAAGCAATTAAACATTTTACTTAAAGAAAAGAACAATAATGAAGAACCAAGGTGTCCAAGGCATGTTCCCCGAATCAATTTGGAAATGTACCCTTTCTGGCAACTAAGACGGCGACTTTAAATTTTATATGCGCAAAAAAAAAGAATGCCCTACCTCTAATGAGCTCTTTGGAGGTGGTATAATTTTCTCAAAAAATACTTGATTTCCCTACTACGCAGAAAAAAAACATAAAAACCCGAGGGAAACACCACTTTTCCACTTACAATTAAATTTACTAATTTTTGACACGATTAAAAACAAATTTAACGTCCAACAATTTAAAAAGAAACCAAAACTTCACTTCAACGCTGCTTATAAATATTTTCAAAAAAAAAACAAAATTCTTAATGACTTCAGATAGAGGACAAACACAAACACTTAAATTCAGAAGGATGAATTTCTATTTTTATTTATGCAATTTCTGCTAGGGGTCTTTGTTGTTGTTTTTGGTTCTAACAAGGACTCACTTGTACCGGTCTTATCGAAACCTGGATATTCTCGACCTGGGATTGGAGGTGCTCCGAATGGAATGAGCTTTAGGGCTTCCGCCCAGATTGTTGCACCTTTGCCTCTCTAATGACCTTCGAGTTCACGGCCAATAATCCCATCTGATCACTGTTTAACCGGTGTGAATTCCAGAATAACACAGCAAAAAAAAAGATACGGCGGCCCAGTGCTCGGTTGCTTATCTGGGGCCGCCGAGAATTCACCTAAGAAATTTCTAGTTTCACACACAGTTCAAAAAAAAAACTCCAAGTCTTGACTCACCACTTCGTATAAATTTTTTTTTTTTGTATAGGTATACATCAACTACCCTGATAGGCTGGAATCTTCTTTGCCTTTTCCTTTCTTTTTCCAATTTGTTTCAATATTTCTATATAAAAAAAACACGAACAAAAATTGTAATTGAACACTCGCAAAAAAAATATAAGAAAAACGCACCAAATTTCACTTAAAAAGAATTCACTTTTTCTGTTTATAAATTTACCGGACTAGGGGTACGAAAGTCAACTACACATTAATCGTTTCTTATCAGGAAAACATCACCTGAACGAACACAAGTTACTATCCCTCTCCTAACTGTCAAAACATCAGCCGATCATCATACCCATATGTAATTGGATCGTCCGATAGATCGACGTATGTATGAGTTATTATTCACTCTCCGGTAGTCTGGCTTTTCCATGGGCATGTTCAAGCTCAACGTTCGGACTTTCAAACCGAACTTGAGTTCTATCTTGAAGACATTGATACAATTTACACGACAGGTCGTAACGAGGATTTAATTTCCAAACCAACGAAAACGAAATATAACACCTAAGAACCGCAAAACCAGGAAAAACATGTCAGAAAACAGAAAGTGACAACCATGAACAAGAAACGAAAACAATAAAAAAATAAAAATTGTGTAAAAAAAATGAATTGAAATAATTGTCTCCAAAACTCTCCACGATTCGCAGATCCAAAATCTCCCATAAGATCTCGCTTTGTTGAACACGCCCCACTTGGAAGTTTTTCTGTCTCGTATACATAATTTTTGGCAAATACACGAAGATGGACCCAAACAACAACAACATCAAGAGAATTTTATTTGTAAACAACAAATAGAAGCAAACACCATGGCGGACGTTTCATTTGGTAAGTACCAAAAATAATTTTTCTTTTATCTCGTTATTATTTTAAGTAAATTTATTGCTTAAATGTTTTCAAAAATTGACATTTACTTCTCTCTTTTTGCAGATGCCCTCTACTCGATGGATTTAGCCACCACTAGTCTACAATAAGGGTAAGTAGTTTGCTTACATTTTTTTTCCCAGTGTTTAACATATTTTCTTTTCTACTTCCTAGGTTATTATTACCAATATTTTTGGCCTCACCGGTGGAAAGCTCAAGGCCTAAGCAGGCGTCCGCAACAAAATTTGCTGATTATTTGGATACACTCCAAATAAAAAGTAAAAAAAATAAACTACGGTCGCCTGAAGAAAGTGTACCCAGTGAGACATAAAACCGACGCCAAGCTAACAAAAACAAATGTCACTAACGGAATTAACAAAACCAAAGCCTTAATTGCAAAGGTAAGTCTATTTGTATAAATTTCCCTAGTCTCTGTACTCATGATAGTCTTTTTTCAGATTTTTCAAGAGGCTATAAATGCTAATTTGAACCGTGGGGAGCAACCCACGATATAAGCCGGGTTAAAATAGAAAGCTGCCCCAACCATATTTTAATCAAACCACCGACGCGACGCCCGCTAAGACAATTTTGACGGAGCCTCCCACAAACCAACGCCTCAATTACCAAGGTAAGTCTATATATATATTTTTTTTTTCCACCTTCTGTAATGATGACGATATTTTACCGATTTTCAAGTGGCTATGAATGATAATTTCAGCTGTGGGGAGTAACCCACGATATAAGCCGGGCTAAACGATGCCGCTTCAATATATTAGGTTTAATAAATTCACCGCTTCGACAACGCAAGTGTTCAGGTTAGATTTATTCATTCAAAATTATATCTTTAGTAATTTTTTCTTGTAATTCTAGGTTTTACATGTCTCTAATTCAAAGTCAACGATCTCAGGATTGAATTTTAATACGGAAGAATTGCTACCGACACTACCTCATCACCCTAGTTGCTCCTAGGTCAGCTTTAATTGTTTACGGGTGAGCTTTTATTAAGCACAAGTGTCAAGAATTAGATAGTAGATAGAATAGATTATAATATTAACATGCAGACGATTAGACATAAAAATAAGTTAACAAAAATGAAAATAGATTAAACTACTATCACAGTCGACTAAACCTAAGTTAATTAAATTAATATCACAGTTATTTATAAGTAAATTAAGCTAAAAAAATGTAAATATCACAGTTTGTACCTACTAATAATTTAATTAGTTAGTAAGTTATCAGTCTTTTAAGAAATAAAATTATTAAAATATCACAGCGTTAAGGGTTAGTAACTTATACTTAGTAATCACAGATGTTTAGGTTAGTAAATTATCACAGTTGAATAAAATAATTTAAAGTATTAGTAAAAAAAAATAAATAAGAATAAATAGCTAAAGCAGTCAATTTATAAAACTAAAAGAAATTTGTTGTTTGATTGTATCAAAAACGTCAGGTACATTGTGGTAAAAGTAAAATGCAATTCTTTTTGAAGAATTTTCAAGCAAAGTGCAATTTATACCAAATATGTATGTATGAAAGTGAAAGTGAATAAAAAGAATTATAAACTATCAGGTACTAGGTGAAAATAAATAAATAACACACATTCAACGACTAAAGACAAAAAACATGAAGAATGAACGAATGCTTTTACCATAAATTGCGATATTACGTGCGAGTTAATAGAATATTCAGTGAATTTTAGTTTTGCTTTCAATTATTTCATTGTTTTAGATCTTTCGCGTGAAATATTCCGATTCGTTTTCCATTAAAGTTTTCTAATTCGTACATTTGGTTACCGATTTGTTTTATTACGCGACATTTAATATATTTTGGTGAAAGTTTAGCGGAAAGGTATTTTGAGGAGTCGCTTAGTATGAAATTTCTCCGATATACCTCTTGACCGGGTAAATATTGAACTTTTTTGGTTCGAATATTATAAATTTTCGCCGATTTATTGTTGGCCTTCACAATATTTTCGCGGATTTGATTTCGGATACACTGCAGTCGACTTTGTCGGGGAAGAGTTAGCAATTCGTTGTCGTCTATCGCGTTCAACTTTTTTGCCAGTTCATAGCTGCTGCCATGCATCATCATATTAGTCCCGAATAAGGCATAATATGGAGATACTCCGGTAGAACTATGAACAGCACTCCTCAAAGCACACGCTATGTCATCAAGGTGGGTATCCCACTCACGTTGGTCATTTTTGAGGTATGATCGGATAGCAGCCAACAACGAACGATTAACCCTTTCCGACGCGTTCGACTGCGGTGCATAATTGGCCGTTTTGAAATGCCTTATGCCATACTTCGTAATGAAATTTTGGAAATCTTTAGCCACGAATTGTTTTCCATTATCTGAATGGATAATATTTGGAACTCCAAACATATTAAAAATTTCTCGCAAATACTTAATCACGCTAGACGTATTCGCATTTTTTAACGATTTTAACAAAACAAATTTCGATAAATGATCTAAAACAACAAAAACATATACATTTCCTGATTTTGACCTCGGATAGGGTCCTAAAAAGTCAATGTATATTTTCTCAAATGGACGATTACTACAATAAGACGTTACGATAGGGGGACGAGATACTTGATTAGACGCTTTACATTGCTTACATGCACTACAATTAGAAACATATTCACGAACATGCACAGTCATATTAGGCCAATAAAAGTATTGTCTAATTCGGTTTAGGGTTTTCGCTATTCCACCGTGAGCGGCCGTAGGGGGGTCATGAGCCCTACTAATAATTTGTTCTGTGAGACCTGACGGAACCCAAAGAAGCCAAGCATGCTCTACCATTGCTTCTTCTCCTAACTTACTAAAGGCTTTCTTATACACATATTTATCTTCATATTTCAAATCAGGAAGCTCGTCTTTGTGTTCAATAACGGTTTCTATTAAATCTAAATATTCGTCAGATAGGAACTCAGCTGACTTCAGATCAATCAACGGGGCAACATCTGCAATGTCCAGAGAATCTACATGTACCCGAGAAAGAGTATCTGGAACTACATTCTGGCTGCCTTTGCGGTGCTGTATGTCGAAGGCATAGGACTGCAACGACAAACTCCACCTGGCGAGTTTACCGCTCAGGTCCTTCATACTCATCAGCCACTGAAGGCTGGAATGGTCTGTAATGACGGTGAAGTCCATACCCTCGACATACGGCCTGAATTTCTTCACAGCCATCACCGCGGCCATACACTCCTTCTCGGTGACACTGTAGTTCCTCTGGCTTTTATTAAACTTTTGAGAGAAGTATGCAATGGGGAGTTCCTCGCCTTCCTCGTCCCGTTGGAACAATACGGCACCGATTCCCGCGTCCGAAGCATCACATTGGATATAAAATCGTTTTGTGAACTCCGGACGAGAAAGAACAGGCGCCGAGACTAACGCTTTCTTCAGATCCTCAAATGCTATCAGCGCCTCGTTCGTCATTTTGAATTTTTCGCTCCTTTTTTTCAACATGTCAGTCAGAGGTGCAGTCAGGGTCGAGAAATTCTTTATGAATTTACGATACCACCCTGCCATCCCAAGCAACCGCCGAACCTGCCTCGGTGTTTTGGGGATTGGGAAATCCACAATCGCCTCCACCTTAGCAGGATCGGTTTTAAACTTCCCACCACCAACGATGAAGCCCAAATATTTTAGCTCTTTGAAGCAAAATTTTGATTTCTCCATGTTGATGGTGAGATTAGCTTTGCGTAAGCAGTCGGCTACTTCGGATAGCAGAGCGATATGCGTCTCGAAATCCGGCGCCATGATGAGCAAATCATCGAGATACACGAAAACGCGCTCCCTGAGTCGTGCAGGGATCACCTTGTCCATCAACTGGCTCAACCGCTGAGCTGCATTACACAACCCAAACGGCATCACTGTGAACTGGTACAAGGGTCTCCCCGGTACCGCAAATGCAGTCTTTTCCCTACTCTGTCTCTCCAGCGGTATCTGCCAAAACGCTTCTTTTAAATCGATACTACTCATGTAGATCGCGTCCGGAAATCGGCTGGTGAGTCCCTCGATATGGGGGAGAGGGTTAGCATTCTTCTTCGTCAGTGAGTTCACCTTACGGGAATCCAAGCAAAGTCGATTTTTGCCGGGTTTCCGCAAGAGAACCACTGGCGAACACCACGGGCTCTCACTCTCCTCAATAACGCCGAGACTCAACATCCGATCTAGTTCTTCGTATAAAATGGCTTGTATCGCTGGAGACACAGGGTAGTGACGCTGCTTCACAGGAAGAGCATCTCCTGTATCGATGACGTGCTCCATTAGCGCCGTCTTTCCTAGACCATCCCGTTCAAAACATAAAAACTTCTGCCTGACCGCATCCAGCCTGGCCTGTTGATCAAAGTTCAACTGGTGAGCATTTGAAGAATCTGATGGTTCGTCAATCGAGATACTACCTATAACGCTAGGAGCCAACTGGAATACTCTCCAAAAATCGACACCAAGGTAGATCTCTTGATCCAAATTGGGAACGAGGAAGAAAGTAAGCCCTTCTTCTCTGTTCTTATACTTTACTTTAAGTTCAACTTTGCCCACGATTGACTGACTCTTACCGTCAGCGGTTCTAACTCCTGATTTAAAGGGAATTATTGGACAGCACAACTCCTCAACCAGTTGCCTACAATTTTTGCCTAGTATGCTAACACTGGCTCCGCTGTCCAACAATCCTAAAAATTCTTTGGATCCTATATGAATTTTAGCATAGGGTCGAGGATCCGATTCTAAGTTAAGAATCGTCGAAGATATTTTACTTTTCGTTTCTTTTCTTAACTTGTACCTAGCCCTTGCCTTTAAAATATTTTTGGACGGTAAGTATACAGCACTATTAAAAATCCTATTTTTCGCTTGCTCGTATTCTTGAATACGGATATGTAGGGGTTTTATTTGAAATAAATGTTTTTTCCTATTTTCCGCCTCTGTCTCAATTTTTGTTTCCCGTTTTAAAATTTTTATTAATTGCTGACCCTCTTTCAATAGAGGGTCTAAAATTGCTTCCTTTTCAGGATTTTCTAAAATTGCTCCTTTACTAAAATCTACTGAGGGTTTTGTTTTTGGGTTGTACGCGATTCCCCCAGAGCCTTCGCGTCCCTCGCTCGGTTTTCCGAGTTACATCGTGGACAACTTGGCGTTTTTACACCCTCCTGACCACACTTGAAACAAAACAGGTTCCGTTCATCAGATTCACAATCAAAATAGGTATGACCCTGCACCTTACAATTCCAACACACCAGAACCGAAGCATCAGCATACCTCCGAGGAGGATATTTCGGACGTGCCCCACCGAACTGGTAAGCGGCCAATTGTTCATCAGAAGGCTGGTATTCTTCTTCATATTCCAGCTCATTCACACCATACTTAATTGGAGGCCTACCAGCTGGTTTGGGTAGGTCCCGATCTCTCCTCGAAAATGCTGCTTCCGCTTCTTTACAGGCGTATCTCAGCTGATCCAGAGAGAAGATCGCTTGCGGAAAAACTAAATTTTTTATCTGGTCTTTAAGATTCCGCTTTAAGATTTTGACCATATCCGCCTCCGGAATAGGCATCCTCAGCTGAAACCGCATCTTGTTAATGGCAGCGAAGAATTCCTCACTTCCTTCGTACGAGTGCTGCTTGCGATCTAAAATGTTACGCACTATCTCCAAATCGGTCATGGTGTTCTTATAACGGCTCAACAAAGCACCTTTTAAGGTGGGCCAGTCAAATGGGTTATCCACCTGAAATTGCCAGAACCAATCGTAGGCAGGACCAGAGAGTAATAAGTGGAAGTCTCTCAGGATTTCGTTCCACGAGCAGGCGTACCTGCTCTGAAGTTTTTCTAAGCGAAAAACGAAGTCTTCCACTGTTAAATTGGTCGAAAGACCATCGAATTTTAGACCCCACTTATCTACATTGATAGGGGTTTTGTATCCTGAATGCCCATATGGATCGAGATTTGGAGGTGGATACGGATAAGGAAATGGAGAATTGTAAGGCTGATATTGCCTTTCCGGAGCTACCGAAGGAGCTGGATATCTTCTGTGCTGATGTCCTACTGGCACAAACGCACTTCTACCTGAATCAGTCAAAGGGTTCCGTTGCGCTGGTGGTGGCCCTGCAGGTGCAGAGTCATACATAGGCGCAGGTAATGGATTTTGCCTTGGTGGCGGCACTGTTGGAACCGGTGGCGGTCTAGGAACTTGGTTACTAGTAACTGGAACCGAGCCAGCCAAGTTCAAATTTTTAAAGAAATCACTGAGCTGACTTTGAATTTCCTGTTTCAGCGTATTCGTCACTTCTTGTTGCATCGCTTCTCTACAGGTAGAAACACCTTTTAAAATAGCTAAATTTATGTAGGACTTCAAGTCCTCGGACAACACTTTCTTTGGTATACTTTTAGGAGCTGTCTGGGCCAAACATTCTAAAATGTCTCTGGAACCAAGGTTCGAGCTGCCTGGAAGAGACCTGTCACCAGAATCCCTTTCTAGAGTTTGCTTCACTGTATTGTTGTGTGAGCCAAAAATCTCTTGCTGAGGTGAGGCGTATTCAGCTCCTTTACCACTGAGATCACTATATGACGGAGCCGAGATCGAATCATTCGTGGAGTTATCGTGGACACTTGGAGCCAAAAAGCCAGAACTACCTACATTTTGGGATGAGGATCGGATATGTCTCTCAGAAACGAGAGGAGAATGTAAGACTCTTTGTCGAACTGATGAGTTTAAATTCTGAGTAGCCGATCTAGTGACTCTCGTCTCTTCAATTTCAGAATCCCTAATAAGTCGATTGATGCGTTCTTCCTCATCTTTATTGGAGTACGCCATTTTTTAAGTATTTAATGATTTCGGATTCGACAAAAAAAACGAAAGTTAACGACAGCACGTCCAAAACAACAAAAATGGTGAGTCAAAATAAACCTTTTCTTTTCGAAATTGTATGCAAAAACAAAAAAAAACTTGTAACCAAACAAAAAATGTAAATATGCCAAACTCATATATTGTAACAAAACAAAATCAGCTGTTTAGGAGCAATTTGTTAAATCTTATTAAAGAAATTTCAAAAACCAAAAAAATTATCAAAAACAAAGTAATTTTAACAACAAATTTTTTTTTTTCTAAATGTTTTAGCTGAAAACCTATTCAAATTGAACCAAAAACAAATAATTGAGAAAATAAATAAATACTATTATTAAACCAAAAAGGAATAAATAAATAAATAATAAAAAAAAACTGTAAACTTTATCAAAAACGAAAAAAAATATTGAAATAAATTAAGAAAACGAAATATTGAAATCGACAAAAAAAATAAATAACGGAAAAAATTAAGAACTATCAAAAAAAACACTATTGTAACAAAAAAAGCTAAATATATTAAAAAAATCTATCTAAACTACCTATACTTAAACCAAAATTGAAAAACCTAAACCAAAAACAAAAAAAAACTTTCAAAAAACTTAACTGTACAAAAATAATAAATACTCTAAGACCTATTAAATTTGTAAAAAAAATATGTATTACAAAAAAATTTAAAGCAAAACAAATCAGAAAAAAAACTATTTGAAATTTGAAAAATCTAAAGTCCTTTTTCCTTAAGAAAAAGAACCTAAACTTAACAACTTAAATATTTTTTTAGCGTAAATCTATCCTAAACTTAGATTTTTTTCCTCAAAAAAGAACTAAATTTAGAAATAAAAAAAATTGAATAAATAAATAAATATGACAAAAACTATGTAACTAAAATATGAAAAAGTAAAAAAAAACAAAATTGAACTGAACTACACTAAGCCTATGAAAATCAAAAAAACTATATACTGAAAACTATTACTAAAAACTATCACCAATGTTAAAAAACTTTAGTTTATATAAATTTTAACTATTCGAAAAACTTAACTTAATTTGAAAGAAGAAGAACGAAGAAAATAAATTGTAATCCAAAATCTTTCAATAAAACTAAATTTTGAATCAAAAAACTTGTTGTTCTAATAAGAAAACGAAAAACAAATTTGGTTGCAACAAAAAAAAAGTCTTAGAAAAAACGTAACTAAAGTAAACGTAAATACAAAGTGAGTTCAAACAACAAAACAACTGTTTAGAATTAGGTATTTGAAAATATTTGAGATAAATTCAGAATTTTCTAATCTTTGAATTTACCTCAATGAAATTTAAGTTTTTTTCAAAAATAACGATTTAAGAAATTTTATCGATTTATAAGTTTTGTTTCATATAGATTCGGGGTGCTTCAGGTAGCTTCTACGGTGGTTTCTTAGCGACATGGCATGATCCTACTAACGATATCACTAAAAGAAACAGGACATCAGACAGACGAACAAACTCCCCTGATGTGACGATAATAAAAATGGAAAACTACTAGAGACACTAACAAATTACATTACAAAGCTTTCTCTTACCGTTCCCGCAATCCTAGACTGTCTTAAGGACCTTTCTAGAAGACATGAAACGGTAAGGTAAAACTTACAAAAATTTGGAACGATGATGTTGGACTAAACGTCACGCACAATCCATCGTCCAAGTAGAAAATGACAAGACTAAAGGAAATGAAAATTGAAAATTAGAAATAGAAAAGTAAAAAAA
Organism: Chrysotoxum bicinctum; assembly: GCA_911387755.1. Taxonomy (NCBI): domain Eukaryota; kingdom Metazoa; phylum Arthropoda; class Insecta; order Diptera; family Syrphidae; genus Chrysotoxum; species Chrysotoxum bicinctum. The sequence goes on from OU426988.1 coordinate 188,239,823, forward strand.
AGTTTGGATAGGAATAAGGAAAAACGATACGAAAATACGCTATCTGTAGTTACTGCAAGTTTCCGCAAAATAACGTCGCAATACACCTAAGTTCGTCTGAGACCTTCTTGGTGCAGACATACGCATCTTGCAGAAGCTCAAGCAACCCCAGATAAACGCAAAACAAACACTAACCGCAGTCACTCTGAATTTTCAAACACTCGTCGCAATTTATCTAGGTTCGTCTAAGACCTTCCTGATAAAGACATACGAGGTTTAAAAATCCAGAGCAAGTTTGGTTGAAGACTTCACAACATAAACGAACTGAAACTAAGACTACAAAAACTATTTGTCAAAAAAAACGTTCCAACTAGGTTGGAAAACCGTTTTAGCGACGTTGGGCGCCAATTTGTTGCGAGGCAAGAGGAGCGGAGGAGTGTCGGTATTGGGGTTAGGTAGGAAAAAGGAAAGGATAGGAAACTGGAATAGGAATAGGATAGAAAAGGGTAAGAATGTTAAGTTTCGGAGGACGCGGCCTGCTTGCGGTGCACGGCATCAGCTCGTCGGACGGGGGGGGATCTTGCCCCCGAAACTTAACCTCGCCTGCAAACAAATACATAAATCAGGCCAGGTAAACAACACAGGAAAATTTCGGACTAGAAAGAGACGGACGGACTATCGACACACCAAGGGTACTGCGGATGTTGTTGCAGTGAGGCCATTACCCACCCTACCTTAGGAATCTTCGGCCATTTTTAGATTCCCCCAAAATGGTGGATGATCGGCTTCAGATCACGCCATCTTCACCGGAACTCAGCTACCCTAGGCACCCCTGAAAAATGGTCTTCAATATGACATGTTTCGATTCCTCGAAACACAAAAACAACACTCAAATTTCATGAAACACAGCGTATTGAAGTTTATTTAACTATAAAAAAACAAGCAATTAAACATTTTACTTAAAGAAAAGAACAATAATGAAGAACCAAGGTGTCCAAGGCATGTTCCCCGAATCAATTTGGAAATGTACCCTTTCTGGCAACTAAGACGGCGACTTTAAATTTTATATGCGCAAAAAAAAAGAATGCCCTACCTCTAATGAGCTCTTTGGAGGTGGTATAATTTTCTCAAAAAATACTTGATTTCCCTACTACGCAGAAAAAAAACATAAAAACCCGAGGGAAACACCACTTTTCCACTTACAATTAAATTTACTAATTTTTGACACGATTAAAAACAAATTTAACGTCCAACAATTTAAAAAGAAACCAAAACTTCACTTCAACGCTGCTTATAAATATTTTCAAAAAAAAAAACAAAATTCTTAATGACTTCAGATAGAGGACAAACACAAACACTTAAATTCAGAAGGATGAATTTCTATTTTTATTTATGCAATTTCTGCTAGGGGTCTTTGTTGTTGTTTTTGGTTCTAACAAGGACTCACTTGTACAGGTCTTATCGAAACCTGGATATTCTCGACCTGGGATTGGAGGTGCTCCGAATGGAATGAGCTTTAGGGCTTCCGCCCAGATTGTTGCACCTTTGCCTCTCTAATGACCTTCGAGTTCACGGCCAATAATCCCATCTGATCACTGTTTAACCGGTGTGAATTCCAGAATAACACAGCAAAAAAAAAGATACGGCGGCCCAGTGCTCGGTTGCTTATCTGGGGCCGCCGAGAATTCACCTAAGAAATTTCTAGTTTCACACACAGTTCAAAAAAAAAACTCCAAGTCTTGACTCACCACTTCGTATAAATTTTTTTTTTTTGTATAGGTATACATCAACTACCCTGATAGGCTGGAATCTTCTTTGCCTTTTCCTTTCTTTTTCCAATTTGTTTCAATATTTCTATATAAAAAAAACACGAACAAAAATTGTAATTGAACACTCGCAAAAAAAATATAAGAAAAACGCACCAAATTTCACTTAAAAAGAATTCACTTTTTCTGTTTATAAATTTACCGGACTAGGGGTACGAAAGTCAACTACACATTAATCGTTTCTTATCAGGAAAACATCACCTGAACGAACACAAGTTACTATCCCTCTCCTAACTGTCAAAACATCAGCCGATCATCATACCCATATGTAATTGGATCGTCCGATAGATCGACGTATGTATGAGTTATTATTCACTCTCCGGTAGTCTGGCTTTTCCATGGGCATGTTCAAGCTCAACGTTCGGACTTTCAAACCGAACTTGAGTTCTATCTTGAAGACATTGATACAATTTACACGACAGGTCGTAACGAGGATTTAATTTCCAAACCAACGAAAACGAAATATAACACCTAAGAACCGCAAAACCAGGAAAAACATGTCAGAAAACAGAAAGTGACAACCATGAACAAGAAACGAAAACAATAAAAAAATAAAAATTGTGTAAAAAAAATGAATTGAAATAATTGTCTCCAAAACTCTCCACGATTCGCAGATCCAAAATCTCCCATAAGATCTCGCTTTGTTGAACACGCCCCACTTGGAAGTTTTTCTGTCTCGTATACATAATTTTTGGCAAATACACGAAGATGGACCCAAACAACAACAACATCAAGAGAATTTTATTTGTAAACAACAAATAGAAGCAAACACCATGGCGGACGTTTCATTTGGTAAGTACCAAAAATAATTTTTCTTTTATCTCGTTATTATTTTAAGTAAATTTATTGCTTAAATGTTTTCAAAAATTGACATTTACTTCTCTCTTTTTGCAGATGCCCTCTACTCGATGGATTTAGCCACCACTAGTCTACAATAAGGGTAAGTAGTTTGCTTACATTTTTTTTCCCAGTGTTTAACATATTTTCTTTTCTACTTCCTAGGTTATTATTACCAATATTTTTGGCCTCACCGGTGGAAAGCTCAAGGCCTAAGCAGGCGTCCGCAACAAGCTGATGTCAAGCAGAAATCTAAAACTTACCAAAAATGTTTGGTATACTAAACTACCCGAGGGGAATTTTGAAGAACAGCTGACAATTCATTTTATTCACAAAGAAACACTGGCAGACATCAGCTTCATAACGCATCGATCAGAAAACGACAGTCGGCAACAATAGGCTGTAGATTCTATAAATTTCAATCATGATCAATATTCACAATATGAAATAGAGTAATCGACGATCGATGATCGAAAAAAGTTGATCATCTATTAGAACATCGAAAACCGCAATGGGGTCGATAGTTTAGCTAAACGTTTATTAAAAACAGTATTTGAAATAGATGTGCATACATACATACGTACATAGCACATATGTATGTACATTAAAAAAAAACTAATGTATGGTATGTTTAGAAAACTGTGAATTCATTTAAAAAAAGTAATAGCTGGAATATTGTTCTCGTTTAATAACCTATGATTTTATTGAAAACATAATGGCGCAAATTTTAAACAGCCTAGTATTAAGATATAAGTATGATACTACTTAACAATTTGTTATTTTTAAAGTTTTTTAATAACTTATTTTCATTTTTAAACATTTTCTATCTAGTAGGTATCGCCTAAGGCAAGTTTCTTCATAATTGGAATTCCTGTTGACAGCATGTCGTCAGGTGTTTTTAATTTCTTTTGAAAACATCCCATCAGTTTGTGATTTTAACTTAGATTATTCCAAAATATGTTTTTTTTTAGTTCATTTCTGAATTTCAACTAAATTTTTGACAAACTTGCAGTTTGCGCAAACTTAATTGGCGCGGGTAGATTTTCTGTTCTGGTGACATCTGCTAAATTGGCTGTTTATTATTCAGTTACTGATGCCAAAGCCAAACCACCATGGCAAGTCACACGATTATACAGCACGTACAAATGATAAAACAGTAGACGTGGTGGCGACTTTCACAGTCGACTCTTCAACGTTTGGTGGCCAAATTTGAGACAACAAATTGTAATCAATCAGCCAACATTTGTATCAAAAGAATGCAAGATCGGCGAAGAACTTCGCAAAAAATTGTTTGAAACCCGTACACTTTCATTTTATTTCATATCTATTGAAATTTATTAAAAATTGCTCAGGGAAAACCGTTGGCCACTTCTTTGAAAAAAATTTATTTTTATGAACAAAGTGGCGCAAAAATAGTGGTGCTTATTTTGACATTCTCTTTCGTTCGAAAGTGAGTCGAATTCGTTGAAACTTAATTTTGAGACTCGGCGATTAGAATGTTAATCGAACAAATCGAAAGTTCACCCAATCCATAAAAAGTTCATTCATTTGCGAAAGCTAATTCAATTTTGACATTCGAAAGAATAGAATTAAATGTCATTTTTGTGTCGTTTGAATTTTTCTGTCGAGTAAGCAACAAAACATGTAAGTTTTTAATTATTTCATGGAGAATAAATTACTTTTATTAATTTTTTTTGTTGTTTTATGTTTAAAAGTCGCATTCCAACTGGACAAACCGCGAACAAAAGGAAAAGTTTAATCAAAATAGTGGAAGAAAACCCGGAGGTAGCAAAGGGTTTTTTTACCACCCGCGTTGATACGGAAAGCATCCACTATCCTACTCCTCTGCACTTCTTCAACACCATCTTCATTTATAAACAACACAAATGCCATATTTTTATTTTTTATTTATTATTTTATGTTTTTATCAAAGAAATTTAAATTATTAAACAATAAACAAAACAATTACAACTAAACAAAGATTTCGCTTTTTGGTTTTGACATTTCACAAACACTTCTCTTTTGTTTTTGATATTTTAGTGTGACCAAGTGTATACGAAAAAAAATAAAAATTTAGAACGCGTCATGAACAACTTATTTTTTCAAGAATAGTTTCAAAACAGCTGAGTTGACACGAAAAATGTAATGAATATGTAGTTCTTTATGGTTAAACTTTACTTTAAAATGAAAAAGTGTATTATTTATTTTGTTTCTTGATTCTTTATCCAACATCTATAAAATGTTTAGAAACAAAAAAAATGTAAAACGGTCATACTAATTCAAATAGAAATATAATAAATTTCAAACAGCTGATAAAGAAAATGAATCTCTTTTGAAGTTCATTTTATGCTGTCTTTCGCAAATGAATGTTATTCGTACGAATCTCAAAATTAAGAAAGTTTATTCGAAGGAATTGAATCATTCTGACGAATAGTCTATTCATGAGAATGTCAAAATAAGCATGAATAATCGACTTTTTTTAACGACTTTTTTAAACTAAATAAAAAAAAATATTTTGAGTAAAATTTTTAGTTAAGACCTTAAAATTTTTTCTGTTAACTGGATCCGATGATATGCTCCAAAGTGGCTATCGCCAGTGTTGATAACCATTTGTAACCGTTTTATCGCATTTTCCATTTCCGGTGATAACTATTCGTATTCCTACCGAATCTTCTCCTTAAGTTCTCCTCAAGGCGTGACCCGATTAGGAAATCGACGTCACAATTAACGCTGCGCTAACACCACCGACCGATTATTAGTAAAAAAAAACGACACTAAAAAACGACCTAATGACTTACAACTCTCAACCATTCCTGTGTGCGTGTTGCCAGGAATGGAGTGGACTTACAATTTCCTGCCGATTCCAAACGGCTTTATGAGCAGCACTTTTCATGACAAGAGATACTCTTAGGGCCGTTTTCTTCACTATAGCTCAACTTGAGGCAAACTCTCAAGTTGATCAACTTGAGAGTTGGCTTCAACTCGAGAGTTGAAACGCAAGTTGAAATTTCTTTTTCTTCACAATTTTTTTCTCAACTCACGAGTTAAAAATCTAAAGTTGATCAACTTCTGATTTGAAAAATATCCCTGGGATATTTGTTAAAATATATGTATACAAGCTGTCACATTCAAAATTAAATTTTAATTTATTCGGTCAATTTAATTGAATTTTTGTGTGATATTTGTGATGAATGATTTTCTCCTCGATCTACATAGGGATAAAAATAAGTTGTTACCAATCGCGAACGGATGTTTGTCATGGATGTTTCCGTTTCCCCAAAGATACATGGTAAATTTGTGGCAGCTAAATCAGCCAATCTAGGAATTTCTGGAGCAGGTTCTATAATTTTCCATCAATTGCTTTGTTGTGAATAATAGAACAAGCGATGATGATGAATTTTGCCGTCTCTATTTTGCACCTAATGTCGGAAGCCAACACTGGAAATCTGCTTTCCCAAACGCTATATGAACGCTCCACTCAATTGCGAGTGCCTATCTGAAATTCTTTGTACAAATTCTCATCATTCTCTCCAACTGCTCGACGAAGTTGAAGTCCAATTTTTTTTTTTTAAATAAACGATGCTAAAAATTATGCCAATATTTTTGTTTGTTGTGAAAACTCAAGCAAACAAACTTTTAAAGCAATATGCATGTATTTTATTAAAAAAAAACGGTGTTTCATGTCAACTCTCAAGTTTGCTCTCTCAACTTCTAGTATTTTCGGAAGTTGAGAAAACCAGAAGTTGATCAACTTGAGGGTTGAGAATCGAAAGTTGAAACTGTCAACTTTGAGTGAAGAAAAACAAAATCACAAGTTGAAAATAAAAATCCTAAAGTTGAGTTCAACTTCTAGTGAAGAAAATGGCCCTTAGAGGATTTGTCAATTGCTCGTAAGAGGTAGTACACCTCTGAAAAACTTTTTTGCATCAGCTGAGAATCTGACCCAAGACCTTCTGCATAATGTCCAACGCACTAACCATTATGCCAAGGGGTGCTATCTTCCGATAGGTTGATTATTTTTGTTCGATCTTGTAGTTCACGGATAATTTCATTACAAAAGATGCAAGCTCAGTTTTAATTTACCGTAGCATCATTTAAGATAAATTTCAGCATACCCTTAAAACTTCAACTATCTAAACTCACGTCCCAACTGTTTGGAGGTCTTCAACCTACAAAACAATATTCGAATTTCAATTATTTCACTTGAGTAGCAATCTTTTATATTTTGAAGTTTATTTTCTCAAAATTTTTTCCGTTTACAGATTTAAACCAATTTTTTGTAGGTATATCAAAATGCCATTAAATACCGCTTCGTCTAAAATAAATTCTTAAAGCTTGATTTCTATGCATCTATTGATAGAACGTAGGTATATGAATGAATAATTAACAAAATCTAATCCCAAAACACAAATTCTAAAAGATAAACAAAAACTAAAAATGTAAATGTACCCGAGTGCCAAGTGACGAACGAAGAGCACATGAATATTCCACTTTAAAAACAAAAGCACAAGAACAATGCCCATGCACATTCGAGTAAAAATTAATTCTAGAATTCCAGGAATAAATATCACCTGAGTAGTTTTTCGAAAAATGCCTGATGTGTGCTAGTGCATAAATCAGTCGCCGTGAATTAGAAGCCATTCACATGGGGGAAGTGGAATTCGAATAGGTACCACCAACGCATTTCTCCTCTTTGAATATTTAGATTGACAATTGACTCGATTGCCACGTCAGCATGTTTCGTCATTCAGCGTTTTTGAAATCTCAACTGAATAACAAAATCAACATCATATGTGGAAGGTGACAATTAGTCTCTGATGATGACAATTTCGCATATTGTTGGATATTGCAAAAATAACACATATTAAAAAATAAAAACAAAAATCATGAAGGGAAAAGGAAATATACCCGTATTACGGGGCATGTAGTAGGTATGCAGACAGACTTTATTCAATTCCCCATTTGTGTCTGCACTTTAACAAGTTTCATGACCATAGCCAGCTATAAATCACACTCCAGAAAACAGGCCGTGGTTGACTTTTGAAATATTGGACAGTTTTGCCGTGGAATTTTTTGTTGTATGCGGGTTATGTCAGGGTGTGCGAATAGTTCAAGCCCAGCAAGCCCCATCATGCACCGTTTTTCTTTTATGAAATGAAATTCCCTGATTTAAGGCAAATACACAGCGGAAACGGAAATTTTAAATTGATTGGTTAACATGGATGGAAGAAGCAGAACAGCGGAAAGCAGTAGCGATGCGATGCAATGGCGCTTTCGAAAATCATGTGCAAGTAAGTCGTGTACGCTCAGTTTGGTTCTGTGTTTCTGTGTACACGACGATGACGACGCGAAACTCTACGATGCAACTCCAAATGCGACATGGGGGTGCAATTGGTGTAATTTATTACTGGAAAATCAATAACAATTCAAACGGCTGCGACAGGGTAGCGAGCGTTAGTACAAATTGATGCTGCTTTGCAATGCAATAAGGGTAATCCTTTTTCTTCTCTATCCTAACCTGGATCTGAAATCTGTTTTTCTTTTTCTCTTTTAACCGTGAGTTTTATAGTTGTAGTTTCGATTGCATGATTTTTAATTGATTAAGTTGATTAAGCCGATATTAAAGTAGCGTTTCAAAATTATGTATGGATATGTGGGTGCATGTTAGGAGGACAATAAATCAACAGTGAAAGCTCTTTTAGCAGAGAGAAATGGAACTAACATTTATTTAAGTTAGGCTGAGTTGAAATTAAATTAACGTTTTCATAATGCCAGACTAAAACTCGAACAATATTATCAACTTAAACAATGGATTATGCCTCATTCAAACTGTTTGTTACATATTGGCCTGAAGATATCATCATCCATGAATATGTGAACAATAAGAATATCGTTCGGAAAACACTGACAAGTGGCCAATAATTGACATATTTTACCAAAATGTTCGGGGGCTTCGGGATAAGACCAACAAGGTCTCCTATTCATCATCGGTTTTGAAATAATATTTAAACATCTCTTCTTCAAGAATTTGACGAAATTTTAAACACAAACACTAATGGAGAATTACTGGATCAACTCTACACTGCCATTGATGAAGGCATTACAGTGGAAAAATCAACTGAGCCTCTTGTGTTCGAAGACAACCACCATCCAGCACTAAATTTTACACTTTTTCTGAACTAAAATTATTTAAACAATGAAATTTGTAAAACTTCTTGCACTTTTAATTTTAAAAAGACAAATTTTGTAAAACTTAATACCTTGTTATCACAAGCAGATTGGTCTTGTCTAAATAATTATTGTTTAAATGCTAATTCTATGGTCCTTGAAATGTATAATGTTCTGTTTGATTGTTTTCTAAAATCTATTCCACTAAACGTTATTAAATCAAATTCTATAGTTCTAGTTTGGTACGATAGTGAGTTACAAAACCTGAAAAATAGTAGAAATGAGTTATGGTCTATACTCAATATAAATGCTAGAGCGAAGCTAGTTTTGAAAATGTTTGCGAAGCAACACAAATTTTTAATAGCACTTCAAGATTAAAGTACGTAAATTACTGCAGAAGGCGGAAATATATCTTAAATTGAACCCAAAATATTTTTGTAAATCCATAAACTCTAAAAGAATGTCTTGTCCTTACCCGTCTGTCCTCAAGTCAAATGATATTTTATGTCATGATCCTCGGGTTATAACACAACTGTTTTCTAAGTGTCTTCAACTGTGATAGAAACGTCTGTGATACCTTTAACTGTGATAATTTTGACGCTTTAGCGCGGAACAGATTGAACCAGCAACAGCACCGTCAACAGCAAAAGCGGCCGCCATTAATTTAGAGCCAATGGCGCAAAATTTTAAAGAGTTCTCGTTTAAGCAACAAAACCGGCTCTACATAACGCAGTCGTTTAGCTTGGAGACTTTGTCTAACTTTTTCATAATTTTAATCACGTTAGACAACTCTTCTAACTAACGTGGGTTTTACAACAGAACCTAAGCGAATTTGCGCTGAACAACTCTTAATTTGACAGATTATGTATATCTCACACAACTACAAAAACACAAAAAAAAAAAGTAAAAAGAACAGACAACTTCAAACCAAATAATTTTTCGCCGAAAAAAGTACATTTTATATACTACCTCGGTACAGATTTTGATTGTTTATAAGTTATTTACATTATTTTAGATAAAAATAAAGTATAAATCGCAAATTCACAGCATAAAAAACTCAATTTGTTGTTGTAAGGTGCAGATTCATTTAGCTATACTCGTCTTGGCGGCGGGCGGCGGCGCGCGTGCATACATAAGATACCTATGTACATACATTTGTATCTACAGATTTTTTAATTGTAGAGCACTTTCGTACGATTGTTTCGAATTTATAATATTCAGTGATTCAGTCTATTTACAAAGAACATCTTTAAAAAATCTAATAAAACATCGGTAAACATTTTTTCTTCCATTTGCTTTGGTATGAAATGACCATTGTCAATATGGATAAAGTATACTTTTAAAAGATAAACTAGCTATTTGCTGCTGTTAAAGTAAGACGAGCTCTTTAACGTTAAAGTAGAGTTTATGTCCTTTAAAATTAACAAAAAGTCGGTTCTCGTTTTATACTCAATATTTAGAGTTGACTCCCATTCTAAAATTGATTTAGAGTAGATTTTAAATGTTTTAAATTTTGGGTCAATGTATTTCAATTGTTCAACACACATTAGAACAGCAACAGCAACGCCAACAGCGTCGTTAGGCCAAAGTCCTAAATTTGCTGTTGCTGGTGCGGTGTTGTCAACTTTCTCACTGCAATATTCAGTGGCACCACAATGAAAAGCTTTTTTTTCCATATGAAATGTCAAGCAGATGAAATGACGTTGCTGGTGGCAATGTGTTTTAGAAATGTTTGCTGGTCAGCGTGCTGTTTGCTGTTGACGATGCTGGTGCTGTTGCTGGTTTAATCTGTTTCGCGCATTTGGGCTTTTGAAATATTTCTCTTACTTGACCGATATTAACTTGAATTAAATACTGAAAACATTGCAAGGTTTGTGTCTAATCTTGATGACATTTGTATACTAGGAGCTGATAGTATATGTACCTTTTTCTGTTTTGAAAAACTGTGTAAATCACTTATCGTATTTTTAGCTTATAAATATCCTTTCGTGTATTTCAATCTATTTGGAAAAATTCTTTCATAATATTCCTCTGCATAAGAAAGGTAAAAGAGATGAAATCAAAAATTATAGATCTTACTATCGGTTATTCCAAAACTTTTCAAGGTTCTTATTTGTGAATCTTTGTTTTCATGTGAAATCATTAACAGATCCAAATCAACATAGTTTTGAAAAATGGCACTCAAATGTAACTTTTGTACTGTAATTGGCTGAAAATTGTATTAACTCATTTACGAACAAAAGACAAGTATATTGCGTTTTTACTTAAATCACCACTGACAACCAGGAATGAACACCCTGAGGACAATACAACCGACATTTTAAATTTAATTTTTTTTTTGTCATGTAAATTTTATATAAAAATAATTAAACTTAATTTTTTTTTTGTCATGTAAATTTTATATAAAAATAATTAAACTTAAGTCACTGTATATAGTTAGGCCCCCTATGAGCCAACAAATGTAAACTTTCATACATTATGTAGTATCTTATTAGCTGTAATCCAAATTGTAAATAGTATGTTCAATAAAACAAAATTGAAATTGCGTTTTTACAAACTTTAGTAAGGCGTTTGACAAGCGCTCTCATTGGGTTTTGCATTATAAACTAAGAAAACTGGAATTAAGTGAACATTTTGTAATGTTGTTTCAATCTTATTTATTTGATAGATCATTTTCGACGACTGTGAATCGAATAACTTTAATGTTGATTCTGGAATACCACCGCGAATCGATTATTTAAAAAATGTTAAGAAATAAAATCAGAATTAAGAATCAGAAAAATTAAAAAAAATGTCATACCCAGATGAAGGTATGTAGATTACGTTGTGATGCTTTTTTATTTCGAGGCTGAGGTAGGCTCGTCGGTGTCCAGGATTTGTCCCAAAGAAAGCAAAAAACTTGGGTAGAAGTTTCCAAACTCCAAATCAATTCAATCTTTATTCATTTACAAATTCGGTTACAGCGTTTACAATTTCTTTAGTTACTTCTTCTTATTTAATTTACAAAGTATTTCATATAATTAACAACGAATATTCTTATTATAACTAACATAATATTTCATATACGGCTTTACGGTTTAATCATGCATCCAGCAAAAGACCGGAGGACAAATCGGGGCTTCGTTCGCGGAAACAAGCTTGTCTGTGGTACTCTTTGAAGAAGGGTAGCCACAGAAATAATCATTTGGGATGACGGCCCTGCTTCTAGCAAAAGACTAGAAGAAAAATCTGTGCTCTGTTCGCGGCAACAAGCGTGTCCGTGGTACTCTTTGAAGAAGGGTAGCCACAGAAAGAATCAGCGGGGATACGGCCCTGTTTCCAGCAAAAGACTAGAAGAAAAATCGGTTTAGGTCAAGCCTTGTCCACGCTACACTTAGAAGAAGGGGAGCGTAGAAATAAACAGGTACAAATACCTTCTTGCTCCTAGCAGCAAACTAGAAGAATAATCGGTGCTTAGTTCGCGGCAACAAGCGTGTCTGTGGTACTCTTTGAAGAAGGGTAGCCACAGAAAGAATCGGTGGGGATACGGCCCTGCTTCTAGCAAAAGACTAGAAGAAAAATCGGTTTAGGTCAAGCCTTGTCTACGCTCCACTTAGAAGAAGGGGAGCGTAGAAATAAACGTGGGGAACAGGTCAGGGAACAGGACAGGTTAAGCGGCAGGTAGGGGTTCAGAACCCAAAATGTTTTTCGGAACTACTATCTAGTACACTTCGTAGTGTTCTTACTTGCTAATTAATTTATTCGGTTCCCGAATTAAATTTTATCAGCTTGGTTTTTTCCCTTTATGTACACTTGATTGGTACAAAGCATCAGGCAAAGGTAGAAAACAAATTTGTATTGCTTATTCACATCTCCTTATTAATATTTCAGTTAAAAGGCAGTGTGAATTGAAAGAAATAAACAAACTACCAACAACGTCATACATGATACATGTATACACCTTATCACACATCTGGTTGTCATCATTCCTTATATGGATGTAGGCAGTTAAATGCTCTCGGGGTTCAGTATGAAGTGAATAACAACCCAGGGTTCGGTGGCATAGTATAAATATATGCTAATTTGCTTTTGGTAAGACGGCTTGGTAGTATGGTGCGGCAATGCGGTGTGATATGTAAAGCGACAACAACCCAGGGTTCGGGAGGTTTGTACGTTGGTTGATATAAAATTGAAAATAGCATCGGTTCGGTAAATTATATGAGGTTTTAAGCGGGCATTTTAATGTAGTGATCCGGTATGCGGCGGCGATAGTTGGGAGGTTTTCGGGCGGTAGGAGAAAAAGTGTAACGCTTCGTTACAACGTTTAAAGTTTAAAAACTGAAGAAAAAAATTTGTTTTGTATTAAAAAAATTTAAATAAAAAGAAGAAATTTTGTAAAGGGTGTTTCTTTTACGATATATGTACTCTCTATCTTTTATTGGGGCTTAAGAAATATCATACCAATAAAATCCAAAGAAAAAAAGTGCTTGATTTTGCCCCAAATATTTTTTTTCTATTTTCTAAAATAACGCCAACAAAATTTGAAGAGTTAAAAAATTACTGTTTTTTTTTGTATATTTATTTGAAAAAAAATGTTAAGTTAATTTTTATTATAAAATAGTATATTGTCAGGGCAATACGAAAATCAACAAAAAATGCTGTTATAATATCTATTCCGTTCAGCATTTATACCTACTAGCTTTGGAGTTGAGTTTCTATTATGGCATGATATTCCAGCCAGAGTTTGATAAATTTGTACTTCTAATACAATATTATGCTTTCTATTTTATTCGCAATTTTGAGCCTTAAAAAGTAAGTCAGATTATAAATTAACATCTTTACTTAAGTTAGGAATAACCCGTAATTTTACTTGGGCTTTAACTTTTTGAAAAGTATATTTCATTTTGCACTTTGCAACTTGTTTTAAGATTCTGAAGACCAAAATTTTAAAAGATTTTTAATCCTGCATGAAAAATAAAATTTTGTGCAGCCCAAAAGTCACACCTTACCTTATGTCAGCTCACAAGAAAAAGTCAATTGGCTTGCAGCACAGTTTGCTATCAATTCGCGCTGTCTGAAAGTGCCATGATTCTTCCTGTAATTGAAAGCGTTAATGATTCTATGGGACAAATCTTCTTTCGCACTCGTACAGTTGCGAGAGTACTAAAAGATATCGCGGTATACACAAATCCACTGGCGCGAATAGTTTCGCCCCCATTGTTCTGAAGAGGTGTTCTTTAATGCTGGCAAACCCATTGCGTAAGCTTTTGCATATAACAATAACGAATGCTGCTGTGCCACAGGGCTCCATTTTGCCTCCGACCCTTTTTCTGATATTCACCAATGATCTGTTTTCTGAGACTTCTAATCCATTAAATTGTTTTGCTGATGACACTCTCTCAGCTTCTAATATTCGTTTCCAGATGCATGTCCATGTTCTTCGGATGTCAATATACGAACATGACCACATATTCGACGTCGCCAAACACGCCGCTAAGTGATTAGGTTTGCTTCGACGACGTTGCAAGAACTATTTTTACCCCTTCTGATCGGGCTGTAATCTATAAGGCTTATATTCGTCCAAAGCTCGAGTGCAATTCCCATATCTGGCAGGTGCTCCATTAACACACTTGAGACTCTTGGATAGAATCTAAAAAAAAACAGCTTTAAAATTTGAATCTTTTGAGCACCGCCTCAATGTTTCTTGTCTTTCATTATATAACCCTTATTTTTATAAACACTGTTCTAGTTAAATAACCCAGTTGCATTCCTCTCCTTAAAAAATTTAACCGTAATACTCGCGTTTCAAGGAATATCCATCAGTATACTTAACTAAATTCGGATGTACTGTTAAATTTAGAGATTCTTTCTTTAGCCACACTACATGAATGTGTAATGTTTAATATTTCCTTTTCATTTGGATATTTAAATATTCAAGACATATGTATGTGCATCGGTATCTCCTTTTTAATTCTCTTCAACTTCCCTAAGCGCTCGCAATCAAACATTTTAAGAGTAGTCAATACGAGTTCTTTTTTTAATTGTTACGAAATATTATTCTAACCCAACGAAGAAGATATTCTTCAATACCAAATGAATACATATTAAGTGCTATTTCAAGTGCTATAATCTTAGATTCTCCACGAGCATGTAAAGATTGATTTGAATTCGGGATTTCGAGGATTTAAAATAAATCGGTAAAAATAAAAGTGTGGCATTAAAGAGAAAGTACTAAGAGAGCGAAATAACAATAAAAAAAATATTTTACATAGGGTCTATATTTAACGATTTTTTTTTCAAAAAAATTCGAATTTCCTCAAATAGTTGAACACAAAGATCAATAGTGATTCTTAATAGTCTTTGTACTAAGTTAGAATTTTTCTTACTAATTGTAACAGTTTTTTTTTTATTATAATTTTTTAAATAAGGTTTTACATACAAAAATGGTGATATACTCGTAATTATCCTTTGAGTATCTATAAAGTATTTTATAAAAAATACCCTAAATTTTAACCCTGACCTTTGATTTTTTTTTCAGGGGTTTGAAACATTGTCAATTGGGGCGAAATAAGGTTATTGCAAATTTGTCCAACGCTATTAGTTTTTTGTAAAAATAATTTTGAAGTAAAAATTGTAGCTTATGTTATTTTACATATAAAAGATAATAATGATTTACTTAGATAAGAATTTGAGAAATGTTTCAAAGAATAAATGTGCAATTACTCATTTTTATTTATTTACTTAAGTATTTATTTACCTACGAGTTTTTAGCTTAACAGATTACAATTCAATACATTAAAATTTAAAGTAAACTTAAAATAACAATTAGTGAAATTAACTATCATAGATACAACAATTCATAAAAATAAATTATTTTACATCATTTTTAAATGTGTCTCTAGAGCATGGCAAATCAATGTGACTACATATTTATTTCTTTGGACTCTCTATAACGGACTTTTAAAATTGGTTCGTTCATACTATAATTGGTTCTGCGCTTAGGCTGAAAAATTTGATTACAAAAAATATCTCGCACAAAAACTCGATCATGAATAGTTCTACGTTACTTCAGTGGCTACAAATACAAAAGCTTTTACCTGGCTATAGAATTTGGAAACAAATTCTAGCGCATTTTATGAAAAACTTACCCCTTACATAGCCAAAATTACAAACAAGTTTGTTTTTTTATAGATTTGTGAGTGTAGACAAAAATGAAAGTGGATTTAATTCTAGTGCATCTTATTGCAGAGCTTTCATCCGTAAATTAAAAGTAACGTTTTAACAATATAACACTGATTTTATTTTAACAAACTATTTATATTATTATATTCATATAAGGCATGCCGCCAGTTGGGCTCACAAGTACTTCAATTGCTCCACCGTAGTCATCTTTTAGTCCCGATTTCGTTCTGCTGAAAATATACATATAAACTTATTTATTCATTTATTTGCTAACAAATATTTATGTTACCTTGCATTTTGCAATTTAAAATAAATGTTTACGGTCAAAGATGAAATATTATTTGTTTTGAATAATCAGCTGATCCATTAATGACACACACTACCAGCCTCACCATGCTGTGGTGAATTTCGTTGTGAGTTTTCTTGTGAGGACCAGTCGTACCACTTTACTTCAATTGAAGTACATCTACTTCTTTTTTCAAAATATTTTAAAACCTATGTACTTCTACTTCGCACCATCAGCAAAATACTGAAATCTACTAGATTTTAAAAATAATTGTTCCAACCTACTTCAATTTTACAATAAAAGCCCAAATCTACTTCTTTTTCTCTATTCCTTTCTAAGTAGTAGCTTTGTATATAAAACTTATAGTACTATCAAGAAAACGAAATATTGTGGCGACATCTTAAGGCTAGGGATTGCACTTGCTAGATTTGTATCTGCTAAATTTGATAATAAAATATTCTCTTTTTTACTACTTGTTTTGTATGTTATCCTACTCTCCACTGTAAAAGCGTGCGCTAGTTTCTGCGCAACCACCAGGATAGCGTTCGCAATACAAAATCACGCTTCATGATAATACTATAAGTTATACATACTATATACAAAGGTAGTAGCTATGTAACCCCATAATTACCATACAAAAAAATTAACGTCAACACAATACAAATACACAAATAATGAGTAATTTTAAAAAGCATATAAACTTACCACACTCATGTTTACACGGATCTTATGAAAATTTCGCTTGCGTGTGTGTTTTATTTTAAAACTTAATTATATATAATTATAGTAATTTTAATGTTATTCCTTAAAAAAAAGTTTTATTAATAAATTTATTAATATATATGTATGTAGATACAAAATTTATTTAAAATTAAAAGAAGTGTATTGACAATTTTAAGTATTTGCTAAAATACATTTAAAGAAAACATTTTTTGGATAAAATATTATTTCAAAATAAAAATTTGATCGAAGTCGGTACAGTCGGAAATGAGAAAGTTGAAAATCAAAGTAGGTTCTCCGACAGGTACCGTTAGTAACATTTTTTTTTTCACCAAAATGTATTCCGCATTGTCGGTATAATTAACACATATTTTTTTTATGAAAAATCATTAGAGCCGTTTTCGTAATAAATATGATATTTCATAGCTGTACGAAAGAAACCGAGCTAAAAACAAAAAAAAACATTTCAAATTCTCATCTAGCCTACACTTTGAGGTTCAGATCTACCTACCTACAGACTGACGGAGTCACTACTTTTTTCGTGTTGTAATGTCAACTGATGAATATCTCGAGTTCAATGTTTTTCTTAAAGCAAGTAAAAAGTCATTTTAAAATCTACTTCGATTTTGCTCAATTTACTTTAATTTTTTCTTCAAATCTACTTCGAACTTTTTTTCAGAAGTGGTATCGCTGGTGAGAACTATCCAAGAATTCCAATAATGTTATCGAGTCACAACTATCCTCACAACGAATCAAGTCACAAGAGCTTGTAACTTGTGACCCCTCACAGTGGCAGAATCAGGCTCTAAGTCTATGTTTATGCATTTTTTAATGGGATAAGTTATCGGCTTGCAATATTAACAAACACTTTGTTGATAAAGGTGATTCGTTTATGACAATAATCTAGTGAGATAAAACTCTCAATTATTTCTTTTTCCGTTTTGTCACCAGGAACGTTTACCTATTGCAAAAAACATTTATACGTTTATCTCTTTAACGCAAAAATCTAAGGTGACAACTATTTTTGCTTTCATTCACATAGTTGTTTTACCAAAATCAAACCTGTTAATAATTTTTTTGATTGAAACCTTATTGCAATAGACTAAACCGAATATACGTTTGAACGACACTTACAACCTTTACCATAACTCAGAGGCGTCACTCTTCTCAACTTCTCTCTTCGAATCTATTCTTTGCCTTATATATATACCTTGTATAGTAAACTAAGATTAAATATAAATTAAATTTCCTAGTCGACAGCATTAAATAAACGTTTGTTCTTCTTTAACAAAAAATATAATATATACATACTTTAATGTTTAACTAAGATAAACCAAATCTAAGAACTCTTCAAAAAAACTGATACCTACCTTCTACCTATCCTAGAGCCAAAAAGATATTGGTCTCATATTTCTGGTGCTAAAAATATTCGTTTCGCTTTTCAAAAAAAAAAAATGCTAACTACTTCCATAGATACTTCTCGGAACTCACACTCACATTTGAATTGAAAATCATGTGCACCACCAAACTCAAGTGTACCAGGAACAGAAACTGGTACATAATTTTATTTGCATAATCCTCTTTGCCACTGATGCATTCTGAGAAAGGAAAACACCAGCTTCACGAGGTATAACAGCTGGAAAGTCGTGGTATGGCGTGGTTATCCTCGCACCATGCACTCAGGCGTGTCGAACGAGTGTTGAAGATAGATTCACTTGAAAGGTAAAAATCGTTGCATTAGCATAAACTCTAACATTGCCATCAAAATAATACACATGCATACCTACCGTGGTAAATTAAAGGTGTGAAAGTGGGTGATATATACCACCTTCTTCTCCCCCTGAAACCACTATTTTAGAAGACGATGACGTCGCCGCACTGTTCAAATACAACAACCGAAGCCAAAGTGAACGTGAGAGTAGAGTATATGAGTACAGTGGTAACCCTCAGGATATTTTTCATATTTGGCTTTTCATATCATATTTTTCTATTTCTGGGTTATTTTATCAGAGACGTTTTATCCTTGATGCATTCAACGAATTCTCGAGTTCGTATAGTCTGGACCTGCACGGATACAAAAAGGGGCGGGAGTAATGGGCAATTTTTTTTTTCTGCAACTGAGTTGTCTACTTGTCATATAACTGCATTTTTACGCGCAAAATACGAACAATTCTTATTACAACAAAAACAAATTAAAAAACTTCCATAACACAATTGAAGAATTTTAACAATTGGGGCAAGAAATTGGGACAATTTTCTTTATAAAAATGTCACCTCCCATTCTTGCCCGTAAACAACGTTCCTGATCTGGACATGGATTACAAGAAAAAAAAAAAAGCTGTTGCAATTGTTGTCGGCTTTCGTTCGTCTTAAGGAAGTCGCCCGCCTGGATCTCGTTACTTTCAACTAAAAGAACGTTATAGCTATGTATGTAGATGCGTAAAATAAACATACCTACACATACATAAAATTTAATGATATTTTATATCATATAAAAAAACTTGGTTTTTTGTTCACCCAATAAGTTGGAAAGTGGATGTTTGTGAGTTTTCGGATCGATATTTTTAAGAAGTTCGAAGTGAAATGATAAGGTTAGGCTATATTGAATAAACTTTAATTTAATGGGACTTTAAGGCATACTTCAGTTTTAGTAATGCCATTATTGTGTTAGTATTAAGGGTTTTTTCAATTCGCGCGGTTAAACTTTAACGGCCTGAGGCAGCCATGTTGTTTTTTTGGTGACATCTCTCAAATGTGTTGTGCAAAAGCTCGGCAATTTGCGCCTATTTAACAATATATGTACGTAGTAGGCCTTCACAGTCGAATCTTCAAAGTTTGGTGGCCGCGGTCTGTGAAAGTGTACTGCAGAACCCGAGGCAGTAATTGACTCGACGTGTATAAAAACACTTAAACTTGGCGAATTTTGCGTCGGAATATGGGCCTACTCCCGCACAACAATCAATGCAAGTTGGCAATTTGTATCGAACAGACGTGTTATTGTCTTTCTCTCTATTTATTTAATTTCATTAAGCATTGAAATGGCTGCAAACTGTTTTAAATGTGACATTAATATAATAAATAAAGAAAATTGTATTTCGTGTGGCATTTGTTTATTAAAGTTTCATTTATCATGTACTGAAATTTGTGAAAATACTTTACAATCAATTCGATTGAACTCTAATTTATTCTGGAAATGTGATATGTGCATTATATATTCTTTTCCTTTGTGCTCATATGCTTATATACATAAAGTGCAGATCTCAGTGAATAAATTAAAATCTGAGCTCTCTGAGTTAAAAGCCAAACACTCTAACGAAGAAATCTCTTTAAACAAAGAGAGTAAAAATAAGTGCATTTATACAGATTCAAATATAAATACATATACTCCCAAACTTGGTGCCGATAGAATAACCCGAGCAAATAAATTAAAAGAAAAAGTAAAAGACACATTAAACGTAACACCAAAAGCAAATGTGTATACTTCTTCTTCTCACAATGTGATTGCAAAAACAAAAATCAATACTAAAGTTACAAAAACTTCTTCCCCTCTTGCAAGTAATATACTTAAAGCTAAAAAACTGAGGTAAAGAAGAAAACAGTAACTAAAACCAAAACTAATGGTTACGAAGACGATGTCTCTATTAGAGATAAATTAAATGCCCATTTCGTTCCTGTAGTTGGTGATGATGGCTGTGAAGGAGAAGTGAATGATGTGCTCTCTCATCATGCATTGGTTGCTGATAATGCAGAAGTTCTGACAGTAGTTGGGGATGATATAGGGGACGCGGCGCTAGAGCACTGCACAGCTGTTGACAAGTCTGTGGCTAAAGTCAATGCAAAAGCATTAAACGTTGCTACCTATGATTCCAGTCATAAGAAAAGTCATGTATCGCAAAATAACAATGTTGCTGGTAAAGGAGAAAATACTCAATGTGTTGCTGCCGCTGTTGATGGTGTTGCTGCTGCTGTCGCTACTGCTGCTGTTGTTGTATCTGAGGCTGGAGAGGATGCTGTTTTTAATAATAATAATATTGTTGCCAGAACTAGAGATGGTGCACCATTTGTAGATGTAAATAACTCTACTGCTATAAACAAGGAAATAATTGATACTGGTGTTGTTGGTGACATTCATTCAAGAGCATCAAAGAGTATTATAGGCAACAGTCGATCCACATATAGAGGCATTTTTGTTGCGAAAAAACTTCAATGGTTTCATATATCAAACTTTCTGCCAACAACAACAACAATAGCTATCATTGAATATATAGCAGATAAGCTAAATATAGACAAATCTCAAGTTGCTTGTTATAAGTTGACGGGAAACAAAGATATTGAGAAGCTTAGAACTGTAAACTTCAAAATTGGCGTGCCTCTTGAATGTGCAACTGATTTTTTCAATAGAAGTTTTTGGCCGGAAGGAGTAAGAGTAAGATATTTTACAAACAACCAAAAAAACTCGAAGCATCCAATTACTGTCATCAACCAAACGTAGCTCTAAATAACGTAGTCCAAACTAATGATGACGATAATGCTTTTCGTATTTACTATCAAAATACTGGAGGGATGAGGACAAAAATTGACACATTTTATGCTGCTGTTGCTGACAATAGTTATCAAGTTTTCGCTCTAACTGAAACATGGTTGACCCAAGGAATATATTCATCAGAACTCTTTTCCGGTGATTACCATGTGTACAGAAGAGATCGTTATGCTGAAGGTGAATCCAGAGGTGGAGGCGTGCTTTTATCTGTGAGTTCTAAGCTTATAAGCTTTCAAGTATCTTTATTTCATGAAAATATTGAACAAATCTGTGTTAAAATAGAATTGCCTTTTGTATTACTAAATTTATTTATCTTTGTTTCGTATATACCACCTGGTAGCAATATAACTATTTATTCTTTACATATGCAAAATATAAAAAAAGTGTTTGATGTACTTGATAAAAGTTCATATATTGTTGTATTAGGAGATTTTAATCTTTCTCATATAAATTGGATGTATTCTGATGAGGACAAACTTTTATATCCTTCCAATGTCACTTCTAAAATTGAATATGAGACTTTAGATTTGCTTTTATCTATGAATTTAAACCAAATTAATGGTATAAAAAATGGAAATCAAAGAATTCTTGATTTAGTATTTTTAAGTAATGACTTAGAGGCTGTAGTTAATGAACAAATTGAACCTATTCTTAATAATTCTGTACACCATAAGGCATTAGAGATTCAGCTTAATTTTTTGTATCTTGATAAACTTAATTTTAATAAAAATGAAATCATTATTGAATACGATTATGTAAAGGCCGATTATGTTGCTTTAAACACTTTCTTTCAAGAGGTTGACTGGAACAATTTGTTTGTGTCAAATGATTTAAAATTATGCTTCGATAACCTCAGAGCAAAAATTGAAGAAGCTAAAGTTGGATTAGTTCCTCAAAAAAGGAAAAAGGGTAATGGCAGACCAATTTGGTTTAATAAAAGACTCTGCAATCTTAAAAACAAAATGACAAAGGCTCAGAAACTTTATCAATCAAATATAGCTTATAAAGACAACTTTAAACAGATTCGGAAAGAATATGAAACTTTAAAAAAATTTTTGTATAGGCAGTACTTATGGGGCTTGGAATCTAAAATCAAAAGCAATGCCAAAGCTTTTTGGTCATTCCTGAACGGAAAAAGACAATCTTTTGGATTACCGATTAATATGAGATTTGAAGACAAGGTTACAAGTGATGAAATTGAAATCTGCAATTTATTTGCTGATTTCTTTCAGTCAAATTTCATTCTTGAAACGCCAAAACTAAAAAATAATCGTAATATTCAACCAATTACAAGTCTAGGAAATATAATTTTAACCAAAGAAGAGGTTTTAGAAGAGCTATCATCCCTAGATGGAAACAATAAAGAAGACTCCGATAGAATACCCCCTTTGTTATTGAAAATGTGTAAAGAAAGTCTAACTGTACCATTAACGACGCTATTCAATTTATCATTAAAACAAGGAATATTTCTAGATGACTGGAAAACTTCGGTTATTACACCAATACACAAGGCGGGTTCTAAACAAGACATTGCTAACTATAGACCTATTTCTAAGTTACAATCAATCCCTAAAATTTTTGAAGCGTTGGTTAAAAAACGTATTTATGAGAACATAAGACATGGTATCTCTGAAAACCAACACGGATTTGTTAGTAGTAGGTCAACTACTACAAACTTATCTCTCTTATTGCAGTTTTGTACGAAGGGAATGGAGCGTGGTGGTCAAGTTGATGCAATATATACGGATTTTTCGAAAGCTTTTGATCGAGTTCAACATGTTATTTTGTTAGATAAATTAAAAGCTTTTGGATTTAAATCTGATATCTTGAGGTGGTTTGAACAATATCTTACTAATCGAACTCAGTGTGTTAAAATAGGGAACAATTTATCAAAGGAAATTAAAAACTATTCTGGAGTTCCACAAGGTAGCCACCTTGGACCTCTATTTTTTGATCTTTTTATAAACGACCTTCCCTCATGGGTGAAAAATTCCAATAATTTGCTCTTTGCGGACGATTTTAAGATTTTTCGACTTATAAAATCTACTAATGACTGTGACCTTCTTCAACAAGACATTAATGAAGTATCTAAATGGTGTGAAATAAACTGCTTGCACTTAAATATCTCTAAGTGTAAATGGATGTCTTTCACAAGATCTCCTCAACCCACAAAATTTTCCTATAAAATTAATAATATGGAGCTTGAGAAAGTTGACAAAATAAAAGATCTGGGAGTTATATTTGACGAACAATTAAATTTTAAAAATCATTATGACTACATAGTTTCTAAAGGTAATAAACTATTAGGTTTTTTAAAAAGAAACTCAAAGGATTTTAAGGACCCACATACCTTAAAATCTTTGTATATAAGTTTAGTTAGGTCAAATCTTGAGTACGCTTGTTGTATTTGGAATCCGACTTATGATGTCAGTATTAAAAGAATTGAGGCGATACAGCGTAAATTCACGAGGTATGCCTTAAGAAAGCTAAATTGGGTTGATAATGTTATGCCTTCTTATGAGCAGAGATGCCTTTTATTAGGTATGCAAACTCTAGAAAAAAGGCGTAAGCAATATCTTGTTATGTTGGCAAGAGATGTTTTATGTTCACATATAGATTGTTCTGCTTTACTCGCCCTTTATCCAATTTTCGCTCCTTCAAGACCCTTAAGAGAAAAAAAAATGTTTTTTTATGTGCCACGGTTTTATACGAATTACGGTAAAAGTGACCCAGTTACCAGCTCCTGTATATTATTTAATTCAGTTTGTGACTTAATCGACCTACATTTAAGTAGATATTTGTTCAAAAAAGCGTTGATGCTGTTCATATTTTAAAAACTAATATAAAATTGTATTGACGAAGAATATTTATTCTATTATGTGATTTTTTTGTTTGTATATTATGTATATAGATTGTTATATCTAAAAGAGTTTGTAATCTCGATAGAAATAAAGAAATAAATAAACAACATCCAGCTGACTCAGAAACCCAAAGCTCACGACCATAGACCATAGACCACGACCATTTTTGGATGAATGGCTAAACAAGCAAAATTGGCAACCCACACCAGATTCAACAAATGATAATAAATCCTCAAAAAGTTACCGTTTTGTGTGGATTTTGTGCTGTTGTTGTCATAAGTCCGTATTTTTTATGTCTAGAAATCTATGCCGGCTGTAGGGTAAGCCAAACACGTTGGTCTAACCCTAACGTATACGTTCCATTTAACCTGTTACGCTTACACGTTCCGTGTAGCTCGTTATGGTAACACGTTCCGTATAGCAACTTACCTTACAGAAGATTGCATTTAAGGCCCTGTTTACATTGGGAATATTGCGTTATACTCGTACATCGTGTTTATATTGAAAACATTGAGGCGACCCAAAAAGAGTTCGCCTATAGTGTCAATGGATTGAAATCTCGATTTTAGTAATTTCGATTGATGACTAGATTTAAACATCTTCATTCCCCCAACATTTATTTACCTCTCACCCAAAATGTCAAAAAGAAAAACGACGAAAAAACTGCTGTCAAATTTCATTGCAGTTTCATTCAATGTTTTGAACAAGAAAATTTCCACATCTAAAATTTGCTCTTTGCTTCGAGTTGGTTCGCCATGGTCAAAATTCTAGTATAAAGTGATGCTTGACAGCATGTTTGACGAATATGAACACTTATATTTTTCGTCCATCAAATATTCATCGTGCTGTGCTTGTCAAACAAATTTCAGAATGTAAACGCACCACCGAGCAAATAGATGTACTATTTCGTACCAGATAACATCTCTGTTTGAATACAGGTGGGCCAGTTTAATGCTGCATCAAATAACATCCCTGTTTCAACATAAGACTAGCAAATTTTACGTAACGTAGCGGAGTCCGGTGGTTGTGCGTTTTTTTTTTTTTTTGTCTAACAATATTTATTTTTTGAAAAAAATGGGTTTGTTCCTTTACTTTAAAACTCTGTGATTTTGTGTACATTTCTTTGAATTTCAGTAAAAATTTTATGTAAAAAAAATAAAATTCTACTAAAACGGACAGAAAATGTTAACATTACGAATTCATTTTTATCTATGTTTATGGGGTTCTCGGACGACACAGTTGATACTCGTATGTTTACACATCTTAACCGTGAGTCGGTAACCGTTAATAGTGATCGCTTTCGCTACAGAACGATGACAAGCATAATATCATATGGCCGAAATTGAACCATATGGACATGGACGAAATGTAGTTCCAGCATGACACGGTGGGCTACGCAGTGGGCGCCATAATTGACATTCTGCATGAATGATTTGAGGGTAAGATCATCTCTGGCAGAGGGGTTGGGTACGAAATCCCGCATCACAAAATCCCGATTCACAAAATCCCGAATCACGAAATCCCGATGCACAAAATCCCGAATCACGAAATCCTGCTGTTTCAATACTAAATTGACAGAACAGTATGGATTTTCATTTCCATAGTAATGGTGACTCGAATCAATTAGAAGCAACGAGAACGAAGTTTCCTTCTATTGTACTGGAATATTCAATACGAATAAGACCGCTCTGATTTCGTTAATTTTTAACGAGCTCTGATTGGCTTAAAGCTGAAGACAAGTCCAAAAAAAGTATAAGTTTGAAATCTTAAAGGATCTTGAGTCAAAAAAATAAGAAATTACAAAAAATATGTCAAAAAAAGTTTAAAAAAAATCATGTGATACATCACTCCCTACATTACGAATATGCAATTTTTAACTCTCTAAGATGCCTAGTTTAGCCGGAAATCACGTTTGAAAATGTCAACTTTGGAGGGTCTACGAAGCTCCGTTTAGCCGCAAATCTCGTTTAAAGATAAAAAAAAGTTTTTCGTTTCATGTGATACGTCGATTGAAAGGTGGCACTTCTAGATCACGAATATGCAATTTTTAATACTCTAAGATGCTTGGTTTAGCCACAAATCACATTAAAAAAAGGTATCAACTTTGATAGGTCTACAGCACTTAGTTTGCCACAAAATCGACTTTAGAGATATAAAAATTTGTTTTTCTTATAATCCCTGTAAATTTTAACTTCTTGAGTTTGAAAAAAACAAAAAAAAAATTAAGGCACGCATGTAAATTTGAGTTTTTCTTCAATATAGACCACGAATAAATAAAAACTTCAAAATAACTCATATGTATTGTTTGTTGAAGAGTATAAAGGTATAAAGTATAGAAAAATGAATTTAAAATAATTTATTTTAAGAACCGAGTTAATTGATTTGGTTTTTATTTTTAATCTTCACAGCTTCTTTTTTCAAACTTATTTGTTTAACACTTTTACCATTTTTTTTTAGTTTCTACTGTTTAAATTACGCTCATTGTAAGGGTATAATCAAACAATGCTTTGGTGTGCTAGTAAAAAATGTGCCTTTTTTGAAACAGTTACATTTCTTACGTTCGTTTTAACTTCATAAAATTTGTACATAATGAAGCACGCATTGAAGCCAAAGTTTTTTTTTACTCTAGATAGCTTAAATAATGATGCAGACCATAAAAAAATGACCCATGATCAATGTTAAAACAATAGACACGAAAATTTGTGACAATTAAAGATTAACGAAAAATCACGCATGGCAGTTTTTTCTAAGATTTATATCATATAGGATTATTTATAAGGAAGGCACGTACTCAAAATGAATGATTTCAATTAATTTTGACCTTCATTTATCTGAAAAAACAAAAATTGTACTAAGTAATCTTATGTTAAACATTATTTTTGCAATAATACAAAACGTTAATTATCCACGCACGCAGCCAAAAGTCTCAATATTCGATGATTTTTTTTCGATTTCAAACACTTTCCCACTATCTCGATGGTTTATTTTATAAATTGAATAGTTAAAACTCAATGATATATATAATATTATAAGTTCCAAAACCTGAATATTTAATAATAATGTCTATATATTTCGACGCATGGCAAAAGTTAAAATTTGCACGGATAAGCCCATATGAATCCAATAATTGGTGTGCTTGCAGTTTATGTTAAATAAACAAACAGTACTTTGGGTGGCCCGCTCCGCGGGACTTAAAATCAAAACTTCTTCAAAAAAAATTATTGAAAAAAAAATTGTTGAAAAAAAAATCTTAAAAAAAAAATTTTTAGCAAAAGTCCAAAAATATTTTGGTTAAATGTCCAAAAATAATTGGCCAAACCATTGAAATTTGAAAATCATCCTATCTCTTTAGATGGAGGAGGTTTTACCTCCGCGGAGTTCTAACAAGAACAGAATTTTTCCCGAACCAACAGTTCCTTAAATATTTTCCATTTGTTTAAGAACAAATCAAAATAAAATATTTTATTAATAGTATCTACTAAAATAGTATTGAAAATCCCGCCAAATATTTCTGAAAATATCTGTCGGCGGGATTTTTATTTTTATTTTCGGCGGGATTTCGTTACACTCCCCTGGCAGAGATAACGTGAATAATTGGTGAATTGGTTTTCCTGAAGTTGCAGGTCTGTGCGAATAATCAACAATCGACCGCGGCCCTTAAGGTGAACATAACACAAGCCATCATCGCTTAAGTTCAACCGGATCTATGCGGAAGTGTGATTGGAAATCGGACTTCTCATTGGACATTTGAAAGATGCCATTTTACATACATATTATTTAAACATTTATATAGCTGTTTCTCGCTCGAAATCTTGACAGAAAGTCGGTATCATACAACCGCGAACTTAGTCGCTTTACCTTATTTCCAATGTGGGTGATGTGTAGCCCAAACAGTGCGTTTTCTGAAATAAAGTTTTGGCCGAAATGGAGCCTGCTGTACGCAAGTTTGTACAAAAAGCTCGTGAAATTGATATGCTAGTGGACAACGCCCATGGTCCCCGTGCATTGTCAGACGGTGCGCACATGACGAGAATGTGACTGCTGTAGCCGAAACTCAATTCACAAAACATTAATTCGCCATCGAGGGTTGCAACAGAGTCTAAGCGAATTTATGTTGAACAACCCTAAATATGACAGATAAAGAACTTAAATACAATTACACAAACAATTTTTTTTAAAGTACACAAACAACTTCTCACACAGATTTTGATTGTTGATATGTTATTTAAATTATTTAAGATGGAAATGAAGTAGATATAGCGCTAATTCACAAAATAAGAACTCAATTTTGTTCAGGATTGCAAAAGCTTAAGTCACTTTTTAGCTTAAGCTTGGCTTTAATTCAGAAGCTAGTGGGTGACTTATGAATTAAGAAAAATGTAATTCAGCAGCTAGTTATCTACTGACTTATGAATTAAAAAAATTTAAGTCATGAGCAAGTAAGTGACTTAAGATTTAAAAAAAATTTAATTCAAAACTTACCTAGGGACTTATGAATTAAAAAAAATTTAATTCATAAGCTAATGGATTAAAAATTATTATTTGAAAAATTTATAAGCTAGCATGATAATTTTATGACACACAAAAGCTTTACATCTACCTTCGTTAATAATTAAATAATTATGTAGTCAAAACAAGCTTAAGCATTTACAATTTACCAACTAACTTATGAATTAATTTTTTTTTAAATCATAAGTCACTTAGTAGCTTGTGAATTAATTTTTTTAATTCATAAGTCACTAACTTGCTTATGGCTTAAATTTTTTTTTAATTCATAAGTCACTTATAGGTAGTGAATAAATTTTTTTTAATTCATAAGTCAGTTATAGGTAGTGAATACATTTTTTTTTTAATTCATAAGTCACTTATACAATTGAATTTTTTTTAAATCATAAGTCACTAACTAACTTATGAATTCAATTTTTTTAATTCACAAATCATCAACAGACTTATGATTTGACTTATAATTTTTTTTAATTCAAAAATTCGCAACCCTGATTTTCTTGTTGCAAGGTGCAAATTCATTTGGATACACTCGTACATGCATACATAATGTACATTTGTAAATTGTAAGTACAGATTTGTTTTTTCATCGTCCGCCGCAATATTGCAAAATTAAAGATCGTAAAGTACTTTTTCTACGATTGTTTCGCATTGCTAATTTTCAGTCGATTTACAAAGCACATCTTTTAGAAAATCAAATAAAACATAAGTAAACATTTTTACTTCGATTTGCTTTGGTATGAAATGACCATTGTCAATATGGATAAAGTATATGTACTTCTAAAAAATGAAGTAGCTATTTGCTACTCTTAAAGTTAGATGAGCTTTTTAACATAAAAGTTAGTTTGTCATTTAAAATTAATAAAAAATCGGTTTTCGTTTTATTCATTTAAGAGTCGACTCCACATTCTAAAATTGACTTAGAGCAGGTTTTAAATGTTTAAAATTTTGCGCCCGAGTATATGTATGTTACTAAAAATGCTTTAGGCAAGATTATTTTAAGTAATTCAAATTAATTTGTTAAAACTGAAAAAGTTATGTTTACATATTCCACATCCAAAAAACAAAGGGGATAAGGATCCTAAATTGTTTTCAGTTTTTTTTTTTAATACACAAAAAATCGAGTTAAAAACAATTCCAACCAAATACACTTAGCAAGCATTTTCTAACTTTATTGGAAGTACCAATTCCAATTTCCAAACTCATCTCTGAGTTCCAATAATTCACGATAAAAACAAGGACGACATCAAAAAAAATTACGTTCCTTCCTGCCAAATACAAAAGGGTAATTGAATTTCATTTTGAACATTTTTGTTTATACAACAACTGCAACCACAATTAGGTAAACATTTGTTTTTGTTTAACTTTTGGTTTCTGAATGTTCATATCCTGTATTGAACTTTATACCCATACATACAACACAATAGTAACAGGAAGTATGAAAGTTAAAAAAGCCAATAAAATAAAAAGAAAACTCAGAAACCAATGGAACTGGGCTATGGTTGTCAAGGTGCACATATATTTGTACTTCTTCTTTACTTTTGTTTTGTTGAAGAAAAAAAGTATTTGCATGAGAAGAACTAAAAGTTTCAAAATACAAGGATCTCGTTTCTCGTTTCCTTGGCATATCACAAAATGATAAAAAGCTTCTCAAGATAAGTGAACGAAATATCAGAATAGCTTATTGGAAAAGTTTTTATTTTTTTTACACTAGATACCAGAGTAGAATATTGCAATAGTCCAACTTATGGTCTAAGTGTGTCAACTATAATGCTAGAAACCACGTCAACCAGGGTAGAAGATAACGCGTAGTTTAACTTATATTCAGTGACGAATGTGCATTACTTTTAAAATAATTTTTTTAAGATAGGTGAATGGCTTATTTGCGTACAGCAAATAAAGAATTATAAAAAGTAGAAAAAAACTAATCCCGAAGTTATGTAACGGGAATGTCTCATGATTAGGAAAGCTCAAACACAATTTAGTCGTTGTCTTGATCTTTTATTTGTCATCTCTGCTTCGCACTTCCCTTATGAATTTTCTGGACTTATGATATACATATGTCATTGAACCAAAATTTTAAACAGACAATAGGTATTACATAGTATGATACTTCTTAACAGTTTCCTAACTTTCAAGTTGTTTACTAACTCTTTCTTAATTTTATAACTAGTATCGTGCAAAGGCTATTTAATATTTTTTTCTTATAATTTACGCGCACTCAAGGGGTTATGACTGCCCTTAAAATGTTTTAAGGAGCGTTTAAGATATAGAGGGATAATTGAGTAGGAAGTAACGATGTACATTTATCTTAAATGTCTGGATATTGAAATGGGAAGCAAAAACAGAGTTGAGTAAGTAATCCAACATTCGTGTAGTACGGCTAAAAAAAGTATCTCCGAGCTTGACGGTACGTCCGAAGTTAGGCTCGAGGGTATACTGATAGTGATGAGCCTTCCTAGCAGAGCTGGTATTATGCTGTTTAAAGGGAGAAATGCAAATGGCTATTTCAACCGAGCAACAATTGACGAAGAAGAGATAAGACAGTGGTAAGGAAGAGACACTTTGACGGTGTTCCCACGAAACTGTCGCCTATCAGTTTTGAAGCTCTATTCTGGGTTATATCGAGTAGGTAAAGTTATGTTTTTTGGATGCGCCTGATCGAATATGAGCGTTATACTCTAGTTTTTGGGCGTGTGTATCCTTTATTAATAGTTTCCAGATCAGAAGGGGTAAAAAGTTCTTACATCGTCTGAAAAAAACAAGGTATTTCGCATCATTTTTAGCAACATTTGATATGTTGTCGGTTCCACAAAAGTTGTTCGGTAACGTTCATGCCAAGAATCGAAGCTTTTTATTTTCCTCGATGGAAGTTCCATTCATGTATAATGGCGGAGGTGGTAGGTATATTCCACTTTAAAGGCTTTAACGATTATTAATGCCCATATAACAATTCTCTTTAATGTGAGTTTAATGAGATCAACATATTCTGCCGTTGCAAGTCGACATTCAAAGAAGAGGTAGGTGAGTTAGGAAATAAGTATTAAAAACTAAGGGTACTGTCATCAGCGAAGCAGTTTAGTGGATTAGCTAGCAGTTTCAGACAGGAGATCATTTATAAAAATAAGAAATAGTGTTGGAGACAATACAGAGCCTTGGGGCACCAGCATTTATTTTGCGAATTTCAGACTTTAAACCGCCCAAAACAACTTGTATTGAATGGTCAGAAAGGTAATTACTAATCCAGCGAAGAAAAGACTCATTGATACCAAAAGCAAGCAATTTTGATAAGAGAGCTTGATGCCACACTTCATCAAATACTTTAGAAATATCAACCGCAATAATTTTGCTTTCACCAAAGTTACGTAAGGATTCATTCCACTTTTCGGTGAGAAAAGCCATTAAATGCCCTGTGCAACGAAAGCCTTACTGACGGTCATTGAGAAGCTTTTATTATTCGAAATATTTCATGAGTGGTAATTGATCAGCGTTTCTGTGATCTTGGAAAGAATAGAAGTCAGAGCAATTGGTCAGAAATTGGAGAGTAAAGATGAATCGCATTTTTTTAAGAAATGGTTACACAAATGCTTTTTTTCCATACAGAGGGAAAATAGCCTAAAAAGTAATAAAGGTAAAAAAGCTTGCGCCAGTAGCTTAGCCAAATTGGAAGAACATATTTTCAAGAGAATTGGTGATATACAATCGAGCCAACAGATTTTCGAATATCGAGTATGGTCCCAAAGAAAAATGGATGACCTCAAGTAAGTGAACGTAGAAATGCTCCGAATTTTTCTACAAACACATTGGCCCTGTCTATGAAATAAACGACCGAGTTAACATATCATTGCAGATGAGCATGGGATTGCTTTTCTGAACACTACTGAAACAATGTCAGTTCGTGCAAAAAATTTAGTAAATAGACCTTAAAATACTAAAAAAATAAAATAGCTATTTGATGATTTTAACTTTAATAAAATGGTGCTAAGCTCAATTAAATCATACTGATTCGACTAAAATTTTGCGTCATTGAACTTTAAAGTAATACAACCGTTAATAATTAATATCAACTTTCATAACAATAATCCACTTTTTGACTATAAATCAATTGATTGCAATCTTCTGAGTATGCATTCCTTGCATTGTTTGATACAACCGTAGAACGTAAGCTTTAACAAAGGAAAAGAACTCCAAATGAATGCAAAAGAATGTAAAAGATTAAAATCAAGATTAAAATCAAGATTAAAAAAAATGCATAAATTCTCAAAAGATTGCAATCAGTTGGTTGGTATTTAACCCTTAGCTGCCACACTTCTGTAGAATAACATAGCTGCCACACTGGGGTACGAAATGCCCCAACAACAAAATATCGTATTGTGAGCCAGCTATTGAATTGTTTTGCTTTAAAAAATTCTGTGTTGATCATTAATATGTATTTTATAAGATTAAGTAAGTTTAAACAAAAATATTCATATTTATTATTAATAAAAAAATTGTTAATTGAAAAAAAGTGGTGAAAATGATCATTTTCACCAAAAAAATTCTATTTTTTTAATTTTTTATATTTTGAGCTAAAAATTCAATGAGATACTCTCAAGATGTATACTTTTAAGAAAAAAATACTTCATATTTGTCTTAGAGAAAAAGTATATTTATTTTGTACTATGAAGAGCTTCGACGTAGGTCGACCGCGTGCTCGAGACTGTAAAAGAGGTTGATCGAGAGTTGCGTCTTCCATCTCTACATCTAACTCCGATGAAGATGAACTATCAGATATATGTATTGTAATATTTTTTGCTAGGTTCGTTAAATAAAACTTATCACTCTTTTTAGTATTTCTTCTTTATTTACACTTTCCAATTCAAAACAGTAAATCTCAATTTATAATCAGCTCAAATACTTTTATTCAATTTAAATCACACTTGTTTAATAACACAATCCAATAAGCAATACTTTTGCACACTTTCACAATCCAAAATCAACTGTGTCTCGCTCACCGTGAACACTCCCTTATATACTCAAATTAGTTGTTCTCGAAAGTTCTTGTCTTGGAATGTTCTAGATGGTTGGAATAAGGGGAAATACATTTGACATTGGAAAAGAGCTTTTTGTTTCTTCCATAAATTAGATATGTATGTAATTTTCCAACAGATGGCGCTGTAGTAGTATAAAGCTCTGTTCACAACAGTATGTTTAATTCAGACTCAGAAATCATCAACTTCACCATCCGAAATATTCTCATCAACGCCATTGTTACAATCATCCTCGATCATTTCTTGTCGCAATGTCCTATTAGGCAAATTGTATGCCATCTAATGGTAACGAATAAATATACTAATATAAATATTTATTATAAACGTTGTAAAAAATTCTGAGCAGTCAAAATATTATACTTACGATTATTTAAGAGAAATAAAGCCAAAACAGAGTAAAAAGGAAAAAAAATTACTTAAATACTTGATTATAACTGCCACACTGGGGTCTTAAACGGCACCACACCACTTCGAACGACTGCCAGAACGATACTAGCGCGCATATCATCGTACTATGGGTTTCAGGGGAAAGAGGTATGCTTCAACTAATAACAAATGGAGCCACAATTCCAATTTTTTGAAAATTGTATGTTTTATTGTAATTTAAATAGCGCTGGGGTCACCTGGACCCCACAAACCGCAGCCAATGAATGCACGTACTAATCCAACTCAAATTTTGGGCCATTATCAAGCTTCATATCATGAAGATAGATATGATAAAGTCATCTTCAAAAACAATAGCTTATGTGATTTCAAATTTCAAAGTTATTTCTGGTGTACCTCAGGGAAGCCATCTTGGTGCTTGGCTGTTTGTTTTATTCATAAAAGATCTTCCCACTATAATAAAATACTCAATGACATTAATATTTTCTGATCACGTAAACAAATTTGAACTGCAAGACGATTTTCGAAAATTCTGCGACTGATGCAATAATAAGCGTTTTTATAGTGTGTGAAATTTTCACAATCAAGCGGAACTTAATTGCAAAAATGAAGTTGGTCTGCCATGTATAAGAACTTTTTTTTCAGCTCTTAATATACCAAACCGTTTGTTTAAGCTTATATTTGCTGCATTTATCCCATATTACATTGTGTAGCAAGTGGTTAAAGTCAAGTTTCTTTATAAAAAAAATTATTAATAGTGTTTTTTGATTTTTTTAGTAATTTTATTGAACACTGCTGTTTAAAATTCATTGTAGTTCTAAAACAATTAATTATTATTTAATATCTTCAATATTAACACTGTACGCGAAAGTAAGTAAAATTAAAAAAAAATATATATATTTATGTATATACTTTTTTCTTAAATTTCCACTTAGGCTCGAATTTGTAGACACGTGTAGACGCGCTAATTTTTGTGTGATTTGGAATTAAATTCCGCTAGATTCCGAAAATTTCATACTGTGCGTCGACAAGAACAATGAGTGTTGTCCACTAGCATACCAGTCTCAAGAACTTTTTGCACAAACTTGCGTACAGCACGTGGCCAAAACTTCTTTTCAAAAAACGCACAGCACTCTCTTTGAAAACAAGTTTTCAATATTTCCGAACATTGTTTAAGCGTAAAGTGACTCATTTCGTTCCGCGGAGCTATTATATTAATTTCTTGTCAAGATTTCGAGCAGAAAAAAGCTATCAGTGTAAAAATAATCTATGATTTAAGAACAAAACACTAGATAACCCACCCTGTATTTGCAATTTTTAGCAGATCAAATTATAGTCCTCTAAATCAGCTAATCAGTATTTTAAAAAAATCTCTATTCTCATTGCTTCTAAAAATGACAATTTCAATCTGGAAGGACAGGAATGCCCGAATGAAATATGAAGTGAAAAGTGGTACCCATTCAAAGTTACGTACAAAAAGAATTGCTATGTTCATCATCATCAGGCTTGCCAGATTTTCATGGGGTATTGGAACTTGCAATTACTACGATTAAAAAAAGATTGAAAAAAAATCAGCTTTCATATTTTTTCAAACAAAAAATATAAAAATAAACGTAAATTCACATCTTACGAGTAGCTTAATCTCAAATAACAAAATTAAATGCACGACTTAATCTTACTAACTTGTTCTTATATAAAAGACCACAAAATTTAAAAATCAACATTACTAGAGAAAAATTATCATAACCCTAAAATTCATTTTTTAAATGTCTAAAACAACTTATTTAGTAGTTGGAACTAAAAACTCGATGCCATGTGCCATTTTCGTTCTTGCATAAGCTAATATTTACTTGAGAAATCACATGGCAACCTGTTTTTAGATCCAACTACTAAAAGAGTTGTGAATATTTTTCTCTCGTAACATTCTTTTTTTAAATTTGTAGTCTTTTGCATAAAAGCAAGTTCGTGGATCCAGTCATACATTTTAGTTTTTTTTTTTATTTTGTAGGATACTATTTAAATGTATTAAAATGAATGCATATTGCATGGTATAACGAAACGAGGATTAGAATAGTGCAGCGATATAATGCAAACAGTCCGTCATTTCTATCCAAAGGAAATTCAGGTTGCAGTTTGGGGGCACTCGCCCGAGGAGATGAACCATTATGAGGTTGGCAAAAACGTTTGCTGAATATGGGAGTATCGCACTAAGACCGTACCATCAAGATTACTATTCGGATTCAGGACACAATACCGGCAATCAATACCGCCAAATCCAAGCGTTTCTACTCGAAACTTATCCGCGCAAATGGGAGTTAGAAGACGGTCTTAACAATGGATAAATTCATGATGACTAAGACTTTTTTCCCTACAAAGTCAAAATTCCGAGCAAGTTTAACATTCTGGATTTTCCAGTTTCCAAAAAAAATATTGAAATGGCCTAAGAAGACAACAACTTTACAAATTGTTTATTTATGTTTGATGAGACTCATTTTGATATAAACGGCAATGTAAATAATGGAGTGACTCAAACGCAGAAGTGCTCCACGAGACGGAACTGTATCCAAAACGAATCATTGTGTCTCCTATGCAGTCAATTAAAACGATAACTGAGGCGTTCCCAACTTCAATCCTTCAAGGTTGTATATGCGTGAATGAGCGTGGAGATAATTTTTTTTTTATAATTCACACGCGTTCAAGGGTATATTAAGAGATCCATATAATGTTAAATGAAATGGCAAGGGAAAACCGTGACGGGTAAGTTATTCCATAATCGTGTTTTGTGACTTAAAAACGAATCTCTAATATTTGACGGTACGAACAAAATTTGGCTGGAAGGTAAATCGATGAGCATTTCTAGCGAAACGGGTGTTCCGGGTAAACTGATAAAGGGGAGGAATGCAAATTACTACTTCGGGACGTCCCGGATTTCAGACATAAGTTCTTCTGTCCCGCCGGGGCAGCTTTTTTTAACGCTCTGTTCTGAATTGTATCTATCGTTGCCAGACGTCCTGGTTCACCCGGGACGTCCCGGATTTCAGACATAAATTCTTCTGCCCCGCCGGGACAGTTTTTTTCCCGGGTTGGCGCTCAAACTCACAAAATAATGCTTAATGTACCTAGATATCTTTCAGTGATATGGAACAATCACTGCATTGTAATTTAACCTTAAGAAATTGCTTTTAAAATTAATAACTTAGCGAAGAATGTATTTTGCAAACTGACATCTGTCATTAAAATTGACAAAAGAAAAATATTTGCAAATGACAAAAAAGTCATTTAATTAGTAATTAATAAAAGAATTTATTTATTTTGATCTACACGCATATTAAGATTTCTTCCAGGACAATATGTTGAAATCCCGGGGCTTCTTATTATTTTAGCCATTTGTCCCGCTGAGGTGTAAGAACAATCTGGCAACCCTAATTGTATCCAATAAGTAGAGAGAAGTTTGTGCTGTACCTGTGCAAAGATGTGAGTTTTACTCGAGTCTTGGACGTATAAACGCCTTATAAATGGAAGTCAGATCAAAAGGGGCGAAAAATTTCTTATATCGATATAGAAATCTTAAGCATTTAGAAGCATTTTTAGCGGTCTCAAGAATGTGATCATTAAAACGAATATCGTCGTTGACACACATACCGAGTATTGAGAGCTTTTCGGTTTCTTCGATGCAAGTGCCATTCAAGGACAATGGCATAAGGGGTACATTTTGCTTCAACGACAATAGACAGAATTGAGTTTTCGAAGCATTTAACTCCACATGATTTCTTATACCCCATTGAACAATGCTGTAAAGATCGGAGTTTAATGAGGCAATCATACGATATTGTTACAATTCCAATTCCGAAGGAATTTTGAGAACGAGTAAGAGAAGCTGAGAGTAGAGTCTAATCCAAAGAATAAGGGTTACGTTGATAGCAAACGCACGCATTTTCGATAAGAGAGACTGGTCACAAACTCTATCAAATGCCTTAGAAATATCAAGCGCAATAATCTTACTTTCTCCAAAACAATGTAAAGATCTGTTCCACTCTTCGGTGAGATATGCCATCAGATCACCAGTGGAACGATTATTACGAAAGCTGTATTGCCGGTCATTAAGAAGCTTTTGTTCTTCGAGATATTTCCTCAGCTGATGATTTATCAGCCATTGCATGACCTTGGAAAGAAGGGACGTAAGTGCAATTGGTCGAAAGGTGATGAAGAATACCTCTTCAGAAGAATGGGGGGTATACCATCAGGACCAGCGAATTTGTTAAAATATAGATCTCGAACGGCTGGCTCTTGAAACTGTACAAGTACGGAAATATAGATACCTGCCACATTGAAGGATTTACGTTCTTAAGTATAGGAGGGGCAGTGTTGCTATCAGACAACGTTGAGCTAGCAGCAAAATAAGCTGCAAGTACATTGGCCTTATCTAAAGAGCTAGTTACCGGGTTATCATTGTAGAAGAGCGTTGGAACCGAAGATGAAGTTGAATTTTGTACGTTCTTGACAAATGACCAGAAATTTCTACTGCCTTTGGGACATTGCATTCTGGTTATGTAAGAATTTGGTTCTTTTTATAAAAGCGATGCAATGGTTTCTGACTTGTTTATACTTTTTCCGATTTTCCTCAGTTGAGTTGGCTTTGTAAGGGCGGAAACTTACTTCTCTGAACCTGATAGCTTCTTTGCAGGTTGTATCGAACCAAGACTTTTCTTTAGGATTTATACTCTTATTTCTGTTAAGCTAGCCCTAAACGACGAACATGCTCGCCGAACTTGTTCGTTTGCGTTAGCCCCTACACGGCGAACACATTTGGCGAACATTCATTTCGTGTTGATTCTTCACAGAGTAAGCATGTGCGACGCACAGTGGGTCCTGTTGGTACTAAGCAGTCTCAAAATTCAGAGTCTTGTTAAAAATGCTAAAAACTGTTATAAATAGATACTAACTGCTTCTGAAAATGAAAATATTAGCAATAATGAATATAGTTCTGACTTTTAAAAATAAAAGAAAACTGCACACAATTAAAACTTCCGCATGTTTAATGAAAAACCAATGACACAGACAACTTAAATGTACCGTAACTTGGCCGTTAGACAGAGAGGAAAGATAATACTGTGTTATAATATTTGTTATAATATTTATATTGGTTAGGCATTTTTATTTTGTTTTTATTGACAAAAATTGAAAACCGTATTTTGAGCACTATTATGTATGAAGAGGACCCACTGTGCGACGTTCACGGTAAAAATAAGATTTGCTCGCGAACATGGCCCTACACGACGAACATCGAAGCCAACGAACATGAGAAAATCGAAATTTTTCGCCAACAGCGAGCGGCTCGCGAACCAGCCCCTACACGACGAAAACATGGCGAGCACGAACAAGTTCAGCGAGCATGTTCGTCGTCTAGGGCTAGCTTTAGGAATAAAAGTAAGCATTCCAAGAAAAATCACTTTTGTGATCACATCAGCACTGGCATCAACGACTCAACGTCAATATCGAAGAAACATAGTAACCAGCTAAAAAATCGAAAAAAAAAAGTTATTTAGACCGCCCCAGTTGGCTCTTTCTCGTATTGCCAAACGTTCGTAGTAGGATGCTTCTCTTTTACTGGATGAATGGGACACGAGAAATTCGCTGATACTCGTATTACACAATGGTCCGAAGTGCCGAATGGAAAGTTTACCATCATGGTAAAGTTTATCAGGATTAGAAGTAA
Source organism: Chrysotoxum bicinctum (assembly GCA_911387755.1). Lineage (NCBI taxonomy): Eukaryota > Metazoa > Arthropoda > Insecta > Diptera > Syrphidae > Chrysotoxum > Chrysotoxum bicinctum. Next base: position 188,279,834 of record OU426988.1, read on the forward strand.
GAAAAAAGTCGAGAGTGTTTACATACGTTCTATGATCTTCAAAAACCATCTAATAGTTTTAATAATATTAAATAAAATTTAATTCTACATACAACAAAACAAATATAAATATAAATAACATTCATTGATTGATAACAAAAAGAAAAGTTATTTGAATTTCTTAATGTAGCACGATTCCCGCGCACATTTAACAAATTTGTTCTTAAATAAAAGAACGAAGAATTGAATTAGAATCGAATTAGCATGAATCAAATTAACTGGAGCATTAGAAACCATTTTTTTGTCAAACAATTCATTGACTATTTTCCATTCCTTTCGGGCATTATGAAATTTGTTTACATAAAAATTTTCTTTGCAGACGCGAACCTCAATATCAATCTCCTTACATAAAAACTCATAATTTGTTCGAAATCTAATGTTATTAGGGTGCTTTTTGCATTTTAACCATAACGTATTTTTTTTGTTAATCATTTTTAAAAGGTGCGTAGACATCCAAGGTTTTAGTTTTTTAAGTTTATTTTTTCTGGAACCAAATGTTTCTGAGCTGTGAATAACGTGGCAATTCAGAATTTGAACAAATTTTTCAAAAGCTAAAGAGGGATCAGATTCAATGTAAACTTCTAACCATCTTTCCTGATTTAAGCTCGTTCTCAGAAGATTAAAATTCGTTCTTAAGACTGTCTTGAAAGAAACTTCTTTTACGGTTAGGCATTTTTTCGATTCCATAAAGTCGAAAAACAGGCAAGTCATACAATGATCAGAAATCTTAAGCTCAGATATTGAGCTAATGAGAGATATGTTAACTTTGAGGTCAAGTCTAGCAAAGATATGATCAATGCATGTCTTAGTGGTAGAGGTTATTCTAGTAGGTTCATTTATACATGATTCTAACCCATTAGATGACATTAACGACATGTAGTTTTCAACAGTAGTAGACTCTTTTAAAATATCTATATTTATATCACCTACTACAAACAAATTTTTAGCATTGTGATTACTAAGAATGGTAGAAAGCTCTTCAATAAAAACATCTTCACTAATAAAATTAAATCTATAAATACATATAAAAATTAGTTTGATCGAATCGATAGTTAGAGAAATCTTGAGCATATCACAACTTAATAAATCCAAGCTTGAATACTCACAATTTATTCCATCCTTTATATACACACAAGTACCACCAGACGCATAAGTATTATTACACTTCGCATACATCGTATAACCGGAAATATTGAAAAATTCTTTTTCATGCTCAAAAATCCATATTTCAGTTAGAAAAATTATATCAGGCTTATTAACGAATGATTCAAGATGAACCAAAAACAAATCAAAATTCTTTCTCAAGCTTCGAATGTTTTGTTGAATAATAAAAAAATTATTTATATAACTATCAGAATTAAAAACACTTTTATGAAATTCTCTCTCAAATTGGCAAAAAGGAGTAATTAACGAAGAAACATTTAAATCTATATTAAAATTTTCATCCATATTTAGATTATTTTATTAAGGTCTTCAATTGAAGATATGCGAAACGTCTTACTTCCTTCATGTTTTTTCATTAAAATTACTCCTCTTTTGATCCATAAATACGAAATTTTTTTTTCTTTTTTAATTTGTCTAGCTTTGTTAAACAAAAGTCTATTTGAACTTGTAAGAGTTTCATTAATAAAGATTGGTTTATTATCCAATTGTTCACCAAAAATAGCAGATGAAAGTTGTTTTTTTCGCTGATTAGAGATGATTTTTTCCTTGAAATCCATAGTTTTAAATTTAACACACACGATGTCTAGAGTTTTTGTCGGCATAGAAGGAGAGCTATTGTTGTTTTTGTTAATTGCATGCACCTTACTTTTGATAGATTTAACATAACAATGTTTGATATCAGAAGCATTGAAACTCGCATCCAAACCTTCTGCAATTAGCTTCACTACCGACGGCAAAGCACTTTTTTGGTCGACATTTGGAATGCCCACAATGTCAATGCATTTATTTAGAGATTTTTGTTGTAATAAATTCACTTTGTTTTGCAATTTATCAACTTTGATCTGTAAAGTGCGATTGTCTTCTTGAAGCACATTGATAAGAGATAATGCATTACGATTCATTTCCTTAAGAGAAATAATCTCTTTGTTCATTGACAAGATCTCTCTATAAACTACTTCCAGAGTGATAGCTTGGCTGTGATCACTAGCAGTTGGCATTGACGGCAAGTGATTTACCTCATTAGTTATAGGCAGGTGTAGTGCAGATGTTTTTAGTGGCGGTGAGGTGGAGTGTTGTTTGTTACTACTGTCGACAAAGATGTGCTTTGAACTTTGGTTAAGATTAAGATCAACTGTATGCGGTGGTGGGGGCGATGGCTCAGATGCTGAAGTGGATGAGGATGTTGAAGATTGTGCTGGTGCTGGCGGAGTGATAGCGGGTAGGGATGAAGTGGTGGTAGAATTTCGGTTATGTTGTGGAATACTTTGTGGTGATGCTGGTGTGGGTGCTGAAGATGTAGGTCCTAGTGTGCGTGATGATGGTGATATATATTGTGTTGATGATGCTGATGCTGGTGTGTGAGAATTTAGAACTTGTGTTGGAGAATGACGAAGCGAATCTCTTCTCTTTTTATTGCATTTTGGACAAGCAAAAGGTATATTATTCTTGTTCATATAGTCTCTGTCAGCGGGTTTTAAATTAACACAGTTTAAATGAAAGAAAGTCTTGCAAATATGACACTGAATTCTAGCATCCCGGCTTCCAACTTTTAGTCTACATATACAATACATATTTAATGTTTAATATTTAAATTAATAATGAAAAATTCTCTTCACGTGTATACCCCACAACGTTACGATGAGAACATCTTTGGACATCTCTGGACTGCTATAGCTTATCGTCGTGAACTATTATAAAACTTTACATCCATACATTATGGTTGTAGTTTTTAACTTCATTTCGCATTGATGTATAAGATGTATATGATGTAAATATATGTATACGTAAGTGTGCACCAGTAAAGGGTGGACCACCTAGTAATTTCTTTTTAAATCATAGGTTATTTTGACACTGACAACTGTTTCCCGCTCGAAATTTCGACGTAAAGCCAGTATTATACCTTCGCAGAACGAAATGAGTCTCTTTATGCTTGAACAACGTATTTCCAAAGTGAGTGCTGTGCAGCCCGTGTTCGTGAAACTGGAATGCTAGTGAACAACACTCATGAGACTCCATTCACGAACATCAACTCGGAATCGATCTCAACATTTCACGCACCAGCCTGAGAAGAATTCTGCACAAAGATCTCGGATTATTCGCTTATAAAAGGTCTGATTGACTCAGCAATTGAAGTCGCACGACCATCCACTTGCACGACTTTGTGTTCCATATTTAATGGGTGAATGATGATTTGAATCTATACCGAGTAAATTGTATAGTAAAAATACTCCATTGATTCGCAAGAAAAACACACTTGATTCTATAAAATTTCAAGAAAATCTTCAGCAGATAATGCTGCTATTAGAATGTCGACTCTGTTTATCTAAAAGGCTTTCATGCCATGAAAACATGAGGTTAAAATTAAGATGTGGGTTAAGGGTGGCATTATAGTCACCACACAGCCTTATGGGACGCCCAATTTTAGTTACAATTGGGATTCCTCACTCTGTATTTAACCTCCGGTTTTCATTTTTTGATCATTTGTATTTTCACGAGCACAGGCTCAATTTTTTATAAGGAGCATTTGCTATGAACACGTGCTCCTGTATTATTAATCTTGAAATTTCGTTTTCCTTTGCTATTCAAATAATGAGCAAAACTAAAAATAGAAAATGATAAATTTCCATAAAAAACAAAGGAAGTTTTAGAACACACGTGATCTTTTTATTCCATTTCCACCTGTTTTTGAAATGTTGATTTTCTTTGGTTTTGTTAAAGGTTCAATTTCAAATGTATGTATTGCCTGTCATCATCATCGCTGGCATCTTTTACCAACAGTTAAACCCCAAATAGTTTGGATTTGCCAAAAGCCTTACCTACCTAGTTCATTCTATTGATAAAGACTCCTTCATCGTAAACCACAGATGCACAAGCTGGAAGTGCGCAAGAGAAAACAAAATCCCTCGGTTGATGATTTTGATTCATATGCAACTGAACACAAACTGGATATACAAAGGGTGGACCGACTTACCTCCGAAACGTAACTATCTGCAGATACAAATAATCTACATATGTATATATCACATTGTCCTCTCGTTTCCTACTAACAACCAGAACTCAAAAACCACATCTTTACATAAGTTTACGAGTATACATGTATTTATGTACATGGATCGGATAGTATATTCACACAAAATGCTGACAATAAAGGTTACTTTTGCTCCTGGATGCGGTGATGATGACCAAGAGCAACTTCGTCCAAGGAAGATTTCCATCGAGGAACAAAGTTTTCGATGCCAATGATTCTGACTTCATATGTCAAATTGTGCATTGGTCGTCGCCTGAGATTTGTGGTATTTCATTTACACAAAACTGACATAGAATGCATCCTCCAGACCAATATTTACTGCTGGTTGATTTGTCACCTTTGCGGTTAAGGCGAGTGAATCTCTCATGCATTGATTCTTATATGTGATTACCATTCATTGAAGAAGCAAAAAAATTGTTAGCTGGAGAATAGGATTTCCATGAGATTTAGGGAACCCTCTGGTCTAGAACATACAAATTTGTTGCACTTGTTGAAGTGTTGTATCCTTGGAAAATTGTATAAATAGGGTTGTCGAACAGAACGAATGTTTTTGGTTTACTGTTTATAGGTACACAGGTACGGTACTTCCCATTGACACCGAAATAAAACCCAAAAAATAATAAATTATGTACCTAACTAAAAATATTTTTTGGAATTGTCCCGTTTAAGGAAATTGTGGTCTGGCAGAATCAGCACTGTTCTTCTTCCAAAGCCATAATCAAATCATTAAAGGCAAGCGAAACAGATTGATGATCAGTAACTCCTCGTGACGTGAACTTACACCGAAATCGTTTGTCAAGTTTAAGATAATCGTGCATGAGGTTTTTGAAATATTTGAATTTGACGATGCAGTACTTCTTATTATTATTTAAGGAAATTTAGAGTAGGAAAATTGATCAACATTATTTGTACCGTTTATAAACAATAAAAAAAAAAAAGTTTAAATAAAATCGGCCGAACCATTTAAAATTTTTCGTTATTTCTATCGTCAACTTTGATCGAAATCTCGAGCTCGATTTCTTACGAAAGCATGAAAACTATGTTAATTAAAAGTGATATTGCAATTAAAAAGAAGGAGGATTTTAGTTATATATTATTTTAAAATCCTTTAGTTTCCATCAATAAGGGCAAGTAGACAGGGCCGGATCTACCTAAGGGCTGTATGGGCTGCAGCCCAGGGCCCCGAGGTCACAAGGGGCCCCCAGACCCCGTTGAAAACAATAGGCGTTAATTTGAATTAAAAAAAAATTTAAATTAAAAAATCTACCATAAAGTTGGCAATGGAAACCGTGAGATCAATCTACTAATGTATAATCCCCGGCAAGCTAGATGGCACTATTTTAGAGAGATAGTAAATTCGCGCGTCGCTTTTACCTGGAAAAAGGGCTGCGCGAACTTACTCTCTCTCTCTCTCTCTAAAATCGTGCTCAGTTTGATGCCGAATAGTGTATGTGCGTGTCTATGGAACGGAACGGGGATTCCCCGTCGTTTGTTTTTGATTGGTGTATTTTTTCTACTCTTAGGTTAGGGTAGGTTAGGTTGTTGGGCTGACAATTGATGTAACTATCGTCACACTTAGATCAAAGTAGATCCATTGTGTTACCCGTGAGTGTAATCACTCTTTTCTGATAAAAACCTATGTGTTCTGTTAATCAGTCAAGCCATTTTGAGGCATTGATGAAGTTCAATATGTGAATTCCTGAATATTAGAAAGATCTTCTAAATTGTCAAAGAAGTAACTACCAAACCATTTCCTTCTTTGGTGGCATAGAGACGGGCAATGACAGAAAAAGTGTGATGTGTCTTCATGTACCCCTTCATCACCATATCCTCTACATAGGTCATCTGTACTTAGTTTCATTTTAAATTTATGATATTTTAGTAAATTATGTAACTAAGTTGCATAATTTTGTCAGTCCTCTGCTTGTTAAAGCAATGCCATACTATTTCCTAGTGGTATCACAGGTGTCAAGTAGACTCCACCTTTCATTGGATTTCTTTAGGATTAAATCCGAAATTTTCTGTTTAATGTTTCAGAGTGGGATACTTACCATCTGTCTTTCCAACTCATCGGCATTTTCATTACCTGGTATGCCGCTGTGCCCCGGTACCCCGGTACCCAGCAGAGTCTAATATTGTGCTGCGTGCCAAAAACTTTAAGCTCTTCGCGACAGCAAGAGACAAGCTTCGATTTTATCACAGTGGTAGAAATCACTTTTATTGCCGCTTGGCTGTCAATGTAAAAGGCGATATCAGCCTGTGGTATCGCCATCATTGATACTTGTCTAGCAGCTGTTGTCACTGCCAGGACCTCCGCTTGGAAGACACTGCTGTGATCTGGAAGCCTAAGTGAGTTGTTTAGCTTAAGAGGTTCTGAGAAAAAGCCTGCACCAACACCTGGGTCCATTTTGGAGCCATCAGTATAGATTGATATTTCTGATTCACTGGCGTAGGTTTGGTTGTTCAGCCATTCTTCTCTGCATGGAAAGGCAGTTTGGAATGGTTTATAAAAGTCAAGTTCGGGTGTTATATAATCTGTAATGATACTATCACCCAAATATTTCTGAAGAATTTGAGCATGTCCTATTGCACTGTTTTTCCAGGTATTAGTCTAGCTTAGCCTTAAGGCGCTATATGCTGCGGATTCTTGTACGAAAAGGTCTAGGGGTATCAGGTTGAGTATCGCCTCTAACCTTGCTGTTGGTGTGGATCTCATGGTACCCGTAAATCCAATGCACGCAAGTCTCTGTACTTTTGTCAGAGTTTTGAGGTTCGTGCCTTTTTTCCGTTGCATTCCACCATACCAAATTACCATAAGTTAGTATTGCTCTGATTATCGCCAAATACATCCACCTGATAATTTTTGGGCTAGGTCCCCAGAAGTTCCCAAAGATTCTGTTACAGGAGTAGAATGCAATCATTCCTTTTTTTGCTTTTTCCTTAGTGTTAAGACATCAGTTTAATTTCTTATCTGGAATCACACCAAGATACTTTGCATGATCTGAAATCTTCAGTGGGGTGCCTTCAATTAAAGGAATTCTGAAGCTTGGTATTTTCCTCTTATTTGTAAAAAGGACTAATTCTGTTTTTGACGGGTTAACCATCAGGCCGCACTTTCTAGTCCGTCTACTAACCTTTTACCTGTCGCTAATAACGCAAGATCATCAGCATATAGGCTACTACCTTTTTATCTACTCTTACGAGAGACTTCCCGCCGCCGCGCTGCTTTACGTAACGCCTGACGTGATTTTGTTTTTTCTTCCGCACTTCTGTTCTCGTCATTAACGTGACAAACTGACTGTGTTAATTGTTAGAACTGTGTTCAATGAGTCAGTTTACTAATGAGTAAGTGATAACTTTAAAATTATGTCTAAATAAGTAACATTTGTTTATTAATACAAGATTTTTTGCTTTTATTTGGTAAGTAAAAATATTTATAAATCATGTTTTTCTTCTTTATGGTATTTTTAGGGTTCTGTACAAAAAAAATGAAAAACGAAACCCTTCTATGATCACTCGTACGCCCGTCTGTCTGTCACATCTAATTTGCTTCGAAACTACTGGACGAAATTAGGTGAAATTTGATAGGATGGTGTAATTATGAGCGAAAAAACAGTTGTGCCAAGCATTTTTTTCTAATCAGAGTCATTTTAATAAGGTTTGCTAATGTCACTGTGTCATATATCAATAGAAAGAGACATATAGAGTATTTAGTGAATGAGTGCTGAGTGCAGTCAATTAAAATCGTACTTACTCCAATCTTAGCCAGAATCGTACACCTCTTCCAGTGACATTTTTAAGCTCATGTATGAAAATAAACTTATTAACGTGTTCCCTAACTGCTACCATTTTAAAGATTTTTTTAACTTTGCCAAGTGCTAGATGTGAAGCAGAGCGCTCTTTCTCCAAGATGTCCTATGTAGAAAATAAATACAGGACAACAATGTCGAACGATCGACTAAATAATTTATCACTTCTTTCGATAAATTGTGATCTAACAAAACACTTGCAATGTGATGACCAAATTAAGGAATTTGCAGCACAGAAATGCAGAAAGGTTGATTTATAAATTATAATTTATATAACATGTCATACACATAATCTGTCAATTTCATTTACTAATTCATAATATATAAATAAAATGTTTTTATTGTTTTTTTTTATATTCTTATAAATATCACTATTTTGTTTTCACTCTCACCCAAAGGTTGCCTGGAAGAGATTGCTACCATAGCAATAAGGTCGCCGTTTGCACAACTAATGCTTGCGTAGATTTAAGTAACATTTTTTTTTTGTGCAATAAAGAATATATAAATAATATATCACAATAGACACAGTTTTTTGACATGGCTATTAGTTGAGTACTTAGGTAGGCCACTAAATAGTTTCAGCCCAGGGCCCCACAAATTCACGATCCGCCTCTGCAAGTAGATGTTTAATAAAATAAAATAAGCCGTATGTAACTAAATTCATTTTTTTTATTTAAAAAGGGCATGTACGCCATTTATACGGAATATGAAATCAAACAAATGCCCGCCTCGGTTTCTTACGGTGGCACGGATCCGAGTGGTCCAATTTTCAACGTCCTTTCCACGTAAATCCGGCTGAATTTGAGTGATGGCCTGTGTTATGTCCACCTTAAGGGCATAGGTCGATTGTGGTTTCTTCACATACACAGGCGACGGTGGGGCAAAACGTAAAAAAGCTGGCATTAAGAATTGAAAGATGTATGCTTGTACTCTGAATGGGACTTTGATGGGAGTTTTTCTTACAATTTAAGGCTGAACTTGATCTTTCGCCATGGTTGATGGAAAAGTATGTGTAATGCCATTTCAGAAAACTCTTCTACACAAAAATGTTATATTTGTAATGATTAACAAAAAAAATTTATTTTTATTGAAGAAACGATACTAGGTTTAACAAAAAAAACTAGCAGGTAACAAAAAATATTCCAAAATGGTAACCCTACAATTTATTTTTTTTACTTGCGACTTATATGTAGGTACTATAAGGCAAGTTATGCATTCGTAAAAAAAATTTAACTCGAGATTTTGGTCAAAATTGACATTACGATGATAGCGAAGACGAAAAAAGTGGGTCTGGCAATTCTGTCTGTCTGTTCGATTACAGCTAAACGGCTCGGCCGATTTTCTTCAAACTTGGTAGATATGGGCTTTAATTTTTTACCCCCGGATGTTTTTTGATTTGATTTTTTAGGACCAAAAATAACGGTACCTGCCATACGATTTTTTTCGAAATTTTATAAATATTTTTTTTTCTCAAAAACTGTCCCAACGATTTTAAAAAAAAAAAATTCAAAAAATTTAATTTAGTTAAACCTAGGTAATGGTTGAAAAAAAATTTCCAAAAAATGAGTAGTTTTGGTACCCCCCTTGGGACCAATTTTTTTTTGTTTTTGATTTTCTCAAAAACGATATTACCGATTTTGATCATTTTTACTTGCGACTTATAGGTACTACATATAAGGCAAGTTATGCATTCGGAAAAAAAATCGAACTCGAGATTTTGATCAAAGTTGACATTACGATGATAGCGAAGACTAAAAAAGTGGGTCTCGCAATTCTGTCTGTCTGTCTTTCTGTCTGTCTGTCTGTCTGTCTGTCTGTCTGCCTGTCTGTCTGTCTGTCTGTCTGTTCGATTGCAGCTAAACGGCTTGGCCGATTTTCTTCAAACTTGGTAGATATGGGTTTTAATTTTTTCCCCCGGATGTTTTTTGATTTGATTTTTTAAGACCAAAAATAACGGAACCAGCCATACGATTTTTTTTCGAAATTTTATAAACATTTTTTTTTCTCAAAAACTGTTCGACAGATTTTAAAAATAAAAACACAAAAAAAATTCATTTAATTAAAGCTAGGTACTTGTTGAAAAAAATTTTCAGAAAAATGGTTATTGAGGGTACCCCCCATGGAACCATTTTTTTTGTTTTTGATTTTCTCAAAAACTGTACAACCGGTTTTGATAATTTTTTTTTGCTAAGGCTCCCCAAAAACTTGAATAGAATTGTGTACTCAAATTTTCAAAAAAAAATTTTTTGGAGTTTTAAAAAAAACTTCAAATTTTTTTTTTCAAAACTCAATATTTCGAAAATCCCTCGCTAGATTTTTATTAATCTTGATAAATAAAAGTTTCTCAATATAATCTACAAGATGTGAGAAAAAAAAATTTATTTTACCTAAAAATAAAGGTACCTACCATACAAATGCTAAAAAATTAAAAAAAATGGTTTTCAAAAATCGTATTTTTCTCGAAAACGGTTCCGAGAATTTTGATAAAATTATTTTTCTGTCAATTAATTTTTACGATCTTTAATTTAATAAAAAAAATTGAAATTAAGATATTACAGCTTGTACCTACCATAGAACCATTTTTTCGAATTTTGAACTTCTTATTATCCACATAACGGATCTTAATGAAAATTTTTATAGAGAAGCTTCTAAAAAGTCTAAAACACATTGCATTTCAAAACTTTAAAATAAATAATTTTTGAAAAAAAAATCTAGTTTTTCTTTTTTTTTTTTGAAAATTCGATATCTCAGAAACGGCTCAATATTTTTTTTTGTAAATTTTATTTTTATTCGAACAATAATAAAAACTTTAAATTGGCGTACCAAAATTTTTTCTTAAAAAGCTTTGAAAAAGTTTGTACATAAAAGGTTTTTTTTAAGAAACCACTACAACGACTTATAATTTTTGTTCTAGCATAAATGCATATTTGGATAGCATTATGTTTTTGTCTCTTATTACTAAAATAATTTAAAAATTAATTTTATGCTTATGAACAGCTTTTCTCTAATAACATTCGTTTTTAAAATTCCTAGTCTATTACATAGGAGCAAGTTCGTGCGACCCAGTCGTGCATTTTATTTTGTATGCTAAAGCTTCCCACCAGTTGGAATATTATTGTGTATTCAAATTTTCCAAACAAATTTTTTTGGAATTTTAAAAAACTTTCAAAATTTTTTTTTGAAAACTCAATATTTCGAAAACTCCATGCTCGATTTTTTCAAAACTTGATAAATAAAAGTTTGGAAAAATAATCTACAATATATGAAAAAAATAAATTAATTTTACCTAAACATAACAGTACCCTCGATACAAATGTTAAAAAATGGTTCTAAGAATTTTGCTTAAATTTTTTTTTCTTTCTATTATTTTTTAAAATCTGTAATTTAATAAAAAAAAATTGAAAACAAGATATTACTGATTGTACCTACCATAGAACGATTTTTTAAAATTTTGAATTTCTCATTATCAGCACAACGGATTTTAATAAAATTTCGTAGAGAGAAGCTTCTAAAAAGTTTAAAAAACATTGCTTTTCAAAACTTTAAGAAAAATGTGTTTTTGAATTTTGAAAAAAAAAATCAATTTTTTGTTTTTTGAAAATTTTTAAATTGGTGATGTGACTTGGGAGCACAAACTTTTGTTTTTAATGTGGGATTCAAAATCTAAGAACTCTTATTAGACATTGCTTTGTTTGCTTGAGAATTAAATTTCGACCAGTTTTTTTCTTGAGCATCGAAAATTTTATTTTTAAAAATCTAAAAACAAATTGCAAAATGGAAAATAAGAAATAGTTTTCAAAAGTTAAAGGGCAAGTAAAATTACGGGATATTTCTAAAGTATAAATGTTAATTTATAATCTTACTGCTTTTTAAGGCTCAAAATTTTGAATAAAAAAGATAGCATAATATTAAATTAGTAGTATAAATTTTGCAAACTTTTGCTTGAATATCATGGCATAGTGGAAAACTCCATTCCAAAGCAAGTTGTTATAAATACCCGATGGAATAAATATTCTAACAGCGAATTCTATTGATTTTCGAATTGCTCTGCCAATATCCTTATTTTTTTTTTAATTAAAAATACTTACAAATATTTCTTAATTTTATTGTGTTGAAAAGATGGGCTATAACTTGCAAATTTGAGATGCCTAGTTTATTATTATTATTTAAAATTATCTAAAAAAAAGCGATTTCATAGTAAAAATTCAGAAATTGAATAACATTCATCGACTTTTTTCAAATAACTATATAAAATAAAATGCACTACTGGATCGCACGAACTTGGTCTTATGTAAAAGTACTTTGGAATTTTAACATTTTATAAATATAAAACATGGATTTAATGAGATAAAAATGTTCAAATGCATTGAATTTATGCAAACAAAATTTTAAAATCGTTTTATTAAAGTAGTTTTTTATGTAACAAATTTCTTTAAAATTTGTTTAGAACAAAATTTGGGATGCCAATTTTAAGTGCTTAGTAATATATATTCTAGGAAATAATTTCAAAAAATAATCGTTCACACGTTTTCAAGATATTGATTTTTCAAAAAATAAATTGGAATTTTTTTTTCAAAAAACAAAAAAAATCATTTTTCGAATATTTTTATATACAATTTTATTTTAAACTTAAGGGAACTCCTGGTGAAAATTGTTAGTTAAAATCGTTAGAGCCGTTGATAAGAAATTCGAAAATCAAAAACAAAAACAGGTAACGTTAATAACATTTACCCCCCCCCCCACCCCAATTTTTTTCGACCAAAATATAGTCCATGTCCATAATATCACACTTAATTTTTTTTTATCAAAATCGTTAGAGCCATTTTCGAGATAAATAAGATTTTGCATTACGGGTGTATGGGGGGTACCGTTAGTTTTGGAGCTAAAAACAATTTCAATTTCTCCTCTAGGGAATCACCGAAGACCCTTAAGTACCGAGTTTGAAGAAAATACCTCCTCCAGTAGTTTAGGCTGTAGTTCGAGGTACAGACATACAGAAATACAGACATACAGACAGACAGACGGAATTTCCGGACCCTCTTTTTTCGTCTTCGCTATCATCGTAATGTCAACTTTGATCAAAATCTCGAGTTCGATTTTTTTTCAAAATGCAGAACTTGCCCTATAGTACCTGCATATGGTACATATGTATATCGCAAGTAAAAAGTGTTTTTGTTTTTAAATAGACGAAAATAACAAAAATCACACTCTTCATATCAGATTAACTGTTAACTTTAAGAAAGCAAACTTTATTATCCTGTCGCTTTTATTTAGCAAAGTTACATTTTTATCATCGCCATTTATAGAGCTGCCCCACTGTGCGCTGGCCGCAAAACCCACACCAGGCGGTAATTTTTCAAGAATGCACTGTCACCTGGTGAATATCGTGTGAGTTGGTGTCGTCACATATACGGCAATTTTTCTTGTTAAAGAAGCCATTTATCCAAAATTGCGACTCATCGGTAAAGATTGTTTTTCGGCCAAAATTGGAGTCCTTTTCCAAACCCTCCGAAGCCCGGTGAACAAACAAACGGCGCACATAGGTCAATATTTAGCTTTTATGCGGCCAAAAGTGGATTTTGTAAACTTACGGTAAACAAAAAAAACAGTTTGTGTTTGTCGATCGTTAGGAGAAAAGTCCCAGTTTTTAATTTTACTCTTTTTACCTCACAAAAGCACACCGTTTGCAAATACGTGTAATTGTAACTTGCTCTCTAAACGCAATACACGTTTTTCTTAGCATATAGTTTACAGGACGAATAGAGTTGTAAGGTCAATATTTCTATTTCTGTGTGTGTTATTAAATATAGTGATGGATTTCGATAACTCAGGTATGATTTCTTATTTTTATTAGAATTTGTTCCGCTGAGATGCATGATTCTAAGAATTTAGTGCTGTTAAACTTTGGGTATTTTGTTTGGCTATATTTTTACCATATTTTACTTTTCAAAATTGAATTTGTTATAATTTGTTATTTCCGCTTTAGATCGGATGATAATTCTTTTTGAATTGTGAAGTATAACCTTTTCATCTACAAATGTAATAAAAATTGGCTGCAGAAGACTGCAGAGGACAAAAATATTGACATTTTTAACAGCACAGATTTTTCGGTCAAAAAAATTAAAATTCTGAATAGTGAAGCAATCATTGTGTTTTCTTGCTGTTGGAACTCCGAGCACATCAGGAGTGAAAATAATTGTTAGTCGGAGGTACCTCTTTGAGTTTAAGAAAGAACAAAATTTACCAGATTTTGAAGCTAAAATTAATTATTTAGAAAATCGCTTACTGTCAAACTATGGCAGTACTGTGGATGATAAAAAAGTTTGAAACATAGATTTTCCTTATTTAAATCGACTTTGAAGGAAAAATGGGCAAAATGCTATAGAAAAGAAGAGGCGTTTTTGAAAAATAATGAGTCGTAGGTAAACGGAACCTTCGAACTTCCTTTAAAATTTATTTCGTATAAGCACCAATATCACACAACCTACCACTCTAGAAGTCAACAGCTAAGTAAACAAGAAACTAACATTTAAATAATAAAAAAAAACCGTGAGATTTTACAGGTGCATTTTCATTCATTGAGATTTCGTTTCTAATTATAGTTGCTCGTAGCTGTAGATTAAAGGTCATATTGGAAACCATTTCAAGTGGACACAAAATTGATTCACAAAAATATGACCAATTTGTCAAAGATACAGGTCAGGTATACATCAATCTTTATAGTTGGCACCCAATGACTCCGACAATGCACAAGATATTGATACACGGTGCAATCATAATCGAAAACTCGTTGTTGCCAATAGGCCAATTACCATAGAAAGCTGCAGAGGCCCACAATAAACATTTTCGCTTATATCGCGAAAATTTTGCAAGGGCATTTTCAAGAGAACAGTGCAATTTGAATATATGTATATATTACTTAGTTCCGATCCACTCATAATCAGCATTAGGCCAAAAAAGCGAACCATTTTAAAATTATTTTGCCCTGAAGCAAGAAATATGCTTGTGCCAGCAGATTCTAACACCGAACCCGATTCAGGCATTGAACCACTAGACGAATTTGTTATTGAGTTATTATGAATTAAGTTTAAATAATTATTATTTTTATTATT
This sequence comes from Chrysotoxum bicinctum, assembly GCA_911387755.1. NCBI lineage: Eukaryota > Metazoa > Arthropoda > Insecta > Diptera > Syrphidae > Chrysotoxum > Chrysotoxum bicinctum. The sequence goes on from OU426988.1 coordinate 188,294,986, forward strand.
TTTTGTAAGCTGAAAAATTGTTAAAAAAGTAAAAAAAATTAATTTTTTTAAATAAATAATTATAAATATCTAAATGTTATTATTATAAATTAAAAAACCTCAAAATATTTCTAAATTTACCTCAAAATAGTTTTTTTATTTAAATTATATTTTTTTTCGTCATATAAAACCCAATAGAAAGAATATAAGTGGATGAATGTTTTTGGCCGCATAAATGTGAAAAATTGACCTATGTGCGGCGCTGTCTATAACCATGAACTTCGAGCTGCTGGGTCAGTTGGATCTTGTACGGGTGTAGACCTTAGTCCAGACGCCAAGTCGATGTCTACGAAGGGCCGGTGCCTTTTGAATTCGACTGCCTCGTGTTCTGCTGTACACTTTCGCGGACCGAATCGGTCATCTCAAATTTGGTCACCAAACGTTGAAGCATTGACTGGCGGGCAACCACATCTACGGTTAAGTGGGCCCAAGACGTTTGCACTAACGAGCACTAATTTTGATAATAAAGTTTCATCATTTGCTGTTTAGTCGTGTAACTTGTCATGGTAACATCGCATCGGTAATTGAATAATAAACAACAGATTTGACAAACGTTACCAAAACAACATGGACGCCACAGATCGTCAAATTCTAGCCGCGCCAAATCACACCTGTGATTTCAACTGCGATAACTATTCCAACTGTAACTGTTTCCTCATGCATGGAAACAATTTTTAAAATTCATTTTGGAAAAAAATAGAAAGACAGACAATTATCGACTATACTGATGGCATTTGAAGCACATTAAGTTTTTTTACAAAATCGGTTATCGTCCCCAATTAACATGTTTTGCCAATATATCACTTATCTCCTGGATATATCGGAATCTTGTAAAGATTCTTTAAAAAACAAATACCTATTTAAGTAAGGCTTTTAATAAACTTTTACATCAAGATCAAATCTTATTTACTTGACATATCCTATTCTGTAAAATTTAATAGCTATTATTTGAAAGGTGCATAGAAAGTTATGTAGTTCCTCAGGGCAGCCATTAAGGTCTAATTCTTTTTAAATTATTTAAAAATGATCTTCCATCAGTTTTAAAGAACTCAAACTATACGCTGATGATGTTAACATTTTCTACTGATTAGGACTGCGAAAAACTTCAAATTGATGTAAATGTTTTAAATAACTGGTGTGCACGTAATAATTTATTGTTGAATATCAAAGAATGTAAGATTATAAACTTTACACGCTAAATACCTGTTTTGCATTACGATTTATAACTTCAATGGCGTAAATTTATTGAATGAAGAATTCTGTAACAACTCGTATTAAAGAAGTTGGTCTAGCCATTTAAAAAATTAACAAATTATGAACAATTTTCTCGTGTTTTTAAAATTCTAACTCTCCTTAACCCGGTAGGGCATGAAAAATAGAAATGATATCATCTCTATATTGTATTGAATGGTTCGACAAACTGTGTATTTTGTGAGCTGGGAGGAGGCAATATATCGACCTCTTATATTTCTACCTAAAACATAATAAAAATACCTTATTATAACATGTTGTGTTCCTCTTCCAAATTTTAATGCTAACTCCTATAATTTCAATTGTTTTACCCCCAAATGGGCGGATGAAAATGCAAATTTAACAACAAAAATTAGGTACAGTAAAACTCTCACAAAATACTGGCGACTGGCGCACACAGTTAATTAAGACTAACACGCGAATAGCGTTAATTTCAAATGCATTTGTCCGCCGAGTCCGCATTAAATGGGTATTAAAATGTTTTCAGCATACAATATTACAAAGTACAGTCAGAAAGATTGCAATTGGCAGTGCAATGTGCAGCATAAACATGGTTTTGATGGGCGCTTTTCGAAGCAAAATCATCAAGCCGAAAATTGGATTTGTAAATTTGGCAAGTTATTTGACCATGTTGTCCAATGCAGCGTGTGCAGTGCAGCGATTTAATTTGAGATTATGTTGTCTGACAACACGATACACAATATGAGCGCGGAAATAGTTTATGAATAAATTAGATATGCGTAATGAAATTATGCTACATCGTGTAGGATTAGCAGAATTGTATTTTACATGGTGTATTAGGATTGATTATGCAATTCGGGCAATGGCAATAGCATAATGTCCTTAGCTCATATTAAAGTGTTGTATCAATCTTCATAATTTAAATTAATATTAGAAGTGTTTGGCAAATATTGCAAATATAATCCGCAACACAGATCAATTATTACAAAATATTTATATCGTAATGTTTATCGTAATTTAAAGTAATGTTGGTATAATATGGCCAAAAGAAAAAACCCTTTTTAAAATGATTGAAAAGGAAAAAACACCTCTAAATATTATTCAAAATATCTTCTAATGTTAATTTTTAAAAGACATTTTTCGATTGAAACAAATAATAAAATACACGACTGTATTTGCACGACTTTTTTACTTGAACCCTTATCCACTGAAACGAGCTATTTTGTTCTATTTCTTCCTACGATGCCAGGGTTTTATTTGGGTTTGACACTTCTCTGTCAGATTGAGTCGTTATTATTTATATTTATGCTATTATAGTTGTGTCGAAGTTTGAGTTGCTTCCTTTCTATTAGGTTAGGTTAGGTTAGGTTAGGAGGGGCGTGCACAGCCCAAGGGCTGTTGCGTACACGGGGGCCTATTGGTCCATTGTGATCCCCTATTAATAAAAGCAGAGATGCTCCTAACTAATGCCTTATGTAGACTGGTTCATTTTCGAACCAGCCTGTGCTTACAATGAATTTTCTCATATTTGCCATTGAGACCTGCGTTAGATCGTCTAGTTCTCCAACAAACCTGTTTCCGAAGTATCGAAGGCGATTTGTTTGGAGGTTCGGACAGTCACAGAGTAGGTGTTTAATGGTTTCAATCTCCTCGACATCCTGACAGCTCCTACAGAAATCGGGTGCAAATGCACCCATTCTAGCGGCCATTGTGCCAATGGCGCAGTGACCCGTTAGTACACCTATCAGGATTCTGATGTTCTTTTTACTCAGCGATAAGATATACCGAGTTTCTTTTTCATTAATTCTAGGCCATAAACTTCTAGAGATAACGCAGTCGTCCCTGGAGGACCAGGAGTTGTTGATTTGCTCTTTCGTTATTAGGTCTATTTTCCTTTTAATCACACCAATCGGGATTTTTGGTCCTAAATTTAAATGGCTACTGCTGTTTTTATTTGATAGTGATCCTTTCATTGCCAGTTCATCTGCTATTTCATTCCCTTCTATATTACTATGTCCGGGCACCCAGCAGAGGTTGACTTGGTTAGTGTTACAAATATTGTTCAGCATGTCTCGACATTTTATTACTGACTTGGATCTTATAGTCCCACTGGCTAAAGCATTGATGGCAGCTTGGCTGTCCACGAAAAATGTGATCTCAGACGAGTTCAATCCTTTCGTGCGTACCAATTCTGCCGCCTTTTCAATAGCATAGATCTCAGCCTGAAAGACACTACACTCATCTGGGAGTTTGAATGATTCTTTAATATTTAGAGCTTCAAGGAACACCCCAGCTCCTGTTCCCTCTTCCATTTTTGACCCATCTGTGTAGAAGGAGATACCTTGTTCACTAATTAGTGAGTTGGATTCCCATCCCTGCCTTTCGGGTATTGTAGTAGAGAATTGTTTGTTAAAATCTATTTTGGGTGGTAAGTAGTCAGTCGTCACATTAAGCCCTGCCACTGTGTCATACCTTTGCAGTATTGACCCATGACCATAACTGCTGTGCTTCCAAAAGTTCATTTCTTTAAGCCGAATCGCGCTTTTGGCTGCTGTGCATCTTATGTGCTCGTCCAGGACTGGAAGATTTAATATAATTTCCAGGCCTGCCTGTGGCGTAGAACCCTGTGCCCCCGTTATTCCTAAACAGGCTAGTCTCTGTACCTTATTCAGGTTTTTGAGATAGCTACTTTTTTCTACAGCTTTCCACCACACGATCGACCCATAGGTAAGTATGGGACGAACTATCGCCGTGTACATCCACTGGATGACCTGCGGTCGCATGCCCCACCGTGTACCGAAGGTTTTTTTGCATGTGTAGAGAGCGCATAGTGCTCTTTTCATTCTTTCCTCTGTGTTCCGTTTCCATGTTAGCTTGGAATCAAGAATTACTCCAAGATATTTAGCCTCGTTGGAAAGTTTCAGAGGAATGTCGTTGAGCTTTGGAGGAGTAAAGTCCTCCAATTTCCTTTTCTTCGTAAACAGGACTAGTTCGGTTTTGGAAGGGTTAACCCCGAGACCGTTTTGTCCTGCCCAAGAAGATAGTTCTTTAAGTGAAGATTCCATAATATCCTTGATGGTGGTAAGATATTTACCCGATATCAAAATTACTATGTCGTCCGCATATGCTACTATTTTAATGCCCTGATTCCTAAATCTTGTGAGAATTTTGTTAACAACAAGGACCCAGAGGAGAGGTGAGATTACTCCTCCTTGTGGAGTGCCTCTTGTAACCGATTTCTCTACATTACTATCACCAAGTTGCGAGCTAATGATTCTGCCATTGAGCATGGTATAAATCCAGTCCACAATAGCAGATTGAACGCCAACTTCTTCTAGAGCAGATTTAATGGACTCCGTTTTTACGTTGTTAAACGCTCCTTCGATGTCCAAAAATGCTGCCAGGGTATGTTCTTTGTGCTTGAGACTTTTCTCAATTTGTGAGACGACCTCGTGCAACGCAGTCTCCACTGATTTACCTTTTAGGTAAGCGTGTTGGTAGTTGCACAGGTTGCTTGGTTTGAGAAGGTCTCTAACATGCAGATCAATAATTCTCTCCAGTGTCTTGAGGAGAAACGAAGAGAGGCTTATCGGTCTGTAATCTTTTGCAGTCGAGTGTGTCGGTTTTCCAGCTTTTGGAATAAAGACTACTTTAACTTTCCTCCAACTGATAGGGACGTATCTCCATTTGATACAACTTTTGAAGATTACCCTAAGCCATGGGGTGATTATCTGTAGAGCATGTTGAAGAAATGCCGGAATAATCTCATCTGATCCAGCTGATTTATAGGGTTTGAACGAGTTTATTGCCCACATAATCTTCTGCTCTGTGATAACCTGTTCTAATTCTGGTTCTGATTGTAAGATATCTAAGGTGTTTGGTTGTGTAAAACCTGGTCCTGGATGATTCTTACAGCCCGGGAAATGTGTTTCCATAAAGAGTTCAAGTGTTTCTTGGCTCGAGTTAGACCACGATCCATCGGGATGCTTAATGTATCCCGGACTCGTGGGATTGTATGTTAGGATCTTTCGAAGTCTCGCCGCCTCACTTGTGTTCTCAATAGATTCACAGTGCCTAGCCCATGAATCCTTTTTGGCCCTTCTTAACTCTTTGGTGTATGAGTTAAGTTCGGTTCTATATGAATTCCAATCTTCCTCCGATTTACTCAGTCTGGCTTTGTTGAAAAGTTTTCTGACCCCTGTTCTTCGTTTCTTAAGATCACTATTCCACCATGGCGGATTAGTGGGTTTAATGTTACGAGATATAGGGCAGTGTTTTTCAAAGGCCTTTTTCATTTTACTAGTAAGATGTTGAACAGCATTATCAATGGTTGAGGTTGTCGAAAGCGTTTCTTCCTCTGGAGTATCGATTCGTTCATTCAACCATTTTGAGTACTTTGTCCAATTTGTTCTAGTTGGGTTCCTAAAAGGTTTTATCTCATTTATTTTCCTATCTAAGGTAAAGAGTATCCTTAAGTGATCCGAAAAGGATTTCTCAGGAGAGACTCTCCAATTCCCTACAGAGATCTTATCATTATTACTCATTAGAGTGAGGTCTAGAATTTCTTCCCTGTTTTTATTACGAAATGTAGGGTGATTGCCCCTATTACATAGCATAAGATTAGAACAGAGAATGTATTCAAAAATTGACTCACCCCTTTTGTTGGTATCTTTGCCACCCCATTGTGTATGATGGGCGTTGGCCTCGCATCCAATCACCAAAGGTGTCCCTCTTGCTGTGGTGTAATCCACAAGATCGCGGACCGTTTTTGATGGAGGATTTTCTTCGTCTCCCGGCATGTACGTTGACGCCAAGACGAAGTTGCCTTCCTTGGATTCAACGTTGATTGCCACGTTATCCCTGTTGCTGTACCTAGATAAAAAGAAAGCATTAATTGATTTTTTGGCTAGAATACAACTTCTAATATCACCTTCTGACGTGGAGTGGAAAAGGTTGTAGTTTTTTGACCTCAACCCTCGTACCTGGTTCTTACAAATCCAAGGTTCTTGAATTAAGGCCACATCCACGTTCTCCTGAGACATGTAGAGCATTAGGTCGTGCGTTGCTGCTTTAGCGTGCTGCAAATTAATTTGCACCACCAGCAGCTTTTGACTCCCCTTTGCCTTCGTGCCTCTTTACTTTTAAGGTTCCGAGACCATATCTCAACACGTCCGTTTTTTTCTTTCAGGAGGAGGTCAGATTTTTTGTCGATAGCGAACAAGAGGTCCTTACCTTCCCCTTTGAGACTCTTTCTGGAATTCAAGAGCTTCCATTCCAATATGGGGAGCTCCTTATTTTGCTTTGCCATCAGTTTAATAATGGATGAGTCCTCATGCGTGGCAGGAGGAGGAATCCATATCTTAACCTGCTGACGAAGTGGTAGAGCCGTGACAGGAAGAACCCCGAGAGATGCCCCCTCCCACAGTTCACCAATATTGGCGATTGTGCGAGTGAGAAACTCCAAGGATTTCTGGTCTCCACAGCAAACCACTTTTACTCCTTTCCGCCAACCAGCTCCGTCGAAGGTGTAGTCCTCAGAACTATCGTCATCCGATGTCGCCATCATGGCTTTAAGGATTTCATTTTCCACAAGTAACCAATTCTTGGCCGTGATTTTCCCATCTGGATCCTCTCGACTAATAATGGCCACCTGCAGATCGATCGGGGTGTTGTCAAAGCTGTTGGTTTTAAACTTTTTAGAACCGTCGGCCTTGGCTGTCTCCTCCGATCTTGCCCTCTTGGACGAAACTGACTTTGTCCCAGAAGAGTTGCCTACCTTTGCTTTGTCGTTCCCTTTCAGGTTCGATTTAGCGATGGTTTGCTGTTTCTTGAGGGAAGTCGTCTTATTCGTGTTTATGCCAGTACGAGCTGTTGAGTTGTTGTTGTCCTGTTCTCGGTTTATCTTTTTAGGGATAGACTTCGAAGTGGAAGCAACTACTCTTTCACTGACTGGTTTCTTTTCTTTCTCTTGTTGGGAGGAAGCTATGGGTGCAGTGGTGGTCTTTGCCAACTGACTTTCATAGTTCTTTATTAACTTCCGGTGTTTCTTTAGAAGGGCCCTGTCTCTTGAACTGAGAGTAGTTGGGTCCTTTTTCTCCGTAACACTCACGAATCTTTTAGAGGATCTGTAGTTACTGCGTTGCCTCGAAGCATTGGGCGGTGCAGTAGACTTCAGCATAGTCTCTTCTTGACTCGAGTCTTCCAGCAACTCGTCCTCGGTTCGACTTCCTATAGAAGGAGGCCTGTTCGAGGTCTCCCTACCGTCAATAGCCAGGCTGTCTAGAGCAGGGAGGAGAGCGGCTGTAAGGTTGTGCTGTTTAATAAGGATTGCTTTGTTTACTTTTTTTGTCACTGGCGACTTAGCTTCTTGCGAAGCCAAGCCCTCGCCGGCAGCCGTGACTTCTGCCGACACTTGAGTGTATATCCCCACTCGATTTTTTTCATTTCCTTGTAAACTTTTGTCCATATTTTATTAATTTGGATAAACATCCCTGTTTTTTGTTGGTTTCCTTAGTTGAAGGTCCCTGCAGCTGGATTGCTGGAGGGTCAAACGTAAGCCCCCTCGCCAACGTCAAGGCGAAAACCGTGAGGGGGATCCTTTCTATTATTTTTACTTGCGACTTATAGGTACTATAGTTCAAGCTATGCATTCGTAAACAAAATCTAACTCGAGAACTTGATCAAAGTTGACATTACGATGATAGGGAAGACCAAAAAAGTGGGTCTCGCAATTCTGTCTTTCTGTCTGTTCGATTACAGCTAAACGGCTTGGCCGATGTTCTTCAAACTTGGTAGATGTGGGTTTTAATTTTTTACCACCTGATGTTTTTTTCTTTTCTTTTTTAAGACCAAAAATAACGGTACCTGCCATATATTTTTTTCGAAATTTTATAATTTTTTTTTTTCTCAAGAACTATCCCACAGGTTTAAACCTAGATACCTAATGGTTGAAAAAAATTTCCAAAATTTTTTTATTTTTGGTAAGGGAGAAGGAGGTACATTTGACACTTAGTTTTTAAAAGTCTGTATTTCCGAAAACTGTTAATGTATTCCATTGTTTTGTTTTGTATTTGATTTATTGATTATTCAAGATTATGCTAACATATATTTTTTTTGTTTTAAAACATTTCCACATTTTAAAGAAAAATATTTTCTAAAAAAAGTCATTTTGTCAAAAGTGCCCCGGTAGTGGGGCACCTTTGACTTTAAAAGGGGTACATTTGACAATGGTGGATTAAACCCCACATCGTGTGCATTAAATTTCTAAAAGTATCAACGGATCCAGCACGTCTGTTGTTTGAATAGTAAAAATGTAAATTTTTGTTTTTAAACAATTTATTAAATAATATAACGAAAAAAATAGATCAATAAATTCACTTTCTAAAAAAAACAACAACAAGAATAAAAAAACATAACTTATTTCATTTATAAACATAAAAAAAAATCAGTCCATGTTAATCTTAATTCAAATTTATCGATATCGATATTTTTTAAACAATTTATTTAATATATAATTTCCCAAAATCAACGTCAAACAAATATTTTTTGCAAAAGTCAAGGAACTTTATAAGTTTTTTTTTTTTAATCACTAATATTACCGGTGGTCAAATATTAGATCTGAGACACAGAAAACACGAAAACACGTGGTACTCCACGAAGAGTTAAAGAAAGACTGCCAAATTTCATAACGTTTCTTTAAATCAAACTAAGCTTCTTCCTTCATCCAAACTTTTCTTTTTTAAGGGCACAAACATACCGAAAAACGCAGTCAAATGTGCCCGGTGTCAAATGTACCCCAGCTTACCCTACCCCCCTTGGAACTATTTTTTTTGTTTTTGATTTTCTCAAAAAACGGTACAACCGATTTTGATAATTTTTTGTGTTTTAAGGCTCCCCAGCAGTTTCAACATTATTGTGTATTCCAATTTTCAAAAAAATTTGTTTTGTATTTTTAGAACTTTTTCAAAATTTTTGTTTGAAAACTCAATATTTCGAAAACCCCATGCTCGATTTTCTTAAAAGTTTCTTAAAATAATCTACAAGATATAATCGAAAAAAATGTGTTTTACCTAAAAATAACGGTACCCTCCATACAAATGTTAAAAAATTGTTTTCGAAAATCGTATTTTTCTTGAAAACGGTTCCGGGAATTTGGCTTACATTTTTTTTTTTTTCAATTAATTTTTAAGATTTATAATTTAATAAAAAAATTTGAAACCAAGATATAACTGACTGTACCTACTATAGAACGATTTTTTAAAATTTTGAATTTCTCATTATCGGCATAACGGATTTCAATGAAATTTTTTAGAAAGAAGCTCCTAAAAAGTATAAAAAAACATTGTATTTCAAAACTTTGAGAAAAATATTTTTTTTTAATTTTGAAAAAAAAACTATTTTTTTTGTGGAAAATTCAATACATATCTCGAAAACGGCTCAATATTTATTTTTGTAAATTTAATTTTTATTCGAACAATAATAAAAACTTTAAATTGTCGTACCAAAATTTTTTCTTAAAAATATTTAAAAAATTTGTTTAAGCCACTACAAAGACTTATAATTTTTGTTATTGCATAAACCTGGCATCACAATGGCATCCTATTTTTACTTCCAACTACTAAAGAAGTTGTTTTAGTCATTTAAAAAATTAATTATATGCTTATGAACAGTTTTCCTCTAATAACATTCATTTTTGAAATTCTTAGTCTATTACATAGGAGCAAGTTTGTGCGACCCAGTCGTGCATTTTATTTAAACAAGTTCTGGGAATACATTTTATTTCCAAGATCTTATTATTATTGGTTTAACATGCAAGTACTTCTATGATAGCTTGTCGTATTAAAAATTGAAAAGGATGTGAATTAATTTAAAGTTTCATAAGCAACTTCAATGCTCAATAAAGGAAAAATATCATAGCTTTATTTAAATCCAACGTTATAGACACATCATCAGCATATCCCTTTTTTATTTGGGAGAGGAAACTTTTTTAATTAATTATAAAATTATAGATATTATTTTTTTTTGCGTTTCAGGGAAAAAATTATCTGCGATTGATGTAAACTTTAAATTCGATGAAAAAAAAACTTACAAAGAAAAAAATATTTGAAAAGTTTTTTTTTTTTTCTGGAGATGAGGACAGCGATTGGGATTATGAAGGAAACATAAGCAATGACCAGTTATAGCGTGACATTATTTATATGTAAAAAAGAGAGCTCAACCAGTGGACCTTGGGCCTCTGTGTTCTTGCGTTCACTCGTCACTTCCCAGAATATAATAAAGGAAAATTAATTTGAAAACTTTATTATTTGTCAAAGTATAGTTTGACATAGAAGTATTCATCATCCATATCTATAACTTTATCTATAGTAATATCGATACCGTTGATGATAGAAATTTAGTAAATATTTAGTTTTTTTTGTAAACATAGACAGAAGGACAAAGTTTATACTGGAAATTTAAAGAAGTATCCCAATAGTTGGAAAAGGTAAAAAGTTGAAAGCTAATCAACTCCAGAAAACTCAGGGTTGAATTTTTCGACAAAAACAATATTCTTTGACAAACTAAGTATAAATGACGTCTATTGTAAAAAAGTCTTTTTTTTTCACTTTAAATTAAAGTGTCCTAGTTATACTTAATAAGTATGTACATAACTACATACATAATAATGGGATATGAACAGATTTTTTGATTGGAAACATTACAGCGGGCCCTACCAATAATCAAATATAGAGATGACTTTAATATTTGAGTGAAACTAACCAATATGTATTATGTAATGTGCTCTATATAGTTAGCCATACATGTTATGAACTTAATATTTAAGTGGAATCTAAATTATGAACCATTTATTGAACGGAACTTAAAAAAATGTAACATGTATGGTCAGTTATATAGAGTCCATTAAATAATGGTTAATTTTGCTCAAATATTAAAGTCGTCTCTAAATTTGTTTATTGGTATGGCCCAGCGAAAAACATAATTTTCGCTAAGTACAAATTGATGGATTTAAATCTTATGAAAAGTAAGCGCTTTTTTAAGAAAAAATCTTAATCTAACTAGTCAAAGCATTTACAAGCAGCTTGAGCTAGACAGTTCTAGCTAAAGCTATGTTTTATGTGAATAAAAAAAAAAGATTACGCTAAATAGCGTTAGCTAGAAAATTTTTGCTTCATAACTTTAGCTTTCGTTGTACAAATACAACAGGGTATTCGATTTTGTTTTGCCAAAATATTTCATCTGTTCTTTAAGACAAGTATTGGTGACTCTGGCTATTGGCAGTCCATACTTGCGTGAATTCTTGAGCTGCATTGCATTTTGCATATCACTTGTACACTAAGGCTGTGGGAGCCTTTCCGGTTAATGTAGTGATCAGAAAATCTTGGGGGCTTGGAGATACGAGTAGCAATATGTGTGCCAGTCGATCGTTCCAAAAGCTACTGAAAACGTATAATTTTACGCCCATTTTCCCTTTTATGTTTCGATGTCCCTGCGACTCAATGGAAATCGAATATGAATGCGAGACTTATGTATTTCTTACCTTAAGTGTTTAATCACCACTAGGCACATCCGACCATTGTGCCATATCTGCAAATTTCTCATGTCACAAAACTCAGTTAGAGAAATAATTCCCAAGACAACCTTTTTCTTCAGGAACTTTAATAATTCGCTATGCTTATGCTTGCTCGATAGTGAAGTGGACTCCAGTGCAGATATGATAATAAATTTAGTTCTTTTCGGAATGACAAATTTTATCCCGAATAGGGAAAAATCCATCAAACCGAAAGAGAATTAATGGTTTGATTCGAGTCGTAATCAGGTTATTAGAGTCAGAGAAGTAATTTTCCGATATTATAAAGCCAACCGCACTGAGAATAACCGGAATGAATTCAAACAAGCAAGAAAGACCTGTAATGATCATATTCAATTTTTTCCATGACCAACGATTAAGGCTAAAAATACTACTAGTAGTAAACATTTTTGGTCCTTTTAAGAAATTTACGAAATACTACTTCCTCATCGATTCTAACGCTCGGCTTCAATGAGACTCCTCATGTCAGCTCACAAGAAAAAGCCAGAAAGCGCCAAGACTCCTCCTTTAATTGAGAACGTTAATGATTTTATGGGACAAATCTTCTTCACCCTCTAACTATCGTCCAATTGTTCCTACATCATTTCTTTCTAAGGTTATGAAAATGTTCAAGAAATATCTAGAAGAACGAAAGCTTCTTAAGGACTGGCAGTATGGCTTTCGTAGCAAAATGACCACTGGTGATCTGATGGTATGTATATCTCACCGAATAGTAGCACAAATCTTTACATCGTTTTTGGAGAAAGTAAGATTATTGCCTTGATATTTCAAAAGCGTTTAATAGAGTTTGGCATCAAGCTCTTTTATAGAAAATACGTGCATTTAGTATTGATGAATCTCTTCTTCGATGGATTAGAAACTACCTTTCGAAACGCTCAATACAATTTGTATTGGATGGTTTTAAGTCTGAAGTTCTTAAATAAATGCTGGTGTGCCACGGGGCTCCCTTTTGTCTCCGACTATCTTTCTGATATTCATCAATGATCTTTTATCTGAAACTTCAAATCCATTTAATAATTGTTTTGCTGAAGACAGTACTGTCAGCTTTTCATATTCGTTTCCAGATGCATATGTCCTTGTTCTTCGTATGTATGTATGTATGTAGATCTAGGACAGAAGTGCATGATAAGCTCATTAAATTCTGATCGCTATAGCATCATCAAAGGGGGAACCATAAACCGCGTAGAATTTAATGCTTCAAAAACTTAATGCTGGTCCTATATTCGACCAAAGCTCGAGTTCAATTCCCATATTTGGGCAGGTGCTCCAAAAACTCATTTGAGTCTCTTGGATAGAATAAAAAAATAGCTTTAAAATGATAGGTGATAGTAATATAACAGAAACATTTGAATTTCTCGAGCACTGTGTATTTTGTCTTTATTATTTTACCGTTATTTTTATAAACGAAGTCTGAAGTTTTTTGAGAGAGTTTTGCAAAATCAAGTAGCAGTTCATCTTAGATTAAATAATATTTTATCCCCTATGCAGTTCGGTTTTCGTCAAAATCATAGCTGTACCACTGCTATTATCAAAATTGTCGATGATTTGAGACTGGCCTTGGATGCAGACTACGTGACCTTCCTGGTTCTTTTAGATTTTTCTAAAGCCTTCGACACTATTGATCATTATATCCTTTGTAATAAATTGTCCACGCTTTTTAACTTTTCTCCTTCGGTCGTTTATCATCATCGGCTCGACAACCGGGTTCCGGTCCTGGCCTCTTTCAACAAGTCTCTCCACCTATTTGTACCACAAGGAACTTTCCGAGCAGGTTCCTCTTCGCTCATGCGAGCTAGGTGCCCTGCCCACCGGAGTCTACCGAGCTTAATTTTTGTCACGATATCTGCTTCTAGGTAGATTGCGTACAGTTCATGATTGTACGGTCTCCGGAATCGTCCTTCCTCACATATGGGGCCAACAATTCTCCTTAAGACTTTTCTCTCGAACGCAGCTAAGAGGTCGATGTGCCTTTTGCTAAGCACCCAAGTCTCGGATCCATATGTGAGTACTGGCAGGACCATGGTCCTGTACAGCAGCAGTTTTGAAGTTATGGTGAGATTTCTGGATTTGAAGAACTTTTACAGACTATAGTAGGCTCTGTTGGATTTGAGAAGCCGCCCGCGTAGGTATTTCTTCTTCTATATTGTTATCGGCTGCTACTATTGACCCAAGGTATTTAAAGGATTGCACCACTTCAAATTCGTGCTTCGCCTTGATTGTTCGACCAACTGTTCCTCTCGCATTCGACGCGTCCGTTGACGATGGTCCCTCTTGTACTTGTTGCCGTGCCAGAGTCACGGATTGCTTTCTCCAACGCCAGGTTGAAGAGGAGGCAGGCCAGACCGTCCCCTTGTCGGAGTCCATTAAAGATGTTGATTGGTCTTGACAGCAATCCGGCTATTTTTGCTTGGCTTGTTACGTTAGTCATGGCCGAATTTTCTCATGGCTTTGTAAAGTTCTACCCTGACTATGCTATCATAGGCGGCCTTAAAGTCTATAAACAGATAGTATGTTGGGAGGTTAAATTCTAGACATTTTTCCATCACCTGCCTAAGGGTAAAGATCTGATCAGTTGTTGATTTGCATGGAATGAAACCACACTGATATTGTCCGATGACGGTTTTAGCGTATGGAGTTATCCGGTCTTGTAGGATAGAGGAGAGTATCTTATAGGCGGTACTCAACAACGTGATACCTCTATAATTGCTGCAGGTTGTGACATCTCCCTTCTTATGTATGGGGCATATTATGCCTTTTCGCCAGTCTTCTGGCATTTCTTCCTGCTCCCATACGTGCACTATAATATCATGAATTGCTTGACGTAGGGCTGGCCCGCCGTGATGAAATAATTCGGCTGGTATGCCATCGGCTCCCGGGGCTGTGTTCTGTTTAAGCCGGCCTATAGCCTTCTCAACCTCTTCTATGCTTGGTGGCGGCAACATAGGGTATTCTTCTTGAAGTAGTGGAGCCTCCGCTTCTGGAGTGATCTGACCATTTATCAATTTATTAAAGTACACTTCCCATCGCTCCAGTATGCTTTCAGGATCGGTGATCAGATTTCCCTCTCCGTCCTTGCAGTATGTGCAGCGTGGTGTGTACTGTGTCATGTTTCGGACGGATTGGTATACCTTTCGCGCCTGGTGCGGACCTCGCTCTCGGCTATTTTCTATTTTACAGATTAGGTTCTTCTCCCAGGCTGATTTTTTTTGTCTGTGTAGCCGTTTTTCTATTCTTCTGAGCTCTTTATATTACTCTTCGCGTGCCCGCGTTCTATGAGATTGTTGCATTGCTCGGTACGCAACATTCTTACGTTCAGTCGCTAGCTTGCATTCATCATCAAACCAATCGTTCCGATTTTTACGACTGCTGCCTAAGATGGAGTTGGCAGTACTAATACAATATTCTTAAGGCGTGCCCACTTCTCATTTACGCCCAGCATACCCCAGGACCCCAGGACTTACTCTCCCTAAATCAAGTGATTCTAGGGCGAGTCATAACGCATTACCAAAGGTGTTACTGGTGTTTTCATTGCGCAGGGTAGCCGTGTTGATTCGAACCTGATCGGCGGATGCAATGCGTCTTCGCAAGGCAATCCGCTCTCGGAAAACCATACCAACAAGATAGTGATCCGAGTCGATAATGTAGGGTGTCCATAACGTGTTTGAAAAAAAAGAGGACATTTTCGAAACTCCAATCATCTACTGCTAGACCGCTTCTACAAAAAAAAACAATTTGCACAAATATAGATACATATATGTATACATAGATACTATAGGCTCTCGAAAGCGGCAAAAAGGTAGAAAGCCGAAAACTCAGATTTAAGGTTTCTATGCTTCTTAAACTACAGTGTGTGGAAAAATAAATAGATTTTTTGTAAGAAATTAATTTAGGCGATAGGCGTGGTTCTTCAGTTTTTTGGAACAGCGTGTGCGTTTGCTGCCTTGACCAATGAAATATAAAGTACCAATACGCTTCTTAATTAACTAATATTGGGCTAAATATCTCTATTTCGCAAAACAAGTGCGTACTTATATAAATAATCTTGTGGGAAAAGATGGATACTATAACAGATTACCATATCGATTTCGCTCGTCACAATGCGTGTGGGAGAACAAAAGTCAGAACAAAATTATTCCTTCTTGATTTCGTTATTATTTTTGAATGGAATTTTTCGTTTCCTTTGCTTAAGCAGGTAGAGCTGATTTTAACGCCAATGTCGATACCAATCGACACAACAATCTTAAACAATTCATTTCTTTTTTTTATACATTTTATCTAACTTTGAAAGAATTCAAAACATGTTCAACATTTTCCTTATATTCTAAAAGATTTTCTTTTCTCAAAACAACTATATACACAAAAGGTCCATTATACGTCCTCAATTCTCTGAAATACTCAATGGCAAGCGTTTGTAAAGCCAATGGTTGTTTCTTGGACAAGTACAAAGCAACAGCTTGTGAAATACTATTGAAATGCTTTCCTCCAATGTCCATGTTAGCAATCAATGCGGGAAATTCTTTCAACAGTTTTGATTGAAGTTTAAATTCTTGTGTTTGTCTGCAAAATAAAAATTCATATAAGAATTTATGTTTTTTTTTATATGAGGATGAACATTCTTACGCTAAACTTTTTTCAGTTTTACTATTCGCCGCTGAGCTCGTTAGGAATCCCACAAGAAATGGAAGGACTTCCCTGAAAAAAGACAAGTTTATTTTGGTAACGGGCTTTGGCAATTTGTATACAATTACTACTCACTTCAATGTCCTTCGAAGAAGAAAGTCTTTAGCATAAATTGCCAACACTTCGAGTAAAGTAAAACATCGATTTAGTACTATCGGATCTTTATCTTTTACACGTTCAACGAATGGTTGCCATATTCGATGTACTAAAGGAAGCAGTTCATTTTCGTATTCTTTCAGTAGTGGCAATCCACTTATGAGACACTCCAGTGCAACAATTTGTTGCATCTTATTTTGGGAAGAAACAAATTTTATAATTTGTCCAATTATTTCATTTGTAAGTTTTATATAATGAGGTAGTTCCGATTTGTCTTCTTCTTGTTCTTTTTCTTCTTGTACTTCTTTTTCTTCTTCTTGCGTTTGCTGGCTGGGTTCATCTCGTTCTATGGACTCCTTTTCTATAAAGTCATCCATAATCAATGATTCGTTTTTGGACTTGTTAAGAATATTCATCCACTTTGTATATGGATCCGAATCTTCTATTTGGATTTCGATAGCCTCTTCATCTTGTATTCTTCCTATTTGGTCCACATGAATGGTCCATTTGGGAACATTGTTAAAAAAGACGTGAAATACCTTCAAATATGATGTAACATTATCCTTTTGATGAGCTTTGGCACATTCCTCTTGAATAACTGAGAAAATCGAGTCGATGTAGCCAACAGTGTTGAGAGAGCTGTATCGTAAGACAACCGAAAGGATATCACATGCTGACTGCGTTTCTGAGGGCTAAGACAAAACAAATAAAATAATTTTCTAATATAAACTTATCAAGATATTTACTCTTTTCAATAATGTTCTCATGTGATAGGAAATGTAATCGGTATATTCTTCAAGAAGTTCATACACCTCGTTGTAACCCAAAGCCTGACGCATTGCCGATAGTGCGTAGCTGCCGCACAGATATACGTTGTAGTTGCTGCTTCCTAGGAAAAATAGATAGTTTTTGTGATATTTATAATTTTTCATCTTTCGACACCAAATAAACTGATGGATGATCATATTAAGAAGATGTACAGGGAACAAACTCTTCGAAAATTGGATAGTTGCTGTTTTGATAAACAATCTTCCTTTATCTTATGATACAATAGTAACTACTTTGAAGTTGCAAAGTGGCGCGAAAAATAATAAATCTTTTCTTCCTATCTTCCTATTGTAGCGCAGACATGACGACGGTTAATTGTGAAAGAAAACGGGGCCTGTCCCTTATCTTAATCTATATTTATATGCCTGCAGCCGTTAACTGCCTAGTTAACCTAGTAACATCTACAGGTGAGAACGACTGGAATTTTCTGGTGTGCTGCGATGCAAACGCTCATCACATTTTTGTAGCAGGGATACAAACGCAAGGAGTGAATCACTTTTTGAATATATTATAAAAAAAAATATGATCCTTAACAGAGTTAATGAACCAAACTTTATTACAAAAAATAGAAGAGAAGTGCTCGATGTGACACTTTCAACCAGAGATCAAAAGTAAATCTCAACCTTTTGAAAGGTCTCTTAAATTACTCTCACTTGTTGAGATTTACAAAAATGATCACTTAATAACCAGTTTACTTAAATTTTATTTTTTTCGGTTTCTCAGAGAGAAACTTTTATTTTGATTTTTTTTAGGTTTTGGTTAACCGGTGATCACTTATTGCTGAGAGAAAAAAATAAAAATAAATAAATAAATAAAGAATAAAAATAAATTCTTCTCTAAGTTTTATACTTAGTGAGAGAAGATACAATTTAAATTCAAAAACTTTTGGGAGTTTACTTTTAGTTAGGCTTAATACTTAAGAATTAACTGATTAGTGAAATTGCCGAAACAAAATTTCAAGAATGGAAATAACACAAGTTTACTATCAAGTGTTAAAGGTTTTATTTTTGTGACTGAAGTAATATATTTTGTGTTTTACTTGCAAAATAAAGAAAATAATATAATTTATCATTTTAACCATTTTTGATTTATTTTCTACGGAAAAGGTTTAAGGTTAACCATTTCTATTTATTTTTAGTTAAATAAGTCAACAGATAAGAGATATTTGTGAACATAAATGATAAATCTCACCCAAAGACCTAAAAAATTTATTTTTAAAAATAAATCACAGACCAAGACCAAAATGAAATTGGCGAATTAAATAAATCTCAGTGAGAAACCGATTGGAAATAAAGGTCAACGGTTATTTTGGATCTCTGCTTTCAACCAATTCTGATTCCATTTCACTTAGTAATTTGTAATTAAACCAGATTTTAGTTAAATAAGGGCAAGGCGGCATTAAAGTTGTGGCGTACGCTAATGATATACTGATAATGGTATCAGGAAACTTGGTCCCCGCTGTGTGATAGCTCCTACAAACAGCCCTTGATAAGCTCAGTAATTGGGCCAGTAGCTATGGACTTAATGTCAACCCTCTTAAAACAGAACTGCTTCTGTTTTAGAAGAAAACGGAGCATTCAAAACTTAAATCCCCCACTGTAAATGGGATACCGCTACATATAACTGCAACGGTCAAATATCTTGGTTTAGTTATCGATCGTAAACTAAACTGGAAAGAGAACATCAAAGAAACGAAAAAAAGCTGCAATAGCCTTACATACAATATGAATATTCTATTCATTGGATGTACACAGCCATTATGAAGCCTACTCTGACGTATGCCTGCTTAATTTGGTGAATAAGAGAACGAAACTTAAGGCCATGAAGAAATTCAAAGACTATCAGCACAACAAGTGCCAGGAGAACACTAAACATTTACAGATTATATTTCACCGTACATAAGTTTTAACCCAATCACAAACACAAATCATGTATCGTTCTTTACAGACGGTTCCAAAATGGAAGCTGGGGTAGGGTCAGAGGCATCTTCACAGACAACCCACCCATAAATATAACATTAAGCTCTCAATCTTCTGCAGTTTTTTCCAAGCGGAAATGCTTGCAGCTTGCGAGCCCACATGTGAACTGACGAACAAGAACATTGATATCTTCATAGATAGCCAGGCGGCAATTAGAGCCATTTGTCAATTGTCACGAAGTCCAAATTGGTTGCTCGTTACCGTAGTGAATTAAGATTGCTCGGCTAAACAAATTCAGTCACCTTTAAATGGTTCGGGACGCAGTGGCATTTATGGAAATGAAATGGCTGCTGAACTGGCCAAAAACGGTTCATCACTTGAGCCGAGCCAAATTGTACACTGGATTCTTATGCCACTGGAGTATGAAAAGTATAGAATTCACCAAAGTTTTCTTAAGACCGCAAATGACAGATGCTCATTAATTGACACCTGTCGGGTTTTAAAGAGATGTTTGGCCAGATATTTGAATGAAAAAAAAAACAGTGTCTGCTTAGCAGACGTAAATTGTCTCTCTTGGTTGGAATCCTAACGGGTCACAATGAGAAACCACATGAGCAAAATGGGCATCAGCACATCTGACTTATGCAGAGGGTGTCAAGACGAAGAATTGGAAGAGGACTTATTTTACTTCCTTGAAATTTGAATTGGGGTGTTGCACTGCGACCTGGAGATTTATTGTGAATATCTCACTTCCTTTGTGAACAGTTCGCTTTGAACGTGTTGTGTTTGAAATCTTGTTCAGCATCCTTCAATTCTGTGGCAAATTGCTATTTCACCAAAAAAGTTAGAGCTGAAATTGATTTTTTCGCTTTTAAGGATCGTTTTGGCAAAACGAATTAGGGTGAATGATTCTTCTCAAGCGAAGATGTGTGTCTTTGCGCACATTCTTATATCAACCACGTATAGGCAAGCAAAACAATTATTCTATTTACAGTTTTGTCTTTATAATTTCAACTAACCTGCTTTTAGCAGTACTTTATGAAGAGCCGGGAAAACAAAGGGTTTAAAGCGATCTCCCATTGCAACAGCTAAATTCGCAAGCGTATCTAAAATAACGCAAGTATGCAGAACATTCAATTGCGCATCAGCAACGTTGACTGTGCCAAGTTTACTATCTGAAAGAATAAATTACTGAAAATGGCTATGGTTGTGCAATACATTTTCCAAGTTCATACCTTCGTCGTCAGAATCATCTGAATAACAGTCTTGCACTCTTATTTCAATAGCGGACTCGTACAAACCAGGTGTACGATCAACATACCAATCTGATTTCTAAAGTAAAAAATTAGTCAGATTCCAGAAAAAAAATCTTTGTAATCAGCACATTACCTTTTTAACTTTCAATCTTCGCATTTCATCAGGATGCAAGGCCAAATGCCAATGACTTTCATCAAGGAGCTCATTTAAAAACGATTTAACGACTGTGTCTCTTTTGATTCCTGATTCACTGCTTAATAAGATTCCAGATATGAGTATAACTTCATTTACGATCTCATTGCTGGCCCGCAGCAATTCCATTAAATAGTCATATACAAAGTTGCAAATCTCAGGGCGCCCCAAATTCTCGCATATATCGCACAAAACATTGAATACACGTTTCGAGTCCAAATTTTTAAACTTTCTCCAAGAGTTTGTATGCAAAACATGCTCGTCTTCGCAAATATCTCGAAGAGCATACTCCTCAACTAGCAAACTCTGTTGTATTTTGAGCTCAAATGCCGAAATCAAACACAAACAGAATTCCTCCAAGTTCTTGGAAAACGTGAACAGTATCTTCAATCTACGATCGGAAATACTTTGAAAAAAACCTTTAAAGAACATGAATTCCGAGAACTGTTCTTCTTCTTCGCAGCGGTTAATGACGCGCGGCAGCTTTGTCAAATGTTTATCAAAGAGAACATCAACCAAATCATCAAAAATGAAGCTGCATTCGGAACGTTGGATAGAGTTTAATGTCTGTGAGCATAGTTTTTTCACTGCTTCATCATCATCCTGAGACATGGCCATGATTGATTCCAACAGCTCTATATTATTGTCACCTAATCTCTTTGAGCATTTTTCTAACAGTTGGCAACATAGCTTTGCATACTCAAAACGAATCCTCCTCGATTGATTCGCTCTCAAAATGGCCAACTTTGGGAGCAGATTTTTTAACCTTGAGGCTGTTTCATCGAACCATTCCACAGTTCTACCATCCGACTGCAGTCTATTGAGTTGTTCTTCGAGGTCTGATTTTGTATATTTTGGAGGTTTAATGAAACGATCGTTTTTATCATCAATATTAAGGGATTCCAGAGACTTGGCAACTAAGTCGATGAAGGACTTTTGATCATATTTAGGCAATGAACCGCTATCGCCCTTATCAAACATTATTAGAAGAATTCGACCTAGGGCCTTGATAGCTGTCTGAAAGAAAGAAATAACATTTGATTGATGCATGAAAAGTATCAATTAAAGGTTCTTACAGAAATCAGTGTTTCTCCCAGCTTCTCATCAGACAACGCCATTTTAAACAGCTGGGTAATTACTTTTGGAACAAAGACAAACACTGTATCGGCAACTTGGTTTCGAAGGACTATATCACAAGAATCTGCTCTATCGTGTACGTAGAACACAGCCATTAGGCAGTGAATCGAGGATATTCTGCAAAATTAACTGGACGTTATTCAATGTTCTTCGAAACAATCAAATGAACTTACACTAATTTCCGGTATTTCTCGAATGCCACAAACTCAACAGCCGTTAAGAGTATCTGACCCATAAACAGGGCAGATTCTTTAGTGTAGTATTGCTCAAGCACATCGGAAGTTGAGCGTTGGAATATCTCGGTTATGCACTCCACTGTGGCTAATTTTATTTCTTCAGATAGATTTGATTTTATAGAAGACTTTTCGTATTCTCGAACTTGTTTAATTAGAATCAGCAACATGGTTTTGATGGCTTTGACGTCCTTGAGATAGGTTCTTGATATTACTGTCTTCATCAGCCTTATGATGCCGGCTTGAAGTTCTATGTTTTCGCTAGGAAATTATACTCAAGTCGTAGACAAAAATGTAAACGGAATAATTTTTGTTTTCGCTTACCCATTCAATTTATCTAATTTTAACATTAAAGGCATCAGAAGACGAACTTGGAATATTTGCATTTGCATGCCGTCATATTTTTGAAGTTCATTTTCGGCTGCATTTAGGGTTTCTTTGTTGGGTGTGCGTATGAAATTTTCAACATATCGCTTGGCGCGGGTAACAAACTCTTCAAAACCATAACCAGCCATATTTCAGATCGTTTTTTGTTTAATAAATTATTTAAGTTTTTAGTTGGTCTTGGTCAATTATAAACGCACTATTTAAACAAACACAATTATCAGCTGATATGTTATGAACTGTTTCATGTCATGTGTCAAATAAGAAAATTGTGATAGATGATCTGTTTGTTTTCTTAGTTATTAATTCTCCAGAACATAATATACCCTGATTACATGTGTGGATTGGGGAATCGAATCCGAATTAAGATTTCGATCCAGATATAGGGCCTCGCTGAATCGAAAGATCGAATTTACAGCCCGATTCTCCCCCTTGTGAGGAGTCACAAGTCACAAGCTCTTGTGACTATTCCTTGTGAGGATTGTTGTGATTCGATAACATTTTGGTATTCTCCCCCTAATCGTCACAAGAAAACTCACAACGAAACTCACCACCGCATGGTGAGATTTTTAAGTGTCATTATTTGAACAGCTGATTATTCAAAACGAAGAAAATACAAAACGCAAGTTAACATTATTATATTTTATTATTATTATTATTAAATAAACTGACTATCGTGAGGCTTCAAGCTCTGATATCCCAGCATAAAGTTTTCCGAAAGCGACAAAACTTTATAAATGTATGTATTGTTTTGGAGAACGAATGGTTCATTTGTATCTCTCAAAGTTTTCAAAAGTCGTCGGTGCTGCAAACTTCTTGATACGATTAGTTTCTTAAAAAAAATTTGTTTATTTAAAAATGTTACTTTTCATTTTCGTGGGAAAGATCAGCAATAATATTCACTAGAGCACTTCCATTTTTGTGTACTCATAATTATTCACAAATCTAGAAAATTTTCTTACAAAATATGCTGAATGACAATCCAAGAAATATTAAACATTTATGAGTTGTGACCTGTTCTGAAGGAGGTCACAGTTTCGATTGTTTTTGTGACTCTCACAAGTTGTGACTGAGCGGCAGAATTCGAAAAAGTCACAAAATCAATTTCACCTCTTCTTGTGACTTGTGAGGCATCACTGACTTTGGGGAGAATCGGGCTGTTAATTAGAATCGAAATGACAGCCCAGCTTTAAACTACGTTTTCACCAAAAGATAATCCGAGATTTAAGGCAAGAAATTTATGTGGTGTTTTCCCCCAATTCCGAAGCAGTGAACTCATTAATACCCACATATTTTTATTATATAAAGGGTGGGCCATCTAGTGGTTCTTCTTTTCAAATCATACGTTATTTGGACACTAACAGCTGTTTCCCGCTCGAAATCTTGACAGAAAGTCAGACTCATGTTCCCGATATTTTACGGTGCGCACAGACGATATTGTTGCTGCTGTAGCCAAAAGAGTGTGAGATTCAATTCACGAACATCAACTCGCCATTCGATCTCAACAGGTCAACACTTCACGCACTAGCCTGAGGGAATTCTGCACAAAGATTTCGAATTATTCGCTTACAAGGTCCAATTTACTCAGTAATTGAAGCAACCAAAAGGCAGCCACTTGATTGACGTTGTGTTTCATAACTAATGGGAATGTTTGGTTTTACTATAAAGTCATAATACATGTTCGCCACTACTAAAAAAATTAATCAGAACTCGACATTTCACAAGGTAATTTTTCTTCATCAGACAGACAGCATTAGCCGTGTTTTCTTGGAAAAGTTATCCGTCGTACAGTAGGATTTTATATGAATAAGAAATTTATTTATTTAAGGTTGTAAACCTTTCCAAACACAGAAATTTGTACCGCATAAATTCGCAGTCTTTCAATATGGCGGACTATTGACATATCGTCGTCGTTCTATGAAAACTCCCTAAGTCCATTTTTTGTGTTTTGAGGTATTTGCATTTGAACTTGGAAATTAATATAAAAAAATCTAAAAATTATCAGAATAGCATGATCTCAGGCTTCAATTGTAGAATTTGTTTGGCGTAGGCATTGTGCAATAAATTTTTTTGCAAATGGTTTATTCGAAATGAATTAAATAAGAATTGCATCTTATTTTTTTGTTAAATGGACTTAGGGAGTTTTCATAGAACGACGATGATATTATATATGGACTGCTAGTCGTATGAAAGTTCTATACAAACGCTCAAATGAATATGGTTCCCACTTCTCATTAGCGACATTAGAGCTATTGGTGCAGTGATAAAAATTAATATTAATTCCAGATGCCATCTCTTGACACTCGGCCTGAACCAGGATTTATTGCCATAGAAACTACGGACATGTATTATTATTACTTATTATAAAAACAAAGCCATCTATTTCAATTAAACTTTACATTTTACCGTTATCCAAGAAAAAATAATAACAAATTAATAAATCAAATACCAAAACCAAAAGTTACATTATTTTTCCCGCCCTTGCACCAATAGCGCTAGTTCCCGTGTCGTTTTAAATTGAACCAGTGTGAAGTTGGCTTCTTGCAATCCATATCTAATAAAATAACAGCCGTATTTATTAGAATTCCCTAAACGCGTGAATAGTTATGCAATGCATAAGGACTTATTCATCCACTATGCAAATTCATATTTATAAAACATTTGCCTACCCTGCATAGTTATAATGAGCTTGTGTCAAATAAAGTACCAAAAAGTAAGAATCTATTACATTTAGCCTTCATAACATTCAGCTGTTTATCAAAAAACAAAAAAAAACATCTATCGAATTTAATAAACAAAAACAAAACTACCAAAAGCTAAAAGAATTCCAACAATTAACTTTGATTCATCAGATAAAGTATGTTATTATCTGTAGCACAATACTGGAAATCAAATTGTTATTCGTTTTATTATAGCTGGAATACTCCTCAGACAAGTTCTTAAGGATAAAATTCAATAATTCAAAATAATAATTACAACACTAACACACCGGATGAAGAAGGATGCGTGGAGAGACATCACCAACAAGTATATTTATCTATTTAATTCTAAACAATTTTCAATTCAATTTGTTTTTAATATATTAGTATAACATTCTTGTTTCAATAAATAAAAATAACACAAAGTTTTAGTTTCAATATCAAGTCAAAGGCATTTTTTTTTGTTGATAATCTTTATAATTCAATGTGATGTCAAAGTGAATGTGACAGTTCAATACTAAAATGTCCTTATGTAGGCACTATTCAACCTCCAAACGCGTTTAGCTTATAATGCCTCTATTCAACGTCATATAAGTTTTATAAATAACGATTTTGCGTTTAGAGGCATTATAAGGGTTGCATAGGCTTATGTACTCACTATAATGAGTTTATAAATATGGCTGTAAGTCAATAGCGGTATTCACGATCTAATGCAACAGGTCTAGTATCATTAGGGGTATTCATGTAAGCGCGGAAAACCCTCGTAAACCTCGTAAACCAGATAATTTTATCTCCGCAGAAACGAGCTGTCAAAATTTGTATGGGAAAAAGTTTCTGCAAATCGCATAAAATTATCCCACAAATTTGCTGCGGAAAGTGCAGAAATAAACCTCGTAAACTAAAGAAGTATGGATTCTGACTTTTAATTTGACATTTCACAAAATATTTCCCACATTTACGCAAGTATTTCTTAGGGGGTGTTCATGAAAACATGCTGCGGAAAGTTATATCTTTCTACAAAGCGGAAAATTATCTCGTTACATGAATACCCTTATTGTAAAAATGCAGAAGTGTAAAATCTTACAACACTACAACAACAAAATATACGGAGTGCAATTTTGCAATAGCGTCGCACTTTAGCTATACCCGAAACCTATTGCAACAGTAAAATACAACGGTGTAAGATTTGCAGTCGCTTTTTTGACAGCTCAATGGACCTAAATTAAATAGACCTAAAAGAAAAAAAGAAGCGCCGCCGGAGGGAAGACCCATTTTCTGAAAATAAAATATACATGCATCTATGTATGTAGCTTTTTTACCTTCGATCCATATAATATCTGCAGTATCTTCTATTAAAAGTTCTGTGATATTTTCTTTTTCTGTTTTTTTTTTTTTTGGCATCCTTAACAAACTTGAACAAACTTCAATTCTTATAAAAATTAAATTTTCAAATAAAAAAACAAAGGCCAAACTCATTTTGACATTTACTTCAGTGCAAACAGGTGAGAAAAAGTGCGTCACGGTCTACTAAAAAATAATAAAATTTCGCATTTTTACTAGACTCGTTGCACCAAATCGGGAATACCTCTAATGTAGCGAGCGGACAGTTACAGCCCGATTCTCCCCAAAGTCAGTGATGCCTCACAAGTCACAAGAAGAGGTGAAATTGGTTTTGTGACTTTTTCGAATTCTGCCGCTCAGCCACAACTTGTAAGTCACAAAAATAATCGAAACTGTGATCTCCTTCAGAGCAGGGGCCTGTTTCTCAAATCATACACATCATACAATGTATGATATTGACAGTTTTGCTGTATGATTTCTGTTTCTCAAATTTGTTGTATGATCTGCTGTCATACAACAATGTATGACCGAATACTACACTGGAAATATTGGAATGTTGTATGATTCTGTTTCTCAGAAATGTATCATTTACATCATACAGCAAATTAACCTATAAATGTTCATACATTTAATACAACACACAATTCTGCTGTAAGTAAAAAAGTAGTGTGTACTGACGTACGCGCGATAGAAGTAAAACTTCTTTTCTCTCAAAGCAAAGCTATGAAAAGAAGTTTTACTTCAATAATAATAATAATAATAAATAGAGCCTTATAAGTTATAACCATTCATCATCATCATCGGCTCGACAACCGGGTTCCGGTCCTGGCCTCTTTCAACAAGTCTCTCCACCTATCCCGGTCTCTAGCCGACGCCATCCAGTTGCGCACCCCAAGGCTTCGGGCGTCCTGGTCTACGCCATCTCTCCAGCGCAAGCATGGTCTACCACGCTGTCGTCTACCATAGAATGTACCACAAAGAACTTTCCGAGCAGGTTCCTCTTCGCTCATGCGAGCTAGGTGCCCTGCCCACCGGAGTGGGAGATTAGAACAACAGGCATTCATCCGGATTGTGAAATACAGAAGACAAAAAATAATGTTTGATACATTGCGATCATGGCTTAAAAATAATATTAATTCGATTGAAAACTAAAGAAAGTTCAATTAGACCAATCAATATAATGCAATAAAGTTTGTACATATATTATAAAATGCAAAAATAAAATCTTTTGGATATTCAAACATTTATATATTTGGTTGAAATTATTTACACGGAATGAAGGACACATCGAAATCGTGGTGTGTTGGTAATTTAATTTATATTACTATCTTCATCATCTTTCTGCCTCTCATTGTATTCTTTTCTCTTTTGTTCGATACATTTTTCAATTTAAGCTTTTAATTCCAAATTCGGCTTTAATTAATTTAATTCCTCTCTTCTCGTGAGCAAAGCACCATCGGCGTCTCTTCTGGGGCCTGCGCCATGCTCATGTACAGAGGCAGCGACGACGTTCCGGTAAGGCCAGATGAAGGTTACGCATGTTTCCCAATCCCCGTGGATAAAGTCGTAAAGTTTCTTTTATAACACATTCGGTGTATTTCAATTCCTGCAGAACTTGATAGGTAATGCAATGACTTTGATCTTTGTCTAGAACTTCGCATATCTCCTCGAGAAGCTTTTTCTGGACATTTGGGTGTCGGACGATTTGAGGGAAGGCGAAACTTAAAGCTGAGGTTGTTGCGTCATGGCCCTCAAACATAAATGTGTCGACTTCTTCTCGTATACCTTCATTTGTGAGTGCCTTTCCTTCGCATGTTGATTGCAGGAGAACATCCAAAAGAGCCATTCTTTCTTTCGAGTCCACGTTATCAATATTTGTAGCTTGAGAAAATATTAGACTATTAGTTGGAGTCATGATTCAGAATTCATTAAACTTACGAATTTGATTTCCATTTTCTTGAATCAGCAATACATCCTGAAGTGCTTTTCGATGTTCTTCGATGACTCTTATTGTAAAGGTGTGCATTGTTTTTATGCATTCAAGTTGAACGTACGAGTACAATTGATCTACCCAATTTATTTCACAAGAAAGCAAAATTGAGATTTATATTAACTTCACACTCAAATAATAATGAAATGTCAGAATCATACACATCATACAACAAAACAAATATCATACAACACTTCCAATGAAATCTGAGAAACAGAAAATTGTATGATGTGTATGATGTATGAAAATGTTGTATGTTGTATGAAATGTATGATGTGTATGATCTGAGAAACAGGCCCCAGGTCACAACTCATAAATTTTCAGTGTTTCTTGGATTTTAAAATTCAGTAGGGGTATTCACGATCTAATGCAACAGGTCTAGTATCATTGTAAAAATGCAAAAGTGTAAAATCTTACAACACTACAACATGTTGCATTAGATCGTGAATACCCCAAAAAAAAAAAAAAAAAAAAAAAAAAAAAAAAAAAAAAAAAAAAAAAAAAAGAATGCTCGCCTGCCACGCGGGCGGCCCGGGTTCGTTTCCCGGCCGATGAACCAAATGTCATCGAGTCAATAAAATTATAATTTAGTAAAACTTAGTGCTATTTAAATTTTTATTCAATGGCAACACTAAAGTTTAATTTGTTAGTTATTTAGTTAATAACTTAAATAATTTCATCTCTTTCTTACACATGAAAGAGACAGAAAATTATATAATAGTTAAATTATGATATCCACGTCCTTTGACCTCTATAATATGCACACAAAGGTTAAAAGTCATTCGTTCTTGTCAGAGGTAAAATCTTACAATTATTTCATTTTATAGAAATTAATTTTTTAATTTAGATTTTCGTGAAAAAGGATAGTTTTTTAAGTTGCTCAAAGCAAATTGAAATTAAAAATTAATATTCAGATACCAAATTGTAAGTTACTTAAAACTTTCGTTATTTAGGGTTTCTAATCTATTTATGTATATATATATATTACAGAAAATAAAATTGAATTTGTACTGTGGAGGAGAAGTGCTTTGGTTTTGGTTAATATTGTTAAACCATCGTCGTTGGATTCTCTATCATTTGGATATTCAATATTTATTCTTGGTTGAATTGATACCTATAGTTTTTTCAGTTTGTTTTGTGAAACAACATTATTTTATTTTAATTTGATTTTATTTGGACTGCAACTCCATTTTCTTAGTGTAAATCCCCATTACAGTTTTCGGTGGAATATTAAGATGGAGAAGGTGGCACATAGTTGTAGGTCCTCGACTTGTGTGCGAGCAGATGATGAGTCAATGGTTTCTTGTGACAAATGCAAGCGGTGGTGGCACTATGACTGTCATGATTTCGATCCTAACCAGTATGATACAGTGACCCCTTGGTTTTGTAATGAGTCTGATTGTGTTTTAAGAGACGAAGAGGATTCGGAGTCTGGTCACGCCGCCATTTCCATCCCAGCTGCCCCAGCAGAAAATAAAATAGAAGATCACGTGGACTTGATTATAGAAGCTGCTGCAGTGGCGCAAGCCGCAGTCGCTCAACGCGACAAGGAGTTGTCCGAATTGAGAGCTGAACTTGAGGTGATGAAATTAAAGCTGTCTAAAGTTTCCATCGTCAAAGATCAGCCAGTTGCCACTTGCAGCATTTCTAAAAGTAGTGTCATTTCAAAATCTGCGGAGAAGTGGGAGATAATAAAGACTATCCAAGCTAATCATAAGGCGTTGTTGAATAGTTCGGTTCCGCCTGGTCATCAGTCTACTCCCTTACGTAACATGCCGGAGCGTCAGAAAACCAACACTGATACTTCTTTTAGAGACACAGATATGGCTAATCTTCTTACGATTCTGAATCGCAACAATGTTCAGGAGCTGCCGACATTTTCTGGTGAGAATATTAGAGAGTGGCCTTATTTTGAGGAAGTCTACAAATCTACCACTGTTGAAGGAAGGTACAGTGACAAGGAGAATGTCTCACGTTTGCGGAAAGCTTTAAAGGGGGAGGCGTATCAGCTGGTAAGCGATCGTCTTAAGTACTCTTCCGATGCCGATGCGATAATGGACTCACTTCGTACAATGTTTGGCCGTTATGACGTTCTTGTTCACGACTTAACTTCTGATTTATTGAATCTTCCAAAGCTGAATACCAAGTGTGATCCAAAACTTCGTATTTGGGCAGTGAAGTTAAATGGATTCGTGGCTGATGTTAAGTCGATGAATAAGGAAGAGGATCTATCGAATGGGTATGTTCTAACCAACCTCGCCTCCAGGTTAGGTGCCGGGTTGTACCAAGAGTGGCAGAAGAGAAAATTAAGTTTCCCACGTGTCAATATTCGACATTTTGCAGAGTTCCTGACGGAGAAGGTAATTGATTTGCCACCTGAACTGAAGAAACCAGGAGGAATAGCCGACAATAAGAAAATACAGTTGGATAGCAAAATTAAATCTTCTCGAGTGCTGATGCATCACCCAGTTTCATCAACCACGTCAGATGGGTTATGTTGTAAATGCAACAAAAAACAACATGCATTGAACCAATGCGAAGAGTTTTTAGCTTTGAACCCAGATCAAAGACAGACGTTTGCGAAAGATAACTCGATTTGTTTTACGTGTCTGGATCCATCAAGACATCAGTGGAAAGCGTGTTCAAAAAAAAGATCGTGTGGGACAAATGGATGCAACCGCCGTCACCATCCTTTGTTGCATCCGAGCTCAAGCGGTAGCGACTCCAAGTGGAATACATCAGCTGTTCCTTTTGTTCCACAACCACATGTTCATTCCTCACATGTTGGGACAAATGCCGCCATCATGTTCAAGGTAGTTCCGATTCGTGTTTATGGAAGTGATGACATGTTTGTGGATACTTTTGCTTTTTTGGGTGATGGTTCCTCGTTGTCGATGCTTGAAGAAGATCTTTTCATTGAACTTGGGTTGGACGGACATCCTGAGCAACTTACATTGCAGTGGACAAAGGGGGTATCTCGTCACGAGGATTCTAGGCGAACTTCTTTGACAGTGTCAGCTGTAAATAGTCGTAAACAGTATGTTTTGAAGAATGTTTACACTGTTAAGGACTTGGGGTTAGCTAGTCAATCAGTTGATGTTACTGGTTTGAAAACTATGTACCCGCATCTTCGGGGACTTCCAATTTCAGATCTGGTGGATGCTCGTCCTAAGATTCTGCTTGGTTTAGATCAGGCAAAATTCCTGTTGGGTCATGGTCAGCGCCACGGAAAGGATGAAGAACAACCTTATGCTATAAAAACGCTTCTAGGCTGGATTGTTTACGGCAGAGCTGCTCCTTCTTTACATGTATCCTGCTTGCATCAGGTATCGAAACCTACTATGCACTTTATGTTCCACGACGCTATTAGGAATGAAGATGATCTACATGAACTGGTCAAGCGTCATTTCAGCACTGAAGAGTTTGGTGTCATGCCTCCAAAGGGTGAGTTGCTCAGTCGTGAAGTCAGCCGTTCAATTGATATCATGGAGCGTTCGTTGAGGTTGGTTGGTAGACGGTATGAGATTGGACTACTCTGGAGCTCCGATGATGTTACACTTCCTGACAGTTATCCGATGGCGCTTAAACGTCTTATTGGTTTGGAGAAGACGTTAAGAAAGAAACCTCATTTATTAGAGTGGCATAATAATTATATTCGTGATTTACTCTCTAAGGGTTACGCTAGGATCGCTTCGCAGGAGGAGCTGAATAGAAAGTGGCCGCGGGTTTGGTATGCCCCAACATTTGTCATTGTGAATCCTAACAAAGTTCCTCCAAAACCCAGATGTGTTGCTGACGTGGCGGCGAAGGTAAACGGAATTTCATTAAATACTTACTTGATGAAAGGCCCAGATAATCTTGTACCATTACATGCTGGCCTATTTAAATTCCGGGAGCGGAAAGTAGCTGTAAATGCGGATGTACGGGAGATGTTTCACAGGATTCGGATAAAGGAGGAAGACCAACAGTGCCAACGCATTTTATGGAGAGATGGCGTCAGCTCACGCGAACCAACTGTATATATAATGGAGGTTATGATGTTTGGTCCCAGATGTTCTCCTACTTGCGCGCAGTTCGTAAAAAACCACCATGCCAACCTATTTAGAAATGAATGCCCCGAAGCGGTTGACGGATTGATAAAACGAACCTACGTTGACGACTATTTTAATAGTCATGATACTGTTGATAAGGCTATATCTATCACAAAAGATGCTATTCGTATTTGTCACTCTATGAACTTCGATCTTGTAGGCATTCAATCGAATAGACGTGAAATTTTGCAGGAGATGCCCGAGGGTTATATCAACAGCAAACTGGTAAGCATCGATCCCAATGAATGTGATAGTTTGGTATCTAAGGTCTTAGGAATGTATTGGCATCCGACATCAGATCACTTCTCATATAAACTTTCGGATGATGAGGGCATGAAGGCAATGTTAGCGTTGGATGCGGTAATTACAAAACGTCAAATGCTCAAAACCATTATGAAAATTTTCGATCCTCTGGGAATTATTTCATTGTTCGTCATTCGAGGTCGCATCATACTTCAAGAAGTGTGGAGAGAGGGATTCGATTGGGATGAGGCAGTTTCATCCGATTTATGTATGGCGTGGATGAACTTCATCAGAGAGCTGAAGCAAATTGAAAACATCAGAATTCCTCGCCATTATGTCTCACGGAACCCTGACGACTCCAAAGTAAGCTTAATAGTGTTTGTTGATGCTTCCGAGAAGGCATTCGCAGCAGTGGCTTATTTACGTTTCGAGTGGAACGATAAAGTAGAGGTAGCACAAGTCATGGCAAAAGCAAAGGTTGCACCTGTTAAACAATTGTCAATTCCTCGTTTAGAATTGCAAGCTGCGGTGCTTGGTGTTCGTTTGGCATCCACAATCAGGGAATCACATTCCATACGGATTGACGAATTGCTGTTTTTGTCTGATTCTAGGACTGTTCTCTGTTGGATCAACTCAACTAAATATAAATTTCCCTCCTTTGTTGCAGTTCGTGTGGGTGAGATCCTCGATTCAACATCTCCGCGTCAGTGGTTTCACATAGCTTCAATCGACAACGTTGCTGATGATGGCACCAAATGGTTTGAAGCTTCGATGGGAAATCAAGATACGAGGTGGTTCAAAGGGCCAGACTTTCTCAAACTTCATATGGCTGAATGGCCAATAACACCTGGTTCAGCTGCAGTTAATGTGGAGAAGATTGAAGTAGAGAATAATCTATTACATCATATGATAAAACAAAAAAGTTATTTTGGTGCTTATGAAATGTTATCTGCAAGATTTCGGGCAAAGTGGGATTCGTCTGTCAGAACAATTGCATTTTTACTTCGATTCAAAAATATTATATGCGGAAAACCCACAGAGAAAGAAGCCTTTATCACTCCTTTTGAATATTGTCAGGCTGAGAATTGGATATTTCGAAAGATTCAAGAAGAGGTATTTGCATCTGATATTGCTTCTTTAAGATCTAAAGGAAGAGTTAGTTCTTCAAGTTCAATTCTCAGTTTGTGCCCATTTATTGATGAGGATGGGACGTTAAGAATGAGTTCAAGGGCTCAGAAAGCTAACACTTCATATGCGTCACGTAATCCTGCAATCCTGCCAAATAGTCATCCTTTGGTCAACTTGCTCATCGAATATCATCATAATAAGAACTTTCATATGGGGACTGCAAGTGTAATTTCGGACATCCGTGAACGAGCCTGGATAATCAGCATACGAGGAGCTGTTAATAAATGGAAATCCAAATGCAATATGTGCAAACGTCTTAAGGCTAAGCCGGTTATGCCGTTGATGGGTCAGCTTCCTGAAGCGCGCTTAGCATTTGACTCTCGGCCCTTTACTCATGTTGGTGTGGATTGCTTCGGCCCGTTGCTGGTTAAGTTTGGTCGAGGTACAGTGAAACGTTATGGCATGATTTTCACATGTCTAACATTCAGAGCTGTTCAAATTGAGTTGCTCAACGATCTAAGTTTAGATCAATGCAATATGGCTGTCAGGCGGTTCGTCATCAATCGTGTCGTCACGAGGTTTCTCTATAGTGACAACGGCCTGAATTTTGTTGGCACAAAAAACTTATTAGACAAGGATGTTAAGGAGATGGAAAACTCGCTTAGTGAATACTCGTCGAAGTACGAGGGTATTTTGTGGCGTTTCATACCCGCTTATTCACCTTGGATGGGAGGAGCCTGGGAGCGACTCATACAATCAATAAAGAAGAGCGTCGATTTCGTCCTTAAGGGATTGGTTCCGCGAGAAGATGTTTTGCGAAATGCTCTTATGGAGGCCCAGGCCCAAATAAATCGTCGCCCGCTCACTCATATACCCGTCGATCCAGAAGACCCCAAACCTCTTACACCAAACTCAATGCTTTTCGGGGAAGATGATCGAGATATTACTTCGCCTGGTTTATTTAGCGAAAAAGATGCTTATAGCAAACTCTATAGTCGCCGTTCCCAACACTTGATGGCCGAACTTGTTAAACGTTGGTATTCCGAATATCTCCCTGTAATAACAAGACGGTCAAAATGGTTTAATACTACAAAACAAATAGTTGTAGACGATATTGTAATTGTGATCGAGCCCAACGAGATACGTTCTGCTTGGCATTTAGGACGCGTTGTTAAGATTTACCCAGGTCCAGATGGAATTGTAAGAATGGCAGACGTTATACTTCCCAACGGATCAATCAAAGTAAAAAGAGCGA
The DNA here is from genome assembly GCA_911387755.1 of Chrysotoxum bicinctum. Lineage (NCBI taxonomy): Eukaryota > Metazoa > Arthropoda > Insecta > Diptera > Syrphidae > Chrysotoxum > Chrysotoxum bicinctum. The sequence goes on from OU426988.1 coordinate 188,330,298, forward strand.
TTGGAAGACTCGCTGTTTTGGATGTAAAGTCTTCGCGCTAGCTCTCAGACGGCCCCCGGAATGTCATCGAGTCAATAAAATTATAATTTAGTAAAACTTAGTGCTATTTAAATTTTTATTCAATGGCAACACTAAAGTTTAATTTGTTAGTTATTTAGTTAATAACTTAAATAATTTCATCTCTTTCTTACACATGAAAGAGACAGAAAATTATATAATAGTTAAATTATGATATCCACGTCCTTTGACCTCTATAATATGCACACAAAGGTTAAAAGTCATTCGTTCTTGTCAGAGGTAAAATCTTACAATTATTTCATTTTATAGAAATTAATTTTTTAATTTAGATTTTCGTGAAAAAGGATAGTTTTTTAAGTTGCTCAAAGCAAATTGAAATTAAAAATTAATATTCAGATACCAAATTGTAAGTTACTTAAAACTTTCGTTATTTAGGGTTTCTAATCTATTTATGTATATATATATATTACAGAAAATAAAATTGAATTTGTACTGTGGAGGAGAAGTGCTTTGGTTTTGGTTAATATTGTTAAACCATCGTCGTTGGATTCTCTATCATTTGGATATTCAATATTTATTCTTGGTTGAATTGATAACAATATTAACCAAAACCAAAGCACTTCTCCTCCACAGTACAAATTCAATTTTATTTTCTGTAATATATATATATACATAAATAGATTAGAAACCCTAAATAACGAAAGTTTTAAGTAACTTACAATTTGGTATCTGAATATTAATTTTTAATTTCAATTTGCTTTGAGCAACTTAAAAAACTATCCTTTTTCACGAAAATCTAAATTAAAAAATTAATTTCTATAAAATGAAATAATTGTAAGATTTTACCTCTGACAAGAACGAATGACTTTTAACCTTTGTGTGCATATTATAGAGGTCAAAGGACGTGGATATCATAATTTAACTATTATATAATTTTCTGTCTCTTTCATGTGTAAGAAAGAGATGAAATTATTTAAGTTATTAACTAAATAACTAACAAATTAAACTTTAGTGTTGCCATTGAATAAAAATTTAAATAGCACTAAGTTTTACTAAATTATAATTTTATTGACTCGATGACATTCCGGGGGCCGTCTGAGAGCTAGCGCGAAGACTTTACATCCAAAACAGCGAGTCTTCCAATCGCTCTTTTTACTTTGATTGATCCGTTGGGAAGTATAACGTCTGCCATTCTTACAATTCCATCTGGACCTGGGTAAATCTTAACAACGCGTCCTAAATGCCAAGCAGAACGTATCTCGTTGGGCTCGATCACAATTACAATATCGTCTACAACTATTTGTTTTGTAGTATTAAACCATTTTGACCGTCTTGTTATTACAGGGAGATATTCGGAATACCAACGTTTAACAAGTTCGGCCATCAAGTGTTGGGAACGGCGACTATAGAGTTTGCTATAAGCATCTTTTTCGCTAAATAAACCAGGCGAAGTAATATCTCGATCATCTTCCCCGAAAAGCATTGAGTTTGGTGTAAGAGGTTTGGGGTCTTCTGGATCGACAGGTATATGAGTGAGCGGGCGACGATTTATTTGGGCCTGGGCCTCCATAAGAGCATTTCGCAAAACATCTTCTCGCGGAACCAATCCCTTAAGGACGAAATCGACGCTCTTCTTTATTGATTGTATGAGTCGCTCCCAGGCTCCTCCCATCCAAGGTGAATAAGCGGGTATGAAACGCCACAAAATACCCTCGTACTTCGACGAGTATTCACTAAGCGAGTTTTCCATCTCCTTAACATCCTTGTCTAATAAGTTTTTTGTGCCAACAAAATTCAGGCCGTTGTCACTATAGAGAAACCTCGTGACGACACGATTGATGACGAACCGCCTGACAGCCATATTGCATTGATCTAAACTTAGATCGTTGAGCAACTCAATTTGAACAGCTCTGAATGTTAGACATGTGAAAATCATGCCATAACGTTTCACTGTACCTCGACCAAACTTAACCAGCAACGGGCCGAAGCAATCCACACCAACATGAGTAAAGGGCCGAGAGTCAAATGCTAAGCGCGCTTCAGGAAGCTGACCCATCAACGGCATAACCGGCTTAGCCTTAAGACGTTTGCACATATTGCATTTGGATTTCCATTTATTAACAGCTCCTCGTATGCTGATTATCCAGGCTCGTTCACGGATGTCCGAAATTACACTTGCAGTCCCCATATGAAAGTTCTTATTATGATGATATTCGATGAGCAAGTTGACCAAAGGATGACTATTTGGCAGGATTGCAGGATTACGTGACGCATATGAAGTGTTAGCTTTCTGAGCCCTTGAACTCATTCTTAACGTCCCATCCTCATCAATAAATGGGCACAAACTGAGAATTGAACTTGAAGAACTAACTCTTCCTTTAGATCTTAAAGAAGCAATATCAGATGCAAATACCTCTTCTTGAATCTTTCGAAATATCCAATTCTCAGCCTGACAATATTCAAAAGGAGTGATAAAGGCTTCTTTCTCTGTGGGTTTTCCGCATATAATATTTTTGAATCGAAGTAAAAATGCAATTGTTCTGACAGACGAATCCCACTTTGCCCGAAATCTTGCAGATAACATTTCATAAGCACCAAAATAACTTTTTTGTTTTATCATATGATGTAATAGATTATTCTCTACTTCAATCTTCTCCACATTAACTGCAGCTGAACCAGGTGTTATTGGCCATTCAGCCATATGAAGTTTGAGAAAGTCTGGCCCTTTGAACCACCTCGTATCTTGATTTCCCATCGAAGCTTCAAACCATTTGGTGCCATCATCAGCAACGTTGTCGATTGAAGCTATGTGAAACCACTGACGCGGAGATGTTGAATCGAGGATCTCACCCACACGAACTGCAACAAAGGAGGGAAATTTATATTTAGTTGAGTTGATCCAACAGAGAACAGTCCTAGAATCAGACAAAAACAGCAATTCGTCAATCCGTATGGAATGTGATTCCCTGATTGTGGATGCCAAACGAACACCAAGCACCGCAGCTTGCAATTCTAAACGAGGAATTGACAATTGTTTAACAGGTGCAACCTTTGCTTTTGCAATGACTTGTGCTACCTCTACTTTATCGTTCCACTCGAAACGTAAATAAGCCACTGCTGCGAATGCCTTCTCGGAAGCATCAACAAACACTATTAAGCTTACTTTGGAGTCGTCAGGGTTCCGTGAGACATAATGGCGAGGAATTCTGATGTTTTCAATTTGCTTCAGCTCTCTGATGAAGTTCATCCACGCCATACATAAATCGGATGAAACTGCCTCATCCCAATCGAATCCCTCTCTCCACACTTCTTGAAGTATGATGCGACCTCGAATGACGAACAATGAAATAATTCCCAGAGGATCGAAAATTTTCATAATGGTTTTGAGCATTTGACGTTTTGTAATTACCGCATCCAACGCTAACATTGCCTTCATGCCCTCATCATCCGAAAGTTTATATGAGAAGTGATCTGATGTCGGATGCCAATACATTCCTAAGACCTTAGATACCAAACTATCACATTCATTGGGATCGATGCTTACCAGTTTGCTGTTGATATAACCCTCGGGCATCTCCTGCAAAATTTCACGTCTATTCGATTGAATGCCTACAAGATCGAAGTTCATAGAGTGACAAATACGAATAGCATCTTTTGTGATAGATATAGCCTTATCAACAGTATCATGACTATTAAAATAGTCGTCAACGTAGGTTCGTTTTATCAATCCGTCAACCGCTTCGGGGCATTCATTTCTAAATAGGTTGGCATGGTGGTTTTTTACGAACTGCGCGCAAGTAGGAGAACATCTGGGACCAAACATCATAACCTCCATTATATATACAGTTGGTTCGCGTGAGCTGACGCCATCTCTCCATAAAATGCGTTGGCACTGTTGGTCTTCCTCCTTTATCCGAATCCTGTGAAACATCTCCCGTACATCCGCATTTACAGCTACTTTCCGCTCCCGGAATTTAAATAGGCCAGCATGTAATGGTACAAGGTTATCTGGGCCTTTCATCAAGTAAGTATTTAATGAAATTCCGTTTACCTTCGCCGCCACGTCAGCAACACATCTGGGTTTTGGAGGAACTTTGTTAGGATTCACAATGACAAATGTTGGGGCATACCAAACCCGCGGCCACTTTCTATTCAGCTCCTCCTGCGAAGCGATCCTAGCGTAACCCTTAGAGAGTAAATCACGAATATAATTATTATGCCACTCTAATAAATGAGGTTTCTTTCTTAACGTCTTCTCCAAACCAATAAGACGTTTAAGCGCCATCGGATAACTGTCAGGAAGTGTAACATCATCGGAGCTCCAGAGTAGTCCAATCTCATACCGTCTACCAACCAACCTCAACGAACGCTCCATGATATCAATTGAACGGCTGACTTCACGACTGAGCAACTCACCCTTTGGAGGCATGACACCAAACTCTTCAGTGCTGAAATGACGCTTGACCAGTTCATGTAGATCATCTTCATTCCTAATAGCGTCGTGGAACATAAAGTGCATAGTAGGTTTCGATACCTGATGCAAGCAGGATACATGTAAAGAAGGAGCAGCTCTGCCGTAAACAATCCAGCCTAGAAGCGTTTTTATAGCATAAGGTTGTTCTTCATCCTTTCCGTGGCGCTGACCATGACCCAACAGGAATTTTGCCTGATCTAAACCAAGCAGAATCTTAGGACGAGCATCCACCAGATCTGAAATTGGAAGTCCCCGAAGATGCGGGTACATAGTTTTCAAACCAGTAACATCAACTGATTGACTAGCTAACCCCAAGTCCTTAACAGTGTAAACATTCTTCAAAACATACTGTTTACGACTATTTACAGCTGACACTGTCAAAGAAGTTCGCCTAGAATCCTCGTGACGAGATACCCCCTTTGTCCACTGCAATGTAAGTTGCTCAGGATGTCCGTCCAACCCAAGTTCAATGAAAAGATCTTCTTCAAGCATCGACAACGAGGAACCATCATCCAAAAAAGCAAAAGTATCCACAAACATGTCATCACTTCCATAAACACGAATCGGAACTACCTTGAACATGATGGCGGCATTTGTCCCAACATGTGAGGAATGAACATGTGGTTGTGGAACAAAAGGAACAGCTGATGTATTCCACTTGGAGTCGCTACCGCTTGAGCTCGGATGCAACAAAGGATGGTGACGGCGGTTGCATCCATTTGTCCCACACGATCTTTTTTTTGAACACGCTTTCCACTGATGTCTTGATGGATCCAGACACGTAAAACAAATCGAGTTATCTTTCGCAAACGTCTGTCTTTGATCTGGGTTCAAAGCTAAAAACTCTTCGCATTGGTTCAATGCATGTTGTTTTTTGTTGCATTTACAACATAACCCATCTGACGTGGTTGATGAAACTGGGTGATGCATCAGCACTCGAGAAGATTTAATTTTGCTATCCAACTGTATTTTCTTATTGTCGGCTATTCCTCCTGGTTTCTTCAGTTCAGGTGGCAAATCAATTACCTTCTCCGTCAGGAACTCTGCAAAATGTCGAATATTGACACGTGGGAAACTTAATTTTCTCTTCTGCCACTCTTGGTACAACCCGGCACCTAACCTGGAGGCGAGGTTGGTTAGAACATACCCATTCGATAGATCCTCTTCCTTATTCATCGACTTAACATCAGCCACGAATCCATTTAACTTCACTGCCCAAATACGAAGTTTTGGATCACACTTGGTATTCAGCTTTGGAAGATTCAATAAATCAGAAGTTAAGTCGTGAACAAGAACGTCATAACGGCCAAACATTGTACGAAGTGAGTCCATTATCGCATCGGCATCGGAAGAGTACTTAAGACGATCGCTTACCAGCTGATACGCCTCCCCCTTTAAAGCTTTCCGCAAACGTGAGACATTCTCCTTGTCACTGTACCTTCCTTCAACAGTGGTAGATTTGTAGACTTCCTCAAAATAAGGCCACTCTCTAATATTCTCACCAGAAAATGTCGGCAGCTCCTGAACATTGTTGCGATTCAGAATCGTAAGAAGATTAGCCATATCTGTGTCTCTAAAAGAAGTATCAGTGTTGGTTTTCTGACGCTCCGGCATGTTACGTAAGGGAGTAGACTGATGACCAGGCGGAACCGAACTATTCAACAACGCCTTATGATTAGCTTGGATAGTCTTTATTATCTCCCACTTCTCCGCAGATTTTGAAATGACACTACTTTTAGAAATGCTGCAAGTGGCAACTGGCTGATCTTTGACGATGGAAACTTTAGACAGCTTTAATTTCATCACCTCAAGTTCAGCTCTCAATTCGGACAACTCCTTGTCGCGTTGAGCGACTGCGGCTTGCGCCACTGCAGCAGCTTCTATAATCAAGTCCACGTGATCTTCTATTTTATTTTCTGCTGGGGCAGCTGGGATGGAAATGGCGGCGTGACCAGACTCCGAATCCTCTTCGTCTCTTAAAACACAATCAGACTCATTACAAAACCAAGGGGTCACTGTATCATACTGGTTAGGATCGAAATCATGACAGTCATAGTGCCACCACCGCTTGCATTTGTCACAAGAAACCATTGACTCATCATCTGCTCGCACACAAGTCGAGGACCTACAACTATGTGCCACCTTCTCCATCTTAATATTCCACCGAAAACTGTAATGGGGATTTACACTAAGAAAATGGAGTTGCAGTCCAAATAAAATCAAATTAAAATAAAATAATGTTGTTTCACAAAACAAACTGAAAAAACTATAGGTATCAATTCAACCAAGAATAAATATTGAATATCCAAATGATAGAGAATCCAACGACGATGGTTTAACAATATTAACCAAAACCAAAGCACTTCTCCTCCACAGTACAAATTCAATTTTATTTTCTGTAATATATATATATACATAAATAGATTAGAAACCCTAAATAACGAAAGTTTTAAGTAACTTACAATTTGGTATCTGAATATTAATTTTTAATTTCAATTTGCTTTGAGCAACTTAAAAAACTATCCTTTTTCACGAAAATCTAAATTAAAAAATTAATTTCTATAAAATGAAATAATTGTAAGATTTTACCTCTGACAAGAACGAATGACTTTTAACCTTTGTGTGCATATTATAGAGGTCAAAGGACGTGGATATCATAATTTAACTATTATATAATTTTCTGTCTCTTTCATGTGTAAGAAAGAGATGAAATTATTTAAGTTATTAACTAAATAACTAACAAATTAAACTTTAGTGTTGCCATTGAATAAAAATTTAAATAGCACTAAGTTTTACTAAATTATAATTTTATTGACTCGATGACAGAAAGTTTTCTAGATTTGTGAATAATTGTAAATACACAAAAATGGAAGTGGACTTTGTTTTAGTAAATATTATTGCTGATCTTTGCCACGAACATGAAAAGTAAAATTTTTACATAAACACAATTTTTTTTAACAAACTAATTGTATCAAGAAGTTTGCGGCGCCGTCGGCTTTTAAAAACTTTGAGATACAAATGATCCATTCGCTCTCGAAAACAATACATTTATAAAGTAATTTCTTCGTTTTGAATAATCAGCTATTCAAATAATGACACTTAAAAATCTCACCATGCTATGGTGAGTTTCGTTGTGAGTTTTCTTGCAACGATTAGGGAGAGAATACCAAAATGTTATCGAATCACAACAATCCTCACAAGGAATAGTCACAAGAGCTTGTGACTCCTCACAAGGCGGAGAATCGGGCTGTTAGTTCTCTTTCTTTGCAGCTTCAAAATATTTTGAAATGCAACAGATCTATTCTACTGGAAAGTTCTGTCTGGAAAGTGACAGACCTTTGGAACCAAATAAAAACGAAAATGAAGTAAACTTTGTTGTTGTTAACGATGACGGCCACGGCACTCCTAATTTCCTAAAAGAAGAGAAAACCTAAATAATAAACAAAGCAACTCTATTTTTCGGCGGACATATGACAAATATTTTCATATTTTAGTAAATTTATCCATTGCATCAAAAAAATTAAAATGGGTTTTCTAACAGTTCTCAAAAAAATGCGTCAAAAGGAAAAGGAAATGCGCATACTTTTGCTGTAAGTATATTTAAATTCTTTAACCAAAACATTATGTTCAAAAATTTATTAATTTTGTTCTCGAAGTGGATTGGATAATGCAGGCAAAACAACAATTCTTAAAAGATTCAATGGTGAACCTATCGATACTATATCCCCAACTCTGGGTTTCAATATAAAAAGCTTAGAACACAATGGTTACACATTGAATATGTGGGATGTCGGTGGGCAGAAGTCACTGCGATCTTATTGGAGGAATTATTTCGAATGCACAGATGGTTTGGTGTGGGTTGTCGATAGTGCCGATCGAATGCGTCTCGAAACATGCAAAGCTGAACTGGAAGTATTGCTCCAGGAGGAAAGACTTGCTGGTGCTACACTGCTAGTTTTAGCCAACAAACAAGATCTTCCAGGAGCACTGTCTTCACAGGAAATCAAAGAGGTAAGATATTGTTAATTTTTGTTTGTATTGATTCTAATTTATGGGTCGTAGATTCTTGAGTTAGACAATATCACCACACATCACTGGCTTGTGCTGGGAGTTAGCGCTGTAACAGGAGAGAAGCTTCTTACCGCTGTCGACTGGTTGATCGCTGACATTGCAAAAAGAATCTTCACTTTAGATTAGATCGATTAATAATAAATGAATTAAAAATGAATACTCAGCTTCTTATTGTATATTTAAAAAAGTTCAAAAATATATATATTTGAAGCTACGAGTATTCTACTCGACTTGTTCCTACAAACAATTAAGTTTGAACAAACTATTACACTGGATACATTCCAAAACATCTTGATTCGCAGTAAAAAGGCAAAGTCAACAGAACACATTACCCGAATTACGGTAGCATTAAAAATGAGTTAACCATTTACTATATATTATATTAATAAAACAGAGGTTCCATCGACTTATTACAAATACATATACATATCTATGTACCATATGGCAATTCTTTACTACGAAGCAAAAAGCGAATCCGAAACTTAATGAAAATTTTTAGGATTGTCAACAAAAACCAGTCCCAGTCTAATTATAAGTTCGTTCTATTGAGGAGGCCCTATTACTTAGGTTATCGGAAACTCAAGAAAAACATTAATACATACCAACATGACCAGCCCACTCTGTACCTTTTTTTTTAATTTCGAAACACGATTTTCTTCCATATCTAAATTAAAAAGTAGTGTGTCCCTGTATCCATTGGCGTTGTTGGTACTCTACTTTATAAAATACCGAAGAAATTCTTCCACCGGTTCAAAGGAAGAATTAATGAAACTCGTCAGACATAGTCTCTCCATCTTATTCGGTTGAGCTCGGTTATAAGAGAATAGATGAAGTGGCGTGCTGGTAAAATTCGAAAGGAATGCGACCATCTCCTGGGGCCTTATTAACCTTGACGTTTGCGACAACATTTTTAACATTATCGACTGAGATAGGGGCATCTAAGAACTCATCCAGAATTGAGGAAGCTGCGGAGGGAGCGACATTCGAAGCTTGTAAATCAAATGACAGGAAATTTGATTTTCCATTGAGGTTTTTAATAGCTTACCAGAACTTTACAGAATAGCGGGTATTATTTTTACTTCTATTTTCGTATTCTAAAAAGCCACATTCTTACAATAACATATTCATATTCCGCGTATAAGCGTTTTAAATATCTGTAGATTCCGATATCTTGCTTTTGTGGAATGTTTGAGGTAAACCATTTTCGCTTAAATAGTGCACGATTTCTGGGTGGGTAGCTTTTTTAATAATTTCGGTAAATGTGTTAATATCAAAAAGAATTTTGGAGTTTTCAAGTATCTCCAGCTCTTTATTTAAATTTGTTTGTTAGGTGTTTCTTTTCCAGATTAGTTTTGGATTAAGGTTCAGCTACCTCGTATTGCTAGGCCAATGAGAAGTCTTTATTGAAAGGGAAAATTTCAAGAGGCATATTGCCTACACAAAAATTACTCATAATATTGTTCTATGTTCCAGATACGAAGCAGTATGCAATGACAGAGCAGGCGGTATCTCTATTCGAAGTTAACATTCCCTCAGTCTTCTGGTCAACTTCATTTAGACATGACAGTCTGCAAGCTGTAAGATTTTTGATGTATATTCTTCGACCATATTAGCAATAGGGTAGCAGAGATATATTTGAACATCATCAGCATATACTCGTATGTATTATTGTCTCACAAAATGTAAGGGTACGTGGTAGATTGTTTATAAATATGGAAAATAAAAATATGGAGGGACCCTAATTGAACCTTGCTGGGCAACAGATTTTGTAGGAAGGAAATCGGATAGTTAATAGTTCGCAGAAATAGTTCGTGTTCTTCGAGTAACCTTCTGACAACACGCACACAGGAATGGTTGAGAATTGTAAGCCACTAGGTCCTGGTTCTCTTCGAGCTGTTGCTTAATAGTGGTGGTTGTCTAGATATTTTTATCTCCAGATTTGGCGGCTGAGCTAAAGCGGAGAAATGCCGTGTCCCATTTCTATGTCGCTTATAATTCACATTATTTTATTCGTGTTCATCCTTGTTGGGCATACTAGTTTAACTCAATTACATGTTGTTAGTGTTATGCCTGAACAACATGTAATGAGTAAACCAGCAACCCATTGATGACAATTTTTATAAGGTTTTTAATGGAATTAAAGCGACATAGACGACGACGGCAGGGATCGAACCTGTCATCATGAGGTTGACAGGCGAGCACACATCCATCGCGCCACGGCCACCCCTGGAACATATGAATCAAAGAGATAATTGAATGTGGTCGTGAAACACTGAATAAGAGATATACGAGTATATTTTCCACAAGATGCACTGACAACCAGGAATGAACACCCTGAGGACAATACAACCGACATTTTAAATTTAATTTTTTTTTCGTCATGTAAATTTTATATAAAAATAATTAAACTTAAGTCACTGTATATAGTTAGGCCCCCTATGAGCCAACAAATGTAAACTTTCATACATTATGTAGTATCTTATTAGTTGTAAGCCAAATTGTAAATAGTATGTTCAATAAAACAAAATTGAAAAAATTGAAGATGCATCACTCAAGAATGCTTCTATATTAATGGCATTGAAATCTGTGTACTGAACGGTTTCTAATGAAGGTCATACATTCAGATCCAAAAGCGTCGCACTAGATTAGGGATAAATTAGAGTAGGGATGGATACACCTGAAAAAAATAACTTAAGTGATGTCAAATAGGTGCAGATATTTTTCACACAACGACGGCGAAAATTAATTAAATCAATATTAAATTCCCCGGCAACAAGCATGTGGTAATAACTTGGTAAAACTTCTTCAAGAATATTCGCAGTAGCACCTGTACCATACAAACTAGGAGGACTGGAGAGTTATGAATCTCTAAGTGATGGTATCCAGCCAATAGAAATAGATTTTTTTGAATATTTTTAAAATAAATAACTCATGGGGGCTATCGTGAATAAAATATCCCTCAAAATTTTTCCAAACTTTCAAATTTGTCAACTTAAATAATGACGAAAGCCTCCCTTGGAATTTATTGATATCGGGAATCAAGTTTCATAGGGACTTTTGCTTTCAAATTTCGTATTTCGTATTTATTAATGACAATTTCACATTAATACTCTCATTTCAATAGGCCAGCCGCTAACTAAAAATGTACAGTGCAGAAGTATTGTCGTTTCTAATTTTCGAAGATGGGAAAAATTCTGAGGGAAATTTATGTTTACGATAGACTCAGAATAGAATTATAGACTCAGAATCGAATTATGAGTGAATCTGAATCTGAAAAAATGTTTCTCAGCACCAGAATTCACTCACTGAAGCTTTCTTTACTATTTAAAAATCAAATAAAATACTAAAGTCTACACAAATAATAATAATTTATTTTTCGACTAAGTAGAGTTTGTATAATTTTTCATCTTCGGAAGACTTAAACGCATACTTCAAATTGACTTTTGCTATCTCTGTAAAGCCTTCATCTAATGATGGCTCTTTGAACTTTTTTTTTATAGTATTCATGATCATTGGATTGATTTTGGAATGAGTTGAGTCTGTAAGTTGACGAAAAGCGACGTTATGTTCAGTTTGACCTTGACTGGTATTCATCACAAAACAACGACAAGGTACGTTGAACTTTTTGGCGATTTCTATATATTTTTTTCTCGTTTCCGCATCAACATTAGTGTTGTCTATGACGCATCTTTGCTCAGCTTGCAAAGCCTTTTGACAACGAGAAATGCAAGCTGCAGAACTTCCCAGAGTATCTGCATTTAAGACGGTGTATCCCAAGAGTTCCAATGTATTTCTACTGAAATCACTTTTTCCTGATCCAGGCAGACCGACTAGGACAATCACCTCGGACGAGGCATCGGATGGAATTTTTGCAGACGCTGGCTCTATATGTGGTAAGTCAGTAGGCAATCTTGCTGGATTGAATTCGGGTAAGGCGTAGGGCAAGGGTTTCTTGCCTAAGAAGTGTTCTTCTGGTGTGAAGAACGCGAGGCCAACATTCAGCGCGAATAATCGATCACAGCACGAGTGGTCACGTTTCTTTTTACCTTCGGCATGTCGTCCGGCGGCATCACCGACATAAAGGCTCTCTTTCAAGTCAATTTGTATGTGGTCGTTTTCCTTTTCACACAAATGTTTCCACATGCCAGGTACAGGTTTCCTATAAAAACCATCGCCAACAGCAATGAACACTTGTATGGGTACGTTGAACTTGCTGCAAATTCCTTTGATTTTCTGCTTAAAGTCTTCCAGCTTGATTTTGCCCTTGGCGATTCCTGCTTGATTAGTGAAGAAGCAAATTTTGAAGCCATCTTCGAATAATTTTTTCAGTTTCGAAGGTACTTCCGGGTATATGATCTGCCAATCATCAATGTTCTTAGGGAAAACATTTCCAGACTTTGTGGTTATTATAGTTCCATCCATGTCGTAGCCGGCGATTTTTGATGAGCTCTTGACTCCCTTGCTGGTAAAGACGACCAGCTTTCCGTTGGCCAAAACTTGCCATGCGTCTTTCGAGTCATCAGCGGATGGAATAGAATCTAGTTTATCTTCGCCGTCATCTTTTGTAATTGGCTTTACTTCGGGCGGAGGCGGTTTAAAAAATATTTCAAAAGGATGGCGGCCATAAACAATTTCGAGGACATCGCCGTGCAATGCAACTATTTTGGTACCCTGATTGACCATGAAACCATTCAAAGCACAAGGATTAACGCCTAGAACTTCAACAGTTACCTGACATTTGTCCAAGTCGACATCTAGGACCAATTGTCGTTTGGAGCATCGTACATCTCGAATGCCGATTTCTTTAGTGCGACCTATTTCATTTTTACCTTTATTCAGATGGATTGTCTGGAGTTCTGCTTGATTTGGTTTCAACATACAAACTCTATTCAGGCAATGAGTTTGTTCGATGGATTTGTTGAGGAATTTCGCAAGAGACATGCTACTGACCAATGACTAACGACGATCACGGTAATGCTACAGATACAGAAATAATTTTAAATTAAATACAATTTTATTTTTACTTCATTTTTTTAATCAAAGTCGATTTCAAACAAAAATGACAGTATTGTCAGTGATGCCAGAAAACATAAAATAAAAAAAGAAAAACGTGATTCTTCGTCGTGTAAGGCTAGCCGCGCACTAGCAATTTTTATTTGCGAAACTGCTTGGTTCGAGCAACTAAAAAGTTTGTGTTTTGACACAAACTAAACGATTGCCTAAAATAAGTTCGCCATTTTATTGAACATATAATTATCTGCAAATTCACAGACATTCAACCAAACAGTTTATCTGTTTTCTATAAGTAACCAAACAGTTTCGCAACTAAAAATTGCTAGTGCGCGGCTAGCCTAAGACGACGATTGAAATCGTTCAAATGCATGATAAGCACGTGCAAATGTATTAGAAAATTCTGCTTGAGGTTTTTTATGGTAATTTAATTTATGTACTTAATGTAACAAAATGTAGCAGACGTAGTTTAAAATGTCATATTGCTGTCATTTTACTGTCAGTTGTACATTTGAAATTTGAATTTTGAAATCAAACGTTCAGTTAATTATTTTTAATAGACGATGTGAGCTGAAGGTGGATTTACTCCAATTTAGACGGAAAATGATCGTATTGGTACTTTCTACGACACCGTGTACTGCGCTTCTTAAAAATACAATAGTTTCAAGTTTAAATATAACTAGACTAGGTTTTGGTTTGTACGTAAGAACCAGGATTACAAAATGTCTTTAAATCATGTATTCATAATCCATATTATGCCAAAGTAAATTGTTTTTCTTCAAAAAGAAGCTTCAATTCTATAATGTAAAATTCCTAAAATTCTTTATCGCTCCATGTGAATAGTCCTTAAATTTCCAGTACAATTAAAAAATTGTTTTGGCATCACTTTTCTCCATAGCTCCAGCATTGCCCTCTATTCCACATACACTCACATTTTGGAAATCATATTTTCTGTCAGTCAAATTGGAAATATTTTTCAGAAGTTGTCCTCACGCTCACGGTTCTTAAAAAATATCTTTTTCGGCGTAGCAAAAAGAAATTAACTTAAAATGAACGTATCAAGGGTAAGGTTCTGTGCAGTCTTATTAAATAAATACATTCAAATATTTCAAATATTTGTACAAATATTTAACCGACTTCAAACTTAAAACAATCCTTGAATAACATTACGTAATTTTTCATTTTCCACACAGGCCGTCATTCGTCAATTTGCAACCAGCAATGTTGCCCGATCAGGTGGCGAAGTTCACAAGGGATACTTAAAGATCAAAGAAGTCCAAAAACGGTACCAAAAGCCCGATGGCAAACCAGTTTTCCTTAAAGGAGGTACCATGGACCAGATCCTCTACCGCCTGACTGTTCTTCTTTGCATGGGCGGCATCGGAGGCATGGGCAAACTGTTCTGGGATCTCAGTGTTCCCAAAACAGAATAGATTCTAAGAACCCAACCCTGAAAAACATCCAACAAATGTATATTTCTGTGTTTTAACTCGTCTGTTCAATGTGTTCCCATACCTCGTAATGGCATTCCTCTCGGAATGAAACGATACATTCTAGTTGTGCATTTAAAACAGAGAAATATATTTTGAAATTAGTGATAAAAGTTGAATTATGTTTTGTTTTAAAGCACAGACACCGGTAGTTCGAGTTAGATATTGGGAACAATCTGAAAGTGTATAAAGGTAAGCTCTCGATGATTATATAAATGTAAGGAACACACCATACAGAATCATGATTAGGTCTTGGACAGAAATGCAGGCTGAAAATCTAAAGCTTATTCGCCATCACTAGCTCTGATTTTAGTTCTTAATAGGTCAGAAGTTTCACGAATCGACGAACGTCTCACGTTAAAAGTCAGACTTACTGCCTTTTCGATGATTTCTGTGCTTCACATTCAGTAGCGTCCTACATGGAAAAAACGTACGAGTTCCCGTTTTAACTATCAAAAAATATAAGTAATATTAAAAAATAAAACAAGTTATATTTACTTGTGAGGAATCTGAAACATAGAGTTCGGATTTCATTTCAGATTCGAAACCAGAAGCATTCAAAGAAGCTTCAAGAAATGTTCCCAGTTTTCTTCACGTGCAACTCTTTAAAGAATTAATCGAGCTGATGCTTCCTTCTCACTAGGCCCTTATTGCGAGTGTCGTTCAACTTTCGACCCGACAAAAGTCGAAAGCAACGACAAATTTTCTTTTTGGTATTGTGTATCTCAATCGACAGATACAATAGTTACTGTGAATAACGAATGTGCTTATTGTTAATGAATCCTATATTTTGACATTTGGGCATGTTTCAGTGATGGTGTATGTGGAAAAAAAATTCCTTTACTTAGGGATCAAATAGTTTGATCAATAGAAGAATCACAAAAAAACATTTTTAATTAAAACACCAATACAGCAAATTGACAAAGTTGATGGATTGACGCGATAAGTTTGTTGTGTTCAAGCAGTATAATAATAGCAGCATGATGCAGAGGTAGAACACAAAGTCGTTCTAGTCAAATACAAGTGTGTTTTATGGGAAATGGAGAGCCAAATTTATGCATTACATAGTTAAATTTCCCTAGGTAACCAACAACAAAGCCACTTTTATCGACACGAGATTTGTTGTATTTCGAGGGAAGTTTTATTATGCTAGATAAAATATTTTCCAATAAAACTCACTATATTAAGAACTTTACGAATCCGTCAAGTTCAAAAGTGACAGCAATCAAATATCAACAAGATATGACGATACTCATTCCGCAAGTGTCAATATTCTTTGTGGTAGAGAATTTAATTTGTATGTGATTAATACGCGACTATAATGTGTTTTTTGTGAATTGCGTCGGTGTGGGGAAAAAATAGGTATATTCTTATACACGTATGTAGGTACTTTTATTGTTTTGATATACTAGCACTGCCATATGGTTTTAATTTGAATTTTTGTATTAATACTAGAAAATTGTGAAATAAATGAAATGTAAGTGATGAAATTGTGTAAAATTAAAATACAAACAATAATAAATGCAATAAATTTCATTTAAATAAACAAGAAATGATTTCCTTCGAGTTCTTTTTCGATAATACAGATGATGAAACAACCAACGACGACCACATAATGATTGCCAGGAATAGGAGACAACTTAGAGATGTTTCCAATCCTCTGCAGCTTGAAGAAAATATGTCCGTTAATGAGTAAAAATAAATTTTCTTTTATTAACATACTACATTGCAGATTTTTGAAATACTTCCGCTTGTCAAAGCCACCATTTGTTCAATTATTATTGAAAATCATCTCAAACCAACTAAAAGAAATACGGCAATACCAAACATAATAAAACTTGCCACTGCATTAAGATTATTTGCCCATGGATCATACCATACTTTTGCCCTGTGGTTAAAATAATTATTATAATGGAAATAATAAGTTAATAAAATAAAAAAAAATACATTTTTACCTAGAAAATTATATTCGTTGGCCAGTCGAACAGTAAAATGCAAACGATAAAGATCGATTGTCCAGTCGAAAAATTTCGTTCACAGTAGAGATCCACAATACCAAAAAAGATTTTCGACTTTCGACTATCGATAAAAGTCGTTTATCGATAAGGAAACGACACTCGCAATAAGGGCCTGATTTGAGTTTTATTAAAAGTTTGGTAGAAAAGATTTGAAAATAGCCAATGTCAATGCTGCGGAGAACAAGCCAGCTGGAGCTCTGAGCTTTCTGTATTTAGTCTATACGAGGTTAGTACATTTATATACCTACATTCAGAGGCTACAGAAAGATGTACCAAAATTTTATGTTACGTACGACTTCATCCAAAAAAATCTTCGTCTATTGTCAGATTTAACGTCAATGATTGACACAAGCTGTGAGTTGGTCCATTGTAATAACACATGAACCAAGTAGACTTTCTTCCTACTCGTTGAACCACTTAGAGCTCCTTACTAATATCTAGAACTCTCCTAGATGGAGCCTACGTCCTTGAGATAGAGCAGGACATGTACAGAGAAGATGAGAAATCGATTTTTCTTCTTATTCATACATACAGCTTCTGCAGAAACCCTTTGAGAATACTCCGAATCTCGTTGCAGGGTTGTCTATTACATGAAGGTTTTTATAATACAAACTCTATATACTACTGAAATAAATCGGCCAAGTAGAAGACTTAGCACTATTATTCCAGAGTTAATGACTAGAATTTTGGATATAGTTCACATTGGATTTTTGTCAAAAAATCGATGTAAGATGAACTGTATTTACAACAAAATTGCGTATTGACAAAGCCCTTACAGTCAGCCCATGTGAAATCGCCGGGAAGAAACGCCAATTTTTGTGGACTATAAAGGCCAAAAAAAAAATTTGTTGGCCTATGAGACAACGTCCGGTTATAACAGGGATGGCAAAAGCTCAAATTTTAGCTTAGCTCACAGCTCAGCTTAAATGAGTTGACCTGAGCTACAGACTAAGCTGAGTTGTTGGTGAAGCTGAGCTGTTGTTTCAGCTGAGCTCTTTGTTTTGCTCAGCTGTTAGTTGAGCGTGATTGTTGGTTGATTTGACGTTAGGTGATGATACAAAGTAGATTTTTTTACTTAGAACATAAGTTAACTCATCTTCTTTTAGTAATTTAAGACAAAGAATACTAAAAACCATCCATTTGAATAAATACGAAAATGTTTGCGAGCACAAATACCAATAATATTCAATGTACACAGTACAACTTAACACAAATTTCAGATCAGCTCAGCTCATCAGTTCAGAGGTCACATTTGAGCTACATAGCTCATTTCTTTGAACTAATTGAGCTAGCTTAAAACGATTCGTTTCGTATTGCCTAATCAGGCCACAGGCTACTGTTTTGTCACCAGACACGTGTTGACGTTGTTCAATCCAAGTTTTCTCAATAGATCTTGTTTCAGCATATATGTTCCATATATGTAGTAGCGATGGGTATACCTATGTTTGCTTTATAAGGCCGACGCCATCCAGTTGCGCACCCCAAGGCTTCGGGCGTCCTGGTCTACGCCATCTCTCCAGCGCAAGCATGGTCTACCATAGAATGTACCACAAAGAACTTTCCGAGCAGGTTCCTCTTCGCTCATGCGAGCTAGGTGCCCTGCCCACCGGAGTCTACCGAGCTTAATTTTTGTCACGAGACTTTTCTCTCGAACGCAGCTAAGAGGTCGGAGTGCCTTTTGCTAAGCACCCAAGTCTCGGATCCATATGTGAGTACTGGCAGGACCATGGTCCTGTACAGCAGTAGTTTTGAAGTTATGGTGAGATTTCTGGATTTGAAGAGCTTTGACAGACTATAGTAGGCTCTGTTGGATTTGAGAAGCCGCCCGCGTATTTCTTCTTCTATATTGTTATCGGCTGCTACTATTGACCCAAGGTATTTAAAGGATTGCACCACTTCAAATTCGTGCTCCGCAACCTTGATTGTTTGACCAACTGTTCCTCTCGCATTCGACGCCACCATGTATGTACTTTGTTTTACCTTCACTAATGTGCAGCCCCAGATTTTGTGCCGCCTGCTCGATCTGGATGAAGGAATCGTGTACAGCTTGTTCGGTTCTTCCGATGATGTCGATGTCGTCTGCGTAAGCCAGTAACTGGCTGGACCTGTTGACGATGGTCCCTCTTGTTGCCGTGCCAGAGTCACGGATTGCTTTCTCCAACGCCAGGTTGAAGAGGAGGCAGGCCAAACCGTCCCCTTGTCGGATTCCATTAAAGATGTTGATTGGTCTGGATAGCAATCCGGCTATTTTTACTTGGCTTGTTACGTTGGTCATGGTCAACCTACATAGTCGTGTCAATTTATTTGGGATGCCGAATTCTCTCATGGCTTTGTAAAGTTCTACCCTGGCTATGCTATCATAGGCGGCCTTAAAGTCTATAAACAGATGGTATGTTGGGATGTTAAATTCTAGACATTTTTCCATCGCCTGCCTAAGGGTGAATATCTGATCAGTTGTTGATTTGCCTGGAATGAAACCACACTGATATTGTCCGATAACGGTTTTAGCGTATGGGGTTATCCGGTCTTGTAGGATAGAGGAGAGTATCTTATAGGCGGTACTCAACAACGTGATACCTCTATAATTGCTGCACGTTGTGACATCTCCCTTCTTATGTATGGGGCATATTAAACCTTTTCGCCAGTCTTCTGGCATTTCTTCCTGCTCCCATACGTGTACTATAATATCATGAATTGCTTGACGTAAGGCTGGCCCGCCGTGATGGAATAATTCGGCTGGTATGCCATCGGCTCCCGGGGCTTTGTTCTGTTTAAGCCGGCCTATAGCCTTCTCAACCTCTTCTATGCTTGGTGGCGGCAACATAGAGTATTCTTCTTGAAGTAGTGGAGCCTCCACTTCTGCAGTGAGCTGACCATTTAGCAATTCATTAAAGTACACTTCCCATCGCTCCAGTATGCTTTCAGGATCGGTGATCAGATTTCCCTCTCCGTCCTTGCAGTATGTGCAGCGTGGTGTGTACTGCGTCATGTTTCGGACGGATTGGTAGAACTTCCGCGCCTGGTGCGGACCTCGCTCTCGGCTATTTTCAATTTCACAGATTAGGTTCTTCTCCCAGGCTGATTTTTTTTGTCTGTGTAGCCGTTTTTCTATTCTTCTGAGCTCTTTATATTCCTCTTCGCGTGCCCGCGTTCTATGAGATTGTTGCATTGCTCGGTACGCAACATTCTTACGTTCAGTCGCTAGCTTGCATTCATCATCAAACCAGTCGTTCCGATTTTTACGACTGCTGCCTAAGATGGAGTTGGCAGTACTAATGGCAATATTCTTAAGGCGTGTCCACTTCTCATTTACGCCCAGCATACTGGCTCCAGGACTTACTCTCCCTAAGTCAGGTGTTTCTAGGGCGAGTCCTAACGCATTACCAAAGGTGTTACTGGTGTTTTCATTGCGCAGGGCAGCCGTGTTGATTCGAACCTGATCGGCGGATGCAATGCATCTTCGCATTGTCTCTACATAAATGACCTTTCTCCCTGCTCTATAAATTCTTCAATAGACATGTATGCTGATGATGTTCAGATGCAACACAGTTGTTATTTGAGCAACATTACAAGTGGTATAAACGAAGTGAATGAGGACCTCAAAAGAGTTCATGCTTGGTCAAGAAGAAACACGCTCTGTTTGAATGCCAAGAAGTCTCAGTGTCTTATAATCTCCAGGAAGCCAATTGAAACCACTAATCTGGCAAAAGTTATGCTTGATGATAAAATAATAGAATTTGTTTCATCAGCCAAGAACCTCGGCATTATTTTTAACAACACACTTACTTGGAAAAATCATATAAATTTGACTATAGGTAAAATCTATGGTGGTCTTCGGACAATGTGGCCTTCTCACCACTTAACACCAATCTACACCAGAAAAATGTTAGCAAAAACTTTACTCATACCGAACATTATGTTTGGCTGTGAAATTTTTATAAATTGCGACTACGAAGATCGTAGGCGACTCAATGTTGCTTACAATAGCGTTGCACGTTATGTATTCGGCTTAAAAAGATACGACCACATTTCCTCGTTTGCTTTGTCATTACATGGACTCACCCTTGAACATCTCTTCAAATACAGGACACTTATATTATTTCATAATATATTGCAAACTCATGAACCGCCTTATCTATACAAAAACATTCGTTTCCCCATTTCTGAAAGATCGCTGGACTTGATTCCAATACGTTTTAAATACCTAATATCCGATCGTCAATTTTTCCCTAAAGTGATAAGACTTTGGAATTCTCTCCCTCGTGCCATTAGAATGATTAATTGCACCATCCAGTTTAAAAAAAGACTCAAGCGCTACTATGAGACACTTTTATGATGATTATTTAATACAATTATCTTTTCAACTTTTCGATAAAGTTTATTTAAATTATTTTTTTGCTTATAGTTTTTTTACTGTTTTATTATAACTTACGAAAATATTTTCTTTTCATTTTGTTAATCAATCAAAATTCTGATCTGTCTAGTAACAATATTAATTCTTACAAAGCTTTCATAATCTTAAAAGATATTGTATCTTACTATGTTAAGCTATTTCAATGAAATAAATAAATAAATAAATAAATAAACAATCCGCCCTCGGAAAACCATACCAACAAGATAGTGATCCGAGTCGATATTGGCACCTCGGTACGTTCGTACCGTCATCAAGTTCGAGTAGTGGCGACGGTCTATCAACACGTGGTCTATTTGGTTACGAGTGACTCCATCAGGTGATACCCAGGTGGCTTTGTAGATATCTTTACGCGGGAACCTGGTACTCGCAACGACCATGTTTTTCGATGCTGCCAATTCTAAGACTCGAAGTCCATTGTCATTAGTGTTCTCATGCAAACTATGGGTGCCTGCGTAATGCCTGAATACCGGCTCCCGACCTATTTTTGCGTTCAAATCCCCAAGGATGATTTTAACATCATACCTTGGACAGGCATTGAGGGCCCTCTCGACTTGTTCGTAGTAAGTCTCTTTTTCTTCGTCTGAGGACTCCTCCGTAGGTCCGTGAACGTTAATGAGGCTGATGTTCGTAAATTTGCTTCGCACGCGAAGGGTGCATAGCCTTTCGCTTATAGCGTTAAAGCCGATGATGGTAGACTTCATTTTTTCGCTGACTAGGAAGCCTACCCCGAGCACATGGTGTTTTGTATGACAGCTGTAGTATATGTCATATTCTTTCTTCTGTAAAACACCATTCCCTGTCCATCTGATTTCTTGAAGAGCTGTTATGTCAGCTTTATACTTTGACAGGGCATCGGCTAGCTGCTGAGCAGCTCGAGCTCTATGGAGCGATCGTACGTTCCATAAGAAAATTCGTAAATCGTTTTTCCTTTTTCTTTGCGTGGGTTGTCGTCGTGAGATCAGTCCGTTTCCGAGGCTTGTTGTCGGTCTCGTAATTCTTTTAGTTTTACGGGACAGGGAATTAACCTGTCGCCAACCTGAGGAACCAGCCTGATCATATTAGCCAAACCTTTTTAAAGGCTTGTTTCTAGCGGCCGCCACGGAGAGGCTATGATCAGACTTCCACCAGTCCCGAATAGTTACGGCACGTGCATGTTTTCGTATGCTACATGTTATTCCCCCTATTCGTCTGATGGCTGACCGCCCCTCAACCCCATCATCTGTTTTTAATTTATTAGTTTAAATTGAATCGATTCAGAATGTCTCCCAGAGTGATCTGGAAGGGATTATAACCTGAAAGTATTTATCGAACTATAGGTATATTGTGGAATGGTGCAGTCTATGTTGCTTGGTATTGATCCGAATGAATTCGATGGTGGTGTGGAATTTCGTTCCATTGCGAGGAAGCTTTAAGACGTTGTGCTTGCAGTCATTTGTTTGCCGAAAATATCGACGAGTGTTAGATGGAACAGAATGTGAAGGGAGCGAAGCCGTTTGTTGTTTTATCTAAAGTGGTCCATACTGTTAGAATCCATCTGACTACAGAATTGTATAGCTAATGAGTAATGCAGGGATGCAAACTCATTCATTTCCAGAGAAAAGCGCCACTGTGGCCTTTTTAACTCTTTCATTTAAGCTAAGTTTCAGACTTCTTGTTTAAAATAAGATCCAAGTATTGCTTAGTTTAAAAATGTTAGTATTAAATCTTTGATAGAAGTAGGACCTACATGAGGAATTTTGTATTTGCTTGAAAAGAGAACAAGATAAGTCTTATGAGCGTTGACCCCCAGTCCAGCCCAGTTAATCAACGTATTTAAAGCCCTTGAGCATTTGCAAATTACAAAAATTCCCCCTTTTTCTTTGATTGTCTGCCCTTAAAAAAAAGCCAAAAAACGTTCAATTATTTAAATTAAACACATTTTATTTACTATTATCATCAATTTCGTCGATCACACTTTTCAAGCAATCTTTCGTTGAAATTTTATCCAAATCACAAAACTTCGTTAGATCCATTGTTGAGATCTTTTCGATCATTTCTTTAATTTTCTCTTGTCTTATTATGGACTTGACAGTCATTCGGTTGCGTTTTTCGCCTGCCAATCTAGCTGGAACGGCAGTTTCATTTCTGCTGTGTTGCTCTTTGGATTCGCCATCATTTTCAATGACAGAACCTTTCGATCGATAGTGTTGTTCGATAATTTCACGTAATTTGGATCGCGTGGTTTTTGTTAGCTTCCCAAGGGCAATGTTTCGAAGTTCGTTGAAATTTATTTCTCTAGCTGGAGTGATGGAAGCCTCTTCGAGTGAATCTCCATTAGTTATAACAACGCCATCGTCTTCCTCAATTGATGCCTCAGTTATATTTATTGGCAGAAGAGTATTCACTTCGACCGACGGTTCATCTTCGAAAATAACTTGTTTTTCTTTTGGAATTTCATCAGCGGTCACCACCGATTCTATCACTTCGTCAAACTCTTCGAATTTCTCCACTTTAGGTTTTCTTTCGACTTTCTTATCAACAATGCTTTTCTTTTTTAAACCAATTTTGCGTTTCATAATTCCGATGCAGGGTTTTGTTTTGACTTTTACTGGTAGCAAAGAATTATATTGTATTCCAATGCTGCTAAAGCAGTCGACAAATTCAATTGTTTCATAATTTTCCTGTAGAAATGTCAGACCATCGTGGAATTTACCTTTAGCTTCTACCAGAAGATGAGAATAGTTTATCAAATCTGATTCAATAAAGGACAGATTTTCCTTTTTGTCATAACTCCAATCAGATCGGATCTCCATAAATCGAGACACTCCGCTCTGAGCTGCCAAATTGGATATATGGACCGAAACATTGCTTGAAGCTGCTTCTATTCTATGCAAGCGGGATAGTGCCACTCCACCTGGATAATTTGTACTTGAAACAACGAGAAGGAACAAAGTTAACATCACATTCAAAATTATATGACCACCAGCCATTAAAGCTAGAAGTCCTTGCCATACAGATTTTCCAGAATTTATCCATCTGTTGTAAAAAAAAAAAATAAAATAATGCTCAGATATTATTTCAAGGCAATCAAGTTAAACTTACAATCTATTGCAGGCACATGCACTTGCCATGTTCAGTACTGGAAATATATAAATTATAAATCTAAGCTCCTTGTGGGGCAGAAACGAGTATAAAAATACAAATGCAAATGCACTAAGTACAAGTGGCCGAATGCGAGGTTCCCAGATGACTCCGACTGGAACAAAGACCAATGAACAGCCCATTGCTCGCGGGATGGCGGAATAAAAATACCACAGAAATGGAGATGTCTGTTGATGAAAGTTGTGTTCATATTAAGTTATTACTTTTACGAAAACAAATTGAATTGCTTACACCCCAGTTGGCACTTTTGTTCAAAATGGTGTTATACCAAAGAACTTGTCCTTCAGGCCATAAAGGACGTTGCCAAAAGAATGAGTCGACAATTACGGTTGCAGATAAAATAATAATGCCGGCCGGAACGGCTACTTGGACTAGTCTGAAAAAAAATAAATATATATTATAGAAATTAATGCTGGTGCATTTTTTGCATACAATATTAAGTGGTGTTTTAGATTTAGATTTGTTTTATCCATTGAATGTATACACAGTAAGAAAAAATCTTAGTTAATACATTAGAATAGATGAAGTAAAAGCTACATCGAGAAACATTTGAATCGAAAAGGCATTTGATAGTACATTTTGCTTTTGGATTAGAAACATACATCAGCTCAATTTAAACGTAGTTTTAAAGGTTAGTATTTCTTCTAAAAAAAAGTCCAAAATGAGCTCCTTACTACTAGTTCTTATAGAGAAATTGACCTTAACATGGGTCAGGGTACACCAGTTAGCCTTTTTTAAATCGTCAAAAAGTGATGTCAAAGTTGAAAATCAGACTATACTATAGAAAAATGTATTACTTAGAAATGACCAAGAATCACATCCCAAAGTATGGCACACGAATCACCGGACACCCTGTATGCACCTCACTTATTAAATTTATAATAATTGGAAGACAAATTTATATATTGTGCTTCACCACGCATTCTTCATAAATTTCTTGGAAGGAGATTCCACAGATGTAAAGCATTGATACAAATTGTTGCTGCAAAGTTTGACAAGAAAAGCATTTGGGATCTGTTCTGTTGGAGGAGCTGAATCGTATCCTATTGTATAACCTCCATGATTGTTGAGTTTGAATTATATTGTAGAGTAAGAAAAGTGTTCTATACCGAAAAAGATGATCAAAAGAAATATTATACATACATAGATTTGAATCGTGAAGTTAGATATGCGATCAGAATGACACGTAGGCCAAATATGTAGCGTGTAGTATTGTTAAATACCACATTCAGCTTTCTTCTACTGGCAGCGTCACAGTTGCTTCGCAACAATGTTACAATGTTAGTATTGTTAGGACTACTACTACTACTACTTGCAAACGGCCGCATTTACATGGCTGTCCCAAGTCAACGTCCTGTAAAACAACATACCTTGATTTCTTGCATTAGGAGGTATAAGCAATTGTTGCACCATTGAAAAAAATACTTGGGAAATAATCAATGCATTTGATCTTAAGTGGGCTAAGGAAAACTCTATTATCCTGTGACTAACCGAGAATTTCCACAAGATCGTTTGTAATTGTTTGCGCGTAATTGGTCCGTACGTTTTTGAAAACTAAGCGCTCACTGTAAATGGGGATCGCTATTGAACGATTTCTTATGGCGCTACGTGTCACACTGCGGATGATTTGAAGGCAGGTTATTTCTAGCAGAGGTGATGTGAATTGGCTACCAAGGTGGGCTTTTCTTAAGTCGAAGATCTATGCAAATAATCCACAATCGGCCGATGGCCTTAAGGTAAACATATCGCGGGCCATCGCTTAAATTTATCCGGAATTATGCGGAAGTCACTCGGATCGCAAGAGTGTCGATCGGCTGGTATGGGGATGTGCGCGCATATTTACTATTTAGTTGCTGACGAATCGTTGTTCAAAGGAGATCGCCGCAATTTTATTGTTTGGTAAAATGGCACTCATGATTAGAAGTGTGCAAGAATCGGTGTGGCGTATGTGACGTGTATGGTCCATTTCATTTTTTTTAATTTGTTTTTTGTTGATTTTCCCTTTTTTATAAAATCTCTAAAAAACCGATATGCCTATCTAATGCCTAGCTAATATCTTGAGTTCTATTAATCGGATTATCAATATTAAGGTATTAAGTCTTAGTGAAAATGACACATCTTCATAATACATATTTAAACAAAAAAATTAATTAAGTCGTTATATACCCTTAAGTCCGAAGGCTGACAAAAAATCTGACACTTTTTTATATGATATCACCCTCATACCTATGTTTTGGTTATAATATCCACTCCCAGAATTCGCTATGGGCTCTCAGACTATAGTAATAGGACTAGGAAAGGAAAAATACAAAAGATCAAATGAAATAAAATCTCCTAAATGTTTGATTTTCTTGCTTTTTGTGAGGTTCATTTGTCAATAATATGATCTAGATCAGGAGTCGGCAACAAAGTGCCCGCGGGCACCAAGATGCCCGCGAGATAATCTTGAAATGCCCACATTAAAACACATTTCATATGTATTATCATTCCAAAAGACTAATTTTTTAATACTATATAATTTATGCAAAATGACATTTTAAATGATTTAATAACCGATGTGAAGATTTCAATAATTTAGAAAATATTGTAATATTCTTCATTAACCCTTTTACCCAACTGGATGACGATAATGCTATTAAAATTGCAAGCTACTCGTATTTCGATATTTCAAATAAAGAGAACCTAGAATTGGAAGTTATAAATAATTATAAGGATATATCTAAGTAATAAATAAATTTGTATAATTTATAAATGACAAATGAAATCGAATTAGTCATATAATCACGATGAAAAATTCTGTAGTTTGGTTAGCAAATGTAACTATCCAATATTAAGAAATTGTGCTATAAAATTGAGCTCTCTTTGCGCATCCACATATTTTTACGAATGTGTGTTATCAAATATGAAGTTCATAAAATCGAAGTACCAAACGACCCTTATAGATGCTCAGTTGGACCAATGCCTAAGAACTGTCAATTCGAATTATGTGCCAAATTATAATGAATTAGCTGATAACAACTTGCAATGTCAAATTTTACATTGAATTCAAAAAATAAATGAAATAAATTTTATTTGAATTGATATTTTTGCCATATTAAAAAAAATTGATTTTTCATTGGGTGGTGCCCGCTGAACTTTGGGATTTCAAAATTGTGCCCGACTAATTGAAAAGGTTGCCGACGGCTGATCTAGATCAATACATTCTGCAATGGCATTCTTAAATAATAAAATAGCGAAATTGCTTAAACGTTCTTGCTCAATCTGCGATATTAAATAAATAAGATCTTTTACAGCTGGCAGAAGTAACAGGTAAGAGGTTAAGGCTGGGAGATAATCAATTCCAATTTTCGTTACTACTTGGTCACTAATTTATATTCTTAAAGACAATATGCAATATAATCTGCATTTTAATTTAAATCAAGCAAAATTGATTTTGTTTGTTTGTCTATACGTAACTCGTTGGCATTTAAATGTTAAATCCGGGATCAGTTGCGAATTGTGGTCAACGATATTAATTTATTCGTCGCATGAGAATTGAGACACTATTGTTGTTGCTGATATTAACGGCAAGCTATGAAGAAAACATTGTCTTGTGTTACAGTCAGTCGGAAAGTACAGAGAGCACGAATTCAACTCCTGATGTCAATACTCACAAGGAGATGGACCATGAAGCATATTGATCATATTGAAATTATTGCTTCTTTGAGAAAAGAAGGAAAATGATAAATCAACACTCTCTCTCAGGCAGCTAGGGTATTTTTGAAGTTATAAGAATCAATAAAATGAAACAATTTTACCATAGATTTATTAAAATTAATTTTCTTAAATGTATACAATTTTTTAGGCAACCTTCAGATTAACCTTGCGAAGTCAACAGAATTTTATCGATGTGTGTTTGTACTCGGTTGAATGGCAGAAGGGAGCGATTTTCGCCAAACTTTGCCTGCTTGAAATCATCAAAATCCCGCTATCGACGAAGATGCTTTTGCATTTGCTGTAAGACCTAAACATTCTCAAAATAACAATTGGAAAACGGTTATGCCAAATTACAATTGATCCCACCCCGAATGAGATTAAGTTCCCGTCGAACTTCTGTCAAATGCATATGAATAGTCAAGCAGTTGTTGACAAAGTATTTCGAAGTCTAAACAACCAACTACAAAAACCCAGATTGGCTGTGCGAATGTTCAATTTTGACATCAAAAACTGAAAATGTCAACAAGCTCAATGACTAAAATTTAACTAAAATTGCACGGAGAAACAGTCAAATACATATGGATCATAATAGTAATGGACGAAGACCAGGCCGTCAATTATCGAGCTGAATTTTTGATGCTTACTCGCAACTCAACTGATCATTAAAAGAATTTTAACCAAGTTCCATCGGTGGCAATTTAAATCCATCGGTGGCAATTTAAAAGGGAAGACGTACTGATTCCATGCATACCGATGATATCGAACTCAAGCGGCTCCAGTTGACTTTGCTATTACCCCCACGCCCCACCCAAAGCACAAGGTCAATTGTAGACTATTGCTGGCTTAAATTTGAATAAGTTAAGTTTTTCGTCGAATCTTCTCAGACTAGTTTCAGAAAAAGTTTGAAAAAAATCCTGGGGGGTCATTCCGTAACTCGATTATCGTCAGACGATATCGTTTGAATGATAGCGTTGCCTTTTTTTGATTCACGTAAGTCGATAATCGTCAAAACGCTATCGTCAAAACGATAGCGTTTGGACGATAGCTAAATAGGTATCGTCTTGATTTAATTTTGAATTTTGTAGGTGACTGTAGTTGAGTGATTGAGTTTCCACTGTAAATTGACATTTTGTATTGTTTTCTATTGAATTGACAGATTGACTACAGTTTGAGAGTTTCTGAAATGCATACAAATTTCTAAAACTGTGATCGATTGACGAGACGATAGTAGTCGAGTTACGTGAAGCAAATCATGGACGATATCATCGACGATCATCGTTTTAACGATTATCGTTTAGAAAATTACGGAATGACCCCCCTGAATTTCCTTCTTAAAAAAAAATTAGTTTCCATGTCACATGCCGAAACTATCAGGTCGGTTTAGATCGAATTTTAGGATTTTATTTTGTAATACTTAAGTGTAAGTTCAACCCCTCTGGTCGTTGATATTCACCCCGATTACCGATGTCGTAAACGACAGCGAAATACACGACCTGTTACGATCTGCATTCCATAAGTCGTTTCCAACTTTTGTCACTCGTTTTGTTGTGATCTGTAAACGTAAAACGTCGTTGAACACTTTCGTTCTGCATTCTGTAAGACGAAAGGAAACGACGACTAAGGAAAAAAACGACAATATCTCTTGTTTAAAAATTTACACACGACAGACATGGAAGGTCGCAAAACTGCAAGTATTTTTGTTAAATAATTTATTTTATCGAATTTATTTACGATAAATAAAACAAGTACACTGCCGCTCATCTGAATAGGTTCACTGTTTTTCGTAACTTACTGTAAGACTATCTGCATATATATGGCAATGACTCGTCTGTGTTATGTATGTAATGAAAGAGCATTATTATGCGCTTAGTTTGGGAAAAAAAGTTTTCTCTTAAAGCTTACCGTTATTCTCACACGCTAGCTAAACTTAATTCATTAAAAAAAACTAAGTGTTTTTTTGGCTCATCTGAATAGGTTCGAAAGCAAAAAAATCATTTTTAATTGATGTGCGTGGCGGATGTGTACTGAAAGTTAAGTTTTTTGGTAAATCGAATTGTTTTAAACCGTTTAACAAGAAAAATGGGTCCCGGAAAATCCTTAAAATAGGAAGAAAAAAGCAAAATAAAAGCATTTATTGATTTAGGGATAAGCCAAAGAAAAATCTCAAGAAAAAATAGAAAGAAGCCAAAATTTAGTGGGTAAATATTTGCGGAACATCGAAAACTACGGGAAAAATATGAAAGGTTACACTTATAAGGCCACATCAATGGCCGATAGACGCGCAATCATAACAGTTGCTTCTAATTCGCATGATTCCGCGTCAAAAATTAGACTCAAAACTGGTGTTAAGTGTAGTTTGGTGATGGTGAAACGCGTTAATAAGAGTACTAAGCATTCAAAAAGAAAAAAGTACCGAAAAAACACCTTTGAACGAAAAACGAAAAGAAAATCGTCTCCAATTTTGCAAAAAAAATACATGTCGTTGAAATCGGAGTGGAGGCGAGTTGTATTTTCAGATGAAAAAAATACAACTTAGATGGCCCAGATGGCTACAACTATTACTTTCATGACCTTCGTAAAGAAGAACATTATATAAGCCGTCTGCATAGCTGTGAAGGCAGTGTCATGGTGTGAAGAGCAATTTCATATTATGGAACCTTTGAGCTGCAATTTCTTACATCGCGAATGAATATCAATGTGTACAAAGTTGTGTTTGAAAAGGTCTTCCCACAAATCTCTGACCTTTTCAGACCAATACCATTGTCATTCTAGCATGATAATGCCCCTATCCATACAGCGAGGTCGGTAAAACAATGGATCGAGAACCAAAATGTAGAGGTGTTGGAATGGCTTCCATACTCACCTGACCTTAACATAATTGAAAATGTTTGGGGACTTCTTTTCCGTAAGGTGTATGAGTCGGGGAGACAATATGAAGACAAGTTGTCCTTAATCGAGGGAATTAAGAAAGCGTGGGCAGAGATTTCGCTGCAATATCTAGAAAAACTGTATGACTTCATTCCAATTCCAATTTTCGAAACAGTTTCAAAAAAAAGATGGCGATACACATTATTAATATGAATTATTATGTCTCTACCTATTCAATGTGCAAAATAAATCATTTAATTACAGTTATTTTTCTTGTTTTCCTCCATTTTTTGCTTTTGAACCTATTCAGATGAGCCAAAAAAACACTTAGTTTTTTTTAATGAATTAAGTTTAGCTAGCGTGTGAGAATAACGGTAAGCTTTAAGAGAAAACTTTTTTTCCCAAACTAAGCGCATAATAATGCTCTTTCATTACATACATAACACAGACGAATCATTGCCATATATATGCAAATAGTCTTACAGTAAGTTACGAAAAACAGTGAACCTATTCAGATGAGCGGCAGTGTACATATATGTCTATATTTGTTCTATACTATACTATATACTATAATGTTGTAATTAACAACTGAAAACCAATTCCAAGCGCTCGTAGAGCTGATGATGAGGGCGAGCAGTTAGGGATTTTTTTAAAGGGATACAAAAAACGTCCTCCAGTAAGAGATGGAGATGCTTGACAAAAGGTTTGAATCGCTTATTCCATAATTATAGACAAATTCTTAATGTTTTTGCTCTTATTATGTATGGGGCGAAGAAGAAAATAATCCGCAATTTAAAGGAAATAAAAGCAGCTAGAAAAGTGGTTAAACCCAAGTGGAAATTTAATCAGTGTATCTCAGCCCAATTTACTTCCAAACCCCTTGCCAACTTCATCTGAGCCTGCGTTAACACAAACTCAGGCAGATGCAGGCACTTCACTCCAGTCTTTAGAAGCAAACACCTTAAATATGGAAGATAATTTCGCCGAATTTGCGGGTGATGTTCCGGAGCAACAAGAACAGCAACATACATAAAACTGAAGAACCAGCAGGAAAGAAACGACGGCAAGCTTTCACTATTAAACAAAAAAGAGCTACGCTATTAGAGAAGCAGTGTATACTCCAAGAAATAACCTTAAATGGTATCAACGAAAGTATACACAAAGCAAGAAGAGAGGAATATAAGTCATACAAATTAAAGGAGGACACTGCTAGGAGAGACACAAAACATCTTAAGATCCAAGAAGAAACACTTATAATTTATAAACATAGCATAAAGAAAAGAAACTAATAAATGTAATACATTTCAACACTTATCATTTTAATTACTTATTTATTTTCTAATAATTAAAAAAAAAAACTGTTACAAATCATCGCGTCGAAGTTATGGAATGCCATTTAAAAAACGAGACGACAGAAAAAACGAGAGACGTCGAAAAAACGACACGACATGGGTAATTGGGGAGATTATGGAATTGCAATCTTGCATCGAATGGCAAGTTCTTTAACTGTCGTTCAATATAAAAGGCAAAAAACCTAATATCAGTTGACGCCAAGAGGTTTAATGATTGAGCCAATGAACAGCCAAACATTTTCTGATTTAAACAATCGTTTTATAACTTACTCATTTATAGTGGTCTTCTTAGTGTAGAGAGCAAATGCTAAAAGCAGTCCAAGAAATATCGCAAGTTCAAATCGGAAAATAATAATGGCTAATCCGGAGTAAATAATAAAGTTCTTGCCATGACCCTTCATCCAGTAAGATATTGCAGATATAACTGGAAAAAAATATAGCTTTGAAAATATAGGTACTTTTGAATAAAAAAAAAGACCCGTACCCAACGGTAATGCCATGATGTTGGGCAAAGTTCGACTCATATAGAACATAAAATGGAATTGTGTGATGGTTATAAGTGTGAACCATATAGCCACCATCATCCCATACTGTTTGGTTATGGTTTTCCTCAAGTTATTCCATGTCACAGCAATAGTCCCGGTCAAAACCAATCGAACTGAAAGTAGAGTACAATATTGAGAGTTTTGCAATAATTTTTTAAAATCTTCCACGTTTACCTACATATTGCGCCCAAAATTTATGAATTTCTAGAGCTTCGAAGAGCAAAACAAAAGGCGAAGAAATGATGGCTACAAAAAGCGGGCCGATAAACGTTCGCGGCACAACTCCAGGGAACTCGTGGTGATCATACTGTTACAAAGAAGGTTTTACTTTTATCGTTTTTGTGGGTTCATATTTAAAACAAAGGAAGGTACCTGCGAGAAGTTGTGCCTCAAGTATAGAATGTCATGCATCGCCTGGAGATTGAAACTCTCCTCGACTTTGGTGAACGGCGTGTAAAATAAATGGGCTGCTGCCGTGACAAAAAGTATCAGACTCATTTTGCAGTCTGTGTTTTTCTTCCACAGGTGATATCAAAAAATATAATAAGCGTATTCTAGGAACCAATAAACTAAGTGTTAACTTGATAAACAAAACCAAAGGCCAAATCCCACGCCGAAAATATTACATAATTTTTTTTTTGGTTTTAGTTTATTAAAACGTATTTTTGTGATTTAATTTTAACTTGATAGTAATTAGTAAAAAAGTTATTTTTTTAATAGAATAAAGTCGGCATAGTTTTCAGTATATTCCCAGTGAGGCTAACGAATCCAATTGGTTTGTAGCTTTTGGCGAAAAAAGATACATAAATTGTTTTACTTTTAAAGGAAATAATATACGAGTAACAAAATGTATACACAACGATTAAAAGTAATTTATGTAGAGAGAATACTTAAAAATAATCACCGCGCTGTTTATTTTTGTTTCAAATGTGCCACCCACACACCACACGCACTCTTTTTTTTGCAACTGTATTTTTGCTGATTGCTTATGTCAAAAACAGCTGATTCTGTTATTCTGAAAAGAAAACGTGCTATTGTACAATAGGTGGCGCGTAGCAAATTTCCGGGTGTGTTCAGATGTATATGTCTTTCTATTCCGAATTCACGCCAAACTTCAGTGCGACAACAAAGGAGATATAGATTTTAAAGCCTAGTACGCAGATCGAGACAAGACAAATTTTATCTCTACAATTTTAATCTCTACAAAACGTTTCCAAATCTCGCGCAAAAGTTTGAACTTGGAGAGATAAAATCTAATTTAATATGTTTTGTAGTGTATCTCTGGAACGGGTTGTCTTACAAAAGTCGTTCATACTTTTCTGGAATCTCCTCTTGATACTCGAAAGACAAGCATCAGCACCTTTTACATAAAACCAGTTTTTACAAAAAAAACACTTTAGGAAATACGGTGGCTGTCAAAATTTGTCCCGCAAAATAATGCTTGTATCATTCTTTTTCCTGGCAAAATTTAGTGGAGACATTTTGTAGAGCAATTCACAATAGTATGAATTTTGCGCGCGAACTGCGTACTGCTCGGAAAAATATCCGAGATAAAATTTGTCCCAGGAAAAAAAAAGTATGGGAGACAAAATTTTTCCCGATCTGCGTACTAGGCCCAAAGATCGTATTTCATGCTCAAAGAATAGTCACGGATCAACAAAAGTAAAAATAAAATCATAAAAAAATTGATAGTATGTACCTTTGTATATAATATAAAACTTATAGTATTCTCATGAAGACGAACGATTGGGGCGACATATTGAGCATAGCGATAGTTCTTGTTAGATTTATCTCTGCTAAATTTAATAATAATATTCTCTTTTTTACTACTTGTTTTGTATCTTAATACTGCGTCTCCACTGAACGATAATCTGAGATTTACCCAAATCTACTTGAAATTTTCTTGAAATCACTAGATTTACCATACAAAAATTAATCATCTCGATTCGAGATTTCAAATAAATCTACTTGAAATCTACTGTACTGAATGGATTCACTTTTCCATTTCCAATGAATCTGACAGTTTGATGGAAGAAAAAAAGAAAAAAAAAACAGTCTATTGACAAACTGAAAAAAAAAAAAACATTTTAATAACTGGCACTGCTCGTAATTAAAATTTTAGATGTCAAAATAAATCTAACCAGTCCAGTGGAAACACTTCCAGATTATTTTAAATCAAACTGGAAAATAATCTAGATTATCGTTCAGATGGAAACGTAGTATAAACCTAGTACGCAGATCGCGCTAAATTTTATCTACCATTCTCTCCAAAATTTAGTCAAGCTAAAATTATGTCAAGCATTTTAGCCGAGAGGTACGCTGTTCCAGCTTAAAAATCAAAATTTCTCTTCGAACTGTACATAACTTTTATTTGTCAAAATTTAGCGCACGAAATAATTGTCTGGCACATTTATTCTCGAGCTAAATATCAATTTGAAATGGAAGAATATTTGGTGACAGAAGTTTAAATCTTTGAA
This sequence comes from Chrysotoxum bicinctum, assembly GCA_911387755.1. Taxonomy (NCBI): domain Eukaryota; kingdom Metazoa; phylum Arthropoda; class Insecta; order Diptera; family Syrphidae; genus Chrysotoxum; species Chrysotoxum bicinctum. The sequence goes on from OU426988.1 coordinate 188,365,872, forward strand.
AATTTTCATTTAGAATACAGCTGCTTTCTCCACAAGGTTCTTATGTCAAAATTTAGCTTGCATTTTAGCTGATGTTTGGAGAAAATGTGGGAGATTAAATTTAGCGCGATCTGCGTACTAGGCTTTATCCTACTCTGCACTGTAAGATCGTGCGCTAATTTCAGCGCCACCATCAGGATAGCGTTGGTACACAAAATCACGCTCCATGATAACACTATAGGTTATGTATACAAAGATTGCACTAAATAATTTTATTTTAACTTTGCAAACAAAATTTTAATTCCATTATAATGAGGGCAAGGTTTGACAAATTATTTTCATTTTTTGAGGTGAGCTGCGCGTGGCGTATACTTAACTTTAACTGTTTACTATTTATTGATTGAGTCAAACAAAATGTAAGCCACTAAACCGATTTTCTTGAAACTCGGAGCTTAAGAATATTCGGTGATCCCTAGAGGATTTTCGACTTTCTTATTAACGACTCTAATGATTTTGACAAAAATTTGTATACATCTCACTATTCAAAAACTGTTTCAGCCTTGGGAGTTCTGTCGATATGTTTGATCTTATAGCCTCCTCCTCCTCTTCAGTTTTGATTTTATTTTTAATCTCATTTTCTCCATTCCACAATACAATAGGGCTCAGTCCCAGTTAGGGGTGTTTTTGCTCTTATTTTAGCTAGGGAAACAGCTTCTTTATTTCCCATGAAACTTACGCCTTCCGATAACCAAAGAAGTGTGACACTATTATGCTTGTCGAGGTCGTTCAGCCTGGCCACAAATTCCCTTACAAGTTTAGATTTTAGTACTGCTTGGCTGTCCGACATGATGTCAATGTTTCGATTGCTGTAATTTCTTTCGTTATGCACATTTTCCTATGGCATTTACTTCCGCTGCAAAATGCTTGTGGACTGCCGCATTGACAGAGAACGTTTGGTTCTGGGCTCGAAATTCCTGCACCTCTTCCCTTGAGAGGTTCCAGATCCATCAGTATACCATTTGATGGCATTTGCATTGATGAAGTAGTTTACTGTTTCGTCTACCCAATCTTTCTTGCAACTAAACTCATTTCTAAAGTTTTCTCTTTGTTGTATTTTTTAATCATGCCATCTCTTGGAATGTCTAGTAAGCTCCATACTGAAGACTTTGATATGGAGTCTCTTTCTCTAATTCCTATACATTAAGCCCCCCCCCCCCCCAAATCATTTCTTTACGTTTAGAGATGAAAAAAAGTGTTTCAAGTTATTTTAACTCCCAATTTTGGTTCTCTGTCCCGCTCACACAATTCCGTTGCTCCGCTAGAGTATGTTTTATCGTCAAGTGGGCGCTTCAGTGAAGAATTTTCAAAAGTACCAACCGAAGATACCAAAAAAAGTATTGTTGTCTTAAGCTAAGTGTACACGATTGATAGATCTTACAATATTGTCAGACCTGACAATGTCTGACAATTATCTACAAATGAGCTGACAATTAAGTTGTGTGTACACGGTTGGTAGAAAATTTACTAATCTCTTACAATTTATTGACAGAAGTTGGCTGACATTTTATTTTCAGATAGCTGGCTAAATATCTACCAATTAATTGTAAGAGATTGTTAGATTTTCTACACGACACACACAACTAATTGTCAGTTTTTGTTGGTTATGGAAACTTCTTGATTTGAACCTTGGCTGTAAGTTGTCTGACAATGAAAAATCGTACGATGCTAAAAAACGTACATCTTACAATTTATTCATTGTCAGAAACGTCAGACAACGATAGAAATTGGCAGGCCCGACGGTAAATTGTGTGTGTACACGATTATCAAGACGCCCATCTAAAGGACTATTCACATGAGAGCGACCAACGACCAACGAATAAAAAACAAATGGGATTTAAAACATATACATATAAGCCTAAGTTCTTCACAAAAACTTTACAAAAGGGTAGCAATCTAGTTTAAGTTAATGTTAATTTTTAAAAATTTGCGTGGTAATTGCTAAAATGAGAAAAATTTGAGAAAATAAATTGGTCGTCGCGAATTGCAATATGATTGCCAGCGTTGCCGCGAAGGAAAAAACATAGAGGGCCATTTTGAAATTTTTTGAGGGCCATTTGATAAAAGTTGGGGCCAAATATTTTACTTACAAATCCGTCCTTAAAACATTAAACTACAATATATTAATATCTGTTTTTGTTCTTATTTATTTATTTAATGCATTATTTATTTTATGCGTTTCTTAAATCTTTGTAATAGGCAGCAGAAGCAGATCTTTACTCTGTCGTCTGATTTGATTTCTTGGGAATTACCTTAAAATATCTTAAAAAAATATAAATCACTCCAGTAATATTATTTAAATATTTATATAACTTTTCCATATTTTAATTCAATATATGCATGGACAACGAACGAATAAACAACAAGCGGCGAAAAAAAAACAAATGTCTATACGATTTATTTATTTATTTTTATTTCATCAAGCAGATTTATACAAATAATATATAATAATCTTACAGACTACCGAATCATTTTTTTTTTATTGAAAAATAGAAAAACCAAATAATTAATTAGTGGAGCAAACAAAATAAAATTATAAACTTAATCTAAAATAATAACTTAATACCACCGGATTACGAATTAGATCAATATGTGCTTCTTAAAAGATTCTCGACTTTGTTGAGAAAAAAAATCAATATAATTACAAATAATATTGTTGGCTTCTCTAATGCATCGAGTTAAAGGTTCATGTTTACCCGATGATGAGGTTCATTAAAAAGGAAAAGGGATCGTTGATTCCTTGACGAAGCATACACAATTAAAAGAGACAAAAGAAAAGGGCAATTTATATGGGATGTAATAATATCGCGCAAAAATATTATTGCAAAATTTTTACGACGAACGACAGATATTATAAGCCAAGAAGTTGACACCGAGTTTTATGATTTGGGGCATGAATATTGTATGTTTGTATGTTTTCAATCCTATTAGAATGAACTTGAAAAAATGGATCCCAAATTACCTTGACCTTACATACGCAAAAAATGAGATCAAAGAGTAAAAGGATCAGAGAACTCTTTAGAGTTCCGATTAATGAATCCTAACATAGAGTTAGCCTTAGCAATCACAGTCTATATGGGATTTAAAGCGGAGTTTCAAGATCTTTCTTTTCGTTAAGTATTGAGAGTTCCGTATCTTCTATAGAATACTGAAAAGGAATATATGATAGGCTCCTAAAAAAATGATAAAGATTGACACTTTGATACGTTTAACAAAAGCTGATTAGCTAAACACCATTCAGACAAGCGATGAAGATCACATTGGAGTAAATGACAATCATTAATTGACGTAACACGACGGAATATTTTAATGTAATCCGCAAACATCAAACAAGAAACATTTTTTAAGAAATCAGTGATATCATTGATCAGCAGCCAGAAGAGAAAAGGGCCCAAGTAACTTCCTTGTGGTACTCCTGATGTGACCTCAATTAGATCTGATAGTACATTAATACCCACAAACTATTTTCTTCCGTTTAGGTAGGATTCAAACCACTTTAAAATATTTGAGTGGAAGCCAATGGATTCCAATTTTTGTATTTGTATATGGTGGTTTACTTTATCGAACTCCTTAGCAATATACAGGGTGTCTCACAGTCACCGCCCCAAACGAAAACCATGGATTCCCGAGGTCATTTTAAGTCGAAAAACTTAAGAGGTAATTTTCTCGTTTTCGTCCCGTTTTCGAGTTATAACGGTTTTTATGATTTTTGCCTTAACTGGCTTTATCTTTGCCCAACTACGTCCGATTCGTAAGATTATTTTTATAACCAATCAAGAATTTATTACAGTTTTAGTTTGTTCCAAAACTTTTTTTTCTGCGGACAACCGTTTCTCCGCAATTCGTTCAAAAAAACACGTTAATGATTATTAATTTTTTTCGCTTATTATTAAAGCCCAGTTTATTTTCATAAAAAAAATATTTTTTTTCCTTAAAAAAAATACTAAATGTAATTAGCAAAAAATAAACAAACTGAGTGAATTAAAAAAAAAAAAAAACTAATTTTTAAATACAAAATTAATTCAAATGAATTAAAACTTTTTTCATTTTCCAAATGTTCGGAGGAATACAATCGGGTCCTGATTGCTTATCATCATTTAGTCCAATTAAGACTATATCAACATCTTTGTTACATAAGCTTAAGTGACCGATATTGATTGAATTTAAACATGGCAGAAAGGTTAGAGGGAGTACTTTGGGGATTATAAACGGAGTTAAAAAAAAGTCTGCAAATTATTTAAATGTATATGTAGATGTATTCCCAGAATATTGCATGCAATTAGGGATAACATTTGAACATATTTAATCATTGATAAATGACAAAAAAATTGTACTGTTAAGTTTTAGACTCGATTCAGCTCGAATTAAGTAGTTCTTGTATTAAAATTTATTTAAAAAATCAAATTCTTTTTGCAAACGCAAATATTTTATCAGATGATCTTCATTATTGGGAAATTTACGATATAATTTGTAAGATTAAGTTTTTTGATATTAAAGTTACATAAACGCTTTGGTAGATGACGAAAATAAATGACGTCAGAGAAGTCAACACGCTGCACGAAACTGACGTGAGTCAAATCATTAAACGAGATAAATGAATAAATTCAGTTCCATTTTAAGTATGGTTATTTGTATGTGGTCGAAACACATTATAGTGGCGATGCATAGCAATGGTTTATATTTAATTTTGTAAAGCTTTTTAATTATTACTAAGCACGATATGATGTGATATTAAATCTTCTAAAATTTAGATTTGGGGGCCATTTCTAGTTGGCCCGGGCAAAGGGCCAAAATTTAAAACAGAGGGCCAAATGGCCCGATCGGGCACTTTGTGGCAACGCTGATGATTGCTACGACCTATTTATTTTCTCAAATTTCTCTCATTTTAGCAATTACAACGCAAATTTTAATATTAACATTAACTTAAACTAGATTGCTACCCTTTTGTAAAGTTTTTGTGAAGAATTTAGGCTTATATATATTTAAATCCCATTTGTTTTTTTATTCGTTGGTCGTTGGTCGCTCTCATGTGAATAGTCCTTAACTGATATCTTTTTTTGTTGCAAAACGAAATAACTTCCACTTTATGTTTATTTAGTTAGTTAATTTTGGTTTGTGGGAGTCAACTCTCTTGGCAGTTAGTTTGTGGGATCGTAGTGCAAACTCAAAACGGCTGATTGTTCTACGTGAACAAAATAAGGCTGATTTTTAACAAAACCGAAATGCTTTCGAGTTTTGTGGATTTTTCATGTTTTTATGTTTTTCTAATATGATTATTTATAATTACAAGAAATTTAAAGGGCTCTCATACCCATATGAGTATTTATTTTTATGGAAATAAATAAATAGTTGAAAAAAAAAATGTCTCAAAACTCTTTCATTTTGAAACATTTTTTTCGTACGAAGATAATCTTCTTTCTTTAGCATGCGTTGCCTTAATATGTACGTCCCTCCAAATTGTTTTGGTTCTTTGTTTTAATAATTAATTTTATGATCCTTGACGAATTTAGGTATGTTTTTGCAACTGCTGCATATTTGTCGTTGCAAATTGCTGAAAATCAAAAAGGCGGTGGAAATGAAGTCTAAATCGAGCGAAATGAATTTTATATTCACAAAGTCATTATTTTGCATCCAGGGATATGAGGGTTGTCTGTGAGGTTGGCTGCATTTTTAATTAAGGAATGGAGAATATCACGTCAACCGTGTGTATGACTGAAATTGAAAAATAAAATATATGTTTCATGTTTTTCACAGACGGGAGTAAGGAATTTAATAAACATAAATATGGATATACAAGAGCGATGATATTGCTTGTTAGTGAATGTTAAATGTTTTATGTCTGCTATAAATACATTGGTAATTTGTGTTTTTGAAAATTTTAAATGAAAAACAAGGAAGCAACTGAGGGACGATTTCAATATAATTCGTTCAAATAAATCTTCAGGTCCGTCGATTGTTTTATCTTAATGTTTAGCCCGAAGGAAGATATTTTGATATCTTTGCTGAGATGCATCAGCTTGTAAATAAGTCCAATCGAATACCAGATATTACTGGTCAAACCGCCCACTTTCTAGACTTGTTTTTTACTCACCCTATATAAGTATACCATTGAGGTAACCTCTCCATTCGGCACTTCTGATCATTGTGTAATACTAATTTATTGTGTCCCATTCATCCAGCTAAAGAGAAACATCCAACTAGGACCGTTTAAAAATACGTGAAAGACAACAACTTTGAACTTTTTTCGAATCCTTAACTGGTCCTCGATAGTGACTTTGATGTAAGTGTTGATATGATCACAGAAGTGATTTTGATTTTTCTTGGAATTCGTTCTTTTATTCCTTACATTACCAAGAGTATCTATAAAACATAAATAAAAGTCTTACTTCGATACAAGCTGTTAAGGTTAAGAAGTTATCAGGCTGAGAGAAGAAAGAAAAAGAACCAAATTCATACCTGACTAGAAATTAAGGCAACAAATCCTGCAATCTCAAAAGGATAACTAGCTCTTCATATAAGGCAGTACTCGCATCTCATTTTGCTGCTAGCATTACGTTGCCTCAGAGCAACATTGCCCCTCCTGTAATTGAGAAAATAAATCATTCAATGGGACAGACATATTTCCGCACTAGTAAAGTATTATTTATTCCAAAAAAAAAAAACCGATCCTTCCTCCCCTCCTCCTATCGACCAAATGGACTTTTACGTCCGTTCTTCAGGGTCATGGAAACGTTGATAAAATATTAGCTCAAGAAATATCCTGGAGAACGAAAACTTCTCAATGACAGTAGCTCAATGATCGTAGTAATAGGTCGCACGGTTATCTGATGGTATATCTCACCGAACATTGGCACAAATCAAAGGCATTTGATAGAGTTTGGCATTAAGCTCTCTTATTAAAAATGCGTGCATTTGGTATTGATCGATCTCATCTTCGTTGGATTAGAAACTACGAGTACCTTTCGAACTGCTCAATACAGATTTTGTTGGACGTATTTAAGTCGGAAATTCATAAAATAAATTCTGGTTTGCCTCAGAGGTCAGAGCTCCGTTTTGACTCCGACTCTCTTTCTTATATTTCTCAGTGATCCTCTGTATAAAACTTCTAATTCACTAAATTGTTTTGTCGTTGACAGTAACCTCAGCTTCTCATAATCATTTCCAGATTCACGTCCTCGTCCTTCGGATGTGAATTTAGAATGAAAGTGTACGAGAAAGGCGTGATAAAATTTTAGAAATGTTGTTAAAGGTCGGATGCGATTACGTGCGTCTGGAACATGCAGTGGTAAATTTATCTACAAGTGAAAGCCTTAAACTTGAGTATGAAAGAATGGTACACCAAAACATTCCTCAAGTCATCAGAAATTTAAACAAAATAGATATTCGAATCTTAGAATTCAAGATATTTTTTTTCTGTGCAGCATTTGTTTGTGGGAAACAACAGCATCTACTTTTTTTGAATAGGTCAAAACCAGGGTTTGACATCTAGAAGAATCTATTCATTCAGATTTGTGTGGTCCCATGGAAAAATTGAGTATTCGAAGTGCAAAATACTTCGTATTGTTTCAAGACCCTTTTTCTTTTCCAACGAAAAGTATATTTCCTGAAGCAAAAGTCTGAGCTTAAGGTAGTCAATTTTACGATTCATTAAGAACCCGACTAGGCTTTATAGGTTATAGCATAATTTGTTTTAATTTGTAGCACAACAATATACATAATTACTATTTTTAATTTTTTACTGGAAAATAAAAGTATTTTGAAAACACCATAGCTGTGGCATATGATACCACATGTGCTTTATTAAAATATTTAAATTATTTTCTAATTAAATTCTGGATTACCATTCTACATAAGTTCAATATCCCAAGCATACCCTCCATTTGAATCCAAACATACAAACTCAACCGTAAAAGGAAAACCAAAATACGACAATCCAACTAAACTCCCCAAAATGATTCATTAAATCTTATTTATAGTCAGCAATTTTATGCACTTAAACCGCGTCTATCATCGGAAATCATGATGCGGAAAAGATATCAAAATGAGCTATAGAAGCTATATAGCAGAACAGCCCAACGCGTTCCCATCTTCACTATTCTTCAGAAAACTAAACCAAACTTTCAGAAATTGTAATAATAATTATATTATTAATTAGCTATATAGAGCTAAAGTTGTACATTTTAGACGAAGAAATGACATAAGAAAGTCATTGGAAGTCGTCCACTCCTTGAAAAAGTCAAAATGTATCTGCAACGATGCTAGGCTAGCGCAGGGTAGCGCGATCACTCGACAGCATATGTAGCAACAAATCAGAATGCCGTCGAAGCGTTCATTCGTTCAAGCGCAGCATGAAGCGAACTCTCATTCTTTTGGTTTTCTTATGTAAATTTAGAGTGGGGTCCTGAATCTGAGTCCAATTGAACTGATGCTGATGCGGCTGGCATAAGGCTGATAGAGAGATGATGGTATTTGACTTGGGATCTTGGGAACGATATACCAAAACGACCCGTGCATAAGGTTTCTAATTGAACATTTTATTTGAAACGGGGAGCAAGACACGCCTTGCCCAACAAAAATCAAGAAAAAAGATGAAATCGCATATTTGGCAGAGCCTGTCGCTTGGCGATTTATGTCATTTTTGTAAACATTGTCTAGCTCTAGAGCATTTAAATTATCTCAGCAAGGTAATTTCAATAAACGCATAGGCGATAACAAGACTAAATATTTTCGCACTTTTGTAGAGAGATCGAGATGAGTCGCATGTCCGTGTCCGCATAGTAAGTGACAGCTGTCATGATTTCGTTTCCGAATGATTGTACTTTTTTGTCGTTTTCTGCGAAATGCATATTTTATTGTCAGTTTTGAGTTCTGTCACATATGAAGCGCGCAAACATAAAACGAATTTCGCATCACTCCCGCTTAGTATGTATGGTAGTGTTTTATTTTGCGATAAAACTTGTTCAAAGAGCCCGCACACAGCCGTAAAACATTTTTCGGTTTCATCACTGTCTGAAGTGTTTGAACTTTAAATAAGCACCACCGCATTTGTGTTTTTTTTTTAATTTTTTTTTAGCTCACGTTCACGGTGATCTCAAAAAGCCGTAGCGAATTTTCTGCTTTCGTAGTTTTGCAAGTGAAGGAAAGAAATCACTTTGATTCGTTCTAGAAAGGAATAATTTCTTACTTAAATTACCAGTGAACGTGTAAATTGCCACATAAATGGTTCTTGGTGGAAAGGAGCAAAGTTGCAGAGCAGATTTTGCTTTTTTGTAATATTACATTCTTCATGCAGGCACAATAAATATCTTGATACCATGAGTAGACTTTGTCGGTTTAAAAGCTAAAATTCACTAGCAATTAGATTGAAACGTACTTTTCGACACTAAAAAGTAGCATTTTGACGATAATTCATAATTCTGCATAAATATTTTATAAAATGCGAATTCGATACAGATTTTTGGTAATTTTGTGTCATATTTCCCATATAAAGGGTTTTTCAATTCATGCCGGTAGATTTTGCGCCATGTTGTTTTGGTGGTATCTGTCAAATCTGTTGTTTATTATTCAGTTACTGATTCCAAACCACCATGGCAAGTTGCAGGATTGAACAGCACGTTTAAATGATAAAACTTTATTATCAAAGTGAGTGTTCGTTAGTAAAAACCTCGCACGCGTTGCGCCCAGTTTACCGTAGACGTGGTGGCCCTTTACAGTCGACTCTAAAACGTTTGGTGGCAAAATTTCAGACGACCGGTTCGGTAATCAATCAACTAAGTGCCCCTATTCTATCCACACCATGGCCTCAAGTTTGGATAGTAACTCGAATTCTAATGGATTCGAGGCGCAGTCCGACTCTATCGAAAGAGTTGTCTCTCATTTTCCGCCCAGTGAAACCGTGGTAACGGGCGATTCAGTAAATTTTCGATGGTATAAAGCCAACCTTACTGAGGAAAACTGAAAAAAAAAGATAAAAACCTTAAATGTTCATATTCGACGATTCAAATTTTTTTCATAACCAACAATAGATAAAGGCTAAAAATACTACAATGTTGGTAATTTATAAAAAATGTACGAAACACTTCTTCGTCTTCGGTTCCAAAGCTTGTCTTCAATGACAGCTCACTATAGAAAAAGCAAATTTGCTTGCAGCATAATTTGTGGTTAATTCGACGTTGCCAGAAAGTGTCATAACTCCTTCTATACTTAAGAGCGTAAACGGTTTTATGGAACAAATCTTCTTTCGCATTCGTACAGTTGCAAGTGTATTCTACCAATTGTTCTGAAAAAGTGATCTTCAACGCTGACAAAATCCCTGCCCATGTTTTTCTATCTATAATACTATACTGGTCGCTTTCCGAGGGGATGGAAAACAACATTTGTCCAGCCTGTCTCCCTCTAATTATCGTCCAATTGCTCTTGGGTACGTACCTTCTTTCCACCATTATACAAACGCTGATAAATTATCAGCTCAAGAAATATCTGAAATAATGAATATTTTTCAATGACCATCAATACGTCCACTAGTGATCTGATGGTCTATCTCACCTAAAAGTCATCATCACATCTTTCCATCGTTTTGAAGAAAGTAAGAATTTCACTCGATATTTGATACAGTTTACCATCAAGCTCTCGAAAACGCGTCCATTAATTACCTTTCGAATCGCTCAATACAAGTTACATTGGATAGTTTTTAGTCTGTAATTCATAAAATAGATGCTGGTATCCCACAGGGTTCTGTTTTGTCTCCGACTCTCTTTATTATATGCATTAATGATCGTTTATCTGAAACTTCTAACACATTTGGTGACTACAGTACTATCAACTTCAAACATTACTTTCCAGACTAACGTCCTTGTCCTTCGGATGTGGATTTAGAACGGCAGCGTATGTTAATTCTTAATAAATTCTGATTTCGATAGCATTGTCAAATGGGGAACCATAAAACGCCTAGAATTTGTTCTTCAAAAACTCCCATGCTGCTATTCATGAGTGGCACTTGAATTGAAGAAATCGAACAGCTTTCAATTCTCGGCATAGGCATCACAGATCACCTATGGTCGAATGACGACATGTTCAACATCGCCAAAACCGCTGCTAAGTGCTTAGAGTTTTTTCAACGTTGCAAGAAATTTTTCTATCCTTTTTATCTGGGTGTAATATTTAAGGCCTAAATTCTTTTGAATTTATTTGGGGAGGTGCTTCTATAAGCCCACTTGAGTCTTTTAGAAAGTATCTTAAAAATAGCTTTAAAAATCATAGCTGATAGAAGAAGAATGTTTTGTGTCTTTCATTATTTTACTGTTATTTTTATAAACAGTTTTCTAGTAAAATAGCCAGTTGCATTCCTCCCCTTAAACAATTCAACGGTAATAATCGCGCTTCAGCGAATGTCGATCAGTTTATTCTTGAGCCAACTTAAAACGTACGTACTGTTAAATTCAGAGATTCTTTTCTTTAGCCGCACTACACGAGTATTACATACTTTACTCGGCTCAATATTTCGCTCCCACTACGATATTAAGGTCTTATAAGCAATCAAATTAAGAGATGACTTAAATATTTAAGTTAATAAAAAAGTAAGCAAGTGAAATAAGCAATTTAGTATTTGATTATTTCCATTTGTTTAATTTATTTATAAATTTAAATTTCAGAAAGAATCATACTGGGTACATTAAAATTATGTCCTGATCGTCGGAACTCATTATTATTATTAAATCAAAATAGAATTAAAAAAAAATGTATTTCTTTGTTTTTCAAAATAACAAATTTCATTGCAACAAATGTCTTTCTGACAGCGAATGTATTGGATTATGTAATAGAGCGCTGTTCAGTAAAACACGTGTTTCACTTGATCACGAAAATTAACTCGTCTTAAAAGTTTAACCTGGTGTTTACATAAACGCGGGCTTAGAAATTAATTATTGGTAAGGCTCTTCAACTTTCCAAAACGCTCGCACCGTGCTCAAACATTTTAAGGGTGGTCATGAAAACTACTTGTGCCAAATATAAAAAAAAAAAACATTTAATTTATTTTCAGAAAAAATTGTACCTAACCATTTTAATTATAAGATTTTACGCAAGAGAATTAAAATTAATTAAGTGTTTTCAACAAAGAAAAATAGATTAATTTGACCAAAGAAAAATGGGATTATTCATTATAAAGGTTTTTATAATAAAGAAGAATACTTAGCACTATTATTGGACTTGTTGAATTATTGATTCAAAATACCTTTTTTGGCATTTAGTTCACAAAAAATTGGCGTTTCGTCCCGGGGCGATCTCATTTATTTCAGTAGTATTATAGAGTTTGTATTATAAAAACCTTCATATAGAATCAATTCCAGGCCATGGGTAAAATTTTCCAACGTTAATGATTACAATTTTAATCTTGGTTGGGTATAATTCACATTGGATTTTTGTCAAAAACTCGATGTAAGATGAACTGAATTTAACAAAAATTGCGTATTGACAAGGTTCTCACAGTCAACTGATGAGTCCATGTGAGATCGCCGTGGACTAAAGCCCAAAAAAGTTATTTTGAGATTATTCATTATTATTCTTGTAAGCAAGGAGGACAAATATGTAATTTCTGATCAAATAACTGCATTATTTCATAATTTAGTTGTAACTAGGGATGGTGGTTATTCCCAATTAACCGGTTTTCGGTTTTTCCGGTTATTTTCCCTCTCGATTTAACCTGACGGTTTTAACCGGACAAAAAAAACGGTTTTTCCAATAACCGGTTTTCGGTTTTTTGTATGCCAATTTTTTGAAGTCTTAAAATACGTTCATATCAAATAAACTATACAAACATGTAGGTATGTAGATAAGCTCTTTTCAGAAAAGAAAATTCTCTAGTTAAAGTGTTGTGTTACTTCATACCAATGTTTTAATTGAAATAAAATAAAATGAGTTTCAAAAAAAAAAAACAAGCATCTAGCTAACACAAAATTTAAATTTTTTTTCTAAAAAATGTTTTTTTATTTAACTGAGGAAATAGTCGACATTTCATTTTGAAAATTAATAAATAATACATAAATGTTTTCCTTTTATTCTTTTATAAGAATTTCTTCACTTGGTCAGGAAATACGGTTACCTCAATATGAATTAATTTGAAAAATGTAAAAAATTAAGAGTAACATTTACAAAATAATCTATAAAACAATACAAAGTAATCTTGCGAAAGTGTGTAATTTAAAACGATTTCACATTCCTACCACTACAATAAATTACTCTATGAAAGAAAAGCAGAAGTGGTGAATAACGTCGCATGTTGCACATAAGTGCAGTTCTTATGAGACAAGGAGATCTTGTTTCAAAGACGTTTTCTACACTTTTTATTTCTGTAGTACCAAAATAAATAACCGATTTCCCGGTTATTGGATTTTAGAAAAACACCGGTTTTAACCGAGATAAGAAAATTTCCTGTGAAAACCGATTAATTAAAACAAAATAACCGGTTTCGGTTTTAACCGGCCGGTTTTTCCCATCCCTAGTTGTAAGTTAAAACTTTTACTATCGCATCATTTGATTCTCCACAATTATTTGAAAGTGGACTGGAGAATTCTCTTTTACAGAAAATAACGCCACAAGGAAAGTTGCAAATTGTTGGTTTCTAATAATATAAATATTATGTAGCTTTGATAGTAAATATATTTTTTTTTCAGCATAAATGTAAATGATTTCAGTTTGAAAGACTTGTTATTGATTTTCATTTTCATATGATGTTTAAATGGATGCGTTCTGTAAAATAAAGTATATACTCGTATGTTTTATTCGCCAAATCACTGCTTGCAAGAGATTAGTTTTGTGAAAATATTTGCTTTAAAGTTTGTATTTTCGACTTTTGTAATTTGTTCAATAATATCTACATAGTGATAACGCTACAAATTTCATCGGAGCGCGAAATCAATTGCATGAGCTGTATGAGATGTTTATGAAGCGAGAGAACAGGGATGAAATCATAAGAATTAAGAGCACGTGCAGCAGATGGAATCGAATGGAAAACTATACCTCCTAGGTCTCCTAATTCGGCGGCTTATGGTTTAAAAACGATTACCCAAATTCAAATATTTACGAAAGAAAAAACTTTAATTTCAGAAAAATTTACAAACTATAAAGAAATCAGTAAAGTTACCGAATCTGATGACTGCAAATTAATAACTGACTTTTTAAATGTAATGACAAATGAAATTAACTTATTATGTATGTACATATGTATATGTATTAGAGGAGAATAAAGCTTTCAATTTTATATAAACAAAAGCATAATCATATGTAACAAATAATTCGAGAAAATAAATTCATTTATGTTATTATAAACAGTGTTAGCAGAGGATATTTCACAAAGATTTTTGACATCCTCCCGCCAGCAAAGCTTATGATGAGTTAGAAATTTCTAACGGATACAAAAGTTGTATTGGTCTTCGTAAAATAGACCCGCTGGAAAGGCGTATCTCAGCAGCTCGAATTTCACCGTCTCGTCCAGGAAAAACCTTTTGTATAACCGCCAAATACCAATAAGAGAACGAGGGAACGATGAATCTTCCACCAGTACTACATCTCCTACTTGCAAGTTGGAATAAGCGCAGTTTTTAGCCTAATGCAAGGATCTTAATTGGTAAAGATACTCCTTAAACCATCTCCTTTTGAAGGAAGCTATGAAAAGTAGTCGTTCTTTCCACTGTCTTCGTAGTTCATTATCAGTTCGATCCATTAAGAAAATTAGCCGGTGTAAGTGGTGCGAGGTCTAATGGATCATCACCCATGTACGTTAAAGGCCTCGAGTTCACCACCCATTCAATTTCCGTGAGCAACGTATGCAGCTGATCGTTGTTTAGAGTCGCTTTCCGTACAACTGCTCTTAGGGCCGATTTAACCACCCCGACTAGTCGCTCCCAAAAGCCGCCCCACCATGAAGCTCGTTCAACAATAAATTTCCACCTTATTCGAGAGTCAACCAAAAAGCTCAAAAATCGTTCACTTTTTCGCACGTTACTTAGATGTTTAAATTCAGAGGACGCCTTCTTGAAGGTTGTAGCGTTGTCTGAATATATTATGCGAGGTGCCCCTCCCCTAGCAATAAATCGTCTGATGGCAAGAATACTCTGTTGTAAGATCATTTGTGTATTCGAGGTTCACAGCACGAACCGCTGCACATGTGAATAACAGAATATAAAACTTTTTTTCGTTGACCAGATACATCCAGAACGTACAAAGGACCAGCGAAGTCAATTCCCGTTACATCAAACGCTCTGGATGAGAGAATGCTATCTTTTGGAAGTGGTGCAAAAGGTTGAGTAGCTGCTTGACCTCGAAGAACCTTGCAAACGAAGCAATTTTTGATAACATTTTTTACAAGTTGTCTTCCCCTTATAATCAAGTATTTTGAGCGTAAGTTTGAAAGCACTGCAGAAGCACCACAGTGAAAGATTCTTGAATGAACATCAGTAACTATGAGTTTAGTTATATGAGATAACTTCGGTAAGATGATAGGGTGAACGATGTTCAAGTTAGACTTAACCTCTTGGAGACGACCACCAACTCGCAAAAACTTGTCGGTATCATCAAAAAATGGAAAAAGGGATAACAATTTAGAATTAGAAGGTATAGGTACCTTTCTTTCTTTGGAGAGATGAAATCTCGTTTAGAAAGAACTGGCTTTGTGTTTGGCGGATCCAGTAAGTTTCAGCCTTTTCGATATCTTCGGCAGAAATAAAATTAAATTTGCGTTTTCTAAACCTTTCAATAGCTCGGAAAAAGTAAGCAGGGCGATTCCGCTATAGACGATTTTTGACACCAATTTTTTAACTACAAGATTTTTTACTTATTTTGATAAATATACAAAATAGAAATACTATATTCAATAATAAAAACAAAAACTAAGACCTAACTTATAGAGAACATTTTTGTTTGCACTTGGCAACATTATCATGCGAAGAGTCGGTACGAACTGCAATTATTAGAACTGGTAACATACGCTCAAAATAGCTATTTCCGACAGTTTTGAGTTATGCTTTACTCAATAGACGTATGAAGCAACATGCGATTTAATCGTTTGCATAAAAACATGTACGAATTTGTTATTATATTTTTAGCATTATTGATTGCAAAAAGCCATTGTAAAGTTTGTTGCACCCGCGATATAAAAGATATAAAAGTTTACTTTTTTGGCAGAAATAAAGTGCTAGCGTTTTGAAACTTAGTATTTGTAATGACATTATGGTATTTAAGACACAACATAATTATTTTTTTTTTACACTGCACGAGTCAGAAGCATAAGTAAATATTTTTTAAATAATCCTAAAATAAACAAAAGATAGAATTATTCAAAATCTGTTTATATACCATTGTATAAAAGTATGATGACGCAAACAACATATCATTCTCAACAACTCTCATAATACACTTCTGAGCATTTTAACAAATTAGTTGACACCTTTGATCTGTTGCGACATCACATGCGACACCAAACTGACAGATACAATCAATTGCCACACTTAAGAAAACAAAACGACAACCCTCGGATTCGAATATCAAAGCAGCATCCGTGCATCGTTCCTTTCGGTTCAAGTTGAAATTGAACTCCTCACCAAGTTTGTGCAGCAAAGCAATAAAAAGAAAAGGATCAATTGGAAAGACCGAGATGTCAGCGAAGGATAAATATGTTATTTTGCCATCGCACGCTAGATAGCGAGACACATTGGCATCCGGATGGTCAGTTGCATAAGCGTCTGTTTGTCTAATATTATCACCCACGTCCTTGGGATCAACCCAACTATTCGTGTATGACCACTTGAGAAAACATATAATCGCCCACCTGATTCGAATCCTATAACGATAACCACTTGGACAGGGGTGTGAAAATCACTTTGGTGGGCAATATTTTCGGCTTCGGATCGGAAAGGAAGAAGTTGAACACATGTGACCCAGAGAGGATACAAGCATCAGTTAACTGGATCAATATTTCAGTATTCCACTTGAATTGCTTATATAAACTTCAAAACGATGAATCTCGAAAGGGAAGTACATATTTCTCATGCAATACTCGGTTGTACTTTAAAATTAGGTACAGCGCTACTGTGTAGCACTCGTCATGGGTCATAAACATTTTCGAGCATAGGGCTGCTCTCGTTGCGGATGCTCGTAAATCCCTGCTCTGACATCGGCTTTATTAGATGATGTTGTCAAATTTTTGTTAATTGTTTCTTTTGTTTTTTATTTATGATGATTGTCTTCTATAAGGTACATAACACACATACATACATATGTATAACAAATGCGCTTGGATTTGTGTATTAACAGTGCGGTTAGTTATTTGTTTTATTTAACGACGGGTGACGGTGTTATAATTTGTCATTTTGTTAAGGCTTTTTCCCAGAAAAAAAAATATTATTCATAAATAATACTTAAAAATAGTAGGAATATATGTACGATTAAATTAATGAATATAATGTTTCTACTAGATACTAGATACTATATAGATTTTGTTTTCATAGATGAACTAGTTGAGGTCTGAGCAATATGGAAACTTACAATATTCAAATTCAACAAGGTCTTTTTCCATTTCTTCTAATCTTACGTCGCGTCGCCGCTGATTTTATTGAACAAGTTTTAAAATTTCTTCAAACCTCAGTTCCCCTCGTTTTTATTTTTAATACAATGCTTTAAAAAACAGGGCCAAATAATAAAAAAGATTCATGCTTGCTTACAAATATAGTTATGTAATTTGGAAACTGCAATGAAAATTTGGATGAGAAACTATGGATTTTCAGTTTTGGAAAACTGTGAAAAACGTACAAGGACAAACAACAAGTTCAAAGAGGGTTCACAATTAAATCCCACCAATCAGAATCCTGTATAACGAAATCCGGGCGTTTAGAATTGTGTTTTTGCACAGAAAAATTCTCCAATGTAAAATCAAAAATGCAAATAATAATAATAATTTTCAGAAAAGTATCAGGATTTTTGACGAAATCGGTAGACTACGAGGATAGACGACAAAGAGCAGACTTGAAAAAAAATTGTTTTTTTTTTTTTGGAAAAATGCATTAGTAGATAATAGGTTTCCAATAGGGATAATAGAGCAATAAGTAAGTAAGTAAGTAATGTATTCATTAATTCACAAACTATTGGACATTTTTTCTTTTTAAAAATTGAATTTATGAGTTATGGCTTAGCCGTCATCCGGATTGACAAAATACATAGATAAAATAAAATAAAATTAAAAAAAGAAATATCTAAATAATAATGTTTAGACATATTCTGAAATTAACAACATTCTGTATTTGTTTACTGATTTTATATAATTGGTTAGGGTTTTCCATTCACAACCGTTTAAAAGTATTAAGTATAATTTTGTACAGTTTTGCTTTCAAATTGTGTAAGGTGTTCAGGTCAATAACAAAGTTTACACCACAAACATTGCCGATAGATTGCCATCTTCTATATCACCAGTACCCGTTCCTTAACTAATACATGAACAGTATCTTCGAAAGTCGAGAATCATCATAACGACAACTCAATTTAATATTGAAGTCAGTCTGAGACTTAAGTGTATTAGTCACGAGTTGAGGAAGACCAGTTTCCAAGTATAAACAATAATTTGGTGTATTTTGAGGTTAGGTTGAATAGCTTTTTAAGAAAATTCCCATGAAATTTTTCTATTTCATCATACTCATCAGCACCCCAGACTCGAGAAGCGTAGCAAGGGGTCGATTGAACTACCTTGTTGAATATTTTATGTTTAGCGGATAAAACTAGCTAGGTTGATCAAGCTTTGGGAGGTTTTGGCTTTCTCGCATAAGTGAATCTTAAAACTAGGAGTAGGATCTAGTTTCACTCCTAAATATTTGATTTCTTTTACGGTCTAAACAGGTGGTCCATCATTGTTCCAGAGTCGCTGATTATGAGCGCTGGAGTTGCGTTTAAAGACCATCATTTTCGATTTTCGTGTATTGATTGTCAGATCCCATCTTTGGCAATAACTTGCTAAACGATTAATCATTACTTACATCTGCTCAGGTGATTCGGAGAAAATAACAAGATCATCAGCGTAAGGAAGCACATTAACAGTTAAATTCACAATTCTTACTCCACCAGGAGGATCATCAACTAAGTCATATTTATTATAATAATTTATTATAAATAGAGAAACTAAGAGACCATTCTTGTTTTACGCCAGAGTTAGTAGCGAACCATTCAGAGAACGTTGCACCATCCGAAGCTAGAGCATTAGTATTCGTATAAATTTCTTTGATTACTTTGATGAACTTCGATAAGATATGCCAAGTTGTGGCTTGTGGGAGTTGGGAGTATATACAAAAGAGCATTTCTGTTAATTAGATCAAAAGCAGCTTTAAAGTCAACAAAGAAAGCATAATTCCTGGCTTGAAACGCTTTTACAATGGAAGTGAGATTAAATATTTGATTTAATTCTTTCTACAGCCCGCCTGGTATTCAGATAAAATGTTATTCCTTTCAACCTATTTCCCAAGTCTTTCAACCATAACACCGCAAAATATTTTTGCTATAACATTAATGAAGGATATTCCTCTATAATTTCCATTATTCAAATTATTTGATTCAAAAGAACCTCTGTGGAATCCATTGATCATTCGTTATTGATTAAAAAAATTTTCAAATTATGTTGAAAAGAATTTTTATATTCATCTTTCCAACAGAGTCGAGGTAGTAGTTTCATATACTGCATCCAATGATAGATCAGTTCTGTGTTTATTAAAGTTCAAGTTGAGCAATTAACTTCAAAGCCTGACCATTGGGGCAATCATGGGTACACTATTTGTTTCTCTTTCACATATAGTGCCTTAAGAGATTCTCCACTGTGTCGAACTTATAACATCCCCAAATATGTGATCCGTGTAGAAGAATCGTCTCCAAAACCGCTTCAAACACCTTATAATTGCTGCTAGATATGCGCTATATTTTTGTTCATGAACCATATTTTCCAGGAAACGCTGATTGTAGTTTTGGCTTTCAGGAATTTTCATTGTTTGGACGTGTTCAAATGCATCATTTTTAATGAAAGGCAATTAGTAATTTACTAGTTAGTAAAACGAAAGAAAAGGTTTACAATTTTCGAAGAGTTAGTAAATTACTAAAAGTTTAACAAATTGCTAACTAGTAAATTGCTAAGCCCTTAATAATAGGTTGTTTCAAATTTCGCCTCAGTTGTTTGTATTTTTGACTTGACAGAAATAGTAGTGAAATAAATGTTCAAAAATTTGGTAGAATTTAGCAAAAACATAATGTATAAGTCGACTTAGTTTAGTAGCCGGAAATTCCGTCTGTCTGTCTGTATGTCTGTAACTCGATCTGCAGCCTAAACTACTGGAGTTATTTTCATCAAACTCGGTGCTTAAGGCTAGTCGCGCACATTCAATTTATAGTTGCAACTGTTTGGTTGCTTATGGAAAACAGATGAACTATTTGGTTGAATGTCCGCACAGGTGCATATAATTATATGTTCCACAAACTAGCGAACTCATTTTAGGCAATCGTTTAGTTTTAGTTCAAAACACGAACCTTTTAGTTGCTCGAACCAAGCAGTTGCACAACTAAAAATTTAATGTGCGCGCCTAGCCTAAGGCTAGCCGCGCACTAGCAACTTTTAGTTGCGAATTTGCTTGGTTCGAGCAACTAAAAAGTTTGTGTTTTGACACAAACTAAACGATTGCCTAAAATAAGTTCGCCATTTTATTGAACATATAATTATCTGCAAATTCACGGACATTCAATCAAACAGTTCATCTGTTTTCTATAAGTAACCAAACAGTTTCGCAACTAAAAGTTGCTAGTGCGCGGCTAGCCTAAGGGTCTTCGGTGATTCCCTAGAGGAAAAATTGATATATTTTTTAGCTCAAAAACGGCTCTAACGATTTTAATAAAAAACAAATTTGGTGTGCTATTATGGGCATGGACTACATTTTGGTCGACAAAAATTTTAGGAAAAAATGTTATTAACGGTACCTGCCATAGACAGGGCCCGATCTAGGGTGGGGCAAGCTGGGCAATTGCCCAGAGCGGCAAAATCGGAAGCGAGAAGCACAATAACAATTCATTTACAAACTGCTCAAGTCCTAAAAATTAAAATTAAAGAATTTATTTCAATCTAATTTAAAAATAAAACATCGACGCTAAGATAAATGTAAATCTAAGTCACAAGCGGCGAATTGGCTTTTCAAGGTACAGCTGATAATCTGTACCAACATAACAATGGCCACTTTTTGAAACTTGTAGAGTTATTAGCAGAGTTTGATCCAGTTATGAAAGAACATGTACGCAGAGTTTTAAAGAAAGAGGAGAAACAAGCAACGATTACTTAAGTAAAACTATTCAGAATGAGTTAATAACTAAGATTTCTGACAGTATAAGAAGCCATATTCTGAAAGCTATTAAAAAATCAAAATATTATGCTATTATATTAGATTGTATCCCCGACGTAAGCAAAACTGAGCAAATGACTCTTATAATTAGATATATTACTATTAATAAAACTGAAAACCATCCAAGAACGGAAGAAATTATAATAAATGAAAGTTTTTTTAGGATTTGTACCAATTGAAAAATCTACAGGTCTAAAACTAACTGAAGTTATCTTAAAACAATTATCAGATTTTGGACTGTCCTTTAAGAACATAAGAGGGCAAGGTGACGATAACGGATCGAATATTAAAGGCATTCAAAGTGGAGTCCAAGCCAGGATAAAAAACATTAATCCACGAGCATTTTATGTTATTTGCAGTAGTCATTCATTAAACTTAGTGGTAAAGGACGTGGCAAAGTCTTCATTAAGCTACAAATTTTTTCAATATACTGCAAGGAATACATATATGTATAACTCTTCAACGTTGAGATGGTCTTTTCTATTGTTGAATGTAAAAGGCATTACTCTTAAGCCTCTTTGTGACACGAGATGGGAAAGTCGTATCGAAGCAATAAAACCACTAAGACATCAAATAGGCCAGATATACGATGCTTTATATAGTGTTTACCAAAACACGGATATGGATACCTCTGAACAGGATGAAGCTTCAAGGTGGTTAAATGAAATTAAAAGTTTTAAATTTTTGTGCTCTATTATAATTTGGTACGAAACTTTCAATCGAATAAATCCCGTCAGTAAACTAATGCAAAGTAAGGATTTTGATTTAAGTTCTGACATTAAATTGATAAAAAACACCAAAGTCTTTTTTGAAACTCACGATCAGAAGAGTATTTTACTCAAGTTTGTGAAAACGTCAAAGCTTTAGCTGCTCTAAAAAGAGGCAGTTTGATTACGAATGTGATGACGAACCAATTTTATTGATCCCTGCCAAAAATATAAGGTCGAAGTATTCTTTCACATCAATGACACAGTTATAAACTCATTAGAGTTAAAGTTTTCCCAAATTAATGAGCACAGCAAACATTTTTCGTTTTTGTATTATATACATATACATATGTATATGCCTTAAGAGAACTACCTAAAGATGAATTATTAGACCATTGCAGAAACCTTGAAGTAGTTTTAACACATGAAAACTCCTCTGATATAAATGGGTTAGAACTTTCCGAGGAGTTGTCAGTGTTATGCATGATTTTAGATAGTCGCATGTCTCCTGAAGAGGTTTTGAAATTTATAACGGATTTAAGATTTGGTCCTAATATAAGTAATGCACTGAGAATTCGCTTGACCTTACCAGTAACGGTTGCGAGTGGAGAACGAAGCTTTTCTAAATTGAAATTCATTAAAAACTATCTATGGTCTACCATGACACAAAAACGATTAACGGGATTGGCTTTGATATCGATTGAAAAAAAGGTTTGCGATAGTATCTATAAATTTGGCAGAAATAATTAAAGATTTTGCAGAGCAAAAATTGCGAAGAAACTTATTTTAGTCACTTAAAAGACTTTATTTTTTTTAAATAATATTTTAACTGAATTTGTTTTTTTTTTTAAAGAATTGATTATTCGTTTTGTAACCAAAATTAAAATAAAAATAAAAAAATGATTTGTTTTTTTTTTTTTTTTTTATTGATTTAAACTTTATGAGTATCATTTGATTGTTTAGTCGATCTAAGGAAGCATACATAGAGTAAGTGCGGCAAATATGGCCTACCCTTAACATTTTTTTAAATAAAACCATACATTTAAGTCGAATTCATTTATTTTTTTCGTAAACAGTTTAACAAATTATTTGTACTTCAGTCTTTAGAAACTATAACTAAAAAAAAACACATAACAAAAAGATAAAAACAAAAACTTAAAGGAACTTCATATTTGAGTTTTAAAAAAATTGCGGTTAATATGGCCCACCTGGTGTTAAATATGGCCCAGGGTAGGCCATATTTAACACAATGTTTTTTAGTGGAACTAAATACTTAATATTTTTTGGGGGCTATGGGAAGCAAAATTTAACTCGGAATTTTCCCCATCTTTGAAAATTGGGAAGGTCAATACTTCTGCACTGTTCATTGTAAGCTGGCGACTGGCCTTTTTTAATGAGAGCCAAAGTCACTATAAAACTTAATTCCCGACATCAGTAAATTCTTGGGGAAACTTTCAAATTAGTCGAGATGACAGTTTTGAAAGTTAGTCATAATTCCCAAGGAAATTTTATTCACGATAGACCCCATTGATTTTGGAATGAAATTGGACTTTGGAATGAAATAACTTTCCTGAATTTCTTATGAATAAGCCGTTTCTGCGCGAATGCGTTTTTTTTTTGTTCGGTATCTGTTTGCTTTCCAACATCATTTTCTTCTTCTTAGTTTCTTTTCTCTCTTATTCTTCAGATTTATTGATTCTTCTAGAGAAGTTTTATAAGGAGATGAGGAAATGATCTCCGATTTTCCTCGTTTTCGTCCACGATTCGATGTTTTTTTAACCTTTACAGGAATAGGAGAAATTTCATGAGTCGTCTCATGCCCCCTCAATATCACATGGATTGGTAGGCGCAAGATTTTCTACGTTGAATTGAGATTTCGTTGAATCAACTTCTTCTGCTGATAAAAAATCGTGGTCTTGAAAGATATTTTTTTAACAAATGGCCATATCCCTATCGACGAAAAACCTTTAACTGCGATCTGTCCAGTTTGAGTCTTAAGGTATGTTCGACCGAATAGCTCAATTATGTCGAAGTGTGATAAGGCTTTATAGTTTTTTGATGACCAATCGTCCAGTTTCCTCGGTCAAGTATCTACTTATTTAAGGGTCCCATAAAAGTCTTGTCCAGCGGCTGTATCTTATAGCTCGAATGCGGATGAATGGATAGAACGTGGATACGATTTTTTCTTGCGAGGTCCACAAGCTCTATATTTCTTCCATGGTTTTTGACTTCATTAAGACATTTTAGTCTTCAAAATAAAAAATTAAAATAATTTAATTTCATTCAAGCAAACGTGTCAAATATGGCCTACTAGGCCATATTACCAACACATGGGGCAGGCCATATTAAACACATTGTGATTATTTCATTGATTTTAATTTTAAATGCACTTCATAAACTTTTTTTCTTAAATAATATCACTCAAATTAAGAAAATACATATCAGTATTTAATTTTAGAAAAAAGTTACCAATTTAATACAAAATTCGATATAAAAACACTTAAGGAAGCTTGCCAAAAAATTACATCAAAAATACAAAAAACGGAAAACGCCGTATATTTTCCACGATCGGCGCGCCACACTCACCACAAAAGGCAGATTCTAAACCGGTTTGAAGGCGTTCGCAATGAATTTTTTTTTATTTCGCTGTGGGTTTTGGTTTGCGAAATAGAGCAGTAGGCCATATTACCCACGTAGGCCATATTTGCCGCACTTACTCTACATATGTATGAAAAAAAAAACAATTATTTGAATAACATAACAAACAAACCTACAGTTTATAGATATGTACCCAGAAGACTAACATTATTTGAATATTGTACCAACAATACAAACATACGGTGGCAATAACTTTTGTATGTCTTTTAAGGTTTGATTTTAAAGGGCGGCAAATAATACTTTTGCCCAGAGCGGCAAAAAAGCTAGATCGGGCCCTCGTCATAGAACCGTTTTTTTGATTTTCGACTTTCTAATTAACGGCTCTAACGAGATTTGAAATAACATTTTTGAACAGAAGCCCCTTTAAATTTAAAATAAAATTGTATATACAAAATTCGAACAGATATTTCTTGGGTTTTTAAAAAAAAATCCAATTTTTTTTTATTTGAAAAATCATTATCTTCAAAACGCGTGAACGATTGTTTTTTAAAATTATTTCATAAATTCTATATTACGAAATACAATTACAATCGGCATCCCAAATTTTTTTCTTGAAAAATTTTAAAGAAATTTGTTATATAAAAAATTTATTTATTAATATGACGATTTTTAAACTTTGTTTGCATAAATTTATAGTTTTCTAGAAATCGGACGGCAATTTTATACATTTGAACATTTGTATCTCATTTAATCTATATTTTATGTTTCCTTAAACATAATTTTTGAATTCCAAAGTACGTGCGATCCAGTCGTGGATTTTGTTTTTTACTTTTTTTCTTTTTTAAATGAAAATGATAAAAGTTCAATTCATTTTTATTTAAAAGTATATCTTATAAAACTAAATATTTAAGAAAAGAACCTTCTTGGTTGTTGAAAAAAAGTTTTGAACATTAATTATATTATAATTTCATTATGAGAAAACCTCTGAGCAGGAACAGTAAAAAAAAATATGGCGGAATACAATTTTCATGAGCCCAAACCATTTCAGACTGCATAAACAAGATGTCCATTTTCCACTTGTGCTTTGTTCATCCTTCCACTATTTATTTTTATACTGTTCCTCATCATCCCAGTCCTGATCCTGAAATTGGGTGCTTATATCTGATTCATATTTACCGGCAGTTATGGAAAAATCAAATCATTGATTTGATTTTATTTTTCCTCTTATATATCTTTTATATTCAATATTTTAGGCTATGGGAGAGTCTTCTGACTTATGACAGTTGGAAAATGATTATCTGTCAATACATGAACAAATTTTGGTAATTTCTATAGTTTTAACAGAAATAAACTAAGTTATTATGTCTATCCTAGTGCCCGTAGATACCTTCAGAATTATGCCCTCTACTTCTAAATCGCCTTCCATTTCCACAGCTATAAAATTGTCATCAGAAAAAATGTGCTTGTCAAAAGGATATATTCCCGTGACTCCTAAATAGGCTTTGGAAAATAATCCCATTAGGAAATACTGGGTTACCTTGCGAGCATATTCTCGGGAAAAACGACGTATTTCATCATTGTAATATACTTTTAATATTCCCATGAATGTCATATCAAGTGGCTGCATTTTATGAGTTGAATGTGGTGGAAGAGATATCATGATTCATGACAACAACAGTTTCACGCGCTAAATCTAAAACGTCTTGGTATGGTTATAATGACCATCCAGAAAAAGTAAAACCGGTTCATAGGTTACAAGCACCTGAACCCATCCTGAGAGGTGGCATAATGAGTCCAATAGCGCATGCTTCATAAGAAGAACGTGTTGGTTTTTCGATGAGGAGATGAAACTATAACAACCAGCACTCATGGAATAGCTGTAACCAAAAATCCACTCTATTTCGTACTAAAACTTTCTACTGCTTTGACTGCACCACGGAGAGTCCCATCTCATCAGAAAAATTCCAGATCCGATTAGTTTGAAAATTATTTTTGGAGTATACTTGTTCTAGGAGGTCATTAAATATTTTCACGTTTTGCCGCGTAGATACTTTTGCGCACATTTCTTCATTTCTCACAGCACGAATGGCTTTGTCCATAGTAATCCAGAGTGGACCAGCTACAATCTTGATCCAACTTGCTTTTTAACGGGTTGTCTCCAACTTCCAACGCCAAGCAGGTTAGGGTCCTTTTCCTCTTCTACTGCGCCATCCCTTGGGGTTGGATTTAGAATATATTTATTTTTATAAAAAAAAATTGGTTAATGATCGATTTGCCGGGCTTGAAGCGACACTATTACTTCCAGATTAAAATGTTAAAGAATGGCTTGAATAGGAGCTTATATGTACCATTTCGTAGATATATTCATCTTAAGTTTTTACAGGACTTATAGGTCATCGAACATGCTTCCTCAAACCCATACTTGGTTGATGCTTTGATGTATGCACCATTTTAAAGCTTTATCTCTATATATTCAAGAAATCTGTTGGGAAGATCAGTTTCTATGGTCTTATTCTTCTGAACCTAATTTATACATGTCCGATTGTCTTTCAAGAAAAATAAAATCATTATAAAATGTTTTTAATTAAGCTACATTGCTGTCAAGTTAATAGAACGTGAACCCTCGTTCTCATAATACATATTTGAAATTCGTAATTTCGGTTAGGTACAATTTGTATTGTAACCATTTTGAAATAATAGCTCGTAATTTGGAAGATAAATAAGCTACCGTGCGTCGTAAATTTATAATGCGGCTTCTTATATCATGGACCACCCAAAATGTTTGTGAGTTATATTATGATGAGCAAATAAGGCTCAACAGAAATTATAATTTCGATTTAAAGTTCAAATTGATTGAGTAAATGTTTCATGAACAAAACTGAATTTTTCGCCCACCACAAATATAAGAAGATAAATAAATATCCCTAACAGAGGATAACCTCGAGGAATTTATTTGATGTTAGCCAGAGAAAAGGTAGATAGATAATTATTACACTTAAGCGCTAATTATGTTTTTGAAAATGAAAAAATAATAAAAATGCTACTGGTATTTTTAAAACAAATATTCTAATATTTTAAGAAATACATAAAAAAAAAAATATGAAAATATAGTGGATTTTATAATGGTCCCATTATAGACATAGACAAATACTGTCAATTTCAAAAATGTACACATAAGTTTGATAGATCCATTTTCGATTGTATTCTGAGTGGTTCAATTTTAAATGACTATTCCACATAAATATTTTCATCTTAAGGGCATCGGTCGGTTCTGGTTTATTCGCAGAGACCTGCGACCGACATCAGAAAACCCCACAAGTAGAAGTTAAGCGGAGTCAAATCGCATGGCCGTGGTGGCCAAAATTCACGTCATCTCTGGAAGAGATAACCTTAATCTCAAATTGTTCATGCAGAATATCAATCGTTTATTAGATTAAGAATTTTTATTTTTCAATTTCTTTTATATTCAATTTAACTTAAATTAACGTTTTATTAAATTTAATGTTTGCGCAGCAATAGGGGCAAAACGTTCTTCTTTTGGCTTTATAAAGGTGGGCCATCTGTTTCTCGCTCGAAATCTTGGCAGAAAGTCAGTAGATATCATAGCTCCGCGGAACCAAATGAGTCGCTTTACGTTTGAACAACGTTGGCAAAAATTGAAAACTTATTTCCAAAGTGAGTGCTGTGCAGCCGAAACAGTGCGTTTATTGAAAAGAAGTTTTGGCCCAAATGAAGCACCCACCGCGCTTGCTGTTCGCAAGCGCGTGAGACAGTTATGCTAGTGGACAACACTCATGGCCCCGTAATTGGACAACGATTTTGGGCGAAAAATCATCTTTTCTGACGAGGAGCATTTTCATCTCGGTGGCTACGTTAACCAACAAAATTGCTACATCTGGGGCTCGGAAAAGCCGCACGTTTTTGTCCAGAAGCCAATACATCCACAGAGAGTGACAGTTTGGTGCGGATTGTGGAGTGGTGGTATCATTGTACAATTTTTTTTCGAAAATGAGGCTGGGAACAATGTTTCGGTCAACGGTGGGCGTTACAGAACTATTTTAGCGCAATTTTTTTTTAATGAAATTGAAGACATGGATTTTGACGACCTCTGGTTCATGCAGGATATAGCGCGCCATTCCACACAGCCCATGCCACAATCGATCTTTTGAGCTCCAAATTCCCAAATCGTGTTATAAGCCGTCTTGGTGATGTCAACTGGCCGCCTCGAAGCTACGATTTGACTCCTTTGTATTTTTTTTGTGAGGAACCGTGAAGACCCGATTCAAACACTTAAGGCCAATATCATCCAAGCAATCCGTGAGCTACAACCCCAAAACATCAACAAGGTCTTGGAAAATTGGAGTGACAGCATGCGCTACTGCGAAGCCAGTCGAGGCAGCCACTTGAACGACACGTTGTGTTCCATAATTAATGAGAATGTTTGCTCTTACTAATAAAGCCATAATCCATGGAAACAATTTAATTTTGTTATTTTTTTTTTTCATTTTTAAAAAGAAACATACCATTTTAATGCTATTTACTTAGAATATCGTATTAATGTTTTTTAATCTAGTTCATGATTCTTTTTATTATTAGCAGTGTGATTGTTATTCTTCTCGTATAAGGGGGCGGGCGTTGTGGTTGTGGATGATTTCTTCAAATTAATCGTCAGTAATGGCTTGGTTGTATAGATACCTGTCATTAGTTCATGCTCGAGGAGTTATTGTACTTCTGAGTTGGGATGTTCTTCCAGGTTCCTGATGATTTTTCCAGACAGCTGCAGCAAATGCTTGTCCAGTGGTATCAACTTTGCTTCTTCGTACAGCTTCTCAGGTGGGTTACGGTGTAGTCGAGTGCGGAAATGCGCAGCATCTTTCTTTCAATATGCTTCATCTTCTTCATCGCTGTATTTGTTTTGGAAAAACAATTCTAGCGACCCGAGTATGTTCTCACAAATTAATAAGATCTTTAGGAGCATTCACTTAAATCACGGTCTGGAAAACAGAGCTCTGCTTCGCCATTTCTACCTTCGAGATGAATTGACGCAATGGCGATCGGAGATCAAGGGTTTCGCCGAGTTAAATGATGATCATTTGGAATATGCCATCATCGTAGAACGAAATGGGTCTAGTTCCCTGTTTTTTTCGTAGGTGGAGCTCCAGCTCATCTTCAAATCATTAATGAAAAAGAAGTCAGCAGGAGTCGATGGTAGATATATCCAACGTTGTACTACGACATCTACTATCTGCGAATGCAGTCTATTTTTACAACACTCTTTAACAATCCATTGATTAATGCACATTATCCAGTGCGATGGAAGACAGCCGTCGTACATCCTCTCCCGAGAAAGGGAAAAGACAACTCCAACCCGGCGAATCTCATCAAGCACTTTCATCAAAAATGCGTGCGTTTTGTTTCAATGAAACCCTTTTTCTTTGGATGCAAAATTATGGATCTTTAATTACATATTGTATATGTATTGGACGGTTCTAAGTCTGATATCTATTAAATAAATGCTGGTGTTCCCCAGGGCTCAATTGTGTCCCCGAATCTCTTCCTCATTTTTATAAATTCTCTTTTGTCTGAAACTTCTAATCCACTCGGTTGTTTTGCCGACGACTCTATCCGCAGCTTTACATACTTATTCTAAAATTCACGTCCATCGCCTGCGGAAGCGGAATTGTAACGGTATCATACGATAACCTCTTTAAACTAGGTATTTTTACAGCATTGGTAAATGGGGTGTACAAAATCGTATGGAGTTCAATGTTTCAAAAATTAAAAAAGAGGCTGGGTGCGACCCACACTGATAACTTCCCATTTGTGGTCTTGAAAACTTGTAATAATTACGAAGGTTGGTAGGTACATATTATATACTGAATTATAGATTTCCGTGTTTTTTAATATTATATTATAGAAATTACTTTATTATTTCGGTTCCAAACATTTTAATTGAAAAAAATTTAAAAACGAAATATTCGAATATAAAAGATATGGTTTGGGTATTGATGAAAGGGTACTTACAAAATATATCCGCTCTAAAACTAGATATATGTCAAATATAAACCATTTGTTAGAAATTGTATTATGTATAAAATTAAATATGTAATGGCAAAGTCAATATCATTGCTCGTTCTCAAGATATTCTAGTCGAAAAAGAAATATTACCACTTTTTAGAAGATTTTTTTTATATTTTTGTTAAAACTGTCAATTCGATACTTGTCAAAATTTAACCATATGTTAATAATTGTATTATGTCGATACCTTCCCGTAAGAATGTACGAGTACTAAGCGGCACTTTTTTCGAAAATGACTTTTTGAGGAAATATAATATATGTTAAGGGCCACGTTTTGGCCTGGATTTCGCCAACGAACTTTCTTCGTTTTTTTTCGTTTCCTGAACAATTTTAGAAATGTCGCTTAGTATACATTCTTACGGGAAGGTATCGATGTATAAAACAACATACTTTAGAAGGCACTATCGGTGTTTATTCCCAAGAAATTCGACTTGAAATACAATTTTAACTAGTTTTCACTAGAATTTTTAATAGTTTTTTTATTTAAAAAAAAAACTAATAATTCAATATTTGTCAACATTTTACCAATTGTACAAAATTATACTATGTATAAAATAAACTAAATTAGAAGTCAATATCACTACAAGTTCTCGAGAAATTTGAGTCGAAAAACAATTTTTACCAATTTTCAATAGAATTTTATATGGTTTTTTATTTTTTGTAAAAAAACTATAAACTGATTTTTTTTGAAATTTTCACCAGTTGTCAAACACATTATTTGTCGTAAAATTAAATTATTTTGAATTTAAAATCGTTTTCCGTTCTTAGAATATCTGGATATATGGTTTATTTGAAATCCATAGCATTATTTTTTCGTGAGATATTTGAAACTAACCAAAATTTTTACTTTTTTTATAAACCGTTATAGTGAAAAAACTACTCACTGAATTTTAATAAACGCCCTTTCAGCCTCTTTCGAAGTTATTAGATATCTATTAAACAAAATTTATTTGAAGTCGATATCTTTACTCGTTCTTGAGATATCGACGACGAAAAATGGTACGAGAACGTACGGACGTACGAACGTACGTACACACACAAACACAGACATCTCTCTAAAAATGATTGATATAGCCTCTAGGGACCTTGAAACGTCGAGAAATGTCAAAAATTCCAATTTGACAAATCGAACCGATTACACACTCAAAAAATTTCGTGTGTAAGTATTACTAATTCATGCGTACATTCTACGAATTTTATTCGTGGTTTTCAGCCACGAATAGTATTCGTAGAATGGAGGTTTATTAGTACATATTACTAATATTTTATTAGTATTCGTAGAAAATCAAACGTATATTGTACGAATACTATTGGTACAATGTACGAATATTATTCTAATATTTACCAATGCCATTCGTATATTGTACGAATACCATTAGTACAATGTACGAATTTTTACCAATGCCATTCGTATATTGTACGAATATCATTGTAATATTTACTAATGCCCTTGTAATTCATTCGTAAATTATACAGCTCCATTTGTATATTGTACGAATATTATTGTAGAATTTACTACCATTAAATATGTTCTCTGAAATTTCCTTAAATACCTATTGTAAGAAATAATAACAAAAGATATAGATATAGTTAAAAATAGTTTTTTAATTCATTTTATTGTCATATATATAAATAAATTTAAAAATTAAATAATTCATTAAAAATATAATTAAAAATCAATTGAATATTTAAAAACTCCTCATTTTATGTACTAAGGGCCACTGAAAATAAAATATTGAAAACTTCGGAAAAAAATTGTACTTACATTGAACTTCTTTTAGGAATAAAATTCCCACATGTATGTATGCTCTGCTGCTTCTAGATGCTGTATATTAAATATAAAATAAGCTTTAAAGCATATGTATGTACATATGTCTAGGTACTTACCTCATCTTTTCGAAAAAAGCAGATGTTAGTCTGATCCACCACTGCAGCACTTTATAAATAATATCACGTTTGAACGTGTTGACTGATGGAATACATTTAATTTTTATAGCTGAACACATATTAATTTTTTTACTCATGATTAGTAAATAATACTAATGCACTTCATGAAAATACGAAGTTATTAGTACATTCTACGCATAATGCGTACGGTCAACCTACGAATGAATTCTGTCTACTAATATTAGTTTTACTTAGTAAATAGTATGAATTTATTAGTAAATACTACGAATGCAAAAGGTTAAAGTACGAAGTCATTCGTACGAGAAATTAACGAATGTTATTAGTTATATGTACACAATAATTCGTACAATGTACTCAAACAATTTGTTTACTTCTTGTTTACGAATGAAATTAGTATATTAAACGAATAGATTCGTAGATAGTACGACAGTTATTAGTAAAATTTTACGAATGCATTCGTAGATATACCACTGTACAAATACTTCGTACATCTTACGAATATTCGTACAATGCACGAATATTTTCTTTACGAATATCATTCGTAGCCATTTTACTAATAAATTTTTTGAGTGCAATAACTCCCTATGGGAAGTTATAATATCTATCTATTATCTATATTGTCGTTGAAGCGAAATGTACCCCTAATGCCATTGCCCTTGAAAGGCATTGGAGAAATCGACAAGTTGCCATACTCATTATGTGTGGCAACTTTTCTTTATTTATTGGATAAAATACAGAATTACATTACAACAGATATGAAACAGAACTATCATGGAATCATTCCCATATCTTAAACACCATTGGAATGTTTCATATACCGTAAACCGGGGTTACTTTGCACCGTTTTTTTCACTATTTTTAGAAAACCTCTTAAAAATGGTAGACACAATTTTTTTTTTTTTTTTTTTTGTTACTTCATTAATAAGATATGAAGTAATGCATTTATGCTATAAAAACTATTTAAATAATAGTAAGAATATTTATTTTTTTTAGTTGAAAAGTGGAGCAAAGTTGTCCAAGAGAGGGGGTTACTTTGCTCCGTTCTACATTTTCTATCATTGTGTCTTTATTTGAAGTGCTGGCGCAATAATATTCATACTGTTTTTTAACAATGCTCCAAAGATAATTTCTGTGAAAAAAATAACTGAAAACAAAACATACTTTTCTTTTTACAAGAAAAAAACAAAACTGCAAATATTTCTCTTAAAAAAACGAGTATTTTAGAGTTATTAATAAAGAAAATAAGAGTTTTTATTATGTAATTCAGTAGGTAAATGTGTAGCGATAAATTAAAAAAAACATAAAAAGTATTTCAATTCATAAAAAAAAAACAAAAAACTTAATAACAAGAATAAATAACAGAACATAAAATGTATTTCAATTCATAAAAAAAAACAAAAAACTTAGGTAATAACAAGAAGGCAACGACTAACATTTAGTCAAATATAGATTTAAGTTCTGGAACTTGGAATGTACCTCTCTTAGAAATTTGTTTTGGTGGCATAATAGAACCTAAAACATCTGACCATGAATAGTTTAGCTCATCTCTTACTGTTGGCCATTTTCATAACTTCAATGACTTCTGCATTGAGTTAATTTTCACGCTATTGTCATCAAATGAGACAATTTCTCCTGGATACAATTGTCCTTCATATGAAAACACGACAAACTGTCCCACTTCTCGAACGACTTCATTGAAACACATATCGTGTTGCGATGTTTTACCTTCCAAAAAATTTACGAATTGGTTTTCCCTGATTTCTTCGTTTTCCAGTTCATTGAAGTTGAAATCATCCGAAGAGCTGTCATCAAAAACCATATCCGTCCCCTGTCCAAGGTGAGAAGAATTGGGCACATCATCATCATATTCTGTTGTTTGGCGAGAAGTACTTGGCTGATCCTGTCTGTATCCAATGGAAGTCGTATCGTTTGCTGAATTTTCTTCATCAGCCATTATCTCCTGGTCACAGACACTTTTCCCAGCTGGAATATTCATTTGTTTGCGTCTTTTTACAACAATATTAGTAGCTTCTTGCCTTTTTCCATGTAATGCTTTAAGGAACTCAAACTGCACCGAATTTTCATCACAGGACTTTCTTGGAATGCGACTAAGTACTTCTTCCACGTTTACCGGATATATTCCGCACTTCCGTAATCCAGATATTAAGTTGGCTGAAGCGTTTGGAATAATTAGTTCCATCATCGTTTTTAGTAGTGGTGGGAAATCTTCTTTCTGTATATTGGTATGTTGAATACCTTTTGGACTCTCCTTCCAGATCGACAACACCTTTCGCCAGGCTATTTTTAGGGGCCGGAAAAATGCCACGTCAAGCGGCTGCGTTAGATGGGTGCTGTTGGGTGGCAGGCAAATAAGTGTCACTTCGTTTGCGCGACACAGTTGAAGAGCGTGTACAGTTATATGTGAAGGAAGGTTGTCACAAATAATCACTTTTTTTCCTTCAAGCCTTCTAAGTCTAGGAATCATTTGACACTCGAGCCAGTCTGTAAATATGTTTGCATCGAACCATCCAGACACACTTACGTTATATCGACAGCCTGTGGGACCATTTTCCGTCCACGTTGTCCACATTTTCGTAGCCCGATATCTACACAACATAAGGCGGCATAAGCTCCCCAGCAGCGTTACCGCAAAACATCACAGACACTGATGTCTTGGAAGCATTTCTAATTATTTCTGGATATACTTGCTTCTTTTTTTAACGAGAACTTTTTTTTTTTCCAGGGTCATCAGTTAAGTTCGTTTCATCAAAGGTCCAAATGTTTGTAGGGGGGACGTCTTTAAGCTCTTGTGCTATGTTTTCGAAGAAACTCCTGAGCATAGGTTCATCTATTGCCGCTCTTGTGGGTTTAACATTTTCTGCAAAACGTACCGAAATGCCTGGGTGTCTTGCTATGAAACCATTTATCCAGTCAATGCCCGGGAGGTTATTTTGAAATACTTTTACATGTCTTCCACATCGACTTAAGTAGTTTTTGATTATATGTCGCAATTCTCCGATATTAATCGGAAATCCGAACTCGCCCAAGGAAATCAAGCATTCGACAAAACTTTGTTCTTCTTCTGCAGTAAAAACATTGGGCCGTCCTGGTTTTTTTAAATGCATTCCCTTCAATTTGTAAATGATGGTTCTTCTTGGTATTTTATACTTTTTTTCAGCCTGTCTTTGTGAAATTATGCCCCTCCTTATCCTTATCTCATCCAAGCAATTTTGTAGGGTCTCTGCTGTATAATCGGCATAACGTCTTGCACTTGCCACCAATTTCCTGGTATATTTTCTGGGCATTTCTGTGAAAAGTAGATTCGTATACGATCATTGCGTTAGTTACAACTAAAAACAATATATTGGTACCTAGATACAGAAACATATTTCGGGGTAACTTTGCTCCGGAGCAAAGTAACCCCAAACCAACTTTCGGGGTTACTTTGCTCCAGTGCAAAGTTACCCCAAAATTAAGAAAATAGATATGTTTTCACAAAAAAAAAAATATTATTATGTTTTGGGACCAAGAAGGTTAACTTTGTATAAAATTAAAAGAATAAAAGACACTTAAACGGTAACATAAATACTTACTTTTTATATTTGGATACACACAACACACACTTTAAAACTTCAAATTTTCTACCTGCAAAAAAACACACAATTAGGTCGTTCCTCTTCGGACTACTATGGTATTGGTTGACTGAAAATTAAACGTAGATATGCAGCTGCACATGATTTCGCACACACATAAACATTATATTATGTTACAGTTAGATCGGTGAGCAAAACTCAACGAATATTAAACTCTTTATGACAATGGCGCAAAGTTACACCCGCTAGCGCAAAGTAACCCCGGTTTACGGTACTCGTATCTTTCCTTGTTTTATCGATCGTTCACAAGTAATGCTCACTCGTAGTAGCAAGTTGCATTCTTCTCATCAATCAATTCACCCGTGATACCGATATTTCTAGGAATGCTCATCAGTTCAATCACGAGTCTAATTTTAGACGTACTCGTGTCGTCGAATAGAGAGATTCGTTTTTTTGTGGCACACCACGATTATTGAATATTGAATATATTTGATTTTAAAACTCAATAGAAGACATATTGAATTTCAATACCGTTTTGTACTAAAAAAACATGTTCATATTATTAAATAGTAACACAAATAAGTATTAGTATTTAAACGAAAAAAATAAAATTCATCACTTCTTGTATTGGTTTTAAATGCATTTATACCTATTAGAATTTAATAGGTACGCTGGATATTAAAAACATATATTTTTTCATTTAATTTGAATATTTTTTTACTCGTTTTAAGCCCAAAGAGAGTTTAAATGTAATACAAGATTATTAAATCTTAATACTATTTAAGGTTTCATTGGATTACTTTTGAACCCACATAGTATTGAAAACTAACATATTTATTAAATTTCAATACTATTTATAAGATTTGATTGAATTACTTTTGAACCCACATAGTATTGAAAATTAATAGCAAATACTCAGCTCCCGCCGTCACTAACGCCCTTCGAGAAGAATCCTTTAGCGTACTCATCCAAAATGTATGCCGCCGTGCTTGTTTTTATAAGTGCTTTTAATCCCTGTAAAATTAGGAAAATTTTATTTATATAGGTATATTAAATTTACTATTGAAAAAGTTACTTACTTCTTTGTATTAAAAAAGAGAGCTCCCAATTGCTGCTTCTTGTTTTTCAAATTTTCACTTATTTGATTAGGAGGCTCTCCATCAGCAGTGTCAAGAACCACAAGAAAGCAGGCACAGTCTGAATACTGCCGCACTATATCGCACAAGGAATCCACTGGAATCAGCACACGCACCGTCTCGATCTTTCAAAGTAAATCCGTTCACCAGTTCTTCGTTTTCCAAGACTAAAACAAAAACAAATTTTAAATAAATTAGCACGGCTTGCACTCTCCAGGAAATAAATATATGGCACTTAAACTTGCTATTTATTACTTACTTGAAAGAAGGATATCTTCATTTGAAACAATTAAGGACTCAGATGATTCATGCGTCTGATTTTTAAATGATTGTATTTTTGTCCACGTTTTTCACTTTAATGTAAATCCCAACTAAATTTTCCATTAGGAATTTCATGTTGCGAACCGACACCGCCGAAGTGTTAAAACAAACTAACGGAGTTTTCTTTCGACAAAATTATACTCAATATTAAAAATCAATACCTACATATGTATTAAAATCTAATATTAATGTGTTCAAAATTAATACCTCGATATTCAATTCAAGTACGAGTTAAAAAGTATTTCTTGAGCATTGAGTTTCGGTCTAAATACAAAATTTATTGAATTTTAATACAATCAAATATTAAATTTCAATACATTATTTTATTATGGTCACTTTTAACCAGATATTCTACTAAAATCAAATAATAAATTATTGAAATACCTATAAGTTTTCAATAATAATGGTAATAGATTATAATGTAGAAATATTAGATATATTTTAAAATTTAAAGATTAAATTTTAGTGGAAAAGTAATAAAAAAAAATTTTAGTGGTATTATATACTGAGTTTTAATACCAAATTATTACAAAACATGTTTAATAAAGTTGGAATATTAAAGACAAATTATTCATGTATAGGTATTGCATACGGCTGTTATACGAATTTTTAACCATGCACGGTTTTCCCTTGCCATTTCAATATCAAAATAATTAAATATTGCCTACTTAAGGAATAAAACCAACTCTATTAACGCAGGCGTCTAGTTGCGAGACTTTGCTAAACTTTTTCATTATTTTAAACATGTTAAGCAACTGTTGTAACTATTGGGGTTCCACAACGTAACGTAAACCAATTTACGTTGCAAATATTGAAAACCAGCTTCCAAACAAATAATAAATTGTTCGCTGAAAAAAACAGGTATAGGTACACTTTATAAAATATTTAAAATTGTGTTTGTTAAGATGTTATTTACCTTATTCTAGACGGAGAAGAAGTACGTATGTAGGTATGTATCGTTAATTCTCAAATTAAAAACTCAACTTAATTCTTCAATGTTGGAAATTCTATTAGAAATAGCCATGGTCGAAAATATGTACCAGAAATGACCCATTTTAAGCCATAATGCAACCATAATTTACCGGGCATAAGGCGTTTTTCTTTTTTTTCTTAGTTCAGAATATAGCTCAGAACAGAGTCAGAGCATGTTTAGTTTGATCTGAGCGCTCTGAATTGTTTTTGAAACACATCGGTCACCTGTCACTTTTTTATTTTTTAATTTCCAGCTGTCAAAAATGCTTGTGATAAGCATTTATGTAACTGTGTGCTCAGAGTGAGTTCATAGAGCACACTCTGAACACGCTCAGAAAGAAAAAGAAACACATATTCGAAGCTCTGAACACTTTGAACTAAAAATGAAACATAATTAATTATTTGACAATTCCGGCTCTACTCAAAACTAAACAAGAAAAGCGCATATAATATGCATTTTGATTCTCTTGGGTAAATCTTTAGTGACATTTGGCTCCCTGCAAGTTATTTAGTTAACTTCACTCAAACTTATCTACTAATATTTTTGTTCCGAAAGAATGCATTGGGTTAAAAAATTACAATTAGTTTCAATAGGTATGTCATTAGGTAGTTCTAATTTTTTACAAATATCTTAAGGTGCAAAAGAACAGTTTTATCCCAAACGACAAACCTACATACCTATGTATGTATGTACATGTACATACCTAATCCGATCTTATATACAAAAAGAATTAAATTTTTCCAATTAACTGCACTAGCACCATCTTTTTCTTCGATGCATTTAATGGTTGCAATCAAATCAAATTATCTCATATGGGCTTACAAAATTGAGCGAATCAAAATTGTTACGGTTCCAAAATAGACAACCTGCCGCACCCAATTACCATAAACCAGGTAGGTAGATTGCCCCTACCCACAGCCAGATAGATAGGTATCCGCAACACTAAGAGACGGGCTCTTTAGGAAAGTCACAACCAATTTTTATTATTGTTTTGATCATGCTCATTATACGTAGCGTTGAAATTTCTCCGCCTACAGCTGACACGCTCGCTTGTTTCAGATTGGCCATTCAACCATAAGCAAATTAACTCCGCCCGGTTGCCTCCACACACATATGCGCTGCAAAATATATAAAAAAAACCAATACAAGTACAAGATATAACAAAAAGTTATCTCCCGATCTACCTAACGACTCGCGAAGATCCCAACGGGACCTGCGAGACACAGAACATGGTGAATCTCATAGATACAGCCCGCCATAGCCACGGGTAGATTTACTTCATTTTCTTCTTCGGCGATCCGTTTGTTTTGGCTTGGCTCATCCGTGCGATCGTCGCGTCGGTCGATCTCTGGATGATAGTGTGGGTGCTCCAACACATGCCGGTTTTTTTTTTTTTCGTGTAACACTATGGTTATGGAAGGGAGGCGGACCAGCCCTCCTAAGTTAGATGGTAATTTTTTGTTTTGTTAGTCTTTACATGCCAAGATTAGCATCTCTGTTGGCTTGGCTGCCACTTCAGTATTTGGATACCCATTCGATCGGAAGCCAGTTTCTCGATGCTGCATTGGTGATTTATTTGATTTGACATTAGTGCGCTGTTTTGCAGTATTCGATCGGCTTCAGTACATTTAACGTCAGAGATACTAAATCCAAAGGCTAGGCTAGTCGTTGCCTTTTTTATTATCGGATCGCGCATCCTAAACAGACGCGCCTTTTCGAACGTGATCATGATCACCAATCATCAGTT
Source organism: Chrysotoxum bicinctum (assembly GCA_911387755.1). Classification (NCBI taxonomy): domain Eukaryota; kingdom Metazoa; phylum Arthropoda; class Insecta; order Diptera; family Syrphidae; genus Chrysotoxum; species Chrysotoxum bicinctum. The sequence goes on from OU426988.1 coordinate 188,406,373, forward strand.
ACGGTTTGTTAGAGACTCAGTGAACTGGTGCGCGCAGAAATAAATAAATATTCAATTTACGGACAACTTACTCTATCATATTATTGCTATATAAAAAATAAATCTGTTAATAATACATAAAATAAAACCATTTATTTGCAATTTTATAAAAAAAAAAAAAACAAAATTCGAAACACATTTGAAAACAATAGAATTTGCACAGTCCATGAGAATTCAAATTAGGTGTGAAGTGAGCACGCGATCTTAACTGCCTGTACTTTTTCCTACCTATCAACATTATAAATATCTACCTATCTATAGTTATAGATGATGCAAGTGTTAATTTAATTTAAATTAGTGAATAGGCTGAATTCAAGTGTAAAAATAAATAAATAAATAAAAATTGTAGACACGATCTTATTTATGAAAAAAAAAATATCATCGTATCACAGAAACAGAAGATACATATTGTGATCGACGATTTGGATTACAATTTTGATCAACAGACGAACAGATTTTTCTTTGTGAAACTTTATTCAAACGAATAATGGATCCAGGTTTGTACTACATTGTATTCTTCAGAAATGTTTGTACCTATTTGAAATTGCTTCCCCTCGTGTGATTTATGTCAAATGTTGGCATGTTCTTAGGTACCTTCATGTGTAAACGTTTTATAATTTTATTTTATTGTGACGTTTAAATATTAAACAAGTTATTTTAGTTTTGAAACTTTCTACAGTCAGAAATTGAGTAAGCCAATAACACCTATATCTATTAAAAAAGATGGTTTAGTGGAGGTTTATCGTTAAGTCCTGGACTAAGTGCGAAATTTCTTTAATAAAACAAATTTTCTGTTAAGTGACGTTTACTAACTATGATTAAGTTAAACCACCGAAGTAGGAGGTTAAGCGTAGGAATAAAAAATAGAAATTTCAAATTCGTTTTTTTTTGTCAGAAAATTAAACAAAAGTAAGAAGTTTCTAAATTAATTTTGAAAAGAAATAGTATAATTATAAAAATGGCACAAAGTTTTAACGATTTCTTGAACCGTTTGGATTTGCTGGAGAATCCTAATTTTTCTATAAGAAGACCAAAAATCTATAAACCCCGATATGACCCAATAAAAGAGCTAAGCGAAGAGGAATTCCGAAAGAAATATAGGATTTCCATGTTCCATGTTCATAATTGATTTTTCAATATAATTTACAAAAGAAACAGCAATAAACATACGCAATTAGACACAAGCAATTGACAATCAATTTAGGCAGCCACAGAATAAAAAAATGAGATAGCCTACTTGTTGTAGTAGATTTTTTCAAAGGATTTTTGATAAACTTTATTAGCTATTCCGCGAACATTTCGTTTTTATTAATGTAAATATTTAAGCCAGGACTTAACTCCTATTCCATGGTTTAGTTAAACCGTGGAATATAGGTGGAATAAGCGTTTTTTTATTAATATGGCTGTCAAAGTATTGTTTTTTTTTTCCGAATAATGACAGCATAAGGCTGAAATACACAGCGGATAAATGAACACTTTTTTTTGTGTCTTAGGCTGAAAGAACATCGGTTCTGTCAAATGGTTTTTGATTAATAATAGGTTCGTTCGTTCAACTTTACTCAGGGTTAACCCAGGTTTTCTTGACAACCCTGAGAGTTATTAAAAAAATGAGGTTTTCGGTTTTCAGAAAACAAGGGCTCTCAATTGCTTTGTTGAAAACTAAATAATTCTCGACTCTGATAAAACTTTAAATTTATTGTTATTTAGTTTTAAAAATTAACAAAAACAATTTTGCGCTGTAACTAAATATTTCACCTGATGAGGAGAATGATTACAACAAACATTTCATTGCAAACATTAACAATAACATGCAACATGCGAATCAACAAACGACAACAAGAGAAATAGATATAAAATCCGTTGTGACTTCTGACAGTTTAGTCGTTACCTGAAATCGCCACAGCAAAATACCTAGATCTACTTTAGGGCGAGTTCAGGTCGACTTTAGGTCTCGAAAAACACAGAATTTACTCACCAGGGTGAGTTCAAGTTTTTCAAAAAATTATTTAGGTGATTGGTGACTTCAGGGCTCAATGAACAAACCTAATCTAAGAAAACATTTTTATTGCCAACTCAAACATAAGCCATCATTTTACTTTCCTCTTTCGTTTGGTCTGTGTTGGGAAAAATAAAACGAAATTCTGAAATTTTTCAACAAGCATTTTGGAATAATTAAAATGTCCGTGGAGATATAGCAACAACAATGAAATTTTGTTTCTGAAAAAACAAAGTTCCTTCTATCAACAAAAAACGTCTTTCGCCTTTGGATTTTTGTTTTTATTTATGCAAAATTGACAATGGAGTGGCGCTGGTTTGAATTATAATTATTGGACAAGCAATGTATTTTTGACACATACGAGCGGTTGTGGAAAATACATTGCCTTGCTTACGTACCTACATCAAAACAAAAACATGTGTTTTGCTTCGCCTCATTTGAAGTGCATTAACTCATAAGAATCGACGTATTGTTTTTTTCGTAACACAGAAAAACCTTTTGAATGATCCGGTGTGTTTTGAGCCTTATGATTATGATTATTTCATCTCACCAGAAAATAACAAAAAAACATATTTTTGTTTCGATGTCCTACATTGTTGAAAATACCGAATGGACAAATTTATTATGTTTCAAACCCGGATCGTTGTCGATGTTTTAATTCTTTATTATGCAACGAGAGAACACATTGCATAAGTCCAAGCAAAGACAAAACCGAAAAAAAGATTTTGATATTTTTTTTTTGAGAATTTTGTTTTTTTTTTTTCAAACACACACCAATCGAAACACGCAAGTGAAATTATTTTTGTGTTCTATTGGGTTACTGCTGATTATGTCATGAAATTAAAAATGTTTTCTGGCTTTATAAATCAAAAATATTTCGACTGATCCAGTGGTTTTCAGTCTTATTTAAGAAACGTTGTTGAAGAATCAAAATTATATACGTAGATGGTAGATAAAAGAAAAATATAAACAGATCAAAAATATGAACATCAATTATTGAACAAAATCAAATTCATTTCACAGTTGAATATGTTCCGAGGAACTTGTGGATATTGTGTAAGAAAAAATCGTCTGCATCCTAACCTTGACTTGTATGTTAGAATAACTTTTCGTCTGAATGCGTATCCTCTACAAAACATACCTGTAACCCCTAAGGTCATGTTACAATTTTTATGACATACACGTCAAAAATGACAAAATTTAATGCTCGTATAAAAGAATCTGCACAAATTAATCGATCAGAACAAATTTTTCTTTCAAATGCATGATCAAAATTTTGAAGCATGATTCTCGTTTCGGGAAAAAAGGTTTTCAATTACAACTTATTCAGTTGCTTTGGCTTTGTCAAATTTGATTTTATTTTTTATGTTTTCCCTGTTATTTTTCACGAACATAATTGAATTTCCGTCGGTAGGTTTTTGTTAAAAAATTTTGAGTGCATCGCTCCTAAATATCACCTCTGCTAAAAAGATCTCCCTGAGTTTTAAATAATATTGCATTGTTATTGGGACGATGTGAAAAAGTGATAAGTAGATACAATAAAAAAAGATATTTTGTTGTAAAATTTTTGAACGTGAGAAAAATGCAAAACACAGCAAAAAGTCAAATCCTATTTCTGTTAAATTTGTTTTTCGCCAAAAACCAAGAGAAACGTATTTTATTGAATCAGTTAGTACATCACAGGTACGAAGTTTGATCAAAATAGTTAAAGTAGTTTCAAAAATATTTGAAGAAAATAAGTTTTATGTCAAAAATGAGTAAAAATAAAAATTAAAAAAATGCCTTCTACCGTATTTGAAGCAAATAAGCCATTGCACATGAAAACTGAGACAAATCGAAATTTTTAGGCCCAACGGAGTTTGTTAACACAATTTTTCTTCAGAGATTTTATAAAAAAGTGTGCTATTGTGTGTAATAAGTCAATCATTCCATCTGTTAAGAGTCTTGCTTCATGTAAAGGGTTGGACATCTAGTGGTTTCTTTTTAAATCGCAGGTTATTTTGACACTGACAGCTGTTTCCCGGTCGAAATCTTGACACAAAGTCAGTATTATACCTCCGCGGAACGAAATTAGTCGCTTCAGTCTTGAACAACGTTAGGAAATATTGAAAACTTATTTCCAAAGTGAGTACTGCATGGCCCAAACAGTGCGATTTTTGAAAAGAAGTTTTGGCCGAAATTAAGAACCCACCGCGCCTGCTGTAGGCAAGTTTGTGCAAAAAGTTCGTAAGACTGTTATACTAGTGGACAAAGGACAACACTCATGGCCTATAGTGTGAGACTCAATACACGAACATCAACTCGCCATCGATTTCAACAAGGTCCAGTTGACTCAGCAGGGACAGCCACGACGTTGTGTTGTTTTTTTTTTTAATTTAATTGCATTTTTAAAAAGAAACTAGTATTTGGCCCACCCTTTACAGTAGGCATATAGACGTAGACATCAATGGGCAGGATTACGAAAATGACTTTCTTAGACTTTTCAAAATAGCAATACTTGCCATACAGTGAAAGTAAAAATGCAAAACTTCAAAAAATTCCGACGAAGCAAAATTTTGGTTTAAGGCTTTGGCCAAATTCCTGAACGCAAGAATCGCAAGACAGAGCATATGCAATGCAGATTACAAGAAAAGCAGGATATGCCAATTCAAGGGAACATAATATTAACTTTTGCACAAGGGAATATTATATTCATTTTATTTTGGGACACTTTGCTTAGCAGAAATTTTTATATTTGGGTTTCTGATCTGTTTGCTTAGCATTGTTTACGCAGGATATGCGTTTAGGTATTTGTACTTTGTAGTGATGCCTTAGAACATTTTGTGAGAAAAAAGGTAAGATTTTTTTAGAATATTCTAAAGACGTATCAACAAATCTGTATACAAACACACCTTTTTCGGAATTTGTTCGAATTCTAAGGCTAATCCAAAGGGGCTTATAATATTATATTAAATGGGCCAAAATTTGTGTGTTTAAGACAAATATAATGTAATTAAGATACAATTTAGTTATTTACGAATGTTAAAACATTTTACTAAGTTTATGGGGCTAACTTTTTTTTTTTTAATAAACTACCGCTGAATAGATCCAAATGACCTAAAAAAAACAAACACACCTTTTTGACATTTGTAAATTTTCGTGTCAATTTAGGGAAATATTAAAAACAAGAATTCGATGATTTTGACTAATGAATTGTCAGAGAAAGTATGATGATAAAACCGATTAAAATTTGCATTGTCGTCTTCTTAAGTAACACGCCTTAATTGTCCTAACATTGTACTCATTATACTAGATTTTGTTTTAATAAAGAGCAAAAAGTTCAAAGAATATTTTCTCTACACTTTCTGTTGAGCATTTTTCATTTAAGGCAATTCATTTACCAAGTTTACTTTTCATAGATAATAGTCGATTTATTCAATTTATACACCATTTTTCTACAATTTAAAAAATAGCCTGATAGAGTCAGTTCTTGATTTCATGAATCAGCAGACATGAAACGCTTGATCTAGATTGCAATCTTATCAGTGACGTGGAAACTTTTTTTTAAATAAAAATGAAGATACGTATTTACAAGTTTAAGCCCCATTTGAAGGGAAGGAGTCTAATCAATTGGTTGATCCCGTGAAATATATGGCTAAAATTCTAACTTATAAACTGGGTGGCAGCACACCCAAGATGCTGTTTCATTTAAACCAACTATCAATAAAAAAAAGGTATTGTAAGTCGTAGATTCATAATTTTGCAATATTTGAATTTTTGATCATATTACTTGTTGTTATCTTCATTTTCAAATGAACGCACCCCGAGGATTATGGGATAATAAGTTTTGTTCTTTCGTTGTTTATAAGGAGGGTCTTTATGGGATATGTTTAAAATTGTTAACCAAATGTTTTGTGATGCAGTTGTTCCTTGCGCCTTTGCTATTCCATACCTTCCCGATTCGGATAAGCTGATTTTACTTCTGCCTAAAGGTTGGAACACCATGGAAACTTAACAAAATATTTCGATAGGTATATTTTTTCAGTAAAAAGTTTGAAAAGAATGTTTCTAAAAATTTCGGAGAAACAAACACAGGCCTACAGAGTTTTGAAGGATATTAAATTTTCTCTTATGATGGAATAGAACGTACACCTGGCAATCGAATTCCAGCACATGTAAAACAAAACAAACATTTTGTTTAATGGTACTGCATCATACGAGGAAGTGATAAATCCTTAAAGAGTATAGTAACCGTTCTTCAGAAGATGCCTGAACGAAGAAGAGGTATTTATTATTAATAAAAAATGCTTACAAAGTAAGATATATGTACATCTTGTAAAATATTGCAAGCCTTCAATATGATGTAGGATTACAAAGTTTAGTTTCATGAATGTTGATTTTTTTTAAGGTGGAATCGATTTCTAACCTTCTCTGTACATGTCCTGCTTTATCCCAAAGACGTAGACTCCATATGGGAGATTTCTATTGCAATGATATTTGTTATCTGGCAAATATAGATATAAAAATTGACTTTGGTAGATATCACAATGGGGCAACTCATGATCTAAGTGTGTTGGATCTCCTGATCAGAGTTACGTCAACCTAACCTTACCATTTCTATTTACAGAATGGGACGAACAAATGTTATGAAAGGCTGTTTTGTAACAAAGGGATCAGAAAATTGCCTTGATTCTCTCTTTAACCAACCAAGAATTGAATTGGCTCTATTAGTTACGGAGTTTATGTGTTGTATGAAGTTAAGCTAAGCTTTTCGTCAAAGAAAGACATATCGCTAATACCTGGTAATGATAAACTAGAGCTGTGTAAATCGAAACGAAAATGATCCGATCATTTCAATCGATCGATCATTCGATCATTTTCATTTCACTGTTCTGTTTCGATTTTAATTTCGATTTCGATGATAAGATTGACTTGTGGCTTTGATAGTTCTCACAAAATACAATATTCAAAAATAAATTAAAAAGTGTCAAACAATTCAAGAAAAGGAGATTTCATTTGTTAATCCGAAAAAGAGCAATTTTAGGGCTTTCGGCTGACATTTCGTACGAAATATACTTTGTACTTTGTACGTGATAACTGAATTCGTCCTCTATTCGTCAAGTCATAAACTGTCAAAATCCATCAAAGGATGGCTACGATATCGATGGATTAAAAAGGCTATAAATTTCCAAAAAAGGCATTTTATTTTTTGCTCCGGAAAAGAGCAATTTTAGGGCTTTCGGCTCATATTTTATACGAAATATACTTTGTACGTCATAACTGAATTCGTCCTCTATTCGTCAAGTCATGAACTGTCAAATTCCATCAAAGGATGGCTACGATGTCGATGGATTAAGAAATGTCCAAGAATCCACATTAAACAAACCGGATCCTGATACATCAAAAAAAAAAAAAAAATCAGTTCAACCCAACAATTGTTTTTTCGGCCTACAACATCAACAACCAACCCGATCAATCATGTTTTTCAATGCCGAGTTCAACCCAGAAATTCCAGTCCACCATCCGTTTGGCATTCATAATCCACATTGATTGAATCAGAACAAATGGAATCGAGTAAATCATGGTTAATCGAGTTAACTGATATCGAAAACCGAGACTCATTGAAATGATTGAGATTGAAATAGAAAATCGAGAATCCAGAATCGGGAATCATCTAAATAATTGAGATCGATTAAAATGATTGATTTCGATCATCAATACTTTTCGATGATCGGATCAAAAAAATCGAATCGATCCTGATGGACACAGCTCTTTGATAAACCGTTAAATAAATAATTTAAAACGAATTGCAATTCTTCACAACTTCGAGAATTTGAAATAATTTTGAAGATTGATACATCGCCTGCATTAATGAGACATTTTCAATGACTATAACATTGTTGGTAAGTCATTTATGAATAAAATAAAAAGTAAAGGACCTAATTGGCTGCCTTGTGGTATTCCAGAGTTAACGCTTAAAGTTTTGGAGGTATGTTCATTGAAAAGTACCCAGTATGATCTTTTACAGAAATAGAGTATTGAAGCCATACAACAAAACGGTCGCTAAATCTAGCTTTCTCGGTTTTAACATATCTATAATTGCTAAACTTTCTCTTTCTTGCCTTTTTATACAATGAAATTATAAAAGCATTTTTTCATAAGGATAGAAATTCACCAGAAACCATTGAAAACTTAAAAAGAACGGACAAAATCAACACTAAATGGTTTACACAGTTTTTTAAAAATAGTGGAAGATATATCGTCAGAGCCTGGTATAAGCTTTTGTCAAAGTTAGATATAAACTTCGCAATGTTGAATATTAAAGTTTATATCAGTCAAGTACGAGAAAGATCAAAAAAAGCCAAAGTTATTGCTTTTATCATCAAAATTATTTCAGTTTCACATATCATAGTTTATTTAAATTATTATTAGTCGTTAGTATTATCAATTAAAGGCATTATGAAAGAAGTATGAAAAACTATAGTTGTGCTTTCACATGAGGATCATGAATAGAAATCTCGTTTGGCTTGAGAACATTTGAATAAGGACTAAGTTTTCTTTTACTGTTTATAAATTTCAAAAAGTATTTCGGATTCAATTTAAGATCTGCTTGCACCTTTTGAATATACTTGAAACTTCAAGTCCTATGAAAAATGTCTCCATAATTGTTTAGTTTCATTTTATGTGGGGATAGCTTTTTAGTCAACTATAATATATTTCTTCGAGCTTCCAATCTTTTTACTTCACTATCAAACCAATCTGATGATCTCTGTTTTACCAAGAGGCAAGAGGAACAGAACAAAGAAAACGTTAAAAAAATACTATAGAATTCAACAACCAAACATGCTCCAGTCTATAATTTCGAATATTGTACATTTTTACAGTATCTGAAAAGCGATCATGAAAACCACGAAAAATTAAGCAATGAAATTTTAAGAGAAATAGCTACTGCAATTGCGGTAAAAACTAATTGGAAGAGAACATTCTGGACCCCTTACAAAGTGGATACATTTTAACCCTTTGGCTTACGTTAAAAATTTTTGTCAGTTAATGACATGATTTTTCTATTTGGTATTTAAAAAACTTCGTACTTTCTTGACTCAAGTTTTGTACAGCCATTAAATATCCCTATCATCCGTATACCGTATATATCTTCATACAAATGCATCCGCTAACTTACGTTACGCTTACACCTTGGATACCTTAGGGTGTGTGCGAATAGAAAGAACATACCTACTCGTAAAATATTTACTTTTTTATACATGAAAAAAGCTACTGCTCGCAAATATGTCGTTTTTCATAATTTTAGTATGTAAGTGGCTCCTGCTTAATGGCAATGCACACAAAATGCCATAATATTTTCTTTAAAGAAAAAGACGACGCACGATGACTTTATGTTCTTTTTTGTCGTCGGCGGACATTGCTTACTTTTAATTAAAACGCTACTTCATCACGTCGCGTCACCGCGATGCCAAGTTTACTTGTTCTTCTTGTTAGTTTTTACCTCTCACACATGCTCTTTAACATCAAATGTACACACACATATTTAGGTAAATATGATATATGAATGGAGGACTGATCAGTGATCTTCAGTCAGTGATCATGGATGAGGGCAACAGGTGTCGGTAGCACTTCAGTTAACATTATGTCCGAAGCATAAAGTAATTACAAACAATGGCGGCAACCCGTTGAGGTTTAAATTTTGAATTTAAATTTTTCCGTTTGCTTACATTGCAGGCTTGAAGTGCAGGTGAAGAATCGCTCTGTAAATAAAAGTATTATGTATCTATATAAATGTACTTACTCGATTTATATGGATATTTTTTATAAATTTATTTTTATTTGTTGTTAAAATTTCTTACTTTGACCTATGGTATATGTTCGTAAATGCTTGTTAGTTAACATTGATAAAAACTATACAACTATGCGGCTTTCTATATTGCGTACAACGTGCCTTTATTTTGATTGGATAAAGAGTGAGTCAAGGCAATCTTCTGATTCTTTTATTACTAAGCAACATTTTATATCAAGTTTTAAAAAACCCATTGGCACTGGTTCGATAGCAGTTTTTTTTTCTATTTATTATTTATGTATACCGCGAAAAATATAACTATTACCTAAAAGGCATTCCCAAGGGTTCTTGGTGCACTTAATTAGAATTCCGGTCTCAATCAGACTATAGGTTTTTATATTATATTGTAATCTAGAAGAAAAACATCAATGTTTGTCGCTATACTTGAGGTTATATCACTTCAAGTATTATGCTGAAGTCTTTTTATAGTTATTTGTATTTATTTGTATTTATTGATTTCAAAATTGTACATTCTTGCTAAGCAACTTAATTTAAAGAATAAATACGATTATCCAACTACTATTTCATCACAAAAAGGCTTTATTTAAAATTAAAAAATAAAATAAAATTTAAATTTAAACTTGAATAATAATAACTTTATGATTTGCAGTTGGTTAGTCTTTTCAGGTTGACAGTTATAAAGTACCAAAAGTACCAGAGACCCACTATAGGCACAAAAAATAAAATCAACCTATGAAAAAGTTTGTTAAAAACAACTCCTAAATTATTTTACTTTTTTAGCATTTTAAGCATTGAGACATTGAGTTCAATGTTAAGAAAGTAAGATGTTTCTGTGTCATTCACAACAATAGCCTGAATTTTTTTTAAATTGATTAAATTTCAGAAGGTTCTAAGTAGACCATTCAACAAAACGCACTACATCTTCATTAGTACCTGCGGTTGCTTCTTCAACCGATACTTAAATTAATCTATACATCATATCATCCATACAGGGTTAAAGTTAAATCGTTTTTGAAAAGGGTAACAAAAAGTGGATCTTAAATAGACCCTTGTGGTATGCCAGAATGTGTTGAGAGGAAATCAAAGAGTTGTTTATTTCACAGAACTCTCCGAGTTTTTTTTTCAGTTAGGTACAGGGTGGCGCACCAATTGTGGTACAATAAGAAATTCAAATAACTTTTTTTTTAATCGATGTATTTCATTTATTTTTTTTTTATTGGTTAGAAAATTAAATTTTATTTTAAATAGTTAGTTATTTTTAAAGATTATTGACCGCAAATGACCTCCACGCTGTCCCACGCATATGCGGCACCTGGTCAAAAAATTATTCATTGCGGCCTGAAGAGTTGAAGTTGGGATCGCCTCAATTATTGTCGTTATGGACTGCTTTAGTTCAGTTAAATTCCTGGGCTTCGTTTTATACACCTCTTGCTTGACATAACCCCATAAAAAGAAGTCTGGTGCAGTCAGGTCAGGTGACCTTGGGGGCCAGCGAAGAGTGGAGTTCCTAGAAATTAATTTGTTTGCGAATTTTTTGTTTAGCTCCGCCATAACTGGTCTGGCTATATGTGCAGTTGCTCCATCTTGCTGAAACCAAACGCTGTTGAATGGTATACGTCTTCGGCGCAGTTCTGGGTAAAAAAACTCCTTCAACATCTTTAAATAACGGTCCCCATTGACAGTAACGGTTACACCGTTTTCTTCAAAGAAGTACGGCCCGACAATACACCTTGATGAAACTGCGCACCACACAGTGACTCCTTCTGGGTGCAGTTCCGTCTCATGGAGCATTTCTGGATTAGACTCATTCCATATACGGCAATTTTGCTTGTTTACATTGCCGTTAAGATCAAAATGGGCCTCATCAGACATGAACAAACAATTGATCAATGTGTTGTCTTCTTCGGCCATTGATATCATTTTTTGGCAAAATTCCAGGCAAACAGGCAAATCCTGAGGGTTTAACTTGCTAGTAATTTGGACTTTGTACGGAAACAAGTTTAAATCGTCATGAAGTATCCGTTGTAATGACCGTCTACTAATTCCAATTTGCCCCGATAAGTTTCGGGTCGAAACGCTCGGATTGGCCTGTATTGCAGATGCTACTGCTGCGATTGTATCCTGAACCCGAACATTGGCATCTCGATGGTACGGCCTTCGTGCGATGCTTCCAAATTCGGCAAACATGTTTACAAACCTCATAATGGTCCATCTACTCGGGGGATTACCGCCAAACTCCCGCCTAAATTCCCTTTGGACGGAAATGACGGACTAAAAAGCATGGTACCGTTGCACTATCCAAATTCTTTTCTCCGTATCCCAAGCATCCATTTTTATAAATCTAAATAGTAACCTACAAAATAAAAAAAAAAATAAGCCGATTACTCACACAGAAAAAAAGTTATTACGTTTTATTTTTGTAGCACAATTGGTGTTCCACCCTGTATTACCGAAAGAAAGAGACAGCCCCATTTTCAAAGAAGAAATTGTGATTTAACATTTTTAATAGCAATGTAAAATTCCGCAGAGTCAAAAGCTTAAGAGAAATCGAGATCAGTATCGTTTTATCGCCTTATGCACTTGTATTTTATTGACTGTGTAAAAAGCTCGGTAAGAAGTCAGATTAAGTGGAACTGTTCGTGGTTTCATTATCGTAGCTTATATTTCTGTGTGAGTATAGGAATTTATATGAATAATTTGTTCAGTTCGTTTCCATCGGAAACTTCATCTGTGCATTCCTTCTGTTTTGAGACACTAAGAGATTTGAAATTCTTTTTAATATTGAATTGTGCGTACGGTTTGGCAATTCAACAATCTAATTTTTTTAGTCTTAGCTCACTCCAAAATACTAGACATTTGGATATTTGATATGTAAGTTAAAGTATCTGTTTGGCATGATCGTAGAGCCCCCGTTGTACCAACGTTATAGTTGTTCTTGGAACCTTCTTAAGTTTATTAAAGTCATACGCTTTATTGAGTGTAGGCCAATTCACAATCGAACCATAAGCTAAGAGCGAACGAATCACGGCTGCGATCGTCCACAAAATCGTCGTTCGCTTGCAGGCCCCATTTTCTACCGAAAGTCTTACTACAGGCATAGAAAATTATGCGGGTCTTCTGAAATCTGAACTAGTTCTTTAAAATTTACTTTCCAGTTTAATTTAGGGTCGAAGATAACTTCCAAATATTTCACCCTGAAAGACAGGGCGGAATTTTAGATTCAGTAGTAAAGAGCATTATAGTTAAGTTTTAGCTTGATTAACCCCTAGTTCACAATTTGTGGATGAGTTGCTAAATTTCCTTACCTCCGTGATTTCACAAACAACATGGCTAAACTTTCCTGACACCAATAATATACCTCATCATCCTTGTACGCAACCACCTTGACACAATATCTCTCCAACTTAACCAGCATTTTGTTCATGACTTAAATCTAAAGAAGAGGGGACAGAACACTACCCTAGGGTATTTCTGTACTCACGTGTTTGCTTAAGTTTTCATTATGTAAAGTTAATACACTACACTTTTATTGGAGGACAAGGTAAATTTGTCATTGACTATTGAGCCGTAAACAATGATTGGACTGATTTAGTATCCAAATTCAAAGTGCAATATAAGAACTTTTCCAATCACTTACCTATTGATGTGGAATGGTCAAATGGTATGTCATCAGAGCAAAGGATCCTCGAACTATTTCCTCGATTAAAATGGAAACAGGATGATTTTGTGGATTTATCAACAAAAGTTGAGTAACATCTTTTAAGTTTAAACGCTTTATATGAGGCTGAAGTACATTTCAATCAACTCATTTCTTGTATAAGGAGTTCTTCAACAAGTAAGTACAAGAAGTTCAAAAATAAGTGGTTTGATAATGAGTGTATGAATGCCCGTAGAAAATCATTTGCTCTTCTTAATAGGATGAAAAACTCCAACTTCATCTTTCAAGATCTGAAAAATTGGTATACTGAAGCAGATTCTTTTTATAAAAATGTTTGCTTAGAAAAGAAAACGGAGTTTGAGAACAACAAACTCTAATACTTGGTCAAACAAAAGATACGAAAGAGTTTTGGGACGTGGCCAAAGAAATCAATGCCGCAAACTTTATCAAAGGTAAAGGAGTATCTGCTAAAATTCTTGAGATCATCGACTTCAAGTCAGCGTTTGATCTTGTGAATCGAAACGCACTTTTTTACAAACCCACCCGGATGGGTATATCCACAAAAATCATTCATGTTTTATGGGAGATTCTGCAGATTCGAAAGCAGCTATCTGTGATGGTTCGCACTACTCAGAATGGTTCGAAACAGATACTGGTGTGAAGCAAGGATGTCGGTTAAGCGCTCTTCCGTTCTCATTATTTATCAACGATGTTGTAACGCACGTTCCAGGAGGAATCCGAATTGTTAGAAAAAATGTTAATGTACTCTTATATTCTGATGACCTAGTGCTACTGTCAGAGTCACCCAATTGATGATTTAACGCTTGGTCGAGTATTGCAGTAAATGGGGTCTTGTTATTAACGCGGACAAATAAAAATAATGTTGTTTTCTAAACCTAAACCAACGTAGTTGGAATTGCAACGGCTGCCGATGGAAGACAGCGGATGAGTTCAAGTATCTGGGAGTGAAACTAAATAAAACAATTGATTTCTCCGAACACCTAGATGAGAAAGCCAAATCTTCCCAAAATCTGATAAATCTATCTTGGAAGACCGTCTTCACAAACGAACACATTATGCTCACTGCTAAGTACAAAGTATTTAACGCTGTTATTAAATCTACACTATGTTACGCATCCGATGGCATGGGGAGCTTATGAGAACGATGTGATGTGTCCATCGAAATTTCTTGAAAACGCTGTTTAACTTCCACTAAACACACTAAATTATGCGTTATATTTGGAAACTTTACACAAATACCCTTAAATCGCAGGCGGATTACATTGTTAAGGTACTGCGTCTTCCAAATGACCGTTTGCCAAAAAAAATGAGGAACAAAGGCTGGTGGGTGCTTAACAACTTAACCGCATTATTTAAGCACACGAAACATCTGTAACTATATTGTGCTCATAGTAGAGGCTCGTAATTCAGAAAGCATAATAATATATTCACGACTCAAGCCTAATTTAATGGAAGCAAACTACTTCAACGATTTAATGAGTTACAAAGAGATATCGTTAATATTTAAAGTCAGATGTGAACTCCTGACTCTTAATGGGTGCCCGTACACCAGCATTTATGTTGTGGGTTTCAGACTTGAATCCGTCCAATACAACTTGTATTGAACGGATCGAAAGAACATTTTTAATCCAGAGAATAAGGGATTCGTCGATACCGAAAGCACGCATTTTCGATAAAAGAGCAAGATGCCAGACTTTATCAAATGCCTTTGAAATATCAAGTGCAAAAATCTTACTTTCTCCGAAACAATGTAAAGATTTGTTCCACTTTTCGGTTAGATAAACCATCAAATCACCAGTGGACCTATTGCTACGAAAGCCACACTGCCAGTCATTAAGAAGTTTTCGTTTGCCAAGATATTTCTTAAGCTGATAATTAACCAGTGTTTCCATGACCTTGGAAAGAAGGGACGTTAGTGCGATCGGTCGATAATTTGAGGGAGAAGAAGATTTGCCTTTTTTGGGAATTAGCTGAACAAATTCAGTTTTCCAACCACTCGGAACGAGCCTAGAAGAATAGGATAAATGGAAAAGCTTACTCAGGGGTTTTGCTAGCGTGGAAGAACACCTCTTCAGAATAATAGCGGGGATACCATCCGGACCAGCGGATTTATGTATGTTGAGACCTTTTAGGACTCTTGTCACGGTACGAGTACGAAAAAAGATTTGTCCCATAGAATCTTAACGCGCTCAAGAATCGGGTGGAAACTGCCTCACAAACAAGTTAGCTTTATCAATAGAGCTAACAAAAGGATTGTTACTCTTACTGACAACAAGCCTAGAAACCGAAGAAGAGAAAGAATTCCTCATATTTTTTACAAATGACCAAAAATTCTTACTGCCTTTGGGACATTGCAGTATCTTTTGCCTAGATTGTTGGTCATGTAAAAATTTGGTCCATCGAATATGGGCGTTGCAGGCATTCCTGACTTGTTTGAACCTTTTCCGGTTTTTCTCAGTTGGGTTGGCTCTAAAACAGCTAAAACGGAAGCTCACCTCTTTTTCCTTGATAGACTCTTTGCAGCTCAAATCAATCCATGAATTAGCCTTGGGTCTGATACTTTTAACCCTATTTTCATTCTCAAAAGAATCATTTTTGTTATCTTGTCTGCGTCACTACCGAGGAAACATAGTGACCAGTTAAAAATCCTGAAAAAATTATTTAAACCGTTCCAGTTGGCTTTCTCGTACTGCCATATGGTTCTCCTAGAAGCTCTTTCTTTAACTGGATTTGTTTGACACGAGAAATTTGCAGATATAACACTGTGTTCAGATGTGCCTAGAGGTGTCAACACACTGATTGTGTATTTATCAGGGTCAGAGGTAAGGAACAAGTCAAGAGTATTTTCTGCTGGGCCATTAACGTCCGATATTCGAGTGGGCTCGTTGACAAGCTGAGTAAATTGGTTAAACTCAGCAAAAATCTCAACACACATTCATTCGGGTGCTGTCTGGCCCGAATGAAGAAGCCAAGAGGAATTTTGAACATTGAATTCTCTGAATGGAGTCGGACAGAGCATCAAAATCGTGAGAAGTTGAAACTCTATCCAGATTTGGGCTTCGATAAAGAAAACAAAAGTGAAAGATGTGCTTATAAATGGAAAATTAAAAGGTTCTGACACTTTTGCACCAATTGCTATGTTGTGATTAACATCGCAAGCGATGATGATGAGTTTTACCGTTTCTATTAGGCACCTAAGCCTAAGGTCGGAAGCCAATACTGGAAATCTGCTTTTCCAAACGTCATATGAACGCTCAACTCAATTGCGAGTGCATATCTGCAATTCGTTGAACAAATTCTCATCAGCGTTTTTGACATTTATAAAAGGTATTGCAAGATAACTAGTATTTGAATAGCCTGAGTCGCCAATCATGATAAAGTGACCAAATTTACTTATTGAAATCGTTTTTTCAATCGCGAGAAGTTAAAAAAAACATTGGTCATGTGCATAATTAATTGTTTAACCCTTTGCATAATGGTAAGTGTGTTGAACTGACATGCAGAAGGTCTTGGGTTCGATTCTCAGCCGTTGCAAAAAAGTTTTTTTTTTCATGCCTCTTGTGAGGAATTGACAAATCCTTCGGAATTCCGTTCGGAATCGGCAGAAAATGGTAGTTCCCCTTCATCCGTGGTAAAACCGAATGGTTGAGAGTTGTAAGTCACTAGGTCCACCAAAATTTATTTAATTTATTATAAAAACTGTTTAGCAATAATCAATTGGCCCAAATTAATAAAAGGGCAGCCAAACAACAGTTTAATTTTGGTATATTTAATTAAAAAATTTAACATATTTAAAGACCAACAACAACAAAATCAACTTATTCGGTACAGAAATATGTAAAAGTAAAATGTTAAATTGACTCACCACTTAAAAAGAATCTAGGCTCTCTTAAGTTAAGCATGCCATTTTTTCTAAGTTAACAAAATTTATTATAAAACATTTTACTACCTCAATCTTATTCTTAATTTCCTCAATACCTTGCCTGTTAAAGAATATATGTAATTAAAAAAAAACTCAATGCATATCATATATTTACTCATACACATATGTATGTACCTTAATTCAATTTCAAAAAGAAAAAAAATATTTCGTGCTTCTTTAATTAACACGTTCTTTTATTAATGTTGCATGTAATAAATTAAAATGCATTAATCAACTTTAGCCTTTATTTCATTAAAATAAAAATAAATTAAATAAAGAAAACAAACAATAAAAATTCCTTTTCAAAAAATAGGTATAAATCTTAGTTCTTAAATCTTAAAATAGCTACAAACTTACATTGTGAAACGAGACTTTAGCATCTATCGCCTCTTGGAAAGCAAAAATGCAGTTTATTGATCATTTCAAATCCACACAACGCACAACCTATGGCACATTATATCATTTTAGATACACAACATAACATAGGTTGTCTACATATATTTTTAGTTTTCTGGGATCAGCAAGCACAAATTGAATTTAAATTTGGCATGAAATAGAAAGTTTAATTAATAAACTCAATACAACTGCAAGAGCAAGATAAACATTCCACTTTAGAGCAAGAGCAAGAAAATGAATATAGCAAAATCATTGCATTTTAATTTAAAAGGAAAATAATTTGTATTCTGTATTTGACGACACACCATAGTGGGTCTGTCAGACGCAGATTGATCTGATGTTTGTATTAAGTTCAGATGAATAAACAGCATTTGTATAAATTAATTCGAAAAAAGTGATTTTTTTTTAATATTAAATTTACACTGGAAGGGTGAATTTTTGTTGCCGAGTAATTGAATTCAAAGAACTTTAACCCACCAGTTATTGATTAAAATAATCGCATTGATTTATAATAAAGACAAGCTGTGTGAGAGGTATTAACAAAAAGGCCCATGGCTATTATGTATGGAATATGACATCGTTCAAATGCCCTACTCAACTTCATACGATGGCACACATCCGAGTGGTCCAATTTTCAATGAATCTTGAGCATAGGTCTGGTTGAATTTGGGTGATGGTCTGCGTTATATTCATCTTAAGACCTGCGACTTTAGGAAACCCCAGAAGAAGAAGTCTAAGATTAGCCTTGTTTTATTGGTTAGTGAATATGCTACATCGCAAAATTTAACATAGAAAACAACAACAAATGATTAGTGAATAAAAATAACCTAGTAATTGAAAAGGAACATTTTAGTGAAGATGGAGTTTCGGATGTTGAAATTTAGGAGGTGTTTAGGTGGTGTCCGAAAAAATATATGTTGGCATGCTTAAGGGTGTGTTCGTTAGTATTTATTTTGTTATACTTTGCCTAGTCTAAATAGTGATCATTATCATCATCGGCTCGACAACCGGGTTAAGGTCATGGCCTCTTTCAATAAGTCTCTCCGTCTCCACCTATCCCGGTCTCCCAGCCGACGTCATCCAGTTGCGCACCCCAAGGCTTCGGGCGTCCTGGTCTACGCCATCTCTCCAGCGCAAGCATGATCTACCACGCTGTCGTCTACCATACAATGTACCACAAAGAACTTTCCGAGCAGGTTCCTCTTCGCTCATGCGAGCTAGGTGCCCTGCCCACCGGAGTCTACCGAGCTTAATTTTTGTCACGATATTCACGTACAGTTCATGATTGTACCGTCTCCGGAATCGTCCTTCCTCACATATGGGGCCAACAATTCTCCTTAAGACTTTTCTCTCGAACGCAGCTAAGAGGTCGGAGTGCCTTTTGCTAAGCACCTAAGTCTCGGATCCATAGTGTGAGTACTGGCAGGACCATGGTCCTGTACAGCAGCAGTTTTGAAGCTATGGTGAGATTTCTGGATTTGAAGAGCTTTGACAGACTATAGTAGGCTCTGTTGGATTTGAGAAGCCGCCCGCGTATTTCTTCTTCTATATTGTTATCGGCTGCTACTATTGATCCAAGGTATTTAAAGGATTGCACCACTTCAAATTCGTGCTACGCAACCTTGATTGTTTGACCAACTGTTCCTCTCGCATTCGACGCAACCATGTACTTTGTTTTACCTTTACTAATGTGCAGATTTTGTGCCGCCTGCTCGATCTGGATGAAGGAATCGTGTACAGCTTGTTCGGTTCGTCCGATGATGTCGATGTCATCTGCGTAAGCCAGTAACTGGCTGGACCTGTTGACGATGGTCCCTCTTGTTGCCGTGCCAGATTCACGGATAGCTTTCTCCAACGCCAGGTTGAAGAGGAGGCAGGCCAGACCGTCCCCTTGTCGGAGTCCATTAAAGATGTTGATTGGTCTGGATAGCAAACCGGCTATTTTTACTTGGCTTGTTACGTTGGTCATGGTCAACCTACATAGTCGTGTTAATTTATTTGGGATGCCGAATTCTCTCATGGCTTTGTAAAGTTCTACCCTGGCTATGCTATCATAGGCGGCCTTAAAGTCTATAAACAGATGGTATGTTGGAATGTTCAATTCTAGCCATTTTTCAATCGCCTGCCTAAGGGTAAA
Organism: Chrysotoxum bicinctum; assembly: GCA_911387755.1. NCBI lineage: Eukaryota > Metazoa > Arthropoda > Insecta > Diptera > Syrphidae > Chrysotoxum > Chrysotoxum bicinctum. The sequence continues at coordinate 188,426,334 of OU426988.1, forward strand.
GATCTGATCAGTTGTTGATTTGCCTGCAATAAAACCACACTGATATTGTCCGATGACGGTTTTAGCGTATGGGGTTATCCGGTCTTGTAGGATAGAGGAGAGTATCTTATAGGCGGTACTCAACAACGTGATACCTCTATAATTGCTGCACGTTGTGACATCTCCCTTCTTATGTATATGGGGCATATTATGCCTTTTCGCCAGTCTTCTGGCATTTCTTCCTGCTCCCATACGTGCACTATAATATCATGAATTGCTTGACGTAAGGCTGGCCCGCCGTGATGAAATAATTCGGCTGGTATGCCATCGGCTCTCGGGGCTTTGTTCTGTTTAAGCCGGCCTATAGCCTTCTCAACCTCTTCTATGCTTTGTGGCGGCAACATAGGGTATTCTTCTTGAAGTAGTGGAGCCTCCACTTCTGTAGTGAGCTGACCATTTAGCAATTCATTAAAGTACACTTCCCATCGCTCCAGTATGCTTTCAGGATCGGTGATCAGATTTCCCTCTCCGTCCTTGCAGTATGTGCAGCGCGTTGTGTACTGCGTCATGTTTCGGACGGATTGGTAGAACTTCCGCGCCTGGTGCGGACCTCGCTCTCGGCTATTTTCTATTTTACAGTTTAGGTTCTTCTCCCAGGCTGATTTTTTTTTGTCTGTGTAGCCGCTTTTCTTCTGAGCTCTTTATATTCCTCTTCGCTCTTGCTCGGTTCGCAACATTCTTACGTTCAGTCGCTAGCTTGCATTCATCATCAAACCAGTCGTTCCGATTTTTACGACTGCTGCCTAAGACGGAGTTGGCAGTACTAATGACAATATTCTTAAGGCGTGTCAACTTCTCATTTACGCCCAGCATACTGGCTCCAGGACCTACTCTCCCTAAATCAAGTGATTCTAGGGCAAGTCCTAACGCATTACCAAAGGTGTTACTGGTGTTTTCATTGCGCAGGGCAGCCGTGTTGATTCGAACCTGATCGGCGGATGCAATGCGTCTTCGCTCCGCAATCTACAGAACAAATATTTTTCAAATGCAAAATTTTAATTCATACCATAATTCCGGTTTTGCATTACTGCCATTAATTTTGTCACAAAATATTCATCATCATCATCGGCTCGACAACCGGGTTCCGGTCCTGGCCTCTTTCAACAAGTCTCTCCACCTATCCCGGTCTCTAGCCGACGCCATCCAGTTGCGCACCCCAAGGCTTCGGGCGTCCTGGTCTACGCCATCTCTCCAGCGCAAGCATGGTCTACCACGCTGTCGTCTACCATAGAATGTACCACAAAGAACTTTCCGAGCAGGTTCCTCTTCGCTCATGCGAGCTAGGTGCCCTGCCCACCGGAGTCTACCGAGCTTAATTTTTGTCACGACATCTGCTTCTAGGTAGATTGCGTACAATTCATGATTTTACCGTCTCCGGAATCGTCCTTCCTCACATATGGGGCCAACAATATATTAGCCGTGTTTTTTTGGAAAAGTTATCCGTAGTACAGTAGGGTCTTATATAAATAACTAATACAACATCCGCAGTAGGATCACTGCCGATACTCGAATAAACGTCAAATCTCTATTCGCAGCAGGATTTAACTTCTCCTTTTATCGGTACTGATCCTACTGCGGATACTGTATTTGTTATTCATATAAATTCCTACTGTACTACGGATAACTTTTCCAAAAAAACACGGCTATTGAATCAATTTACACAAAGGCGAATAGTTTCGATTGGTATGTTTTATCAGTTCACTGGTATTTGTTCTGAAATGTCGTGTAACTGCGGCATTACGCTGAATTTATATGGCAACTGACAAAATTTATTCGAATTAATACGATGTTAAACTGTTTTAGTAAAAAACTAAGTTAAGGCAACGATTTTGCAAAATTTTAATCGAATACAGCATCTCTACTATTTTATTAAAGTTAAACTCATCAAATACCTATTTTATTTTTTTAGTATCGTGCTAACTTCATATGACTCTTCTTTGACATATACAAACGTCAAAATAGGTCTGTTTACTTAGTTTTTTGAACGAACTGTCATTGTTTTAGGTTTGCTCAGAAGCAATTTATTAAAACAAATTGTCTTAGTACGATATTAGTTAGAGAATGTTTAAAGTTAAGAATAAGTTAGAAAACTAGTTTAAAGTAAGGAAATATATAAAAAGTTTTATACTATTACCTTAATATAATAGGCTGTTTAACATCTTCAACACTAAAAAATTCAGTATAAGACAAATAAAATAGTTTTTTTCTTACAAATGTAAAAATTAAGAAAAACAATAGTAACAATAGGTATACGAGAACATTTTAAGTAGATTGTAGAAAAAAGATATATTTTCGCATTTTTGTAAGAGTTAATGCAAAATTTAATAGTGAGAAAAACTCTAAATCAACTCGATCTGCATTTTCATGAATATTTCAACTCCAGCTTAAAAACGAGATACAAATCTTTCAAACACACACGTATAAGTTAATTCAACAAGTAAGGAAGGTTTTGGCACATAAATACACTGATACTAACTTTGGGAGATTATTAAGAGTGAGTTAAAGAGTGAATAAAACGCTTTTTTGGTACTTTTATTACTGTGCTAGATATACATATGTAGATTACCAATAAAACACGCCTAGTGTCAAATCGCATGATCTTGGTGGCCAATTCACGTCACCTCTGCGAGAGTTAACCTTAGCCTCAAATCATTCATGCAGAATGTCAATCGTGGTGTTCGTTGTGTGGTATGTAGTACAATCCTGCTGGAACCTATAGGTCCATATGGTTTAGTTTGGGCCATAAGAGATTGGTTATCATGGTTCTGTATAGTGTTCACCATTGACGGTGTCCGCCTTACCAACGTCCTTCTCGAAAAATGACGGACTAATGACCCTGCCGCCCGGACCAAAATCCAAACCAAAAGGTAACTTTTTGGGGATGCATTGTCACCTGGTGAACGTAGTGTTGGTTGGTGTCTTTATATATCCTGCAATATTGTTTCATCCGAAAATGCACCACGTCACTAGAGATGATTTTGCGGCTAAAATTGGGGTGCCCTTCCAAACACTCCGAAGCCCAGTCAGCGAAAAATCGTCGCTTTCTATGGTTATGGAGTGTAGATGTAGGCTCAAGTCCCTTCGCAAAATTCGCCAAGTTGAAATTTGCAAAAGGCCGAGGTACCGACTGCCTTTAGGGTTCTGCTGTATACTTTAACGGAGTGCGGCTATTTTCTCGGCTGATCTTGCGTTCATTTGACGTATGTATTACCATGCGTGGCCAACAAAATATTCAGCTTACTATATTGAACATTTCTTCCATACGTTGGACTTTCTGTGATTAGTTCTTAAATAGCTCGAAAGCGGTAAGGTCTCCAAAAATTTGGAAACCTAAGGCATTAAGAGTCAAGCCTTTAACAACAAGATACGAGTATGAAACTAAATATTTGTGTGCCTTAAGCCTTCTCTCTCCGAAAAATATGAATTGAAATAAATTGTTTTTATTTATTTTATAATAAAAAGAGGTTTTGAGTACCCTTAAAATGATTTAATAGATTGACAGTGTTAGGAAAATAGTGAAGGATTAAAGATGAGATACTGATTCACATTGTGATTTTAAAGCTCTGAATATCGAAGTGGAGATTCATCGATACTACTCGTAAAATGCAAGCATTTTCAAGAAGATAGCTCAATGTTAAAGGTTGTCATGGTTTCTCAAAACCGATGTAAATTTTGGTTCAAGTTTTCGGTGGGATATGCGATCAGATTACTAGTAGACCTATTGTTACAAAGTCGTACTGGCGGTCAATAACAAGCTTCCGCGATCTTGTATCGATTTTTCCAGATGAATTCGATTTGGAAAAAATGTTAATTTCAAAAAATTCAAAGATTTTCAATCTGTAAGGATGTAAGCTCTTGTATAGTACATTTTAAACTCAAACTTGGGAAATCTTTTCTATAGTTTCCAATACTTGATGAACAGGTTCAATTTTTCACCCTAACTAAAAGGACTTCCAAGCTTCGACAGATAACTGATTTTTATATTGTTGAAGGTAGATCTGACAAATTGGCTGTCATTTAATAAATCTGTCTTGCCAAATTGAAAATAGGGAATAAAAGGGATCAACATTTCGCGTGCTTAGCGATGAAGTCAATTTCCGGCTGAATAGTTTCGTCAACAAACAAGATTGTTGGATTTTGGGACGATCACAATGCATAAGAAATTCACTAAATTGCAATGCATGTAAGGATTTTAATGTTATATATCCATCACGAAAGGATTGAGAGAATAATTTTGCGAGGCGAGACTTCGACACAACCATCTTAAATGATGGATGAAAGTTCGAGTGTACTTTCGGTTTACGAATTTTCTTTCAATGTATCTAAGTCTTTTCGGCAACCTGTAACAGCTGACATTGTCAGGGTTGTTACAACGTGCACTAAACGCAACTACCTTTAACTTCCTATGTATATCTATCAAGCTATTTTTCGGATTCTATCCAAGAGACCAAAGTTATTGGAACACCTGCCCAGATGTGAGAATTATATATATTTCAAGCATTGGACAGATATAGGCAGAATAAAATCGGGACAGATTTCTTGCAGCGGTGAAAGAATCCTAATACTTTCTTGAGTTCTTAGAGACGTAAGATATGTGGTCATTCCACACAAACAAGTTACTCTGTTATGCACATACCAAACGCTTAAAGCTGTTTAGTTTCCTCAATGCAAGTTTGGCTCATGGATGCAGTATTAGATCATTCAACTAGTTCCGGCTTCGCTGGCAGTGCTTCAAATGATCTGCCCAATTTTTGATGACTTCCGGCGTTATTCCTGGTAATAGTGTTTTGAATGTCCTCCTTGAGCCCCTTAGTGGTTGGCTTTTAAGCATAGACTAAGGATTTAAAATAGCTCAGGAGAAAATAATTGAGTGTCCAGACCCATGATCATGGTGGTAAATCGATAAATGATCGTCGGGAGATAACTTAATCGCCAAATTTATCCTTGCAACCAAAGCTCGAATTTATCGAAGTTGTCGAGCTATAGCAGCAGAAAATCGATTAAAATTGATCTATACCCGAGGTCATTAACGGTAACAATGTCTCTATCCTCATTTCGAAAGAAATAAGAGACCAAAGTTATTGGAACACCTGCCCAGATGTGAGAATTATATATATTTCAAGCATTGAACAGATATAGGCAGAATAAAATCAGGACAGATTTCTTGCAGCGGTGAAGGAATCCTAATACTTTCTTGAGTTGTTAGAGACGTAAGATATGTGGTCATTCCACACAAACAAGTTACTCTGTTATGCACATACCAAACGCTTAAAGCTGTTTAGTTTCCTCAATGCAAGTTTTGCTGATGGATGCAATCAGGTCATTCAACTAGTTCCGGCTTCGCTGGCAGTGCTTCAAATGATCTGCCCAATTTTTGATGACTTCCGGCGTTATTCCTGGTAATAGTGTTTCGAATGTCCTCCTTGAGCCCCTTAGTGGTTGGCTTTTAAGCATAGACTAAGGATTTAAAATAGCTCAGGAGAAAATAATTGAGTGTCCAGACCCATGATCATGGTGGTAAATCGATAAATGATCGTCGGGAGATAACTTAATCGCCAAATTTATCCTTGCAACCAAAGCTCGAATTTATCGAAGTTGTCGAGCTATAGCAGCAGAAAATCGATTAAAATTGATCTATACCCGAGGTCATAAACGGTAACAATGTCTCTATCCTCATTTCGAAAGAAATAAGGCCGGATCATACCACCCTATCATAAACTACACTAAGCCGCCAATATTTATTGATGCATTGATGGTTCTGCTTGTTTACATAGTCGCTGAGCCAAAACTGGGCCGAGAATATGAATTTTTGTTAAAAATCTGAATTTCCAGTCAACATTTCTTTGACAGCTGTTGAAGCATAAGAATTGGAAAAATAATCATTGCTATCTGATCACCAGTTTTGTACTCAACGAGTGATCTATTCATGCATTTTATTTTTATTACAATCATTATAGTTTTGGAGAAAAATAAGTTATTCGTTGACCATAAGATTGGCCTAAGAATATTTCTAAGTTCCCTCTGAAAGATTTCCTTGAAAAAAACTTCGGCTTATCATAATCAAATCGCTTAGGCAGGCGGTAGCTAATTTGATATTTAAAATTTTTACACCGACAATTCGTGAAAACCTATTTAATTTCACAAACTTCTATGAGGCAAAATTTTAAACAACCTATCATTAAGGGCTTAGCAATTTACTAATTAGAAATTTATTAAGCGTTTAGTAATTGTTGATACAAGATTGCTTACCTTAGAGTCGCTGTTTGAGAATAACAATTGGCGAACGCTTTTGTAGTTTTTAACTAACTTCAAAATCCAATTTTATTTTCTGTAATTTACAAAAAATTCTTAAAATCTATATTACATATGTAATTTTAAAAATAATCAACTTACACTCCTAGCGAAACTAAGATTTTCTTAGCAAAATCGTAGTCACAAATAATTATAACTCGTACAAATGTAATCACTAAAATATTAGACAATAATTTATTATTTATGATAGCAATACTTTGCAAAAATGAATCATACCTTTTGGTAATAAATAACTTTAAACTATTACCACAGCAAGGAATCAAAGACTATTTATGGCAAGTTACAAAAGAATTTAAACTGTTTTACAATGCGACAGAATATTAACTGTTTAAGTTATTTTTTTACTTGGATGTCTTTAACTGCAATAACGGATTGTTCTTTTGCTTTTCATACTTAGAGAGGGACAACTATATATACATGACATGTTCTTGTATTTTATCGCAACCAGTCGATAAAATAAAAAACCTTTACTTGTTACCGATACTTTGAAACTTAGATTTTATGCTGACTTGGTTATATGGCTCGACGACAGTAATTTACTAACTCTTCGAAGATTTTAAACCTTTTCTTTCGTTTTAATAACTAGTAAATTACTAATTGCCTTTTATCAAAAAAGGTGCATTTGAACACGTCCAAATAATGACAGTTCGTGAAAAAATACAAAGCAAATAAAACTAAATCTGAGAAAGGGACCTAATAATTTGGTTTATCAGACGTCAAATTGCCAACCACAATTTATTTCTCCCAAAGAAGTGTAATGAAACTAGTACTTGACTTGCAGTTATGGTGAAATTGGAGTCCCACGGTCATGGATTTTCAGGTTTTCAACCAAGAACTTAACTGTTGTCTTGCCAAACTTATTCCTGGAGTAAAATTCTCCATCATCCAGCTCTTCAAAAGGATTTGCTGGGGACTTAAAACATCGCACTTCGCACTTCATCTTCAAACATATCGAAATCTTCGTCTTCCGAAAACATTTCATATTTTTCTATTTACTTTTAAAACAATTAGCTCACGAATCATTAAAAAAAAAACACAATTTAACTCTTTCAAATAAAATTGCCAAGAAATTTTGTACGAGGAAAATAACAGAAGTCATATAGATTTAGCAAATTACTAAAAGTTAAAGCAGTCAGTTTGTGATTTTAACTTTAGTAAAATGTTCAGAGATAGTAATATGTTAAAATCGTTTAAAATTAACAAAATCCTTAGTAATTTACTAAAAGGGCTTTAACATATTATAGTCCGGGAGGCGACCGTCAGATTACCTACCTCATCCGGAGATAGAAAAAAACTATAATTAGTCGATAGTGTTCATAAAAACATTTGTAAAACCACTGGTCGGGCAAACTTTTTCAGGGAAGTTTGGGTTGCAAAGGATCACTTCCGGTACCGTTTTTTGAAGAGAAATTACCTCATCGGGAGAACGAAAATCTTTATACAGGGTAGGATGAGTATTATATCAAGGTTTGAAAACTTTTGGTCGGGCAAAAAAAATCAAGGAATAAATGCTTCCCCGACCAACTCAAATAACGGTTTTTGGTATTAGTACCAAAACAAAGGCAAGACAGTCTTCTTTTCAAATCAGTTGGTCGGGCAAACATTTTTAGGGAATAACCCTCCCCCCGACCAATTTTAGAAAAAAAATGACAAAAACAACTTTCTCTTATTTTTTAACTTCAAATGTCAAAAAAATTATTGCAAATGCATAATGTTACTATAAACAAAAGCCAGAATAGTATATTTATGAAATCCAGAGATTTTGTAGCTACCCACCCACCCCCCCCTTTCCCTTCTTCGATGAAAAGTATTGTATAAATAATATTATTTTTCGTATGTTAAGTTCACTTCAAAAGTAAAGTAAAACCAACTTTCTTGATCAAATAGATATTATTTTACAATATAAAGACGACATACATTTGTCCCTTTAACAAAGAAATACTTACTACTTACAAGGGTTTCTCTTCAACACTATTTGCCTTACCATTACTGTGATTTGTAACATAAAAAACACAATTATTCATAAATAAAACTTTATAAGAAAGAATAACCTTAATTTATTTACTGTTACGGGACATTACTCATACCTAAATCACACCTCAATACTTAACTATTAACAAAATAAGCCCAGAGTAGCCAAATACATTTTCTAGAAATATCGAATACAAATTAAAATTTAAAAAACATATTTTGTGTTGTAATCGAAGATCTATTTAAACAATAAAAATGACAAATTAATAAAATCTCTTAACTCTCTACTTTTATCTCAAGAGAACAGGCAGCAAAAATAAGAAAAGTTATTATCAAAAATCATAACTGTTAACTTAGCTCTCATTAAAAAAAGAACGTGAGAAATCACTCTCTGTTAATCAGTACTTTAGTTTTGGTTGATATCACGTTAGTCAAATTGCTTGATGATAGTGTAGAAAAGTGCGCGAAACAAAATTATAGGAATAAGCTTTATAGAAGTACACCAATGTGGATAGGTTTCAACAGTAAAACTACAATAGACAAAAGCGAAACTCATATTATAGATTATTTGCCTCAAATTAATATGTCACCAACATCCTATACTATTGTACATACAACATTAAAGTATGCCCAAAAGATTGCCAATGAAATTGGCCAAAAAGAAACCGTATTAACCTATGACTTAGCAATTATTGCTAAAATGGCTATGCAGATTCAATGTTAACAATGTTTTTATTAACTTGGGAGCATTTCATATACAAATGGCTTTTTTTAAAGCTTTGGGAAAATTTATCGATGGATCTGGTGTAGCTGATATTTTAGTTCATTCTGAAGTTTTGGCCGAAGGATCAGTAAATGGATTTATTGATGGCAAACATTTTAATAGATGCAAAAGAATACATCCTTTGCTATCCGGGGCAATTCAAACTTTACATTTTGAACAATTTTGTTTAGAAAATGAGGTTGATATTGTAGAAGATTTGCATCGCATACACGATAACCCAATAGAACCAAATGAAGTCCTTGTTATGAGTCCATTATTAGAAGATGTCATAAGTAAATATAGGCAATATTGTAATGTTACTCTAAAAGGAGGTAATGGAAAAACTCCACAATTTTTCATGCAATACGTTGAGCTTATGAACGTATTTTTTAGACTTTCGAAAAGTATCAGTGAGTATGAGTGATTTTTATTTGTATGTGGATTCTATATTTGAGTTGTCTAATTTATTTTTTGTATTTAATCAACCCAATTATGCAAGATGGATATTGAAATACCACAGTAACTTAGTAGAGTTAAAAATTCGTAATTCTGGGTTGATAAATGAGTTTAAACGAGGTGCTTTTGGGATCAAACGCACGGCAAAGAGTCTAGCAAGAGCTCCTGTCGACTTAACACTCGAACAATAAATGCTGATGCCGCGAACTCCTTAACTGGTGTTACTCATTTCACACATTCGATTTCAGCAAGGCAGCGTTGGGCCCTCAGCCATAACATACGCACAAAAATAATTTCCAAAATGCTCGCTGAAATCAAGTTTGATCAAAAGGATGACATAACCCATGAACTTGCACATAATCGCATCCAAAAAGACAGAAAGGCGTTATATGAAATAATGAATTCTTTTAAACAAAATATTAATCCATTTGATCCAAATGTGGAAAAAGATAATTTATTTCATATTACAACAGGAAGAGCAGCGACCAAAGAAACTGCAGATTTTCTTTTAAGTGCTTTTCAAACCGGAAACAGTCAAAAAATCGCCTTTATCGAGGAGTGTTCCGAAAATGGTGAACGTTTCTTTAAACCTTTGAGTCGGAACAGTATTCGAAATTTCTCATCTCAGTGTTTGAAAAGGTTTCAAAAAAGTTAAAATGGCGAAAAACAAGCTCTGATTAAAATGGAGAGAGATGTGTTTGGGCGACTTTTAGCTATAGCTTTGGAAAAGAAAATTGATATGGAAGTATGCTTATCATATCCACTTGCACCTGCACCACCTTCCCTTTGTCATTACAGTGGAGAAATGCATAAAACTGACAAATCTGTTTTGGCCAAAAAGCTCAAAAACCGAATTCCTTTATCTGAAGCAATTTGTCCAAATATTGAAATTATAGATGGTTTTTACTTTTTTCATCTTTTGCGACCTTCAGTTCCTGAAATAATTGAAAAAATTTCCGAAATGATTTTGAGGAGAGTATGCTCAACAAACGCTTCGGAAGTGCATTTAGTTTTTGATAGGTATTTGCATCCATCTATTAAAGATGTTGAGCATATTTTTCGTAACAAACAAGAAACAGTTAATTACACGATTCTTGGACCGTTACAAAAACGAAATAATGACTTCCTAAAGTGTCTGAAAAATCCCAAATTCAAAGAAGCTCTGGTAAAATTTTTAGCACAACATTGGGAAAACGACTCTTTAGTTCCGATTCTTGGAAATAAGAAAGTTTTTTTGACCTTAGATGACAAATGCTTCTCCTATACAGTTCAAAGTCAATCAATTTTTAAATTTGAAGAAATTGCATTTAATTGTAGCCATGAAGAAGCGGACACGCGCATCATTTACCATATAAGCAAGTCAAAATCTCACTCAAAAATATTAGTAAAGGCATCTGATACCGATGTGCTAATAATATTACTGGGCAATATGCATAAGCTGAAAACTTTGGAGATTTGGTTAGCTGGAGGAAATACTAAATCTCGAGATATTAATTGCATCAATTGCACTCAGCTAGCTACCGCATTAGGAAATAGTTTATGCGTTTGTTTGCCAGCGTTTCATGCATTTACAGGTTGCGATTATACGGCATGTTTTTTTAGGAAAGGAAAAGCAAAACCATTGAGTCTTTTAGAAAAAAATGAACGTTTTCAAACAGCGTTTGCAGCGTTGAGTAAAAGTCAGAATAATCTAGATGATGTTGACACTGAAACGATTCAAAATTTTACGTTGCAAATGTATGGCGTTAAGAATTGTAGCAACGTAAATTTAGCGAGGGTTCAAATGTTTCAAAGTCTTTATTCTGCGAAAAATAACACTGCTGGAAATATTTTCAAAAATATGAAACACTTCGACTCTAGTTTGATTCCGCCTTGCTTCAAATCTCTTCAACAAAAAATTAAAAGAACAATTTTTGTTCGTTCGATGTGGGCAAACGCGACGGAATCAAATTGTGTAAAAACTAAAGCCGACGATTTTGGCTGGATTTTTAAAGATGAAAGGTTCTTGCCTCTTTGGTATGAAGGGGAACCAACACCACTAAATATTGAAGACATTGTCTTAGATGAAATCGATGAAGAAACAGATTCCGTTTTAGAACAAGATTCCGATGACGACACTATTTAAAAAAAAATATTGAATTATTATTAATTTTTGTATGTACATAATATAATATACATACCTATTTCGTGCAATTTAAATTTTGTTTGTTTATTGTTATTGTTATTTATACATCTATATTTATTTTGAATAAGAAATATTTTTTTGCTAGGTATATTTATATAGTTAGAAAAGAATTGTAACTTTATATAGATATCTATAAATGTACTTTTTTTGAATTAAAAGCTTTTTGTAATTTATTTTGATCTGATTTGAATAATTGAAAAATTGTAATGCTGGATAATAAAGTGGGTCTCTTTGGTTAATTGTTAAGAATAAAGAAGTCCTTTAATTAATCGTGATACAAAATTTCAAAACACTACAAAAATGAAAAATAAATACTATGAATACTAAACTGTTGGAAGTTACTAATTTTATTTTGGGAATAATCACAATAATGGTAAGGCAAATAGTGTTGAAGAGAAACCCTTGTAAGTAGTAAGTATTTCTTTGTTAAAGGGACAAATGTATGTCGTCTTTATATTGTAAAATAATATCTATTTGATCAAGAAAGTTGGTTTTACTTTACTTTTGAAGTGAACTTAACATACGAAAAATAATATTATTTATACAATACTTTTCATCGAAGAAGGGAAAGGGGGGGGGGGGTGGGTAGCTACAAAATCTCTGGATTTCATAAATATACTATTCTGGTTTTTGTTTATAGTAACATTATGCATTTGCAATAATTTTTTTGACATTTGAAGTTAAAAAATAAGAGAAAGTTGTTTTTGTCATTTTTTTCTAAAATTGGTCGGGGGGAGGGTTATTCCCTAAAAATGTTTGCCCGACCAACGGATTTGAAAAGAAGACTGTCTTGCCTTTGTTTTGGTACTAATATCATCCATTTCCCGATGAGGTAGATTTTCATCAAAAAAACCGTTATTTGAGTTGGTCGGGGAAGCATTTATTCCTTGATTTTTTTTGCCCGACCAAAAGTTTTCAAACCTTGATATAATACTCATCCTACCCTGTAGCAACCCAAACTTCCCTGAAAAAGTTTGCCCGACCAGTGGTTTTACAAATGTTTTTATGAACACTATCGACTAATTATAGTTTTTTTCTATCTCCGGATGAGGTAGGTAATCTGACGGTCGCCTCCCGTATTATTACTAGATCGTTTAAAATTTTGCGCCTATTACTTTAGCAATTAAAAGGAAAATTTTAAATATCTTAAGATTAATTTTAATAAGTTTTTTACCATTTTTTCCAATTTTTGTAAAGAATTTAGACTTAAAAATGTTTTAAATTTCATTTGTTCGTCGGTCGTTAGTTGCTCTCATATGAATATTCCTTAAGATGACTATCATGCTATTAAGACTCCGTAGTGGTCTTTGGTTCTGGTTTAGATAAAACTTAGTAAAAGGGGTATTTATAAGCACCCAAGTATCATATTTTTAAGTTTCTTACACTTTTCATTCCAACCATTAAGCACCTAATTTCTTTAAGGCTTGTAACTGCGGTATAGCTTTGAACTATTAGAGCCAGTTCCTGTGAACTAGTGTTTTTTCTATTTAACTATATTTATACTCGTTAAAGTTTTATTTCATCCCATATAGAGCTGATTTACGTTGCAATATTCCGGTAAATTAGTGTAGGTAACCCAGTTTTTTTCGACACGCCATTTTCAATTAAATTTACCGAAACAAAATTAAAAACATAAAAATTAATAACTACAACATTCCACAGAAGAAATAATATTCCTTCAGATCATCTGATCATAAATACGAGTACCCCCGCAATAAAATCGTCAAGAGCCAACCACAGCACATATCAAATCAAATCCATTGGTACAATAATCATCCATCCGCCAAAAGAGTTCGTGATTGTGTGCCAAGGATGGATCCTATAGAGAGAAATTAAATTTTTCGCATTACAAATTGATTTAATTAACGCTATACCGAGTCTCGAGATATTCCGCTCTCCTTATGCCACAAAAGTGGGCGATTTATTATTTTGCGCCCAGTTATAATACTGCACACCTAATTGCAATTTGTTGCATTAAATGTGTGCGATCGTGTATTCTCTGTATGCCGCTAAGGAAGTTCAACAAATATAAATACATACATACATACTATTTGTGCATACGATCTTGTATGCAAGTGCTTCCGAATGATCTTCTTGTTCTAAAACAGAGAAAAAGATACAAAAAACCGCTTTGTCAACGAAATAAATGACTTCATAAATCAAACGGAAGACATTTGTGAGCTGCAAACAACATTTACAAGATTTGAATATAATCCCCTGGCAGTCGGGGGTCACTAATGAGCATCGTGCAGAGAGTTATTGTAGAAACATTACCACAAATGACTTTGGGAACATTTTCGTTGACAGTTCAACACACATGCCACTTGTTGGCAATGATTTTTGGAGATTTTTGAAAAATTTCAAAGCCAAGAAGATACTCGTACCTTTTTATTGTGTATGTATGTCCCAACGGGATGATCCAAAGGGTAACCAAACCATATATGCCATTGCAAGGATCAATGTTTGTAGCTTCATAGAAGGAGGTATTTTAAAAATGTTTATGGTATCCGGTGGAATTTCATATCGCGTGCCGAACATGTTCTACAATAGACTAGAGGATCTAAAAGATATAAAGTTGCAGTTGTGTATAGAAAGGGAGTTTGTTGTTCCTTAGACGAAACACTTGTCAATCGGATTCCCCTAAAATCAATTTCAAAAGATTAATGAGACAACATAATAAGGTCATGACAATTGGCGTACGCTGCACCAGAATCAAATAAAAAGGGGAACATTGATGGGGGGTAGTGAGTGATGGATAAGTTACAGTGTAATTAATGTCTTAAGACTTGGTGTGAGACCTTTTTTTGTCAAAAGAATTCGGTTTGATATGTATCTACACATATACATAAATGTGTATATCACCACAGGAAAATCCAAAAAAATTCAAGTGAAGCTGATAAATAAAGGATCTTATCCAAGTTTCATTTCTTAGAAATCAGTTTAGCGTCTTAAAAACAATCATTGTCCTCAATATTACCAGAAATTGCGTAAGCTTTTCCAGTCACCATATGTCTAGTTAAGTCTCTCACTCAAATATTCTTCAAAAGCTATCTACACCTAAGATTCTTTAGTTTTTTTTTTTTAATAATTTCAGGCAAAAATATGTTTATTAAACTTCTACGAGGTAATCTATAATTTACCGCAATTTCAAATTTTAACATCTTCTATTAAGACAATTTTGTATTGGTCCTTAATTTCGAAATGCTTTTGTTACTGAGTAAATGAGATACATATTTTCGATATTTTCCGAAGTACAGATACGATATTTTGATAGTTACAAAAACTTTGTATAAGCAGGCATGCATCAATTTTATGCAAATTAACATTGTTTGGGTTGAATGAATGCATCGTTCATTATATTTTTTAAGGATCAAGTGTATTTAGCTGAATTCTTAATACAAGGGCAACATTTTTTTTCTTTCAAGATAAATGCGACTTTAAATTAAAAAAAAACTAAGATACGATTAGAACGATTTCACTACACTGATTTAATAAAAACCAGGCATGTTCGCAGTATTTCAAGATTGTTCACTATTTCGAAAGAGAATTTTCAATAGTTTTTAAAATTACATAAATTGAGTAGTGTAAAGTAAACACAACGTGTTTTTTATTATTTGAAAGTGTAAATAAGCAATTTTACAAACATTAACAAAAATTTTGCAAAAATAAAAATTAAAACACTACCAATCGAGGGCAAGTATAAGATCTTCATGAAGGAACTACTGTGATAAAATAGAAGATACTTCCAAAGTATCTACACTGAGGAAAATCCTCTCAACCAATCCAGTCATGCCAAGCTTTTTGAAAATGTCAAATGGCTGCTGGACAAATTCGTGTGAAGAATCACTCAACTTGCTACCTCACACTCACTTCCCAGGTAGCTCGCAAAACATTCGTAACATGAACTCAATGGAGTCAAACAACAAACTTATAAATGTCTTAGGGTTAATAACAAGGGACAAACTAAAATGGGCAATTAATAGCTTCGAGCCATACAAATCGGCGGGACCAGACGGCATTATATCAGCTGAACTGCAGGTTGCTTCAGATATTATCTTACCCACTTTAGAGATAATACACGTACTAAACGGTTGTCTAAGCTTGGTTCATATTCCCCTAATATGGAGAGAAGTTAAAATAGTCTTTATACCCAAAGCTGGTAAATGCTCCCACGTTACGCCCAAGGATCTTAGACCAATCAGCTTATCGTCATTTCTTCTTAAAACTCTGGAACGATTGATTGACATTCATCTGCGTAGTGTTATAGAACCAAACTGCTGTAGAAGCACAACACGCTTACTGTAAGGGAAAATCGGTAGAAACTGCGCTTCATACCTTGGTACGCACTATCGAATAATCCCTAAATCACAAAGAGTACACTTTAGTTGCATTCCTAGATATAGAAGGCGCCTTCAACAATGTCAACAGCGCTGCAATAGCGAATGCACTGCAGAATTTCAACGTAGATAGCTCACTTGGTGACCTAATGAACTAGGTAGATTTACTACAAGAAGGTCAGTCAGTAGAGAAATTCCACAAGGTGAAGTCCTATCCCCACTTCTTTGGAATATGGTAGTAAATGAGCTGCTAATAGACCTAGAAGAAGAGGGATTCAAAGTGATTGCAAACGCTGACGATATTTCCATTGCCGGATCAAGAAAGCATCCTCAAATTGTAATAGAACTAATACAAACCGCTCTCAACAAGCTACTCCAATGGACTGATCGTTATGGACTAGGAGTTAACCCCCACAAGACTGAACTAGTCCTCTTCACAAGAAAATACAAAATTATTCAACTAGACCCTCCATCGATCAAAGGTGTTCCACTCACTTTCTCAGATGAAGCTAAATACCTGGGTCTTATTTTAGATAAAAAATTAAGTTGGAACCTAACATACAAGAAAGAGTAAAAAAAGCCACAGTAGTTCTCTTTTCTTGTTAGAAAGCCGTAGGGAAAAAATGGGGCTTGTCTCCACAAATCACTCACTGGCTATATACTCCGGTCATAAGACCGATACTCGCTTATGGGGTAACTGTATTGTGGACAGCCTTAGATAGAGCGACAAATCGCGATAAACTAAGTAAAGTGCAACGTTCAGCGTGTATGTGCATCAGCAGAGCCCTCCACTCGACACCTTGCGCTGCATTAGACATACTCCTCAACCTCACACCCCTCGATATTTGCATCAAACAAATGGTCGCGAGCACAGCCGTACGTCTTAAAGCCATCTCTGAATGGACCGATAACCCTATTGGCCCCACCATCATTCTGAATTTATTCGGAACATTCCCAAGTCACTCCGACTACATCACTGATCACTCCGTTGTTGGTTTTCGATAAAAACTTTGAATTCACCATTCCCTCATGGTCAGCTTATAAAGAAGGGTGCTTTGATAGAAAATGAGACAGTGCATTTTTATACAGATGGATCGAAAACTGAAAACGAAGCGGGTGTTGGAGTGTACTCAGATAGGCTAAACCTTAGTCTCTCCTTCCGCCTACCAAACCATTGTAGCGTATTCCAAGCGAAAATTCTGGCGATAAAGGAAGCATTGTCTTAGCTTAAAGAAAACGTGATATCTGTTTCGGATATCCGTATCTTCTCAGATAGTCAGGCTGCTTTGAAATCCCTCGCATCAGTCTCTTCAAACTACATCACAGCCCAAGACTGTCGATCGTCTCTGATGGAGATGGCCAAACAGTTTAATATTCACCTATTCTGGGTGCCGGGACACAGAGACATTCCGGGGAATTGTAAAGCCGACGAACTCGCCAGAATTGGAACGGAAATGCCTATCTTGCCCGACAGGGTAAATATAGGTATGCCTATAGCTACTAGTAAGCTTATGCTGAAGCAAGCTGGTCTAGAACAATCAAATACAAGATGGCTCAACACCAACACTTGTCTGGCGACCAAACGAATCTGGCCCAAACTAGATTTGAAACGGTCAAATTGCTTATTGTCTCTCAACTGATCTCAGATCAGCTCCGTAATAGGTGTCATAACTGGACACTGTCTTATAGGTAGTCATGCCGCACGACTCGGTGTACTATCAAACGATTTCTACAGGAGTTGCTTGGACGAGGAGGAAGAGGAAACAATGTCACACTTTCTCTGTACATGCCCTGCTCTCTCTCTTACAGACGCTTAAGTGTGTCAGATGCTTTAATGACAGCCACTTTAACCTAACCTAACCTAACTATATTGGATAGTTCACTCGAACGAGATACGTTTCTGTGTGAATTTGAGATGATATGTACACACAGAGTGTTCAGTATATAATGGATAATCTTGAAACCGGTTATAGCGGGTCTTAAAACCTTTTAGAAAAAAATTATCATGTGGCTTTTTAAGGTATGATTTTCCTCAAATATTTAGAAATTAGAAGCCATGAAAACGGATGAATGATTCGTACTGTTTTTTGTTTTAATTTTAATATTTTCTAGAATAAATGTAGTAAAATCTTACCGTAGTTGTTGTATTTTTACTTGTGACACATTGGTCTTGAATGGCAAGTTAAGCATTCGTAAAAAAATCGAACTTAAGATTTTGGTCAGATGATTATAGGGAAGACGAAAGAAGTGGGTGTCTGTCGGCTCAGCGAATTTTCTTTATAAACTTGGTAGATATTATTTTTTAATTTTTTCTTTTTTTTTAAGACCAAAAATAACGGTATATGCCATACGTTTTTTTTTCAAAATTTTATAACATGTATATTTTTTTCCAAAAACTGTTCGACAGATGTTTAAAAAAAAATATAAAAAAAAAAATCGTTTAGTTAAAGCTAGATAATGGTACTCCCCTAGATTTGATTTGCTCTAAAACGGTTCAACCGATTTTGATCATTTTTTTATGCTAAAGCTCCCTAACGGCTTGGTGCATACAAGTTTTCAAAAAAAAATTGGATTAAAAAAAAATTATTTATTTCAAAAGCGCAATACTCATTTTTTTTAAACAAGACACTCAAAGTTTTTTAGTAAAAAAAATGTTTTTTTTCTTTCGATTAATTCTTACGATCTATAATTTAATAAAAAAAAATTGAAAATAAGATATTACTGACTGTACGTACCATAGAACCATTTTTTCGAAATTTGAATTTCTCACTATTGGCATAACGGATTTAAATGAAATTTCTAATAGAGAAGCCATGTCTCAAAAACGGGTCCATATTTGTTTTTGAAATTTTATTTTCATTCGTATTATAATAAACACTTAAAGTCTGCGTACCAAAATATTTTCTTAAAAATTCTTTAAGAATTTTGTATAAAAAAGATATTTATTTAAGAATACACTTCAACGACCTAAAGTTTTTGTTCTTGCATAAATTCATGGCATTCCGTTTTAATGTCTTACTACCAGAAGAGTTTCAAAAATGAAATTTCTGAACAGTTTTTTTTAATAACATTTTGAAAATTCTGCGGCTTTAACATAAGAGCAAGTTCTTGGGACCCAGTCGTGCATTTTATTTTTGTTTTCATTTTGCATTTAACATAAATTAAATTAAAATAACAAAATTTTGAAAAAAAAAACAATTTCACAAACAAAGTTGACAGTCTGGACAATAAATTATTAAAAAAATCAATACAATGACATTTCAGTGCTCAACTGTGTTTATTAATCAGATCAGAGCTCTCAGATCACGCTCGGAGAGCTCTATTCGCTCAGGCTCCGCTCTGTGTCCTGCTCGGGTTTCGGGTCTAAAAAAGATTAAAGTACCACATAAGAGGTAATTTAAAACAAATAAAAATAAAAAAAAGAATTACATATGTAATTTTTGATTGATTTTGTATCCAAAAACACTCTTAAATTTAAGCCGGAAAACATAGTCTGCCAAAAACTTCGAAAAACTTAAAAAAATATGCAAATTTCAGATTATCTCCAAGCTCAATGGAAGATATTAACCAACTTTTTTTTATATCATACTCGCATTCAAGGAGTTATTAATACCCTTATAATGATAAACACAGTAGAGCAAAATGTTAGTTGAATTAATACGAAGTTAAAGCTGTTTTAGTATGAAACTATGTTAAAACAACGATTTTGCAAATTTTAATCGAATATAGCATCAGACTTTCTCTACCCCTTTATTAAAGGTAAAATCATCGAATACCTAATTTATTTTTTTAGTATCGTACTAACTTCACACGACTCTTTGACATTTACAAACGTCAAAAAAGTTATGTTTATTCACTTTTTTTGTGCGAACTGTCATTGTCTTAGGTGTGTTTAGTTAGAAAATGTTTAAAATTAAGAACGATTTAGCAAACTACTTTAAAGTTAGCAAAGTTTTAAGTAGTATTCATACTGATACTTTAACAATAAGCTGTTTAAAATTTTGCGCCAATGATTTTGAGCTTGGAAGTCTATGGCTGACTAGTTACTGAAACAAGCTGCACTCTTCATACCATTTTCTTTCAGATGCTAGTGCTAAGATCTCGGAGCCCAGACAGACCCCCTGCGAATTAAATATAATTATATGTTAATATATAAAAGTTTTAACGATTAGGAAAAATTGAATTTTAATACTTATTAGATAACAGGCCCAAACCTTTAAGTACTATGAATTTGAATGAATTGGTATTGAGGGGTTATTGCACTGCTACCAAAGAGATCTATTGTGCGCCCGTTTAAAAATGATGAGCTTGCACATCCTATAGTTTCTCCTCCAAACCTATTGCTTTTAGGAATTTTAGTATTTGGGGCACTTTCAGAGAAGATAGGTTGCTCTCGCCTATCTTGTATTGTTCCAGATGGTTTTTCCTTTGCTGCATGAGTAGACTTTCCTAGTATATAGCTCGGTATTTCCTCATGCATGCTGCAGAATCTGCATGTGACACTGCTTACCATACCTAGTAAACTTAGGTGTCTTCTAAGTTTGCACTGTCCAGTTAGAATACCTGTTATTATTCTTAGGTTATTTCTACTTAAGTTGATGCAGTTTTCAAAACGTTGCTGGTTGTAAATGCCCAGTATTAGTTTCGCCTGCCTCAGTTTTGGGCGCTCTTTCCAGTTCTTGAATCTGTTGGCTTCCGCTTCTTGTTTTATTTTGTTTTTGATGACATTTTCTCCTATTCCGCAATAGGTCTCAGGCCCTGTTAAAGGTTGATGCGCCTTTTTTTGACTTTTCGTTTCCATGAACCTGTTCTGTTTGCCAAGTTCATTTAGCCTGCTTTTAGTACTAAGCGAAACCAAACTTTATGGTTTAGAAATTTTTTTTCCCCAAAACAATAATTTCAATCCCCATTTCCAAAGAAATCTTAACCAACCAACGAAAGCTATAACCAAAATTGACAAAATATGCTATTTATATGCACTGTTTTTCTTTGTCTATGAAGAATGATTTCATTTCGAAAATAAAAACCCGACGGTCTTGGTCAATGATAATAGACCACCCAGAAAGGTAAACATCATTACAAGCATTCAATAAACCATTGACAACGCGTGTTCTGTCTAACACTCCACTTGACAGATTTTCAATAAGCTATTTAACTTCGTTTAAATTTTTACCGAATTACGCAAAATTTTAAATCGAGTGGATTGCACTCGTAGCTTGTGCTGAAGATTTATCAAGTTCAAAGCCATTAAAAAGAGTCTCTGAAAACCTAAGATAAAATTAAAACTCCTAAAGCTTAATGGAGTGAGCAAACACTGAAACTAAGTAAATCTCCATCTCGAAACAGGTATCTAGACGTGTTATACCTTTGAGCTGTGAGTTACTGTCATTTGATAAAAAATGTAAAAGCCAGTAGCCGACAAAATTATTTGTTTAAAATTTGTTAGGCCACAGAACCGATACCAAGGTTTACCAGTATAGCTATCTTGCCCAGACCATTGGAGGTCTCCGATCTGTTGATGAACAACAATAGCTCAAAGGGAATTCTCGATATATGTCGAAAATAAATGAAGGAGTAGTGAAAATCACTTATGGTGCATAAAGCGGTCATCATCACGCGTCGGAATAAAGATGCCCATAAGTAAGCTACTAGTCGGGCTACCCGTTTTTTTCCATCGGTTTTTATTTACTCGGGACTGTGTACCAAGATACATTTTTCTTTTACCTTTCCGAATGAAAATTGACAACAACAACAACAAAGATTCGATGTTGATAATTCGTAGAGTGTGTTTATATCTTCAGAAGCTATAACCTAACCTCTGCCTTGGAGTAATCCAAAAGTCGACCTCGACTTTCGTCTGAAGAGCGAATGAGTGCATTGAGGGAGTCGTGCGGTACCACGACAGCATCCGTCGAGGACACGGATTTGTTTGCACACCTTATTAAGATTTTATGATACATGATAGGAGTAAAGTCGTATAGGGTAAAATGCTGACTTTTATAAAGCCGTGAGTCCGTACCGGAGTACTAGTAATACCGACGGTAGCCGAAATATAAATATTGTTTGGCATTATTTCTCAGACAGACAGACGGACAAACATCAGAGTTCATGATGTACCTCCATGTGGCTGTAGAGGCGGTGTTGTTGTCGACGGTGGTGGCGGCGACGAAATGAAGGGATAATGGATCAACAACACGGTGGTCGATTCATCTGTTTGCAATTATGCTGTTAAGTATTTTCAACTTAAAGGTTCCTTCCTAATTGATCAGTTTTTAACATTTTGAAGGATGGATGATTCTACCCTAAACTACCCGTATTTGATTCTTCATAGAATGCCCCGCAAAAACTGAGTAATATTTTTGTGTATGCGAATGTATATTATTTTTGGAATTATTCTTAACGGAAGTCGAACAAAATTTGTAAATGGCTAATGGCAGGCAAATGAATGTCAACAAGAGATTAGTATTGAAAGTGGGGGCTTGAATGTTTGTTTGTGCATTAATGCCTTGTGCAAACATATTTGGGATGTGGGTTTTATGTTTGAACTTGCCATAATTGAGCTAATGAGGCAGATGCATTGTTATGAAGAGATATCCTTTTATCTTTGAAATTAGTGAAGTAGGTAGGCATCATTTTTATAGAAGAAAAGATCGTTTTGAATGTGTCTTTACACAAAATTTCAGAAAATTAGTTTCAAGATAAAAATGAAAAACCCAAATTACGACATGTTGCACGTCATTTCCGCTGATTCTCGGGAAATTTTTTACAAAGAGAGTTTGAACTGATAAATATTTAATTGCATTTCATTCATTTTATTTCATATTTGTTTGAATTTTTGTTTTTTTTTTTTTTTTAAATATTTTAATATTTTTTCAGTGTTCGATAAAAGAAAATTTTAGAATACTGTTACGCACACCACCGACACAGAGCTTTATACTCCTAAAGCGCCATCTGTTGGAAAATTGCATATCTACTTTATGGAAGGAACAAAAAGCTCTTTTCCAATGTCATATATATTTCCCCTTATTCCAACCATCTAGATCTTGAACATTCTAAGACGAGAACCTTCGCGATTTAGTTTCGAGAACAACCAATTTGAGTATAAAAGGGAGTGTTCACGGTGAGCACAGCCCAGTTTATTTTTGATTATGAAAGTGTGCAAAAGCTTTTCTTATTGGATTGTGGAAAGTGTTATTAAACAATCGTGATTGAAATTTGAATAAAAGTGTTTGAGTTGATTATAAATTGAGATTTATTTTTTTTGATTTGGAAAGTGTAAATAAAGAAGAAATAATAAAAAGAGTAATAAGTTTTATTAAACGAACCTAGTAAAAATCTTAGAATACCATCTAATCCAAAAAGATTGACACTATTTCTGTCTTTCAGTCATTCAGAAATAGGCCAGTCAGTAGGGAAGAAGAGATGAAATCACACGCCTGGCAAAATTCACAATTTCTAAAATTTAAAATTTAGAGAATTTAATAACATCTGGAATTGATTAGGGCGGTCCGATAAGTACTCAGCCTCACCGCCCGATGGTGCCAGTATCGCAAGGGAGATTTACTATAATCTAGTACATTCTCTCAGTGTACAAACAGAGTGGAGCGGAGAGCAAAGCTGCGAAATTCATCAGAGAAAAGAGAAAAGAGCTTGTAAGGGGGGGCATGGATGAAGCCTAGCCAGAATGAGGAGAAAGGATCAAGAGCAAAGTAGAAGTAAACAAGCAAGAATTCATTCTTTTCTATTTAAATATTTTTATTTTGCACATCGGTTCTTGATGATCCCCATCCAAGTGCCCCGAAAATGGATACCACGGAGAAAGCTGTCAGCGCGATGGGTGCCACGTTTGCTCACTCCGGATAACAAGCGCAACCACTTCAAAGCAGTGTTTGAAGCTGTTTAAGCGCAATCCGAAGGAGTTTCTGCGTCGTTTCGTGACTGTCGATAAAACACGGATCCACTGTTACACATCAGAGACCAAGCAACAGTAGAAACAGTGGATTTTACCCGGCGAACATGCTCCAAAGAAGGTGAAGACTGTCCAATTGGCCGGAAAGGTGATGGCCACCGTTTTCTGGGACTCACATCGACTACCTGCCGAAGGGCAAAACGATCACAGGGCTCTACTATGCCGAATTATTGGGTCAATTCGATGTCGAATTGGAAAAAAAACGACCCCATTTGGCGAAGAAAAAAAGTGCTCTTTCACCATGAAAACGCAACGGCTCACACCTCCGCCGTTCGTCGGTCACCACCCCCAAATTAGTGGAATTGCTACTCTGTTTTGGGAATGATAACTTTGCGCTTCGAATCATTCACGGTTGTTTTAGTAGTAAAGCCTAGCACTCACCTAGCGTGAAATGAAAAATAAATACGTTCCAAATTACATGCGAAGAATAAAAATGAAAATAGAATAAACTTTTCCACGTGAATTTTTGATACTCACTTTGAATGAAAAAAAAAATGACAATTATTTTTAAACTGATTCGTTCTTTCTGTTTATAAATTTTTAATTTTTTGTTTTGAAACAAAATATTAAAATCAACTGACAAATGTCACAGTTTTCCACGTTGCCTTAAACTTTTTCCTGATGGTTGTACATTGAGAAATGAAAATCATAGCGTGGAAAAAGTTGTGGAACATATTTGTTTTTCCAATCCACATTTTAGTACTCACCTCTCGTTGCGGATTTCATGCCAGTGAACCAGCAGTCACTTTTATATGAAATTTTCATTTTCACTTGAACTGAGTACTAGGCTTAACTTGGAAAATAGCTATGCGAAAATTTTTTTCTATTCTATTTCTTAAAATTTTTGTTTCTTAAGAAAATTAGTTTGGGATGGGTCTGAATTCGGTCATTAAGATTGGCCAAATTTTGGAAATTCATCCAACAAATTGCTGAATCCTTCTCTGTGAGAGTAAGTGTAAAGTTTCATTGAGATTCGACAAAGCATCCTTTCGAGGAGAGCACTTAGCTTTCCAGGAAGCCGTGGTCCCGTGACTGAGGATCACGGAAACGATAGGCTGGTTGAATGCATGTGTGAGAGAATGGATCCAGTCTATTCAGAGATTGGAGATTTTAGCTTGGAAAGCTCACTTTGTTTTAGAGAGCTATTCATACAACAAGTGTTTTTGATTGATAAGGATATAGAACAAATTTTACTGTCCGATTTCTTTATTTTTTGTGCTTTGTTAAACGGTTGACCTTGTGGTCAAAACAAAAATCTGTGTTTTCTCATCGTGATATAGTTTTGGAATTTCTCTATAAATCTCTATAAATCAAAAAAAAAAATTCCTCGCGCCCTTTTTCTGTGCAAGTCCACCCTGTACTTACCCTTCATATTTTTTATATACATATATTCATTATACTCATGAAAAAAGTATTTTCTTTAATTTGAATGGCTACCGCTATCTTAGAAATTAAAATATAACGGGCCAGAAAATAATCAGAAACGCTAGCTACTAAATTTAATGAAAATCGACCCAGATACCACGCCCCCTGAAAGGAAAACCTCAATTTTTATTGTTAGTCCATTATATGCATTATATATATATATTATATTATATTATTTGAGCCTTACCGTTCTACCAAATTTCATTGTTCTACTGCAATCGGAAGTGTACCATATAATTTACATCAGTTCTGAGGAAGTGGGCGGATACTACGCCCCTGAATGTGAAACCTCAAATTTTATATTTTTCTTTATACCTATGCAATTTAAGCCCTACCACTTTAACCAAATTTCATCGTTTTACAGCAGTCGGAAGTGCTCCATTCATCCAACACCAATTCGGAGAAAGTGGGCGGATACCACGCCTCCTGAATGGGAAACCTCAAATTTTCGATTTTTTCCTCTGCTTGCATGACAAGACCTACCGTTGTGCAAAATTACAAGATTCTACAATATCGGGAAGTGCTCCATAATTTTGATGATCTGTCAGTCAGTTACGGTTTTTGTGATTTTTGAGGCCTTATATCTCAGGAACCGCTTTTGCTAGAAATTTGGTGAGGCGCCTGTGCCTCACTAGCTTATGAAATATTCGGAATTTTTTGTTTCTGACTTCATTCGTACTGAAGATAGGGAAGGGTCAAAAATCGCCTGAGTTTGTTCCTGTAAAAAGGGTGTAGTGCCAGAACTTGGCTGGGCACTACCGTGCCTTTTGATTTCAATTCGAAATTTCGATAATGAAAAAGTCAAAAAAGATTATATATGGTAGGTACAGTCAGTTATGGCTTAACTTTTATCTTTTATTCAAAAAAAATTATCAAAATTCTGGGTTCCGTTTTCAAGAAAAATATCGAAAGAGAAATCCGATACTTAAAGAACTTCTCACTCTTTTTTTTAGGTTTCAACTCTTTGTATGTTTGGTTCATGTTTGAAGCATTTAAGGATTGAAATTCAATCAATTATTTTTGCGAGAAAAAAAAAGTTAAAGCCCCAATTAGTTCTTCATTTGAACTCGGTTACAAAAAGCGTTGAAAAAATTGTAATTTTTGAAGAAAATAAAGTAGAAAAATCAACAAAAATGTTCAAACTGAATTTCTAATTAAAAAATATTTGAATAGTTTTTCTTAAGTGTTTTCGCTTGTGTTATAAATTTTGTTTACAAAATGATGCTTTCGAGAAGAGTGTAAAAAAAGTTAGCAAACTAGCTTACCAAAATCTCAAATTTATTGACATCAAATGTGAACAACGTGCTATTCGCACAATAAACTAATCATGATCATGGAAATTAAGGTCTGGGTTACATAGTTTGTACATTCATCATTCAATATGACTAATTAAACAAACGATTGCAGAAAAGTAATATTGAATTAAAATTAATGAATTTATAATTTCTTTGCTTAAGTAACAAAACAAATTATAAAACATACTCGTACCTTTCCATACAAGCTAAGTGAAGTCAGGTAACAAGTTTAATTTTAAGAGCCAAGTCAATAGAAAGTTTGAACTTGGGGAGATAATACTTGTTTTTGGATGTTTTTCAATATTTTGGCATTTTGCTGTGTGCAATGGCAAATTTAATATTTTTTTTTCAATAACAAATATTTGGCTTCTTACATCAAACTAATGAACAACAAACAGTTTGGGAGGAAGAGAAAGACTTGAAACTCTGAGAGACTTAATCACCCCTTAAATTTCCAAATTCTTCCTCGCCTTAAATTCAATTCCTTTGTTTACTTTTCGGGTTGGACTTGAATAGTCGAAAGATCGCAAGAGTTTGAAGTTGAAAGCAAGTTGGAAGCAATTTAATTTCCACTTTCATTGGTCATGTTTATAGACGATATAAACGAGATTTTTACCGGAGGAGAAAAGCGCTCTGAAACACTTATGGCAAGGCATTTAATGTATGCTGATGAAAATGTTGTACTGCCATTGAAGGTCAAGGTCAATTAAGGCAATGATGCCGTTAGAGAAGATGAGTCCATGTAATTTTCATTAAAATAATCGTGAGTCATATATTACCCACTTTCACTCATTTGATAAACTTTTGCATAACTATCTCATCATTTCCCGAATGCTGGATCTCTCCTGAACCATTATTTTCCGCATTACAGGAGTTTGCACTTTATGAGCACATCTTAATCTGTAGCGATCTCAATGCTGACCTTTTAAAACATGATAGTAAAGCCCACCAACTACTTGATTTTTGTGCTGCTGCCGTAGGGATTTCGATATTAAATTTGTATGCTACCCATTTTTCTCCGAATACATCGATCATTTGTCAAACTTTAATAGGCATGTTCCTCTCTTAAGACAGTTGCCATACGAAAAGAGAAATGCCCCTGATTCACTAATGAGGTTCGTTACTCTATAAAAGCTCGTAGTACGCTGTACGCTAAGTGGAAACTACACCCATTAAGCCACAATTGGGAAGTTTTTTGTCAGGCTCGTAACCACTGTACCTTTGTAACACCTAAGGCGAAAAAAAAGATATTTTCTTTCGAAACTTAACACGGACTTTTCTTCAAAAAAACTATGAAGCAACTTACGTTCAATTGGTGTTGGGAAAAGGACAGGTGTCCATAACACTCTCGATGTAACCGATCTTAATAAAGTTTTTTTTTAAATAATACTAATAATAACTAAGGTTTTACCGCTGATGATCGTCTGATACATAGTGAAGATTTTGACTTTAAATTGCTACGAAGGTTAACATTATCAATGTTATTCACTCCATTTAAAACCCAATGCTGTAGGTGAAGATGGTGTACCTCTTCGAATTGTCAAGATGATTCTACCTTACGTTGTAAGCTGCGTTACTCACATAATTAACTTCTGTATGAATATAATTTTCCCGATGGTTGGAAGTTAGCTAAAATCATTCCTGTACCTAAAAAAATACAGCCATCTCTAGCGACAGATTACTGCCCCATCAGTATCCTACCATGTTTGTCTTGGAGAATTTCCTTGCTAATCAAATGTCAAAGTACTTATATCAACATAATTTGCTATCTCCAGTCCAGTTCGGGTTTCGAGCAAATCATAGTTGTTCTACAGCTATGATTAAAATTCTTGACGATATAAGAATAAACTTTGATATGGATTATGTAACTGTACTTTGTTTGCTTGACTTCTCCAAGGCTTTCGATAGATTGGATCATGAAGTATTATGCCAAAAGCTAAGGTTATACTTTGGCTTTATTGAGAGATCTGCCCTTTGCTTCGTAATTGCCTATTTAATCGGCACCAAAGAGTTGCTTATGATGGTAAGTCCTCAGAATTTAAAGTTGTGTTAAATGGAGTACCTCAAGGATCAATATTAGGACTGATTTTATTTTGTATATTCATTAATGATCTCCACAGTACTTGTTTGAATGCTTCTTTTCACCTTTACGCCAACGATGCCAGATAAACTTATCTCGTCCAATTGGACTGATTGAGGATCTAATTGCCAGGATAAATGAGTGGGCTTAGTATAATTCAGAAAAATCTCAAACAATTCTTAAATCTAGGAAGCATTACGATACAAATGAGCTACCACCTTTACTATTAAATAATAGACAAATAAAGTTTTATAATGCAGTTACGAATCTTGGTTTCAAGATAAATCGATCACTTTCCGCGGTTGACCACATAAATTACGTGATAAGCCGAATTTATGCAGGTAAGCGAAAGCTTGGGTTATCCTCCAACTTTACTCCAGTGAACATAAAACTAATGCTTATGAAAACCTTATTTCTTCCCATTTTGGACTAGTCAACTAGGGTGTACTGCAAACCTGATTCCCACTCTCAACACAAACTACTTGTAGCGTTTAACGATGCAATAAGATACGTCTATGGACTGCGTAGATACGATCATATATTTCACTACCACACTTTGGTACTCGGTTGCACCTTTTCAACAATTTCTAAACGTCAGATGTTGTCAATTCATGCACAGCCTTGTTAATAGTAGATCACCTAGATACCTCTTTGACAAAATTTAATTTGTTCAATCCACCAGAACAAGAAATCTTTTAACAACCTTCGTACTACTACTTGAATTCTTCACGCCTCTATATTGTTTCAGACAAAAATTATAGCTGGTGCAAATCTTAGAAAGACAATGAGACTTCACCTTTCTTAGAAGGTATACTTAGCCAAAAACTATAATAATAAATACGGTAGGATGGGAGTGGGAATGAGGAGCTGACAGGGAGGCAAGGAAATGTATAGCGGGTGAATAGCAAATTTCTAAAACAAAAAATTATAAATTATTCATGAAAGAACAACGCAAGGTTCTTCATGTTCTACGAGACATAATCTTATAATAAGTATTTAGAAATTATAGTGAAAAATGATTATATTCAAGTATTTGATTATTGCCTAAAATGTTACTAAATGTTAAGGTACTATAAAGACTAAGACTTTCTTGTAAACCGAATTGAAATTTTAAGGGCTAAAGTTATTGACTTTGCTGTCAAGATATATGTAGTTAATATCGGATGGAATAATTAAAAGTTCACTAATTTCTTCAACACTTCTTTGCACATATTTGGGCCAGTAAGTTTTGCGAAGATTACGAAAACTATTTCGCTAATAAACCAATCCTTTCTGTGTACAAAACTGGACTTACTGGCTGAACACAATAGAATGCTGCAACTGGAGCTGCAGCTGCAACTGGAAGAGCTGTCAAAAAGTGTCGTACGTACTTTTTTTTATGCGCTCACAATGAGGCTGTACAGCTTTCATGTTTTGTTTGCATTTGTTGGGTCAGGTGTTGAATCTTTGGCAAATTGTAAATATTTTAAGTAATTGAAATATAAAATGGACACTGAAATTGAAGATTTTCGTCCATTATTTTAATTAAAATTTAACCACGAAATCACAATAAAACAAAACAACACTTAAAAGCACTGACAGATATATAAAATTTGAAATGTCAAAATTGCTGCACGAAAAAGTTAAAAGTTCGCCAACTCTTGCAGCACCGTCTGCAGCACCGACTGCAGTTGCGTTGTGTTGTGTTCGTAGCATTGAATTTACGTGTATTGAATATTTTGACAGCTATTCCAGTTGCAGCTCCGTCTCCATTGTGTTCAGCCAGTTATACAAACTAACAGCCATATTTATAAAGTCATTATAGTGAGTACTGAGTACATAAGACTATGCAAACCTTATAATGCCTCTAAACGCAAAATTGTTATTTATAACACTTATGTGACGTTGAATAGAGGCATTATAAGCTAAACGCGTTTGTAGGTTGAATAGTGCCTACATAAGGACATTTTAGTATTGAACTGTCACATTCACTTTGACATCATATTGAATTATAAAGATTATCAACAAAATAAAATGCCTTTGGCTTGATATTGAAACTAAAACTTTGTGTTATTTTTATTTATTGAAACAAAAATGTTATACTAATATATTAAAAACAAATTGAATTGAAAATTGTTTAGAATTAACTATGTAGATAAATATACTTGTTGGTGATCTTTCTCCACGCATCCTTCTTCATCTGGTGTTAGTGTTGTAATTTTTATTTTGCATTATTGAATTTTATCCTCAAGAACTTGTCTGAGGAGTATTCCAGCTAGTATAAAACGAATAATAATTTGATTTCCAGTATGTGCTAGAGATAATTACATACCTTATTTGATGAATCAAAGTTAATTGTTCGAATTCAATTAGCCTTTTGGTAGTTCCATTTCTGTTTAATTCGTATTCGATAGACATGATGTTTTTTTTTTTTTGACAAACAGCTGAGTGTTATGAAGGCTAAATGTAATAGATTCTTACTTTTTGGTACTTTATTTGACACAAGCTCATTATAACAATGCAGGGTAGGCAAATGTTTTATAAATATGAATTTGCATAGTGGATGAATAAGTCCTTATTCATTGCATAACTATTCACGCGTTCAGAGATTTCTAATAAATAAGGCTGTTAGTATATAAATTTCTGAACCTTTATTTTAAGATATTTTTCTTTGAATAAATTGATTAAAAAAAAAACTAAAGCAAATAAAATCAGAGGCTTTATATTCCTCTGAGTCCATCACACACATTATCATCCCACTCTCACAAAGCACAATCGTAAAAAGGCTAATTAAAACTGTCTTAAAGAAGCATAACCGCATAAATTCTGGGAAATTGAAGAATACAATCGCGACCACTGTTTGAATTTATTCATCGGATTTATAAAATATTTCTATTGAATGCTACTCGTATTTTATCAAACATATGCGTGGCGTGGATTTTAGAGGGATGGATTTTCTGGTGTAATGTGTTTCTCAACTCAAAGGCGGTATTTCTATTTTTTTTTTTAAGATACAGTCACAGTTCATTAATATGAAATATAAGTCGCGTTCTGCCTATAAAAAGGTTAAATGATTTTCAGTTTAATTTTTAAATCTAAGAAGTCGATAGTTGACACTCAAATGAATATACATGAATATACACCATTGTAGTCATCTAATACTAATATTTGTCTGTAGGTATTTTTAAATATTTTAATTTTAACATTTTTATTATTAGTATCTACAAAGTGGTTCTTCTCATATTTTGACTGGTCTAAACAGCAATTGTTCAATATTAGTACCGTTTAGTAAATAAAAAGCTTGGGGTTTTCAAACAGAACTACTGTTATACTGTCGTTTGCCGTTTCTTCTGTAGTCCCTTCATCAACTTGAAGCTTAAATGGATGAAGGAATTTGTTTAAAGTTTTGGCACCATACGTTTTACAATTCTTTAGAAGAGAAAACTGCTATTTTGATAACTTAAAAAAAATATTACACATAACAAGTAGAATATTTTTAATTTTTATTTTTTTTTACAATTCTCATAAGCTTAAAGGTGAAATCGTAATAGTTGCATTTTATGTACCCAACTAATGTAAAGCAAGTTTTGCTTCTAATTCTACTCAAAATCTACTAACAATATTCAGTACAAAAGAGAGCTTTTTCCAATTCAGTAGTTTCAGTATATATTTCACCATACTGAATTGAAATAACTCATTCGTAAAACTTTAAGAAAAATGCGACGCAGTGTCTGATGACCGATCTGACACAATACTAAAGACAGATAGAC
This sequence comes from Chrysotoxum bicinctum, assembly GCA_911387755.1. NCBI lineage: Eukaryota > Metazoa > Arthropoda > Insecta > Diptera > Syrphidae > Chrysotoxum > Chrysotoxum bicinctum. The sequence continues at coordinate 188,458,915 of OU426988.1, forward strand.
TTACTGTCACTGGGTTAAAGGCTCGTCATCAATCAATTAAAACTTCACATATTCAATTCAATCAGAGATACCATTTCCGCATTAATAAAAATTATCACTACATTTTCTACGATTTTGTTAAACAGCTTTTAAAATGTATGCTTTCTAAAAGCTTTAGAGAAAAAGAAAAATAGATAATCTTACAAGTGAAAGTGTTGTAGCAGCGTATTTTCTTTTCATTTGTAATGTCGAAAATTCGTTTTTCATAAAATATTTGGTAAATTAGTATGATCGATTATGGTCCAATAAGTGATTTCAGTTTTGTGTTTATAACAAGTTGATTGATTTGTGCGAGTTCATTTTAAGTGTGGCGATTCATAGTGCTCAATACGGCAACTCTGAAAGAGCTTAAAAATTGAGTTAGGTTTTTGAAAGCCATTACTATCAAATTAAGAGGCAAATTTCGAGTTATAAATTGCATATTCGTGATGTAGGGAGTGATGTATCACATGATTTTTTTTTTTAACTTTTTTGGACATTTCTTTTGTAATTTTTTTTTAATTTTTTTTTTTTTTTTTTTATTTTTTTGACTCAAGATACTTTCAAGACTTATACTTTTTTGGACTTGTCTTCATCTTTAAGTCAATCAGAGCTCATTAAAAATTAACGAAATCAGAGCGGTCTTCTTCGAATTAAATATTCTAGTACAATATTAGGAAGCTTCGTTCTCGTTGCTTCTCATTGATTCGAGTCACCATTACTATGGAAATCAAAATCTATCAATTTAGTATTAAAACGGCAGGATTTCGTGATTCGGGATTTTGTGATGCGGGATTTTGTGAATCGGGATTTTGTGATGCAGGATTTCGTACCCAACCCCACTTAAACTTATTCGGATGGAACTACACCTTCAACTTTTGAATTCAGAGACCGTACATGCTCATCCATAAGTAACTTTGAACTACAAAATGATGCTATGCTTAATACCTATCTTGAATCAATGTCAGGCTTTGATAAATGCCAGATGACAAAGTAAATCTTGAGTTATTCAAGTTATTAGAGTGCGTAGCAGGAACTGCTCTTAGTTTACCTTGGAGGTTTGTAATGCGATCAAAAACTTAAGTAAATATTAAATGTACGTAAAATAAAAAAAAAAAAAAAGTAAACCATTCAAATACGAATTGGGTGTTGTTTTGCATCTCTTGAAATATATACATAGAAATGAAAGTTTGTGACTCGCAAAGCCAAACAAAAATTTGCAAGCCCCGATATATCGTAGACTTTAGAATAATCTTCTATTGGAATAGAGAAAAAGCATGTTATGCATACTGAATATCAACTTTATAGCATTTAGAATTCCTCAAGAAGTGGTTTCACCACATATGAATCTCTTAAAATTTTATCAACGGAGTTCGACTTTGAGGTGGTCTCTGTGTGTATGAGGTGTCTTAAAGTAAAAGATCAATCAAGTCTGATGCAGTTTGAGAATATGGGGTTCCTGGTCCAGCAAGTTTTATTAAAATAAATGCTTACATTTATTTATATTTTTTTTATATTTTTCCCGCATTATCATGTGATATTTTTTGTATAACATATTGGTATTGTTATTGATATACCAAAGCCCACTACACCTTTATAAACTAACTGTGTGGTGCACCATTTCGGGCGACGCGACGCGGCATCGTCATTGGGCCACATTTCTTTGACGAGCGCATTTGACCGCCATCATATTTCATAATCTTAAAGATCATAAAGTCAATCAATAAAATACTTAAAATTTTATTTCGTTTAAAAGTTATTGAAGAAAATATCGGCCTGGATCAGAAAACGCACCCTGTATATACGAATTTAATACTTGATAAGTCAATAGAAAGATACTAAAATACTATAGGCTTCGCTGACAGTTCTTCAGGCGGTGAATCCAATTTTTGAAGAAAGCGTAATTCTGGAAAGTGTCACGAACTCATCCAAAGTTGTTGACTTGTTAGTGTAGAGTAAAGAATTGACGTAGGTCCAGAGAAAATAATCGATGTGGCCAAGTCGCATGACCGTATTGGCCAATTAATGAATTTGCCTTGATATAACCCAATTCCTAAGCTTCTCCTTCACAACTTCGAGCATTTTGTCGTTTGTATGGCTCTATACACGACACCATACACCATTAAGGCAAAGTTGTCTGCTTCTTTATTTCGAAAGAAATAGGGTCCAATGATTCCGCCATGCAATCAACCATACAAAACAATCAATTCTTTTTGTGGATGCATCATTCTTGGTCGAACACTTGTGGATTGTGTTCGCTCTAATAAGGGTAGTTTTGCTACTTAAAATAGCCGCTGAACCAAAAATGGACTTCATTTGAGAAGATGCATTTTTTTTACTAGAACTCCGATTTCCGGTCAACATTTTGTTCCTTATGCGCGAAACAGATTAAACCAGCAACAGCACCAGCATCGTCAACAGCAAACAGCACGCTGCCCAGAAAACATTTCTCAAACACATTGCCACCAGCAAAGTCATTTCATCTGATTGACTTTTCATATCGAAAAAAAGTTTTTCATTGTGGTGCCACTGAATACTGCAGTGGGAAAGTTGACAACACTGCACCAGCAACAGCAAATTTAGGACTTTGGCCTAACGACGCTGTTAGCGTTGCTGTTGCTGTTCTTATGTGTGTTGAACAATTGAAATACAGTGGCTCTAAATTAATGGCGGCCGCTGTTGCTGTTGACGGTGCTGTTGCTGGTTCAATCTGTTCCGCGCTTTATGGTTGTCTGGATGAAGTCGAAAACTGATATTTTCACAACTGTATGTCATTGATATTTTGACAACTGCTAAAAAATAACAATTGAAAAAAACTATCATTTCCATCTTCTTCTTTAGATTTTATGACAGAGCGGTGAGTATCATAAAAGATTATTTGTCGAATAGTACCCCATGGCATAATGATTTGTGCGTTTGACTGTCATGCAGAAAGTCTTGGGTTCGATTCTCAGCCGCTGCTTATTGTTCAGAATCGGTACAAGACAATAAGTTCCCTCCATTCCTGGCAACACGCGCACAGCTTTAGGCTCCTTACGAGCCGTAATGGCCTCCTATTTTTGTTCTTATTTGCCTTATAGAAGTCAGAGGGTAAAGGTTGATCAATTGTGAATCTATGAACCTGCGGAGAGGTGTTCCACATGGATCTATTTTGGGATCTATCCAAATGATAGTTTAAATGTTGTTGTCTTGTTTTATTAATCCTGTCTAATTGGTTTGCAGAAGGATTTTTTTTGAAGAATTAATGTGAACCTCCCAGGAATTTTTGAATGATGCATTTACTCATCTAAGTCCCAACTGATTACGATTTCTAAGAAAAAGATGATTAATATAATATCGCTCCAAAATGAAGCTTAAGCACTGGGACTATTATAAGGACCAATATTCTTTTTCTACCGAGTCTAAAATGGCAGGTATCAATGATGGATTGCGTAAGCTTTGTGTGTATTAAAACAAAGCTTCAGTCAATACCAAATTGATTCCAATATTATACCTATTACTATGCCAATATTATTTATTGTAAGCTCGATTCTCATTCTCAACATGCTATTTGATGACTTATCAGAAGATGATAGAATTTGCGACCCCGAATCGCACTTTAAAGTGAATGTATTTATTATTGATATTAGATATCTTGAGTAATCAAATTAAGCGAAGATTTCGTAAAGGCTATGATCTGAGTAATATTCGTATCTTCGAAGTCTTAGAACCAGATAAACGAGTTTCGTTTTTTAACGACAAAATAAAAACAGAAACAGGAAAACTGATTGATATGTTCAAAAGATGTCAGGTTAAAAAATTGCTTTAAAAAGTTCTTTTAAATCAGGAATTGAGAACATCAATTCGATTAAAGATTGAAATGAACTTTCGCTGCTTAAATTCAATAGTCTTGCTTCTAGTTTTCCGTAAGTGATAACTGGTTCCTATTTTTGCCGCTTCCATTTACTACTGAAAGAACTTTTTCCAAACTAAAGATAATGTTGGCAGCAACAATAAACATGCCAAATCTCAAATTCTCAAACTCATAGAAATGCTCTTAAGTTCTAACTTTCGACACTCCCACATTCACTTACAAATATAATTATTTAACTTCCTACATGATCTCATCTCTCTTTATGTACCTATACAATGTATCATCTTTTCAATTTAACATGAGCTGTAATAATTTTTAACTTCACTTCTTTATTTTTATTGATCGCAGTCGAATAAAGTTCATATTATTTTGTTTAAACTCTTGGTTGATTTCTTTCTTTTTTGAACAAAGGTGGTACAAATCAGTACCTCCTCGAAACAGCTAATTAAAAACAATTTTAGAACAAGAACGATTATCAGAAGAATGGAAGTAGAAAATCTGGAAGAACTCAAATCATGTTCAGCTAAGAAGATTTAAATAATAAAATTGCAAAAAAGAAAGAAGAAAAAAAAATCTTTTATCCTTTTATGTTGTATACAAAAAACGCCATTTTACCTTTCATTTTTGTCCAAAACTTTAAAAACATTGCAATAATGTCCGATGAATTTTATAAAACTTAATTCGTTAATACGAGTATGTAGGTGTCTAACGAAAATGAGAACGACAACTGCATTGTCAGGAGTTCAGATATTCAAAAACCAAAAGAAATTGTTAATCTTTTCCCTTCAATAAGACTAATTTCCTTTTCAGACCACATATTACCTCAGCTGAAGCCTTAGTTAACGTCTTCAGTAAGCTATAAATCATGAGTGAGATTAAATAAAATGAGACGTGTCGCCAAGCAACAAGTTGCATTTTAATTCTCTTAACATGATTTTATTTTGGAGTAAGACTTTATGTCTAGTCAACTTGTCGCTCTCCAGCAAACTCATAAGATGATAAGAATTTACATTTCAGAGCTCTCATAAATACAAGAACATTATAATGACGACCTTTGCATGACTTTAATGTTCTAAGAACCAGATAACCTATGCTTTGATAACTGCTTCCTATATTAATTGTGTATTTTCTCATAATTGACAATACTAATTATACGGTTTAGTGATAGAGTTGTTCGTTTATTTGGTTCAATAAATTTAATAAATGTTTGACTTGACTTTTTCTTGTTTCTGTTGATAATTTTTGATCATTAGGAAGTATTAATCGGAACTCTGCCAACCGACCACAAATCCGGATGTACTAAAAATGGAATAAAAAAGAATTTTTTATATATTTTGCATCAAAATGAGCAAAGGCAAATAAAAAAATCATCAAGTCTCCTGTAGATAGGAAATTTAGTGGCGCCAATAAATGAATATAATAGACTTAGCATCACTGAAGAAGTCTGATGATCGGCTTGGCACCCGTAAACTAACTGGAGCTTACAAAAACTTGGTCACAGTTCATTCAAGTTCCTGTTGTTTTTTTTTATAAAACAAATCTTCAATAAGTCAGTCTCATTCACTTAAATGCGAGCCGTTGGCATTTTTGCATTCACAGAAAATAAACGAATCATTCATCTACTCGTATGACCATTAGGTGTGAATGCACTCCAACCCATTAAGCAACATACATTTTGACGAAGAAAATTGTTTTCTCTAAATTCTTCACAAAAACTAGACAAACTGGTAGGAAACTAATTGAAAATTATGTAAAGATGATAAAATTTGCGTTTTAACTGAGCAAATAAATTGGTTCTCACGAATTGCAATTTGATTGTTATGAACTGTCAAACACCTTCAAACTCTATTCGTGTTTTACATATCATTCAGACTGCAACGAATAATTTGTTCTTGCGCGATGAAACTCTTGTTTTTGTTTGCTTTTACGACGAATACAAAATTGATTTGTGAATGAAATGTCAAAATGGATGAATGTGAGTTCATACATCATCGTTCGTTGGTCGCTCTCATGTGAATAGACCTTTAGTATGATACTTACTACAACCATTTTGCTAACTATAACTATTTAAACGTTTTAACTATAAAGGGTTTTTCGACTGAGGCGGGCTGATTTTTGCGGCCTATGTCGGTCATTTTGTTTTGGTGCTATCTGACATATCTGTTGATTATTATTCATATTTTGTTACTGAAATACTGATGCCAAATCACCATGGCAAGTTACATGACGGAACAGCACGACCAAATGCTAAATTTATTTTATAAAAATTAATGTTGGTTGTGCAAAATCGATTCTCAGAGTCTTGTGGCCAAATTTAAAATGACCGATTCGGTTATCAATCAGCTAACATTCGTACGCAATATTGGCCGAGAACATCGCCCTGGCCCGTCAAAATGTATAGCAGACCACGATGCTGTCGATAACTGGCCGCTCACAAGAACTCGGCCTTTCGCAGACTTCAATTTGGCGAATTTTATGTCGGGACTTGGGCCTACACCGCTACAAGATCCAAATGAATCAGGAGCTCAAAGTTCATGACCATTTCTAAACAGTATTAAAATTGTATATATTTATTATTTTTATCCTTATATTCTTTCATGAAAATGCATTCGACACTTGTCATAAGACAACAGAGTGTATCTATCATTCTTCAAGTATTGGTAAACACTTTTAATTAATAATGTATTTTTACTATTGCTTTCTTTTTTAATGACAAATAATAAATTATGTTAGTTTCAAGATGAATTTATGTAAAAATCAATGTACATACGTATTTAAACTGAAGATAAATAAAAAAAAACTAAATCAATGTCAATGGCGGTTGTTAGCTGACTGGACTTCTGAGCGTTTGCAAGAGGGCCTCAGAAACAAGAAGGAAGAAAATTAAATCCGTTCTACAAATACTAGCATGTACATATATACATTGGTGACCGTTTGATGCAAATGCAGCTAATATTTCGATATAATAAGTCAGCGTTAATGGTTCGTAAAAATCCTATGTTGCTTTGCTTATTCAATTTAATTCATTGTGTACGAGGACGAAACACAAATGTATTATATGTATACCATGTATGTTGTACATTAGGGTGGATCGATTTTGTATTTATTTTCGACTTCGGCCATTGATAGAAAGTTGTTACAATCAAAAATAAACAAAGTTGTATAGTTAAAGTTTTCAAAGATTTCATTTGGAAAAAATAAAGCGAAACATAAATGTCCTTTTATATTCATTTTAATTCCAAAAAAAAAAACTTGGTTTTCAATACTTTATTCAGCAAATCAATTTGATCACTGGCATTGTATTGCGAATTGAGGATTAAGCAATTTTTCAATCTTTTTTTTAATTAAAAATATGCTTTTAGTGGGACTTAAATGTTATTTTGATAAGTCCATCTCTTTTAGTAAGAACATATACATCAGCAGAGACCTCTGTTATAATTTTGACACATGTTTCCGTAGCCCAGATAATTAATATGTTGTAAGGATGCCCAAAAATACCATTCCTTTGAATCACAGGATCTATTACAGCTTTCAAGCGTTCCAGCATATACATATGTATCTCGAAAACCCTTTTCTTTTATGTAAGTGTTTTAATCCTTAGATGAAACTTGGCTTTGTTTTTATGGAAAATTTACTAAGTGTAATAGATTTTCATTTGGAGAATTTGTTACAATATATAATCTCAGAATTCTATTTGCTGTGGTAAGCCACCTTGAAAGAACAATTTAGTAGGAATTATTTTTCAAAAGGTTTTCGTGACAATGACTGGAGTAAATAGCAGTACAAATCTGACAGAGATATGATTTATCGGTGCTTAGATTTTTTACACTCGAAATATGTACTTACATTATAGACTAAAGGCCGAATTTCACATTCTTTTAATTCTTTTTCTTTAAGGCTTCGTTGTCCAGTTCAGTCGCATGTAATTGGCAGATGAAGTACTGCAAAGATTTTTACTTGCGATATAGGTACTATAGGGCAAGTTCTGCATTTGGAAAAAAAATCGAACTCGAGATTTTGATCAAAGTTGACATTACGATGATAGCGAAGACGAAAAAAGTGGGTCCGACAATTCCGTCTGTCTGTCTGTATGTCTGTATGTCTGTATGTCTGTATGTCTGTATGTCTGTATGTCTGTATGTCTGTATGTCTGTATGTGTGTACCTCGAACTACAGCCTAAACTACCGGAGGTATTTTCTTTAAACTCGGTAGTTAAGGGTCTTCGGTGATTCCCTAGAGGAAAAATTGAAATTTTTTTTTTAGCTCCAAAACTAAGGGTACCCCCCATACACCCGTAATGCAAAATCTTATTTATCTCGAAAACGGCTCTAACGATTTTGATAAAAAAAATTAAGTGTGATATTATGGACATGGACTACATTTTGGTCGACAAAAATTTTGGGGCAAAATGTTATTAGGGGTACCTGCCAAAGACCCGTTTTTTTAATTTTCGACTTTCTCATTAACGGCTCTAAGGATTTTATCCCAAAATTTTTAGCAGGAGTCCCCTTAAGTTTAAAATAATATTGTATATAAAAATATTCGAAAAAATATTTATTGGGTTTTAAAAAAAAAAAATTTAAATCAATATCTTCAAAACCTATGAACGATTATTTTTTGAAATTATTTCCTAAAACTAATATTATTAAATACTTAAAATCCGCATCCCACATTTTTTTCTTGAAAAATTTTAGAGAAATTTCTTATATAAAAAATTTATTTAATAATAAAACGATTTTTTAAGGTTTATTTGCATAAATTCATACTTTTCCGGAAACCAGACGGCAATTTTATGCAGTTGAACATTATTATCTCATTAAATCCATGTTTTATATTTATAAAATGTATCTTAAATTCCAAAGTACTTTTACATAAGAGCAAGCTCGTGCGATCCAGTCGTGCATTTTATTTTAAATAATTGTTGTTCTAGGAATGACATTTTCCTTCACGAAGAAACTATCATATTAAAAGAAATATGTCATTTTCTTAGGCAGCCCTGCCAAAGATGTAGACGATTTTTGAAGATATATCTATTTTTGCATTTAAAGTTTTACTGCTTCTTCAGAGAAAAACTCATTAAATTTATTAGACGAATGAGCTTCAAGTTCATGGAGAAAATTCAGCTGTCCGCTTTTACACTTTCTTTTTCGAGACAATTTCTTTGTGTTTTTAATGAACCCATTTTTCTTTCGGTTCGTTGATCCATTAAAAAGGTCTCTCAAAAATTGGAATTTAAGTTGTTTCTCAAATTTACAAGAATCAAAGTTATCACATTTACAAGCAGCGAACGATGTTCGATAGCAGGAATCAATGCTTTCTGCTTCAATAATTTTTTTGGAGATCTCCTCGCAAGTGTCGGTAGCCAAATTTTTAAAAATTGAATTTGCTTGTTGCGACTTACCCTCGACTAACATCGTATTACATTATGTACATACATATATCTTCCTTAGTCGTGAACATAGAGGATCTAAAATCAGTTAATGTATCCATGGCTGGCTACAATTTGAGCCAGGGTCCATTTATCATTCGGAGAAAAAAAATGTTGTTCATACAAAAACGATCCACCCTAATGTACATAGAAAATCCGTCTACGAGTATATTATATACATACATACCTACACACAACGAATATCCACAATGAATTTTTTGAAATTTGAAAAACCGAAAATTTCATTGGAGTCGCGCCCTCATATTACTCAAGTCGAATGGATGTCAACGACAACAGAGTGACGGTGCGGCGGCAAAATTTTTTGTTTAAACAGACGCAAATATTTATTTGTGGGTTGTCCTGCTGTTCTGTTTTTATTTAAAATACTCAAAGAAGAATCTTTATATAAGCGATTGTGATCTTTCTTTGCGGTATAATGTAAAACTGAATAAAAACATATGAGGTACAAAAAAAATGTCGTACTCGGAATTCTGCTTAGAAGAAGTAATCTTTTTTGATTGATCATTTAACCGTCTCTAGATACTTCCTTAACTTTACTGTTAGTGTGTTGTTTGTTTAAGAAAAAAACGAGTATTATGATGCTTTGAGATGGAAAAGGATACAAATTTGGATTATCAGGGATTTGACATCTTGTCTATCAAATTAGACCTATTTGCTGGCGCTAGCTTTAATTTTTATTTTTTTAATTTAGCGTGCACTCAAGGGGTTATAAACACCCTTATTATAATGATTTAAATACAAGCTTGAGCAGTTAGGAAAGGAGTAGGAGATGCCGATACACATTGGGTTTCAAAGCTTGGATACATCACTAAAGAAAGAATTTCTGTATTTTACAGTACGCCCGAAATAAGGCTAAAGGGTAAACTGATGAGCATGCTTAGCAAGACGATATTACGGCGAAATTGTTTTTAGGAAGGAATGCAGCTTGCTATATTATTAGAGCCCGTTTATAGTTAGAAGAAAAGAGAAAGAGACAGTACGACAGTGCTCGAGAGAAACAAAGTTTCCGTAATACAACTGTCTCCAATTAATATGATGGCTCTGTTTTGGATTGTGTCTAAGAGGTGCAGGTGAGTTTTAGGAGCACCTACCCAGTTATGAGAGTTTTACCCAAATTTAGGCCGAATGTATGCCTTATAAATTGTAGCCAGTTCGGAGGTGAAAAACTGCTTGCATCTTCTGAGGAAACCTAAGCATTTTGCCGCGTTTTTCGCAACATCAAATATGTGATCATGACACAAAAGATGGTCAGTAATATACCGAGGACGGAAAGCTTTTCAGTTTCCTCAATGCAAGTGTCATCCATGGATGATGGCAGCGGTGGAATATTATGCTCGATGGAGGACAGAAGACAGCTTTGGGTTTTCGGAGCATTAAATCCCTCTCGTTTTCTAACACCCCATTCTGCAATGCCGTCGCAGAACCACTTCCGAAAAAGAAGGATGAGGATCTGGAAACGACAAGAGATCATTGATGAAAATGAGGAAGAGAGTCGGAGACAAAATGGAGCCTTGTGGTACACCAGCATTTATTTTGTGAACATCAGACTTAAAACCGTCCAAGAAAACACGAATTGACCGGCCTGAAATATAATTTCTAATCAAACGAAGAAGGGATTCATCGATTGCTATGCACGCATTTTCGATAAGAGAGCTTTTATGCTAAACTCTATCAAATGCTTTAGAAATACCAATATTCGGTTTCACCGAAATGGTGCAAGGCTTTGTTCGGTAAGATATGCCATCAGATCACCAGTGGACCTGTTGCTACGAAAGCCGTACTGCCGGTCATAAAAAAGCTTTCAATCTTCAAGATATTTCTTAAGCTGATCATTAATCAGCGTTTCCATGACCTTGAAAAGAAGGGACGTAAGTACAATTGGTCGTTAAGTGGGGGGAGGAGGATTTGCCTTTTTTATGGACTGGGATAAGTCGCACGGCGACAGCTGACCCATGGTCACCGTGGAAAGTAACGACTTCTTCGTTGTCATTTGGATGTACATTGCTCTGAGATACCTGGGCTGGGGTATGCGCTAGTTCCTGTAGCATTTTTGACACTGCCGGTACATTTCCTTTATATTTTCCTTTCAAAAACTTTGCATAGTCGAATGGCTGTCTTAGAGATAGAAAACAAGACGGAAAAGCTATATCCGATGACTGGTCTTAAGGGCTTCTTATATACATAGAAGGATCTTAGTCTACTGGCTTTATACTTATATTGGTGGGTGGAGACGATTTATGGCCCAATTGGATTTTCATAGAAGGTATCTTGCATGATTATTGAACCTTAGTAGCTTCCCGAAGTGTATCCCCAGGTACTTCACACTACGTTTGGTTGTCATTTTGTTGGCGATAGGCTGTTATGAAGTCAGTATGCTGTACAGGAATGGCCTAAATTTCGAGCCTTCAGCAATTCCAGCTCTGATTTTCTTTAAAGTCGAAGTGCATTTCTGTACAAAAAAGGTTGTTTAGGTGTAGCGCTGATATTGTTTTGCCAGAGATAGTCCGCAGATCCGGCTCGAACGACCAAATGTTTGGTTGTAGCGGTGGATTTCTTATTAAAATGTTAATTACTAAATAAACGTCTCGATATTTCTACGTTTTAATATATATATCGAATCGAGAAAATAGAATGAATATAAAAAATGCACATTTACCTTTCATGAAGGTTAAAACATGACATTGCATTATTTAATGTAATCTGACAAGAAGTGTCATATAGATTATTATAATGGTTATATTCACATTTGCAATTTTAATTGGTCTAATAATTTATTCAATTGATTGAAATAATAAATTGAAAATAAAATGCATTATATGCGTTGGATTAACGCAGAGGTTCTTGGTTCGATTCTCAGCCGCTGCAAAAAAGTTTTCCAGGAGTGTACTCATTCTTGTGAGGAATTGAAAAATCCAAATCCAGAATTGCTGCTCGGAATCAACAGAAAATTTATTTATTTCTTACAAAGAAGTTCCTGGAAGACAGAGAGAAATGGATAATTTTGATAAATGCAATGGGAAATTTAGGTAATTGGAATTTGTGGATGAGGCCATCAATCCATACGCTCTTGAATGCTTACTCGACATTCAGGAGGCATCGGACTGTGACTCAACGTGTGCTTGTATCAATCGTGATGTTATGTTGTAACTTCAGGAGTGGATGGATTGTCGGATGCTTCTTCCGAAAACCAAACTGCTTGTCAGGAATTATATAGTTTTCGCTGCAATACTTCTTGAGTTTCCTGAGTATTAGTTCTTTGACGAGTTTCTTAAGTTGTTGAGGGGCGATATCGGCCTTTATTTAGAGATGATGTTCACGAGTTCACGGCAACTAAGCAATTTTTTAATTGTTGAAAAGTTGTTATTTGAAATGAATGAATGTACTTTAGAATACCTGTTTGAAATATTTGGTAAACTTCAAAAATATTACCAAGTTCTTCTTATATTAAAAAAAAACTCATAAATATAAATCGCTCATCCTTTTGTATTATGTACTTATAAAACCGAATGTGTCACAAACAAGTGTCAAGAGTCCCTCCACTTTGTCTCCATCAATAATATCGTTTGCCAAAAAATTTGCTTTAAAAGACTTTAAAAAGCCGCAATACCAATCTACATACCACCTAAAAATAAAAATATGTATCACATGAACAAATTGCTAGTGACATCCTTTCTATAGCAAAAGGAACATTCAGCCATCCGCACAAAACGCGAACCTATCAACTGTGACATTTGTGCACTTCTTGTTTATTTATGTAACATTCACGTCACTTCGTTGTACAAATGAATTGCCGCCTATGGCGAATACTTGACATTTCTTCTGGCGCACTGTTTTTTTTTTACATGGTAGACATTTTTTGTCTTTTTAAAATGGACTTTTTTTTAAGTAGGCGCTTGTACTCTGTCTAGCTTTCGATCTTCGGAACGTCACAATTAATTTTTGCAAAATGGCTAGGAAAATAAATAATTTTTCATTTTTAAGAGGTCTCTCGGGTGGGCATGAAATGGCAGAAAAGTCTCTCTGGAAAATTATGAATCAAGTAGATTTCTTGTGCGATCAGTGTCAACTTCATGTTGACATCAAAATCTTGTTCGCACATTGTGTGGTACATGATTCTCGGTTGCCGACAAGTGTGGCATACAATCGTTACAGAACGCAACAAAATTCAGTTTGTCGTCTAGCGTTAATTAAAATAAGTTGACATATTTGTGACTTGAACGTTCTACAGTGATTGTTAATTTAAATAATGTATGAATGTAGGCAGTAACTTGAGTTAGAGTTGATCTAGATTCTATAAGTAAAAGGAAACTAATAACTTAACATCTAAATAAAATTAATGGCTTTTTAAGTGATTTGGAATAAGCACATCTACATAATATTATGTATTCTAGCAAAAATGTAAGGTTCTGTATAAAATATTTATACCCTTATTAATAAACCCTAATCAAACATGAATTAGCTTTCAATTGTATCCGAAATCTTAACAATACAAAAAAATCTAAGTTATAGTTGATGTTAGTTAACTAATTTATCGAAATATGTAGGTAGCATTGTGACTACTTTTAAAATGATTGAGCACAGTATGAGCTTTTAGGAAACTTGGAGAGGATTTATAAGTGGATACCGATGCACACTGTTATTGAATGTCTGATTATCTTAATGGGACAAAAATATTGAGCCAAGTAAAGAATTACACTTTCGTGTAGTACGCCTAAAGAAAGAATCTCTGAATCTAATGTTACGCCTAAAGGTGGGATCTAGGACAGACTAATGAGCATTTGATAAAGCGCAAGCAAGTATTACTAACGAATTGTTTAAGATGAGGAATTTAAAAGGCTATTTTACTTGAATATTGTTTAAAGAAATAACTGTCAAATAATGAAAGACATGAAACATACTAACCGTTATTGAGAAGCTTTCGTTTTTCAAGATATTTCTTGAGCTGATGTTCAGCGTTTCCATTATCTTACACAGAAGTGCATTTGGACGATAATTAGAGGGTGAAGCAGGCTTGCATTTCTCGTGAACTGAATGGAACTACGCAGTTTTCCATCCAGAGAAGGACAAATGGAAAACATTACGTTGTGCTTTTCCCAGCGTTTAAGAACAATGGGAAGTATACTATACGGGCCAGCGGATTTCTGTTTATCGAGATCTTTCAGTTCTCTTGCAGTTGTAGGAGCGCGAAAGAAAATTCTTTAGACGCTCTCAAGCGCAGGAGGACTGCAGACACTTTGTGGGAGCGTCGAATTAAAAGGAAATTATGCTGCTAGCGAATTCTGTGACTCTAATGACCTCTTTACAGCTCGAAATAAACCATGGTTTGATAGATTGCATAGATAACAGAACCGCAGAAAACTATCAGTTTCCTGGCTATAGCCAATGGGAATAATTTAGAGTATCTTGGATGTATGATTTGCGTAGATCTGATCGACGAAGTCATTATTATAATTTCATGAAGATAAGCCGGTTCAATTGTTTTGAAGAGCTTAACCGGTAGTACACATCTGCGTAGCCCAAAAATATAGGAAATATCACTATTAAATGCTAAATTGGATCTTCTCTTCCTTTCAAACCTACATGAGCATAATATTTCACATCCACATATTAAGAAAGGCATATTATATACGTTTTGACAAGCCTAATATTGGTTTCAACTGGAGTGAAATGTTGGACTGCCCTCAGAGTTAATGTGAGTATCCCACGTCATTGTGGTCGAAGGGAATTTCAAGATTCTTTGCTGTGTCACAATACTCAACTGGAAAGTTGTTAAAGAACATATATATTGGTTTTCTTGTAATGACAAAACATTTTGAGTTTGATGGGTTTAACAAGAGACCATTTGATCCTGACCAGTTTGAAATTCTCTCTAGATCTTCATTGACACACCAAATATAGTATTCTATAAGACCATTTGTGCGTTTACGAGTATGTATAAAAGGAACAGAAGAGGACCTAAGATTGATCCTTGGGGAACACCTTTGTTTGTTACTTTTGTTACTTTCAACAGCTTGCATTCTTCCAGTAAGGTAAAAAAGACTCAAATTAACAGCCCAAGGGGAAAAGTTAGATCTGCGAGAAATGCTCGAAATGTCGATTGCTTTTTAGTAAGAAAAGAAACGAAACTTAGTCTTTATCTATTGACTGTCGCAAATCTTCGGTCAAGTTTATAAGAGAAGCGATGCACCTATTTTTTCCCCTGAAACCGAATTGTTTTGGTGTTTGGTTTTTAGTCTGTTTGAAAAAATTTGTTTTAGTAAAAACCTTTCAAAACCTTTAAGAGGAACGGCAGAATAGATATTGCACTAAATCCGTTTTTCTTAGAATTTTTTGGGAATTGTTAGAATTTTAGCTAGTTTCCATTGTGTAGGCTATTGGCCAGATACAATAATAAAATTGAAGATGTCAATCATATATGGGCAGAATTAATTTTAAAATATCGTTGTCGAAAAAAATGCCTATAAATGGGATATTCGAACTATGACAATTGATTGCGGTCATACTGTTGAAGATACATCTGTCAAATTAGCTATTAATTATTATGTCTATTTGTCAAATAATCTTGGAGAGTTAAAGCGTTCAACAGCATGTGTAAATCACTAAATTTGTGTATGTTTGTCTTCTGTTCAAGCTACATTTCGTGCGATTCGGTCATTTTACGGTCGCAATAGTAGTCTTTCCGAGAGGATTTTCGTAACGTGTCGAATATAGTTAAGTTGGATGGTTCAGTGAACAATCTGCCCACAGCCATAGGTATTGAAATACAATATTAGCCAAAGTTTTGACGATATCGGTGAGAGTGTGCTGGAGAGTCCGAGGCAATAAATTCCGCGTCGCGCACAAGAATTCAACTGTTCGAAGATTTGGCGAATTTTGCATCATGACTTCAATGTCAGCCTACACTCGCATAAACTTCAACTATTGCCATAGATAATGACGTGTGTTCAATAACTAGGTTCTCGAGCAGTTGGAAGTTGATCCCAATTTCTGTGAAAGAATAATTTTTAGCGACGATACCCATTTCTGTATGAATGGGTTCATTAGCAAGCAAGGTTGTCGGATTCGGGCGATCACAATCCACATGAGATCCACCGAATTGCAATGCATTACATGCATAGAACTCCATATTGGGCCGAATTGGAATATAGACACCGATGACATGTGGTTTCAACAGGTCGGGCGCCGCGGTACATGCCACATAGACCGTGTCATAATGGACATTTTGCACGAGCGACTTCAGAGCTTGGTTTTTTCTTTGTAAATTGGTAGCTCGATTGACAGACTTACGATATATCGATTCAAGGGCAAATTCAATCCTTTTTTAATTAATTGTATAATATTTTTTTATTTTTTTCGTACTCTAGCAGTTCGATAGCAAAACAGACAATGCAGATGGCTTCTCTTTAGAACTCGAAAACTTACTTTTGTTAATGGAGTTCAACATCGTCTAATTCATTTTCTAATTCTAATCAATATGGTAACCCTATTCTAACACTGCAAACGCAAATGACACTTATTGACAATAATAATTATGACAATGTACTTCGCCATGCACCATTTCCAAATGCACCTAGTCTAACCCGACAAGACTCAAATTCTAAATTAAGTTTTTGTTCCCCTTCTGAGTCACATACATGAAATCAGTTCAGTAGCTATCGATATCCAATTTCATTCTTATAGAAAGTGTTCCGCGTACTATTATTCGATTAGTTCCACACACTTGTTAGTAATAAACTTGGAATTGCTCATTTTAATAACCAAACTCTAAGCGATATGTTAAAGGCAAGTGGAAGCAAATATAATGAGTGGTGTTTCGAACAAAGGGAAAAATCATTTAACAAAAAAAAAAAAACAAAAAACATCACACATTGTTCAAACGTGAGAAATAAGAAGTTGCGTCCGTGACTAAGATGCATTCAGCAAGTGGCCCTTTAACAATGTACTCGTACAATAGATTCTTCCAATAACGTAGTAAAATGTATAGTACAAGCTCATGAATGAGAGACCTTACGCTTCAAGAGCTGTTGTTTTGATTTTGAGATATACCCTGCCAGATGGGCAACTTTATTGTATCTGACTCTCAAAACGAAAATAACAAATCAAACTACGTATTCTACTCGTATTTGGAGTATTTGAATTCATACTCAGATATTTACGAGACAGCTTTCGTTTGCTTGGAAAAATAAAATCATTAGATCGTATTGTTTTAAAAATGGATAAAGGTAGGGCGTTTTCAACTGGCCGTTAAAACTCCTTTTGAATGTATCGCGGGTGTCAAATTGACAGTTCTTTCCAAATCTTCCCCGATTATTCTAATTCTTCTTTTTCTTTCAATATAGGTACAATATGGTAAGTTTTAAATTTGAAAATAAAAAATCGAACTCCAGGTTTTGACCAAAATTGACAAAACTATGATAGAGAATTCCAACAAAATGTGGATCCCGAAGTTCCGTATGACTGTCTATGACTTTGTATTTATAGCTGCGGTCAAAATAATAGTAGTGAATCTTTTGACACAACAAAATCAAAAATAAATTAATCTTCTAATTTTAAAGAACTAAAAAGTCATCTGATTTTCAAATTAATGTTTGTTAGGCTTTTAATTTTAGAAAAAAATCAAATTCAAATTCAATAAATTAGTTGGTAATTTCAAATCTATTCAAGTCATATAGAAGATTAGCGGTCAAAAAAATAGTAGTCAAAATCCACCTTTAAATATTACGAAAAGGGAAAGTCAATAGACAATTTCTATCATGAGTGATAGTCGAGTGGTTGAACCTTAAATTAATATTTAAATAGTTGCATGTCCCTTGTTAGAAATAACAGCAGCACAAAGACGTTGCACCGAATTAATAAGATTTTCACATCTTTCTACAGGTATGGGTCTCCAAGACTGCTGTTTAGCTTCCCAAAAAGCTATGTTAGTAGTTAGCTTATAACTAGCAACATACTTCTTGACATCGCACCAAAGATTTTCTATAGGGTTGAGGTCTGGGGACTACGCAGGTCACTCCATGACATTAACCCTCTTTTCTTGGAACCATTGCTTCGCAAGTTTACTTGTATGCTTTGGGTCGTTGTCTTGTTGAAAGAGCATTTCATCTTCATCATATGGGAACATAACTTACTCCATGATTCTTACATAAAGATGCTGATCCAAAATGCCTTCAATCCGGTATATGAGACCAACACCATAGAAGGAAAAACATGCCCACACAATTATGCTGGATCCTCCATGTTTTATTGTCTTGGCTGTGAAGCGTGGATTATACTCTGTGTTTACAGGCCTTCTTACATATTTACGACATCCCTCTCCACCATATTATAACACAATCTTGAACTCCTCTGACCACAGAATATTCCTCCACAAAAACATGAAAGTTCAGGGACTTACCAATGATTTTATTTACACTACTATTATTTTGACCGCAACTGTAATGTATACCTGTTCCTCGACCTTTGGTAATTTAAGGTACTAGTACGGTTTAGAATGCCAAAAAAACGCATGATTTTTGGGAATTTTTTTCTCGGAAACCTTATTAGGTAATCCCTGTCCGCCATGGGACCACGTATTTTTTGATGAGTCAACGTTTGGGCCCCCTATAATTCGGCCAAAATTCGAAAATTAAAAAAATTTTTTTTTTGTACTCTTGACGCATGTATTCATTACTTAAAAAAAATATGTAATTACCTAATAAGGTTTCCGAGAAAAAATTTCCCAAAAATTGTGCGTTTTTTTGGCACCTTAAATACAAGAGGTCTTTTCAATTTTCAATAATATTGTTTATAAAAATTTTCGAAATAATAGGTTTTGGATTTTTGAATTGAAAATTCTATATCTTAAAAACGAATTAATGGTTGTTTTTTGAAATGGTCCTTAATTAAATACTTGAGATTGGGATATCAATTTTTTTTTCTTATAAATTTTTAAAGAAATTCCGTACATAAATAAAATGCGCACTGGGCCGCACGAAATTGCTCTTCACTCTTCAGTAATACTTAAAAAAAAAATTAAAATGAATGTTATTAGAGAAAACTGTTCATAAACATAAAATTAATTTTTTAAACTCTTTTTAGTAGTGAGGGATAAAAACAGAATGGCATGTGATCTCTTAAGAAAATTTTAAATATACGCAAGGACAAAAATTATAATTCGTTGTAGCGGTTTCCTAAAAAAAAAAGCTTTTCTATACACAATTTTGAAAACATTTTTAAGAAAATTTTAGTGTACGCCAGCTTTAAGTCTTTAGTACTGTACGAATAAAAATTTAATTTCCAGAAACTTGTCCCTTTTTGAGACATCGAATTTTCAAAAATAAAATGTACTTTTTTTTAATTAAAAAATATTTTTTAAGTTTTGAAATATGTATAATGTTATTCAAACTTCTCTACTCTTCTTAAAATTTCAACAAAATCCGTTATGCTGGTAATGAGAAATTCAAAATTAAAAAACATATTTCTATCGTAGGTACAAACAGTAATATCTTAAATTCAATAAAATTAATTACAGATCGTAAAAATAAATCGAAAGAAATGAAATTTTATCAATATTCTAGGCGCCCTTTTAGAGAAATATACAATTTACGAAAACCATTTTTAACATATGTTTGGTGAATACCGTTATTTTAAGTAAAATAATTTTCTTTCTCATATCTTGTAAGTTTTTAATTGTCAAGTTTAAAATATTTTTTTTTTTTTAAATCCAAAAACTTTTTTTTTGAAAATTTAAATACACAATATTATTCAAAATTTTTGGGAAGACTTAGGATAGGAAAAATGATCAAAATCAGTTCTACCGACTTTGAGTAAATCAAAATAAAAATAAAAAAAAATGGTTCTAGGGAAGTACTAATGGGTGATTATTTTGCTATTTTCTTTTTGGCAACACTGGCCTTGACAGCTCACGCACGTTTCGTGTTTTGTGTCACTGTCAAACATCTTCAGTTTGATCTATAATTTAACCATGAATCTTACAAACGAACAACGCTTGCAAATCATCTCCGTTAAGAAAGTTCAACGCGCGCTTCTTCCATTTTATGGTCAGTTTAATCGATCTACTTAGGCAGCTATTCGGGCTATTGTGATTAAATTTCGCACTAAATTTACATTGTTGGACATTAAACCACCAACACGCTTACGTAGAGTGCGAACTGAGGAAAATATAGCAGCTGTATCGGCCAGTGTTAGTGATGACAGTGAATTATCGATTCGACGCTTTTCGCAGCCATTAGGCCTCTGTTACTCCATTACGTGGAAAATTTTGCGGAAGGATTTAGGTGTGAAACCTTTCAAAATACAGCTAAAGGAAGAATTGAAGCCGAACGACCTACCACAACGCCGAATTTTTGGTGAAGGGGCTCTTGAAAAGTTGGTCCCGTTTGGAGCCGGTTAATTGGCCGTCTAGATCGTGCGAAATAACGCCTCTATAAACTATTTTTTGTGAGACTATGTTAAACGATAAGCCCGCTTCGTAGTAGATACAGCTAATTAAAAATTATGTTAAGTTGAAAGTTCGTCAGAAGTTATGCTCAAGAGTATCTTGGCTGAATTGTTAAAACATTTTGTATAAAAATAGCGAAAAATTAATGAATGACGTGAAATATTGGAGCTATACTGTGAAGAATATATATTTCCAGGGCTTCAGTTTTTGAAACAAAAAAAGTTATTTCCTAATTTCTGTTCAATTTAAATTTTACATTAAACTTTCTCGTATTGTGAATTTTCAGGAGGTTCTAAACAAACAAAAATCGTAGTTTCTTGCAGAAGATAAGGAATTCTCCTATCAGCAAATCTATTCCAAAAAAATTTGTATGTAGGTGCCGAAATTCACATTTCAACAAAATCTCCTTAGAAAATATGAGAATTAAGGAAGTGGGTCGTGGGTGTCAAGTACATAATGTAATGAAAGGTTTATTGAGTAATTTTTCAAAGAAAACAACCAATGGTAAGCCAGCTGGAAGGAAGTTTTGAAATAAATTATTAACTTAAACCGTTAAATGCTAAATCACATTCCTGATGTAGCTTTTCTCAGACTCATGAATTTCATCCCCAGTGTTCAAAGGAAAGAAACAACCCCAAAAAAGCAATAATCTACTGCACTTTTTTTCAAAAATACCTACTCTCAAACTGATTCAATAAAATCATTCACAAAATAATCTACTGCACATTTTCTTTGAACGCAACCAATTTGTTGTGAACTTCCCTAATTCTCAAATGGCATGAGTTTGATGTTTTCGTTCGTAAGAAAGCTCTGTTGTTGTATTTGCGTTGCTTTTCGGTTTTGTAAAGCAACCGAGTATCAAACTAACTAGCAGTACACCATTTGACTAACTCAATAAACTTAGTGTTAGTGCTTTTGAAAATGATTTTATTTTATAGGAAATGAGTTACCTATATCAGCAACGGTTTTTGGAAGCCCATTAAACTCACCCGTGCTCTTGGAGTGCCTTAAAAGCTTTAAATTTACAAATCGCTGGCTGAGAACTAAAAGGTTGTATGTCGACCAAAATACCAAAAATGAGTTTTATCTACCAAAATTTTCTTAATTTTATCGGCTTTTAGATAGAACAAAAAAGAAAAATTAAAAAAAAATTACTGGCAACACTACAGCCATAAACGACATAGAACCACAGATAATTATATAATTATCTGTGATAGAACTTTCATTGAGTTCACACTATTATTCAGTACTATAGGTATAAGGACATAGAACCTTTAACATACTTTTTGTCACACACAAAACCAACGCGTTTAGGTTACATAGAACTTTTTTGCTCAAAATTAATCCACATAGAACCTTTTTGAATTTAGTACTTTTTGATTGAAGCAAAAAGTCCTACGTTTTCTATGACATTCTTCATAATTTCAAATCCGTTTAGTTTTGTTAGCAATAAGATATAGAACTTTCTGTCAATCATGTTATGTGCATTTTTGGCAGTAAGTCTAACATGAACTTATAATATAGAGTTATTGAAAGAAATTTGAAAAATTTCGAGTATTATTCGCCAATTTCTCTGTTTCGGATATTGTTGAAAATATTATACAAGAATACAAATTTAATTGTTCTTCAAATGAAAAAACAGGATTTTAAAAATTATCAAAATGGCTCAAAAATATTTAACTTCAAAACAATACCTTTCACAAAGGTATGTGAGATAATGTTTTCAAAAAATATTTTTACTATCGGATTGAAAACTACTTATACATAGAAGATTGATTTTTAAAGCTTGAAGTATGATAAAGCCTTTAAGAAGAGAAGCCAAAAATACATCACTGTTTGTTTACAATGCATTCCGTTTATGCCAAAAATCGATTTTGATTATTTAAAAAAAATTAATCAAAACAAATTCAGAATAGTAATTATTAATATTTGTGTATTTCCATTTCTTGAATTTTTTTTATTCCAAAAATGCAGTCGTTTATTGTTTAGTTCTAAAAAAATTGAGATTGAAATAAATTTATTTATGTTATAAATTTTATGGTCTTTTTAATTTGACTGTGCTTTTGAGTTTTAGAAAAATTCAAAATTATGGTACTTGAAATAAGTTAAAATAAAACATCATCTTTTTTAAAAATGTATGGTTCTTACATCAATCAAGTACGTGATTTGTGAACTATTTTGTTTCAGAAAATATATTTTTATTGATATTTTTATTTTTAAATATAAAAATATCAATCAAACGCAATTTAGGTCTTGTTTTTAGGATAAATTCTTTTTTTCTCCATACAAAAACATCTCCTCCCCTATAATCTCTTCAGTAGGTACTAAAAGGTTCTATTTTGTATATAGAACCTTTTTTGGAATTTTTTCCCAACAAGGTTCTAAGTCGTTTTTTAAAATGCTTTTCAAATCATCTAAAGTGATTAAATTAACAATATTTTAATGCTTTTATGGTTTTTTAATGGTTCTTTATCATGTTGCATTAATACTTTATTGATATCTAACTGTTTAATGCAAAAACCAGCCTTCTAAAACTTTAAAGGCGATTATCTCGGAAAAATTTGTTTTTACATACAACGATACAATATTACAGTTCTCGGCCAGCGAAATGGCGAGTTCATAAATCAAACTGCGCAATTTCTGTATCAAAGTGACAAAGCTTCCTTCTAGATTTTTACTATTATAGTTGAACCACTATGATTGTTTCGATATCGATATAATCAATACAACGTTCATTACTTCTCCGATATCGAGAAATCCTCGTAATCCAAATAATTTAAAGTTCTTTTCAACTACAAGTAAATCATTTTTTTTTTTCATGAAACAAATTGAGAAGTAAATATACAACAAATGCAAAAACCCTGCACAAACAACAAAAATGAAAGTAGAAACATAAATTTTGAACTTTGCACGTTTCTGCATTTCTTCGATTGTGACGTAACTTCCTCATCTATTCCACATCCGTGATTCCCAGAACATGCCAATTCGCGTTCTTACAATCGGAAACAAAGATCATTACAAATTTGTGCGCGCTTGCTTAACATGTTGCAAAAATAATTATAAACAAAACCACTCTCCTTCTGACTTCTATTAATTTTTTTTTTCTCTTGTTTGTTTGTCTATTGCAGAAAATCAGTGCCCTCAATATGGCGAGGTTAACCAGCTGGGTGGAGTGTTTGTGAATGGACGTCCCTTGCCAAACAACATTCGTCTGCAAATAGTTGAATTGGCCAGACGAGGAACTCGACCCTGTGACATTTCACGTCATCTGCGAGTTAGTCATGGCTGTGTGTCGAAGATTCTGGCGAGATACCATGAAACCGGCTCCATTTTACCCGGAGCCATTGGAGGCTCTAAGCCGAGAGTTACAACCCCAAAAGTTGTAAACTACATTCGCGATTTGAAGCAACGAGATCCGGGTATTTTCGCATGGGAAATACGTGATCGTCTGCTTAGCGAAGGAGTTTGTGATAAAACCAATGTTCCCAGCGTGAGTTCGATTTCGCGGATTCTCCGAAACAAATTGGGTTCGATGCCACATCATTCGCCGACGACTGCATCAGCGGCACATCACCATCATCACACGCACCTGTACAATTCCCTGTATCAGACCTACCCCTACGGCATGAGGTCAGTGCCCTGTAATTCTCCATCGCCACCACAAGGACAACTTAGGCCAACACACTGTTGGCCATCTTCGCATTCTGTCCAGGATATTCTTGCCCACCAAGCGCAGGCGGCCAATAATGCACTGCGAAATAGTTGCAATGGCAATGTGGGTGCTCTACCAGCTATGCCAACGGCTGGATCGCCCGTAGCAACACATCTAGGCGTAGACGAAACGAACTACTATATGTACATCCAAAACGCCAGCATGATGCATCATGGCGGAATGATGACGACTGCGACGGGATTGTGAAGTTATTTTAAATTTAATTATAGATTGAATATTATTTTTTTATTATATAAATAATTAATTTAAATTTATTTTTGGTATGAAAACATATAGTATAAGTTTAATATATTATTTTAGACTTTTAGGTCATGAGGAATCATTCAACGTAAATGATATCTTGGTTTCGATTAAGTTATTTTTTTTTAATGTGCAAGTTTATTAATAGAAAAAAGTATTATGTTGAGTTTTTTTTTTTAGGAAAAAATGTATATTATTGTAGAATAATACCTACCATTTATTTTAAAGGATTTTTTTGTTTAAAATACAAAATCCAACAGTGAAGCATTGAAAATACGTAATATTATTATGCCCACATCAAATGTGAATTTATTATTTTAAGTGCCTGTTTACACAAGAATATTTGAGAATTAAAATGTTTACAAGAAATACAAGGAGATTTTTTTCAATTTTAGTAATTTTTTACAGAAACGGAAGCAAATGTTAAGCCAGCTGGAAGGAAATTTGGAAATAAATTATGTTTTTTAACCGTGAAATGCTAAATAATAAAAAGAAATGATTTTGAGTGAGGGAACTCTTTATTTGGTCCTGAAAAATTACGTCTGTCAAGTAGAAAAGATGGCATACTTCAAGTGGCTTCCACCAGTGTTGATACACATTTCTGTCCGTTTTATCGCATTTTCCATGACTTTCCCAAAATTTCTGGTAATAAATGCTCGCATTTCTGTCTTCAGTTCTTCTTAAAGACTGCGATTGACTGAGGCTTGTTGGTATAAACCCATGATTTTAAGTATCTTCAAAGAAAGAAATATGGGATGGTCAAATCGGACGGTCCTTCTGGCCATGCTAAATCGTCAAAACGGCAGATTATGCGACCAGGAAACCATATGTTCACCAAGCCCCGCTCATCCAATTCCGTATTGTCGTTTGTCGATGGTGTTCTCAAAAAAATACGGTGCAATCGCTCCTTCTGCGCACGACACAGTGACTTTGAGTGGATGTAATGGCTCTTTCGTGCATCACACGCGGATTTTCAGTGCCTCAGAAACGAAGATTTTGCATATATTGAAGTAACTGCTTAAGTGGAAATGCGCTTCGTCACTCATGATGATTTTCGACACAAAATCATCTCTTCGTTGTTGAGGATGGCTTGACAGTAATTCACAAGCGACGAATGCTCACCAGGCATTGACTGATGTACCTAATGTTTGCACTTTGTACGGAAACATATAAAAGTCTTTCACTAAAATTCGCTGTAAGGTCCGTCTGGTGATGTCCAATTGCGTGGCCCGTCATCTGGTTGATGTTTCTTCGTTCTCAGCTACATTCGCATCCACAGCCGCAATATTCTCGGCCGAACAACCAGTCCGGTGGCGACATGCTCTCCTCTCCTGTTGTTCCATACTGTACGAGTCGAGAAGCTAAGCACCGGAATGTTTGCCCAGATAGCGCGACAATATTAGGAAATCGACGTCGAAATTCACGCTGCGCTTATACCACCGACCGATTATTGTTCAAAAAAATCGACACAATCATTCCATGCTCTTTCGGAGTATAGCGTTCCATCGATCGCTTGTCTGTTTGTATACTGCACCTGTCTAGTTCCCAAATGTCAAATATTATTGACGTACTACGCCATTTGCAAAAATTATAACATATTCCGATCAGCGTTACCACTTCCGGAAAAAAAGTCGAAGTAGATTTGAAGAAAAAAGTGAAGTAAATTGAGAAAATTTGAAGTAAGTAGATTTCAAAATGACTTTTTATTTGCATTTAGAAAAAAAATAGGACTCTAGATTTTCATCAGTTATTACAAAACGAAAAAGTGGTGATTCAGTCTGTGTGTAGATCTGTTACTCAACCTGCCGTCTAGAGGAGAAATTATATATTTGTACTTGTGTTGATGCTCATATTTTTGTATGGAAGTACTAACTAGGTATAATGAAAATAGAGAAAATGAAGTAGTTTTGGGCTTTTTTTGAAGTAGATTGAAACAGAGATTTTAAAAAGGAAGTAGATTTCAGTATTTTGATGATGGTGCGAAGTAGGAAGTAGATTTTAAAATATTTTGAAAAAAAGAAGTAGATCTACTTCAATTGAAGTAAAGTGGGACCACTGATTCCGATAGGGTGATTGATTTTGCAACAAATTGTATTAGTTAAATAAGGAGGTAGTATCTATAACTTGTTGTTACCAGAAAAGAAAACGAAAGCAGAAACGCATAAATCATGTCTAATACGTAGATATATGGTATAATACAGAAAACAACACGGATCGGAGAAACCAATATCGTTCTACTCGAGAACACTTCCCAAAGCCGAAAGAAATCATTCACAAAGTGTCGCAATCATCGCAGGCAAAACGAATTTCATAAGCTTCAATACGGGAGATGATTCACAATCCACACAGATCATCGCCCCTTGCTTGCTTGAATTTTGAACCCTAACAATCCGTTTTATCAGCTCAAGTGCTAAGACGAAGAATTTTTCTCAACGTGTACGACATCGTTCATCGGAGCGGATCTAAAATGAGTAATGCCAACTTTTTAAGTCGTTTTCCATTACAGGATGAACATCAAGAATCGATGAAGTTCTGATATTAGAAACGCCAGCAAATCCTATTCGCAATTTTGAAGGACTCAACATATTTCCAGGTTCTAAGTAAAGCGTTAAAGGGATAGCCTCTAAAATAACCAGCCGAGGAGAAATTTCGAGCGTTTTTCCAGAAACCGATGGAAATATCAGCTATAAAGGATGTCTGCTCTGGGGAAATCGAACAATTATCCCATAGGCAGGCCAAGAGACAATACTTGCTACACTTCACACAGGACGCC
This sequence comes from Chrysotoxum bicinctum, assembly GCA_911387755.1. Taxonomy (NCBI): domain Eukaryota; kingdom Metazoa; phylum Arthropoda; class Insecta; order Diptera; family Syrphidae; genus Chrysotoxum; species Chrysotoxum bicinctum. The sequence goes on from OU426988.1 coordinate 188,486,422, forward strand.
CAGACATCGTTTGGATGAAGACGTTCAGCTTTGGCAAAGATTATGAACGTTTGGTCAAAATTTGTGAAGCCTGCCAGGGATCGAGGAACAATCTGCAAGACCTATACTTCGGCAGACGAACATCCATGGTTAAACTGCACGTCTATGTCGTCGGGCCCTTTCAAAGGAAAATATTCTTTCTCATAGTTGATTCCTATTCTAAATCATCATCACGTAAAAATGTGTCATACGATACAGGTTCCTCGCATGCTGTTGCACGCACAGCTTTCAAGATAGCCTTGTCTCCGATACAGGGTCGGCCTTTACGTCCAACAAGTTTATAGATTTTTGCAGAAACAATCTAATTCGTCATATATACGAATTGCTCAATTCCATTTGTCTTCAGATGCACAAGCTAAGCGAATGGTTCAAACTGCGAAGAAATTGCATCTTTAGAAGAAGAAACAATTTTAAGCCAGACGACTCTAATATTCAACTTAAGCTCTCACGTTTACACGTTTAAGTTGAGTCGACACATATCACTCTGTCAACAACAACAGGACGATCACCATTCCATCATTCGACCTTATGTATAATCGCCAATTTAAAACATATTTAGATAAGACGAAAACACCGAAACTAGAGAGTGTTGAAAACAGTTTGATGTCAATGACTTTGTTTAGACGAGAAATTGCTCTAGGGACCCGAAATGGTTTGCAGGTGTGATTAAATTCAAGACAGGTCCTTTGTCATACAAGATACTTCTCGAAAATGGACATATGTATCGTGAAACAAAACGTTGATCAACTTAGAGAACGTGATGAGTTTATGTTTGATGATGTCAAACCAAATGACGATCAACAGAACACAAGATCTCTACGTCAAAAAACCTCAAAACAAGCTTCTCGATCGCACCAAGGACAACAAGAACCTCGAAGATCAGCTCGACAACGAAAAACAGTTTATTTCTATGGATTGGATTAGGTGTTAAGGGGTGTTATTTTCTTGCACACCCTGTGCAGTTCGTGCAACATCGTACGACATCATTTGTCTCTTATGGCTAAATCACAACCTCGCGTTCAGTCGGTCCGGCGTTAATGGGCGTTTGGTCGTATTTACGATTTTATGTGTCAAAAAGCGCGACTGTAGCATTTGTAAAACGAAATTTAGCTTAAAACCTCGAGCGTTGACTGACATTTCCATGACATCTTTGATAAGTACCTACTTAATTGTTATATTCCAATGAATTTTGTTACTGTTTATTAATTTACAAGGTATATAATATTGCGTATTTTAAATTTTGGGCATTTAAAATAGTTAATGTGTAAAGCTATTTTCTTAAGCAAGAGATGGATATGGCCGATATAGATGATCTTGATGACCTCCTTGACTTTTCCTTGTTCGGTGTTGTGAGCTATGCTGGGTATGAGGCGTTTAACAACGACGAAAAAAGAGTAGAAAGGCAGCGATGGGTTCGGGAGCTCAATTTAAGCAGATACACTGATGGATTCTTTGCTCTTAATTATGATGCAATGCAAAAGCATGATCCAGAACATTTTTTTAAAATAACCCGAATGAAACCGGCGACATTCGATTTGTTGAGAACTTTTATCGAGCCAGAACTAGAAAAGCATTCTTGGAGAAAACCAATTTCTCCTAGGTGTAGACTTTTTTGTATTATAAATACAATCGTTATCCCGAATCATGTTTATTAATTTGTCTTCGAAAGAGCTCATACGAGTATTTTTTAATAATTTCTTTTCTTTTTTTAATCAAAACAAAAACAATGAACTGTCAAACGCCCGACCGAAAAGTAAATAGATCTACTTTTGCTTTGGCCTGGCGTTGGTCTGACGTTTACGATATTACGATATAAAGCGGTCGCAACGCCGGAGGTAACATTTCAGATTGCCTCATAAGAGTCTATTGTTTTTATTCAAAATGTAAAAGCCCGACCGACCAAACACGAGATTGTGGTTTGGCTATTTAAACATAATAAATACGTCAATGAAGATATGAAAATTATTTCTATTTAAGTGGATTGACTGAATTAAATTCAATTAAAAGCTCAAGTGACATGACGAAATTCATTTTAGAAAAACATTATAAAGCCTTTTGTTCTTGAGCATCATCGAAAGTGTTTTATGACACAATCAATCAAATGCTTTACTGAAATCAATAAAACACAGTAAACTTTTTCACTATCTTTAAAAGCATCTAGACAAAAAGACGTACATTGGAACAGATTTGTAATGGTTGATTACTTTTTGAGAAAACAACGTTAAATAATATTAACTCAAACAGTTTTGGAATCATTTTTTGATCCTAATGAAACTAATTTCGCAGTTTCTTCATTTCTATTATCGTTCTGTTGAAAAAACATTTAATTTTATGTCAATTTGCGGCACATGTAGTTTCTGCTATTCCAGAAATGCCATCCAGTAGACTTCATGAACATACCCCCGAAATGCTGACTTGAGCTTTTCCAAATTGTCATTATTTTAAAGGGTGGTTAAATTTAAAGGGCCGATGTTGAATGTGAACCACACCTAAACGTCAAGTTTTTTTTCGCATTTCATTTGACATTTCTCAATTTCAGACTAATGTCGTTTTTATTTGGCAATCCGGAATCTCTCTCCGATCCGGAATCCCAATGGAACACTTTTGTTTGCTTCTGATGATTCTGAAGTTTTGTTTGATTGTATATGTGAAACATCAAATACGTACAATAATCAAAATCAAGAAAAATGTTTTTGAAAGCAGGGTTGGCCGAATTGTCACTTTTTAGAAATAACTACATTTGTTACGTCTGCTACGTAGTTTATGTAGTTAAATGTAGTTAATTGTAGTTAATGTAAGAAATTGTAGCAGTGCTGTCAATTAACTGTCAGTTATGCATTTGAAATTTGAATTTTTAAATTAAATGTTCAGTTATTCATACAATTCTTCATCCTTATGGTAAATGAAACTTTTTTTTTACAAACCTTCATTAGATCATAAAAGTGCAAAATTGTTTTTTTTTTTCCTTTATTACGAGTATATTGATTTTTTATGAATTAACTATATACATTATCAGCCATATTTATAAACTCATTATAGTGAGTACATAAGGCTATGCAACCCTTATAATGCCTCTAAACGCAAAATCGTTATTTATAAAACTTATGTGACGTTGAATAGAGGCATTATAAGCTAAACGCGTTTGGAGGTTGAATAGTGCCTACATAAGGACATTTTAGTATTGAACTGTCACATTCACTTTGACATCACATTAAATTATAAAGATAATCAACAAAATAAAATGCCTTTGACTTGATATTGAAACTAAAACTTTGTGTTATTTTTATTTATTGAAACAAAAATGTCATACTAATATATTAAAAACAAATTGAACTGAAAATTGTGTAGAATTAAATACATAGATACATAAATATACTTGTTTGTGATCTCTCTCCACGCATCCTTCTTCATCCGGTGTGTTAGTGTTGTAATTTTTATTTTGCATTATTGATATTTTATCTTCAAGAACTTGTCTGAGGAGTATTCCAACTAGGATGGAACGAATAACAATTTGATTTCCAGTATTGTGCTAGAGATAATAACATACTTTATCTGATGAATCAAACTTAATTGTTCGAATTCTTTTAGCTTTTGGTAGTTTTGTTTTTATTTATTAAATTCCATAGACAGACAAGATGTTTTTTTTTGTTTTTTGGCAAACAGCTGAGTGTTATGAAGGCTAAATGTAATAGATTATTACTTTTTGGTACTTTATTTGACACAAGCTCATTATAACTATGCAGGGTAGGCAAATGTTTTATAAATATGAATTTGCATAGTGGATGAATAAGTCCTTATGCATTGCATAACTATTCACGCGTTTAGCGAATTCTAATAAATATGGCTGTACGTTTATATGCAGTATCGAAAGATCGAGTTGGATTAGGGTCGGATTTTCGACCCACATTTCTACTCGACACCGCTGAGCGATTGGGATCGAGTCGAACGAAGCTCATTTCAACTCAATACAGGTAGCTCCAAGCTCGCTTCAACACCTCATATAAACGTAGTAAATCATGTAGAAAATGTAGTGTAGTTAATTCGGCCAACCCTGGTTCGCACAATTTGGATACCAAAAATCACAGCTGTTTAGGTTGACGTTAAGTATATGAATGTGTGAGTGCTTCTGGTTTTGCTTCTGATTTCAAATCCAGAAGCAAATTTCTCTTCTTTTTAGAATCAGAACTGTCATTTTTTCCCAATTAAACACTTTCAGAAGAGTCCGGAAGGCTTCCGGATTGCCAAATAAAACGAGATAACTAAATTTGAACCATCGAAAGATACACAATTGAGCAACGCGTTAAAGTTATACAGGCTTATTATGAAAATGGGCGTGCGTGATTTTTTCGGTCAATTTAATCGTCCAAATGTGCGTACAATCAGAAAATTCGTGCAAAAATTTGAGGGTCTGTAAGGAAATGTGAAAACACCAGTGCATGCTCGCACAGCTCGTACTGCAGAAAATATTGCTGCTGTTCGCGATAGTGTGGCTAAAGAGCTATCCACCTCAACTCGTCGTCGTGCCCAACAATTGCACTTCTCACGCTCGTCGTTGATGTACATTATGCATTAAGGCTTGCATTTTTACACGCTTACAAGGTGCAATTGACTGAAGAACTAAAGCCTCTTGACCATTTCAAGCGTCGTCAATGGATGATTAGTTTTCGAAAAAAATCATCTTCAGTGATGAGGCACATTTTCACCTCAGTGGATTCGTCAATAAGCAGAATTGACGCATTTGGGCGAATGATAATCCAAGAGTGACTGTCGCAAAACAAATGCACCCGCAAAGAGTGACTGTTTGGTGCAGTTTATGTGCTGGCGGCATCATCGGGCAGTATTTTTTCCAAAATGAGGCCGGTCAGGCAGTTATTGTGAATGGTGTTCACTATCGTGAGATGATAACGAACTTTTTATGGCCCGAATTGGAAGATATGGATGTGGACGATGTGTGGTTTCAACAGGACGATGCCACTTGCCACACAGCTAACGAAACAATGGCTCTTTTGCGCGACAAATTCAACGGCCGTGTGTTATCTCACGTGGTGGCGATGTCAATTGGGCGCCAAGATCATGTGATTTGACACCCTTAGACTTCTTTCTTTGGGGTTATTTGAAAGAAAAGGTGTACGTCGATAAGCCAGCAACAATTCAAGAGCTAAAGGATGAGATAATTCGGCACATTAACGGCGAAGAACCTCAATTATGCCTCAGCGCGTCATCGAAAATTTGGACCATCGGATGGAGGTGTGCCGCCGAGGTCGCGGCCGCCATTTGGCCAATATTTTGTTCCATACATAATTGAACCATACCAATATTATCATAATAAAAAGAAATGACAATAATTTCCTAAATAATTTGTGTTTTATACAAATTCAACATCAGCCCTTAAAATTTAACCACCCTTTACTTACTGATTATGGTTAGGATATTCTTTTACGTTCTACTCAACTTCGTATTGAATAGCAGAATAGCTATCTATGTCTGAACTGGAAACAACTCTGTACAAGATGAAAAATGTCAGGGTCGCAGGATTGGATGGGATCTTATTTGATTTTTTTTCTTACAAAAAATGGCACTGAACAATTTAAGATTTATGTCCAGAAGGTTACAAGTAATTTTCCTTCTTCCAAGTAATTTTTTCAATTTTTCCAGAAAGAGTAGTATCCTCTAACCTAACCAAAAAATCACTGAAGAATCTTTGTTCTTAACACTTTAAGTAATATTTCAACTTCAATATTTTATGAAAAGTTCACACTTATCTTCTTAGTAAGGTTCAAGCAGGATATATATGCCCTTTTGACTATTGCCAATAAATCTATTAAAAATCGAAAAAGCTTGCTTTGTTGACTTTAACAACAACAACTGCAACAGTTTGAAATGTGGTGGATTTTTCATATTAGTTCGAAATAACTTCTGGTGTTCCCCAAGGATGTATTTAAAGTCCAATACTCTTCGTTTTGTACATAGAACTTTTTTTAAAGCGTACTTTTTGGAGGTATACATTTCGCTGATAAAAAGGGTGTTCAGCGGAATATTTTCAACTTTAAAATTCAATATAAAAAATCACCATCGTTTTTATTTTGTTGTTTTCAATTAAATGCAGAGTAATATGGATTTTATTTTTTAAAAACGATATCATCCAAATGATGGCCGTCTTTTTCAATGCACTCTTGCAGTCGGACCATTACATTTGCGATTACGCGACGGAAAAGCGCTGGAGGAATGCTTTGAATTTCATGGCGAATATTTTCCTGTATGGCCTGAATTATAAACCTTTGATTTGAGGTAACAGAAACTCATCAATCATCCGGCAATACACCGGAGCAGTGACTGTCTCACCTTGGTTAAAAAAATAAGGGCCAATTATACCGCCCACTGAAATGGCACACCAAACTGTCGTTTTTAAACAATGTAAACGTTTTTGATGGTGTTCTCTAGGGCACCAGTATCCCATATTTTGTTTGTTAACATATCCATCAATATGGAAATGTGCTTCGTCACTGAATAAAATGTTTTCAAGCGTAAGTGCTGTCCGAAAACGTTCCAGCATTGTTCGTGTGAAGGATTCTCGCAAAGGATAGTCACTTTCGTTGAGATACTGAACAATTTGCATTTTGTACGCCTGCTTACCTCAATCGCAATTTAAAGTTGAAAAATTCCCGCTGGACACCCTTTACAACTTGAAGCCTTAATGTACGCTAAATATTTAGTGTTGCTGGCCAAAAATCCTTTCTCTCCTGAATTACAAATGGGATTTAAGTTTAAATACTAGTAAAACCAAGATCATGATTTTCGAAGCTTGTCGAAAAAACGGCACTGATCCCAATAAACTGGTATTTCAATAACGTGCCTACACAATGAATTTTTTTAAGCGTGGTGAAGACAAAAAGGCTGAAGAAAAACTACCCTTAAATTTAACGCCACACTACATGCATGTTGTACGTGCTGTCTATGTATGGTAGGTGAACAGTTTTCTGGATATTTCCCACTCGCAGAGTTTGAAGTTATTCAAAGGCATTTCTTCCTATTCATCGCGATGACCCTTCACAGTCGACTCTTCAACGTTTGGTGGCCAAATTTGAGACGATAGGTTCAGAAATCGGTCAGACAACATTCGTATGTCAAAGGAACGCAAGATCCGCGCGGTCTATGAAAGTGTACATCAGACTCGTGCTTTTGCAAAACTTCAATTTGAGAACTTTGCGTCGGAACTTGGGCCCACACCCAGGCAAGATTCAATTGACATAGGAGCTCAAAATTCATGACCATATAGACAAAGCCGTTTGTTCGCTGTTTGGACTCCGGAGCATTTGGAAGAGAATCCCAATTTTAACCGAATACTCATCCTTGATGACGCAGATGAATAACTGTGTTAACAAGCAGGATTACCGTATATGGGATGACACCAACCCACACGAGGTTTACCAGGTTCAAGGTTATCTCTTGAATTGAACGTTCAGAGAGGTGTTTCTAATATACACTTCAGGTCCTTTCTGCCTCGGGGACCCCGGTATCGTTGATGCATAATGATACTGCGGAACGCTTATAAATTTGAAATAAGTCCAAACAAGTTGCTTCTATATGTGGGTGGGTCTGTGGGTTGAGGAACTCGAACTTAAAACCATAAGCTGGGACTGAATACAGATGCCGATGTGAACAGAAATATGGTGGTGTTGCGGAAATATCAATTTTCCCCAAATTTCTCGTTTAGTTCAATACAAAATAATCAAATAGTTATCTTTCGATGGTACTAAGTGTAACTTAATATAGAACCTATGCAACGCTTAATTACATATGTTTCAATACAAAAAATTTTATAGGTTTTAAAAAGACTTGCACATTTAGTTTATATATTTTATATTAAAAAAATTAACTCAATAATATCCCACAAATAATTAGCTTAAAGCTGTGCGATACTTGGTGGAGCCTTAACGGCTTCCCAAATCCATTCCTTCCATGGAACACATTTCTTAAGACTATCCTGGAAGGCTTCTTCGTCTGGGCATCTTACAGGTGAAGCAGGCTTTTTAAGTTCAGAACATTTCCAGTATGCAGTTGGATCCCACAAATTTCTGTAAAATTGAGTTTCGATTTCGTCACTGGTAGCACATCCTGGACGCCCATCACCATATCCATTACCCATGCAACCTACTGCTAAAACTAGCAAAAATACGCAAACAACTGCAAATGAAAATTAAACAAAAAAATTATTGATTAAACTTGAAGCACCGTAATGGGTATAGTTCTTACCAAAAAATTTCATTTTCGATAACTCGATAACTAGACAGATTGCTTGCAACTGAACAACGATGACAATAATTGATGTGAAATGGAATTTATAGCAAAAATTTAAAAACGTCTTATCGCCAAAAACCTCTTGTAATATCCAATTTTTTTTATTAAATGATAACATTGGCTAAACTAGTGTTTACTCTTGAAAATAACAACAAATAATATATGTACGACAATATCCGAATCAACAATCAATTATTATTTTGTCCCCGAAGAGAGTCAATTATTATTACATCTTAAACCTATTTATTTAAGATTTGGTGTACATGTTTACTAACAAAGCAATTATTAATTTAATTAAAAAAAACTTCAGAGAACACACATAAGTGTTATATATTCTTAAAATGTAATTTTAACAATGCGTAAAAATTCTTGGAAAAGTGGTGATTCAATGTTAGATGTTTTGCACATTGAAAATTTTGCATTGAAGGGAACCTCAATTTAGATAAAAAGTTTAACTTGGAAAATAGCTACTACTATTTGATCAAGTAAAAAAAAGATGGGACAATTATTACCTTTCAACCTAATAATCACCATGTGTAGTTGTTATCTTCCTACTTCCCAGCACTCTTGCAAAAGAGAAACAAAAGCCATATGCCCTATTTCATAAATATCCTTCGAAGTAGCAATGCCCTTGGGTAAATACCAAGTCTATGGAGAAGAGCTAAAGTAATCTTGATTTCAAAATTAGGGAGAAAGGATAAAACCTATATCCAGGGGCGGCGTAAGGCGTGGACGGTGTGGGCTTTCTTACAGATAGAGGGAGCCTTTGACAACACATCCCATGAGATTGTAGACAAAGCTCTTGTTGGGAAATGCGTACCCATTACCATAAGATCGTCTTTTGGTTTTACGTGGATGCCTACCGTTTCCGGTTTTACCCCACGGAAGGCCTACCTCCATCGGAGTTAGATTTAGTACTGACAATTAACCCCGATATAGCAAGCTATTTCGGTCGCAAAGTTTTGATATGTGCAGCATATGCACACCTCTTGCTTTGGAGGCGAGGTCTATCTAACACATCTTGAATTCAAGAAAAGAATCTTGAAAACCGTGTGTCTCCGCATTTGGAATAAACTAAGCCACCATGATGCTCCCACTAGGGGGCCTACCTATCCTATCTATAAGGGTTTGAGCAGAGGGTAAAACTCAACCCTCAAACTCAAATGGGCACTATCTCCCATGGTGCCAGAATATAGCTTCCGGTGGAGCTTCGCAACTTTGTCATTTCATGGAGTCTCCTAGGCGATTCCAATCCGGACTAATCCGAGTCTTTGTCTCAAGCTTCGGAAACTCTTAGATTTGAACCCGTCACTTCCAGATGAGTTCCTGCAAAACCCTGGCCCTGTCAACCCTTAGGGTACACACGAAGAAGTCGGCCGGGGTATCAACTTAGAGTGCTTCCTATCTTCATTCGCCATGCGACGAACTAGGAAAGATGCTCCTAGTCTTTTGCTCACTTTACGGCAAACAAGGAAAGACACTCCTATCTTTTATTTACCTTACGGCAAACTAGGAAACACACTCCTAGTCTTTGTTCTGAAAAGAACTGGACGACGGTCCTAAAATCTTATTTTCTACTACAAAAACCTTGAAGATCTCCAGCCACATAAGTAGCCGGAGACTTCACCTGTAACTTCTTTTAAAAAAAAACCTTTTAAACCTTAAATCTCCAGCCGGGCGATTAGCTGGAGATTTAACCATTGAACTCCCTTTTACCCTTAAAAATCTCTAGCTAAGTAGCCGGAGATTTTAGATACTTCTCAGTTCTCACTCCCTTTGTTGGGTTTTCTTAGTTGTCTAAGTCTCCAGCTGGGCGGTCATCTGGAGAATAGACATAAGCCCCCCTACCACGACAAGGTGAAACCCATCGGGGGGACCCATTACCATAAGCAGATGTATTAAAGAAATGTTAGGCACTAGAACTGCAGAAGCATAAGCAGGACAAAATGCACAAAAATAATCATTACACGAGGCTGCCCTCAGGGTGAGGTACTACTCGTATCACCCTTGTTGTGTAGTTTTATATTAGATGAATTGTTAGAAAATCTTACCTTCCAAGGTACGAGTACATGCTGCTTTAGTTTACTGAGAATAGCACTATCATAGCCGTTAGGTAAGCTTGAAAAATCTCCTTGCGATATAATCCAAATACAAAGAGGACTAACAATAACACGGAAATGGGGTCTATTTGTAAGACTATCAATGGTCTGGGAATTCTTGGCCTAGTACCAAACTTTCTCACACCATAGGGAAATGCGTGGATAGTAATCCCGATAGGAGCTATCGTAACCAGAACAGTTAGCTGTGTTTTTTTGGAAAAGTTATCCGTAGTACAGTAGGATTTTATATGAATAACAAATACAACATCCTCAGTAGGATCACTGCCCCCCTCACGGTTTCCGCCTTGACGATGGCGAGGGGGCTTACGTTTGACCCTCCAGCAATCCAGCTGCAGGGACCTTCAACTAAGAGAAACCAACAAAAAACAGGGATGTTTATCCAACAAATAAAATATGGAAAAAAGTTTACTTAATGAAGATAAAAATCGAGTGGGGATATACACTCAAGTGTCGGCAGAAGTCACGGCTGCCGGCGAGGGCTTGGCTTCGCAAGAAGCTAAGTCGCCAGTGACAAAAAAAGTAAACAAGCCAAACCTCGTGAAACAGCACAACCTTACAGCGGCTCTTCTCCCTGCTCTAGATAGCCTGGCTATTGACGGTAGGGAGACCTCGAACAGACCTCCATCTATAGGAAGTCGGACCGAGGACGAGTTGCTGGAAGACTCGAGCCAAGAAGAGACTATGCTGAAGTCTACTGCACCGCCCAATGCTTCGAGGCAACGCAGTAACTACAGATCCTCTAAAAGATTCGTGAGTGTTACAGAGAAATAGGACCCAACTTCTCTCAGTCCAAGAGACAGGGCCCTGTTAAAGAAACATAGAAAGTTGATAAAGAACTATGAAAGTCAGATGGCAAAGACTTCCACTGCACCCATAGCTTCCTCCCAACAACAGAAAGAAACGAAACCAGTCAGCGAAAGAGTAGTTGCTTCCACATCGAAGTCTATCCCTAAAAAGATAAACCGAGAACAGGACAACAATAACTCAACAGCTCGTACCGGCAAAGATACGAATAAGACTTCCCTCAAGAAACAGCAAACCATCGCTAAATCGAACCCGAAAGGGAACGACAAAGCAAAGGTAGGCAACTCTTCTGGGACAAAGTCAGTTTCGTCCAAGAGGGCAAGATCGGAGGAGACAGCCAAGGCCGATGGTTCTAAAAAGTTTAAGACCAACAGCTTTGACAACACCCCGATCGATCTTCAGGTGGCCATTATTAGTCGAGAGGATCCGGATGGGAAAATCACGGCCAAGAACTGGTTACTCGTGGAAAACGAAATCCTAAAAGCCATGATGGCGACATCCGAAGACGATAGTGCTGAGGACTATACCTTCGACGGAGCTGGTTGGCGGAAAGGAGTAAAAGTGGTTTGTTGTGGAGACCAGAAATCCTTGGAGTTCCTCACTCATACAATCGCCAAAATTGGTGAACTGTGGGAGGGTGCATCTCTCGGGGTTCTTCCTGTCACGGCTCTACCACTTCGTCAGCAGATTAAGATATGGATTCCTCCTCCTGCCACGCATGAGGACTCATCCATTATTAAACTAATGGCAAAACAAAATAAGGAGCTCCCCATATTGGAATGGAAGCTCTTTAATTCCAGAAAGAGTCTCAACGGGGAAGGTAAGGACCTTTTGTTCGCTATCGACAAAAAATCTGACCTCCTCCTGAAAGAAAAGGCAGACGTGGTGAGATATGGTCTCGGTACCGTAAGGGTAAAGAGGCATGAAGGCAAAGGGGAGTCAAAAGCTGGTGGTGGTGCAAAGTAATTTGCAGCACGCTAAAGCAGCAACGCACGACCTAATGCTCTACATGTCTCAGGAGAACGTGGATGTGGCCTTAATTCAAGAACCTTGGATTTGTAAGAATCAGGTACTAGGGTTGAGGTCAAAAAATTACAACCTTTTCCACTCCACGTCAGAAGGTGATATTAGAAGTTGTATTCTAGCCAAAAAATCGATTAATGCTTTCTTTTTATCTAGGTACAGCAACAGGGACAACGCGGCAATCAACGTTGAATCCAAGGAAGGCAACTTCGTCTTGGCGTCAACGTACATGCCGGGAGATGAAGAAAATCCTCCATCAAAAACGGTCCGCGATCTTGTGGATTACACCACAGCAAGAGGGACACCTTTGGTGATTGGATGCGACGCCAACGCCCATCATACACAATGGGGTGGCAAGGATATCAACAAAAGGAGTGAGTCAATTTTTGAATACATTCTCTGTTCTAATCTTATGTTATGTAATAGGGGCAATCACCCTACATTTCGTAACAAAATCAGGGAAGAAATTCTAGACCTCACTCTTATGAGTAATAATGATAAGATCTCTGTAGGGAATTGGAGAGTCTCTTCTGAGAAATCCTTTTCGGATCACTTAAGGATACTCTTTACCTTAGATAGGAGAATAAATGATATTAAACCTTTTAGGAACCCAACTAGGACGAATTGGACAAAGTATTCAAAATGGTTGATTGAACGAATCGATCCTCCAGAGGAAGAAATGCTTTCGTCAACCTCAATCATTGACAATGCTGTTCAAAATCTTACTAGTAAAATGAAAAAGGCATTTGAAAAACACTGCCCCATATCTCGTAACATTAAACCCACTAATCCACCATGGTGGAATAGCAATCTTAAGAAACGAAGAACAGGGGTCAGAAAACTTTTCAACAAAGCCAGACTGAGTAAATCGGAGGAAGATTGGAATTTATATAGATCCGAACTTAACTCATACACCAAAGAGTTAAGAAGGGCCAAAAAGGACTCATGGGCAAGACACTGTGAATCCATTGAGAACACAAGTGAGGCTGCGAGACTTCGAAAGATCCTTGCACATAATCCCACGATTCCGGGATACATTAAGCATCCCGATGGATCGTGGTCGAACTCGAGCCAGGAAACACTTGAACTCTTTATGGAAACGCATTTCCCGGGCTGTAAGAATCATCAAGGACCGGGTTTTACACAACCACACACCTTAGATATTTTACAATCAGAACCAGAATTGGAACAGGTTATCACAGAGCAGAAGATTATGTGGGCAATAAACTCGTTCAAACCCTACAAATCAGCCGGACCAGATGAGATAATTCCGGCATTTCTTCAGTATGCTCTACAGATAATCACCCCATGGCTTAGGGTAATCTTCAAAAGTTGTATCAAATGGAGATACGTCCCTATCAGTTGGAGGAGAGTTAAAGTAGTCTTTATTCCAAAAGCTCGAAAACCGACACACTCGACTGCAAAAGATTACAGACCGATAAGTCTCTCTTCGTTTCTCCTCAAGACACTAGAGAGAATTATTGATCTGCATGTTAGGAACCTACTCAAACCAAGCAACCTGTGCAACTACCAACACGCTTACCTGAAAGGTAAGTCAGTGGAGACTGCGTTGCACGAGGTCGTCTCACAAATTGAGAAAAGTCTCGAGCACAAAGTATACACCATGGCAGCATTTTTGGACATCGAAGGAGCGTTTAACAACGTAAAAACGGAGTTCATTAAATCTGCTCTAGAAGAAGTTGGCGTTGAATCTGCTATTGTGGACTGGATTTATACCATGCTCAATGGTAGAATCATTAGCTCGCAACTTGGGGATAACAAAGTAGAGAAATCGGTTACAAGAGGCACTCCACAAGGAGGAGTAATTTCACCTCTTCTCTGGGTCCTGGTTGTTAACAAAATTCTCACAAGATTTAAGAATCAGGGCATTAAAATAGTAGCCTATGCGGACGACATAGTAATTCTGATATCGGGTAAATATCTTACCACCATCAAGGATATTATGGAATCTACACTTAAAGAACTATCTTCTTGGACAGCACAAAACGGTCTCGGAGTTAACCCTTCCAAAAGCGAACTAGTCCTGTTTACAAAGAAAAGGAAATTGGAGGATTTTACCCCTCCAAAGCTTAACGATATTCCCCTGAAACTTTCCAACGAGGCTAAATATCTTGGAGTAATTCTTGATTCCAAGCTAACATGGAAACGTAACACAGAGGAAAGAATGAAAAGAGCATTATGCGCTCTCTACACATGCAAAAAAACCTTCGGTACACGGTGGGGCATGCGACCGCAGGTCATACAGTGGATGTACACGGCGATAGTTCGTCCCATACTTACCTATGGGTCGATCGTGTGGTGGACGGCCGTAGAAAAAAGAAGCTATCTCAAAAACCTGAATAAGGTACAGAGACTAGCCTGTTTAGGAATAACGGGGGCACAGAGTTCTACGCCACAGGCGGGGCTGGAAATTATTTTAAATCTTCCAGTCCTGGACGAGCACATAAAATGCACAGCAGCCAAAAACGCAATTCGGCTTAAATAAATGGGCTCTTGGAAGCACAGCAGTCATGGTCATGGGTCTATCCTGCAAAGGTATGACAAAGTGGCAGGGCTTAATGTGACAACGGACTACTTACCACCCAGAATAGATTTCAACAGATACTTCTCCACTGCTATACCCGAAAGACAGGAATGGGAATCCAACTCACTAATTAGTGAACAAGGTATTTCATTCTACACCGATGGGTCAAAAATGGAAGAAGGAACAGGAGCTGGGGTGTTCCGTGAATCTCTCAATATAAAAGAATCATTCAAACTCCCAGATGAGTGTAGTGTCTTTCAGGCTGAGATTTACGCTATTGAAAAGGCGGCAGAATTGGTACGCACGAAAGAATTGAACTCGTCGGAGATCACATTTTTCGTGGATAGCCAAGCGGCCATCAAAGCTTTAGCCAGTGAGACTATAAGATCCAAAACAGTAACAAAATGCCGAGAAATGCTGAACAATATTTGCAACACCAACCAAGTCAACCTCTGCTGGGTTCCTGGACATAGTAATATAGAAGGGAATGAAATAGCAGATGAACTGGCAAGGAAAGGGTCTGAATCAAATAAAAACAGCAGTAGCCATTTAAATTTGGGACCAAAAATCCCGATTGGCGTGATTAAAAGGAAAATAGACCTAATAACGAAAGAGCGAATCAATAACTCCTGGTCCTCCAGGGACGACTGCGTTATCTCTAGAAGTTTATGGCCTAAAATTAATGAAAAGGAAACTCGATATATCTTATCGCTCAGTAAAAAGAACATCAGAATCCTGATAGGTGTACTGACGGGTCACTGCGCCATTGGCACAATGGCCATAAGAATGGGTGCATTTGCGCCAGATTTCTGTAGGAGCTGTCAGGATGTCGAGGAGATTGAAACCATTAAACACTTGCTCTGTGACTGTCCAAACATCCAAGCAAATCGCCTCCGCTACTTTGGAAACTGGTTTGTTGGTGAACTAGACGATCTAACGCAGGTCTCAATGGCAAACATGAGAAAATTCATTGTAAGCACAGGCTGGTTCGAAAATGAACCAATCTACATAAGACATTAGTTAGGAGCATCTCTGCTTTTATTAATAGGGGATCACAATGGACCAATAGGCCCCCGTGTACGCAACAGCCTTGTGCTGTGCACACCCCTCCTAACCTAACCTAACCTAGGATCACTGCCAATAAAAGGAGAAGTGAA
Source organism: Chrysotoxum bicinctum (assembly GCA_911387755.1). Taxonomy (NCBI): domain Eukaryota; kingdom Metazoa; phylum Arthropoda; class Insecta; order Diptera; family Syrphidae; genus Chrysotoxum; species Chrysotoxum bicinctum. Next base: position 188,502,408 of record OU426988.1, read on the forward strand.
ATCCTGCTGCGGATAGAGATTCGAGTATCAAGTAAAGCTGCACTCAAGGTACTGAGCTCCTTTAACAACAGCTCTTAATTAGTGTGGGAATGCATAAATAGGCTAAACTAACTTGACAAACAGAACAGGGTAAAACTTTATTAGGTACCTGGTCACGTGGGTGGTCAGGGGAATGGGGAGGCAGACTCCTTAGAAAAAATAGGCGCAACAACCCCTTTATAGAGCTAACAGATGAAGGGCTGCTGGAAATGCTGCTTGAAAGCATCTATTATTCCCTGTGGTTCATTGAATAAGTTACCTTCGATATTACGAAGAACTTGCGTTTTGGTCTTAGGAACAGCAGCCAGCTGCTTAGCTTAGCTTGGTAAGCGTATTCAATGAGCGGAAAAAAATAATAAGCACAGTAGAAATCAAAAGTTTACTCACTAATTTTAAATTAAGTTTACTATAAGTTTAGAATTGAAAATCCACACAACCTTAATAAGTATGCAACCTCGTTAACACTTCTCATTTGGTATCAAATCATTTTTAAACTTGGAGTACATTTAGGCGTGAAAATAGAAGTACATTTAGGCAAAGTAATGTGTATAAGATTGAAACTTTATATTTCCCCACCTGAAGACAAGACCATGGTTACTCGATTTTTTTAAATTTTTATATTTTTTATTTCATTTATTTTAAAGAAGGTTACATTAAGTATAATGATTGCGGCGATATTGTTGAAGCCAAGTGTGTCAAATTGGCTGTCATTAATGCAGATTATCTAAATCAACGTGGAGAGTGATAGCGTTTAGAAACATAAGTGCAAATTGTTTTATGAAAGAAGGTCTTTTTTTCAAGTAAAATTTCGCGCGATTCGTCCGAAAAATCATAGGTACTCAACGACGGACGGCTAAATGGGTACGTCAAAAATCAAAATTGTCGAATTTACGACACGATCAAAATCCACACTAGGAAGTCACTGTTTCCTGGCGGGCGGTATCATCGGTACATATTTCTTTGAAAACGGCGACCGAGGGGTGCCTATTTTTATTGTTTTTGTCATAATGTGAAAAGAAGTAAAAACAATCTTTTAAGAGAAATGAAATCTTATACCTTTATAATATAAGACAAAATTGAGACTCGAAAAATAGTTCAACAAGAATCCCAACTTAAGCATTAACTATATACAAGTACATTACTACTCTTGGCAATAAGTGCGAATGTGAAAGAAAAATGTATGCTAGACGTTTGTTTGCGGAAAAATTAAAAAAATTGTACGAATATTATTTCAAAAGCAATGTTTTTCAATTTTGCCGCAAGGAGGTGTCAAGTGGTGAAAATATTTTGAAATATTTTTTTTTTTTGAGTTAAAAAGAGATTTCCAAAATTAGTTTGGAACACAGCACTCTTAAAATCTTTTGAATTTTATGTTTTTTCATTAGGATTCATAATGATTTGATGAAAATTGTTGAAATTTAGAATTTTAAAAAGTAAATGGGGTTATTGGGCCCAACGCTAAACTCAAAAAAATTATTAGTAAAATGGCTACGAATGATATTCGTAAAGAAAATATTCGTGCATTGTACGAATATTCGTAACATGTACGAAGTATTTGTACAGTGCTATATCTACGCATGCATTTGTAAAGTTTTACTAATAACTGTGGTAGTATCTACGAATCTATTCGCTTAATACACTAATTTTATTCGTAAACAAGAAGTAAATAATTTCTTTGAGTACATTGTACGAATTATTGTGTACATTATGACTAATAACATTCGTTAATTTCTCGTACGAATGTGCGTAATAAATTCGTACTATTTACTAAGTAAAACTAATATCAGTAGACAGAATTCATTCGTATGTTGACCGTACGCATTATGCTACTAATAGCTTAGTACTTTCATGAAGTGCATTAGTATTATTTACTAATAATGAGTAAAAAAGTAATACATATGTGTTCAGCTCTAAAAATTAAATGTTATTCGTCAACACGTTGAAACGTGTTATTAAAAAATGCGAGACGTATTTATAAAGTGCTGCAGTGCTCTGAATTATTTAATAATTTTGTAAATTCATACGGTGCGGTGTATCTATTAGCTATTAGGTAAAGATGCAGATCTTGAGGATCAGACTAAACATCTGCTCTTTTCGAAAAGACGAGGTGAGTACCTAGACATACAATTACCTTAAAGCTTATTTTGTATTAAACATACAGCATCCAGAAGCAGCAGAGCATATATACTCGTATGTGGGAATTTTTTACTAAAAGAATTTTAATGTAAGTACAAATTTTTTTCCGAAGATTTTGAATGTTAAATATTAAATTTATTTTCAGTGGCCCTTTGAAAATGAGGAGTTTGTAAATATTACTTTGATTCTTAATTATATTTATAATGAATTAATTAATTTTAAGATACTTTCTATTTTTTTATTTAACTGTATTCCTATATGTATATGACAGTAAAATGAATTAAAAAACTATTTTTAACTTAAAAAATACATTACTTACCTTTTGTTATTATTTCTTACAATGGATATTTAAGGAAATTTCAAAGAACATATTTTATGGTAGTAAGTTCTACAATAATATTCGTACAACATACGAATGGAGCTGTATAATTTACGAATGAATTACAAGGGCATTGGTATATATTACAATAATATTCGTACATTGTACCAATAGTATTCGTACAATATACGTTTGTTTTTCTACGAATACTAATAAAATATTCGTAATATGAACTAATACCACGAAAAAAATTCGTAGAATGCACGCATGAATTAGTAATATTTACACATGAAATTTTTTGAGTGTATGTACTGCTATTTTTTACTTTGAAAAACGATGTAATTTTTACAAAAAAAAATCTACTACTTTTTAGACTTCAAGAATACAGAAAAAAGTTCATCCATAATTGGTATAACCTTTACCTCAGGATTTACAGCATAAATAGCGGATTTTGTAGTTATGCATTCGGAAAAAAATAGAACTCGAGATTTTGATCAAAGTTGACATTACGATGATAGCGAAGACTAAAAATGTGGGTCTCGCAATTCTGTCTGTCTGTCTGTTCGACTACAGCCTAAACGGTTCGGCCGATTTTCTTTAAACTTGGTAGATATCATTTTTATTTTTTTCCCTACACACGATTTTTTCTTTTTTTTTAAGACCAAAAATAACCATTTTTTTTTGGAAATTTTATAAATATTTTTTTCTCAAAAACTGTTCAACAGATATAAAAAATAAAAATACAAAAAAAAATTCGTTTAGTTAAAGCCATTTTTGTGTTTTTGATTTTCTCAAAAGTTCTCTAAGAATTTGAATAGAATTGTGAGTTCGAATTTTCAAAAAATTAAAAATTTCTCAATATAATCTACAAGATGTGAGTAAAAAAAATTTATTTTACCTTAAAATAAAGGTAGCCACCATACAAATGCTAAAAAATGGTTTTCAAAAATCATATTTTTCTCAAAAACGGCGCCTGGAATTTTGATAACATTTTTTTTCTTTCAATTGATATTTTTATAATCCTTAATTTAATAAAAAAAAATTAAAATGAAGAGATTACAGCTTTGTACCTACCGCATGAAACCATTTTTTTTACTCGTAATTTTGAATTTTTCACAATCACAATCGACGGATTTTAATGACTTTTTTGATAGAATGAAAATTTAAAAAACATTGCATTTCAAAACATAAAAATTTTTTTTTTTATTTTTTGGAAAAAAAGTCAAAAAGTCATTTTGCATAGTATCTATTCTGTCTTTATCTCTTACTACTAAAAGATTTTAAAAAAATTATTTTATCCATATGAACAGTTTTCTCATACCGTAACAGCCCTTAACAACAATTTTTGTTCTTAATATTTTTTTCAAAAAAGTCTATAACGGTTTTGATTAAACTTCGTACGAGGGAAAGAGTTTTATTACAATAATTACTTAAGAATTATTGTAATAAAATTCTTTTTCATTGGTTATTGTATAAAAAAGGCATATAGAATATTATAAAGTTATTTGAGAAAATTCAATTATTTTTGACGATTCTTGTATATTTCGTATTTTTACCGACTGATTTAGTGACCCTTTTATACAATCGTACTTTTAAATTCTACAAACAATATTAAATTCCATAATTTTTGTTTCTTATAATCTGCACGCGCTCAAGGGATTATGATTACCCTTTAAATGTTTGAACACAGTGCGGGCGTGAAGTTAAGGAAGAGAAAGAAGGATAGGAAAGATGTGTGGCACGATGTTCTGAGACTGAAGGTTGTTGTCTCAGATATTTTTATCTCCAGGGATGGTGTGAAAATACTTTTTTACAAAATGAAAAAATTGTAAGTAAATTTGGTTTTATATATTTGTTTTTGTTTTTTCAAACTTAATTTTGACATCACAAGAACAAGCATTTGCAACGTAACGTAATCGAAATCAGCAAATAAATCCACCGGATTTGAAAATTTTTATGAAAATCACAATTTTCTTAGGAAAATAATTCTTGAAATCTGAGATTTCAACAAAAAAATGTTGGGATTTCAAATAAGTGTAGCAATATTTCATTGAGATTTCGTTGAAATCATAAAACTCATACAGGCCTATTCTGCTATTAATTGGGGGATTTTTTGTTAAATTTTTACTCATTAGTCATTACTCCAGGCATCCTCATATCCGTGTGAACGCAATCGTTCCATACTATTACTATACCGATCCGTATATACAAAGATGCGGATTTGTAATTTTTGTAATTTTTAACATTGCTCCGTAATTTTCTTTTTGAGGAATGTCTTATTTCTGTGTTTGAAAATAGCAAATACTACCCGTACCTAGCTATTTCTATTAATTTACTAAAAATAATCAAGCAAAACAGTTTATCCGAAATTCTACAGATGTTCTTATGAACAGTTGTTTACGTAAATGTCAAATAAGTTAATGATAGTGCTGTTCACCCGATGGATAACAGAATGCAAATGAGATCGAATATACGATTCACATGAATAACATGAATAATAGAGCTGATATTCTTGATTTGCTCGTAAAAAAAAAACATCTTTTAACTTCGATTAATTTCAAAAATATATTAAAACCAAAATTTACGCAGCGTACATTGTGCACCAAGTAAATACATTCATAAGCATCCATATTTCATGATGCTGGTTCAGGAATGCATTTAAAAATAAATATTACACTACCCTTCAAAGTGTTCCCGTCCGATTTGTGTATAAACCTTTCCTGACGTTGCGTTGGTGTCCTATTTCAAAAGTCGTCCGCTTAAACATTAATCAAGCATAGCGAGAAATTTCACAGAACATACTTTTCCATGAGTGTCATATTTTTGGTGTCCTTTCATTGAACTGTCCTTTTAATAGAAGCATGTTCAAAAAGGCGTATCTTGTTCGCTTCTCCTTTTTCCTCTTGAGTTTCGATTTCACAGGGATCAGCTATATAATGAGAACACAGAATGCAAAATATTTTGTATTTATTTTTATTTAAATCTACTTTAAAGAATAATTAAGGTAATTATCGTTGGTATTTTAAATACTGAACACGTTAGTATAAATTTAAAATAATAAACGTTCAGCTTTTCAAAACATTCAGTGACAACAGTCAGTTTCATAAACATCTTGTTTTATCCAACCAAAAATAAAATAGCCAAATCCTAAGCCGAGGATAACTGCAAGACACAGCCAGTAATTGAATATCATGAAAATCAACATCAAAAGGTAGGATAATACAATCTGAACTATATTCAGCAAGGTTTGCAAGATGTGAGGAGTATTAAAGATTCGTTGGAAATAGTTGAGTTGATAAGCAGTATGCAGTGGAGTATTAGAAGAGGCTCCCTCGTTCGATATACAATTCTTCGAATTCAATGCTCTTAAACGATCACTTTCTTCTTTGAGAACTTTGCGAAGATGACATTCCCTCACGAATTTGATTCCTTCATAAGCAAATGCACAAGCAAAAATTGCCAAAGCTGAAAATATAAACTCAGTTAGGGTGTATGCCAGCCATCCGTTCCATAGAATTCTTTCACAATGACCAGCATGGAACTGAAATAAAAATGAAAAATTAATTTTAAATTTACTAACGTACATATTATATTTAAATAAGGTACTAGGTATGTATCTTAAACAATTTATAACAATTAAGAAAAAAAAACTAATTATTTTATTTTAGAATACTGAGAAATTATTTTAGGAATTCATTAATTTAGTTCTCGTCAATTGTTCTAAGTTTTCTATGCGAGACCGATTTTAAATTGAGGGAATATCTATTTTATTTGTTTAGCATCCTACTAAACATCATATTGCACTTTGACATTTACTAACGTTAAAAAGGCCTATTTACTTAGTTGTTTGCATGAACTGTCATTGTTTTAGATGGAATGTCTAATACTAAATTTTCACCAAAAGGTAATCAGAAATTAAAGGCAAGAGATCTAATTTGTGTTTTCACCGCACTTAAAGATTAAAAAGAAGATTAACTTTGACAGCACCTGTTTAAGTGCAAATGGTGTTTCAATTTTCTTATAAAGTGGAAGCGAGAGAAAGAAAGTTTCATTTGTGGCAAACTTAAATCATCCTGGTAGTTAAGCACGATAGGTCAGTTCGAATTATAGAACCTTTGATCCAATGAAGATTTGACAAGATTAATTTCTAATCGACTAGATTTACGAAATAAATTTTTATGGTAAATCAAGTAGTATAAAGAAATAAACGAGAAACTTAATTTTATTTTATAAAAGTACCAGCTTTTCCTGTCCTGCGTCGCTCGTGTGAATCTCATGTTCGTATTAGGCTTTGCGTTGATTGTGAGTAGTCATTTGATGATGACTGATTCATTCAAACGGATCGGATTCTTGATTTGGTGTGAATTGAAATTTTGTACATTCTTCAAAAAATGTTTCGATGGAGGTTTTGATCAGAAAACAATAATTGCAGTGCCTCTGATGGGTGTGTCAATCGTGTTGATCTAACATATCCGTTCCAACAACAGCAGTCCGGGTCAAAACATCAAAGTATTGCAATAATACTCGTAGATTCGTTCGTTCAACTTTACCCTGGGTCGACCCAGGTTTTCTTGACAACTCTCAGAGTTGTCAACAAAAACTTGGGTTTTCGGTTTTCAAAAAACACGCAGGGGTTGTCAACTGTTTTGTTGACAACTAAAAGCAAGAAAAAAAATAATTCTGTGCTCTGATAAAACTTTAAATTTGTTATAAATTAGTTTTAAAAATGAACGAAAACAATTTTGCGTTGTTGATGAATGTTTCATCTGATGAGTATAACAAACGTTTAATTGCAAACACAAGCAATAAAATGCAACATGCGAATAGCCAAACGACAACAAAAGAAATACATATGAAATGGGTGATTCCATTATAGCGGGTGCAGCATTTAGACTCATTTGAAGTACATTTAATAATAAAATAAGCAAAATATTTAATGACATTATTTCTTGAAGGGATACATTTTCACCTATTTATTTTTAATCCATTTAGAATTCTAAAATATAATAAATAATTTGGCAGAAGAATGGTTTCAAAGTGTGATCGCGGGTGCCACAGAATTGGCCCAACTTTTCTAGATCATAGTACAAAAAACACAAATTCTGTTAATTGTGAAACATTTATCATGCTATTCTTACATATATTGAACGACGTTGATTCAATTAACTAAATAAATAAAAATAAAGATAGAAAACAAAAGTAAGCAACGAAATATTAACTTTTTAATCAATCGCGGGTGCAACATCAAATTATCGCGGGTGCAACGCGTCTAACTTAAATTAGTAAACTGATTTAAAAACTGGAAAAAATATAAAATAAGGCACATATGTAACAAGTCAGTACCCTTCTCTATTAATTATAATTTTGTTTTTTTTTTCAAATACTTCAATATTTATTCCAAAATACATATATACATATGTATGTTAGAAGTACTCCATCTTTATCGATATCGGTTAAGGATAACCCCACATAATGATATTGTGATATTGCAGCCTACCTGTACAAGAACGCACAAACTTGCGGAAATAACTTTTGGCAATACTGCTGCTGTAAAAACAGAACGGTATTTTAGATCATAGATCTACTGGTAATATAGGGGGCTCAAGAGACACTGTTGGAGATTTAGAATTTAATGCTTCGTCTTCTGACTCAATAAAAACATCGAAAACTTAACTTCATAAATGCTCATGGTCATTGTGCTCTTCTCGATTCTTAACTTCCGACTTAATCGATTTCACATCTTTTATACCCGGCACTTGTCTGCTAATATTATCCCTTTTATAGAAATCACCTGTGATCCGTCAGGTTTTTAGGCATTGCTTTGGTGGAATCAGTTTTTTTTTTATATACATTTTTGACCTCTTCAACTACGTTAGTGAGACTCCTTGGGCGATTACGTTTCACTTGTGCAACTTTTTCAGTCTACATGGACTGATGTAATGAGTGCCTGCCTTTTTACTTGCGATATAGGTACTATAGGGCAAGTTCTGCATTTGGAAAAAAAATCGAACTCGAGATTTTGATCAAAGTTGACATTGCGATGATAGCGAAGACGAAAAAAGTGGGTCTGACAATTCCGTCTGTCTGTCTGTATGTCTGTATGTCTGTATGTCTGTATGTCTGTATGTCTGTATGTCTGTATGTCTGTACCTCGAACTACAGCCTAAACTACCGGACGTATTTTCTTCAAACTCGGTAGTTAAGGGTCTTCGGTGATTCCCTAGAGGAAAAATTGAAATTTTTTTTTAGCTCCAAAACTAAGGGTACCCCCCATACACCCGTAATGCAAAATCTTATTTATCTCGAAAACGGCTCTAACGATTTTGATAAAAAAAATTAAGTGTGATATTATGGACATGGACTATATTTTGGTGAAAAAAAAATTTCGGGGGAAATGTTATTAGGGGTACCTGTCATAGAACGGTTTTTTTGATTTTCGAATTTCTCACCAACGGCTCTAACGATTTTAACCAAAATTTTTATGCAGTAGCTGCTTTGCATTTAAGAATATATAAACTAAAAACTTTTTCGAAAAAATAGTTTTTGGATTTTTAAAAAAATAATACAATTTTTTTTTTGAAAATTCAATATCTTGAAAACCGATACACGATTAAATTTTTAAATTACGTTTTAAAATGTATTTTATTAAATACTAATAATTTGCATATCAATTTTTTTTATAAAAATTTTAAGGAAAATTTAGTACACAAAAAACATGTTTCAGTGTGTCTGTATGTCTGTACCTCTCACTACAGCCTAAACCCTTGGACCTATTTCTTTCAATCTCGGTACGTAAGGGTCTTCGGTGATTCCCTAGAGGAAAAATTGAAATTTTTTTTTTAGCTCCAAAACTAAGGGTACCCCCCATACACCCGTAATGCAAAATCTTATTTATCTCGAAAACGGCTCTAACGATTTTGATAAAAAAATTAAGTGTGATATTATGGACATGGACTATATTTTGGTGAAAAAAAAATTTGGGGGGAAATGTTATTAGGGGTACCTGTCATAGAACGGTTTTTTTGATTTTCGAATTTCTCACCAACGGCTCTAACGATTTTAACCAAAATTTTTATGCAGTAGCTGCCTTGCATTTCAGAATATATAAACTAAATTTTTTTTCGAAAAAATAGTTTTTGGATTTTTAAAAAAATAATACAATTTTTTTTTTGAAAATTCAATATCTTGAAAACCGATACACGATTAAATTTTTAAATTACGTTTTAAAATGTATTTTATTAAATACTAATAATTTGCATATCAATTTTTTTTATAAAAATTTTAAGGAAAATTTAGTACACAAAAAACATGTTTCAGTGTGTCTGTATGTCTGTACCTCTCACTACAGCCTAAACCCTTGGACCTATTTCTTTCAATCTCGGTACGTAAGGGTCTTCGGTGATTCCCTAGAGGAAAAATTGAAATTTTTTTTTTAGCTCCAAAACTAAGGGTACCCCCCATACACCCGTAATGCAAAATCTTATTTATCTCGAAAACGGCTCTAACGATTTTGATAAAAAAAATTAAGTGTGATATTATGGACATGGACTATATTTTGGTGAAAAAAAAATTTGGGGGGAAATGTTATTAGGGGTACCTGTCATAGAACGGTTTTTTTGATTTTCGAATTTCTCACCAACGGCTCTAACGATTTTAACCAAAATTTTTATGCAGTAGCTGCTTTGCATTTAAGAATATATAAACTAAAAATTTTTTCGAAAAAATAGTTTTTGGATTTTTAAAAAAATAATACAATTTTTTTTTTGAAAATTCAATATCTTGAAAACCGATACACGATTAAATTTTTAAATTACGGTTTAAAATGTATTTTATTAAATACTAATAATTTGCATATCAATTTTTTTTATAAAAATTTTAAGGAAAATTTAGTACACAAAAAACATGTTTCAGTGTGTCTGTATGTCTGTACCTCTCACTACAGCCTAAACCCTTGGACCTATTTCTTTCAATCTCGGTAGTTAAGAGTCTTCGGTGATTCCCTAGAGGAGAAATTGTAATTTTTTTTTTAGCTCCAAAACTAAGGGTACCCCCCATACACCCGTAATGCAAAATCTTATTTATCTCGAAAACGGCTCTAACGATTTTGATAAAAAAAATTAAGTGTGATATTATGGACATGGACTACATTTTGGTCAAAAAAAATTTTGGGGCAAAATGTTATTAGGGGTACCTGCCATAGACCCGTTTTTTTTTGATTTTCGACTTTCTCATTAACGGCTCTAAGGATTTTAACCCAAAATTTTTAGCAGGAGTCCCCTTAAGTTTAAAATAATATTGTATATAAAAATATTCGAAAAAATATTTATTGGGTTTTTAAAAAAAAAAAAAAAAAATTTTTAAATCAATATCTTCAAAACCTATGAACGATTATTTTTTGAAATTATTTCCTAAAACCAATACTATTAAATACTTAAAATTCGCATCCCACATTTTTTTCTTGAAAAATTTTAGAGAAATTTCTTATATAAAAAATTTATTTAATAATAAAACGATTTTTTAAGGTTTATTTGCATAAATTCATACTTTTCCGGAAACCAGACGGCAATTTTATGCATTTGAACATTATTATCTCATTAAATCCATGTTTTGTATTTATAAAATGTATCTTAAATTCCAAAGTACTTTTACATAAGAGCAAGTTCGTGCGATCCAGTCGTGCATTTTATTTTGTATTGCCTGCATTTTTTCGTTTTGTCTGATTCTGGTCAGAATTTTAAAATTTGTATCTGCCTTAATTTTCTCTTTCAATACATCTCTCCACATTAAATCAAGAGTCCTTTTTCTGCATGAAGCTCAGCGTTTTTGTTAAGTTTTTGTCGATTTTCTGTAAAACAGTCTCTTTTCCTTGTTTCATTTAGATTTAACCATATATTTTTATATAAAAAAGAACAAATTTTATTATATTCCATAATTATATATTTTACTAATGAAATATATATATTATTTTATTATATTTTATTAATGAAATATAATAAATCATGTTATAATGTTAGTAGTCAATAAGTTGCACCCGCGATCTTAGTATTGCGGTCGCGGGTGCAACCAATTTAAATCAACGTTTTCTCTCGTTCAACGTACAATATATTCCTAATAACGACTGATTTAATTTTAGTTTTGTTTTCTTCTTACTTTTTGAAAGTTTCAGAACGCTAGCACTTTATTTCTGCCAAAAAAGTAAACTTTTATATCTTTTATGTCGCGGGTGCAACAAACTTACAATGGCTATTTGCAATCAATAATGCTAAAAATATAATAACAAATTCGTACATATTTTTATGCAAACGATTAAATGGCATGTTGCTTCATACGTCTATTGAGTAAAGCATAACTTAAAACTGTCGGAAATATCTATTTTGAGCTTATGTTACCAGTTATAATAATTGCAGTTCGTACCGACTCTTCTTATGATAATGTTGCCAAGCGCAAACAAAAATGTTCTCTATAAGTTAGGTCTCAGTTTTTGTTTTTATTATTAAATATAGTATTTCTACGAGTACTTTGAATATTTATCAAAAAATGTAAAAAATATTGTAATTCAAAAATTGGTGTCAAAAATCGTCTATAGCGGAATCGCCCAAATCTCATATGACTTTTGACAGTTTGATCGTTACCTAAACTCACCTCAGCAAAATACCTAGATCTACTTCAGGGCGAGTTCAGGGTAACCCCAGGTCTCAAAAACACACAATTTACTCATCAGGATGACTTCAGGTTTTTCAATAAACGATTTAGGGCGACCTAAGGGTAATTTCAAAGCTCAACGAACAAACCTAATGAAAAATATTACTCATTGTTCAAAAGTCGACTGACACATCACTTTTCGACTTGGATCCTATCTGAAAGCTAAACGTTAATTTCGATCGCTTTTAAAAAGGCGATCCTTCCTCCTCCTCCCTTATCGACCAATTGCACTTACGTCGCTTCTTTCCAGGGTCATGTAATCGCTGGTCAATCAAGAAATATCTCGAAGACCGAAAGCTTCTAAATAACCGACAATACAGCTTTCACAGCAATAGTTCCACTAGTGATCTGATGGCATATCTCACCGAAGAGTGGAACACATCTTTAGATTTTTTGGGGAAAATAGGATTATTGCGCTTGGTATTTCTAAGGCATTTGAGAGAGTTTGGAACCAAACTATCTTATCGATCTGCGTTATGTCTCGGACTCTCTTTCTCATTATTATGAATGATCTTTCATGTAAGACTTCTAGTCCATTTCGTTGTCTTGGCTCTCTACCTCTACCAACTATACCCTTAGTTTCTCATATTCGTTCTTAAATTCACTCCCATATTCTTCAGAAGTTGAATTGCTATTGCAACGAAACCGTATCATAAGCTTATTAAACGCCGATCTTTACAGAATTGTTGAATGGGTTATACAAAATCGTGTGTTTAATGCTTCGAAAATTCAATGCTGTCTAATGTCGTTGAATCAGAATGTACTCTCTATGCCATTGTTCCTGAATGGCACTTGCATCGAAGAAACCGAAAAGCTGTTTAGTGCTCGGTATGTCAACAACGATCTTCCTTGGAATGACCACCATCTCGGGACCATGGGAAAGCAATCATTTTTATTAAGCTGACAAAAAAAATTTTGTGGATTCAAAAAACGAAATTTGTTGCATTGATAAAATATTTTGTTGATTTAACCAAAGAATTTTGTTAATCCGATAATTAAAAAAAAAAAACAAATTTGTAACATTAACAAAAAAATTTGTTGATACAACAAAAGAATTTTGTTACTTTGACAAGTTAATTTCGTAGATTCTTCCAAATAAAATGAACGACTGGGTCGCAAGAACTTGCTCCTATGTAATAGACTAGGAATTTTAAAAACGAATGTTATTAAAGAAAACTGTTCATAAGCATAAAATTAATTTTTTTAAATTCTTTTAGTAATAAGAGACAAAAACAGAATGCTATGCAAATATAAATTTATGCAAGAACAAAAATTATAAGTCGTTGTAGTGGTTTCAATAAAATAAGGTTTTATATACAAAATTTTTAAAACATTTAAAAAAAATTGGCACGTCAACTTTAGGTTTTAATTACTATACGAGTGAGAATTAAATTTCCAAAAAAAATATCGACCCATTTTTAAGATATCGAATTTTCCAAAAAAAATTTTTTTTTTTTTTCAAAAATTCAAAAAATATTTTTTTTTTTGAAGTTTTGAAATGCATGTTTTTTTTTAATTTTTAGAAGCGTTTCTATTAAAAATTTCATTAAAATCCGTCATGTCGATAATGGGTAATTCAAGATTTGGAAAAATGGTTCTATGGTAGGTACAAGCTATAATATTTAGATTTCAAGTTTTTCTTATTTAATTAAAGATCGTTAAAATTAATTGAAAGAAAAAAAATTTTATCAAAATTCTAGGCGTTGTTTTTGAGAAAAATACGATTTTTGAAAATCATTTTTAACATTTTTTAACATTTGTAGGGTGGGTTAGGTACCTTTACTTTTAGGTAAAATAATTATTTTGTTCTCTTATCTTGTAAATTATATTGAGAAACTTTTATTTATCAAGCTTAAAAAAAATCTAGCATGTGGTTTTCGAAATATTAAGTTTTGAAAAAAAAAAAATAATTTTTTTAAAATCCAAAATAATTTTTTTTTTTAATTTGAATACACAATTCTATTCAAATTTTTGGGGAGCTCTAGCAAAAAAAAAAATGATTAAAATCGGTTGTACCGTTTCCGAGAAAATCAAAAACAAAAAAAAAATGGTTCCATGGGGGGTACCCTCAATAATCATTTTTCAGAAAAAAATTTTCAACCATTACCTAGCTTTAACTAAATGAAATTTTTTTGTATTTTAATTTTTTGAATCTGTCGAACAGTTTTTGAAAAAAAAAATATTTATAAAATTCCAAAAAAAAAAATCGTTTCACAGGTACCGTTATTTTTGGTCTTAAAAAAAAAGAAGAAAAATACGTGTACCGGAAAAAATTAAAAATGATATCTACCAAGTTTAAAGAAAATCGGCCGAGCTGTTTAGGCTGTAGTCGAACCGACAGACAGATAGGCAGACAGACAGACAAAGAATTGCGAGACCCACCTATAATTCGCAAGTCAAAATAGTCTTATTGACAAAATATTTTTGTTATTTTAAAAAATCAATCTGTTAGCTTGACAAATTAATTTTGTGGATACAACAAAGTATTGTTTGTTACTTCAACAAATTTCTGTAATTATTATCAATTTGATAAAACGTTTTGTTGCACGTACGAGTATATTGACAGAAGTTTTATCAGCTCAACCTACATTTTTATCACATATACTCGTACCTAGATTTTATTTTCAGTGTAATTTCCGCATCGGTCGTTGTTTATAGTTCAACATTATAAATCCTTGAACTGATAGTACTGATAGCAGATAACAAAGACAATTGTTTTTTATTTTTTAACGTTCTCATTATCAGCATAAGGGATTTGAATGAAATTGTAAAACTTACAAAATTTTTTTTTTAAATTGTTTTGTTTAAATTGTATGTATAAAAACATATTTCAAAAAGGAAACGCTACGACGATTTGTAATTTTTGTTATTGCATGAGTTCATATATGTACATATACGAGTATTTAAGAAATCACATGGCATTCTTTTTACTTACGAAAAAAAATCGAACTTGATATTTTAATCAAAGTTGACATTACGATGATAGAGAAGGCGAAATAAGTGGGTCCGGTAATTCCGTCCATCTGTTTGTATGTCTGTATGTATGTATGTACCTCGATCTACAGCCTAAACTACTTAATGTATGTTCTTCAAGCTCGGTACTTAAGGGTCTTCGGTGATTCCTTAGAGGAGAAATTGAATATAATTTTTAGCTCCAAAATTAACGGTACCCCGATACACCCGCAATGCAAAATCTAATTTATCTTAAAAAGGCTCTTAAAATTTTGATGAAATGGGCATGGACTTCATTTTGGTAAAAAAAAATGTTTAGGAAAAAATGATATTAAGGGTATCTATCATAGAACCCTTTTTTGATATTTTACCAAATTTTTTTAACAGGATCTTCCTTATATTTAAAATAATATTGTATATGAAGGTTCTTATAATACAAACTCTATATATACTTCTGAAATAAATCAGCCAAGTGTAGCAGACAGAGATAGTATTGAGGAACAGAGATGAGACGAACAACACACTGGGGGAATATACATACATATAGACGAAATGGAATAAGTCTATCATTCGTGATATTAATCTCATTGTGAACGGATTTAGAGTTGATATTAGTTTAATAAAGTTAACCAACTATAATTTGCTTAAATTATTTATTATCAAAGAACTTCTTTTAAACAAGTGGAAGACTTAGCACTATTATTGGAATTGTTGAATTATTGATCCAAAATAGCTTTTTTTTACCTTTAGTCCACAAAAATTGGAGTTTCGTCCCGGCGATCTCACATAAGCTCATCAGTTGACTGTGAGGACCTTATTAATACACAATTTTTGTTAAATTCAAAATAAATAATATTGTATATAAAAATATTCGAAAAAATATTTGTTGTTTTTTTTTTTGAAAAATCTATATCTTCAAAACTTGTGAACGTTTATTTTTCAAAATATTTCCTAAGATCTATATTACGAAATTCTTACCATTGGCATCCCAAATTTTGTTCTTGAAAAATTTTAAGGAAATTACTTATATGTATAAAAAAAATTATTTAATAATAAAACGATTTTTAAACTTTTCATAAATTTATATTTTTTCTAGAAATCAGAGGGCAATTTAATGTATTTCATTCATCTAAATCCATGTTTTATATTTATTTATATATAATATTTAAATTCCAAAGTTCTTTTACATAGGAGAAAGTACGTGCGATCCAGTCGTGCATTGTATTTTTAACTCCAACTATCTATGTACTTAACAAGTTGATTAAGCCTTATGAATATGAAAATTAACTGTATGCTTTTGAACATTTTTCTATATAGGAACATATATTTTTAAAAATCTAAGTCTCTTAAACATAAGAGATCCGGTGTGCATAATTTTTTTTTTTTTTTGAGATTCTTGTACAAAAATACATACCAGGAACGGAGGGGACCTGCAATTTTCTGCCGGTTCCGAACGGCTAATGAGCAGCACTTTCCATGACAAGAAATACTCTTGGAGGATTTCTCAATTCCTCGCAAAAGGCAGTACACCCCTGAAAAAAACTTTATTGCAGCCTCTGAAAATCGAACTCAATTTTCCGCTTGACAGTCCAACGCACTAACCATTATGCCAAGGGGTACTTTTTTAAATATAAACATATATATTTCAAGTTTATGAATATTAAAAGCATTAAAAATATTAAGACCCTATATAAAGCCTAAAACAAATCAGTCTTTTATTTTAAAAAAAAACAGACAAAGAAATTCAGAATATTCAGTTTGCAAACAAGCAAAAAATACCTATATCGCAAGTAACAATAGAGGTTTAATTTTTGTAAATTTTACTAAAATCTCAACTTTTTACAAAACCGAAAGTTACCTTAAAAATGTATTATACACCTCTGTTCTGATTTTCATTCCGAATTGAATTCGTTACCGAAATTGATTTTCGTACGGATTTGAAAACGATGTTCTTAATTTCGTACAAATTTGCCTTGCAGTGGTACAGGTTTTCTGTGGACAGTGGACAGGTTTTCTGTTACACATGTGTCTTCCCCTTCATTAAACACAAAAAAATAGTTTTTAAAGATATATTTTTAAAAATACTTACATACATTTTTAGATTTACGAATTCAAATTCTTCAGACAAAATCGAAACAAAATGAAAACGAAAGTATTACTTTCGTAAGCGAAAATCAGAACAGGGTTGATAATGTATAAAATACAAAATAAATTATGTCTGGATTGGGTTAACCATAACAAATAATAAAAAACCCATTTTTTACACAAACCACAAATAAAAAAAATTATCAAATATTATTCACAATGTACAAAAGTTGATTCTTATGCAATTAGGGGACCTTGAAAATTTGCGGTTGAAAATGTATGAATATATGAAGATATTAGGCAAGGAACCAGCCTTCACCAAATGCACGTCATTTTCTGAAGACTGAATTTTTCATATATAGATAAGCCATAGTACATGCATTGGTGATAAGGATTTGTGGAGTCATGACTTTAACCTCTTTAACGTTGTGCATTTTTGACACGTTAGACTTACCGGAAATAATTACAAGTCCATTTTAAACTGTATGCCTAAAAGATAAGAGAACCACATTAATAAAGTTAATAAATGAAAAGTGGTCTTGAAGAACCGATGTTTTCAAATTCAATGGCCAATTCCGAATTCCAAAAATTCCGAAGGGCTTACTTTTGTATTAAAAATCATGCGCAAATCAAGACATTCAAAGTGTCTTTTGAGACGTTCCGTTCGGTAATTAATCAGCCAACATTCGTACGCCCAACTAACAATTTTCCTTCTATAAGGTCCAATTTTTAAATTTCTTGAAGTTAATACCTTATTAGGGCTTGCATTTAGCTTATTCATCGAAGTTAACAATATTCGAAGCAATATTTTCGTTTACAGCTTCTAAGAAACCCTTTAGAGGTGGTATTGAAAGTTAGTTGCAAGCTTTTGTAAATATAACTACACTAATTAATCGTTAAGGCTACCAGAAATTCATTCATAGAAGCAGGAGAAGAGTAAAACCAAGAAAAAGCTTCTCAAGCGAATTTATTTCGCTAAGTAACGAGTAAAAACTATTTTAGCTGTACAAGACTCATGCACACAAGCTTAAGAGAAGCATGTTGTTTTCTTTTAGTATGTCTCAGCAAAGCAATTGCCATTTGATCTTATAAACAAAAGTCATATACAAGCTTTATATTGTTTTCTAACAAAAAATGCGGGAGAATTATTATTACCGACTATTTTAACTGAATAAAGTAAAGTTTATTAGTGAAGTATAGATAAACAAAGGATACATAAAAACTTAATCTTGTTTGCTAGCATCAGGTATATGGGAGTGAAATAATATTTTTGATAATTTTTCTTATCGAAGAAATATCAACAAAATTAAAATGGGTAAACATTGTGAATAAATGTTTTACACAAGCAAAAGCCTTTGGTTTATGTACCTACTATATAGGTATTATACAACATTATTGTATGATACCTATATAGTAGGTACATAAACCAAAAGTATTTTTTCGGTTAATTTGTCTTATCGAAATGATGCATATAAATTGTTTTCTATAAGTCCTGCAAACACACGATTAATATAAGTCCAATAAATAGCGTCTTAAATTGTGCACACGAAAGAAACATAAGTTTCGATTACTTTTTTTAGCGAAGTTATGTCAAATTATTTTGTTTGTAAAAGTCCTTAGTCACAGGTCTGAAACAAATTATACATTCTTGCGTCTATGTGAATTGCGAAAGGTAAATATTTCTTATTTATTTGTTTGTATTTAAAACATGAAATCGTTAAGAATTATTTATTTTCAGAAAAATTGGCGCAAAATTTTAAACATTTAAAACCAGAGTATATCTAATAATGAGTTAGGGACACTCTCTACACATATGCAAGTCCTACTAGCTCAAATAAAAACAAGAACAAAAACAAACAATAAGCGTGAGAAGTTCCAAAGTATTAATTTTAATCCTTACGACAATTCACTAATGTAAGAAAAACCCACAATATTTTTTTCAAGCACAACCACAAACAATCTCATTCGTAAGATATATAAATGCAATATTTTTTCATAAGGTTTTTTTAAAGGCGCGATAGGTTGGTTGCTTGTGTGCGTATTTTTTCTCTGTGCCGTTCTCTTCTTTTGAGTGACCATATTCTTTTTTTTTCGTGATACTGGATTTATTTCTGTCGATTATTTTTTTTTTTAATGATATAGACCATATAAATGAATCTTAAATTTGTATTTCATATTTAAATATTGAAATATTCATTTGATATTTGTTTGGTATTCTCAAAAAATAAAACGAAGCCATTTTTGATTGAGTAGTAGCAACAGTATTTTTGCTTCTTAAGTATTTTTTTTAAAGAAGTTGGTCACACTAGGAGGAGTGGATTGGGAATTGTTTACATTTTTTTCATA
Organism: Chrysotoxum bicinctum; assembly: GCA_911387755.1. Lineage (NCBI taxonomy): Eukaryota > Metazoa > Arthropoda > Insecta > Diptera > Syrphidae > Chrysotoxum > Chrysotoxum bicinctum. The sequence goes on from OU426988.1 coordinate 188,521,987, forward strand.
ATGTATTTTCAAAGGCGCGACGAGTTGAATTCTTATCTCTCTTTCACCATCACACTTCTTATTTTCATCTATTTCTTGTTTCTGTGTACTTAAAAAAAATTTACTGATTAGAAACACGTGGAGAGTGTCCCTACTCATTATTAGATATACTCTGTTTAAAACCTACTCTAAATCAATTTTAGAATGGGAGTCGACTCTAAATATTGAGTATAAAACGAGAACCGACTTTTTGTTAATTTTAAAGTACATAAACTATGCTTTAACGTTAAAGAGTTCGTCTTACTTTAACAGCAGCAAATAGCTAGTTTATCTTTTAAAAGTATACTTTATCCATATTGACAATGGTCATTTCATACCAAATAAAAGTAAATTGAAGAAAAAATGTTTACTGATGTTTTATTCAATTTTTTAAAGATGTTCTTTGTAAATAGACTGAATCACTGAATATTATAAATTCCAAACAATCGTACAAAAGTGTTCTACGATTAACAAATCTTACATACAAATGTACGAGTACATACATATCTTATTTATGCACGCGCGCCGCGCCGGCCGAGACGAGTACAGCAAAATGAATCCGCAACTTGCAACAAATTGAATTTTTATGCTGTGAATTTGCGATTTATACTTTATTTCGTTCTAAAATAATGTAAATAACTTATAAACAATCAAATTCTGTACCGAGGTACAGGTAAAAATCATTTGGTTTGAAGTTGTCTGTTCTTTTTCCTTTTTTTTGTGTTTTTGTAGTTGCGTGAGTTGTGTATCTGTCAAATTAAGGGTTGTTCAACGCAAATTCGCCTAGGTTGTGTTGTAAAACCCACATTAGTTAGAAGAGTTGTCTAACTTGATTAAAATTATGAAAAAGTTAGACAAAGTCTCCAAGCTAAACGACTGCTTTAAGGCTAGGACCGCACTTGCGATTTCAATCGCACGATTTTTTAGTCGCAAAAATAGAACATATGAATTTAAATGAGAATGAACGCACTTGCTACCAACAAATCATGACGATTTAAAAGTCGCAATTTCTTTCATTTTTCTTGCGATGCGATTGTCGTAAACTTAAATGAAACACATGTACTTAAATGGATATGCCCACACTTGCGATTAAAATTACTACGACTTAAAAATCGTAGTCGCAAAGAGAAATTGGCATGCACGCACTTGCGATTTTTAATCCACGATTTTTTAGTCGCAAAAAGTAAGACACATGGCCTTAAATCTGAATGCATGACATGCGACTTAAAAATCGTAGCGATTATAAAAATGAAACAAGTTCTATTTTTTCAAGCGATTTTTCTGTCGCTACTTATTTGTAGCAAATGCGTACACTCACATAAAAAGTAGTGTGTTTTATTTTTCGCGATTATATAATCGCGCGGCAAAAAATCGCAAGTGCGTGCATGACAATAATTTGTAGCGACTACGACTTTTTAATCGCCTCGACGAAAAATCGCAAGTGCGGTCCTAGCCTAAATAGACCCGGTTTTATTGCTTAAACGAGAACTCCTTAAAATTTTGGGCCATTGTGTTTAAATTAGCGGCGAAGCTAGAATCCTATTTTTGCGCAAGATGAAAAATGAATTTAAAAGTTAATGGAAAACGGCTGAAGCTTTCATTTTGCGTATTCTTGGATTGTTACTTCTTGTGGTGAGCTGTGGTAAACTGTGGTTAGTTTTTGGCTTACACGAGAGGTATTTGCTTGTCATTGGAAAAAAAAATTAGTTTTCCGTGCAAAGCTGTAGCTTTCCAATGCAACACTTAACTTAGCATGAAAAGTTTATGCTTCGCATTTAAAATTGTTGGAATATACGCTTTAAATATGGTGACCGTTTTGGTTAAATAATGGTTAGCGTTAATAATTCAAAGTGAATATTTTTATGAAAATCTAAACAAAACTTCTTAAAGATTTTCCTTTTTACAATTTTGTCATGTGTCAAAGTAATGATTCACAAATTACTTTTTGATTGTTTGACACTGAAGCTGGTCACGAAAATTGAATAAGTTGAAATATAATCAGCTATTTGTCAGCTTTACGGATATGTCAATAATTTTTAGAGCTTCTATAGGAAGCGCTAGAATAATATATGTGTATTAATGTATGTGTATTAAAATTTATGTGTATTAAAATTTGTATTAAAAAAAAATCTTTCATTAAATGTGTACTGAAGTTATCCTTTATGTTACATTTTCTATATGGTATCTTTTCTATAGAAATGATTTCACACAATGCCAGAATTTTCTTTGAATCTAAAATTAAATAACAAAACCGTAAATTTCATTAGACTTTGACGTTTATAAGTATATGTATAATTAAAAATTCATTTTACGAACATGTTGAATTTTTTGTAGACAACCTGAATGAGTTAATTCGTGTTTATGCATATGGCATTTATTATTTATTATTTATTATTTATTATTTATTATTTATTATTTATTATTTATTATTTATTATTTATTATTTATTATTTATTATTTATTATTTATTATTTATTATTTATTATTTATTATTTATTATTTATTATTTATGATTTATTATTTATTATTTATTATTAATTATTTATTGCATACATCTCGTTTTTACCATAGGCCACAGTTTAGTCATTTCTGTTGTACATAATGATATCACCTTTGACTATTACAATCCATTTTTTGACGTTATGAGATATTTGATTTGAAATTGGAAAAATATACCTCAAAGTCAGTGCACTTACTTTAACTTTGTGTAATTGAATATTGACGTAAAACTTTGGGAGTTTTCTCAAAACATGGATATTGTATTTTTAGGAAAATATCGTAGTTATCTCAGTTTTTTAAATATTGTACCTTAAAACCATAGATAGATGGTCACCATGTTCTTGAATTAAAAACGAAACTGTATCAGGAAGTCTTAACGAAGTGCTATGAATGCTTATTTCGGTTTCAACTGATTAAGATTTTAAACCACTTAAAATATATCGCAGTATAGCTCAATGTATAAGGTATCGGACTATTAACTGAAGCATCCAAAGTTCAAGTCTCAGAAAATGCATCAAGTAAGTAGTAATTTTTCTCTTAATAAAAATAAATTACATTTAATTCCAGAATAAACTAATACTTTTGTGGGAAATAAAAGTGAAAATGAAGAAATAAAACTAAATATGAGAGTATTAAATTTTTTTATATTTTATTTTGATTATTTCGAAAAGGCTTCGACTAGGCTTTCTCAGAGCTTCCTGATAAAAGTAAGAGCTTGTATCAACAACTTGTAAGGTGCTTTTGTGGAAAACTATAAACCATCCCCATTTCCAATTTTATAATGTAGTCTCCTATCAACCTGGATATGACTACTTGGCAGCCTCTCGAGCTTATTCGGATCCGTGCCTCTGTAAAAAGAGGGGCGGGAATTTGAGCGATGTCATATTTATTACATAATGGAACAAATGGGCCTTTCAAATAAAAAAAAATTAGTTAATACCTCACACACAGCTTGTTTAATTCAATTTCAACATCTACCCACTCTTATTAAAAAAAACCTTATACAAAATTTAATTTTTTTAACTTAATATAAAAAATTCTGCTATGGATGTTGTTAAATATTACAAAAGTCTTATACGAGTATTTGAATCAATTGGTTCCAAAAGACCAATATTAAACTGCTGTTTTAAAATAAGCAAAATAATAAAGCTCGAAATTAGTTCGGCGAAATGATAACTTGGCGATTTGGATAAAACAAAATGAAAATTCGCGAAAATAAAATCGCGAGAAAAAACAAAATTAATTGATTATAAATATGGCGAAGTAACAAACTGCGAAAGAATTTTTGTTTCACGATTTTCCGCTCGAAATTACCAATCTTTTGCTCCGTTGTGTTTTAATCAGGCTCAAGATGAATTCAACAAAAAAAAAATCTACATGCAAATCGGATAATGTTGAGCCGAGCTATACTTATATGAACCGAAACCAATTAATTTTTATATTAAGATAAGCCCATTATTTTTTATATTAAAAAAAAAAAAACAAATAACGCAAGTGAAATAGCAAAACGGGTCAATAGTTTGCTGAACTTTTCAATCTTTCAATCAAGTGAAATTAATTAAGTTATTTTACTCGTAGTTTTTAAGTTTGTTTGTTCTTGATGTCAAATTAATAGCACAAAGATAAACCATGAAGTTTAATTATTTACTTATTTAAATAAATATGTTCTGAGATCACAGAAAAAAAAAACAATAAAATCGAACGATCAATAATTGCTATTTATTATTTGTATTTGTTTGTAAAAATGGTTTCATATTGATTCTGAGTAATATTGAAATTATGGCCTACGAATTTTAAATCGTGCATATTCAAGCAATAAAAGTTGATATATGTAAGACCGCGTCGTCTTTAGTTGGTAACCTTTGTTTAACTTTTTTTCATAATTTTAAATAGCAAACAACTTTTCTTACTACACAGACTGCATCTTCGCGGTCTTACTGGACGAATAAAACCTTCCCTTCTTTTTTTTCCCCTTCTATTCACCTTGTACACAACTATGTTGATTTATTTTATTTTGATGGGCATTCGCCACTAGCTCTAGCTTTAAGCTTCTTAGTTTGTTTTTACGGGTACATACAAAGTTGTTATTCGTAAGATGTTCTTAATAAATGTGCCCTACAAACTGAAGAACATCTGCATGTTTAAATTTTTTTAAGACGTCAACCAAAAAACATGATCTCGATCCTTTATATCTCGAATTAAATTCAAGATCGCCGAAATCTTTAAATATATTGGCGCAAAATTTTGAATATTTAAAACCTACTCTAAATCAATTTTAGAATGGGAGTCGACTCTAAATATTGTGTATAAAACGAGAACCGACTTTTTGTTAATTTTAAAGGACATAAACTATACTTTAACGTTAAAGAGCTCGTCTTACTTTAACATCAGCAAATAGCTAGTTTATTTTTTAAAAGTGTACTTTATCCATATTGACAAGGGTCATTTCATACCAAAGCAAATTGTAGTAAAAATGTTTACTAGTGTTTTATTCTACATTTTTAAAGATGTTTTTGGAAATAGACTGAATCACTGAATATTAGAAATTTGAAACAATCGTACAAAAATGCTCTACAATCAACAAATCTGTACATACAAATGTACATAATGTTATTTATGCATGCCGAGACGAGTATAGTTAAATGAATTTGCATATTGCAACAACAAAATTGAATTTTTATGGTGTGAATTAGCTGTATACATATACTTCATTTCCATTTAAAATAATGTAAATATCTTATAAACAATCAAAATCTGTATACCGAAGTAGTACCGAAAAATTATTTGGTTTTAAGTTGTACGTTTTTTTTTTATTTTCTTTTTGCTTGTGTAGTTGTGTTTGAGTTATGCATCTGTCAAATTAAGGGTTGTTCAACGTAAATTCGTTTAGGTTCTGTTGTAAAACCCACATTAGTTAGAAGAGTTGTCTAACGTGTTTAAAATTATGAAAAAGTTAGACAAAGTCTCCAAGCTAAACGACTGCGTTAAGTAGAGCCTGTTTTTTTGCTTAAGCCTAGTACGCAGATCGGGAAAAATTTTGTCTCCCATACATTTTTTTTCCTGGGACAAATTTTGTCGTAGATATTTTTCCGAGCAGTACGCAGTTCGCGTGCAAAATTCATACTTTTGTGCATTGCTGTACAAAATGTCTCCACTAAATTTTGCCAAAAAAAAGGAATGATACAAGCACTATTTTGCGGGACAAATTTTGACAGCCACCGTATTCCCGAAAGTGATTTTTGTCAAAACTGGTTTTATGTAAAAAGTGCTAATACTTCTACAATGCTACAAAACACATTAAATTAGATTTTATTAATTCAAATTCAAACTTTTGCGCGAGATTTGGAAACGTTTTGTAGAGATTAAAATTGTAGAGATAAAATTTGTCTTGTCTCGATCTGCGTACTAGGCTTTAAACGAGAACTGTTTAAAATTTTGCGCCATTGAATTTAAAAACCAGTCATTTACTGATATGCTGGATAAAGCTTAATTTAAAAAAAATGATGTTCTTAAATTGAATATTTAATATATTAAATTGTTTTAGCAATAAATTATAGATAAGATATGTATCTTATACCATTTCAAAAAAGCAAAAACTACCGTTTTAAAAACAAATTAAAAAAAAAAATTCGGGCCATTTTTTTGTAGTTTTTGTTTTCTGTTCTTTGGCTAAAAAAAATTTCAAAACTCAAAAGTTTTCCCACTTCTGATAAAGTGACTTTTGGATTAGCTTGATGTTTAACATTCTCATAATCTGTGCACCTTTTAAGCAACGTCCACATTATTTTTATTTCCGTAAATCGAGATCGCTGATCTATAATTTTGAATAATGTGTAGATGTGCTGATCAACAGCTTCAATTACTACGCTTACATGAGGTATTGAAGCGAGCTTGAAGCTCGCTTCGACCCTTTGTAAACGGGTATTGAGTTGAAATGAGCTTCGTTCGACTCGATCTCACTCGCTCAGCGGTGTCGAGTCGAAATATGAGACGAAAAACCTGGGCCAGGAGTTGGCTTAACAAAATGTTTCAGAATCGCTCAACACCATTTCAACTCAACTCCAAATCGAGCTCTCAACCCAAATGACGAAAAACCTGGGTCGAAAATCCGACCCTAATCCAACTCGATCTTTCGATACTGCATATAAACGTAGTAAATCAATTTTTGTTGACACGAACCCAACCCATCTATTCAACAAAGTTGTGTCGACTGAACAACAATTTTCTAGTATGGACGTGTTCATCAACACAAAAGTCAGTTTTCAGATTTGTTTTTTGTTTTGATATTCTTAGAAGATTGAATTGCTCAAATTTATTTTAGAATAGCATATTCTTCACTCATGACTAGTACACACCAACTTAAGACTACGTGAGTAGGTTAAAATATTACCCACGTTAATCGACAATGTAAATAAGCAATGTTGATCGTGTTGATAGTGCGGACGCAGCCTTAGGATTTGGTTAAGATTGCTTAGAACCATTTTTCATTAAATCTCGAAACATTTTCTTTTTATTTACCAATGAATATCATTACTCTTTGTATTAAGAATTTGGAAGTGTGTATGTATTTTTGTTTCGATGTTTCTTTTCCTATTTCAATCCAACGGTTGGATGGATCTTAATGAACATTTTTTTTTTAATGTTAGCTAGCCTCTATTTATATACCCAATCCAATGTAACTACAATATACAAGTCATATATCCGTCCTAAGCTCAAATACAACTCTTACATCTGTTTTGGAGCTTCACAAACTTCTTTACATCTTCTTGATTGCATCCAAAACAGAGAGTTAAAACTAGTAGGTAGTAGCTCTATTAGTAAAACCATAGACAGTCTCGAAACATTGTCGAAATGTTTCCTGCGTATCCCTCTTTGAAAGCTTTTTTTTACAAACAATGTTCTTGTAAAGAAGCCATTTACATTCCTCCCCTGAAACAAATTTTCACGCAACACACGTCAAACCAGGAATGCTCATCAGTTTGCTCTTGAGCCCAATTTCGGACAGACTATAAAATTAAGGAATTCGTTCTTCAGCCGCACCACACGTACATATGTGGAATACTTTACCAAACTCGATATTTCCCACTCAATATATAATCTAAACACATTCAAAATTTGTATTTTAAATTAAAAAAAAAATACTTCAAATGGAAAACAAATTGTAAAAAAAAACGACAAGACTTAAAACACTACAAAACAGATTTTTTAACTTTGGCAGAAATAACTAAATTTGTTTGTTAAAATTTTATTTAACCAAAATTTAAACCAGGCCTACAGAAGTGCCCACAATTTTTACTTGCGATATATGTAGGTAAAGGGGAAGTTTTTGCCAGAGACGAGATAAATAAGATTTTTTTTGTATAGCAGGTATATCGTTGTTTTTTTCAGCTAAGCAAATTTCAAATAACGTACGACTGTTAAAAACCAATTTTTAAGAAAAACGCTTCAGTGGCTAGGTATCGAAGCATACAAATGCAATAGTTGGGCTTGCTTTTCCCAAATATTTTTGGAGCCGTGACATAAAGATATCTTAAGATGATTTATTGACCAATTTGGAATTTATAAGTTGAGTGGAATCGATTTGAAATCTTTCCTTCGGCTTTTTTGGTCACTGTAATATTGGGAATGAAACAATTATGTTACATTGACTTTCCTGACGTTTCAGCAGGGCTTGTTGCCTTCTTCAGGGGAACTTTTTTAACAAAAAAAATACAGAGAAAAAACATCAGTTAACTCAAGAGTATAATAACAATTACAAAATAAACTCACTTGCTTATAAAATATAAATGATTAAAAAAAAAAAAAAAAACAAAAAAAAAAAAAAAGAAAACTTCATTGTAGATGTTGTCGTTATCTTTAAACATTTTATTTTCTATTTAAATTATTTTCGTCTGGAAAATTTCCCCAACCACCCCAAAGATGGAAATAGACATCCCTTTTCTTGAATCAACCTACATGATCTAGCTTTTTGTAGCAAATTATCCTAATCTCCCTCCATACTTAACCAAATATTGATTCTTTTGTTTACTAGGATAATTAAATATGTAAAGTTGATCATTAGGCTTCGGATTCTCATGCATTTAAAATATGAAAATATGCGCTTAAAAATGCAAAATATGCATTTAAAATATGCACTTAAAACCAATTCAACTTAATTTCTATTCAATATAAAAACACATTTTCTTCATTTTTTAAAATAAGTGCAAAATAAAATTAAAAAACTAAGCATCAGTCAACATTTTTCAGTTTAAGCTTTATGCGCGAAACAGATTAAACTAGCAACCGCATCAGCGCCGTCAACAGCAAACAGCACGCTGCTGGCCAGCAAATACTTTTCAAACACACATAAACCATCATCGTGTTGTAATTTTTTGACATTTATACGTCTTATTGTTGTTGCATTTTGTGTTATTGTAAACAGCAACAGCAAATTTTGGATTTTGACCAAACGACGCTGTTGACGTTGCTGGTGCTGGTCATGTTGAACGAATAAAATACATTGGCGCAAAATTTTAAACAGCCTATTATTAAGGTATAAGTATGATACTACTTAACAATTTGATAACTTTAAAGTAGTTTAGATACTAACTCATTCTTAATTTTAAACATTTTCTAACTATGTAGTATCGTACTTAAAGAATTTTCTTAATAAATTGCTTCTGAACACACCTAAAACATTTCGTGTAAAAAAGTAAGTACACGAACCTTTTTTGATGTTTGCAAAAATGTCAAAGAGTCATATGAAGCTAGCACGATAATAAAAAAATAAAGTATGTATTCGATGATTTTAACTTCAATAAAAGAGTAGAGAAAGTATGATGCTATATTCGATTAAAATTTGCAAATTCGTTGTTTCAACCTAGTATTTTACTAAAACAGTCTTTGCATCGAACTAATTTAATTAAAATTTTGCGCCATTGCATTGGTTCTAAGACAATGGCTCCCGCTATTGCTGGTGACATTGCTGGTGCTGGTTCAATCTGTTTCGCGCTTTAAGCTTTACCACAGTATACCCACACACTTTCATTTTTGATAGATGATCGTTTAAATTTCGATCTCATTTTTACAGTTTCAAACACACAGACCTATTTTTTTTTCATTTCAATGTTTTGCCGGCACAATCTAGTCAGTTCATATAAATGCACCTTTGTTTATAATAATACTTTATATTGTGGTGTTATATGGTTCAAGATTGTGAAATGAATAAAAGAAATAGATAATAGTCTTAAGGTTCGTTTGCACTGACATAAATGTTATATTTTGTTTAATGTCTAGTTTAGTTTTTGAACAATATAGGTAGGTACTCTAAAAATATAAATTTATTATAAAAAATATGCATTTATAGTAAAATATGCACAAAAAAATGCAAAATATCTATGCATTTATAGTAAAATATGCAAAAATATGCACTAACGGTTAAATGCCATTTTAAAGGAAATTTCTTGATTCGTATACATAATCAGTTGCCTTGCATCCAAGGTGTTCCTAAAAAAATATGCATTTGCATGGAAATCCGAACCCTATTGATCATCTTTAAAATTATTAAATGTAGCTTTTAAGGACACACACATCCTTATGCTGGAATGGGTCTTTCTCCGTTGTTCATTTCAACTCTCAACACACAAGCTGACTAGACTACATTCTAAGGACAATTTATGAGAGGCGACCACCGAGGAAAATAACAATGACGCTAATTAGAAAGAAATCATCATCGTTTGAGTCTTCTTGGAGGAATTAAGACGACTTTCATTTTTCTTCAAGATGATTCGATTGACATGTGGAAAAGTGAACTTTATAACTTAATGAACTCAGTAAATGAAAAGAAAAAAAATATTTTGCTTAGAAAGCTAGAAGCCAGGCAGGTACATTTGGAAAGAGTAATTTCAACGACGCGACGTTGAAATAAATCGATATTCCAAACGGAGGGATTGATTGGATGATCTTATAAAAATACGTGAAGATAGCCCTCAATTACGGGAATTTTGAAAAACTCATCTAAAACTTTACAAACAAAATGCAAGAAAAAAAAAAAAAAAAAAAAAAAACTGTAACACATTTTCCACCTGGCAGACGACGACGGTAGGTCATGTCATACAATGAAAGAAATTTTGATTGAAATAAAATTATTTGAAAACTTAAATTGGATTGACCTTTATTTTAGAACATTTAACTTTCTATTCGATAATCTACGTCAAAAATATGTCTCCAAAGTACAACGGATAAAATTGGTAATTACGTGCGGAAACACAAAATGGGTATGAGGGAACTCTAAACATTCAGCCCTATCGAGGTATCCGTTCGGAAGAAGTTCCGAAACGATAGTCCGTACCGATCGGAACTTAGATTTCGTTCGAGGTATCCACTTCAGAACAAACAAAAATGCAGCATGCAATCGCATTCACTCTATTCCATTTTTCTTAAAATAATCCGCAACTATTTTCAATCGGAGAATTTTCGAAGAAATTTAACGCTCAACTGTCAAAAATTCTTTGCTGAATATACTTAATCGCAATGCGTTGATGAGCGTCACATTTTATTGGAAGATTTTCCGATATGTCAATCGGACAGGATACCTCTGTAGAAAATTCTCCGATTTCGAACTAATCGGAAAATAATTTTCTCCGAACGGATACCTCGATGGGGCTGATTATTTATTAGAATTCGCTAAACAGGTGAATAGTTATGCAATGAATAAGGACTTATTCATCCACTATACAAATTAGTATTTATAAAACATTTTCCTACCCATCATAGTTATAATGAACATGTGTCAAGTAAAGTACCAAAAAGTGAGAATCTATTACATTTAGCCTTCATAACTCACAGCCATTTGTCAAAAAAAAACATTTTGTCCGTCGGTCGAGTTTAAAGCGCGGAACAGATTGAACCAGCAACACACATCAGAACAGCAACAGCAACGCCAACAGCGTCGTTAGGCCAAAGTCCTAAATTTGCTGGTGCTGGTGCAGTGTTGTCAACTTTCCCACTGCGATATTCAGTGGCACCACAATGAAAAACGTTTTTTCGATATGAAATGTGAAGCAGATGAAATGACGTTGCTGGTGGCAATGTGTTTGAGAAATGTTTGCTGGTCAGCGTGCTGTTTGCTGTTGACTGACGATGCTGGTGCTATTGCTGGTTTAATTTGTTTCGCGCATAATAAACAAAAATGGAACTACCAAAAACTAAAAGAATTCGAACAATTAATTTTGATTCATAGGATATGGTATGTCATTATTTCTAGCACAATACAACTTATTGAGGATAAAATTCAATAATCGAAATTTAAAATTGCAACACTAACACATACCGAATGAAGAAGGATGCGTGGAAAGAGATCACCAACAAGTATATTTATTTACATATTTTATTCTAATCAATTTTAAATTCAATTAGTTTTTAGTATAATACTGCCCCATGTTCTGCATTTCACTTATTGTGAATTCGAGGAAGAAAAGTGAATATTAATGTTCTGCATTCCGCACAAAATGAATCTTATGATTCGCTCATTCCGAATGTGAAATGTCGGTGTTCTGAATCCCGCCCGAAATAAACATTGTGAATTGAGTTTTCGGAGATGAAAATTCGTGTTCTACAATTCGAATACATAGCGTTTTACGGTGAATTCAATTCAATTAGTTTTGTTTGGTGAAACTTTACATTTGCGCGACAATTGAAATTTTGTTTTCAGGGAAATACCCAAGAACTCACGACAAGAAAAAGTTTCGTTACAATTTATGAAATAAGTTAAGAAAGAAGTTTAGGTATGTGTTAAGGGAATTGAAGTCGATTTTACTAAGGTTATTTATTTTCAAAATGTAAACAAATGCTTGTTCGTTTAGTCTGAAGCTTCTTTTAAAACTACAAACAATTCAAGTATGTCCATGTTAATCCATTCCCCATTTCGGCTTACGCTGCTTCGGAAGATCTAAAATTTTGGCTTTACAACGTTAAACTTTTCAACGAACTCTCTATCCTTGATTTTCGTCTCTTCTACCACTTATTAATAATAATAGTGAATCTATTTGAATTCTATATTGAATTTACTCGGAATGCAAAACATGGTGTTTCATTTAAAGTGAAATTGAAATTCGTTTTCAATTCACTTTCACTCGGAGTACAGAATATGGGTGATTATAACCATTTATGTTTCACTAAATAAAAATAACATAAATTTATTAGTTTCAATTACAAGTAAACGGCATTTTATTTTTTTGGTAATTATAATAATTTAATGTGATGTCAAATTGAATGTGACAGTTCAATACTAAAATGTCCTTATATAGGCACTATTCAACATCCAAACGCGGTTAGCTTATAATGCCTCTATTCAACGTCACATAAGTTTTATAAATAACAATTTAGCGTTTAGCACCATTATAAGGGCTGTATAACCTTATGTACTCACTATAATGAGTTTATAAATATTACTGATACAGTTCATCTCAATATTGAGCGTACACCAATAGCAAATCATTATGTTTCCTCTTTAAGTACATTTAAGCCGACGGCTTTTTTGTTTTTTTTTAGTAATTTGTTAAAATGACAGGTAAAAGAAAACAAACCGACATTTCTGATTACAAAGATAATACCTTACTAAATTGTGTAGTTGTATAGTAAGTTCTTATTCCTTAAAATTCTTGTTAAATTTCGGAAGAGTTTCAATATTTTTCAATTGTTTATTTGAAGAAATGAAGATTTAATTCAAATAAACAATTGAAAAAATATTGAAACTCTTCCGAAATTTAACAAGAATTTTAAGGAATAAGAACTTACTATACAACTACACAATTTAGTAAGGTATTATCTTTGTAATCAGAAATGTCGGTTTGTTTTCTTTTTCCTGTCATTTTAACAAATTACTAAAAATGATGATAATAGTACTATCGAAAGATCATTGACACTTGCCTTTAAATAAGATACAATATTTTTTGAAATCGTATTGTAAATAGCAGATAATAACACAAAAGATAAACATAAAACCCAAACAGTAATGTTAATTCAAATAAACTTTATCGCGACCGTCGTCGGTCGTAGCCGCAAACATTTTTTTGTGAGTATCATTCATTTATTTTAGGATACAAATTCCCAGCCGATAAAGTAACTTTGTTTAAAATTTCTTAAGTATTGTTTACAATTTTTAACTCACTGTCATAATCATCGGACAAGTTCTGGAGCCCGAAGACCCATCACCATGACCGCCGTGATCCATGCCATGGTCCATTCCATGATCCATTCCATGATCCATTCCATGATCCATACCATGATCACCGTGATCCATATTTGAAATTGATGAACAACAAAATAAAATCGAATATTAAAAAAAAACTTCAAAAACAATTTGACACTTTTCAAACTGAACTACCAGCGTGTATATCCCGCGACTAAATTAAATTAATGTTCAGTACCTTGTATAAATATAAAATATAAAATTGTTATCAAAAAAACCAACAAAGTGTTATCGCAATGCAAAGCCACAATGAGAGATTCACTGTGTATATATCTTATCAACAGTTTTGGACAACTAAAACCTCAGATATATTTTAAGGAAATATTTTATACGACTTTGTGTCTGTCAGGTGAAAATCGATCAAGTCATTTAAAAAAATTCCAAAACAATGCATTATTGCAATCTTTGAAGTCCATATAGGTATAGCAGGTGGACTTTTATCTATATCAAAATACAAAAGTAAAATGCTAGTTACGGTGGAAAACAATATGTATACCTAAATATAGATAATTAAAAATTTAAGCTGATGCATTATAATTTAATAATACTCAATCATGTGTATACACAACGGGACATTTTATTTGCTTAAAGGTAGATTTTTTTTTTTTTTTGCCATTTGAATTGAGGTAGCAACTGTTGGAGTATATAGAAGTGTGTTCTGACTATACAATACGTCTTAAACAATATTCGGTCTTTCGCAGCTAACAATTAATTCAAACCGACGAAATACTATTTTATAACGCTGAATAAGACGTGTGCAAAAAAGCTTGTTAAAATATAAGTTTAAGGTTTCGGGTGCAAAATGAAATAAAGGAAATTGGAACAATGATTTTAGAATAAGATCAAAGCTTTCTCAATTGAATGTTATTCTGACGTTTTCAGAATAACAATAGGGTTCAATATAAAAGAAGATATAAAACACCATAAAAGTTAGTTAAGATAATGTATGTAGTAGGTACTTCAATTCATTCGATGGGTTCAGTTTTAAAGTATCATTTTTATTGGGATTTTTTTAATAACGACATAAGCAATAAGCATACCAAGTTTGTATCTTAATACTCGTACGAACGTACCCTTGAAGTAGTTTTATGATCTATTAATATCAAAACTTCAGTCAAGTCTAGAAAACGATCTTAAAATGCAAGATCTAACATTTCGTTTGACTTAGGTTAGATTTTTAAGATTTTATTTATTTGAACTTTGGAAAATATGTATAAAAAGATTAAAAAAATTTCGGTTTGACACGGAAATTTTGCCTAGTAATACTTCGAAACGGAATGAAAGTTTAAATTACATACATTTAAATTTTATAGATCTTTTGTTTAAACTTATAAATCCCGAATTACTGTCATACATTTTTGAAAAGGGTTTTTCAATAAGGACGCGTAGATGTTGAAATGGAAACGAGTTGTGTGTGAGGTATTATCAAAATTCTTTTTTTTTTTAATGGAAAGGCCCATGTACCTATGCCATTATATATGGGATATGACATTGTTCAACTGTCCGCTTCGGCTTCATACCGTGGCACGGATTCGAGTGATTCAATTTTCAATAACTCTTTCGGCCTTAAGGTTATTAATAGATTTTGGTTAATTTGCATATACCTACGACTTCAGAAAACCGCACAGGAAAAAGTCTATACTTCGTCCAACAAAAATATGCAGTACACGTCTTATGGGAGAGCTTTTTCAAAATCAGCAGCGTGCTATATTTTTGCACTAAGTATACTAAATTGAAAGAACTCCTACATAAAAAAGTGTTTGCGCGCCCGTAAATTTTCGGTTGCATCTGACGCAGACCCGAGGACCCGACGTCCTATTGACCGCACATCTGAGTGTGTGTTCAACCCCCATTAAATATTGATGTGCATTCAGAGTTACCCTTGTCCATTTGGTAACTTGTTCAGTTTTTTTTCCTTGGGTTTCTGTTGAGGTGCTTTCGATTTTAGAGCTTTAAAAAAATGGTCCATTTAAAATCAACACTACGACAACCCTGTGAGAGCTTTAATGAAGGACAGATTTATGCAATCCAGCCCATACTGCATATTTTTATTGGACAGAGTATAGTGGGGTCTAATCGCACTACCTTGAATGCCAATTCAAGTCACCTCTGCAAGAGATAACCATACCCGCAAATCAATCATTGCAGAATGTCAATCGTGGTGTGTGGCACGTAGCGCTGGCCAAAATATAAGTCCTTTCCAAACGCTCCGAAGCACAGTCGGCGAAGAAACGGCGGCGTCGTCTAATGTCATGATCTTTGAGATCCTGGGTCTGTTGGATTTTTTACGGGTGAATACCCAAGTCACGACGCAAAATTCACTTAAGGCTCGGTCAAACAGAACGCGTTTTCAACGCCGCGTTAAGATTTTTTAACGCGACGACGGTAAGATTATTTTGACGCGACCTTGCAACCGCCGCGTTAGAGAACGTCAAACGGAGAGCTGTTAAGCAATGAACAAACAAAACAATCATTCCTTAACAAAAATAATGTCAAGCAGCTCAGATTCAGGAAGAATTATTGCTTCTATTTACTATATTACGAAATTCTCGTAAAAGAAAACGAATTTGGGTACATGCCAATTAACAAAAAAAGAGAAGAAAATAGCGAATATCACCGGATGTGCCGGGAGCTAGAGTAAAACATCTCGAAGGTCAACAAACAGAAGACCTACCAATACGGATTTATGATAAGAGACAAATTTCTCTCAGATTTCAATAATAATAATTAAATATGTATGTAAGACAATGTTCTTATACGATTATCACCCATATCGTATAGACAAGGGTAATTTCTCACCAATTCAATTAATTTTTCCATCTTGAAAAAATTTAAAATTTCTTTGACTGCCGCAGCGTTAGAAATAATCTGTAATTTCACTAAACGTCGCGTTTCATATTATTCATTCATTACTATATAAACAAAAATATGTATTATAATAAAAAAATAGAAAAAAAGGTACCTACATTATAAGCTTATTTGAAAATTAAATTATTAGTTCAAATAAGCATTGAATACGCCATAAAAATCGGCATTTATTCCCAGGGGTATTACTTGGATCCATCAATTGGTCTGGTTAATATGCAGCTTATGTTAAGTGCACTTCATGATTTTTTTGACACAAAATTAAATTCGGAGCAGATAATTTAAATAATTACTATCGTATCTTTTTACTCGGCATAATTTTTAGATCTTTCTGGATGATTTTAAAAACTCCTGATCACTGAACTGTCACATCAGGCCTGACGACTGAACATAACCTAAGTGGAGTAACGGTGTTGCAAAAGTGGAACAGAGAACCCAAAAGGGAGTTGAAATCCTTCGAACACGTGAAGCAGACTTATCAATGAGTTACTTTTGTCCAAGAAAACATGTTAGGTACATCAGTTTCCAACATCGCGTTTGAAAATATTCTCTGAAAACGTGAAATTTTTTTAGAGAGATATTTAGGTCGCCAGCTGCTCAGTCTAAGTTAGGAACACCCCAATTCCTGATTCCAGAAAATAGATCTCGGTCACGAATAACTGTGTTAAAAAATGCAAAACACGAACTTCTTTTAAATTAAAGAATTTATTATAAATAATTATAAATGGAATTAAAAGTATTTTCAAATTTTTACTTGAATAAATCGACTTTCATAAAATGAAAACGTTTATTCTAAAACTCGACCGATCAACCCGTTCTCGTCTTTTTTTTTATAATTCACACGCGCTCAAGGGTTTGTAAAGGACATCTCTTGAACTTTCTCCAAATGTAGTATCAGTGTTGACATATTGCTAACATTATTATCTTATAAATCTGTTGAACTAGATGTTTGTTAACACTTTAAAAATTCTAAGAGGAAAATGTTCAAACATTTTTTCAAAATATTTATAAAGAACAGACAGAAAGAGAACGCCATAAAAACGAGTAATTAAAACCCTGATAAAAATCAAAATGAAATGAGCTGTCAAACGAAACTAGCAAATATGAAATGAAAACACTTCTTTTATTTTAATTTTAGTATGAGTGGAAAAAAGCTCCACTTTTTCACTAAAAAGTGTAGTAGATTTAACACCAATTTGAAA
Source organism: Chrysotoxum bicinctum (assembly GCA_911387755.1). Classification (NCBI taxonomy): domain Eukaryota; kingdom Metazoa; phylum Arthropoda; class Insecta; order Diptera; family Syrphidae; genus Chrysotoxum; species Chrysotoxum bicinctum. Next base: position 188,539,801 of record OU426988.1, read on the forward strand.
AGTAAAACAGATTCATATGTAGTGCAGCAGTACCAAGTTTCCAAAAGCAGTACAGGTACTACAATTGAAGTACTTCAAAAGCCCTGCTCAGGAAACTTAGTTATTTAAGGAAAACATAGACTCTTCTTATGTTCTGCAAATATTAACTTTACTTTATACATTGTAGATAAATTTTGAGCAGTTCAGCCGATTGCAAACTTATCTTAAACTATCAAACAATTATGAAGGATTTACACCTTTTTATAAAATCTTTTAATTAAATATTTAATATTTTTATTAAAAAAATAATTTCTTTGATGAAAATGGAAATGTATCAAGTAAATTTAAAACGAATTTTGTCTCAATTATAAACAATAAAAGTATTCACGAAAACGCGGAAAACCCGAATAAAGCTCAGAAACGAGATAATTTTATCTCCGCAGAAACAAGCTGTCAAAATTTATATGGATTTTATATCTCACGAATCTTTTGCGGAAAGAGAAGAAATAAACCTGATAAACTAATAAATTCTCCCAATTTTAAGAAACAGCTAAAAATCAAAGGGCACGGTAGTGCCCAGCCAAGATCTGGCACTACACCCTTTTTATAGGAATAAACTTAGCCGATTTTTGACCCCTCCCTATCTTCAGTACCAATGAAGTCAAAAACTTAAAATTCCGAATATTTGCTAAGCTAGCCAGGCACAGGCGAGGCGCTCCACCAAATTTCCTAACATAAGCGGTTCCTGAGATATAAGGCCTCAAAAATCACAAAAACCGTAAATGACTGACTTACTGACTGACTGACAGATCATCAAAATTATGGAGCACTTCCCGACATCGTAGAATCTTGTAATTTTGCACAACGGTAGGTCTTGTCATGCAAGCAGAGGAAAAGTCGAAATATAGAAGTTTTCTATTCAGGGGGCGTGATATCCGCCCACTTTCTCCGAATTGGTATTGGTTGAATGGAGCACTTCTGATTGTTGTAAAACGATGAAATTTGGTAGAACGGTAGGGCTTAAATTACATACAAATAAAATAAAATCCACGGCTGGGTCGCACGAACTTGCTCCTAGGTAATAGACTAGGAATTTTATTATTATTATTATTATTATTATATCTTTATTATCAAGTAAATAAATTACAATTGACAATATTTGTATAAAGCCTAGCTACCAGAGACTATCAGCTAGATACATAAAATATTTAAGAAAATAGAACATAAATGGATATAAAACATAGGTTAATGTGTTAGTTGTAGAAATTATATACCATAGGTATACATAAGTATATGTGTTTAGATTAAGTTATGAATTTGTAGTGTTTGAAGTATTTTAAATGTTGTTTTTATATTAGATTCAGTTGGTGTTTTAAGCAAATCAATAAATGAACAGTTCAGTAGAGTTTTGGCAGCTTGGTTGATCTTTTGACATATGAGGAGGTGATCCATGGTAAGCATAGCGTTTCCATTGCAAAGATGGCAGGATGAGGGTGTAGTTTTGTTGAATAGGTGACTGTGCGTTAAATTAGTGTGTCCCATACGAAGTCGGAGAAAACATCTCATCATTGATTTGGAGCAGCTTAATGGATAAATTACGGGCTCTAATAATGGGTTAAGTCTAGAGTAGTGATGGTTGTAATTTCTCCATTCTTCTTTTCTTTTGATGAGCCAGTTTTTCCGGATTAAAGCTTTTAAGTCCTTGTTGTTTTGGAAGTAAATGAAACAAGTGGTTTGTCAGCTGCAGTTTTAGCAGCGCTGTCGGCTTCCTCGTTACCAATTATCCCTACGTGGCCGGGTACCCACATAATTTTTAATTTGGTTTTATTTTGTATAAGGCAATCTCTTATATCTTCTACAATTGGAGTTTTGTTGTTAACATTTTTGATGGCAGAGATCGTGGAAAGACTGTCAGTGCAGATAACAATTTTTTTGAATTTCTTGATTTTTGTAGCTTGGTAAATTGCAAGAGCTTCAGCAGAAAAAACCGAACAGAAATGTGGCAAAAGTCCATTTATTAAAAGATTTTTATTTTCGTCGACTATAGCAAAGGAGGTGAAATGTTCTGTTTTAGAGCCATCTGTAAACAAGAGGGTCCAATTTTCACTTTTGTATTTGTGTGCTGCAGCATTAAACAGTGCTTGGTAAGTTTGGTTGTTAGTGGAGCCTTTGTGTGCCCAGGTGAGGTCGGTAATTAACGATGTTTCAGAAAGCAACCAAGGTGGGTGAGATGTTGTTTTTTGAGATTGGATGTCCAGCGAAATGTCCATTGTTCGGGCGATATTTAGTGCATTGTAAATTGTAGAGGGAATGCTTGGAATTCTTTTTCGGGATAAGGTTCGTTTGGCGTCATTTGTAACTGGGGATTTTGGTGTGAATATTAACTTTGGAATAAGAAGAGAAGTTAAGTAGTCGTATCTCTCTTCGATGGAAGGAAGGCCAGCTTCTGCTAACAAATTTATGACTGGAGTTGATCTAAATGCTTTGAGGCAACATCTGATGGCTGAATGATATTGGGGTTTTATTATTTGAAGTGAACTCTTGGAGCATTTACCATAAATAACCAAGCCGTAGTCGATCTTCGATAAAATTGTTGATATGATGACTCTGATAATGGTGTTCATGTGTGAATAGCTTTTGTTTGAAGATAAATACTTAACTACATTTAATCTGGTAACAAGGCTTTTCTTAAGCATTAAACAATGATTTTTGTAATTACATTTAGTATCAAACAATAAACCTAGAATCTTAAGAGCAGTGTTGGTAAGTTACGCGAGTTTTACAATTTTTAATTAGTTACGCGTAACTAATGTAACTTATGTAACTAATGTAACTTATTGAATAAGTTACGTAACTAATGTAATTAATCTATGTTTTTGACATTTCTCCAGAAAAATCTTCACATCAAAATAAAATTCGAAGCAAAAAGTCAAGTTTTATAACAGATTGTTTGCGAAGCTATAGATTTGGCTAAAAAGGACTTCAACGTTGATGTTTATGCCGTCGTTTCCGACAATGCAAGCAATATGGTGAAAATGGGAAAAAATTTGAAGCATGTCGTATGGCACACAACTTGTAATAGCCATACTGGGAATTTGTTAGCAAAAGATGTGCTTGACGTTAAACTGAATGACAAAGTCACCACAATTTTAAAACAATTTCAACAACCAGATCTTGAACAGGCGATAATCAATAAAAAAGGAACCAAAAAAAGCTACCGTGTGAAATTCGATGGTGTTCATACAGGAATTCCTACGTATGCCTTATTAATAATTTGATTCCAATGAAAATGGTCGCAGCGGAATTAAATAAAATGAAACCAGAAGTGCTCAAATTGTTATTTGACGAAGAATTTATCGAGAATGTAAAAAAAAAACATTGAGTTGTTCGATTTAATTTGTCAATTAATAAATAATTGCCAACAGTCAACAACTTCATTGGCTGACGCTGTCAAGTTTTGGTTCGAACTAAAAGTTCCAGCACAGTTTGTAAATCTCTACAAATCTCGTCTGAATAATTCCCTTAATGTTTATGCACTAACATCTTATTATTTACATCCCCTTTACACTAACGATAAATTAGAGAATAGCTATCTTTTTCAAATTAATAATTTTCTTCTAAAAATTTTGAATTCTGATGGTCTCAACGAATGCGATTTTTTAAATCCAAAGACGGAGTTTTAAAACCTTAGGTATATGTTAAAAAAAATTGAAAATCCAATTTTGTTTTGGAAGACAGCCGACTTCTATACACCCAATCTTTCAAAGCTTGCAGTAAAATTGCTTAAAATTCCCGCATCGGTCGCAGAAATAGAACGTACTTTTTCGAAATAGTCATTGATTCACACCCCTTTGAGGAATCGACTGTCTTTCGAACGTTCCAAAAAATTAATGTTTCTTTATGGAACTTTAAGAATGGAACACATTAATCTATCTTTGACTTTGACGAGTTCAACTAATTTAATACCTATAATGTGTTTGGGTTACATACATTTATTCTCTGAATTCCTTATAATCTTTCCTTATTTATTAGTAGTTGTTATTTTTTTTATTGAATAAATGTTTTTGTGTACTTATAAATGTTATTGTTTATTTTTTAAATATCGAGCCAGTAATTTAGCTATATTAGTTACATTAGTTACATAAGTTACATTAGTTACGCGAAAAATGAGACGTAACTAATTACAAATAGTTACGCGTAACTATATGGGTAACTTACTCGGAGTAACTTACGTTGCCAACACTGCTTAAGAGTAGCAACATTTTGTATACAAATATTATTGAAAGTAAGTGGGATAATTTTTGAACAGCTTGTTTTTTTACAAATGTGTAGAATTTTCGTCTTATCAAAAGAAATTAAAGATCCTGAAAGCTTAGACCATTCGTTAATTTCGGTTAATACGGTTTTAAACGTGTTAGTAATATCAGATACATTTTTACATTTGGACATGATAATTAGGTCGTCTGCATACAGAGAATGACGAATAGTAGAAAATTTTGTTAAGATTTCACTTAACTCATTAAAGGCTATTATAAAAATTGTGACCGAGAGTGGTGATCCTTGGGGAATACCATTCTCGGCGTTATTTACAGATGAATAAACATTGTTTACTTTAATTCGAAATTTTCTATTTGTTAAGAATGCTGTTACATACTTCAGCATTTTTGGACCAATTTTCCAATCGATTAGCTTCTTTATTACTATGTGTATCCCAATTCTGTCAAAAGCCTTCTCAAAGTCAATTGACAGAACTGAGACATGATTTTTAGAAGATAGAGCGGATGTGATAAAATCGTCAACGTGTAAGAGAGCGTCAATTGTCGATCGACCGTGTTTAAAAGCTACTTGATTTATATTTGTAAGATTGTTTTTATCTAAATACCATAGAAGCCGTTTTGAAATAATTTTTTCTAGTACTTTACCGACACATGGCAGTAAAGATATTGGGCGGTAACCGTTCACCTCATTTATAGGCTTGCCTTGTTTTTGAATAGGTACAATACTTGCGATTTTCCATGTTTGTGGAATAACTCCTTTGTCGAAGATATGGTTAAATAAGGAAATGAGGCGCAATTTTAATGTCTTAGGCGCATTTTTGAGCATAGGGTAAGATATTTTGTCAAAACCAGGAGTTTTTCCTTTTGCCGTAGCTAAAGAACTTTCAAGTTCAAGAATACTTATAGGGAGTTCTATGGATCGAGCTGATGCAGATAGTCTGTAAGTTTGAGGAGCTGTTTCAAGAAGAGATAGTTTGGCGTTAATGAACTCTGTAGAAAAGTTTGAGTCTTCCGAGTAGTTAGCCCATGTCTGTGCAAAATGATTGGCTATTTCAAGAGGTGTTGAAAGTGTTGTAGTTTCAGTATTTATACAATTAATAGAATGGTTAATGAAATTGCCAGAAAGTGTTCTAATACCAGACCAAAGTTGTTTAGAGGAAGTTCTGGGACTAATATTGGATGTAAATCTTTCAAAAGATTCCTTTTTAGCTATTTTAGCTGATCTGCGAAAGAGTGCATTTGATTTACGGTATGCTATAAGGTTGGTCTCGGTTGGATGTTTTTTAAAGGTTTGCCATGCTTTTTGTTTGATTTGTCGAAGGTTTTTTATTTCATTATTGAACCACGGCGGATTTTTATTGAGAGAAGGTCGAGATTGGGGAATGGCCGCATTAGCAGCATTTCTAATGCATTTGTTCAAAATCGCAGCTTCCTTATTAATATTAAGGGATGGTTGGATACATGCTAAGCGCTCGTTTATTTTGTATTGAAATTTATGCCAGTCAGCTCTGTCGGTTTGATATTTTGTGATTTTGTTTTGGGATGTGGACCTGGGTCCAAGGTTAAGGGTAGTAATAATCGGAAAATGGTCACTGCCATGAAGATCGGGAAGGGCTTTCCAGGTTGATAAGGGGTATAGCTGGGGAGATATGAGAGAGAGGTCGACATGTGTCAAAGAACGATGTGTTGAAAAGTGGGTGGGAGACCCATCATTTAATATGAGAAGATTTGAAATAGATATAAAATCTTCAACAGTTCTGCCTCTTGTATTAGACATTGGAGAGCCCCACATGGGGCTCCAAGAGTTAAAATCACCAGTTAATAGAAGAGGTGTCTGGACAGTATTTATTATATTTTCTAGGTCAGTTGAAGAGAAAGATTGTTCTGGATGAATATATAGAGATAAAATGGTTATTTTCATTTTTAGCTCGATTACAACTGCAATTGATGAGATTGGAGAATTTATATGAAAGTGTTTGTGAGGGATGGACTTATGAACTAAAAGCCCTGTTCCCTGTTTAGCTGACAAATTTGAAGGTAGATTGTGAAAATAGGAAGAATATTGTTTTGGAGAGTAAGGGTTTAGATTGTGTTTTAAGTGTGTTTCCTGTAAGGAGATGATTGAAGGTTTTTCGTCATTTATTAATAACTGCAGTTCATGTAAGTTATTGAAATAACCATTCAAGTTCCATTGTAAAATTTTTAGCATCATCATAAAGGCGAGAAGTCTTAAAATGAATATAGTTTAAATATTCAGTAAAGAATTGAGCTGCCGAAAGAACATTTTTCTGCACTTGTCTCCATCAGCAGAGAAATAACATATGGCATACCACCAACCCACACAACACCGAAAGTAGCCTAAACGACCCGCAATGCCATTGAACAAGTCAATAACATCGCTGGTCGTCCAACCACCAACGGTGCTAGCGCGAGAAAAGGGGGGAAACCAGACGCATCTCACTACTGATGGAGACATTGAGCGAAAAAATTAAAAAACTTATTAAGAAACGTTATCGTCCTCTATAATCATAACAGAAGGCGAGTTTCTGTGTTGCTGAGATTCAGAAGGTGAGTTGATTTGTTGATTTGAGTTTAGGTTGGGAGAAGAGTTGTTGAGAAGAGAGTTTGGGGTTAAGGGATTTGAGTTATTGTTGTTGTTTGGTGTAATTGAGTTAGATGTAGAAATAGAAGAGTAGTTAGTAGGTGTAGGTGGTAAAATTATTGAAGTTTGATTTTGAGTTTTTGGTGGATCACCCACACGTGAAGGAATAGGGGGGAGTGAATAGGATGGAGTGGAATATGAAAGAGTTTTTTCTGAGTTTTGGTTTTTTTGTGCAGATTTATTGAGTTTTTGATTTTCGGTTGCTGTATTATTTTCTGTTATATTTAAATTACTGTTTATTTGTGGTTTTGTATTTTTGTCAGTTTGGAGAGAAATAGTGTTATCTTTGGTTTTGATGTTATTCTGTTTTGTAGGGTCAAAAATGTTTGGCATTGTGAAATTAATAGGTTCCGTTTGCTTGATGGCATCTGCAAAAGAGCCGGTAGAGATTTGGGGCTTAAACGGATTACTTTCCTTGTATAAGCGTTTAGCTTCTGATAATGTGCATTTGTTTCGGGTTTGGATAGTGAGAATTTCTTTCATTTGTAGGAATTTGGGGCAGGTTTTCTCAGAGGAGGGATGTGGGGCACTACAATTAGCACACATGGTGCGAGTGCAAGGGCTTGGTGTATGAGGAGTAAAGTTACATATGTCACAAGCTGCTTCGTTAATGCATCTCTTGGTTGTGTGTCCGAGAAGCTGACACTTTCTGCACCTCATGGGATTCGGCACATATTCACTGACTTTGGCATTGTACCAGCCTATTAAAACAGTATCAGGTGGTTGGAATCGATCGAACGTGAAAAGCATTAAACCTGTCGCACGTTGTTTGCCTTCATGTTGTTTAGTGAACTTATATACTTGCGTCACTCCCTGATCCTTCATTTCAGATATAATTTCGGTTTCTTGAACATTAATGAGCCACGGAGCATACACTATTCCTTTGGAGCAATTGAGTTGATTGTGAAGGGATACGGTAACAGGGCATATATTAGAAAGGGTTTTAACAGCTAGAAATCTATCGGCAATGGATTGGTCTTTGGTTAGGATGAGTAAGTTGCCGTCTCTTAGCTGGGAAATACTTTCGTATTTAGTGCTAATTGCATCAATAGCTTTTCTTAGCAAAAAGACGCTGATTGATGTCAGAGGTTTATCTGGGTTCTTGGGGGCAATGACTATAAAGCGTGGGTTTTTCGGCATAATGGTTTTTTTCAGGGAAGGGAATTCATCGGAACTGGAGGGAGCTATTTTAATTTTTTTAGAACGGGGTTCAGGAGGGGGATCAACAGTTAAGCCGTCGAACATATTCCCCTTTTTAAATGGCCTTGAGGCCATATTTTTTGGGTTAGGATACACTTCACTCGCGAGTTGTAACACACGCACTTGAGGTAAAGAAAAAAAGAACACAAAGGAGTGAAAGGAATGCGTATAAGGTTGGAATAAGAGCGAGAGAACGCACAGAAAACGGAATTAACACAAGCCAGTAAACGAGATGCTGCCTGCTTGAGAGCTAGTCGGGGACTGCTAGGAATTTTAAAAAACGAATGTTATTAGAGAAAACTGTTCATAAGGATAAAATTAATTTTTTTTAATTCTTTTAGTAGTAAGAGACAAAAACAGAATGCTATCCAAATATGAATTTATGCAAGAACAAAAATTTTAAGTCGTTTTAGTGGTTTCTTAGAAAAAAAAAAAAAAAAAAAAAAAAAAAAAAAAAGCTTTTATATAGATACTAAATTTTTATATAGTTCAAATAAAACTTTAAAAAATATTGAGCTGTTTCTGAGATATCGAATTTTCATAAAAAGAAAAAATAGATTTTTTTGTTTCTAAAATTCAAAAAATATTTATTTTAAGGTTTTGAAATGCAATGGCGCAAAATTTTAAACAGTTCTCGTTTAAGGAATAAAACCTGCTCTACTTAACGCAGTCGTTTAGCTTGGAGACTTCGTCTAACTTTTGCATAATTTTAAACACGTTAGACAACTCTTCTAACTGATGTGGGTTTTACAACAGAACTAAAGCGAATTTGCGTTGAACAACCCTTAATTTGACAGATACATAACTCACACAACTACAAAAACACAAAAAAAAAGTTAAAAGAAGAGACAACTTTAAACCAAATAATTTTTCGCCGAAAAAAGTACATTTTATATACTACCTCGGTACAGATTTTGATAGTTTGTAAGTTATTTACATTATTTTAGATGGAAATAAAGTATAAATCGGAAATTCACAGCATAAAAACTCAATTTCTTGTTGCAAGGTGCAGATTCATTTAGCTATACTCGTTTCGGCCGGCGGCGGCGGCGGCGGCGGCGGCGCGCGTGCATACATAAGATATGTATGTACCTACATACATTTGTATTTACAGATTTGTTCATCGTAGAGCACTTTCGTACGATTATTTCGAATTTATAATATTCAGTTATTCAGTCTATTTACAAAAAACATATTTAAAAAATCGAATAAAACATCAGTAAACATTTTTTCTTCGATTTGCTTTGGTATGAAATGACCATTGTCAATATGGATAAAGTATGCTTTTAAAAGATAAACTAGCTATTTGCTGCTGTTAAAGTAAGACGAGCTCTTTAACGTTAAAGTATAGTTTATGTCCTTTAAAATTAACAAAAAGTCGGTTCTCGTTTTATACTCAATATTTAGAGTCGACTCCCATTCTAAAATTGATTTAGAGTAGGTTTTAAATGTTTAAAATTTTGCACCAATGTGTTTTAGACTTTTTAAAAGCTTCTCTATACAAAATTTCATTAAGATCCGTTATGTGGATAATGAGAAATTCAAAATTTGGAAAAATGGTTCTATGGTAGGTACAAGCTGTAATATCTTAATTTCAAAATTTTTTTTTATTAAATTAAAGATCATACAAATTAATTGAAAAAAAAATTTATCAAAATTCTAGACGCCGTTTTCGAGAAAAATACGATTTTTGAAAACCATTTTTTTTTTTAATTTTTTAACATTTGTATGGTAAAATAAAATTTTGTTCTCATATCTTGTAGATTATATTGAGAAACTTGTATTTATCAAGTTTAAAAATCTAGCATAAGGTTTTCGAAATATTGAGTTTTGAAAAAAAAAATTTAAGTTTTTTTTAAAAATCCGAAAAAAAATTGTTTTGAAAATTTGAATACACAATTCTATTTAAGTTTTTGGGAAGCCTTAGCAAAAAAAAATGATCAAAATCATATATACCTACCGTTTTTGAGAAAATCAAAAACAAAAAAAATGGTTCCATGGGGGGTACCATCAATAACCATTTTTCGGAAAATTTTTTTCAACTATTACCTAGCTTTAACTAAATGAAATTTTTTTTTCTTAAATCTGTGGAACAGTTTTTGAGAAAAAAAAATATTTATAAAATTTCGAAAAAAATTCATATGACAGGTACCGTTATTTTTGGTCTTAAAAAAAAAGAAAAAACGTGTGAGGGAAAAAATCAAAACCCATATCTACCAAGTTTGAAGAAAATCGGCCAAGCCGTTTAGGCTGTAGTCGAACCGACAGACAGACAGGCAGAATTGCGAGACCCACTTTTTTAGTCTTCGCTATCATCGTAATGTCAACTTTGATCAAAATCTCGAGTTCGATTTTTCTTACGAATGGATAACTTGCCTTATAGTACCTATAAGCCGCAAGTAAAAATATGAAATTTAAGATTTTCCATTCAGGGGCCTGGTATCAGCGCACTTCCTCAGAACTGATGTAAATTATATATGGCACACTTCCGATTGCAGTATAGAACAATGAAATTTGGTAGAACGGTAGGGCTCAAATTAAGGACCAAAAGTAAAAATTGAGGTTTTCCATTCAGGGGGCGTGGTATTGGCCTACTTTCTGAGAAAATGTTTAATTTATATGAAGCACTTCCGATTGCTGAACTTGGCAAGTTTTTTTTAATGCCCAATTCGAAAGGTTTTAAAAACTTGACCAGTGAACCCATCAAATTTTAGTCAGTGATCATTAAATAATAAAATTTCTCGATTACATTGTAGCTGTTTCAGTATTATTCTACTTTAAATATTCGGTATTACCCCTTCATGAAGTAAGAACTTGGCGTTCTTTTAGATCTTAGTACTTTTCACGACTGACTTGTTAAACAAAGGATTTTGTATTGAAGAACTTGGCTCTTTTTTTAACATTTATGTTTTTGGACTGATTATTTTATTTGAAAGCTACTTGCTTTTTTTTTTTTTTTTTTTTTTTAAGTAAGAAAACAGAAATACTTTTTAAGTTAAAATTTTAAAAGATATGCATTTTACATAACAACAAATTTTTATGAGTTGACTGTGATTTAACGAACAGCCAATTGTTTCTCACATTCACGCAAGTATTTCTAAAGGGGTGTTCATGCAAGTATGTGGCGGAAAGTTATATCTTTTTGCAAAGCGGAAAATTATCTCGTGTATGAAAACCCTTTAATAAACTAAAAACTACTGTAGGGTCAAAGAGAACAACTCTTTACGTCGGTTTTCTTTTGTTCAATTTTATACAGATCAATATTTTATTACTTTTAAGATGTAAAATTCGATAAACTACAAAACTTTGAAAATATATTTATGTGTTTTGATGAAACTTCCAATGTGTAATATTTTTAAAATTATATCAATGGAACCATTTTTTGTTAGAAATCAAAGAATATTTCCTTTCTTCGTGTTTGCCCTTATGTGGGCTGAATGTCCTTGATCCTACTTAAGGACAAACATCATTTTTATTTTATACTAAAGCTTACATCGATTTTGTTGAAATTGGGGAATATATCCAAATACCCTTAATAATATTCCATTTTGTTATGGAAATTAAAAAGAATTCACTTTTGTTAGCCACTACCCCCTTAGGAATTAATAATAAACCAAAATCTTATATCTTTAATGCTTCGCCAAATAAATAGCCTTGAATCATAAAAAAAAGATCGTGTATTTTGATATTATATTCCATTACCTTAGATATTTAAATGAACTTATCTTTCACAATTCTAAGCTTCTGCAAAATACTATATGTGAAGTAGGTTGGTGTTAGATTTACACTCATAAAAGCAAAAGTTTATGATAAGTGTGCATTTACAGACCAAGAAACAACGACCGATAAGATTAAAGAAAACCCAAAGTTCGACAAAATAATACGAGTAACACAATTTTTCATTGCGTATATACAATTATTATGACAGAATTTTAATTATAATCGGAATTAGCAATTTATTGATTATGTGTCCACATTATGAGTGGCTTCCATTTATTGAGGGATTTGATTTCATTTTGTTCAAAATATTTCTCGGCAAAATGTATTCATCATCCAAGGGATTTTCTCTCATAGATCATTAGCTTGGCACCCGTTAATATTCCTCACATCTTTCTCAAAAAATGTTACCATTCTTTTATTAATCCTCTGTTCATCTTTTTATTGTCTCTTTAGCTAAAGGTGTGTTTTTCAAAACCTAGAAATTCTCTTTTATTACTCCAGTTTATAAATCAGGATCGAAACGAAACATTATGAATTATCGATCAATTGCTAAACTCCAGCTTATTCCGAAAATTTTTGCAGCCATAGTGAAGAAAAAGATTTATTCTATTGTTAGGGGTTATAATTCTGAGTTTCTACATTGATTTGTAAGTGGAAGGTCTACCACCACTAATCTTTCTATTTTTACTTTTTACTGTCTTGAAGCTTTGGAAAATAGATATCAAATTGACGTTGTCTTCACTGATTTCGCTAAAGCGTTTGATCGCGTACAGCACGATGTTCTTCTTTCCAAATTAGCAAGTATGGGCTCACATTCTAAGCTTTTACAATGGGTTGGGAGTTATTTGACTAATAGGAAATAGAAAGTTTGTCATCTAAAATTATAAGAAACTACTCAGGAGTTCCCCAAGGTAGCCATCTTAGTCCAATAATTTTCTTGATTTTTACTAACGACTTCACTTCTGTAATAAAAAAAAATTCCAAACATTTTTATTTGCATATGATTTTAAATTGCTTGTAAAAGTGAAATCTATTTCCATTCCATTCAGCCATGAGCCATAAGTCGTTTAAAAGAACTCAACGTTTAAAAGAGCGCAAAATTTTAGTTGAATTAGTACGATCTTAAAGCTAAAGGGTGGTTAAATTTTAAGGGGCGATGTTGAGTAGTAGTAGTAGTAGTAGTAGTAGTAAACTTTATTGAGATTTGATATTTTGTTACATTTGATTTTATATACATACATATATAAAGAAATATGATTGTATTACAAAAGATTGCCGACTTTGAATTGGTCAGGCTACTCAGAATTATGTTAATGATATGTTTTTTAACAAAAAGATAATTTTTTAATTCATTAGAAGACAAGGATTCTACTTTGGAATTTATAAATGTGTCCACTCAATAAAGACCATACAATTTGTACTGAGAAAAAAAAAAGAAAAAAAAACTTAACCTAGGTTGAAAAGAAAAAGAAGACTGGCAATGAGTGACAGAGACGACAGAAGGTCGTTACTGCCATAACACGATTTTTGGATGTGTACAGTATAGTTTAATGTTGGAATATATCGTATTCGCTTGTATTTATGCCATATTTTACATAATTTCAAAATTGATTGTGTATTATATTTTTACTTTTTGGTTGAGATTTTGGAATTGAGGCTTGTGCTTTTTAAAAGTAACTCCATTTCAATTTGTTTGTCTCGTGGGCTGAGAGTTAACGTTGGCAATAACAGAATTTAGATTCATCGTGAAGGGTTAGAAATTGAGGCGATAAAAGCCAGATAGGCTTCAGGTTTTTGAAAGTCATTCAATTTTGTGTAATATGGCCAGAAATCTCGAATCTTTGCAAATAGTGCACTGAAAGAGATACCAAATAACTTTTTTGATTAATTCATGAAGTCTGACAAAACGTTTCCGTCCTCAGGCTTCGAAGGGGATATGGCTGCAGGAGCGCTAGAACCTCTCAGAACGTCAGCAAAGGAGATGCCGTTTTTGGGGACATTGTTTACCAAATTAAAAATTGAGTCGTTCAGCATTTCTTTTTTTATTGTTTTTAGCCCTGTTGGCTAGCTCTTTATTTTGTAGCAGTTCCAACCGCTTGGGACAACCTTTGTAGCTAGCAGGGTGGCCAGAATTACCACAATTCACACAGGAAGCTGTGGAAGTATCAGTTTTTGGACCTAGGTCGCAACTGCCAGGCTGGTGCTCTTTGAGGCACTTAACACATCTGATGGCGTAGGAGCAATATGCCGAAACATGACCAAATCTTTGGCATCTGTAGCACTGCTTAGTGCCCGAGTTTTTTACAGTATCCCAACGGATCCTATGTCTCATAAGGAATTTCAGGTTTTTAATTTTTGCTAGACTTTCCCTATCATCTAAAACACATAAAAATAGGTCTAAAGGGATATCGTTATCCTTCGACCACTTTGTCTCAAACTTTTTAACTGTGACCTTGAGTGAGGGGTCCAACTTTAACAGCTCCGAGTTCACAATAGAGGGCGAGAAGTTACCCGGTATTCCTTTAAGAATAATATTGAACTTTTTCATTTCCTTAGGGGTAAATGAAAAGGAATCTACATTGCTAGCTTTAAATTCATTTAACAGGAGGCTGTGCAAGCCTACTTCCTTTACAAATATCTTCAATCTACCGAAACCTCTCGAGTCAAATTTGACACTATCAAGGTTTAAATTAGCGGACTTAAAAAATTCAACAATAGTTTTAGATGTGATACCTTTGGTGAAGATTGGTGGGCACCAATTTTCTTTTGAGTTAAAGTTGTTATTACCAGTGTTATTGGGCATTGCTGTACCAGAGCTGCATTTGCTATTCTTGATGTCGCTGCCCATTAAGTTGCTGCTTCCTTCGCTAATGTTGTGACTGGTGCTGGGAACCCCATTGTTGGTGTTTTTACGGCTGGTGTTAAATTGATTGATGGAAACGTTTGCTACGTCATCGTCTTCATCTATGATTCCATCTCCAAGTATGGCGAAACGGTTAGTGTTGTTAGTGGATGAAATTGCCACCTTTTTTGCAAGTCCTCCAGAAGAGGCTTGTCGCCTTTTTCGAGCTAGGATGTTAGTATATGCATCCATGTCGTGTGCAAGAAGTCTTTTTAGGACATTTTCTGTCCCAAAAGCGTCATTGGAATTTGAAGATGAAGCCTCTACATTAGACGCCTTCATTCTGTCGGCGTTGCCGATAATTATACAGTTCTTAATATTCGGCAGATGTTCACTCCGCACAGTATTTATCTCTTTCTCACAGCCCGCGTTATTGCTGTTTTCTACTTCCATTAAACTTTGATTCTGAAGTATCGATGTATTGGTGACGGCGTCGTCGTCATCCGACCACCAATCAATTCTTTCTAGAATTTTTTGTTTGTCCCCCGCGTTAATCAATTGCGATGGCGGCAAATTCCTATTAATTAATGATTTTTCAGTTTTCGATTTATCGGGGGCACACCATCAGGGTGCATGAAATCATTATTCATTGTGCCACTGAATAAAATTTACTTTATTCGCACAAGAAAAAAATTGATTTGTTCACGAATTTTATGAGCGCTATTCAACACGTCCGTTCTCTATCGAATCCAAAATCAAACTCTAAAAACAAAGAGTTTTTACTTCTAGTTGACGGAAAAAAAATTTCTTTCACTTCACGACTTCACTATTTTGGTTTTTTGCACCTCTCACGCTCGTCGTTGATGGATATTATGCATAAAGACTTGCATTTACACGCTTGCAAGGTGCACTTGACTCAAGAACTAAAGCCTCTTGAGCATTTCAAGCGTCGTCGTCAGAATGGTGGCAGGAAATGGCAACAGTGGATGATCAATTTTCGAAGAAAATCATCTTCAGTGATGAGGTACGTTTTCACCTCAGTGGATTCGTCAATAAGCAGAATTGCCGCATTTGGGCGAATGATAATCCAAGAGTAATTGTCGAAAAACAAATGCACCCACAAAGAGTGACTGTTTGGTGCGGTTTATTCGCTGGCGGCATCATCGGGCCGTATTTTTTCCAAAATGAGGCCGGTCAGGCAGTTACTGTGAATTGTGTTCGCTATCGTGAGATGATAGCGAACACAATTCAACGGCCGTGTGTTATCTCACGTGGTGGCGATGTCAATTGGCCGCCAAGATCATGTGATTTGACACCGTTTAACTTCTTTCTTTGGGGTTATTTGAAAGAAAAGGTGTACGTCGATAAGCCAGGAACAATTCAAGAGCTAAAGGATGAGATAATTCGGCACATTATGGGCATAGAACCTCAATTATGCCTCAGCGTCATCGAAAATTTTGACCATCGGATGGAGGTGTGCCGCCGAGGTCGCGGCGGCCATTTGGCCGATATATTATTCCATACATAATTGAACCATACCAATATTATCATAATAAAAAGAAATGACAATAATTTCCTAAATAATCTGCGTTTTATTCAAAATCAACATCGGCTCTTAAAATTTAACCATCCTTTATTTTAGTATGAAACTAGGTTAAAACAAGATTTTGTAAATTTTTATCGAATATAACATCATACGTTCTCTTAGATCAAGAGATTTACATTTGACTACCTATGCTTAGAACAGTCTCATAACGAAGCTTGTCTGCATTTCAATAATTCTGTATGACATCTTTCAAATGCCCACATCGGCTTTTTATGGTGGCACGGATCCAATTTTCAACGACTCTTCCGCATAGATTCGATTGATTTTGAGCAATGGCTTGGGTTATGTTCACCCTAAGGGCATCGGGCGACATTATTTTATTCGCATGGATCTGCGACTACAGGAAATCCTACAAGAAAAAGTCTAGCGGGATCAAATCGCACGTCACACCCTCCTGCTGGAGCCACATATCATAAAGTTTAACTTGAGCTATTAGAAATTGGTTATCATCGTTCTGCAGCGCTGGCCATTGACGCATCACAAAAAAATACGGACCAATGACGCCACTAGCCCAAATTCCACACTGAACGGTAACTTTTTGAGGATGTATTGCCACCTAGTGGTTTGTTTACTATAGATAACATATATAATTTGCCTCGTATATAGATGAATTTTAGACCAAAATTGGGGTCCTCTTTTTAACATTCCCAAGCTCAGTCAGAGCGGGGATGTTTTCAGCCTATCTTACGTTGCTTCGACGTACGAATGTTGGCTGATTGATTACCAAATTTTGATACCAAACTGTGAAGAGTCGACTGTGAAGGGCCACCGCGTCTACGCGCGCAACGAACACTCATGTCGACAATTATTAAGTTTAATCATTTGGACGTGATATTCAATTATGTTTCTTGCCACTGTGATTTGGCATAAGTGACAGATGTCACCAAAACTTGGCCGCCAAAATCTACCCGTGCTAATTGAAAAACCGTTTATAATTCGTTTGTGTATATATATATATGCTAGTTAGGTACTCCTACTCCGTGATTTCAATGTTGAATATCCACTGGGAAAATTACTTGTTGAACGACAATAGGTTCGTTCTTTGAACTTTACCCAGGGTTGACCCAGGTTTTCTTGACAACCCTCAGAGTTGTCAACAAAAACTGGGGTTTTCGGTTTTCAAAAAACACCCAAGGGCTTTCAACTGTTTTGTTGACAACTAAAAGCAAGACAAAATAATTTTGTGATCTGATAAAACTTTAAATTTGTTATAAATTAGTTTAAAAATGAACGAAAACAGTTTCGCGTTGTTGCTGAATATTTCATCTTATGAGTACAACAAACATTTAATTGCAAATACAAGCAATAACATGCAACATGCGAATCGCCAAACGACAACAAAAGAAATACATATGAAAGCTCATATGACTTTTGACAGTTTGATCGTTACCTGAACTCGCCCCAGCAAAATACCTAGATCTACTTCATGGCGAGTTCAGGGCGACCCCAGGTCTAAAAAAACACAGAATATGCTCACCAGGGTGACTTCAGGTTTTTCAAAAAACGATTTAGGGCGACCCCAGTTGACTTCAGGGCTCAACGAACAAACCTAACGACAGCTCCATGTTAATTTCAGTTTCATGTCTAGTTAATATTTAAAATTAAAATACCCGTACATGTTTAGATTATGAGAATTTTAATGATTTTTAATCCCCAATAAACTTACAAAGCAAATTCAAATATAATACAAAAAATCAATTAAAACATTTTAATCCTTTATGTAACGAGTAAACACATTTTTGACCAGCGCTTTCGGAGCCGGTTTTTTTAGAATTTCAAATGTTTTTAAGAAAACATAAACAAAAGCTTTGAATATATAGTACAACCCGCTTAAAGGGCTGTATAAACATTTTCTTGCTGTAGATTTCTCTTGTGCATAAAATTCTCTTATTGATTTTCCTCCGTAGAAATTCAATTGGATTTCATTCAATTTGGTTTGAAACCATTTTAAAAAGATTTCGATTTTGTTGAAAATGTATCCAAAACCGATGACAATTGCGAATCCAATAACCATAACTATATTTATACCATTATGTTTCGACGAATCTTTTCTTGTAGAATTGCGAATGCTTCGAAAACTTCCCAAAGGACTATGACGTGAAAAGTTTCTCGATCCCCTAGATACGAGACTTTCTGTTGAAAGGGCATGTTTTAAGGCAAGGTTTTGTGTTTCATATTCCACTTCGTCTGTTACATTTAAACGGTCTAAATAAAATTTTAATTTAAATGATAGAAATAACAATTCATTGCTATTGCATATTACTGTTGCTTTCACTTTGAAATAGTGTATCTTCCAATGAATTGAATTTTGGAATTGAATCGATAGTTCTTGCAGTATTTTGAAAAGATGTTTCATTCTCAGTTTTGATAAAACTTCGATTGCGTCTAACAGGAAAAGGTTTTCGAGCGCTGTCCTCAGATTCCTCATCCATTGTCAATAATTATGCAATAGAACTTATCCTACACGTATTGAAATTGAAAAATAGAATTGATAATTTATTGTTAAAAATTTAATTTAAATCAAGACAGTGAAATAATGTGATTTTCAAAGCAATCTTAAAACTTTTGAATATGGGCAAAGTGTTACGGTTTTTATTTTCTTCAGCTATCCGAGTGAGGTTGAGTAGGGTATTATCAGTTATTCCTGGATTAAGTACAAAATCAATTAATAAATTGAAGTTTCTACTGAGTGACGTTTATTATTTATTTATTTATTTAGCTTCAGATTTACAAATTATTTAGCTTGGAGAATGAATGTAGGAAACAAAGTTTCTATACTGGATCGCATCAACTTGCTCTTATGTAAAAGTACTTTGGAATTTAAAATAAATTTTATAAATATAAAACATGGATTTAATGAGATAAGAATGTCCAAATGCATGGAATTGCCGTCTGATTAATGCTTTTTATATTAAAGTAATTTTTTATCTAACAAATTTCCTTAAAATTTTTCGAGAACAAAATTTGGGATGCCAAGTTTTAAGTATTTAGTAGTATAGATTTTAGAAATAGTTTCAAAAAATAATCGTTCACACGTTTTAAAGGTGTTTTTCAAAAAAAACTTGTTTTTTTTTTTAAATCCCAAAAAAAAATTTCTGATATTTTTATATACAATATTATTTAAAACTTAAGGGGGCTCCTGCTGAAAACTTTTGGTTAAGATCGTTAGAGCCGCTGATGAGAAAGTCAAAAAATCAAAAAACGGTTCTACCGTAAACAACATTTTGCCCCAAATTTTTTTTGACCAAAAAGTATTCCATGTCCATAATATCATATCAATTTTTTTTTTATCAAAATCGAAAATCAAAAAAACCATTCTATGACAGGTACCGTTAGTATCATTTCCCCCCAAAATTGTTGTGTACCAAAATGTAGTCCATGTCTATAATATTACACCTAATTTTTTTTAACAAAATCGTAAGAGCCGTTTCCGAGATGGATAAGATTATGCATTACGGATGTATGGGGGGTACCGTTGTTTTGGAGCTAAAAAAAAATTTCAATTTCTCCTCTAGAGAATCACCGAAGATCCTTGAGTACCGAGTTTGAAGAAAATAGGCTTAGGCTCTAGATCGAGGTACACAAATACAGACATACAGACATACAGACATACAGATATACAGACAGACAGACGGAATTGTCGGACCCATTTTATTCGTCTTCGCTATCATCGTAATGTCAACTTTGATCAAAATCTCGTGTTCGATTTTTTTTCTAAATGCAGAACTTGCCCTATAGTATCTACCTACCTATATCGCAAGTTAAAATGAGAAAGACTAAAACTAAACTTTAAAGGCCCTATTTAGCATCAAAATCAGTTGTTGACTTTAATAAATAGTCGTCTTTATGGAGAGAGCTTCATTATAAAACAAAAGAAAGTGTTCGTTTGTGCTTAAGTAATGTTAATTGTAAAATTCCTGATAATCCTAATAAATTTTGGGAAATTGTAAGCGTTAAAAGAAAAGCAAAAATCTTTTCATACGTGTGATAGCACCTACAATAGCATCTGTTATACAAGACTGTGATAATACTTATTTAAAAAACATATCTAACTTTTCCTAGACCAGTAATTGACGAAAATGATAACGAAGAGTCCATGTCTCCAAGCTTAAAGATTCTACATCGTATGGATCTGACGAAGTACCATCCTTGATTGTTTTTTTTTTGTGTCTTAGTACGTCCTTCGTGTTATCCTTTTAGTTTATCAATTCAAAAATAGGTATTTTTCCAAACGTTTGGAAGTCTTCATTTATTTTTAAAAACGGGAAAAATTTTTATTTTTATTATAAGAAATAATTTTAATTAGATTTTTATAAGATCTTAATACTTCATTAAACTGCTAATTATTGTTAAGACAGAATTCTATGTTCGAAATAAGTTGTTGAACGTGTATTCCTTAAGCCCGACACCATTTTTTTTTGTAAAATTACCGTTGAGCGTGAAAAAAACGCACACCGGGGACGTCGCATTAGATGACGATCGTAACTCAGATGGCGCACACAAGTTGCAATCCACTTCTCCACCAACTTGGGGTACGAAATTGGAGATGCAGGAAGATTTGTAGAAGAAACAAAAAATAATATTTTATAAAACAAACATACATAATAATATCTTTTATGCATAAAGATTTAATATAAAGGTATTTTTCTGAGAAATACTTTTATTTTTCATTTTTTTAAGATATTCGTTTTTAGATATTCGGACCTTTAAGCAAATGCCCATTAGTTATTTCAACAGGGGTTTCCGGGTCCCATTTAAAATTCACGGGGTATATATCACAAGTTCAGTACTATGAACATTGCCGTCTGACTTTTAGGCTAGTCGCGCATTGGCATTTGGCAACTGTGATCGAAATCAAATAGTTTAATCACCAGTTGAAAGAGAATCGCGCACTGGCAACTCTTTACTCACGCTCACACTCTTTTCTCCCTTGCTCTTATAAAAAACAGCTCAACTGTTGCGAAAGCAATCGTTCAGTTTGTGTCAAAACACATTTCCCTTTCACATAAGAAATCAATTTCTGTGTGAAGATTTTGACCCCTCGCCATATTTTGCGTTCCTTCATACCATTTGTTTTCTTACAGGGATCAGAATTTTCATATTTGAAGAAAGATTTACATGTATATGAAACACGCATATCAAACGAAAAAAATTTGTCCGTGATCGAAATCCCTATAGTGTGTAAAGGAAATCGACATTAAAATCCATATTTCAAACGGAATTTCCATGTACACAAGCGCACCAGACAAAAAATTTCGATCCGGGAAAAGGGAAAGTGTAAAGGAAATCGACATTTTAGTATATTGTATAACTTATAGTATTCTCATGGAGAGTACTATAAGTTTTATAAACAAAGCTCGTATTTGTACGATGTTCACCAAAAATTATGATTTTTTGGTGTGATTTTCAATTATTACAAAACACCTAAGCCGATTCCACCCCTGAGCAAAAATTCCATGTGACTGATGTGATTGTTTATGTCACAATCTTTTATCACCTTAACCGATTGCGCTCCTCATTAATTTTCGATCACCGCATCATTAACCTTTCCTACGATTTGTAACGGACTTTCTGCAACTACAGTTTAAACTTTTCGAATTCTAAAATTAACCATCATCTTATCCAATACACACACCAACTATATCACAAACTCCGAGACATTTTCTTTTCGGAGTCGACAAAACAAAACGTCAAAACCACTTGTCTGCCATACACCATTTTTGTATTTTGTTTTGAATCAATCAGCTGTCTACGATGTCGAAAGAAGAAAAATCGTAAAAGTAGTAAAATAAAATTGCTCTGAATCTGAAGGCTAGAAAAAAATTCCTAAACTCCTTGCGCATTTATTAAAATCTAATCAAAAAGCAGAATAAAAGAACCCAAACATGTCCAAAGTCGTCAACTACATGGGCATGAGCATAGTCGAGCCACAAGCTCGAATAAAACATTTGGCCAACTATGGCAATATGATCGAAGTTGATCCAAATATGCCTGTCCAACGGTGAGTCACTGAAAAACTCTTCCAAATTGCATTTGAATCAATCTTAATATTCATTTGGACTTTTCTAGATACTTTCGTTCGGGAACAGAAATCCTTCGAATGGCCAATGTCTATCTAACTGAAGGCAATCACGAAAATGCATACATTCTTTATATAAAATTCATGACCTTGTTCATTGAGAAAATCCGCACTCACCCTGACTACAACAGTGTGCCTGCAGCAGTGAAACAACCCATTCGGGTCAAACTCAAAGAAATCATTCCAGTCACTGAGAAACTCAAAGACAAGCTCCTTGTTCGCTATCAAAAAGAGTATGAACAATTTTTGGCCAATAAAGAGGCAGAGAAAGCTCGCGAATTGGAAAGAGAAAAACAACGTTTGTTGCAGGAACAAAAAGACAAATCGAACAGAGGCTTACCAATGGGCTTGCAGGTGCAAATAGATACCAAAGTACAGCCTAGCGCTCCCGACTTAAGCTTACTAGACCAAGTGGTGTATCCTAACGATTTTCCAAGTGGAACAGGCGGCAGGTCGAATCTACCTTCATCGGGATTGCTTCTACCAGATTCTGACAAAAAACCTGGAAAGTATGTCGATTTTGTATTTTGAAATTCTTCAAATTTTATTCATCTATGCTTGCATTTAAGGCCAGCATTTGACAGAAGCCAAAAGCCAGCTAACGAATCTTCAGAATCCCTTCTAGCTTCGGGTTCTCTGCGAACAGTAGTTATTCCTCATAACACGATGATGCTATTTCTTAGTCTAGCAAGTAAAAACACCGCGAATAACGTAGAGACATGTGGAATTTTGGCTGGGCGTTTGCAACACCATCGTTTGCTCATAACCCATGTCATTATTCCAAAACAACAAGGAACAGCAGATAGCTGCAACACAATGAAGGAGGAGGAAATCTTCGACGTACAGGATCAACAAAATCTAATTACCTTAGGTTGGATTCATGTGAGTTTCAACTGTATTCGTAAAAGCCACATTTAATATTCATATTTAATCAATATTGATTATACTCGTATTTATATTGCCTTCAGGGTATCAGCCAGTCAAAAAGTACCTATCAAAATTTTAAGAAACTCCCTCGATTAAAGTTGTAGTTTTCTACATTTAGCACATAAATTTAGAATTATCCCTCGTACATTGGCCTTAAAAATCGATGGGTGGGTCTCGATAAACGAGAGAGGCGATATTAAAAGCCGCACTAGGTGGCTTCACAGTTAGAATAAAGTTATAAAACAAATCGATCGAGAAGTGAGACTCCCATAATTTGAGAAACTATTAAAGACAAGTTTTTACGAAGGTCTCTGACTGAACTATTTTCGAAATACCTACTTCTTCTTTAATACTCAAAATAAATAAATGTTGACTCGTAGAGAAATAGGACATTGTTCCTAATGACTATGGAACATTCCCGTGTGTTTTTTATTCGGCAGAAATGGAGGTTACCTACTCCAATTAGAATCACTTTTCAAGATAGGGGATATTCTTAAAGAATTATATTATAGAATAAAATACAGACCTCCGAGTAGGAAGCCCAATGAACTATTACGCCAAAAAAACGACTTTTTTGTAATGGTATTTGATCATTTAATGTGACGCATGTTGTGTAGACAATCGGGCTTAATGATCGTTTCAACGTTTCACCGGTTGGGAAAAGAATGAATTAGTTTTTTAAATTAATTGCATTATTCTAAGTTGATCATTAAGCCCGATTGTCTACACAGAAAACGACTTTAGTTTTCATGATATTAATATTTATTATAAACATTATGAATCATTGGAATCACTGTGGCAATGAAGTCCACCCTCACAGTGGCTCTGGAAGCTATACTCAACTTAAAACCCCTGGATCTATTTATGCAAGTATCGGCAGTCATTATCGCACTTCGGCTTATCCAAACTGGTAGCTAGAGATAGGGTATGTACTGACTACATAACACCTCGTTTAGACTTTTACAAGTCGTTCAAGACCCCCTTCCCTAGCAGAGAGGACTTGCAAATCAGCGAGCCATCAACCTGCGAATCAATGATAGCAATATACATATACCGACGGTTCCAAGATGGAAACTGGTGTAATGCAGGATTCTTTTCAGAAATTCTTGGACTAGCCAGCTCATTTAGACTTGCTGATTACAGCAGTGTCTTTCAAGCTGAGGTCCTGGCAGTGACGAAAGCTGCTAGACAAGTCTCAATGATGGCAATACCATAAGCTGATATAAATCAAATCGAAGCTTGTAACTTATTGTCGCGAAGATCTAAGGCTTCTTGGTACACAGTACAACATAAGGTTCTGTTGGGTTCCAGGTCACAGTGGTGTCCCAGGTAATGAAAGCGCTGAAGAGCTGGCAAGAATAGGATCAACACTTGATCTTTATCAAGTGACCTCCGCTCACTCACAATTTTAACATTTTCAGGCGAATTTAATTATTTGTGTCCTATTTCAATTAAGAAGTTTTGCCACAAAATATTGAAGCTATTTTTTGAGAAAATCTTTACATCGAACGACATTCTGTCGTGATAGATAGAAACAGATGTCTCCTCTTAAGCTAAGATAAGGACTTTTATAAATCTGTGGCAACAAGGAAAAACGACATAAGTCTTTTTTTGCTACTTTTCAGGAGAGCGATTTGAATGTTTAGTTTGCAATACACATCAGGTACACGACATTTCTTGTCTGTAATTCCTTAACCGTTTGAGGTAAAAGTAAAAAAAAAATATGACAGACGGAATGTTGCCACAGAAATATCAGTTTTACAAAAATCGGCTTTTTTCTCAAATCGTAAGAATCAATAACGTGGTAAGGCTTTTAAAAACTAGCTTGAATGTTAAAATGGAAACATTTCACACAGAAAGTTTAAAAGCCATAGTGGACATTTTTCTATTGCAAAATCCCCGCTGGAAACAGACTCTTTGATTCTATCTAATTAGACTACTTGTCAGTTTCAGATGGAAGAACAAGAGAACAGTTCTTCACTAGAATTCGAACTTCCGATATATTTATTATTCGAAGCTCATATCCTAGAACTAGGATAGGTTAGGTAAGGTTGACGTGGCTGTCAACAGGAGTGCCGACACACTGGGGCCTATCGTGAATAAAATTTCCCTAGGAATTGTTCCCAACTTCCAAAATTGTCATCTCGAATAATGTCGAAAGTTTCTCTTGAAATTTATTGATATTGGGAATTAAGTTTCATTTCAATTTTCGAAGATGGGGAAAATTCCGAGGGAAATTTTTTTCACGATAGCCCCCAACTATATCCTATAACTATATTCTCGATAGCACACTTCTCTAGAAGACAATAATATTTCGGAGTAATTTAATTTATTCACCCGGTACTCGATTTTTACATCTTGAGAGATAAGGTTGATATGAAATCTTATACAGTTTGCAAAAGAGAAATAATAAAAAGAAGTATTTGCTTTTCAGTCTATACCTGGTGAATAATTCAAATATGAAATATCTAATTATGTTTTAAATTATTATTTCTTCACAGAAACACAAAATTTACAAAAAGTTTATATGGAAATTTGTACTGATATTCCCCGCTAGGATGTATTGTTATGAACTAAATTGAGCAAACATTAGGTTTGTTCGTTGAGCCCTGAAGTCACCCTGGGGTCGCCCTAAATCGTTTTTTGAAAAACCTGAAGTCACCCTGGTGAGCAAATTCTGTGTTTTTTGAAACCTGGGGTCGCCCTGAACTCGCCATGAAGTAGATCTAGGTATTTTGCTGGGGCGAGTTCAGGTAACACTCAAACTGTCAAAAGTCATATGGGATTTCATATGTATTTCTTTTGTTGTCGTTTGGCGATTCGCATGTCGCATGTTATTGCTTGTATTTGCAATTAAATATTTGTTGTACTCATCGGATGAAACATTCAGCAACAACGCAAAATTGTTTTCGTTCATTTTTAAAACTAATTTATAACAAATTTAAAGTTTTATCAGATCACAAAATTATTTTGTCTTGCTTTTAGTTGTCAACAAAACAGTTGAAAGCTCTTGGGTGTTTTTTGAAAACCGAAAACCCCAGTTTTTGTTGACAACTCTGAGGGTTGTCAAGAAAACCTGGGTCAACCCTGGGTAAAGTTCAACAAACGAACCTATTGGTTTCTTCTTCTGGACCGTATTTATACGGCAAGTTTGCCGTATATACACGTCTATACACTTCCGGTCAATATAATACGTTTACAGCGTTAAAAAGTATGAAAGCTTTTTTTCCCGAAAAGAACATTACAAAAAGCTATTTCTTGATGCATTCTCAAACCATGTTTTATTTCCGTTCTATTTATAAGAAAGAGTCAGACTGAAATACGGCCTAGCGGCAAATTATTAGCATACTATGGAATGCATTATAAAACGAATTTGTTTTCTATCGGTCAATAGAATAGGTTCGTCTACTTCAAAGATAGTTCTGATTGAGAATTTGAAAGATAAATGTGTTTTATTTCAACTAAGTGTAATGTGAATATTAAAAAAAAACATTACTAAGGAACAATGGGTCGAGGAAAGTGCCTTAATTCGGAGGAAGAATTAAAAATCAAGTTGGAACTCAGAACAAAGTTAAGGTGCGCGTTTAATTGCGAAAAAAATAGGAAGATCGCAGAATGTTGTAATTTTTCGAAAATAAATAGAACTATCCTCAGAACATAAAAGAACGCTCAAAAGTAATGATAATGACACATCTGCTGAAAGAAGATTAATTGTCCGGCTGGCGTCTAATTCTTGCCAGTCAGCGTCTCAAATTAGGGCTTCATCTGGAATAAAAGCAAGCTTTTCGATTGTCAAAAGAGTGATAAGATTTGCCCCAAACATCAGGAGCATGAAACTAAAGAAGAAGCCTCCACAGGAGTGGCAGTTTATCGTTTTCTCAGATGAAAAAAAATAATCTCGATGAACCGGATGGTTTTAATTATTATTTCCATGATTTGAGAAAAGACAAATTATTTTTGCAGCGTCATCATAGCCGGGGGCATGGTGTTATGGTTTTGGTTACATTATCGTATTTGGGAACGATTGAGCTGGACGGCAAATGCATAAAAAAATGTTATTGAGAGGGCTTTTCCGAAATTCAGTGAGATGTTCGGACACCTTAAGTGGACTTTTTAGCAGGATAGCGCCCCAATTCATACTTTCAGAGTCGTGAAAACCTGGATAAATCAACAAAACATTGGATTGTTGCAATGGCTTCCCTTCTCACCAGATATTATTGAGAATGTTTGATGATGGCTCCTCCGTAAAGTCTTCAAGCTGCGACAACAAATTATAAGACAAAGCACAACTAACAAAAGCAATAAAACAAGCTTGGACAAAATTTTCTTTAAATTATTTAAAAAAGCTGTATAATTCCATGCCAAATTGAATTGTTGAATTACTAAATTAATAAAAGAAACTTCTATCTTAAAAAATAATTAATACAGGTGAACCTATTCTACTGACCGATCAAAATGTACATTTATTTGGATGCATTTCTGAAAACGTTTCGAATTTAGCGTGATAATTATTTTCTGATTTGACTCTTTCTTATTAAAAACTGGTTAACATGATTTGAAAATCCACCAACAAAAATGTTCACGTAAAACTAATTTGAGGAAAAAGCAAGAGCTCCTTTTAAAGAGTGTGAACCTATTCTATTAACCGGCAGTGTATATGGTAATGTAACGTATTTTTTAAGTTAGTGAGTTTTACATTTCAACTGACGATTTATCTTAATTCTTCATCAAAATCCTCTTCTTACAAACAATAATTTAAGAAAGTGAAAAAAAAAAACAAAAATTGAAGATGTCAAAATAAGGGTATGGGGGAATTTTCGAAAAATAACTTTACATATCTTTAGCTTCATAAGAACATATCAACATATCAATTCTGAGAATTGCATCAATTTTTGTTTGTTGACGCATCAGTGATTGAAATATATTGTGATAGTTCCATCCTTTACTATGCCTGAAAATTTAATCGAAATTGGTTTAGTGGTTCAGGTTTTAATGCGCTAGGGACGCCTCTTCGTCAAACCTGAACTATTATAGATCGTATCCCAATATCACGTTCTCTCATTTTTTCAAGGAATGCATGAATGAATTAATAATAAAAATGCTCCTTTCTTTTGCAGACTCATCCAAGCCAGACGGCTTTCCTTTCATCGGTAGATCTTCACACTCACTGTTCCTACCAAATGATGATGCCTGAAGCTATTGCCATTGTTTGTGCTCCTAAATACCAAACGTAAGTTATTGATTTTTCTTAAATCGAACATTTTTATAAATTATTTCACACCTTTGCAGTTCTGGTTTCTTTTGTTTGACCCCAAATTATGGCCTGGATTACATTGCCCAATGTCGTCAAGCTGGATTTCACCCACATCCAAATGAACCTCCACTGTTTATGGTTTGTTAGATTACCTTTCCTTAACTCAATTGTCTAATATAAGTATTCCTTTTGTTTAGGACGCAACTCATATTCATATTGATGAGCATTTAAGTGTGGAATTTGTTGACCTCAGAAGATAGTCTGAACATACTCTTCAAGATCTCTTTAAATTTATACCAAAAAATACTACTAAAGGGGCATTAATAAGCCCTTTTCATGTTCAATGTTGTTGCTTAGCTGGAGCTAAAACATTTACAAGACAAAATATACAAACAAAAATAAAAAAGTGCTTTATAAAGGCGGCGTCTACACCAAATACCTTAATAACTTTAGGTAGAGGTATATAGAATGGAAGGAAGAAAAAAAAAGAGCTTGAATTAGGATATTGTTTTTTTGAAAATGCAGTTGCATTTAAATAATTTGTGTCTATATTTTTGAACAAGCCTTTTGTTTTAAACATCACTGTTCTAAAATTGTATGTTTATTTTCAATTCACGTTAGGTTTTTATATAATTTTTAAAAAGACAATTTGGCATTTTAATGAAATAAATCTAACATAATATATAAAAATATTATTTTTATCTTTACACAAATAAAAACAACAAAAGAAACGTGATTCTAAAATCAATTTAAGGATTTTTCTTATTTTTTTTTAAATGCTACATTACAACTGAAAACGATTTCGAATTTCGAACAACATAATTTAACCCTTATTCCGATAGTCGTTTTACTAAAACGCCAGTAAAACGACAAGGCTCTAGAAACCAAAATTGGAATTTTATTCAAACGATTATCGTTATAATCAGCCCTATCAAGATTTCCATCGTAATCGGAAATTTTTACGAATCCCGAAAAAAGCTATCACCAAATCCGTTCGTAATAACAATTTGTATGAGATTTTCCACTACGATGGATTTTGTGATAGGTTTTTTCGGGATTCGTAACAAGTTTCCGATTACGATGGAATTCGTGATAGGGCTGAATGCTTAGAAAATTGAAGAACATAGAGAACGCTGCCCTTTTCGTATTATTTAAAAACCAAAATGTGGTCTTTGGAGCCTTCTCGTTTTAAACAAAGGCGTTTTATTAAGACGACTACCGGAATAAGGGTGATTATCACTTCGAATTGTCAGTTCTGCATATCAGTGAAACGCATTAATTATTATGCCAAGGAACATAAAATATATCTAAGGGTGAAACAAGGAAATGTGTTCCTATTGAAAATGTATTATTCTACTCGCTAATTCGATTCGAAAGTTAAATTTGTTCGAAAGGTATTTTCGGTTCAAATATAAGATTTCTATATGACTAGAAGGTTTCGATTAAAAATATTTCGAGCTGCTTGTTACTTATGTGAAAAATATCACCTAGTCATACTTGTTGTACTCCAAAGCCCTAAGCCATCACATCTTAGTTGGTGTGGGAATGTTTAGGCAGACTAAACGAACTTGGTAAGAATTATAATCACCATTATTGCGGTAGTCGTTTCACTTAAACGCCAATAGTCGTGTCGCTTTTAAAGCGGTATTGCGTAAAGGACTATTCACATGAGAGCGACCAACGACCAGCGAATAAAAAAACAAATGGGATTTAAAACATATATAAGCCTAAATTCTTCACAAAAACTTTACAAAAGGGTAGCAATCTAGTTTAATTTAATGTTAATTTATTAAAATTAGCGTTGTAATTGCTAAAATGAGAGAAATTTGAGAAAATAAATTGGTCGTCGCGAATTGCAATATAATTGCTACGAACTGTCAAACACTATTCGCGTCCCACATACCATCCACACTGTAACGAATGAATTGTTCGCGCGCGGCTAACCTCAAAATCATTCTAAGTTGTCTAAGGCCCTAGTTATAGCTATCATTGAAAACCATCATTGAAAATTTTGTTTTCACTTTTTTGGGTAGTTAAACTATGAATATTGAGAATGTTTGGTATACAAATGAAGCTAATCAATTATATATTCTACTTTTGCAAATAAAAATAAACAAATATGTTATATATTTCTCAAAAAACTACTTTTAATTTTTCAATGATGAAAATCATTTTCAATGAACAGCTAATTTTCGTTCCACCAAAGTGGAACACAATCGTTCCAATGATTTGTGTTCGATTCTCTTTCTATTCTCATGTGTCAGTTTTTTTTTCAATGATCAACTCTAACCTCAACAAGCTATTCAGTTTTCAGTTTGACTGCCAAATGAAGTGAAGTGACAAGCTATTAATTGAGCAGGCCGACTTATTTTGATCATTTATTTAAAAACTTCAATACTTAATTATTTTAATATTGTTATTGGTTCAACTATATTTTCTCTCTAAGGGGTATTACAAGTCTTCCCACCTAGTCCATTCGGAATCATTAAATTTTGGATTTTGGTATTGTGAGTATTATTAATTTTTTGTATTATTATTTTGTATTATTACTATTCTTTGAGGGTTTTTTTTATTATTTTATTGTTATTTACCTTGCTGCAGAATAAAAAAACAATCCACAACATGTCTAAGGATAATTTAACTGCTGTTTTGTACGGAGTTCAGGATTTACGCTCCAGCAAAAGAATGGTTTGGCAGCAGCTGCTGCCATTGCTCTCACATCGATATGCACTGCCTGTCGTCAGCAGATGAGTTTTCATCTAAATGGACTCATTGAAATTGCGCGCAGTTTGGATAGCTTTGAAATATCGAATGAACTTGCGATTGGGTTGCTGAAAGGAATATCATTGATACTGACGAGATTGCCGCGCGATCAACTAAAACCGGGTTTGCGTGAAATTTGTTCCTTTCAGTTGAACCCTTTGGCTCAATTAGTCGAAACTGGTAGTCTGACAGTAAAAAAAGGTGAGCGCACAGATCCGGCCTACTGGATCGATCGTGCTTGTGCAATAATCAGGCCTACAAATCCAGACATTCAGGCCGATGAAGTGCATCCCACTTTACCAATAATCACCGATGCTTGGCCATTAATTTCGAGAGTGATGGAGAAATACCAAAGTGACTTACGGATAATGGAACGAACATGTCGCCTGATTCGCTACTCAGTTCGCATGGTAGGCAAGCTGGCATCGCCACTAGTGGAACCACTCGTTAAGCAAATGGTTTGTCTCTACGTCGTACATCATCACAGCTGCTTCTTGTACCTAGGAAGTGTGTTGGTCGATGTCTTCGCCAAATCCGAAGAATGTATCGCTGGTCTGCTCGAGATGCTGCAAGCTTTTATCGAACCCACATATAAATATAGATAAAATCAGTTGAAGGTGAGAATATGGAGGCCTATTTGAAGCGAGCACTGGATGCATTGCCAAAGAAGAACAGCGGTGGTTATGTGACAGCTATACAAGAACAACTAGATGCATTTTGTAATTCAGTTTTAAAGTAAGTTTGACATTTGTTTTGCATTGAAGCAAAACTTTTTAAATATTGATGTTCTTTTTTTTTCTTTAGAGAGGAGGAAACGAAAGCCGTGACAATAGCTCTTAAAGAATTCACCAGATTATTCCGATGAAATTATATTTTAAAATTGTGAGAACAAGTTGCGTTTGATTTTATTTCATGTAGACTATTAGATTAACTAATAAATAAAATTGACATGTTTAAATGTAGTTGGAAATATTTTCTTAAGAAAGGAAAAAACAAACTCAGTAAATGTACTAACTTTAATTGTTCAGGAAATATGACAGTAAAACAGTTCAGATCAATAAGATTTCACGTAATTACTCCTACAGTTGGAAGGAGGAATTCATGTGAAAATGAATCTACGATGAAATAACTTTTTAATAGTCAATTAAAAAAGTAAGATATCATCGGCAAAGTTTGACTCTTCGTCCATTAAAACTGAATTTATTGTACCTGTGAAGCAAGAGAAAAATGCATATGATAAGAATATTAGAAAAAATTATGCTAAAAGTACCTGATCCAATGAGAATGTCTAGGAAATTCAACATGGGATGAGTAACTCGATCCACCATGAAATTTTCCTCAAAGTTTTTAACAATCTCCTTACAAAGCCTAGGAATATCATTTGGATGCGAACGCAAAAATTTAAAGAGAGCTGCAGATGAATATTTTATCTAAAAAAAAAGAAACTAAATTACGTTAAAAATGGTACTTTGAATAACAAATAGCCTTCCCTAACCAATGATTCTGTGAGTTGTCCAATACTTGCACTTAAGCCGAGAAGAACTTTTTGTGAATATTCTGGTAATTCTAATAGAGAGCAAAACATGGGGAATGTATGGTCGGCAAATAACCAAAGCATGGCATCAGTATTTTGGGGGAAAATCTCTTTAAGTCGATCGTGCTGGCTTATGTATGGAATGGCTGGATCAACATTTATGAGACTGCAGAAAAGACGACCTGCCAGACCTCTTGTGCGATCAATTTTTTCAACTGCTTGCTGAACTAAACCTAAAAGAACTCGTACATAATCCGGGTTCAAAATACTTTTTGGACATGTCGTAAGCAATTGGTATAGGGCTGCGAAATAAAATGAAAAAAGTTAATTTAAAAACCAATTATTATTATTTTTCATCCACACCAGCTTCTTCGGCTTTCTCGCTGCCCTTTCCAACGACTTTGTACAACTCCTCATCGAATTGCGAAAGTTGTGCAACTTCTTGCATCACCTCTTTGCGCATGAAGAATGGCGTATACAGTGGTGGGTAGTCTTTTTTGTACAGACTATGTAATGCATGCTGAATGAGTGCTTGTTCCAGGAATACAGTAGCCCCAGTAAGGAAATATCCACGTCCACCCGATACAACGGCCCCCTTTTCAGCATTCATACCATCTATCATGACAATTAGATCAACATGAGAGTATTTTTCACGTGCTGTGCAGTCTCCAAATGTTCTCTCGACTTTGTTCTCCTCTTCGTCGTTGCTGGCAGGCACACTTTCATGCAAGTGATTTCCCACCTCTCGCAAAGCTGAGTTTCGTCCTGCTTCGGCTTGTTGCAGCAGCTTTTCGTTTTCAGTCATATTTTCATCAATAAGAACACGAACTTTCTGAAAAACCAAAACAAAATCCATTGACTAATCTAATCCAAAACAAATATCCGACATACTAATACTTGCCTTGATTTGGTTCACAGTCAGACTTTTAAGAATGTCTCCCGTAATTGCAGTAAGGTCTTTCTTTACATTTTCGGGTACTGGCTCCTTTTCCCAACTGGTTCTTTCTTCTTCATTTTTTCACCGATTTCTTTGCTGCAGACATTTTTAACTTTGTTTAGGTTGTCTGCACGGTGTCTCCGCTGGAGCCATTCAGTGTCCTGGTTAATTACCGTCTCAACTAAAGCTACGTCCTTGAATCTTTTAGTTTGATTTTCGCGAACTTTATCGGGATTACCCCCTTGTCACTGCGAAAGATAAACTTAAAATCTCATAATAACAAATTTATTTTATATTTCAAGTGACTTATCTTTTCAATGACATATCTTTTCAATGACAGACCTTTTCAATGACAGCGAAATTAATGATTGCTATAACCGACTTGTCAAAAAATATTCCACCGTTCCACTGATTTGTGTTTCAATGATGGTTTTCAATGATAGCTATAACTGGCGCCTAAGTAAACGCCATTCGCGACGAATAAAAACAAAGTATGCATGTGAATGAAATGTCAAAATGGGCGAATGTTCGTGTTCATTCGTCGGTCGTTGGTCGCTCTCATATGAATAGTTCTTAATGCGTATCTTAAACGCCAGTGTTTGCTCTTAGATTCCACATGCGATCCACTAAACTAGCTCACATTCCGAGCCATGTATAACTTGATTGCAATTTTGAAGTCAACGAGCACTCTGGGCAGGTTAGGTTAAAATAGATATAATTTTTGTATATTTTTGTATTTTCCTAAGAGACGCTTTGTTTTAGTACCAATCATTTTAAAATTAGCAGTTACTTTATGTTCCATTGCTTCATATACTACATTTATTAGAAGTGTTGAAGCGAGCTTGAAACTTTGACACTTTGCAGTGTTGTCCTATAAAAATTAGTTTTACTTTGATGTGTTATATTCTTTCGACTGGTTGTTGTTCTTTTCGATAAGTTTTATCAATTGTTTTATATTAATTCCTCAATCATATTCGTACAAAATAGGACTTACTTGAATAAACTACTATGGAAAGTAGGAGATAAGCTATGCCATTTGTAGGAAATGCTGTCGCCGAGGAGAAAAAAAAATAAGCCTCTTTTACAGGTTTCATAGTCGGAGTAACCGTAAGCTCGCCCCAACCCATTGCCACAAAGCATTTACCCTATGGATTATTTATAATAGGTGCGTTTTATTATTCACAAATTTATCTGGATCCGGATCTGGATCTTCCCTAAAATAAAGCGATACGGATCTTAGTGACAGCAGTGTTATAAGTCCGTCTCTTTTTATCCTTGGGTTTGTAAATTTTTCAATTATTTCTTGTCTTTTTTCTTTACACTATATAGCTTACACTATTTTACCATAAAAAGCCATCTACTCGCCAGTGTAATATCTGATTTTCGGATCTTTGAAATAAATCCCGATGGAAAACAGGATCCCAAATTGTTTTTGTAATACATGTTAAAACTTAATCCAGATCCGGATCCAGATAGATTTGTGAATAATAAAACGCGCTTAATATCGAAAATAAAACAATACAATAGAAGAGAAACACCATTATTGTCAAATGAATAACTACTCCTTCATAGAATACTTTCCATATAGCACGTTGGCAACTAATATGATATGTAATTTCTTATATATAAATAGCTCTTACGAGCAATACAGTAAAGGTATTCATGTAACGTCAGAAAACCTCGTGCGAATTTGTATGGAAAATCATTCCCCAACAATAAATTCGTAAACTTTCCCATACGAATTCGATGGTAAATATCGTAAAGTCGTAAAATCTTTGAAATGGTTCTATGAAACAAATAAAGCAGCTAAGGACGTTCATGAAAGGTGTTTCGGAAAGTTTTTACAATTTTACGATGTGGGAAAAGGTTTGTGATGTTGCATGAATTTCCTTATAGCCCGATTCTCCTCAACATCACTTATACCTGACAAGTCACAGGAAGATTTTGTGACATTTTTGAATTCTTCTCCACAGTCACAACTTGTGAGACACACAAAATTATAATCCTCACAAATTGCTTGAGTTTTGGCATTTCGTCATTCGAAATATAAATACTATAGGGGTATTCACGATCTAATGCAACAGGTCTAGTATCATTGTAAAAATGCAGAAGTGTAAAATCTTACAACACCACAACAACAAAATATACGGAGTGCAATTTTGCAATAGTGTCGCACGTTAGCTATACCCGAAACCTATTGCAACAGTAAAATACAACGGTGTAAAATTTCTAGTCGCATTTTTGACAGCTCAGCAAGAGCCACTAACTTTTAAAATTGAAAAGTCTTTGGAAGCCGAAAGGAATATCTTATTGTTCATTTCGGTTGAGGTTTTTGAAGCAAATTTGAAAATTGACTTCTTTCCATTCTGAGCATTTGTCGAAAGCGATGGTTGTCTAATGAAGCTAAAATATTTTGACGCCAAGCAATGGATTTAGGTAATTTGCTCATCCAACCACGACGAGATGTTAGGACGAATAGAAGGTCCTCGTTCAATTCGTTAAGGATTTCATCCACAGCATCTTTTTCTTCACTTTCTGCATTTTCTGAAAATAAAATATACATGCATCTATGTATGTAGCTTTTTTATGATTTTCGGTCTGAATTTTATTTGATACCTTCGATCCACATAATTTTATCTGCAGCATCTCCTATTAAAAATTCTGTGATATTTTCTTTTTCTGTTTTTTTTTTAGCATCTTTAACAAACTTGAAC
Organism: Chrysotoxum bicinctum; assembly: GCA_911387755.1. Taxonomy (NCBI): domain Eukaryota; kingdom Metazoa; phylum Arthropoda; class Insecta; order Diptera; family Syrphidae; genus Chrysotoxum; species Chrysotoxum bicinctum. The sequence continues at coordinate 188,576,295 of OU426988.1, forward strand.
AAACTTCAATTCTTGATTTCATTCTTCATTTTGACATTAATGCAAGAAACAGATTAACACAGCAACTTCAACAGCAACTTTAACAGCAACGAAAACTTCAACATCATGAGTCTTGTGAAATAGATTACAACGTGAACAGCGTTTTTCACAGCATATATAATCAAAATAGTTTCAAATGCGAAATGAATTTGCCGTACATAATTTGATAAAAATTAACGTAAACTGCATCAATGTAAACGACTTGCAATTTGTCGTACTAAATTAAATTATTTTTAGTAATTCTTCCATTGTCAAAACCAAAATAAATAGACAAAACAAAAAGATGGTTCTCACATTTTCATTTGAGTGTTGATAATACTGACAAATTTCACTTTAAAAGTTGGTAGCATTTGCACAGCGACAGCAAATTTAGGGTTTAGGTCTAACGTTGATGTCGATGTCGAAGTTGCTGTGTTAATGTAATCAAAGCCATTTAAAACCACTGGCTCTAAAAAGAGTGACGTGGTTGTCAAAGTTGCTGTTGAAGTTGCTGTGCTAATCTGTTTCTCGCATTACTTTAGTGTTGCAAACAGGTGAGAAAAAGTGCGTTCACGGTCTACTAAAAAATAATAAAATTTCGCATTTTTACTAGGCTCGTTGCACCAAATCGGGAATGAATACTCCTTATATTTTGTGAAAGGTTGTTTTTCCTGGCAAAGAGCACCTGCCACGTTTCTTTTTTATGAGTAAATATAGTTCTCGATCTCTGAACGTAGCCATGGATTCTTTTTTCCCGAACATCCCTGTTCAGCAACCACTTACCTTGCGATGACATGAGCTGTCAATTACCACCTAAAAAAAACATGGTTTTCTGATCCCCAACCCCACAGCCCACAATGATATAACAACAACAAAAATCAACAAATATTTGACATTTTTTCATTCCACGCCTTTGTGATTTGAGTGGAGCTCTATTTTCCCCAACGAAACGAACGACCGTACCTAACTTTTCTTGTTTTTTCGTTGGTAGAACGTACGTACAGTTCCCTTGCTCATGTTCGTCTTCGTCGTGGATTTGGATTTGCGTGATTCATCTCTTGCAATTTTGCAATTTATTGGACCTGGCCGCGATTAATCCCCACAATTTGTCAGGAAAAGAACGTGGCGTGTATGTTTTATAATATTTCTCCCAACAAACATCAATTAGAATATTAATTAATAAATAACCTTTCTCCTCGTTTCGATAGATTTTTATTGAATTTTTCTACAAGACCAAAGAATAAAACGTGAGTGCGATAAGTCAGAAAAGAAGAATCGGATTTCCATAATTGGTTTTGCTTAAAAAAAAAAAAATAGGTAAAGTGTTTTGCAATCGTGATAATGAAAAGTGCATTTTCACCAGTTCAATGGATTTTACCCGCAGTCCAATGCCAAGAGGTGAGTTTGAGTTCCCACAATAGAATAACATTGAATCTCGACTAGGGAGTGATTTGGTTTTCTTCATCTACTCGTATCTCTGGCCGGGGTTGGCCACCAGAATTATCGTGTTGGCCAATTGTTTTTTTCTGTCGGCAGCACATTTTTCCTTCCACGTTTCCTCCCCTCTATTTTTATTTTGGTCACTGACGACACGCGCCCCATATGATTATGTATGTACATACGTGCCCAACCAACGATATGCAGTTTTGCAAACTGAGCTTAAACATGTGGATTAATTTCTGTTCCAATTTGAACTGGAGCTGGGCGGCATAATATCCTACATTTTTTTTTTCGCAAAATATCACTAAAAAATCAACCGATACAAGAAGAGAAACTCCTACTCCTGTCTCGTGTGAAACAAATTGATATGACCTTGACGGGGTTTACCATGAAGGTCAATCAAGTGCGGCTTTATAAATTCTTTAGATCGGATGAACGAGAATTTTTAAAACCATTTTTTGTCGGGATAATGGTTTGCCAACATATTTATTATATAAAGTGGGTTTTCTTTTAAGGGTTACAAGAGGGATGCCAGGTTAAAGATTATCTCTGCTCTATAAAACAGGTAATCATTTGCAAAGCATAGATATTTCCACATGTATCAAAGTTATATCTGTCTATGGTGGGGTTTAAGATCAGATTGGCGGTTTTGAATATTGTTTATTGATAACAAAATTTGTGTCGCAGTTGTTAAATTTATAAAAAGAGATGGAAAGCTCAATCAAATTGAAGGAGAACAATCTACGAGTTCTCAGAAACACGAACTGGTTCTCTCCTTATGTAGCTAGTTTATAAATACTGTCATATGAAATAATTGAAACCGATAAAATCGAACTGGATATTAATTTGTAATTCTAAATTACTATAATACTAGATCAACGGTGTAGTGTTAATAATTCATAGATGGTGAAATTTATTTACATAAAGCTTTATTGATCAGATCATGTATGATATTGTAGGCGAAGTGAAGTTATCATTTATCAATCCTAAATTAAGTATTCACGTCGGTAAACGAACAGGGAACATCTCATCTCTAAAATATAATTTGATTAAAAAAGACTAACTTCGATTTAAAAAACAACGATAAAAACAGATGCATCAGTCTTCTTAACAAAAAAAAAAAAGGAGTTAAATTTAAAACGAAAACCTGGAGCCTAGTTTGAAAGGTATGCAAAGTATTTTATAGATGTCAATATACTGTGGATATCAGCTGTAAAGAAGGCCCGCTTCGGAAGGGCAAGTAAAGGGGCAGTCTATGGAATAAAATCAGATGTATAATTCAAAGCAAGCTTCGTCAAAAAAATTGAAATGGATCTAGTATATATAGCCGGTTTATTTTAACTTTAATAGATGATGGGAAGAAAACTGTCAGAACCTAAGTAGTTGTTGACAAGAAGGAAATATACAAAATTCTATTATAATTGGAGATTTCAATGTGTTGAAAGACCAATGGTTAATTAATTTAATGCAGTCCAAATAGTAATTAATTAATAGTTTATTTATATTCCTAGAACATGTTCATTGAAAAGATAAATATTAAGTGAAAATTAATATTCCAGCTTACACAAAAATTATTGTAAATCAAAAGTCGGAGCTATCTTAAAAATACTTTATAAAGTTAAAGTTGCTTACATCTAATTATCACATGCTTCTTAAAGCCGTCTACCTTTGCCATTTACAACATTGTCCTTATATTTTTTTAATTTTGTATTTCTGGCTATTAAGAGCTTTGAATCCATTTGGTATAACTAACTTCTACAATCCTAGCATTGTGTTGGAGAACGTAAAAGCTACACTCGATCGTGTCAGACCGGGAAAGTTGTAATTTTTTATTTAAGAAAAAATATAAACATTATTTACATTTGCTAATTTAACATGCCATAAATTATTTCTGAAGTTACAAAAAAATGAAATTTTAAATAAACTCACTACTCTTACTACTTACTACTACTAATAGGGATACCAACAAGGTTCAATCAAAATCAATGGAGACTTTTTTTTTTAAGATAGTTCGTCCATTGTCCATAGTATGATTGGTTAAAGCAGAGATAAACAAATATTCGATTTTATTTTCTAAAGAATTAGCTATTTACATGAAATGTAAATACGTTGATATACTCAACGAAGCAGAAAATTTTTCCTTATTTTGTGTTAGGATTCTCTGATGCTCTGTCATTTTCCCTAAGCATAAACATCTTAACCTTGGCGATTCAATTAATGGAACCCAATGCATACTCAAATTTTTAAGCCCCCTTAACTAATCCCAGAGGTCCAATTTTCGACGATTGAAGCATTAGAACTTGAACTTGAGCCATGCAACGGATAAAAAAAAATGAAAAACAACATCAATTCGCACGGTCACTGTATCCACTTCACGTCGCTTTTGCGTGAGATCTTCATTGTAACATAAGCTGTTTGGCTCGTATTGCCCTCCGTTCACATCGAAATTAAATTCGACTCAAAATAAATGTATTATTGAAATTATTGATCAAAGATCAGTAGCGCTATCTGTTGATGGTTATTTTGTTTTCTTGAAAAGTACGAACCGATCATGACGGTGGCCCACAATCTACACCAAACATTAAAGTTTTGCGAATGCATTCTCATGAACGGGCAAATCTTACAAATTTGTACTAAAAAATCAAATAAAATTGAAAGTATAAAAAAATTAAATAAGTTCTAATTACGCCTCGTAGAGAGCCTAAACTTGGTGACTAACCACACTCAACCATGCTTGTTTGTTTTTAGCAGGAATGGAGAGGAAGCACAATTTTCTGCCTATTCCGAACGGCTAATGAGCAGTGCTTTTGATGACGAGAGATACTCTGGAGGACTATGCGGGCGCTCTGAGATATTCTATATTATCTTAATTCTAATACATACCTTTCAGCCTAAAGACTATATTAATGTTAAAAATCTTATAAATTGTCTGTTTTATTTTTCAAAGAATTACAAAAAAAAAACCGGTGTGACATTATGCCAAGGGATACTACATACTTGATAGTACAGAATGCTGACATGTTAAAAGTTCTGTAGTTGTAGATAATGGGTTGCGGCAGACGATGAAGAGATACGACTTATTCGGAAGCTATGCTCTAAGGGAAAAACGTATAAAATTATTGCTATTGCAGAAAAGGTGTGCTACTTAGAGAACATGGTAACAAATGCTCTAAAGCCTAACAAATCTCAAGAAACTAGAAGAAGAAAAAGTCTGATAGTCTGGATCGGCATATAGTAAAAATGGCTAAAAAAGACCCTTTCTCGTGACTTCTTCTTAAACTAAGAAAACACTAAATTTAACTGTGACGACCAGAGCTGTCAGAAACAGGTTAATAATAGCTAACCTAAGATTTTATTCCATTAGGAAGCCGCCATTTGTCTCTTAATGTCATCATCAACTTAAGCTATTTAACGAAATAGTTGTAGATAGTTTTAAAAATACTCTGTGGAGTGACGAAACGGAAGTCCATTTATTTCGTTCGGACAGTAAGCATTACATAAGACAACCTCCTTATAATGAATTCAACGCCAAGTACACCAAAAAGACCACTAAGCACGATGGAGGAATCATAATGGTGTGCGGCTGTTATTCCTGGTATAGTGTGGGAGCAATATTTTGGATTAAGTTAACTATGAATGAGGAGAGCTATGTAGAAGATGAAACGCCGTTGCTTTGGAAGTTTCAAGAAGACAATGACCCAAAGTACACTTCGAAGAGAGAGAAAGCTTGGTTTCAAGCGAAATAAATCTCAGTCCAACTAAATCATCTGATCTTAACCCAATCGAGATGGCCTGAGGCTGAGGTCAAGAATGAGCTGGCTTTGAATGTCTGCACATTGGAATAAGTGTGAAATATTGAGCCGGGTAAAGTATTTCAGATTCGTGTATGGCGGCCAAAAATGAATCTCTGTAAACAGTTGAGCATTCCTAGAAGTACGGGTATTACGGTTGAATTGTTTGAGGTGAGGAATGTAACTACATGAAAATAACGGTAAAATAATGATATAAAATATTGCGGCGGTGCTCCAGATATTCAAATGTTTCAATTTTAGAGCTATCTTTTTTCAAATCTTTCCAAGAGACTCAAGTGGGTTTTTTAGGCACTTGCTCAGATATGTAAATTGTAATCGAGTTTCGGAAAAATAAAGGCTTACATCTAGATTAGAAGGGGTAAAAAACTTCTTGCCTAAGATGGTCTGTGAGGCACATGTCTAGAACTGAAAGCTCAGTCTCCTCGATGCAAGTGCCACCCATGGATAGTGCCATTGAGGGAGAGTTACGCTTTACCGATAATAAGCAACATTGAGTTTTCGAAGCTTTAAATTCTACAAGGTTTTTGATTTCCGATTGGACAATGCTGCCAAGAACAGAATTTAATGACAGTTTTGGTGGTTTTTAATACAAAGAAAATATTATTTTAAGAACAATATAAAACCGGTAACTCTCTCTATCAACTGTATGTATTTAAGTGTGCAATATTAAAAAAGAAACAAATGAAAGTCTAGCTATGAAAAAGCCAGTTCCGTGATTTATAAAACATGGTTCTTTTATTTGCACCACGTGTATGTTTTTTTTTAATTTATGCAGTCACACGAATTAAGATTTTCTTTTGGTTGTATGTATATGTCGAGAAAAAACAAAGTTAATTATTTCTATCTATTAAATCTCAATCGATGGAATAAATTATTATATTCATACATACATACACCCAGTACCTATATCTTAAAGTTTGAAAAAAGTTTGTAAATAATACAAATTCGTTTTATATTTCCAATTTGTTTCCAATAAACGATAAATATGGTTCGCAAAAAGCATCTGGAAGATTAAATCGAAAATATTGCTTGGCTAAACCCTACATACCTCTCAGCTTGTCTCTAGAGTAGGCAATTGACTATGCAATACAATGCAGCTCAATGCCAACTTTTGTATAAATCAATAATGTGGCATCACGTGCATGCATAACTATCGAGGTCAAATGTCTGTTTTTTTTTTTTTTTTTATTTTTAATAATCACTTTTGGGCTTTATTTACGGATTTATATTGGGAATAATGTGAAGAGTAGTTAACGTTTTAATAATCGTCAGTTAAAATGTACCATATCTGTTTTAACAAAAAAAAACATAACCGGTAATTAATAAGAAGATGAATTTCCGCCTCTTGAAACAAGACTAATACGAGTAGAAAATAAAAATTACAACACGGGATTTGGAAAACATATTTCAGAAAATGGTGTTTTCGGATTCCTCAAAGACATTCACCGGAAAGTCTATAGTGAAAAAGAATAATCGAGCTTCACCAACATTGGGCGGAAAATTGTAGTAGATTTAGTATGATGTTAAAACTATTTTAGTATGATACTGGTTTGTGGTGCAAAATTTTAAACAGAGAGTTAGTCAATCTACAGTTCAAAAATGCTGACCACTGGCAGTTTAACTCTATGGCCGAATTAGCGATGAAGTGCGTCATTTTGATACCATCATAACTCGTGTGAACCTGTGGATGGAATATTGATATAGGAAAAAATTGTGGACATTCTCATGGAGTCAGCCAGTTTGGATAGAGTTTAAAAAGAAGAAAGGATCTAGTATATTTTGATGTCTTTTATTGTATGTTTGCTTTTTCTTAATCATCCGGAATTTTGACACCATCTACACTGTGCCAAGCTAGGCAACTTGTCGACTGGTCAATTCAGTTTCAATTTTGTTTTATTGAACATACTACGAGTATTTACAATTTGGCTTACATTTGGGTTGTAGGCAGGAATGGCGTTTAGCTGCGTTGGTAGGCTGACCCAATGTCAGAGTAGAACGAGACTACTTCCTCGTTGTCCATGATTACGTTGTCATCCAGAGTTTCCATCACACTGAGATACCTCGGTTCGGGATGTCGTTGTTCTGTGGTCATCCTTCTCATAAGCTGATTCGGGTGGTCGATGATGTTCCCCATTAGTTTCTTTATTGAATGAACTAGATACTTGTCCAGTGGGATAAAATTCGCTTCTGTGTAGAGATGCTCGTTCCTGTTGTGTTTCTATCGTTGACGGTCAAAGTAGAGTCCAGTGCAGATCCTCAGTATCATCCTTTCGAATAGTTGAAGTTCCTTCATAGCTGTCTTGAAGATGGAAAACCTAACTGAGAAGGAATAGCTGATCACTGGTCGCAGGAGCTGCTTGTAGATTAATATCTTTTCAGCAATGGCTGCAAACGGCTGAAGGCCCAGATGACCTTTTTCAGAACATTTCCTGAGTGCAGGTTAAACTTTAGCAAAAATCATAGCTCTTAAACAAATAAAGATATCGTGATAATTTTTTTTTTCAACTTGAAGGAAATTTCCAAGGCTATAAATTTTGTGAATTTAAAAAAAAAATATTCACAGGGTGTTTCAGAATTTCCTGCTGAAATACGACTTTAGGAAATGGATTTAATATTTTACCTCAAAAAATTTCAATAGTTACTAACTGAAGTAAAAAAAACAGGGTGTCAACATAACAAATTATTTCAATAATATATTTCAAGTTTAACAGTGGAGAATAAATAAAAAATAAAAAACTAGATTTTTTAGAAACTTTCGTCAAAGTCCGAGGTAATTTTTAATAAACTAATCATTTCTACAGAGTATCGTGCTTTGAGGTCTTTTTCGGTTCTAATATGCCTTAGCGAGGAAATAAGAGGAGGCTGCAAGCATGTTAAAAAGGCCTACATTTTGCCGCATCCTTGAAACCTTACAGGTATTTTGGTACCTATATTTTTTCTAGTAGATTGGTAACGACTGATACTCGATTATACTTTGGCCATGAGTCAAAATTTTATGAAGAGTAGGTGTAAGTTGCTTTTCGGGATATTTTTCTTTTTTTTAATTTGTTGTTTTCATTGCATAAACTCCAAACACTTTGAAACGTCTACATTTTCTCTGCAGCTTAGAACGTTAAAGTATTACTTAAAGCCTTCTTATCACCTCCATATTGACTCCAGTTATACGAGCTGTTACATCTGGTTCTGCAAAAAATCTTCTTGATGTATTTCCATCGTTTGTGTTTCCATATCCTTGTTTTGGCTTATCCTCATCAAGTCCCATTTCCTCGCGAAATTTCCTTTGGACATCTTGCTTCATTATTCTTTCTGCCTCCTTAGTTCCAATACTTTCATCAATATTTTCTCCATCTTGTTTGAGTGTATATGCAAGTTTCAAAATGAATTCCATGCATCTTATTCTGGAATGTGATGGAGATATTCTGTTATTATTTCACCATCATATGTTACTATTTTTTGTTTATAGGCACTTTGCCCAGATGATCCATCACCGCCCCACTTCCTTTGTAACGTCAGACTTCTTGGAAGTCCAATTTGTTCGTGACTTCAATAACGAAGGCGCAAGTCCCTTGGCGACAAAAGAATAAATTGGCAACACCTGCGGAAAAGATGAAATACAGCCGTCTCGCTCATCAGTCGCTTTCTGTCAACTACTAATTAATCTTTTTATTCCTATTTTTTATCAGAATCACTCTTGGTTTGAACTTACTAATGGCTGGTTGTGGCTCTTAAAGTAAATTAATAATTAACTTACTCCTGAATAAATATTAAAGTTGTATAAAGTGCTTAGAGTATTTTTTATTATAGGGAAGATAATAAAACAATTAGTTCCAACAATAACATCGGCATTCCTCCGCGTGTGTGAAAAACTAAATTTCATACACAATTAATTGCTGTTCACTCTTGGTTTCCAAAATTCTTCTTGTTGTGTAATCCAAGGTGTCTTGAAGGCTGACTCTGGCATATGTTTCTGTTACTTCACAATTATCTGGAACTGATGCTTTTTTAGTGAGTGTTATGGTCTTATAAGATGGGAGAATATTTACGTTGTGTCTCATTAAGGAAGTCCTTAAAATTCCATACTTTTCTTTTGTTAGTCCCAGACCAATAAACACGACTAAGGCGTTTGCACTTTCATACTTGATAGGATCTCTTTGTGGAGTGCGAATGCTTTCTCTAAACCTTTTAAGGCTTAGTGGACTTGCTGCCGATACTGCCTTTGTTATATCGGCCTTACGCTTCTCATGATCCTAATTGTACTTTATAACTAAGGCTGTTGAAAGATTTTCAGTAGTGATGTCTTCAGTAGCATTGATCAATTTCTGTTTCTTGGTAAATGACGAGCACTCCGTTATAGATTTCTTTGGCCTTCCTCTAGAATTATTTGATGTACTTGGTAAATTATTCAATACATCTGTCCTTTCAAAATCAATGCAAAGAACATTTGAAAACCAACAATCATTTTTCTTTAAAAATTCTTTTTTGTTAAAATACAAGTTGAGTCTATGACCAATTACGTATTTGCTTTATAACTAATCATTTAAACCTCCCTTTTATATTTACTCGTATATACCTACTTCCATTGTGATGATAATAATGTATATGGTACCTATCATTCTTATTGCATTAAATAAAAAGGATTGCATAACAGGTACTTGATCTGTCATAAAAATGAATAAATTTTTACGAATTACGAAAACTACCTGACTTATCGTAAACAAATATTACGTAGTCATACCCAAATGAAGATACGTCCCTATCAGTTAGAGGAAAGTTAAAGTAGTCTTTATTCTAAAAGCTGGGAAACCGACACACTCGACTGCAAAAGATTACACACCGATAAGTCTCTCTTCGTTTCTCCTCAAGACGCTGGAGAGAATTATTGATCTGGATGTTAGGGACCTTCTCAAACCAAGCAACCTGTTCAACTACCAACACGCTTACGTAAAAAGTAAGTCAGTGGAGACTGCGTTGCACGAGGTCGTCTCACAAATTGAGCAAAGTCTCGAGCAAAGTCCCTGGCAGCATTCTTAGACATTGAAGGAGCGTTTAACAACGTAATAACGGAGTCCATTAAATCTGCTCTAGAAGAAGTTGGCGTTGAATCTGCTATTGTGGACTGGATTAATACCATGCTCAATGGCCGAATCATTAGCTCGCAACTTGGGGATAGTAATGTAGAGAAATCAGTTACAAGAGGCACTCCACAAGGAGGAGTAATCTCATCTCTCCTCTGGGTCCTTGTTGTTAACAAAATTTTCACAAGATTTAGCAATCAGGGCATTAAAATAGAAGCTTATGCGGACGACATAGTAATTCTGATATCGGGTAAATATGTATCTTACCACCATCAAGGATATTATGGAATCTTCACTTAAAGAACTATCTTTTTGGACAGGACAAAACGATCTCGGGGTTAACCCTTCCAAAAACGAACTAGTCCTGTTTACGAAGAAAAGGAAATTGGAGGAATTTACCCCTCAAAAGCTAACGACATACCTTTGAAACTTTTCAACGAGGGTAAATATTTTGGAGTAATTCTTGATTCCAAGTTAACATGGAAACGTAATAAAGAGGAAAGAATGAAAAGAGCACTATGCGCTCTCTACACATGCAAAAAAACCTTCGGTACACGGTGGGGCATGCGACCGCAGGTCATCCAGTGGATGTACACGGCGATAGTTCGTCCCATATTAACCTATGGGTCGATCGTGTGGCTGTAGAAAAAAGTAGCTATCTCAAAAACATGAATAAGGTACAGAGACTAGCCTGTTTAGGAATAACGGGGGCACAGGGTTCTACGCCACAAGCAGGGCTGGAAATTATTTTAAATCTTCCAGTACTGGACGAGCACATAAGCAATTCGGCTTAAAGAAATGAGCTCTTGGAAGCACAACAGTTATGGTCATGGGTCTATCCTGCAAAGGTATGACACAGTGGCCGGGCTTAATGTGACGACTGACTACTTATCACCCAGAATAGATTTCAGCAAACACTTCTCTACTACAGTACCTGAAAGGCAGGGATGGGAATCCAACTCACTAATTAGTGAACAAGGAATCTCCTTCTACACCGATGGGTCAAAAATGGAAGAAGGAACAGGAGCTGTGGTGTTCTGTGAAGCTCTCAATATTAAAGAATCATTCAAACTCCCAGATGAGTGTAGTGTCTTTCAGGCTGAGATCTACGCTATTGAAAAAGCGGCAGAATTGGTACGCACGAAAGAATTGAACTCGTTTAGCCTGTGAGACTATAAGATCCAAGACACTTACCAAGTCAATCTGTGCTGGGTTCCTGGACATAGTAATATAGAAGGGAATGAAATAGCAGATGAACTGCCAAGGAAGGGGTCAGTAACAAATAAAAACAGCAGTAGCCATTTAAATTTAGGACCAAAAATCCCGATTGGCGTGATTAAAAGGAAAATAGACCTAATAACGAAAGAGCAAATCAATAACTCCTGGTCCTCCAGGGACGACTGCGTTATCTCTAGAAGTTTATGGCCTAGAATTAATGAAAAGGAAACTCGATATATCTTATCGGAAAAAGAACATCAGAATTCTGATAGTTGTACTAACGGGTCACTGCGCCATTGGCACAATGGCCGCTAGAATGGGTGCATTTGCACCCGATTTCTGTAGGAGCTGTCAGGATGTCGAGGAGATTGAAACCATTAAACATATGCTCTGTGACTGTCTGAAGCTCCAAACAAATCGCCTCCGCTACTTTGGAAACAGGTTTGTTGGAGAACTAAACGATCTAACGCAGGTCTCAATGGCCAATATGAGAAAATTCATTGTAAGCACAGGCTGGTTCGAAAGTGAACCAGTCTACATAAGACATTAGTTAGGAGCATCTCTGCTTTTATTAATAGGGGATCACAATGGACCAATAGGGACCCCTGTACGCAACAGGCCTAACCTAGCCATACCCTAATTATAAATAATAAATTTGAGGTAGTCAAAAAATTATCGGAGCACCATAAAATATTTATTAGATGTAGTTAAGAATATATTTTTACATGTGAAAATAATGTTTTTATGAGCACTTGCATTTTTAAGGATATACTCGTAATAAAAAAAATCCATAACTGAATAAAAAAAATCTTTAATAAAAATCTCTCTAAACCGCAATTAGGCAAAAATAGTTATTTTGTTCACTCAAGGGTAAACGCATGAGCACGTTTTGTCCCAATACTTAATATCAAACAGACAACAATAATATCAATAAAGACGCGTTATCATTTGCTGCAATTAAAAAATGGAAGTATTTTTCCATAAAATAGCATGATTGACTATCGATCATCTTCGTTGAGAAATATTGTGACAGTTATATAAACTTCTTATCACACTGCAAAAATTGGAGTTCGGTGAAAGATGAATTAAAGATTAATCTTGAACTTGATGAGCTTGTAGTTGTAATTTGGTAGTTCATGTCACTTCTTGCGAAAAAGCCTTGTTCATAAGTCTTCTCCTGCTGAGTAAATTTTATTGAGATCTCAGAAACATGAACAGCTAATTTAAATAAATTTAAATAGTGAGAAAAACTCTGTCATTAATATCTCTTCTATCAAAATGAAATTAGTTTGCCTCTCTTGTGGACTGAAGCAACCCATATGACTTCCGTGAAGAAATTACTTTTTTTACTTATCTAAGGACCGCAATCAATTAGGTAGCACTTGTGTGAAATTTTTGAAGTATCTTCTTAGCGAAACTATACAATCCTATGGCACTTTCAGCCTCCTCGAAACAAACTACTTGACGAGCATTTATGTTGATTCAAAAAGCACCTACACAAACAAGTAGCAAGAGTTTCCTTTTAATTTTGTGAGCACCATCTCGGTTGTTTGTTCTGTTATAAATTTGAATGTAACGTTTTTTTTATTTAAATTGTGTGAGAATAATGAGGTTGCGGCGAATGATTTTACTACGGTATCTCATTGAATAATCTTGATAAGAGTAATCGATAATATTAAATATGTTTAAATATGCGTTGTCGTCTTAAAGAATTATTTTCAATTAAACTAAAGTTTTGTTTTGTGAAATATATAAGACATACAGTGGGGTTTAAAAGTTATTGGACTCATGGAGCGAGAGGAAGATGTCTGGCGCAATTAAGTTTAAAGTTAAACAAAATTTCAATTTCAACTTGTACCTGTTTAATTTTTGCGTCAATAGCCATTTCTGAATGAATGGATAGTCAACTAGCAAAGCTGCAATACATCAAGAAAAAGTGACTATTTGGTGTGGATTTTGGGCTTCTTTGAGAACTTATAGAGAACAAATAGAAGTCAATTTTATTAAGGCCATTGATAAAATTTTCCCAAATGTCCATCCCTGACATCAAACCCATCCTCTGGAAATGGATATCTTTTTACCTCAAAATCTATCAGCTTTTGTTTTAGATCTGCCCTTTATATCAGTACTTTAGGGTCACCTAAGGTAGCCAATTAGGTCCTCTTCTGTTCATTCTTACTAATTATTATTATGTTTAGGTTAGAATAACTGGAAAACCTGACGTCATTGAAGCAAAAAACGTTCGGAAAATTATGTTTGCTTTCTTTAAAATAGTGCTGTCAGTCTTAATTTTGGACTAGTGTACTCGTATGTAAAACTTTGTACCTAATCGATTTTAAACAACTTGATGAGATAGTGATAGGAAAATGGTATAATTGTTGTACATTATCTGTTTATAAAGGGGTTGCGAATACTTTTAAAATGCTTTAAAATAATGCAAGTGTTTATAAAATAAAATACACGACTGGGTTGCACGAACTTGCTCCTATGAAATAGACTAGGAATTTTAAAAACGAATGTTATTAGAAAAAACTGTTCATAAGGATAAAATTATCATCATTTTTTAAATTCTTTTAGTAGTAAGAGACAAAAACAGAATGCTATGCAAATATAAATTTATGCAAGAACAAAAATTATAAGTCGTTATAGTGGTTTCTTAATAAATAAGGTTTTATGTATATATAAAATTTTTAAAATATTTAAAAAAAAACTTGGTACGTCAACTTTAGGTTTTTATTATTGTACGAATGAAGATTAAATTTCCAAAAAAAATATTGACCTATTTATGCGATATCGAATTTTCCAAAAAAAAAAAAAATGATTTTTTTTTCAAAAATTCAAAAAATATTTATTTTTTTCAGTTTTGAAATGCAATGTTTCTTAAAGTTTTTAGAAGCATCTCTATAAATAATTTCATTAAAATCCGTTATGTCAATAATGAGAAATTCAAAATTTTAAAAAATCGTTCTATGGTAGGAACAGTCAGTAATATCTTGTTTTCAAAATTTTTTGTATTAGGTAAATTATAGATCTTAAAAATTAATCGAAAGACTTAAAATTTAAGCAAAATTCTCGGAACCGTTTTCGACAAAAATACGATTTTCGAAAACTATTTTTAACATTTGTATGGAGGGTACCGTTATTTTTAGGTATATTCTAGTAGATTATTTAAAAAAAAAAACTTTTATTTATCAAGTTTTAAAAAAATCGAGCATGTGGTTTTCGAAATATGTATTGAGTTTTCAAAAAAAAAATTCAAAATTTTTTTAAAAATCCAAAAAATTTTTTTTTGAAAATTCGAATACACAATAATATTGAAACTGCTGGGGAGCCTTAACGTAAAAAAAACGTAAAAAAAATGATCAAATGTACCGTTTTTGAGAAAATCAAAAAAAAATGATTCCAAGGTGGGTAACAAAAATAATAATTTTTTGGAATTTTTTTTCACTCATTACCTAGGTTTAACTAAATGAAATTTTATGAATTTTTCTTAAAAAAATCTGTGCGACAGTTTTTGAGAAAAAAAATATATGTAAAATTTCGAAAAAAAAATCGTATGGCAGGTACCGTTATTTTTGGTCTTAAAAAATCAAATCAAAAAACATCCGGGGGGAAAAAAATTAAACCGATAACTACCAAGTTTAAAGAAAATCGGCCGAGCCGTTTAGATGTACCTAGTCGAACAGACAGACAGACATAATTGCGAGACCCACTTTTTTGCCTTCGCTATTATAGTAATGTCAACTTTGATCAATATCTCGAGTTCGATTTTTTTTACGAATGCATAACTTGCCTTACAGTACCTATAAGTCGCAAGTATAAAGCAAGAATTTAGTAGAATATAACGATAATCAGAAGTGGGAAAAATAGATTTTGAACAAACTTACCGAAATTTGAAACTTTACAGTTTATTTCTTACTATTTTTTTAAAACTTTAAACATTTAGAATGTTCAATCTGCTTGCCCTCTAATGGAAAGACTTTAAGTACTTACGTAATAAACAACACTTTAACTGTGAACGCACCCATAACCAATGACTAAACTGTCAAAGTCAACAAATTCAGTAAAAACAACATTTTCATCATGGTTCATGTTCACGAAAGAAGAACTTTTACAAAAAATTAAAACAATTCTGGGTTTTGGTGGCAACTTTAAGAACCTATTTCATCGCAAAATTATTTTCAGCAACTAACAGAATATGCGTTATTGGTCAGGTGAAAACCAGAAACACCACTTCATACACAAAAAATATCTGTATGGTGTGGTTTGTATGCCAGTAGTATCATTGGGCGTTGTTTTTTTTTTCGTTGATGAAACTGACCGTCACGTTACAGCAAATAGAGTTCGCTACAGAGACATGTTGCAACGGTATTTCTTTGTTCAATTGCATGAAATAGACTTAAGTGATATGTGGCTTCAACACAAATCAAACAGAGCTACAAGCCACACAGCGGGTGTAACAATCGACTAATCGAAAACTAAATTCGAGAGAATGGTTCTATCGATTGGCCGCCTAGTAGTGCATTCTGTCACTTAAATTTTCCAAGAAATAGTTGATGTTTTTGGGCTGTAGCTCACGGATTGCTTGATATTGGCCTCAAATGCTTGAATCGTTTCCGGATTGTTTGCAAACTTCGGTCCTTCACGGTTGCCCACAAAAAAAAAGTCGAAAGGGGTCAAATCGCAGCTCCGAGGCGGCCAATTGACATCGCCAAGACAGCTGATAACACGATTTGGAAATTTTGTGCGCAAAATATCGATTATGGTGACATGGGCTGTGTTGCATGGAGCGCCATTCTGCATGAACCAGAGGTCGTCCAAATCCATGTCTTCAATTTCGGTAAAAAAAATGTCCGTTAACATGGCTTTCTAAGGCCCTTACTGCGGAGCGATAACGACGCGGATGGTAGTGTGCCGTCAATTGCTGAGTCAATTCGACCTTGTAAGCGAATAATCCGAGATCTTTGTAGAGTTCTCTTCAGACTAGTGCGTGAAAATTTGAGCTGCTGATATCGATGGCTAGTTGATGTTCGTGAATTGAGTCTTACACTCGGCTAAAGCAGCCACATTTTCGTCTGGACCACCGTTTATGACCGGGACCATGAGTGTTCTCTTGCGTAAAGCTGGCACGGTGGGTGCTTCATTTCGGTCAAAACTTCTTTTCCAAAAACGCACTGTTTGGACTACACAGCACTCACTTTGGAAATAGGTTTTCAATTCAACATTTTTCAAGCGTACTCATTTCATTCCGCGGAAGTATGATACTGACTTTCTGTCAAGGTTTCGAGCGGGATAAAGTTGTCAGTGTCAAAATAACCTGTGACTCATCAGTTGGTTTGATCAATACTCAGTTTTTGTTAAATCAGTGTTTAACGTACTCGTAACAACATGCGGGTTTTAACAAAAATGCATTGTCGACTGCCTATACTCGTATCTAACTATAGATTAAAATTCTAAATCATGCAACACAGCCATGTTGAAGCAACCGTTGCTTTCTGTGTAGCTGTGTTGCCATTGATTTTATGTTGATGCAACCGTTGCCAGAAATATCAAAAACTTTTGATATTTTCGGTCGGTTGCTCCAACAGCACTGTGGTTTCGGCAACAGTTGCTACGTGTGTAGTGAACAAACGAAACACGTTGCTGCAACACGTTGCTGAAACGGTTGCCTCGTCTGTATCTAGCATTAAGCTGAAAAGCATTTTTTACATGCAGATCAGATAATTTATATAATTATCTCTTTCACTCGCCCTAATGTTAAGAGCTTTCTAATTGGTTTAAAAAAAAACATCTTAGCACTGAGCTGTCAAATCACGTCTTTCATTTTTATTTGTTTTTAAAATTTTACCCTTTATTTCTCCATAATGTCTGCCTGCGAGCTGAACATAACCTAAGTGGAGCAACACGCGAACATGTGAATCAGGTCAGCCAATAAGGTATTATTGTCCAAGAAAAGGTTTTGGCACATCAGCTTACAACATTGAAAATATTCTCTGAAAATTTGTTAACCCTTTAACTTTAACTGCAAAATCTTTAAGCATTTTTAAATATACCTATTTAAAATTGCGAAAAAAAAGTCTCAAAATAAATTTCCAAATTGGATTCCCAGTCATCTCCTTACCCATATAAATTCATGTTTCAAAAAGTAAAGGTAATTTGAACTAAATTTGAACGAAATTCGATCATGTGCAATGTTTACGAACACACCCAAGTGAAAACCATTCTTTGCGTTCATGAACCTATCCTAGAGTGTTTCAACTGTCAACGTATTTCAAAATTTTCAGATACATTGAGTTGTTATTGGATTAGCTGTTTTTTACAAAAGACTACAACAAAAGGTATTCAAAGGTATTCAGATAGCAAATTTGAGACGAAAACACTTTCATGTAATTTGCGAAATTACTTTTTTTGAAGGGTGTGTTCGCAGAGAAAGTCGTTTATAGCGAATAGTGAATTATTTGAAGATTTTATATTAAAAAGTTCATATGAAAGTAGCAGTTCTTTGGCATTATTAGCAATATTGTAGTGCAAAGCTTAAAAAGCAATATGAATACTGCAATTGCAGTACTTCGACAACCCTGGTTATATGGTAATATACGTATGCAACTCAGTAAGGCACATGACACATTAATCGATGCAACCATGATTCGGGTTTATTAGCCGTAGATTAACCTAGATAAAGGTTGTCATATTTTGGTTTTAATTCGTTTCTAAAATTAAATGAGGAACAATACTGCCAAATATCAGTTGAACCTTCCCTTATCACTCCTGGCATTTGAATCACGCTCTCGGCTTGTGATAACTTTAGAAGATTTTTGTTTTTGTTCGTGATTGTAAATATTGAAAGTAAATATACTTGCTACACTATCATTGGAACCATATTTTCGCCTTATCATCATTCATTGCCTCTGAACTTGAAGCAATCTTACTCGAGGAAGAAATGAATGTTCGGTTGGCATAAGCATGACATGGTTGCATGTTGGAGTCTATTTTAAATATTCCATGTTGTAGTTGTGGAATTCAAAGTATATTTTTTTTTAATTAAAATTTGCCACGTGCACAATGAAATTCACGGTTATTTGTCACTACAGTGATATTAATGGAAAAAAACAAAAGAAAAACCATGGAAACTTTTTCATTTCCATAAGGAAAAGTTAATTCGGTATAAATTAAATCAATTGGAAAAGTTTTCTTGAATTTAATATTGTTGCCTGTAATGTCGTTAGGTACCATGTTTTAATGATGATGGAAACAAATATACTCAAATCTAAAATGGAGTTTATTAGAATTATTTGTACAATAATAAAATATGTTCATCCGCATTCCGATGGTAGAATGGGTTTCACGTGTTTACTGGTGCCTTAAACCATCTGACACGTGTTTGTGACTGCTAAACATTTTATAAAAGTAATGAAGATATACAATTTATTTCTGTTTAAGTGGAGTGATTGAATAAAATTCAATTAAAAGCTCAAGTGACCTCAACTCCAATGTGCGTTTCGCCCACAGTCTATTACAGCTGTAATTTTTATAAGAGTCGGTTAACATCGACCAAAATTTGCGTCTTAGAAGGGTACGGCAGCATCTAACTGATGAACCCACTGTCGTACCTGGGCGAAACGCACCTTGGAGTTGAGGTCACTTGAGCTTTTAATTGAATTCATTTTATAAAAGTATATTTTGTATATTACTGTATCAAAACTGAACTGATGCTATTTAAAACCAAAATTAAGATACTCCCTTTCGGTCTACCCCGACTCAACGGTCAAAAACTCTTGCTTTCTTCCAGTGCAAAATATCTAGGTGTTATTCCAGACCCTAAGTTGAATTGGAAACTGAATATTGAAGACAGGGTTAAGAAGGCATGCATAGCTTTCTACGCCTGTAGTAAAATCTTTGGTAAAAAGTGGGGTCTTCAATCAAAGATGATTTTGTCGACCTGCGCTTACCAAAGCTTATAACATCGATTAACTGAAGAAGGTACAAAGAACTGCTAGCACTGCTAGAAGGTACAAAGAACTGCTAGCGTTGGGGCTCCAGATCTTGCCCAACTGATGCCTTAAGCGTTTTTTGTACCTTTTACCACTTGATTTGCAAATTAAGGATCTAGTATTTTGTAGTACATTAAAACTAAAGTAATCGAACTCTTGAATTGCCAAGCCTTATATCCACAGTATTATTATGGAAATGTTTTCGACCCCCACTGACTACTGCACCTCAAAATGAGCATCAGTAAAGATTTTAATGTTATGTTCCCACCAAAAACCGATGACGTCTTGACGAAAAACTTTCACACAAGATGGAGTTCGGTGTCGGCTCAGGAATCTTCTGTGAAACTTTGACTATAGGTATCTAAGTAGTTAAGGCTACCCGAATTCGCTAGTTTTTTTCAAGCTGAATAACTGGCTATCAGAGAAGCGTGCAAGGTACTCAAATAACATCAAAACCAGAACCGGAATCCGGCTATTATCACAGACTGTCAGGCGGCTGTTAAAGCCACTAATTCTAGTACATCATCTTCCAAATTGGACCACCCATGCTAGAAGGAACTTGCTAGTCTCAATATTAACCTCAGTGTCATTCTTATTTGGGTTCCGGGTCGCGTATTGCCAAACTGTATATCAGTACAGAGCTCCGACGCTCTATAATAGACTACAGAATGCTCATTCAAATTAAGAGCATACTATATACTGTGTCAGATCAAAAGCAGATTTTTCTTTGTTGGTATACATTTTGCTCAGGAAACTAAGAGCAAAGTACCTGTGATTACAGAGCCATCGTTCACGTTGGTATAGTTATTGTGTGTGGTGAGTTCTGGGTTGGTATACATTTTGCTCAGGAAACTAAGAGCAAAGTACCTGTGATTACAGAGCCATCGTTCACGTTGGTGTGATTATTGTGTGTAGTGTGTGGTGCCGTGACATAAGACCAAGTGACAAAATGCCAAATTTGTTTGTGACTTAAGGCCAAACATAAAATGTTTTGTCTTGAGCAACAGTACCTTGGGTGGCCCGCTTCGCGGGTTTTCAGGATTTTAACTCCCTTTTCGGGGCTCACACCCGCTCACGCAACTCCGTTGCTCCGCTTAGGGTATGTTCAGTCGCCAGGCACGCGCCTGTAGCAACAGTTTTCCTGAGCAGCAGTACATAACTGTTAGTTGTTTACTCCAATTAATGTAAAATACAAAACTGTTGCTACAGGCGCCTGCCTGGCGACTGAACATACCCTAAGCGGAGCAACGGAGTTGCGTGAGTGGGTGTGAGCCCCGAAAAGGAAGTTAAAATCCTGAAAACCCGCGAAGCGGGGCACCCAAGGTACTGTTGCTCAAGACAAAACATTTTATGTTTGGCCTTTTGTCACTTGGCCTTATGTCACGGCACCACACACCACACATAATAACCACACCAACGTGAACGATGGCTCTGTAATCACAGGTACTTTGCTCTTAGTTTCCTGAGCAAAATGTATACCAACCCAGAACTCACCACACACAATAACTATACCAACGTGAACGATGGCTCTGTAATCACAGGTACTTTGCTCTTAGTTTCCTGAGCAAAATGTATACCAACCCAGAACTCACCACACACAATAACTATACCAACGTGAACGATGGCTCTGTAATCGCAGGTACATTGCTCGATCTGAACTAGCATGTAGTTTGCTTCAGCTTTTTTAATATTTTACAAGCAAACTGCATGTGACCCCAGAGCGCTCTGTGGTAGCATACAGTTTGCTCTACAATACTTTCAAATTCGGTGAGCAGAAAATGGCTGAGCACAGACTATGGAGATCTGTGCTGATATACAGTTTGGCAATACGCTTCCGGGTCATAGTGCCATTGACGGACCAGCTGGCCAGGATCAGCGGAAAGAGTCAACATTTTGCTCGGAGTTATGAAGGACAATTTGCTCTCAAGTTTTCTTAGCGAATCAAACCGTAGGTGAAGCAGTTTAACTAAGTGCATTATTTCTTGACGATTTGGCCCACCTATAATAAATTCCGAACATAGACCCCAGCAAAACATAGCCAGGATCCTAGCTATCTGTAGCGGACTTTGGCCAATAGGAGAGCATGCAGCGAAGCTAGACATTCCTCAAAACATAGCTGTGGGAAGCAGCGGGAAAAGGAAACAGTCCCCAATTACCTTTGCAAATGCCCTGATCTGGCCAAATTTAGAGTACAATCATTAGGATCTTCGAAAATAAAAATCAAATTGATCTCTTTTCTCAATAAGACGAAATGGCTCTAGGACGAATTTCTGTTACTTCCGTGTCATGTCCTCCTTTTGACTACTTAGATGCTGAGCTAGCGGACTGAGGGCTTTGGCGGAAGTTTATAGTTTATAGTGCAGCCGGATGAGCACTCAATCGGACTGGTTACTGCTTCAGCATCAGTCAACAAGCTTTCTAGATTAACACAGTGTAGATGGGGTCGGATGAGTGTTTTGGTCCGGCTGAGCGAGTGATCCAACTTCCGATAGTGCAAAAGCAAACACACAATAAAAGACATGAAAAACTATTATAACTTTTCATATTTTCGAACTTATACAAACTGTATGACTCCGCGAGTCCACAATTTTCCATATCAATCTAATCCATAGGTTCATACGAGTTATGGTTTCAAAATATCGAACTTCATCGCTAATTGGGCCACAGGGCTAGACTGCAGGAGTTGCTTTTTCTATCTTCTTACCTAAAGATTCGAAAAAAGTTATTCAGATTGTCCCATGTTGGCTTTCTGTTGTTTTTTAACTATCCATCCAGTTAAAGAGAAACATCCTACCAGGACCGTTTGACAATACGAGATAATAACTGATATTCGAAGTACCGATCTGCACCTCACTGTGATCGGTTTAATTGAAGGACAGACTTAAAAATTTCCCTAAAAAAAAAAAATCCCAAACCAGAAATGAACATAATTTATTGACTGATTTTTTTTTGTTGGTATTTCAGTATTTGGTAGAGTTTGGCATCTCTGAAAAATGCATGCATTTGGTATTGATGAATCTCTTCTTGGTTGGATTTGAAGCTACCTTTCGATTCGTTCAATATAAGTTGTGTTGGACGGTTTTTGGTCTCAAATTCATAAAACAAATGCTGATGTACCACAGGGTTCCGTTTTGTCTCCGACTCTCTTTCTGATATTCATCAATGATCTTTTATCTCAAACTTCTAATGCATTGAATTGTTTTGCTGAAGGCATGATATTTGTTTCCACATTCACGTCCTTGTCCTTTGGATGTGGGTTTAAAAGGACAGCGTATAAAATAAGGTATCCATGAGCGGCACTTAAATTGAGGAAACAGAACAGTGGCCAGTTATCACTATGTGCATCACTGACCACCTTGTGTGAAATGACCACATATTTGACGTCGCCAAAAACGCATGTTTCCTTCGACGTTGCAAGAAATGTTTCTGATCTGGCTGTTATCTATAAGGCATATATTCTTACAATTTTTAAATTTGGGAAAGTGCTCCAATAACCCACTTGAGTCTCTTGGCTAGAATCCAAATATGTAAGAGCTTTGAAAATGATAAGTGATAGAAGTAAAAGATTGGCCAAATAAAAGTTTCTTTTTAAAAATGCAATAAAATGAACAAAATTAAATCTATCCCATGTATTATGGCTTTATTAGTAAGAACTAACATTCCCATTAATTATGGAACACAACACCGTTCAAATGGTTGTCTCGGCTGGCTTCGCAGTAGCGCATTATGTCACTCCAATTTTCAAAGACCTTGTTGATGGTGATATTAGCCTTAAGTACTTGAATCTTTTACGGATTGTTGGCATAACTTTGGTCCTTCATGGTTCCCCACAAAAAAAGTACAAAGGGTGAAATCGTAGCTCCGAGGCGGGCAATTGACATCGCCAATACCGCTGATAACACAATTTGGGAATTCGGTGCGCAAAAGATCAATTGAGTCATGAGCTGTGTGGCATGGCGCACCATCATGCATGAACCAGATGTCGTCCATATCTTCAATTTCACTAAAAAAAATACGGTTAGCATGGCTCTGTAACAACGACTGTTGACCGAAACGTCGTTCACAGCCTCATTTTCGAAGAAAAAAAGGTCTAATGATGCCACTACTCCACAATCCGCACCAAATTGTCACTCTCTAAGAATGCATTGGCTTCTGGACAATAACGGGGAACCCCCCCGAGTCCCAGTTGCGGGAATTTTGTTTGTTAACGCAGCCGCCGAAATGAAAATGCGCCTCGTGAGAAAACATGATTTTTCGCCCAAAATCGTTGTATAATTCAAGCTGGGGTGCCAGCACGTAACTTAATACAAACGAGTCTAGTCGATGTAATCGAGTATAGGGAGTTCCTTATTTGATTCAATCGAATCGAAAACAATCGGCTGATCATAAGAAAGAACTGCCTGTTCTCGATTGTATCGACCTAACTCGATCGTATCAAGTTACGTGCTAGGGCCCCTGCTCTAAGGCCAAGACTGAGAAGCGATAACGAAGCGGATGGTGGAGCGCCTTAAATTTCTCCGTCAATTGGACCTACGAAGCAAATAAGCCGAGATATTTGTGCAGAATTCTCCCCCAGGCTAGTGGTGAAATGTTGAGCTGTTGAGATTGATGACGAGTTGATGTTCGTGAACTGGGGTGGAATCGCCTAAGGTGATAGTTGATTATCAATTTGTTGATTGTCGTTTTGACCATGGCTCAAACGACAATCAACGAATTGATAGTCAGCTATCACCCTACGCGATTCCACTCCTGAGTCTTACACTCTCGGCTACAGCAGCCGCAGTCTTGTCTTTGCGCACCGTACGACAACAAGGACTATGAGTGTTTTGTGTTTTCCACTAGCATACCAGTCTCATGAACTTTTTGCACAAACTTTCGTACAGCAGGTGCGGTAGGTGCTTCATTTCAATATTTCCCAAAGTTGTTCAAGCGTAAAGTGACTCATTTCGTTCCGTTGAGCTATGATACTGACTTTCTGTCAAGATTTCGAGTGGGAAACAGCTGTCAGTGTTAAAATAATCTATAATTTAAAAAGAAGCCACTAGATGGCCCACTCTTTATAACAGAAACATTTGAATCTCTCGAGCACCGTCGTAATGTTTCTTGGAATTCATTATTTTACTGTTATTTTTATAAACGGTGTTCTAGTGAAATAGCCAATTGCATTCCTCGCTTTAAAACAAATTCAGCGTAATACCCGCACTTCAGCAAATGACTATCAGACATAAATGTTAAAAAATGAGCAAAGTTCTTCTATAGAAAAACCTTTGTGTAACAAGTCAGCCGTGAAAAGTACTGAGATTTAAAAGTCCGTCAATAATATCGACACTTCGAATGAAAAATCTTAGATTTTCTATTTTTCGCTTTGAATGTACATTAAGCTCTACCACTCTACCAAATTTCATCATTCTGCGGCAATCGAAAGTGCTCCATATAAATTAAACATTTTCTCAGAAAGTGGGCGGATACCACGCCCCTTGAATGGAAAACCTCAATTTTTATTTTTGGTCTTTTATATGCAATTTGAGCCCCACCGTTCTAAGAAATTTCATTGTTCTACTGCAATCGGAAGTGTGCCATATATAATTTATATCAGTTCTGAGTAAGTGGCCGGATACCACGCCCCTGAATGGAAAACCTCAATTTTTATTTTTGGTCCTTTATATGCAATTTGAGCCCTACCGTTTAACCAAATTTCATCGTTTTACAGCAGTCGGAAGTGCTCCATTCAACCAACACCAATTCGGAGAAAGTAGGCGGATACTACGCCCCCTGAATGGAAAACCTCAAATTTTCGATTTTTTCCTCTGTTTGCATGACAAGACCTACCGTTGTGCTAAATTAAAAGATTCTACGATGTCGGGAAGTGCTCCATAATTTTGATGATTTGTCAGTCGGTCAGTCAGTGAGTCAGTCAGTTTGTGATTTTTGAGGCTTTTTTTCTCAGGAACCGCTTATGCTAGAAAATTGAAATTTGATGAGGCGCCTGTGCCTGAATAGCTTAGCAAATATTCCGAATTTTAAGTTTCTGACTTCATTGGTACTGAAGATAGGGAGGGGTCAAAAATCGCCTGAGTTTGTTCCTGTTAAAAGGGTGTAGTGCCAGAACTTGGCTGGGCACTACCGTGCCCTTTGATCAGTTTACCCTTCAGCCCAACTTCAGCCGTACTGTTAAATTCAGCGATTTCTTCTTAAGCCGTACTACACGAATGTGTAATGTTTTAACCGGTTAAAGAACATCGAAATCTTCTTTTAAATACTCGCCAACTATCCTAAAACGCTTACATTGTGCTCAAATATTTTAAGGGTACTCGTAATCCCTTTGGTACGCGAAAAATTATTAAATAAATTATAAAAATATTTCCGATTTGGTTATGAAACACTGAATTTTTTTTTGGAATTGTTTTCAATTTGAAATCGTAATTGGCATTTTTATAATTTTGGGGCCGTTGGGTTTGAATATGTAATCGAAAGAGCGTTTGTTTTCTGTTAAACTAAAATTCATTTCCTACATTGAATAAATCCTTATAAAAAATAACTTGATCAGATATGCACTTTCGCTTTCACAATAAAAAAATGATGTTATTTTTAAATAGTTCATTTGCTTAGAATACATTATTCCTGGCACAATGAACTCGGAATGAATGAACTTGACAAACGTCACCCAAGGATAAAACTCAAAGCCAATTATGAATAAGGTCTTTTGATAATAATTTATGCAGCTTCCACAAATGAGGCACACACAAACGCCTTCTGTTATTTTCGCTGTGATCATCCATCCCTTCTTCCAAAAATAACCACTTGAAATATAAAATAATTCAAATATAAAATAACCACCTGATAGACACCATTAACACCTTATTATGATTAGCTATAAAATAAAAATCATTCAACACAACAAAATAAGCCTCATCGTTCCTATTCCCAAACCAAAGAAGCTTTAGCTTATATGCTACAATGTCCATAGAATCAGATCATGTACCTACACAAAGTTGCTTTTGCAAGTTCACACTATATTCACATGCGTGTCACACTTTAGTTTTTTTTTTAATTTTTAATCAAAATACCCTCTCTCCCACATACACACAAAACGACTAGTCATTGCATTTTAAAATTAAAACAAATGAAACAAATCACAGAGAATTAAATGAAAAATCTGAAATAAGTTTCTTATCAGTATCTGCTGGTTCTAAGAGAAGCAGAAAGACAGATACACTGCACTTGAATCGAGAGATAGCACTGTAATGTAATAAATCCCCTAGTCACTCGCGTTTCGTTCAATCTAACGGTAGGCTGTGTGTAACAAGTGTGATTGAGATTTTCAAGCTTTAAATTCAATCGTCGCGTCGCGTCGTCGACTGGATCATTTTGGATGAGTAATTTTCTAAAAAGCTTTATTTTTTTTTTAAACAAAAAATAAATATTACTCTTTTTTTCTAAAACAAGAGAAAATCATCCCAATAACAAAATTGTGATCTCTGCTGGATTTAAGAATTTAAACTTATAAGTTTGCGACCGTATCAGTAGGGATCTAATTATTCGCGGACAAACATCTATTAGTTTCCGTTAGCAGCCTACATACCTATTTACCTCGAAATATTTTGCAAGGTCTACCTACGTGCGCGGATATTTTTAGATCTTCTCGTGATAAAAAAAGAGATACAAATTGCATTTATTTGTTTAGCGAAAGCAGAAAAAAAAATTCCTACTCCCTGTGTCTTATTAAAGTGTCAAGGATCCGGGTGTTTTGTTCACTTAATGTACATTTAAAACTCAAGCAGAAAGATCATCCTATTTCTTTAAATCATGCCGGAAAAGGATGCGAAAGAGGTAAGTGTGATGCGCTCACTTCACTTATTACAGCACTTCCTCTTCTTTCTACCCAATTGAACAGTAGTGTGTGTGTGTGTGTGTTGGTTGGAAAGATGATGCTTCTCCACGGGGAGGATTGATGGTGGTGAAAAATAAATATAATTCGCACATAGCTATATTTTTTTCCGTTTAAAGCTCGTGGTGTGTTTTTTCATCAGTCAAAAGCTCCCCTACACTCTTAATGGTTGACTTTGAAAATGTCACCGGAACACGAAAATGTAAACATACTCGTACATACCGAGTCTCAGTGTAGTCTCCATAGAGATACTTTCTTAGATACATATTTATGTACATACATCTGCTCGCATATCCATTTGATATAAATGTGTAGAAAAAAAGTGTCTCCTGTCAGCATATTTTTTCTCACTATTTGTCTTGTAAGGAATCCTTACTAAAGACGTGGATTCCATTAAGTGTACTCGTATGATGCAATAATGTGTGTGTGTTTTCAGCAGGAGCTCTGATGAAATGAATGATATTCATGTCCTTTTGTTTTGTTTGTTTATGTAGGTATTTGCTTAGAAGAAAAGAATTTGCAAAGGTTCTTAGAGGTCAAACGATAGAAAATAATTATTCCTGCAGTTATTATCCATTTATTAAAATGTGATGAGGTATTTATTTTTTTTTCTTCCAGTAGGTACATTATAACTTAGGTTATATAATAATGATTAGGTATACCTATGTGAATCTAGTTATAATTTATAACACTCTGTGACGTTTTATTTATCATTATGAATGTTGTTGGTGGGAAGTAATATTAGTAACAAGTAATTAATGATAAATGCTTAATAAAACGTACAAGGTACTACCTACCTATGGGTGAAGAAATTAATTATTGTAGAATTTTTTGTATATTTTCAAACAATCTGGATTCTTTTTTTGAGTTTTTTTCTTTTAATTACAAGTAGGTATATAGATACAGTGGATAAAAAAAGTATTGGCAATAGTAGTTTTTTTTTCAATTTTATTGGAATTTATCAACTTTTTATAAAATGAATTAAATAACTTGGAAACTATTACATAGCAGTAGACTTAATGAAGGCATTTAAATTCATTTTAATTACAATATTAATGCAAAATAAAATAAAAATCAAAGCTCAAAAAAGTATTAGCAAAAAAAAAAAAGATTTATTAAGAGTAATAAAAATAAAATTTTAGTAGGTAGGTAGGTAGAGATGGTAGTCGCCAGCCCTGGGCCCGCGACTCAATTAGCGCTGGAGTGCGCCGTTTTGATACCATTAACTCGTGTCAACCTAATAACGATTTATATACTTTAGCGGAGCATTGCTAAAGCCATTTTGTCGCATTCAGAAAGATAATCAGATCTTTGATTTTCTTCTCCGAAAGTTCGCTGGGGTCATCGAGGAAGGCTTTCCCAAAGGAAGTCATCCTGTAATTTGCTAAGGCGGGGCAATCGCAAAGAAAATGAACCACAGTTTCTTTTTCTTGTGGATCACCACAACTACGGCAGTGTGGGTTGTAGGGGATGCCTAGCTTTCTTGCATGTTCACCTATGGGCCAGTGCCCGGTGCATATTGCTGTGATCCTGGCTATGTCGCGCCTGAGTCTGCATATTAGATCGTTGGAACGTGAGTTGTTGTAAGTAGGCCATATCTTTCTTGATATGACACAGTTTGCGAGACTGCTTCACCTACGGTTGGATTCATTAAGAAAAATCGAGAAGATTTTTCTCTTCATTGCACCAAGAGGAATATTTACGTTTTCCGCTAGTGAGCTATGTAAGGCCGAGCCTTGCCGAGCTAAAGCGTCAGCCTGTTCATTACCCTCTATGTCACTGTGACCTGGAACCCAAATGAGAGTGACCTGGAGGTCAATGTTCAGACTCGCCAGTTCGTCCCGACATTGCTGGACAAGTACTGAGGTAGATGTAGATGATTTAATGGCCTTAATGGCCGCCTGGCTATCTGAGCAGATAGCTATATTTCTGAATTGGTTTTGGTTAGATTGGAGCAACTTGCATGCCTCCTTGATTGCTAGTATTTCAGCTTGAAATACACTCGTAAAGTCTGGTAGTCTGAGGGACTTGGAGATGTTAAAGGACTCGGAAAAAATTCCGGAACCAACACCGCACTCCATCTTAGATCCATCAGTGAAGATTATCGAATCGAAATCCTTTGTGACAACGTCATTTTTCCAATCCTCTCTGGTGGGAAAAATGGCTTTTAAATCCCCGCTTGGGCCAAGAGGAGGTACGCAGAAGTCGGTGTTCGATAAGAGAATATCCGGAGGAATAAATTTTGTTATGTTTCCATGACCTAGAGTTTGGAGAACCAACAGTTAGATTCTTTAAGTCTTACAGCACTGTATGCCGCTAGGTATTTTATATGAAGGTCGAGTGGTAAAAGGTTCAGGATAACGCTCAGGGCATCTGTTGGGCATGATCTGAGAGCCCCTGTAGTGCCGACGCTAGCCGTTCTTTGAACCATTTTAAGTTTTCCGACGTTATATTGCTTGCTAAGTGCAGGCCACCAAACAATCGATCCGTAAGACAAAATTGGCCGTACCACTGCAGTGTACGTCCACAAAATCATCTTCGACTGAAGGCCTCACTTCTTACCAAAGGTCTTTCTGCAGGCATAGAAAGCTATACAGGCTTTCTTAACCCGTTCTTCAATATTTACCTTCCAATTCAATTTGGGGTCGAGAATAACTCCAAGGTATTTAGCTTTGGAAGATAAGGAAAGAGTTTGACCGTTAAGTCGAGGTAGGGTGAATGTAGGTATTTTAGTCCTGGTAGTAAAGAGCATCAGTTCCGTCTTACTCTGATTAACTCCTAGTCCACTACTAGTGGCCCAGTTGCTAACTCTTTTCAGAGCCAATTCAGTGATTTCACTAATCACAGTGGTAAACTTACCTGATACCAATAAAACCAGATCGTCAACATACGCTGCAGTTTTCACACCACTACCTCTGAGTTTGACGAGAATTTTGTCCATGACTAAGAGCCATAGAAGAGGGGAGAGAACACCACCCTGGAAGTTCCCCTACTAATATGCTTAGTAGAAATTGTGTTTCCTAACGTTGCTTGGATCCTTCTGTCACTGAGCATAGATACAATCCATTTAGATATGAAACTTTCTACACCAAAGTGAGCAAGTGATTCGCGAATGGATTCAGTTAGGACGTTATTAAAAGCACCCTCCACGTCTAGAAAGGTTGCTAGGGTATATTCTTTGTAGTGAATCGTCTTCTCTATTGTACGCACTACTTCATGCAGGGCAGTCTCCGTAGACTTGCCTTTTAGGTATGCATGTTGCGATTCATCAAGAGGACGACCCTCTAGTAAAACTCTGATGTGAGTATCAAGGATGCGCTCTAGTGTCTTTAGTACAAAAGATGTCAGACTAATTGGCCTAAAGTCCTTCGCGGACTCATGACCACGTTTGCCGACCTTCGGAATAAAGACCACATAAAATTTTAGAACTTTGTATGTAATCCTTTGGCATCAACAATTGCTTGCAATCTTCTGTCCATTGAATTAACCAAAGTTTTTGTGGTTTCACGCGATATTTTCTTCTACTCTTCCGTTATAACCTTTTTAAGCTCAGATTTTGTTGAAATCTTATGTCTTCTCACAGCTTGTCCCAAATGGTTCCACAAATTCTCTATGGGATTAACATCAGGTGATTGTGGAGTAGTTTTAAGTTGCTTGGGAGCATTATAGAGCAACTACTCGCGCGGTTGTCTTGTTGAAAGACAAACGGATTACGAAGACCGAGTTTTTCAGCACTGTCTCTATCATATGACCTTCAATAAAGGTCAGATTGCCAACACCACTTGCCGCCATACACCCCCAAACTAAAACGCTTCCTCCACCATGTTTGACAGTAGACAAAATATTTTGACTTTTTAATTCGGTATTAGGCTTCCTCCAAAAGTATTGCCTTCCGTCGCTACCAAAAATATTGTACTTTGACTCATCCGAAAATATAACAGATTCCCAAATTACCTGTATTTGCCTATACATTTCTTGGCAAAATCCAAACGTTTTTTACGGTTCACTTCCGAAATGAATGGCTTTTTTCTCGCAGCTCTTCCGTAATATGTACTTTGATTCGTGTAAAACATTACGAAGAGTCTGCACACTAAAGTTTTTACCCGTTTTGTTTGCCACTTCTCCTGCCAAGTTCGGGGCATTTTTTTGTTTTTTTTTTGCACTTCTCTCAAAAAATCACGTTTTTCCCTGTCAGAAAAAGTACGAGGTCGGCCTGTTCTGTTCATATTTTCTGTTAACCTGGTGTTTTCGTATTTTTTATTCATACTTCGAACCGTAAATAAACTTATATTAAACTTTTTACCGATTGCACTGTATGTTAAACCTTCTTAGCGCAAAGTTACAGCTTTGTTTTTAACACTATTACTTAGCTCCTTCGACTTCCGCGGCATTTCGAATATTTTTATATTTTCTTTGAGTGAAAAGCTTGATTATAGGTCAAAGCGATTTAATTGACTAACTATTACTTCTTTTACTATCCTCCGGAATTTTAAAAACGGCACCTATTCAAAGATCAATAAGTGTTGCCAATACTTTTTTTACGTACATTTTATTGTTGTTTCTTATTCTCTTATTTATCTTTTGATCGAAGTAAATAAAAACACACTCAGGAGGTGTAGTTTTGTTCAATTCTTAAAATAAAAACAATTTTTTATAATAAAACCTTTACAATCGCATAAAATTTAAAATAAAAGAAATTGCCAATACTTTTTTTTATCCACTGTAGGTATATCAACGCAGTTGTTTCAAGGTTATTTTTTTGTATTTTGTTGAATTGGTAAAATTTTGAGTATTATTAACAAATCGCCCAAATTTTAAGCTCCTCATTACTAGAATCTCGGAACTTTATAAAGGTTTTTCCACTAAGCGTTTCCTGTCTTTAATTTTGAATAACACAAACAGTGAGTTAGATATACACTGCCGCTCATCTGAATAGGTTCACTGTTTTTCGTAACTTACCGTAAGACTCTCTGCATATATATGACACGTCTGTGTTATGTATGTAATGAAAGAGCATTATTTTGCCCTTAGGTTGGGAGAAAAAATTTTCTCTTTAAGCTTACCGTTATTCTCACACGCTAGCTAAACTTAATTCATTAAGAAAAACTAACGTTTTTTTGGCTCATCTGAATAGGTTCGAAAGCAAAAAAATCATTTTTAATTGATGTACGCGGGTGATGTGTATCTACTGAAAGTTAAGTTTTCTGATAAATCGAATTGTTTTAAACCATTTAACAAGGAAAATATGTCGCAGAAAATTTTTAAACGCGAAGAAAAAGGCAAAATAAAAGCATTTCGTGAATTAGGGCTAAGCCAAAGAAAAATCGTAAAAAAAATGAAAGAAGCCAAAATGTAATGGGTAAATATTTGTGGAACATCAAAAAATACGGGAAAATATGAAAGTTAGAACTTAAAAGGCCAAATCAATGACCAATAGACCCGCAATCATAACAGTTGCTTCTAATTCGCATGATCGCGTGTTACGTATTTCCAAACGCGGTCCTTACATTTGACGAAAGCTTGCTGCCAACCTGACGGAAATATATTAGATGCCAAAATCCATACGATGTAAGAAAGCCAACGTGGTTTTTCTTTCCTTTTCCTTTTTAGACTTCCGACCCATCAGGTCACAAAATATGTAGTTTACTTAAACCCATTAAATAAAACTTGAATTGTATCTTATTGGACGGAAGCTTTTTATTTGATTGGAAATACGAGTAAGTATCAAACGCGATACACAACAGTGGCGACGAGGAGGAGCAAGAACCAAATCTGATCAAGATGAATGCTGAACAATTAGGAACGCTTTTATCAGCGATCGAAACTGCGATTCAGGGTAGCAGCAATACCGGTCAATCAGCACAGCAGGAAATCATCCAAATTGAAAGCTTCAATGAAGATAACGAAAGTTGGGAAATCTTCATTAAACGATTGGAAAATTTCTTTAGACTAAAGAAATTAACTGAGTCGACTGAGGAAGTACTAAAAAGTAAAAAGGATTGGCTCATCCATGCGATCGGAGCAAAAACATTACAACTTCTTTGTAATTTGACTAGCCCTGATGATCCTCAATCTAAAACCTACGATGAGTTGGTTAAATTGGTAAAAGATCACCTACATCCAGCACCTAGTGTAATCGCTGAACAAAATCGATTCACTAAACGTATCCAACACGAGGGAGAAAGCATATCGAATTTTGTGGCAGATTTAAAAAAAATGTGCAAAAATTGTAATTTCAACTGCGCATCTTGCCGAACATCAACAGCCGATGCACATTTGCGGCAACAATTTATTAGTGGTCTCCGAAATTCACACTGGCTCGAGAAACTAATCCAACTCAAAGAACCTAACAACAAATTCATTGATTGCGTCACGGCTACACTGGCTATGGAGTCAGCACAAAAGGATTCAAAAGAAATCCAAAATTTACAAGCCACGACGTCAATGAATCATCAAAATCAAGTAACACAACATAATCCCCAATTAAACAAAAAATATACCCAAAAACGCCAACAACAAATCCCCGGTAAACAAAGGTACATAGGCTCCACAAGTTGTTTTCGTTGTGGAGATAAGCAGCATCTGGGAAATGAATGTCGTCACATTCACACAATTTGTTCAAAGTGTAAAAAAATTGGACATCTCGCACGTGTGTGCATGAGTGGCTCGCGGGCCCCGCAGCCTTCACAATCGTTGCAAAAACGAAACAAGGCCAGAAAATCTTGTCAAAATCAACTTCAGTCCGTAGACGATCAGTCAGATGATCATGACCGATTTTATATTAATCATCTGAGTGAAGTTTTTCTCCCAGAAGAGAAAAAAAAACCGAACAAAATTATGTTGGGAATCAAGTTAGATGGTGTATTAAAATGTCTAGAGCTAGACACTGGCGCTGCGGTTTTATCAATTTCACATGAGGATTTCGTAAGATCTTGGCCTAAAAAACAGATACATGAATCTTCCATTCCTTTTCAGACGTTCACAGGCGAAGTGATAAATCCGCTGGGATACGCCACCATGCAGGTCGAATACGGAGCAAAAGTATCCAAAGCGAACATGTACATAATGCCCGGGAAGGTTGATGCAATTTTTGGCAGAGAGTGGCTCAAACTATTTAATGTGAAATTGCCAGAAATACACCAACTGAAGGAAGAAATTACACCAGTGATAAAAGAAAAAACATTGCTTGGTTTAAAGTCGAAATTCGCTGACGTTTTCAAACCTGGAGTTGGGAAAATTAATGACTACGAAGCCAAGTTATACCTTCAAGAAAACGCTCAACCTGTGTACATTGCGGCTCGTAAGGTACCGTATGCTATGATAGGTAAAATGGAGCAAGAGATTAATCGTCTGGAAAAGGCTGGCATAATTACAAAGATGCAGTTCAGTGAATGGGGCACACCAGTGGTACCAATTCTGAAAAAGGATGGATCAATCAGGCTGTGTGCAGATTACAAAATCACCCTCAACAAGGTACTCAAAAGTGACAACTTTCCGATTCCGCCAATAGAAGAAATTTTTGCTACGTCAATGGAAGGTGGAAAAATTTTCACAACGTTGGACATCAGTGAGGCTTATCTCCATATGCCAATGGATCAGCAAAGTGCACAAATGCAAGCAATTTCTACCATTCAAGGAGATTACCAGGTTAATAGGCTGATGTACGGTACCAAGGTGGCACCGGCTATTTGGCAGAGGTACATCCAACAGACATTGAAAGACATAAAGGGAGTATGTGTGTTCTTGGATGACATCAAAGTCCAAGGAAGAAATTTTCAAGAACACATAGGTCGTTTAGAAGATGTGCTTAGCCGACTTAACAAAGTGGGATTGCGGGTAAATTTTAACAAATGCAAATTTTTCGAAAAATCTATTACTTACCTAGGTCATGTGATTTCGGCGAGAGGATTAGAAAAGACTAAAGACAAGGTTCAGGCCATTATGGCCGCGCCTGCTCCGAGGAACATCACGGAGGTGCGAAGCTGGCTAGGGTTGGTGAACTATTACGGGAGGTTTCTAAAAAACCTTTCACTTAAACTACACCCACTTCACCGTCTTTTACAAAAAGACGTTGTGTTCAATTGGGACAAGGAATGCGAGAAAGCGTTTAATCTCATCAAAGATGAGGTTTCTTCCGACGTAGTGCTCGTTGCGTATGATCCAGATCTGCCCTTGTCATTGGCCACAGATGCAAGTCCATACGGATTGGGAGCAGTGCTGTCACACACACTTCCTAATGGACAGGAACATCCGATTGCTTATGCATCTCGATCTTTGTCAGCATCCGAGAGAAACTATAGCCAAATTGACAAGGAAGCCACCGCAATATTCTGGGCTCTAAAACGTTTTTTCCAATACTGTTATGGGCGTAAGTTTACTTTAATAACAGACAATAAACCATTGGTTGCTATTTTCAGCCCAGAAAAAAATCTACCAAGTATGGTGGCAACACGCATGCTGCACTATGCCCAGTTCCTACAAGGTTTCACCTACGACATTGTGTATCGGTCGACGGATGAGCATTCCAATGCAGATGCGCTTTCACGGCTTCCGTTGAATTCTATTAGCTCCGAGGAGAGTGATGACATCACATGCTACAAAATGCTGAAATTTGACACTGTTCCGGTAACGCACAAAAATATTGCAAAGGAGACAACAAAAGATGAAGTTCTGAAGGAGGTGCATTTTTCTTTGCTGGCGGGAAAAAAGCTTCTGCATCCGGATTTTGAAGATAAAGATCAAGAATTTTCTTTATCTGATGGTGTAATCCTTAGAAATAGCCGAGTAGTGATACCTACAAGTTTGAGGAAGCTCATCCTGGCCGAATTGCACGTGGCGCACGTAGGTATAGTGAAGATGAAAGCTCTTGCAAGGAGTTACGTTTGGTGGCCGCGTATAGATTTGGACAGTGAGAATATGGCTCGCGAATGCTTTGCATGCAGAAGTGCTTTGAAGCAGGTTACAAAAAAGGTACAGCATCCGTGGGAGTACCCAACTAGTGCATGGCAGAGAGTCCACATAGACTTTGCGGGACCATTCATGGACAAATATTTTCTGATCGTAGTTGATGCGCATTCGAAGTGGCCGGAGATTGTTCCGATGACGTGTATGACTGCTTCGAAAACAATAGTTGTGTTACGATATATTTTTGCTCGTTTTGGGTTACCAGTCAATCTAGTCAGCGATAACGGGTCTACTTTTACATCGGGAGACTTTAAAGAATTCACCAGATCAAATGGTATTAATCACAAGTTCTCTGCGCCCTATCATCCCGCTACTAATGGACAGGCCGAAAGATTCGTGCAGAATATGAAAGTAGCACTTCGTAAGATGGTAAATGATTCGGGAGATTTAAACCTGAAGCTTTCAAACTATCTGATGCAATACCGGAAAACACCAAATTCTACAACTGGCATAGCTCAATGTTTCTTGTTCCTGCAGAGGGATATTCGCGTACGCCTGGATTTGGTTCGGTCTGGAACAAAAGAAAATCTTCAACAAAAACTACAATGTGCGACATATGCAAATGGAAGACAGTACTATCCTGGTGACAACGTGCAGGCGAGAAATTATACGTCAAAAGATAAGAAGTGGGAATTTGGTAAGGTTGTCCGCAGAGATGGTTTACTACACTACTTATTAAATGTAAATGGGAAGCTTTGGCGAAGACATGTGGATCAAATTATGAAGTGTGACATTGAAAAATCAAATATTACGAAGGATACTGATTTCGAGGTAACATCGTTGATTCCTTTAACTAAAACTCCATTTATTTTCACAGACAAAAATCCCGAAGCAAGGTCGGAAGTACCTACAATAAGTGAACCGATTATGGAACCATCTAGTTGCACAGTTTCAGATATTGTAGAAGCAAGTAACAACGGAAAGTCGAGTGTAAATGATCAGCCAACAGTTAGGCGAAGCACCCGCACCAAGAAGCCTGTGGAACGTTTAGGTTATTCTAAAAATTAGTGGTGAGGACTGTTACGTATTTCCAAACGCGGTCCTTACATTTGACGAAAGCTTGCTGCCAACCTGACGGAAATATATTAGATGCCAAAATCCATACGATGTAAGAAAGCCAACGTGGTTTTTCTTTCCTTTTCCTTTTTAGACTTCCGACCCATCAGGTCACAAAATATGTAGTTTACTTAAACCCATTAAATAAAACTTGAATTGTATCTTATTGGACGGAAGCTTTTTATTTGATTGGAAATACGAGTAAGTATCAAACGCGATACACAACATCGCGTCAAAAATTAGACTCAAAATTGGTGTTAAGTGTAGTTTGTCGACGCTGGAACGCGGTATTAAGAGTACTAAACATTTAAAAAGAAAAAAGTACCAAAAAAAAAAATACATTTGAACGAAAAACGAAAAGAAAATCGTCTCCAATTTTGCAAAAGAAAAAAATGTCGTAAAAATCGGAGTGGAGGCGAGTTATATTTTCAGATGAAAAAAATACAACTTAGGCTGAAAACACACCGGATAAAGCAAAATGTTTTTGATTCGATAGTCAAAAAAACATTTTTTATTTGAACACACACCAAGCGAAACAGAATAAAACCAAACAACACGTTTTGTTTTTTTGTTTCGTTTGGTGTGCGTTGAAATGAAACAAAATACGAACTATCGTAAAAGCTTAACTCCGGCTAAAAGATTATAACTCTACGGCAAGTAAATACAAATAACAATTTTGTGTGTTACAAAATAGACATTATGTGTTTATTTATAAGAAAAGAGAAAAGCTGTGAAATGCAACGAAAGAAGAAAATAAAAAGAACGGAATCAAAATTTCGTTTTGCAAAAAACAATAGGTCAGCTATCGGCAACGAAACATGTTTTTCTGTTTTGCTTTTGTTTTTATGTTTTGTTTCATTTGGTGTGCGTTGCGCCATTAGAAAGTATGCAATTATCGTCAACGACCCTTGTTCGAAACAGTTTTGTTGCATTCGGTGTGCGTTGCTCGTGTACAACGTGTACATTTATTTTCGACAACCACCATCGAAACACTTCAAAACAAAAACGTGTGTTTTGTTTCATTTTCTTTGGTGTGTTTAGTCTAATAAGAAACAATGTTCTCTTGTTTCACGAAACAAAAAAACACGTTTTGCTTTATCCGGTGTGTTTTCAGCCTTAGAGGGCCCAGATGGCTACAACTATTACTTTCATGACCCTCGTAAAAAAGAACATTATATAAGCCGTCTGCATAGCTGTGAAGGCAGTGTCATGGTGTGGGGAGCAATTTCATATTATGGAACCTTTGAGCTGCAATTTCTTACATCGCGAATGAATGTCAATGTGTACAAATGTGTGCTGGAAAAGGTCTTCCCACAAATCTCTGACATTTTAGGACCAATGCCATTGTCATTCCAGCATCATAACGCCCCTATCCATACAGCGAGGTCGGTAAAACAATGGATCAATACTCACCTGACTTTAACATAATTGAAAATGTTTGGGGACTTCTTTTCCGTAAGGTGTATGAGTCGGGAGATAATATGAAGACAAGTTGTCCTTAATCGAGGGAATTAAGAAAGTGTGGGCAGAGATTTCGCTGCAATATCTAGAAAAACTGTATGACTCCATCCCAAATCCAATTTTCGAAAAAAAAATTTAAAAAAAGGTGGCAATACACATTATTAATATGAATTATTATGTCCCTACCTATTTAATGTGCTAAATTAATCATTTAATTGCAGTTATTTTTCTTGTTTTCTTCCTTTTTTTGCTTTTGAACCTATTTAGATGAGCCAAAAAAAAGTTAGTTAATTCATTAAGTAGAATTAAGTTTAGCTAGCGTGTGAGAATAACGGTAAGCTTAAAGAGAAATTTTTTTTCCCAAACTAAGGGCAAAATAATGCTCTTTCATTACATACATAACACAGACGTATAATTGAAATATATACGCAGAGAGTTTTACAGTAAGGTACGAAAAACAGTGAACCTATTCAGATGAGCGGCGGTGTATGTATGTACATATGTACATATGTAATTGAAATTCAGGTGTCCCGCAAGAAAGTCAATTAGGGCTGCTGATTTTCCTATAATAAAGTATCAATGATTTTGAACTTATTTTTCAGGATTTGACCTTGAGATCTACGCTGATGATATGCCCATCTTAAACCAATTTTATTCATTTCAGGTGCCCAATCGCTAAAAGTAGACCTTTATAACTTCTTTACCTGGGGTCAACATAACTTCCTTGACCTTAATGTACGCTAATGTCAAGCCATTACTTACTCTCGTAAGCGGACGTTTTTGCCACAACGTCAATACCTGATTAATAAACAATCAACCAATTTCCATTTTCACTTTCATTCGTGACCTAGGTGTTAATTGCTACTGTCAACTTAACTTTTGTGAACATATTAGCAGTTCTAGAATAAGCCTCCCAGGTCTGGTCACTATACCATCAGATTCATATTATTCAACGTTTTGAAGCGGTTCAGCGTAGATTTTTACGATTTGAGTTACGTGACCTAAGATGGGATGACCCATTCCACTTACCTCCCTATGATGAAAATCGTTTTAAACTTATAAATGTGCAAACCTTATACCGGCCTCGTGATAATGCAGAAATTATTTGTATACACCAGCTCTTGACTGATGGCATCGATTGTCCAGCTCTTTATGAAAAAATTAAATGGAACGTAAGCTAACGTCATTTAAGAATCTTACCACTTTTATGTATTCCCTTCCATCGAACTGAATACGGTTAGAATGAGCCGATGACTAGAATGCTTCGAAAAGCTAACAGCTCAAACATTTTCGATCCTAATCTCTCCAAATCCTCCCCAATATGCGCTCTCCTAACTGAATACTTATGCCCGATTTCACGAAGGACTTTTAAACATTTAACAGGCTTCTAAACCTTAAAATGAGATGTTTTGGTTTCACCAAGCGCTTTTAAATTAAACAAGCTTGTAAACACCCTTATAAACTAAATGCCCATTTTTGGCTCAATAAATTTTAAAAGTGTCATTGAAATGTCATCAGATGTAGATAACAACAATTGGTTATAGGTATAGCAGCTGAAATTATCGTTCTGTAAGGATTTAGTGTTCAATTTTTGAAGATACAAAATAAATAAATTAATACTAAATATTTAAATGATTTGTTTCTTTATTTCGAAAAAAATATTGATCGTCTTCATCCAATAATAGAGTGCAACACAAAGTTATTCGCTGAGCAAGAATATTCCCGGTTCACAGAAATACATTATAAATGACTTCAAAATGTGGTTCCGACTTTCCAACGCATCTGTGGATGAGTTTGTTGAATATATTTGGTCTTCATTTGGAACCAAAACAAACCCAACAATGCAATAAAAATAAATTAAGTGGTTATTACTTAACGATTTTATGCCACAGAATGTCAGGATCAGAATCTTTCCAAATATTTTGTGTGCATTTCTTTTTTTTTATTTCTTGGCATTTGTTTGAACACAACGCTTTCTCATTTCTTCTCATACATTTCGCTTGTTAGAAAGAAAAAAGCAATTTGTTTTTCCCAGGGATGTGAAGAGAACTCAATTTTAACAAAAATTTCCCCAAAATATCCCTTTTATAGATTGGTGAAACTAAAAATTTTTAAGAGCCTGATAAAATTTAAGAGGATTTTTGATAAAAGTGCTTTTAGTGTTTGTTTATGAAATCGGCCATTAGTCTGGCTAATTAGTTTTAATCTAATCTTAAGATTTTAATTCTTTTTCTAGTTTAAGGTAATAATAATAGACCTGCAAAACACATTAATGCCAAATTTCGAATTAAATATTGTATATACATTAGGGTGTGTCACTTTTGTATGGCCGCAAAAAAGTACTCTTATTTTTAAATGTAATAGTGCTCAAAAGTTGTATTAGGGTCTGAGGTTTAAGAACATGTAAACAAAAAATAAGATATCGTTCGTCTTTGGCTCGCTAAAATAGGTTGAAGTTGAAAAAAAAAATTTATTTACAGTAATTTTTTTTTTTTTACGTATACTAAACAAAATACAGAAAGAATTTTTGTCTTTACAAAAAGATATACCACGATTTTGTAGAGGAAAGCAACAGGCTTTTAAGCCAAATATTTTTGTTTAAAAAAATACATTTTTCTTTAAAAAAAATTCTTACTATGTATTTAATTTCTTTCACTCTATTTTCCCTTAGGTGTTTGCAAATTTTTCAGCTACGCCCATTACTTCTGATCTTGCCTTTCTATTAAGCGTAGGTACTTGCATATACCAGAACACTTACACTAAATTTTGTCTTAAATTTTCGGTTTCCGTTGTTTGAAGCTTGTGTTTTCTAAGTTCTGTGTTAGGAATGTTAATAAAGTCATAGACATTATTTTCATTGATTTAATTGATATTTCTATTAAAAATAGTTGTTGTTTAATTTGATAAGTGTTTTTGCCTCCAATAAGTTTAATAGTTATGACATCAGCAATTGACTGTGGAAAACAACACCCGACTGATAAGACTATCCTTCCTATTTTTCACCACAAAGTTATACATAGCAGCAAAAAAAAAAACAATTTGCAATGTTGTCCAGCAAAAGCGTGTTTGTTTTTGTTGTTTAAAAACAGCCCCCCAGCAAATTCCATTGCTTA
Source organism: Chrysotoxum bicinctum (assembly GCA_911387755.1). Lineage (NCBI taxonomy): Eukaryota > Metazoa > Arthropoda > Insecta > Diptera > Syrphidae > Chrysotoxum > Chrysotoxum bicinctum. The sequence continues at coordinate 188,618,331 of OU426988.1, forward strand.
TCTGCAATTAATATAAACACTTTAATCGAAGTTAAAAACAAGGCCAAGTCGTTATGCGGGACGTCATTGTTCCTCTTTAGCTGATATATTCAGTTTAATGTTTAATTCTCCGTCAGCAAAGAGTAGATTATTATTTTTGTCAGATTAACTTAGATTGTTGTAAATTAACTATAAATAATTTTTATACATATATGTAGTTATAAAGAATAAACACATTTTTTAGAAACATGACACTGTGCAAAAAAAAGAAGTTTTATCATTGGTATACATTGCAATTATTTTTAATTAGATTTTCCACCAGTGGAGGCAGTTGAATCGAATTTTCAACTTTTATTTCGAAAGAAAAAATATGCATGACTGAATCACGCGAACTTGGCTTTGCTGTTCAAGGCTATATATAATATGGCATTTGAAGGCATGCCTACATCTAAATTAATAAAAACGCTTATTTCCCCTTTAATCCTCGATTCTTTTAAACCACAGAACAGGAGTTAAGTCCCGACTTATACTTTTACATCAAATAAAGAAACGAACTTTTCTCGGAATGGTAAAGTGAAGTTTATCAAAATCGTGATTTTAAGATTTTAATCTTGAAGATCCATTAAAACTCAACTTGTATGCTTCAAACACGTACAATATCGTTTTTTTACGAATATTTTAAACAAAATATAAATATAACGGACATAAAACCGTCATATTTCGTTACGTAACGTTTGTTAGTTTGTTAGGCTTATGTTTAAACAGGGATGTTATTTGATACAACATTACCTACATTTTCCACTTATATGTTAATAGAGATGTTGTCTGATACGAAATACTACAGCTATTTTCTCGAAGCATTAATAGGATCGTTCACATTCTTAAATTTGTATAAAAAGCACAGCATGATGTATATTTGGTGGATAAAAAACTTTAGGGCTCGCATTTGTCAAACATCACTTCTCATTATAATTTTGACCATTGCGGAGCAACTCAGAGCATTGATGAAATTTAAGATGAGGAAATTTACTTGATTTTTATATTCTAAGTGTACAAGAAACTTATTTTAATCTAATAAAATCAACCTTTATTACCGCTATTACTTATAAAGCTCATTTGTTTATATTTTCTTACGATATGCACAGCTCAAGAACTTTATGGAAAATAAAATTTGCTTCAGGCTTGACAAGCATGCTTTTACATTCTCAAATATTCTTGTCATGCAGCCAAAATATCAAAACATTTTTACATCCATTCAGCGCATGATTGACAAGGCACTGGATGGAGCGTTCACATTATCAAGCCAATCATGCCGTGCTTGTCATGCCATGCTTGTCAAATAAGAATGTGAACGCCCCTAATAGTGTACGAAAATATGATATTTCAGTTTGACTCTATTAGCCTAATTGCAAGTTTTTTTTTCGTTCATTTTGACTTTTTGACAGTTTGGGTGAGGCTCCATTCGGCTACACCCATTAACCTTACATCAAATATGTCAAAAAGACAAAAGACGAAACAACTGAATAAAGCATCGTGTCTCTTGATGCCGTCTTTCTGCTATAGACGGTGTTCACACTGAACTAAATCCTCCGACTTTTTTTTGACGTTTCTGTGCATTATCTCACTCTCTCTGTCAGAGATTTATAAACCGATTGACATCATTCCCATCTTGTAATATACATTAATTGTCAAAGTGAATATAAGTGGACAGACATTAAATTTTAAATCCATTGGCAATGTAGTAATTATCTAATTAATGGCTTGCAAAATGGAGAACGATCTATATATTGATTTATATAAAGAATATTTAATTCGAAATTTGGCATAAGGTGGTTTGGCAGATAAGGGACAAAATAAATTTTGACGTATCGAGAATATTTCGTTGCAAATATCAACCGATTGCCCTGAAAATGCATTTTCCCGGAGCATAATTCAATCGTCCATCACCAACGTTAAAAGGATTTCTTCAAAACAGTGAATGAACCTCCAATGAAATTTGACAGCATATGTTTCGTCTTTCGTTTTTTTTTTTTGCTACACGGAACGTGTAAACATAAAACTTATACGTTAGACGGACGTTTTTGGTTTAATCTATCATCGAAATAGATGTTTTCACATCAAAAGGGATGCAAAACAATTTTGATCTTATTTTATAAGACCGAAAAAGAGTGTTATTTGTCCATTTGGTAGTTTTGAATTTTCACAAATTTCTGTTTGTGAACTCCAAATAAATTTGCAACGATAAAAAGAAAAGAAAATTGTTCCCTCCATTGAAAAATTTTTGAATTTTTGCTACACAAATTATTATCTGTGTTTAGAAAATATAACAACAGCTCTCGAAATACCCAGCTATGCAAAAACTTAGTTCAGATGATTTTCAGATCTTATACAACATTGCCGGATCTGTTACTAGAAATTATGTCCCAATTGCCTTACAACCGTGTGAACTTACAGTTTTGTCTGACAATGTTTTCTGAAACGTCATTGTGGAGCTATTGTCTTCGGTTCCTACGCTCGTCTTTTATGACACTCCTTATGTTAGCTAACAGAAAAAGCGAATTTTCTTGCAGCACTGTTTGCTGTTAATTCGATGCTTCCACAAAGTGTCATGACTCTCCTTGTCTTCTTTTTCACTCATAGAGTTGCAAAAATACTGAAAGATCTCGATTAACATAAATCCGCTGGCCCGCATAGAATCCCTTCAATTGTGTTGAAGAGGTGTTTTTCAACGCTGTCAAAACCATTGCGTAAGCTTTTTCTTACTTACTAATCTACTGGTCTCTTTCTTAGTGGATAGAAATTAGCATTTATCCAGCCTATCCCTAAAAAAGTCGAATCTTCTTACCATCTAACTATCGTCCAATTGCAATTAACTCCCTTTTTCCAAGATCAAGGAAACTAGCTCAAGAAATTATCTGAAGAACCAAAGCTTCCCAATGACCGTGAGTATGGCTTTCTTAGAAATAGGTCCACTGGTGATTTGATTGTACATCTCACCAAACAGTAGAGCCAATCCTTACATTGTTTTGGTGAAAGAAATATTATTGCTCTTGATATTTCAAAAGCATTTGATAGAGTTTGGAATCTTTTTAAGGTATTTACCCTCACTCTTTTTCATTGAAACTACATTTCGAACCGCTCAATATAAGTTGTTTTGGACGGTTTTAAGTCTGAAATTCATAAAAGTAAAAGCTGGTGTGCCATAGGGCTCCGTTTTGTATCCGATTCTTTTTCAAATATCAATGATATTTTGTCTGAAACTTCTAATCCATTGAATTGATGACAGTACCCTTAGATTCTCATTACCGTTTCGAGATTCATGTTCTTGTTATTCGGATGTGGATTTAGAACGGCAGCGTATAGGGGGGTTCGCATTCTCAAATAAGTTTGATGTCAAACCCGCAAAATATCAATATATTTTTATATTGATCCAGCATATTTGACGAACCGTTTGATAAAGCGTTTTTATTTTCAAATTCGAGTCAATCAAACCGCATTTATCAAACATATTTGAGAATTTGAACCCCCCTTATGATGAGATCTTTTAATTCTGATCTCCATAGCATTGTGCACTGGGGAATACAAAAATCGAGTAGAATTTAATACTTTTTCTATCGTTAAACGGACATCCTCCCTTTATGCCATTATACATGAGTGGCACTTGAATTGAGGAACCCGAACAACTTTCAATTCTTGGTATGTGCATTATAAACCACTTTACGTAGAAGGATCACATAATCGACCGACGTCCCCAAAAACGCTACTATGTAAGTGCTGCGGTGTTTTCCGACGATGCAAGAAATTGTTCAACCCTTCTGATCTCGCTGTTATTAATAAAATTCCCTGAATTGGATAGATGATCCAATATCCCATTTGTGTCTCTTGGATAGAATCCAAAAACAAAAGTTTTAAAGATGATAGTTGATATAAGTATACCAAAAACATTTGAATGTCTCGAGCACCGCCACAATTTCATTATTCTATCGCAAGTGAAATATACAATTCAACCGTAATACTCGTGGTTTTAGGAATGCTATATCAGTTTAACCCTTAAGCTACTCTCTGGAAGTATTGTGAAGTACAGAGATTGTTTTTTAACCGCACTACAGTAATGTAGAATGCTCTTCCTAGCTCTATTTTTCATTTCCATTCTAATGTTCAGAAATTTTAAACTTATGTGCATCGGTATCTAAATTTAAAACCTTTTAACGTACGATGTGATAGACATTTTAAGGATAGTAATAATCCCTAGTGCGCACATCTTTTAATAAACTAAAACCTATGTACATATGTATCGCAAGGATAATATTCAATTAATAATTTCTGTCATAACTTAAAATTTTAGATTTATAGATGAACAAAATGATTTAATCAAAAATCAGCAGACGAACTAATTTAATACGTACTCGTAGTTTATTTTTGTTTCCTATTCAATATGTACATATAATTAACCTGCAGTTGTTGTTGATTTTGTTAACAGCAACAAAAGCTGCTTCTGCAAAATAAAAAAAAACAATACGTCAGGGTTTGTTTTTTTCTAACTACGGAACACCTGTTTAATGCCAAGCCCATTTGACTCAAAGACAATTTGGCGACAAGATGTTTTGCTGAACGTTTATCTCAATTGAGTCGACATAATCTAGAATGCCCTATTTATCTTAGCATAGTTTATATTTTTTTTGATGGTCTTCATTGGTTCTTCTGATCTGATGCAATAAATTCACGTGCGATAGTTGGAAACATGCCTAAAAAGAATTCTGTTTGTTTTTACAAAAACATAGTGAAAGTAAATTTCTGTTTTAAAATAGTACGCATACGCCATACACCTTTTTCGTACGTGGTTAGTTTTTTGCTAAAAATATTTCTGAATTTCAAAAGCAATGACATCAAAATATGCACCATGACAGTTTGTTCTTAGGCTAAGTATGAAATTAGTGCTGAAGTTAATCATTTAGTTGCATACACCTAAGTCTAAATGGGTCTAAGACTCTTTTTACAAATGTGTCTTTATTGGATAACTAATAAGAGCTTGCACAAATAGATGGAGTTTGAGGAAGTGCCCTGCAGATTCTGTTGCTCGGGTTGCTCGCAACTTCAACTTTGCATGTCTCCAATGACGCGAATTGTGCTTCGTCTACGTAACCCATTTGGGCATGGATCGGTTTCCTTTTTAGGTTTTTGATAATTTTGTTTGATACAAAACGATTTGTGGGCAGCCATTTCTTCGTTCGCTCTTGGGAAAGATGTTAGGAGCCAGATAGTTATAGCGACCGTTAAAAATTCTTGTTGGACATTTTTTTTAAATTTCGGAAGTTAATATTTGTATACCAAAATAAAGTTTATGAGTTGAACTTTTGTTTTATAGCACGTTCGGAATAAACATTAGAAGAAAAAAAACATTGTATTGTACACTTTTCTTTCACTATTCGTTGAAGGAGGTTATAAGGGATATAATGAAGCATAAGTTTTTACTGTCGCTTAACCCTCCCTCAATGCCACTATCCATGAATGGCTCTTGTATCGAGGTGACTGAACAGCTTTCAGTTCTAGGTATGTACATCACAGACCATTTTTTATCGAGTAATCACATATTTGACGTCGCAAAAACGCTGATAAATGTTAAGGTTTTCTCCGCCGATGCTAGAGGTTTTTACCCCTTCTGATCTGCCTGTATATAAAGCCTTTATCCTTCCGAAACTTGAGTACAATTTCCATGACTGCTCAGGTGCTCTAAATACCCACTTGAGTCTCTTATACAGAATTCAAAAAGGAGCTATAAAAATGATATGTGACCTTTGTCTAATTGAAACATTTGTGCTCTAGTGAGACAACCAGTTGCATTCCTTCTCTCAAACAATTCAACCGTAATATTCTTACTTCTAGGAATGCTCATCAGTTTAACCTTGAGCCCAATTTCGGACGTATACTGTCAAGTACAGAGATTCTTTTTTTTAGCCGAACTCCACGAATATGGAATACTTTACCCGGTTCAATATTTCCCACACATTGCAATGTGCAGACATTCAATCCAATGTTCATCGCATCGGTATCTCCTTTCAAATCCTATCCTACTTTCCTAATTACTCGCACTGTGTTTAACATGATAAGGGTATTCATTGTCCCTTGAGTGCGCGTAGATATAGTAAAAGTATATTTACAAAAAAAAAATTATTTCTGTTCAACTTGGACAAATGCCTCCAAAAAAATTTAGTAGGTGCCTATGAATTTAAGTCTTTATAATTTTTACTTGCGATATAAAAACAGCTTTATGGCAACTTTATGCATTCGTAAAAAATTTATCTCGAGAATTTGATTAAACTTGACATTATATCACGAGAAGACGATCAAATTCTCTCTGTCTGTCAGTTCGAGTACAGCCTAATTTCTCTAAACTTGGTAGATAGCGGTTTTTAATTTATTTTAAAACCAAAAATAACGATAACGGACTACTGCCTTTTGTAAGGAAGTGACAAATCCTCTAAGAAAATTCAGGAAATTCCTCATTTTCAAAGAAATAAGGTCCGATGATGCTACCATTCGAATGGGTTAATAAAAGGTTAAATATCCTTTTTACTTGCGACATAGAGGTTCTACGAGTATATGGCAAGTCATGCATTCGTTACAAATAATCGAACATTACAATGATAGGGAAGACGAAAAAGTGGGTCTTATTGAAACGGTTCGACCGATTTTCTTTAAAATTGGTAGATATCATTTTAAAATTTTCCCTCATACGTTTTTTACTTGTTTTTAAGACCATAAAACGGTTCCTGCCATACGATTTTTTTTTTCGAAATTTTAGAAATTATTTTTTTTCAAAAACTTTAAAAAAAATCACAAAAACCTTGACATTTGCAAACATCAAAAAAGGTTCGTGTACTTACTTTTGTACACGAAATGTCATTGTTTTAGGTGTGTTCAGAAGCAATTTATTAAGAAAAATCTTTTAATACCATACTTGTTAGAAAATGTTTAAAATTAAGAATGAGTTAGTAAACTACTATAAAGTTAGCAAATTGTTAAGTAGTATCATACTTATACCTTAATAGTAGGCTGTTTAAAATTTTGCGCCAATGTTTTTTAAACTTTTTAGAAGCATCTCTTTAAAAAATTTCATTAAAATCCGTTATATCGATAATGAGAAATTCAAAATTCGAAAAAATGGTAGGTACAAGCTGTAATATCTTAATTTCAAATTTTTTTTTTATTAAATTAAATATCATAAAAATTAATTGAAAGAAAAAAAAAATATCAAAATTCTAGGCGTCGTTTTCGGGAAAAATGCGATTTTTGAAAATCATTTTTTTTTTAATTTTTTAACTTATGTATGGTGGGTACCTTTATTTTTAGGTAAAATAAATTTGTTTTTTCTCACGCCTTGTAGATTATACTAAGAAACTTTTATTTATAAAGTTTAAAAAAAATCTAGCATGGGGTTGTCGAAATATTGAGTTTTGAAAAAAAAAAATGTTTTTTTTTTTAAATCCAAAAAAGGTTTTTTTTGAAAATTTGAATACACAATTCTATTTAAATTTTTGGGGAGCTTTAGCAGAAAAAAATTATCAAAATCGGTTGTATCGTTTTTGAGAAAGTCAAAAACAAAAAAAAAATGGTTCCATGGCGGGTACACTCAATAACTATTTTTCGGAACATTTTTTCAACTATTAACTATCTTTAACTAAAAGAAATTTTGTGTTTTTATTTTTTAAATCTGTCGAACAGTTTTTGAGAAAAAAAATATTTATAAAATTTCGAAAAAAATCGTATGGCAGGTACCGTTATTTTTGATCTTAAAAAAAAAAAAACGTGTGGGGGGAAAAAATTAGAAATGATATCTACAAAGTTTGAAGAAAATCGGCCGAGCCGTTTAGGCTGTAGTCGAACAGACAGACAGAATTGCGAGACCCACTTTTTTGGTCTTCCCTATGATCGTAATGTCAACTTTGATCAAAATCTCGAGTTCGATTTTTTTTTACGAATGCATAACTTGCCTTATAGTACCTATAAGTCGCAAGTAAAAATGAAAATTTTTGAAAATTTGAATACACAATACTATCAAAACTTTTGCGGAGGCTTAGCATAAAAAAAATCAAAATCGGTCGTAGCCCTTTTGAGAAAATTAAAAACAAAACAAAAATTGTTCTAAAGGGGTTCCATTTTTCGGATTTTTCTTTTTTTCAATCATAACCTTGTTTTAACGAAATGACATTTTGTGATTTTTTTTAAAGTTTTTGAAAAAAAATAATTTCTAAAATTTCGAAAAAAAAATCGTATGGCAGGAACCGTTTTTTGGTCTTAAAAACAAGTAAAAAACGTATGAGGGAAAATTTTAAAATGATATCTACCAATTTTAAAGAAAATCGGTCGAACCGTTTCAATAAGACCCACTTTTTCGTCTTCCCTATCATTGTAATGTTCGATTATTTGTAACGAATGCATGACGATACTAAAAAAATAAAGTAGGTATTCGATGATTTTAACTTTAATAAAAGGGTAGAGAAAGTATGTGCATTGCATTTTAAAACTTAAAAACAAACTATTTTTTGAATTTAAAAAAAAAAAAACAAAATCATTTTTTTTTGGAAAATTCGATATCTCAAAAATGGGTCAATATTTTTCTTGGAAATTTAATTTTCATTCGTACAATAATAAAAACCTAGTTGACGTACCAAATTTTTTTCTTAAAAATGTTTTAAGAATTTTGTATATAAGACCTTATTTTATTAGGAAACCACTACAACGACTTATAATTTTTGTTCTTGCATAAATTCATATTTTCATACTGTTATAATTTCTCTTGAAATTCAATAGTTTTATTACTTCAAACTTAAAACTAACTTAACAATAATGAAATATTAGGTTATACTAATTTATATTTAACTGAGAGAGTGTGACTTAATCGGTCGGCGGTCCAAAGTAGAAGGCCGACAAAAAAACCATTTCCGTGGCACGGCAATAATTGACAGCTTGTGATAAGTATTTTAAAAGTTGGTAGCATTTGCCCGATTTTCATAGGGTGCTTCATTTCCCTCCTCTTATTCAAAAGCAAACCTTACAGGAGGCTTCTTCGGTCTGCTTGACTTTCGAATATCTGCGGCTAGCGATGGCGTACTATTTTCAACTGGTTTCTGGTAAACAACTTCGGTTGATGATGGATCTTTTTCTAATTCACTTTGCTGCTGTGTTTGACCTGTGGATGAGTGTATGTTAGGAGAAGTCACTTCTTTTGTAGACAACGAAAGTTCTTCTGACTCGGGTTGGTTTCCTTGAAAGAAAAAAGTATTATTTGAATAACTACTTGAACTACTACCAAATGATAAATGTTCGGCATCAGTTGTTATTGATGGTAGGCATTTCCGAAAACGCAACTGATTTTGATGTCTTCTGATAGTACCAGCTATAGTTTTTATTAAATACATTCGAGATCCCAGAGTCTTCAGAATGGTACCTTCTACCCATCGTTTTGACTTAAAATATTCTCTCGCATAAACTGGATCACCAAGCTTAAACTTACTTCTGTTGGAAAATACGTTCAACTCATGATCAACGTTTGGTAAAAGGGCTGACATAACGGTTCGATGTTGTCTACCATGAAGATATTCAGCTGGAGACTTTCCCGTTTCGTTTGGCATAGATCGATACGACGATAAAAACGTCTGAAGAGCGACATCGCAGTTTTCACCCTCTTCTAATATTTTTTTTATTGAGGTCTTGAACGTTCGAACCATCCTTTCTGCAGCTCCGTTCGACTCAGGATTAAATGGAGCAGACGTCAAATGCTGAATTGAATGTACTTCGCAGAAATTGTTGAATTCTTGTGAAACAAATTGGGTACCATTGTCACTTACAAGAGTTTTTGGTAACCCTTCTATCGCAAAAATGGATCTGAGTGCATTAATGGTTGCGGCTGATGTTGAAGAGCCCATTTTGACTACCCATGGAAATTTTGAGAAGGCATCCACGACAATAAGCCACATCTTGCCAAGGAATGGGCCCGCATAGTCCAGATGTACTCTTTCCCAAGGAGAGTCAGGAACAGGCCAACTGCTATACTCTCTGACTGATTGGCTTGCGTTTAATTGACAAGCTCTACAATTAGCCACCATCTTCTCAATATCCTGGTCGATGCCAGACCACCAGCAATATTGGCGCGACATTTGCTTCATACGGCTTACGCCCCAATGTCCCGTGTGAAGCATAGAAAGAACTTTACTCTGCAGCTCAGAGGGAATGACAACCCTTGTATGCTCTGACTGAAAAAGAATAACGTCAGCACAAACACAAAGACATAATTTTCTTCTAAAATATGGTAAAATGACATTATACTCTTCACTTTTGCGATTGATTTTCGTGGGCCAACCGTATTTGATATAATCGAAGACTCGTTGAAGCGTTTTGTCCCTGGCAGAAGCTTCGGCAATAGTCCTGCTTGTGATTGGGAATCCTTCCAACAAAGCTGCGTAGACCGTTTCAACCGTTATCGCATCGCGTTCTTCATTGTCAAATGTCAAGTCAGGACCCACCGGTAGCCTGGACAAGCAGTCAGCGTTGCTGTGGTCTTTTGTAGGTCTGTATCTTATTTTGTAGTTGTAGTTCATAAGAATTATGGCATATCGTTGCAATCTGTGGATGGTCATTTCAGGCAATTTTTTGTTTGGATGAAAAATTGTGATTAGTGGCTTATGGTCAGTGATTAGTTCAAACTCGCGACCAAACAGATATTGATTGAATTTGCGCACGCCAAAAATTATAGACAGAGCTTCTTTCTCAATTTGACTGTACCTTTTTTGGCTGTCCGTCAGTGTTTTGGAAGCGAAAGCGATTGGGTGCTCAGACCCGTCAGGCAGAAGGTGCGACAATACGGCTCCGATACCGTGTGAAGAAGCGTCGGTAGCTAGGGTTATCGGATACTGTTCTGAAAAATGTACCAAACAAGACACGTTGGCAATCTTGTTTTTTAGCTTCTCAAATGCAGTATTTTGAGCTTTTCCCCATAAAAACTTCTGATCTTTGCCTCTTAAAAAATTTAAGGGCGCTGCAAGTTGGGCAAAATTTTCAATATATTGATTATAATAATTTATTTTTCCAATAAAAGCTTCGAGACCTTTAATATCCCTTGGAGCAGGTAAGTTTAAGAGAGCCTTTACACGCTCATCCGACGGTCTCTTGCCTTTTGCATCGATGACATGGCCAAGATAATTGATTTGTTCTTGTGCGAACACACACTTTTCCAGCTTGCAGGTAAGGCCATGTTGTTCCAGCCGTTCAAAAAAAATTTTTAGATTCTGAAGATGCTCTGAGTTGTTTCTTCCGGATATGATTATATCATCTACATAAGCTCCGCAATACTCTAAGCCAGCCAACAATTGATCGATATATTGTTGAAATATAGCGGTGGAACAAGCTGCTCCAAAAGGTAGTCTCTGCATCTGATAAAGCCCGAACTCAGTGTTGATGACAAAAATTTGCTTCGATTCATCATCCAAAGGGATTTGTAAATATGCGTCTGATAAGTCAATTTTCGTAAAATACTGACAACCTCGCAGTTGATGACACAATTCCTCAAATCTCGGAAAAGGATACCCATGAACCTCTAATTGTGGGTTAACAGACGCTTTAAAGTCGCCGCAGATGCGAACTGATCCATTGGGCTTTGGTACGACCACGATGGGGGCAGCCCATTGACACGTTTGTGTTGGTTTTAAGATGTTCAATCTTTCCAGTCGATCCAGCTCGGCCTTAACTGCAGCCTTTTGCGAAAATGGTAGTGGGCGGTATTTAAAATACCTTGGTTGCGAACCTTCTTTCATAGTTATATGGGCCTTGAACAATTTACTACAGCCTAAAGTATTATTAAATACACTTTTATGCTTTTCACAAAGTCTTTCGGCCTCAGCTTGCAACTCGCATGCAGAATTCATTGACAGACGATGCACTTCGTCGCAGTTTGAACCTACGCAAAACTTTAGCGCGTCGAACCAATCGAGGCCCAAAATATTGCCACCACTGGAACTGTTTACAACTAGAAGTGTTAACTGAGACACTTTGCCCTTCATCAATACATCCACGTCAATAGTACCCCGAATAGGAACGCTTGTACCACCATAAGCTTTGAGTATCTTTGTTGTTCTTTTACATGTTGGTCTGCCTAGCTTTTTATACCCTTCATCACCAATTATTGAACAAGTTGCTCCAGTATCAATTTGAAATTGCATCGGTCTTCTGTTAACTGTGAGAGTCACAAACATCTTATGATCTCTTCTCACGGTCTCATTCTGCCTGTTGCCCTTGTTCAAAACTCCTACCTCATCTACTGTCGAAACGTCTTCTCTCACGTTTTCTGTAAGCTCCCCTTCTTCAACACTATACACGGAATGTACCCACTGTTTTTTGTTATTGTCTACGTTGCTCTGTTGTCTCATTTTTGAACGTCCAAGGTTCTTCGAGCGTTGATGGGATTTTCCTCTATACCTTCCTGCCTGCCTACCTTTCTGACCACCACTTAAGCATACATTACTGATATGCCCTTTGCGATTGCATAGATCGCAAATTGATTCTAAATGCCTGCACTGACTGCGATCATGATTTACTCCACAGTATATACATGATTTGCGATTAAAATAATTATCAGAGTTCAACTTACTTTGGTTAACGCCGCGTGCTTCTCTCTTTGCCAACTGATGTACCTCGTGGGTTGTTGTTGTCAGCTGATTCGTATTCTTCATTATATTTGCGGCTAGTTGTGTTTCCTCGAAAGCTGCTGCTATCGCCTCTACTTCTTCCAACGTAGGGTTTTTTTTTTGCGTCGCAGCTGATCGCACTTGGTCATGAGGTGTGTAGAATGTGACCATATCCCTTATCATGAACTCTGCATAAGATTTCTTACAGCTCTCATTTGTGCAGACGAAACTGCAATTTCTCGCAAGTCCTCTAAGATCAGCTATCCAATCTCCGTATGATTGGCCCGATGTCATTTTGTGCCGTAGGAAATTACAGCGGGATGCCAGCACGTGTATTTTTTGTTGAAAATGTTTTGTCAGAATACCGATTATGTCTTTGAATGTATGTGTGGTTATACTTACGTTATCAGTTTCAATCAGTTTTGCCAGGAGTTCATTGATAAAAGTTCCACATGATGAGAGAAAATGTGCTTTCCTCAAATTATCGTCATCGATTGCATGTGCTGAAAAGTGCTGTTGGAGCTGAAAAATATAAGTGTCCCATTTATCTTTTTGCTCATCGAATGCTCGAAAATGTGGGACTGCGCTGGATTTAACATGACTAATGTTTGCGGCCTTTAAAACTTCTTCCATTGTCTTTTTGTTATCTCTAATCATCCTTTCCATCCATTCCTGTTGCTGTTTAAGAACTTTGTTAAGCGTTGCTTCGTCCATAGTCCTCGTCGCCAAATGTTATAATTTCTCTTGAAATTCAATAGTTTTATTACTTCAAACTTAAAACTAACTTAACAATAATGAAATATTAGGTTATACTAATTTATATTTAACTGAGAGAGTGTGACTTAATCGGTCGGCGGTCCAAAGTAGAAGGCCGACAAAAAAACCATTTCCGTGGCACGGCAATAATTGACAGCTTGTGATAAGTATTTTAAAAGTTGGTAGCATTTGCCCGATTTTCATAGGGTGCTTCACATACATTCTGTTTTTATCTCTTACTACTAAAAGAATTTAAAAAATTAATTTGATCCTTATGAACAGTTTTCTCTAATTACTCCTACATTGGTTTTTAAAACTTCTAGTCTTTTACATAGGAGCAAGTTCGTGCAACCCAGTCGTGCATTTTATTTTTTTCAAAACTCATATTTCGAAAACCCCATACTCGTCCGCCGGGAGGGGTACTATCACCCTTGCTGTGGAGTCTAGTAGTAAATAAACTGCTAAAAAATCTCATTTCTCAAGGTATGACTGAAGGAATAATGAGATGGGGTTTGCACTGCGACCTTAAGATCTATTGTGCCGCCATTCAGGGCAAGATTAATTATTAACCCTACAGCTTTTTTTTTAAGTTTATCCCTTTGATTATTTGGAGTACCTTCAGAGAGGATAAATAACTCTCTTCCACCTGGTAGCGTCCCAGATACTTGTTTCTTTGATTGCTTAGTGCTTCGCATCTGCCTAGCATGTGTTCCGGCGTTTTCTAATGTGCTGCACTTGCCCAAAGATGTGGGTTATACTCGAGTTTTGAATTTATAAACGCCCAATAACTGGTAGCCGGATCAGAAGGGGTGACAAATTACTTACTTCGATATAGAAATCCTAAGCATTTAGCAGCATTTTTGGCGGTCTCGAGAATATGGTCATTGCAACAAAGATCGTCGTTGAGACACATGCCCAGTACCGAGACCTTTTCGGTTTCTTCGATGCAAGTGTCATTCAAGGACAATAGCATAAGAAGTAAAACATGCCGGCTTTGAGTCCAAATGACAAACTATATTCATTTACTGATTACAAGTTCTGAGAGTGATGAGCATTTATAATGCACACTAGTGATGTAAAGTATACTTACCCTACAAGATCCAACTACTAAATAAGTTGTTTTAGTCATTTAAAAAATAACTTTTATGGTTATGAAGATTTTTTCTAGTAAACATTTATTTTTCAAAATCTTACATAAGAGCAAGTTCGTTCGATCCAGTTGTATATTTTATTTAAATTTATTAAAATGGAACAAATAATGAAGCCTTTTTGTTACTTTAAATTTGTAGAGTTAATTCAAATTGAATCAATACTGCTTCAATTTAATGACATCATATTAAAATTAAACAATAAGTTAAAGAGGATTATAAAGAACTTGACTTTTATTATGACAGTAAGACCGTTTATTTTTCCACTCAAGTGAGCACAACCCATTTTTTTTTGTTGTCTTAATGATGTGCCGCAAATAAAAAAAAATGATTATTTGATTATTGTTGTGTTGCTAAGGCCCATTTGTACGAAAGCTTCATTTTACTGTCCGTGATAACTGCAAATGTTTAGCAAAAAGTATGAGTACTACTTACGTCAAAAACCAAGTCAAATATGGCAATGTTTTCTGTCCGTAATGATTTCTATAAACTTTTCGTTGCTATTAACCTTCTTCTTTATAGATAGATAGATTATTAAAAAAAAAAACACTTGACTTCGATTATAATGATCAAATAAAATTTAATTTATTTATTTTTATTTCAGGGACCGTCACATTTGAAACGTGCCAGTACAGATAAACTTAAAGATGTCTTCGTCAAGTACGCATCTCAGCAAAAAGATGGAGAAGCTTACATGACCAGTGAGGATTTTGTGCGAAAATATTTGGGACTATTTACAGATGCTGCATTTAATGATGTGAGTAAAATATTAATGCAAGTATGGTATTAATAAAAAAATAAAGAAAACATTTTATTCATAGATAAGTTCAAGATGTAATTTTACCCTAATTCCTTACATTATTCTTATAAGTTGCCCTTGTTCTGGATTTCCAGAAAAAAATAAATAATTTCTATTGCTCATTTTTTGGAAAATTAATTGGCAATAAGTTATTGTTAAAAAGTTAGACCTTCGAAGATGATTTTACCACAGCTGTGGTAAGTCCGATTTTAGCGTATAATTCAATTGTGTGGTAGTCTGCACTCAACAAAGTGTAAAATGTTAACAAACTTAAGAAGGTTCAAAAGACAACTACAGTTGGCACTTTAAGCGTTTTTCTTCACTTTTTGCCACTCGACTTACATACACATTAAATATCAAGTATTTTGAAGTGCCTTAACACCTAAGGAATCAGATTGTTGGTACGGACACATCAATATTACAAACCTGATCCATTAAACATTTTTTCGACATTCACTGACTACTGTGGGCGTCAGAAGGATTGCAAGGATAATATTGTGATGAGTGACTTCGACACAAACATCTTTACTGATGGCTCAAAGAAGCAGTGTGGTGTCGGTTCGGGAATTTTCCCTGAGTCTTCAAATGTCTTTAGGTCTTTTCGGCTACCAGACTTTGCCAGTGTTTTTCGAGTTGAGTTCCTGGCAATAAGGGAAACATGCAAAATACTTATACTAGATCGAAATCAAACCCGGAATATGGTCATTTTTACAGATAACCACTAACCAGGAGGCTGTTAAAGCCTTTGGTTCAGATTTTTCTTTCTCTGAATTGTTCCAGCAATCCTGAATGACCTTGCGAGCCGGAAAATTAACCTAATTGTCACCCTTATCTGGGATCTAGGTCACAGTGCAATAGAAGGAAATGAACGGGCTGACGAACTAGCCAGGCAAGGATCAGTCCTGCATAGCCAACTTAAGGAAGGAGCTACCATCCTGGTGTTGAATTAAATTAAATTTGGTGGTGCAACAGCTCAAAGAGAACTAGGACCTAGTGACTTACAATTCTCTACCATTCTTGTGTGCGTGTTACCAGGAACCTACAATTTTCTGTCGGTTCCGAACAGCTTATGAGCAGTACTTTTCATAACAAGAGGATTTGTCAATTCCTCGCCAGAGGTAGTATACCCCTGAAAAACTGAGAATCGAACCAAAGACATTCTGCATGATAGACGAACGTATCTACTACCTATTAGGCTAAGAGATAATAGTCCTCTTGATGTTATGAAGGGCAAAATTTTCTTATTTTTTCTCACAGAATACAACGGTAGATATCGCATTTTAACTAACTGAATTATATCTAAAAAGATGAGACCTACCTAAAATAAGTTCCGAAAAAATAACTTAAATACCGAAGTACGATATTTCTTACAATACTCTTTGTCGTAGATGTGGTAATCAGCAGAAAAAGGAAACAGTCATTCATTTCTTCTGTAAGGCTATAGCGCACTGGCAACTGTGATCGAAATCAAATAGTTTAATCGTTTAATCACCAGTTGAAAGAGAACCGCGCACTGCCAACTCTTTACTCACGCTCACACTCTCTTTCTCTCTTGCTCTTATGGAAAACAGCTCAACTGTTGCGAATTAATTTTAGGCAATCGTTTAGTTTGTGTCAAAACACAAACTTTTTAGTGGCTCCAATCGAGTTGCTCTAAGTGCGCGGTGTCCCATATAAGCCCATATGTTTCATTTTAGCAACTAAATAGTTGCGAAACTAAAAATTGAATGTGCGCGCCTGACCTAAATGTCCTGTTCTGGGCAGAATAAGAGCCCAACTGTTCGGAAGGTTATTTCTCGCCGACTTTAACGAACTATTTTATGTAACTGAAGATCAAAGACTTGATCTCATTTCTTAGGATGATAAAGTGGCTCTGAAACGAACCTTGACGACTTCTGTGATGGTTACATATTCGATCATAAGACCGCGAGTTAGCGAACTTAAGGTAGATGAGAGCTCATCCCTCACCATATCTCATTAAATTCACAGGTCAAACGTGTTTATGGTATCCAAACGGCGCACTCCCGCGCTTATTGGCCACTGAGCAAGTCCTGCTCATTTCTCATTGCTGCGATTTCTACCTAAATATTAGCAAACAATTTTAAACAGCCCCTCTGTTAAGTAATTAGTATGATCCTACTTAACAATTTGCTATCTCATAAGCAGTTTACTTTCTTTTCCTTAGTTTTTAACGTTGTCTAACTAGCAGTGGCGGCTGGTGGGTTGTTGAACAGGTGGTGCACTTTACTTGCTCACTAAGTAGGTATTAAGATTAGAAATCGCAAAAAAACAAAAATTTACATGTATATGTCGATTTTTTATTATTTTGTATAATTGCTCGAAGAATTTCGACCATGTATAAAACTGACACACTTATTACATTTAGCAAGGAATCATGTTTTTTTATTTTTTCACTTATGCGTCAAATCGTAAGATTCACGTAACTTTATTTTAAAAAAAATTATTACTGTCTTTAATACTTATACCTAATCACTGTTAATTTTATCCCACACCACACACTGTACACAGTACAGAATCGAACCAAAACCAAAATAAAAAACAATTACTAACCTAACACCTACAAACCTACACTATTTAACCATTCACGGATAGAGCGAAACAACATTACATATTCGCAGGCGCAGCGCATTCTAGTCAAACATCGGTTGCTGTAGTTAATCTTCGGTTCTCGTGCGCTGCACGAGAGCAGGCTAATTCTCCATACATTTCAATGAAATATCTTTTGTCTCACGCGTCAGGGATACTTGCTTGCAACTCATATAAGTTATATTAGCAGTCCTCGTGCGCTCGCCGAAGCGCACGAGAATTTTTACTTGCAAGGAAAGTAAGTCTTAATAGTAAAGCAAAGCGCTTACATTGTTTCGTCATAATTGGAAATTTTACTTGTTTGTGTTCTTGTATGTTTAAAAAATAAATATTAATATGGGAATCTAAAAATAAAGATGCAGTAATATTTTGTAATTTTTAAATCTTTTGAATTGGTGGTTCAGCGCACGAGCGCACTTAAGGTACAGCCGCCACTGCTAACTAGTATCTTACTTGAGCTATTAATATAAATATATCTGATGAACGAGTCACAATATGATGACATCAATGAAATTACGACATCATTTCCATGACCAAGTTCTGTACTTTGGGCGGAGCATGAGAAATTTTAATGGATAACCTTTTGGGCTCTAAATTCAAGCAATATTTGGCAGTATTCACAGTAATCACGGAATTCAATCGATTGTTAAATTTTCATATTGAATGTACTAGAATAAGGTAATTGAACTATTGAGAGACTAGAGAGAGACGATTAACTGAATCATCGAAACGAAGAAAGACGTTGATCATCTCGACACTTGAAAGGCGTTTTCATTTATTCCCTTAGAATGGTTTCTGAAAACTCATTTAAAAATCGTAATCTTTGATCCACTTGGAGCAGAACAAAACTCCTCCTTAATTGGATCACCATTTATAATTTCATCGGGTTCCAGGAAATTGTCTAATGGACTATTTGTGATGGCTTTTAAAAATAATTAAGCAAACCTTATTCAACGTTAATATTGAAAGACTTTACTCTTAATTTTTAAGAAAAGAGTTGGAAAATCATAAAATAATTGGTATAAATTAGTTCTTCTTTCGAACTTAAAAGAGCGTTTTAAAAACTACGAGAAATGTTCGACCAGATCAAGAAGCGAAAATAAAAAAAAAGACTGCGATTTGAATGTTTCGAATGGAATTCTTTTTTTTTATTCTTCCTTTTCCGCCTCTTTGTCTTTTAACATTGTTTCAAATCAAAGATGGTCGGAAGGGCGCGAGGTTTAAAAATTATACCAGTTTCTTGTAGTTCACAATTGTTTATTTAATTATTTCAACTTAATTTCATTTTATTTGTTTTAAATAATGTTTGCATCGTCACAACAAGAGAACAAGAGTATTGTGAGCATCAGCAAAAAATGAGATCGAAAATTGAATAAGTGACAAAGACAAATGAATAGAGTTGAGTTGAATAGAATATAATAAACTTGAAGTTTGTATCGATTTTGGATGTGTTTGAAAAGTCTTAATGGTCACGTTCATACGAACAATTATTTTCTGCTGCGATTCGCGAATGCTTTTTAATTTCGAAACGTTTTATTTTTAACTGCGATTGTATTTTATTAAATGCATAT
Organism: Chrysotoxum bicinctum; assembly: GCA_911387755.1. Classification (NCBI taxonomy): domain Eukaryota; kingdom Metazoa; phylum Arthropoda; class Insecta; order Diptera; family Syrphidae; genus Chrysotoxum; species Chrysotoxum bicinctum. The sequence continues at coordinate 188,637,871 of OU426988.1, forward strand.
CCGCTGCAGACCTGTTGTCTTTATAATTATATTCTTTTTCTTTGTATTTACATACATTTTATCAAAATTGAAAAACTCGTATATCGATTTTTTTTTTAGATAAGATTTGAATATTTTAACCTATTCACGTCAAATACGTAGTTTACCTACATATCTTGTTCATTTATTATTCGATGTTTATTGATTGTTATTTTAATTTGATCATGACTGAAACAAATTTTGTCGTTATTTTACCACTTAATGAATATTTATCATTTTTCAAGATTAATTTAGCGATTACTTAAACAAATATTATCACCTAAAAAAACCTTAAGATCATTGGCCTGATGGCTTTTACTGATTTAACAAAATGTACAATGCAAATATTTTTTTTTCATGATTATAATAATAAATCTGCCGCTCATACTATATGGTGCGAGTTAATAGAACATTCCTATAAATCATCGAGTACGTTTTTTTTTACCTTCATTATCGTATTTTGCAGAGTGTGACTTGAATTATTTTGGTAATGAGAACTTAGGAACAGTAAATTGGTTTTCCTTTCTATTGCCATGCAAATTAAAACCAAGTTAGTCATATCGCTTGATATATTATATTGTCATGTAACTGGACAAAAAGTTTAATGAGCCGTAGCATGTAAGGTTTATGGAGGGTAAAAAACTACAAATTAATATTCAAGAATGCAAATGAATGCAAACAATGTAAAAGAATGTAAAAATGCAAAACAATGTAATAAATTAGAAGAATTCATGAATTCTCAGAAGATTTCAATCAATTGATAGCTGTATAATGAATAGGGAAAAAGTTAACAATCTTTTTAATGTCTACTGAATGATGACTGCAAATTTGAAGTCACAGTCTCAAAGTGAAATCGATGAATACACTCTTCTAATTTAAATCATCAAAGATTGCATTCATGGAAGATTGCATTCTCTTACAAACCTATTCTGCATTCCTCTAAAAAAATTACAATTTCATTCGCAACATTCTACTTCCGAGGGGTCACATACTTTTAAAAAAACATGCAAATTTAATGTTTTTGATCCACAACATCTTTGGTATTTTTCTTTTATAATTCACACGCGCTCAAGACCCTTATAATGTTGAACATAAACATAGCACGAGCGATGGAGAAATAAGGGGAATAGCTATGAGCTTTCGATGAGTATTGGTCTTGAATGTTTGCAAATTGAAATGGCAAGGAAAAACCGTATCTAATAGATTATTCCATAATCGTGTTGTGCGACTACAAATCGAATCTTTGTGTAAGACGGTATGTCCGAAAGTGAGGGTGAACTGATGCAACTGGCTACTTCGAGTGAACATTGCTTTGTAAAAGAAGAAATAAAATAAAAAATGACATGAAACATTCCGACGATGTTCAAGAAATGAGAATTATTCCGTGTTTTCTATAACTTTTACCGATCCGTTCTGGATTTTATCCAATAAATGAAGAGAAGTTTGGGCTGCGCCTACCCAAAAATGTAAGTTGTACTGGAGAGGGGGCGATTTAGCAGCGTTTTTGACGGTCTCGGGAATGTGGTAATTCCAATGAAGATCGTCGTTGACACACATACCGAGTTCTTAGAGCTTTTCAGCTTCTTCGATGCAATTGCCATTCAAAAAAAAAAATGGCATAGCAGGTTTATTTTGATATTTTGCTTCAGGACAGCATTGAGTTTCCACACGATTTTGTATACCCCATTTAAAAATTCTGTAAATATCGGAGTTAAATGGGCTTATCATACGATGCCTTTGCAATTCCACATCCAAAAGAGATGGACGTGCATTTGAGAACTAGTATGAAAAGCTGAAGGTAGAGTTTTCGTCAAAACAATGAAGTGGATTAAAAGTTTCAGACCAGAGATTATTTATACAAATGAGGAAGAGAGTAGTAGACAAAACGGAGCCCTGGGGAACACCAGCATTTATTTTGTAAAGATCAGATTTAAAACTGTCCAAACAACATTTATTAGCGATTCAGAAGGGTTTCGTTGATACAAAACACACGCATGCCTTAGAAATATCAAGAGGAATAACTTTACATTTTCCAAAGCAATGTAAATATCTTTTAAATGTAAATATGATAAAAGTGACTCTCACTCACGTCGCCGGATTCTTTAATCGATCGCTATTTGTTATATGAATAATTATTAAATAAAAGTACATCAATTGTTAGAATTATAAATTTTATAAAAATCTTGTTTAAATTAATTATAAATAATTTGTATTTAAGCATTTAATTTTTCTTATAAAAATATCTTTAATAGTTGTACAATATTTTTGTTCTCATATAGGAATCCGTCAGACTGTTAGCTGGCATTGCCGACACAAGCAAAGATGGCCTCATTTCATTTGCTGAATTCCAAGCTTTTGAAGGTCTCCTCTGTGCTCCTGATGCTTTATATAAAACAGCATTTCAATTGTTCGACCGCAAAGGCAACGGATCGGTTTCTTATGGTAAAATTGTTTACATATATTTATTTTTTAATCGGGTTTAAATTTGAATTATATTAATGACAGTAGCAATGGTGTTTGTGGTTATGATTAAAGTGGAAATGAAAATGATCCTCAGAAGAATTGTTGATTCAAGAAATATATTAAAAAAATCATGTAACTCAACTACCACTTGTGGGCAATTACGATTTTGTGTAATCCCATTTTTGTGAAACTCAGCTCATTCCCGAAATCCATCGTATTTGGAAGCTTTTAGGAATATGGAAGAAAGCTATCACCAAATCCGTTCGTAATGGCAATTTTTATGAGATTTTCCACTACGATAGATTCTGTGATAATTTTGTTTCGGGATTCGTAACTTGTTTCTGATTACGATGGAATTCAATAAAAGTCTGATTCTAATCAAAAATTCAATATCTCCATATTCAAAAGTGATTAAGCTATTCTTCAAATTCCATTTTGAATTTTTGAAATAAAGTATTTATTTTTACTTACGGTACATATGTGTGTATGTAAATACATATACATATGTGGGCTTGGCTCCTACAATAATAATGAAACAACTGTCCAGGTTAATGCTTAAAATATTGTTTATTTAATCTTAAACCCCCGCGAGAACGATCGGTCAGAATCATAATTCATTGTTTGAAGACTAACTGAAATACGGAAACGAAACAGATTTTCTTGAATAACTCTATCTCTTTCCATTGTCTTTCGTTCGTAAGTTTATATATTTGATTGCTTTTACACGAAAGCGATTTTTTATCTTCGTTTCTCTTTTGGTTTCCTTTCAATGGCATGGATGCTTTTAAACACAGCGATTTTTAATCAAAGTTAACTTTTGTTCAAATTCCGCTGAGCGAACGTCAAATAGAAATGAAACATACCCGAGAAATAAAGAAAACTACGAAGAAGAAAGAACGATAACTTCACAATTTTCCCAACCCTAACAATTTTGTGTACCCCTGCTACCACATAAGCCTCTCGCCCACAGGCTTAAAAATTGTAAGGTAATATTGCATCATTTAAAAGCAGTCTTAAGCTAAGTGTACACGATTGGTAGATCTTACAATATTGTCAGATCTGTCAGTGAAAAACATGCTTACAATGTCTTACAACCGTGTAGTCTTACAATTAATTGTCAGAAAATTTGTCTGACAATTAATTGTTAGATCATTGTCTGACAATTAATTGTAAGAATTCTGACAATCATGTGTACGCTAGCTGACAATTGTGTAATCTTCCAATTAATTGTCAGTAAAAGTATCTGACAATGAATTCTAAGACGGAAAATTGTAAGGTTTTTGATAATCGTGTACACACACAATTTATTGTCAGGCCTGTCAATTTTTATCGTTGTCTGACGTTTCTGACAATGAAGAAATTGTAAGATGTTCGTTTTTTAGCATCATACAATTTTTTCATTGTCAGACAATTTGTAGCCAAGGTTCAATTGAAGCAGTTTCCATAACCAATAAAAACTGATAATTAATTGTGTGTGTACACGGTTGGTAGAGAATCTACCAATCTCTTACAATTAATTGATTGGTATTAAGCCGGCTATCTGAAAATAAATTGTCAGTCAATTTCTGACAATAAATTGTAAGAGATTGGTAGATTTTCTACCAACCGTGTACACACACAACTTAATTGTTAGCTCATTGGTAGATAATTGTCAGACATTGTCAGGTCTTACAATATTGTAAGATCTACCAATCGTGTACACTTAGCTTTAGTACCGTCCTTGTCAGTGCTGTCTGTTATTTAAGTATGGTCAGTGCTGTCAGGCAAATTACTACAACGTTTGTCTTTCCATTCCCAATCTCATAAAGGATGATCCACATACAAGTTTCTTTTTAAAAATGTAATAAAATGAAAAAAATTGAATTTTCTCCATATATTATGAGTAAGAGCAACATTCCCATTAATTATGGAAAACAACGTCGTTGTGAGCAACATTCCCATTAACGTTGTAAGCGAATAATCTCTGTGCGTGAAATTTTGAGATGCTGAGATCGATGGCGAATAGATGTTCGTGAATTGAGTCTCACACTCTCGTATACAACAGCCATATTCTTGTCTGTGCGCACCGTCTCCCGAATTGTTTGCACAAACTTGCGAACAGCAAGCGCGCTGGGTCTTTCATATCGGCCAAAAATTCTTTTAAAAAAGCGCACTGTTTGAGCTACACATTCAAGCGGGTTTCAAGCTTAAAACGACTCATTTTGTTGCGCGTTGCGACTTTTTGTCAATATTTTGAGCGGGAAATAGCTGCCAGTCTCAAAATAACTTATGATTTTAAAATAAATAACTAGCTAGCCCACCCGTACATATGAATCTAGGACCTACATATATGGCGAGATATAATAAATAAAAAGAAATTGGCTAGATCCAGTATCTAGTAACTAACAAAAGCCGATACTTTTTCCTTAAATTTGGATTTGTTCCGCTTTTTTGTCAGCCAAGTCGAACACAAATGTTTGAGTAATTCGTAAGGACCTTCAAAAGTCTCCGAACCAAAATGCCTAACGAAGAAGTTGCTACACTTTTTTGTATTCTGTAGTTTCATTGTGTTTGTGAAAACTATCCTAATTGTGTGAAGTGTATCTTTCAACAAACATTATTCTTGATTTTTATTATTGTCCACATTTGATGTTTCACACATACAATAAAAAAAAAACTGCAGAATCATCAAAATCAAAAAAAAAAAGTGTGTTGGAATTCCGGAGCGGAGAGAGATTCCAGATTGCCAAATAAAAACGACATTAGCTGAAGCTTGTTGTACCCACAGCCTGGATATATCGATGTTGTCGAGCTCTGGTCATAGAAAGTTAGTTAGCATGGCTCTATGCACGAGAAAATTGTGGTAAAGGTGTCTTCTTCCTCATTTCCAAAGAAATAAGGTCCGATAAAGCTACCAACGAATTAACATTACCAAAATAGTCAATCTTTGTAGATGTATTAATCAACACTTGTGAATTGTACAATTCGGATCTCATGAACATTTCCAGGGTCCAATTAGCGAACTAAAGATGTTGTCTACGTTCTTCCGGATAAAATATATAACCTTTTTGAATATTTTGACAACTCGATGTCATTAGTTACTTTGACAGCTGCTGAAACATAACAATTGGAAAAACTGTAATTTATAGGTTTGTTCGTTGAGCCCTGAAGTCATCCTGGGGTCGCCCTAAATCGTTTTTTAATAAACCTGAAGTCACCCTGGCGAGTAAATTCTGTGTTTTTTGAGACCCGGGCTCGCCCTGAACTCGCCCTGAAGTAGATCTAGGTATTTTGCTGTGGCGAGTTCAGGTAACGACCCCACTGTCAAAAGTCACATGAGATTTCATATACATATATATTTCTTCTGTTGTCGTTTATCGATTGGTATTTTGCATGTTATTGCTTGGGTTGGTAATTAAATGTTTGCTGGACTCATATCCTATCGCCAAACTCTCATGTATCCCCAAACTCTTTGAAAGCATACTTCATGAAATTTTGAGCTTTCACTGTAAATCCCTAATTTTTCTCCCATACAACATGGCTTTCTTAAATGTAGATCAACTACCACTAATCTTGTTGAATTTGTGTCATTTACCCTCTCTGCCTTAGAGAATGGTAAAGATGTCGATGTCATTTCCACTGATTTTAGTAAAGCCTTCGATAAAATCTCCCATAAACTTATCCATAAACTATCCACCTTCGGTTTCGAACCCATTCTTTTAAAATGGATTTCTTCCTATCTGGAAAACCGTTACTATACAGTGTTCGTTTTAGATCCACTTCCTCTTATCCTTTCTTAGCCACGTCCGGAGTCCCTCAAGGCAGCCATTTAGGGCCTCTCCTTTTTATTCTTACTATTAATGATATTGAATTGGTCATCAAACATTCCCATATATCTCTTTATGCCGACGACACTAAATTTTTCAAAACCATTTCTTCTGCACAGGACTCTACTCTTATCCAAATTGATCTCAATAATTTTTCAGTTTGGTGCCTCAAAAACTGCTTAGATTTAAATATCACTAAATGCCACTCAATCACCTTTTCACGAAAACGTTTAAAATCTACTCCCCGTATCTATTTTCTTCATAATCAACCCCTATCTATTGTTAACTCGATACGTGATCTCGGCATATTATCTCCCATTATGACGACATAATTCTCAAGGCCAATTCCGCAATTGGTTTCGTCAAACGATGGTCCAAGGAATTCTCCAACCCATATGTGACCCGATCCCTCTATGTTACCTTTGTCCGCCCCCTGCTTGAATACGCCTGTCAGGTGTGGTCCCCCTACCAACAAGTCCACATCGCCAGAATTGAGAGTATCCAACGTCGATTCCTTCGCTTTGCTCTTCGAGGACTTTCCTGGAACAATCCCCTAATCCTACCTCCTTACCTAGATCGCCTTAAACTAATTAACCTAAATTCTCTAGAAGAACGAAGAAAAACTTATGAAATTCTCTTCATTCATAGTCTCCTTACAGGTTCTATTGACTCTATAACTCTTTATAACTCCATCTTCCTTAATACCAACCCCCGCAACATACGAAATCCCCTTCTCTTTTATATACCCACCCACCGTACGTCTTAAGGCTCTAATGAACCAGTCTCACGTATGCTAAGAAATGTCAACTCAAACCCAATAACCTTCGACTTTAACCTTAGTACCCCTTGCCTAAAACTCCGTCTCTTGAATCAATTCCCCCACTAACCAAAATTCGTAGCTATAAGTTTTCTTAGTTAAGTTAGATTAAGCTATAACTTGTATTAAGCCTAATAAATGGGGGTATTGCCCCCCACCAAAATTTAAATTTAAAATTTTATAAAATATTCAGCAAGAACACAAAATTGTTTTTGTTCATTTTTAAAAACTAATTTATAACAAATTTAAGTTTTATCAAAGCACAGAATTATTTGTTTCTTGTTTTTAGTTGTCGACAAAACAATTGACAGCTCGTGGGTGTTTTTTGAAAATAGAAACCCCAGCTTTTTTTGACAATTCTGATGGTTGTCAAGAAACCTGGGTCAACCCTTGGTAAAGTTGAACGAACGAACCTTATGTCTGGTAATCCTTTACATACATACATATGTAGTTATTATACACACATTTAAGAAGAGTTTCCTTAAATGTTGCGATCACGTCTAGAGCTGTGCCAATCGTTCATTTTGAAAGATCGAATCAATCATTGATTGATTGGTTCAAGTATTCGGTTTTTTCAATAATTTTTTATCCATCCGTTTCGTTCCTAACGAGATATAGCATATAGACCGACACGAAATGCTTTCAATCATTCATTCAACTAAAATATTTTATTTCCAATCGTTTCGTTCAGACCGAGACCGAAACAATGTGAAAATGAAAGAAAGCTTGTCTTTTTTCTACTTCGTTGCTTCATTCACGCCATCTTCTATTGTACGAGTATATAAAATGAGGAATATACATTCTGTTTCATGTCCATTCCTATTTGGTATTGTGAAATGATTGAGAACAAGTTGAATGAACGAAACTTAACTTTTCTTCGTTCGTTCATTGGTTTCAGTGGCAAGAGATTGACATTAGGATTGATTGATTTGGTCTACTTTGATTGCAATCAATCAATCTTTTTGGTGAACGGGCCACAAAGACCGAATCAATCGAGATTGACACAGCTCTAATCTCGTCGCTAAATGAATATGTAATAGCAAATTATCCGTGGCAGAGCCTCTAATCAAACTACATACTCGTATTATATATTTAAGGAATTATTATATTTAAAGAACCGATAAACACAATCATGCTTATTTTGAGATTCGAACGAATAGCTAATTCGATAGAATAGATATTTTCATTCGAATGAACTTTGCATATTTTGACATTCGAGCGAAAAATGTTCACTGTCGAATATTTTGAAAATCGCCTTCCTGTATTTAATTTCAAATATTGTTTTTTCTGGATATATGTACGTACGTACTTCAGAGGAAGTAAAAAAAGATTCCACTGAACTGGTATCCGTTTGCATCAAATAAGCTGCACTGTAATTTTTTTTTCTTCAAGGAATCTTTTCCAGAATTGAAGACTCTGTAAGCCTTTTTATTCTAGAATATCTGTTCAGAAATGATAGAGAATAGTTTTTTTTAACATCGTGAATTTGATTTTTTATTCTTATATGATGTTCAAAGCTTCAAACTTTTGCTGAACTTTTCTCCTCTTGCAGCTGAATTTGCGGAAGTGGTACAAAAGACGGAACTGCATTCAAAAATTCCATTCAGCTTAGATGGCCAATTCATAAAACGGTACTTTGGAAATGTAAGTTGTCATAGAAAACCCAATATAAAATAATCAACTAATAACTCACATCTATTTTCCTCAGGACAAACAACGAGTTATCAACTACATTGAATTCACTCAACTTCTTCACGATTTCCACGAAGAATATGCCATGGAAGCATTCCGAAGCAAAGATCCAGCTGGTTCTGGATACATTTCGCCATTGGACTTCCAAGACATAATGGTTAAAGTGAAAAGGCATTTACTCACATCAGACGTTAAGGACAACCTTGTTGCAGTAAGTTGAAAATACTTCATGATAAGTTCCAAATATAAAAAAAATTCTTTTAAGGTGACAGAAGGACACAAAGTAAGCTTTCCCTACTTCATGGCATTCACATCGCTTCTTAACAATATGGAATTGATCAAACGTATCTACCTGTATGCAAGCCAAGGCAGTCGCGTCGAACCCGTCACAAAGGATGAACTCCTATTGGCAGCACAAACAATGAGCCACATAACACCACTCGAAATCGATATCCTTTTCCAGCTAACCGGTGCACTTCATCAAACGGGGTAGGCTAAAAACATGTTAAAATGTTTAAATAATTTGTTTAATTCAGCTCAAGAATTGTTTTATGTTAGATTCATCTTCTATGTTCACACAACAATGCGCTGAGTGGGCTGGCTACCCGCTCTGCACACTCATAATCAATCAATCTCAATTTAATAATACAAAAAAATCGCGTTATGCCTTAAGAAGTAAATAACCGGTCTTTTATTGTCCCGTTTTTCTGTATATTTTCCACGCGTTCTCACATATTAAAGGTGGTGGAGGCGTAAAAAGATTGACATCAATAGGCAAGTTGAATTTGAAAAAAAAAAAAATAAGGCTACGAGAAACCCACCCTTTATCCAGTTAAACCTAACCCCGGATATTTAGTTGTTGTTGAGTTTTAATATCAAAATCATTTTTGCGTTTGAATTGGTTGGTGATAATTTTACGTACATCTGACTAAGGCAAATTTTACCAGAAACAAAACCGATTTGAGTGGTCAACTGGTAGAATTTTCCTTATTTCAATTTTTGTTTCTATATAATATATAAACATGAGTTCTTCTATAATGTATATTAACTAATTCAATTGTTCATCCAACTAGACGCATTGTCTACGGTGATCTAAGCAATATTGCTCCAGAACACTACACCAAACATATCACAACGCGTCTGGCTGATATCAAGGCTGTCGATAGTCCTGCCGACCGATCAGCGTTCATTCAGATCCTTGAGAGCTCCTACAGGTTCACGCTAGGTTCAGTTGCTGGAGGTGAGTTCTCAAAAATACAACTAAAGTTTTGATAATTTTTGTAAAAACCAAATTTATTTTTTCAGCCGTTGGTGCAACTGTGGTTTATCCAATTGATTTGGTGAAGACAAGAATGCAAAATCAACGAACAGGTTCGTTTATTGGTGAAATTGCTTACAGAAACTCATGGGATTGCTTTAAAAAGGTTTAATTAGATAAATTGTTTGCGAAAAGCCATGCTATAAGCAAAACTTATTGTAGGTCATTCGACACGAAGGTGTACTTGGTTTATATCGTGGCTTATTGCCTCAACTAATGGGTGTAGCGCCCGAGAAAGCTATTAAGCTGACTGTCAACGATTTTGTTCGAGATAAGTTTACCGACAAGCAGGGAGTCATTTCGAAATATGCAGAAGTGTTAGCTGGGGCATGTGTAAGTAGTCCATTTATAGCATCATTATTGGTTTCTTTTTTGAAGATTAATAAGATTTGGATTTAATTTTTCTAGGCTGGCGCATCTCAAGTTGTATTTACCAATCCATTGGAAATAGTTAAGATCCGACTTCAAGTTGCTGGAGAAATCGCGGGTAAGTTGTGATAAACTATACATATGTATGTATGTAGGTATGTAAGATTATTAAAAATATGTATTTTCATCTAACTTTTGTCACAGCCTATGTAGGATTCTGTTGTTGCACTCTCCTCTCTGTGTGAGTGGGTTTCATTGAATCGCTAGCCTAGCTCATAGCAATATAAACTTTTCGTTTTTAAATCGTAAGTCCAATCCATTTCCACTTACGTCTTATTTATTATAACAGAATTTGAGCTATTTGAGCTGTTAACAGTCACAGCATTCTCTTAAAGCTTATAAAGTGTTTTCTTTTCTTCATATTTTGGATATCATCTGAAAACCACTTTTCTTTATCCCAATTCGACTGCTATCCAAAGATTTTCGAAATTCTCTACCTTTATCAAGAATTTGACGTAAAAAAGCCGAATCTAATGAATCCCTCTATTTCTAGTTAATGTTGCTACCTGTCATCAAATGTGGCGACAACAATTTTTCATTCTATTTGATTTAAAAAATTAATAAATAAATAAGAGGCCATTACGGCCCGTGGAGAGCCTAAACCTAATGACTGAAGGCTCCTAAACATCCCTGTGCGCATGTACATAAGTAGGCCAATGAGAAGCACTTTTCATGACAAGAGATACCCTTTTAGGATTTGTCATTACATCGCAAGCGCCAGAGATATCTTCCTAAATGATCCAGCGACCTCAATCTTTGGCTTTTAATTCGTCTTTGGTAAGGTCGGTGTCGCTGTAGAACCCATGTAGTGCTTTATTTTATCTTCCAGTACACAGACGTGATCTAAAATCATATGTATAATTTTCCTCTAATAACAGCCTAAAATGTTTTCATTCTCCTTTAACAATGTCCATGCATCTTCGCCATATATGTATAAAGACTGCGATGATCAGCGTCTTCTCGAGGGCACTTTAGTTTAACAGCAATTGAGGCGGGTTATTGTTCGTTTTATTTCAAAGATGGTATTGTTTTCTGAGTGTATAGCGGAACCTAGGTAGACAAAGAACTACTTCGAAGTTGTAGTTGTCTACGTATGGTTTTGTCCTCATTTTAACCCAGTTTCTTGCCTTCTTCTTCAATACCCACAAAAGTGCCACTGACATCACGTTTTGTTTTTCCGATTATGTTTATATCCAACAGCCTTAAGAATAGATCTTTTTAATGGGTCGAAAATTTGCAATTACATTATGTAAAGTATACATGCCAAAATTAACTAGTACAAAAGAAAAAATATGTACAAAGTTAACAATTTTAGTTCTTTTAACGAACTTATTAAGAAATGAAAATAGAGTGGAGATGCAAAGCTAGGTCTGGGTTCTAGAGATGATCTTTGAAACAGGAAATTAATTCTTTTGAATTTGAAATTAAATTCTTAAAAAAATTTCTTTATCAGCAGTATGTGTTATCTACTGAAACTAAGATAAATACCAACCCTAAAGCTTTTTGGGCTTTTCTAAATAATAAAAGGAAATCAATTGCCCTTCCACTGACTATGAAGTTTAAAGATAGTGTTAGTAGTGACTTAAAAGTTATTAGTAATATGTTTGCAAACTTTTTCCAATCGAATTTTGCTTATGAGGCTGAATCTTAAGGGAGGTAACTTTCGGGAATTCTTCCATTAACATGGGATCTCTTTATATCTCAAAGAGTGATATTTTAAACGATCTTTCCTCTCTCGACAGTTCGTTTGCTGTTGCACCTGATAACTTGCCTCCTCTTTAAAAAATCTGTAGCTTATTACTCTCTCAGTGTTTGTTTTTGGATTGCTGGAGATCTTTTGTCACACCAATTCATAAAATAGGATCTAAAGTTAATATTGAAAATTATAGGCCTATTGCAAAGCTGCAGTTGATTGCAAAAATATTGAAGCTATAGTCAAACAGAAACTTTACTCGTCACTACGTTCTTTTATATCTGAAGATTAGTATGGTTGAAACGTTTGCCTATGTAACATGTAAAAACACTTTCAGGTTGATGCTATTTACCCTGATTTTGCTAAAGCATTTGATCGTATTCAGTTTCATGTTTTAGAGCGTAAGGCCGCGGCCACGCAGTAAGCGGCTGAGCGGAAATAAAATATAAAACATATGAAATCACATAGAACCGGCCACGCTATGAGCGAGCGGCGAAACAAAATTCCAAACCAAACCTGTTTTAATTTTTAGTAATGTTTTGAGCGGCAAGAAGTAAAGATGGCCAAAGTAAACATTGAGTTGTTAATTTTGTGTGTGCAATCTCGACCAGATTTATGGCAATCGCTCAAAAGCAGTCGCTCAGTGCCTGGCCATACGTCGCTCAGAGCTGCCACACAGCCGCTCAGCCGCTTACTGCGTGGCCGAGGCCTAAGTCAACTAGTTTTGGATTTCTTAGCTGGATAATGAGTTAACGAAAAAATCTTAAGCAATGTGTGAAATTAGGCTCCTTTTTATCTCGAGTTATGATTAATCATTCGGGTGTCCCCGAAAAAAGCCTCTTGGGCCCTCTATGGTTCCTTTTATTTATTAATGATTTATCGGATTTCATTTCGGACTCAAATGGTTTACTTTTTGCTGATGATTTTAAGCTATACATGAAAATTAAATCCCTTTGAGACTGTTTGAAACTTCAAGAAGATATTGATAAGCTTACTAACTGTAAAATTGATTGTCTGAACTTGAATATTCGTAAATGTTCCGTAATGTCATTTACAAGGTCTAAAAACCCAATTGTTTTCGAATACAACATTTCTCGGTTCGATTCATCTCGAGTAACGATGCAAAACGATCTGGGAGTTATTTTTGATTCTCGGCTTACTTTTGAATTGCATATCGATACCTTCCCGTAAGAATGTATTAAGCGACACGTTTTTCGAAAATGACTTTTTGATGTAGAACTATATTAGAAATTAAGCGCCACATTTTGGCCTGGGTTTCACTGCTCTATCATGTATGCAAAAGAAACTAGAGAGAAAATAAAATTGTAGCAGCCGCCAAGTTTTCTCACTGGAATAATATTGCTCCCTGAAATTTGTATTATCCGCCAGTAAAATTATGCTAAGCGACTTTTTTAAAAATATTATTGTCTTAAGCAACCAAACGTCCACGAACAAAATTTGTTAGATGTCGCTTAGTTTAACCGAAATTTTCGCTTAGCACACTCATCCAAATAGAACTTGATCCATTTTTGTCGCTTATAATACTCCAGATATGGTTGTCTTTGCTTTTAAATATTTGTCTATCAAGTAGGCTACTACTTTTTTCCCATTTATTTTTGTTTTTTTGTTGTTGTCATCGTAAGCGCAATTTAACATTGTATCAAGCGCCAATGCTTTGACCACGAAAATGTACTAAGCGACAAAAACTTCTTATCTGATTAAAATTTCGATTTTGCAATGATGTCAAGTTTTGTATTGTAAAAATCCCTCTCCAAATCTGTTTCTTCCAATAAAATACACAAAACAATAATTAAATGAGACGTTTTTTTCGTTTCCGGAACAATTTTTAAAATGTCGCTTAATACATTCTTGCGGGAAGGTATCGATATGGAGTTTCTGGTTTCGAAAGCAAATGTTATGCTTGCCTTCGTTTTTAGAAACTCTAAGGAATTTAGTGATCCTCACACTTTAAAGTGTCTGTCAATATCACTAATTAGATCTAACCTTGAGCATTGTTGTGTGATCCGGTCTCCTTTGTATAATAAAGGTTCATTACAAATTGAACGTATTCAGAAGAGGTATTTTAAAATTGCGTTACGTAAAACTTTTTTGAACTCAGATATGCCTAATTTTAAACCAACCCTTGGCTGGGTACAAGTAAAAGTCGCAATTAGCCCTACCCTAGTCACTCCTAATCCAAAGCAGGTGAAGAAAGTTTTATTGGAAAATTATTTTCAATTACGAAGACTGGTAACCCATTCTAGAAAGCTAAACCTTGTGCACTTGTAATTTTGGCTTATAAAATAGTTTTACCTAAATCATTTTTTCCTTCTGTCTTTCTTGTTGAAGAGATACGAGTATTATGTATATTAGATTGACAATAATCTCGTATTGTTTAAAAGTCGTTGAATGACCATCGTAAATTTTGAGATAAATATCTTGCTTAGCCTAAGCGTCACAAATACAATTTTCATTCTATTTTTGAAGCCTGTTTTACAGCATCTATTAAAGATGTCTATTCATCTACTTTCCTTGTCTTCACTTCAAAATTGCTTGTGACATATTTATAAGTAGATGTATGTATGCAGGTATAGGTATACATATATTTACTAAACATATATTTCCGACTACTCGTCAAAAACTACCAATTTCGGTTTAGTCTATCAAAGTTCAGATAAAATATTAAAATTGATAGTTTCGGGAAAGTAAACGAACATACCTATTTTGAGAGTAAAAAATTCTTTTTTTAATAAATTATTCTTTATTCTGTTTATTTTAATGTTCAGGTGGCGCAAAAGTTCGTGCCTTATCAGTCGTTCGTGATTTAGGGCTTTTCGGCTTATACAAAGGAGCTCGTGCCTGCCTTCTTCGTGATGTACCCTTTTCTGCCATTTATTTCCCCACTTATGCTCACACAAAAGCTCTGTTCGCCGACGAAGACGGGTAAGTTAAATTAATTATACCCATTAAAATCAAATACTCTTAATCCCGTCTAACAGATACAATCACCCACTTACTTTGCTTGCTGCTGGTGCCATTGCTGGTGTTCCTGCTGCATCTCTGGTCACACCTGCCGATGTTATCAAAACTCGCCTGCAAGTCGTTGCTCGAACTGGACAAACTACGTACAAAGGAGTGTGGGATGCAACAAAGAAAATCATGGCCGAAGAGGGACCTCATGCCTTCTGGAAGGGAACTGCTGGTAAAACTAAAAAAAAAATTTCTATAATGTATAGATTATTAATTGATTTTTTTCTTCGCAGCTCGTGTTCTCCGATCATCGCCACAGTTCGGTGTAACGCTCGTCACTTACGAGTTACTCCAGCGAATGTTCTATGTTGATTTCGGTGGTAGTCAACCGACAGGCTCAGAGGTGAAGAAATCCAAAGCACTAGACGATGGTGTTCAGAGAATAAATCCAGATCACATCGGCGGTTATCATGCGGCTGTACCTTTGCTGAATGGCATTGAATCGAAATTCGGTCTTTGTTTGCCACGTTTCGGTAGACCAACACCGTCCACGGGGTCGTGATTACACAAAGAAAAATCTACGAACGCCAGTTAAAGTTAAAACAAAAAAAAACTTTTGTTCAGAATAACGTCTCTTTCCTTATTTTGCTAGGAAAACTATGAATTAATTAAGTAAAATAAAATATAGATCTAAACAAATTTACATAAACAAAATAAAACTTTAAATATTTCAACTGTAAACTCAAACAAATTAATAGTTGAGCCAACTTCAACAGAGATCTTTGTAGGTAATTTATTTTTTTAAATGTTTATTTTTTTTCTATAATAAAATAATAATTCAAAATCAAACCGTTATGCTGCGGTTCAAAAAATAATCTTAATAAAAAAAAATCTTTAAGAAATTGAATAATGAATAACTATTTAGATAATATGTTTATTTCTTTTTTTTTTTACTGAAAAGTGTTCAATAGTTTCCATACGAGAAATAAATACAAAAAAAAAAAAAAACAACAACCAAAGTTGCTCTCGAGACAAGTAGAAAGAATTAAACTGAGATTGTTTACTTTCACATTATTTGGATATCGAACTGTTGAGTTTCAGAAGTGTTAAGTTTTGTTAACTGGTTTTGTTTTTAATTGTTGATTGTGCCTAGCATTTATTTCATTGTATAAGTTTTAAAAATAAATTATTTAAAGTATGTTAACAAACTTGTAAATATCTAGCTGAAACAAAAAATACATTATGTTGTTCTTGTTCGTTGGATTTTTATTTCTGTTTTCTTATAAATTATTAATTATTGCTTAAACCGTCTAAGAGCGAAGTTTTCTAGTAAAATTCTATCTAACGTTTGAACTTGAAAGAATTTGTTGCATAATCATCAATTGTTCTAGCTATACTGCCGCAAGATCTTGATTATTGGGGTTTCGGAGCAATTGTAAATTTAATTTCTGCCACAATTGAAAAAAAAAAAACATTTAATGGTAACAGTGCGCTGGTTTTTGTTTTTAGTTTGGAAGTAATTTTATTTTGCATGAAAATATTTTAACGTTAGTTATCTTTTGTAAATATGTATTATATACATAATTAATTTTTTTTTGACATTGGCTGGTTCCAGCTGTAAGTACACACATAGTTTTTGTAGAATTGCGGTCTTTAAATAGTCTACGCCTTAGTTATGTATACACTATACAGTGTTTTCAATAAATAATAAACAATCTTGAAACCGATTATAACAGGCCCTAAGGCCGTTCAGAAAAAAAGTAATATTAATCATACCGTTTCTATGGTTTTTTTTTAATTACGACTTTCCTCAAATATCTGAATTCTATTAAGACCACGAATGAATGATTCCTATTGCTCTTTTATTTGTATATTCTAGAATAACAGTATTAATAGGTATGCCGTAAAATGTTATAGTAGTTGATCTATTTTTTGTATTACTTATACCTTTCGACAAAGCTGAGTTTGGGTGAAGTTTATTTTTATGTATTAAGCATTCGCTTAGCGGAGCTAAATTTTTATTTGGGAAGAGAGAGAAAAAGAGGATGAAATGGTGTGATATTCAATTTTTGGCAAATTTCTCTAAAGCTCTTAGTTTTCGTTTTAAAACTGTTATGCGGCCCTATCACGAATTCCATCGTAATCGGAACTTTAACGAATCCCGACAAAAAACTATCATCAAATTCGTTCGTATGAGCAATTTGTATGAGATTTTCCACTACGATGGATTCTGTGATAGTTTGTTTTGGAATTCGTAACAAGTTTCCGATTACGATGGAATTCGTAATAGGGCTTATGGTAAAAAGTGTAGCTGTAGCTTATGTAAATCTGAACAACAAAAAAAAATAAAATGCACGACTGGGTCGCACGAACTTGCTCCTATGTAATAGACTAGGAATTTCAACAACGGATGTTATTAAAGAATGTTCATAAGGATAAAATGAATTTTTTAAATTCTTTTAGTAGTAAAAGATTAAAATAAAATGCTATGCAGATATGAATTTATGCAAGAACAAAAATTATAAGTCGTTGTAGTGGTTCCTTAAAAAAATACGCTTTTATGTACAAAATTTTAAAAACATTTTTAAGAAAAAATTTTGGTACGCCATCCTTAAGATTTTATTACTGTACGAATAAGAGTCTAATTTCCAAAAAAAAATACCAAGCCGTTCTTGAGATATCGAATTTTTAAAAAAAAAATTACTTTTTTTTCTAAAAATTGAAAAAATGTTTTTTTTTTTTAAGTTTTGAAATGCAATGTTTTTTAAACTTTTTAGGGGCTTCTTTATAAAAAATTTCATTAAAATCCTTTATGCTGATAATGAGAAATTCAAAATTCGAAAAAATCGTTCTATGGTAGGTACAGTCAGTAATATCTAGATTTCAAATTTTTTTTATTAAACTATAGATCGTAAAAATTTATTAGAAGAAAAAAATTTTTAGCAAAATTCTCGGAACCGTTTTCGAGAAAAATACGATTTTCGAAAACCATTTTTTAAAATTTGTATGGAAGGTACCGTTAGTTTTAGATAAAACAACATTTTTTTTCTCAAATCTTGTAGGTTATGTTAAGAAACTTTTTTTTGTCAAGTTTGAAAAAAATCGATCTTGGGGTTTTCGAAATATTAGGTTTCCAAAAAAAATTTTGAATATTTTTTTAAAAATCCAAAAAATTAAAAATTGAAAATTTGAATATGTAATAATGTTCGAATTTTGGAGGAGCTTAAGCATAAAAAAAATAATTTAAATCGGCTGTACCGTTTTCGAGAAAATCGAAAACAAAAAAAATGGACCCAGGCGGTCTACCAAAAATAACAATTTTTTGGAAATTTTTTTTCAACCATTAGTTAGTTTTAACTGAATGAAATTTTTCAAATTTTTTTTAAAAAATTCTGTGGGCCAGTTTTTGAGAAAATAAAATATTTATAAAATTTCAAAAAAAAAAATCGTATGGCAGGTACCGTTATTTTTGGTCTTAAAAAAAAAACAGTAAAAAACGTCCGGGGGAAAAAAATTAAAACCCATATGTACCAAGTTTGAAGAAAATCGGCCGAACCGTTTAGGCTGTAGTCGAACCGACAGACGGACAGACAGAATTGCGAGACCCACTTTTTTGGTCTTCGCTATCATCGTAATGTCAACTTTGATCAAAATCTCGAGTTCGATTTTTTTTACGAATGCATAACTTGCCTTATAGTACCTATAAATCGCAAGTAAAAACTAAGATGATAAAATTATCTAAATTATGAGCTATTAATGAGCTTTGTAAGTTGATAAGTCTTTAAATAAAAACGGGCAAAATATCGCCTGTACTACGTCGAATGTCCTGTGTTGGTTGGAGTAAAATGTATTTTAGCTGCATGACAAGTTAGACTAGTTTGCATTTAAAAAAAATCCATAGTCAAACAGAACTAAAGAGTCTATATTGTGAAATCCAACGGGACTATCAAGCCAGTATTTCCGCTTGCAATAATAATACACTAAAGTTAATTTCTTAGAATTAAAAAACAAACATTAAGAATGCAGCTAATCACGTTGGACAGAGATGAAACGAGAGGTCTTTATGTTTATTAGGGTGGCCAATAAATAGACTCGTGTGGTGAGACATTCATAGTTATTTGAGTAAATGGAACACAGGTTGGTGCAAATACTAGGGCTGGGGCCCTACTCTGTACCAGGGGGGTTATTATGAAAAACGATACTCGTTCAAAATAAGGCGTATTCGTTAAATTGCGATTAGGAAAAACGATTGCAGTAGCACTTAATCGTCAAATTGCGATTAAGAAAAACGAGAATCGTAAAAATGACGATACTCGTATTTTTATTTACGAGTGCCTTCAGCTCTCGTTCAGCTTTCGTTTTGGCGGTAGTTGTCAAGTGTCATTTATTTTTTTATTTTTGTTTGGTTGGTTTTTGTTTTGTTAAGTGAGCAAAAAAATGTAAGTAAATAATAAATAAAATTGTGAAAAACATAAAAATAAGTTATTTCTAACCTTCTAAGCCTACAAGTAATGCTAAAAATTATCATTTTTCGTTTTTGCCTGGCAACTTTTTTTGCTTTCTATTTTCGTATCTTGTAATCGCTCTTCGCCATGACTTTCGTTTCTTCGAGTTTCGTTTTTTCTGCCGTTCGTTTCGTAATTCATAATAAGGGCCCAGGGTTGCGAATTTTTGAAATAAAAAAACCATAAGTCATAAGTCTGTAGATGATTTGTGAATTAAAAAAAAATGAATTCATAAGTTAGTTAGTGACTTATGATTTAAAAAAAAATTAATTCATAAGCTACTAAATCTATATCTATACTATTATATAAAAGCGAAACCATTTTAAACCTTGATACGCACGATCTCAGAAAGTAGTCAACCGATTTATTTGAAATAAATTTTATTATTTTCTATATTGTTATAAGAGTGTTTATGGCTATAATGTTTTTTCATTAATAATTTGTCAAACTTAAATATTATTGATTTTAAATTTTTTGTCCATTTTTTCTCATTAGTTGACTTATACAACCACTCATATCTTAAAACCTACACAATAATCAACAAAGATTAGCATTGCTTCCTAAAGTCAATATTGTTGCGCAAATTTTAAGCCCAAAATCACTTCTTAGTTAAACATACAACCTGAGAAATAAATAAAAACAAATTATAAAATTATAAACTTTTTGAATTTATTTTATCCAGGAATTAGATTTCATCACAATCGTGAGGTCGCTGCTTTGTTTCATTTCATTATCATTCCAACAATTTTAATTTTCTTTTCTTCCCGCTCCCATACACTCTCTCACTCTCTTAATATCTGTTCCATTCAATAGTTACGTTTTTTCTCTTACCTACCTAGACCTACCTATGTACATAATATATTCAATTTTTCTGTATTGTATTTGTATAGTTTATCTAATTAATCGACACACACACACATTTTTTTTGTTTCTCTAATTCTATCGTCACATCGCTGAGCAATGTGGGGGTGGGCTCTTTTTACTTGCGATATAAGTAGGTAATAGGTACTAACTATAGAGCAAGTTCTGCATTTGGAAAAAAAATCGAACTCGAGATTTTGATCAAAGTTGACATTACGATGATAGCGAAGACGAATAAAGTGGGTGCGACGATTCCGTCTGTTTGTCTATATGCCTGTATGTCCGTATGTCTGTATGTCTGTACCTCGATCTAGAGCCTAAGCCACTGGAGCTATTTTCTTTAAACTCGGTACTTAAGGGTCTTCGGTGATTCCCTAGAGGAGAAATTGAAATTTTTTTTTTTAGCTCTAAAACTAACAGTACCATCCCATACACCCGTAATGCATAATCTTACTTATGTCGAAAATGGCTCTAACGATTTTGATAAAAAAAAATAGGTGTGATGTTATGGACACGGACTACATTTTGGTAAAAAAATGTTTGGGGGAAATGTTATTAACGGTACCTGTCATAGAACGGTTTTTTTTGATTTACGAATTTCTCATCAACAGCTCTAACGATTTTAACCAAGGTTTTTATGCGTGAGCTTCTGTACACTCGAAAAAAGATAATCTAAAATTTTTTTCGAAAAAATAGTTTTTTGATTTTTATAAAACTAATATAATTTTTTTTTGAAAATTCAATATCTAGAAAACGAATATACGAATAAATTTTTAAATTACGTTATAAAATGTATTTTATTGAATACTAATAACTTGCATATCATTTTTGTTTATACAAATTTTAAGGACGATTTAGTACACAAAAAACATTTATCAGTGCGTCTGTATGTCTGTACCTCTCTCTACAGCCTTACCCACTAGACATATGTTCTTCAATCTCGGTAGTTAAGGGACTTCAGTGATTCCCTAGAGGAGAACTTGAAATTTGTTTTAGCTTCAAAACTAACGGTACCCCCCATACACCCGTAATGCATAATCTTATTTATCTCGAAACGGTTCTAACAATTTTGATAAAAAAAAATTAGGTGTGATATCATGGACATTGGACATGGATTACATTTTGGTCAACAAAAATTTTGGGCAAAATGTTAATAACGGTATCTGTCATAGAACGGTTTTTTGATTTTTTGACTTTCTCATCAACAGCTCTAACGATTTTAACCAAAAATTTTCAGCAGGAGCCCCCTTAAGTTTAAAATAATATTGTATATAAAAATATTCGGAAAAAAAACTATTTCTAAAATTTATACTACCTAATACTTAAAATTTGGCATCCCAAATTTTGTTCCAGAAAAATTTTAAGGAAATTTGTCATATGAAAAATTACTTAAATATTAAAAAGATTAATCAGACGGCAATTCCATACATTTGAACATTTTTATCTCATTAAATCTATGTTATATATTTATAAAATGTATTTTAAATTCCAAAGTACTTTTACATAAGAGCAAGTTTGTGCGATCCAGTCGTGCATTTTATTTTTTAAGTTACTTGAATACACTCAATAGCATTTTGGGTGACAAAAATGGACATTCAATTGACTACAGTGCCGTGCACATGAACTATTCTATAAAAGCGAAACCATTTTAAAGTTTGGGTTGAATGATTTCAGAAAGTAGTCAACCCGTTTATTTGAAATAATTTTTATTATTTTCTATATTGTTATATTTATAATATGCACAAACATGAACAAGCTCTTTTTTTTCAAGTGTGAAAGAGAATCTAATTCGATACGGTATGTTATACATATAAACTAAAATTAATATTATTGTAGCAAATATGCTCAGTCCATTGAGAAATGTTTTAATATGCTAATATTAATATTAAGAAAATATTCGTAGTTACGATTTGCGAAGCAACGCGAGTACGGGTCGGCTAGTTACTTATAAATACAAAAAATTAATTCACTACCTATAAGTGACTTATGAATTAAAAAAAATTAATTCATAATCTAGTTGGTAAATTGGAAATGTTTAAGCTTGTTTTGACTACATAATTATTTAATTAATTAAGGTAGATTTCAAGTTTTTGTGTGTCATAAAATTATCATGCTAGCTTATAAATTTTCCAATTGATCATTTTTTAATCAGAATTTATCCATTAGCTTATGAATTAAATTTTCTTTAATTCATAAGTCACTAGGTAACTTATGAATTAATTTTCTTTAATTCTTAAGTCACTTACTTGCTCATGACTTAAATTTTTTTAATTCATAAGTCACTTGGATAGATAGATAGATAGATAAGTTAGATAAAATAATTTTATTTTCAATTAAATTTTTTAACAAAATCATAATTATGCTGGTATTCAAAATTAAATGTGACAATAACTTGTTTTAAGTTGTCTGTCAGGTTAAAAAAAAAATGTATTTACTTTATTACAGCAAAGCTAAGTAAGTTAACTGAATTCATTTATTATAAGACTTCGATATTTAAGTGATTTGTTTAAGTAGTTGTACAGATTTTGGTAATTTAAGCCATTTAAGAAGTTGAGGAATGTTGATCGGTCTAGCATTTCGCTTCCTAGATATTTTTTGCGGTATCCCTTAAAAATGGGACAAACACCAACGAAGTGATATATATTTTCTGTTGCATCCATATTGCATATAGTGCATATGCCTACAGTATCATTACGAAAAGCTCTTGCGTTTAAGTTAAGAAGACCACATCTTGCTTTGAAGATAAGGTTTATCATGTCACGAGGGTTGTTATCTTCAAAATAATTTGGGACTTCAGAATAAAGCAGGTTGCAATATTCGTCATGGTATTGTGACTGGAGCGCCTTTCCTGTAGAATCAACCCAATTTTTTTCGAATAGCTTTGTTAAAAGTATTTTATGCATACGATTCCATTCTGAGCATGGAGCTTCAAAACTGAAATCTATTTGAATTTCTTGGAAAAGGCCTGACCATTCCTGGGCCAAATAAAAATTATTCTGAATCATAATTTCAGATAGAATTCGTGGAAGACGATTACGTGGCATTGACATTACTTTCCTTATGTAAGCTAGGTGAACTTTTAATGTTGTAGGGAATGCCTTTGGAAGACCAGTTTCGATATGAATCGCGTAGTTAGGAGTGTTGTCTGGCAATCCGAAGCATCTCTTTACGAAGAAGCGTTGAAGTTTTTCAATTTGGTCGTACTCTTTGTAACCCCACACTTGTGCGCAATAGTGCATTATTGATTTTGTGGCTGCATCATGTACTTTATATTTAGCAGAGTGTGTTACGTATTTATTTCGCACAAATTTAGACCATGTCGAGTTTATGGAGTTTTTTGATGCAGCGAGACGTTTCGATAGGTGTTCAGACCATGACATGTTATAAGTGAAGATAACACCGAGATATTTATAATGGATTGATATTTTTATCTCTCCACCGTTAAAGTACCATTTTTCAGCTGCCGCCCTTCTGCCGCCGTTTCTAAAAATTACAATTTCCGACTTATCAAGGTTGACATCTAAGTTCCACTTGCTGCAGTACCTGCTGAAGCTGTCGATAATCGTTTGCAGGATATTAGGTCTATCGGAGAGGAGAACTACATAAATATCATCCGCGTATAACAGGACGTTTATTTCCAAATTGTTCACGATGAGACCAGTTGGGAGTTCGCAGTGAAGGTCCTCAAGAAATAAGATGAACAGTAAGGCACTCAGTACACATCCTTGCTTGACTCCTTTAGTCGTCTCAAAGAAGCTTGTTGTACTCTTTCCATTCCAAACTGTTGCTG
The DNA here is from genome assembly GCA_911387755.1 of Chrysotoxum bicinctum. Taxonomy (NCBI): domain Eukaryota; kingdom Metazoa; phylum Arthropoda; class Insecta; order Diptera; family Syrphidae; genus Chrysotoxum; species Chrysotoxum bicinctum. The sequence continues at coordinate 188,662,233 of OU426988.1, forward strand.
ACGTATCCCTGTACAGAGATCTTAAAACGGAAACCATTTTTGTTGAGATGCCTAGGCTTAGCAATTTATAAAACAGCGCGTTTCTATTAATGTTGTCAAAAGCTGCTGACAGATCAACGAAGAAAGCATAAAGCTTTTTTTTTCTTACTCAGTTGAAGCTGAATGATGCAGGATAGGTTGTAAACTTGGTCAACTGTACTATACTGACTTCTGTATGCTGCCTGGTATTCATTAAGTATTTGGTTCTCTTCGATCCAACTAGTAAGTCTATTTAACAAAATGGTTGTAAATATTTTGTAGAGTGTGTCGAGAAAGGAAGGCCCACGGTAATTTGAAGGAAGGCTTGCATCACCTTTTTTGTAAAGAGGGAAGATAATCGACTTCTTGAAGGATGATGGTATAGTCTCAGTATCAAAGATGTCTCTGAGCAAAACATGAATCTCTTCTATAAATGTAGTACCAGCGTTTTTGTAAAACTCGTTTGGAATACCATCAATACCGGGTGCTTTGTTATTCTTTGATGTTTCTATCGCTAAGATAACTTCGTCCAGTTCTATTTTGTTATCTAGCTTTTGTTGATAAATGGTTTCAAAAGTGGGTAAAGGCATCACAAGTTGTGTCGAGGCTAAGTTCAATGTGCCATAGAAGTGGTTCATAAGCACATCTGCAGATATTTCTATGCTGTTTGTTGTTGAGTCTCCACGAATTTCCCTAGCGATTCTCCACCATTCTTTTGCCGAGGTAATAGATGCAAGTTGACGTGAGATGTTTTGGTAATATGCATATTGTTTTGCTTTTATCAGGGCTTTGTATTTTTTGTTTGTAACAGCATATTTTAATCTACTCACTTCCAGGTTGTCTTTTTTAAACATTCTCAGTGCTTTTAATGAATCTCTCCTAGCAATATGACAATGTAAGTCGAACCAAGGCTTCATTTTCTCGAATTTAATATTGTGAGTGTTAGGCGTTCCGTTTGCTTCATATATACATTTTTTTATGGAGTCGCATCTTGTTTCGATACTTTCCTCACGACAAATTTTCATTGTTACGGCTTCATTGAGTTTAAGTATAAAGTCCGAACGTTTGTTATCAACCCACTTCAGCCTAGGTAGCATTTGCATTGGTGAGTTTCTTGTGATGTCTGCAGATGCCTTGAGAGTTAGTAATAATGGCATATGGTCCGAGTATGTTTTACATCCAACAGAAAAATCACTTATGATTCCGACTGAATTGTAAGATGGACAGCAGTAGTCTATTACAGATGATCCTCTGCTTGACACAAAAGTGAACTCTCCATTTTTGTCACCAAAGCTTCTGCCATTAAGAATGAACGCCCCGATATCTTCTAAGAACTGAAGGAATGTGTTGCAATTTCTATCGGTTGTGGAATCTTTTGAACATCTTGAATCAGTGATTGGCTGCTGTGATGTTGCTTGGATGTCTATAGAACCCATTGTGCCCGTTCTGACATTAAGATCACCTAGTAATATGAAGTTTTCCGACCTAAGCTCATCAAAAAAATTTGTTAACCTGTTAAAATCACTTATCCAATGGTTGCAGTTTAAATAGCAAGGCACGAAGTTAACGGTAGTTCCGAGAAAAGTTCCACGCAGAATTGTAGTTCCATACAAATTTACGAAGTGTAGTTGATGCATAGACTCTATACTCTTACTGAATCCAAACAAACATCCTCCACTGGCTCTACCAAAGTTTTGAATTTTTGTTGCAGGAATCCATTGTAATTTGAAGCCTTTGAAAAATTTTTCATAATTTTGTATAAGTCACTTGGTAGGTTGTAAATTAATTTTTTTTTAATTCATAAGTCACTTACTTTCTCATGACTTAAATTTTTTTTAATTCATAAGTCACTAAGAAGCTTATGATTTAAATTTTTTTTAATTTACAAGTCACCAACTGACTTACGAATTAATTTTTTTTAATTCATAAGTCAGTAACTAGCTCCTGAATTACATTTTTCTTAATTCATAAGCTTAAGCTTATGGTAAGGTGGCAGAGGCTCCACTTTACTCAGCTGGTAAATGAGCCCACCCGAATGTTGCTGGACAAAACGCACACACTCGATTTGTTTCTTACTTCTAACTCTGATAAGTATACCGTAACGGTAAACACTTCGGACCGGGACGCGTATTGCCAAACTGTATATCAGTACAGAGCTCCGACGCTCTATAATAATAGACTACAGAATGCTCATTCAAATTAAGAGCATACTATAAACTGTGTCAGATCAAAAGCAGATTTTTCTGTGTTGGTATACATTTTGCTCAGGAAACTAAGAGCAAAGTACCTGTGATTACAGAGCCATAGTTCACGTTGGTGTGGTTAATGTGTGTGGTGCCGTGACAAAAGGCCAAATTTGTTTGTGACTTAAAGCCTAGTACGCAGATCGCGCTAAATTTTATCTTCTACATTTTTCTCCAAACATCAGCTAAAATCCAAGCTAAATTTTGACATATGAACCTTATGGAGAAATTTTTCCAAAGATTTAAAAGAATTTGGTTTAAAGTATGATTTTTTAAGAATTATGAATGAGAACGAAAAAGAATTATGAGTTATGAGTGATTTTTGCTGTGGAAAAAAATTCTGTCATCAAATATTCTTCTAAATATTATTCCATTTCAAATTGAAATTGAAATTTAGCTCGAGAATAAATGTGCCAGACAATTATTACGTGCGCTAAATTTGAACAGATAAGTTATGTACAGTTCGAAGAGAAATTTTGATTTATTAGCTGGAGCAGCGTATCTCTCGGCTAAAACGCTTGACATAATTTTATCTTGGCTTAATTTTGGAGAGAATTTTGTATGGGAGATAAAATTTAGTACGATCTGCGTACTAGGCTTAAGGCCAAACATAAAATGTTTTGTCTTGAGCAATAGTACCTTGGGTGGCCCGCTTCGCGGGTTTTCAGGATTTTGACTCCCTTTTCGGGACTCACACCCGCTCACGTAACTCCGTTGCTCCGCTTAGGGTATGTTCAGTCGCCAGGCAGGCGCCTGTAGCAACAGTTTTCCTGAGCAGCAGTACATAACTGTTAGTTGTTTACTCCAATTAATGTAAAATACAAAACTGTTGCTACAGGCGCCTGCCTGGCGACTGAACATACCCTAAGCGGAGCAACGGAGTTGCGTGAGCGGGTGCGAGCCCCGAAAAGGGAGTTAAAATCCTGAAAACCTGCGAAGCGGGCCACCCAAGGTACGCGGGACCATTGTCTAATATTAGCCAATTTATCGTGTCCCATTCCTCCAGTTAAAGAGAAGCATCCCACTAGAGGGGTTTGGCAATACGAGAAAGCCAACTGGGACGGTCTAAAACTTTTTTCGAATTTTTAACTGGTCACTATGTTTTCTAGATATTGACGTTGATGCCAGTGCTGATATAATCACAGAAATGGTTTTTCTTGGAACTCTTACCTTTATTCCTAACATAATTAATAATTAAAACCTAAAGAAAAGTCTATTGTCGATACAATCTGTATCTATCAGGTTGATAGAAATAAGTTTCCGCTCTTACAAAGCCAACCCAACTTGGGAAAATCAGAAACCAAAGCAACACCGTTATAAAGAGCACCAAATTCTTACATGACCAAAAATTAAAGCAACTGCAATGTCCGAAAAGCAGTAGAAATTTCTTGTCATTTGTCAAGAACGTATAAAATTCAACTTCATCTTCATTTCTAACGCTCATTTACAACGACAAACCGATAACTAGCTCTTTAGATAATCCAAATGTACTTGCTGCTCATTTTGTTACTAGCTCTTCATTGCCTGATAGCAACATTGCCCCTCCTGTACTTGAGAAAATAAATCATTCAATAGGACAGGTATATTTCCGCACTCGTACAGTTGCAAGAGCCCTTCGCGATCTTGATATAAACAAATGCGCGATCCTGATGGTATACTCCCATTCTTCTGAAGAGGTGTTCTTCATCGCTGGTAAAACCATTGCGTAAGCTTTTTCATCGCTCCTACTGTTCTGGAATCTTCCCTAGAAGACGGAAAACAGCATTTGTCCAGCCTGTTCGACGTTGCAACCCTTCCTCCCCTACTTCTATTGACCAATTGAACTTACGTCCCTTCTTTCCAAGGTCATGGAATCGCTGATAAATCATCAGCTCAAGAAATATCTCGAGGATTGAAAGCTTTTTAATGACCGGCAATACGGCTTTCGCAGCAAACATTCTATTGGTGATCTGATGGCATATCTCACCGAAGAGTGGAACAAATCTTTTACATTGTTTTGGAGAAAGTAAAATTATGGCGCTTGATATTTCTAAGGCATTTGACAGAGTTTGGCACTAGGCTCTCTTATCGAAAATGCGTGCGTTTGGTATCAACGAAACCCTTATTCTTTGGATTAGAAATTACCTTCTATATCGTTCAATACATGTTGTATTGGACGGTCTTAAGTCTGATCTTCGCACCATAATTGCTGGTGTTCTCCAGAGCTCCATTTTATCTCCGAATCTCTTCCTTATTTTTATGAATGATCTCTTGTATGAAACTTCTAATCCACTTCATTGTTTTGCCGACGACTCTACTCTCAGCTTCTCATACTCGTTCTCATATTGACGTTCATCTCCTTTGGAAGTGGAATTGCAACGGTATCGCATGATAAGCTCATTAAACTTCGATCTTTACAGCATTGTTAAATGGGGTATACAAAATCGTGTGAAGTTTAATGCTTCTAAAACTCAATGCTGTTTATTGTCGTTTAAGCAAAAAAACCTCTATGCTATTGTCCTTGAATGACATTTGCATCGAAGGAACCCAAAAAGTTCTCAGTACTCGGTATGAATGTCAACGAGGATCTTCGTTGGAATGACCACATTCTCGAGACCGACAAAAATGCTGCTAAATGCTTAGGATTTCTATATCGATGGAAGAAATTTTTCACCCCCTCTGATCTAGCTTTCATATATGTACGTATAAGGCGTTTATGCATCCAAAACTCGAGTATAACACATCTTTGGGCAGGCGCAGCACAAGCTTCTCTCTACTTAGGAGATAGAGTTCAGACCAGAGCGTTAAAACAACTAGGAAGCGGAGCTATCATGGAATCATTCCCATCTCTTGAACGCCGCCGTCGGAATGTTTCATGTATTTCCTTGTTAGTTTTAGTTTAGTTTTATTGACTTCAAAATTTTAATACTATTCACAATTTCCTTTGTAAGTTTATCTTAAGTCTTAAAATTGGTTTGGCCGATGGCCGTCTACCAGAATGACATTTACATTTTTATTTTTATAGAAATATTACTAAAGAAAAATCTAATATAACGCTTTCAAAAATAAATTTAACAATTTTGCATACCATTTTTATACATTAAAAACTTTCGTTGATTATACATGTTCTGTATCGTAAGGCACTCAAACAATATTGGTATAATATTTCCCACATTCGTTCTCCATTCATCAATTTTATGGTTTCCTCTAAACTGAGTATATCAATTCCAAAGTATCTCATGCGGAATTCTTTCAGAATTGGACACACTCCCAAAAAATGGAACACGTCTTCACGTTCTCTTCGATTGCATAAATCACACCATATAGGAAGATCTGGGCGCTGAGGAATGAAGTTTAAACTGAGGAGTTCACCTCTAACTTTAAAGATAAGATATACTGATTTTGCGTATGGTGTTATCGGTCAAGAAGCAGGTTTTTTTTTCCAAAAAGTGGTTAACTTTAGCGTAGTAAGCTTTATATAATGATGATTCCGCTTCCTCAATTAACTTATCGTACATACTGTTTCCGATTTTCATCAACAAATCATCAAATTTCGTTTTAAGCTTTCTTCGCTTAAAACGAAATATGGTTATCTTCAGCTGATATTGAAAAAGTTGTTGAGCAATCGTTAGCCAGTTTATACCACTCACCTACGCATGCTCCTCTAGAATTAATCACCCCTATTACAGAATTCGGCGAATGAGCCAAAGTGACAGTTTCAATTAATTTCCAAACTTTTGCTATTACTCGATCCGACGAATGAAAGTTGAACGAATGTCGGTAACAATCCCTGCACCACTGACATTTTGTTCAACTTTTATGGTATTACAGAATTCGCAATCCATTCGCGCTCCATACAATTTCTATCATTTTACATTCGCACCAATTTCGAGACGAATCTGATGTGAATTTTTGATTAAACGAACATAAACAATGGAGGGTACAAAAATGTAAGTCAAAAGTTTATCATACTGAATTCTAAATTGTTTGTTTAACAAATTTTAATAGAAAACGCACAGCTAGCAACTCAACCAGAGAGCAAGAAATCTAAAAAAAAAAAAAAGGAGAGCACAGGGTTGGTTTTGAACCGTCCTCCATCTTCGTACTAACCACTCTCAACGATGCTTGATTTCGTTGATCGATATCGATACTATTACTCGTATCACAGCCTAGGCCGGTTGAATAAATGTTTGTATTTGTAGCTGACAGTGTCGATACGAAAGTTCATAAATGATAAGGTAATTTTAGGAATCGACAATGTAGTTCATCCGACGAATTTCATAATTGAGTTTTACAGCGGATGCGAATCGAGTCAACTCACCGGGAGTAAAATTCTGCGAATTCTGTAATAGACATGAATGTATTTCCTTGTTTTATCGCTTCTTTCACAAGAAATGCTCAATCGAAGTAATTTTGGTCGTACCGTCAGAGAAAACTAGATTATGACATAACTTACCAGGCACTGTTTTTCCTGTGTTTAACATTGTAAGGGTCTCTTAAGATACCCTTGAGCGCGTGTGAATTATAACGACTTTTAACGACTTAATATGCGTAGGTCTTATATGATGAAACCTATATCGAATACCATAACTCTGATGATATTTCTATCTCAGGAAAATTGGGTACATTAATAAAGCTCAGTATTAATTGGTATCCGTTTAGATTTTCAATAGAAATTTTGCTTTTTTGTTCAAGGAAAATTTATTCCCGGACAAAGTTTTGGGGGAGAAAAATTCAAGTCGATACTCGACTTGTTGGTAACTTCATCCTGTATTTTTTTAAAACATAAATAGATAGATAAAGTCTTTATTTTGTTCAATCATTTAAAAGTACAATAATTATTGGATTGAAAGATTTACAAAGCATGGCTTGATAAGACGTCTGCCGGATTTAAAAATATTTACCCTCAATATATGTACATATGTTAATAAGAATAATTAGATAGCCAAGAAAAGTTTTCGTGCGTCAACTAGTAAAGAAACAAGAGAAATAGTAAAACTTGCTTTCCAGCAACTACCTCTTCTTTGTTTCCAAGATACACCCTCTACTTAACATAATGTAATCTAAAAATCATGAAAGCCAATAACACATTTATACGCACTGATACCACCTCTAAGGCTTAATCCAATAATCATTTTCATTTCAAATTGAAATAAGATTGCTTTTTATTTTTCATTGGACCGTAAAATCCTCATACTGAATTGCAATGTTTTGAAAGAAAGATTCTCGGTTTCTATCATATTCTAGCATGTTCAATGTATATAAAAAAAATTACATACCAGGTTTCGCCAGCTTTATCGGTCAGCAGGTTGCGGCAGAAGCAAAGGCTTCTAATTGCACCCACAAGGAAAAACAACGAGAAGATAACTATATACATAATGTGACTTGCACAGATCCGCTCATGCCATACATGCTCGTTACAGTGGTCATTGGCCATGGCCATCATAGATTCAGCCATAGGTCATGGTGAAGCAGGTAGGTACTTAAAGCTATACGATTGTCGATGTGCTTCCAGTTCAATGGTCGACCGCGTTGTCAACACCACACACAGATTCCATCTTCTAGCAATCAAGTTCAACAACGAAGCTTCAAAGTGAAATGCATTCAATTTAAACTAAGGATACGGATCCTTAAATCGTGTTAGTTTCAAAAAGTTGAAAGATTTTGATTTGAACGTTGTGATGTTTTTGAAAGGGATAATCCTGCTGGTTCTTTTGAATAATTTATGTGCGTGTAAAAGTGTGAACGACAACGACGACGATTTTATCAACAACAAGGATACATGGCTAACGCTAACGAGAATGCGAGCAATACGAAGAGATGTTAAGGATTGTGTGAAGGTATTCGCATGAATGGAATTAAAAATTTATGTGTGTGTTACATATTCATTTTGAACTTTTCGAATCATAAGATACTCGTACATGAGTTTATGGATGATTTAACATGTAACGTGAATTTAAGACGATTTTATTAAGACACCATATGTTTTTACCTTAGAAATGCTTGAATTTAAATTTTCGTTGTGTTGATATATTGGATGTGGATCCTTAATTGACTACCGGAAATAGCGTGAAGATACATTTTTTCTATGAATAGTATTAATGGAAATAATGAAAAACAAAACACTTTTACATTTGGGGCATTATAGTGATTGATACTGTTTAATTTAAATTAATGCTTTATGATAATTTATCGATACATACGAGTATTAGGATTACTGTTTTTTTTGTATAAGTACAAATCGATTGATATATTTGTATTCTATTGAGAATAATTTAGAAAGGAAATTAAACATTAAAGAATTTCTAGATAAATTAGTAGATGAATAGAAATAGAAAAAACCGTTATAATTCAACTTGAACTTTCGATAGTTTTTTTTTGATTGTTTTTGCGTCATATGGAAACTAAGATAATAAATCTAATAAACGAGTAGGTATAAGCTACGAGATGAAATCAATATCCAAAACCAACCAATATGAACGATCCGCTGAAGAGAATCCTGAAATGGACAATGCTATGCTCTGGGTTTCAAAATTTTGCGATTCAACCAAGAATCAGTAATCAATAGGGTCCATAAAAATACTCATAGACCGAGAGCCCACAGCAATTTTTGGGTGTGATTGACAACAAAAAATAATAAGCATAATAAGATAGGCCTTTAGTAGTTATTTCCAAATGTGAACGTCTTGCATGCTCTTGTGGGAGCTATAGTCCATAAAAGTGCATCATATATGCAGTTTTTTCCAAATCTAAATAATTGTGATAACAACTTTGCCAAAATGTAGAGTTAAGCCCCCTGATTGAAAGTATTGAGGTCTAAGACGTTTTGCAGACAGCCTTCTGCCTGCAAGACGCGATAAAAATAGCGTACTTCTTGCACGAAGAAGACCGCCTTCAAAACGTCTTGGACCTCGATATTTACAATCAGGGCACTTAGCTCTTCAATTTGAAGTTATGGAAAATTTGTTATCACAATTTTTTAGACTTTGGAAAGAACTGCATATCTGATACACTCTTATGCACTATTGCTCCCACTAGAGCATGCAAGACGTTCACATTTGTAAATAACTACTAAAGGCCTATCTTATTATGCTAATTATTTTTTGTTATCAGTCACACCCAAAAATTGCTGTGGGCTCTTAGTCTATCAATTTTTCCAAATTTCAATTTTATTTTCGTATAATCAATCGAGCAAAAATGATTGGATGTGCTATAAAACATTTAAAACGTTACCCCTCAAAAATCCAAAAATATTTGTATTGACACTTGATTCTTTTGTTCTTACTTCGAAGCCTTGGAATCTTATGCACTGAAAAGCCGCTTAAAATTGAAAATATGCACTTAAAATGTTAATTTAAGACCATATATTTTGCATTCAAACATTTTTTGTTTTATTAAATTGCCGTTTGGATGAATGTAACAATGTACATATATGTGAATAAAATGAGGAATTGTAAAATAGTATGTTGTAGCTGTAGTAACCCAGAAAAGTTAATTTTTTCAGCAGACACAAAAATACTTATTAATGCGATAATTAAAGCTTAGGAATCGCCCAATTTTTAGTTAGAGCTTCGTTTGTTTATTTGCATCTCGCAAGCACCGTCGCAAAGTTTTTTATCTTCCATTATTTTAACGTTATTTTTATAAAGAGTGTTTCTGTAGATTCTTTCTTTAGCCACACTTTACCCTTTACTCTTTGGCATGAATATTTTTCGTAACCCCAGTATCTTTTACGGTAGCAAGAACTCCCTCCCCAACCGCTCCGACCAGCTAGGACCAGCACTTGCCTCGCTACGTAGCTTGAACGCCCTCTCCTTTCTGCTGCCAGGATCAGCCTGAGTATTGTCAAATTGGTCTATGGTGTGAAAAATTTCACTACTAAATAGCATAGTATAGTTTGGGAACCCTTATTTATAACACTCGCTGTTCGTTACAGATGGCTCCCATAAGACCGATCCAATAAGTCTTATCCGTTTTAAAATGGCCGTCAAATGGAGAATCATAACAAAACTTCCACTTTCAATGTATTTCGAATGATTGGGAAAAGGCACTAAGTTCTTTTTTTTATCAGGTATCCATCTCTTGCTAAGAGTGACATTAAACAATTCAAATGCGGCAACACGCCTTTTAAATATCATACTCATCTGTTATAGTTTGCCAAGGAGGTCGGTTGCCATCTTTTATTTACTGTTTAAAACTGTAGAAAGAACACCATCATTTAGTTGGGAGATGTCACGCTCAATCTCGATAATAATAATAAAATAATAATGTTTATCTTTTTCTTAGTGTCACAATGTTGACATCCAGCTTGAATGCGTAGCCACCGAGAAAGTGTACATCCTCATTTAAATGCAGCTTTCCTGTTTTGAGCTTGAATTTAAAATTGTACTTTTGGAACCTCTGTTGATTATCCCGATAAGTTTCTTACGCGTTGCGCAATTATCTGCTCTATTCATTGTTTTACGTTGTTGCCTTAAATGTGTGACAATGCCGCACCCGCCTGTGCCGCCCAAATTCTCCAGAGTTAAGGAAAACACATCAGAGAACTTTGTAAGCATTTTCTTGACTAAGTTCATTTCGGAGTCTGTTCAATATCAATACGATACTTCAGTTAGTGGCGTTGACTGAAATATGCTCTGGAAAATAATACATATCAAAATCAAATTTTTTTTAAGCTGGCAACGTCTTGCATATGTACCTTAATTTCAACCAGGGTTGGCCGAACTGTCACTTTTGAGAAATAACTAAATTTGTTATGTCTACGACGTATAGTTTATGTAGTTAAATGTAGTCAAATGTACTTAATGTAGGAGACGTAGTTTTAAATAACAAATGGTCTGTCAGTTAGCTTATCAGCCTAGTACGTATGTAGATCGCGCTAAATTTTATCTTCCATACATAATGTAATACATATTTACTATTTGATATTGAAGCTTATAGATGAGACTGAGACTTTATATGCCAGACATTGCCAGCTTAGCAAAACATCTTCTACGAGCCGCACAACTTGTGTGACTTCACATCCGGCGCGAAGAACCATGAGTTGCTGATTGTGTTGAGGAAAATTTGAATAAGAAATAAAACACGCTTTTAATTTAACTTGGATTTTATTAACTATTTCACACGATGAGACTGAGCCTTAATATTCAAGACCGTGCCAGTTTAACAATATAACAGAGTTCTCTGTTATCATTAGATGGTTTAGAACATATTGGAAGCCCTTTAAGAAAATCTATTCCAAGAATACCTTGACAATTTGGTGAGAGCTCAAGATCGACCAAAAAAACTTTGACTCGACGGATGGACTTTTAAAGATGAACCATGGTTCGCCATAATAGAGAGACATTCTTTGTTTCTCTGCTTAAGGTTTTCCTTGAACCGGGTTGGAACCGGTAACTTCACTGCATACACCTTCATAATTTGTGGAATATATGGAACTGTCACCGTTTGCCCTTTTCCGGAGACAGTGGATCGTTTCCGGATAAAAACGAGTGGGAAGATGACTCTTTGAATTACTAAATCTTTTGTCTTATCGTGTGAAGTTCATTGATTTCTTCTCCATTTTCGTTTTTATTTTAGATTTTTACAAATCCAAAAATAATTACTAGAATATGAAGCAAAGATAGAGACTTTAAATGAAAATACCCTTATCACCACAGCTTGAACCATTATATAAACTATCAATGAACTACAATCAAATGAATGAGTAGTTAGTTTAACGAGTTCTGCTGATTAAGTATCTACTCTTAGTAGAGGTGTCTTGTAGCCTATCAGCTCTAAGATTTGGGTTAGTTTCAGTGGCGTTATCTTGCGTTAAACATAAAAAAACTCTGGAAGCAAATAGTGTCTCTCCTGAGGTCTTTAGACTGACATTTTTAGTTAGTTCTTAATTGAGTGAGTTGCACATTTTGCTGGATTAAAATTAAGCTTAATTAAGTTAATTGTTTGGTTTCTTGATTTTTTTCCGATCTTTTGCGGCTTAATGCAAGTATCCCACTTCTGACTCAATTTGTAGGTAAAACTTCCAGGATTCCTAAAAAAAAATCCAATTACAGCAGCGCAAAATGAAAAGTGCTTCTCTACTATCTTTTAGGCTATCAAACTTTATTTAACAGAAGATTTTCATTGTCATACTCGTATTTTATAATTAACTGGTTGTGATGCGTTCCTTATTGCAGAAATATTTTTATCATAGAAAATTATTTTCTCGGCAAACCTTCAATAGTTTGGAATGGAAAGAGGAATTTCTGAAAATTACAATTTTTAAAATAAGTTGAAATTCCAGAGTTTTTACTTTATAGTATTCATGCTTTTAAATACCTCTGCTCAACGTTACAAAGGTTTCCATTTATTTCTCAAGTCCCCCAATTAAAAAACGAATAATCTGCGAGTAAAGATTAAGAGCTGTTGATCTGTTAACTTCTTATTCTTAATAGAAGTTACGAGTATTTGGGTTTACGGGTCGGGTACGTTAAAATTGGACCACAATTTTTTTTTAGTAATAAGCGCGAACTAAAGGGGTTCGCTTGAGCGGTAATATGAACACAGTACACATTTGTTTTGAAGTTCTGAATCTTTAAAAAGGAGGGAAAAACAGAGTCCGGCAAGCCATTCCACATTCGTGTGGTACGGCTAAGAAATAAATCGCTGTACTTCACAGTACGTCCCAAGTTGGGGTCAAGTGTAAGCTGGTGGGTATTCCCTTAAGTGCGAGTATTGCCTTTGAACTATTTTAGGAGAGGAATACAACTGGCTATTTCACTAGAACAATGTATGAAAAAATAACAAAAGAAAAATGATAAACATAATACGTTACACCAATGCCCAAAAGATGTAAATGTTTTTGTCATATAGTTCTTTCACCTTTCATTTTTATAGCTCTTTTGGAATTCCATTCACAAAATTTAAGTGTGTCATAATCAGATGGGGTGAAAAATTTCTTGCATCTTCGGAGGAAACCTAAGCATTTAGCATTCTATTGTAGTCATTCTATAAAAGGTGAGATATTCACCTTCCTCTATGCAAGTGCTGCTCGTGGATATCGGTATGGGGGTAGATTTCTCTTTAACGGTAGAATTAAGTTTGTGAAGAATAAAATTCAACACGGTTTTTGTTTACCCATTATTTTCTAATGTCAATATCAGAATTTAATCAGGTTGTCATATAAACCCCTTGGCATAATGGTAAGTGAATTGGACTGTAATGCAGAAGGTCTTGGGTTCGATTCTCAGCCGCTGCAGGGATACACTCTTGTTAGGAATTGACAAATTCTCTAAGACAAATTGATTAAGTAAAAACAAATCACGTCATTACTCCGATGCCGACGGGTTGTTGCTGTTGCTGCTACTCATTTCTCCATTCAAGCATATTAATAAACTTTTCATTGCAACTTCAATAAAAACATGCATTTCTCATATTTTTGGCTCAATCATTTTATCGACGGCGACGTGTTCGACACAACGATGCCATTTTTCAATATCAACTTTCATAAGTCATAATAAAAACTCTCTTTAAAAGATAAAAATAGTCAACAATTGTTTAACTACATTTAAATTTTAAACTGTTTTTCCATACATAAAAGGAAAACCTAAAACATGAAAACAGAAAAACACAAAACGTCAACACCTTTTTCTCTAAGGTAGAAATATTTGCTATCAAAAACTCTAAAAAGCTCAAATTTTAATTACATACCAAAATCCAAGGGAAATGCCATTTAAAATTCCATCAAGTGGAGAATGGGAACTCTGATATAATAAACACATACACAATGACAATAAGAGTTGGTTGCAAATTGGCGATCAGCGATCAGTCTCAGTCAGTGGTACCACTTTACTTCAATTGAAGCAGATCTACTTCCTTTTCAAAATATTTTAAAATCTACTTCCTACTTCGCACCATCAGTAAAGTACTGAAATCTACTTCACTTAAAAAAACTCTATTTGAAACTACTTCAATTTTACAAAAATACTTAGGTAAGGATGTACGAGTAGCACAAGAATTACAAAAAAAATTAATTGTCAACACAATCAAAATACACAAATGAGTAATTTTAAGAGCATAGAAACACGAATCTTATGAAGATTTCGCTTGCGTGTATGATTTAATTGTAAAATTAAATTATGTATATTGAATTATATTAATTTTAATGTTATTCTTTGCAAAAGAAATTTTTGTTAATAAATTTATTCTTTATATAAAAATTTCTTTAAAATTAAAAGAAATGTATTAATAAATTTAAGTATTTAATTATAAACATTTAAGGAAAAAATTTTATGAATACAATATTATTTCAAAATCAAAGAAGCTGCGATACAAAAATTTTGATCGAAATCGGTAGAGTCAGAAATGAGAAAGTAGGAAATCAAAAAAAGGATCTATGACAGGTACCGTAAATAACATTTTTTTTACCAAAATGTAGACCCCATTGTTGGTATGGCCAGAACATACTTTTTTTATAAAAAGCATTAGAGCCGTTTTCGAAATAAATATGATATTTCATAATGGCTGTATGAAAAAAAAAGACATTTCAATTTCTCCTTACGCTACAGGTTGAGTTATAGCCCTGAAGACAGATGGAATCGCTACATATTCACGTTGTAATGTCAATTGATGAAAATCTCGAGTTCATATTTCTCTAAAAGCAAGTAAGAAGTCATTCAAATCTACTTGGACTTTTTTTCCGGAAGTGGTAACTCTGATCAGTCTTCTTTCACCCGGGAAGCAGATAGGTCATGGTGGGATGTACGTGAGCTCAAAGAAGATTACACAAACAATTTTAATGTAACTCAATGATTCTCTTTCAGTGGCAATTTTTTAAGTTAAGGTTCCGTGCAGCAGGCACCAGTGTTTATGAAAAAGCTCTCCCATATGGCCTGTACTGCAAATATAAATTGAACAGAGTATAGGTCTTGACTCTTTTTGAGCTGTTGCACCACCAAATTTGTTTTTTTTATCATATGTTGCCGTTGAAGTTCAACATCCGAAGAACAAGGAGATAAATTTTAAAACGAATATGAAAAACTGAGAGTACTGTCATATTCGAAACAATTAAATGTATTAGTAGTTCTAGATGAAAGACCATAAATAAATATCAGAAAGAGAGCCGGAGACAAAACGAAGCCCCGAGGGATTCTATTATTTATTTCTTGAAAAGGAGCGTAGGAGCTTAAGACGAAGTAGTATTTGATTAATTTTTTTTATAAATAGCCAACAATTTTTTGATCATACTTACTCGTAATTGTTGGTCATGTAAAAATTTGATTCATTAAATATAATCATTACAGGTCTTTCTAGCCTTGCTGTGAACTTATTCCGATTTTTCTCAGTAGGGTTGGCTTTTTAACATCGGCAACTTACTTCTTTGACCCTAATAAACTCTTTACAGAATCAATCCATGAATTCCCTTTCAGTTTGATAGAATTTACCCTTTTTCTAATTCCGAATAGATTTATATTTGAAATTCTGTCTGCTCTGGGTGCACCGTCAATATCGAAAAAGCATAGTGACCAGATAACTTTGCTGAAGAAATCCTAGAGTCCATTTTTAGTTTATGATAAGTCCCTTTCACCTCCCAATTTCTAGTCTTACGAAATGTATTTTTGAAGCTTTTCAGTGGCAACTTCCACTTGAGGTTGAATCAGTTTTTTTTTTTTTTTTTTTTAATTTAAGCCTTGGCAGAAGTTAGATAGATCATCTTTAAATCTGTCAAGAAACGCCAGCATATCCTGATTTTCCTGTTCAAATGCTTGCTTTGGAAGCTTAGTTTCTCCATATTCTTCTATTCTAGACCTGACTCAACCTAAATTCATGTATGTATTGTAAGGGAAATTTATGTGCCGTGTAAAATATAGAGTATATCCAAATGAAGATGATATCAATTCACATTTTTGATTTCAAATAGATGAACTTCACAAAATCGGGTTATACATTTCGAGAGAACTGAGGTGCCTAAAGTTCAGCGCAGATTCTTCTAAAAGAAAAGGCACCGAACATGTTTCCAATTGATTTTTAACTTCCTCAGTCCATTAGAATATTCAAAAATGCCATCACTTCTACGTAATATCGAACAACTTTATTAAGCCTTAAAAGTTCATATTCCTACCTTAATGTGTGGGCGTTACATAAATTGCCCCGATGTAAAAACAAAATATCCAAAAATATAACGTGATTGTTATTGCATGTAGCAACAAGTAAAACATCACAATAAACTCCGACCACCCATGGATAAAACAATTTGGTGACCGTCATCGTCAGTTACAGAATGTCCTTGGAAGTAAAAAAATATCATGTATTTCACATTTTTTTAAATATTGATTTTATCCGTGCGGATATGTAGATTAAAATTCACGTTTTTAAGCCGCGTTATTTTTCAACCTTTTAGGTTATGTAAAAGTTATTAAGTTGCACAAGGAGAACTATTCGGTTTGCAAAGTAAAAACTAATTCCTCTTGTCTATACAGAAAACCAGTCACACAACGTGGAACTGCCTGAAAATCACATCACTAAAGTTAATTGACGAGATGATGTCGTCAAATGTGATTCCCATATGGCGGGGAATTCGTTTAGTGCAGGTAGCCGATTACGTAGATGATGGGACGACTGATCCAAGGTGAATTTCCTTTTATGGAGGATTATTTTATTTCCATTGTTTTTGTTCTTTAACATCATAGTGAGACTGCTGTTGCTGCTGCTCAAAGGGATGTCGAAGGACTTGTGTATCTGGATCAAATAGCTGAAAGAATGACGAGAGTTCTACAAACGCATGCCTTGCAAGTCAGCTTTAAGGACATCGTTGATGGATTTGTGTTAGATGACAAAGGTGAGTAAGGTAATTGGTTTAAGGCAATGGAAAACGTTCAGGTGAGAACACTATTTTCAATTTAGCCGTGTTTAATTTCAAAATGTGCAAATAAATTTTCGAAGTAGGTATATTGACATTTAGTTGAAAAAAGTGAAATTACATAAATAATCTGCCGTGAATCCAATTTTCAGGGTCGGGTGTTGAATTGAATATCTTGGTATTGCATTCCTAGAAGTAAAGGTATTACGGTTGAATTGTGTGAGGGGAAGAATGCAACTGGATATTTCACTAGAGCACTCTTTATGAAAATAGCGGTAAAATAAGGATATGCCTGAAACATTGCGGTGGTGCTCGAAAGGTACAAATGTTTCAATTAGACAACGGAAGCCTATCATTTTAAAGGTCTCTTTTGAATTAGTCCAAGAAACTCAAGTGGGTTTTTGGAGCACTTACCCAGATATGGGAAATGCACTCGAGTTTCAGAATAATAAAGGCTTTATACCTAACAGCCAGATCAAAAGGGGTAAAACTTCTTGCATCGGCGGAGAAAACCTAAACACTTAGCAGCGTTTTAGGCGCCGTCAAATATGTGATCACTCCAAAAAGATGGTCTGTGATATACATATCTCGAACTGAAAGCTGTTCAGTTTTCTCGATGCAAGCGCCATCCATAGAAAGAGGTATTGAGGGAGGGTTACGTTTTAGCCGCAGTAAATAGCATTGAGTTTTCAAAGCATTAAATTCTACACGGTTTTTGATTCCCCATTGGACAATGCTGTCAAGACCAGAAGCTTATCATACGCTGCCGTTAGAAGTCGACATCCGAATAACAAGGATGTGAATCCAAAAACGAATATGAAAAACTGAGGGTACTGGCGTCAGCGAAAAAATTTAGTGGCTTAAAAGTTTCAGACAAAAGATCATTTATGAATATAATGAAGAGTGTCAGAGACAAAACGGAGCCCTGGGGCACACCAGCGTTTATTTTGTGGAAATCAGATTTGAAACCGCCCATTACTACTTGTAGTGAACGGTCCGAAAGGTAATTTCTAGTCCAACGCAGAAGAGATTCATCGATACCAAATGCACGAATGTTCGATAAAAGATCTTGATCAAGTGCAATAATCTTACTTTCTCCAAACCAATGTAAAGCTTTATTCCACTGTTCGATGAGATACACCATCAGATCACCAGTGGACCTGGTGAGGAGCTGTCGCTCCTTAAGATATTTCTTAAACTGAAAATTGATCAGAGTTGGACAAATGCTGTTTTCCATCTACTTGGAGAGAGACCTATAGAGTGGTATAGATGGAAAAGTTTACGGAGTGGTTTTGCCAGCATTGAAGAACACGTCTTCAGAACAATAGGAGATATACTATCCGGTAGCGAATTTGTGAATGTCAAGAATGTCGGTCTGAAGAAAAACACGAAACTTCAGTAGGAAAGGTCTTTAAAACCTTATATAAAATCTTTATTAAAAACAAATCTTAAATTCATATAACAACTAAAATATTCTTGACTGGTAGGCACTAGATCGGCAGGTTTTTAGGCCCCTGGTAGGCACTAGATCGGCAGGTTTTAGGACCCTGGTAGGCACTAGATCGGCAGGTTTTAGGCCCCTGGTAGGCATTAGATCGGCAGGTTTTGGGCCCCTGGTAGGCACTAGATGGCAGGTTTTAGGCCTCTGGTAGGCACTAGATCAACAGGTTTTAGGCCTCTGTATAAACACCGACAGATCAACAGGTGCCAAAGCCCCTGGTGGCAATTAGAACGTTTTATTCTTCGAACCAAACTGATGGAACGAAATAGCTGGACAATTTCAGATGACTTGTAAACTAAAATCAAGCTCGTCAGCTTCGACCGAAGCAAACAAGTGACTTTCCTTCCCGAAAGGAGGTCCTCTTGTTATATTTTTCGTATAAACTGTGTGTGAACTATATACTGGTCGAATGCAAATCACCCAATATGTTCAAACGGCTGTGACGTCACGACCTTATAGTGACTGCATATTGTATTAAGACAAGGTATAAAATCCCTTTATCTTGGCGAGGTAACTTGTGTCGTTGGTAGCTGCAGCATTGTATGGTGTCGTCGGTCGGTGCTGCGGCGGCGGCTGCTTAGTCATGGTAAATCAAATCACCCAATGTGTTCAGTATTGGTAGAAGCATGGAACGCTTGGTTACACAATGTAAATGTAAAATAAGTTTATTTGAGCTTCGGAGGTAGGCTTGAGTTAGCCCTTTAAATCTGGTGACTAAGGTCCTCTTGTCCTTTTTACCTGGCACTAAAAACTAACGTTTTTAGCATACTTTTTTTTTGACTGCATTTTATTTTGATTCAGGGGTCTTATTTATTTATTTTAATTATGTAAGTGAATCTATAAATACAACCTGAATTAGTCAATTAAGTCAATTTAAATGCACTCAACATGGAGCTTGTATATTTTTTTTTAAATTTCAGAAGCTTCTTTCACCCATCCCATAAAAGTTACATTATTGCAAAATACACAGGCTTACTTAAAGCCTAAACTGGACAGTAAACTTATAAAGTTTTAGTGAGAAATAGATTTGATTATCTAATTCATGCCTAAAGTCTGTGAAATTTCCAAAAACTTTTAACCAAGCGTGTTTGAAATTAAATTAAAAGGAAATGTCTAGCTGTAAAAAAAATCCCAAAATATAGCTGGAGAGCTTTAGTTTTTGGTCATTGGTATTTCCTGTAACTTTACACTAAATTTGGATCGGGGTAATAATACTTATGGGGCGAATGGGGATTAAATTCAGTTTTTTTTTATAAGTTTCTCGAAAGTTTCTGATTTTTTTTTTAAATGCGTACAATTTAAGTATTTAGAAAATACACTAGCTATGTTATAGAAAGTTGAAAAAATTTACCAAAATTGCTTTTTTCGATGAATAAAACCATATTTACGGTGGTATGTACATAATTAGGTAAGTCTCTTCGTTATAAAATATCTTTTTGTGTTGGTAGAGCGTGGGGAAAGGACACCATCTGGAAATATGTGATGATTTTGTTTTCAATTTAAAATAGAATATCTTTTTCCGACACGATCTGAAATAAAGAAAAGATTCATTGAAAATTGGACCATTCGGATTCTTTCCATCCGTAAGAAGTCGGGGGATGGGAGCATTTCGACCACTTCATATTCTGTACATAATGGCATACATGGGACTTTCAAATAAAAAAGGACTTTTCTTAATAACTCAGACACAGCTGGTCTTATTGTATTTCAACATCTATTGAATAACCCTTTATATTGTGCCTGAAAAAGTAGTCACAATATAGTCGGAAATTTAATAAATCGCCAGTAATTCATACCATTGAAATTCACCTGCATTTTCATCTAGGGAATTTATATTTTAAACAAATAATGAATTATAATAAAAAGTTAGCACTGCAATCAACATATTAATTACTTAAATACTTAAGGGGGCACTGTCCTCAGCTGGCTCTAAACAAAAATTTCGAAATTCAAAAAATAAAATAATTACGTATACGCCCGAGTGTACGCTTAGAATGATTTTTGTTTATGTTAAAAAAACTGATTTATATGTACTTTTTGAACCGTTTTGCAGTATTAGATTTTTGTTTTATACGGGATGCGGAAACCTTACTTTATATTTTGAAAGGAAATCATTTAGGTTGTAGTGGTCAAAGCCTCAGGTCGGGAAATCGAGGTCTCATTCTGACAAGCGTATCCTTCTGGGCTAGTCACTAACATGCGTTGAAACAGTAAAATATTCAGAGTACACATTAAGTTAAGTTTAATTTTCACACATTGAAGCCATACATACATATAATGTTATGATATAGCGTGACTGATGCCGGACATGGAGTTCAAGCGATACAAAAACTTCGGTAATATGAGAGGTTTCCTCAGACGAATCAAAGAGCACAATAGTTCGTGGCAATACACTCGTTTCACAGGCACAAAATCAGTAGATTGTTGACCCTTTTCGAACTTCAGTACCAATAAAGTCAGAAACTTCAAATTAACAGTATTTGCTGAGCTGATCAAACACAGGCGCCTCACTATTTCAACTCCAGCTCTTGAGCATTTGTGGTTCCTGAGAAATAGAACTCCAATATTAATAAATCCATAACTGACTCACTGATAGAGCTTCAAAATTATGGTGCACTTCCTGCCACCATGGAAACTTTTTTTTTGTACATCAGTTTGTCTTGTGGTGCATACAAAGAAAATAAAATGCACGACTGGGTCGCACGAACTTGCTCCTTTGTAATAGACTAGGAATTTTAAATACGAATGTTATTTGAAAAAACTGTTCATAAGGATAAAATTAATTTTTTAAATTCTTTTAGTAGTAAGAAATAAAAACAGAATGCTATGCAAATATGAATTTATGCAGGAACAAAAATTATAAGTCGTTGTAGTGGTTTCTTAAAAAAAAAAAAGCTTTTATATACAACTTTAGAAAAAATTTTGGTACGCCAATTTAAAGTTTTTATTATTGTTCGAATAAAAATTAAATTTGCAAAAAAAATATTGAGCCATTTCTGAGATATTGAATTTTCAAAAAAATAAAAAATAGATTTTTTTTTTTTCAAAAATTCAAAAAATATTTAATTTAAGGTTTTGAAATGCAATGTGTTCTAGACTTTTTAGAAGCTTCTCTATAAATTTTTTTTATTAAGATCCGTTATGTGGATAATGAGAAATTCAAAATTCGAAAAAATGGTTCTATGGTAGGTACAAGCTGTAATATCTTAATTTCAAATTTTTTTTTTATTAAATTAAAGATCGTAAAAATTAATTGAACGAAAAAAAATTTTAGCAAAATTCTCGTAACCGTTTTCGAGAAAAATACGATTTTTGAAAACCATTTTTTTTTTAATTTTTAGCATTTGTATGGTAGGTACCTTAATTTTTAGGTAAAATAAAATTTTTTTTATCACATCTTGTAGATATTATTGAGAAACTTTTATTTATCGAGTTTAAAAAAAATCTAGCAGGGAGTTTTCGAAATATTGAGTTTTGAAAAAAAAATTTTGAAGTTTTTTTTAAAATCCAAAAAATTTTTTTTTGAAAATTTGAGTACACAATTCTATTTATGTTTTTGGGGAGCTTTAGCAAAAAAAAATTATCAAAATCGGTTGTACCGTTTTTGAGAAAATCAAAAACAAAAAAGAGTTCCTTGGGGGGTACCCCCCATAACCATTTTTCGGAAAATTTTTTTCATCCAATACCTAGCTTTAATTAAATTAAATTTTTTTGTGTTTTTATTTTTAAAATCTGTCGAACAGTTTTTGAGAAAAAAAATGTTTATAAAATTTCGAAAAAAAATCGTATGGCAGGTAACGTTATTTTTGGTCTTAAAAAATCAAATCAAAAAACATCCGGGGGTAAAAAATTAAAACCCATATCTATCAAGTTTGACGAAAATCGGCCGAGCCGTTTAGCTGCAATCGAACGGACAGACTAGACAGACAGACAGACAGACAGACAGACGAGACCCACTTTTTTAGTCTTCGCTATCATCGTAATGTCAACTTTGATCAAAATCTCGAGTTCGATTTTTTTTACGAATGCATACTTTGCCTTATAGTACCTATAAGTCGCAAGTAAAAATCGAAAATTAAGAATTTAACATTCAGAGGACTTTGCATCCACCCACCATCATTCGACCATGCTAATAACCAAACGCAAATGTCGACTATTAGTTAAATAGGAGGTTAAAACTAAGTGTTGAGCTTAAATAAAATGATATACCAATCTTCTTCTTCTTCCTTTGTTTCGGCGCTGTTATGATCTCGATGTCGAGGGGATCATAACTCTCCCACGTATCTGCTTCACACTAGTGATCCGCCTGTGGGGTTCGCCGGGTTGACCTCAGAAATCGGCGGCAAGCCTCCCGGTTTTGTATTGTTCCATTTCTGAGGCCATCTGAATGCTGGTGTTTTTGCATTTGTTTGTACCAGGAGTGTTTAGGCCTACCTTTCTTTTTATTCCGAATTGGAACGTTGTATGATATTGCCCTTTTGACGGGGTTCTCAGGATCTCTCCTTTGAACATGGCAATACCAACTGAGTCGGTCGTGTTCAATTTTTTGGGAAATGGTATTCTTAACATGAAGGCTTCCTCGGATCTTCGTACTTCTAATTCGATCAAGCTTTGTAACTCCTGCTGTCATACGAAGCATCTTCATCTCAGCTGCCGTTAGCTTACTCTCATACTTTTTGTACAATGTCCAACATTGTGAACCGTATGTGAGTGCTGGACGCACAACTGAAGTGTAGAGCTTTCCTTTCAGCTTAGGGGGCATTTTTCGGTCACAGAAGATAGCAGAATTTTCCCGCCACTTCATCCACCCTACGCTTACGCGATGATTGATATCGTCATCACAAGTAGCTTCGTTATTTATCATAGACCCCAGATATTTAAACTTTTCACACTTGGGAAGCACTACTCCATTCAAATAAATGTCTGGAATAGGCCTGTGTGGATCAGAAAATGGGCAGCATAGGTATTCTGTCTTTTTCGCGCTTATGCGGTACCCACTTCCTTCTAGAACATCCACCCATACGTCAAGTGCTCGTTGTAGGGATATCGGGTCTTCACTTATGATGGCTCCATCGTCAGCAAAGAATAACTGATGTACTTTTGGATCCGTCACTTTGCCTTCAAGCAGGTAATCAAGAACTGTAATAAAGAGCAGGGGACTCAAGACACTTCCCTGGTGTACACCTACTGTGATTTCGAATTCTTCAGTGACTCCAGCTGCGCATCTTACTTTAGTAACTGCTCCATCATACAAATAAAATGATATACCAATAAACAATTAAATCCTTTACTAACTAGTCTCCAGACTTGAATCTATTACAAAATCTACAACAAATGAGAAATAATAAAATGCATGACTGGATCGCACGAACTTGCTCTTATGTAAAAGTACTTTGGAATTTAAAACACATTTTATACATATAAAACATGGATTTAATAAGATAAAAATGGTCAAATGTATGGAATTGCCGTTTGAATTCCGGAAAAGTATGAATTTATGCAAACCAAGTTTAAAAATCATGTTATTATTGAAGTAATTTTTTATATAACGAATTTCCTTAAAAATTTTCAAGAACAAAATTTGGGATGCCAATTTTAAGTATTTAGTAGTATAAATTTTAGGAAATAATTTCAAAAAAAGATTGTTCACACGTTTTAAAGATATTGATTTTTCAAAAAAAGAAACTTGGTTATTTTTATTTTCAAAAAACCCAAAAAATATATTTTCGAATATTTTTATAAACAATATTATCTTAAACTTAAGGGGGCTCCTGCTGAAAATTTTTGGTTAAAATCGTTAAAGCCGTTAATGAAAAAGTCGAAAATAAAAAAAACCGTTCTATGATAGGTACCGTTAATAACATTTTGCCCCAAAATTTGTTTGACCAAAATGTAGTCCATGTTCATAATATGACACTTAATTTTTACTTGCGACTCATGGGTACTATAAGACAAGTTATGAATTCGGAAAATAAATCTAACTAGAGATTTTGATCAAAGTTGACATTACGATGAGAGCGAAGACTTAAAAAAGTGGTCTAGCAATTCTGTCTGTCTGTCTGTTCGTCTACAGTCTAAGCGCTTCATCCGATTTTTTTTCAAACTTGGTAGATATGGGTTTTAGTTTTTTCCACCCACACGTTTTTTTCCTTTTTTTTTAAGACCAAACAAAAATTTTATTTAGTTAAAGCTAGGGAATGGTTGAACAAAAATATCCAAAAAAAAATGTTATTTTTGGTACCACCATGGAACCATTTTTTTTTTATTTTCTCAAAAATGGTACTACCGATTTTGATAATTTTTTTTTATGTTAAGGCTCCCCAGCAATTTCAATATTACTGTGTATTCAAATTTTCAAACAAAAATTTTTGGATTTTAAATAAAAGGAGCAAGTTCGTGCGACCCAGTCGTGCGTTTAATTTTTATAAAAATCGTTAGAGCCGTTTTAGAGATGAATAAGATTTTGTATTACGGGTGTATGGGGGGTACCGCTAGTTTTGGAGCAAGAAAACAAATTTAAAAATAGTACATATATCGCAAGTAACAATTGTATGAACTATCAGAATTTTTACCAAGGTCTGTCAAAGTTCAGGAACAGCCATAATTTTTTCTACTCGTATATAACTTCCAAGTTAAATATTGCCGTATTCTTTTTTCATAAAAAGTATTATAGTACTTATAGTACGTCAATTGATTTGACGTATCGAAGTGACTGTTAAATCGTTTTTTGTTTATAGCCTTATATTTTTTTAATCTTTAACTTAAAATATTTAAAAAATAAAAATAAGTGAACTGGCATATTTTGTAAGAGAGTTAAATTGTTTTTTTTTTGTTTAGCTTTTCTATTGGTTAAAAGTGGGGGCCAGTTTTTCACAGTGGGTCATGTTTATTCCATTATTATTTCAACTCGTATCAAAAATACTAAAGTTTGAGTTTTTAGTCATGAATTAAGCTAATCAGCCGATTTCTGTTGATTAACACCATTTAACCAAAATCTCTGAAAGCAGTTTCAAAAACTTTTCCTGCTGTAAGCAAACTGCCCTTACGAGTATTCACACGACGTAATCTATCGAAACTTTTATGAAAAATTTGACAGATTAACAAGATTACGACTGTTTACGACGAATTGTATGCCTTTGTATTTTTGTCAATTTGACTTAATATCGAAATTCCGATTTTGACGTTGCGTCGTTAGTTAGTTTCTAAATAAATCTAAATATAAATAACAGTTAAACAAATGTTATTTTAATTTGGTTAATTGGTTTTGGTTTTGAAAATTGTATTCGACGCGTATATTTATGTATTATTATAATGTTTTTTTTTTCAGTACTATGAATTTTTAAGATAAGTTTTTAAAACTCATCTAGCTCTTCTTAAAGTGGTTCAAATGGTATTTTGGTTTGTTTTCAAAATAAAGACACTTGCATACACACAACACACAATTTAACCAATAGTATAAACAAAAAAAAATAATGGGAGTGGATTTAAGTGTTAAATACAAATTCAGGTACCATAAAACAGCACTAAGGCAACACTTTTTATTTAGTGTTCGACTTAAACATGGATTTCTGTGTATTTAATTTGGACATATTGCTAATAAACGACTTAGCTAAAAATTTAATTCGTTAATGGTATGTGGATTTTCAAAAATCTGGAGATTTAACCTTTACACTAAATTTGATTATTAGTAAGGCCCATTGTCTTTTCTATAATCTATATGCAAAAATTCTTTTAAAAATCATTTTAATATGAGGTCTTCGTTCGTACTTAGAATTATACACCACTAGCTTAATTGATACCTTTTGAAATGTTCACCTGATAAAATAAAATCTTTGGAAGCCGGAGTGAAATCACACCAAAAACTTGCCCTGCAAAGACTTACTAAGACTTGACCAGTGAACCTTTTAAATTAGGTTGGGAATCTGGAAACGAATATGAGAAAAATAACTGGCGAAGTAGGAATTTTTGCAAAATAATTTTTGACGAAATGCTAAACTCTCCATTTGATGACCAATCAACAAAAAAAATACAAGTACAATTAAGTAGTCCTGAAAGGAAAAGCACCATTACTGTTGGTAATAATTAATTTTACCCAACTCCTTCCCTTTACTATATTTTTATGTTAATATGTTTGATAAATGACAAATCAAATCTATGGACATACTTATCTTTTAACCTTTATTGTATTGGTTTAAATTTGATAGATTTAAAACCATCATTCTCAATATTTATACTGCCGTCATTCAATAACTTACTACTCCTCCTGTTGTTGCCAGTTGAGAATCTGAAGGTTTCACCACGTCCGTCATGTTCATAACTTTGTCATGCATAACTTCTTTGTTTATAATTCTGTTGCTCAAAGCATTTTTTTCCAGATCTTTTATTATTATTTCGTTTATGTTTCAATTCAATACTTTTTTCTATTTTAGGAAAATCATCTAAAGTGCATGGAACTCCACGACATAGGCGTCATAGGAACAACATGATGATGGCTATGGTATTTGGCGTAACGGCATTGGGCGCTGTTATGGTACCGGTGGGCTTTCAGGTTTTATCAGTTATTAGTGGAAAAGCATTGCTTTTGGCTAAAATGGCTTTGCTGCTAGCTTCAATTAATGGTTTGAAAAAGGTATGACTACAAAACAATGGTTTACTTATTCGATTAAAGTTCCTCTAATTATATTTCACAGATTGCCAATAGCGGTGTTCATTATGGGCTGTATCAAGTTCCACACGATCCATTTGGTTATCACCATGGCTATTATGATCGCGGTGATTCCCAGCAACCCCGGAATGTTCCAAATCTGTTGGCTAATCGACTAGAAGAAAATTAAAACAAAATAAAATTTAAGTTTATATTACATTATATTAGTTTTCATTAAAGAAAAAAAAAATTTTAAATAAGTATTTTGTATTTATAACAAATAAAATTATATTAAGGATGATCTGCAAAGTTCTCGACTTAGAAATTGCTCTCTGTAAGGGGTGATTCTTACAAATACCTTATTTTTGTTTAAATACTTTCTGTTTAGTTATTGGTGTGAATTTGATAAAAATATATTTACTGAGCCTTTAACATATGCAAAATTGAACTTTTGATTTGAATATATTCTCGTAGGCTTATAGTCTATTTGATATTATTATATATAGATATAAGTTATCTTATCATATTAGAAAGATCGGCGTAGCTACCTTAGATCGCAAAAGGGTGGTGCGATGACGTTTGTCTCCCTGTTAGGGACAACAGGGCCTAGTGACTTTCAATTCTCAACCATTCTTGTGTTCGTTCGTCTTATCGGCTGGAACGGCTAACTTACAACTTTCTGCAGATTCGGAAGGACTAGGATTAGAAGCAATTTTAACATTATTTATATTTATTTATTTAGAAGGGAATGCTTATAACTGTAAGATACAGTATCTTATTACTTTGTCCTAAGCTAATTTTACAAAAGGGCTTATGATTTAATCAAATTAAGTGTTACCTTTGTATATAAATAATGTAACAACGTCTTTAAAGGTTGCAGTCTAATACACTAAATAATTACTGGGCAATACTGACAGTATTTTAAGTTGTTGTTTATAGTATATCAAAAAACCTAGTTTACTTTTTTTGTACTTTCATATATAAAAATTAATTTGATTTCAATAAATCTTTTCAAACTTAGAATATTTTTTAATCATTTCTTTAAATCATAACAATAAAACTTATAGTACTATCAAGAAGACGAGCGATTGTGGCGACATCTAAGCATAGAGATTGTATTTGCTAGATTTGTCTCTGCTAAATTTAATAATTAAATATTCTCTTTTTACTACTTGTTTTGTATCTTATCCTATTCTCCACTGTAAAATGGTACGCTAATTTTAGCGCCACCACTAGGATAGCGTTTGCATCACAAAATCACGCTGCATCATAATATTATAGGCTGTATATACAAAGGTGATACATAAATAAATTAAAAATATAATTACAGACATAAATTTACAAAATTTGTGAAAAAGTGACTTTTATGATTAAAAATGAATTACAAAAGTTTTCTTGAAAATTCCTTTTTAAAACTTTTCTAATGCTTGTTGTGTTACGTACATTTTTATATCATGCTGAATGGAAATCCACAATCGAACAGCATTGACAAAATATTTTCGTTCCTATGTTAAAAAGGAATAACGGAGATAAATTAACTGATGAGACCTATGTAAGGATGCTAATCAAAATTTTTCAAAGCAGTGATTTGGTTGAAGAATCAGCAAAATATTGGAGAGCAAAGTCCAGCTAAGGAATTGAAGATAGTTTTGAAAGGGAATATTTAGCGGGCGGGTTATGAAACTAGAAATCCTTGAAGGAATGAGGCACCCATATACTCCACAGTGTGCTATAACGACTAGTGAATTTACATGGTTATCCTAACTTAAAAAGTGATTTAACATCATCCAAAAAGTTTTCGCAGTTTCGATGTTTCAAATCGATTTCTTGAGATAGACGAACTCTTTGTCTTTCTCAAATTTATTACATTTGGACACAAATACCAACATCTCTAGGTCTTCATTTACGCACGAGGCACCATGGTCTATAAGGCCGAGAGAAAAATTCTCAATAACATATGGATTAACATATAATGAAAACAGAAGAGGACCTAGTATAGAACTGTGAGGAACACCGGAAATGTTTGGAAACTAACATATTCTGAAATTTCTCTTTAAAAATTAATTATTTACAATATGCGTATCTATATGTAATGTACAAAGGTCTCAAGACTTGACGACTATAGTTGACAAATTTTTTGACACTTAATTTCAGTAATTTGATTACGAATAGGAGCTCTATACGTTCCATTTTAAAAAATTGTTGAAAACCTCTGGCAAGACCCCTAACGTTTCTATTTCAAAATTCCCTAAAACAAGTTGTTTTCCCTAAAATGTGGAAAAATTCATTCATTATACCTATTCACAAAAAACAAAATCGTGGTGATATTTCTAATTATAGACCAATAGCCAAACTTTATTGCTTACCGAAACTATTGGAAGCTATCATATTTAAGGGTTTTTATTTCAGCTGCAAACCTTTCCTTGCGAGCGAGCAACATGGGTTTATGAAAAAGAAATCTACTGTTATTAATCTCGTTGAATTCACGTCGTTTACAAATAATTCATCAAGTCATCAAGTTGACTGTATTTATACGGATTTCAGTAAGGCCTTCGACAAGTTGTCTTATAGTCTAATTTTATTTGTTTTGCAAATCTTCTGATTGCGAGAAGATTTCAAGGAGATTTATTTCAAATCTTCATTTGAGGTGATTTATATTTGTATGGTAAATCTACGAGATTTAAAGGAGATTCATGGTAAATCCACTTAAATCTCGGATTTACCTTTGGTGAAAACGTAGTATTAGATAGTATTATTTGAAAGTAGAATCGGAAATGACTTTGGAATAGAACCGAAAGTAGAATCAAGTTACATAGTAGGACCCAGCACCTTTTTATGACTGCGTACAAAAAAAGGGTTTGAAAAACGACAAATTGAGTAGCTGGATTTCAAGGCCACGCTTTGAAGTCATGTGCAATTATGTCAGATTCTTCACCTATCGAGTAAACAACTAGTTAAAAATGGGAAAAGTTACGGAAACCACAATTGAAAACCGTTCTGCAATTGTCACTCTTAAAGAGGGCAAATCGCAGCAAGAAGTTGCTTAGCAGTTGAAGATATCGAAGGCCTGCGTTCAAACGCCTAGATCTACAAGTAAACACTCAGATCTGCTAATTGTAACAGCTTACAAATGAAATAGGCGAAAAACTGCAGCGGAAATGCTTGCCGAAATAAATTCAATAAGGACTTGACAACGGTCAAACGGAGGCTAAGAGATGAAGGACTATTTGGGTGAGTTGCTGTTCGAAAACCCCATCTTCAACCACAATCCGAAAAAGCATAGAGAATGGACGGAAAAAGATTTTACATTACAGAATTTTATGTAGCGATGAAGTTAAAGGGTATTTGGCACAAAACGGAGCGTTTCCGTTCGACGCAGCGCTTCATATACTTTTTGGGTCTCCTTCGTAAAATGAGACTAGACTCAATTTTTTGGCTTGCAGTGTATCAATAAGGAATATGTACTATTCAATGGTTTCAAAAAGAAGAATCTTCGAATTCGGAAGTTTCGGTTAAATTAAATTAATTAAGAAGTTCGTATTCACTACTTGATTTTCCTCGCACTGAGTAATTGTTTGTAGATTTTAGATTTAGATTAGATTTGATTTATTGGTTCATATTTTTAAGAGATTTAATACAATAATTAGGATACATAAAATCGTTTGAGCATGGCATTTGCCGTCTGCCAGATTGACAATCCAATTTATACTCTAAATGTGTTTCAAAAATTTACAGTTTTAATCTAATAGTTAATAGTTTTAATTAAGGATTAAGTTTACAATTTAAATTTATTTATTATTATTTTTTTTTTGTACATACTATAAGTTCTAAATTCAAAAATCACCATTTTTAATTCTGTTCCTATATCTGAGCGCAATTTTAAGGAATCCATACAATTTTTCTACATTCATTTGATTTAATAAGAGAATACAATAATCTTCAGTTAAAGTATCATTCCCAAATAAGTTCCTTCTTATTTCCCGCAAAACCGGACACATTCCCAAGAAATGAATGATATCTTCACGTTCATCTCGGTTACATAAATCGCATAAAATTGGCAAATCACTTCTATGTGGTATGTAATTGAGTTGCAGCAGCTCACCTCGTAAACGGAACATCATTGAAATTGTGTTTATGGGTGATTCTACAAACAATGGAATAAAATGATACAAATTTCGGCACGACATTTTTGGAAGCCAAAAGTCGTAAAAATTGTTCTAGTTGATCCTTAGAACGTCTCTTTGCGTTGTTGAAAGCGGCCAGTAAAAAAAAATTAAAAATGACGATTTTAAGGACATTTTTTGAAAAAGGATGTTCAGGGGACTGAGTTTTTTTTTAAAGGGACTGAATAAATCTTTAGGTTTTTTGTATTTTCTCTTGGGTACACACTGAAATATAGAATTTAAATTTAATTAGCCTTCATAAACATACAAATTCATGGTTAATACATAATAACTTAGCATTTTATTAAAAAAAAATAATATATTATAATACATTTTTTTTTCTACTTAGAATCAATTTAAAATAAATTATATTCTTTTTAAAAATTTTAAAAATATTTCGTAATGAAGTTCGAAGTTCAACATAACTTAAAAATTCTCAGGTTTCTGAATAAAATATAATTTATTTATTTATCAGCCAGGGGACTGAGACCAGGGGACTGAGGTTTTTAATGGTTTTTACGCAAAAACGATATTAAGGTTTTAGTTAAAAAATCAAAAAAATATATATAATATTACGGTTTTATCAAACCTATACTATACTGCTAAAAAAGATGCCTACTTACATACAAATTTGTTTCGTAAGAACTCACCAGAGGACTGATAAACTAAAAGGACAATCCACGACTTCATGCACAAATGTCTTTTTCACAATACTAACATAAGAAACAGAATCGAGTTGCACCACGATTTTATTGTAAGGAGACTTGGTTCTTCAAATTGCCAGTACTGGAAATCTGATCGACATCCTAGTTATTGATATTATCGACTGTTTCAATATGCCAGGGGACTGATACAAAAAGCGGGGGACAAAGTTTAATTAAGTTTTTTTGTAATAAAATCAATTACTAAAAAATATGTATCTATTTCGTAGCAAAGATGTATTATTTGGCGTAACTTCGGTGGAATTCATTTTAGTATGAGACCTGAAATAAGAGAACGGTAATAATTTTTCTTTGCGAAAACGCACTGGGGACACATCAGGGGACTGAGAATCGGACACTTTGAAGAATTTTTTGAGCAATATAAAATAAGGTCACCCTAATAATATTGTTAGGCCAGGTAGATATCAGTCAGATTTAATTTTATAAAAAAAAATCAGATTAAATAATTGAACGGATTTCAAAATATTTCTGGGGCCGCCGAAAATTCCATCGTTTGTAGAATCACCCTTATATCATTTTCATCTTTGAAGTAGTTGTTATCGTTGAGTGTGTAATCCAGGCGATTATATATAGTTCGGTGAAGAGATCTAGTTGCGTCTTCCTCATGTTTTTCCCTATATCTAAGGTCTACTTTTTCTATTAGATCGTACAATAGTGGTCTCGCTGTACTTGGATCATTTAAATTTATATTAAATGCAAATCCACACTCTTCAGCTAAACATTCCCATTCTTTATAAAAGCCTCTTTTGTTTCGCACCACTTGGTTGGCAACCGCCTTAGGAAGCCGGTGTTCTGGCAATTGCATGACACGAAGGACATAGTCAACTTGTAGTTTGAGAGTCTTAATTATCAATGGAGACAATCCAGTCTCAATCATAAGCATGTAGTTCGGTGAGTTGGGAGGGAGATGACATGCTCTTTTGAGGTAGAATCTTAAAAGTTTCTCAACTGACTCATATTCTGAACCTCCCCACACCTGTGCAGCATAAAAGAGGATTGATTCCGCTACAGATTCAAAGACACGATATTTACTACTGTGCCTTATGAATTTGTTGGTAAAGCAATTTTTCCAAGTCGTGTTTAATGCAGTTTTTGCCTTAGATAATCTATCTTTTAAATGTTTATCCATTTTCATATTTTGAGAGAACAGAACACCAAGATATTTGTACTCTTTTACAACTTCCACTGCATTCCCTTCATAAAACCATTTCTCGTTTGCGTTAGATCTGCCTCCTCTCTTTCTAATTACCATAACTTTAGACTTTTCCGGATTAATCACAAGATTCCACAGCTTACAAAATTCTTGGAGCTTATTTATCATTAGCTGTAGCGTTTCAGGTGAGTTTGCCATCATAACTACATCATCTGCAAAAAGAAGGGCTTTAATTGGCATTCCCGCAAATTCAATGCCACCAGGTAGACAATAGACCAAGTCGTCTATAAAAAGTGCAAATAGATCAGGGCTAAGTGGGCAGCCTTGTCTAACCCCTGTTTTGGTTGCAAACCACTCCGATTTATTAGTACCATTCCAGACTTACGATTTCGTGTCTCGATAGATGTTTTGAATTAGTTGACCAAATTTTAAAGACATTCCAATCCCATACAGCTTATACAATAGGGAATTCCGGTCGACCGTATCGAATGCTGCTCTAAAATCTACAAATAGGACGTACAACTTTTTACTTCTAGCAAGATAAGAATCTGCAATACTTTTGAAAACAAAAATGTGATCAATAGTAGAGTAACCCGATCTGAAGCCCGCTTGAAATTCACTTAAAAGATTTTTTGAAGAAATCCACATTTTTAGCCGATTCTGAAGTATTGTGGTGAAAATTTTGTAGGAGGCATTTAGGAAGGAAATACCTCTATAGTTCTCAGGGTTCATTGTACAACCTTTTTTGTAAATTGGGAACACTAAAGCTTCCTTAAACTGATCAGGTATTACACCATTTTCTATCACGTTATTCATCAGGTCGGTCAGCGTTTGAATAAAATTGTACGAACCATACTTGTAAAATTCAACAGGTATCCTATCCGATCCAGCTGCTTTGCCATCCTTGAGACCAATGACGATTTGAGAAACCTCTTGAATAGTGATCGGAGAATCTAAAATAGGATCGTGAAAGCCAGGCGGGGCGTAGTGGTACTTAGATATCTCGTTTGATATTGGGTTTAAGAGATGCTGAAAATGGTTCTGCAAAACTTGAGGGCTTAGGCTGATGTCAACTATATATTTGGTACCATTTAAATTGCGAGCTAAGGTCCAAAATTCAGAAGAGTTCATAACTAGACTTAGTTTACGGGCCTCAGATTCAAAAAACTGTTTCTTTTTTTCTTTACATAAGGCTTTAAACCTCTGATTAGCTTTTAAATAAGATTCCTTAGCAAACCTGGTACTGTTTCTTCGGAAAAAATTTAGCCAGGCATAGGACACATCTCTTGCTTTTTTACAGCTTTCATCAAACCAGCGCTCTTTGAATGATAAGCGTTTTTTCTTCAAATTGCTGTGTGGATAAGCTACCTTAATTATTCTCTCTAGATCGTTGAAATTCGTAACTTCACTATTTCGCAGGGCCTCATCTAACTTCACTTTGTAAGCGTGTTCTTTTCTACTATGCCAAACTATTTTCGGGAGGAGTTCCATATTCATATTTACTACATTAGCTACATTTGAATGGTTGAAGGATACAACAATTGGCATGTGGTCTGAAAATGGCTCGTTTAGTACCTGGAAATCGATGACAAGATTATTCCAATCGCGTCCTATGAAACAATAGTCAATGACTGAAGAACCTTGACCGCCAACAAACGTTAATTCACCATTTTGATCACTCCGGCTAGTTCCGTTTAGCAGTTTTAAACCAAAAGAGTTGCAGAGTTCAAGGAGCTTATAACCATTGGTGTTTTTCACATTGTCCTTTGATTTTCTCTTGGTTCCAGCTAGATTGTTAACAGCACCTTCTTCGTCACCCACTCTTGCATTGAAATCGCCTATTATAAGTTAATTAGAGCTATCATCTCCACATGTCATAAATTCTTGTAGGTTCTCGAAATTGATATCCCAATTACTGCAGTTCAAGTAGATTGGTAGAAGACGTAAAACTTTCTTATCTATTTTCATGGTTATATGGAACAAGGAATGGAAAGATTCGATTTTGCAGTCATGAATGTTAAGATCTTTCTTAAATCCGAAGATATGCCCTCCACTAGCTCTTCCTCTTGAGTGTAACCTGGTTGCTGGTATTGACCTTAATTCGTAGTTGGTAAGTTTTTGTTCGTACATATCAATATTTAAATCGGTGATAAATGTTTCGTATAGGAAAATAATATCAAATATACATATAAAATTAAAGAAATTGGTGAAAATAGATTTATTACTTAATCCTGAGACATTATATGATAATATTTTTAATTCTTTTTTATCTAAACAACTATTATTTCGTATACTCTTAGCAATAGTTTGGGGGCAGACGGCATTACAATTAAATATTTTGTCGAGGCGGAGGTGGCATAACGTAACGTATCGTATTGATATTATTCACCACTGTATTTTGGCTACACCTAGGAACGCTATTCATCGTACTGTCATCAATCAGCTGCTGCAACAATGACAATCCACATTCGCCGTCACATTTTAAATCCAAATTGTTGTCAACATAAAACTTTTTTCCATTTACGAATAAAAAATTACCACGAATTTCTGTTTTTATCAAATTGTTTTTCCTATTAATATCGGATTTCAGCTCTTGCAATCGCCTCCTTCTTGCTCTAGATACGGCTGGGTAGTCGCAAAACTCCAGTACCTTTTATTTTAGAGTTTGCAGATAAAATGCGCCCAACATCCTCTCTTTTTGATAGCTTCATAATTAAATTGGTTCTTAGGTTGTTGTTTGAACGTAGAGCACGCACTGATGAGATAGTGCTTGTATCTGTTGTTTGCAGCAGATCCATACACAGACTTTTAGCTTGATCAGTAGCATTTTCACCTTCTACCGTCGGCATTTGAATAATAATATTTTTCTCCTTAGATTTCATCTCTAAGAATTCTACTTGACGTTCCAGTGCATTGCATCGGTTTTCTTCAACTGTCTTCAACTGTGCCTGTAATTGTTTGTATGTTTCTTAATTTTTTTTCAATTTATTTCATGAAGTTCTTTCAGCTTTTTTATATAAATAATAAAAAAATCAGCTCAAATGTTAGTTATTTAAATAATAATACTTCACAAAATATCTTGCTCCCGTCCAATCAATAACCCGACAATAAAAAACTATTGAATATCCACCCACATCGCTTCCAATTCCATAATAAATACACAGATCTCTTGAGTTAAAAATTCATTTTCAATTTTCTATATTCTCTCTCTATCGAAAATAGAAATATGTACATATGTACTCGTACATCAAAGAGAAGAAAACTTTATCACAGTCGAGAAAAATTAAAATTTTATAAACTTCACTTTTTAAATTTTTCATTTCATTCTAAAATAGACTGATTTTCGGACATTACTTTTATATTGAATATTCATATTTTAAATATTTTTTCAAAGTTAAAGTTTTAAATTTACAGATTTAGAAATAAATAGAATCAGACCACTTTCAATTCAGAACAGATGGCTCAATTATAAAATTCCATATAAAACAAAGAGAATAGACTTTTTGTTTTATTAAAACCTGTTGTTAAGGATTACTCTTATTACTAAATTTACGAGCTAAAACTAAACTTTAAATTGAAAAAAAAATTTCGATTTCTTTAAGTTAATTTGACATATAAGCAGTTATTTTCTTAAAATAAATAATAATAATACGTAACAATATAAAAAAAAAAAAAAAAAAAAAACAATTTATATACAAAAAAAGTAGAATCATCGACAAAAATAACGTGTCATAATATCTATGTACCAGGTTAGTTTTCAAAACTTAAAATTAAAATTAAACAATTTAGTTAATAACATACAAATTATAAATCAAAATTTTGGTTTCGACTGAGAACCAAAAGTTTTCTTTTAATGTATACCAAAATTAAAATTTAAATAAAATATCATCAGCAGGTAAAAAATAGACTCAGTTAATAAGAAGTTGATCTTAATTATTTGTTTCTATTTCATCTCGATTCGATTGCGTAATTTTGCTCGTGCATTTAAATATTCGGGGTTTACATGATCTTCGATGTCTGAGTTTGTAGAAATACTTTGTTTTTCCAGTTTTTGAGCTCGCTTCATGATGACACGATTAAGTTCACCTTTGAGCCCGGATTCGATTTTCTCTGCCTCTTGTTGTTGTTGTTGAAGAAGGATTTGACGTTCACGTTTCTTTTCAAGTACTCTTTGTAGTTCGGACTTTTGGTTGAGGACACTTTTACCAACTTTATTACTAAACATAAGTTCTCTATGGAGATTCTTTCTATCCGATGATTCCAAACAAGGATTCATTATTTTCTTTGGGAGAATGAGCCCTTCGGAATCAGTCTGTACACCAGGAGGCGGGGTTGACATCATCATGCTGTTGCCCGGTGATCCTTCCCGGTAATCTTCTGCCCCACTTTCTGAATTTTGATCTAATTCAGTTTTCCTATATGCCTCTTGTTTTTCGATAGCAATTTTTAAGGCTTTTGCTAAGATGTCATCAGTCTTTTCCAAATCGTTTTTTTTTTCTCAGGAAGTTAAGGATACCAAATTTCCGGATATAAACGTATATTAAAAAAAGCTGCCTAAAAAACACACAACACTTTTAAAAAGGAAACTGGTTTTTCAACTTCTTTGATTTTGTAGTTGGAGCTTAGATGTTCTTGCAGTGGGAAACCAATCGCGGTGGCAAAAATTTGTGACCAAAGAAATAAACATTAGATTGAGACCTTGCCACAAAATTAAATACACAATACGTGATTTTTGGCTTTGTTTTGTAACCAGTTGCCGCAACCAAGATGGAATTTGCGTTGATTTAATTTTTATTTGAATGAAAATATGAATATTTTTTTTTTTAATTTGATAATAGCAAGAATCAAAACACACGATAATATGATAAAAAAAACACGAGTCGAACACATCAAAAAAATCAAAATTAAACTTTCATCTCTTGGATTCCCTTCTACTTTCGTTCAATGGATCAGGTCTTATTTGAAGGGAAGGACATACTAAGTTCTTGTTAGAGGAATCGTTTCTGATCCAGTTAATGCTGACTCTGGTGTTCCACAAGGTAGTCCCCTTGGTTCACTTCTTTTCATAGTATCAATCAATGATGTTGTTTCAATTGTAAAACCATGTAAGGTTCTTATCTACGCAGATGATATTAAATTATTTAAAATCATCAGAAACCAATCCGATTCTGTTTCTCTTCAAAATGACATAAATATGTTTTCCGAAAGGTGCTCATATAACAATCTCTTTCTAAATGTTTGAAAGTGCCAATCAATGTCCTTCTTTAGAAGAAAAAAACAATTACAGCATAAATCAAGCAATTATTCTAAGTAAGGTAGAAACAACATGCGACCTGGCCATTCACTTCTCGCAACATCTAGAGTTTTCACTCTATATTGAGAAAATTGTCAGTAAAGCAAACTCAAAACTTATTAAGCGTTGGAGTAAGCAATTCTCTTGTAGTCTTGCAACATCTTCGTTGTACAACACCTTTGTTCGTCCCCAATATAAGTTTTTGTATAAAAAGAGTTGTTTAATTCCTATAATAATTTATTGTTTCTATAGCAAGTAGTATTTGACTTGTAATTATTTTTGTAGCTACAGATAGTAGATTAATATTTATTATTTCTTTGTTTGTCATATTTGTTCATTTGTTTAGTAGAGTGTTAGGCTATATGTATATTCATTTACTAACAACTAACACCACGCTAAATGATGACTGTGACAAGCTGATGTTTCCCAGTATCTAAAGGTGAAAAACCCGAAGAGAAAAGAAATATTGTTACAAATGAAAAGAAGCCAAATTCTTGTCCAGGAGAATCAAAAAACGAGCTATGAGAGAGCTATATTAAATTCAAGCGAAATAAAGTAGAAAAATGGTGGTATCAATGACTAAAATAGAGGATCATCCCAACAAGAGATGTCATTTTAAATGAATAGAAAAACATTTGTATGAAAACATGAGCCATTTTAATCTTATACTTAACTAGTGTTAATTACAAAACACTGAGGTAAATAGTAAAATACAATAATTGGCAAGTGTTGGCTCAGCTTTTCTAACCAAAAACTTATTCTATTGAGGAAGAGAATGGCGCATAATTGTTTCAGTATTTCACGAATATTTTTACATATGTTAACTTTAAGATCGGCCAATATGAAAAAAGGCTAGGAAAGTAAGATCACACGATATTGGAGTATATTTACAAATGACCCCAATCAGACGTTCTCAGACTGTATTTTGTATAAACCGCACTTAATATTTTGACGTTGCGATTGATAAGACATTTTAGCAGATTCTGATTATTTTTTGCGATGCCGCCGCACAGTGGAACGTCTAGTACAAAATTCCGGACATTGGGTGATTTTTTGTTTTCATTATTCGAATTATTTTTTGTTTGATATGCATAGAAAATTGTCGCCTCTTTTATATATAAAACATTTTTTTTATGTACAGTCTTTAGTTTTCAAATAATATGAACTCAAAGATGCAGTATTTTTAAAACCAAAAAAAAATGGAATTTTAACGCTTTTTTGTAATTTGTTTTTCTCAGACCATTTTTATGTTTTCTTTTCGAAATAAATTTTGTAGGCATGCAATTGGTTCATTTAAACTTAACAATTAAAAAAATCCTTGAAACAAAATTGTTTGAGCCTTAAAAAATCTATTTTTGTGAGTATTTTTAAAAAATTCTAATTTCAGGTTTGAAGATGATTTAAAAAAAATGCTCAAAAATTCTCGTTTTTTTGGGTAGTCTTAAATTAATTGTGCACTTATTTGAAGTCATATTTTAAAAAAATTGGATTTGACCGCATCCGACCCCGCTTCCTGGAGGGTTTTTAAAAATCTCCCTTAGAGGTGAGAACTCTTAAGTTTGCTAACTGGAGAAGGGGGTAGGGGCATCTTTGCATTATAAATAATAATAACTAACATTAAGAAATCTGAAACTATAAAACAGTGCACACATTGACATGAAAGAAAGAGAGATTTTGTCTTTAGGTTATCATTATTTGTTATAGACTTAATGACAAAACAAAGTCTGGCTCTCATGCTAACGGTTATTTTATCTCTCTTAATTTAAAAAAAATGTAATCATGTGATTTTATAATAATGAATGCAATTTTTGTTTAGTTTTTTTTTAACAAAACGATCGTCTAGTACACAACTAATTTTGAAGCCTTCTACTTAGTTGAAATGGTTGTGTTTACTTAAGAAGATTTTGTCAACGTCTTAAAGGCTAAGGGCGTGACTTAACTGACTATAAATATTGTTATACAAACAGCGAAATTAAAATCGCGGGAAAAAATTGGACTTGTTTGAATTTACCGCAAGTTTTGTTTGAAGCTGGAAAAGGGATTTGTAGAATGCAGTAACAAAAAAATGCGAAAAAACGGTTTAAAACGTGGCTTGAAACAGAATTTATAAAATTAACCTTTATAAAACTACCCCCATCAACCGCTAACAACACTAATGAGCAGTTTGATAACTTCAGTGAGTGACAAAAACAGGCGTAAAACCGAAGCTTTTCGTCAAAGTACATGCAGCACTACGCTCCTTTTAGCCGAAAAAATGAAGCTGAAAGGTGAAGCTAAGCTTAATGCTTCAAAAGTAATAGATTTTTTAATAAAATACCACGAAAAGGCATACATATATTAACTAGAACAATATTCAATATAATTAACATTCAAATTAAAATATGAACGATGTCTCAAAATAAATATTTTAAAAAAAAGTGCAAAAATGCACATCAAACTTGTAGATAATATGAACTAAGAGCAGTACATTAATTGTTCTTCCTCCATAAAATTAATTTTATTTGCCTAAAGCTAAAATTTGAAAAGTTTCAGAGGTTATGTTAAATTTTATTTTGGAAAATTGCTCATTTTTTTCAGAGTTTTTGAAATATAGTATGAAACTATAATTTTTCAAGTACATAATAGTGAAAACCGTTTCAAAATCCATCCATTATTTCAAAAGTTACAGCCCGATGACCACTTTTTCATGTTTTCGTTCCACTGTGCGCCGCACTATGGGACCAAATGGTGCAAACCATCTCAAGAATCCATAACTTTTTCGTTTCTCAATATTTTTTTTTGAAATTTTGCACACTTATACTTGTATAACAAAGAATTTAAAATATTAAAACGTTTCAGATAGAAATAAATTATTTTATTTTTTTTTAATAAAATAAAATAACAAATTTGTAGATTTTGTTTCATTTATATGGAAAAAATTTGTTGGAGCAAGAATTATTGCAACAATTTGGATGAAATTTGTTTTCTTGTTTTACCGGTGAAAACATTTGAAAGTAGTTTTTTGTAAAATCCGCCCACTACCACGCCCATGTTTTTCAGATTTTTGTTATTTTCTTATTTTTGGTGAACAGGAAGCCGAAAATTTGTTTTTGAGGTTTTTTAAACTTAAGAAATCGCATGTACATTTTTTCTGCCCACTTTCCCGCCTACTTTCACTCCCCTTTTTTATTTTCAGCTTAAACTTCATTAAGAGCAGGCATTTTTTAAAATAAGTTTTGTATGGAGAAGTGAGTTTATGAAAAGTGTTATTTATTTTTAGTAAAATTCGTGTACTGCCACGCCCCTTTTTGATATATGAAAGTTTTTCGCCCTTAAGACAAAAAAAAAGGAATTCAAAAGTACACCTTATTACTAGGTACAGTGAAAGCTCTAATAAGCGGACACTCATGGTCCCCCAATTTTTGTCCGGTTATGAGAACTGTCCGGTTAAGGGAAAGCAATAAAAAAAAACTTTTTTTTTTAACTTCATATTAATTCTCATTAATATTGGATCTACGATCTACCTTGCCATTTTCCACGAACATCTTCTTTATTTCTTGAAATCTCTGCAGCTTGTGTTTTTCCAATATTAAATCTAAAAAACTTTGCATAGATAAAATATTTCATGTCGTGACCTTTTTGCCAAAGCGCGAACCAATAAGTTTTTGTTGCCCAATGCATTAGTAATTTACAACTTTTCTTGCCTCACCCTTTTTTACCGTTATTTTAACGGACTATGCTCTAGTGAAATAGCCAGCTGCATTCCTCCCCTTAAACAATTCAATCGTAATATTCGCACTTCTAGGAATGCCCATCAGTTTCCCCTTGAGCCCAACTTCGGACTTACTGTGAAGTACAGAGATTCGTTCTTCAGCCGTACTACGCTAATGTGGAGTTCCTTACCACATCCTTACCAATGTACACCGACACCTCCTTTCTGACCCCTCCCTTTTTTCCTATTGCTCACACTGTGTCTCTGACATATTAAGGGTATACAAAAAACTTTTGAGTGTGATGAATGAGTAGCTGAAGGAAAGAAAGGCGATGAAAAAAGGGTACCATACCCTCTCAAAATTACACCAACTACCCCCAGTAACTAACTCGGGAAATCCCCTAATAACCTTTCAACATAACATCGCACTGTCCAGTTATTAGAGCTTCGCGTCAGGTTATCGAAGATTTTCTATAGATTAACTTACGTATTAAACATAAACTGTACTTAGAACAGATCTGCTGTTCTTTTCCGTTACATTTTTAAGAAAAAATAATCCCTAAATAAAATAATGTGTCCGCGTATGGGAGGTTTTCTATCTAAAATGGGCAAGAAAACGTGTCCGCGTCCGTTTATGAGAGTGTCCGTTTATAGGAAAGTTATTTGTATGAGATTTTCGAAAAAGAAGTTCGTTCCCGAAAATGTGTCCGTTTAAGGGAACTGTCCGCTTATTGGAGCTGTCCGCAAGTAGAGCTTTCACTGTACCTACATTTGTATTATATGCAACCATAAACCACACACCCTCTCCCACCCTCAAATGCTTGGCATTTATTTTTATTTAATTATGATTTTTTTAATATAAATATGAGTAAGGAAGTTTAAAATTGGAAAACAAAAAATATTTTATTCTAAAAATAAAATTTAGAATTTTAATAATATTGGAAATAAATGATAAAAACTTATAAATTTTGTGGAAACATAGTCACTTATATGATGTTTATGAAAATGTGTTGCACATGTTTTATCAGTTATATTTTTTAACTTTTGACAAAAAATAACATTTTTTTTGAAATTTTGAGCTAAAAGTAATAAAATAATGGTCTAAAACTTTTTGGAATACACGTTTATGTGCATCAATAAAGGTTCCACAATTTTTCCAAATTTTAATTTGTTTCATCACTTAACAATAAAGTTATAAGAATACGAATTTTTATTCTAAAAACTTATTTTTCTTCCTCATCATACGTTTTTTATTCTTAAACAAAAAGGCATGAAAATGCGAAACTTTTTATTTTTTCTTCCAAATTTAGAATATTTTTAGGATACAAAACAGCCATTAACTAAACGGAGGCGGCCGGAGCTAACAGAGAAAACTTCAATTGAAAACAAAAAAATAAAAAATATACTGCACCTTACTCATTTTTCTTATTAATTTACTGGTGAACTTAATTAAAAAAAATATAACTGTTTTGTAAAGAAGAGGGCTTGGGCTTTTCAAAAAGGTATAATACTTATACATTCTGTCCAGAAAATACGAAATAATTGACTTCAAACTCTCACTTCCAATAATTCTAAAAAGTAAAAATATCGAAATGTCATTTTTAACGGTAATTTTAGGTACCTAGAACAAAAGTAAGATACAAAAAATTTACTGTGTTAGGAAGAACCCTATTTCTAGTATATAATCCCATCATTAGATTTTTCGAATTACGAAATTCACCAAAAACCATTTTTGAGATGGATTTCATCATTTGGTCCCATAGTGCGCCGCCGCGCCATTTGCAAAAAATATAACCGATAGGTGATTAATTTTG
Source organism: Chrysotoxum bicinctum (assembly GCA_911387755.1). Lineage (NCBI taxonomy): Eukaryota > Metazoa > Arthropoda > Insecta > Diptera > Syrphidae > Chrysotoxum > Chrysotoxum bicinctum. The sequence goes on from OU426988.1 coordinate 188,706,293, forward strand.
CTCCACCGTGTACAATAAACACAGCTTGTTTTATTTCATTTCAACATCTACCGACGCTTATGGGCTTATACTCGTATCAATTCCTGCAAAAGTTATATTTAACTATGCATTCTATAAGTCGTTAAATCAATACATTTATAAATACATAAATGTATAATTCATTTTATTTAACCACGTTAACATGTCATTGCTTAAAAGTAATCCATCAGTCTTTACATAATCTATTTCCAGATTAACCCAAGCCAGTGAGATGTTATACGAATTCGCCATGTTTTGGTCACCACAACAATAACACTCATTTTTCTTGATTATTATTTATTGCCAATTCTCTTTCAGCTTTACATTCTATACACAAAAAGCACATGTTCATAATATATGTACATCTTGTGCAAAGAGCCAGCGTGAAGGCAACAAGTGCTGTAGGCAACTAAACGACCACCTTAATGGCACTGCCAATTTTCCTCTCTGCTTTAACTGCCTTTTCAACTTCCCATTCCCATCCATTTGCCTCCCACACTCTGCGAGTACTCCATATCCATAGTCTTCTCTGTGAATTCGAATCCGGTAAGCCGCCCCTAGTGTAGTGAGGAGGAAAATCTGTAAGCTTTCAGCACAGACAACCGAGAACCGAAAGGCATCTACTATAAAAGGATATGCGCTACTGATAACGACACCATTCCGGCGATGGTCTTCCATGGTTGAATTGGTTTCTCGCATTCGTTCTTAAAAATCGTCTCCTTACAACGTTCTCGTAGTCGTATCGTCACGTCACCTTTATTCAGTCAATAAGTTAAAAGACTTCAAAAATAAAAGACCAAAGATTGGAGTGAATTCTTGTAACAGTAAATAAATAAATCCTGAGTTTTGTGCACTTTGAGTTAAGTGAAGATATCCAGCTAGTCATTTATATACATATGTTTGTGTCTTCTTAAATCTCCGTTCGTTCCATTGTGTTGCGGTTTTAATAGCGGCGTTGGCGGCGGCGGCGGCGGCTGTGGCAATAATTAAGTTTCCTGTGAGTTATTTCGGTTTCGTGAGAGATCCGCTTTGCGTGTGAATTTTCGACAAAAGGATCAAAAGTGTCAACAACGAAGGCAAAAATGAAAGCTGTACTGTTTCTTTCGCTATCAATTGTAATCCTTGGTGTTAAGGTGAGTTATTGGGGTGATTACCAGAATGGTAGCGATAACCTGGGCTTCATATTGTAATACTTTCAGCCTATTTCCCTTCTTGATCCAAGGTAATTCTTTTCAATTACCTACATTCGTGACTTCGTTGCTCGGCAGTGTTTATCTTAAGTGTTATTATTGTGTGTGGATGCAAAGTTGTGGCACATAATATTCTTGATATTGGATTAAGAGCATTTTATCACAAAAAAAAGCAAGGAACGGGTTGTGTTTGATCAATGTATAAAAAGGTATTATGCTTTTAAAGTATACATCCTGTGTTTTTTCTTCCTGATTACAATTATGAATTGTTTCGCAAAGTATAATCGGAAGCTGCGGAAGTATGCAATTTACTAATTGCTTCTGTTTTTCATAAAACTTTTGTGCATGTTTTTTTTTTTTTATCGGCTGTTAATAACGCGACGGCATTATCCTTAAGTGGGTACTCAAAGTTATTATAACAGAGCTATACCAACAGAGGACTTAGCTGAAATGGATGTGCCGGTAGAGTTGAAAGTGAAATTATTTTATTTAGAGGTTTTAATTCAAAAAGAAAGTCCTTAAACAAATTTTATGAGCACATTTTTGAATAGATTCAGTATTGTTTCGGTTGTCTAGAGGAAGTGTAAGTGCTAGGACAAAAGATACAATTTATATAGAAAAATTTAAAGAAGAATTGAAGTCCTTATGGTTCTACCAAATTGAAACAAAAAATAATGCAAAATGTTGAATTTAAGAGTTTTTAAAGATAAATTTAAAAAAGAAATACAAATTTCATTTTCAAAATGATTTTCCTTTGATAGTTTATATTAGATTTAATTTAAATACGAGTTTAAAAAAAGAAGGACTTCTAAAAAAACACTCATTTAGTTTCGATATTTCTTCTACGAAACCAATAAAATGCAATAGCTCAAAATTTCAAATCGAAAATGGGTTAAAAAGCTTGAAATATTTATTCTCTTAAATAGATACATAGATAGGTACTATTTAATATTGTGATGGAAGTTAAAATTTAAAACTATGTATAAAATAAAGAATAAGTGCAATATTTAATGTCATGCAATAATAATGCGAAAAAAAATCTTTTCTCAAAAGATTCCATTCAATTGATTGTTAAATGAATTGTGATTTTATAATATTTAGTCGAAGTTTTAGAGTAAAGTTAATGAAGGCAATCATTTAATTAAATTTAATGAATGACTTTTAAAGATTGCATTTATAAAAGATTCCGTTCCCTGGCGGTTATGACAACTAAAGCCTAAAATTCTCTCTTTTGTCTTAAGACTTTTTTTTTATCATAAATAACTTTTTAAATAAATATTTTTAAACTGAAAATCTAAATAATAAAAGTTTTCAAGGAAAAGAGAAGAATTTGTAATTTTTAATCTTATCAAAAAAAAAAAATAAATACTTCAAGGTCTTCAAGGCAACTGGTGCTTAACCTTCAACTCTTTCTTAATTAAAATATCTACATACATTATATTTCATGTTTTTTTTTTTAATTTAATTAATGAAAATAAAATGGTTATTTATGGACATTACTTTATTTACAAAAAAAAAAAAAAAACGAAACAAAATTAAAAGAAAGATTTTACAAAAAAGCTATATAAAGGGTGGTTAGATTTTAAGGGCCGATGTTGATTTTGAATAAAACACAAATTATTTAGGAAATTATTGTCATTTCTTTTTATTATGATAATATTGTAATGGTTCAATTATGCATGGAACAAAATATCGGCCAAATGGCCGCCGCAACCTCGGCGGCACACCTCCATCCGATGGTCTAAATTTTCGATGACGCTGAGGCATAATTGAGGTTCTATCTTTTATGCTGTTAATGTGCCGAATTATCTCATCCTTTAGCTCTTGAATTGTTGCTGGCTTATCGACGTACACCTTTTCTTTTGTTACGGTAAGATTTACCGCAACAAAAACCATTCTTATTCCTGGTTCTTCAAACCTTCTTCGACTATGTTGTTTAGTCATAGTCTGACTCTCGATATCTGTTTTCCCCTCCACCCCAACCATTCCCATTTTTTTCGACCCACCTCTTGAGTCCGTTGTCCTCATGGAGCCTGAGAGTAGCTCAGAGAGGATGACAAAATAGGTACCCTATAATTCGATCGTGTTGAGCCAGCGGATGGGCTGGAGACTCACACGCCATCTATTGAGAGAACGAGGCTCAGAACATATTGGAAGACAACAACGAAACATACACGTACACTTAAAGTGGATATAAGAACAACACAACATCAACAACATCAGATAAAGATAACTTAACTTCTTAACTTATTTTTGAACACGGCTTTGAGCCCACCGTAAAATTCTTTATTTAAATTTAACTTGAGTAACAGACCAGCATAAAAGAATGGAACGCTAAACGCTCTTCCCTATCCCACCAAATCTGCACAAAGGTCCACCGAATAGTAAATTGCGCGTTTGAATATTTGCCTTCCTCCTTCGGTTCCTCAAAATTGTCGAAAGATTAGGCACACATATTTGCTCCTTTTTCGAATTAGTTGAAAATAGTAAAATTTAGTAGAGTAACTGAGAGAATGCTCAGAAAAGTTATCTTCAACTTTTTATGATTTCTTTTTATTTTTCTCAAAAATAGTAATTGTAAAAATGTTAGGGTACGGCCTTGGATTCGCTAAGTTTTGGGACAGCACCAACAACTTGGGGAATTCATTGATTGTGTGGGTGAATGAGAGTTTCGTTGGAACTCAACATCGGAGTGGTACCGTAACCGAGTTCCACGAAAGCTTTTGAATGAGTGTGTGAATGTGTGAGTGAACGAGGAGGCCAAGGAGAAAGAAAGGCTAAATGGTTGAACGAATTCTTGGTTGACCATTGAAGCCGATAGGCAATTGAAATATTTGATAATTTTTGAGAAAAAAAAAAGAAAATATAGAAAGTTAAAGAAAGTTTGAGAAAAGTGAAATAATAGTTGTTTTGAGGATATTGAAATGAAACAAATTGGAGAAGATTGTATCATTAAATTAGAGAAAAACAGTATGAATCTGTACATAGTACCTACATATTTGAACTGCAGCCACTGGGAACGATATTTCGATAAACTTAACGATTTACTAAATAATGTAAACTCATCAGACTTAATGATCATTGGAGACTTTAATGGAAGGATAGGTTTGTCACAAAACAACTTTGCGAGCGGTTACTCACACACAACTATTAATTCAAGGCGTAGATCAAAAGATGAGATTTGTGATAGAAAAGGTGCATTAATTATGGATATGGCAGATGCTTTTGATTGTAGAGTATTAAATGGAAGTTGTAAGGGAGATTTGGATGGTGAGCTTACATTCTTACGTGGAGCAGCATGCTCTGTGATTGACTATTGTTTTGTTTCTGGAAACTGGAACTCAATTATCAATGATTTTAAAATTGGACTTCAAACATTTTCTGATCATATGCCAATGGAAGTTATAATAAAAATACCAAATTCATCAAATGATATCAATAATGCAAATTTACTAAGCTTGTTACCCAAACTTCGTTGGAAAGAAAGAAATCGAGATCTCTATCAACATAATTTGAATACGCAACTTAATATATTAAATAGAACAAATAATGTTTCTCCAGACACTGAAGATCTCTCTGAAATAATAAAGAAAGCAAATCCATCTAAACAAAATTCAGGAAAAATGATAAGAAAGATTAAACAAGAGTGGTTCGATAATGAATGCCAGAAAGCCAGACAGAAATCGTTTACTTTCCTGAAACTACTGAGGATACATAATACTCAAACTTTTAAATGTCTGTATGCACAAGCAAACGGAGAATTCAAGAAACTTTGTTATACAAAAAAGTTAGCTTTTGAGCAAACGAAAGTAAATGCGATAAGCTCAGCTGGTTCCTCATCGGAGTTTTGGAAGGCGGTAAAACATTTAAATGGAAGAAAACTAGTCATTGCACCAAATCTACATGCTGATCAGTTAAGAGACCATTTTAGGAACCTTCTTAATGCGGAGCAAGTGTCTTTAGTACACCAATATGCAGCACCTCTCTACTTAGATGATGTCTTAGATGCACCATTCAGTATTGATGAAGTCCTTAACGTAATTAAAAAAGCGAAAGATAACAAGGCCCCAGGAGAAGATAGAATTCCGTTCGAGTTCTACAAAAACTGCACAACAGAATTTGCTATTGCTCTTACTGATGAATACAACAAAATATACGAAACTGGAAATATACCAATGAGTTTTAGAAAAGCAATAATATTTCCTCTGCACAAAAACGGAGATTATAAAGAACCCCAGAACTACAGAGGAATTTCTTTCCTAAATACTTCATCAAAACTGTTTGCAGCCTTACTCTTTAACAGGCTTACACTTTGGGTAAAAGAAAAGAGAATACTACATGAATTTCAGGCAGGTTTTAGGGAAGGATTTTCAACAATAGATCAAATTTTTTCACTTGTTAACATCGCTGAAATATACATGAAGAGGAATAAAAAGTTATATACTCTGTTCGTTGACTTTCGTGCCGCTTTTGATTCCGTACCTAGAGAGGCACTGATATATAAGTTATATACGATTGGAATTTCAAGTAAAATGATTACAATTTTGAAAGCATTATACGATAACAACTTAGCGATGGTCTGGGATGGAAAGTGCGTTTCAGATGAATTTTCAACAACGATGGGTGTTAAACAGGGATGTATCCTAAGTTCATTGCTATTTGTCTTATTTATCAATGATTTGACAGAAAATATTGGAGGTGGGATCAGAATAAATTCAACGTATATTCCTGCTCTAATGTTTGCAGATGATATTGCTTTATTTGCCGAAACCATTAACAGCATGCAGCTAATGATAAACAGACTTGCAAATTATTGTAAGAAATGGAATTTGTCTGTTAACTTGTCGAAGACAAAAATGATGATTTTTAGAAATGGCGGAGGAAGATATTCTAGAAATGAGCAGTGGAACTATGAAGGCGAGAGAATAGAGGTCGTAAGACAATACAAATATTTAGGAGTCCTTATCACAGCCAACCTTAATATGAAAAAACATTTTAAACTAAACTATCGGAAGCAAAACGTGCGATCGGTTCTGTTTGGGGAAAGTGTATTGGAAACAAATATTTAAGCCACTCTGCAAAGCAAAAAATTATTCGTGCAACGGCAACATCCATTATGTTATATGGAGCACAAGTATGGGGATACCGTTCTTATGCTTCTGTTGAGGATTTTCAGCGTTACTGCGTCAAAAGAGTATTTAAGCTCCCAAATAACACCCCCAAATACATGATCCATCTGGAGACTGGAATGTCCCCACTCTTTTTAGATACGTTAAATCTACACTTCAATTATGTAAGCAAAGTCATGGTGATGGATGAGGGACGACTACCAAAAATAATACTTTCATACCTGATGTTGACAAAAAGTAATTGTGTACAAGAATGGGAAAATATAGCATGCGAATGTAGATTAAACACGAATTTTGAAACCCAGGAAAATGTCGTTAATTTAAAATGTAAATTTTCAAAAATAATAGAGAAAACAGGTAACTTTTTATACGATTCATACGTCAATGAAGCTCAATCATCGCAATATCGAACGTACTTCAGCAAACTCAACTACAACCTTCAGGAAAAAACATATTTTTTTAACACGAACTCAACAGACAAAATTAGCACAATATTCAAAATAAGAGGAGAACTAATAAACTTAAATTATATACCGCATCGACCTGATCTTCCAATTGAGTGCAGCATTTGTAATCTTAAAGAAAGAGAAGATGTGTACCATTTTATCGGAAAATGCCCTATTTTGTGTGAATTACGAAGGATTTACTTTGGGACCAATAAACTGAAGATGGAGGAAGTCTTGTGCATTTTGAATGGAGATCGCGGATGGGACCTTTTATATAAATATACAGTTAATGCTCAGCGTTATAGAAAACGTATTATTGAAGGAGACTTTTGAAAATAAATCTATATTTCTTAAATTCAACGTAAAGCTAGCCTCTAATAACATTGTTAAAACAAATATGTCAATCTGGTAGACGGCATTATGCCAAACCAATTAGACTTTAAGATATTTTGTATGATTGTTTTATATATACATGAATTTTAATTAAGTCAATAAAAACTAAAACTAAAACTAAAATAATAGCTATATTTGAAAAAGGAGTTCTTTTTTTGTGAAAAGAAAGTTTGAATCGTCAGAAAGGGGCGATTGGAATCTTGAAGGAAAGAAGAAGGAAGGAAAAGAAACAGGATATAAAAGATAAGTAGAGTGTTAGTTTTGTTTAAGAGTTTTATTCGTTTGCTAAAAAGTGTTGTGCAAAATAAATTCGTTTGGCCTCTGATTTCGTTTCTATAATCTCAAAAATTGTGAGACGCGCGCCCCTTTACCGTAGCTCTAAATTTTCTGTTTTATTTCGGGACCCAGTGATAGCGGTCCATTCTTGCGGTATGTGTTTTCTTAAAATCCCCTTTGTTTCATTTTGTATAATTTCAATTTCATTTTTCATTTAATATTTCATAATTTCATTTATTTTCCATTGGTTTTAACCAATTTATTTTTGTATTTATACCCAAGTATAGTTGAAAAAATTCCAGGTTTTAATCCAGGCGTAAGCCACGGTTTCCTGGATATTTTTAAATAAAATATTCTTTCTCCCCATTGTAAAATTGCGTTTCCTTCATATTTTTGAAGAACAATTTACAGCATTCTGGTTAAGGCAAACGACCATTAAAAGTTTCCTGGCGCCCACCCCTTCCACGTAAGTACGCCCCAGTACTTGCATTTATTTAATTGCCTTTTTATAATACCCAAATTCGTCTTTTTATTCGACCTGAGTTGTTTACCTTTTTTTTTATCACCAATTTAATTCGATGAACCCACCCCCAGCTGACTAGCCGGTGAGCTGCGTCGTTACACACCGCAGTTGTTGTTGCAATATTTCTAATCTCTTTCTCTCTATCATACTTCTTGATCTTTTGACATTTCCTTAATTCGATCTAATCTATCGCGTGTGCCGGTTGCACATTTTTATAGTTAAATAATTAGTTTGTTCTTTTTTTATTGTAATTATCATTGGATTCGTATAATCCAAAGTCGCGGTCTTTAAGTATTTAATCGTCATCATAATCATCCTAATAATTCGTCCTAAATATTCGGTTCAAAATATTGCAACAAATTTGGCGCCCAGACGTGTTGTTGTTTCTGGAAAAAAAAAAAAAGTGCAAATCTATTGAGAAAAATCCCCGACTACCCACAAAATTCTGTTTAGAATCTGGAAGTGTTTGTTTAGTGTTGTTGGTTATATAAATTATTCCTTTTTTATAATTTTGCTTTGGTTCTTCTATTAATTGTTTTTATCCCTAGGTGTATTCTAAATTCAAGTGGAAAGTTTATAAGAAAAAGCCACAATAATAATTGTGAGACAGCTGTGTTCCTGTTTTTTTTTATTGGTGTTACTTGAAGACGGAGTGCAAGTGTACGGGGAGTACTTGAACAAATTAAAAAGAGTAAGGTGTTTTTTTTTATTGATCAATTAATTTTTTATTATAATTTCATATACTTTTTATATAATTTGTCTGGTTTTTATTATCTGATTTTGATTTGATTTAGATTTTCATTTATTAATTTTGTGTATATACATATATAGTGTTTTCTCTCTCGCGTTCATGATTTAGTTTGAGTGACTTTTTATTTGAGTGGATTTTGTTAGATAATCACTAGATTAACCAGTGTTCCCACTTTGTCAAAGTGGACTTGTTCAGTACGAACATTTTAGAGAAATTTTATTGAGATATTATTTTTTTTTGCGCTTGTGGATTAATAATTATTATTTTCGAGTTTGTTTAATTCTTTTAATTATTTTTTTTTCTCTTCATTCTTAAACAGATTTAAGAACTTTTTAATCAATTTAGGAAAATATTTTCAGTGCAATAAACGCACTTTTAGGCATTTTTTTTTGACATAGTTATTTAGTTTTTTGTAGTTCTTTGAGATAAATATTATAATATGGAAATTAATAGATTGTCGCAGGACGAACTCGCTTACGAGATGGAGTGGCGAGGTTTACCAATAGGGTCGGTAGACGAGATGCGCAAGGCGCTTAGGGTTGCCACCAAGTTGGCACGGAGGGATTCATTTGTAGCTCCCGCATATCCGTTCAGTTTTGAACAGGATCAAATAGCGGTTGAAAAAAAGTTAGGCGAATTAGGGATACTTTTGGAAAATCCTCCAAAGTCAGAAACTTCAAAGGAGTATTTGAAGATTTTGACTAAAGTAGAGTGGGGATTACGTAGGTTAGATAGGTCTATTCCAGAAAATGAGGTGCAGGAAAAGAGCAAGCAGGCTCTTAAAAATAAGTTAATAATGGCAATGGCAGAGTTAGAAGATGACGTAGAGGAAAACGAAGATAATGATGAGGAAGTAAATTTGGAAAAAGAAGAAGAACGAGTTGGGGGAAAGGAAAAGGGTTTAGAGGTTGAAAAGCGTTCAGCTGAACCTCAAAATAGCAGATCGATGATAACTTCTGCCAGTACATCGATGGGCTTAGGAGTGGCAGCTAGTAGTAGGGATAATTTTAGGATGGATAGTTCAATTGAGGATAGGGTTCTTATTGATCAGCCAAGGTTTGAGCAGGTTCACAAATGGGATGTGAAATTTACGGGTGAGCGTTGTGGTGCTTCCGTAAACGCATTCATAGAGAGGGTTGAGGAAATGCGTCTGTCCCGTGGTGTAACGGAAGATCAAGTTTTTAGGTCCGCGGTAGAGTTCTTTGTAGGAAAAGCGTTAATATGGTTTAGGGCAGTTAGGCTTTCCATTAATTCGTGGCCAGAACTCGTCAGAGAGTTGAAAATGGAGTTCTTACCACCGAATTATGATGACTTGTTGCTAGAGGAGATAAGGCATCGCACACAAGGCCGCGATGAGTCCATCGGTGTCTATGTGGCGACGATGCAAAATTTGTTTGGTCGGCTTTCAGAGCCAATATCAGAACGGAGGAAGCTGTCAATGATTCAGCGGAACTTGACACCTTTCTACCAGACACAACTTGGTTTGGCTAGACCAAATTGTATTTCTGATTTGGTAGCGTTTGGTAGAGATTTGGAGGCAGTGAGGGCAAACGTGGAATCGTATATTCCACCTCCAAATAGTAGAAGTAGGACTTTGCTAGAACCGGATCTAGCATATGTAGGAATAGGGTTAGATGATCATAGAGTTTCGGCTGTTACGCAGAGAAACCATGATCAAGCGTCGAGTACGAATCAGATTCGGGAATCTAATTCGTCAAATAGGAATAGATTTTCTCAAAGACAGGTTGTTAGGTGTTATAATTGCAATGGAGAAGGCCATTTTGCAAGTAGGTGTTCTGCTGTTAGGCGTTGTTATGGTTGTGGTAGAGTTGGAGTTACTAGGAGTAACTGTCAACAGTGCTCGGGAAACGAGCAACGAACTCTCGTACCAGCGGGGCGAGAAGTTCGAAGACGTTAGTTAGGTTGCCTGCTGGTAACCAGTCGGCCAAAATTAATTTGGGTTTCACGCTTGAGCAAGATGGTAGGGATCAACGACCATATGTTGGTGTTGAAATTTACGGTGTTAAGATGTTAGGGCTTTTAGATTCAGGTGCTTCACGCACAATTATAGGTAGGGACGGATGGGAAATTTTAAAGGATTTAGGGATAGGTTTAGAAAAATCAAACTTAGGTAGAGTTATTTTAGCGGATGGTGCAGGCATTGGAGTGGAAGGAGTTGCTTCACTTCCAATTAGGATTAAGGAAAAGGTAGTTTTGATAGAATGTCTCGTTATTCCGCGCCTACCCCATAAATTGATTTTAGGAGCAGACTTTTGGGCTCTATCGGGTGTGGTCCCGGATTTGAAATCAGGGGAGTGGACTTTTTCGAACCAAAGTTCGTTGGCTTCGATGTCCGTGGCGGATCATATAACGGAATTAAACGAGACACAGAGAAAAGAGTTAGATGAGTTTTTAGAAAAAGTTTTTAGTGAGATGCCAGATGGGTTAGGGTGCACACAGATGGTGGAGCACAAAATTAGGACGGAAGCTGAACCAATTAAGCAGCGGTACTATCCGGTGTCCCCTGTGGTTCAGACTTTTATAGATAGGGAATTAGAAGAAATGTTGAAGGATGGAGTGATAGAAAAATCTGACAGTCCATGGGCTTCTCCCATTGTCATGATTAAGAAAAAAGATGGTTCTTATAGGTTTTGTGTAGACTATAGGAAGTTGAATGAGGTTACGGCTAGGGATGCATACCCCCTTCCGTATATTACGGCCATCTTAGATAAGTTAAATAATGCTAGGTTTTTGAGTTCACTGGATATTAAGTCTGCATATTGGCAGATTCCAGTTGAGAAAAATTCTAGAAAGTATACGGCTTTCACAGTTCCAGGTAGGGGTTTATTTCAATTTTTGAGGATGCCGTTCGGGTTGCACAATGCACCTGCAACATGGCAAAGATTCATAGATACAGTTTTAGGAGCAGAGTTAGAGCCATATGTCTTCGTCTATCTCGATGATATCATCATCGTGACAGACACTTTCGAGAAGCATATGGAAGTTTTAAGTGAGGTTTTCAAAAGACTAATTAAGGCAGGTTTAAAAGTAGGTAGGGAAAAATGTAGTTTTGTTAGGCCATCGTTAAAATTTCTGGGCTATGTTGTTGACAGAAACGGTCTACACATGGATCCAGAAAAGATAGAAAGTATGTTAGGGATTCCATCGCCAAAGAACGTCAAGCAGGTTAGGAGTTTTCTCGGTACGGTATCCTGGTATAGGAGATTTATACCAAACTTTGCGAGTTTGGTGAAACCGTTGACCGATCTTTTAAAGAAGGATAGGAAGTTTATTTGGAGTAGGGAATGTGAGGATAGCTTCAGAAAAGCTAAAGAGTGTTTAGTTGCTGCACCCATCCTGACGTGTCCGGATTTTTCGAAGCCATTTGTCGTTCAGACGGATGCTTCTGATTTCGGGATTGGTGCTGTTTTAACTCAGGATTTTGAGGAGGGAGAGAAAGTGGTTTGCTATTTGAGCAGATCACTTAATAGGAATGAGAGGAACTATTCGACCACAGAAAAAGAGTGCTTAGCTGTTCTGTGGGCAATAGAGAAGTTGCGGCCATATCTGGAGGGGGTGAGATTTAAGGTGATTACCGATCACCACTCCTTGATATGGTTGAGCAAGTTGAAGGACCCAGCGGGTAGGCTGGCTCGATGGGCTGTACGTATGCAGCAGTTCGAGTTCGACATTGTTCACCGCAAAGGAAAGGATCATGTGGTGCCAGATATGCTTTCTAGAAGCGTACCAGTTTTATCTGGGATTTCGGAGCCCACAAACGATCCATGGATAGGGAAAATGATAGGAGAAGTAGAAAAGAAACCGTTGTCTTTTCCATCATGGCGAGTGGAACAGGGAAAATTATTTAAGTTTGTGAAAGCCAACCACATTTTAGTGCATAATTCGAATAGTGAGTGGAAACTAGTTATTCCAAAGAGTGATAGGAAAACGATTTTAGAGGAGAATCATGACCATCCGTTAGCAGGGCATATGGGGGTGAAGAAAACTTTTGCTAGGATAGGAGAAAAATATTACTGGCCAAAAATGAGGTCAGATATTACTAGGTACGTTAGGAGTTGCAAGGTTTGTCAAAGCGTGAAACCGATTAATGAAAAACCGGCTGGGTTAATGACGGAAAGGAAAGGGGTTACCAATCCGTGGGAGATGTTATGTGTCGATTTAGTTGGTCCACTTCCAAAATCGAGTAGGGGTTTTATCTATATTCTGACTGTCGTGGATTACTTTACAAAGTTCCCTTTGTTGTTTCCGTTGAGATCTGCAACGGCCAAATCTGTTTGTAAGGAATTGGAAGATAATGTCTTTTTACTATTCGGCGTCCCTAAATTCGTAGTGTGTGATAACGGTCCCCAATTCAAAAGTAAAGAACTGAAATCTTTGTGTGATAGCTACGGGTCTTCGATAATGTTCACGGCACATTATCACCCTCAGGCCAATCCGGCAGAGCGGATAAATCAGATCATAAAGACAACACTTAGGGCTTATGTTTCAGATAACCATAGGGCTTGGGATTCGCAGTTGGCGAAAGTAGCGTGCAGTATACGCACGGCCCAGCATGAGGTGTTAGGTGTGTCGCCGTATTATGCAAATTTTGGTCGACGAATGGTGACTTTTGGAGGCGAATCCTTAAGCACTATTCCGACCGGTAGGAGTGATAATACGGACGATACTAGGGAACAGTTTAGGAAGCTTAGGGAACAAATAGGGAAAAATTTAGCATTGGCATCGAAGAAGGCATCCAAAGCATACAACCTTCGTAGGAGAGATGTGCAATTTCTTCCAAACGAATTGGTTTGGCGAAGAAATTTCACTCTTTCTGAAGCAGCGAATTATTACTCAGCGAAATTAGCGCCTAAGTTCGTAGGCCCATTTCTAGTAAAGAAACGTATATCACCATCGACATACATCCTCGAGGATGAAAAAGGTACAAATCGAGGTACCTGGAACGTTAAGGACTTAAAGCCTTACTGCGACGACCCTGAAGGACCCCAAAATTAGTCGCGTAGCGGAGGAGCTGCGCTAAGAGATACTGAGAGCCTTCGAGCTCTGTGACGTATTTACTCTCGCATGGAGCGATCGAGTTATTGTTAGTTGTGTTGTATAGTAGTGTATGTTTTCCATTCTTGTATTATTTTTTACCTAATTCTTATCCCCTTTTACTTCGCTTTCATTTCTGAAAGCCAGCTTTTACTCCTCGGTAGGTAAGGGTGGAATTTGTTACGGTAAGATTTACCGCAACAAAAACCATTCTTATTCCTGGTTCTTCAAACCTTCTTCGACTATGTTGTTTAGTCATAGTCTGACTCTCGATATCTGTTTTCCCCTCCACCCCAACCATTCCCATTTTTTTCGACCCACCTCTTGAGTCCGTTGTCCTCATGGAGCCTGAGAGTAGCTCAGAGAGGATGACAAAATAGGTACCCTATAATTCGATCGTGTTGAGCCAGCGGATGGGCTGGAGACTCACACGCCATCTATTGAGAGAACGAGGCTCAGAACATATTGGAAGACAACAACGAAACATACACGTACACTTAAAGTGGATATAAGAACAACACAACATCAACAACATCAGATAAAGATAACTTAACTTCTTAACTTATTTTTGAACACGGCTTTGAGCCCACCGTAAAATTCTTTATTTAAATTTAACTTGAGTAACAGACCAGCATAAAAGAATGGAACGCTAAACGCTCTTCCCTATCCCACCAAATCTGCACAAAGGTCCACCGAATAGTAAATTGCGCGTTTGAATATTTGCCTTCCTCCTTCGGTTCCTCAAAATTGTCGAAAGATTAGGCACACATATTTGCTCCTTTTTCGAATTAGTTGAAAATAGTAAAATTTAGTAGAGTAACTGAGAGAATGCTCAGAAAAGTTATCTTCAACTTTTTATGATTTCTTTTTATTTTTCTCAAAAATAGTAATTGTAAAAATGTTAGGGTACGGCCTTGGATTCGCTAAGTTTTGGGACAGCACCAACAACTTGGGGAATTCATTGATTGTGTGGGTGAATGAGAGTTTCGTTGGAACTCAACATCGGAGTGGTACCGTAACCGAGTTCCACGAAAGCTTTTGAATGAGTGTGTGAATGTGTGAGTGAACGAGGAGGCCAAGGAGAAAGAAAGGCTAAATGGTTGAACGAATTCTTGGTTGACCATTGAAGCCGATAGGCAATTGAAATATTTGATAATTTTTGAGAAAAAAAAAGAAAATATAGAAAGTTAAAGAAAGTTTGAGAAAAGTGAAATAATAGTTGTTTTGAGGAATAATAGCTATATTTGAAAAAGGAGTTCTTTTTTTGTGAAAAGAAAGTTTGAATCGTCAGAAAGGGGCGATTGGAATCTTGAAGGAAAGAAGAAGGAAGGAAAAGAAACAGGATATAAAAGATAAGTAGAGTGTTAGTTTTGTTTAAGAGTTTTATTCGTTTGCTAAAAAGTGTTGTGCAAAATAAATTCGTTTGGCCTCTGATTTCGTTTCTATAATCTCAAAAATTGTGAGACGCGCGCCCCTTTACCGTAGCTCTAAATTTTCTGTTTTATTTCGGGACCCAGTGATAGCGGTCCATTCTTGCGGTATGTGTTTTCTTAAAATCCCCTTTGTTTCATTTTGTATAATTTCAATTTCATTTTTCATTTAATATTTCATAATTTCATTTATTTTCCATTGGTTTTAACCAATTTATTTTTGTATTTATACCCAAGTATAGTTGAAAAAATTCCAGGTTTTAATCCAGGCGTAAGCCACGGTTTCCTGGATATTTTTAAATAAAATATTCTTTCTCCCCATTGTAAAATTGCGTTTCCTTCATATTTTTGAAGAACAATTTACAGCATTCTGGTTAAGGCAAACGACCATTAAAAGTTTCCTGGCGCCCACCCCTTCCACGTAAGTACGCCCCAGTACTTGCATTTATTTAATTGCCTTTTTATAATACCCAAATTCGTCTTTTTATTCGACCTGAGTTGTTTACCTTTTTTTTTATCACCAATTTAATTCGATGAACCCACCCCCAGCTGACTAGCCGGTGAGCTGCGTCGTTACACACCGCAGTTGTTGTTGCAATATTTCTAATCTCTTTCTCTCTATCATACTTCTTGATCTTTTGACATTTCCTTAATTCGATCTAATCTATCGCGTGTGCCGGTTGCACATTTTTATAGTTAAATAATTAGTTTGTTCTTTTTTTATTGTAATTATCATTGGATTCGTATAATCCAAAGTCGCGGTC
The DNA here is from genome assembly GCA_911387755.1 of Chrysotoxum bicinctum. NCBI lineage: Eukaryota > Metazoa > Arthropoda > Insecta > Diptera > Syrphidae > Chrysotoxum > Chrysotoxum bicinctum. The sequence goes on from OU426988.1 coordinate 188,722,268, forward strand.
TTTAAGTATTTAATCGTCATCATAATCATCCTAATAATTCGTCCTAAATATTCGGTTCAAAATATTGCAACAACCCCAAAGAAAGAAGTCCAACGGTGTCAAATCCCATGATCTTGGTGGCCAATTGACATCGCCACCACGTGAGATAACACGGCCATTGAATTTGTCGCGCAAAAAAGCCATTGTTTCGTTAGCTGTGTGGCAAGTGGCACCGTCCCGTTGAAACTACATATCGTCCACATCCATATCTTCCAATTCGGGCCATAAAAAGTTCGTTATCATCTCACGATATTGAACACCATTCACAGTAACTGCCTGACCGGCCTCATTTTAGAAAAAATACGATGATACCGCCAGCCCATAAACCGCATCAAATAGTCACTCTTGTCTTGTGGCTGCATTTGTTTTTCGACAATCACTCTTGGATTATCATTGGCCCAAATGCGGCAATTCTGCTTATTGACGAATCCACTGAGGTGAAAATGTGCCTCATCACTGAAGATGATTTTCTTCGAAAATTGATCATCCACTGTTGCCATTTCTTGCCACCATTCTGACCATTGACGACGCTTGAAATGTTCAAGTGGCTTTAGTTCTTGAGTCAATTGTATCTTGTTAGCTTGTAAATGCAAGTCTTTATGCATAATGTCCATCAACGACGAGCGCGAGAGGTGCAATTGTTGGGCACGACGCGACGACGAGTTGAGGTGAACGGCTCTTAAGCCACACTATCGGGAACAGCAGCAATATTTTCTGCAGTACGAGCTGTACGAGCATGCACTGGTGTTTTCACATCTCCTACAGACCCGGTTTGCTCAAATTTTTGCACGATTAAATTGACCGAAAAAATCACGAAGTGCACAATATGCATTTTGATTTGAACGCCCATTTTCATAATAAGCCTCAATAACTTTAACGCGTTGCTCGATTGTGTATGTTTCCATGGTTAAAATTGAGTTACAGTTAGAAATTGAGAAATGTCAAATGAAATGCAGAAAAAAACTTGACGTTTAGGTGTGGTTCACATTTAACATCGGCCCTTAAAATTTAACCACCCTTTATATATAAAGCTAGGTTGTGGAGAATATTTCTTTTAGGTCAATAGGTATAGCACAGTTGGGTTTTCAAGTGGTAGATGCAACTCAAACAATAAATTTTCTCTCCAGGTATTTCTAAAAAAATGTTGTTTAATACCAAATTTTAGCCCAAAAAGCCACATTTCTCCTTTTATTAACAATATTTATAAATATTTGAGTTTTATCAAGACTGTATTTTGTTAAATAAGAGGATTTCGAATAAAGGCATGTATATGTTGAAATGGAATAAAACAAGCTTAGAATGCGGTTTTAAATAAATAATTTTTTTTTTGAAAGACCCATGTTCCCATGTACGGTATATGACATCGTTCAAATTCCCCGGATCTGAGTGGTCCAATTTTCAATGATTCATCTGCATATATCCAGCTGGAATTTGAGCTATATGTTAAGTACACCTTAAGGGCATAGGTCGATTGTGGTTTATTCTAATAGGTTAGGTTAGGTTAGGTTGTTGGGCTGACAATTGATGTCGCTATCGTCACACTTAGATGAATCCATTGTTTTACCCTTGAGTGTAATCACTCTTTTCTGATAAAAACCTATGTATTCTGTTAATCAGTCAAGCCATTTTGAGGCATTAATGAAGTTCAATATGTGAATTCCTGAAATATTAGAAAGATCTTCTAGATTGTCAAAGAAGTAACTACCAAGCCATTTCCTTCTCTGGTGGCATAGTGAAGGGCAATGACAGAGCAAGTGTGATGTGTCTTTATGTACCTCTTCATCACAACATCCTCTGCATACTGCATAGGTTATCTATACTTAGTTTCATTTTAAATTTATGATACTTCAGTAAATTATGTCCGGTGATTATGCTCGCAAGAGAGCGAAGGGACTTCTTACTAAGTTACATAATTTTGTCGGTCCTCTGCTTGCTAAAGCAAGGCCATACTTTCCTAGTAGTATCACAGGTGTCAAGTAGACTCCACCTTTCATTGGATTTCCTTAGGATTATATCTCAAATTTTCTGTTTAATGTTGCAGAGTGGGATGCTTACCATCTCTGCTTGACTAGCGTCAAGCACTGATCGCTGTCTTGCCAGCTCATCGGCATTTTCATTACCTGGTATGCCGCTGTGTCCCGGTACCCAGCAGAGTCTAATATTGTGCTGCGTGTCAAGAACCTTAAGCTCTTCGCGACAGCAAGAGATAAGCTTCGATTTTATCACAGTGACAGAAATCGTTTTTATTGGCTGTCAATGTAAAAGCTGATATCAGCCCGTGGTATCGCCATCATTGATACCTGTCTAGCAGCTGTTGTCACTGCCAGGACCTCCGCTTGGAAGACACTACTATGATCTGGGAGCCTAAGTGAGTTGTTTAGCTCAAGAAGTTCTGAGAAAAAGCCTGCACCAACACCTGTGTTCATTTTGGAGCCATCAGTATAGATTGCTATTGCTGATTCACTGGCGTAGGTTTGGTTGTTCAGCCATTCTTTTCTGTTTGGAAAGGCAGTTTGGAATGGTTTATAAGTCAAGTTCGGGTGTTGTATAATCTGTAATGATACTATCACCCAAATATTTCTGAAGAATTTGAGCATGTCCTATTGCACTGTTTTTCCAGGTATATTAGTCTGGCTTAGCCTTAAGGCGCTATATGCTGCGTATTCTCGTACGAAAAGGTCTAGGGGTATCAGGTTGAGTATGGCCTCTAACCTTGCAGTTGGTGTGGATCTCATGGTACTCGTAATTCCAATGCACGCAAGTCTCTGTACTTTTGTCAGAGTTTTGAGGTTCGTGCTTTTTTCCGTAGCATTCCACCATACCAAATTACCATAGGTTAATATTGGTCTGATTTTATCGCCAAATACATCCACCTGATAATTTTTGGGCTAGGTCCCCAGGATTTCGCAAATATTCTGTTACAGGAGTAGAATGCAATCATTCCTTTTTTCGCTCTTTCCTTAGTGTTAAGACTTCAGTTCAATTTCCTATCTAGAATCACACCAAGATACCTTGCATGATCTTCAGCGGGATGCCTTCAATTGAAGGTATTCTGAAGCTTGGTATTTTCTTTTTATTTGTAAAAAGGACTAATTCTGTTTTTGACGGGTTAACTATCAGGCCGCACTTTCTAGTCCATCTACTAACCATAGAAAGGGCGTATTCGATCTGTTCGCTGATAGTGGGTAAGAATTTACCTGTCGCTAATAACGCAAGATCGTTAGCGTAGGCTACTACCTTTACTCCACAATGTTTCAGATTAATGAGGACTGTGTTCATAACCAGCACCCAAAGGAGTGGTGAAAGAACTCCCCCCTGTGGGGTACTTCTGGATGTAGTTTATTCGAATAGATCTGTGACTTTAGGAAACTACAAAAGACAAAGTCTAGCGGGGTCCAATCGCATGTCCTTGGTGGCCAATTCACGTCACGTCACTTCTGCTAGATTTAACACTTCCCTCTAAATTTCACGCAGTATGGCAATCATGGCTTCCGCTGGGTGGCACGTAGCGCAGAAACAAAGTAAGCCTAAGTTCATATGGTTCAATTTAGGCCATACAAAAAAATAGCGCTCTTCATTGATGTTGACCGACTCACCAACGTCGTTTTTGTACGGACCAATGACGCTGCTGGCCCAAAATCAACACCAAACTGTTACCTTTTAAGGATGTACTCGTATTGTCACCTGGTGAGCTTCGTGTGGGTTCATGTCCTCCCATATACGACAATTTTACTTCACAAATCTTTATATCTTTTTGGAGAAAGTATGATTATTGCCCTTGATATTTCAAAAGCATTTGATAGAGTTTGGCATCAAGCTTTACTATCGGAAATCCGTGCATTTGGTATTGATGGATACTCGTATCTTCTTCGTTGGAAGAATACAATACAATACAAGTTGTTTTAGATGGTTTTAAGTCTGAAATTCATAAAATAAAAGCTGGTGTGCCACAGGGCTCTGTTTTGTCTCCGACTCTTTCTCTGAAATTCATAATTGATCTTTTGTCTGAAACTTCTAGTCTATCGAATTATTTTGCTGACAACAGTACTCTCAGTTTCTTATATCTTTTCCAGATGCATGTCTTTATTTTTCGGATATGGATCTAGAACGGCAGCGTACGATAAGCTCATTAAATTCTGATCGCGATAGAGAGAAAACCATAAACCACGTAGAATTTAATGCTTAAAATACTCAATGCTGTGCCTTCAGTCGTTTAACCGAAATCCACCGCCCATGCCGCTATCTATGAGTGGCACTTGCATTGAGGAAACCGAACAGATCTCAGTTCTCGGTATGTAAATCACTGATCACCTTGTGTAGAATTCGATGTCGCCAAAAACACTGCTTAGTGCTAAGGCTTCGACGTTGCAAGAAATGTTTTACGCCATCTGATCTGGCTGTAATCTATAAGGTCTATATTCGTCTAAGGCTCGAGTACAATTTCCATATTTGGGCAGGGGCTTCAATATCTCACTTGAGTCTCTTGGAGAGAAAACAAAAAAGAGAAGAGATATAAGTACAATAGAAACATTTGAGTCTCTCGAGCACGGTTGCAATATTTCCTGTCTTTCACTATTTTACCCTTATTTCAATGAACAGTTTTCTAGTGAAATACCTCGTTGCATTCCTCTCGTTAAACAATTTAATTGTAATATCTACTTGCGCTTCAGGGAATGCCCATCATTTTGTACTTGAGCCCAATTTCGAACGTCAAATTCAGAGATTATTTCCTTAGCCGCACTACACGAATGTGGAATGCTTTCCCTAGCTCAATACTTCCCTCCAATCATAATATTCATACATTCAAAATCAATGTGCATCGGTATCTTCTTTTAAATCCTGTCCCACTTTCATAAAAAAATCGGTTTGATGCCTCCGATGCCGAAGCTCAGTCAGCGTTTTTACTATCTTGAACTTTGAGCTCCTGAGTCAGTTGGATTTTGTAAGGGTGATGTATGTCCAAGTCTGCATAATTTGCCAAATTGAAGTCTGCCAAGTTCGGTCGATACGAATATTGGCTAGTTGATAAACGGACCAGTCATTTCAAATTTAGCAACCGAACGTTGAAAAGTCGACTGTGAAGGGCCACTATTTGTACCTTTTAACTGGCGCAATATTTTCACTTACGAGCACATTAATTTTTATAATAATGTCTTATCATTTTTGACCGTGCTGTTCAGTCGGGTATCATGCCATACTAATTTGACATCAGTAACCAAATAAGAAATAACAGATTTGACCTACACACCCTTGATTTCTCTCTTACATAAATCCCCTGTTCATTCTTCTGGTGCCCTTTTACATAACTTAACCCTATTTTTATTTTTTGCAATGTTGAATTTGAGAAAGTCTTAAAAAGCAACTACTTATTTAAAGTTTAATGAGCCTGTTGGAAAGGTAAATGATTTACAAACATTTAAGGCTTTGAATAAGCTGAAAATTTGTATTTAGTTTTATAAATAAGAAATTTAGGATCATAAAATGATGTTTAGAAAATTTTCGCATTAATTTATATTTATTCCAGAATTCCGACAGTCTCATACCACATACCTACGAAGTTGTTTCAGGACCTTCAAGAACTAGTTTCATATTTTTTTTATAATATTCTCTAACCCTATGGATATTTTAAAATCAAGTTTGTGCTTTTTATTTTCTCGTTTTTTAAACCATCAGGCCTTGGTTCTATACGAGCTGTCGCGCCACCAATTTATTTTATTAAAAAAGTTTCTTAGCTGGTTAATATATGTAGAAATGTAAGACTGGTCTACAAAACTGTTTATTTTTCTATCACAGGAAGCATGCTATACTTTTTCAAAAGTTTTAATGACCTGCATTGAAATTTGACCCCAGAATTGCTCCCTCAAGTCACGTTTGCTTGATGATCCAATCTAAAAGTACACAAATAAGGTTATGATTTTCCGCCCACAAAAAAAAAAAAAAACTAATGGTATTACTTTCTCCCTTCATGATTCAATGATTTTGTTTCAGTAATTGTATTTCAACCGGAAAAATCCTTATTTGAAATCTATGAGTTTTGCATAGTACTAAAATATACCAAAATAGAGTAGGTTGTATAAAGACTATTAACCAACAAAAGACTTATCGTCGAGGAAAAAGGCGACTGAGAAGATTCAACACATGTGTTTTGAAAGGGAAAATTATTACATAGCCCCAAATGTAGCCAAAAATCATTGTTATGGCAGTTTCCGGATATGGGGTGAATCCATGCAAGCCGACATATGTATTGTTTTCGCTATGAGGTATTTTTTATGACAGGTTTTTTTTTTGGATGTGGTGTTTTCTTCTAAATCGTTTAATATAGAGCCACTGAGAACCCATATTTTTAGAGGCTCACTTCTTAGTGAATTTTTAAAATTTTCATTTTTAATAATGTAAATAAAGGTTTGGGTAATATTCCTTGGCATAATGGATAGTGTGTTGGACGAAGGTTTGGAATAGATTTCTAGCCGCTGCGCTGTGAAAAAAAGATTGTTCATAAAATTGATCATAAATTCAGTTTTAATGGGTTAACCTCTTTAAATAAAATATCAACCAACGTTAGTGTAGAATATATATTAGGAGGGGATGAAAGATTTCTAACAAAAGGAGTGTGTCTATTGGAAATTGGATTTTTTCCTTAAAATACAAATTTGACGAAAAATTTCGCGGCGGTGGTCGAGAGATACTAATGTTCCAGTTAGACAATGGGGTCGCCTATTATTTTTATAGCTCTCTTTTGAATTCTGTCCAAGAGACTCAAGTGGATTTTTGGAGCACCTGCCCAGATATTTGAATTGTACTCGAGATTCGGAAGGATAAAGGCTTTATATATTACAGCCATATCAGAAGGGGTACAAAACTTCTTGTATCAGCGGAGAAAACTTTAAACACTTAGCAGCGTTTTTTCGTCGTCAAATATGTGATCACTCCACAAAAGATGGTCTGTGATGTATGTACATACCTAGAACTGAAAGCTGTTCAGTATCCTCGATGCAAGTGCTACCCATAGAATGTAGCATTCCGTTTTAGCGACAATAAACAACAATGCTGACAATGCTGTAAAATCAGAATTTAATGAGCTTATCATACGCTGCCGTTCAAAATCCACATCCAAAGGACAAGGATGTGAACTTAAAAATGAATATGAAGAGCTGAGCGTACTGTCGTCAGCGAAACAATTTAGTGGACTTAGAAGTTTCAGACAAAAGACCATTTATGAAAATAAGGAAGAGTGTCGGAGACAGAACGGATCCCTGTGGCACACCAGCGTTTATTTTGTGGAAATCAGATTTAAAACCGTCCAATAGTACTTGTAGTGAACGGTGCGAAAGGTTATTTCTAATCCAACGAAAAAGATATTCATCGATACCAAATAATAAGAGAGCCTTACGCCAAACTCTATCAAATGCCCCAAAAATGAACTTATACACAAATATCAATTTTTTTTACTATCAAATCTCTAAAATGTAGGTGTTTTTTTAATCGCAAAATGTCAGGCATTGCCTTAGTTAGCAAAATGTTTTAGCATATATTCAACAGGATTTATTCACAAAAAAATAAAAAACATTACAACATTGCACTTTTCCACCTATCCATAACAATTCTCAGTTCTCTTAGCTTTCGAAAGAACCTTTTATAAGACAAATAAACCAGAAGAGTCTTTAAAATGATTTACCTAAGTACTGACCTATCTTTTGCAAACATTTCAAGCTTACCCAGTGTTTGAAACACCATCGTTAAGTTTAACATCAGGGGTAAACGAACACTTAGACGTAATTCAGGTTGGGATTCCATCGAGCGTTCTTACAATGTTGTTGGCAATAGCATTGCATCATTTTTACTTGCGACTTATAGGTACTATAACCTATAAGGCAAGTTGTGCATTCGTAAAAAAAATCGAACTCGAGATTTTGATCAAATAACGGTAACTACCATAAGATTTTTTTCGAAATTTTATAAATATTTTTTTTTTCCCAAAAACTGTTTGACAGATTTAAAAAATAAAAATGCAAAAAAAATTCATTTAGTTAAAGCAAGGTAATGGTTAAAAAAATGGTTATTGAGGGTACCCCCCATGGAACCATTTTTTTTGATTTTGATTTTCTCAAAAACGGTACAACCGATTTTGATCATTTTTTTTTGCCAAAGCTCTTCAAAAACACAAATAGAATTGTGTACTCAAATTTTCAAAAAAAAAATAATTTTTTGGATTTTTAAAAAAACTTCAAAATTTTTTTTTCAAAACTTAATATTTCGAAAACCCCATGCTAGATTTTTTTTTAAATTGACAAATAAAAGTTTTTCAATATAATCTACAAGATGTAAGACAAAAAAATTTATTTTACCTAAAAATAAAGGTACCTACCATACAAATGCTAAAAAATTAAAAAAAATGGTTTTCAAAAATCGCATTTTTTTCTCAAACGGGACCTAGAGTTTTGATAAAATTTTTTTTCTTTCAATTAATTTTTACGATCTTTTATTTAATAAAAACAATTTTGAAATTAAGATATTACAGCTTGTACCTACCATAGAGCCATTTTTTCGAATTTTGAATTTCTCATTATCCACATAAGGGATCTTAATGAAATTTTTTAAAGAGAAGCTTCTAAAAAGTCTAAAACACTTTGCATTTAAAAACTTAAAAATAAATATTTTTTGAATTTTTGAAAAAAAAAATCTATTTTTTCTTTTTTTTTTTTGAAAATTCGATATCTCCGAAACGGGTCAATATTTTTCTTCGTAAATTTATTTTTTGTTCGAACAATAATAAAAACTTTAAATTGGCGTACCAAAATTTTTTCTTGAAAATCTTTTAAAAAGTTTGTATATAAAAGCTTTTTTTTTAAGAAACCACTACAACGACTTATGATTTTTGTTCTTGCATAAATTTATATTTGCATAGCATTCTGTTTTTGTCTCTAACTACTAAAAGAATTTAAAAAAATGATTTTATCCTTATGAACAGTTTTCTCTTATAACATTCGTTTTTAAAATTCCTAGTCTATTACATAGGAGCAAGTTCGTGCGACCCAGTCGTGCATTTTATTTCAATTGAACCTTATCGAACTAAATGTATACTTTGTTAACATTTTAAAGAGAAGTTCTTTTGTTGACGTTGGCAATCAAAACTTATCTGTAGATTATTGCAAGTATTGTCATCTCTTGAAAATAACTATTGCGTTTCACCAGATTATATTCCACTGATTTTTTAAAAAAAACTTGTTGTAAAAATCTTGCAGCTCCACTTTATTTTATATTCCACCTGTCCTTAAGTCAAATATTGGAAATATTCCATAATCACTACAATTCATAAATCTGCAAAGTTACAATTATTCCCTAAAGTTTTCGAGGCTGTTGGGAAAAATAAATTGTACAACCTTATTCATAATTCCATTTCTGAATGCGAACAAAGTTTTTTGAGAGGAACTATTAATACAGTAATATTTTCTAACCACTGTCTAATCCGTCCTTTTGTGTCCTTTTCAAGAAATTTCAGGTGATTGACATCCATTCTTTGCTCCTTATTTATTAGTATAAAAATAAATTGTCAAAGTTGGTAATGTGTTTTCTAAAGAAACATTTTACTTTTTAGATGTTCCTCAAGGAAGTCATCTTGTACCGTAGCTTTTTATTATTTTTATAAATGACTTACCACTGCATCTATCTTATACCTTTGTTTGCTGATGATTTTAAAGTTTTCAGGTTAAATCTAAATTATAAATTTGTTCTTGATGGGCTTTACTTCAACAATACAAAATATAGCGAATAAACCAAATTTCTTAGGTGTTTTGATTAAAATCTCGAAAATGATATTTTACTGAGATTTGATAGCCACAATGATCTAGGAGTTATTTTCGACTCCAAAATGAATTTTTCTTCTCATATACTCGTAGATCATGCTCTTTCAAAAGCGAATTCCACGTTTGGTTTTTAAATTCAAAATTCAAAAAACTTTGGAGATCCGTATACCATACCCTAAAAACCCTATATTCACACCACAGCTGAAATAATGCATCATTATATGGAATCCCTATTCATAATCTAGGATTTATCGTTTGGAAAAGATTCAAAGGAGAATTCCTAGGTTTGCTCAATGGAAAACCTTTCGGAATTTAAGTGTTCAATCCTATGAAGCTGTTGAAGCTGTATGCTCTTGTTTTGAGTAAGAAAATTAATTAAGTTATTTTTGCTTTAGATGTCTTAAATTATGTCCTTGAATGTACGGTTTTGTTACTAATGTTAAGTCTTTATGCACCTTCTCGTACTTTGCGCCCGCAATGTGGTGATCTTTTAAATGTTTCCTAGCACCGTACTAGCTAATGTCGCCTAAATTCTATCACTAAAGCTTCAATGAATATAATTTTCATCATCATCATCAGCGGCTCGACAACCGGGTTCCGGTCCTGGCCTCTTTCAACAAGTCTCTCCACCTATCCCGGTCTCTAGTCGACGCCATCCAGTTGCGCACCCCAAGGCTTCGGGCGCCCTGGTCTACGCCATCTCTCCAGCGCAAGCATGGTCTACCACGCTGTCGTCTACCATAGAATGTACCACAAAGAACTTTCCGAGCAGGTTCCTCTTCGCTCATGCGAGCTAGGTGCCCTGCCCACCGGAGTCTACCGAGCTTAATTTTTGTCACGATATCTGTTTCTAGGTAGATTGCGTACAGTTCATGATTGTACCGTCTCCGGAATCGTCCTTCCTCACATACGGGGCCAACAATTCTCCTTAAGACTTTTCTCTCGAACGCAGCTAAGAGGTCGGAGTGCCTTTTGCTAAGCACCCAAATCTCGGATCCATATGTGAGTACTGGCAGGACCATGGTCCTGTACAGCAGCAGTTTTGAAGTTATGGTGAGATTTCTGGATTTGAAGAGCTTTGACAGACTATAGTAGGCTCTGTTGGATTTGAGAAGCCGCCCGCGTATTTCTTCTTTTATATTGTTATCGGCTGCTACTATTGACCCAAGGTATTTAAAGGATTGCAACACTTCAAATTCGTGCTCGGAGGCAGGCCAAACCGTCCCCTTGTCGGAGTCCATTAAAGATGTTGATTGGTCTGGATAGCAATCCGGCTATTTTTACTTGGCTTGTTACGTTGGTCATGGTCAACCTACATAGTCGTGTCAATTGTTTGTACTGCGTCATGTTTCGGATGGATTGGTAGAACTTCCGCGCCTGGTGCGGACCTCGCTCTCGGCTATTTTCTATTTCACAGATTAGGTTCTTCTCCCAGGCTGATTTTTTTTGTCTGTGTAGCCGTTTTTCTATTCTTCTGAGCTCTTTATATTCCTCTTCGCGTGCCCGCGTTCTATGAAATTGTTGCATTGCTCGGTACGCAACATTCTTACGTTCACTCGCTAGCTTGCATTCATCATCAAACCAGTCGTTCCGATTTTTACGACTGCTGCCTAAGATGGAGTTGGCAGTACTAATGACAATATTCTTAAGGCGTGTCCACTTCTCATTTACGCCCAGCATACTGGCTCCAGGACTTACTCTCCCTAAATCAAGTGATTCTAGGGCGAGTCCTAACGCATTACCAAAGGTGTTACTGGTGTTTTCATTGCGCAGGGCAGCCGTGTTGATTCGAACCTGATCGGCGGATGCAATGCGTCTTCGCAAGGCAATCCGCCCTCGGAAAACCATACCAACAAGATAGTGATCCGAGTCGGTATTGGCGCCTCGGTACGTTCGTACCGTCATCAAGTTCGAGTAGTGGCGACGGTCTATCAACACGTGGTCTATTTGGTTACGAGTGACTCCATCAGGTGATACCCAGGTGGCTTTGTAGATATCTTTACGCGGGAACCTGGTACTCGCAACGACCATGTTTTTCGATGCTGCCAATTCTAAGACCCGAAGTCCATTGTCATTAGTATTCTCATGCAAACTATGGGTGCCTGCGTAATGCCTGAATACCGGCTCCCGACCTATTTTTGCGTTCAAATCCGCAAGGATGATTTTAACATCATACCTTGGACAGGCATATAATTTTGCCATTAATAAAAACTAAAAAGAAATCAAATTTAGAATAACTTAGTTAATTTATTGTAATATTATTAACTTAAATATTAAAATTGATACAGATTTATATTTTTATTCTTAAATGTTGTCAACGCAAAATTGTGTCGAATAAATCCATAAATAAATTGTCAATATCTACTTAAATAAGTACACCATCTGGTATTCCTCAAGGCATCCATATAGGACCGCTTATTTTGATTTAAAGGATTAAAGATTTGAAATGGAATAAACCCAATTTTCATCAACTCTAATTGTTCATACAGAATGTATATTACATCATTCGCTTTGTAGCACGTGGCACCGTTCTGCTAGATCTACATATCTTCCGTACCCATTTTTTGCCGTTTGAGCCAAAAGAAATTGGTTATGATTGATCCATAGCTTCACAAACGTCGCTTTCGAAGAAGTACGGATCAATGATACCACAACCGCCACGCGCGCTGGTCAAAAATTCACACCAGATTCTCCGGCTAAAATATGCGTTCTCTTCTAAATGCTCTGAAGCGCAGTCAGTACACAAACGATGTTGTCTGTGGTCACCTACTCCTGGGTCAGTTGAATATTGTAAAAGTGCACGCCCAAATTCGGAAGTAAAATTCGCCAAGTTTAAATCTGCGAAAAGCCAAATTCTCGTATACGGCTAGGTATTGTCTACGAAGGGTTCTCCTGCCTTGATCTTCTAAGCCACATGGGGTTTCTTTGACGAAAAGGATTGCTTAATAAACCACTCTTCTTAAATTTGGCCAACAAACATTGGAAATTTGACTTTGAAGGACAACTGTATCTGTTGTAAAATTGAAACTCACTCAATTCAAAATTCTATGGTAGGTACACTTAGTAATATCTTAATTTCAAATTGTTTTTATTAAATTAAACGAGGGCGGTTCGATAAGTACTTAGCCTCACCGACCTATGGTGCCAGAATCGCAAAAGAGATTTTCTATCGTCTAGAACATTCTCTTATTAAGCTACTGTCAAAATCGAACTCGTAGATTTGTTTTGACCACGTGTGGAAGCCAGTGAAATCAAAGAGCGCTTGGATGCTGAGACGGTGACTATTTTCCTTCGATGATGACCGTCAAAAATGAGTTTCAACGTGTTTCCACATCGGTTTTTGATGATCCCCGTCGAGGTTCCCCGAAAATAGCTACCACGGAGGATAACGTGTCAAAAATCCACGATCTCGTATTGGCAGACCGCGACTTTTTTTTTGTTTACAAAATTGAAAAAAAATCACTCGCCGGGCAGAAATTTGAATCGAATGAGGAGGTCATCGCCACCACGAAGGCCTACTTTGCAGACCTTGAGAAAAACCTATTTTTCAGACGGGTTAAAGAATTTGGAGCACCGCTGGATCAAGTGTATCGATCTAAAAGGAGACTATGTTGAGGTACAAATCGCCACTTTTCCAAAATTTTTGTTTTTCTTTTGTAGGTAGATATTTATCGGACCGCTCTCGTATATTGTAAAAATGAATCGAAAGAAAAAAAATGTATCAAAATTCTCGGAGCCGTTTTCGAGAAAAATACGATTTTCGAAAACCAAAATTATTTTTTTCTCACATCTTGTAGATTATATTAAGAAACTTTTATTTATCAAGTTTAAAAAAAATCGAGAATGGGGTTCTCGAAATATAGAGTTTTGAAAAAAAAAATTTGAACTTTTTCTTAAAAATCCAAAAAAATTGTTTTTGGAAATTTGAATACTCAATAATATTCAAAGTTTTGGGGAGCCTTAGCATAAAAAAAATGATCAAAATCGGTTGTAACGTTTTTGAGAAAATCAAAAACAAAATAAAATGCACGACTGGATCGCACGAACTTGCTCTTATGTAAAAGTACTTTGGAATTTAAGATACATTTTATAAATATGAAAAATTGATTTAATGAGATAATAATGTTCAAATGCATAAAATTGCCGTCTGATTTCTAGAAAAGTATGAATTTATGGAAACTTTTCGTTTTATTATTAAATACATTTCTTTCATTTTTTTTAAGAAAAAAATATGGGATGCGAATTTTACGTATTGAATAATATTGATTTTAGGAAATAATTTCAAAAAATAATTGTTTATAGGTTTTGAAGATATTGATTTTTCAAAAAAAAATTATTTTTTTTTTTGTCAAAAAACCCAACAAATATTTTTTCGAATATTTTTATATACAATATTATTTTAAACTTAAGGAGAATCCTGCTGAAAATTTTTGGTTAAAATCCTTAGAGCGGTTAATAAGAAAGTCAAAAATCAAAAAACGGTTCTATGACAGGTACCTTTAATAACATTTTGCCCCAAAATTTTTTTTGACCAAAATGTAGTCCATGTCCATAATATCTCCTAATTTTTTTTATCAAAATCGTTAGAGCCGTTTTCGAGATAAATAAGATTTTGCATTACGGGTGTATGGGGGGTACCCTTAGTTTTGGAGCTAAAAAAAAATTTCAATTTTTCCTCTAGGGAATCACCAAAGACCCTTTACTACCGAGATTGGAAGAAATAGGTCCAGTGGCTTAGGCTGTAGTGAGAGGTACATACAGACACACTGAAACATGTTTTTTGTGTACTAAATTTTCCTTTAAATTTTTATAAAAAAAATTGTTACGCAAATTGTTAGTATTTAATAAAATACATTTTAAAACGTAATTTAAAAATTAAATCGTGTATCGGTTTTCAAGATATCGAATTTTCAAAAAAAAAATTGTATTATTTTTTTAAAAATCCAAAAACTATTTTTTCGAAAAAATTTTTAGTTTATATTTTTAAAAATGCAAAGGAGCTCCTGCATAAAAATTTCGGTAAAAATCGTTAGAGCCGTTGGTGAGAAAATCGAAAATCAAAAAAACGGTTCTATGACAGGTACCGCTTAACTGCAACCCCAAAATGCAAAAGAATCGTTGCAATTAAGCGGATTTTTCACTTAAGCGAACTTCGGATAACTGCAACCTTGTTGCACTTAAGCGAACTTCGGATAAATGCAACTCTTTTTCATTTAAGCGGAGTTGTTTTCAAATTATATTTACTTTTATGCATATTTCGTCGGCTGGATGCTATCTTGTTCAATGTCCATTTTTCAAAATGTTGGGAAATCGATTTTTAAAGTTCAAATTGAAAGTTTTTGTGTATGTAAGAAAATATTTGATTTGTATTATTTTTTTCTGAAAGCCTTGACAATTTTGTTTATAAATCAAGCTACAGAAATTGTTTTTATTTTATTTTGAATTAGTTATAAATTAAAATCAACGAGGAAGTCATTTATATGTATGGATATTGTACAAGATAGAAATTATGCATTTTTTTTTAATATACTAACAATTGTTCAATATAATACAAAAAAAGATGAAAAGCAGTTTATTGAACAAAAATGAATTAAAAAATCGTTAAAAAAGTGTCTTATTGAACAAAACAGTTCTCTGTAAATTGAAAACTAAAAGAGATAGAACAAAATGGTTTGCTCCAAATGAAAGAGCGTCCCAAAATTACGAGGACTGCATACCTAACTCGATTTCGTAAAAAATGGCCTTTTGAACAAGATAGCATCCAGCTGACGATTTGCATTTAATTCAAATTTCAGGTAAAAATACGACTGTGACGATTGGAATGACTGATGGAAGGGTGATAATGTAACTTCATATTGTAACTTCAAATGTAAAATTTTATGTGTGTTCGTTTGAAAATTTTTAGACACGTTCTAAGTTGCACTTAAGCGGAGTTATTTTAATACAAACTGTTTATTTGGGGGAAAAAATTGTTTCAAATAAAAGGAGTGTTCACTTAAACGGAGTTCCAATTAAGCGAACCTATTTATTTGAAAAAGAGTACAAAATAAATCGGTGATAGATGTATTGTTTCAGATATCCGATATTTTCAGTTAAGCGGAGTGCAGATAAGCGGAGTCGACGTACCCCTAATAACATTTCCCCCCAAATTTTTTTTTTAACCAAAATGTAGTCCATATCCATAATATCACACCTAATTTTTTTTATCAAAATCGTTAGAGCCGTTTTCGAGATAAATAAGATTTTGCATTACGGGTGTATGGGGGGTACCCTTAGTTTTGGAGTTAAAAAAAAAATTTCAATTTTTCCTCTAGGAAATCACCGAAGACCCTTAAGTACCGAGTTTGAAGAAAATACCTCCAGTAGTTTAGGCTGTAGTTCGAGGTACAGACATACAGACATACAGACATACAGACAGACAGACGGAATTGTCGGACCCACTTTTTTCGTCTTCGCTATCATCGTAATGTCAATTTCGATCAAAATCTCGAGTTCGATTTTTTTTCCAAATGCAGAACTTGCCCTATAGTACCTATATCGCAAGTAAAAATATTTGTAAGATTTCGAAAAAAAAAAGAGGCTGGGTGCGACCCACACTGATAACTTCCCATTTGTGGTCTTGAAAACTTGTAATAATTACGAAGGTTGGTAGGTACATATTATATACTGAATTATAGATTTCCGTGTTTTTTAATACTATATTATAGAAATTATTTTATTATTTCGGTTCCAAACATTTGAATTGAAAAAAAATTAAAAACGAAATATTCGAATATAAAAGATATGGTTTGGTTATTGATGGAAGGGTACTTACAAAATATATCCGCTCTAAAACTATTTATATGTCAAATATAAACCATTTGTTAGAAATTGTATTATGTATAAAATTAAATAATGGCAAAGTCAATATCATTGCTCGTTCTCAAGATATTCTAGTCGAAAAACAAATATTACCACTTTTTAGTAGATTTTTTTTTATATTTTTGTTAAAACTGTCAATTCGATACTTGTCAAAATTTAACCATATGTTAATAATTGTATTATGTCGATACCTTCCCGTAAGAATGTACTAAGCGGCACTTTTTTCGAAAATGACTTTTTGATGAGGAAATATAATATATGTTAAGGGCCACGTTTTGGCCTGGGTTTCGCCAACGAACTTTCTTCGTTTTTTTCGTTCCCTGAACAATTTTAGAAATGTCGCTTAGTATACATTCTTACGGGAAGGTATCGATGTATAAAACAACATACTTTAGAAGGCACTGTCGGTGTTTATTCCCAAGAAATTCGACTTGAAATACAATTTTAACTAGTTTTCACTAGAATTTTTAATAGTTTTTTTATTTAAAAAAAAAAACTATTAATTCAATATTTGTCAACATTTTACCAATTGTACAAAATTATACTATGTATAAAATAAACTAAATTATAAGTCAATATCACTACTAGTTCTCGAGAAATTTAAGTCGAAAAACAATTTTTACCAATTTTCAATAGAATTTTATATAGTTTTTTATTTTTTGTAAAAAAACTGTAAACTGATTTTTTTTGAAATTTTCACCAGTTGTCAAACACATTATTTTTCGTAAAATAAAATTATTTTGAGTTTCAAATTGTTTTCCGTTCTTAGAATATCTGGGTTATGAAATTTTTTTTTTCAGTTTTTTTTATTTAAAAAAATAACGGTATGTTCATTTTTTCCAAATTCATACCAAATCTGTACGACCTTATAATGAGTAAAATAAATTTTATTTGAAGTCAATAGCATTATTTTTTCGTGAGATATTTGAAACTAACCAACATTTTTACTTTTTTTTTAAACCGTTATAGTGAAAAAACTACTCACTGAATTTTAATAAACGCCCTTTCAGCCTCTTTCGAAGTTATTATCTATTAAATAAAATTTATTTGAAGTCAATATCTTTACTCGTTCTTAAGATATCGACGACGAAAAATGGTACAAGAACGTACGGACGTACGAACGTACGCACATCTCTCTAAAAATGATTGATATAGCCTCTAGGGACCTTGAAACGTCGAGAAATGTCAAAAATTCCAATTTGACAAATCGGACCGATTACAATAACTCCCTATGGGAAGTTAAAAAATTAAAAGAATGATGCCTTGCTGCCTCTAATAGGGCTCTAGCCTCCTCTCTCCTAATTAACAGTTCAGAAATATTTATAACTATACCATTGAAACTCATTCGAATCATTTATACAAATCGATAGTACTTCTATGTGTATGTTAATATGAAGTGCACTTTGCCTCTGTCATACATAAATACTAAGAGCAATAACCTATACTCTTTACGAATTAATTAAATAATAACATTCACAAATATTAATCACCAATTTATCAGAAACATAAAAATGCACTCAACACAAATTTGTAATCAATTATAGATATTAAAAATATATCTGCACGAAGTGCAGCAATATTTCGAAGCTTTTAATAATAATTAATTAGAATATTTTTTGAGTACATTGAGTACCTATACAGTACACATAAACCACAAAAGTAAAAGCATCCACTTTTTTAAAAGTTCATTTATATCATTTACATATATATTTATAGTTCTTTCAAGTCTCGCAATTTAGTTGGGGGTAGGATAAGTGGTTCTTTTGAAACTTCTCCCTGAAACTTTTCTAGCCAACTGTACTCATAAAACTTTAAAATATTAAATTTTTCACGATGAATTTGTATTGATGTTTTGGATAAACATTGGTAAATATGTAAGCCCTTTCATATGGGTTGTTTGTAAAATAAATACTTTGGTTTTGGCATTGGGGGAAAATATTATTGCATTTTTATATTGAACCTCACCAGAATGTATAAAGTGACTTTTTGCAATAAAAAATGACGATAGTTAGACATGAACATTATGTATGTACTCTTATGTGCAGAATTTATTAAATTTATTATAGCTTCCAGTTACTCAGTATTTTTTTTTATTTCCAATTTTCATCGATGGAAATATTACATTGAAAAACATAACACAAAAAATATATACATTTCAAAACGCCTTTTAATTCTCAACCAATTTGATGACTTTTGCAATTCTTTCCAGGAGAATAGTTTCATCATGTTAAACACAAAATAAATAAAATGCACGACTGGATCGCACGAACTTGCTCTTATGTAAAAGTACTTTGGAATTTAAGATACATTTTATAAATATAAAACATGGATTTAATGAGATAATAATGTGCAAATGCGTAAAATTGCCGTCTGGTTTCCGGAAAAGTATGAATTTATGCAAATAAACCTTAAAAAATCGTTTTAATTTTTAAATAAATTTTTTATATAAGAAATTTCTCTAAAATTTTTCAAGAAAAAAATATGGGATGCGAATTTTAAGTATTTAATAATATTGGTTTTAGGAATTAATTTCAAAAAATAATCGTTCATAGGTTTTGAAGATATTGATTTAAAATGAAAAAAAAAAAAAAAAAAAAAAACCAATAAATATTTTTTCGAATATTTTTATATACAATATTATTTTAAACTTAAGGGGACTCCTGCTAAAAATGTTTGGTTAAAATCCTTAGAGCCGTTAATGAGAAAGTCGAAAATCAAAAAAACGGGTCTATGGCAGGTACGCCTAATAACATTTTGCCCCAAAATCTTTTTTTGACCAAAATGTAGTCCATGTCCATAATATCACACTTAATTTTTTTTTATCAAAATTGTTAGAGCCGTTTTCGAGATAAATAAGATTTTGCATTACGGGTGTATGGGGGGTACCCTTAGTTTTGGAGCTAAAAAAAAAAATTTCAATTTTTCCTCTAGGGAATCACCGAAGACCCTTAAGTACCGAGTTTGAAGAAAATACCTCCAGTAGTTTAGGCTGTAGTTCGAGGTACAGACATACAGACATACAGACATACAGACAGACAGACGGAATTGTCGGACCCACTTTTTTCGTCTTCGCTATCATCGTAATGTCAACTTTGATCAAAATCTCGAGTTCGATTTTTTTTCCAAATGCAGAACTTGCCCTATAGTACCTATATCGCAAGTAAAAAGGTTAACATCTGTTATTAAAGTAGTGCAAACACACACACACAAGGGATTATGACTACCCTTATAATGAAAAGCCAGGGCTTGGGTATAGTAGGCAGAATTTAATAAGTGATACCGATGTACCATTAATCTTGATAGTTCGTAGATCACAATATGGGGAACAATAGGCAAACTATTCCACATGCGAGAAATGCGCCTAAAGAAGTTAAGGCTCAAGGACAAATAAACATTTATGGCTAGACGGATATAACGGCGGAGTTTGTTTGAGGGCAACAATGCATATGACTATTTCATTTGAGCACTATTGATATAAGGAAGCGATAAGTCAATGAAAAACAGGAGGGGTTAGGTTTTTATGAGGAACAAAAGTTACTGTAATGGACATATCTTCCATAAGCTTAAGGGTTCTGTTCTGTCCAAAGGTTCGCGAGTATTTGTATTACTGTATCAATGAGAACCTGCCCAACCGCAGATGTTCAAGTTGTCTTCCATGGAAGTGTGGCAATGGAAGATTTCATGAGATTCTCAAAGGAAGTAACTGGAACAGGCAAAATTTTTGGTCTCAGGGAAAGAGACTTAATCAGCAGCTCAACATTAACAAATCTTCTGACATCCCAAGAGATGGTATGATAAAAAAATATCATTTCAATACAAATATTTGTATAGATCAAAGCAACAAAAAAAGATTGGATAGGAGAAGAAATAAACTACACCCTCAAAACGAATATAATCAATATGTACACTGATGTATCGAGAACGAGGGAAGGGACTGATGCAGAAACGCTGGTAAACGCTGGGCCTGAGCTCTATTGCGGAATAGGAGAAAATGTCATCACCTATACTCTCTGAAAGTGCCGCAAATACTAAAATTCCTAAAAGCAATAGGCTTGGAAGAGAAACTATAGGATGGGCAAGCTCATCAGTTTTTAAGGGGGGGCACTATAGATCTCCAGGTCGCAGTGCCATAACCCATAAGATATTCATCGATACCAAATGCACGCATTTTCAATAAAAGATCTTGATCAAGTACAACAATCTTATACTTTCTCCAAAACCATGAATTGACTACCTGCATTCCTTTGATGTACATATGAATGTTGACTGATTGATTACAAAACAGGTCGTCTTAAATTCGTAACCTGCGCTACGTTTGCACTAACGAACACTCATTTTCTTAATAAAGTTTTATCAATTGAACGGTAACTTCCAATGGTGATTTAGCATCAGCAACTGAATAATAAACTACAGATTTGACAGATGTCACCAAAACAACATGGCCGCCACAGACCACCAAAAACTATCCCCACCAATTGATAGACCTTTTAGATCTCGCGGAAACTTCGGTGCATATAATTTTGCATATTATTTGTACATATTTCAATAGGACTACCAATTTATTATTGTTAAACAACAAAACATTTGACGTTTGAAAAACGCTGTCAAATTTATAATGTTGCCAATATAGAAATATTCATACCTTGACTTGATCCTGCATAAGAAATTGAACAGAAGTCTCAACATTAAAGAAATAACAAAAAATTAAGCCATGTTTTTTTTTACTCCTGCAAGAGAATATTTGGTAAGACCAAAAATTATCAAGTGGATGTATACGTCCATAGTCAGAGCTGTACTGACATACGGTAACGTAGTCTGGGGGAATGCTTTAGACAAACTTACCAATCTTAAAATCATGGTCAAGGTACAGAGAATGGCATGTATTGGATTCACTTGGGCAATGAGGTTCACGCCCACAGCGGGTCTGGAAGCTATGCTCAACCTAAAACCCCTAGATCTATTTATACAAGAATCGGCAGCCAATAACGCACTTTGGCTTAGCGAAACTGGTAGCTAAAGATATAGTGCCATAGGTTATGCGCAGATTCTACAGAAATACACGGGAAATAGGGTATGTACTAACTACATTACACCCCGCTTAGACTTTTACAAGCCGTTTCCTAGGGTTTCCGACGGTTCGAAGATGGAAACTGGTTTTGGTTCAGGGTTCTTTTCAGAACCCCTTGGACTAGCTAGCTCATTCAGACTTCCTCATTACATCAGTGTCTTTCAAGATAAGGTTTTGGCAGTGACGAAAGCTGCTACACAAGTCTCAATGATGAGAATACCACAAGCTGATATCACCTCTTTCATTGATAGCCAGGTGGCAAGAAAAGCGATTTCTTCCATTGAAATCAAATGGAAGCTTGTAACTTGCTGTCGCGAAGAGCTAAGGGTTCTTGGTACACAGCACAACATTAGGCTCTGTTGGGTCACAATAATGTTCCAGGCAATGAAAGCGCTGTCAAGATGACAAGAAGAGGATTAACACTTGGTCTGAATCAAGCGTTGTAAAAAACGCTGCTAAATGTTTAGGTTTTCTCCGCCCATGCAAGAAGTATTTTACCCCTTCTGATCTGGTTGTTATATATAAAGCCTTTATTCTTCCGAAGCTCGAGTACAATTCCCATATCTAGGCAGGTGCTCCAAAAATCCACTTCAGTCTCTTGGACAGAATTCAAAAGAGAGCTTTAAAAATGATAGGCGACCGTTGTCTAACTGAAGCATCAAAGGGCACGGTAGTGCCCAGCCAAGTTCTGGCACTACACCCTTTTTTACAGGAACAAACTCAGGCGATTTTTGACCACTCCCTATCTTCAGTACCACTAAAGTCAGACACTTCAAATTCCGAATATTTGCTAAGCTAGTCAGGCACAGGCGCCTCAACAAATTTCAATTTTCTAGCACAAGCGGTTCCTGAGATATAAGGCCTCAAAAATCACAAAAACTGTAGCTGACTGACTGACAGATCATCAAAATTATGGAGCACTTTCCGACATTGTAGGATCTTGTAATTTTGCACAACGGTAGGTCTTGTCATTTGAGGTTTTCTATTCAGGGGGCGTGGTATCCGCCCACTTTCTCCAAATTGGTGTTGGTTGAATGGATCACTTCCGACTGCTGTAAAACGATGAAATTCGGTACAACGGTAGGGCTCAAAATACATATAAAGGACCAAAAATAAAAATTGAGGTTTTCCATTCAGGGGGCGTGGTATCGTCCCACTTTCTCCGAATTGGTGTTGGTTGAATGGAGCACTTCCGACTGCTGTAAAACGATGAAATTTGGTAAAGTAACAGGACTTAAATTGCATACAAAGAAAAAAATATACAATTTGAAGGTCTCCATTCAGGGGCGCGGTATCCGCCCACTTCCTCAGAACTGATGTAAATTCTACATGGCACACTTCCGATTGCAGTAGAACAATGAAATTTGGTAGAACCGTAGGGCTCAAATTTCATATAAAGGACCAAAAATAAAAATTGGGGTTTTCTATTCGGGGGGCGAGGTATCCTTCCACTTTCTGAGAAAATGTTTAATTTATATGGAGCACTTCTGATTGCCATAATTAAGGTAGATATGTTAGTGTTAGGTATTTTGCCAGGACAAGAAGAAATAATTGAAGCGCAAATCAAAACAACCAATAACAAAAAGAAAATATACCAAAAGAAATAGGAAGCTTTAAACTAAGTTGAGTACATCCTTCTATCTTTCCGTATCTTTCGAGATTTTGACATGGCAAAATATTAAAATCTTTGCAAAAAGGAGTGAGATCAGACAAAAAACATAAATGTTAAAAAAAGAGCCAAGTTCTTTTATACAAAAACCTTTGTCTAACAAGTCAGCCGTGAAAAGTACTGAGATCTAAAAGTACGCCAAGTTCTTACTTCATGAAGGTTTAATACCGAATATTTAAAGTAGAATAATATTGAAACGGCTACAATGTAATAGAGAAATTTTATTATTTAATGATTACTGACTAAAATTTGATGGGCTTACTTGGCAAGTTTTTTTGTATGCTCAATTCGAAAGGTTTCACAAACCAGTCAGTAATCATTAAATAATAAAATTTCTCTATTATATTGTAGCTATTTCAATATTATTCTACTTTAAATATATGGTATTAAACCTTCATGAAGTAAGAACTTGGCGTCCTTTTTTTTTTACACAAACGTTTTTGTATAGAAGAACTTGGCTCTTTTTTTAACATTTATGTTTTTGGTCCGATTTGTATCTCTCGAGCACCGCCGCAATGTTTCATGTCTATCATTACTTTACCGCTATTTTCATAAACAGTGCTCTAGTGAAATAGCCAGTTGCATTCCTCCCCTTAAACAGTTCAACCGTAATACCCGTACTTCTAGGAATGCCCATCAGTTTACCCTTAAGCCCAACTTCAGACGTACTTTCAAATACACAGATTCTTTTTTTAGTCGCACTACACGAATGTAGAATGCTTTACCTGGCTCAGTATTTCCCACTCATTTCAATGTGCAGACATTCAAAACCAATGTGCATCGGTATCTCCTTTCTAATCATATCCTAATTTCCTAATTGCTCGCACTGTGTATTTAACATTATAAGGGTATTCATAACCACTTGAGTGCGCGTATAATATATAAAAAAAAACACAACAGTTCACGTCCCACCCTGTAATCTCTAGCTATAACAAACTCGCAACTCGCTCGATTCCTGTTTTATAACCAGAAAACTATGGCCTAGTTTCAGCAAACAAAAGACCGACGTTATCATCCAAATGAGTAAAATGTCTCTTTCTCTTCTAGTGAGCATCATCACCGGTCACAACCAACTCGGTTAGGTACCATAAGAAAAATAAAAAACTCAATATAGATGACTTGTGCAGAGGATGCGGGGACGAGGAGATTGTGTGTCACTGCGCTTTATCATCTGAGAAACACACACCTAGGAGGAGCTCTCTGAAATTCCAAGCAAAATCATATTAAAATTTATTAACGATACCAAATGGTTTGAAAATTCCTAAGCTTTGAATCCAACTACAGTCAAAAAAAAAAACAAGGCCACAGACGATAGTGATGGTACGAACGAAAACGACTGAACGATGCACGTGTCTCTTGCAGGAGTGGCAAGAAACCGAAGAATGGGCACTTCGCCTATACACCAGAGACAGCCACTCCTGCGGAGAATACGAACGTCAGTGATTTAGGCCACTTCTCCCTAAGATTGTTAAAATCCTCTTGAGGAAAAGGACAGCCCCTTCGACTCACGAACGAACATTATACACCAAACACAGACCTATCAAACTCATCTACCAGACGTTTCAAGGAGCCTCATGCTCCTACGGGTCTGGTGGAGGGATGATTTCTCAACTGGGGGTAAAAGAAAAGATCGCGCCTTTAGAAGGCATCTACCTCTCCTGAACCAGGTGATTTTGTGACGACAGACATTTCTGCAATGACTTAGAAGTACCCTTCGATATTTCAAGCTATAGTTTGCTGTAACCTATCAACACCCTTAACGGGCTTGAATGACAGGATTATCACAGGTTTCAATACAAGGGAGTCACAACCCCTAGAGTATCACAACGGATCTATTTAGCAATTGTTGAATCTTTGTGCCAATATTTGTCACTACCAGCCTTGGAATGTCATAGCGCTTGAAATAATTGGGAATCAAAAATGCATTTCAGGGGTCAGCAGTTACGCCTTTATACATGGAGTTGGTCCACTGAAAGTTCGTCGCTTAGAGTCAGGTTCAAATTGCAATTGTATTTTTTTACTCGAACTCTGGTATTATCCATAGTGCGAAACATGTTTTCATAAATATTGTAAGTTTATTCATATCCAAAAGCTCGATTAGGTTCAAATGGCAAATTACAAAAATCCTGTCGAATTGAAACTTAAATTTAGATATTTTAACTTGACCCAGTTGCTAAAACGAAACTTAAACATATAAATTCAATATAAGGTCTTATGTGAAAGCTTAAGCAAAGGAAATGTACCAATAGGCATAAACATAGGTTAATTTATAATATTAATCTAGCGTATCAATAAACAAAAAGTTGCTGTAGAGTTACAATGTTTAATGACAAAGCATAGAAAAAAGTTGGAAATTAATTTTGTATTGCATATACATGTTTGTCATTTATTGATGGATATTGATTTGATTTTAGAATTTTAGAAAAGTTTAAAGACAAACAAAGATAAATTCCATTGTATATTTATCAAAATTAATCAAAACACTTCTCAATTGATGTTTTTTTTTTAGTACTAAGCTTGGCATGAAAAGATTTATTTGAATATTTTTCAGAGAATGTAATTTTTTATCCAGATATTTGAACACATGTTTAGCCGTTTAAAAATATGTGGGAGGTATAAGTAGGTAGCAAATATATAAATATGAAAAAACCCTATCCGCTCGTTTGCACATGTCATATCTGGCACATGGACAGAATCAAAAAAGTAGTCCATTTAATAAGGAATAATTTGTATAAAGGAAGTTTGACAAAGCTTGACCAAATTATAGTAATATTTACAATCATATTTATGTTAACCTGACCCAGATTGTTGAAGAGCCAACTCGGATTCCTGACGTTGTAGGTCAATCCGCCAACGCTCCAGACTTGTTTTTTACCTCTGAACCTTATGAATACACCATAAATGTATTGTGACCTCTACGCACATCAGACAATTTTCTCATAATATCTCGTGTCAACAAACCCCATTCAAAGAAAAAAAAACCTATGAAAACCGTTTGGCTGTACGAGAAAGCCAACTGGGACGATCTCAATGATTTCTTGGGGAAATTTAACTGGTCACTATGCTTCCTCAATAGTGACGTAGACTCTTGTGCAGATATGGTCATAAATCTGATTCCTTACGGTATGAAAAATTTGATTTCGAATAGGATGAAATCTCTCAAGCCAAAAGAAAACTCCTGGTTTAATTCGAGCTATAAAGTGGCTATCAGGGTTAGGGAAGTAAGTTTCCGTAGTTTTGAAGCCAACGCTACTGAGAAAAAACATTTTAGTCATTTGTAAAAACGGTACATATCGTACGAAACACTCAATTTCAACGCTCGTGTTCAATGACACTCCTGTTGTAAACTCGACAGATAAAACCAATTTGCTTGCAGCGCAGTTTGCTGTTAATTCGACGCTACCAGAGAGTTACATGACTGCTTCTGTACTTGAGGGCGCATTTGTGCAGTTGCTAGAGTACTAAGAGATCTTGAAATTCACAAATCCGCTTGCTCGGATAGTATCCCTCCAATTGTTCTGAAGAGACATTCTTCCACGCTGACGGACTTTTTCGAAAACGACTTTGGTGAGGTGGTCACTGCCGATGGCGATGACTACAAAACGATGATAACTTATGGCCAAAATTGAACCATATTGACTAAGACGGCATGTGGTTCCAGCAGGTATGCAGGTATGGTTTTTCAATTACTTCTAATAAAGCTATTTATGGTTATGAAAAGCGCCAGCTCTCTACTTTTCGTTACTAATACTTTAATTAAATCTTTGTTTTCCCAGAATATTTGTTTCTTTGCCAACTTTGAAAAAGTTTGTTTCCATTTTATCAATGAGTATTATTTTCACGTCTTCCACATCTGACCAGAGAAAAGTTAATTTCTTTCTTGTTTCGACTATGAATCTTGTCATCTTTCTATGATTTACATAAGCCTTAAATCCACAGATTTTATATCAGTTCTAGAGTTTTACTGTCCCTTACCTTCCAAAAACAGTTCCGATTAGCAAACTCTAGGTCAATGCGACCGGATTTTACATTTGTTTTTAAAATTAAATCTTTGCTGAACGGCTTGTCATATTTGTGCGGTTGAAACCCACATCGCATGCATTTATCTTTTCATTGGTTTGATGGCTTCATAAAGCCTCTCTTCGGACTGTCAGTAAAATTTTCCTTTTTGGGTGGTTGAAGCGGTCACCTTTGCAGACAAATAATATGGATCTATGATGAAGGTCTTTTTTGGGGGATAAACTTTTCCATATTCTTCTTCTGCTCATTTCCATACATTGTGAACAAATCTATGCCAACTAAGCCTACAACAATATAATACCCATGTTTTTGTCATACTCATTTCTTCCCTTTATACACAAACAACCGCTTTAATTTTGTGTAATAGAACTTGATTCAATTTACGGTACTGATTGTGGCTATGGCCTGATACTGATACCAAGAACTATGGAAATATTTCTTGTATGCCTTACTCTTATTGACAAATTAAACATTAACAATTTTACAGACAGTGCCCAGTGCAAAATTGTGAAACTGGAAAACTTCTTCAAATCTCTTTGTTTGCTAATTTAATTTTCCAATGGCTACTATGTGCCATTTAGTTCAATTAATTTCAATCAGAGACTTAGTGCGTTTCAATGTTTTGCTTAATTGGATATTTGATATCGTTCAATGAGTAGGTATTTGAAATATATTTCTATGCTGGTTAATTCTACCAATCTGGACTTTCGAAGTGCTTGTTTCAAAGTATTTTAATCTAGAGTAGAAGAATTACACGCTGTCGGACAAAGTGGAAAGCAAAACCATCATTTCTAATTTATTATGGGTTTTTCTCATCAATTTAGTTCCAATGACTCGATAATTTATGATTTTCAGAATATCTTACGAAATTTTAGGTTGAAAATAAAAAAACTATTGCAATATTTAAACCAAATAGAAAATTTCAAAGTAAAATGTAAAATTCACATAAACCAAAAATTGTTTCTCAAAAATAAATTCCTCAATTGGATATACTTTGGAGTGTTGAGGTAGTCCCTCTATACATCAAAGTTGTTTTCAGAAAAAATTGCCAGACTAAATTGCTTGTATACTTGGGATCGTTAGTCAATCTGCCAACCTATGAACTCACAATTAAGATTGTTAGATAATTGATTTTTATCTCCTCATTGACAGATCGTTAACAGACATTGACCCATCTTATAATCATCGTTACTTAGCTTTACTTTCAGTTTCCTGACATTTGTCCACTTAACTTCAAATTGTTGGCTAATACAACTTAGTAGTTGGAATTAAAAACAGAATAACATGTGATTTCTTAAGCAAATAAATCATTTTTGCATATTTTTATCATTGTTCTGTAACGCTCTCCATTGACGGTGAACGCTCCACCAACATCGTTTTTGAAAAAGTACGGACCAAATAAACCGCCGGACCCAAAACTTACACCAAAAACCAAACGTTAACTTTTTGAGGATGCATCAGGGTCCTTTTCCAAATGGCCCGATCCCGGTTAGCGAACAAACGGCGTAGTCTTTGGTCATGAACTTTGAGCTCCTGTGTCAGTTGTCAGTTATACGGGTGTAGGCCCAAGTCCCGAAGTAAAATTCACCAAGTTGGAGCTTGCGAAAGGCCGAGTTCTTGTGCACGGTGAGGAATTAACTCCCTGTGGTTAACTCACCGCTGCGAGTCGACTGTGAAGATACACCACTTCTACTGTCAAATGGGTGCAAGGTTTGCACTAACGAACAACCTTTTTGATAATAAAGTCTTGTGATTAGAATGAACTGTTCAATCGTGTAACTTGCCATGGTGATTTGGCATCAGTAACTGTACAATAAACAACCAAGAGATTTGACATTTAACAAGTACAACATGGCCAACACACGTCGACAAAATGTACTCGCTATAATTGAAAAACAGTTAGGAACAACGACTTATAAGATCTTGAAGTTCTTTTAGGCATTTTAGAATTTTATAAATAAAATACACATCGATTTGACAATGATGGTAAAACTCGGTAATGAAAGTGTTTCTCATTTGTACGCCATTTGTACGCAGCATTAAATTGTGGGCCCCTCTATATCTGTCGTAAATACGCAGATTGAATAATTCTCGACTGAAAAGGTAAAGTATCTTAAGTCAATTTTGATGATTTTTCAGGAGAGCAAAAAAACACTTCAAAGCTGTATCGCAAAAAATCTTTCAAATGTAGACTTTATTCAACAAAGCATTTATATGTAAAATTTTATGATCTTTTTTATGAAATTATTTTCAAAAAGATATTTTTAATATTTTGGTCGTTATGAGGAAAAATATGACTTAAGATAGTTTGGCTTTTCTATAAATTGAATTTTATATTAATTTCCAAAATCTTAAGTTGAGATAAGATGTTTTGCCTTGCGTTTTCGAAGGACGTTTTCAATTCTTATGTCCATTTAAGATGAGTTGCGTGTGCAAAAGTGGAAAAAAAGAGATTTAAGATGATATTTGGTGGTTTTTATTTAAGTCGTATATGAAAAAGTCACATTTGTTCTATAGAGCTTTAGATAATAATAAAAAAAAAAATAACTAATAAAGACTTGAATTTCTTTAAAAAAAGGCTATAAAATCACAGAAAAGAAACAGTTTAGTTTCATTCAAATAATTTATTTAAAAAATATTAAAATAAAATATAAAATAAATTATTAAATTATTTAAAAAAATCTTTGATCATTGTAAAAAATGTTACATGAAAACATATTTTTAAAAGTCAAATTAATAATAACAAAAAACTATTGGAACAAATTTACTTAAGGGACCCAAGGGGAGATAGGAGAAATTGAAAATTGTTTTTACCTCCAAAACTAACGGTATCTCATCCGTAGTGTAAGGTCTTATTTATCTCGAAAACGGCTCACATGATTTTGATAAAATACAATTTTTGAATAACATGTTATTGACGGTACCTGTCATAGAACCGTTTTTTTTTTAAGTAAAATTTCTTTTCCGGCGTTGGGGGTAAAAAAATTTCTATGCAGCGTCAGTGACGTGTCAAAACGACACGCTATCAGTCATAGACAGCGACATGTAAGGAAATTTTACTTCTACCGCGCGTACGTCAGTACACACAACGTTTTTCTTTTTATTTTCGACTTTCCCATTAACGGGCAGGAGCCCCCGAAGCTTAAAATAATATTTTATATAAGAACATTCGCAAAAATATTTTTTGGATCTTTTGAAAAAAAAAATCTAAAAATCTGAAAAATCAATACCTTCAAAACAAGTGAAACGATTATTTTTTGAAATTATTTCCTAAAATCAATGGCACCAAATTTTAATTGAATTAGTACGACCGACGTTAAAGCTGATTTAATATGAAACTAAGTTAAATCAACGATTTAGCAAATTTTATTCGAATATAGCATCATACTATATCTATATCTACCCTTTTATTAAAGTTAAAATCATCGTAAGAATATCGTGCTTTTAGAAACGCCACAAAAGGTTTGTTTACTTAGTTTTTTGCACGAACTGCCAATGTTTTCGGTGTGTTCAGAAGCAATTTATTAAGAATTCCTTTAGTACGATACTAGTTGGAAAATGTTTTAAACTAAGAATGAGTTAGTAAACTACCTTAAAGTTAGCAAATTGTTAAGTAGTATCATACAAAGAAATTAAAAATAATATGTTGTTTGACATTTTGCGCCCGTCTTTTTAGAACTATTCGCCAATACTACTGCGTAATTACTTTAAATTGGTATCCCAAATTGTATTTTTGAAAAACTTTAAAGAACTTTTTAGCATAAAAATTCTTTTAATAATGAAACTATTTTTGAGCTTAGTGTGGATAAATTCTTAGTTTTCTGGAAATCAGACGGCAATTTCATACATTTGAACATTTTTATCTCATTAAATCCATGTTTTATATTTATGAAATGTATTTCTAATTCCAAATTCGTGCAATTCACGCATTTCAACTCTTTTTTGTTGTTTACGTATGTGTTTCATTTGTAATAATTTTTCAATCGCATAACAAAACTGTCTGAAACACTAAATGAAAAAATAAGAAAAACGGTCGCACAAAAGGCAATCTAGAAACAAAATACGCTTAAAAATATCTTATGTCCTTGTTATTACGGAAATTGTTTTAGGTTTGCAAACGGTAAAATATCCTATGACTACTTAGGGAGCAAAAAATTTCAGTTTTAAATTTAAAAATTTATCTTGTGTTCACATAAGATGATTTGCGTTTTCACACTTTTTTGGAATTTTTTTAAGGATTTTATCTTATGTCGACTTAAGGATGACTTTTGTTCCTGTTTGCACGAGCGAAAATATCTTAAGTCAACTTAATATGATTTACGATTTCACAATAATAAAAAAGTCTTAAGCCAATATAATCTTAAGTCTATTTAAGGTTTTAAAATTAAGCAGAACACACAATCTTATGTGGACTTAAGATATTTTACCGCGTGTAGAGATGTGTCTTTTGAACATAAGATGAAGTTGTTTTTGTCTATAAAAAAGCACAGGAGTGAGATAGAAGGAAGCCGATAACACAGAACTGTAGCCTTTCAGAATGGCACTAAGGATCAACAAAAAAACGCGAAATATCTTAAGTCGACTTAAGATACTTTACCTTTTCAGTCGAGAATTAATAGTCTTAAGTCACGAGGTCACTAGGTCCACTAGGTTGTATAATTTACTGATGCTGAGATTATATTTTGTATGCAATTTTATCAATGTCAAAAATAATCTTGACCTTGCGTAAAATTAAGAAATTATCTATAAGTCAGTTTTTCAACTTCTTAAAACAATAAGTTTAGATATTCTTTCACTTTTAGATCGTCAGTAATGTGTTTTGTATGCTGGTGATTTTTGAAATGGTGAGTGATTTTTGTGTTGTGTTTACAAATATTCGTGGTCTAAGAAGGAATTTCTTTGAAGTTTACGCCCATTCTGTTAAGTACGGACCAGCAAAACATACGTTGGTGCAAATACTGATCTTTCAGAATTTCACCTGCCTGGCTATAACCTAATGCCTTTACTCTTTCGCCATCACGGCCTTTTAGTTTATGTGAGATATGATGTTATTTGCCAGAGTCTTCCTCAATATGGACATTGTTCTAATACGAACTTTTACTTCATGTGACTCAAATTTACGGTCCGCAAACACATTATCCATTATTGTTTCATTTATAGGAGTCCAAATCTTGACAGCAATTTAATTCTTAATGAGTTTGATGCGTTGTCTGATTCCATTTTCCGAATTGTTTCCTTGTACCCTCAACGGTAAACTCTCCATTTGGCCCTTCTGCCCTTGACAATATCAGCAAATTTCTCATATCCCATTCATCCAGTTAAAGAAAACATCTCACTAGGATCGTTTGGCAATACCAGAAATCCAACTTGGACAGCCTGATTAACTTTTTTAGAACTTTTGACTGGTCGCTATGTTTTCTCGATAGTGACTTTGATGCCAGTGCCAGAAATGGTTTTTCTTGGGACGCTTACTTTTATTCCTAGCATTATAAATAGTTTCAACCTAAAGAAAAGTCTAGGTTCGATACAAGCTACAAGGAAGCTATCAGGTTGAGAGAACTAAGTTTCCGCTCTTACAAAGCCTACCCAACTGAGGAAAACCGAAAAAGGTATAAACAGGTCAGAAACTAATGCAACGTTGTTATAAAAAGAACCAAATTCTTACATGACCAGAAATTAGAGAAAACAATCCTGCAAAAGTATAAGTTTGTACGTTCTTGACGAATGACCAGAAACTTCTACTGCCTTCGGGACGCCAGTAGAAATTTCTGGTCATTCGTCAAGAACGTACAAAATTCAACTCATCTTCGGTTCCAACGCTCATCTAAAACGACAACTCGATAACTAGCTCTTTAGATAAACCAAATATACTTGCAGCTCATTTTGCTGCTAGCTCTACTTTGCCTGATAGCAGCATTGCCCCGCCTGTACTTGAGAACGTAAATCATTCAAAGGGACATGTATATTTCCGCACTTGTTCGGTTGCAAGAGCCCTTCATCACTGGAAAAACCATTGCTCCTACTGTTCTGGAATCTTCCCTACCTCACCTCCTCCTATCGACCAGTTGCACTTACGTCCCTTCTTTCTAAGGTCATGGAATCGCTGATAAATCATCAGCTGAAGGGTAATATGGGTTTCGCAGCAATCGTTCTACTGGTGATCTGATGGCATATCTCACCGAAAAGTGGAACAGATCTTTACATTGTTTTTTCGAAAGTAAAATTATTGCACTTGATATTTCTAAGGCATTTGACGGAGTTTGGCACCAGGCACTCTTATCGAAAATGGGTGCATTTGGTATCAAGGAAACCCTTATTCTTTGGATTAGAAATTACTTTTTAGATCGTTCAATACAATGTTGTATTGGAGGTTTTCAAGTCTGATCTACACAAAATAAATGCTGATGTTCCCCAGGGCTCTGTTTTGTCTCCGACTCGCTTCCAAATAAATAAATAAGAAATTCTTAATCGTTGCTTTTTATTTTTAGCAAATGCGTGCTCTTAGATTAAGAGTAGTGTGTTTTATTTGCTTGCGATTAAATATAATTTGTGGCGACCGCGATTTTTTAATAGCCTCAGAATAATGTAAGTCAAGTAAATATGATCGTTTTTTTATTAAGAGGGTTGCTTATGTTTTCAATAGCCGACGACTTAGCTACTGGAAGATAATTATAGAAATTTTGTACTTTTTTCCCTGTTCTAGATCGTCTGTCGCTTTACTACCAAACTGTGAGGGGACTTCGGTCGAAAACTCAAACATTTCTTTTAGCATCTCATGCATCTGATTTCGATGTGATTGTGTTAACAGAAACTTGGCTGAACTCAACATTTCTAAATAATGAACTATTTTCCACCGATTTTGTGGTGTACCGTAAAGATAGATATTCTGATCCCTTAGCTTCCGTGGGTGGTGGAATTATCATTGCTGTGCGAAGCGTTTTTCATAGCAGTATATTCCCAATCCCTAATACTGACTCAGTTGATATTATTTGTGTTAAATTACGTATCGGAAATAAATTCCTTTATATAATAAATATGTACATCCCTCCAAAAAGCCCATTGGAAATATACATATAATATTGCTTCAAATGCCATTAACTATATTTCTGATAATTGCGATCTTCTTGACGATGTTCTTCTTGCAGGAGACTTTAATCTTCCTGATCTAGAATGTACTCTTTCTGATGACGAAATATGTTTAATGCCCACCAACGTCTCTTCTCCGCAGGAAGCTTTGTTTGTTGACAACGTGATATCTTGTGACTTAAGTATTTCTCGACAACAACCCTCTTGTTATTTGCAATATGTTTTCTTCCTTCTTTAAACTTTCGTTTTGTGATGATGATTTTGAACCTTGTGAGAGTAACTTTACTTATTTGGATAGCTTTTCTCAAAGCTCAATAAGTTATATTGTTATCACAGTTGAGGATGTATTAGACCATCTTTTGGACTTAGACCACGACCCGTCCAGTGGACCAGATGGAATTCTGGCCTATATTTTTAAAAAATTGTTGCAAACCTCTGGCAAGACCCCTAACGTTTTTATTTCAAAACTCCCTAAAACAAGCTATTTTCCCTAAAATTTGGAAAAATTCATTCATTATACCTATTCACAAAAAAGGAAATCGCCGTGATATTTCTAATTATAGACCGATAGCCAAACTTTCTTGCTTACCGAAACTATTCGAAGCTATCATATTTAAGACTTTTTATTTCAGCTGCAAACCTTTCCTTGCGAGCGATCAACATGGGTTTATGAAAAAGAAATCCACTGTTATTAATCTCGTTGAATTCACGTCGTTTACAAATAAAACTATCGAGGATGGTCATCAAGTTGACTGTATTTATACAGATTTCAGTAAGGCCTTCGACAAGTTGTCTCGTAGTCTAATTTTATTTAAGCTTTCATCTCTTGGATTCCCTTCTGCTTTCATTCAATGGATCAGGTCTTCTTTGAAGGGAAGGACATACCAAGTTCTTTTTCGAGG
The DNA here is from genome assembly GCA_911387755.1 of Chrysotoxum bicinctum. Classification (NCBI taxonomy): domain Eukaryota; kingdom Metazoa; phylum Arthropoda; class Insecta; order Diptera; family Syrphidae; genus Chrysotoxum; species Chrysotoxum bicinctum. The sequence continues at coordinate 188,757,716 of OU426988.1, forward strand.
AATCGTTTCTGATCCAATTATTGCCGACTCTGGTGTTCCACAAGGAAGTCACCTTGGTCCACTTTTTTTCATAGTATCAATCAATGATGTTGTTTCAATTGTAAAATCATGTAGGGTTCTTATCTACGCAGATGATATTAAATTATTTAAAATCATCAGAAACCAATCCGATTCTGTTTCTCTTCAAAATGACATAAATATTTTTTCTGAATGGTTTTCATATAACAATCTCTTTCTAAATGTTTCAAAGTGCCAATCAATGTCCTTCTTTAAAAGAAAAAAACCAACATGTTACAATTACAGCATAAATCAAGCCATTCTAAGTAAGGTAGAATCAACATGCGACCTGGGCGTTTACTTCTCGCAAAATCTAGACTTTTTACCCCACATTGAGAAAATTGTCAGTAAAGCAAACTCAATGCTTGGATTTATTAAGCGTTGGAGTAGGGAATTTTCGTGTACTCTGGTAACATCTTCGTTGTACAACACCTTAGTTCGTCCCCAATTAGAATATGCTAGTTCTGTATGGTCGCCACTTTACTCAATACACATTGAATCTGTCCAACGTAAATATGTACGCTTCGCATTAAGTCATCTTAACTGAGTGACCCAAATTATCTTCCTCCATACAGCAATGGCCGTCTTCTTTTAAGCATGAATTCTCTAGAAAAACGCCGGAAAGTCAGCGATGTTATGTTTTTACACCAGCTCTTAGTTGGTTCCATAGATTCACCGGTTCTTCTAGAACAAATCCATTTTAAAGCTAGAAGCCACAGTTCTCGGAAATTTTTCAGATTGACAACCACCGTACCAATTATGGTCTCAATGAGCCTTTGACACGTATGAAACATGAGGCTAATATAAACCATGATGTTTTCGATTTAAGTTACTCAAAGCTTACACTTAAGCACAGGTTGTATGGGCGTTCTCATTAAGTATTCGAAATTACTCGTAACGTTATTGTTTTTATAGCTAGTATTATTTGACTTGTAGTTATTTTTGTAGCTACAGATAGTAGATTAATATTTATTATTCCTTTGTTTGTCATATTTGTTCGTTTTTTTAGTATAGTGTTAGGCTAAATGTATATTTATTTACTAACAACTAACACCACGCTAAATGATGACTGTGACAAGTTGATGTTTCCCAGTATCTAAAGGTAAAAAAACCCGAAGAGAAAAGAAATATTCTTACAAATGCTTGCATTAAGCAGTACTGATGGCGTAAAAAAAAAATGAAATGAAATGAAATGAAATGAAATATAGTTTTTTAAACACACGGTTTTTCTTAAATTTTTCTTAAATTGCAAAACAATGTACATGCATATTTATCAATTTACAAATTTCAAAAATGCTGCTGAAAAATTAAAAACATTTTGTAACACACAAATTTACCTCATACTTCCAAATCCAACGAACTTTACTCTTGACGTCGAAGACAATTTCCGGATGATGACTTCCACTAAATGAATTCCCACTCATCATTACATCTATGCTCCTGAAGTATTTTCATGTGTAAACATACAACATCCATTTAAATGTTCGTTCATACGATTTATTTGCCGCCAGAGGGTGTAGTAAGTGTTTGTGTATTTACATAATGATTTATTTTAATCCAAGGCTTTCCCGGAATTGATTGCGCGCCGCAAAGGTATGAAAATGGTTTTTCCAAATTGCTTCACAAGTGGGTCTGCTAACGTTTGTATGTACTGTTGTGGAGGACATGAACACTAATAATAAAAGATACCACTTTGCGTAACCCGCGTGTAGTCAGAAGAATAATAATTACTAAACAACAGAGTTGCACGGACTTGCTTCATACAGATTAAGATATATTTACATTACAATAAATTTAATTTATAAATTATAACTATGAAAAACTCAAATAATAACTTAGTAATAATAATTTCCATTTCATCGGGCTTTTGCAAAAAGTCACCAAGTACAATTTGTTGGACTTGAATATAATACCACAGAGTGGTGAATTTCGATCATGTTATTTGATGTTGTTTTATTTTATTAAAAACTTTAAAATGAGTTTGCTGTATTAAATAGAAAAAATAATCTCAATAAGTGCGCAATGTTCTGATTGAGCAGAAGGAAAAATGACCAATATCGATCATGTCAATATTTCTTTTCTTTAAAATTGTCTTCCTCTTGTGAGGAGTCATAAGTCAACAGAAGTTAATAATTTCTTTTTACAAATTGACTTAAAACTAACTTATTACTAAATTAAATCATGTTGGCTCAACAAAAGGTCCCCAGCGTTCTTTTTCTGTCTTTATATAATGATATTTGTCTACAATATCATATTAATCCAATTCATGATTATTGATGTACAGGTAGGGTAAACCAAAAACGTGAGTCTAACATATACGTTCCGCGTAACCCATTGCGTTTACACGTTCCGTGTATCACGTTATCTTAAGGAAAATTAATTTAGTTCACCTATGGTTTCAATGAACTAAAATTTTGATTTCATCGCCGCCGGTTCATTCAATGTTTTAAGCAAATCCCCTTCCGAAAAGTGTTGTTTTTTATCTTCTGCTCTCTTTCTACTATTTTCAAGGCAATCCGTTGACATTTGCAACGAAATATTCTCAATAAGTCAAAAATGATTAGGTCCCTTATTTGTCAAACCACATAATGCCAAATTTCGAATTAAATATTATAAAAATAGTGGGCCAAATACACGTTTACATAATTTTAAAAATGCAATAAAACGAACAAAATTTGGGTTACACTGGAAGGAAGCGTTCCATGCTTTGATTGCTTTTATTGATTATTTGCACTCCGGTCGTAGATAAGGGGGGCGATTCGGTCATTTTAGCTTTCCTTTCCTTCACGAAGCTTCCTGCCACCAGGGGTAAGGGGTTTTGTGGAAAGGCAAGTTATATAGAACAGATTGCCCAGCTATTTCTTACTGTGCCTTCCCCCACCAGTGGTAAGGAGCATTAGTTCGAAGTTAAACGTTCTAAATTGTTACAAGGGGCTTTGGTACCTGCTGATCTACCAGAGCGTCTTAGACTGGGGTTTGAGTGCCACCAGGGGCTATTGATGTACCAGAGCATTTTAGTCTGCGGTTATAGATAGATAATTCATTTTTTATTCAACTTCCACTTACATGCTAGTTACAATTTTATATACAAAATAAATAAAAAAAAAAAAATTAAGTGCAAGAGAATAAGCTCTGGCCATTCTATAACTTAAGAAAGTTAGAGTTGAACGACCTCAAAAATGTTTTGGTCAACAAAAGAATAACTGACGTGGGGTACTTTCAGTTGTTCTTTTTTATATTATTATTTCTAACTATTGTATAATTTAAGAAAAAAAAGAGATTATTTTTAATTTAAAGAAACATTAAATAAACATTAAAAGCAGAAAAGAATAGAAAAAAACGTAGTTATAAAAAAATCAAATCGTTTCGTATGTATTCAAGTACTGAATTTATAGACTAATTCTATTTCAATCAAGTTCTTAGTGAAAAGCCAATCTCTGATTTTGATCAAGAAAGAATGAAAGTTAAAGGTTGTTCTTATTGAAATTGGAAGATTATTGAAGACAGTTGACGATGTCATTAAATAAAAATTCATAAAATGTGTTTTGTGTGGAACTGGAACATTAACAAGTGCTAAATTATTAACTCGTAAGTTGTATATTGAAGAGTTTCTAGATGGAATATTACCACTTTGTTTATAAAATTCTTTTAAAACTTTAAAAATGTAAAGGTGACGTAATGGTAGTATTCTTAGCTCACAAAAAAGAGGCCAGCTTTCAGTGCGTTGATTTTTTTTACAAATTATACGGATTATATGCTTTTGTGCAGTCAAGAGTGATTTAAAAGTATTCCTATACGCACCTCACCAACACACTATCCCATATTGCAATTTAGATTGAGTAAGTCCGTAGTAGATCAACGTTAGAACTTTTTTTTTGATTACCAACAGGGGCTTTGTACCGTCCGATTCCGTCGTAAGCTCGACGTCAGAATAATATGACCAGTTTTTAAAGCCGAATTACCAAAAGCCGGATTACCCAAAACCAAGAACCAGAATATAAAACCAAAATCCGAATCATCAGCAACCAATATGCCCGATACGAGACAGCAAGACTAGAATCAGTGTTGGCAACGTAAGTTACTCCGAGTAAGTTACCCATATAGTTACGCGTAACTATTTGTAAGTAGTTACGTCTCATTTTCCGCGTAACTAATGTAACTTATGTAACTAATGTAACTAATATAGCTAAATTACTGGCTCGACATTTAAAAAAATAAACAATAACATTTAAAATTATACAAAAACTTTTATTCAATTAAAAAAATAACAAATAATAAATAAGGAAAGATTATAAGGAATTTAGAGAATAAATGTATGTAACCCAAACACATACAGGTATTAAATTAGTTGAACTCGTCAAAGTCTTCAAAAGATAGATTAATGTCTTCCATTCTTAAAGTTCCATAAAGAAACATTAATTTTTTGGAACGTTCGAAAGACAGCCGATTCCTCAAAGGGGTGTGAATCAATGACCATTTCGAAAAAGTACGTTCAATTTCTGCGGACGATGCGGGAATTTTAAGCAATTTTACTGCAAGCTTTGAAAGATTGGGTGCATAGAAGTCGGCTGTCTTCCAAAACAAAATTGGATTTTCAATTTTTTTTCATATAAAGTTTTAAAAACTCCGTCTTTGGATTTAAAAAGATCCCATTCGTTGAGACCATCAGAATTCAAAATTTTTAGAAGAAAATTATTAATTTGAAAAAGATAGCTGTTCTCTAATTTATCATTAGTTAAAAAGGATGTAAATAATAAGATGTTAGAGCATAAACATTGAGGGAATTATTAAGACGAGATTTGTAGAGATTTTCGAACTGTTCTGGAACTTTTAGTTCGAACCAAAACTTGACAGCGTCAGCCAATGAAGTTGTTGACTGTTGGCAATTATTTATTAATTGACAAATTGGATCGAACAACTCAATGTTTTTTTTACATTCTCAGTAAATTCTTCGTCAAATAACAATTTGACCACTTCTGGTTTCATTTTATTAAATTCGGCTGCGACCATTTTCATTGGAATCAAATTATTAATGAGGCACATACGTAGGAATCTCTGTATGAACACCATCGAGTTTCACACGGTAGCTTTATTTTGGTTCCTTTTTTATTGATTATCGCCTGTTCAAGATCTGGTTGTTTAAATTGTTTTAAAATTGTGGTGACTTTGTCATTCAGTTTAACGTCAAGCACATCTTTTGCTAACAAATTCCCATCAGTATGGCTATTACAAGTTGAGTGCCATACGACATGCTTCAAATTTTTTCCCATTTTCACCATATTGCTTGCATTGTCGGAAACGACGGCATAAACATCAACGTTGAAGTCGTTTTTAGCCAAATCTATAGCTTCGCAAACAATTTCAGCTAGCTTATCTCCCGATTCCGAAACTCCGTTGAGATTCCACGCACCAAGAAATATCTATAAAAAAAGAATGAATATATTACAATAAAAATGAAGAAGCTTTCGTATGCATAGATAACAACCTTGGTTTCTGAAGAACAATCATGAAGTATACAAACGACAGTCTTTGTATTTGATGATGAGTTCTTCCAGCCGTCTATTAACAGTACCGAGTCCTTTTTAGTTGATGCCAACGACTTTTGTTTACATTCATTATACACACAATCTAGCCACTTTGACGATAGCGATTTTCTGTTGGGAATTTGTGTAGCATATGACGGACGAATTGTTTTTATGAATTCCAAAAACAGTTTGGACTCCACAACGTTGAATGGTATGTTGCACCCGAAGAAAAATTTCGACAAAGCCTTACTCACTTCTGCTATTTCCGGTTCAGAAATCTTGTCAATAAAGCTGTCCAGTTTTATTGCCTTGTTTTCCTGTCGCGATCTTTTAAGCAACTTTGAATAACGATTTGGATGTTTTGGGGACGATTGTATGCCCGATGAAGTTGATGGTAAAGATGAGGTTGACGGAAGAGACCATGTTGAAGCAGACACTTCTTCTGATGAACCCAATTCCTTTGAAGTTGACGGTATAGAAGAGGAAGTTGAGGGCAGAGTCCAAGTGGAAACTGAAACTTCTCCAGATGCTTGAGTGTCTGCTGACTCTGAGACCATGCTGGCTTCAACTGAAAGAACTTCTTTTGTTGAATCGTTGACCAGGATAGATTGTGGAACTGTCGTGAATACGACTCCATCTTCATCACACAATTGGATCTAAACGCATACACATTTCACACTTTGACGTTCTCACAAGTATAAACAAAACATATGTGATGCATATTGTGGTTTTACTTACCGATTCATCTCCTTCAATTAAAATATAAGTTTCTTCATCATTGCGCTCGGATTTTATTAGAGGCATTTTACAAGTATTCCTGAAGATCACAATAGATGCATTCATTATTGACATATTATATTCCTTTTGTTAATAAAAAACCTACCTATGTGCTTTTAATCGTTGCAGAGCAGTGTTTTGCAATTTTTTTTTACAAATTTTGCACAAAACCACCAATCTTGAGATTTCAGGGCATCTTTTTGGTATAAATCCGAGATCCTCATACGAATTGGAAACTGGCCTTCCAGATTGACGGTTTGTTTTTGTTTTTGACTGCGACATTGTAACTTTATAACTTTTAAATCAAAACTTTTTAAACTTTTAAATCAGAACTTATAAAATGTGACTTTTTGCTTCGAATTTTATTTTGATGTGAAGATTTTTCTAGAGAAATGTCAAAAACATAGATTAATTACATTAGTTACATTAGTTACGTAACTAATTCAATTAGTTACATTAGTTACGTTAGTTACATTAGTTACGCGTAACTAATTAAAATTTGTAAAACTCGCGTAACTTACCAACACGGACTAGAATCCAGAAGAGTTGATACCCGTGAATTAATTGAAATACTAGTAACAGAATATTGTGTGTTATAGATATAAAAGTTATTTTTAATAAAGATTTTGTAATAAGGTTTGAAGACCTGTTCCTCTAAAGTTTGGTGTTTTCTTCAGGACGACTCTGGCGAGACCGGCAAGCATAACCTCGGATAGAAAGCAAAAAGCACATCCCAACAAAGCACTCACTTTTGAAATAAGTTTTCAATATTTCCCAACGTTGTTCAAGCGTAAAGCGACTCATTTCGTTCCGCAGAGGTGTGATACTGATTTTCTGTCAAGATTTCGGGCGGAAAAAAGCTGTCAGTGTCAAAATAACCTATAATTTAAAAAGAAACCACTAGATGGCTCACGCTATACATCAAAATCTAGATCGTTCTTCATCTGTCAAGCCATGAACTGGATGATGACTACGATGTCAATGGTTTACAAATTAAGTTATTTATTTACTTTGAAATTTCCATTACAGCATGGTAAAGATGTCAATCAGCTTATAAATCTCCGACAGAGGAAGTCATATAAAAGAAATATCAAAATTTATTTCAGTGTGAACATCGTCTTAAGCAGAAAAAAGACATCAAGAGCCTGCTTACACGATTCCTTTTTTCATTTGTTTCGTGTTTTTGATATTTTTGGTGTGTGGTTAAAAAGTGTAGCGGAATGAGTGTACGTTTCTACACCCCTCACCCAAACTGTCAAAAAGACGAAAGACAAAACGAACGATAAAAAGAATCATGTAGCCTGACCAGGGGATGGACCAAGTGCTTTCTTTAACGTCAAGTCAGCATGCTTCTTGAATTTCAGTTTGTAAGGAAAGTCTTTTCCCAAGAACTTTGTTGAAGATTTGACTTTTACTTTAGTGTTGTATGGAAACTAAAGTATGATCGCATTACAGCTTGTTGTTAACGCTCGTCTTCGAATGTCTCTGATTACTGATGTTCGGAAGCAGATGAGTTCTGTCTTTTCGCTGTTTATCGCTGTATTCCTTTAGGTTTTTAGCGTAGTCTTGCTTTCTCCTGGCAGCAATATCTGGTGAAAAAGCGGTGGCGTATGTGATTGAGTCGTTTTGCATAAGGCTTCGTCCTTGTACCTGGAATATTGCCGTGTTTGTCAGCAGTATAAATGTTGGACAGTAGCGGTCTAAATTATGATCCTTGAGGGACTCCAGCGTTGATTCTCTTGGTTTAAGTGTTTTCCTACCTATACATTAAAATAGACTATGGCATAGGAAATTTTTTTGATTATTCTTATCAAGTGATTAGGAAGTCCAAGTTCCAACATTTTGAATAAAAGTCTTTTTATCCAAACGCTGTCGAAAGCTTTTTCGATGTCCAGGAAGCACGTAACCTTTTTTTTTGGGTCCAAGTATAGCATCTGAAGTCCCAGCAGTGGATGTAGGGTAGTGTGTTTAGGTCAAAAGTCGTACTGCGTTGTGTTGAGTTTCTTAAATATGTTATTAACGACTCCAGTATCTGCTCCTTCATATATCAGAGCAGCAAAATCGGCCGAAATCCTTCCACATTTGCGCGGTTGCTCTTCTTCGGGATGGTGACAACGGTATTAATGTAACGGTATTAATTGAACTGCATAAAAACTACAAAAAATAACCTCACAACCCAAATAATAAAAAACGCTTATGCTACCCTTAATCCAGGAATTTACTAAACCATTAAATAAGAGTTAAGTGCCGTCTTACTCGTATACCTTAAAAAACTAAATGTTCGCGGAATAGTAGAGTGACATTAATAAAAAAATTAGTTAAACCTTCGAGGCATTATTATATTTCTTTTCGAAAATAATTTGGAAACAAGTTTGATAATTCTATTTGTCACTTCTTGGCAAATTACCTTCTTCGAAAATTTAGATTTCTTAATGTAAATTTGCACATAGCCCAGATAAGACCGCCATTAAACAGTCCTTATTCATTTGGGTGTTTACTTTCAATAAAACCAGGATAGGTTTATTATTTTTATTTACATACTGATTCAACAAATATATTTCAAACATTATGCTCAGTTAATCCAAAGATAATTGACATAAATTGGTAGATGAATTTCGATCTAAATCATGATTTGAATTGAGCATTGAAATTAAAACCTTGTTCTAGAATTTTAATCGAGTTTCACCCTGAAACTTGGATGATTTCGTTTTGAAAAACCCAAAATCAATAATCAAATCTTCGAACCGTTTTTCAAGCAACCAATACTTTTCCCTAAGAAAGTCTATGAGGACATAGATTCTGTCTGCTGAACTATCAGAATTCGATTAGGCAGTTAGAGGGCTTGAAGTGTTTTATTTGCTTTTAATTAAAACCTAATTGTGACATGTGAACGCTCCTTATATTTGAGAACCATAATCACAGAAAAGCAGAATAATGTTATTATTACTTTCTCTTATTGCAAATGCAAATTTGATTATTGAGTAACTTTTTCTGTTGCCAGAAGAAGTAACTTGTTTCCAAGAGAATTGATGAATTCATATTTGATGAAATAATAATGACACTGAAGAGTCAACAGATTGTGTTTTTTTTTTTTACTTTTCAGAGAATGAAACTTTCTTTTACGTTCATACTTTGTTTGAATAAAAATTTGCATTTAATTTATTAGCAACAAAAACTTGACAGTTAATTGTGTACCTAAGAATAATAATACTACTTTCTACCCGTAAGCAAGCAATTACTTTTGAAGAAGAGGTTCATTCATTTATTTTGTATTATTGTTTGACATAGCTTTGACGAACAGATTTATAGAGTGCACTTGGAGATATAATATTCTTTCATTTGAACACAACAAAAGTTTGTGACTGGAACTGCTTATACGGATCCCTTGCATAGAAGGAAGTTGTAAATAAAAAATGAAAATGAGCTCTTAATCCTTTGCCAACAAAAAGGGAATTATATGGAACAATGAACATGTTTTGATGATAACATCGTTAAGAAACTTTGAAATAAGTAGATTTTATAAATGAGTAATACATACTCGTATGCAAGATTTGATTGTTAAGACCTAAAGCGAGGATTTTCTAAATGAAGACTTTTTTCACAGGCTCTTATAAAACGGGGAGTTAACATAAAAAATCGTCTGAGAGAAGTACTGCTATGAGGAAACATTAAGCGAACTCCATATATACAAGGTGGCGCAAAATTAATTATCCAATCTTGTTATTGAATTACGTGGAAAAGATGATATCCGTCAAGTGGCTGCCGCCAGTGTTGATACACATTTGTGTCCATTTTATCGCATTTTCCATGACTTTACTCAAGATTTCCGATTAGAACTGTTCATATTCCTGTAGAATATTCTCCTTAAGGGCTGCGATTGTCTGAGACTTGTTGGCATAAGCCCGCGACTTCAAGTAAGCCCAAATAAAGAAGTCTGGAACGGTTAAATCGGGCGATCTTGCTGGCCATGTCAAATCGCCAAAATGGGAGACTACGCGACCAGAAAACGTTTCCTTTATAATATGCATTGTGGCTCGTGCTGTGTGTGCGGTTGCACCGTCTTGTTGATTGAACCCACATGTTCACCAAGCCCCGCTCATCCAATTCCGGCAGTAAACAATATGTAGCATTCGCCAATAAAAGTGACCGTTTTGCCGATGGCGTCCTCAATAAAATACGGTTCAATCACTCCTCCCGTGTGAACGCCCGTGCCATTGTGGCTTTGAGTGGATGTTATAGCTCTACGTGCATATCACTCGGATATTTAGATATGATATCATCGCTTAAATGGAAATGCGCCTAGAGGATAATGATGATTTTCGAAACAAGATTGTCATCTTCGTTCTTGAGATTGAGAATGGCTTGATAGTATTTCACACGTGACGGACGGTCAGCAGGCATTAACTGATGCACTGGTTGCACTTTGTACGGGAACAGACTTACACTTTCACTTAAATTCGCTATAGGGTCCGTCTGATGATGAGGCATCGGCAGCCATAGCTGGGCACCGTTAATCAAACAGTTAACTTCGTTAATCGTTAATCCGCTACTCAAAAAGTTAGCTTCGTTAAACGTTAAAGCGTTAAATTTCGGAAGAATTAACGCAAGTTAACGTTAATCGTTAATCCGTTAACATGTGATAAAAATTGCTAGGCGATCAACGCACAAATTTCGAATTCAATGCATTCAACTCCAATGTACGGTGTCTTCAATTCTGTTCAAACAACGGGTTGGATCTACTCGTAGTTGTTGGCCGTTGCTCAACGAATTGCGCAACCAGTGTACGGGTAGTGTACGAGCTCGTGTTGCTCCTTGAAAATGTTCGATCAACACGTTGAGCAACATTTTCAAGATAATGTGTTGCACATTATTTCTTGACGTAATGTAGTAGTAGTAGTAGTTTATTTTGGTTTTTCGTCATGGAAGGTGATAAAAAAGCAGAGTGGACCACGGAATTGATTTTGCAAATGATTTCGGCAATTGAGGAAAAGCCCAATATATGGGACATTAAGAGCCCCTCTTATAAAAATCGAGATGCCAGGGAATTGGCTTGGTCTCAAATTTCCTCGAAAATGCAATTGCCTAAACTTTGAATTCGAATTCACAGGCGCGGTGGGATCAATCGATTTTAATTTCTCATATATTTCATTGAAAAAACAATTTTCTTCGCGACTCAAAAAAAAAAACATCTACCCAGAATCGTCTTGGCTGTTTTTTCTTCCTTTGTCGTTCATTTTCTAATATTATTAATGCGGCAGCCACTTTTTTCTTAGAGGAAATCATACTCATACGGAACAAATTTAAAAATATTTTACAGCGAAGGCGTGCGTCGACAATAAATGTATGTACCGAACTGAAGTCAAAATTATTTCAGGTTTGACGTTTGAGTTTTTTGTTTATCGTGGTGCGTTCAACGCGTTCCCCAACGAGTGATCCTTGGTTAAGTGTACGAAGGTATCAACTCGTTCATCAACTGGTTGAGCAAAAATATCGAAAACGCAGTTGATCAACTCGAAAAAAAAATTTTCTGTCAAAATGGAACAAGTTTATCAACTAGTGTACGAGGTTATTCAACATTTGAGTAAGTTGGTCAACTAGGTGTACGGAGCTATTCAACACTGGAATAAGTTTTAAGAGTTATTCAACTAGGTGTGCGGGGTTAATCAACATATGGGAAAGTTTTTAATTATGTGTACGGGGTTCCAAACGCATTTTGTTCAACTTTAGTTGCTCAACGTGAATTACGTAAGTTGCTGCACTAGTGTAAGAGATTGTAAATTCGTTTATTCAACGAAAAGTTGAATAAAAAGTTGAACTTATCGCGCACATAGTGGACGACCGGCATAATGAAATGATCAAACGAAACGAATCTATTCGCAGTTTTCTCACTCGCACGCGCCGTCAAAATATAATACGTACCTAGCTGTTTTTGTTTCACCCGCGGCACGCCCCGCACGGCACTTGTCTCATACTTGTCTGAACCTATTTTTTACGCCACGCTTTAAATAGTAGGCATTGGATTAACGATTAACGGACTTAACGTAGATTAACGGATTTAACGTGTCCGTTAACATTTTTAAAAGTTAACTTAAAAGTTAATCAGTTAATCAAAATGTTAACTTCGTTAATTAACGATTAACGGATTAACGAGTTAATGCCCAGCTATGTCGGCAGCCACATACGAGACATTTTCGGCCGAACGATAAGCCTGGTGGCGGCCACGCCTGGTCTCCTGTGATTTCAGTCTGTTCGAATCAAATAGGAAATCGACGTCGAAATTCACGCTGCGCTAAGCTACCGACCGACCGATTATTGGCAAAAAAAAAGCGACACAAACACAATATTATTCCACTCTCTTTCGGAGTTGGCGCTCCATATTGCTTGTCTTGTATGCTTGTCTGTTTTTATACTGCAGCTGTCTTAGTTCGTAAATGTCAATTATGATTGACGTACGACGCCATTTGCGTGTACTAGTAAAGAAAAAGTTAAACAAATCAAAATCAAAAAAAAAATCTTAAAGATGATCGTTTGCAAACGGAGAATTCCAGTGAGAGAGTCTCTCTTAACGCGGCGCCCTGCTTCCCTTTCTCCTTCATTTCTTTATCTCTATCTGCGACTCCTCTTATTGTTCCCAATTTGCCAAGTGTAGAGTCAACTTTATAAATATCCGTGCAGGTGGGAGTGTATGGATGACTACTGACGTGGCAAATCCGGTTAGTCTCTTCGGAGCAAATCGTTTTTGGTGCTAATGTGCGAGTCCAATGCGCTCCTGGAGTGCGTGGAAGAACACTGACGTGGCAAATCCGGTTGGAGCTCAACATAATCGTTGATAGCGCTGATGTGTAATTCCATGTGCTCTGGGAATGTATGTAGACATTGCTGATGTGGTTGTCCGGTAAGTCTCTACGGAGCAATATCACTGACACGGTAGCAGTGAAGGATGGCTGCTGATGCGATTCTGCTGCACTCTGGGTTTCTATCGACCTCCTCGTGGTGCCTGTGGATAGGTTACATTAGTAACTAAACCAACTAGATAGGAATGGGATTGTCTTACCCAGTTTGCCGAAAAAGGTGAATAAAGACTAGGAGCGTCTTTCCTAGCTTGCCGTAAGGTGAGCAAAAACTAGGAGTGTCTTTTCTAGTTTGCCATAAGGTAAATAAAAGATAGGAGTGTCTTTCCTTGTTTTCGGTAAGGTAAACTAAAGACTAGGAGCATCTTTCCTAGATCGTCGCAAGGCGAATGAAGATAGGAAGCATACTAAGTTGTTGGTTACTACTTCGGCTAACTTCTTGGTGTGTGTATCCTAAGGGTTGACAGGCCCAGAGTTTTGCAGGAACTCATCTGTAAGTGATCTCGGTTGCGAAGCTCAACCGGAAGCTATATTCTGGTACCACGGGAGAAAGTGTCCATAGAAGATTGAGGGCTGATGCATCATTGGACACTTGGCTCGTGCATACCACTCTCCTCAAACTATCTTTACAATAGTGAGGTTGAAGGCTGTTGCGCTTGCTTGGCCCATGTCTACCCCTCTTTCTTCAGACTATCTATGAGGTAGGCCTCTTTGTGGGAGTATCGTGGTGGTTCCGAATGCGGAGACATATGGTTTTCAGGATTCTTTTCTTGAATTCAAGAGGTGTTAGATAGACCTCGCCTCCTAAGCAAGCGGTGTGCATATGCTGTAACATATCACAATTTGCGACCGAGATAACTTGCTATGTCGGGGTTAATGGTCATGACCCAATCTGACTCCGATGGAGGTAGGCCTCCCGTGGGATTGACATAGAAATCAGCCAATTGAATCTGTCCTCCTACTTTGATTTCAGTTGTAAATGGTCCGAGCAGTGGCAACTCATGTCCCAGTTTCCTTTCGTTGATTAATGGCTGTAACTCCTTTCGATTTCAAGCTCTCCCAAATCGCTTGACTCAACAAATTATACCTTGAACCTGAGTCAATAATTGCACTTACTTTGACTCCGCCAATTTCATATGAGATTACACTTCCATCATCTGCTGTGGTGACGTTGAAAATATACTCTTCGTCGACAACATGTTTGACTGTATTCTCTATTTTTCCAGTATCGTTTCGCTGTTCGGGTTTTTCTTGCCAAATTGTTCTACTGAATCGTTCTTCTGATCATCTTGACGAAAACGCTTGGTTGCTCTGCCCTTCTTGGCAAAATAGTCTCGCGCACCACACTTATTGGCACAAGATTAACCTTTCGCTGGGCATTTAGAATCACTTGCAAAATGACCAATGTATCTACACCGGTTGCATTCGACCTGTTTACCATCGCAAGGCCGATTTCTCTTTCCGAATGGTTTTGCCTGAATTCGATTCACTTCTACCAGTTGGTTTGGTGTGTAGATTCACCGGAGAACGATTTATCCTGTTCATTGACCGTTTCGGATATCTTGGCGGTTCGCAAAATTTCACTTAGGCTAGCATCTCCTAGTTTTAAGAGCTCACGACGTAATGAAGTTGATATGCAGTTTTGGATAATCTGGTCTTTAATGTTTTCTTCAAATGTGTTGAAATGAGGCAATAGGTGAGGAATCAGGAACGGGGCTCTGAAAGGAAGCTATAGGAAGTGGTACCATTGAACTTAAGGGAAGTAAAAGATGTGCTATTAGAAGGACGACACACAAATCATCTAATATAAATGATAGGTACGTAGGCGAAAAAGGAAGCTGGTGAGGTAAATTTGGAGGGGAGTGCTCAGTGATATGACAGTAGGGATATGGTAGGTACCGCGCTCAGGAAAGGTAATAGGGAAAGTAAGGAAGATTTCGAATGTCCGATGCAAGAGCTGAGGCATGCTCGCGAGGCTCGAGTTAGTTCGCCGGAAATGGGGGGGCGGTCTTGATCTCGCTATCGGACCTCACCTCTTTAAAAAAAAACATAAATCATGCCTAAACTGAAACAATAATTAACAACACCACCACAACTTGATTTTTCATACCTCCGGTACTGCTGATTATGGAGCAGTATGGCCTAACCCACTCCCAACCTGGAATTCGTTTGGCATTAGTGTCGAATTCCCCTTGCCTGAAAATTTGTCGTATTACCGTTGAGTCATAGCTTACCGAAGAGCTCTAGCCAGCGCTTCCACACCCCCTGAACATTAAATAATTCCGCCATCAAGCTTCTTCGAAGCTCAAAAAAAGACCATTTTTTGACGTGATATATACAAGGTGATTTATTTAATGATGTAAAGCATGATAATGAAAACAAAAATATAACGAAATCTAAACTAATTGTTTAATTAAACAAAAATTCATTGAAAATTGATTTCACATTTGATGAATCAAAAACACAGAGATATACTTCTTCTTCTTCCTTTTCTTCGTCGCTGTTATGATCTCGATGTCGAGGGGATCATAACTCTCCCACGTATCTGCTTCACACTAGTGATCCGCCTGTGGGGTTCGCCGGGTTGACCTCAGAAATCGGCGGCAAGCCTCCCGGTTTTGTATTGTTCCATTTCTGAGGCCAACTGAATGCTGGTGTTTTTGCATTTGTTTGTACCAGGAGTGTTTAGGCCTACCTTTCTTTTTATTCCGAATTGGAACGTTGTATGATATTGCCTTTTTGACGGGGTTCTCAGGATCTCTCCTTTGAATATGGCAATACCAACTGAGTCGGTCGTGTTCAATTTTTTGGGAAATGGTATTCTTAACATGAAGGCTTCCTCGGATCTTCGTACTTCTAATTCGATCAAGCTTTGTAACTCCTGCTGTCATACGAAGCATCTTCATCTCAGCTGCCGTAAGCTTACTCTCATACTTTTTGTACATTGTCCAACATTGTGAACCGTATGTGAGTGCTGGACGCACAACTGAAGTGTAGAGCTTTCCTTTCAGCTTAGGGGGCATTTTTCGGTCACAGAAGATAGCAGAATTTTCCCGCCACTTCATCCACCCTACGCTTACGCGATGATTGATATCGTCATCACAAGTAGCTTCGTTATTTATCATAGACCCCAGATATTTAAACTTTTCACACTTGGGAAGCACTACTCCATTCAAATAAATGTCTGGAATAGGCCTGTGTGGATCAGAAAATGGGCAGCATAGGTATTCTGTCTTTTTCGCGCTTATGCGGTACCCACTTCCTTCTAGAACATCCACCCATACGTCAAGTGCTCGTTGTAGGGATATCGGGTCTTCACTTATGATGGCTCCATCGTCAGCAAAGAATAACTGATGTACTTTTGGATCCGTCACTTTGCCTTCAAGCAGGTAATCAAGAACTGTAATAAAGAGCAGGGGACTCAAGACACTTCCCTGGTGTACACCTACTGTGATTTCGAATTCTTCGGTGACTCCAGCTGCGCATCTTACTTTAGTAACTGCTCCATCATACATGTCCATAATTATCCGCACATAGGTTTCTGGAACTCCTCGTTGCCTGAGGGCCACCCATATTAGATCTCGTGGTTGCCGATCGAATGCTTTTTCAAAATCAACCAATACGACATGCAAATCCTCCAAAGAATCCCGATGTTTTTCCATAATTATTCTTATACTCTGGATTGCATCCGTGGTTGACTTACCCCCGACAAACCCGCACTGGTCATCAGATAGCCTAATTATTTTTCGCAGTCGGCTACCCAAGACTCGCTCAACGATCTTCATGGTGTGTGACATCAGCTTAATCGAACGGTAATTATCACAGCTTCGAGTATCACCCTTTCCTTTATAAATTGGAAGAAGGTAACTTTCCCTCCATTGATTAGGCATGCGATCACCTCGTATAAGTTTGGAGACAAGAATCATGAGCCATCTAAACCCGATGTCTCCCATCTTTTTCCAAAACTCTGAGGGTATTTCGTCTGGGCCAACAGCTTTTCCCTTTTTGGAGTATTTTACCGCCTCACTAACTTCTTCGACTGTGACGTCGGATACTTCGCTTAAGTTAGGTGAAGCTATTGGAAAGTATAGCCTTGGAAATTGTTCGTTTAGAAGTCCGTCACAATACTGTCACCACCTGTGAAGAATTTCGTTGTCTTCCACAAGTAGTTGGCCTTGAGCATTAAGTTAATGAACTTTGGCGAACAAATCTCCTGGGCATTTCTTCTTCTTTGAGCGGCTATTTTAAAGATAGTTGCGCCCTTATTCGTGTTTTGCCGTAGCTCTTGAATAGCACCAGCTGTCAGGGTAGAAATTTCATCCAGCTCCCGATACAGGTTTTCCGTATTCTTTGCTTGAATTTGGGCGCACTTCTTCTTCGCTTCTTTCTTGCAGTTTCTATATTCCACTTCGAGGCGTGACTTTTGCTCTGTATTATTAGAGGGGCACTTCGACCAAGCCTTGAAAGCCATTTTCTTTTTACTTATAACTGATTTAGCTTCATCATTCCACCACCATGTTTCTTTGCCTTGTTGGTTGTGTCCTTTTGAAACCCCTAACAGTCTTTTGGCTTTTTCTTTGCAAGTTCTCTGTAGGAGATCCCATATACTTTGTGCTGTACTCTCTTCATTTCGAACTATATCGGTGTTGTTATACAGAAAGTTTTGCATATTCGAAATAAAAGCTTCGCCTTTTTCCTTATCCAGATTATACCATTTGGACTTCCCAAAAGTTTTTGTATGTTAGTTGTCGTTCACTGTCTCCATAAAAAATTCTGTCAGTAGGAGACGGTGTTGGTGGGTGATCGCTTCTCCTAGTATCACTTTGCAATCTTTTACCCGGGGTTTCATGAAACCAAATGGTAATCAATCTGGGTTTCATTTCCACCACTGCTGTAAGTGACCAGGTGTCGGCTTTGTTTGACGAACATGGTATTTAGCACGGTAAGACCGTATGTTTTGCACATGCTCAGGATGTCTTCACCAGGAGGGTTCCTGGTGCCGTATCCGAGGCCTCCATGGCAATCTTCATAGTCTTCGTTTGTCTTCCCGACATGTCCGTTCAAATCTCCGCCCACGAACAAAAACTCTTCCTTTGGGATGTCCTTAAGTAGATTGTGAAAGTCTAGCCAAAATGCATCTTTTTGCACCTGCTCACATCCAATTTGGGGAGCATATGCAGTGACAATATTCCACAACTTTCCTTTAATCACCAATTTAAGGGACATCAAACGGTCGCTGGATTTCGAAATGGTCAATACGCTGCCTAATAGATGTTTTGCAAGGATGATTCCGATTCCGTTTTTACCCTTTTCCGTTCCATAGTAGAACATCTTATAGTTTTTTGTCCTCGTATCCAAGAAACGGGCCCTGTTTCCCGTGTTTCGCCATTTTGTTTCTTGAACACATAAGATGTCCACTCGCCTTCTTTTCATCATCTCTTCCAACTCGAAGCTTCGACCTGTCATACTGCCAACGTTCCAACTCGCAACTCTCAGATTTTGTATAATCTGCGGCATTACTTTGCTAGCCCCCGGAATCCGTCTAGCTCTGACCCGAGCATTGCTGCTCGGTCCAGGATCAGTACCATGTGTAACAATGGTAGTGCCTGGCGGGGTAGTGTCATTTTGGACGAGTACTTCCATAATGCTTGAATTCACAAAATCCGTTGTAAGTATCGACGTGTGCATGTTCCAGTTTTGTATTTGATCTCTCTTTTACGGCACCGGTGATCTCCAGTCGTGCCAACCCAGGGACTGGCATGCACACTTTTGGGAAAGTTTATAGGTGTTACGTGTCGCTAGGTTCACCTTGCTGTTTGTGGCCTAGATGTATTTACTCCTTTAGTCGCCTTTTACGACAAGCGGGGAGGCGCTGCAGGAATATTCTAACCCGTCCCTGCACAGGGTAAAAACACAGAGATATACAATATACATATATGCATGTACTCGTACCTTCGAAACAAGTTAAGTCAAGCTTGATGAAAGCCGGTGAACACAATATTTGAGTACACAAAAATGCTACATATTCTCTAATAAGAACGATACCTGCGGATAGAGAAGACCTATTTTAATATCTTTTATTTAATTGAAAAATTATCTAACAAGTCCAACAGAGTGAAACAAAGTAGAAATCCAAAATAATTAAAAATGTATCCCTTATCCCTTGGTTAACCGGAAATATATTTATTTAAAAACCAAGGGATAAGATTTTTGAATTTAAACTTTTCCATTCAATTATTATCATTTAAAAACAGAACCAGTACAATTTTCAGATTTAAGATTTCAAATTATCTTGTGTTTTGTCAATAAATAATCCTTTTCCAAGACCTTAAAACAAATTGAAAACAAAATCAAAGGGTTTTGTAAATTGCCACTCTAATTAATTTTCTATTAAACTCGCTAATTGCTTAGGTATCATTATTTTGTCATATCTTTGTATCAATTGATGGTAATTAATGCAAATAGCTTTCAAAGTTAATTTTCAGGGTTTTGTTAATCAAATAAGAATTTAACCTTCACCTTAAACTTATTAAATCCTTTTAAGTTTCATAATCATCAAATTTGAATTAATTTTCCATTAACTCGTAGAAGATAATTCTTCATTTCGTTGTTCTTAAATGATATGTATCATTCTGTAATTTATATTAATTAAATTGAAATCTAATTATTGATGCGATGCAACTACTACTTGTTGTATCTGAGTTGTAGGCTGTAAGAAAATTCAAAAAAACATTTATAGTCAAGATTAATTAAGTTTTGACGCAGACGAACTTAAATGATGGCTGAAATGTAAAACACGTTTAGGTTAGATTAGGTTGGAGTGGCTGTCTAGTTGTTGTTGACTCACTTAGACCTCAACGATCCGTTGTGATACCACTAAAGAAGTTACTCATGGGAGAGTAATGAATTTAAACAAACCATTTCGTGCTTTTAATAAAGTTAGAGAGACATTTTGTGTCGATCGTTGCCAGTTCACTGGTATTATCGAAGAAGGGATTACCGAGATAATTATTCCTTCTATTGGAGAGTGCTGGACATGTACATAGAAGGTGTTAGACTGTTTTCTCTTCCTCCTCGTCCATGCAGCTTCTACAGAAGTCATTTGTGTAGACTCCTAGCCTCAAAGCATGTCTACCTATGAGGCAGTGTCCTGTTATAACTCCGATTGTAGAGCTTATATTTTGTCTGCTCAGGGAGATCAAGCCTTTTGACCGTTTTAGGTCTATGCTTGGCCATATTTGTTTAGTTGCCAGGCAGGTGGTACCCTGTGACCATCTAGCATTTGTTGATTCTAGAGCATATTGTTTGAGAAGATGTTTGCATGTAGCAAGTGGTGTTCCTATGTTATGTTTTTGTCTAACAGTAGGCAGAAGTGTTCCGTTTTTGGCGAGCTCATCGGCCTTGCAATTTCCCGGAATGTCTCTGTGGCCCGGCACCCAAATAAGGTGAATATTAAACTGTTCTGTCATTTCATTCAGAGATGATCGACAGTCGTGGACTAATTGAGAGTTAGTGGAGACAGACGCGAGAGATTTGAGGGCGGCTTGGCTGTCCGAGAAGATTCGTATATACTTGCAAGATATAACGTTTTCTTTGAGCCAGGATAGTGCCTCTTTAATCGCCATTACTTCTGCCTGGAATACACTACATTGATTGGGAAGTCTATATGAAAGACTGAGATTCAGTTGTTTCGAATAGATGCCACTTCGAACGCCGTAATCGGTCTTTGAACCGTCTGTATAGAAGTGTACCGCATTGTCTTCCAGGGGTCTCTCTTCTTCCCAAGACGATCTTGAAGGGATGGAAACAAGGGAGCTGTTATCGAATACCATTTTTGGGGTGGTATAGTCTAAGCGATCTGGGATAGATCTGAAGTTGTCTAAGATGGTTGTATGACCAGTATTGTTACTGATCCATTGAGAGGTGGCTCTAAGTCTCACGCATGAGTTGGCTGCCACCATTTTGGAGAAGATGTCAAGAGGTGTTAGGTTTAAAAGCACTTCCAGGGCTGCGGTTGGTGTTAGCGAAGTGCTCTTGTGATGCACATACCTGCTGACCGCTGGACTGTCAACGGCCTTGGCTCTGATGAAAGCATCGCTTCCCATCGATCAGCGAAATCAAGCGTCGTTGCGCGCGGTTAGTACTTGGATGGGGGACCGTTCAAATACCAACCGTGAGCTGTTGACATGTGTTTTTCTGTTGTTCTTTCTTTCTGTCTGTCTCTCTCTGTTGTATTGTATAAGCCGATGGTCTGAGTTACCAGTGCTTTCAGTGTCTCTACTTCGTAGATTTATCTACGGAGTAGTGGAATATGTAATGTAATGTAATGACCGCTGGACTTTGATGAGTTTATTTAGATTTACCATCTTGTCCAGTGCGGTCCACCATACGACAACTCCATAAATGAGTATCGGTCTGATTACCGAGGTGTATAGCCAGTGGGTTATTTTTGGGGAGAAGCCCCATTTCGATCCTATTGCCTTTTAACAAGTGAAAAGCGCTACGGTAGCCTTTTTTACTCTTTCATCAATATTTGCCTTCCAATTTAATTTTTTGTCTAAAATGAAGCCTAAATATTTGGCTTGGTCGGAAAAGCTTAATGGTATTCCTTTAATCTTGAGTGGGTTAATCTGAGGAATTTTGTACCTTCTCGTAAAGAGTACTAATTCTGTTTTATGTGGATTGACGTCCAAGCCACACTGCTTAGCCCACTTTGTTAGCCTATTTAAGGCATTTTGTAGGAGTTCTGAGAGAACTTGGGGATGTTTCCCAGATACAGATATTGCAACATCGTCAGCATAGGCAATCACCTTGAAACCCTCTGCTTCCATTGATGTTAGCAGTTCGTTTACTACCATGTTCCATAAGAGAGGCGAAAGGACCCCACCTTGGGGGGTACCTCGATTCACCGATCTGGTGGTAGTAAAACTTCTCATGCTGGAAGTTATTGTCCTGCTTTTGAGCATGAGACTTATAAGGTCAATGAGTGGTTTCTCTTTCAGCTTGTTCATTGCTGTTGTGATCGCCTGGTAGCTGACGTTGTTGAAAGCTCCTTCGATATCTAGGAAAGCTACTAGATTGTATTCTTTGTATTTGAGGGAATATTCAATACCACGTACCAGCGAATGAAGTGCTGTTTCTACTGATTTTCCCTTAGAGTACGCATGTTGAGCTGTGGAAATGAGACATGGTTTTAAGCTATGTCTGATGTGAATTTCAATCAATCTTTCCAAGGTTTTAAGAAGGAAGGATGATAGGCTGATTGGTCGTAGATCTTTAGGGCTAACGTGAGAGGGTTTCCCTGCTTTAGGAATGAAGACTACTTTTGCCATTCTCCAGGCTTTAGAAAACACGTTTAGAACAGTGTAAGTTTTCGCTGGGACGAAACGATAACATTTGTGGACTAAAGGCAAAAAAAGCTATTTTGAATCTATAAAACCTATATCCACCCAAAATTGGAACATAACACTCAAATCTGTGCTGGTGCTCCTTGGGCTTACTTGAGTCTTTCGGATAGTATTTAAGAGTCGTCAAAACAAGTAGAGATATCAACAGCATTGAAAAATGTCCGTTTCTTTAGCACCCGTTGTATTAGCTAGATGCTAGAAAATTAATTTACCCAATTAAAATCCAATTTCGGACGTTCTGCAACGATAAGAAATTCTTTTTTTAGCCTCACTACACGAATGTGGAATTCTCTACCAAGCTTTGTTTTGCATCTCATTGTTATATAAATGGGCATCGTTTCCTTCATTTAAATCCAATCCACTTTGCCTTATCCGCGCACTCTGTTGTCTAACATATGAAGAGTATTGATATTCCCTTGAGTGCCTATTAATTATACAAGAAATATATATACGTTTTTAAAAACAAAAAGAAGTTCATTTACTTTAGTATTTTTGTTAAAGATTCATTTAAATCATTAGAGTGCCTTACCAATTTTATTTCAGAAACTGTGTAAAACTTTTAACTTAAGGAAAAAGTTAACCAATATTTTCAGTCAAGCAGAAATTTAAGTTTCATGTTTCATTTCTAATCATGCACAATGCACATTTCAATTGTAGAAAATCCGAATGAAATGGTTTCCACACCTAACACAGTAATTGAACGTTAGAAAATAACCTTTGGAGTTGTTTTAAACTTTTCATACACAAAATACCTTTGTTACCAGACTGAAAGTCTAATTCCCTTACCCATACAACGCACATTAAATAATTTGAGTTCAGAATGGTTTCTGTTTTCATGATGTTTTTGAACTTTAAGGGTTGGATAATAATATGAGACTCATTAAATTTAACATTCACGTGTAGATTCTAATTAGGTATTGCTCTTTGAAAAGTTTTACGAATTCAAGCATTTTAATGGGAAATGTTTTTGGCTTAATATTTTATTATATTTTTAGTATTTTAAACCAAAGTCACGACTGTGTAGCATTAGCTTTTTTGAAGGATTTAACTTGGTATTAAGTTGGTAGTTACGTGTTTTATTTCATTTTTATTAAGTGTTGCAATACTGCACTGGTTGAGTTTGTTAGAAGCATGGCATCAAAAATAAAAGCTTAAAATATCTTATACATACTAAGTTTAATCTAAATGTTAAGAGTTATTTTCACGGAAATTCATTTAAAACATGAACATCGTTCTATTGTAAGGATTACCCTTTTCATCCGCAATTTGTCAGCTCTACAGGAAGTTTTTAAGCAGGGATGTAACATATGTAAGAGAATGCAATGGTTTCTGAACGCAAGCCTTAAAAATCATTGATTGAATTCGATTGGAAGATGTCAGTAAATGAAATCACTTCTAGACTTCAACTTCAAATTGTGGAATCACTCACTATTCATTTGACAATAAAAGCACAAATAATCATATATATATATATGATTATTTGTGATAAAAGTTTACAAGTAGAAACATTCATATTTTTGTAATTAACCAACTGTTTAGTTGCTAAAATGAAACATATGGGCTTATATGGGACACCGCGCACTTAGAGCAACTCGATTCAAGCAACTAAAAAGTTTGTGTTTTGACATACAGAAAGACAGACGGAATTGCGGGACCCAGTTTTTCGTGTTCGCTTTTATCGTAATGTCAAGTTTGATCAAAATCTTGAGTTCGCACGAATTTGCTCTTATGTAAAAGACTAAGAATTTCACAAATGAATGTTATTGTTCATAATCATAAAATCAATTTTTGAAATTCCTAAAACAACTCATTTAGTAGTTGGAGCTAAAAACAGGATATCATGTGATTCAAGCAAATATTAGTTTATGCAAGAACAAAATTACATGTTTTTGTAGTTGTAGAACAAAATTACATGTTGTTTTAGTGGTTTCTCACGAAAATCACCTTTTCTTTGTATACAAAATTCTTAAAACATTTTTAAGCAAAAATTTTGTTACGCTAATTTAAAGTTTTTTTTTATTGTACGAATAATAAATAAATTTACTTAAAAAATTATTGAGCCGTTTTTGAGACATCGAATTTTTCAGAAAAAAATTGATGTTTTATTTCAAAACATTCAAACAATATTTTTTTTTTAAGTTTTGAAATGGAATGTTTTTAAACTTTTTAGAAGCTTCTCTATAAAATATTTCATTAAAATTTTTTATGCCGATAGTGAGAAATTCATAATTTGAAAAAATGGTTCTATGGTAGGTATACAGTCAGTAATATCTTAAATTCTATTTTTTTTATTGAATTATAAATCTTAAAAGTAATCGAAAGAAAAAAAAAATCAAAATTATAGGCGCCGTTTTCGAGCAAAATATGATTTTCGAAAACCAATTTTAAAATCTTGTAGATTATATTAAGAAACAAATCGAGCATTGGGTTTTCGAAATATTGATTTAAAAAAAAAATTGAATTTTTTTTTAATCAAAAACAAAAACACAATAATACTCAAACTTTCGGGGAGCTTTGGCATACACAAAATTATTAAGATCGGTTGAACTACTTTTGAGAAAATCAAAAACAAAATAAACGTTTCTAGGTACCATTTATAACTATTTTTCGAAAAAAAAAAAAATGTAAAACCATCTCTAAGCTTTAACCAGATGAAATTTGTAGAATTTTTTTTTAAATCTGTCGAACGGTTTTGAGAAAAAAAATCGTATGGCAGGAACCGTTATTTTTGGTCTTAAAAAATTGAAAAAAAAACTTGTGGGGGAACAATTTAATAACGATATCTTCCTGGCTGTAGTCGCACAGACAGACAGAATTTCGAGACCCATTTTTTTCGTCTTCGCTATCATCGTAATGTCAACTTTGATCAAAATCTCGAGTTTGATTTTTTTTACGAATACATAACTTGCCTTATAGTACCTAAAAAACTTTATTTTAAAAATGAGTGTTTATGAACTTGTAGAAAAGTTGATTCTATTCAAATAAATAAAATAATTTAAATGAAATAAATCCCAGAGCGGAACCGTCTTTATTGAGCTATTACTTATAAAGCAAGTGAAGAAAATATTATAAATATTTTGATACATAAAATTAATTGATTACTAAGTTCACAACATCCCCACTTAATCAATTCATTAAAATATTAAGATAACTAAACAAATAAATATAATTATAAAACATAAACATAAATATAACAAAACATAAGTAACTAAATCATTAAAATTTTTGATTAACCCATATTTTGTGTACAAAATGTATGTCTTAGATTATTAACTGGTTTTGTTAAGTTGTCGGCAACCATCTTCTCAATCTCTATTTTCTGAAGTCTAATAGTTTTGTGTTGTATAACGCACTGACGTACAAAATGATGACGGATGTCAATATGTTTTTTTAGTTGACTACAAACTTCAGTTCTTGCTATCTTCATTGCACTTTCATTATCGCAATATATTGTTGTTTTTCTTTCTATGTTTTCGAGTAATTCACCCATTATTTGTCGTATCCAAATCTTTGGTTGCTGCTGAAAGCGCCATATATTCCGCTTCGGCAGTAGAGAGTGCCACTGTTGGTTGTCGTTTACTGGCCCAAGAGATAGCACCATTTTGAAGTTTGAAAACGTAACCAGTGCAAGATAATCGACCATCAACATCTTGTTGTTATTTGCAGCAGTGATTTCAGAAATAATTGACTTTTCACCATTGTAAATCCAGTTTTGATTCATCGTTAGATGCTGAGTTGCACCAGAATCAATAAACCAGTCATTTTTGTTGAATTTTACTGTCAGAAAAACTGCACTACACGAAGGATCAGATCTCGTGCCAGTATCATAGTTCTTTGCATTCTTATGTTCCTTTTTATAAGGACAATCAGGGGACTTATGTCCTTTTTTGTTGCAACTATAACAACGAATTCCCTTTATTTGTATACGCTTTCCTTTGTTCTTGCTATTAAAGAAAGCATTTTTGCTATTTGGTGATGAAATCTCTTGCAAAAGCTTCGTTTTAACAGCATCGCTAGACAATTTAGTTTCAGTGCTGTCAAGAGCCATTGTCATCGGTGTGTACTTCTCAGTCAATCCACACATTAAGAAAATTACCAACCACTCATCATCGACATTGAATCATAGCGTTTAAGCGATGTGCGGCTGTTATAATTGTTTATACATAGGTATCCATTAAATTACAATTTTCTAATTTTGTTCCAGCCAATTGTTTGACTTAATGAATTCGATTAGCTCAACCCTTGTCTTCAAATGTTGATTCTATTTTATTCCAAACATCTTTTGCATTTGAAGCGCCTTGAACGTGAACATAGAGGCTTGCATCGATGCTCAAAATAATAGTTGTTCTTGCTTTTGTAATTTTAGCCACTTCGGTTTCAGTTCCCAAAACAGCTTCCCAATGGCCAACATATTCCAAATACGTTTGCATAGCAAATTTCCATGTCGCATAATTTTCCCTTCCTTTCAATCGCTCAATCGCTGATAAAAAACAGGAATTCTTCTCATTAGCCATTTTTCTTTAAAATTTTCAACGTCCACCAAAAAGTATGAAGCTCAATCTTTGTTAAGAAATAACGTTTTTAAAGTTCCAAACAAATTAGAATCTTTAATCTTCTCGGCCCATAACCTGTAGAAAAGTTGATTCTATTCAAATAAATAAAATAATTTAAATGAAATAAATCCCAGAGCGGAAACGTCTTTATTGAGCTATTACTTATGTATAAGCAAGTGAAGAAAATATTATAAATATTTTGATACATAAAATTAATTGATTACTAAGTTCACAACGGAACTAAAGGCCAAAAAAAAGCTATTTTGAATCAATAGGGGTATTCATGTAAGCGCGGAAAACCCTCGTAAACCTCGTAAACCAGATAATTTTATCTCCGCAGAAACGAGCTGTCAAAATTTGTATGGGAAAAAGTTTCTGCAAATCGCATAAAATTATCTCACAAATTTGCTGCGGAAAGTGCAGAAATAAACCTCGTAAACTAAAGAAGTATGGATTCTGACTTTTAATTTGACATTTCAGAAAATATTTCCCACATTTACGCAATTATTTCTTAGGGGGTGTTCATGAAAACATGCTGCGGAAAGTTATATCTTTCTACAAAGCGGAAAATTATCTCGTTACATGAATACCCTTAATAATTCAACAAGTCCAAAAATAGTGGTAAGTCTTCTTTTCGGCTAATTTATTTCAGTAGAATCTATACAGAGTTTGTATTATAAAAACCTCTTTATAATATAAATGTTCGTTTTTGCAAATGTTGTGCATGTTGCACCTATTGTACGCTAGAAGTGGTGGTCGACTTTTTAACGTTTGGAGGCCAAATTTTAAGACAAACAGTTCGCCAACTAATAAGCCAACATTCGTTTGTTAAAGAAATGCGAGATCAGCTGAGAACATCGCCGTGATCCGTGAAAGTATACAGCAGAACCTGAAGCAGTTGATTCCTCGCCGTTCACAAGAACTTGGCCTTTCACAGACTTAAACTTGGTAAATTTTTTGCCAGGACTTAGGCCTACAACCGTAAGTCCAACCAAAACTTTAAGTTAAAGTTAAAATTAGGAGCTTTAACAAGGCCGGTCTTTGATTTTCTACCTTAATACACATACACTGCTGTTCACTTAAATAAAGGCAACGGCAAAAATTGTGAAAAAATACAACATTTTTATTTTATTTATTCTTATTTTTTTTGTAATTATAATATGTAACTAGTAATTCAACCAATATTTTAATATTGAATGTGGCGACCATTTTTACTTGCGACTTATAGGTACTATAAGGCAAGTTATGCATTCGTAAAAAAAATCGAACTCGAGATTTTGATCAAAGTTGACATTACGATGATAGCGAAGACCAAAAAAGTGGGTCTCGCAATTCTGTCTGTCTGTCTGTCTGTCTGTCTGTCTGTCTGTCGGTTCGACTACAGCCTAAACGGCTTGGCCGATTTTCTTCAAACTTGGTAGATATGGGTTTTAATTTTTTACCCCCGGACGTTTTTTTCTATTTTTTTTTAAGACCAAAAATAACGGTACCTGCCATACGATTTTTTTTCGAAATTTTATAAATATTTTTTTTTCTCAAAAACTGTCCCACAGAATTTTTTAAAAAAAATTCTAAAAATTTCATTTGGTAAAAACTAGGTAATGGTTGAAAAAAATTTTACAAAAAATTGTTATTTTCGGTAGCCCCACTGGGTCCATTTTTTTTGTTTTTGATTTTCTCGAAAACGGTACAGCCGATTTTAATAATTTTTTTTATGCCAAAGCTCCTCCAAAGTTTGAATATTATTACATATTCAAATTTTCAATTTTTAATTTTTTGGATTTTTAAAAAAAAATTCAAAATTTTTTTTTGGAATCTCAATATTTCGAAAACCCCATGCTCGATTTTTTTCAAACTTGGCAAATAAAAGTTTCTTAATATAATCTACAAGATCTGAGAAAAAAAATTTTGTTTTATTTAAAACCAACGGTACCTTCCATACAAATTTTAAAAAATGGTTTTCGAAAATCGCATTTTTCTCGAAAACCGTTCCGAGAATTTTGCTAAATTTTTTTTTCTTTTGATTAATCTTTACAATTTATAATTTAATAAAAAAAAATTTTAAATCTAGATATTACTGACTGTACCTACCATAGAACGATTTTTTCGAATTTTGAATTTCTCATTATCGACTTAACGGATTTTAATGAAATTTTTTATAAAAAAGCTCCTAAAAAGTTTAAAGAACATTGCATTTAAAAACTTAAGAAAAAATATTTTTTCAATTTTTAGAAAAAGAAGTAATTTTTTTTTTGAAAAATTCGATATCTCAAGAATGGCTTAGGATTTTTTTTGGAAATTAGACTTTTATTCGTACAATAATAAAAACTTAAGGTTGGCGTACCAAAATTTTTTCTTAAAAATGTTTTAAAAATTTTGTACATAAAAGCTTATTTTTTTAAGGAACCACTACAAAGACTTATAATTTTTGTTCCTGCATAAATTCATATTTGCATATCATTCTGTTTTTATCTCTTACTACTTAAAGAATTAAAAAAAAATCATTTTATCCTTATGAACAGTTTTCTCTAATAACATTCGTTTTTAAAACTCCTAGTCTATTACATAGGAGCAAGTTCGTGCGACCCAGTCGTGCATTTTATTTTAAAATAATTCAAAAATCCAATCTGGAACTAAGTCATAATCAAAGATGTTATATAATTCAGCGATATTTCGGCCTAAGCTAACTTAAAGCCATGCATATTTATTTGTGTACCGACTTCCTACTTCTTCAACTTCTTATAACTTGCGGGTAAGTCATCCCCAGACTAGCTATTTTCGATAATGTTTAGGTCAGGAGAATATGGCGGCCAAATCAACACTTCTTGATACTCGTATATAACCTTACGGTTTACCCTTGTCAGCTAAGACTTTATCTCACTACTTGGCCTACCAAGCACTGCGGGTTCAATTATCAGCTATTGAAAAAAATTCCCAGGACATAGTCCCAGTTGCATTTTATCTTTGGAAGAAAGGTTGCCAATCCTTTCCAGCAGGTGCGAGATCTTGATTCCTTGACAAACCAACTCGACATTGCAACGAATCAATGTCTCGTACAGTCTTGCCTCAGAGTACAAGCCAGCCCCCATATTGTTCCGAATTTGCACTGTGTAGGCAGTACCCAATTTGGGTTATTTTGTTCTTTTTAAATTAATAAATTAATTTAAATTAAATTAATATTATGAAGTTATTTTAAAAATATCTCCAATAATATAACATGGGGTTAAAAAATTAAGCAAAGTTATGGAGTAGAAACTCCGTGGTGCACACCATAGCTGACCGAAGCCAACCACAATCTGCACCAATATTTATGATTAGTCTTTTTCGCCCTACAACGAACTAGGAACGATAGTCCTAAGCAATCTTTCTTAATCTTTTGGCACTGGGTAGGACCATCGATTATCCGGATTGCTGAAAACAAAACATCGAGCAAAAGAGAAGAACTATCTCAGTTACTTTTCTTTATGTTTTCGCAGTTACTTCCCCTAATCACTTCATTTGTCTTTGTTCGCCTTGCAACGAACTAGGAACGATAATCCTAACCTTTGTTCGCCTTCGACGAACTAGGAACGACAATTCTAAGGGTTTTCTTAGTTGTCTAAATTTCCATCAGCTAGGTTGTATAGTCGGAGAAATAGAAAGCCTCCCCACCACCACGACAAGGCAAAACCCATCGGGGATGCAAACCCGCTAGAGTCGTTTCCTTTTTTGTTGAGTTGAGTTTGTAACGTCATTATGAAGTCCTAATTAACCAATGATATCACATCTCTGCATAAAATGTTGAGTTTCTTCAATATTAACACATCCAATACATTACTTAAATTGTGCACTAGTTTTCTCAAGACATTTTCACGTATACAAGTAATTTAACAACTGCTTGAAATTAACTAATTTTCATTTCTTTCTCAAAAAGAGGCTGGGTGCGACCCACACTGATAACTTCCCATTTGTGGTCTTGAAAACTTTATATTTAGTTTCTTTCAAATATGTAACTAAATTTTCAGCGAAACAAACTTTAGCTGTAAAATTCAAACAAACATTATTTTAAGATTGAAAAGCATTTTAATTATTTAAAGAGATTTGAAATTGAGATTGTTGATGTTGATCGTGAGCAACAAAAAATTTTGTTAGATGTCACTTAGTTTAACCAAAATTGTCTCTTAGCTCACTATGATTCAATTAGAACTTTCATCGTTTTTTTCGTTTCCTGAACAATTTTAGAAATGTCGCTTAGTATACATTCTTACGGGAAGGTATAGATGTCAAAAACAACATACTTTAGAAGGCACTATCGGTGTTCATTCCCACGAAATTCGACTTGAAATACAATTTTAACTAGTTTTCACTAGAATTTTTAATAGTTTTTTTATTTAAAAAAAAAACTATTAATTCAATATTTGTCAACATTTTACCAATTGTACAAAATTATACAATGTATAAAATAAACTAAATTAGAAGTCAATATCACTACTAGTTCTCGAGAAATTTGAGTCGAAAAACAATTTTTACTAATTTTCAATAGAATTTTATATAATTTTTTATTTTTTGTAAAAAAACTGTAAACTGATTTTTTTTAAAGTTGTCAAACACATTATTTTTCGTAAAATAAAATTATTTTGAGTTTCAAATTATTTTCCGTTCTTATAATATCTGGGTTATTAAATTTTTTTTTTCAGTTTCTTTTATTTAAAAAAATAACGGTATGTTCATTTTTTTCCAAATTCATACCAAATCTGTATGACCTTATAATGAGTACAATAAATTTTATTTGAAATCAATAGCATTATTTTTTCGTGAGATATTTGAAACTAACCAAAATTTTTACTTTTTTTTAAAACCGTTATAGTGAAAAAACTACTCACTGAATTTGAATAAACGCCCTTTCAGCCTCTTTCGAAGTTATTATCTATTAAACAAAATTTATTTGAAGCCGATATCTTTACTCGTTCTTGAGATATCGACGACGAAAAATGGTACCAGAACGTACGGACGTACGAACGTACGCACGTACGAACGTACCAACGTACGAACGTACAAACGTACGTACACACAGACATCTCTCTAAAAATGATTGATATAGCCTCTAGGGACCTTGAAACATCGAGAAATGTCAAAAATTCCAATTTGACAAATCGGACCGATTACAATAACTCCCTATGGGAAGTTAAAAATAGGTATGCGATGATTTTAACTTTAATAAAAAGGCTTTCTCTGCCTTTTTGCTGATGCTCGAAAACGTCATCTGCATCAAAAGTGCATTTTCAGAATGTTCTTAAACGCAAACTGCAAAAGTCAACTGTTCGAAAACCCAAAACGAAATTTTCATGCATATGTATTATTTTCGATAACGCAGTTTGCTTAAATTATATTATGTTCGATAACATCATTTGCGGCACAGCTCTGCAGTAAAAAAATCGAGTTTTCGACAAAAATAATTGAAGTTCAGAAAATAGAGTTTAGATTGCCTTTTTTGTGTGTGTGTGGGTGAAAGTAGTTAAATTGGCGCACAACATTATGAATTTCTTCATTTGTAGTTGGCCATTTCACAAATTTTGAAAGTAGACGCATAATTGTTTTACAAGTTTTAATTAAAGTATGAAATACGCAGTTGATAGACTTGTTGAAACGATCTCCGATTTCTCGGTATAAATTTTTGTTGCTTAAAACCTTGTTCTAAGTCTGTACCTGGGAGCCCTGTTTTTGCATTTTTCCATAAAGGGCTTAGTTCTTCCTTCAAGCCCTAGAATTAGGTCTAAGAATGTAACTTTTTATGAGTTGAAACATTTCATTTGTTTGTACTTACAAGAAATAATTGCTTTGACATTCTGAAATGACCGAAGAATTCTTCATCCGAAAACTTTTCGATTGTTTTGATATAATAATGCATACACACCTTTGGAATTTTACGGCTCGAACTTCGAAATTTAAACCAAATCGCCTTCTATTTTTGTTTGAAAACAATTTTTTTTGCTATAGTAGCACGTATTTAAATTTTTCGAATAATTTTCAACCACAATCTTTGAAAAATTTTCAGCATCAATTTTTAATTTTGTTAACCGTGTTCGTAAACGTCAATTGCATTTGCAAGAAAATTCACTGACGTTGCTCAAATAGATTTTGTGCAAGCAGGACGATTGCATATTTGACGACAGCAATATTTGCGTCAAAAAATAACGATAATTTGACGATCAAATTGACGTTGATTTGACGTTATTGAAAACAGCGTCAGATTAAAGTTTGCAAAATTGTTGTTTTAACCTATGTTTCATACTAAAACAGCTTCTATATTCCTTAGTTCCTTTCTCAACTTAAAATGAACCAATGATTCGTTTTACGTTGAAATGATACATGTACAAGTCGGGGGTTTATTGAGATGGTATTTCAATAGGGGGTATTTGCAGCAAGACTATCAAAAATACTTTTATATATATGAGAGCACAAATACTTTCGGTCTCTTAATCAAGGATCTTATACTTTGAAATTTAATCGAAACAACGCAAGAATTGGTTCACTTGCTTCTTAAAAAAATCCTTCAATCATCTCCTTAGCTGTCGCCATAAAGTTGCAAAGTTAAAGAAGAGACTAAATGACCGTATAAATATCTTCTGCAAGTACAATGAACTTTGTCCATTTAACTTTCTTGCTTTTTTTCTTAAGAATTTTACCCCTCTGTTAGTGAATAAATAAAAAAGTTTTTCTTTTTATTCCCACTTTGTGTTTACACAATATTTTCTAAGCAATTTTTGTCCTTATAGCATCATATTCCCCCCAATTTCTTGAAACCATTTATCAATGTGTATCCATCCAAAAACCTCATTTATAATTCCCATATGATTTTTAAAATTGAAAAACCTGCTTTACCCTCAAGTGTTAAAGCTTATGAAAGCTGTCAATTCCTACAAGATATATTAATCGGAAGTCTTCTTAGAAACACCATGTTGACAACGAACCCCCGGAACTATGTTAATTGAATGAAAGAATGTAATGTTCCGTCTTCTTTTATCATCCTTTTGGCATTAAAAAAAATAATGAATTTATGTAGAAAAATATTTTTGGAATAATGATGTAAATTTTTACACCCGTCTCGTGGTTAACAGAAAACTAAAACGCGTAGCATGGGTCTAAAATCTAGAATGTAATTCTGAAAGTAATTTAATTAAGATTTTGAGGTTGTTAGGAAATATAAATTTTGAAGTCGTTTCGCGTTGGTTTTGGTGGGTTTGAATTTGACGAAGTTAGCATTTTATTATCGAATTACAAAAAATTTGAGAGCTATGAATCCTAGTAAAATATTTATCGATAGACAGATTTAAATTTAAATTACGTAAATCTTAGAGAGTTGACAAACTTATTTAAAAATATCATCATTTGTTTAGCGTAGATATTGTTGAAAATTGAAATGTCCTATTTCTTATACGAATCTAACTAATATCAATATGTACATTTGAAATAACAAAACTTTAAGTGTTAATACTACTTTCACATAAGAAATAACGTCTTTTATTTCTTGTTCGAAGCACCCATGACCATGATATAGTTTATAAATTCATAAAATAAATGATGGTGTTCCACAGAGCTCCGAATTGTCTCTCATAGTCATAATCCTTTCCAGATTCGCGTCCTTGTTCTTCGGATATGAATTTAGAACGTCAGCTCATAAATTGATTGATTGAAAAACAAACAAAATCAGCTTCTATGGAGCTGTGAAAAGAACTGAAATATTTCAGACAGCAAATTTGCTTTAGTAATAAATAAGAAAAAAAATTACCCTGAAGGAAATAAGTATCAACAAAAAATATATTCCAAAAATAATAAACAAAAAGTACTTATTCGAAAATTGCTCCAAATACTCGTAGGAAATTGGCGGCATATTTTGGAATTTTGAAATTTTGAAAGACGAGATTCTGATCAACTCGAGAGCTATAGCATTCAACAACAACTGCAAATGATTTAAGTATTTTATGAAAATGGGTCTTCGGTTCGAGCAGCATTTCGCGCGCATCGTCAATTTTACGGCCATACTCGGCCTTCAGCGAGGAACTTTCTCAACGTGTTACATAAATTCCAGTAAACCGGTTCAGTAAAAAATTCTCCAATACACATTCGCCAACGAAATACAAAATCTATCGTCCCCGTCCGTAAGATTATGCAGGAGAATCCGAGACGGCCAAATCCGCGCTGCTTAAGAGAACTCGGCCTTTTGCAGCCCACAATTTGACTAATCAAAGGGCACGGTAGTGCCCAGCCAAGTTCTGGCACTACAGTCTTTTTACAGGAACAAACTAAGTCGATTTTTGACCCCTCCCTATCTTCAGTACCAACGAAGTCAGAACCTTAAAATTCCGAATATTGTTAAGCTAGTCAGACACAGGCCCCTCACCAAATTTCAATTTTCTAGCGGTTCCTGATATATGTATGTATAAGGCTTCAAAAATCACAAGAATCGTAACTGACTGACTGACTGACTGACTGATCATCAAATTATGGAGCACTTCCGACGTCGTAGAATCTTGTAATCATGCACAACGGTAGGTAACATAAAAACAAACTCTTCTGTGATGTGAACTATAATCAAACCACTAATTAGGCTATTAATTGGTGGGCTACCTTCGTTTAAAAAAAGGAGTTAAAATTGCAACAAAAACATCATCGCATCCTCAACAATTATTGCTCTTTTATGACTTTACGCGGATGTAGGTACTAGTCTTTATAATTAAGGTAAGTTGGTATGTTAGTTAAATGTTTGAGGGATGAAAATGTATAGTTCTTACTATGAATAGAAAGTACTAAAATCGCTTTACCAATTTGTATCGTTCTACAACAATCGGAATCTTCCATATAATTGAACCGTCTGAATGAAAAGTTCAAAATTCAAAATTTTCAATTTCTTCATTTTTATGCACTACACCATCTATCGTTAGGTTAACAAGGTTCTACTGCATAAATTTAATGATCTGTCATATAGTTACTCAGTTATAGTCTTACATATTTTTGAAGTCCTATATATGTATCTCTGTGGTTGTTCAGCTCAGCAAATATTGTGAGTTTTAAGATTTTGACTCTTTGGGTGCTGAAGTTAGAAGAGGTTCGAAAATCACCTGAGTTTGTTCCTGTAAAAAGAGTGTAGTGGCGCGAAATTGGATGGGCACTACTATGCCCTTTGATTAACAAAATATTCATGTGTAATTGCACCGGAGAACCTATGCGAAATCATGTACTACTCGGCTTTCGTTGTTCGAAAGGAATTCAATTTTTTTGTTACCGAAAAACAAATTGAATGGAAAACAAATACATAGCAGCTTTTCAGACTTTTCGATCCCAAGCAAGCTGCTTCCAGTCATGGAACCCAAGCGTTCTGGGGCTTCGGTTTTCCTTATCGCCATGAATCTGGGGACTCTGAATCGAAGGTTCTTTTGGCTGGAACAATATTGTGCATTCGCTGATTGTCACCAAATCAATGTACGAGTATAGTCAACGTGTATTAGATTTAAATTTATTCAATTCATTAATCAACTGTACATGGAAGATTACTCTTATATTATGTACAGGTTTATGGTGGTACATTTATAATGAGTTAATAAATTACATAAAAGGAAACTAAATAGCTTTAAGCGGATTTTTTAATGATCGTTATTAAGGTAAGACAGGACAGAGATTAGAAAATCTCTATGTTCAAATTTTCGTCTAATAGAAAGTGGAATATTATTCCACAGGAATATAGAATGAACGAAAAATTGTCTGGAGGGAGTCAAGCAAGTAAAAGTATGTGGTGTTATTGTTAAATTACGTGTTGATCGCGAAAAAGTTATGTTTTCATATAAGTACTCAGGATTCTTCGTTAGAATAACCTGGACGAGAAGGCTTAACGTTCGGAATTTCAAAAATACATCAAGATTACAACATAGAATATGGCTAGTATAGTAGCAGAGACGTGCTTAGGTTGGAAATAAATCGCGTTGCAGCATTAAAAGCTACTCTGAGTTTCCACTGAGACGCAGCATCCAAATTGGTAAACATTTCACATCCATAAGATATAGTTGGTACTATTAGCGCCTTAACTAACTTCATTTTGATTTGGGTTGGTAAATAGCCCCTACTGATAGAGAGACTTCGTAAGGAGCGATAAATGTTTGCGACAATATAGTTAATATGATTGTTCCAGTTCATATTGCTGTTGAATATACTGCCAAGGTTTTTAATTTTGTTGACTATTTTTATAGGAGAGTTATTAATAATCATGGGTGGAAAATTATCGAATACTAGATCTCGCTTAAAAATAGGGATTACTTTAGATTTTGATGGGTTGATGAGAAGTTTATTTTCTAGAGACCATGAAGCGATGGCGGCTAAGTCGATGTTTAATTTTCCGACAGCAGCTTCAACTTCGCTTTTTTGAAAACTTATTGTACATATAATTGGACGTCATCGGCATATATATGATGTTTACAATGAAATAAAACTATAATGGTAGGTCGTTAATAAACATGGAAAACAGTAAAGGTCCAAGCAATGACCCTTGCGAAACACCTTTACTGAAATTCACAAAAGATGACAGTTTACCATTGCATGATAGGTACGGCTTGAGAGCGATTGCACGTGTAAGAAATAAAATGCACGACTGGGTCGCACGAACTTGCTCCTATGTAATAGACTAGAAATTTTAAAAACGGATGTTATTAAAGAAAACTGTTCATAAGGACAAACTGAATTTTTTTAAATTCTTTTAGTAATAAGAGATAAAAACAGAATGCTATGCACATATAAATTTATGCAAGAACAAAAATTATAAGTCGTTGTAGTGGTTCCTTAAAAAAATAAGCTTTTATGTACAAAATTTTTAAAATAATTTTAAGAAAAAAATTTGGTACGCCAATCTTAAGTTTTTATTATTGTACGAATAAGGGTCTAATTTCCAAACAAAATATTAAGCCGTTCTTGAGATATCGAATTTTCCAAAAAAAAAATGACTTTTTTTTCTAAAAATTGAAAAAAATACTTTTTTTTAAGTTTTGAAATGCAATGTTTTTTAAACCTTTTAAAAGCTTCTTTATAAAAAATTTCATTAAAATCCCTTATGCCTATAATGAGAAATTCAAAATTCGAAAAAATTGTTCTATGGTAGGTACAGTCAGTAATATCTAGATTTCAAATTTTTTTTTATTAAATTATAGATCGTTAAAATTAATCAAAAGAAAAAAATTTTAGCAAAACTCTCAGAACCGTTTTCGAGAAAAATACGGTTTTCGAAAACCATTTTTTAAAATTTGTATGGAAGGTACCGGTAGTTTTAGATAAAACAAAATTTTTTTCTCAAATCCTGTAGATTATGTTAAAAAACTTTTATTTATCAAGTTTGAAAAAAATCGATCTTGGGGTTTTCGAAATATTGGCTTTCCAAAAAAAAATTTTGATTTTTTTAATCCAAAAAATAAAAAATTGAAAATTTGAATATGTTATAATATTTAAACTGTGGAGGAACATTACCATAAAAATAATTATCAAAATCGGCTGTACCGTTTTCGAGAAAATCAAAAACAAAAAAAATGAACCCAGGGGGACTACCAAAAATAACAATTTTTTGGAAATTTTTTTTCAACCATTACCTAGTTTTAACTAAATGAAATTTTTTGAATTTTTTTTTAAAAATTCTGTGGGACAGTTTTTGAGAAGAAAAAAATATTTATAAAATTTCGAAAAAAAATCGTATGGCAGGTACCGTTATTTTTGGTCCTAAAAATAAAAAGAAAAAAACGTGTGGGAGGAAAAAATTAAAACCCATATCTACCAAGTTTGAAGAAAATCGGCTGAGCCGTTTAGGCTGTAGTCGAACCGACAGACAGACAGACAGAATTGCGAGACCCACTTTTTTGGTATTCGCTATCATCGTAATGTCAACTTTGATCAAAATCTCGAGTTCGATTTTTTTTACGAATGCATAACTTGCCTAATAGTACCTATAAGTCGCATATAAAAATTAGTTTTTTTGTTGAGTTAGACATATTGAAAAAGTATATACCTTTGCTCCATAGCAAAACTGGATCTACTGAATGGAAGGCTTTAGAGAAGTCTTATAAAGATAAAAGTGTAACCTGATTCTTATCAATCGACCTTCTTATGTCCTTTGTAACTTTAAGCAGGGCTGTAATACAGTAGTGCTGGGGTCGGAATCCGGATTATAGTGGCGTCAATATTTTACTTCGTTTCAGGTATATCTTGATTTAATTGCATATAATAGATTCAAAGGCTTTTGATAAAAAAGGTAAAATGGCTATAGGCCTGTATTCGTTAGTATTCCCTCTTTTTGGAATCGGTATAACTCTCGCTTGTTTGCACAAAACAGGGTACACCGAAAAAGTCAGAATTGAATTGAAAATATGTGCCACATACATATGTGCTTAGAAGAGGAAGCAGAATTTTGATAAAGTCAGCGTGTATTTCGCACACATCCATGGATTTTGATTTTATTGATAAAATCGATTCGGAGGCTGTTAAGACATCAATACAAGACACTGAAAAAGCATTATTACAATTTTGAAGTAATATTGAACAGTCATTGACCTGTGAAACCCCAATTAAATTTCGATTTATTTCCTCGAGGTTAGTATCTTCATTACTCATGGGAGATGGCTTCCCTAATCCAAGTTTACGTACTTGATTCACACAGGTGCTTGGAAGAGCGGTTTCAGTCGAAGTAAGCATAGTAATACGAGCGTTTCGCTTGTTTTATTAGGCCTGCCACACGATTTCGGGTTTATTTAAATATTCTTCAAACATATCCAAACAGCCAAAGCGTTTCCATCGACGAAACAATCGATCTCTTTGTGACATAATATTTTGTAATCTATCAGATATCCATGGACACTTAACATTTTTTACAACACGAGTTTTAAGTGGAACGTATTTTCTAAAAAGATATTTAATATTTGTGTCGAAAATTTCTACCTGTTGATTAACGTCCGAAGTTAAGAAAAGAGAAGTCCAATTTAATGAGTCACATTCAATGAGAAGGGAGTTAATGTCTGTATGTTTGAAATCATAAAATGAGAATTTTTCTGGGGTGTACATATAGCCGTAGGTAATATCTATTACTGCTGTGTAGTAGGTTCAGAAAGGTAGGCAAAATGGAGGTTTAAACTGCTCATGGCGCATTTTAAAGGATGGGTTATATGTTGGTTCAATAGGTTGATGTTAATGTCACCAAAAACTACAACTTTTGGCGATAAGTGACATATTTCTTCTAGAATTTCAGTGATTAGAAAAGAGTCAGCTGAAATTGGCGGCATATAAATAGTGCAAATAATACATTTTTCGACTCCATTGGGAGTTTCTAAGTATAAGAATTGAGTATTAGACTCTTGACTGGAGCTTTTAATTATGTTGCATTGAATCGTTTTTCTCACGTATGTAAATATCACGTATGTAAGCATCCTCCTCTGCTCGCACACTCTGCACGGAAGAGTTTGTATCCATTAAGCTTAAATCTTTTATCACCAAGTTTAAGAACAATGCACGGGTCAGTCGTTGTTGTTTCAATACCTCGAGTGGACTTTCCCCTGAAGACAGCATGTATCGGAGGTACGGGTATATTTCAAAATTCAAAACTGTTGCTATCAATGGCGACGTTTTGTCCAAGTCTGTTGGCGAAAGCATACAGTACTTACTTCAAAACTAACAAGTTTAGCCTGATCTTTATTCACCACGACTTGAAGGAATCTATTAAAGATCTTCCGAAACGTCCGATAATGTCGATATCGTCTGAATTCCCCAATGATTGCAGAGTTTTTTTTAATGTAGTACCCTTAGCATTCACGCCTTTTCTGCTCACCATCTGCTCCAGAACGAGATTGAAGAAGGCACATGAAGAAAATCTCGTTCCCAAGACCATGTGCATGTTTGCAAAAGTTCGAAAGAGCCTTATCCAAGATTTTACTGTATGCGAAGATTTGGTCTATGGGTAATCTGTATGATCGAAAGCCACACCGATATGAAATCGTCGACTATAGTGTTGTACATGTATCTACATAGGGCAAATAGCACGTTAGACAGGATCTTGTGTGCAACGTCTAGAAGGGGTAACCCTCGGTAGTTTTCGCAGGAAATATTATCGCCTTTTTTTGCCTATGCGCCATAAGGAGCTAATAGTTCCGTCACTATGCATGTTGCCGTCATACGCATACTTATATTTAGGTCGACTACGTTATCAAATAAA
Source organism: Chrysotoxum bicinctum (assembly GCA_911387755.1). Classification (NCBI taxonomy): domain Eukaryota; kingdom Metazoa; phylum Arthropoda; class Insecta; order Diptera; family Syrphidae; genus Chrysotoxum; species Chrysotoxum bicinctum. The sequence continues at coordinate 188,799,095 of OU426988.1, forward strand.
CTATATAATGTGAAACCAATATCAGGGTCAGTTTAAATTATAATTAAAACACTCTTTATCTGCCTTGTACATACGTACATGAATAAATACCTACTTAATTGTGCCTTTGGGTCAAATAACGTTGAGCTTTGTGAGCACCTTTATAGACTTAATTGAAAATCTCATGAAGTTAATAAATAAACAATATCCTGCAATTTGAGATAAATGCATTTATTTGTATATAAATACCAACATAAAAATTCCTCTCTCTATTCTGTTGCAATGCACAATGATGCCGGAAATTTCCTTAGATCCTTTTTTGTTTTCAATTAAAGCATTTCCTGCCATTATTGATTTTGTTGCCATGAAAATAACTGCACTTTAGAATAAAGTGGAGGGCTAAGCCTTTCATGGAAATAGTATTTGTTTCCTGTTGTTATTGATCGGTTCTGGAAGATTGAAGGACAGGCATTTCTTGAACATTTTTAAGAAAAGATTTTAATTCAAATTAAAGACGGAAATATTTATGAATATTGTGTTAGTTAATCGGTTTCAAAATAGAAATTAGTTACGAGGTAACTGTTTGGCTGATTAGCCTTTATTTTAATTTATAAAATTTACTTTTAAATAAATTGATAAAAATGAAATTAAAAAATGAAGTGAAAGAAAACACACAACTTAATACTTCGATTTTGCTTTTATTAATGAACTTTCTTTATTTTTGGCACACACAATCTTAAGGTTTTTTTTATTCAAGTGAAGTAGTATTGACATCCGTCAGACTTTCATTTGACGTTTTACAAGTTTTGACGGTGGTTGCGTTCATCTTGTTATACATCAGGATTTCCGCTGGTTGCGTTCTTTATTTTGAGACCATTATTTCAGCAAATTGCTTTCAACATTCTCCCCGGGCGAAAGATGTGTATGGGCTCCACAGCTTTATTTTTTGCATTTTCTCTCAATTATTACATGAAAAGAGACAAATTTCATTAATAAATGGTAAAGAAAAAATGTAAATTAAATATTTTGGTAAAAATATTGTCTCAAATAATAAATTTTGTTAAATTTTGTCGAGACTTTTTTTTTCGATACGGAATTTCTGTACCCAAGAAACTGCGCATCTCTAGTATGACCTTGTGGTATGTGGCTGTCATTTGGTTTTATTAACAACATTATGTAGTCCGGTGATAACAACAACAATGTGGCTTGCATATTGTTGATCAATGGAAAGTTGCATCAATTACGGCGTTGTTTGTGTCTCGGGTCGTTGTTCTTGTTTTATGTGTAATTTTCAGTTTGGTTTTAAGTATTATAAAAATGTAAAATTATACCAAATTTTTGGCTGCAGTTTTGGGAAATGATTCAGGTGAGTTGAATTTCATATTATTTGTTGTAATTATGCCGTTTTATATTGAAATAAATGATAATTAAATGTTGTAGTATTCATGTTAAAGATGTGCAGGTTGTTAGAGATGTGCAACGTAATTTTATATTATCGATATTTTCATCGTTATTGTTATCGATACAGTTTGTGATAATTTTATCAATATCGTTGATTTCGATGTCAATGTTGATTTTTATTGAAAAATTGTATAAATCAATTTGGTTTTAAAATATTAAGCGATTTAAATTTAAAATGAGCTTAGATTGTAGGTGTTTTGAAATTTACCATGGCGAATTAATTTCTGTTATATTATTTGTTTGCGTGTTTCGATTGAAATGAGCAAATTCGTTGCCTTCGATTTTGTTTGCGTGTTTTTCTTTAAAAATGAGCGTTTTTTCGGAGAAAATGAGCGTGTTTTCGTGCAGAAAAATGAGCAAAGTGCATTATTTTCGGGGGCTTAAATAATATAATTTATTTTATTCGATAATGTTAATTAGATGAAATCGATAATTCGTTAATGTAAATTATTTTAAGTTTGTGTGTGTTTGCGAATGATGATGTTATGTGTGTTTGTATATGCGTGTGTGTATATGTGTGTGTTTGTATGTGTCAGAGAGTAGTGTGTTTATGTGTGTGTGTTTGTATGTGTCAGAGAGTAGTGTGTTTATGTGTATATAATTAGTCTTGATTTGCTGATTCCTCGCTTTTATTATCCGGAAGAAAACAAAGTTTGGTTATTGGTCTTTTCAGCTCCCCTTGTTGAGTCTTTAACTTGACAACTCGGGTTAAATTATCTTGTCCCGGATATGTCTCTAGGATTCGACCCAAGTTCCATTTTGACGTAGGAAGACGCTCATCTTTAATTAAGACCAAGTCTCCAACCTTCGCTTCAGGCTGCGGCTTGAGCCATTTCGGTCTCTGTTGCAGACGCGCCAAGTATTCGGTTTGCCAATGTTGCCAAAAGGTTTGTAAGCTTGCTTGAATACTTCTCCATCGATCCACATGATTTGTTTTACTGATTGTTAGATCAGGCTCTGGAACGGTATACATTTCAGCTCCAATTAAGAAATGTGCTGGAGTAAGCGCTTGGAAATCTTCGGGATTCTCAGTTAAAGGACAAAGAGGCCTCGAATTTAAACACGCTTCGATTTGGGTCAGAAGCGTGGAGAGTTCCTCGAAAGTGAGTGTCCCATTTCCGACGATTCTTTTGAAGTGGTGTTTGACACTCTTTACTCCGGCTTCCCACAATCCTCCAAAGTGAGGGGAAGCAGGGGGAATGAAATTCCACTTTGTTCCATTGGATGCTAAATTCTCCGCAATCTCTTTCCAATCATGCGTGGCATCTTTCAAGAGACGGTACAATTCTGCTTCGGCACCTTTGAAATTAGTACCACAATCGCTGTAAATTTGGCAACAAACTCCTCGACGCGATGTAAAACGGCGAAATGCAGCAAGAAAAGCTTGGGTCGTAAGATCGCTTACAGCTTCAAGATGAATGGCCTTGGTTGCTAGGCACACAAAAATGGCTAAGTAGCCTTTATACGATTTTGCACCGCGACCTTTCCAAGATCGAATACTGATTGGACCAGCATAATCAACACCGGTGTAAGTGAATGGTCTCGAAATAGTAACTCTTGGCTTGGGTAATTCTCCCATCAATTGATGAGCTGTTTTATTCCGATACCGATGACAGATCGTACATTTATGGATGTGTTGCTTTATCGCTCGTTTCATTTGGAAAATCCAATATCTTTTTCTAAGAAAACCCATCATAAGCTGGATACCTCCGTGAAGAGTCTTCTCATGCGCATCTCGAATAATAAGCTTAGTAAAATGGTGACTTGGTTCTAAGATAATGGGATGCTGTTGATCGTACGGCAGATTAGCATTCTCCAATCTTCCACCAACACGAATAATTCCGTAAGAATCAACGAAGGGGTTTAAGGCTGCCATGCCTCGTGATTTCAGAACACCATCTGGAAACATTTCTTGTTGAGTGAGATGAATAAGTTTCTTGCTTGACTCCAAGATCTCCGTTGGAGAAATCGGGCCAACTTTCCGATCTGATACACCAACTTGTAAGTTTTTCGTAAACCGTAAAATAAAAGCAGTAATTCTTATTAATTTGTTTATTTCAGATGACCGAAGCAACAACTCATTAACTGGAGAAATCTTTTGTTTGATATGATGAACTCGTTGAACATCCATTGTTGGTTGAGGGCACGAAAACGTCCAAGACTCTCGTAAAAAGTCTGGTCCATGCCACCACATTGAATTGTTCAGCAAGGCAGATGGTAAAACGCCTCTTGAAACCAAATCTGCCGGATTGTACTGAGTTGGAATATGATTCCATATTTTAATGGATGTCAGTCGTTGAATTTCTCCTACGCGATTTCGAACGAACGTGTCCCATCTGGTTGGTGACCCTTGAATCCAGGAAAGGGTTATCATCGAATCAGTCCAAGCGAATATGTTGATGACTTTGGTACGAATTGTTTGAACGATGTAGTCGAGAAGTTTTGCCAACATAACTGCACCACAGAGTTCTAAACGAGGGAGACTAACGGGTTGTACTGGAGCCACCTTGGACTTAGCCATAAGCAGGTGCATCTTTGCCCGACCTTGGTCGTCTGCTACTCGTAAGTAGACTGCAGCGCCGTACGCCTTCTCCGATGAATCGCTGAAACCATGGAGTTCTGCTTTTGACAAATCACCATCCGTTTGAACCCACCTTGGAAATTGGATCTTGTTGATAAATTTCAAATCTTCGTAAAAGACCGTCCATTGATCCAGTAGTGATGATTCAATCGGCTCATCCCAAGTCATCTTTTTCGTCCAAAGTTGCTGCATGAACATCTTTGCCATAGAAATACATGGGGCAATCCATCCCATCGGATCAAACAAACGTGCTATCGTAGATAAAATAAATCGCTTTGTCAGTTGTGGATTCTCATCCGAGGTATAGCAGAAAGAAAATTTATCGGCAGCAGGAAGCCAGTGAACACCAAGCATCTTGACTCGTTCTAAATCATCTGAAGGCACTGAGAATGTGGATTCCCGTTCTCCTGTAGGAATGCCTTCGAGTAAATGATCAGAGTTAGACGTCCATTTACGTAAGTAAAACCCCGATGCTTCTAGTGTCGATTTAATTTGATTTATCTTTGCTTTAGCTTCCTCGATAGTGTTGCCTCCTGATATCAAATCATCGACATACATTTCATCACGAATCATAGTAGACGCGAATAGATTTGCAGAATTATCTTCAGCTACTTTATGCAGAGTCCGAATCGCTAGATATGGAGCGGCTGCTGTCCCAAAGGTAATTGTATTCAGTCTGTAAACCTTTATTGGGTCTTCTAAACCCTTTCTCCATAGAATCAGCTGATAATTACGATCACGTTCAGCTATCCAAATCTGACGATACATCTTTTCGATGTCAGCAGTGAATGTAAATCGATATAATCTCCATCTGAGAATGACATCACAGATATTCGGTTGAAGTGCTGGACCTGTCATCATGACATCGTTCAACGACACGCCACTGGATGTTTTGAATGAAGCATCGAACACGACTCTCAGTTTCGTTGTTGAGCTACTTTCCTTGATGACGGCATGATGAGGCAAAAAATAATGTTTATTAGCTGGCAAACTATTTTTGTCGACTTCAGTCATGTGGCCCAGCTGAAGATATTCCTCGATACATGCCGAATACTGCTCTTGAAGTTGTGGATTTGCCACCAGACGTCGCTCAACACTTTGGAATCGCCGTAAAGCACCTTGGAAAGATTCGCCAAAAACTGGGGCTACATTGCCTTTGAACGGCAACGCGACTTGATAGCGTCGATCAGCTGTTCGTTCAACATTCATTTGGAAATGATCTTCGCACTCCAAATCCTCAGGTTTTTGAAATGGCTTGAACGGCGTCTCTTCCAATTCCCAAAATTTCCGGAGTTGTTTATCTACATCTACAGTTGTTTGCATAAAGCTTCTGATTGATGGATTTGATTGGCGTAATATTGGGGCCTTTCCAAAGAGAATCCATCCCAAAGTAGTCTTTTGCATGGCTGGCATTGACTTGTCTTCAGGTTGAACCAAGTCCGGCAACAACAATTCGGCCAAAACATCGCTGCCAAGAAGGAGATCAATCTTGGATGACTTGTAAAAATCGGGATCTGCTAAAACATAATCGTTGAGATGTGTCCAACTCTCAATACAGAGGGTCCGGGCCGGCAGATGCCCAGACAGTGACTTAAAAATGTAAGCTTGCGTTGTTGTCGCAAAAGAGGAATGCTGCGAAGCAAATGTGATTTCTACTGCTCTTAGACAAGTGCCACTTAAGCTGGAGCAACTGAACAGCAAACTCAGTGATAAACGACGCTTCCGAACCAGAGTCTAACAACGCTCGCAATGTCAACCACTCTCCCAACGATGACTTGACTTTCACAAGGGCTGTAGCCAATAAGACTTGTGTATTTTTCGTCGGAGAACAGTGATGTGAGTGGTGAGATGTCACATTATTAGATGTAGACGGCTGGATACTGGAACCTCGGAATGAAGGTGCTTCTGCGTTTAGACTTGTACCTTGAGAGTTCGGGTTAGTACTATTCATTGGCTGTGTGTTGGTTTGAAAAGTATTGTTTTGGTTTTGTGTTAATCGTGAAGGTTGTTGACTTGACTGACGAAAAGGAGTATTAGCAACATGAAGTAACGTGTGATGTGGTTGTTGACAATGATAACATCTGCGACTACTTTGACAGTTTTCTGTTACATGATTATACCCTAGACAGTTTCGACACAAACCTAGCTTATTTATAACCTGACAACGATCATTAATACTCATTTTTAAAAATTTATTACATTTTCTGACACCATGTCTACTCTTCTGACAAATTTTGCAGGAAATCTTCGGAGCATCAGGTTGAGCGTGAGCGATGAACGTCTGCTTGTGTGAAGAATTTCGCGATGTGTTGGATGAACTTTGATGGTGCTGCTGGTCGACTGCTTCAAGAGTCCGGAACCGAGTCTCCAAAAAAGATGTTAACTCTTTGAAAACTGGCAACTCTTTCGGTTTCTCTCTTTCGTTGAGTTTCTCCTCCCACATTTGCTGCGTTCTAGCAGGTAATTTACGCACCAAAAGAAAAATTAGCACAGGATCTAAATGTTCTACCTTTATCCCTAGATTCGACAAACTGTGAACTACTTGGGTCGAAGTGTATAGGAGGTCTTTAATCGACTCCGCACGCTCCTGATTCAATGATCGTAAATTGAATAGGGCGTTCAACTGGATGTTGACAAGAACGCGAGGGTGATCATACCGATCCTTCAAAATCGACCATGCCTTAGAGTAGTTTTGGCCCTGAATCTTTAAGGATAATAGAAGCTTCTCTGCGTCACCTGTTAAACTAGTCTTCAGGTAATGCATTTTCTGAATGTCTGAAAGCGATGCTTTACTGTCGACGAGACTTTCAAAAAGATCTTGAAAATTTGGCCAATTCTCATAATTGCCATCAAATGAAGGTATTTTAATTGAAGGTAAATGAAGCTCCTCGGTTTTAACCACACTTTTATTTTCAGCGACTTCTTTGGATTGCTGCTTGCTGCTGCCACCCAAACTTTCGAGCGAATCCAGAAGCCTGGCCTGAAACACACAATACTCTTCTCTGATCTGATCGTAAATTGAATCAGCTTCTGGTTCTTTTTTGGCAAATTCATCACTTTTAGTTAAAAATTCTTCATAAATTTTGTCAACCGATGTCCACAACTCCTTCAACAAAGTGAGCCTCGTTTGGACATAAGCAAGGCTAATCGCTTTTCCTTTCTTCCCAAAATTTTCAACATCTTTTTTTAATTGCGTGAGTTTTGTTTGCAAACTTCTTGTTGCCATTATTTATTAATTTATAATAAAAGAAATGTAAGTAAAAAATACACTCACTTAGAGATTTTGGGAAATGGCGTCAAAATTTTCCTTTGGATTTTCCCACGTTGCACACACAACACAATTTTAATCGTTGATTATTTTGGTAATCGTTTATAAATTTTTATATTTGTTTTTAAGGCTCGAAGGACCAATGTTTGGCTGATTAGCCTTTATTTTAATTTATAAAATTTACTTTTAAATAAATTGATAAAAATGAAATTAAAAAATGAAGTGAAAGAAAACACACAACTTAATACTTCGATTTTGCTTTTATTAATGAACTTTCTTTATTTTTGGCACACACAATCTTAAGGTTTTTTTTATTCAAGTGAAGTAGTATTGACATCCGTCAGACTTTCATTTGACGTTTTACAAGTTTTGACGGTGGTTGCGTTCATCTTGTTATACATCAGGATTTCCGCTGGTTGCGTTCTTTATTTTGAGACCATTATTTCAGCAAATTGCTTTCAACATTTTGAATTTTGAATTGTATTTCAATAAAAATTAATTTTAAATTGGATTATTTTGTGTTTCCACTCAATTTTTTCCTGAAATGTTTGAATTTTTCTATATGCTATGAGGATTGTAGTTGTCATTTTGTGTTTTAATCTTACTTATTGTCAAACAAGAAGAGAAAGCAAGAAGATCCAAAAACTGGAAAGAACTTACAAAGCTAAGGCAGGTGAAGCTACTACTACTGGGGCAATTACAACCAAACACGTTTCAACTAAGCCTAAAGACCAAGCTACGACTGTTTCGCTCCAATGTAGAATCCGTGCTTCTTTATGGATGCAGTACATGGAAAGTAACACCCAATGTCACACGAAAGCTGCAAACGTTCGTAAATATGTAGATGTCTGCGAAACATCTTGCGGATTTTCTGGCCTAACCGTATCTCTAATGATGAACTTCATGCGAGGACAGGTCAGGAACCTATCGACTCTATAATACGAAAACGTAAGTGGCAGTGGATTGGACATACGCTACAAAAAGGCCACGAGTGCATTGCGAGTCAAGCGATGCAATGGAACCCTCTCACGCAGCGAGGCAGAGGAGTGGGCCGAAACAGAAGTACTTGGCGAAGAACGGTCGAAGAGGAATCAGCACAACTGGGGAAGGGTTGGAGAGAGCTGAGTTACATCTCCAGAAACCGTACACGATGGCGCGTAGGAGCAGTGGAGGCCCTATGCCCCGCAAGGGGAACCACACGGACGTAACAGGTACGAGGACCTTAGTAAGTAAGTAAGTATCAGCTGAAGTAGGAGCAACCTAATAATAAAAACAGGTATACTACATACTGGAAAAATCTTGTCCAAAGGAAAAACTGAAAAATTATATGGGACTGATGGGATACCATCAGTTAGAAGAGGAGGGACCTATCCTCTCTGAAGCTGTTCCAGATACTAAACTTTCTAAGAGCAATAGATCTGGAGGAAGAATTTTAATATGAGCGAGCTCATCGGGGGCACAATAGTCTCTAGGTCGCAGTTAAAAACCTTCAATATATAAAATTTATTAATTCGTAAGGATTAAAAAAGAGCATTATAAAGCAATTACAAATGTTATAAAAAAACCTTAGTTTCTATTTTCAAAATGAGCGAGCACTAAAAGGGTTTTGACTATCTTTAAAATTTTAAACACAGTACGATTTTAAGTTAAATAGGGAAGGATTGAAGAAGAGGTACCGATGCACATTGGTTTTGAAGTTTGGATATTGAAAAATTGTCGGTGAGCATTCTTCGGGTACCGTTTGATTTTTGTTTACGTTTCTGCTTCAATGCGACTGTAAGCAGTGGTCCAGTTTGTCTTTTCTAGGCCCTGTGTTCCAGGTCTTCTTTATGATACGAGACATGGATTTCTGAGTTATACTCATAGGTTAGGTTAAAGTGTCTGTCATTAAAGAGTCTGACACACTTATACCAGTAGAGGTCCATTGTGATACCACGAAGTTATATTCATACCTCGCGAAAAGATTTTCTGTTTTCTTGATGTTTTTCTTCTGATTCGAGCATGCACGGCTTCGATGGCTGGCGGAGTCCTCACAGTGCGTGGACGGCCTGATCATTTACGATCACTTACTACTCGACCAGTATTCTCGAACAATTTTACAGTTCGCTGAACAAAAGAACACGTGATTCCCAGCGGCTGCAAGATTCGAAAGATATTACATTTTTCCATGTTACACTTGAAAAGCCCAATCACAACAATTCGATTTTCGAGGTCACTCCACTCCATGATTTTTTTTTTTTATAACGCACTCGCGCTCAAGGGTATGTTTATAGACCCTTATAGTGTTAAACACTGCACGGTCGATGGGGAAATTAGGGAGGGAGAGAAAGGAGGTGACGATGAACATTGGTTTTGAATGTTTGTAAATTAAAATGGCGAGGGAAAACTGTGCCGGGTAAGTTATTCCATAATCGTGTTGTGCGACTAAAAAACGAATCTCTATATTTGATGGTATGACCAAAGTTAGGCTCAAGGGTGAACTGATGAGCATTCCTAGCGAAGCGGGTATTACGGGTGAATTGATAAAGGGGAGGAATGCAACTGGCTACTTCGAGTGAGCATTGCTTGTGAAAGAAGCGATAAAACAGGGAAATACATGAAACATTCCGACGGTGTTCAAGGGATGGGAATGAATCCGTGATAGCTCTGTTTCCTATCAGTTTTAAAGCTCTGTTCTGAATTCTATCCAATAAATGGAGATTGTTAATGACTGGAAACAAAAAACTTTTACGCGGCAATGAAGCATAAATGTAACAGATTAAATAACATAAATAATGTGCACCAAATAGTTTGTTATATATGGATGCGTTTAGACTTGTATCAGTATTTGTGACTTGTCTAGGTATAGTAACATAATGCTAATGCCTTGCCTGCGTGCCTTAGAAAGTAGACATCAAACTGATTCAATATTTACAGATTTCTCTAAGGCTTTTGACAGCATTCTATTTAAGAAGCTGTAATTTTTGCGTTTTCACTCACAACTATTGTTGTGGTTGAGTAGTTATTTAATTGTAAGAAAGCAATTTGTGTTCCACAAGGTAGCAATCTTGGTCCACTTTTATTTCTATTGTTTATTAATGATTTACCTACACATGTTGCTCACTCCCAACGCCTATTATATGCTGATGAAGTTCAGTCTAATTTCGATGCTATTGATTGACAAACTGACTTAAGTAATACATATAATATCTGATTGGTGTGATTGTGAACTGTAGGGGAGAGTGGGGCACATTTGAACACTTTTTGCTTTCCAGGCTGATAAAACCTAAAATATTCGAGCAATTTGCCTGATATTTTACTCACATGGAACAGTGGTATTTCAATTTAGAAAAATATTTGTTCCATTCAACGAAGTATTTATATTGAATTTTTATCTCCAATCAATACAGGTTCTTATGTTCAAAAGTGCCTCGTGTATGGGGCAGTTTTGAACTTGTAAGGGACACTTTTAAACAGTGATACAATTTTTTTTTACTGAATAAAAGAACTTTTAAATTTTATTTGTATATTCATTCTTTAATAAGAACTTATCAATAAAACTCAAAATTAATACTTTTGTTATATCATATTCATGTATTTGTAGAAAAAAAAAAAAAAAAAAACAAAAATCCACAAAGATTAATAAGAAAAAAAAATAATTCTAAATCTTGGATTTTTAAGTAAAAGCTGGATTTTTAGTGAATAAGAATAAGCTTAAGCTAGCTAGTTAAATATGTTTTCTAGTAATAGCTATTTTAAAATAGCCATTTAGTTTTCATTTAGTTTTAACTTGTTTTCCAAGCCTAAGCTTCAATTTGTGTGAATAAAAATAGCTTAAACTAGAATATTATTGTTAAAGCTATAAAAATTTCAAGATTTTTTCGACCTAGAAAGCTATAACTAGGCCTTATTTTCAGTATTCAATAGCTCAAAAATGAGACAGAGAACGTATAGACGCAGAGACTGATGGTCGATATGACAAAAACATTTTTTACCTGAAACCAATACTTGCGCTATAGAATAGATAACAAATTGCTTGATTAATTGCTTGAAGCTGATTAAATTTTTTCTTATATGTCTTAAATATGTTAAAAAAAACTAATCATGGCAGTTTTGAACATGTTCAAAAGTGCCCCAACACACTTGCTCAAATTTGCCCCAACTGTTCCAGTGACATAAAATTTATTATAAATATTTAACTGAAATATATCCAGTAAAAAACTTACCGCAATTAGGTTTAAAATATATTTTTCCTCCAAAAAAATGTGTTCCTGTTTTAAAATCGCACCGTAATTTTTGTTTAAACTCTTACAACTAAAAAACGAAAACAAAACACTTCCACTAGCAAAAGTACCCTTCACCTCTAAGTCCGAGAGACAACTGAGATATTCAAGGAAAGTCAATGACGTTTATGGATATGGTATTGACAAGTTAAAATTTTAAATGACTTTTAAAAAAGAGTAATAAAGTAAAATTTTATAAGCATTGTTCAAATGTGCCCCACTCTCCCCTACTCAAACATCAGTAAGTGTTCGATGTTGACCGTATCTAAAATTTTTAATCTTTGACTGCAATTGCTAGATTTGTCTTTGCTAAATTTAGTAATAAAATGTTCTCTTTTTTACTACTTATCCTACTCCCCACTGTAAAAGCGTGCGCTAATTTCTTCGCCAGCACCAGGCTAGCGTTCGCAATAAAAAATCACGCTCCATGATAGTACTAAAGGTTATATATACAAAGGTATCACGTCAAATAGATTTGGGTGTAATCTTCCATAAACAAATAAAGTTCTCTCGGCACTATGATAAGGTACATGATAAAGCTTAATCAATGTTAGGTTTTTTGATTCGAAATTCAATTGATTTCCAAGATCCATATACACTATATATTTCATTAATACGTTCGTCTCTTGACTCTTGAGTACTGTTGTGTAGTATGGAATCCATACAATGCCAATGCCCATTTTCGTATAGAAAAAATTCAAAAGCATTTCACAAAATTTGCTATAAGAAAATTTAATTGGTCTTATAGTCCGCCATATGATTCTAGGAGTTGGTGACGTTTTCCTCAAGACATAATCCCCAAACTAAAATCCCCAAACCCAAAATCCCCAAACTGAAATCTCCAGCCGGGAAATCTCCGAAGAGAGTGTCCCCAGGGCCGCCGCTACCATATGTGCAAAATGTGCGGCGCACAAGGGCGCTAACGTCTAGGGGCGGAAAATTAAGAGACAGATCTAACTCAACCTATACAACATACTCCAAAAGTTTTCCTTAAGCTAATGGAACTTGTTTACATTTGACCGTTCACTACGTAGTTCCCACACACAATCTACTACAAATCTTTATTCATATTTTGTTTGTGACTTACGCCTCTCACACCAAATATCTAACCTCTTCGATTGCAGTCATTCGGAAAAAAACCAACGGTAAAAAAAATGTTTTGTGTCTTTAAATATTTATGTTTCTTTTTAAATAAGGGTTTACGAATAGTTTTTAATTAATTTTGGAATTGAATTGATAAATAACTTAAATGTCAACGTATTGAACAAAATCAGAATAACCCAGAAATTTAACTATTCATTGGTTGTCCGAATTTAAGCTTTCAATTGACATTCAGAGTTCAGACTCTATTTATATCAAAATATAGTTCCCACACAAGCCACAAAATGTCAAATTTCATCAAAGCATACCTAAGAATGTCAAGGAATTATAAATATAATACTTTCAGATCCGGAAGTAAATGATTAAGTGTTTCAAAAAGAAAGTGAAAACAAAAACTTTCAAAAGAAAAACTTTTTATAAACATAAAGTTCACTACTCTTTTAGTAGTAGCTGGAGCTGAGAACAGGATGCCATGTGATGCAAGGAAATATTAGTTTATGCAAGAACAAAATTTATAACAAAGTTATAAGTCAAAAAATCTTTTATATACAAATTTTAAAAACATTTTTTTTATTACTTTACGAATAAAAAATAAATTTCCAAACAAAAATATTTAGCCCTTTTTTGAGATATCGAATTTTCCAAAAAAAAGATTTCATTAAAATCCGTTCAGTCGGTAACGAGAATTCCAAAATCGTCAAAATGGTTCTATGTTCGGTACAGTCAGTAATATATTGATTTCAATTTTTTTTGTTTAATTATAGAACGTAAAAATTTATCAAAATTCTCGGAGACGTTTTCGAGAAAATTACGATTTTCGAAAACTTTTATTTATCAAGTTTTAAAAAAATCAAGCATGGGGTTTTCGAAATATTGAGCTTCGAAAAAAAAATTTTAAATCCAAAAAAAAAAAAGATTTGAAAATTTTAATGCACAGGAATATTTTTAATTTTGGGGCGCTTTCGCATAAAACAAATTATCAAAATCGGTTGTACCGATTCTTTAAACTTTTTGATTTTGGTTTAAATCTGTTGGACATTGTAAAAAAAAAATTATAAAATTTCGAAAAAAATCGTATTGCAGGTACAGTTATTTTTGGTCTTAAAAAAAAGAAGAAAAGTAAACGTGTGGGGACAAAATTTCGAGACCCAATTTTTTCGTTTTTGCACCCGAGACATGGGCGGCAATTTAAGGTTCTTGCACAAGGGCGCACGAACACCCAGCGGCGGCACTGAGTGTCCCAATGGCAAAAATCTGCAAAACAAAAATATGTTCAAGAAGTGAATCAAGCGGTTAAATCGAGCGATTTAATGCCATGATTCACAACCTGAACATTTGTTTGGGACATATTATTTGAATTAACTAATGTCGTTTTTATTTGGCAATCCGGAATCTCTCTCCGATCCGGAATCCCAATTGAACACTTTTGTTTGCTTCTGATGATTCTGAAGTTTTGTTTGATTGTATATGTGAAACATCAAATGCGTGCAATAATCAAAATCAAGAAAAATGTTTTTGAAAGCAGGGTTGGCCGAATTGTCACTTTTTAGGAATAACTACATTTGTTACGTCTGCTACGTAGTTTATGTAGTTAATTGTAGTTAATGTAAGAAATTGTAGCATTGCTGTCAATTAACTGTCAGTTATGCATTTGAAATTTGAATTTTTAAATTAAACGTTCAGTTATTCCTACAATTCTTCATCCTTATGGTAAATGAAACTTTTTTTTACAAACCTTCATTAGATCATAAAAGTGCAAAATTGTTTTTTTTTCCTTTATTATATTGATTTTTTATGAATTAGCTATATACATTATGTAGCAGACGTAACAAATTGTAGTAAATTAGGCATGTAGTTTCTTCAATAAACTACGCGTAGTTAAATACTACGTTTATATGCAGTATCAAAAGATCGAGTTGGATTAGGGTCGGATTTTCGACCCACATTTCTACTCGACACCGCTGAGCGATTGGGATCGAGTCGAACGAAGCTCATTTCAACTCAATACAGGTATATAAACGTTCGAAGCGAGCTTCAAGCTCGCTTCAACACCTCATATAAACGTAGTAAATCATGTATAAAATGTAGTGTAGTTAATTCGGCCAACCCTGGTTCGCACAATTTGGATACCAAAAATCACAGCTGTTGAGGTTGACGTTTAAGTATATGAATGTGTGAGTGCTTCTGGTTTTGCTTCTGATTTCAAATCCAGAAGCAAATTTCTCTTCTTTTCAGAATCAGAACTGTCATTTTTTCCCAATTGAACACTTTCAGAAGAGTCCGGAAGGCTTCCGGATTGCCAAATAAAAACGACATAAGGTTGGACAAAATGTTATTTAAGAAGTAAAAATGTAATTCATTATAATGTTTAGTATGTTTATTCAAAATAAGTAAAAATAATAATTCGAACAAAAAAGAACTTATTTGAATGTCATATCTATTTATAAATAGCTTTTTTCCTCCTTTATTTGATTTCAAAACAATAATCTCATGCATTATAACTATTTTTATGAAACCCAACAGACTCTTCCGGCTATGAATACCCTTGACAGACCAAAAGTCCATTCATAATTTGTTGTTCAGAAACACAATCGTGTTATCATGTCATAACGCGTAAAAGAATGTCATACACATGCCGCAAGAGAAATGGTGTTAGTAGATGTACCTGGTCATTGGGGATTTGGAGATTTAGTAGAGATTTTGTCAAAAAAATTGTTTCCTTGGAGATTTTTTTCCCAAGAGATTTTCTCTTGTAGTTATTGGCAAGTTGGATTTTTTTTGGAGTTTCTGCCCATAGTGATTTTTATTTTTGGGTATTTCGAACGACTCCCGATGGTAGTTGTGATTTAATAGATCTTAGAATATTTTTCTGTTCTTTTCGCACTGCATGTTTTATGTGTGCATGGGCATATTCAATGTTCACAATTATTGCGTTCTATGTTTAATTTGCGCTCTCAACAAGCTACTAAAATGGACAGATCGATGTGGCTTAGGTGTTAACCCCCACAAGACTGAACTAGTCCTCTTCACAAGGAAATACAAAATTCCTCAACTAGAGCCTCCATCGATTAAAGGTGTTCCACTCACTTTCTCAGATCAAGCTAAATACCTGGGTCTTATTTTAGACAAAAAGTTAAGTTGGAAACCTAATATACAGGAAAGAGTAAGGAAAGCCACGGTAGCTCTCTTTTCTTGTAAAAAAGCTGTAGGGAACAAGTGGGGTTTGTCTCCACAAATTACTCACTGGCTATATACTGCGGTCATCAGACCGATACTTACTTACGGGGTGACCGTATGGTGGACGGCCTTAGATAAAGCGACTAATCGCGATAAACTAAGCAGAGTTCAACGTTCAGCGTTTATGTGCATCAGCGGAGCTCTCCGCTCGACACCTTCCGCTGCACTAGACATACTACTTAACCTGACAACCCTAGATATTTACAGCAAACAAATGGCCGCGAGCACAGCCATACGTCTCAAAGCCATCTCTCAATGGACCAATAACTCTATTGGCCACACCACCATTCTGAATTTATTCGGAACTCTCCCAAGTCACTCTGACTACATCACTCCCTTTTTGGTTTTCGATAAAAACTTTGAAGTCACCATTCCCTCAAGGTCAGCTTGGGAGGAAGAGGCTTTGACAGATAATAAATCAGTAAACTTTTTTACAGATGGATCGAAGACTGAAAACGGAGTGGGTGGTGGAGTGTACTCAGATGGACTAAACCTTAGTCTCTCCTTCCGCCTACCAAACCATTGTAGCGTATTCCAAACGGAAATTCTGGCGATAAAGGAAGTATTGTCCTGGCTTAAAGAAAACGTGGTATCTAACATGGATATCCGTATCTTCTCAGACAGTCAGGCTGCTTTGAAATCCCTCGCATCAGTCTCTGTAAACTCCATTACAGCCCAAGACTGTCGATCGTCTCTGATGGAGATGGCCAAACAGTTTAACATTCACCTATTCTGGGTGCCGGGTCACAGGGACATTCCGGGGAATTGCAAAGCCGACGAACTCGCCAGAATTGGAACGGAAATGCCTATCTTACCCGAAAAGGCAAATATAGGTATGCCCATAGCTACAAGTAAACTTATGCTGAAACGAATCGCTCTGGAACAATCAAACACAAGATGGCTTAATACTACCACTTGTATAGCGACCAAGCGGATCTGGCCTAAACTGGATCTGAAACGGTCAAAATGTCTATTGTCCCTCAGTAGATCTCAGATCAGCTCCGTCATAGGTGTCATAACTGGACACTGTCTCATAGGTAGACACGCCGCACGTCTCGGTGTGCTATCAAACGATTTTTGCAGGAGTTGCTTGGACGAGGAGGAAGAGGAGACAATCCCACACCTTCTTTGTACATGCCCTGCTCTCTCTTACAGACGCAAACTTCATCTAGGAGAACATTTCTATAATGAACCAAGCGATCTCATAAACAAAGACATTAAAAGTCTCCTTCGCTTCATCAGAAGCTCCAAATGGTTTTAACTAAGGAAACCTTTTTGTTCCCTATTAGATCGTGGTATCACAATGGACCTCTAATGGTCTAAGTATGTCAGACGCTTTAATGACAGCCACTTTAACCTAACCTAACCATGTTTAATTTGTATGTGCCTGTGCGACACGTCTAAGACCTAGAGGAGGTGATTTCTTTTTCATTTCCTAACATAGGACAAATTACGGTCTATCTATTCCTATCCTTCCTTCTCTTCCGTAACTTCACGCCCGCGCTGTGTTGAAACATTTAAAGGGTAATCATAATCCCTTGAGCGCGAGTAAATTATAAAAAAAAAATGACCCAGTTACCATGGTATTTTTTAAATTATTTTTAGTACTTTAAGTTTGTAAATATTATATATCTACATAATACCTACTATATTTACTCTAAGAATAATGCACTTGAAAAACAATAATAAATAAATAAAATCTACCCACGCCAGTTGGAAAAGCCTTTTTTTTTTTAAATTTATGAGTACTAAAGGAAAGTCCTTTTCTTAGCCGAATATATCTAATTATTTATTTATTCATCCACAAGTCTTAAGCTTAACAAATTACAACTCAATAAGTTAAATTTAAAGCTAACTTAAAACATTTCCTTTCTAACTAAAAATAACAATTACATAGTTAAATAAACCATCATAGAATAAGTTATAAGAGCATACCAGATTAATATGACAATTTATTTCATTGAACTCTCCAACAGACCTTGAAATTCATACCAATAATTGGTTCTGCGACTAGGCTAAAAAAAAGAGGTATCTTTCCCTCAACGCTTTCATACGCTCTATATGCAAAGAAAGGAGAGAAAAGGAGGCCACTTAGTTTGATAACAAAAAAATGTCTACGGGACTTGATCGGCTGCAAGCCCAAAATCTTTTGCCTACTGGATTCAATCGATTCTATCTAAAATCGATTTTTGGTGAGGGTTCCAGATGACATCTGCATATTCGAGGTTAGATCTTACTAAGGAGGTATAAAAGGAGACAAGCGAATTTCTTTTTATAAAATATTGAGTTCGCTTTGGCGACTACAGCACTAACTTAAAAAGCAAATAAAAATTTTTGGAGTTAAAGGTAACACCCTAGTCTCTGGCTTTTACACTTCTCGGTAGATGACTGTGATCTGGATTTAAAGAGTATGGAAACTCGTAAACATTATAGAAAAATAGATCACGAAGCATTTTTTAACATAAAGGTCAAATCGTTTAGTCGACACCAGAGAGATAGATTGTCAAGGTCCATTTGAAGCTTATAGCATATAGTCATCATCGCCCGCTACTTTCAAAAATATCTTGAGATCATCAGTATACATATATGAGATATTGGCGGAATTAATATAGTTTGCAATATCTTTAATAAATATAACAAAAAGAAACGGACTTAGATGGCTGCCTTGAGGAACACCTGACGTGCACTTAATTGGCCTGGAGGTACATTCGTTAAGTTTTATTTTTTAAATCCTACAGGTTAAAAAGCTTACGAAATATGTAATATGTTGTGGAAAACTGAATCGAAAGCCTTGCTTAAGTCCGTATAAATAGCATCGACTTGATTACGGTTTTCGATAATATCCACAACAAAGGAAGAGAAGCATGCTAAATTAGTTATAGTTGATCTTCCTGAGATAAATCCATGCTGAACATTACTTATATGTTCTTTCACCAGAAAATCAAGCTTATTTTTTACTAAACTTTCTAAAAGCTTAGGAATTGCCGATAACTTGCAGATTCCCCTATAATTTTCAACGTTGTTTTTTGAGCACGATTTAAGATTTCTATACGTCCAAAAATACTCCGGATGACAATGACAGATTGAACATAATAGGCAGAAATAGGCAAAGCGAATTTGCGCATCTTTTTAAGATAAGGGCAGGAATACCAGCAACACCAGGCTTGGCATTTGGTTTAAGACCTTGTAAGGCTTTTAAAACGTCAAAAAAATGTATTTGTATTGATCCTACATCGACCTTTGGAGGATTTGTGGGATGAAGGAGTTATAAAACACAGATACAAAGAATCTAAGGGCCATTTGCTGATGCGAAACTTAAATATTTATGTTCAACTTAAGCGCTTATGTTCTACTTTTTCCTCTACGTAAACTGTCACATAAGAGTTTATGTGGAACATAAGTACTTATGTTCCGTATCAGCAAATGGGCCTAAGACATTTTGAGTCATGTTCTTATGATTATTACACAAATAGTTGCTGACTTTTTTCACAAAGTCTTCAAGTGTTATGCGAACAACTGTGATATTTCCAGTTGTGATAATTTGCTTACGAAAAATCACAAAGCTTGTTATAAATAAATGAATTAAAAAAACCTATGTACATACTCGTATATTCTTTCAGACTCATAGATCTCAGTGCACATCTTCAATTACCCTCAGAAGTGCCTGTACATATACATACCTTCATATTATTGTGTAACAATATTCTCTTCTAAAAATATCCTGTCGATGTGAAATTCCACCGGTCTTGAAGCATGGGCTAAAATTGTCAACAATCAACCGGTTTCCGTTCTCAACACAAAATAGTTCCTCAAAAAGTGACTCAGTTTTCATTTTGCACCAGCTGTTCTGTAAGTACTCTTTTCCTTGTGGCTGCCAATGGCATAAACATACATAACATGGGTCTTATTGATGAGGATCCACTTAAAGGAAATCAACTTGAGAGAAAATTCTTCAAGGAGGCTTTGAAGAAATATGTAAATTTTCCTTAATGGAAACTACAAAAATGCACTCAGAGAGGGAGCTTGCAGAAATGCAAAACAAACTTTACACTTCCTTCCATTTTGACATTCCATTTATGTATAATCCCCGCGATATTTTTCCTACGTGATACTGACTTAATTTTCCAACTGAATGACATAAAAGGAAAATCTCGTTGGAATTGTTATCGATGAAAAATAAATCTAATCATTGAAATGTAATAAAAAAAATTATTCCCCAAACAAGGGGGAATGCCTTTCAGAAATTTAAATTGCCTATTTCTTATTATTTTCAGGATTTTCCTTTAAAATTGAGAACTGAGTCTGTCAATTGATTTGAATTCCTAGCCAACGAAAAATCGAATTTCTTTTTGAAGATTTGATCACATTTATGATGGAATGGCAAATCTAGAGGAGGAGATTTTCAAATTGGAACACAACATATGTTACAAATTTGGTGTTTTGAAAGATTGGCGAATAACAAAAAAAAAATCGATTAGCTTATTAGATTTTCCATAAGCAACATACGAGTAAGGGTGTTTTTTTAATTTCATTTTGATACATTTTATTAACGTTAGGACTTATGTATGTAAATGTAGGCATACTTGGTGGCGCATAAGTAACGTTATGATTTATTTGTTGAATAAAATGTTTCCTCCTAATTTTATTTAATTTTGACACACATATGAAGAAATCCAACAGACCTTAAGATTTTCGTTTAAAAAAAAATTCAAATCATTAGCACACCAAAACAGTTGATGTTTTCATAATCAAAGTAACGTCAGAAATTTAAATCAAGTCACGTTGAATTCAAGCGTCCAGGTCACATTGCGGAGGCATAAATGCCTGGGTCGTCCGATTTGTTTTGTGAATTTCCTCATGCATGTATGTCAGACAGTAAAAGTATCACTTACTTTTTGCTATATGCCCTTATTTCATAACTTATACATCAATTTAGTGTTTAAAATTATAAAATAATAAAATAAAAGTCCGAGAAACGTTTAAAATAAAAATTCATTTTAAATAATATATAATAGATATTTAGTGGAATAAAAATTGATACTTAATACAGTTACTTTTTCAGCACTCACTCTCTGGATAACTTCAGGTTTCTAGGCATTTCTTAGCTTTTTTTGAGTGTGCTTTTTAATTTTCTACATCTAAAATAAAAATTACGCTGTCGAACATTTTTTTAATTCCTGGATAAGTTTATAAATTTTTGAGGCACATTAACTTTTCTGGGCTGAATTTCTTCGTTTTGTATATAGAATACCCACAAAAAACTTTATTACCATATATAAATGCATCAAAAAGTTATGAAAAGAAAAATGTAACGATCTAATTTTCAAAAAGAGCGAGGGACGTGTTTTTCTTAGTTCACCATTTCAATATTATTAGTGGCACACCCAAATATCAACATAGATTATATTTAGTGAAGTAACTTCAATAAATATTTCAATTTTCAGGTGGATCAAACATTGCATCAAAAAGTTACAAAGTTTTGAAATAAAAAAACATTGAAAAGGACAAATTAATTTATTAAATTTCGTTGTTTTCACGTAATAAAATAGCTGTACATTCAAAATAAAAACATTTTGTGTTGAAATATACATATAGATCATCTTTCTATTTAAGTCATATTTAAAAAATTAAACCAATAACAACTATTTTAATGAACCATATTTTTATATCTGCTAGTGACATAAAATCCTCAAGTACGCTGGATTTCCTCATATGTATGTACATATATCGAAATTTAGATTATGTTTTTGAAATATTGTCACATTGTGTTTTAAGGATATAACAAATAGACATAATATTTTTTTAGTTTAAAATTGAGTCAACACTTATTTTATACCTGTTGCTAAGGTTAGATATTCGTTACCGTTAAAGATGTGTTCTGTAAGTCCGGTTAGTGTCATGAGTGAACTATTGTAACATTCGTGGCTGAAGTAAGAACTTCACTCTGTCAAGTGCAGCCCAGCTTTTTTGGCAAGTAGGTGAATATACTGGATGGGCCATCTAGTGGTTTCTTTTTAAATCATAGGTTATTTTGACACTGACAGCTGTTTCCCGTTTTTAATCTTGACAGAAAGTCAGTATCATACCTTCGTGAAATGAAACTAATTTCCAAATTGAGTGCTGTGTACCCCAAACAGTGCCCTTTTGAAAAGGAAATTTGGCCGAAATGAAGCACCCACAGCGCCTGCTGTACGCGAGTTTGTGCAAAAAGTTCGTGAGACTGGCATGCTAGTGTACAACACTCATGGTCCCCGTATTACGGTGCGCACAGGCCGAGAATGTGGCTGCTGTAGCCGAGAGTGTAAGACTCAATTCACAATCAACTCCGCATCGATTTCAACAGCGCAACATTTCACGCAATAGCCTGAGGAGAATTCCAATTGACTCAGCAATTGAAGGCAAATCCGCATCATTATCGCTTAAACGACGTTGTTTTCCATAATAAGTAATAAATGGGAAAAATATAATTTTGTTTATTTTATTACATTTTTAAAAAAGAAACTTGTATTTAGCCCACTCTATACTAATATCTCAGAATTTAGTCAACAGGGTTATAACATAGTATGTACCACTTTTCTTCTCACAACATGGTATCGCCTTGTACATCCGTAATGAAGTTGCTTACCATAATCATTCATATCATAGCCACTGTTCTGGTATACGAAAGTCAATAATTAAGGTTTACTTCATCTATAGAAGCCCGGACTTAGATAGAATTTTGACTTCTATTGAATTCGATGCGTAGTCAGACTACATTTTTTTTTTTTTTTTTTTTTTATAATCTACCCGCGCTCAAGGGATTATGATTACCCTTTAAATGTTTCAACACAACGCGGGCATGAAGTAACGGAAGAGAAAGAAGGATAGGAAAGATGTGTGGCACGATGTTCTGAGACTGAAGGTTGTTGTCTCAGATATTTTATCTCCATGGATGGCGGCTGAACTAAAGCGGAGAATGCCGTGTCTTATTTCTGTGTCGCTTATAATTCACATTATTTTATTCGTGTTCATCATTGTTGGGCATACTAGCTTAACTCAATTACATGTTGTTAGTGTTATGCCTGAACAACATGAAATGAGTAAACCAGCAACCCATTGATGACAATTTTAGAAGGTTTTTAATGGAATTAAAACGACATAGACGACGGCAGGGATCGAACCTGTGATCATGAGGTTCACAGGCGAGCACACATCCATCGCGCCACGGCCACCCCACATACTAAGAATTGGCACCCATTTTCCCCTCACTAAAATCGTTATTATAGGCGATTTCAATGTGGCTTCAACATTTTGGCCAGACAACACCCGAAGGAAGAAATACAGAAATTTTTGCTATGTTAAACCATTTAATTCTTGTTGTGAACGAGCGAACTGGATTACCTGACATTCCAGATAATTCCCCTAATACACTTAATCTGTTCCTCACATCCTAGTAAATACACTATAAGTGTATTAGCATCTCTAGCCATCATATCATCTATTTTCTCATGCTCCACCAACTCAGTTAAGGAAAATATTCCAAAGCAAACTATTTGGCAATATGAGAAAGTCAATTAGGACGGTCTTTCCAAGCTTTAACTGGTCACTATGCTCCGTCGATGGTGACATAGATCTCAGTGCTGATATGCTAAGACGTATTATTTTTAATGGTAAATTCTTATCCCTAATAGGACAAATGGTGTTAGTTGAAAAGAGATTTTTTGATATGATTATGGCTTAAAAGAAGTTATCAGGTTGAGAAAATTAATGCTAAAAAAAATCATGGACTGAGAAAAACCGGAAAAAGTACAAGCAAAGGAGGAATACACGCACTGCTTATATTCGAAGAATAAAGTTCTTACATGATCAACATCTTCGTCAAAAAATACTACACTGTCCCAAATTAGTAAACACTTTTATTCTTTTGTTTAAAATATTTAAAACTCTTCTTAGTAATCAGTTCCAACACTTGTTCACAATAACAATAAAACTCCTTTTATCACCTCGCAAATAAACAATATTACTTATACCACCTAGTGTAGTAGTGACTCCTCCTGTACTTGAGAGTGTGAATTATTCTATGGGATAAATCCTCTTTCGCACTTGTACAGTCGCAAGAGCCCTCAAATATCTTGGTTAAGATTGTAAAGGGTGGTTAAATTTTAAGGGCCGATGTTGAATGTGAACCACACCTAAACGTAAAGTCATTTCTCAATTTCAGACTAACTCAATTTGAAGCATGGAAAGATACACAATCGAGCAACGCGTTAAAGTTATTCAGGCTTATTAAGAAAATGGACGTTCAAATCAAAATGCATATCGTGCTCTTTGTGATTTTTTCGGTCAATTTAATCGTCCAAATGTGCGTACATTTGGAAAAATCGTGCAAAAATTTGAGCTAACCAGGTTTGTAGGAGATGTGAAAATACTAGTGCATGCTCGTACATCTCGTACTGCTGAAACTATTGCTGCTGTTCGCGATAGTTTGGCTGAAGAGCCGTCCATCTCAACTCGTCGTCGTGCCCAACAATTGCACCGCTCACGCTCGTCGTTGGTGAACATTATGTATAAAGACTTGCATTTACACGCTTACAAGGTGCAATTGACTCAAGAACTAAAGCTTCTTGACCATTTCAAGCGTTGTCAATGGTCAGAATGGTGGCAAGAAATGGCAACAGTGGATGATCAATTTTCAAAGAAAATCATCTTCAGTAACGAGGCACATTTTCACCTCAGTGGATTCGTCAATAAGCAGAATTGCCGCATTTAGGCGAATGATAATCCAAGAGTGATTGTCGAAAAACAAATGCAACCACAAAGAGTGACTGTTTGGTGCGGTTTATGGGCTGGCGGCATCATCAGGTGGTTTTTTTTTCCAAAATGAGGCCGGTTAGGCAGTTACTGAGAATGGTGTTCGCTATCGTGAGATGATAACGAACTTTTTATGGCCCGAATTGGAAGATATGGATGTGGAGGATATGTGTTATCTCACGTGGTGGCGATGTCAATTGACCGCCAAGATCATGTGATTTGACACCGTTGGACTTCTTTCTTTGGGGTTATTTGAAAGAAAATGTGTACGCCGATAAGTCAGCAACAATTCAAGAGCTAAAGGATGAGATAATTCGGCACATTAACAGCATAGAACCTCAATTATGCCTCAGCGTCATCGAAAATTTTGACCATCGGATGGCGGTGTGCCGCCGAGGTTGCGGCGGCCATTTGGCCGATATTTTGTTCCATACAAGTTCTGGCACTACACCCTTCTTACAGGAACAAACTCAGGCGATTTTTGACCCCTCCCTATCTTCAGTACCAATGAAGTCAAAAACCTAGATGTCCGAATATTTGCTAAGCTAGGGGGCGTGGTATCCGCCCACTTTCTCCGAATTGGTGTTTGTTGAATGGAGCACTTCCGACTGCTGCAAAATCATGAAATTTGGTAAAGTGGCAGGGCTTAAATTGCCAAACAAAGAAAAAAAATATAAAATTTGAGGCTTTCCATTCAGGGGCGTTGTATCCGCCCACTTTCTCAGAACTGATGTAAATTATATATGGCACACTTCCGATTGCAGTAGAACAATGAAATTTGGTAGAACGGTAGGGCTCAAATTGCATATAAAGGACCAAAAATAAAAATTGAGGTTTTCCATTCAGGGGGCGTGGTATCCGCCCACTTTCTGAGTAAATGTTTAATTTATATAGAGCACTTCCGATTGCTGTAGAATGATGAAATTTGGTGGAGCAATATAGCTTAATGTACATTCAAAGCGAAAAATAGAAAATCTAAGATTTTTCATTCGAAGTGTCTTTTTATTGGCATTTTTAAACTATACATGCATCTTGAAAATTCATAACTTTTCTTAGAACTAGAGTGCTCGATTTGGTACTCTATGTTTTGTTTATGTTAACATGAATGAAAAAAGAAAACATAAAAAAAACTCTTAACTGTGATGTGAACTATAATCAAACCACTAATTAGGCTATTAATTGGTGGGCTAACTTCATTTAAAAAAAGGAGTTAAAATTGCAACAAAAACATCATCGCATCCTCAAGAATTATTGCCCTTTTATGACTTTGAGCGGATGTAGGTACTAGTATTTATAATTAAAGTAGGTATGTTAGTGTTAGGTATCTTGCCAGGACAAGAAGAAACAATTGAAGCGCAAATCAAAACAACCAATAACAAAAAGAAAATATACCAGAAGAAATCGGAAGCTATAAGCTAAATTGATTTTAGTAGGTAGTGTGCACCCTTCTATCTTTCCGTATCTTTCGAGATTTTGACATGGTAAAATATTAAAACCTTTGAAAAAAGAAGTGAGATCAGACCAAAAACATAATAGTTAAAAAAAGAGCCAAGTTCTTCTATACTAAAATCTTTGTCTAACAAGTCAGCCGTGAAAAGTAGTGAGATCTAAAAGTACGCCAAGTTCTTACTTCATAATTGTTTAATACTGGATATTTAAAGTAGAATATTATTGAAACAGCTACAATGTAATAGTGATTAGTTTCTTAAATAATTTGTGTTTTATTCAAAATCAACATCGGCCCTTAAAATTTAACCACCCTTTATTATGGAATTTTGAATTACAACAAAATTGTTATTATGTGCTGGAAGAAAAACACACAGCGTCGCTTTGAAGAATGGTTCGTGTAACTTACCCCTTAAACATCTTAGTTTCATAAATGTTCTGCCTATCGCCTGCAATGCCACCTGTTCCAGCCACAAGCAAGTGTCTGTGACTTCTGTCATCTCATAGCGTCTTCACTAGGAAGATATTCCTGCGACGCTGTGTGTTTTTCTTCCAGCACATAATAACAATTTTGTTGTAATTCAAAATTCCATATTATGTGCTTTTCGAAAAACACACAGCGTCGCTTTGAAGACGTGTTTGATATCTGCTGGTGATAAGGCACAAAACGCTATGTGAAAAAGGTTATATTTTTATTAAAAATTTAACCAAAAGTAATTCATTTTATTTTATATATATATATCTTTTAAACATATATGTAGGTATTTATTAAAATATAATAATCCAGAATACATTTTTAATCTGGACGAAAATTCGAAAATAAAAGTTTCGATTCATTTCTATCTTTCTTTTGTATCTCCTTACAGTAAAATTTCTTGAATGTGTTTACGCTTTTCCAATTGCCTCTGGCAAGTATATCTTGAATAGAATGATTTTCTACCCAACTGGCTGAAGCTATAGCTGATCTGATGCTTCCCGGTGATGCCTCAATACCAGCATCTCTGAGAACTGATCGAACCCATCCACCAATTACAGTCCTAGATGCTGGTTTTGGATCACCTGTTAAGGTTATAAACAGATTTTCCAATCCGTTTACCATTGCTCTTCTTTTATCCGAAACAGCTATGAGTTTATTAATCCAAAATACAGGACAGACATTTTGATTAGGATGCTTGGATAAAAGCCACCCAGATTGCCTATGGGTAGAAGAATCGGTTTTGGATCCAAAAACTGGCCAAAATATTACATCTCCATCCACTGAATACATATTATCCTTTGAAATCCGCAGTAAAGTTAGATCGTGCACTCTGCGACCTGATGCTAACAAGAGAATTGTAGCCGTTCTTCTAGATGCCTCAAACAAAGTATTCTTAGCATTAGATGAAGCCAACCAATCAAATACAATCTGGGGATCCCAAATTGGCCATTGCACTTTTCTCGGTTGAGCAGATGAAATTGCTTTAAGCACTTGTTTAACCAAAATATTTTCGGATTCTTCAGGTAACTGAACACAGAAAGTAGCTATGGCTGACTTGTGAACCAAAATTGTACTGTACGATAGATTTTCGTCTAAAAACAAATGCGCTAGAAACCTTGCAATGTTTTGAGATTGAGGTGAATTCGGGTTTACTGTATTTTCTTCGCACCAGTCTAGCCACCGTTTAATTGCCGGATAATATGTATTTAGAGTAGAAATCCTCCAGCTCTCATTGAAAAGTTGTTTTTCAGGAGTAGACCATTTGTCTATTAGTTTGCCCCACCTCCAACTAACCAAGCCTGAAGGGCCAGACGGTCTACTTGAGCTGGCGGAAGGTTGGTTGACACATCCACTAAAACTTCTTGTAAATTTTCTATTTCTATTGGATTTGTTAGGGCTCGAGACCTCAAATCTGCCATCCAAAACGTTTTCTCCCAAACAGGTGCCACTATTATGTAGCGCCCTTTTGCTGAATTCAAGTGGTCTAAAACTCTGGGCATTACATTGGGTGGTGGAAATATCCAACCCAGCGGGAAGTCCCACTGATGGCTGAAGGCGTTTGAGAAGAGAGCTAATTGATCTTTGCAGTCTAATGACACGTAGCTGTTGACGACGGTTGTTTCTGCAGACGCGAACAAATCTACGTCTGGAGTGCCCCAATGATTGAAAATTTTGTTTGTTGCCGGAGACAACAGGTGCCACTCTGGCGGACGCCGTCCCCGAGACAGATTGTCCGCAATGCAATTGTACCTCCCCGGAAGGTATTGTGCTGACAGCCGAATCTTCAAGCGGTCTGCCAGAATCAATAATTTTCGTGTTAGTGCCAGTAGACTCAAAGAGTGTGTTCCGCCTTCTTTTCGAATGTATGCTATTAATGTTCTGTTGTCTGACTGAACAAGAATGTGGGCATTCCTCAGACGATGTTTTTCTGCGCTCAAGGCCGCATAAACCGCATACAATTCTTTTCGATTTGAATGCCACTTTTTTTGTTCGTTGGTCCAGAGGCCGGACAATAGCTTTTCGTCTATCTGCGCTCCCCAACCTGTGTCCGCTGCATCCGTTGTCAGGAAATTGGTGTAGGGCTTTGGATGCATGTCTGACTTCATGTGAATGGCTCCGCGCCACCATTTTAAGTCGCCAACTACTTGTGGTGGAGCTTTTTGTTTCTTTGTTGGATTTCGATTGAAGCGGCGACAAAATATTTGCAATTGACGGCAGTACAGGCGACCTCTCGGAACTACAAACGTTGCGAAATTCAATTGGCCTAGTAATCTTTGGACTTGCTTCTGGCTGTGGAGATGTTTGGTCAAAAAGTTTTCTATTGCATGTACTATTTTTTCTGTTTTCTTTTTCGAGAGGGAAATTGTACTGGCCTTGGTATCCCATGTCACTCCAAGATACTCGAGTTTCTGCATTGGATTTAGTACAGCTTTTTGATAGTTTATCCACCATCCCAGATACTTCAAAGTATTCACAACCTCCGCGGCTTGCGAAATTAATTTGTTTTTGTCCTGATGGGCAACCAAAAAGTCGTCTAGATAGACTAAAACTCGAATGCCACGCTTTCGAAGGATCTCCGCGATCCAATTCGTTAAAGCGGCAAATATTTGAGGAGATGGAGAAAGGCCGAATGGCAGAGCTGTCATTTCGAGTATCTCCTCGTTGTAAACTAGTCTTAGGAAACAACGATGGTTCACCGATATGGGAACATGGAAGTATGCTTGAGATAAATCGATTTTTACCATCCAGTCGAGTTTTTGGAGGAACTCTGGGACTACTGCATGGGAAATTAGTTGAAAATGCTTTGTCCTTATATATGAATTCAGACCTCGAAGGTCGAATATGGGACGAAAACTTTCGTCGCTTTTTTGAACAAGAAACATTTTGGACAAGAAACTTGGCCCTGCGATGTTCGGCTTTTCCAATATATTTTGAAGCTTCAACTCGTTTATTAATTTCGTCATATTTGGAGAAGTGGAAGTTGAAAATTTTTGTATTAATTCCGGTGTTGGAAAGTTTAAGGGGGGCTTGCGGCAAAAGGGAATTCGAACACCAGAGATGATTTTCATTATAAAATTGTTTGCTCCCAAGGAAAGCCAGTTTGTCTGAAATTCCTGAAGACAGCCCCCCTTGAATGATTTGTTTTGATCGTCACTTCTTGTCTTTTGTACGAAAGGAATTATTCTTTGAATCCCCTTTAAATTTCTTGGGAACCGCTCTGCCTCTGTTAGACGAACGAAAATCATTACGAAAAGTACGAGATGAATGAAAAGTACTTGCAGACGGCTCTTGAAAATTCGTATTTCGCTTAGATTCTCTCTTATCTTTTAAGTAGGTGGGCGGATTAAGCCACATAGATGTACCACCAAGCGAATTAATTATTGAGCCCAAATTGTTCTGATCGAAAAGATGTTCAGCACTTGTTGGGGGTACTTTTCGCAATGCCGACTGCAAGTTTTTATTTCCCATTTCGGATAGAATGCGCTCACGTCTAATCTCGATGCACTCAGCTCTTTTTCCGCATACTACTTGTAACATTTGTTCCATAACTCTATAATTTTCAGAACTCGGTCCAAACAATTCTACAAACTTATCCAGTAAGTTAGAAGGAGTAAACTCACTTGAAGAATTATTTGCCCAGTTAATTATAGATTGTAAACCTGATCGCATTAAATCTTTAGAATCCAACAAGCCATTTGTCACACCCGCCATTACTCTTTCAGTTGATGCTAAATAGTCTTTTCCTCTATTCAAATGACACAACTCATCATTGACTTTTAATTCGATAAAGCCAGGGGTAGCTAAGAAACCCTGGAGTGACTTCGAGTATTTAACATCTTTCCATGAATCAGAAAGAAAATGCTGGAGCTTAATCACAGACTCCACTTTAGCATGAGATGCTTGCTTAATAGCATATTTGTTGTCGACGCAGGTTTTTGCGTCACCAAAATCGAGCATTCTTGTCTGAATAGGACCAATCAAGAAAGGTGTATTGCCATCTCGTTCTCTACTTGTTGATGGTAAATTCGATTCGTTCCATTCAACCGAGGATGGAAATTGTTGGGATGTTATAAAATTGGTTAAATAACTTACTTGATTAATCAGAGCATCAATCCTTGGATCTTGTTTTGCTCTTTTGTTTGGAGGTCTCGAAGAATTCCAATCAGATTCCGAGTCGGACGAGGTGTAATTTCTACTAACCTCACTTTCTGGAGCACGCTGTCGTTTCCTTTCATGCTCACTGTCTTTGATGTGAAAATCTGCATCAGAAACTTCTTTTTGGATTTCACTATTTGAAACTTTATCTTGATTTTCACTCATTTTCACTGAGTATTTATTTTCTTGTAATTAATTTATTAAACTTTGGTCTATATGAAAGAAATGACCGTTCACGGGGAATACACAAAACGCTATGAGATGACAGAAGTCACAGACACTTGCTTGTGGCTGGAACAGGTGGCATTGCAGGCGATAGGCAGAACATTTATGAAACTAAGATGTTTAAGGGGTAAGTTACACGAACCATTCTTCAAAGCGATGCTGTGTGTTTTTCGAAAAGCACATAATAACCCTATTAAAACTTGAATTGAACAAAAAATAAAATGCACGACTGGGTCGCACGAACTTGCTCCTATGTAATCGACTGGGAATTTTAAAAACGAATGTTATTAGAGAAAATTGTTCATAAGAATAAAATTAATTTTTAAATTCTTTTAGTAGATAGTATAACAGAATGCTATGCAAATATGAATTTATGCAAGAATAAAAATTATAAGTCCTTGAAGTGGTTTCTTTAAAAGAAGCTTGTATATACAAACTTTTTGAAAGCTTTTTAAGAAAAAATTTTGGTACGCCAATTTAAAGTTTTTATTATTGTTCGAATAAAAATTAAATTTACGAAAAGAAATATTGACCCGTTTCGGAGATATCGAATTTTCAAAAAAAAAGAAAAAAATAGATTTTTTTTTCAAAAATTCAAAAAATATTTATTTTAAAGTTTTGAAATGCAATGTGTTTTAGACTTTTTAGAAGCTTCTCTATAAAAATTTTCATTAAGATCCGTTATGTGGATAATGAGAAATTCAAAATTCGAAAAAATGGTTCTATGGTAGGTACAAGCTGTAATATCTTAATTTCAAAATTTTTTTTATTAAATTAAAGATCGTAAAAATTAATTGAAAGAAAAAAAAATTTATCAAAATTCTAGGTGCCGTTTTCGAGAAAAATATGATTTTTGAAAACCATTTTTTTTAATTTTTTAGCATTTGTATGGTAGGTACCTTTATTTTTAGGTAAAATAAAAAATTTTGTTTTACATTTTGTAGATCATATTGAGAAACTTTTATTTACAAAGTTTAAAAAAAATCTAGCATGGGGTTTTCGAAATATTGAGTTTTGAAAAAAAAATTTTGAAGTTTTTTTTAAAAATCCAAAAAAAAATTTTTTGAAAATTTGAGTACACAATTCTATTTATGTTTTTGGGGAGCTTTAGCAAAAAAAAAATGATCAAAATCGGTTGAACCGTTTTTGAGAAAATCAAAAACAAAAAAAAAATGGTTCCATTAACTATTTTTCGGAAAAATTTTTTTCAACCAATACCTAGATTTAATTAAATGAAATTTTTCTGTATCTTTATTTTTAAAATCTGTTGAACAGTTTTTGAGAAAAAAAAATGCTTATAAAATTTCGAAAAAAATTCGTATGGGGGGTACCGTTATTTTTGGCCTTAAAAAAAAAAGAAAAAAACGTGTGGGGGAAAAAATTAAAAATGATATTTACCAAGTTTAAAGAAAATCGGCCGAGTCGTTTAGCCTGTAGTCGAACAGACAGACAGACAGACAGACAGACAGACAGAGACAGAATTGCGAGACCCACTTTTTTAGTCTTCGCTATCATCGTAATGTCAACTTTGATCAAAATCTCGAGTTCAATTTTTTTTACGAATGCATAACTTGCCTTATAGTACCTATAAGTCGCAAGTAAAAATAAAATAAAAGAAGTTCGTATATTTGAAAATATATTGAGTTGATTTAAAAAAATCTTTCCAAATCAATCAACTATGACGTTATTTCAATGAGAAACTTAACATTCCAGACACTACATACATAGGTCAAAAACAAGAACCTTACTTTAATATTATGCATCTTTCAAAGTAAATGTTTATCTTAGATTAGCATTTAAATCACAATCTTTGTGGACTTCCAATTTCTTCGATTACAAATTTTCATCTTTAGCGATGAATAAACTTCTTCGATGTTTGGCATGATGTTGAACTTTCTTAATTTATTTCGTCTATGGCTATGAGAAAGCATAATTTGTATTGAACAAATACAAAATAAAATATTGCGATTGAAGTCGATCTGAACTGCCACAGGAAATTTCTGATTAATCTTAAAAAAAACTTCAAGAAGATTTTATTTATAATATTTTATTATTCTTGCTCCAAAGAGCCTAAAACTATTCCAAATTTGTCCTTTACAAAGGTTTTTTTAAATATATCATTGGAGAATCATAACTTAAGGGTACATCATTGTAGGTTCTTTAATGATTGATTTAGTTGTTGTTTTACGTGATAAAAAATCTTATTCTTTCAATGTTACTTTTATAACTTTAGGAATTTCAATCAATCGTGTGGCCAACTTTAACATCAGTTTTCAGATATTATTCTATATTAATGATTTGTTATCAATCACATATATTTCGAGAGTTCAATCAAGAAGTGCGTGAAGTGGTACGTGATAGATATAGGGCGAAAAGATAAATCAACATTTATATCCGCTGGGGTTTTGTTATATAAATGAGAACAAGTTATTGTCAATTCCATTACTATACTTAACTAGGATGATAGATTTAAACAAAATACAGGACTTGGTCGCACGAGATTTATCTTGATTTTTTAATATATGCACAACTTGTCATGTAGCACTTTTATTTCGCATTTAAAAAACTTGATACCTTTATACATTTTGGAGCAAAATTTTAAACAGTTTGGCGCAAAATTTTAAACAGACTATTATTAAGATATTAGTATGATACTGCTTAACAATTTGCTAACTTTAATTTTAACTATTTTCCAACTAGTATCGTACTAAAACAACTTTTTTAATAAGTCAATAACAGTTGTGCAAAAAACTAAATAAACATACCTTTTTGACGTTTGTTTATGCAAAATACCCATATGTAGTTAGCACGATACTAAAAAATTAAAATAGGGTATTCGATGATTTTAGAGAAAGTATGATGCTGTATTTGATTAAAATTTATAAAATATTTGTTTTAACCTAGTGTCTACTAAAACAGTCTTAACATCGTACTAATTCGACTAAAATTGTGTGCCCTTCATTTTTATTTTCATTTAAAATTTACAAATGATATAAAACTCCACAAAGTAAATTTAAATAACTTAAATTTATTGTAAGCTAATTTAAATTGCTTATAACTACTCAAAATTAAATTACCTCTTCGGGCTCGATTAAACACATTCGTGTGTTCCGTTTTGTGCGAGGAAGTCTGAATCATATAGGAGTCACCTATCCACATTACTATCATCTTGAAATATTTTTTGACCACTTTAAAAGAAGAATGCATTGGGAGGGATAATGCCGACACACTCATAGTATTTGTCATGCGGAAAGTACTCGTAAGTCCCAAAAATTAAGTGTTTTGTCGGAGCCATTTACATCCCTGAATCCGCTTTTGTAAAAAAAATATTTATTTTGCTTATGTTGACCGATCGATCGATCCTCATATATACGGTTCCATTAAGCTGTGGCCCGCACCTGCCAACACCTATAACATCAGTAAACTCAAAAAGGAACAAAGTACTACTAGCGTTGGTACTACAGGGGCTCTAAGATCTTGCCCGTTAAGCATCTAAGATCTTGATACGTTAAGCATTTTTTGCACTTTTTGTGACTTGATCACCACATTAAGTATATACAAGATGGCGCAAAATTATAAGTTCAAGTAGCCCCAAAGAAAGAAGTATGGAATGGTTAAATCGGGCGATTTTGCTGGCCATGCTGTTACGAAGCGTTCCATGCTACTCCACTTTATATTACTTATTACCAGTATTACCAGAGAGAATTGTGTTTCACCATATTCAATTCACATGTACCACAGACACATGACGTCACAGGAAAATCAATAACATTATTATTTTTCGTTCACCACTTACACAGTTCACATTCAGTCTTTACAGGAAAAGTATGATGATGAACGGAAATAACGCACAGTCAGGTGACATATTAAATTGATTATACGAGTATTGATCATTTGAAATGCAGTCGTAGGTAGACAAGCGTAGGTGATTCAGTAATTTAAACTTTCCTTGCTTTCTCGGAGCTTTCCCCCACCAGTGCACTGCAGTGGTGAAAAGTTCCGTGGAAAGACAAGTTAGGTAGAATAGATTGTCCAGCTATTTTTTACTAAGGCTTCCCCTCACCAGTGAAAAGAGGCCTTAATTCGAAGTTAAACGTCTTAATTACCACCAAGGAGGTTATACCTGTTGATGTACCAGAGCGTTTTAGCCTGCTGTTTTGAGTGCTACTAGGAGCGTAGTACCTACTGATGTACCAGAGTGTTGTAGCCTGCTGTTTTGCGTGCCACCAGGGGCGTAGTACCTGTTGATGTACCATTTTAGCCTGCTGTTTTGAGTGCCCCCAGGGGTGCTTGTATCGTCAGATCCCATCATAAGTATAGGACCAATTTTTAAAGCCGAATTACCAGAAACCAGATTACCCGAAACCGAGTACCAGAATATAAAACCAAAATCCGAATTATCAGCAACCGGTATAACCGATACGAGACAGGAAGACTAGAATCCAGAAGAGTTGATACTCGTGAATCATTCCATTGACCAGAATGAATTCAAATACTAGTAACAGAATATTATGTGTTATAGATAAAAAGAGTTATTTTTAATAAAGAATTTGTAGTAAGGTTTGAAGACCTTTTCCTCTGAAGTTTCGTCTTTTCTCCAGGATGACCCTGGCAAGATCGAGGAGCAAAACCTCGGTTGGAAAGCAAAAAGTACAACACAATGCCAAATCATCAAAACGAAGACTACGCGACCTGGAAACGCTTCCTTCATAATACCCATCATCCAATTCCGACAGTAAGAAGTCGTTTATCATACCCCCGAAGCATTTTTCAGCAACAGTGATCATTCCTCCCAGGTGAACGCCGTACCACTAAATTGGTTTTGATTGGATGTCATGGCCCTACGTGCATCACACGCCGATTTTCAGTGGCCTAGAAACGAAGATTTTGTTAATTGACATCACCTCTTAAGTGGAAATGCGAGTAGTTGCTAATGATAATTTTCGACACAAAATCGTCCTCTTCGTTGTG
Organism: Chrysotoxum bicinctum; assembly: GCA_911387755.1. Classification (NCBI taxonomy): domain Eukaryota; kingdom Metazoa; phylum Arthropoda; class Insecta; order Diptera; family Syrphidae; genus Chrysotoxum; species Chrysotoxum bicinctum. The sequence continues at coordinate 188,835,049 of OU426988.1, forward strand.
TTGAGATTGAGGATGGCTTGACAGTGATTCACACGTGACGGACGATCAGCAGACATTAACTGATGTACTATTTGCCCTTTTTACGGGAACATGGGTAAGTTTTTCACTAAAATTCGCTGAAGAGTCGCTCTGGTGATGCGCGCATCAACACCCACAGACGCGATATTCTCGGCCGAGCGACTAGCCTCGTGGCGGGCATGCCCTGCATGGTCTGTGTTTGCAGTCTGTTTGAGTCGAGCAGCTAATTGCCAGAATGTTTGCCCATTTGGCGCGACACGATTAGAAAATTGAAATTCACCCTTCGCTAATCCCAACCAGTGGCGTAGATAGGGGGGGGATCAGGGGGATATATCCCCCCCCATTGGGATCGATAATTGTTCAACATAACCAGTCATGAACCAAATAAGTTAAAGAAACGCACTCTGAAATTTTTTTTTACGTCTCTCACCAATTGATAACACTACTTTACAAAATTTTCGGTTTGTAGCGAGTACCTCCAAACCAAAGTATTTTCTAGACTAATTTTGACTCTCTGAACACGAAAATGGCACTCATTTACTTTTCCAAAGAAGCGTTTTCGAGATATAAGCAAAAAACCGTTTTTTTTGCTCCTTTTCCATGTATGAGCATAATGCTCAAAACCGGTCAAACTAATCAACATATTCTTTATGTTTTTGAACAGATATTTTGTTTGTCTTTCCGGCAGTATACGACTTGTGTAAATCGGCCCAACAATCATCAAGAAAAAGCCGTTCAAAGTTTCAAAAAACACAATTTTTCGCCGTTTTTAGAAAATCGCTTGTTTTAAGTCATTCCGTAAGGATAGACAAAAAGATATTTAAAATACTTTTAAGATCTCAGGTGGAAGATCAATGAAATCGAATAATAAATGTGGAAGTTATGAAACAGTACGTGAAGGCAGACCATTTCAGTTTTTTTTTCTTTTTTTTAATAATTTTTATTGAAAATATATGACGTATTGCTTACACTTCTTCTTTTATGTGGCGTTGAATCTTCGCTGAGTCGCATCCAGCAGTAGTGACGTACTGGCCTGCTGGGTGGCTACACAAAATACCTACTGCCGTTTTCTGTGTTTTTGGGATAGCAGAGCAGATGAAAAGCTTTTCATGTAGTAGGAAAGAGCAACGTTGCTGAAAATGCACTCGTTGAAAATACTTCCACCATTGCACATAAATCTCGGCATTATGAAGGTTTTTGTAAAAGCCTTACCCTCAGTTTCACAGTGGAAGTTTAAACGCCACTTTTGGTTTTAACTTCAGTTCAACAATAAATTTGGTTTCATAGTCCTGGAACAGAGTTCATTTTGTAATTTGAGTTAAATGCCGTTTAGAACTCAGGTTGACAACAACTTCGAACATTTGAAACGAAGCTAACTTTCCTTGTTTGTTTTTTCTTCGATTCACAGAAAACAATTAACTTACGCCACGTTCAATGAACTGAAAGTCAAATAAGACTGTGAAACCGGACGAGTTGAACTTAAAATTTAAACTCCAATTTAGTTTCGGCAGAACTTAAGTTTAAACTCTCACTGTGAAACTAACGGTTTGCAAAAGATCAAGAAAACAAAGGATTGACATATATTAAAACAAATTTTCCCAAGCTGTCAACCGAAAAAATTAAGGCGGGAATATTCGTTGGTCCACAGATAACAAACTTGTTTAGTGAGACCGGATTTTTGAATTGTCTAAAAGTATAAAATACGAGAAAAGAGCATGGAATGCTTTTCAAGATGTAGTTCATGGTTTTTTGGGAAACCACAGAAGCCCAAACTATCGTCAATTGATCGAAAAAATTATGCTATTCATTCCATGTTTTTGGTGAGTATTTAGCAGATAAGTGTTTCAAAAACAAATATTCCACCAGGACCTTGCAATCATGGAAAAGAGGTATGAGGGCTTTTGGGACCAAGGGATGATGAGTGACTACTGCTGGATGTAGCTCCGCGAAGATTCAACGCCACATAAAAGAAGAAGTGTAAGCAATACGTCATATATTTTCAATAAAAATTATTAAAAAAAAGAAAAAAACTGAAATGGTCTGCCTTCACGTACTGTTTCATAACTTCCACATTTATTATTCGATTTCATTGATCTTCCACCTGAGATCTTAAAAGTATTTTAAATATATTTTTGTCTATCCTTACGGAATGACTTAAAACAAGCGATTTTCTAAAAAACGGCGAACAATTGTGTTTTTTGAAACTTTGAAAGGCTTTTTCTTGATGATTGTTGGGTCGATTTACACAAGTCGTATACTGCCGGAAAGACAAACAAAATATCTGTTCAAAAACATAAAGTATATGTTAATTAGTTTGACCGTTTTTGAGAATTAGGCTCATACATACATGGAAAAGGAGCAAAAAAACGGTTTTTTGTTCATATCTCCAAAACGCTTCTTTGGAAAAATAAATGAGTGCCATTTTCTTGTTCAGAGAGTCAAAATTAGTCTATAAAATATTTTTTTTGAGGTACTTTTTTGTGTAAACTAGTGTAATATGTAAACGTGCAAGAAAAAGCGCTTCCATCCAGCTATATATATTTTATTAAAGATATTAGCTGCACTGCCGGTTTCAACGTCAACTAACGAAAAACTTTCTCCAGTCAGTAAAGAGAATAAAAACAATACAAAGAAGCATGAGCATGACCAACGAAGTGAGATTATTAAAAATATGTCTATTTTAATAACAGTGTGATAAGCTTTGGATGTTTACTTATTTGCAGGATCGTTTGAATGGTTTGGCTGCTCTAGCTATTCATTGCGAAATACCTATACTAGCAGACGAGATTATAAGTGTTTTTTCTAAAAAGAACAGAAAATAAGTAAAACCGCACCTGTAAAAATGCGTTTTGTAGAAAATTAAAATGGGAATGACACCCTACTATTTTTTATTAATTAGCTTCACTAATTAAGTAAATTGAGAAGAAAAAAAAGTTCCGTTAGTTTCTCTTCTGGTGGTTAAAAATTGAAACAGATTTTTTTGTATTGCAAAAGTATAACCGCTTTTTTATTTTGATCTGTTTTTTTTTTATTTTAAGTAAATTTTTTCGGTTAAATTAGTAAAGGACATTGCTGCCCCTATTTTCGACCACTCTAAAAATTATTTTTGACATACTGTTAATATGGAATCCTCTATACAATTCCATTCTTCCACAATCGCCTCTCGCAGCTCAGCAACATTGTATAATTGACTATTATGGGCATACATTTTGCGGGTCAAAATTCCCCAAAGATTTTCAATGGGTTACAATCTGGAGAACGTGCCAGGAACACCATAAAATGTATGTTATTCGATTCGTACCATCCCAAACTTTGACGACTAACTGAATTGGGGCATAATCATGCTGGAAGACATGCCGAACTCGACGAAATCGTCTTAAGTAGGGTACCAAATTATCCTGAAGCACCTGGGCGCAAGCTAAACTGTTCATCTTTGCAGAGGTGAAGGCAAGTGCAACCTTACCACGGTCCCAGAAGGCCCCTCAAACCTTACAACTGCCACCGCCAAAGTTCCTCTTGAAAACAAACTTTTTTCCTTTCTCAGATCGTGCCAATATCCATTAAAACCACCTGACCCATCAAGATTAAACTTTTTTTACCCACTAAAAATAATCTAAAATAATCTAAAAAAAAACATTCATTGAATTATGCCATTTGGAATAGCAAGAGTTAACTGTAAATTAATGGAATGTTACTTATGGTTTTCCAATTCCGTTTCATGTTTTGCTGGGCAAATTCTTACTTTTTTTGTAGACTGTTGTCAAATTGACACGATCGGATCTTTAAATTTTCTTACCAATAGCCCTTAAGCTTAGGTCAGTTAACCGAAAAGCTTGAATTTTGACTTTTTCCGTATCACTTAAATGTTTACCACGCGGCAGAGAGGTTTGCATTGTGCGGTTATATAAAAATCTGTTTTTAATTTTTAAACACCAGAAGAGAAAATAACCGAGTTTTTTTTCTTCTCAATTTACTTGATTAGTGATGCCATTCAATAAAAAAAATAGTAAAATGTCATCCTCATTTTAATTTTCTACAAAAGGCATTTTTACAGGTGCGGTTATACTTTGCAAGGCACTGTATATCAATATTTATTCTAGTTCATATTCAAATTAATGCGTATAATATATTATCTTTAAAAAATATAATTTTTTTATGGCATACATAATGAATTCAATGAAGTCTTGTTATTGTTTTTTTTTAATTATTAAAACTTAAAAAAAATGAGCGAACTAGATCTATCCCCCCCCATAGCGAAAAGCTATCTACGCCACTGATCCCAACGACTGATATTTGTTAATAAAAATAGGCACAATTATTCCACGCTCTTTGGGAGTAAAGCGCTCCATTGCTTGACTTTTTGTCTCCTGCAGCTGTCTAGTTCACAAATGTCAAATATTATTGACGTAGAACGCCATTTGCAATAATTATAACATCTTCCGATAGGGTGATTAATTTTGCAGTTGGGCATTCCTCACACTACTCAATTTCGTAGCTGTAGGGACCAGCAGAAAAAGGAAACTGTTATTCATTTTTTCTAGCTACTGGGTGAGAGGTTTTGACGTAGGATTATAATGCAAAGTCGCCGAAAAATCACTACATTGGATTATTTTCCACTTCAGAACCAGTCAACAAGCTGCCTAGTTTGACACAGTATAAATGATTTTAGATGCTGGCGGTGATCCGATTCCTGATGTTTGCTCTTAAGCAAATACATGTCCATGTTCCATCTACAGGTTCAAACCAGCTTTGGTATTCAAAAGGCGGTGCCCTTCAACGCTAATTGGCCAACAAGCATAGACTTCCAGTGGTCACCGTTTCTACCTACCTAGCTAGGTAAAATACGAAAACAGAATATAATGTATCAACGTGCTAGGTGCTATTTTCGAGCAAATATAATTTTCGAATACCATATTTTAACATTTCTATGGAAAGTACCGTTATTTTCGAATACAAGAACACTTTTCTCTTCATCTTTTAGTAAGGTTTTGGAAAATTTTTAAATTGTCTGGGTCTGCAAATCGAAAATTTTAACACACAATGCTATTCTTGCTTTGGTATACAAACATTTTTCGTACCGTTTTTTGAGAAAATCGATAACAAAATAAAATTATTTTTCTTAAGAGGCAACACTAGCTAAGGCCAATATAACGCCCAGATACAATTCCTTATCCGCGCTACACCAAGTAAAAACTATCCGCCCCTTGTAGTTTATTTGTTACAACGCCAATAAAGAGGCGATACTATCTACGGCCAATATAACGCCAAGGAAAAGTTTCATATCTAGGATACCAGCGGCGACGCGTGCCTAAAAAATGTAGTCGTTCAGTTTCAAAATTCTTATTTGCAATGCCAAGAAGTCAAACAAGTCTTTTTTTATATAAAGGTACATTATAATGTTTTTATTTTTATGTCAATAATAAATAGGTATGTGTTGATTAAGTACCAGCTAGCCGTTTTCCTCATTTCCTTCATTCCACAGTAAAAAAAGCTTTCCTCGTTCAAAACTGATTTGAACGAAACCGTCCCTATGAACGACGCGCGTCTCATTTCTCATATTCGAAAAAATAAAAAAATTAAATATTGAAATATGTACCTAAATAAATAAATAAACTACTTACCTACGCCCTAGCTACCCGTTTTCCTCATTTCCATCATTCTATATATTAAAAAAAAGCTCTACTCGTTCAAAACAGATTTGCACGAAATGCTCCCTACAACGAGCGAATTGTTTTTTTTTTTCTTGTATGCTTTCTATGGGTTCATTTCGTTGCCAAATCGTATGAACGACTTGTGTAGATGTATAAGGAATGAACGAACAGTATGAGTATGAGGTGTGGGTTAATTAGATAGAAATTAAAATAATGTCGCCTGTAAGCTAGTCGTTCATGCACGACTTGAACAATATGACGCCTCGCCACTGTAGGATACATCAAGTAAAAACTATCTTGCCCCAGTATAAGTAAAATCTGAGAACGCCTATAAAGAGGCGACACTAGCTAAGGCCAATGTAACGCCCAAATACAATTCCTTATCCAGGCTACACCAAGTAAAAACTATCCAGGTCCCTTGTAGTTTATTTGTTACAATGCCAATAAAGAGGTGATTCTATCTATAGCCAAGATATCGCCAAGAAAAAGTTTCATATCTAGGCTACATCAAGTTAAAAATATCTAGGCCCAGTCTAAGATACTCCTGGAAAATCCAATAAATAGGCAGTTCTAGCCAGGTTCAATATAAAGCCAGGATAAGCATAAATTAGTCAAGATCCGCCAGGCTTGCATCTGTCTAGGCCCAGCATAGGATTTACTATATAATGGCCAATCTAGCTAGGGCCACGCTATTCGATAGTGTTTCCTAGATAATTTTCTACCCGGGTTTATAGGCGTTCTCAGATTTTACTTATACTGGGGCAAGATAGTTTTTACTTGATGTATCCTAGATATGAAACTTTTCCTTGGCGATATATTGGCCGTAGATAGTATCGCCTCTTTATTGGCATTGTAACATATAAACTTCAAGGGACCTGGATAGTTTTTACTTGGTGTAGCCTGGATAAGGAATTGTGTCTGAGGGTTATATTGGCCTTAGCTAGTTTTGCCTCTTTATAGGCGTTCTCAGATTTTACTTATACAGGCTATCCATTATCCTTCTAAAAACATAACTTTTTTGTTTTGGTCCTAAATCGGTATTTTTCAGATTCTCTAATACGTATTTAAGTCTTTTAAACAGTATAATTAAAAGAGAGTTATTTGAGTAGCACTTTGAGACACGATATTTTATATATCACAGTGGCGCAATAGGTAGCGCACAAGCACGGCAAGCGAGAGGACTCGGGTTCGAATCCCAGTGGAGGTAAATTAAAAAAAAAAAAAAATATTTCATTCCAGCAAAAAATCACTTAAGCCCCTTTTAGACGATCAGTTGTTCCTTCAGTTATCAGTTCAGTTGTCAGTTCAGTTAAAAAAGGCATTGTATTTAGACGATCAGTTATTCCTTCAGTCATCAGTTCAGTTGTCAGTTCAGCTAAAAAAGGCATTGTATTAAGACGTCAGTCCGGTGTTCAGTTGAGCTTGTATTCTGCTTCTCTCTTAACTGAATTGTGAAAAAAAGGGTAACTTTTCTTCCATAAACATGGACACACGCGATAAATTTCAATTAAATCGACCAAATCATCATTCTGTTTCGACATATTGAAAAAAAAACATGAACTCGAATAAGGACTGAACTGACAACTGAACTGAAAAGTATTTACACATCAGTTTAACTGATAACTGAACCGAAAACTTATGGGAATTTCATCAGTTTCAGTCTCAGTTTCAGTTTCAGTTAAACGCTTCAGTTTTTGTATTTAGACATCAGTTTAACTGAAAGCTTAACTGATAGCTCAACTGAAACTGAAACTGAAATGATCGTCTAAAAGGGGCTTTAAAGAGTCGAATATATAGGGAGGCAAAGAAAAAATGAAAATAAACAACAATAATAAAAAAAAAAAATTTTTTTTTGTTTCTAATAATTTTTTAAGAATTGCCGTAGCTCTTGTGCTACTTGTGAAGACCCATCTAGGGCCCATATAGGAACATCTAGCAAGGCCCATTATATACAGACCATTAACAAATTAGCGAGGGACAAGCTAGATACTGCTCGGTAGGGCCATGATTGAAACTAAGAAAAACTAGCTGGGGCCTTGGCATTATCGAGTCGAAAATTCTACCCGGGTTACAATGGAATAGAATGGTATTTCTCTTGAGTAATTGTTTTTTAAATCTGTGGAAAAGTTTTTGAGGATAAAAATATCTGCCGGGTACCGTTATTTTTGGTTAAAAAAGGGAAAATACGTCTACACAGTTTAAAGAAAATCGGCCGAAGTGTTAAGGCTCTAGTCGAAAACATACACAGACAGACAGAATTGCGAGTCCTGCTATTTTTGTCAGCCCTCTTTATCGTCGGAATGACAAGTCTGATCAAAATCTCTTTGATTTTTTACAATGCATAAGTTCCAATGTATCTCAAGTAATAGTTAATATTAAGTGCAATACTACATAATTCATTTTGGTTTTAATAGCTTCCCCTTCTTCGATTTAAATAATTTAATTTATTTTAAAACCCCTGCATGAATTTAAAAAATATTCAAATATTCATGGAGGCCAAAATAACATAGCTCATTTCTAAAATTAAAACCATAACATTTTTAAATGAATACCAATTCCAACAAATTGTGCATTTGGTAATTAAGAGTCATATTTTGATTTTAAATTTAAATTCTACAGAATTAACTCACAATGAAATATATTCCATTACAAATATTTTTAAAACATTATATACTCGTATATCTTTGCAGGCATGGCCACCAATGAAAAGTTCATTTGATGTTTTTCCAGAAGGATATAAGGTTCATACGATTTCAGGTAAGAACAAAATAAAAATAATAATTTAATTCCAAACGTATTGAAGTTAAGCTAGCAGACTTAAATTTACCACAGGAAAAGGAAACACACTGATCGGAATTTAAATTTCGAATAATAAAATAAATGAATGTAAGCATGCAGCAAAAATCCCTACCGGGATGGCACACATGACGGTAATTTTATAGAAACAAGTGTGCGTGACATGGTTTTAAATTGGATTTAAGTTTTGCAACTTATGCATCCCCATCCATACATGCAGTTGATAGAAGTTATAACTTCGCCACTTTTCGTTGAAGTTGCAAACAATGATACAGAATATTGAAACTATTTTCTTGTTCATAAATGCATTTTGCAATGATTTTATTTAAGAAGTACGTACATAAATGGAAGGGAGGAACTTAGGAATGCGATTGGCATAATTTGAATAGCTTTTCAAATAGCTTCATTGTTTGTAAGTGCAAACATTTATGGGAATATTTTCTTCCATTAATGGTTCTTCTATTTTCAAATGCTAACTAAATACAATAACTATTAAGTGGGGGTATTTGTGAGTAAATAATAATTAAATGTTGAATCGATACGTATATTTTCTCTTGTGGCCCACAACTGCTAAATGAGCTTATTAGTTCAATAAAACATGGAAGTTAAATGGTTCGTATAATTTAGGTTTACAATGAGGTCTTTAAAATTATGGCACACCAATAATGTTTCGCAATCAACATTATCATCATAAAAATCACCCGAATACTTCTTACATTACATTACATTACATTTTACACTACTCCGTAGATAAATCTACGAAGTAGAGACACTGAAAAGCACTGGCAACTGAGGCAATCGGCTTCAGACAATACAACAGAGAGAGACACATGAAAGAAAGAACAACAGAAGAAACACACGTCAACAGCACACGGTTGGTATTTGAACGGTCGCCCATCCAAGTACTAACCGCGCGCAATGATGCTTGATTTCGCTGATCGATGGAAAGCGATGCTTTCATCAAAGCCAAGGCCGTTGACCGAATATTTCTATATGAAAAGAAGTTAAGGTTTTCCACAAAGAAGTTGTAAGCTTGATATCATGTAGTTCAGGAAGTAAGAAGTTTTTAAGTCCTTGGATCAATCATAACCTTCTGACCCAGATTAAAAATAAATATAGATCTGTAGGTAATTGTAGAAAGCATCCTCGAAACAGAAAACTTAAGGATGCACTTTGATCAAATTTCTAATAGAAGAGCAAATTCCATCTACTGCCAAAAAACTCCCACAGCAAACATACCTGATGCTGATACTTCTAATAACACCAGTTCAACCCAAAAATTGCTTTAGCTGCCCACGACTTCAACAACCAGCGACCAACACAATCAAGCATGTTCTTCGATGTCGCGTTCAACCCAGTCCACCGTCCGTTTGGCTTTTACAATCGACATTGATACAATCGGGACAAATGAAATCGAATAAATCATGGTTAAAGAAGTAAACTGATATCGAAAATCGAGATTCATTGAAATGATTAAGATTGGGATCGATAGAAATGAAGATTTTTGTGATTTCTGATGATCGGATCAAAAAAATCGAATCGTTCCTGATTGACACAGCCCTATTCAGGATGCAATCGTTTTAAAACCTCGTCTATACTTTACATACTTACTTAAGGTGGCGCTACAGTCTGGCGTGGACCAGGACCTCAACTAACAAGCTTCTCCAGCTAGCTAGCTAGCTTCTCCAGCTAACTTTGAGGATAAAAATATCTGCTAACTTTGGTTGAGGTCCTCTTCCACTTAAGTTGCGGTCTTCCTCTACTGCGCCGTCCGTCGGGATTGGATTCAAAGACTTTTCGGGTCAAAGCATTTGGGTCCATTCGCTCTACATGACCTAGCCATCTCAGTCGTTGCACCTTAAATCGTTTGACAAGGTTGGTTTCGCTATACATCCCGCCCAGTTCATGGTTATATTTTCTTCTCCACTCCCCGTCTATGCAGACGGGATCAATGGACAATACTACTCAATTGCCTTCTTAGTCCAAAGAATCAGCGATTGGCAAAAGTTAAGGCCCAACTATAATAGAAATAAGCAAATAGAGCCTTATGTGAAAAATCCAAAGAAAATTTGCTTATGTTTCCAAAATTACCCCCCATAGCCATAAGCAAACATTTAAAAACATCCTCCCCTATTCGATTTTCTACTTTGTCTTTTGTTCCGCATTTCTAAATGTTAAATGTTAATCCATCGTTATCCTGCACAAACGGACAAGTTTATCAGGGAGGCCAAAACTAGCCATTGAGTTATATAGTTCGTGTCTTTAGATGCTATCATATGCGGCTTTGAAATCGATGGAAAGGTTGTAGGAATGTAGGTGTCATTTTGAAGTTCCTGGGTTTTTTCCAAGATCTGCCGTAATGTTAATATTTGGTATATAGTGGACTTTCCTGGTCCAAATCCACACTGATATGGAGATATCAGATTGTTGACCAAAGGCTTCAGACGTTTACAATAATACGGCAGCAAGGATCTTGTATGCTATGTTCATGAGACGATGGAAAGAAAGTCGGAATGAAACACTAATAAGTCGTGTAAAATTTCTTGCTGATTTTAAATACGTTTTCCCGCTTTAAAAAGTTTCCTACGTGGTTGAAAATACGGGTTTTTGTTAAATCAGGTGCTAAAGTTCTATTTAATTCAATTCGTTCTTTGAATACTAATTTATTTTGTTCGTAATTTGGCTTACAAAATAATTATTTTGTAACAAATATATATATTTACATATATATTTATTTATATATATATTATCCACCGACATGGCAGTCAACAAATCCAAAGCCGAAGCGGAACAGCAACAAGTTGCCGGACTGAAGCTGCAAGGAACTCCTACAACAACTTCCCCCTTACCAAGACTTCGTACACAAACTTCGAATCCTTATAACTCAACTCCATTAAAGGACATGCAACTTCAGTTAAGAAAACTTAATGAAAATCTCACAAACATGACAATAAAAATATCTAAAATCGATTCAACAATAACAAATATCGATCAACAAATAGGTGAGATCCAAGCTAATGTCAAAACTTTCGGTTCTCGATTAACAAAAATTGAAGACGAGCACATAATATTTATGGAACAAAACAAAATAAATCAAAATGAAATTAAAACACTTAATCAAAACATCGCTTACGTGATCTACGATGTTGATGTTCTTAAAACAAAAATACCTACCACTGAGATCACAACTTCCACGAATAAACTTACAACTGAGATAGCATTTCTAAAGGAAGCACCAGAAGCACAAGAAATAAACAACATTTCAACGGATGCTGTTTTATATAACATACCCTCCGACCAACCAAATCTGGCCAGTATTTTCAATCACCTATGCCTTTCACTTGACATGAAGGTGCCAACACTCAAATCTATATTTCGCACTCGTCACAACGAAAGGAACAACACTTCACCCGTAATCATCAAATTCTTTTCATCTTACGAAAGGAACCTCATGCTTGGAAAAATTGCCGAATTCCGCAGAACACTCAAGCGACAACTCATACTTCGCGATACGTGTGAATTGAGTCCGAATATCCCATCTCAGAATGGGCGCAAGCTTTGGAAAAATATACGTGGACTAGGAATTGGGAAGCAAATTCACGAAGATTTGGATGTTAACTGTTCTCAATTGAATAAATTTTTTATCACTTCAGTTCCCCAAGTCTCGAGTAGACCAATTGCTTTGCATGTTGAAGACTCGTCATCGAGACTGGAAGATGTATTCGACTTTTCAGAAGTAACCCCGGAAGATGTTGTAGAAAGCTTGATATCACTTAAGTCAAATGCCATAGGTTTTGATAAAGTGCATCCATCATTCTTTAAAGCAATATTACCACATATTTTACCATTCGTTACTCATATTATAAATACAATATTTACTACTAGTATTTTTCCGTCTCAATGGAAACTTTTAAAAATCATTCCTATTCCAAAAAACAAACAAAAAACAGAATATCGCCCTATATCAATTTTACCATTTTTTTTCAAAAATTGTTGAAAAATTAATGCATAGGCAGATTACTCGATATTTTACTTTGAATAGTCTCCTCTCATCAAAACAGTCTTGTTTTCGGTCTCAACATAGCAGCATCACTGCTCTATTGAATGTCATTGAGCACGTAAGTAAGGCCATGGATGAAGACAAAGTCTCATTCTTGGTTCTTCTTGACTACTCCAAGGCCTTTGATACTATTGATCACAACATTATGTGCCATAAACTGTCAACTGACTTTGGATTTTCAACTCGAGTAGTTAACCTCATTTTTACTTGCGATATAGGTATTTCATATTTATCTGGAAGGAGTCAAGCTGTGGTCTTTGGAACGAAAACATCTGAATTCATTTCTTTATCGCGAGGTGTACCACAAGGATATATTCTGGGTCCACTATTATTCTCTTCCTATGTGAATAACTTACCAAGTATCTTGAGGCATGGTGAAACGAGTATGTTTGCTGATGATGTACAATATCTCGGAAGTACAGCATTGGGTCTAATCGAAAATTGCGTTAATAATATTAATACAGATCTGAAGGCCTTATCTGAATGGTCTAACGCCAATGGTCTTGTTCTTAACCCGCTTAAGACTAAGTGTCTCGTCATTTCGAATAAGACTTTAGACTTAAGCTATTTTCCGACCATATTCCTAAACAACACTCCAGTGGAGTACGTTAATACGGCGAAAAATTTAGGTATATACTTTAATCGTAATCTTACATGGAGCAATCATGTAAACGCTGTGGTAGGAAAGGCATATGGAGTGCTGAGAACACTATCTGTTGCAAAGAAGTTCACACCAGTACAAACTAGGAAAATGCTGGTCAAAACATTGGTAGTGCCTATTTTAACGTACGGGTGTGAAATTTTTTGTAGCTTAGATGCTGTTTCGCAGAGAAAATTGAACGTTGTTTTTAATAATGCAGCTCGTTATGTTTTTGGACTCCAAAGATTTGACCACATTTCGAATTATACGAAAAGTCTGTATGGATTTAGCTCTGCGAATTTATTACAATTTAGAACGCTTACCATGTTATTTAAAATTGTCCATACGAAGCAACCAAAGGACCTCTATAACCATATAACTTTTCTATCTTCTGACAGAACCAACCAAATCTCTATTCCACGCTTTACTTGTCAGTCTTCTGAGCGACAGTTTTTCGTTAGTGCAGTTCGTCTTTGGAATTCGTTGCCACGTCAACTAAGGAGAATAGATAATCTGAAACATTTTCAGAGTAACTTAACGAAATATTTTTCAAATTAATTTATGTTTCAAATCATTAAAATTGAACCAGTTTATGTTTCAAATCATTAAAATTGAACCCCAGTTATGTTTCAAATCATTTCAAAATTGAATATTGGGTTGAAGTTTCTTGTTGCTGGAGCTGGGTCGATTGTTGTACAATAAACAAACAAAAAAAAAAAACAAACAAAAAAAAAATGTTTGTAACTTTACCTATAAGTGTACATAATATGCGAATCGATTTCTTTCATTCTTTTTTTTAATTTTTTCTTTTTTTTTAATATAAATTGTTTGTAAATACATACATACTAGTTGATAAAAATATTTATTCATATCTAATCTAATATTATTTATACATATGTCCATTAACGTAATTCCACAACAAGGCTTAATTATCTAAAAGATGTTAATCTTAATATTAAGTTCTGCTTTAAACCAATAAATAGTAAATAAATAGTAAATAGTAAATATTCCTCTGTAGTTGGTGGAGTTCATCATGAGGATAGGGCAGACAATGCCGGGGTTTCATTCATCGGGCATGGTGTCTCCATCCAACTTAGCCCCTGCCGCTTTGAATAGTTCGGCAACGAGGACGTCAGCTTCAGCTACTTTCATGGACTCACGATGGACTGTGGTTCTACTACGACGTTCCCTTGATTATTATCTATGCAGGCTTCGGCTTTGGTTTATATCCTTGCGATATTTGTTTTACCTTTTGGAAGACTTCAGAACTTAATTCTTGCTATGGCATCCCTCTATTTCCTCGATCGAGCGCTTCTCACGCTCCTTCTTTTTCTTTCTGTAAAGCCAGTGTTTTTCTCTCCTCTTCTGCTCGTACTCGTAGATCTCACAAGTAGCTCTGGTTCTTCTTTGCAGCACCGCTTTATATGCCTTTTGTTTAGCTGCATGTGCTTGTCGGCACTCATCGTAAAACCAGGGGTTTACTTCTTCTGGTCGTATAAGATCCAGCAATTCAGAAGCGGCATGTCTGATAGCTGCTTGGCAATGTTGGCACTGGTTCTCAATACTTGATGTTGGCGGCATAGAACTTATTAAGACGTTGTTAGAAATTCGATCGGAAAAGGATTTATACAGGAGCGCATAGAATATGTCTTTGGTGTCTGCATATTTCTCCTCTGTTGGGACATGCGCACAAATGAGAATTATATTGTCGAATAAGCACTTATTATCTATAGCCAGATAACTTCTAGTGGAATGATCGGGGCCATTATGTGGCTAATTCTCAGCTGATATTAATAGAAATGGTACAGTGCCCTGCTACGCCCCAGCCAGCTAAGAAAAGAACTCATTTATTCAACCCAAATGCAAAATTATGTACATATGTTTCTTTTGTGCAAAAAAGCAAACTAAAATTAAGTTGATCCGATGGCTGGGCTGAAAATTTAATTGAAATCGGTCACGATGCTTTGGAGTTCATAGGAAACATACACACGTAAACACATCGATTTTCATATATAAATATTTATTTTTTTGTTGGAAGAAAACTGTAAATACATACATTTATAAAAAATACTTTTTTTTACAAATGTTCCTCAATTCAGCAGAGCCTAAGAGCTAGCAGTGGAATGCTGATCGCAATACAAAATAAATTGCACAACTGAGTCAAACGATCTGCTGTTATGTTTTAGAGACTTAAAATTAAAAAAAAGTGTTATATATAAAAGAATGAACGTTATAAACATAAATTATGAATTTTTCGATGGTTCATTTCATCTTTATTAGTTATTGCTGAAAAACTGAATGACATGCGATTTTGTATCTACTATATATGAAAAAGTACAAAAATTTTAAATCGTTGGAGTAATTTAGAAAAAAATACGTTTGTACCATTCGCAAATTTATTTATCAAGATTCAAAATAAATTTAGCCTTAGTTAACATAGATAAAACCCAACCTCAAACTTATTAAAACTAGAGGGTGGTCCAACGAAAACGCACGATGTTAATTGCAAATAAAACAAAAAGTTTTCAGAGAATTTTCTTAATATTTATAAGATAGAAGGATCTATGACAATTATGTGTGAAACAAAACATCGGCCAACTGCTCGCCACGGCTTCGGTGGCATACCTCTATCCAATGGTCCATATTTTCAATGACTGTGACATAATTGAGGTTCACTGTCGTTAATGTGCAGAATTATCTCATCCTTTAGCTCTTAAATTGTTCTTGGCTTATTGACGTACACTTTTTCTTTTAAATATCCCCAAAGAAAAAAGTCCAACGGTGTCAAATCACATAATCGTGGCGGCTAATTTACATCGCCACGACGAACGTGAGATAACACGGCCATTGAATTTCTTGCGCAAAAGAGCCATTGTTTCGTTGGCTGTGTGGCAAGTGACACCATCCTGTTGGAAGCACATATCGTCCAGGTCTATATCCTCAATTTCTAGTCACAAAAAGTCCGTTATTATCTACCCATAGCGAACACCATTGACGGTAACTGCTTGGCCGACCTCATTTTCGAAAAAGTACGGCCCGATGACGCCGCCAGCCCATACAGTCACTCTTTGTGGATGCATCGGCTTTTCAACAATCGCTCGTGGATTCTCATTTGCCCAATTACGGCAATTCTGTTTGTTAAGGAATCCACTGAGGTGAAAGTGTGCCTCGTCGCTGAAAATGATTTTCTTTGTAAAGTCACCATTCACTTCTGCCTGTTCAACCAACCATTCGGCGTATTGACGACGCTTGAAATGGTCAGTAGGCTTCAGCTTTTGAGTTAATTGAACCTTGTAACGTGTAAATTCAAATCTTTATTCAAAATTCGCATCAGTGATGTTCGTGATATGTTCAATTGTTATGGGCACGACGACGAGTCGAGGTTGACGGCACTTCTGCCCAGGGATGGAAAATTCGGTACAATTGTACCGAATTCGATACAATTGAGTTTGTACAAGTACAAAAGTACAATTTGTCTCAATTCAGTACAATTTCAAAATTTCCAATTGTTCTGGCCTGAATGCATTCATTTTCATACCAGAACAATAACTCTGAGTTGTAAGCCCTTATAATTCTTGATTACAGTTTTCACTTCTTGATGGCGTCTTGATTTTCTATATCCTTATTGATCAGGTTTTTTTCAGACATCGCATCGTTTGTTTACTAAACAAAAACTGTAAGCTTGTGGATGTGATTGCGGTTTTTCCTCTGTGCATTTTTAAGATATTTTATTTGTTAATTTTAGTTTTATATTTCAAGTTTTTCGTATGGTGACGTTAAAATGGACAAGTAAAAGATTTTTCATAAAAAATTCGTTTTCGGTACAATTGACATCATTTCAGTACAATTTTATTCCAAATTTCAGTACAATTGGAAAATTTCATTTTCCATCCCTGCTTCTGCCACACTATCACGAACAACAGCAATGTTTTCCGCAGAACGAGCTGGGTGACAGGTGTTTTCACATTTCCTACAGACCCGGTTTGCTGAAATTTGCGCACAATTCTACCGATTGTGGACATATTTTGTCGATTATGGTGACCAAAAAAATCAAGAAGTGCACGAAATGCATTTTGATTTAAGCGCCCATTTTCGTAATAGGCTTCAACAATCTTAACGCGCTGCTTAATTGTGTACCTCTCCATGGTTGAATTTGTCAAACACTGAAACAAAGAAATTTTAAATTAAGTTGGGCCAAAAACATTAAGATTAAGGTGTGACTCACAATTGACATTGTGCATTATGGCTGGACCACCCTTTATAAGCAAATCAATTTAAATTGGTATACTAATAGTTTAAATCAATTTGCGTTTGGGTTAAATTTATTTAAATCTTGCTAAATTTTGTGTAAATAAAAAATTTTGCTCCGTTGGGAAAGATTAGATCTTCTTGGTTGCGGCATTATAATAATACTCACACTTCAAAACAAATCACATAGTCAAGATTAATCAAATAAATTACACTTTCGCGATGTAAATATTTATAAAATATACTGACTAGGGTGGTCCTTATTTTTCGACTTTTGAATTATCCCCGGGGCACTTTCTTATTTGATTATATACCTCCAAATATGAAATAAGTTTTTTTTTGTTTTTTTTTTTTGTTAAGATTGAGAGGTCGCTACCAGCTGTCAAAATTTTGGTAATTATTTAGAATTGGGGCTCCAGACAAAAATCGCTCCAAAGAATTTTTCACCACCTGGAAACTATTTTATTAGGTAGAATAAGATAACCGAAGGTAGGGGGGGGGCATGTTTTACGGGGTTTCATCGGAAAAAAAACCCTTTGTTAATTGACATTGGATAAAGGCCTTATGGTAAATTCAAAGTTTCTTTAAATCCAGATTCTGTAAATGCAAAAGAAATCTTGCATACACCCAATTTCGCACCTACCCAGTGAGATATGTTTGGGGGGCATTTTGTGATTATTGCACAAGAAATTACAACAAGTTTGTGATAAAACCGTTTCACCATTTTTTTAATTTCTTGTAAACAGTAAAGAAAGTAAAGTTTTCATTATTAACTTGTAAAATTCGTTAGAATGATGTTTACAATGAAAAAACTAAATTGTTTTTTGCATCTCTAGTGCACGAGAAAAATGATGCAGCATTTAATGACTTTTATTGCTTTACGTGGTTGTAGCCATTGTAGCAAGGAAATTTTTCCTTTTCCCAATTGCATTTTCAATTATACCCTGTGAGTTGATTTATGGACTCGTTTGTAGCGGTCCATGGCAATACTTCTAGTTTTAAGAATCGGTGTACAAAACCAATTTAAAGATGGGTACCCGATATCTCTTAGTGGCATAGCGCGAGGAAAAGGCCTAAAACCACTTTCAAAATGCGTATAAGGTAGGCTTCTTCTTAGTACTCTTGAATCGTGCATACTTCCAGGCCAATTTAAAGCATTATAAAACGTTAAATCCGGACCACACACTAGTATATACCATAGTTAATAGAAAGATTTCTATGTCTATCAACATCTGCAGGTTCGAAATCAAGCGGTGCATCTATATTGATTAAGTTCTGTCAATATATCCACAAACAGAAGGCATACCTTTAAAAAATATAATACTCTATTTACTGCATGCCGAACTTAAAAAAAATTACCTGCAATATCATGAAATTTTTCAGGAATTATATCTATTTCATCAAACCATCTTACAACATCTTCAAACAATATATCAACAATCGCTGAGCAAACCCGGTAACTCATCGGCATACTGTGGCTTTTGAGATACCATGCATATAAAAAACACCATGATATTGCCCACCATTTCCAATCCAGTGCAAGACAGTAAGTAATTCCTGCCTTGGAGACAATGCACAATGTTTGTTCCTTCCGTGACTAATCCGGCCTCCAATGAACAAAATTATTTCTTCCACCTAGCAGAAACTCGAAACACGAAAACGGTCATTAAAGTAAAAACATTCCAAAATATTAAAGTTTATCTGCGGACCATAAGCTCTTCTTCTGCGTTTCAGAACACTATAATCGTTTGAACTATCACTTTTACTGCTACTATGCCTTCAGCGTAAGGCCATTTTAAACACCAAAAATATTATTTTCAAAAACTTGTATCAAAAATAACTTACGTCTTGGCTCGTATAGAACTTTTTTACAAATAAAAGGAAACTTGTGATTTTATTTTCTTTGGTAAAACAGAAACATACAAGAAACTTGAAAGCTCAGAAATTTCTTACTTGTAAAACACAAGTCTCAGTGAAACGGAAACTTACTTTTTAACAAATTTTAAATTGTAATTTACAACCATAGCTGGGCATTAACTCGTTAATCCATTAATCGTTAATTAACGAACTTAAAATTTTGATTAACGGATTAACTTTTAAGTTAACTTTTAAAAATGTTAACGGACACGTTAAATCCGCTAATTCACGTTAAGTCCGTTAATTGTTAATCCAATGCCTATACTATTTACCGCGCGGCGCGTAAAACAGGTTCAGACAAGTATGAGACATGTGCCGTGCGGTGCGTGCCGCCGGTGCAACAAAAACAGCTAGGTACGTATTATATTTTGACGGCGCGTGCGAGTGAGAAAACTGCGAAGAGATTCGTTTCGTTGTTCATTTCATTATGCCGGTCGTCCACTATGTGCGCGATAAGTTCAACCAACTTCGTTCAACTTTTTATTCAACTCTTTCGTTGGATAAACGAATTTACAACCTCTTACACTAGTGCAGCAACTTACGTAATTCAAGTTGAGCAACTAAAGTTGAACAAAATGCGTTTGGAGCCCCGTAGACATAATTGACCAACTTTCCCATATGTTGATTAACCTCGTACACCTAGTTGATCAACTCTTAAAACTTATTCCAGTGTTGAATAGCTCCGTACACCTAGTTGACCAACTTACTCAAATGTTGAATAACCTCGTACACTAGTTGATAAACTTGTTCGATTTTGACAGAAAAAAAAGTTTTTCGAGATGATCAACTGCGTTTTCCAAATGGTTGCTCAACCAGTTGATGAACGAGTTGTAACCTTCGTACACTTAACCAAGGATCACTCGTTAGGGAACACGTTGAACGTACCACGATAAACAAAAACCTCAAACGTCAAACCTGAAATAGTTTTGACTTCAGTTCGGTACATACATTTATTGTCGACGCCCGCCTTCGCTTTAAAATATTCTTAAATTTGTTCCATAAGAGTATGATTTCCTCTAAAAAAAAAGTGGCTGACGCATTAATAATATTAGAAAATGAATTGTTGCCTCAAAAGTCTCCATTTGTCATTTACTTCCGATTTAGGCAATTGCATTTTTGAGGAAATTTGAGACCAAGCTAATTCCCTGGCATCTCGATTTTTATAAGAGGGGTTCGTAATGTCCCATATATTGGGCTTTTCCTCAATTGCTGAAATCAATTGCAAAATTAATTCCGGGGTCCACTGTACTTTTTATCACCCTCCATGACGAAAAACCAAAATAAACTACAGTTTGCAAGTTGCAACAACTGCAAGTTCATGGCAACGCAATAGCTCAACCACGTAGACACATTTCACTGCAGCCAATGCAACACAATATTACGTCAAGAAATCCCAAAGAAAATTAAAAAGTTGTTCAACGCGTTGAACAAATAATGTGCAACACATTATCTTGAAAATGTTGCTCAACGTGTTGATCGAACATTTTCAAGAAGCAACACGAGCTCGTACACTACCCGTACACTTGTTGCGCAATTCGTTGAGCAACGGCCCACAACTAGATCCAACCCGTTGGTTGAACAGAATTGAAGGCACCGTACATTTGAGTAGAAAGCGTTGAATTCGAAATTTGTGCGTTGATCGCCTAGTGGACGACCGGCATTACTTAGCGCCGGTGCTCAGAGTAAAAAAATATAAAAAATGCAATTTTTATCACATGTTAACGGATTAACGATTAACGTTAACTTGCGTTAATTCTTCCGAAATTTAACGCTTTAACGTTTAACGAAGCTAACTTTTTTAGTAGCGGATTAACGATTAACGAAGTTAACTGTTTGGTTAACGGTGCCCAGCTATGTTTACAACTATAATTTTGTAACTACAACTACAACCAACTGGTGAAACAAAATTTATCAGATTTTCACAAATTTCGTAAAAAAATGCTTGTAATTACAATTTTGTAAGTTGGTGAAATAGGCCCCTGGCTATAAAAATAAAAGAATCTAACATTTGAGTTTTTATTTAAAATTCAAACCTTGATAGCGACCTCTAAATGTCATTTAAAAAATTCCAAAAAGAATACTGAAATACTTTCTTATGGTATATAATCAAATTACGTGGTGCCCCGCGAAATTAAAGAAAACAAATTTTTTTCTTACACTCAGGGAAAAAATCAGGTAAAATCAAACAGAATCTTACCAATTCTCATGTTATTATTTTTCAACATGATTGATCGGGTTAAGGTGTTAACATGATACCATATTTTAACAAGATTTTGATCTTTTTAATATTAACATTAGATAGTGTAAAGCTTACATGAATATTCTGTTGTTCATCTTGTTATATCAACATTAGAAACTGGACCCATGTACCTGATATCGTGTCAACTTAAACCAGTATTAACGTTAAAGCAACATTTTTTTGATGTTATATCAAAAGTGGAATCCGGTCTTTTTCACAAGATTAAATGTTAAAATAAAACGATTAATGGTGTTAAATTTCAATGAAAACTTCAATAATTAATACGGTGGTCCTGTTAAATTGAACTTATTATCAGTGTTAAATCAACACGATAAAAACAGTTTCTCCTGTTGAATCTACTAGATAATTTTTTCAAATTGATCCTAGGTACCATGTTAAGTTATGAATGCTCACCTGTAATTAACATGGTACACCTGGTGAATCTACATGACATTAACTTTGTGACCACGTTAAAGTCACATCATCCTCAGTTTTAATTTACAATACTTACCTGTTGAATCTACTATACATTCTTTGTCAAATTGATGCTTAAGTAATATGGTGCACTGTTAAATCAACAGTGTTAAACTGTTGTAACATGGTACACTGTTATATTACTATTTAGCTCCAAAATTCAAAATAAAATAAACAAATATATTTATATATACACAAAATATAAAGTTTTATTTACATTATCCACAATTTTTTATTTTATAAAGTTGATATTTTTAAGTCTACGAACTAAAATTAAAAAAAAAGTTTACTTAAATGATTTTAATCTTATGACTTTAAAGTTATTACAAAGCTCGTGAACATGAAGAGGCGGAGATATAAATTCATTTATGTTTAAAAAAGAATGTTCTTTTATGACTTCTCCTATGACATAAGCTTGGAAATGTGCATCAAAATATAGAACTTTATGTTCAAAACAAATTAAGGAAAGATTATCAGACTTTACAACAATGTCTTCGATTTCAAATAAACATATATCAATTTTTTTGGAAATTAAAAAAAAAGACTTTTTATATTCTGTTCCTTTGAATGTTACTTTTTTATAAAACTTAAATTCTTTTAAATTAAATTTCGTTTGAAAAAAATCACTGTATTTGAAAATATTACTACTGGAAAGTAAATCTTTACTGTTGGTTAGTAAATTTGGCTGCAAAAAATTTTCAGTGCTCAAGCTATATGCAAATTTTAAAGCAGCTTTTATAGCTAAACTCCATGGAACATTTAAGCGTGAATTCATTGAACGTGCATATTCCTTAAAAACCTTATGAGTTGCTTCAAATCTCATGCACCACAAATTTTTGAGAGGTCCGCATTTTTTAAAAGAGGAAACGTAGTGAACTAAGAAATGAAACTTGGGTTTCAATTGCTTACCAAATAATGTTGTGTATAACTGATTATGTTTCTGAATTAAAGAATCTAACCTATTTAAGGATATTTGATCTATTTCATTCATCATTACTATATCAATGATCTGTAGGAGTTGCAAAAAAAAATTCCACACTTCATCACCCTCAGGTATTAAATCTCCAATTATGAAGGGCATATGATGAACAAATGTCATCATTTCCCTTGCAGTCATTCGAAAGTTTGCACTTCTAATGTTGTTAATAGCAAAAGATGGAGAAATGTTGCCAATCTCTGTTTCGCCGTATCTTAGCATTTGCTTTCGGTAGTTCAAAGTATCGAGGCTAAACAATTTTTTCTTTTCTAAAAAATTTAAAAGAATTTCTGAAATGTCGTATCTGCATACTCCCTCAAACAAATCATGCATCAAATCAAAATAAAAATTATCGACGACATGAAAACTATCTATACTGTTAAACACACAATGTTCTTTTATTCCTGTTAATTTATCATCATTTATGCCACAGTCGGAGGAATAATTTTGCAAATTTCGTACAAACTCGGGATATTCTATCGTATCAGTTTGCATATCACTTTTATGTCTTTTGCAGTTGCGACAGAAAAAATTGGCGTTAAAGCTTGATGAAAACCCAAGAATCGAATTTAATCCTAAATTATCACCTGTTATGAAGGCTAAAACGAAATATATATGAAAATCTCCATCTTTAGTTTTAATAAGAATACCATCTCTTTCTAATGAACTAAATACTTTTATCACAGGCTCAAATGCATATATATTACCAAACTCCTTTCGATCTTTGGACTTAAAAAAGCCTGCAACAAATATATTTTCTAGTTTTGATAGGTGATGTTGAGGAATACTTGGAAAATTATAATACAATCCGCAAACTGTTTGCTCAGAGGCATGAGAACCTAGTGGGTTATCGATTCCAAACTCGTCGAAGTAAAGAACGAAAGGAATAACAAGCTTATCTTTAAAACTAGCAATTTTTTGTTTCCAAATCTCACCATTTATTAAATTCTTATAGCTGCCATTAGTATCTTCTAAGCTTTTCATATATTTTAATGTAAGACTAAGATTGTCGTTTGTTTCAAAAAACTTTTGAAATTGAAATTTAATTTGCATTAGTACTCCAGTTACCTTATTTGAGTCTAAGGTGGGATTGTTATTGATAACGACTTCAGAAATTTCATTGCTAATAATATATGAAATAGGAGTTTTAAAAATATCTGCTTCTTCCAAAGTTTTAAGAAAACGGTATTCTGTCTGAACTTTTTCTAAGACAGAAAAGAATTTCTTCAAATCGTTGTCGACAAGAGATCTACTATCAACATTCTCTATGAGTGGCGAAATACAATTGATAATGTAATCATGAATCGGTTTCAGGATAATATCATTAATTTGCTTAACTAAAGAAAAAACGTCGCTTCGGTTGAAATTGTTTTTATTATGTAGGGATAAGATAAAGTTTAAGTTTAAATTTGAAAAATCTGCTAATGCGAATTGAGACGAAGAGCTGATAGATTCTACTTCTGAAGAAGTGTTTTGTTTTTCTGTAGTTTCAACAACATCAGACACATAACTGCAAGAGGGTTCATTAGGAATATTTCGTTGGTTAACTCCAACTGGTTGAAAAGGACAGTTGGTATGCACTCTCTCTAAATGATTTTTAAAGGCAAAAATATTTGTAAACAATTGGCCACAGTTCGGAACATTACAAGTGAACCTTGAAATCTTTTTGATAACATGAAAGGATTTTAAATGAGCTATTAAAACTTTTGAGTTTGCAGCATTAAAGCTACAAAGGAAACATGTAAAAATCATTATAGTTTTATTTTCCGCTATTCTTCAAATAATTTATCAAATGAACAGTAATAGTATGTGAAGAATCTTCAATTTGAAAAAAATAACATTCAAGGAACACATAGAAACTTCTAGCTTCTAAAAGATATTTTAAACTAAAAATATAAAATATATTATAAATATTTATTTGAAAAAAATAACATTCAAGGAACACATAGAAACTTCTAGCTTCTAAAAGATATTTATAACTAAAAATATAAAATATATTATAAATATTTATTTGAAAAAAATAACATTCAAGGAACACATAGAAACTTCTAGCTTCTAAAAGATATTTATAACTAAAAATATAAAATATATTATAAATATTTATTTGAAAAAAATAACATTCAAGGAACACATAGAAACTTCTAGCTTCTAAAAGATATTTAAAACTAAGTATATAAAATATATTATAAATATTATACTGTCAGTTGTTATCGTTGATGATGTGAAGTATCGTTAAAAGAAAAAAATAAAAAGAAAAACATGAATTCGGTTGAAAATACCTGATATTTAAGTATTATATGAGGTGGTTAATATTTAAATTGGAAAACTATAACTAAGTGAAGTGAATTTAGAGTTATACTCATATTTTAAGAATATTAAACAGGAAAAAAGTAAATTAATAACTCGTCGTAAAGTAAACAATACAAAAATATAAAAATCATTTGTTTTCATATGTTTGTTTTATGTTGTTATTTAGATAATTAATCATGTGAATAACGTTAGGATTTAAAGGAAAGTCGATTTGGAAAAAATAACATTCAATGAACTCATAGAAGCCTCTTGCTTCTAGGGGATATTTAAAATTCAAAGCATAAAATATTTTGAAAAGAATATCTAATGATTTTATAAAAGTCGGTACCTTATATAATACGTCATCAAATAGGACGTAATAAGCATCTAATGATGTTATATCTGGGCCAATCACTAGTATTATTGGCTGTAATGTGCATTTTTTTTCGACGGCTCTTGCTTTTAAAAGCTCATATTGCCGGTTGTAGTCGTTGAAAGATGTGCAGTGCAGAATCACTGCCGCTTGAGCATCACAAATGGATGGTTTCCATTTTACCTTTTTGTTTTCAGAAGAAGATTTTCCAAAGGAAACAAATGTCGGCTTAATCACAGCGTGAATAAGAAGTGTCAAGACGCAGCTTTTTGAATCTACAAATGAAATAAAATTAAAAAAGCTAATTATGATTAAATACTAAAATATATTTAAATATGGTATAATACTATATCTATATATGTATATATTATAAAATTATAATATAATATCAGTTATTGTTCAAATATATTACGGTATAATAATATTTACCAGCAGATAAATTGCTTTCAAGCTTTTGAAGCAAATTTTTGGACTCCACGTCCCTTATCTTTTCCTTGAAGTAAGGAACGATGGCTTCCTCGAATGAAACCCATTTTTGGAGAAGGTTTTGACTTTTATCTGGATAAAGTTGGGAAAAGTCCATTTCAATCTGTATTTTAAAATTTTATTATTGAATGAGTTAGCAAAACAAATTTATTAGCAAACCCCTTACCAAGCAATGACCTAATGAGTTTTTGAGCAAAGGCCAATTCATTAGGATATTTACATCCTTGGTTATAATTTCGGCTCTTCTCAAGTTAAAAGTCTTCTTCCATTTCTGGGAAATTTCATCCCAAGGCTCTAAGTTATGCAATAACCATGTTTTTAGTTCCATCTCATCCATACCTTGTTTAAGAAAATATTTACTTGTGAAAAAAACATTAAACTATTTCTCAACAAGCATTTCAACTTCTATATGCTTTTGGTAAGGTCTTGTCGAAGCTAAAAAAGACTTACCGTAGCATAATTGAAGATAAAATGTTAGTTGGGTTGATATAAGTTGATACAATTTAAATAGGATCACGATTGCTTTAAAAAAACATCTATTAAGTTTTAAAAAAATGTTTGCTTACTTGGCATTAATGTAACTTCAAAAGCTCCCTCCGATTCAGGCGAAATTGATTCTTCGTCTTTCCGTTTTTTAATTTTCCTCCGAGCGTTAGTTGCCTTGTCATATAGTTTTCCGAGTGGATTCAAACCCTTTCCACGAAAATTGTAGTAATATTTCTAAAGTTTAGAAGCATAATAATGTTAAATTGTATCCTAAGCTAAGAAATACAAAACTTTGAAAATTTAAATTTATTATAAGGAGTATTTTGAGTATTCATAAAAAACTGACAAAATAAAACTTTGTTTACTTCAACAAGACTTCGCGACCTTAGAACAATAGGGTTCTAACTGACATTTTTTTCAAAAATGAGTTATATATGTGGTCGTATAAAATCGAGTATGCTCTTTCGATTCGTTTCATCCATTTGTATCTATCTATGTTGCACCATTGTTTAAATAGCTGTGTTTTTTTTTGGATTATATATATATATATATAGTACAGTCAGAAATTGCCAAAAAAAACATCAACAGCAGCCTGTTTTTTTTTTTCAAAATTGGTTCAATTGAACTGCTTTAAGAATAATTAAGAAAGAAACATACATAAATTGAAGAAAGTTAAGCGAAAATTCAGCAGCAGTAATAATTCACTTCAAACAGAAGACTAATTTTTACTTAATAAAATTGATAATTTTCAAAAGAATATGGTTAGAAAATAGCATTGAAGTTCGATTTTATAAAAAAGTTAATGTAATAATTATAGGTTTAAGCCTAGTACGCAGATCGCGCTAAATTTTATCTCCAATACAAAATTCTCTCCAAAATTTAGCCAAGCTAAAATTATGTCAATAATTTTAGCTGAGAGGTATGCTGCTCCAGCTACAAAATCAAAACTTCTCTTCAAACTGTACATAACTTATCTGTCAAAATTTAGCGCACGAAATAATTGTCCGGCACATTTATTCTCGAGCTAAATTTCTAAATGGAAAAATATTTGAATTATATTTAGAAGAATATTTGGTGACGGGAGTCTTACAAGATTTTCGACAACAAAAATCACTCATAATTCATAATTCTCATTCGTTCTCATTCATAATTCTTAAAAAATCATACTTTAAAACAAATTCTTTCAAATCTTTGAAAAAATTCATTAGAGAACAGCTGTTTTCTGTGACATATTCTCCACAAAGTGCTTATGTCAAAATTTAGCTTGGATTTTAGCTGATGGTTGGAGAAAAATGTGGGAGATAAAATTTGGCGCGGTCTGCGTACTAGGCTTTAGCGTGAATTGTGCAAGTGCAAGTCAAGAAAACCACAAAATTGATTTCGATACTCGAATAAACACTTCTCCTTTTATCGGCAGTGATCCTACTGCGGATGTTGTATTTGTTATTCATATAAAATCCTATTATACAACGAATGACTTTTCCAAAAACAAAAAACACGGCTAATAATATTTTCCAATAAAGTGATATAATATTGGAAAATTGAACAATTAAAAAAAATCAAAATGTTAAAGTTCCTTGAGTGTAAGCACGCCATAATTCATTTTAACGGAACGGAATGAAGAGAATTTAATTTGACGTTTAAGTAGACTGTTCGAGAAATTGAAATAGATTTTCTTGTTCACCGAAAAACATCAACATCAACAAACAAACTTGTAAGTACATTTAACAAAACAAAACATTAAATATCTTTTGCTTATACAAAATAACTTTTATCTTCACTCTAGTTTGACTTGGGCAAAAATCTGGCTAAACCAATAAAACGAATGCTGTAGTCGGATCTACATTTCTATGTATATGAATTCAGCTCTGGAATTTACTCTGGAAAAACTAATTGATTTCTTTATTTTAAGGTTTCTACAAAATCCGATGTCTGGTCGTTGGGCTGTATTTTATAATATCTTCAAATCTATCAAAAGACGCCATTCGGGCAAATCAAACATATTTATATGAAAGTTAATGCTATAACTATAGTCCGTCAAAAGAAATTCAATATCCAGCTGTACCTGTTTACCACCTTACTAACTATCCAATTATGTTAGTCCAGGTATTATATACACCTTATATTTTAATTTGTTTGTAAAACCAATTTAAGAAACGAATTTATTTAACTATTTTCAAACAGGATGGCAAAGAAGGGTCTCCAACATAATCCGAAACTGACCATCGTGCGTCAAATTGTTGGAATATCCATTCAACATGATAATACCAATTCAAAATCTAAGTGTAGCATAAATGTATTTATAAATGTCCAATATAAGTATAACTTGTGCAAAGATCTGGCTAAACCATTTGTTTTGGAAAAAGAAAAAGAAGAGGTCGTATATCTACATAATATATGGATTCATCTTTGGACTAACAAATTGATTTTAGTGATGTAATACTGATTTAGAATTTCTTACCCCAGTTTCACAGTGTAAGTTTATACTTAAGTTCTGCTGTACTTGAGCGGGAGTTTAAATTTGAAGTTTAAGTCGTCCGGTTTCACAGTCAAATCTGAACTTCATTTCATTGAACGTATAGTTTAATGTCAATTTCCTTTACACGCTTAAATGTCGATTTCCTTTACACATGAGAAATCAATTTCGGTGTGAAGATTTCGATGTCTCGCCAGATTTTACATTCCGTCACACCAAAAAAATCAATTTTTTTTGACAGAGATCAAATCCCTCGAATCCGTATTTGAAGAGGGATTTACATGTATAAGAAATACGCACACCAAAAGAAAAAATTTGACAAAGGGTTGAAATCCCTAGTGTGTAAAGGAAATCGACATAAGGATTTCGATCCAGGATCAATTTTTTTCTTTTGGTGTGCGTATTTCATATACATGTGAATCCCTCTTCAAATACGGATTCGAAGATTTTGATCTCTAAAAAAATCGATTTTTTTGGTGTGAAAGAACGTAAAATCTGTCGAGAGATCGAAATCTTTACACAGAAATTGATTTCTCATGTGTAAAGGAAATCGACATAGGTAAATTGTTTTCTCTTTCTACCATCTACCTACATAAATCAAAGAAAAAACAATCAAGGAAAATTTGCTTTATTTCAGTTTTGACCTGTGACAGGAATACAAGATTAAAAAATGAAAATAAATTATATTTTCAAATGTGTGAAGGGTTGTTGAACTGAGGTTTAAACGGCAGAATAGTGTTGTTTAACTTAAACTACATAATGAACTCTGTTCAAGGTTTAAAGTAGACTGTGAAACCAAATTAATTGTTGAACTGTAGCTTAAACCAAAAGTGGGGTTTAAACTTCCACTATGAAACTTGGGGTGGGAGAACAGTATTTAACGAAATGTATATGCAAATGCAACAGAGCCAACAAATATTCAGACCGGACGTTTTTTCCTTGAAGAACTCGTAGAATAGTTAAGGACGGTAAAAGCAAACAATGCAAATATTTGGAAGAAAGAGTTACAGCTGTTGGCGGCTCTACTGTGCGAAGCATATATGTTTGTAGTTTTGGACGAGTTAAGCTGGAGTTATATCACTAAAGGGACATTTGCTGGAACGAAACTTAAGTAGCTTAAGTTCAACATAAGCTCTTATGTGACAATTTACGTAGAGAAAAAAGGATTAAATAAGCGTTTAGATTGAACATAAATATTGAAGGGCCATTTGCTGTCTCTTCCAAGTATTCTACGAGTTCTTCAAGGAAAAAACGTCTGATCTGAATAATTATTGGCTCTGTTGCATTTGCATATACATTGCGATAAACAGTTTTTAATTTTGAACAATTTATGTACATATGTATGTATGTACATACATTATGTATTTTGAAATTTGTTGCTGTGCTTAGATTTTCGAAAGTAGATAAAGCAAAACTTTCGTTGTTTTTCACATTGATTCGGTCTCGGTCTGAACGAAACGATTGAAAACAAAATATTTAAGTTGAATGAACGATTCAAAACATTTCGTATCGGTCTTTATTTCGTTCAGAACGAAACGGCTGGATAAGAAATGATTTTTATTGAATGAACGATTGATTGAAAAGATCGAATCCTTGAACCAATCAATCATTGATTGATTCGGTCTTTCAAAATGAACGATTGGCACAGCTCTAGTAAGTATTTCTATTTCAAAAGTAAAAAGGTGTACTGTATTAAATATAGGCACCACTCATTTAAAATGTCGTTGTAAAGAAATCTTTTATAGGAATGTTTTCGGTACGAACATTAACCTTGATTTTCATCATCCCAAGTTTGATAAATGTGGCAAATCGCTGGCCGAGAACTATAAGGTTGTATGTAAAAACAATTTTTTCCGAGATAATCGCCTTTAAAGTTTTACAAGGCTGGTTTTTGCATTAAACAGTTTGATATCAGTAAAGTATTAATGCAATATGATAAAGAACCATCAAAAAGCCATAAAAGCATTAAGATATTGTTAATTTAATCACTTTAGATGATTTGACAAGCATTTTAAAAAACGACATAGAACCTTGTTGGAAAAAAATTGATTAAAAATTCCAAAAAGGGTTCTATGTATAAAATCCTACTGTACTGCGGATAACTTTTCCAAAAAAAACACGGCTAGTGATGTATTTTTGGCTACTCTTCTTAAAGGCTTTATCATACTTCAAGCTTCAAAAATCAATCGTGTTTGTATAAGTAGTTTTGAATCCGACAGTAAAAATAGTTTTTGAAAACACTATCTCACATACCTTTGTGAAAGGTATTGTTTTGAAGTTAAACATTTTTGAGCCATCTTGATAATTTTTAAAATCCTGTGCTTTCATTTGAAGACCAATTAAATTTTTGTTCTTATATAATATTTTCAACAATATCCGAAACAGAGAAACTGGCGAATAATATCTACTCGAAATTTTTCAAATTTCTTTCAATAACTCTATATGTTATAAGTTCATGTTAGACTTACCGTCAAAAAATGCACATAAAATCATTGACAGAAAGTTCTATAACAGGGTTCTATCTGAACAATTAAATTTCTTATCATGACACTAAGTATCAGGTAATTAGAACCTTATTGTTCTATGCTCAAATGACCTAGCGTTGAGAAACAAGGTTCTATCCATTTTTTCAACCACCAGCTACTGCAAAATTATGAATTATGTTGTAGATTTTTAAATTCAGGGGCCTGTTTCAGCGGTACTACATCAAGTACAATGTATCATTTTGACTGTTGTATTACATCAATACTGTTTCATAGGTACTTTCGATTTTCAGTTGTAGTACATCAGTGTAGATATAGATAATTTACTGGAATTATTGGAAAAATGTATGATTCTGTTTCACAGCTTTTTGAGCTACATTGTTGTAATACAACTTACATTAAATTTTTGCTACATTGATACAATATAAATTTTTGATGTATAAGCTGTTGAAAAAGAGTTTAATAAACCAACGATAAAGAATATTACATTATTAAAAAACCAAATATTTTGAAACAATGTCCGGATACAAACGAAAGTATACCAGTGTAAGAATTTCTTATTTAAACATAAATTATGAATATTATATACAAAGTTAATTTTTGTATTTTTAAATCTGTGAGAAAACAACAAATGCTTGTTCTACAAGAAATATATGCTTCCAAAAAGATTCTTTTCGGAAAATTTCCTGAATTAAATTAAGTTTTTTTTTGCACTTTATGAGATTTGAATTGAATACTAAAATATGGAAACTAAGCTCAAATCAAATAAAAATAAATGCAGAAGAAGTGTCAAATGAACTACATCAACTATGTTTCCAGGTATACATCATACAACAGTTTCAGTTTTATGT
The DNA here is from genome assembly GCA_911387755.1 of Chrysotoxum bicinctum. Classification (NCBI taxonomy): domain Eukaryota; kingdom Metazoa; phylum Arthropoda; class Insecta; order Diptera; family Syrphidae; genus Chrysotoxum; species Chrysotoxum bicinctum. Next base: position 188,867,512 of record OU426988.1, read on the forward strand.
GTGAAACAAAAAAATGTAACTGATGTAGTTGTAGGATGTAGTTGTAAGATGTAGTTGATGTAGTTGATGTAATAGCGCTGAAACAGGCCCCAGATCAACATAACTTAGTACATAATAATTTGTGTTTTCAAAAAATCATGTAGATCCAAACAAAAATATGAAAGTTATACCCAAACAAAATTTCAATCTTTGTTTTCTCAAAAGTGACTTGAGTGCAGTTAGAACCCTATTGTTCTAAGGTCGCGTTTGAGTGGCTTTCTTCGTTCGTGTCAACCTACCTGCCGCATATTATAAGTATGGCTACAACTTAATCGATTTTTTTAACTAAAGAAGTTTTCTTATTTTTCAATCGATTGGCGCTATTTTTTTTTTTACTTAAATCAAAATTTATTAAAAGCATTTTGCTTACCATATCTTCAGAGGGGAACATTTCTATTATTTCTTCACTAAACTTTACGATATCCATCATCTTCATAGCTAAATTTTTTGAGGAGAAATGCTCTGTTATGATATTCAACAGAGCAACTCGATGCTCATCCCTCAAAAAGGAGTTGGCATTGTAAAAGGTAACAATTTCCTGTCCTCTTGGTGTTTCTTCTAGAATATCACGAAGACTTAGTTTAATCCTATTCGGCGTTGAGGTTGAAGTGCTAGGTGTTGAAGTGCTAGGTGTTGAAAATTTGCTGGAACAGCTTGTTCTTGAAAGCGTGTCGGCCTAAAGTTATTCAGGTAATTTCAAAATCAATATAAGTCTAAATTACATTTAAAATAGGTTCTTATGCTGGTACTTACATCGTTTTGTCTCCATTGGGCAAGGCGAGCTTTAAATTTAACCCGCAAGCCCATTTCCGATATAGGAAACAAATCATTTATGTCCTCATCTTTAATTAATGATAGAGTTTCAACATCCATTCCGCAGTCTGAAATTGAAAATGAATTAGAATATATATTTATTACTTTTTCGCTGATTTCATAAATAAATTGTTAAAATTGACGAAAGTGGTCGATTTCGGGACTGTATTTGGGTGACTGAAACGATTTCGAGTCACTTATTAAGAGATGATTTAAAAAAAAAAAAAACTTAAAAAGATATTTCAAAAATGTGTATCTAAAATCTATTTGAAACAAAAACATTATGCCTTTAACGAAGGCACTGAAATTGTTATATGTATTATAATTTGAAACTCAAATCTGTTTCAATCAACGAAATAAAAGAAGTAAAAAATAAACACGATACGCGTGGCGTCACTTCGTAGGGAGTAAATGCCATGTTTTTCGTGGTGGTGAAAGCAAATCAATCAATTCATGATATACCTTCCTGGACGTAACTGATGCTTAAAAAGTACTTACCATACAATTTTTGGTACAATTCCTCGCCGAACCCAAATTTTCCGCAAATAATTTGCCTGAAGGCATTTTCCACGGGAATTTGTGTAACTCTTACATCACTTGAGGTTTTAAATTCTCCTTCTTCTTCATCACTGATGTCTTCATCAGGCAGAAGGTATTCCAAAAGGTACTCACCTTCGGCTTCGGAAAATTCACCCGACTCCATTAGTATTATCTATATATATAAAAACGAGTTTAACTTTTGTGTGTGACCTTATAACTAGAATACGGCTGGATGGATTTTTATAATTTTTTTTTTAAATGAAAGGGGACTATTTGGAGATGGTTTAGAAACAAACTTTTTGAAAATTGGTCCAGCCGAAGTTTTGTAATCCGAGCTATATTTAACATTTAAAATAATACCTCAATCGTGAAGATTAGATAATTATAAACGAAGTTCAGACGTAATCTAAATACCTTTCGATTTCGTACAACTATTTAAAATGAGCGAAACTCTATCAAAATACACCAACACAACCCACACTATAAAATAAATTAAATATATAAAACTTTCGAATTGATTTTTCGGCACTTTGACTGTGGAAAAAATATTTAATTATAATTTTTTTTTAAGGCATATGTCTGTTTGTAATTTGTTTTTCTTTCGTGAAAGTGAGGCTCGGAAAAAACTTTCTTTTTAATTGGTGCAACGTTCTAGCAGCAAGTGTTTTTTTCGTTAAGTTTTTTTAAGTTTCAATTTTCAGCTTAATTTGATTTGTTTAAGGTAAGTAAAATGGTTTTCTAAATTATTTTTAAAAATTGTGGATTGTGAATTTTTCTTGGGTAGGTTATTGCATTTATTTTTTAAGTTGTGTAGATATATCCAATAATTTAATATGTATTTGATTTAGTATAGCGAAGAATGGAAGGCAAAAAAATTATTATAAGGAAGAATCAGATAGAGTTATCAAGCAATGGCAGTGCAAAAAAGAACAGCTTAAAAAATAAATAAAGGACCAAAAGGAACAGTTAGAGAAGCATCACATAGAACAAGAAAAATACTTGAAACAATCGAAAAAAGGATAGAAGACCATATTAAAGAAATTGTTGTAAAGTTAGTTAAAGAGAGGGATGATTTGAAAAAAAATATTGAATTAAAGGATGGTGGAAGTGTACTGCTTTCAACTGATAAACCATCTACATTTAAAGGTCAATTTAAGAAAGTTTATGATGATCGTGAAGAAATGCCCATAAGTGAAATTTTTAAGTTTACCTTGAAACTGCTTCTAGGACATCAATCAAAACATCTTCGCAAATAAAAAAAAGTGACGCCGCTGTGCTTGGTATATATATATATTTTATATGCCAGTGATTTAAAAAATTTGACGGGAGTTTTTCAATGTATAGATTGGGATATGTGGTATTAACTTAGAGGTTCCAGTATTTGCGCATGGTCAACTATATATGTTGCATCTTCACGTGCAGGCAAGCCATCTGCCTTAATAATTTTAACAGATGGAAAAACGAAAAATATAGTATATCAAAAAGCACTAGAATAAAATGTATTAAAAATTGAACACAATACAAATAAAATTTGTTTGTATGTTGTATTGAATTAGTTATTTTATAGCACCCGGCGAAGCGGGTGTATTTAAGCTAGTTTAATTATAAACACCTTTTTTTAAAAACACACGATAAATTTATAAATGAGAATAGAAAACGAAACTCCTCGAAACTACTATGACAAAACCGACGACCAACGAAACGACCAACCCGACGCACGCCACTTTAATAAATCAAACACAGACGATGCATACATTCATACACATGAAAGAAAGAGATTGGCTTTCAGCTAAATTTATGTAGCAACAAGGTAACCTGTTTCTTTTCTATAGAATGAAAATGTGTAAGAGAAGATTTAGCACTGGCATCAGGTTAAGAGAAAATAAAGATAACGGTATAGTTTTTTTATGAAAACATGACGATCTGTTTAACTTTATAGAATTAACACTGTGATGATGTAAAGAAACAACAAATCTTATATGTATATGTACATTATATAGTGATATATGGGAGGTTTTTTTTTTTGACCGAATTGAATCTGTACAATATAGATTTAGAACTGTTACCATGTTAAAGGTTAAATGAGATAACTGCATATTTTTCAGAAGAACACGATGATCTCTTAAAATATGTTGACGTAAGCTTATGAACACTGTAAAATTAACACCGTGATGACACTTTTGATTTTAAACTGCGATCAAGTAAAAATTTAGAGGGAATTATTTGAAAGGTGATCTGTTTAAAAATGTCAAAGTAAGCATATACAGCGTTGAATTAAAGTTGTAATATATTAAGTATTTAAATAACATTACCCTCTTGGTAATAAAACATGATCTTTTTCCAAATCAACCAATAATCTTTTTAAAAAAGTAGACAATCTGAAAGTGTTAATATAAAACTATGCAAAGTGTTAAAAATATCGAGTAAATTTCTTGCCAGGAATTTTTTTTATATGGAGTTTCTGTCCTGTAATATTAACAGGCCCATTGTCAACTTTTTACAGGACATTTTTCTCTGAGTGTAGGAATAAGGACCACCCTAATACTGACTCTTACTGGATTAAGAGAATAATCTGAAATGATTCAATGAGTGAGACCAATCGATTTGATTTTATTTTTTAATAAAGTCATTTGTCATTTATTGTATATTTAAGTAGCTTGATGTGTTTCCCTTATACGCTAAAGATTTCGATCCCGGATCAATTTTTTTTTAGTATGCGTATTTCGTATACATGTAAATCCCTTTTCAAATACGGATTCGAAGATTTTGATCTCTATAAAAAAAAAACGATTTTTTGGTGCGAAGGAACGTAAAATCTCTCGAGAGATCAAAGTCTTCACACAGAAATTGATTTCTCATGTGTAAAGGAAATCGACATTAGTTTGCACAAAATAAATTTCTGAACGTACGCATAAATATTTGACAACAAATATATGTATATGTCAATCCTTTTCCATTACTGACATTATTCTACATTTTTAAAAACTAAAATACTCTATTATTCGGATATTGCGGATTATGTCTTGTCGATTCGAATAATTTGAGATTAACATTAAATGTTTGACAGTAACGAAACCTATGAACATTTTGTATGGGAAAATGTTTTTTCTTTTATTTTATTTTTGTTGTTCTGCTATTCGGGACAGAGACAAATACAAAAAATCAAAAACCATGAAAATCGATCCAGCCGCTCTCAAGTTATAGGTGTTCGAACAAACCCAACTTTGCTTTATATGTTGGTACATACATATATTAAGATTTGCCTTTAAGTTCCCAAATATTAAATCCTTCATTGTTTTTTTTTAACAAAAAACATTGATATTTTTTTTTTAGCTTATAGTAAAGGTAACCGGAATTCCGCATTTGCCTCAACACAAATAATAAAGTATAATCCAGGTGCAAATTGTATTTTCCTTTATTCTTTTGTCAATCAAACACTGTTTCTCATGTGTTGTGGGATAAAGATAAATCTAAATAAAACCCATATGTGTTCTGTCAGTTCTTCAATTTCAAATCAAATTGATATCATTCAAGTTCTGACAACATTTTATGACATACAATCGAAATTGATTTTGAATTTTTTTTTTTTAATGTCAGCAAAAAATAAAGTTCCTAGTTAAGATCAAATCATTGAAAACTTTTGCCAAATAAGCACCAAAAGTTAATGCAACAAAGACTATTTTTAGAGCCTTTGTGAACAGAAACACACAGTTTTCATTAAAATGGATGATTTGAGTGTAAAGATATTTCCCTCTAGGGAGTCAACCTAAAACCCTTATGTTTTATAATAAAATTGTTTTTGGCTTTTAAGCTGTATCTCAGGTACACAAAGACATTGTGACAATGACTTTTTTTCATATTTTCTGTTACATACTAGTATGTACATATAGGGATGTCAATAACGGGCGAGATTAAAATGAATTTTTAAATGAATACAAAACATTCCTAATAAAGTTTAAAAAAATACAAAAAAAATCTGTTCTTTTTTCAAGAAATAAGAGTAAGGCCGAGTTTCAATAACTTTGTCTTTAATTGAAATGCTAAGAAGTTAATTGATTTTAGAAAAGTATAATGGATAATTGAAATTAATTTATTTATTTACTTTATTTGGGGATATAGATGGGGAAATATTAATAAATTAACAAAATATAGTATTTATATACACGATTATTAGAGAAAAAATTAGATGAATTAACAATTCCAAGCTTAACTTGCTTTAAAATAAAAATTTTCCTAGCATAACATATTTGTAATTTAAAAAAAATTGATATAATTTAAATTTGATTATAATGAATTATAAAGCAAACTGTAACGTGTAACTCTTGAGTGTACATTACCTTCTTAGAATAGATCTATAAGCTTACGATTTTAAGTAATTATAGTCGTTTTTTATTGGTAAATGTATAGGCAGCGCAGTAAAATTTTACACAGTAAACAACAACAAAGGAATAGTGCGTATAAACTAGGCAGTAATAAGAGTGCACATAATAGTGCTGATAAAGTTTTGGAGCATCTGGATTACAGTGACACTCAAATTGGTTGCAAAAGTTTTATTTTTCGTGAGGTTGGCAGGTTTTGATTATTCGAGAATGTGTTCGGTGATATTTGTTCATTTTATGGTAAATTTTCACAAGGATGGCTGCAATGCCAAACGATTAAAAAGGACATGAAAATGATTTTTGATGTGTAAACATCTTTCCCGGCGGTAGAGTGAATCGAAAACGTGTGTAAAACATACGTCCCGTGTAACCCGTTACGGTTACACGTTACGGTTACACGTTACGGTTACACGTTCCGTGTAGCAACCTACCTTACCGACGATTGCATTTAACACCATGTTTACATTGTAAATATTGCGTACTTACGACATCGTGTTTACATTGGAGACTTTGAGTACTGAAATCTCGATTTTATTACTTTCCATTGCTGGCTAGAACTTAATTCAAACCCTCAACATTTCTTCACCTCTCGACCAATTAGGCCTATTCTGCCACATTTGTTATTCTGCTATAGATTTTCTGTTATGAATCATAAAAGATTTCCACCTTAAAAGATCTTTTATGATTGGTATTCAGAGGTTCGAACTTTTATAAAAGTCTGTTAGGCTAGTCACGCACTGGCAACTGTGATCGATATCAAATAGTTTAATCACCAGTTGAAAGAGAACCGCGCACTGGCAATTCTTTACTCACGCTCACACTCTTTTCTCTCTTGCGCTTATGGAAAACAGCTCAACTATTACGAATTAATTTTAGGCAATCGTTTAGATTTTGTGTCAAAACACAAACCTTTTAGTTGCTCGAATCGAGTTACTTTAAGTGCGCGGTGTCATATATAAGCCCATATGTTTCAGTTTAGCAACTTAACAGTTGCAAAACTAAAAATTGAATGTGCGCGCCTGGCCTTATGCTACTTCTAAAACGATATCTGTTATAAAACTGAACTAAATCTATTATCATAATCAGCTGTTATTATGTAAAATATTTCATCTGACATAATTTAAATGGATGACGAAACACAAACTTTTAGTTGCTCGAACCAAGCAGTTGCGAAACTAAAAATTGAATGTGCGCACCTAGCCTAAGGCTATTTTGTGTAACATATAATTATATGCACCTGCGCGGACATTCAACTAAGTAGTTCATCTGTTTTCTATAAGGTACCAAACAGTTGTGCAACTAAAAATTGAATGTGCGCGCCTAGCCTTACACACTATGACATGACAAGTATATTTGTTGGCGGCGGTAAGCCAGATATACATTGTTCAAATGCATGAAAATCACGTACAAGTCTATTATTTCAGTGGCGAGAGAACGTTGCCCTTTGTGTTTTTTTTTTCAGCAAAGTTGTGTTTTTACGAATTTCTTTGAGATTTTTGTAATTTTATCCGAGTAATTTGTTTTATTTTGTCTGTCCATTTTATCATACAATTTTCGTTTGCTGTTTTAATATTTTAATCAGTGCTTATGCTGTGCTGTGTTCTCATCTCTTCAACGTACTGTACGCAAATGAACCAATAAATACATGATCAATCATCAACCTTGCATATACAATATTTCTATGCAGTACGCTAGATTGAAAAGATTTTGATTTTTCTTCAAGCCTACATCCAATCTCTATACGTGTGACTTTTTTACTAATACACTTACAATTGCTGAGAAAAATGCGGAGTTATCGTTCATTTTTCTTTGTGGTTTTCTTTTTTATATTTGGCGTTCGCTCAGTGCAATTCGCTTAACTGAGTAGAGTAAGGAGTGCGAAGAGATGACTCCTTTTCGCATGAACAAAGTTAACTTATATTAAAAATCGCTGTGTTTAAAAGCACAGATGCACTCGAAAGGAAGCCAAAAGAGAAACAGAGGTTAAAATCAGATTCGTGTAAAAACAGTCTATTTTTTTTATCAGATAACATCTCTGTTTGAATATAAGTGCAAAAATATAATGTTGTCACAAGCAACATCCCTGGTTAAACATAAGTCAAACAAACTTTACTTTACGTAGCGGAGTCCACTTACTCCTAACAGATGCCACGAACTACTTCATCGAAGCATACATATTGTCGATAAGGTTTTTGGGTCGTGTGAAATGAATAAGTGTCGACACGGCAGTGCGAACTTTGGGAATCGATGTAGTATGCCGACATGGCGTGTAAAAAGGATCGAACTAGTTCGTCGAAACAATTTTTTATGATGTTATTCGGTTTTAGTTGTTAAAATTTACAAATCGCCTGAAAAAGCAAGAATAAAATTCAATCTCCTTAAGCAACAATTTAATAAAGCTCTGATCAACACAAAAAAGTGTTCTGGATCATTAAAATTCAAATATTTTTCGGTCATTTTCACTTTTCATTTAAAATTTTACAACTCTACCATTTAACAGCTGATTTTGGCATGTACTTCTACGTCGGCGTATTGGTGTGTAAATATCCATACAAAAGCGAAGTACTTTGTCGATTAGGTTGATCGATGTGGCGTGTGTGAGGGGTATATATCTAAAGTCACAAACTAGTACGATTGCATTGTATGTTTATTGGGTACGTTCGATAACAAAAATTCGGCACTCGGACGAACGTTGATGTTTACACATCTTAACCGTGAGTCCTGGCACTCACACTTTTTTTTCTGACACCGAGCCTTTATTTGACTTTGTGTACATACATGCCATTAAGATTTGATTTTATTAATAATTTTGCCACTTGTTTGACAACAAATTTGTCAGTGATGTTAATTCAGCATAAGCCACATCTTTACGTTTTATTCATACAAAAACGTTTACTTTTCCAACGCATCCATTAGCTTATTCAAAAGTGGATTGTTTATTCGTAGGTATATATTTTATTTTTAGTTTTTGTTTCCTTTTACTTTGTTCACTTAATGAGTCTGAAATATCTACTAAATTAAGATGAGTTGTTAAAAGAAACTCAGAAATTATGTATAGCCCTTTTCTGTTTTGGATCTTTATTCATTTCAATTTATATTATTTTTGTTCTTACTTCTTTTCCAAATCAGCTGATTTTGACACGGGTATAAATGCAAAGCATACCAACTTTAAAATTTGAGGTAAAAGTGTATATGCAGTCAAAAAAGCATTTTATTCGGACTTCCATTGCTGCACTATGTATAGATTACCAATAAAATACGCCTTATATGTATATTAGGTGCACTTGAACAGTGGTACCAATGTGATGTTATATACAGGGTGATCCTTAATTCGTGCATAATATTTTGGGGGGTGATTTTATGGTGTATTCTAAGAACAAAATCATTTGACAGTAAGGGCCTTACTCTAGGTATTTAAGGAAAGGCTTATTTTGGTCCACTCTGACGCATGTAAACGGTAGTTGCGCTATTAGTAATAAACGATAGAAACTTCACTTTCGCCTTTATTTTTAGAAGAAATACCAGCCTTTGTAATTGCGTTTAAACAAATTTAATACCCTATCTCGGTCTTGAGATATCCAGTTCTTAGCATGTTCTGTTTTTCCCACCCATGCTAATTTTTTGACTTTGGGCTCAATTTTCTCCAGAAAATGCGTAATAAACATATCGTTTTACTATTTTTATTTGCGGTATAGGTATTATAGGGCAAGTTCTGCATTTGGAAAAAAATCGAACTCGAGATTTTGATCAAAGTTGACATTACGATGGTAGCGAAGACGAATAAAGTGGGTCCGACACTTCCGTCTGTCTGTCTGTATGTCTGTACCTCGAACTACAGCCTAAACTACTTGAGGTATTTTCTTCAAAATTGGTACTTAAGGGTCTTCGGTGATTCCCTAGAGGGAAAATTGAATTTTTTTTAGCTCTAAAGCTAACGGTACCCCCCATACACCCGTAATGCTTATCTTATTTATCTCGAAAATGGCTCTAACGATTTTGATAAAAAAAATTATGTGTGATATTATGGACATGGACTACATTTTTGTAAAAAAAAAAAATTTGGGGCAAAATTTTATTAATGGTACCTGTCATAAAACCGTTTTTTTTTATTTTCGACTTTCTCATTAGCATATAAAAATATTCGAAAAAAATATTTATTTTGTTTTTTTTTGAAAAATCAATATCTTGAAAACGTGTGACCGATTATTTTTCGAAATTATTTCCTAAAATCTATATATTACTAAACACTTAAAATTGGCATCCCAAATTTTGTTCTAGAAAAATTTGAAAGAAATTTGTTATATAAAAAATTACTTTAATAAAACGATTTTTAAACTTTCTTTGCGTAAATTCTTCTTCTTTTCCGGAAATCAGACGGCAATTCCATGCATTATATTTATAAAATGTATTTCAAATCCCAAAGTACTTTTACATAAGAGCAAAATCGTGCGATCCAGTCGTGCATTTTATTTTTTAATGAACGTAACAATAATAAAAATAAAACTCAATGAAAAGCTTGCAAAAAAAACCCATAGACTTTATGATTTTTGGGAAAACCTTTGCCATGTAAAATTTAAGAAAAATTTTTTTTTTGCTTCAAGTTCCAAAGGCTTTATGAATAAAAAATGATTTTTTGTGGGCTTAGATATTTTTACTTGCGACTTCTAGGTACTATAAGGCAAGTTAGGCATTCGTAAAAAAAATCGAACTCGAGATTTTGATCAAAGTTGGCATTACGATGATGGCGACAACGAAACATGTGGGTCGCGCAATTTTTCCTGTCTGTCTGTTCGACTACAGCCTAAGCGGCTTAACCAATTTTCTTGAAGCTTAGTAGATATGGTTTTTAAATTTTTCCCCACAACGTTTTTTTTTCTTTTTTTTTTTTGAAGACCAAAAATAACGGTACCTGCCTTTTTGGTCACTTTTCTTATGCTAAGGCTTCCTAAAAGTTTGAATATTATTGTGTACAGAAATTTTCAAAAAGTTTTTTTTTTGGGTTTTGTAAAAAAATTTCATTTTTTTTCAAAACTCAATACATATTTTGAAAACCACATGCTCAATTTTTTTAAACTTGACAAATAAAAGTTTCTTAATACAGTCTACAAGATTTGAGAAAAAAAAAATTATTTTACCTAAGAATAACGTTACCCACCATACAAATGTTAAAAAATGGTTTTCGAAAATGGCTCCGAGAACTTTGATAATTTTTTTTTCTTTCGATTAATTTTTAAAATTTATAATTTAATAAAAAAAAAATGAAATTAAGATATTACTGACGACTGTACCTACCATAGAACCATTTTTTCGAATTTCGAATTCTTCATTATCGGCAAAACGAAATTCAAGGAAATTTTTTATAAAGCTTCAAAAAAAATTGTAAAATTATTGCATTTCAAAACTGAAAAAAAAAAATATTTTTTTGAATTTTTTAAAATAAAAACTGTTTGGTGTACTAACTACGATCTGCATTTGAATGTTTCTAAATGTCCTAGTATAATGATTTACCGTGGGGCGCCGCCGCCAATATTATTTTCTTACAATATACACGGATCTTCTCTATCCAAGATTACAGAAAAAAAGATTTGGGTGCGATTTAAAATTCACGTTTTACAACCACATTGACTACATCATTTCTAAGACCAGTTCAATGTTTGGATTTACTTCTCGGAATGCTAAAGACTTTTCAGACCCTTTCACCCTAAGACCTTTATATTTTTGTTATGCTCGATTAATTTTAGAATAATGTTCTTCCATTTGGATTCCTATGTATGCTGTACATTCAATGAGAATTGAAAGAACGCAGAAACGCTTCGCTAGAACTGCAATTCGGATCTTACGATGGAATGTTGATATGCCATCATGTAATACAAGGTGTTCGTTGTGAGGCATTGATTCATTGGAACTAAGCCGTTCATATTTCGATGCCATGTTTGTAAGAAATTTAATTATTTATAAAATCAATTGCCCTTGGAGGGGCTTCATAATGATTAAAATCGGTTTTACTGTTTTCGAGAAAATCCAAAACCAAAAAAATGCTTCCAAGGGGCTTCCAAGAATAACCATATTTTGAAAAAAAATTTTCAACCATTACCTAGTTTTAACTAAATGAAATTTTATGATTTTGTTTTTTTTTTAATTCTGTGGGACAGTTTTTGAGACAAAAATATTTATAAAATTTCTAAAAAAAATTCGTTCCGTAATTTTTGGTCTTAAAAAAAAGGGAAAAAAACGTGTCCCCCCAACACGATATCTACCAAGTTTAACGAAAATCGGCCCAGTCTTTTAGGCCGTAGTCGAACAGACAGACAGAATTTTGGGACCCAATTTTTCCGCCTTCGCTATCATCGTAATGTCAACTTTGATAAAAATCTTGAGTTCGATTTTTTTTACGAACGCATTACTTGCCTTATAGTACCCATAAGTCGTAAGAAAAAACAACAGTATCAGAAGAATTTATGGCACGAAAATAACACTCTGTTTTTTGTTTCTTTAACAAAATGAACCCTTATTTTTTTTAGTTGGTTGGGGGGGGGGTGTTTGAACCCCTAAAACCCCCACCTGCGTTCGCCCCTGGGTGGTCACTAAATTCATTCCAATTTTTATCAAAATGTTATTTCTGTAAAGTACACGAAGGAATGAGTGAAATGGTGAGCGACATGTTCTTTTAAAATATATACATACATTATGTAATAACTGTAAGTATGCAAAAATTCTGCTAGAACCGCAAATATCAAATTTCAGTGAATTGGAATCATCACATTAATTTATCTACGTAAACTAAATTTGATGTAACCTTTTGGTCAATGTACTCGTACATACACAATATCGCGCTTTATTTTCTTTTTTGAAATTATGATATGACTGGAATATGGATTGGAAAAGAACTTTAACATTTCAAGAAAAGAAAAAGATGAAATACGAGTACCACTGCAGATATTTTCAATTGAAACTTTTTCTTTTGTTCGGGGGGCTAACAATCGACAGAGTTTTCATAGCCAAACACACTGTTGAAGGACTTCGGAATGAACTCATTCACAAAGTATCATTGTAGTTCACAATCGCATATCGAAAGTTAGTCTACGTGAACAGAATTGTACCTAACTCAACACCCTCTTTAATAAATAGTATTTCCAAGAATTAACCCCAATGACACTTTGCGAGAGTTTTCAACTTGAGAGTATAAGAATTCCCATCATGATCATCATCAGTTACCCTGAATCCTTCTGCAGTGGACATAGACCCTAAGCACTTTGGAAGCTATTTTGCGTTGTTGTTGTTTTTTTTTTTTTTTAATTACAAGAGCTTACGAGACCAAGTGATAAAAAGGATTTTTATTAGCCTTTTCTTTTGTGTGTATGTATTTGATTGCGGATTATTATCACAGCAAGACAAAAATTAATCATCAAGGACTAAGTCGATGTTTTGTATTAAATAACTATTTGGCTCACGAAGTTAATCTTTCATTAATACTTTGTGGTAGGTACTTAAGATTGAAGGACGAAAATGCTTGTCACTAGACGCCATTTGGCTGTTTTTGTTTAACTCCGACAGACGGCCTTGGCTTTGTTGATTTATGGTGAATTCAATATTTGTTATTGTGTTGAGAATTCCATAAAATATCAATTAGCTACTTATTTGTGGTTTGAGTTGATTCGCCGCATGTAGATATGATTTGTTGAAAAATAAAAAAGCACTGCATGAGATTTTTTAATCAACCATAAATGTTAGAAAAATGTGTCTTTTGACAAGAAGCCAAGTTCAAAGCAAATAAAATAAAAAATAAACTTCTTTCTATTGGCAGTTAATTTATGTACATAGACTTATTCAAATAGCATCATCTGCATGGAAAAGGTTTCTATTTCTATTACTGTATAAAGTATACAGGGTAGGGATGATTTCTTTCTATTAACCATTTATTGAAACCGTATAATTTGATATCTTACCTAAATATGTATATTGACATACTTATTTTGAATAACATAATACCGTGCACAGATTGTCAAGAAAATATTGATTTTTTGATTTGAGAGTAAACAACCCAGGGTAAAGGTCATGTTTATTTTCACAAACTCTACATGTGTCGTATTTATTTTTATTTTTACCAGCCGACTTTTGTGTTTGAATAATAGGTATCATTCCATTTATTGGCAATTTTTTGGGTTTCAGAATTATATTCATGTTCTTTTTATTCTAAATTTTAGATATTAATCGTTGTATTTATGTAGATATAGGATGTGCCATCTTTTATGTCGCTATGAGAGCGACGCGGGTACAGATTGTCGCCAATATTCTTTGAGTCAATTGCACTTTATGCGGAAACAATTGCAAATTATTCTTCAAAATGAGCTGCAAGGTGGTTCCACTAATGCCAGTGGCGGATTTACACATTTCCCAAGTATAGGCTGTTGAATTTTTGCCGCCCTTATCTCTAAAATTGTGAATTGTCAGTTCCTAGATTATCTTTACAATTCAACAATTCGATTCAAATTGCACAAGAAATAGTTTTTGAGTATATTTCTGAGGTAATCAAAGTTCAATGATGTAATGCTAATAAGGCGGGGTATGCCACCCCCAAAATAATGAACATTCGGTAAACGTAGTTACACAAATTGAAAAAATAAAAACGAGATTCCAGATGAACTCACGTACGGATATTCAACGTCATCGGTTGTATCTAGTTTTCAATCTGAAAAGTATTTAAGTTTTTTTTAGCATTCTAATAAAATTTTCAGAAATTAGTACCTGTTCAACAAACAGTAGTCAACACATAAGATTAAAATCGATAAAATGATTCGATTATTATTTTGAAATCTTTTGTTCCATTCAAAACGAAGAATATCTCCAACAAAACATTTTCCTTGCAACAATTTTGTATTCAGATCTACCACACCAATATCGCTTTTACCAATACGTACACAATCTACTCAGTTCACAACCCCCAAACAGTAGTCCGACTTGTATGAGTACATACGTAGTGTGAATGGGAAGAGCGTGAAATATATTTTCCGGAATTTCGCTCTCATTTCACTCATAGAAAGTGTGGGCAACGGCCGATTTATGGTTGTGGCTGTGAACTGGGTGTTTTACCGTAGAATATAGAAGTTTTCGGTGCCGTTGAATGTACAATGAAAGAGAAGAGGGAAAAGTCATCGAAAAGGTGCCTTATGGACTTCTAGAGTGATATCTACACATCAGAAAACCGACGGCTAAAAATAAAAAATTTGCCGCCCCTAAAATCTGCCGCCCTAGGCTCAAGCCTACTTAACCTGCTGGTAAATCCGCCACTGACTAATGCCAAAATACTAAACGCCAGGACGATACGACACACTTAGGTTCTCAGCAACACTCCCTCTTACCACTTCAACCAGTTCATTGAAATGTATTGAGCATTGATGAACGGCATGTTGACTATCTCTCAATGTACCGTTCCCGTACTCAATAAAATTTTACACCACCAAACCACACGTATAGTGTTGTCAGCAGGGCTGCCAACTTACTTTATACATACATATGTAATAGATCTACTTCATTTATTTATTTGTATGCATCTGCTAAGTACCAACCTATTTCTACTCATTTTTATATAACGATCGAAATTTCATTTAATATGTCTTGTATTGATTCATTTTTGCAAATCGGAAAAGTCGCTTGCTTGACCTGAATGTACTCATCGCAAAAATCTACTGTAATTATCCTTTAGTTTTCCAAACAAAATAGAACAGAACAATAGAAGAACAGTTAGCCTAACTGTGAAATAAACGTTTGTCAACTGGCAAGAACATGTAGAGATACATATCTGATCAGTTCATTCTCCGCTACATTTTTTTTTTCAAATCTACTTCATTTTATTGGTTGCTTTGCTACACTTTCTGGACTCAGCATTGGCATCTCTGGTTGTCAGGCATCAGTGCAACATAACGACTATTTAAATGAAGGTCGTCACTTTTTCGCCAAGTTGATTCAGTGTGAAGCAATTCATGTCTACTAATGGGTGATTTTTTTGCTATTTTCTTTCTGGCAACACTGGTTTTGACAGCTCACACACGTTTCGTGTTTGGTATCACTGTCAAACATCTTCAGTTTGGTCCATGAATCGTCTTACAAACGAACAACGCTTGCAAATTATCTCTGTTAACAAAGTTCATCGCGCGCATCTTCCATTTTATGGTCAGTTTGATCGACCTACTGAGGCGGCTATTCGGGCTATTGTGAATAAATTTCGCACCAAATTTACATTTTTGGACATTAAACCACCAACACGCTTATGTAGAGTGCCAACTGAGTTAAATATCGCAGCTGTATCGGCCAGTGTTAGTGATGACCGTGAATTATCGATTCGGTGCCGTTCGCAGCAATTGGGCCTCTATTACTCCACTACGTTGAAAATTTTGCTTAAAGATTAAGGTGTGAAGCCTTTCAAAATACAGCTGGTGCAAGAATTGAAGCCGAACGACCTACCCCAACGCCGAATTTTTGGTGAATGGGCTCTTGAAAAGTTGGCCGAAGATCCACTTTTTTCTCGAAAAATTGTGTTCAGCGACGAAGCTCATTTATGGTTGAATGGATTCGTGAACAAGCAAAACTGCCGTATTTGGAGTGAAGAGCAGCCAGAAGCATTGCAAGAGCTATCAATGCATCCAGAAAAAATCAGTGTTTGGTGCGGAGTATGGGCTGGCGGAATCAAAAACGTTACTGTTAATGGTGAGCGCTACCGTGTCATGATAACAAACTTTTGTTTGCGAAAAATGGAAGAGCTTGACTTGCATGACATGTGATTTCAAGAAGACGGTGACACATATCACACATCACGCGTAACAATGGAACAATGGGGGGGTGGCCGTGGCGCGATGGATGTGTGCTCGCCTGTGAACCTCATGATCACAGGTTCGATCCCTGCCGTCGTCTATGTCGTTTTAATTCCATTAAAAACCTTCTAAAATAGTCATCAATGGGTTGCTGGTTTACTCATTACTTACATGTTGTTCAGGCATAACACTAACAACATGTAATGGAGTTAAACTAGTATGCCCAACAAGGATGAACACGAATAAAATAATGTGAATTATAAGCGACATAGAATTAAGACACGGAATTCTCCGCTTTAGTTCAGCCGCCATCCCTGGAGATAAAATATCTGAGACAACAACCTTCAGTCTCAAAACATCGTGCCACACATCTTTCCTATCCTTCCTTCTCTTCCTTAACTTCACGCCCGCGCTGTGTTCAAACATTTAAAGGGTAATCATAATCCCTTGAGCGCGTGTAGATTATAAAAAAAAAAAAAAAAAAAAAGGACCAATTGAGAGGCGAGTTCGGTAAACAGTTTATTTCACGTTTGGGGCCGGTCAATTGGCCGCCCACATCGTGCGATTTAACGCCTCTAGACTATTTCTTGTGGGGCTATGTTAAGGCTCATGTCTATAGCGACAAGCCCGCTTCTATTGACGTACTGGAATCCAACATTGAAGCATTGATTCGTGAGATACTGGTCGAAATGTTAGAAAGAGTATGCCAAAATTGGACTATGCGGATGGACCATTTGAGGCGCAGCCGCGGCCAACATTTGCATGAAATAATCTTCAAAAATTAAATTATATCGACTATCGATTCAAATAAAGATTTCATGCATATTTCTAAATTTTATGTGTTTTTTTTTTAATTTCCGAAAGCTCTTAAAAAATCACTCGTGACAAAATGGCGCACCACTTAGATTGCGTAGGTTGCAAAAAAATACTTTGAACAATCGAAATTGTAAAAGAATTTACAAATGAAATAGGTATAACAATATCAATATTTTTTTTAAAATTTGTATGTTTATTATCCAAATTTTAAAGAAGCTTCTGTACAAAAATGTTAGTCTAAATCGCTAGAGTCGTTCATGAGAAATTCGAAAATAAAAAAAAAAAATGTTCTATGCAGTACCGTTAGGCTGAAAACACACCGGATAACGCAAAACATGTTTTTTTGTTTTGTGAAATAAGAGAACAAAGAAAACGAAACAAGGGTTTCGGTGGTGGTTGTCGAAAATACATGCCATTTTATGAGAGCAACACACACCGAATGCAACAAAACTGTTTCGAAAAAGGATCGTTGACGATAATTGCCTACTTTCCTGTTGCGCAAAACACACCGAATGAAACCAAACATAAAAACCAAAGCAAAACAGAAAAATATGTTTCGTTGCCGATAACTGAGCTGTTGTTTTTTTTGCAAAACAAAACTTTGATTCCGTTCTTATATTTTCTTCTTTCGCTGCACTTTACAGATTTATTTGCTTCTACGTTTACTCTGTGCGCAAATTTTAAATAAATGTAGACGTAGATGGAGAAAAGTTCTTTTTTTTTAATTGAGGCAAGAAGCCCTATCTATAATTATAAAGTATTTACTTGCCGTAGAGTTATAATCTTACAGCCGAAGTTAAGATATTTGGTATTTTGTTTCATTTCAACGCACATTAAGGGTAGGTGTCCATTGAAAAAATAGGTTAGACTTTTGCGCTAGGCTGTATAACTTTCACAATTTTACGAATATTTCAATGAAATAAACGGTCATAGATTAGAAAAATATTAGTTAAAATACTTTTGCAGTTTTGAAAAAAATATAAAAATATTGTGTGCCTTAAAACTGCCAAATAAGTGGAAAAATCATACATTTTAGTAAGGTCCTTATTCAAATGATAGGGAAATTCCGAAAATATTACTTTTTTATTTTTTTTATATTTTTTTTATAGAAACAACATATTCCCAAATCATGTATCGGTCTTCTTTTTTTATTCTGTTTTATTATTTATTCAAAAAAAAATATACAAAACTATGAAAAACGAAGGAAATTTGCATAGTGGTATGAATGCTCTATTGGATAAAACTTCATAAGTATAAAAGATAACGAAGTAAAATTCACTCTTATACAAAGCCAATAAGTATGTGCAATTACGTTAATATTTTTTTTCATTTTTTTTTTATTTTTACAGTAACTTTTTACTAACAAAAGTAAAAAAATATACATTTTTTTACAAATATTTTGTTCTCTACCCTGGGAAATTGAGAATTATATTTTTTAATTTTTGGAAACAATTTTTTAATCAAAGATTTATATTTTCTGAACAGCATATCGGTCTTAAAAATTTAATTAAACTCATCTAAAGTTCATAAAAATGCAATTCAATATGACAGTATTTGTAATGCATTTGCAAGAAAAGTATTGACAATACAGTTCTCACATATTTTTTTTATTTTTGTTTAATATTTTTTTTACTAAATTCAAAAATACAAAATAATTTTTTCACTCAATATTTATTTAATTTTATTTTTATAAAAGAGGTCTATTTTGCATTTTTTAACAAAAAGTTCATTTGCACACGCACACAAGTAAGTTTTCAGTTCACAAGAATGCCACTGCAATATCAGCGCTTTGAAAGAGAAGGTTTCGTATTCTCTGTGCAAAAGAATTTTGTCCGCCCATCCGCTCTCTTGATTCTTTTTTTTTTTGTCTGGGCTCATTTAGTTTTTTATTCTTGTTTATGACTTGTCATCTTGCATCTCGTATTACAAGAACAGAAAAAATAAAAAAAAACGTGTGAGAAATGATTGTTTTTAGTAGGTACATGATGCAATGACCATTCCACATTGTCGGAGGTAGCGTGGAAAAATGTTCTTTGTGTATGTATAAAAAAGAATATATTATCACACATTCGCTGTCATAAATTTTGTTGTTTTGTATTTTTTTATTTGCGATCTATCATCATTCTACTGTTTTTTTTTTTGTTTTTTTCTATGGAAAGCCATTTTAGGTACACACATAGTAATAAATTGCGATGCATAGTGATCTTCATTTTTTTTTTGCCAAAGGGTGTGTACATGATGGAAGAAAGGAAATCTGCGATGTTGTGTATAGAATAAGATACATATGCATATACATAAGTATCTACAATAGATTTTGTGTTGTTTTTTCCGATAGGTAGGTTCATAGGTAATGTAGAGGTGCAACGCCTTGTATTGATTTGGTATCGTAAGGATTGTTTTGATTTAATTTTGCGTAGGTAGGTAATGGATGTATCAAAAATATATTAGATTAGTACATGTTAATCCTGTGAATGAACGCAAATTGCATTTCACTGTAAGCGAATACGCAACAACCAAGGGATATGGCAAGTAGATGGCGCCAAAATATTATGTACAATATTATGCAGGTATCTATTAATCTAAATACCTATGTACATATTTATATAAATAAGTTAGGTAAGAAGGAAAATTCGATCACTTTTTGTTTTCGGTGGTGACGTATTCCACTGGTAGAAGAATGGTGAAAGTATATAGAAAGAATATGGGAAGTGCGCTTCTTTTATGTATTTTTGTTGGTTTTACATAGGAAGATTTGTCTCCTTTATTTCAATATGTCATGGTGATAGATAATACTATCGTTACAGTTATTTTCTGTTTTGTTTTTATTGTGCAAATCTATTTCTATTTTGTACATACCTATAAATATTTTTTTGCAACAACTGCCTTCAAAAACAAACAAAGGAAAAAAAAAACTCAAGCAAAAAAAATTGATAAAAAGTAAGCAAATAGAAAATACATACATATGTACTACCTACTTCGTTTTCATTAGGCCACATGATGTAATTTCGTTGAAAATTTCGAAATGAGATAATTTTTAACAAAGGACAATAGGCAAATCTGGTCTAGTTCTAATAAGAACGACCTTTATATAATATACATATGTATGTTCATATATTCATTATCACTTGGTTTTTAATTTGTAAAAAAAAAAAACAAGTATTAGTTTTCCAATAATGTTGTTGGTGTCAAAATTAAAAAATGATATAAAAATAAGAGCACATTTTTTGTTTTTTTTTTCGATGAAGATTTTGACATGTTTGAAAAACCAATATTAAGTTCGTTTTTATTAAAGCTTAGCCGGTTATCTGTACATATCTGCCCATCAACATTTTTTTCTAACACGTTTAACTTACGACCACCAATTGTTACGTTGGTAGTTGACAAATTGTGAATAATTTCGAAATGACTTAATGAAATTCGTTTTTTTTTTTTTAATAAGATCAGTTTTTATATAAAATGCATTTTTAGTTTTTGCTTAATAAAATAGAAGCTTAAAATTAGTATATTAGTATACAAAGTAAAATTAAAATACAATGATGTTATTGGAAATAAAATTGACAAACTTTTTCTACAAAATTTGTTTCAGCTAATGGGAACCAGTGGCACCATTTTACTTCAATTATAGTAGATATAGATCTTTTTTTCAAAATATTTAAAATCTACTTCTTACTTCGCACCATCAGCCAAATACTGAAATCTACCTCATTTTAAAAATCTCTGTTTCAACCTACTTCAATTTTACAAAAAAAAAGTCCAAATCTACTTCCTTTTCTCTATTTCACTCTAGGTAGTATTTTTTCTATATTAAACGCGCACTCAAGGTCAAGGGGCTATGAATAAAATTAAAATGTTAAACACAGTGCAAGAAATTAGGAAAGTAGGATAGGATGAGAAAGGAAATACCGATACACATTGGTTTTTAATGTCTGCACATTACAATGAGTGGGAAATATTGAGCCGGGTAAAGCATTTCAGATTCGTGTAGTGCGGCTAAAAAAAGAATCACTGTACTTGACAGTACGTCCGAAATTGGGCGAAAATGATGAGCAGTCCTAGAAGTACGGGTATTACGGTTGAATTGTTTGAGGGGGAGAACGCAACTGGCTACTTCACTAGAGCAATGTTTATGAAAATTGCGGCGGTGCTCGAGAGATTCAAATGTTTCAGTTACACAGCGGCCGCCTATAATTTTTAGAGCTCTCTTTTGAATTCTGTGCAAGAGACTAAAGAGGGGGTTTAGAGCACCTGCCTAGGGGGAATTTCACTCGAGCTATGGACGCATATAGGCCTTATAGATTACAGCCAGATTAGTAAGTGTAAAAAATTTCTTGCAACGTCGTCGAAGGAAACCTAAACACTTGGCAGCGTTTTTGGCCACGCCGAATATGTGATCATTCCATACAAGGTGGTCTGTAATACACATACCGAGCACAGAGAGTTGTTCAGTTTCCTCAATGCAAGTGCCAAACAGCATTGAGTTTTCGAAGCTTGAAATTCTATACGTTTTTTGATTCCCCATTGGACAATGCTATGAAGATCAGAATTTAATAAGCTTATCATACGCTGCCGAAGGACAAGGATGTGAATCTAAAAACGAATATGAAAAGCTGAGGTTACTGTCGTCAGCAAGACAATTAAGCGGAGCAACAGTTATAGACAGAAACTGTCGGAGACAAAACGGACCCCAGGGGCACACCAGCATTTATTTATTTATTTATTCATCAAGCAGAGACACAGCTCTTACAGACTACTTAGAACAGTAGTAAATTTATATAAATCATCATATAATAAAACGGCAAACATGTTTTTTGTGGTACACTTTTCTCCAAAAGTATTTAACCGATTTCGATAAATTTTATATGGTTGGAAAGCCACAGTTACGGAGATGTGCAGAATATACTTGGGACACGCATTTATACACTGTGGGTCATTTTTGTTTTTGCACTGTCGAACACTTTGCATATTACATAAAATAAAATTTAATTTAATAAATTTGCTTGAAAACACTGCCAATAATATAAATAATAAATAATAAATAATTTCGCACTCGAATTTCGAGAGCTGGGTCGGCTAGTAATAATAAATAAAACAAAACAAAAATAGAATGTACAATTAACATTAACCACCGAAGTTTATTATTAATAACAATTTTTTGTTAAAACAGTCCCTACGTAAATATAAATTAAAATCAATAGCATTACAAACAGAATTAGCTTGTCTTAAACAGCGAGTTAAGAGTTCATTGATTCCATAATTGACCCTATGAAAGGGTACACAAAATAAACGATTATTACGTAATTCACGAAAAGGAACATGAAAGTCAATCAACGAAAGCAAGTAAGGGCAATTGATTTTATAATTTATTAAATCTCTGACAAGCATTACACCTAAATAAATACGTCGTGATTCTAGGGATTGAATGCCCAATATCAGATTTGAAACCGTCCAAAACTACTTTTAGTAAACGGTCCGAAAGGTAATTTCTAATCCAACGAAGAAGAGAATCATCGAATTACAAAAAAAAGAATATCAAAACAATAAAAATACACAAATAAATAAGTTTAAAAGTATAGGAACTCAACACACTGATGTGTACACGAATCCTATGTATGAAAATTTCGCTTGCATATGTGTTTTTAATTTAAAATTAAACTATATTTAAGTATAGTAATTTAAATGTTATTTTTTATAAAAGAATGTTTTATTAATTAAATTAAATTAAATTTTTGTACACAATTTTCTTTAAAATTAAAAGAAATTTATTGACAATTTTAAGTATTTAAAAGTATACATTTAAGGAAAACATTTGTCGTATACAATATTATTTCAAAATCAAAGAATCTGCGATGTAAAAATTTTGATCGAAATCGGAAGAGTCGCAAATGAAAAAGTAGAAAATAAAAAGAAGGTTCTATGACAGGTACCGATAATAACATTTATTTTTTACCAAAATGTGGACTGCATTGCTGGCACAGTTATCTATACATAATTTTAAAAAAAGCATTAGAGCCGTTTTCAAAATAATTATAATATTTCACAATAGCTGTATGGAAGGAACCGAGCTAAAGTAAAACAAACCATTTCAATTTCTCCTCTAGGCTGCAGATTGAGGTACAGAGTTGCAGATAGACGGAATCATTACTCTTTTGTGTTGTAATGTCAACTTATGAAAATTCCCAGTTCAAATTTGTCTAAAAGCAAGTAAAAAGTCATTTTAAAATCTACTTCGATTTTTCCCAATTTACTTCACTTTTTTCTTCAAATCTCCTTCCATTTTTTCCGGAAGTGGTAACGCTGATAGGGACTTCAAGTCTAAGATATGTAACAAATGCAAAACTATGAAAATTGTTATCATTGTTTTTATTTTGATGATTAGGTACTACTATTCAGGAACAATAGATAATAAACGAACGGTTTGATCAACCAATTTCAAAATTGATAATCTGTTTGTTTAAAAAACACTTTTCTTTTCTTTCACTTTTAATATGAGGCTATATTTTTTGCACTTATTAATTTTATTGAATCATAAATAATCTCAAGACAATGAAGCTCTTTAAAAAATAAAAATTTAAAATGTTTAACTATGGATATTGTTTATTTTTAGAAACTCTGAAACAAAAAAAAGAAATATTTAAAACGCTTTTGGTTTCATCCCAATACGACCACTTTTCGCAGAGTTACAGCCCTTTGAAAAAGACTCAAAAGAACATTTATAGGTATAGGTACATAGTTACCATTATTATTTTTGAAAGTGTATTAATTTACTTGGGTTAGGAAATTTAATAATTTTTTTAGTTGAGCAATTTTTGAATTGTGAACTTTCTCCTAAAATTAATTGTCTACATTAAAAATAAATTATGAATATCAGAGCAAATTCCCCGGGTTCCTAATGTCTAAATCTGTGCTCCCTTTTCTTTATTTTTTAAAATATCCTAAAAAGTAAAAGTCCTAGAACCAACAGATTAACCTTGTATAAATACGCATAAATACGCATACGTATAAAAACGCTATCTACCTAAATGCGAAAAGTTTCAATTCACCTGCAACCAAAAATAAAACAGAAAACAAACCGTCTATTATTGTGTCTAATTATGAGCGCTGAATGCAAAAAACTCAATTTCCATTTCCTAAACCTCAAACAATCACGATTCACGAAAAATTATTTTTTCTACCCAAAATACAAAAGGAAAAAAAAACTATCATTTATCTTGTGCGCAATCCGAGTCAATTCAAAATCAAATGCTTGTGCGCTGCCTGTGCGGCTTGCCAGCTTGCCACTCGTGCCTTGTTCCCGTTTTCTGTTATTTTTTTTTTTTTTGATATTCTATTCCATCTTTCTCTATCTCTATGCGTGATGCGAAAAAAGAGGTATCCTGAAGAGACGAGACGAGCTAAATTTATTTTCTTAACACGAAAATTCTTAACTAAGAGAGCCATATTTGTACACCAATACATGTACACGTTTTTACATGAGATTTGAGTTTGCTTCTGCGGTAGACCTACCCTTAAGGGTAGGTCTACCCCAGAAGCAAACTCAAATCTCAAGTAAAAACGTGCACATGTATTGGTGTACAAATATGGCTCTCTTAGTTAAGAATTTTTGTGTTAAGAAAATAAATTTAGCTCGTCTCGTCTCTTCAGGATACTTCTTTTTTCGCATCACGCATAGAGATAGAGAAAGATGGAATAGAATATGAAAAAAAAAATAACAGAAAACGGGAACAAGGCACGAGTGGCAAGCTGGCAAGGCAAGCCGCACAAGCAGCGCACAAGCATTTGATTTTGAATTGACTCGGATTGCGCACAAGATAAATGAAAGTTTTTTTTTCCTTTTGTATTTTGGGTAGAAAAAATAATTTTTCATGAATCGTGATTGTTTGAGGTTTAGGAAAGGCAAATTGAGTTTTTTGCATTCAGCGCTCACAATTAGACACAATAATAGACGGTTTGTTTTCTGTTTTATTTTTGGTTGCAGGTGAATTGAAACTTTTCGCATTTAGGTAGATAGCGTTTTTATTCTTTGCGTATTTATACAACGTTAATCTGTTGGTTCTAGGACTTTTACTTTTCAGGATATTTTAAAAAATAAAGAAAAGGGAGCACAGATTTAGACATTGGGAACCCCGGGGAATTTGCTCTGATATTCATAATTTATTTTTAATGTAGACAATTAATTTTAGGAAAAAGTTCACAATTCAAAAATTGCTCTACTAAAAAAAATTATTAAATTTCCTAACCCAAGTAAATTAAAACACTTTCAAAAATAATAATGGTAGATAACTATGTACCTATACCTATAAAAGTTCTTTTGAGTCTTTTTCAAAGGGCTGTAACTCTGCAAAAAGTGGTCGTATTGGGATGAAACCAAAAGCGTTTTAAATATTTCTTTTTCTTGTTTCAGAGTTTCTAAAAATAAAAAATATCCATAGTTAAACATTTAAAATTTTAATTTTTTAAAGGGCTTCGTTGTCTTGAGATTATTTATGATTCAATAAAATTAATAAGTGCAAAAAAATATAGCCTCAGATTAAAAAGTGGTTCCGTCTTTGACCACTAATTTAAATGTAAAAATTGACAACATAAAAGGAAAATTGGGCAGTTTTGAAAACATGAATAAATTCGTTATAGATAATGGATTCTTTGAAACAATTTATGGAGATACATAATTGCTTTTTTACAATTGACCGTTCAGTTAAGAAAAGTGGAAAAGTGTTTTTTAAACAAACAGATTATCAATTTTGAAATTGGTTGATCAAACCATTCGTTTATTAGCTATTGTTCCTGAATATAATGTACCTAATCATCAAAATAAAAACAATGATAACAATTTTCATAGTTTTGCATATGTGACATATCTTAGACTTGAAGTCCCTATCAGCGTTACCACTTCCGGAAAAAAATTGAAGGAGATTTGAAGAAAAAAGTGAAGTAAATTGGGAAAAATCGAAGTAGATTTTAAAATGACTTTTTACTTGCTTTTAGACAAATTTGAACTGGGAATTTTCATAAGTTGACAAAAGACACAAAAGAGTAATGATTCCGTCTATCTGCAACACTGTACCTCAATCTGCAGCCTAGAGAAGAAATTGAAATGGTTTGTTTTACTTTAGCTCGGTTCCTTCCATACAGCTATTATGAAATATTATAATTATTTTGAAAACGGCTCTAATGCTTTTTTTTTTTTATTTAAATTATGTATAGATAACTGTACCAACAATGCAGTCCACACTTTAGTAAAAAATAAATGTTATTATCGGTACCTGTCATATAACCTTCTTTTTATTTTCTACTTTTTCATTTGCTACTCTTCCGATTTCGATCAAAATTTTTACATCGCAGATTCTTTGATTTTGAAATAATATTGTATACGACAAATGTTTTCCTTAAATGTATACTTTTAAATACTTAAAATTGTCAATACATTTCTTTTAATTTTAAAGAAAATTGTGTACAAAAATTTAATTTAATTTAATTAATAAAACTATCTTTTATAAAAAATAACATTAAAATTACTATATTTAAATATAGTTTAATTTTAAATTAAAAACACATATGCAAGCGAAATTTTCATACAAAGGATTCGTGTACTAATCAGCGCGTTGAGTTCCTATGCTTTTAAATTTACTTATTTGTGTATTTTTATTGTTTTGATATTCTTTTTTTTTTTTGTAATTCGATGAATCTCTTCTTCGTTGGATTAGAAATTACCTTTCGGACCGTTTACTAAAAGTAGTTTTGGACGGTTTCAAATCTGATATTGGGCATTCAATCCCTAGAATCACGACGTATATATTTCGGTGTAATGCTTGTCAGAGATTTAATAAATTATAAAATCAATTGCCCTTACTTGCTTTCGTTGATTGGCTTTTATGTTCCTTGTCGTGAATTACGTAATAATCGTTTATTTTGTGTACCCTTTCATAGGGTCAATTATGGAATCAATGAACTCTTAACTCGCTGTTTAAGACAAGCTAATTCTTTTTGTAATGCTATTGATTTTAATTTATATTTAAGTAGGGACTGTTTTAAAAAATCCTACTTTCCTAATTTCTTTTTTTTAATTTTATTCATAACCCCTTGTCCTTGAGTGCGCGTTTAATATAAAAAAAAATACTACCTAGAGTGAAGTAGAGAAAAAGAAGTAGATTTGGACTTTTTTTGTAAAATTGAAGTAGGTTGAAACAGAGATTTTTAAAATGAGGTAGATTTCAGTATTTGGCTGATGGTGCGAAGTAAGAAGTAGATTTTAAACATTTTGAAAAGAAAACTATATCTACTATAATTGAAGTAAAATGGTGCCACTGGTTCCCATTAGCTGAAACAAATTTTGTAGAAAAAGTTTGTCAATTTTATTTTCAATAACATCATTGTATTTTAATTTTACTTTGTATACTAGTATACTAATTTTAAGCTTCTATTTATTAAGCAAAAACTAAAAATGCATTTTATATAAAAACTGATCTTATTAAAAAAAAACGAATTTCATTAAGTCATTTCGAAATTATTCACAATTTGTCAACTAGCAACGTAACAATTGGTGGTCGTAAGTAAAACGTGTTAGAAAAAAATGTTGATGGGCAGATATGTACAGATAACCGGCTAAGCTTTAATAAAAACGAACTTAATATTGGTTTTTCAAACATGTCAAAATCTTCATCGAAAAAAAAACAAAAAATGTGCTCTTACATATTTTTATATCATTTTTTAATTTTGACACCAACAATATTATTGGAAAACTAATAATTGTTTTTTTTTTTACAAATTAAAAACTAAGTGATAATGAATATATGAACATACATATGTTATGTAGGTATATGATATAAAGGTCATTCTTATTAGAACTAGGCCAGATTTGCCTATTGTCCTTTGTTAAAAATTATCTCATTTCGAAATTTTCAACGAAATTACATCATGTGGCCTAATGAAAACGAAGTAGGTATTACATATGTATGTATTTTCTATTTGCTTACTTTTTATCAATTTTTTTTGCTTGAGTTTTTTGTTTCCTTTGTTTGTTTTTGGAGGCAGTTGTTGCAAAAAAATATTTATAGGTATGTACAAAATAGATTTGCACAATAAAAACACAACAGAAAATAACTGCAACAAGAGTATTATCTATCACCATGACATATTGAAATAAAGGAGACAACTCTTCCTATGTAAAACCAACAAAAATACATAAAAGAAGCGCACTTCCCATATTCTTTCTACATACTTTCACCATTCTTCTACCAGTGGAATACGTCACCACCGAAAACAAAAAGTGATAGAATTTTCCTTCTTAACTTATTTATATAAATATGTACATAGGTATTTAGGTTAATAGATACCTGCATAATATTGTACATAATATTTTGGCGCCATCCACTTGCCATATCCCTTGGTTGTTGCGTATTCGCTTGCAGTGAAATGCAATTTGCGTTCATTCACAGGATTAACATGTACTAATCTAATATATTTTTAATACATCCATTACCTACCTACGCAAAATTAAATCAAAACAATCCTTACGATACCAAATCAATACAAGACGTTGCACCTCTATATTACCTATGAACCTACCTATCGGAAAAAACAACACAAAATCTATTGTAACTAGATACTTATATGCATATGTATCTTATTCTATACACAACATCGGAGATTTCCTTTCTTCCATCATGTACACACCCTTTGGCAAAAAAATGAAGATCACTATGCATCGCAATTTATTACTATGTGTGTACCTAAAATGGCTTTCAATAGAAGAAACAAAAAAAAAAAAAAACAGTAGAATGATGATAGATCGCAAATAAAAAAATACAAAAAAACAAAATTTATGACAGCGAATGTGTGATAACCTACTTATATTCTTTTGTATACATACACAAAGAACATTTTTCCACCCTACCTCCGACAATGTGGAATGGTCATTGCATCATATACCTACTAAAAACAATAATTTCTCACACGTTTTTTTTATTTTTTCTGTTCTTGTAATACGAGATGCAAGATGACAAGTCATAAACAAGAATAAAAAACTAAATGAGTCCAGACAAAAAAAAAAGAATCAAGAGAGCGGATGGGCAGACAAAATTCTTTTGCACAGAGAATACGAAACCTTCTCTTTCAAAGCGCTGATATTGCAGTGGCATTCTTGTGAACTGATAACTTACTTGTGTGCGTGTGCAAAGGAACTTTTTGTTAAAAAATGCAAAATAGACCACTTTTATAAAAATAAAATTAAATAAATATTCAGTGAAAAAAGTATTTTGTATTTTTGAATTTAGTAAATAAAATATCAAACAAAAATAAAAAAAATATGTGAGAACTGTATTATTAATACTTTTCTTGCAAATGCATTACAAATACTGTCATATTGAATTGCATTTTTTTGAACTTTAGATGAGTTTTATTAAATTTTTAAGAACGATACGCTGTTCAGGGAATATAAATCTTTGATTAAAAAATTATTTCCAAAAATTAAAAAATATAACTCTCAATTTCCCAGGGTAGAGAACAAAATATTTGTAAAAAAATGTATATTTTTTGATTTTTGTTAGTAAAAAGTTACTGTAAAAATAAAAAAACAAATAAAAAAAAAATTAACGTAATTGCACATACTTATTGGCTTTGTACAAGAGTGAATTTTACTTCGTTATCTTTTATACTTATGAAGTTTTATCCAGTAGAGCATTCATACCACTATGCGAATTTCCTTCGTTTTTCATAGTTTTATATATTTTTTTTTGAATAAATAATAAAACAGAATAAAAAAAGAAGAACGATACGTGATTTGGGAATATGTTGTTTCTATAAAAAAAATATAAAAAAAATAAAAAAGTAATATTTTCGGAATTTCCCTATCATTTGAATAAGGACCTTACTAAAATGTATGATTTTTCCACTTGTGTGGCAGTTTCTGGGCACACAATTTTTTTATATTTTTTTCAAAACTGCAAAAGTATTTTGAATAACATTTTTCTAATCGATGACCGTTTATTTCATTGAAATATTCGTAAAATTGTGAAAGTTATACAGCTTAGCGCAAAAGCCTAACCTATTTTTTCAATGGACACCTACCCTTAAGGGTTTGTTTTCTGTTTTATTTTTGGTTGCAGGTGAATTGAAACTTTTCGCATTTAGGTAGATAGCGTTTTTATACGTATGCGTATTTATGCGTATTTATACAAGGTTAATCTGTTGGTTCTAGGACTTTTACTTTTTAGGATATTTTAAAAAATAAAGAAAAGGGAGCACAGATTTAGACATTAGGAACCCGGGGAATTTGCTCTGATATTCATAATTTATTTTTAATGTAGACAATTAATTTTAGGAGAAAGTTCACAATTCAAAAATTGCTCAACTAAAAAAATTATTAAATTTCCTAACCCAAGTAAATTAATACACTTTCAAAAATAATAATGGTAACTATGTACCTATACCTATAAATGTTCTTTTGAGTCTTTTTCAAAGGGCTGTAACTCTGCGAAAAGTGGTCGTATTGGGATGAAACCAAAAGCGTTTTAAATATTTCTTTTTTTTGTTTCAGAGTTTCTAAAAATAAACAATATCCATAGTTAAACATTTTAAATTTTTATTTTTTAAAGAGCTTCATTGTCTTGAGATTATTTATGATTCAATAAAATTAATAAGTGCAAAAAATATAGCCTCATATTAAAAGTGAAAGAAAAGAAAAGTGTTTTTTAAACAAACAGATTATCAATTTTGAAATTGGTTGATCAAACCGTTCGTTTATTATCTATTGTTCCTGAATAGTAGTACCTAATCATCAAAATAAAAACAATGATAACAATTTTCATAGTTTTGCATTTGTTACATATCTTAGACTTGAAGTCCCTATCAGCGTTACCACTTCCGGAAAAAATGGAAGGAGATTTGAAGAAAAAAGTGAAGTAAATTGGGAAAAATCGAAGTAGATTTTAAAATGACTTTTTACTTGCTTTTAGACAAATTTGAACTGGGAATTTTCATAAGTTGACATTACAACACAAAAGAGTAATGATTCCGTCTATCTGCAACTCTGTACCTCAATCTGCAGCCTAGAGGAGAAATTGAAATGGTTTGTTTTACTTTAGCTCGGTTCCTTCCATACAGCTATTGTGAAATATTATAATTATTTTGAAAACGGCTCTAATGCTTTTTTTAAAATTATGTATAGATAACTGTGCCAGCAATGCAGTCCACATTTTGGTAAAAAATAAATGTTATTATCGGTACCTGTCATAGAACCTTCTTTTTATTTTCTACTTTTTCATTTGCGACTCTTCCGATTTCGATCAAAATTTTTACATCGCAGATTCTTTGATTTTGAAATAATATTGTATACGACAAATGTTTTCCTTAAATGTATACTTTTAAATACTTAAAATTGTCAATAAATTTCTTTTAATTTTAAAGAAAATTGTGTACAAAAATTTAATTTAATTTAATTAATAAAACATTCTTTTATAAAAAATAACATTAAAATTACTATACTTAAATATAGTTTAATTTTAAATTAAAAACACATATGCAAGCGAAATTTTCATACATAGGATTCGTGTACACATCAGTGTGTTGAGTTCCTATACTTTTAAACTTATTTATTTGTGTATTTTTATTGTTTTGATATTCTTTTTTTTGTAATTCGATGATTCTCTTCTTCGTTGGATTAGAAATTACCTTTCGGACCGTTTACTAAAAGTAGTTTTGGACGGTTTCAAATCTGATATTGGGCATTCAATCCCTAGAATCACGACGTATTTATTTAGGTGTAATGCTTGTCAGAGATTTAATAAATTATAAAATCAATTGCCCTTACTTGCTTTCGTTGATTGACTTTCATGTTCCTTTTCGTGAATTACGTAATAATCGTTTATTTTGTGTACCCTTTCATAGGGTCAATTATGGAATCAATGAACTCTTAACTCGCTGTTTAAGACAAGCTAATTCTGTTTGTAATGTTATTGATTTTAATTTATATTTACGTAGGGACTGTTTTAACAAAAAATTGTTATTAATAATAAACTTCGGTGGTTAATGTTAATTGTACATTCTATTTTTGTTTTGTGTAATTTATTATTATTTATATAAATTTAATATTGTTCTAAGTAGTCTTTAAGAGCTGTGTCTCTGCTTGATGAATAAATAAATAAATAAATAAATAAATGCTGGTGTGCCCCAGGGGTCCGTTTTGTCTCCGACAGTTTCTGTATATAACTGTTGCTCCGCTTAATTGTTTTGTTGACGACAGTAACCTCAGCTTTTCATATTCATTTTCAGATTCACATCCTTGTCCTTCAGATGTGGACTACCAACGCCAGGGTATGATAAGCTCATTAAATTCTGATCTTGATAGCATTGTCCAATGGGGAATCAAAAAACGTATAGAATTTAAAGCTTCGAAAACTCAATGCTGTTTGGCACTTGCATTGAGGAAACTGAACAACTCTCTGTGCTCGGTATGTGCATTACAGACCACCTTGTATGCAATGATCACATATTCGACGTGGCCAAAAACGCTGCCAAGTGTTTAGGTTTCCTTCGACGTTGCAAGAAATTTTTTACACCTACTAATCTGGCTGTAACCTATAAGGCCTATATGCCTCCAAAGCTCGAGTGCAATTCCCACTAGGCAGGTGCTCTAAAAACCGTCTTTAGTCTCTTGCACAGAATTAAAAAGAGAGCTCTAAAAATTATAGGCGACCGTTGTCTAACTGAAACATTTGAATCTCTCGAGCACCGCCGCAATTTTCATAAACAGTGCTCTAGTGAAGTAACCAGTTGCGTTCTCCCCCTCAAACAATTCAACCGTAATACCCGTACTTCTAGGACTGCTCATCATTTTCGCCCAATTTCGGACGTACTGTCAAGTACAGTGATTCTTTTTTTAGCCGCATTACACGAATCTGGAATGCTTTACCCGGCTCAATATTTCCCACTCATTGTAATGTGCAGACATTAAAAACCAATGTGTATCGGTATTTCCTTTCTCATCCTATCCTACTTTCCTAATTTCTTGCACTGTGTTTAACATTTTAATTTTATTCATAACCCCTTGACGCGCGTTTAATAGATATAAAAAAAATACTACCTAGAGTAAAATAGAGAAAAAGAAGTAGATTTGGACTTTTTTTTGTTAAATTGAAGTAGGTTGAAACAGAGATTTTTAAAATGAGGTAGATTTCAGTATTTGACTGATGGTGCGAAGTAAGAAGTAGATTTTAAAAATTTTGAAAAAAAACTATATCTATTATAATTGAAGTAAAATGGTGCCACTGGTTCCCATTAGCTGAAACAAATTTTGTAGAAAAAGTTTGTCAATTTTATTTCCAATAACATCATTGTATTTTAATTTTACTTTGTATACTAGTATACTAATTTTAAGCTTCTATTTTATTAAGCAAAAACTAAAAATGCATTTTATATAAAAACTGATCTTATTAAAAAAAAAAACGACAACTCTTCCTTTGTAAAACCAACAAAAATACATAAAAGAAGCGCACTTCCCATATTCTTTCTACATACTTTCACCATTCTTCTACCAGTGGAATACGTCACCACTGAAAACAAAAAGTGATCGAATTTTCCTTCTTAACTTATTTATATAAATATGTACATAGGTATTTAGATTAATAGATACCTGCATAATATTGTACATAATATTTTGGCGCCATCCACTTGCCATATTCCTTGGTTGCTGCGTATTCGCTTTCAGTGAAATGCAATTTGCGTTCATTCACAGGATTAACATGTACTAATCTAATATATTTTTGATACATCCATTACCTACCTACGCAAAATTAAATCAAAACAATCCTTACGATACCAAATCAATACAAGGCGTTGCACCTCTACATTACCTATGAACCTACCTATCGGAAAAAACAACACAAAATCTATTGTAGATACTTATGTATATGCATATGTATCTTATTCTATACACAACATCGCAGATTTCCTTTCTTCCATCATGTACACACCCTTTGGCAAAAAAAAAATGAAGATCACTATGCATCGCAATTTATTACTATGTGTGTACCTAAAATGGCTTTCCATAGAAAAAAACAAAAAAAAAAACAGTAGAATGATGATAGATCGCAAATAAAAAAATACAAAACAACAAAATTTATGACAGCGAATGTGTGATAATATATTCTTTTTTATACATACACAAAGAACATTTTTCCACGCTACCTCCGACAATGTGGAATGGTCATTGCATCATGTACCTACTAAAAACAATCATTTCTCACACGTTTTTTTTTATTTTTTCTGTTCTTGTAATACGAGATGCAAGATGACAAGTCATAAACAAGAATAAAAAACTAAATGAGCCCAGACAAAAAAAAAAAGAATCAAGAGAGCGGATGGGCGGACAAAATTCTTTTGCACAGAGAATACGAAACCTTCTCTTTCAAAGCGCTGATATTGCAGTGGCATTCTTGTGAACTGAAAACTTACTTGTGTGCGTGTGCAAATGAACTTTTTGTTAAAAAATGCAAAATAGACCTCTTTTATAAAAATAAAATTAAATAAATATTGAGTGAAAAAATTATTTTGTATTTTTGAATTTAGTAAAAAAAATATTAAACAAAAATAAAAAAAATATGTGAGAACTGTATTGTCAATACTTTTCTTGCAAATGCATTACAAATACTGTCATATTGAATTGCATTTTTATGAACTTTAGATGAGTTTAATTAAATTTTTAAGACCGATATGCTGTTCAGAAAATATAAATCTTTGATTAAAAAATTGTTTCCAAAAATTAAAAAATATAATTCTCAATTTCCCAGGGTAGAGAACAAAATATTTGTAAAAAAATGTATATTTTTTTACTTTTGTTAGTAAAAAGTTACTGTAAAAATAAAAAAAAAATGAAAAAAAATATTAACGTAATTGCACATACTTATTGGCTTTGTATAAGAGTGAATTTTACTTCGTTATCTTTTATACTTATGAAGTTTTATCCAATAGAGCATTCATACCACTATGCAAATTTCCTTCGTTTTTCATAGTTTTGTATATTTTTTTTTGAATAAATAATAAAACAGAATAAAAAAAGAAGACCGATACATGATTTGGGAATATGTTGTTTCTATAAAAAAAATATAAAAAAAATAAAAAAGTAATATTTTCGGAATTTCCCTATCATTTGAATAAGGACCTTACTAAAATGTATGATTTTTCCACTTATTTGGCAGTTTTAAGGCACACAATATTTTTATATTTTTTTCAAAACTGCAAAAGTATTTTAACTAATATTTTTCTAATCTATGACCGTTTATTTCATTGAAATATTCGTAAAATTGTGAAAGTTATACAGCCTAGCGCAAAAGTCTAACCTATTTTTTCAATGGACACCTACCCTTAAACGAAACAAAAACACAAAACGTTTTGTTTTGTTTTATTCTGTTTCGCTTGGTGTGTTCAAATAAAAAATGTTGTTTTTGACTATCGAATCGAAAACGTTTTATTTGATCCGCTGTGTTTTCAGCCTTAGTTACACTTTTGTTAAAAAGTGCACAAATAGTATAACTAATGATTTGGTTACAAAAAATTGTTAGGATTGACGGAAAAATTATTTCCTTAAGAATAAAGGTTAGTTTTTCATAAACCAATTTTCCAAAAATCTTGGGAATCGTAGATAATGTACTTATCGGACGGTAATTAGAAATATCTTGTTTAGAGCTAGATTTATGGATATGAATTAGATAGGATATTTTTCAATCGGTAAGAAAAAGAACATTGAAACATTGAATAGCAGTGTTAATGGCCCTCAAAGAACAAAAGCACAGTTTTTCAATACAAGTGGTGAAATACCATCAGGTTCCAGACTCAACATCATTGCAGCTTAGATTTAAGCAACCAATATTGATGATTATTACTTATACTTGATGAATTATTGTGGGGAAAAAAATGAGGAGAATACACTGATTGGACAAAATTTACAAATATGTAGGTTGCAAATACTGCATGCAATTAGGTATCCCATTTGAACATTTTTTGTTATTAATGAAAGACCAAAAATTTTTTTCGTGCGACCCGGTTACTCATTTCATTTTTGTGAAAGTTACAGTTACAGATGAGTAGCACATAGCACACGCTCAGGAGCGTTGACTTCACGTATAAATACTTGTATATTCCGGATTTAGTTTTGTGGAACTTATTATAATTCTATTTTTAGGTATACACTTATGGAATCACTTGCGCTCTTTTTCTTCTTGTTACATTAATGATATTATATGAACCAAATAATGGCCTCCATCACAAGGCCCGTAGTAAAAGCCTATGTCTAAAAATTAAGAAAAAAGAATATTTTCCAACTTTTGGTAACATTATTTAAATTTGCCAAGTAGGTATCCGTTGCAACATCCATATGATTTTTAGCGATTAGCTATATGAAATTGTTCCAAAAGTCCCTATCCCTAAGAGCCAATATTGTTTAGTTATAACATATTTATGTTAATAACAATAAAGATTATGTAATTAACAAGTAGCTCCAATATAGTAATAAAATAATATATTTATAAAAATTTGATATTTTTTTCTAAAACTTAAAGATAAGTGGTGAATTAGTTAGATTAGATGCAAATAAACAAGACTCATCAGGATCCCATACCTAGTTTATATTACCAAGGTTGAAATCACCTAGAATAATAATTACACTTTTAATTTAATACGAGTACTATTTACATAATAACTTTATAACGACACTTCAATTATTTATATGGATTTTAAATAATTCAAGATAAATACCATGTGGTATATAACTTAAGAATATAGTCTAGTCATAGCTTTTGTTGATTATAACTCTCGCAGCGATTTTATCAACGTCGAAGGTACAGTTGAAGATGATGAAGGAAGATTAATTTCGTAACAAGACAATAATGAACTGACAGCAATCATTACATCGCCATCCCTTGTTTTAGTTTTAGTTTTTTCAAGACATCTTTACGGGAGACCGAATAATTTTTACTATCAAAAAGTTTAGGATTATGATATTTATTGGTATACTCGTAATAATGTACTGAGACGAAGGTTACTTATTTTCGTTCGTAAACCACCAGCAATTTGGTAGTATATAAAAAACTTATTTAATTTAGAAGGTATTGGAGAAAGGGAATCAGAAGAGTCTTTCTCTCGTTTTTTTTCCGCGAAATGGTTCATCTTGAAATAATTATGTCACCGTTATTCTTAAATACGCTACAACTACATTTCGAATATATATTGAAGCTGATGGAGATGAATGAAAGAAGACTTCCTAATTTTGTCCTCAAGGCGATAATTACCATGAGCGACAACCTCATCAAAAAATGGGGAGAAATAGGTGTTGATTGTGGAGAAAGAGTTCAGATTCAACCAGCCATTGGACCCGCTATTATTAGAAACATGTTTAAAAATTTAATGGATGATGTAGCTCGCTCTGTTTATAGCGGCTATGTCAAGTTCAATCTTCTCAGCATAGGATGATGTATAGGATATAGTCAGCTCGACTACAACTTGCACGGAAGCTCGAACTTCGTAAATTGATTGCCACTTTCAATGATATGTGTGCTATTTAAAGTAAGAACGAAAATGATCAACCTCAACTATATTCCACATCCAGACCTACCTATTTCGTGCGATATTTGCAACCTCAAAGAAAGAGGGTATATTTACCCATTTTTTGCCAGATGTACTATTCTAAGAGAATTTGGTGTCAGATTCATCGGTAAATCCACATAAATGAAGTTTTATGTATTTTAAAAACCAAGGTTAGGATAAGTTGTAAAGGGTAGGCCAAATATAAGTTTCTTTTTAAAAATGCAATAAAATGAACAAAATTAAATTTTGTTCATGTATTATGGCCTTTTTAGTAAGAGCAGACATTCCCATTAACTATGGACTACAAGGTCGGTCCTGCGCCTTCAATTGCTGAGTCAATTGGACATTGTAAGCGAATAATCCGAAATCTTTGCACAGAGTTCTCCTCAGCTTAGTTTGTAAAATTGATGGCGAGTGGATGTTCGTGAATTGAGTCTCAGACTCTCGGTTATAGCAGCCACATTCTTGTCTGTGCGCACGACTAAGGGGATTAATAGTATTGTCCACTTCCATTAGCATACCAGTCTTACAAACTTTTTGCACAAACTTGCGTACAGCAGGCACGGTTGGTGCTTCATTTCGGCCGAAACTTCTTTTCAAAAAACGCACTGTTTCGGCTACACAGGACTCACTTTGGAAATAAGTTTTCAATATTTCCCAACGTGGTTCAAGCGTAAAGTGACTAATTTCATTCCGCGAAGATCTGATACTGACTTTCTGTCAAAATTATGAGCGTCAAACAGCTGTCAGTGTCAAAATAACCTATGATTTAAAAAGAAACCACTAGATGGCCCACCCTGAATATATACACAAAGATGACACTGAATTATAGAACCCGAACCCGAGTAATCAAATGAGACTTTTAAAATTCAATTTAATTTCCAAAAGATTCAAAATGTATTATGTTGTTATAATGTCATTCTGCGAGACGGCCTTAAGCCAAACCAAATTTTTTTGGGATATAAAAAAATAAAGTTTCTAGGAATAAAAAAAATTATATACACAGACGAATTATTTATGAGTTTCTGGTATCAAATGTTGTGTTTGCATTAGTTTTTGTCATGATTTCTGAAGGTAAGTTGTATAAACACTTGAACTCTGATAAAACATGAATTAGCCCATAGATTTTAGAAAACTGTTTGTGGTGCAAACTGGGTTCAAGTTAATAGCTAATCATTTACTTGAACTCTCACTAATCCTCAGTTAATTCGCAGAAATGGGTGGGATCATGATCCGAGGATAAAAACGTTTCAAACAAACAAAATTATTCAAGGCTCAACAGCTTATAAACATCCTTAAAACAATTAACTAACAACTCTCAACAAATCTTAGGAAAAAAGTTTTAGTTTTTATGGGAATCGATCTCATCACTTTGGCGTGACAGTAGAGCATACTGACCATTACCCCAAGCTATAACGCATATAGAATGCATCCTATCCATCTTACAAAATGAATAACATTTTCATTATAAATTGTCACAATATTTTTAAAAACGTAAAACCATTTCTTTTAGATTGCATGCATGTCGCATCCGAGCCAGGAGATTATGTATTTAAGAAGATTCCTCATTTGATTCCACCCAAAGAAGTAGACTTACTAGATGTGGGCGATTCTATGACAGTTTGTGGTTTATATGTCATTGGAGAGCCTGATACCGTAATTGAAATAACAATGAAATACTATGACATCAACTGTGAGACAGGAGGACTTATGGCGGTAAGTTTCTTTATATAACTACGTGCTCAAATGGAGTTTTCTAACCAACATCGCCCGCCCAGTATAGTTTGTAGATGGTTGGGAGCTTAATGGAGAGTACTTCCCTGGAATTGAGGATCACCATAAGTCACGTGATGATCGTGTAGTTGAGTTTTGTAATAATTATAATCAATGGTATTAAACCTATTAAGTTTTTAGGGACTATAAAAAATATTCTAACACATTTTTTTCTTTTCAAAAACAGGCCTCCAATTAGCAATAAGAAGTTTTTCCGGTCCAACCAAAATGCTGCTCTGCTGCAGTACAGAATTCCTACTCGAGGTTCATTTATAGCTAACGTCCGTTTTCATAAAATTACTCAACGTAAGGTGGAATACTAATTTTAAACTGAAATTCTAACCCATTTTTGTTATTATAGCTTGTAACATTCTCGTCCATGATACTGTTGCCATCTATCAACTTAGTAATTTTGGACACCAAAGAAACTGTACACTTTCAGCTCTCTTTCCAGCTGTGGTAGCTCTAGGCAATTTGAAAATTGGTGGCAAAAGTACTTTGAAGGAAAAAGTCAACTATGAGGTATGTTACAAATTATAGGAAAATATTTCCAACAAAAATTAAATGAACACTTTTTGATCATCAGTGTAATATGGCTGATCGACTTCAAATTGGAGGAACATCCGGATTGGACTCCAGTGGATTAGAAAAATCAAGTGAAGTTTGTGGCTACTCGGATGAACGCGGTCCCGAACAAGCAATTTTTTGTGGAATAACTACGGTCCGTCTTGTTTCAAGTGGAAAATACCAAAATCTTGCTGTGATTGCGCTAAGAAAGGCCGATGAAAATGATTTGGAAATTGCTACCCTTGTGTGCCCATTATAATTTAATTAAATTCAAAACATACACATTCATCGACAACTTATACGATTTTATAATTTAATAACTTCTATCAACATAAAATTGTAATTTATTTTAGACCTTAGTAATACTTATTCAGTAAAACTTATTTAATACCAAATTTCCTAAAACAAATAAAAAAAGGACCTATAAAAATTAGCCAAAACTGTCCCCAAGAAGTAGTGATAAACCAAAAAATACTAATGTCTAAGCAGATACTGTCTCATAGTATAAAATATTGATATACTCTCCAATGTGTAAATACCTACCAATTATTGAAATAAACATTTAAAAAAAAATCAATATTTGATGTTAAAATACTTTTCGAGTATATAAATGTTAAAATAATCAAAATAATTTATTGAATAAAATAAAACTAGACATCTGAACAAAATGGTAATTCATTTTTCTGCAGAATGTAATTCTCGGTATCAAATCAACTCGTACCATACGAAAAACACCTGGGAATCAGGATCAGTCTTTACGAAAGATTGACAAATGATCTTTGATTCTTAAATTTAAAAGTATTATTGCAGTAAGTATTGCAGTTGCTGGTTCTTTGATGCATTTTGTTTTGTAACCACTTCTCTAATGATTTCTATTTGTAAATGATGATCACTTTCTTTTGTCTATTATTTCATCTTTTCAGTAGCAGTTTTCCGAAAACGATTATTATTCTCTGATGATAGCTCACTTAAAACAAAAAAAACATATCCAATAATTAAATAAATTAGAGGGCACAACGACTCGTAGAGACATTGAATCTTGTGACTTAAAACTAAAGCATTTCTGTGTGCTTCCTACTAGAAATGTAGAGGACCAACCTAAATTCTGCAGATTACATTTCGGCAAGTACACCCCTGAAAAACGTTTTTGCACCGGCTGAAAATAGAACCCTCTGCATGACAGTCCAATGCACTAACCATATGAAAATTACCTTCTCGAATTTTCAAATGATGTGGCATTTATGTACATATTGAAGTCTTAGCTCATGCAATTATTATGAATTGGAATTTTTCTAAAGGATATTGATTTCATGTCTTTCAAAACTTGACTATTCATATTATAGCCTGGTAATTTTTTGTTTGTAAACGGTTAAAGGGAATTTCACTTTTTTCGCTTTTATAAACAAGCTGTAAGCTATCTTTAGCAATATTTGCTAAGTATGTCTTAAAACCATTGGGAAGATGAACTGCAAAGAGGAAGAGAGAGGAAGTCT
The DNA here is from genome assembly GCA_911387755.1 of Chrysotoxum bicinctum. Taxonomy (NCBI): domain Eukaryota; kingdom Metazoa; phylum Arthropoda; class Insecta; order Diptera; family Syrphidae; genus Chrysotoxum; species Chrysotoxum bicinctum. The sequence continues at coordinate 188,909,311 of OU426988.1, forward strand.
TTTTTGTTTTTGGTTTCCGCTAAGTCTTGAGAAGATTTTTGATAAGCTTAAATACTGGAAATCTCTAAAGAAATTCCCCATCGATTGAATATGTTGACTAAGTTTAGTTAATAGGCCTTCTTTAACCGTTCTTCAATATTTATTTTCCAGTTTAATTTAGAGTCGATTATAGCTCCGAACGCACTGGAAGACAAAGTCAGAGTTTCGTTGTTGAGGTAGACTGACGGGCGTTATATAAGTTTTAGCAGTAAGGTGTATCTGCATCAATTAAGTTTTATCTTGGTTAACCACTAGTTCACAGCTCGAGACCTAGTTGTTAACTTTCTTCAAAGCCATCTAGTCTGATATAACCCTCTACACCAAAGTGAGTAAGTGGCTCCTGAATGAATTTTAAACACGAAAGAAATTAAACCTACCGTTTACCGACTTTCTGGATAAAAACTACTTTAACAAGTCTCCATAACTCTTTTTTATGATTTAGGTAGAGGGATTCTTTGTCCAGCCAAGGAACTAATACTTCTTGCAGTTTTTGCAGCATGATTGATATTATGTCGTCCTGAACTGTAATTAGTACTGCCAACAGGCAGCAGTCGTAAAAATAGGAACGACTGGTTTGATGATGAATGCAAGCTAGCGACTGAGCGTAAGAATGTTGCTCACCGAGCAATGCAACAATCTCATAGAACGCGGGCACGAGAAGAGGAATATAAAAAGCTCAGAAGAACAGAAAAACGGCTTCACAGACAAAAAAAAATCAGCCTGGGAGAAGAACCTAATCTGTGAAATAGAAAACAGCCGAGAGCGAGGTCCGCACCAGGCGCGGAAGTTCTACCAATCCGTCCGAAACATGACGCAGTACATACCACGCTGCACATACTGCAATGACGGAGAGGGAAATCTGATCACCGGTCCTGAAAGCATACTGGAGCGATGGGAAGTGTACTTTAATGAATTGCTAAATGGTAAGCTCACTGCAGAAGTGGAGGCTCCACTACTTCAAGAAGAATACTCTATGTTGCCGCCACCAAGCATAGAAGAGGTTGAGAAGGCTATAGGCCGGCTTAAACAGAATAAAGCCCCGTGAGCCGATGGCATACCAGCCGAATTATTCCATCACGGCGGGCCAGCCTTACGTCAAGCAATTCATGATATTATAGTACACGTATGGGAGCAGGAAGAAATGCCAGAAGACTGGCGAAAAGGTTTAATATGCCCCATACATAAGAAGGGAGATGTCACAACGTGCAGCAATTATAGAGGTATCACGTTGTTGAGTATGGCCTATAAGATACTCTCCTCTATCCTACAAGACCGGATAACCCCATACGCTAAAACCGTCATCGGACAATATCAGTGTGGTTTCATTCCAGGCAAATCAACAACTGATCAGATCTTTACCCTTAGGCAGGCGATGGAAAAATGTCTAGAATTTAACATCCCAACATACCATCTGTTTATAGACTTTAAGGCCGCCTATGATAGCATAGCCAGGGTAGAACTTTACAAAGCCATGAGAGAATTCGGCATCCCAAATAAATTGACACGACTATGTAGGTTGACCATGACCAACGTAACAAGCCAAGTAAAAATAGCCTGATTGCTATCCAGGCCAATCAACATCTTTAATGGACTCCGATAAGGGGACGGTCTGGCCTGCCTCCTCTTCAACCTGGCGGTGGAGAAAGCAATCCGTGACTCTGGAGGTAAAACAAAGTACATGGTGGCGTCGAATGCGAGAGGAACAGTTGGTCAAACAATCAAGGTAGCGGAGCACGAATTTATAGTGGTGCAATCCTTTAAATACCTTGGCTCAATAGTAGCAGCCGATAACAATATAGAAGAAGTAATACGCGGGCGGCTTCTCAAATCCAACAGAGCCTACTATAGTCTGTCTGAGCTCTTCAAATCCAGAAATCTCACCATAACTTCAAAATCAAAACTGCTGCTGTACAGAACCATGGTCCTGCCAGTACTCACATATGGATACGAGACTTGGGTGCTTAGCAAAAGGCACTCCGACCTCTTAGCTGCGTTCGAGATAAAAGTCTTAAGGAGAATTGTTGGCCCCGTATGTGAGGAAGGACGATTCCGGAGACGGTACAATCATGAACTGTACGCAATCTACCTTGAAGCAGATATCGTGACAAAAATTAAGCTCGGTAGACTCCGGTGGGCAGGGCACCTAGCTCGCCCTAGCTCGAAGAGGAACCTGCTCGGAAAGTTCTTTGTGGTACATTCTATGGTAGACGACAGCGTGGTAGACCATGCTTGCGCTGGAGAGATGGCGTAGACCAGGACGCCCGAAGCCTTGGGGTGCCCAACTGGATGGCGTCGGCTAGAGACCGGGATAGGTGGAGAGACTTGTTGAAAGAGGCCAGGACCGGAACCCGGTTGTCGAGCCGATGATGATGATGATCTGTAAAAAAAAGTATTAAAAGGCAAATTTTCTCTTCTTATAACAGTATTGATATATTCTACGGTATTCGGGATTGCTGTTTTACATTCCGGAAACTACTTTTCCAACAGTAATTCAAGGGACTTATCTGGAAAAACCACCCATGATCTATCATACTTTTTCAAGAAAGATGGATATAAGTGCTTCTTCGAGAGAACTTTGCTAAGCAATGAGGAATCCTTGATGTTTCCCTGAAAGTGGGAAATTCTTTTTGAATTGACAAACAATGGAAAGGCGGGGAGGTCATTAGATACATCTGAAGGGGTAAGCTTCATAGAAATGAAACAAGATAACATTAGTTCTTGTGGAGCGAATTTCGATGTTTAAAAAAAAAATTGTTTCTTAAACGCCTTTTAAATAAAAGTGTAGTATTATTTATCCAATAAAGAATCATTTTATAAGGTCTTAACAAATTCCTTCTTTGTATCCATCTCTTGAGTCTCGTCCACACACAGAAGCACAAGCTTCTGTTACCAGCTTAACACATCTCTCAACAACTTGAGTGGTACACGGATATTTTGATAATTCGATATTTTCAGGAACATTTGCAACCATAGCCCTGTAAGGGTTCATCTGTTCTGAAATCATTTTTGTCGAAGGAGGTTCTGTCACAACAGATGAAGTCCAATCAATGAGGTCAATGTAATCATCGGCTTCGAAGTTGATTTTCGGTATTTTGAATTGGCGGATTCCTTTCTTATCTTCTGTTCTGCTTTTTAGAATTCTCCTCAAAGCTAATTCCCGTTTATGGTTCCGTTCATGAGCTAACATGGCAAGTAAAATATTTTCTGAGTGACAAAAATATGCGTTTCTGTCGATTACCGGATGAATTAGCGATTGAAGTTTTTTCGGCAAGTAGTTACAAGATTTGATTATTTTTAAAATGTGCTTTGGTCCATCCAAATACGAGGGTTTTAATTTTATTTGAAACCAGGCAAACGCATATACTTTTATTGTGTACTGTGCCAGAACCAATAACTCTTCTGCAGGGTTTTTAGTTGCCACATACAGTCGAAGAATCCTGTTAGCTGTTGTAAGCCACCTTGCATGATACAATTTTCCTGGCTGTTGTTGAGCCAGCTCAAAAGCCACACTGCCTTGCACATTTCATACAGATATCTTTGATCTGTGCTTAGATTTTCGAGTGTTACTTCAGGTACCTTAATTTGTTTTGAAGTGCTTAATTGGCAGATCCTCACAACTTTCAAGACTTTTTCCTAAGGCCCCAGAAAATCCTTTAGGATCATTGGTTTTACCACAAACATTTGTCATTAAAAATGACGAAGGGGAAGTTCATTAAAATGTAGCAAACAAACAAACCAATGAACTGATTTACCAATGGCCTTTTCAAGCTGAGATATGATACCATTTATAGCTCCCGTATTTACCACAGTTCCATCACATCCAACTGCCCTAATTTTTTCTACATCAATGCATAAGATGTTTTGAAGAAAATCAATAATACTTGAAGATATTGTCTTGGCATTTCCATAAGTTGGAGTGACATGTCCGAGATAATGTCCTCCTGGTTCAGAAACAGGTACAATATGTTCTTCCGTCGAAACCTTCTTATGTATTCTGGACCCCATTTTTTACAAGATCATGGTTTTGCCTTCCTTCCATCGAAGTATAATCCGGTAATAATTTCGTTTTCTCCGCTTTGACAGTGAACATTTTGACGGAATTTTTTCTCTCTCGTCTAATTTTGCTTCTGTCAATTACTTTCGAAGAATCTATTTTGGAAACAACAGCAAGGTCTTGTTAAATAGAACTTACCAGAATTGACGCTGATCTGTCGGATACTCCCGTTCTATCGAATGCTGAAGCTAAATTGGTCAAATTTATTCTACCATGTGATTTTGGAAGTGCATATGAAGAAGATGAACGCATTTTGGTGGATATTTCAACTTCATCACCACTTGAGACATTTCGGTCATCTTCACTGTCATCGGATATATGGAGGTCTGCCTTGGGTCTTTTAGATTGTATCGCCTCTTCATGCAATTTTCTTTTCATCTTCTCTTTAGTCTTGCGATCATTCCTTTTCTGAATTCTCTTGGTAAATTTAGAGTCAAGATTACCAATCACCATTTTCCTTGACTGCCTTTGGTCAAGCAAGAAACCGCACTCTGACTGTGATATTTTTCTGTCACAAGGACAGTTTGAAAAATCTTTACATTTGCATGTTGAAATGTCGAATAGTTGCTGGCTAGTTGACCTGAATAAATGAGGTTTGCTTGGATTTTATATTTTTTTAATAGATTTGTATTTTTCGCTGTAGATTTTTATTTTGTGTAAAATTTGCTGGTCTGATACAATCGGCAATAATGGTTTAAGCCAAACACTTTTTAAATTTACCATTAGTTTTGATGAAACTTCGCCTAAACTTGGATCCTTACCTCCTATTTTCTCTTTTACCGAATTCTGAATAAACAAAAATGCCTTCATGACATCAGAATAAGTTGGAAGTACATTGATTTTAAGTTTAGCGGGTGCTCCTTTCGGCATTTTTACAATTGAAGGAATTGTAACGATTAACTAAAAAAGAATAAAAAGACGAGACACGATGGATAGGAATAAACTCACTGAGTCACTGCCTACTATAGTTGTACTCCTAAATGGTAGAAAATAAACTTGCTTCAATTTAATTTTTTAAAATGAGGGCATTAGTGCTAGATTATTAATATTTAAATATGACTAAAATTCAATTTATTTGAATTTATTAAAATCGCTATTTCATTAATGAAATTCAATTTAATTACTAAAGTATGCATACATAATGTGACTGAAAATTAAAAAAAAAATTTTATATGAAAATAAATCTTAATTCCCGACGTCATATAGGAACCTAAATATGATGTCATAGATAAACCGATTTTTTTACTTATGTTGCGACCCCAAATACAATTTTTCCGCATTATAGGCTTTAAGGATTTTCAAAAAAAAATATTTTCGCTCCACCCTATTATACAATCAACACAAACGGATTCATGTTTATCATGGAGGTAAGCAAGGTAAGGACGGATATTTGAGTAGATTCGGTGGTCTTTGAAGCGATAAAGAACAGTCGGGAGAGAGGGTCGAAAATGGTACTGAGCTAGAAGCATGATTTTTAACAGCAAGAAAGTTTGGAGTATTTTGTCTACAAACAATTTGGTTTCTACACAATATTCTTAAGTCAATGTCAACTCAAACATTATATTTTTCTCCAAAACCACATTCATTATTTATTTAATTAAGAATGTTAATTTTTATTTTTATATGGGGTCCCTGAATTTTTCGTTTGGGGTCCGAAATTTCTCTCAACAGCCTTGGAATTACCTCGATGTTCAAAAGACGTATATAGTCGCATGGCATGCTTCATTGGACTTCTCCAGTTTTAAGTTGGCATAAAACATCGATTATTGTTTACACGAATCTTATAACTAAACTAGAATTTGAATCAATTTATTTCTCATGGAACAATGATTCCGAAGTGAGCTTCGAACTTGTGTCAAAGTATAGTTTCGTATTATTGACGAGAATTATGTTGTTCATGATACCATGATCAACCAAATGATAACTTTTCGGGTAGAAATAAAGAACCCATAATTCCTTAATTAAACTCATAGGCACATTTAAATGTGAGGTATACTTTGGCAAAATTATAACCCTCGACTTTCTTAACTAATGATTTCATCAAAAGATATTCTTAGCAGGTGCCATGGTTTTTAATAGTAGATATCTGTTAACTTAATTTAATTTCAAAAAATAATTAGTTTTTGTTTCTACCTTAAAATCAGGTTACCATAAGCAATATTGTTCCCACTCTTTTAAAAAATAAATTGAGCCTATCTAGCAATTTAAAAGTACGTATTCATCATCTTCAAATATTCATACACCATAATGGGGAGGGCAGTCTGAATGGTAACGATTTGTCTTAAGTTAGATCGCCAAAGGAAATACCAATTGAAGGAGCTTATTATGAGACAAAATGTTAAATATTGAAATGTAACCATATCCATTAACTGAGGGTTTAATTTGATTATAATAAAGCAATATTTTTTTTTTAATTGCTACTTGAAAGAATATTCTTCAAGGTTTTCATGGGATTCCTTAAAAAAAACCGAAGGAATATGATAGTCATTCTTAAGAATTTTACTAAGGGAAAGAAAAAGGTCAGCCCACTGGCACATTTTTTTTTATTAGAAAGGGATATTTAGGGAAACAATTCTCATTGTTCGAATATTAATTGAAATAATTTATAACCATGCGGCTTGGTATTATTGGAAAAGTCTGAACCTTTTTAAACTTAAAACTTTTTTAGTCATTTAATTCGTAATTTTATGCGCAAATTAATAAAATATCAATTAGCTATAGCTATGGGTTCTTTAATATGTAGATGAAATTTTTATAAGATGCTTTGAAATTAAAAATTGTATTTGATTTGATGTAATTATACAAAAATTGCAAATAACATCGCAGATAAAGTTGAAGGACGTCCTGAACAGAATAACACTAAATCGGGTTAGAGAAAAATGTTTTTTAAGTGATGGATTTTGATTATTTGAGGATGTGTTCGTTGGTATTTTTTTCATTTTAGGTCACGGCCATGGTCTTATAACGTTACATTGTACGTTATTTTTGCTTATTACTCGAAAAACTGCAATGCTAGTTTAATTTTTAAACTTACATCTGAAAGATCTCTTTAAAGACTAATTTTTGTAGAAAAAAGTTTTTGTTTATCTCTTATAGATTTGTAAATATTGCCCTTCAAATTCGCTGATAACGTTACATTTTTTGGAAGTAGATTTTGAGGTTGCTGAATATATTCTGAAAACTCTGCGAATTTAGTGTGCTAAATTAAGTTTTTCTTTTTAGAGAATTGAGATGAAATTCCAAACTATAGCCTACAACTTTTTTTTAAAGAAAAAGTTATATTATTTAGGTTATTTCAACTCAAATGTGTATCTTATAACGTTACAGAAAAAAGTCTTATAACGTTACCTTTCGAATTTCTGTATGAAAAATGGGAACAATATGGCCGAAAGTAATATAAATACATGAAAAAAAAACGAAAAGCAAGCAAATAGAACAAAGTTAATTTATTTATTATAAGGTAAGTACTTCATTTGTAATAACATTAATCCATAAATAAACAAAAAAAAAATACTATATCCCAATCTTGAAGTATGGTAAGTTTTTATTTTGCCATTATTAAAATGGCTGATGACTTCAAAGTTTTATTAATTTTCAAGATGTCATCATTGTGGACTTTTTCAATTTAAATTGTTGAAGAAGTGGGGCTAAGAGTTTGCACAAAACCGGATGTGTTTTTGACAATACACTCTCGAGCCCGTACGTGCTTTCGCACGACAGTTTTTGCGATGGCACCAATTCCATCAACACATCCTTTGCCATGGGAAGTGGCAAAATAGTTCCAAGAAAATTTTATCCTAAATTTGGATTCAAAGACAGAAGGCTGCAAAGAATTTGTTTTTGAAGTGGGAAGATGGTCAAATCGCTCCAAATTTTAAAAACTTTCAACTTACTTGGAAGTGTTAAAGAAGTTTGTATACAAATACGGGATAATGGTATCTTTAGTATGCGTCAAATTGTCTGTTACAAAAACGCGCGAATGAAAATTTTTATTTAAATAAAAAACAGAAATAAACAAAGTGGCGCAAAATTTTAAACATTGCTCGTTTAAAGTACTAGTACAGTCTAGAATGCCAAAAAAACGCACGAGTTTTGGGAATTTTTTTTTATCGGAAACCTTATTAGGTATTAACATAATTTTTTTTTTAAATAATGAATGCATGCGTCAAGAATACAAAAAAATTAGTTTTTTTTAATTTTCGAGTTTTGGCCAAATTAAAGAGGGCACCAACGCCAACTCATTAAAAGATACATTGTCCCATTGCGGACAGTTAATCTCAGGATTGGCTGAACTGAAACAAAAAAAAAACAAAGTGGGTTATATAAAGGAAGGTTTCTTACGAGACAATTTACCACAATTTGTTTAAAAAGTCAAAAACAAAAAAAAAATGTTAAGCTTTGAAAAAAAAAATTTTTGTTGGCAATTTTGTTGGCCATTTTTGTGTCACCATATTTTTTTGTTCATAAATTTTTGGTCAAATTGTGGTAAATTGTCTTGGAAAACATAAAAACAATAAAGTTGCAACAAATTTTTTGAAAATCGGTTCAGTAGATCCGGAGATTAACTGTTCACCATGGGACAATGTGTTTTTTGATGAGTCGACGTTGGTGCTCTCTATAATTCGGCCAAAATTCGAAAACTAACAAAAAACATTTTTTTTTTGTATTCTTGACGCATGTATTCATTATTTAAAAAAAAAAATTATGTTAATATCTAATAAGGTTTCCGAGAAAAAAATTCCAAAAAATCATGTGTTTTTTTGGGATGCTAGACCGTACTAGTACCTTAAGGAATAAATCCGGCTCTGCTTAACGCAGTCGTTTAGCTTGGAGACTTCGTCTAACTTTTTCCTAATTTTAAACACGTTAGACAACTCTTTTAAGCAATGTGGTTTTTTTCTTTATAAAAATAAAACATAAGTAAACATTTTTACTTCGATTTGCTTTGGTAATAAGGATAAAGTAGATCTTGGCGCTCGTGTTTATTGAATGTTTCTGATTATTCACGTTTGATAAAACAGTGTTTCAGAAACTCTGTGGAGTGGAAATAAGTCGAATGAATATTGAAGTATTTCTTATTACCTTCAACCCTACTCAAGGTCACCTAAAGTCAATAGAGTTTCAAAAGTTAGATACATAACTTCATCTTTATTGGTTTCAGCAGAAAATGTCTTATAACGTTACACGTCTTTCAATATTGTTTAAATAAAAATGGTCGCTTAACTTGAATGATTTTTTAATAGTTTTATTAAATAAATACAAAATACTCAATAAAATTCTAAAAGTTCAGTTTCTAAAACTTTCATATCATAAGTAAGAAAACTTTTAAGAAATTTGGTCTTATAACGTTACACGAAAGTGAGCTCTTTTGTTTTGTAAAATTTACAAGATTGAATATTTTTTTTACCAAAAAAACGAGTTATTTAGTTAAAGTAAGACTTTTCCATAAAATTTATAGTTGAAGGTAAACAAAAAAATAAATAAAAGGTAATTTATATTACCTTTTTTCGAGTACTTGAATTTCCGGCTATGTGTGAAGAGATCAACGAGCTAATTTGAAGTGTGGCTTAGGACACACCAAAAATGTTTTTGCTGTTGATAATGATATCAACCATTAGTATGAGATATATTCTTTCTAAAAATGAGCATAGTAGCGGTAAATTCTAAAAAAAAAAAATTATGGCTTGGTTTCATTTCTCGTGGCCGTGACCATTTGGTTTCACTAGAATATACGATATCCTGGTCAATGTTAGTATACAATACGTTGACTACCTCACCTCGCTAATAAAATATCAATAGTCACAAAATTGTCATAAATGCGTTAAGGTGTAATCTATGTCAACATGTTTCACTTCGAATCTGAAATCTGAATCTTTGCTTCCTAGTGAGCGTTTGTATTCAATTCGGTATTGAAATTATTGATTTATTTATTAATTTAACACAGCTAATTAAGCCTTACAATCAAATTTATAATTTATACATTGTATAATTATTGGAAAAAAGTTAATATAAATTTACTTGAAGAATGTACAGTAGGATCAAAAATTAATGAATCTATTATTGAGAATATTAAATAGCTTAAACATATTCAAAGAAGAAAATCGTTCACAATACGTCCGATAGTTTGAAATAAGTACACAATCAGTCAAGTTCCTTAAATTTCTTGAGGAAATGTTGAAGTTAATTCGAGTTGCACCTCCTGGCAAATGAATACAAAAGATACACACGATCGTCTGCTCTCAAGGCTAGACATGTCGATAAGTTTAAGTCTACTGTTTTAAGGAAGGAGTGAATAGCGATTTACCCAACCTAAGCCTCTGAGCGCCAACCTCAAAAATCTTTTTTGCACTTGTTCTAGTCTGGCTTTATAATAGTCATAGTGGTGTGACCAGACCTGACAACCATATTCCAGAACAAAACACTGTTTGATAACGAATGGATTGGAAAACTGTCTTGAGTCCCTTTTAATCTAACCTAGAATTGAATTGGCCTTACAAACTATAGCGTTGATGTGTTACATGAATACAAGCAAAATAATACAGCAAAAACATTTATATCACTTACACGTGACAAGAGTAAGCTGTGAAAAAGATAGTTAAATAAAGAAACAGAAAGCTTTCCTTTAACGTATAACTTATAGTTTTACATTTATCGATGTTGAGAGACAAACAATTACACCAGTAAGAAAAGAATCAAGACCATACTGCAACTTTTCAAAACCTCTAGTAATGGAAATATGTATGTATGTTTGAAGATTATTACGTCGCTCATCGGCATAAATCAGACAGCCTGAGTTCTTTAACACAGACGGTAGTTCGTTAATAAATAAAATTAAAAGGACTGGGCCTAAATGGCTACCCTGTGGTATACCAGAATTAATTATAAAGTTATTCGATTCGCAGCCGTTGAAAAGTATCGACTATGATCTATTAAATAAATAAGATTGAAGCTACCTTAAAAATGTCCACTAAATCCTAGATTTCTTAATTTAAATATCAAAACTAGATGAGAGATTTTGTCAAACGTCTTACTGAAGTTGGTAAAGACGCAATCTACTTGCCTTTTGTTCTTAAATGAGTCAATATAATTTTCAGCCAATCGTTCTTGTCTTTCATCACGTTATTCATACTCGTATAAAAATTTATTTCTAATGAAATAGCAACTTGCATTCCTCCCTTTAAGCAATTTAACCGAAGCACTGACGCTTCAGGAAAAACCAATATGCCTCGGTCTAGATCCAACATAAACTATCTCTTAAATTTTAGAGTAATCTATTGAGAAGTAAACAATCCCCATATTTATTAAATATCTAATTTTTACAAAAGGTGTAGTATCTACGTCAATCATTATTGACATTTTGTGAACTAGACAGCTGCAGTATGCAAACAGATATGCAATGGAGGGTGTTTACTTCGTAAGCGCGTTTAATAATTATGTCGATTTGTTTGACCAATAATCTGTCGGTGATTGATGTTAACGCCAGCGAGAAGTTCGACGTCGATTTTCTAATCGTGTCGCGCCAAAGGGGGGCAAGCACTTCAGCATTAAGCTGCTAGACTTGAACAAACTGGAACCACATGTGACCATGCAGGTAGTGGCCGCCACCGGACTGGTCGTTCGGCCGGAACATCGCGGCTGTGGCTGCCGATTTCGCTGAGAACGATGAAACATCAACCATATGACGGGACACGCAATTGGTCATCACCAGACGCTGCAGCGAATTTTAGGGAAAGACGTACTGAGCGGGGCTCATGTGTTGCATATACAGCACGAGCCATTAGGGATATTTTGAAGGAGACGTTTCCTGGTCGCGTAATCTCCCGTTTGCATGATTACCCGATTTCTTTCTTTGGGGCTACTTGAAGTCGCGGGATTATGTCAACAAGCCTCAGATAATCGCAACCCTTAAGCAACCGACAGGAATGTGAACAGATATCACCGGAAATCTTTGCGGAAAGTCTTGGAAAATACGATAAAATGGGCAGAAATGTTTTTCAACACTGGTTACAGCTACATGATGGATATCATCTTTTCCACTTAACAGAAAAAATTGTAAGGTCCAAATAAAGATTTTCATAAATCAAAATCATTTTTTTTGTATTTAGTAAAAAAGTAATTCAAAAACAAAATTGGATGATTAATTTTGCGCCACCTTGTATGGTAAAAATTTAACTTGCTAATTTAAATTAATGTCAATTTGATTTTGCTCAAATATGTAACTTATTTGAATGAAAACTATAATTTTGTGTAAGAAACAACTAAAAGTCAAGCTTTTCGGCAAAACAAAGTCGAGTCCATACTATTACATGAATCATTCAATTTATTTATAAATAAATTATGAAAGCATTAATTAAATAATTGAAGTTAAAACACAATTTAAAAAATCATTTTTGATCCGAAGTAAAAGAAAAGAAGAGTTGTTAGTTTGAGAGCAACAGCTAAGGCCGCACCACCACATACACACTTGCCATCTGTACCACTAAGTTTTTCAGCATCCAGCTGAAAATATTGAATATTCATTAAAATTATTGTTTTTTTATTTTAATACACAAGCTAGCTCGACTTACCGTCTTCTGTAGTTTTGATTTAAGATCCTCGCATCTTTCGGTTTGTGTATTATCACTTCTGGCCAAGCGACAAATAAGATTCTTTAGGGATTCCGAACTGCATCCTTTTTGAACCATTGGATAACTTTTAACAACAAAGATACACCAATACTAAAAATACATATTAAGTAAAATTAAACATTATTTTTAAATGAAAACAAACTTTCCATCAAAATACAAACTTTTCTTAATAGAGAAGGGGTCTCAGCAAACTTTGTCAAAAGTCCATCCAGAGAAGCTGGACTCATATCTGTCATACTGAATTCTTCAGACATCTTATATTCAAGTTCCCATTTGGGAGTTTCGTTAGGTTTCGAGTTTGCTTTTGTTAGATCAAAAAACCACGCCTCTTGGTCAACCACTTGCTAGAAAAAAAAAACTCCTATTTCAATGCTCACGAATAACATATCTGATAACCTACAAAAGATGTTGACTCGACTTGATAAGCTTTGTAGTTTGGGTTCTTTGAGTTAAATGTTGTCAAACTGCCACCATTCCATGCGACATTTATAGGAATTGTTTTATTTGAATAATAAAGACTCAACTCATCGAAATGTGAATGGCCGTTGAAAATCCCGCTGATTGTCTTGCTGAATCGTTCAACAATTCTTGTAAATTCACGTGACCAAACAGTCCAACAGCTTGAGATCCCAGATGGCATATGAGCCAAAATATGAACATGCTCACCGTCTTTTTCAGCTTGCAAGAGAGTATCATGAAGCCATTCGAGTTGTTGAGAAGGGTATGAACCATTGTATATAATCCAAAAGTTCAAAGTGTAACAGTCGTTGTTGTTTAGTGCGATTATTCTGAAACCTTCTCGAGGGCTCACAGTATAATATCCTCCTTTCCTAATGGTTTCCTGAGTCGATGCAGGTAACCAATTAGACCACAAGTCTGCATGAATGTCGTAAAGCCATTGGGTGCTTAGTTCTTCATCGGTCACACTTGGTGGCGCAAATCTTGATTTTAAGAAATAACGCTGTATTCTCTGAATAATATCTTCGTAAAATATTTTACTCACCCATGAGAAGGATGACTATCATGATTTCCAATTGTCGGAAACACAGGGATATCTCCAAATGTTGCCTTAAGCTCCTCATAAACTTTCTTCAAACTTTCAATGTTCTTTTCCCTTGATCCCAACCAAGATGCGTGATCCACGACATCTCCTGTCTGATAAATATAATCGATCTTTTCGTGGTTTTTCTTTATTTGTTTAAAAGAGTCGACTATGGTATGCCAAGGAATATCACAATTACGATAGTCACCCCAGTAACCAGCAGCTTTTTCTGTATTTTCCGAAATATTTTTGTAAAGCTGGCAACATAAAGTCTCATCACAATCGGCTAAGGCTCCAACTTCATAAAGTGGATCATAGTGAATGTCAGTGACATGGACAACCCTCAGGTCATTGTTTTCTTTGACTGGAATTTCTGTCTTGGGACCTTCTATCTTGGGTCCATTTGCGTCAATTGTAATATTCCAATCGAAGGTGTTGTCTTTAATTTTACAGAAACTTGCATGAACAAATGTTCCGCAAAATGACCGAGAATCAATTTTGCTATTCTTAACCAAGAACTTTGCAGTTGGCTATAAATAAAAAAAAACATTTCAGTAAAAACTCATAAAATAAATTTACAACATTTTACATAGTAAATGTTAACGATTCCTTCACAAGTTTCTCTTGTTTGAATCTTAAATCGATTGCATAGTTCAATCATTATTTCCTTAAGAGCAGAATCACCCAGAGCAGCCATTTCACCGTCCTTACGGAACATGCGGATTAACACATTAGTTGTGGCTCGACATGATGTGCAGCCAAGGATCTGTTTGAATATTTTAGTGATTTGGAAAAAACATTCTGGTAAGAACTATAGTAATTTATGTTACCTGGTCAGGTAGAGAAAGCTCCTCGATTTCGGTGGTGAAAGTATGTTTTTTAAATGACTTAGCAAATTCATTGGAAAGTTGTTTTAGAACATCGGATTCAACTCGAGTTTCCAAGAAGGTAAAATATTCCTTTTCGAAATTGTATGCGGTATCATCTGTGGAACAAACAAAAACATTAATTTGATTTTTATAGCTAATGATGTGCAATTATTAAAAAAAACACCGGCCTCAGTTTTCTCGTATGTTAATTTATTTTAAACAGTGTTCTCGTGAAATAGTCAGTTGCATTTCTCCCCTAAAATAATTTAACCGTAATACTCGTGCTTCAGAGAATGCCCATCATTTTACCCTTGAGCCCAACTTCAGGCGTATAGTTAAGATCAGAGATTCTTCCACTAGCCGCACTTCACGAATGTGGAATGATTTACATAGCTCAGAATTTCCATCCCATTACGATATTCAGACATCCAAAACAATGTGCAATGGTATCTGTTTTAAAATCCTCACAACTTCCCTTAAAACTCCCACTGTGCTTAAACATGTACAGCCTTATTTACTAACTCGTTTTAGCGACGGAGTAAAGTTACTTCGACTTTACAACGGCTCTAAACCTGAACACCTTATTTACAATGAAAATGCACGAGGAATAGCGGTGGAATAAGCTAAAACTGGTTCATAGGAGGTTTAAGACCGTTTTAGTATCTAAATGCCATTTTGAGGTGACATCTTGTGAAATTTACAAAAAGGAGTGTAAGCAATTTTTTTTCGTTTTTTAGTAAGACAAAAAGGATAGATATTTTGCAATAATAAATTATTTATATTTTCCAAACGTCCTAACAGTGTTACGGTATTGGGAACGCAATGTGGTTGGTACATTCATTTATTGGGATTTGAACTTTTATACAATCAAATTTTAAAATTTAAATGTATCCAATTTCCAATATGCATACAATGATAATAAAATGAATAATAATGGAAATCAGCTGCGGTTTGATTTAGGTGTATAATAACCAGAGTTTTAGATTTGTCACTTTTTTTCCCAGTATATTTGACATTAGGAAGGTGTAGCTAAAACGACTAGGTAAATAATTTTAAATAAGGATTTGTTTGACGTGGCGTAAGCCCGAAGTAAGTGCTTCGGCTCGGTTTAACTATTCCAAGGTTGAACCCAGTATTAGTGAAAAATATTAAATAAGGCTGTTAAAGGTTATAAAAATCTCTTTAGTGCGCTCAAAATTGATATCAAAAAGAAATAACCAAACTTCGTAATTCAAAATAAATCATTGTAGATTATGGAATTTAGGCCTTCAAGGTTTCATTATGCAACTCCACTTATCGATTTTCTGACACTTCCTTTTCTGAAGTAGAATTGAATGCAGCTTAATATAGAGCTAAACCAAACAAGGCAGTTGGAACTGATGAAGGAATTCTTTAAGTACTCCTGAGCAGCTATTATGGAATTTATACAATACTGGAGTTAATTCTTCGATTATTTTTCCTTTACTGTGGGATTTTGTTTTCGAATGCATCTATGAAGTTGTTTGCCAATATGATTTTCTGTAGAACTCAAAGTTCAGCGAACTTCAAGAACGATTACGTCCATGTTATTCAACGACGGACCAAGTGTTTCTACTAATAAATATTGCTGAAGTGTACCTTAATAGTGAAAAAAAACTCTACACCTTTCTTATAGACTTTTAGGCAGCATTTGACAGTATAGATAGAGAGGCACTTTATCTTAAATTGTTAAATATTGGCATATCTTCTAAAATTATCAATATTCTTAGAGCTGTTTATGCAAAAGATTCTATAGTTGAGCGGTATGGAGAAAGCCTTTCTGAGGGTTTCACCTCTTCAATGGGTCTTAAGCAAGGATGTGCATTAAGCCCTGCTTTATTTACCTTATTTATCGAGGACTAAGTAGAACACGTGGAAGTAGAGTAGAGGTGAACATTAGTGAAGAAAACATTCCCGGTTTATCAAATGCAGATGACATCATTCTTTATTGGAATCTTACGAGCATCTTCAAGGAATGATTGCCAAATTAGAAAAATACAGTGACACCTGGAATTTATTAGTTAACCTTAACATTATTAAGTTCAGTTATGAAAAAAGTATCAGGGACAGAAAGTAAAAGTGGTTAAAAAATTTAAGTAGCTCGATGTAATCATAGCAGGTAACCTTTGCATGAAAAAACATGTGAAGTCAAAATTGTCGAAAGCCAAGACTGGCCTTTGCTGTTCATAGAAAAAATGCATTGCAAATGAAACTATCCATCATTCGGTGAAATACAAACTGCTTTAAGCAATTGCAAAATCAATCATGAGGATGTTTAAAAATCACTTAGTTTCTTTATGATATGAGGTTTTGCTTTCCCTTCTTCAACACCTTATTATAATGCTTCATATTAAAACAGCCGTACGAATTCTAATCGAATTGAAATACTCAACTATGATACAAATTTTGATTTCTAAAATTAGTGTTCTTTGCGCCCCTCTCCAAAGTGTCCATTTCCAACTCGACGAATTACAATGCTCAAAATTTTCCCAGTAAATAGATTTCCATAAGTTGAATTACAAGGGCTATTACAAGAGCTGATTGGGAAAAAAGGATCAAGGGGGAAGAAGAAACAGGAACAATATGGAACCATTATAAGCACTACCATGGTTGAATTTCTATTAAAAAGTCAAAGCAACCTACTGAATTTCTTGAGACATAAGAGTCCAAGAATTTTTATAAATATTTAAGTTTCGTCGATGAAAACGGAAGAAGTGACGATGAATTTCCTGATGACTCACCGATGAACGATTGATTTCAATGGAAAAATGGAACTAGTCAAATACTATATTCACTAAAATCATTGGCGCAAAATTTTAAACAGCCTATTTTATTAAGGTTTTATAGTATGATACTTTTTAACAATTTGCTAACTCTTTAGTAGATTACTAACACTATCTAAATTTTAAAAATTTTATTTACTAAAATTAAAAGAAGTCCTTAGATTGGTTTAAACTGTACAGAGGCAACAACACTAGTAGCTTTCTTAGAAATAGACACTTTAAAGTCAACAAAAGATTTAAAAAAACATGTAAAGAATAAAAATGAATTTACTTCGATTAAGCAATGTTAGTGACACAGTCGAATTTTGGAAGTTAACAAAGATTATTATTAGCGGTATCTTTAAAGGCAATTTATACATAAAGTCAAAATGAATGAATTGAGAAGCTTCTTCAAATGAAGGACAACACAAGGAAATGTCTGTACAAACTAGGATGGATATATTTTTATAACATTGAAAATGTTAACAAAAACTTTTAAACGCAACGACCATTCCTGGTTTAACAAAAAATTAAAATATTAATAAGCAAACGGAATTTAGCTTACAAAGCTTGGAAACGTTTTTGAATCGAAGAACTTCATAAGGCCTGGTACTGACTTAACGAATAAAAGTATTGAGATCAGGGAATCTATAAGAGACGTTTCTATGCTGCTCGACTTAATCCTTCACTAGCCGGTCATAAACTTTCGAAAAATTTAAAAGAAACTGGGGTTGGTATAAGCCCGTGAACAGTGCTTCAACTAACATTGATTGTGATCAGCTGAATACAAATTTTACATTCCTATGATCGTTAGAGTGTAAGCGCAGACTTTTCTGGATTTTTAGAAACCGACAGTTGTTCTTCAACTGGTTTTAGCTTCTTAGCAGTTAATGATGAAGATGTTCTAAAAACCTGTCTACCTATTAAATCAAACTCCATAGCATTTGACAAAATACATCCAGTGTCAAAATTGTTCCTGTCCCAAAAAAACTGAAATGAGTATCGGGAAATAGCCATATTGCCTAATTTATCTACAGTTTTGGAAAAATTATAAACACACACATGCGCCAATATCTAAGACGCAATGGCATGCCTTGTTCCAATCAATCCGGTTTCCTTCCCAAGCACACCTTTACAACTGCCCTTTTAAATGAAGTGGAAGAAATAAGAGATAGTGTAGATTTATGGACTATGTCACTTTTCTCACTCTCTTGGATTTTTCGAAAGCCTTTGACGCTGTCAACCATAATAATTTATGCATCAAATTAAGGAATGAACTTAAATTCTTGTCATCATCAGTTAGTCTGATTTTCTCGTATCTTAGTTCCAGGTGCCAAGCAGTAGTTCCTAACAAAGAAACCTCAAATTTTCTTCCACTGTCCCGAGGTATTCCTCAAGGTTCTATTTTGGGCCCACTACTTTTTATTATGTATGTTAATGAGTTCCCGTTGTTACGTTTTAAATCTTCCATAGACATGTATGCAGATGATGTACAGCTTAGGTATAGTTGTCCAGTTGGGCTAATTGAGAATCGTATTTGGGAGGATCTAAGTAAGATCTTGCTGTGGTCTCAATCAAACAGACTTTGTTTAAATCCAATGCTTAGTCATTTCAAAAGACTATACAGACACATCCTACTTTTCTCCAATTCTACTCAATAATAAACCTATTCAGTTTGTTGAATCTTGGAGTAGTATTCAATAAGACACTCACTTGGACAAATCAGATTAAACTTATCACAGGTAGAGTATAAGGTAGTTTACGTATATTATGGACCATCCAAAAAATTACTGCAATCAAAACAAGAATCATTCTTGCTAAAACGCTGCTCATACCGCTTTTAATATTTGGGTGTGAATTTTTTAGTAATTGTGATTCCAAATACAGAAGGAAACTTAATGTTGTTTATAATAGTGAGACAAGATACGAGTATATTTTTGGTTTGCGGAGATATGATCATATTTCCTCATATACAAGACTAATACACGGTTTCTCTCTTGATAATCTATTTTCGTTTAGGACCTTAATTATGCTCCACAATAATCAATGATAGTAGTTTTAAATGGAATAAGAGTATTAAGTCAAGATGAAAAATGGACTTCCGGGAGTGAATAATATGGAACCACACTTAAATGTCAATGTTTCTAGTTTTCTACATTTAAGGTTTTGGAATTCACAGCATGGCCTATAATTTTCTATGGTGCACAGTATTGGGGCTTCAAATGTTATGAAAAGTGCTTACTTTGATTCTTCATCAAAAAATGTTTAAGCTACCATTTTCCTATCCCAGCTACTCTATACACAAAGAAACTGGATCATCTTCGTTGTTATTAACTACTTTGTAAATTTATTTCGACTACCTTCTAAAAGTGTTGAAAATGGACGACCATTGACTTTCTAAAAAAAACCGCTTCATATGCACTGAGAAATAGGCTAATATGGTTTAATGAATGGGAAATAGACTGGATCTTGAGTGTTTGTGTCCATTAATACTGGATGAAAATAGATAGAATGATTTAAAACCACAATTTTTTTGTCTCAAAACTTCGATGAAATACAAAGAACAATATTTTTGAAAAAAGCAAAGTCACCGAGCTTAGTCTATCGAAATCTTAACCATAATTTGGAACAAGTAAATTATTTCAACTCATTATACACTTATCCAATGAAAGCAATCACATTTCAAGCAAGAGTGGAAATGATTCACTTAAACTTCATGCTCTACAGAATTGACCTACCACAGTTGTGTTCTATGTGTTAGTAAACTAAACAAAGTGGAAAACATAATACACAATACCCGGTTTTGAAGAATATTGGATATTGGAAAATAATTTTCGAATTCTGTAAAGAAGCATTAATTTATTAAAACAGAATCATTATTTCTGAATCTTTTCAAAATTAAATAAATTTACAGTCATAGGCATAATTATTTTGACAAATGAAAAATTTATATATTTCGAGTTTCAGATATAAATCAATGAAAATGAAAATGGGCGATTGTTGTTAGGTCAATTTTTAAAAATATTTTGGTTTTTTTCTTTGGATAATTTATTTAAATAACACAAAAAATTCACTTTGCCTAAAGGCATAATTATTTTGACAATTCATTTTATGCTTACTAAAAAAATATCTTTACAAAATAAAAATAAAATTAGCACTTATTAATAAAATGTGTATCCTCCCTTAGCTGCTATAACTTTTTGCACACGTTTTGGCACGGATTCTACAAGTTTGTGAAGCATTTCTACAGGAACTTCCTCCCAAAGCTTCTTACTTCCAAAATCGTGTCTTCTCTGCAGCGTTACCCTTATGCGACTTTAGTCGCATTTTTGCGACCTTTTTTGTGCTGTGCGACTATGCGACGACCTTTTTAAAATTGTTTAAAATTGCGACTTTTTCTTTACTTAAACATTTACCATCAAACTTTTCTGAGAATGTGTGAGTATGATTGTCTTTGCTTTGTTCTTTGTTTTCTGTTCGCATTCTCGTTTTCGAAAGTAGTTTTTTGTTTTCCCATTTCCACCACGGGGGCGCTGTTAGATTGTTTTTTGTTCTCTTACGTGTTTGGCACTGAAGAGGACGACTGACACTGACATTTCCTGGAATTTCTCCTTACCTTTGTGCTTTGTCTGTAACATGTAACATGCCGCATCGTGGAGCAATGGGTTGTTTTGCAACATTTTTTTATTAGGGCTAAATTTAAAGAAAGTACAAATTCAAAAATTGATATTATTCTCGAAAATTTGAACAACGAAAATTTAGTTTATTTAAAGTTTCTAAAATAAATTCTTTCAAAAAAAAAATATATTAAACAAAGTTTTTCAGAGTGAAACATCACAAATTGCTTATTTGTGCTCTTATATAGAAGATCCTCTATTTATTATTTTTCAAAATTTTTTATTGAAAGAATGTGTTCTTGCAAATTCTATTTCTGAGATTGATTATCGAAACGAAAATTATTTTAAAAATTGAAGAAATATATATCGGCATGGAAGCCGAAAATTGCTTAAAGGATAAAAAACTCACAAATTTTGAAATTATTTGCATAAAAAAAATGTACTTCAATTTTATTTGAAGCTTTGCTAAGAAATTTTTTAATGTTAAAGATGAGAAGCTTTCTATTTTAAAACATATATGTAGATCCAAAAATAATTAGGTCAAATCAGGATTTTAAGTATTTTCGGTTGGTTTCAAATTTTAATAGCTTTACAAATGAGCCAGAAAAAGTGGTAGATCAATACAAACACCTAGAGCTTCAAGCGTTTGACAAAAACTATGGCAAAATTTTTGAAATTAAAAATATAGAAGAGTTTTGGTACAAGGTTGGTACTTTAAAAAATAGTTTAGGTGATAACCTATACTTTGACCTTTACGAATTTGTTTGTAAAATTTTAACGTTGTCACACAGCAGCGCTTGCGCTGAGCAAGTTTTATTCAAAGCTTACGCTTATGAAAAATAAATTAACAAACCGTTTACAAAGGGAAACCTGCGAAAATATGTTAGCTTCCACAAATCTCATTGACTGTGATTTAAGTGAGTGGGTTCCTGAAAACAACCTAATTAAAAAGTATAGAGAAACTTTATTAAAAAAATGAAACATTAATGTGATTTACATATCTTTTTAGGTATTTATTTTAACTTAAAACCTACATACATATTAATTTATGTAAAATGAAGTCTTTAAATTAGGTTTTTTTTTTTTGTTTTTGTTATTTTTTAATGTAACCTATCTAAGTGTTTAAATAAAGAAATTCAAAAAAATATCTAAATTGTTTTTCCTATAGTAAAAAAAAAATAATATTTAGGTATGCGAGTTTTTCTTTCAATTGCGACTTTTTGTTCAAAAATGCGACTTTTTCAAAGAATTCGAATTTGCGACTTTTTTTTGTAAAAGCGACTTTTTTCTGCGACTTTTTGAAAAATCCCAGGGGTAACCCTGCTTCTCTGGTTCGGTTCAAAGAAAAACTCCTTTTTCCCTTAACATACGCTCACACATTCTCGATGATATTTAAACCAGGACTTTGTGGTGGCCAGTCAAGTGTTTCTACTTCGATGTCCCGCAAAAAGTTAGTTATCATTCGGCTTTTGTGGCATGGCGCATTATCCTGTTGAAAAATGAACGACTCCCCAATAAGTCTGTCACCAGCTGGAAATACGTACTCATTCAATATGGTCAAATACTTATGTTGGTTCATTTTGTTCCATCAATTGGGACTAAGTTTCCCTGACCACTTGAAGATACACAACCCCAAAACATAACTGAACCTCTACCGTGACTCACTTTTTGCAAAACTGGAACTTTTTTCTTACGTTGTTCTTTTGGCAATCGAACAAATTTTTTTTTATGGGAGCCATGAAACTCAAATGAACTCTCATCAATCCATAAGACTCTATTCCAGAGGCTCAGGGGCTTATGGAGATATTGTTTTGCAAATTGTAAACGTTTTTCCTTGTTCCTAGAGGCAATATAGGGTATTTTTCTTACGGAACACGTTCCGAAATTGGATTCAACAAGACGCCTACGTTTTGTTCTTTCACTAACGGGATTTTGGGTATATCTCTTCATTTGCAACTCCAGAGCTTTTGGTGTTAGTGCAGGGTTTTTAACAAATTCACGCAGAATCTTTCTATCATCTTTTGGTGTAGTTTTTCTCTTTCTTCCCGTACGCCTCAAATTTTGCACAGATTTTGTTTTTTTTATGTTTGTTTATCTGGTAATGCACTGTTTGCCTCGGTAAATTAAACTCCGCACAAATTTGTTTTACCTTTTCACCACTGTTATAGGTATCTTGAAACGATAGTTACTCTAGTTTCTACGATTAACTCTGATTTTTTACCCACATTCTTTTACGAGAAGTTCAAAATAAATGAAATCATAAAATTTTTATAAAAAAAAAAAACACGAAAAAATCTTACCAAATTCAACCTAGACTTCTAGTCAAAATACTTATGCCTATAAAAAACGAGTACTGTTATTACAAATTGGTGCGTACTCTTGAAAGACACAATTCAAATGATTTATATTATACTGTCAGTAAATAAGAAATGTTATATACCTATTTCAACTCATTAACAAGCTATAACAACATGACATTTACCGTTACCAATTTTTCACTCAGACGACTGTTCACAGTACTGTCAAAATAATTATGCCGATGACTGTGTATAAAATTATAATAACTTCCGAAACCAAGTATTTATATAACTTTTTAATATACTATTAATATACGAAAAAACTGGAAAAGTAAAATAAATATAAATAATCTTATATCTCGCAGACGACAAACTTCATTTTTCAAGTCTATAGTTTATTTATAAGAAACAAGAATGTATATTCCTTATTCAAGTTTTGATATATGTATATCTAATTCATAATCATCATCATATAATAAAACGGCAAACATGTTTTTTGTGGTACACTTTTCTCCAAAAGTATTTAACCGATTTCGATAAATTTTATATGGTTGGAAAGCCACAGTTACGGAGATATGCAGAATATACTTGAGACACGCATTTAAACACTGTGGGTCATTTTTGTTTTTGCACTGTCGAACACTTTGCATATTACATAAAATAAAATTTAATTTAATAAATTTGCTTGAAAACAATGCCAATAATATAAATAATAAATAATAAATAAATTGGCACTCGAATTTCGAGAGTTGGGTCGGCTAGTATAATCTAAAAACATAAATTAAGTTTATATTGGTTTCCAGCAATCTTCTTAAAGTAAACTCGATAGATGAATGACTAAATAAATAGAACCAAATGTAAAAAACTTATTCTGTAACCACTGTAAGTTAAGCATTCATTCATAAAACTCCTTAAATAAAATTCTAAGTGATCATAAATTTTATAGGCCAATTTGCTACTAAATCATAATTTAAAATTTTAAATTATTGGCTCCAATCAAAAAATAAAATTATATGAATTTATAACAACAATTTTAACTCACCACACCTAGCCGATAGTAATGCATCGTCTGTGGCAAAATAAACTGAATTATTTTTATATGTTGATGGTATATTAAGACCCAAACTGCTCACAGAAAATGTACATAGTATTATTATAATCCAGGACATGTTAGGCTATAGGGGTAAAACCGCTCTTTGAAACTCTCGATGTTGGTCTTCTTAAGTATTCCAATAAACTGAATCGGTAATTTCTTTAATCAGTACGGTTACTGAATTAAAAACGTGATACAAATCTTAAGCCATTAATCTTATTCAATATAAGATTATTTGAAAAGTCAAAATTAATTTCTCCAAGTTTATTACTAAAACCGCCTGTATGGTAAAACGTAGATATTATTATTTTATCAATTCATTTTTTTTTGCTTGCATGACTACCGACAATTCTTTCACCTTTTCTTTTGTAATCAGTTTAGATATGTTTTTTTTTTATGAATATATTAGGTATACGAGTATGAATAATAGGAGGGAATTTTCAGAACGCTTGTATCGCACGAGTATAAATATTTATTACTCTTAAAATAAGTAAAGAAGTTATTAAACAGGTGCGGGTAAATTTTGGCGGTCTGTGGCGGCCCTGTTGTTTTGGTGACATCTGTCAAATCTGTTGTTTATTATTAAGTAATTCCAAACCACCTTATTTTTTAGCCAATACGCAATCGAAGTAGCCAATTGCATTTCTCCCCTAAATCAGTTAACCCATGATACCCGTTTCGCTAGAAATGCTCATCAGTTTACCCTCGAGCATTTACCCGGCGCGGTTTCCCCTTTTTAATTCAGTTTGTAAACATCTAAGACCATTGTTCCCTCCCCGCTCCCTTCTCTCAATAAACCCTTGAGCGAATGTGAATTATACTAAAAAAAAAACAAAGTAACGCGATTAAACGGCACGTCTAAATGATAAAACTTTGTTATCAAAATGTGTGTTTTTTAGTACAAACGTTACGCCGATTTAACGATCGAGATGGTGCCCTTTCGCAGTCGACTCCTTAACGTTTGGTTGTAAAATTTGGAATGATCGGTTTGGTTTACAATCAGCCAAGATTTATACAACAAGTAAACGCAAGACTGGTGGCGAACATCACTGCGGGAAAGTGTTCAGCAGAACCCGAGGCAGTCGATTCCTTGAATGGCTGTATTAACAATTAAAATTTCCGTATATGGAACAACACTAACAGGCTCACCAAGAGACAATGCATCTTCAAAAGTTACCGTTTGGTGTGGCTTTTGGGCTGGTGGCTTCATTGGTCCGTACTTTTTCGAAAATGAGGTTGGTTAGGCAGTCGCCGCTGTCAATGGCGCCAGTTATACAGAGCAAATATAACAAATTTCGTATGGCCTAAATTAAACCATCTGGACCTAGACGACAGAACGGTAACATCAGCAGGTGATAAAATGCAGAGACTGTAAATGTCAGCTGGGATTTTGGTAGAATTTGTCTAGCAATTGTTTCGAAAATACTTCTCTAGATTGCTCCTTCTGCAACTCGACACGCATGTGTTTTTCCACAAAACTGATGACTTCCAACATGTATTAAGTTCATCAAGCGTGGAATCACTGGTAATGTTGCGACATCGTCTTCCTAATCGCGTCTTTCGTTTCTAGGGCACTGAAAATCCACGTGTGATGCACGAAGAGCCGTTACATTAGGCGTGTTTTTTTTTTTTGCAAGTCCATATAGAATTGTAGAAAAAAACGACATCGGGACTAAGCGCTTTACATGCAAATGCAACAACTACTTAAATCTATACAGAGTTAGCTAAGACCAGATAATTTTCGAGAGTTAATCTAAGACCCGATAAAAATGGTGATGCCAAAATAGTATTATCTATATGTTATCGATAATTTGCTCACAGACGTCAAAAGTGACGTTTTTGGATGCTGGTTGATGCTAGTCGTCAATACTGCTGACAAATGTCATAGCGTACACAGTGCTTCCAGTTATGTGGAAAAAAGCTCCTAAATCCCGATGTCGTTATTTTTTACAATTCTATATGGACTTGCGAAAAAAACACACCTATTAACTGGGGAACACTACTGGGCCTTGATAAACGAATTCTGACTGCCGGAATTGGATGAGCGGGAGCGGGGCTTGTTGAACATGTGGTTTCAACAATACGGTGCAACCGCACACGCAGCACGAGCCACAACGGGTATTGTGAAGGAAGCGTTTTCTGGTCGCGTAATCTCCCATTTTGCCGATTTGGCATGTCGAGGAAGATCGCCCGATTTAACTATGCCAGACTTCTTTCTTTGGAGATACTTGAAACCGAGGGCTTTTGCGAACAAGTCTCAGAAAATTGCGGCCTTTAAGGAGAGTATTCGAAATAATGCGAAATGTTATCGCCGGCGATAAAACGGACACGAATGTGTATCAACACTGGCTGCAGTCCCTTGACGGATATCATCTTTTCTTTATTTAACAGAAATAAAATGCACGACTGGGTCGCACGAACTTGCTCCTATGTAATAGACTAGGAATTTTAAAAACGAATGTTATTAAAGAAAACTGTTCAGAGGGAAAAAAAGAATTTTTTAAATTCTTTTAGTAGTACATAAGAGATAAAGACAGAATGCTATGCAAATATGAATTTATGCAAGAACAAAAATTATAAGTCATTGTAGTGGTTCCTTAAAAAAATAAGCTTTTATGCACAAAATTTTTAAAACATTTAAAAAAAAAAACAAATTGGTACACCAACCTTAAGTTTTTGTTATTGTACGAATGAGAGTTAAATTTCCAAGAAAAATATTAAGCCGTTCTTGAGATATCGAATTTTTCAAAAAAAAAAATGACTTTTTTTTTCAAAAATTGAAAAAATATTTTTTTTTTAAGTTTTGAAATGCAATGTTTTTAAACTTTTTAGGAGCTTCTTATAAAAAATCTCATTAAAATCCGTTATGCTGATAATGAGAAATTCAAAATTCGAAAAAATCGTTGTATGGTAGGTACAGTCAGTAATATCTAGATTTAAATTTTTTTATTAAATTATAGATCGTAAAAATTAATCAAAAGAAAAAAAAATTTAGCAAAATTCTCGAAACCGTTTTCGAAAAAAATACGATTTTCGAAAACCATTTTTTAACTTTTGTATGAAAGGTAGCGTTAGTTTTAGATAAAACAAATTTTTTTTCTCAAATCTTATAGATTATGTTAAGAAACTTTTATTTGGCAAGTTTAAAAAAAATCGAGCATGGGGTTTTCGAAATATTGAGTTTCAAAAAAAAAATTTTGAAAATTTTTTTAAAAATCCAAAAAATAAAAACTTGAAAATTTGAATATATAAAAATATTCAATCTTAGGAGGAGCCTTAGCATAAAAAAATTATTTAAATCGGCTGTACCGTTTTCGAGAAAATCAAAAACAAAAAAAATTGACCCAGGGGGGCTACCAAAAATAACAATTTTTTGGAAAATTTTTTTCAACCATTACCTAGTTTTAACTAAATCAAATTTTTCAATTTTTTTTTTTAAATTCTGTGGGACAGTTTTTGAGAAAAAAAATATTTATAAAATTTCGAAAAAAAATCGTATGGCAGGTACCGTTATTTTTGGTCTTAAAAAAAAAGAGAAAAAAACGTCTGGGGTAAAAAAATTAAAACCCATATCTACCAAGTTTGAAGAAAATCGGCCAAGCGGTTTTGGCTGTAGTCCAACTGACAGACAGACAGACAGACCGACAGACAGACAGACAGACAGAATTGCGAGACCCACTTTTTTGGTCTTCGCTATCATCGTAATGTCAACTTTGATCAAAATCTCGTATTCGATTTTTTTTACGAATGCATAACTTGCCTTATAGTACCTATAAGTCGCAAGTAAAAATTGTAAAGGTCCAAATAAAGATTTTCATCTCTCAGAATCATTTTTTTTGTTTAGTAAAAAAGTAATTCAAAAACAAAATTGGATGATTAATTCTGCGCCACCTTGTATTTCATTTAACTGATAGAAACTGCAGTTATATCCATGCTTGAAGGGAGCTTGAACATATTAAAATTGACCTTGGTTCGACTCGATAGTGTAGTTGAGTTTAAATTTTGCTATGTTATTTATACGAACGACTCGTAGAGAGCCTTAACGTTGTGACTTGAAACTCAGTATTCCTGTGTGCGTGTTTTGTTAGCAGAAATGGCGCGGACATGCAATTGTCTGCCGAGTCCAAACTTCTTAGATGATTAGCACTTTTCATGACAAGAGATACTCTTGGAGGAAATGTCACTTCCTTCTGGAATCTGGAAATCGAACTCAAATCTTCAGACTATTACTTTACTATAAATTTTTATTTTGAAGAACGCGTCTAATTAATAATTTATATACGTGGA
The DNA here is from genome assembly GCA_911387755.1 of Chrysotoxum bicinctum. Taxonomy (NCBI): domain Eukaryota; kingdom Metazoa; phylum Arthropoda; class Insecta; order Diptera; family Syrphidae; genus Chrysotoxum; species Chrysotoxum bicinctum. Next base: position 188,938,016 of record OU426988.1, read on the forward strand.
TACAGTTATGATTTAAATATGATTTGATCGGATTTCAATCACATCCAAGGTCAATTTAAGATGACGAGATAATGCTTCGTAGGCAGATTTCACAGTTTGGTTAGTGTTTATTCTATAACGTCCGTACTCCGAAGGAATGCTTATGCCTATTAGACTGGGCCAAAAAAATTGACTATTTTTGTTTTTGAAAGATATATCGAGAATATCATTCAGAATGACAAAAAAAAATTTTCGTAAAAGTTTGAGCCCTTAATATCAATTTTAAGAGGGCTATCATCGCTAATTTTGATTTTTAGTCATAATTTCATGTTTTGCGTCAGAACTGACAAAACATTGAAGTAAAAAAAAATCATTTTGACTTACTTTTATATAAAATTAAATTCCCTACAAAAAAGGTCTGATTAAAAATTTTCGTCAGACAAGCCGTTTTTGAGTAATTAAGCTTAATAAATTGTTATTTTTCTTTGATTTTACTTTTTTAATTTGGAATTTTGTAACTAACGAAAAATAACAATTTATTAAGCTTAATTACTCAAAAACGGCTTGTCTGACGAAAATTTTCAATCAGACCTTTTTTGTAGGGAATTTAATTTTATATAAAAGTAAGTCAAAATGAATTTTTTTTACTTCAATGTTTTGTCAGTTCTGACGCAAAACATGAAATTATGACTAAAAATCAAAATTAGCGATGATAGCCCTCTTAAAATTGATATTAAGGGCTCAAACTTTTACGAAAATTTTTTTTTGTCATTCTGAATGATATTCTCGATATATCTTTCAAAAAAAAAATAGTCAATTTTTTTGGCCCAGTCTAATGCCTATACTCTGTTCAATTTATATTTACCGTACAGCTCTTATGGGAGAGCTTTTTCAGAAACACTGGTGCCTGCTGCTGTTTGCACGGCACCTTAACTTAAGAAATTGCCACTGAAATAAGAAAGAGTTGCACTGAGTAACATTAAAATTGTTTGTGTAATCTTCTTTGAGCTCACGTACATCCCACCGTTACCTATCTGCTCACCGGATGAAAGGAGGGGGGACTGAAAATGGCATCGTTGTGTTAAACACGTTGAGAAAATGATTGAGCCAAAGATGTGGGATATTAATGTTTTTATTTAAGGTGCAGTGGAAATTTTGATAATATGCTTAAATGGAGAAACGAGTAACAGCAATGACGTGATTTGTTTTTACTCAATCAAGTTTTTTCTGTGGTTAATTTTTTACATAGAAAGGGATTAGACCTACTGGGGATACTCTTAAAAAAACGCACCTGCTATCTTACCTTTTGGTGGTGTGGAAAAAGATAGATTCATTTTATTTAGGTCATCATTGTTTTTCATTATAATTTGTGGGTGTATTAATAAATAGTTGATAACTCTATAGATATTTTTGTGAGATTTGTGACACTTTTTAATGCTCACTATGGCAACCCTGTAAGAGCTTTAAATTAAAGATAGCTTATTGAAATTCATAATGGTCAGACTGAAAGGTAAATATCCTATCTTCTCTGTACTGCAAATATAAATTGAACAGAGGATTATGAAATTGTATTATTTGAAATGGCTAGCTTTGATAATTTAGTCATCAATTCAGGACGTCAACTCCGTCTCTCCTTTCTTTTGCTCAATTATCGTAAAAACCGTTGGTTTTTTTTTCGGTATATTTACTTTTAGGCTCCAGAATAAAGGTTGGGATTTTTTTTGTAAGTATTTGTGCAGCCTGCTATGCATTTTTTTGAAATTTGAATTTTGAGAATAAGTCAAAATCCTAACGACAATACTATTCGTTAAAGGAAAGTGAATTGGAAGTGGATTGGTTATACCCATCGGGCGTCAATTTCGGACTGGGTAGATCACATATACATAACACGAGAGTTTTATTTTGTGACCAAGAAAATTTATAATTTATAAATTTTATTACTTACAATAAAATTTTATTACAAACAATTAGTGTTGAGGAGAGAGCCCCCGCAGGGCTCTGTTGCTATTTTTAAAAGTGAGGCTTATCTACCTTCTTTAATAATCTACCTATAGAGAAATTGAATTTCGAAGGTTATAGATTATGTGATTGCAAGAGTAGTTCTTTAAGATATACATACATACATCGAAACAATAACGTTCTTTGAAACTTGAGTGGTCTGCACTCAAAGAGAACTGGGTTTAATATTTTTTCTTCTGTTATCTACATACTTTCAAGGAAATTATTGTTTGATTAATAAATTAAAACAAAAAAACATACCTAAAAAATAAAAGTACTGAGCATTCTTTTCTTTTTAACTTTATATATGTAAATATGAATTAAATAAATAATTTCAGTCCAATATAGATGGTCAACATTGTTGTTATGTTTAAAATAATAATCGAAGATGCACCACCACCGCCACCGCCTCCATTTCCTTCTTCTGGAATTTCTTCAATTTCTTTATCGAGCTAAAATAAATTAAAAATTGAAATAAACCTTTAGGAAATATATTTAGGTTCTTATACAAAAAAAATAAATAAAAAACATTTGAGTTTACTATCACTTGATCTGTTAAAGTTTCTGAAATAAAAAATATAAGTAGATATCTAAATAAATGGGAACAGCATAAAGTGGACTGATTTTTACTATTTTAGTTAATTTTAATTTTTTTGAACTAATGTCCCGATTGATGAAATATTTATGATTTTAAGCATAAAGTGTGTCGAGAAAAATGATGAAACACGTAATTGGTTGATTAAAGTTATACCAAAAATGTTATTTAGGTACAATAGTTTGACTTTGAAACCTGAAAACACTTATTCTTAAAAAATAAACTCCAATAACTGAATTTCATTGAAACTTTAGACCAAATGATATTTTTGATAAGTTTATATTTATTCAAGAAATCAAATGGCTTTAGACCTCAAAACAAATTAAGGAGTTGTTGCTCTAACGGTTGAAACATAATTGCTTCAAATTTTTAGAAGGAAAACATATTTTTTTTGTATTACGAGAAATTTATACATATACATGGATAATGGATCCATAAAGCGTGTGATGTGGCTTTTTGGTTTCCAGCAGCACCTGACAACACTTCAGAAGAGCAGGATAAATGCTCTGATAGGTACTACGCCCCTGGTGGCACTGAAACATAGATAGATCAGCAGTTACAAAGCCCCCGGTGGCAAACGGCAGGCTGATGGCAATCAATTTGGCCAGCTAAACGCTTAACACATCTGCAGGTCTTTCGCCCCTGGTGGCTAACAACAGGCAAACAGTCTCTGGTAGATCTGCAGGTACAAAACCCCTGGTGGCAATTAATTTATATTGACCAATACGTCTGTTGATTGATGGTTTTTATGTTTGTTTTTTGTAATCTTGAGTATATTAAGGGGCGATTGTACTATCATTCAGGGGCTTAGGAAGAACTTCTGTGTTGTTTATATCCATATTACTAAAGTCCGGCCAGCAATTCTGGCACTTAGCGAAAATCTGGTGAAAATTCTGATCACACGGAATCCAAAGTGCCTGGTTATAACTTAGTATCTCTATTCTTCTTACACCACGGTCTCGCCATATATGTACGAAATAATGTTACTTATCAGCTTCAGTCACAATATGGCTTTTTTTAATACAAACTTTAATTGTATGTGGTTTAAATTCACCGTGCATCATAAGAGAATCATTCATACCTGCTTGATTTATCGCAGCCCAAGTTTTTGAGGTATGCCGAGATTTTTACTTAGTTAAACAAGTTGGCTTAGCTCGTGGACGCGCCCACTTAGATTCCCAAGTTTTTGAGGTATGCCGAGATTTTTACTTAGTTAAACAAGTTGGCTTAGCTCGTGGACGCGCCCACTTAGATTCCTGACGTTGCAGATCAATCTCGCAACAATTTGCACAATTCCGCTTGCCCGGTTAGTATAACTCCCATTGTTCTGAAGAGGTGTTCTTCAACGCTGACAAGACCGCTTCGTAAGCTTTTCCATCTTTCCTATTTTACTGGTTTCTTTTCGAGTGGATTGAAAACAGCAAATCGCGAATCTTCTTCAATTTATCGTCCAATCACACTTTCATCCATTCGTTCCGAAGTCATGGAAACCCTGATAAATTTATCAGCTCAAGAAATATCTTGAAGAACGAAAGCTTCTAAATTACTTGCAGTATAGCTTTCACAGCAATAGGTCCACCGGTGATCTGAGGTTACATCTCACGAACAGTAGCTCAAATTTTAACAACGTTTTGAAGAAAATAAGATTATTGCACTTGATATTTCAAAAGTGTTAGACAGAGTTTGGCATGCATTAAACATTCTTCTCGATAAATCGTATTGAGTAATCTCTTTTTCGTTGGATTAGAATATATCTTTCGAACCGCTCAATACCAGTGGACGGTTTAAAATCTGAAATTCATAAAGTAAATGGTGGTGTGCCTGAGGGCTACATTTTTTCCACTCTCTTTCTAATATTCATCAAATAATTACAGCTCAGTAGTCTCAGCAAAAAGCAAGCTCGTGGATTTTATATGGGTTATTTGCGACTCCAAATAATTCTGAATATTGGCTCATACCTCTGTTATAATCTCATTATATTTTAAATCCATTGGAAAATTCGTATACACAAAAACAAAAGGTGAAATAATAATTTGTTTTAGCACAATACGAGTACATTTAAAAAAATAAACAAGGGATGCATGCGTTCTAATTTTCACATTCTTTTCGAAAGGGTGGTCCAAACATACTCGTAAAGCACGATATTAATAAATTGTGAGTCACACCTTAACGTCAAGTTTATTGCCTAACTTAACTTTAAATTTCTTTGTTTCAGTGTCTGATAAATTCAACCATGGAGAGGTACACAATTGAGCAGTGCTTTAAGATTGTTGAAGCCTTTTACGCAAATGGGCGTTCAAATCAAAATGCATTTCGTGCACTTCGTGATTTTTTTGGTCAGCATAATGGACCAAATGTGTCCACAATCGGTAGAAAATGTGCGCAAATTTCAGCGAAATGGGTCTGTGGGAAATGTGAAAACACCTGTACATGCTCATCCAGTTCGTTCTGCGGAAAACATTGCTGTTGTTCGCGATAGTGAAAAGCCGATGCATCCACAAAGAGTGACTGTTTGTTGCGGTTTATGGGCTGGCGTCATCGGGACGTACTTCTTCGAAAATGAGGTCGGCCAAGCAGTTACCGTGAATGGTGTTCGCTATCGCAAGATGATAACGGAGTTCTTGTGGCCAGAAATTGAAAATACGGACCTGGATGATATGTGCTTCCAACAAGATGGTGCCATTTGCCACATAGCCAACGAAACAATGACTTTTTTGCGCGAGAAATTCAATGGCCGTGTTATCTCACGTCGCGTCGTCGTGGCGACGTTAATTGGCCGCCACGATCATGAGATTTGACACCGTTGAACTTCTTTCCTTAGGGATATTTAAAAGAAAAAGTGTAGGTATATGAAGGTTTTTATAATACAAATTTTATATACTACTGAAATAAATCAGCCAAGTAGAAGACTTAGCACTATTATTGGACTTGTTGAATTATTGATTTAAAATAGCTTTTTTTGGCATTTAGTCCACAAAAATTGGTGTTTCGTCGGAGTTATCTCACATGGACTCATCAGTTGACTGTGAGGAGTGAGGACCTTGTCAATACGCAATTTTTGTTAAATTCAGTTCATCCTCCATCGATTTTTTGACAAAAATCCAATGTGAACTATACCCAACCAAGATTAAAATTGTAATCATTAACGAAAAAGTGTACGTCAATAAGCCAAGAATAATTCAAGAGCTAAAGGATGAGATAATTCGGCACATTAACGACATTAAACTTCAATTATGTATCAAAGTCATTGAAAATATGGACCATCAGATATAGGTATGCCACCGAAGCCGTGGAGAGCATTTGGCCAATATTTCGTTTCACACATTATGATCATAGATCCTTCTATAATAATAATAAATATAAAATAATAAAAATAATAAGATAAATCTCTGAAAACTTTTTGTTTTATTTACAATTAACATCGTGCGTTTTCGTTAGACCACCCTTTGTTATCAGTTGTTTACGGTCCCTGTTTTTCTTTTTTAATGCTTGAAATAGAGCTAGATGAAGTTATTTTATACTTTTTAGTTCGATTTAAAAAAAGACTAATTTAATATCATTTACTAAAATTTAAATAAAACGGAAATGATGAGCCCACATAAGGACGAGCATCATTTTTATAAAGAAAAGGTCACGAAGAAAGGAAACATTTAAATGAAACAGGAGAACAAAATTTTGGAAGATGTCTACTTAAAACTTTCAGAGAAGTGCTTGGGCTAATTTGATCATAAAATAGTAAACGCAACGTGAAATAATTTATCAAAGTGCATTAAATATTATATTAATAAATATTTATATATTTTATCTTTTAAACATTTTCCATCCATTAACTTACTTCTTCCTGTAGTCTAACTTTCAGCGCTTCACATCTCTCCGTTTGGGTGCTATCGCCGCTTGCCAATAAGCAAATGATTGTTTTTAAACACTCATCATCACATTTCTTATTAACTAAAGGATCGCTTTGTACCAGAAAGATTTTGCGATACTGCAAGAGAAATTAAAATCAAAAATTTTAATTATTGGATAAAACATTTTTTGTCAACACACCTCTCGGAATAGAGTCAGGTTTTCAGAGAATTTCGTCAAAAGCTCATCAACAGATTCCGGACTTAGATCTTTCAAGTCGAATTGTTCACTCATCTTATATTCAAGTGACCACTTTGGACTCTGATCTGGTGTTAAGTTGGCCTCAGTGAGATTAAAATACCATGTTTCTTGTTCTACCACTTGCTAAAAATAACAAAAACAATTAGTTGGAGATGTTTTCAGAGAGCAAACAAAAATTCGTCACGCACATAAGAAGTCTGCTCAACTTGAAACATTTTGTAATTTGGATTTTTATTGTTGTACGTTGTCAAGCTGCCACCATTCCATGCAATATTTATAGGTATTGTCCCATTGGAATAGTATAAGCTCATTTCGTCTCTGTGTGTATGTCCATTAAAAATAGCACTTATGGTTTTGTGAAAACGCTCAACTATCCTTCTGAATTCACGTGACCAAACACTCCAACATTCTGAACCTCCAGTTGGTATATGTGCCAAAATGTGCACATGTTCTTTGTTCTTTTCGGCTTCCAAAAGGACGTCATGAAGCCATTTCATCTGCACCGATAAGTAATAACCATCATAAAAAATCCACCAATTATAATTATAACAGTCATTATTATTTAAGGCAACAATCCTAAAACCAGCCTTTGGACTTAAAGTGTAGTATCCACCCTTCTTTATGGTTTCTTTGGTGGAATCCGGCAGCCAAACGGACCACAAATCCGCCAAAAGATCATAAAGCCACTGGGTACTTAGTTCATCCTCGGTCACACTCGAAGGGGCAAAACTGCAATTCGAAACAAAGTGTTATAATTTTTTTGCCAAAACAGATTTATCATGCAGCAACTTACACATTTATTGGATGACTTTCATGGTTGCCAATCAGTGGGTACACAGGAATGTCACCAAAAGTATCCATAAAAAGTTGATTTACTCTTTTCAATGATTGGGAATTCTTCTCACGTGAGGTCATCCACACCGAATGATCAACTATATCACCCGTGCTATAAATATAATCAATATTGGGATGATTTTTCTTTATTTGATTCATAGAATCAACAATAGTGTGCCAAGGAGTATCACAGTTACGATAGTCACCCCAGAATCCTGCAGCTCTGGGAGTACCTTCGGAGATGTTTTTATGACGCTGACAACATTGTGGTTCCTCGCAGTCAGCAAGAGATCCAGCGACATACAATGGATCGAAGTGGATATCGGTTAGTTGAAGAATATTCAAATCATTGTTTCCTTTAGGAGGTATTTCAAACTTTGGTCCCTCGACTGCGGGGCCATTCGAGTCAATGGTCAGTTTCCAATTGAAGTTTTCGTCTTTGACTTTACAAAAAGTAGAACTCATAAATGTTCCACAAAATGTCCTCGAATCGGCCTCGGTATTTTGAACAATAAATTTGACAATAGGCTGCAATATTTTGGAATGTAATTTTTATAATTAAAGTAAAATCGTCAAAAAACAAAATTCTTACGAAATTAAAATTTACACAGCCTTCACATGCCTCAAGTGGGTATATATTTAGACGATAGCAGATGTCAATCAAAGCTTCCTTTATCTTGTCGTCAGAGTTTGGTCCACTAAATTCACCGCCTTCACGGAACATTCGAACAATAACGTTAACGGAAGCGCGGCAAGTTGTACACATAAAAATCTTAAGAAATAAAAAATTATATAATACATACATAACTCAAATTATGTTATGTTTTAATCACCTTATCAGATTTTGAAAGATGTTCAACTTCCAGGGTTGTGATTTCGGTTGTGTGAGATTCGGCAAGTTGTCGAGAAATGTTGTTGAGCTCGTGAGATTCAACACCGGTCCTCATATAGTTGATGTATTCGTTTTCAAAAGTCGCAGCAACATCATCTACAAAATTTAATTCCGAATGAATATACGCATTATACGGATATAAAAAACGTTTATTTTGCGATATTCAAATAGTACTTATATGTAGTATATAAGGCAAGATCTCGAGATTCTTATAAAAAATGAGAAAGAAGTTTAAAAAAGGTTTAGCTCGCAATTCTGTCAGTCTGTCTAATCCGCTACATTTTAAACAGTAGGTTTTCCTTCCGACGCGACCGACGGATCGAAAATTGATGATGGGGTTGATGATAAACTAAAACTGCTCTAATAAACTAAAGTTATGTCTCTCTTTCCTTCTCCCTAATAGCGTATTCAAGGCGGAACTTATGGCGATTAAAGTTTTTTCTTGTCTCAAAGAAAACCTGTTATCAACTACTGATATCCGCATCTTCTCGGATAGTAGGTAGTTAGTTGGAATTGGCAACCACCGGCAGTCTAGCTCTGTGGCCCAATTAGCGCTGAAGTGAGCTATTTTGATACCATAGCTCGTATCACAGGTTCATACGAGCTATGGTATCAAAATGGCATAGAATTGACATGGTAAATTGTGAACATTCTCATGGAGTCATCCAGTCTGTATTGAGTTCAAAAGTATGGATCTAACAGGTTTTGATATCGCTTATTGTGTGTTTCATTTTGCACAATCATCTTGATTTTGGATCACTCAATTAGCCGGACCACCACACTCATCGGACACCATCTACACTATGCCAAGCAAGGCGGCTTGTAGAATGGTACTTAAAAAGTAGGTAATCCGGCCGGCCCACCGCACCATAGGTCTCCGTCAAAGCCCTCAGTCCGCTAGCTCGGGATCTAAGAAGTCAAACGAAGGACATGGCACAGAAGTAACCGAAGTTTGTCCTAGAGCCATTGCGTCGCGTTAAAAAAAGAGATCAAGTCTTTAATCTTTATTACAGAGAATAATTTGTGCGGGCTCTAGGTCAATAAAACAAGATGTTACTGGTTAACCGACGTTTCAAACATGAATACTCGTACAATTGTTCTTTTTGTGTGAAATTGGGTAGTTTTGTTTTTTGGAATGTTTTGCTAGTTATATAAAAATATTCATAAAATTGTTTCAAGTGTGAAGAGTATTTTATAAATGGCTTAATGCTGTTTAAAACGAGTTTTTTAATGTTTATTGCCTGAAGAAGAGCGTATTCATTCTCGAAACGTCGCTTAGCTAGTAACATCTTGTTTTATTGACCTAGAGCCCGCACAAATTATTCTCTATAATAAATTTGAGAGGTCACAAATAATTCCCACATTTAATCTTTATTTCCGAAAGTTTTTCAATGTCGTCGAAAATACCCTTTCTAATGATTGTGCTCTTGTGTAGAAGAAGGGGCGGACTGTTTCCTTATCTCGTTGGTCCCCACAGTGAGTGTTGTGAGGAATACCTAGCTTCGCTGCATGCTCTTTTGTTGGCCAGTGTCCACTACAGGTAGCTACGATAGACTCGATCTTTGAGCCATCAGTAAAGATAGTTGTGTTCCAGTCATTTCTTGATGGGAACATAACCTAAAATCTTTACTGATTTTAGGGGTGCAGTAGTCACTGCGAGTCGAAAAGATCCCTATTAGAATCAACTCTTTAATATTACTGTTGCCATAGGGTTTGGCAATTCAAGAATTCGATTCCTTTAGTCTTAATGTACTGCAAGATACTAGATACTAATTGTGTAAATCAAGAGGTAAAAAGTACAGAAAAACTCTTAAGGCATCAGTTGGGTAAGACCTTATAGCCCCTGTGGTGTTATATGCTTTAGTAAGATCGGGCTTACATACGAGTACAATCGAACCATACGTGAGAATCGGTGGCACCATGGCTGAGTATGTCCACAAAATCATCTTAGATTGAAGACCCCAATCTGTACTATGCAGCCTTTCTTAACGCTTTCTTCAATATTCAGTTTCCAGTTCAACTTGAAGGGTGTAGAATAACACCCTGATGTTTTGCTCTTCCAGTACAGAGTGTTTGGCCATTGAGTCAGTTCAGTTTTGTTTTAATTAACACCTAGTCCACAACTTGTGGATCAGTTACTAAGTTTCCTCAAAGCCAATTTTGTGATTTCACTTAACACAGGGTTGAACTTTCCTGACACTCATCTACAGTCATCTACATACGCAATCGCCTTTACTCCACATCTTTCCTACTTAACGAGAATTTTATTTCTGACTAGAAGCCATAGAAGAAGGGGCAGAATTCCGCCTGGAGGGTTCCTTGACTAACGTACTTTGTCAAGTTTATATTGCCTAACGTACCTAGAATACTTTTGTCTCTGCGCATGGATATTGTTTCCGAACAACTCTCGAAATTTTAATAATATTTGTTATGTGACTTTTAACTAGTACAATTTTTCATTCATTCTCAAGAAATATCAAATTGGTTATACAAAATCTTCTAAGAAATTTAAATAATATTGCATACCTCAAATTTCTAATAGACGATAGCTTCCGCTTTAGGAACAGGTATTTAGGTTTTGAAGCATAGAATTTTATGCGCGCTTGAGCTTTTTTATTCGAAACTGAACAGTGATGTTCATAATTTATTGAGCTGATCACATGCTGATGTTTGAGATCCATATCCTATTTGGAGGAGTGTCATTCAAAAAGCAAAATGTCAGCTAAAAATTCAAATGATTATAGGTTTTAGAGAAAAGAAAGAGAGTCGAAGACAAAACGGAGTCATGGGGCACATCGGGGCTTATGTTAAAACTTGACACTAGAGCTCTTACCAATTAACCGCGGATACACGTGATATCGATTATTAACCGGTAACCAAAATACCGGGTACCCGAAATTTTTGGTTATACAGTTGACAACCAATTTATCGAGGCATTAAATTCTACACGGTTTTTTAATCACCATTGGACAATGCTTTCAAGATCAGAATTTAATGAGCTTATCATACGCTGCAGTTCGAAGTCCACATCCGAAGGACAAGGATGTGAATCTAAAAACGAATATGAAAAGCTGAGGGTACTGTCGTCAGCGAAACAATTTGGATTAAAAGTTTCAGACAAAATATAATTTATGAATATATAAAAGAGTGTCGGAAAGAAAACAGAGCCCTGGGGTACACCAGCGAAAGGTAATTTCTAATTCAAAGAAGAAGAGATTCATCATGCCCAACTCTATCAGATGGTTTCGAAATACCAAATGCAATAATCTTACTTTCTCCAAAACGATGTAAAGATTTGTTCGGAAGTTAAGTGAGATAAACCACCAGATCACAAGTGGACCTATTGCTACGAAAGCCATACTGCCGGTCATTAAGAATATTTTGTTCGTCAAGATATTTCTTAATCTGAAAATTGATTAGCGTTTTCATGAACTTGGAACAAATGGACTTAAGTGCAATTGGAAATTATATTGATAACTTTGACAGATGCTGAAACATTACGATTATACCAGTGACACAAAACTAGTATAGACACCATGGTATGAATCCTATAGTATTCTCAATACAGTACCATGCTAGGTGACACACTGCAGAACTTAGTTTAGTTTGAGACCTTGTCATTCCTATCATCTATCTCCTCAACACACTTTTTCTTAAAAATTTGGGAATGTTTTATATTCATCCTTAAGCCGTCGATAATTTCCCTTTAAATATTAAACATTTTGGTGATTTGGTCGCTGCCAAGAACTTTCCGTTTTTAAAATTCGTTGCCATTTTGAAAGCATAAACTTGAAAATATTTAAAGATCATAATAAACATCAATATGACAATGAGTTTAAGTAAAACTATTATCGACTAGTATTACCATGGTATATACCCTGACATGTGGTTCATTCGTATACTATGGATTCTAGATGTGTGTCACGGGCATTAGTACACGTGGAGAAACCTGGGATATAATGTTACAATTCATAGCTGCAACTTCGAAGAAGTACATACATTAGTTAAGACCCAACCAAAAATTCTGAAAAGTGATCAAATTTTTTCCTACGTAAAACGAATTTCACGCTCTAAAGACATTTATACTGTCAGATCTGTTTCAAGACGCCACCGCCGTTTGTTGGAAGATAAAGAAAAAAGGTCTAAGAGTTTTCGGATCCCTTTTCTAAGCGACCAGGAAAGTTGAACATCCGATATAAAAACCAGGCCATCGCGGATGCAAGAGCGCATCGTATAGGATGCAAGGCCAACGTTTCACAGGAAGCACTCCTTCATGGATCGGACACCGAATAGGTAAATAAATAGGGTTCTGATGGGATGAGGGAGGCGCATAACAAAATTGAACCACCAACACTTACCCAAAAGAAAAATGCTGACTTTAGCGAAATAATTCTCAGTTTAAAAGCCTATTAATCAGTAGATTAAATTTTATCAGCCCCGAGAGATTAAAATAAGGCTGAATGATTTCTTTTACAGTTATCGTTACAAAAGAACTACCTACAGAAAAAGATATTTATCATTATTTTTTTTTTGTTGAGGTAATTTAGCAGGTGTTATTCTTCGCACGTTTTAAAAGTGCTTATCATGTTTCACAAAGTTATTATTATTCGTTCCCGCCATAAATCCTATTATTTCCGGGCTCCACATTTAACTAAGAAATCATTTATCTCTATGTTATATGGATCGGTGTTATGATTTATATACGAGAAAAAGAAAGTTTCTCAGACATATTTAAAGACTTGAAATGCAAATGAGCCGTCATAATTTACTAGTATTGAAAGGGCGATTACGTTTTATAAGTTTAAAAGGTTGAAAGGTTCAGTTCTTTCAGAGTTGTCTCCTTACTAAAAAAAAGTCTGCAATTTATTGCCACTAATATTCATTTTATTCATATTGGAAATTGGATACATTTAAGATTGGATCATTTCAAATTTCAAATCATCTAAATAAATGTACCAACCACATTGCACCCTCAATATCGTACAACTGTAGAGCGTTTGAAAAATGTAAATAATTTATTAATGCAAGATATTCAACCATTAATCTTAGTAACAAATTGTCGTGTAAACACCAAATGCCGTCCTACAACCATATTTACTATCAAACAGAACTTTACGATAAAACAATAACTATGTAAAATGTACCTTTTATTTTCCACTGGAATTTTGTATATAATATGATGAAGTTAAAAAGAACAGTTTGAACTTGAAAGACCATGCAGTTATTTTGATGGTGGTCTGATTAATTTTACTATCTAGTATTGTGTCTAAATTTAAATAAATGAATTATCAATTATAAGTCTCATATTATTTCTCGTTTTCCTTAAATTGGTCCATTGAGAACACAACATATTGTGGCGACGAGTGAGGTTTGAGTACCCAATTTAGCTAATAAAAAAAAGAAAAAAAAAAAAAATCTAAAATGAATGCAGAACAATTAAACTCATTTTTAAAGCAGCAGCAGGCTTTGTATAAGCAGCAGGAAGAACTTATGAAAGCAATTATGGACTCTTCCTTAAATGCAACCTCAATGGCTGGTTCTACAACACTCAAATCTTCTGCAGAGAAGATAATGGAAACGTTATCTCACAGCATCTCCATGTTTGTCTATGACACGGATATTGGGTTCACTTTTGAAGAGTGGTTTAGCAGGCATGAGGATATATTCTTAGTTGATGGCCAAGAATTGGACGATTCATCCAAGGTAAGGTTGCTACTGAGAAAACTGGATGAGAAGGCATACAATCGCTATGCAAACTTAATCCTTCCAAAAAAACCACGTGACATAAAATTCGATGAGACGACAGCTAAGTTAAAGGAAATTTTTGCACGTAAAACTTCGCTGTTTGCAACCCGATACAATTGCCTCAAGATTGAAAAGAATGCATACGACGATTTTCAGACATACGCTGGAATAATCAACAAGCAGTGTGAAAATTTCAGATTAAATTCCATTACCCCCGATGAATTTAAATGTGTTATGTTTGTTTGTGGATTAACCAGCACACATGATGTCGACATTCGAACTCGATTACTTGCAAAGCTAGAAGCGGATGAAAAAGATCACAAACTAAAACTTTCAGATCTATCAAATGAATGCGAACGAATGTTGATGCTTAAACATGACTCATCGCTGGTGGAAAACCGTACTGCTACTGATAGCGGTGTAAGAGTCGTGCGAAATCAAAACAAAAAACACAATCAAAAACCAAAAAGCGCATGTTGGTTCTGTGGGGGAATGCATTTCTCAGAGAAATGTTGGTATAAATCCCACAAATGTGCTGATTGTGGAGGTGTTGGTCATAAAGAGGGGTATTGTGACAAAGGGAAACGAAACGAAATTAACAATTTTAACAACAATAGCAGCAGCAGCAAAAATAAACCTAAATTTAGGCGCCAAAAACGAGTAAAAACATATATGAAATCTGACTCGACAACTAATAGTATATTTTCAGTATCAAAAGTGGACTACGAAGCTCACCGAAAATTTATCGTGGTGGAGATAAATAATCATCCCGTTAAATTGCAAATCGATACTGCATCAGATATAACCATAATTTCAGAAGACAACTACTGGAGATGCTTGGGAAGTCCAAAGGTCACTCCAACAAATCACTCAGCGCGGAATGCTAGTGGGCAGTCCCTACCATTATCAGCAGAACTACGGTGTCAAGTAACATTTAGAGATAAGGAGATGCAAAACACTTGTTACATAACGAATTTGCCAAACCTAAACATTTTTTGAATCGATTGGATCGAAGCATTACGATTATTCGACGTCCCTATCAATTCAATTTGTGCAAAGTTAGAGTATAATAAAAGTGAAATCTCTCTATCTCTTTTACAGAAAGAAATTGTGATGATTAAAGAAAAATATCATGAACTGTTTGATGGATCAATGGGAATGTGCACAAAAGCAGAAGCGGTTCTTCATTTAAAACCTGGAGTAACACCGGTTTTTAGGCCAAAGCGACCGGTACCATACGCTTCATTGCCAGAGATTGATAGCGAAATTATTCGTCTTGAACAGCTTGATGTAATCAAGAGAGTTGATTACTCGCAATGGGCAGCACCTATTGTGGCTGTAAAGAAGGCAAAGGGGGGTGTACGAATATGTGGTGACTTCTCAACTGGTCTTAACAACGCACTCGAGCCGAACCAATATCCACTTCCACTTCCAGATGATATATTTGTGACACTTTCTGGAGGTAAGTTCTTTTCAACAATTGATTTATCTGATACCTACCTCCAGGTTAAAGTAAGCAAAGAATCACAACAATTACTAACCGTCAACACACACCGAGGACTTTTCCAGTATCAGCGCTTACCGTTTGGTGTCAAGTCTGCCCGGGCATCTTCCAACAAATAATGAATACTATGTTAGCAGGTCTTGATGGGGTAGTATGTTATCTCGATGACGTAATAGTGGTTGCCAAATACAGACCGAAGTAAATTACCTTGGGTTTATTATCGACAGACATGGGCGAAGACCCGATACAAACCGAACAGCCGCAATCAGGAATATGACAGAACCAAAAGATACGACGGAGGTACGGTCATTTTTGGGTATGTTAAATTTTTATTCACCTTTTATTAAAAACATACGCGAAATTAGAGGCCCCTTAGATAACCTTTTAAAAAAGGATTCAAAGTTCCATTGGGTAAAAGAGTGTCAAATTGCTTTTGATAAAGCAAAAGAAGTTCTTAATTCCGAACTTTTGCTAGTACATTTTGACCCTACAAAAAGAATTATCGTGGCTGGAGATGCCTCAAGGAATGGAATTGGCGGCGTTATCATGCATGAGTTCCCAGATGGCTCTAGAAAACCAATAGCACATGCATCAAGGTCATTGACCCCTACTGAGCAAAATTATAGCCAGTCTGAAAAAGAAGCATTAGCTCTAATATTCTGTGTAAGAAAATTTCACAGGCTAATCTATGGCAGAAGATTTTCACTCCTAACTGACCACCAACCATTGTTATCTATTTTCGGATCTAAAAAGGGCATACCGGTTTATACTGCGCAATGTTTGCAGCGATGGGCTTTGACATTAATTGCATACGATTTCAATATTGAATATGTCAGTACAGCGAAATTTGGTTATGCTGATGTTCTGTCTCGATTAATTAATCGCCAAACAAAGGATAAAGAAGAAGATTTTGTTATCGCTACAGTTGGAAGCTGATGTAAATCAAATATTATTTGACAGCTTACAATATCTACCTGTTACATTCAAGGCTGTACAGACAGAAACATCTATCGATCCCTTACTTAAGCAGGTTCTGCAATTTGTCCGCTCCTCGTGGCCCACCAAAATTGAAGATGAAAACTTGAAATTATTTTATAATAGACGAGACAGTATCAGCGAAACAAAAGGGTGTGTCATGTTTCAAAATAGAGTAGTCATTCCAATGACATTACAGAAGAAGGTCTTGAAGCAGCTTCACGTGGGCCATCCGGGCATTGTGCGTATGAAAGCTCTTGCACGCAGCTATGTCTATTGGGCCAACATTGACAATCATATAACGCAAGTAGTTCGAGAGTGCTCTGCCTGTGCAACAGCTGCAACGAATCCAATTAAGGCTCCATTAGCATCATGGCCAATTTCAAGTAAGCCGTGGTCCCGAATACATATTGACTTCGCTGGACCATTTCAACAACAAATGTTCCTTATTATAGTTGACTCATACTCAAAGTGGCCGGAAATCTACAGCATGCAGTCAACAACAACATCGGCAACAATTTCCGTCTTGAGAGAAGTATTCGCCAGATTCGGACTGCCGGACATAATAGTGTCGGACAACGGAAGTCAGTTCACTTCTAGAGAGTTTGCATATTTTTGCGATACAGGAGGCATTCAACATATCCGAACTGCTCCGTTTCATCCGCAATCGAATGGGCAGGCGGAGAAATTTGTTGATATTTTTAAACGAGGTATGAATAAACTGAAGGGGGAAAAAGTAACCTCCTATAATCTTCAAACATTTCTTCAGTGTTATCGATCAACCCCAAATATACAATTGAAAGATAACATCACTCCAGCAGAAGCCATGTTCGGTCGTAAGATGAAGATTCACCTTAATTTACTTCAAGCACCATCGCATGAGGAACAACAGCCCAACTTAAAAATGGAGCAACAGTTTAACGTCAGACATGGAGCAAGACCAAAGGAATTGCAACCCAATGAGCCTGTTTATGCCCGTAACTACAGCAATGGTCATCCATCTTGGGTTCCAGGCACTGTGTTACAGAAAATTGGTTCTCTCATGTATGCTGTTAAAGTAGGAACAAAAACATGGCGTCGACACCTTAATCAATTAAAATCTAGGAACAGTAGTTTACAAAATACGAATTTTAATAATTTGTTTGATTTTCAGGAAATGATTTGTACCCCAACTCCTACTGAGGTTCATCGTAACACTCCAGATCAGCAAAAAGAAATCACTGCCCATGCCCCGTAGGTGAACTTATAAACCCAGAAGAGCAACGTCAGCGGCCAATCAGAAACCGCATACCACCTAAGCGTCTTGATATGTCCAGAGAAGTCTCAGGCAAATATATGGATATTTAGCTTAAAGAAGGGAGATGTCGTGTAAACACCAAATGCCGTCCTACAACCATATTTACTATCAAACAGAACTTTACGATAAAACAATAACTATGTAAAATGTACCTTTTATTTTCCACTGGAATTTTGTATATAATATGATGAAGTTAAAAAGAACAGTTTGAACTTGAAAGACCATGCAGTTATTTTGATGGTGGTCTGATTAATTTTACTATCTAGTATTGTGTCTAAATTTAAATAAATTAATTATCAATTATAAGTCTCATATTATTTCTCGTTTTCCTTAAATTGGTCCATTGAGAACACAACACAAATAAAAAAAAAATTGCTTATACTCCTTTTTGTAAACCATCAATCACACGATGTCATGGCAAAATGACATTTAGATACAAAACGGCTTTAAACCTCCTATAAACCAGTTTTAGCTTATTCCGCCTCTATTCCTCGTGTGTTTTTATTATAAATAAGCTTTTCAGGATTAGTCGTTGTAAAGTCGAAGTAACTTTACTCCTTCGCTAAAACGAGTTCGTAAATAAGGCTGTTAAGGTTTTACCATAATTTTGACAGGAAGAGTTGAGTATGACAGTTGGGTTCATAACAGTATGCTAAACATACTTAAATTTAAATTATTTTTAGGTATCATTTCCATAGCGATATTTTGTTTTACTTTAGCTTCAACTCATGTAAAGTACCTTAAACACTCTTTATTGTTCAACCGTTAAATATTTCACCATCGTTATAACATCACTCACCGCACATAGATGAAAGAGCTGCATCACTTTCTTCTCCTGAGATTAAGTTACTTTTACGAACTGGTAGATTGAAAGCAAAACTATCAACAAATAGCAAACTTAAGAAAATAAACCCAATCATTTTCATTATAGTTTAACCGAAATAAAAACGAGTTAATTTCTCAAATGCTTACCGAACAACTAACTGATTGTGATGTTATGTTTATATTTTATACCTTGGATTCGAATTCGTTTTTGATTCGAAATTTGTAATCTATAATCTAATATAATCTTTAGTATAGGCCATTCTAATTATATTTTTAGGGACGTTATTATTAATACATACATACGAGTATGTACAATAGAAGAGGTAGTGTAAATCATTGTAAAAATTAATTAAAATAAGATTAAACTAAGTAAATGGCCACCGAAAATAGAACCGATTAGTGATAATCAGATAGTATAAAATATATTACAACAAATAGATTATCCAATCTTGATATAAATATCTCTATAACTATCGTTTTAGAATATAATATTGTTAAAGGAACTTCAAGTAGGTAAGATTGCTTATCTCATCGTGGCTGTTGAAAAAGAGAACAATAACAGACAGCTTAAGGTCGAGATAAGATTTTAATGAGCTTATCGGCTGTTCTAAGTCCACATCCGAAGAATAAGGATACGCATCTGGAAATGACTATGAGAAGCTGAGAGGATTGTCGTCATACAAAACCACTGGTACGATAATTTGTTCAGTAAGTATTACTATTCTCTTAGGTACTGCTTTAAATGGACAATCAAATGAATGCTGATGCTGAGACTAACTTCTTTGTGACACCAGTGGTTGGACAGACTTCTGTTGGAGGTTATAACAATTCTGAACAGTTTTATAGAAATCAAGGTTCATCAGGCCTTTTTACTTGCGACTTATAGGTACTGTAAGGCAAGTTATGCATTCGTAAAAAAAAATCGAACTCAAGATTTTGATCAAAGTTGACATTACGATGATAGCGAAGACCAAAAAAGTGGGTCTCGCAATTCTGTCTGTCTGTCTGTCTGTCTGTCTGTCTGTCGGTTCGACTACAGCCTAAACGGCTTGGCCGATTTTCTTCAAACTTGGTAGATATGGGTTTTAATTTTTTACCCCCTGACGTTTTTTTCTATTTTTTTTTTAAGACCAAAATTAACGGTACCTGCCATACGATTTTTTTCGAAATTTTATAAATATTTTTTTTTTCTCAAAAACTATCTCACAGAATTTTTTAAAAAAAATTCGAAAAATTTCATTTGGTTAAAACTAGCTAATGGTTGAAAAAAATTTTACAAAAAATTGTTATTTTCGGTAGCCCCCCTGGGTCCATTTTTTTTGTTTTTGATTTTCTCGAAAACGGTACAGCCGATTTTAATAATTTTTTTTATGCCAAAGCTCCTCCAAAGTTTGAATATTATTACATATTCAAATTTTCAATTTTTAATTTTTTGGATTTAAAAAAAAAAAATCAAAATTTTTTTTTGGAAACTCAATATTTCGAAAACCCCATGCTCGATTTTTTTCAAACTTTGCAACTAAAAGTTTCTTAACATAGTCTACAAGATTTGAGAAAAAAATTTTGTTTTATCTAAAACTAACGGTACCTTCTATACAAATTTTAAAAAATGGTTTTCGAAAATCGCATTTTTCTCGAAAACGGTTCCGAGAATTTTGCTAAAATTTTTTTCTTTTGATTAATCTTTACGGTTAATAATTTAATAAAAAAAATTTTAAATCTAGATATTACTGACTGTACCTACCATAGAACGATTTTCTCGAATTTTGAATTTCTCATTATCGACTTAACGGATTTTAATGAATTTTTTTATAAAAAAGCTCCTAAAAAGTTTAAAAAACATTGCATTTAAAAACTTAAGAAAAAATATTTTTTCAATTTTTTAGAAAAAAAAAGTAATTTTTTTTTTTTTTTGAAAAATTCAATATCTCAAGAACGGCTTAGTATTTTTTTTGGAAATTAGACTCTTATTCGTACAATAATAAAAACTTAAGGTTGGCGTACCAAAATTTTTTCTTAAAAATGTTTTAAAAATTTTGTACATAAAAGCTTATTTTTTTAAGGAACCACTACAACGACTTATAATTTTTGTTCCTGCATAAATTCATATTTGCATATCATTCTGTTTTTATCTCTTACTACTTAAAGAATTTAAAAAAATTCATTTTATCCTTATGAACAGTTTTCTCTAATAACATTCGTTTTTAAAATTCCTAGTCTATTACATAGGAGCAAGTTCGTGCGACCCAGTCGTGCATTTTATTTATATTGCGCTATATGTGATGTCGACTGCTCATTAAATGTTTGAGCACAGCACACGCGTTAGGAAAGTTGAAGAGGATTTAAAAGCAGATACCGATATACTAGTACATTGGTTTTAGATATCCGAAAATCACGATGGGAAGGAAATATTAGGTCAGGTAAAGCATTCCAAATTCATGTAGTGCGGCTAAAGAAAGAATCTCTGAATTAAATAGTGTGTTGCAAGTTGCGGGCTCAAATGTAAACTGTTGGACATTCTCTGAAGCGCGAGTATTGTGGTTGAATTGTTTAAGTATAGTAGTGCAACTTTACGTTTCAATTGAACACTGTTTATAAAAATAACGATCAAATAATGAAAGGCAAGAAAATTTTTGTGTTATAGTTTCATCACCTTCAACGATAGGAGACAGCATTGAGTTCTTGAAGCATGAAATTCTACACGGCTTATGGTTTTCTATTTGACAATAATATCGAGATAAGATTTTATTGAGCTTATCGGCTGGAGACTTTTTAAAATCTCGAGTTCGATTTTTTTTTTCGGAAGGCTTAAATTGTATATTAGAAGAAAAATTTACTAAAAGACTCACTAGGAAAAACAAAACCAATATTTTTATAATTCTCTTTTCAATATACAAGTTAAAAAATAAATTTGATAAAATTACCAAAATAATTATAAATTTGTAGCTAAATGTTGCAGGCAATAAGATAGGTTTTGTTGAAAAAAAATGTCTAACTATTAGACAGTACCTACATTATTTAGGTTTAAAAATTGAAAACACAATAAACGGGTAAGTCAAAAACTGTTTCAAACTCAATAATAAAAATCCATTATTGTAAGGTATTGACAAGACAAGTTGCTAAATTCTGTTTGTACAGTTACTAGCGAGACAGCCAGTATTGATGTATAAATATAATTCCAGCAAAATTTATAAAATTTTCAGATCAGTTTTAAAATAAGTTAATTTTGTACATTTGTAATTTGTACATACAAAATTTGTTAAATATATCGTGGGTGTACAAACAGAAGGCACTAAGTGAATTTTTTAGGATTTTTACATGTTAATGGAAAGTGATCAAGAATGATGATATCTTTGTACTCTAATCACCTCCTAAGTGATTAATTATAGTTAAATATGAATTATTCGAGGTTATGTTTTGAACTAAGTCGGTTCAAAATTTTTTAATACTGCTAAAAGGCACTAAGTTGACTAACTGCCTTTTGGCTGTCATAGAAAAAGTTACAATATGCTATAATAATACAGCAAGAAGGCATTAAAGTGACTTAGTACGTTTTAGCTGTCATCAAATCCAGGAATCCTTCAGTTGAAATACAATCTCGCTGACAATTTTAGAACAACGAACGTAATAAAAACTTTTCAAAGAGGAAGAAACGCTGTTCAAAAGTATCTTTCTCTAACACAATGGCCTAAATTGTATCAAGAACCTTTTAAAATAAGTGCAGCCAAAAAAAAAAGACTTAATAGAAATTTGTCAAAAAGGAGTGGTTTCAGAAGTTTTCCATTCTTGGTTTGAATCTTTTCCCTCACAATCAAATTCTAAAAACAACTTGCCAGAACCTTACACATCAGAAAAAAGCGATGGTGATGAATAGTTCCAACCTCTTCACTTATTGTTTTTGTTAAATTATCCTTAATTTTTATAACTGACTCTTCTTAATTTTATAATTATAACTTACCATATCATTTAACTGTATAATATTCCTACTTGCTCTTAAAATATAAATAAAACTTTTAAATTTTACATTAAGAAAAAATTGTTTTTTAATTTGTATTTTTAGTTATAATTACATAATTGCATTATCTTTTCTGCTAAACAGCACTAACTCAGCATATTTTGTAGTTCTAATGCAATATTTTCGAATTGGTTTGGCAAAAACTGAAATTTTTGATTAGAAACTTAAATCATAATATCAATAGAGCTTTTCACGTAATCAGATGTAAAATTAAAATCGGTATTGAATTTTCACGACTAAACAAACATTAAATATTAATTTACTCAAAACTGTGTTTTTTGACTTAGTGCCTTCTGCTTGTACTCTCACGATATTTTGTGTTTTTTTCAAAAGTAAAACAAAATATTTTTGCGAACACTTTTAAGTGCAATATTATTTCGGTTTTAAAATAACTACTGTGTAAAAAGCTTATGGAAATTGGCTCATCTTTATGGTTATTTTGTACTAAAACGAAGACCATTACTACCAAAATCCACAGAAGTCTTACTTTCCATAAAAGTTGAGCGTGTTCAAACTTTTGCAGTTATGGTGTGGCTCAATCTTGCCATTAAACTGCCGCTGCAGTTGTTGTCCATAACAACTCGTTAATTATTCGGCAATACGTATCAGCACTGCTTGGACACTGCACACGTGTTTGATGGCGTTCTTTATAGGTGTTGTAGCACCAATATCTAATGATGTTCTGTCTTCGATATGAAAGCGTTCATACTGTTCGTAAACGTTTCAGCAATTTTCTCGCTAAGTTATCTCGTTAATTTTTGTTTCCAGTATAGGCCGAAATCTTTTATATCTATTTGCGCAGATTTCACATAATTTCTTGTCAAACTTGAGACACATGTTCTAGTGTCACTACTGACGTTGACCATACCACAATATTTTTGTCAACCGATATTTCTGCTCGTTTCAACTTCTGAAGCCACTACCAGATAAGTATCACACTCGACCAAAATGCACGAAGCGCACCCTTATTACTTACCTCACCCTGTAAATTTACAGCAGAATGACACAGTTCATTACAATTTAACAACCTTGTAAATAATTCAAAAGTTCGTTTTATTCCCATATTACAGATGTATTGTCGTAAACAGCATTTTTATAACATTATATTAAGCCTAATTCTTTTTACATAAAGAACATAATCAAAATGTACAATTTCTCAAAGCCTCTTTAATAAACTTTCACATTACTAGAGAATTAAAGTCAGTACTACCTAGGTATTTTTTGTGTTTGCTCTAATAGGCATAATCTTCACAAAATCGAATGTTTTCAACAACTAGGAAAAATCAGAATTAAGCATAGTTTCAATGATAGTGACCATTATCTAAAGCTAGTTTAAATTATTTAGATTACTAAAAAACCTGATAGATAATTTTAATCTTTCGTTTTTATAACAATTTTTATTTAGAACATACCTGAAGAGTAAGAAGAAGGCTTCACAAATGCAACGAAAATAAAAGTGAGTGTAAACAGCGAATATTTAATCAAATTTTTCATTTTCAGATATAATAATTCTTAGATATCAAGACTTGAGTTCTTAGATGAATGAGATTAATATATAAATGACTTGGATGTAATTTGAAACTCTTGAAAATGATTTGCTTTCAATCTTTGTATTTTATCAGTTTGATAAACCATTTGAATATATGAAAACACTTGCTGGCCCGAAAGACGTTGTTCTGTCCAATTATCGAAGTGCTCGAAATGTGCCTCGCATGTGATCCACTAAAGACCATTCGATTTTCTTCCAAAATAACTCAAAATTATAGAAATTATTCAGCAATCACTGGTATCTCGAAAAATTAATAATTCGATTTCAAAATTATTAATTCAAAACTGGGCGGCTTTTCTGCAAGATGTGTCAGTAAGTTGGCGGCGCAAGGTTGTTTCACTTCCTCTGCCTCAATTATTATTCTCTTCCAACCAACACGCTGCAAGCACGGTTATTCGTCTTAAAACAATCTCGCAGTGGACCAATAACAAAATAGGTTACTCCGCCATTCTGACCCATAACGACCCGCCAAATATAAACATTAGTAGTCTCGCACTCTTCTTAAAAAGTTCAAAGTAGCTTAACGATTAGGAAGAAAATCTACTTGATTCATATGTGGTACAACTAGGGTGGGAAAAACGGGCCGGTTATTATGTTTCGGTTAACCGATTTTCATCTTGGATGTTTTTGTGTCGGTTAACACCGGTGCTTTTTCTAAAATCCAATAACCAAGTGAAAAAACTGGTTATTTACTTTGACACTTTTATCACCACAGAATTTAAAAAAAATGGTAGAAAACGCTTTTGAAAAAAGTTCTCCTTGTC
Organism: Chrysotoxum bicinctum; assembly: GCA_911387755.1. Lineage (NCBI taxonomy): Eukaryota > Metazoa > Arthropoda > Insecta > Diptera > Syrphidae > Chrysotoxum > Chrysotoxum bicinctum. The sequence goes on from OU426988.1 coordinate 188,963,095, forward strand.
TCATAGACCTGCATTTGTTTGCAACCTGCAACGTTATTCACCACTTCCACCTTTTCTTTTATAGAATGTGTGTTTTATTCATTGCTGCATAGCCAGCGCAGCATTCAAGTGCGAATAAAACGATCAAACTTACTTCATATGTCAATTTCAATTTATATTTCAATGTTGGCCACTGTTATAGAAATTAACAAAATCTGATGTCAAAACATGTATGTACATTGTTTAATTCTAAAATTGAATGCATAGCGCCATTTTAATTTCAATAATTTAAAGTTCTATCACCATCACCAGCACAACTGTCATTTTTTACTGACTTCTTTTTCGCCAGCAATCAAATTGTTGTTGTTTGTCGAGGGAAATTTTGCTATGCTAGCTATGCAGCAGTGAATAAAACACACCTAGAGCAATACACTGTAGTGGTAGGAAGATGAAATCATTTTGAACTACATACACTTTCGTAAAATTGCGTTGTTTGATGTCGAACACCCACCCTACCTTTAAGTAGATGACTTTTGGAGAAGTTTCCATCTTCTCAATATTATTATTTGCCTTTCCTTCAACACGGCATACACGGTGTATGTTTACTTTCCGATCTGTCAGCTGATTTCATCTCAATGCGATACGGTTGATGTTTTCGCTGTCGATTAAGTTTGTGAGTTAATTTTAAATTTAAACATTTATATTACTTAACATAAAATTATTATCTGAAATATGTCGTCGCATCTGCAATTTTTATTTGTATAGAAGTATTTCACGAAGTGAAATTTTTTATATATAAAACCGAAAACGGGTTTTAAAAAAAGCGGTTTTTTATCCTGTGAAAACCGTCAGGTTAAACCGGGAGGGAAAATAACCGGGAAAACCAAAAACCGATTAATTTGGAATAACCGCCATTGTGCCATTGTAAGGTATCACAATGGACCAACTAAGGTTGGTATTCACCGAGCGCTCTTAAACGGCTCTTAACTTTACGAGGCTCTTAACTTGAAATTTCTTTGGGGTATTCACCAACCACTCACAAGTGTTTTTCGAAGTTCGAAAATGAGAGCCACTCTCTCTTGTTCAGGCATACCCAAACTGTGAAATGTTGTGGAATGTTGGTCTTGACAGCAAATTGATACTCTTCTACTTGGCATTGCTCACATTTATTCGAGTCAAATGCGTGCGTGGTCGGAACCACTCCTAACTTTTAAGAGCGCTCGTAGATCTTCACTAATATTGCTTGTTGAATAGGTTTATGAGCTTCTTAAGTTATGAGCGCTCGGTGAATACCGGCCTAAGTGTGTCAAGAATTCACGATGACAGCCAAGATAAGCTTATCTAATCTAACTTTTTAGATTGCTCGTTCTGCAACACACATTTTCGTACTTAATTTGAGCGCCGTTTTCCTCAAACATGTATTACGTTCATCGACTAGTGTTGACCATGGTATTAATGGTCATATTTGGTGAAACAGAATCATGGGTTCTTCAAAAAGTTGCAAGTAGGAATTTCATTGATTTACATATTCAACACTAAGTTGAATGCTGAATGAGAAGTATGCCGAAATTCAATTACATAAACACCAAAACTTACCCCGATAATCTTATTTTGTTTACGTAATGTCAAGTGGCGCCCTATAGAATTAGTTTTAGGTGTAGTATTCCCTATACTTTCAATTTTTTCCTGAGAGAAACTAATCATTGATATCCTTTGTTTTACTCGTGAGTTAAGGTCTAGTTCATACAAAAATACCATAGAAAAGCGGATGTTCACTTTTCCCAAATATTAACATTTTGCGGGAATTTTGTTCTGAACATTTCAAAACAAAAATTAGCCAAATCAGTCCAGTCGTTCTCAATCGATAGGCTTACCAAGAAACAGTATTTCATTTTTATTCATAAGATCAGAAAGGACCTCTGGAGAGGATTCGCAAATATTTGGGTTTTTTAAATAACGATCAAAATGTTTTATAAAGTGCATCAGTTCGTTTAAAATCAGAATCGAAACCAGAAGCACTCACACATTCATATATGTACTTAAACGTCAGTTTTTATATCCTAATTGTGCGAAGTAATTTTCTTTTAACAAACATGCTTGTATCATTCTTTTTCCTGGCAAAATTGAGTGGAGACATTTTGTAGAGCGATTCACAAAAGTATGAACTTTGCGCGCGAACTGCGTACTGCTCGGAAAAATATCCGAGATAAAATTTGTCCCAGGACAAAAAATGTATGGGAGACAAAATTTTTCCCGATCTGCGTACTAGGCTTAAAGAAGTATACCAAAAAAAAACGAAAATGCTGAACTTCGTGGAACAAGTGAATATTAATATCTTCAAGCCTAGTACGCGCAGATCGGGAAAAATTTTGTCTCCTATACATTTTTTTTCCTGGGACACATTTTGTCTTGGATATTTTTCAAAATTCATACTTTTGTGCATTGCTGTACAAAATGTATCCACTAAATTTTGCCAGGAAAAAGAATGATACAAGCATTATTTTGCGGGACAAATTTTGACAGCCAAAAGTGATTTTTGTCAAAACTGGTTTTATGTAAAAGGTGCTGATGCTTCAGATTCCAAAAAAGGTATGAACGACTTTTGTAATGCAACCCCTCCCAGAGATACACTACAAAACACATTAAATTAGATTTTATCACTCCAAATTCTAACTTTGGAGATTTGGAAACATTTTGTAGAGATTAAAATTAGGTGCGTTTTATTATTCACAAATCTATCTGGATCCGGATCTGGATCTTCCCTTGAAAATAAAACGATACGGATCTTAGTGACAGCCTTATCCTTGGGTTTGTAAATTTTAAATTATTTCTAGTCTTTTTTCTTTACACTATAGCTTACACTACCTTACCATAAAAAGCCATCTACTCGCCAGTGTAATAACTGATTTTTGGATCTTTGAAATAGATCCCGATAGAAAGCAGGATCCCAAATTGTTTTTGTAATACATGTTAAAACTTAATCCAGATCCGGATCCAGATAGATTTGTGAATAATAAAACGCACCTATTGTAGAGATAAATTTTGTCTTGTGTCGATATGCGTACTAGGCTTAACAGAAAATTTATAGCACAATAACAGATGTGGCAGAATAGGCCTAATTAGTGCAGTCGCACCATTGAACTATCCTAGATAGGAACCATCTCATCACTCGCCTTTATTTGAACTGTCACCCTCAGCCGTCAAATTCGATTTCCTGCGAGCAGAGAAAAAATAGTCAAATGTCAAAACACACAACCGAACCGAATACGAAAAAACGCCATATATCTCTCTTCGCCCCTGTGGGTTTAATTGTTTTTTAAGCTGCTAGCTGTGATTTTTTCCGTTCTTTTTCCTTGTCTTTAGATTATCACACAATCAGAGAAAAAAGGCGAGCGACGCCATTGTACATCATAAATTAAGTTCATTAAATATTTTTTCTGCAAATCAAGCTATGAGCTTAATAAATTTTCTTAACGCGAAACTAAAACCTTCCGTAGAAAGTGAAGCTATTTGCGAAGATGCCTATTCCATTAGCAACTTGGTTGCGGACGATGTGCAGCAGCTCAATCGAGGGTTCATGGCATTTAATGTAACCAAACCACCGGTAGACATTTTCTTCGAATTTCCCAAAGCTATTGATCTGAAAATCATCAAAATCTGGAACACTATTGGGTCGATGAGGTCAACAGCATTCGAAATACATGGTAAGGTGGATGGGGTGTACGAACGAGTGGGCTATGTGCGAGATCTGCGTGGGGAGTCGGTAACATTCTGCTACCAGAGTGACTACTCCAGCCGTAATAGTAATCAGCAATGCGAAAAGGCATTCTTCTTCAAAACAGCCAGCAAGATTCTTTCGAATTGCACCACGATCAAGGTCACAATCAAAGCAACTCAGCGCTGTCCCCCGGTTATGCAGAAAATCCAGATCTGGGGCTTGCCAGCAAAAAGTCTCGAGAAAGCCGACCGTGAACTAATGAAAACCATCTGGAATGAGGTCATCAATCCACCAGGTACCCGAGAACGTGAAAAGGGGCAACGTTCTCCCTCTAGGAATTTCCCCGAACTCTGTGAGTCATCGCAACTACGAGTTCCAGAAGAATTTCTCGACGCCATCACATGGGAATTGATGGTCTTCCCCACGGTGCTACCGTCGGGAAAGGTCGTTGACCAGTCAACAATCGACAGACACTCTGAGGTCGAGGCCAAGTGGGGTCGTTTGCCTTCGGATCCCTTCACTGGTCTTGAATTCTCCTCGCATCGCAAGGCTATTCTCGATCTGGCACTCAAAGCGCGCATTGAAAAGTTCCTCATGGAGAATTCGGAACATTTTAAGACTGTTCCTCGCACATTGGGCAGCAGTCGGGTGCGTCGAAGCAAAAATCGACACGCCTCGTCTTTTGCCAGCGACAGAGATCCATCTATCACGCCTTGCAAGCGACAGAAACTTGAAGACTCGCTTTACAGACCGTCGATGCCTCACCCAACAACTCTCACCTCGAACGTCGACACAGCCATAAGCATGGCTCTGCAGAGAATCACTCGATTCACCACCAAGCCAGCTGAGATCAAACGCACCAGCTGCATTGGCTGCAAATCCGAAGACTACTCTTACGAGATTCAGACATGCAAACATCTGGTGTGTCGTGTGTGCCTTGTGCACCTCACACGTGATCAAATGTGCACATGCAAGACCAGCTTCAGATCCTCGGATGTTGAACGGCATCACAAATAAGCATCGGCGCACAACAAACAAGGAGAACAAATTAAATCCGTGCCTGTGGTGTTCTAGGAAATAATTTTTATTTTATTTTTTTAAGTTTTAGTCTCTATGTAGACCATGAGCTCTCGTCTATCTATTATTATATCTCTTCTTATGAACTCATGTGTACGTTACATCCAGGTAATCTTACACACTACTAGTAATGTTAAGCGATTTATTAACCAAGAAGTTAGTCAATAGATAATAACATAGATTCATAAAAATATATTGGGAATATAATGTTAAACAAAATTAACCTTAAATTAAAATAATTAATAAAAAATTTCTGCTTTTGCGAAGAATTTGTTATGTTTTAAATATTTTTCTCTTGATCGGAGTTGAAGGTCGGTCGTTTTGTTGTTATCACGTGGAAGTATCATTTGAGCCGTGCGGAAAAAATTATCAAGGTTTTTTTTCAAACGTGGTAGGTACTATGACTCATCTGAGGGGTTTAAGTCAACGACAACGATTCTAAGAAAGTATTTTTTGGATTCGATTCGTAGTAAATCGGATTTACGAGGGTATTTATCAGTATTGGTAGCTTGGATGTGACATTCAACGATGTCACTTGATTGGATATACTGAAAGTATTCGTTTCCAATATTCGAAAATTGAACAAATCGCGTAGGCGTCAATCTACTCATCGAACTATATTTTAAACAATTCTCAGATGGGAATGTTTTTGAAAAAAATTTAATTTTAATGATTGTGGCTAAAAGTTGCTGGGTGGTATGGTCTAACTAAAAAAATTGTATTGAAAGTATGATAAATTTGACCTGGCAATGAGATTCAATTCGAGGTTCATGGGAAAATGTAATTCTACTTCTATTTTATTAATAAGGTAGAGTTTTGAATTGTTTGTTGGATTGCAAATAAAGTCTTGAGAATCATACAAATATAACATTTTTGTTATAATTTCTTGATATGGAGGTATGAATTATTATTTAAGTTGGTCATTTAAAAATAGACTGATAAAAATAAATTCTTTAAATCAGGGGAGTGTACCAGAATTTGAAATTAAGATATTTGGAACGGAGTTACAAACAGAAAAGGTACGTTGCTTCACTTAAAATTTTTTTTTTGATTTTATGTGGTTTGCGTAAATTTCAGTCCGAATTTGTTCCGTTAAGAAATTTTTAGTTTTCTTCTACAAAAGAGAACCTTTGCGTTAGGGTTAAAAATCCTTTTCCGATTAAAAAAATTCCTGTGGACATAAATTCAAAACTCACAAGCATGTTAATATGAGAGTACAAAAATGAACGCCAAACATCGTCTCTTCCGTATCATTGATATGCAGAATACTGTGAATTTGTGTATCTGTAATTTCGAAATTTTTGATAAAATTTCATCATTCTTCGAGATTTTACAACTTTTGTGATGTGTTATTCCAATTTTTGAAATCGCATAGATTTTGATTCAATAAGTTAGAATTTAAAAAAAAAAAAAAGATAAATTTTCAATAAGCTCGCATTAGATCATTTAAAGCTTCTGATTGAGTTGGTTGACTGTTGTTGTTTTTTTTTATACAGTGCCTTGCATAAGTATAACCGCACCCTGTAAAAATGAGTTTTTTAGAAAATTAAAATGGTATTGACATCTTACTATTTTTTTATTGAATGGCATCAGTAATCAAGTAAATTGAGAAGAAAAAAAAGTTCCGTTATTTTCTCTTCTGGTGTTTAAAAATTAAAAACAGATTTTTATGTATTGCAAAAGTATAACCGAACAATGCAAACCTCTATGAAGCTTCATTCAGTTACCTATGTGCTTTGAAATGACAAACATCAATGCCGCTTGGTACACATTTAAGCGATACGGAAAAAGGTAAAATTCGAGCTTTTCGGTTAAGTGGCCTAAGCTTAAGGTCTATTGGTAGAAAAATTTCAAGAACCGTTCCTGTCGTCCGAATTTTTTTCCAAAATCCATAATCTTATGGGACAAAAATAAGACCCGGGTGTCCACAGAAGCTGGTAGGCCGCAATAAGAGGCGTTTAATCAAAGCTGCATCCAATTCGATGCATTCTTTGCCGGAAGTTCGTGACGAATCGGGGTTAGGAGTTTCGGTTTCAACGGTTTTTCGTGCCTTAAAAGCAGTGGAGTGATTGTTTGGGGCAAAATGGTACCAGCTCCAAATCTGACAACAGCGCACAAACAAAAAAGGTTAAAATTGGCCCGTAAAAACATGAACCGGAATTGGAAAACCGTAAGTAACATTCCATTAATTTACACTTAACTCTTGTTATTCCAAATGGCATAATCCAATGAATGTTTTTTTTTTAGATTATTTTCAGTGACGAAAAAAAGTTTACTCTTGATGGGCCAGATAGTTTTAACGGATATTTGCATGTCTGAGAAAGGAAAAAAAAGTTTTTTTTTCCAAGAGGAACTTCAGCGGTGGCAGTTGCAGTTGTATGGTTTGGGAGGCCTTCTGCGACCGTGGTAAGCTTGCATTTGCCTTCACCTCTACAAGGATGAACAGTTCATCTTACACCCAGGTGCTTCAGGATAATTTGGTACCCTACTTAAGACGATTTCGTCGAGTTCGCCATGTCTTCCAGCAAGATAATGCCTCAATTCACGTTAGTCGTCAAAGTTTGGAGTGTTTCGAATCCAATAACATAAATTTGATGGAGTGGCCGGCACGTTCTCCAGATTGTAACCCTATTGAAAACCTTTGGGAAATTTTGACCCGCAAAATGTATGCCCATAATAGGCAATTTGTCAGTGTTGCTGAGCTGCGAGAGGCAATTGTGGAAGAATGGAACTCTATAGACGATTTCATATTAAAAAACCTTGTCAACAGTATGCCAAAAAGAATTCTTATCTTGGTCGAAAATAGGGGCAGCAAGATCCCTTACTAGTTTTATCTAAAAAACTTACTTAAAATAAAGAAAAAATAAAAATGCGGTTAAACTTTTGCAATACAAGAAAATCTGTTTTTAATTTTTAAACACCAGAAGAGAAAATAACGGAACTTTTTTTTCTTCTCAATTTACTTGATTAGTAATGCCATTCAATAAAAAAAATAGTAAGGTGTCACTCTCATTTTAATTTTCTACAAAACTCATTTTTACAGGTGCGGTTATACATATGCAAGGCACTGTATAGATGGATCTAAATAGAATAACAATATCAGCCCATTTAGGGTACAAAGTTTTCAATGTCTCGTAGAAAAAAAAGTTTAAGAAATTTTAAAATTCACAATTGACGGTTTATCGTAGCAGAAAAAAGCGATATAATACATTTCAATGAAAATATCAGTCATTAAACTAATGCAAAAATTTCACATTTTCAATCGGTCTTATTAATAATTACTTTAGAGACGACTTTAGTTTTTGAGTGAAATGAATCATTATGTAATAAATTATTATTATTTTTATTACTTTATTAAAATGTAAGTAAATTACAAAATTAATGATATCTTAAGACTAGAATTAGCCGCCAGGGCTTTTTACTAGATAGTTTTAAAGATTAGATGAGAGTAAAGTTTATTGAGTGCATATATAGATGTTTGTGTGTTAGATATGTGTATTCAAGATCTTCTTGGCGTCATTCTGGATCTGGGTGGGACTACGAACTGATGAGTTGACTTTATAAATGCTGATTGAAGTTAAGTACCAAATTCTATCGTTTAAGTTTGGTAAGCCTGTCTCGATAGAGTGCTTTTACACGAAATCGATTTTTAATCTATGTTTCTATTCTCTTTTGGCTTCCTTTCGATTGCATTGATGCTTTTAAACAGCGATTTTTAGTTAACTTTGTTCTATTGAAAAGGAGTTATCTATCGTTCGTTAAGCGAACGCCAAATATAAATGAAATATACCCCAAGAAATAAAGAAAACCACAAAGAAGAAAGAACGATAACTCTGCAATTGTTCCAATCCCAGAAATTTTTTGTACCCTCGCTACCACACACGTCTCTCTCCTACAGGCTTAAAAATTGCAAGTTAATATTGCTTCGTTTAAAAGCCGTCATATACTACGTTTTCACCAAGAGTAAATCCGGGATTTAAGTGGATTCACCATAAATCTTCTTTAAATCTCGAAGATTTACCATACAAATTTATTTCGTAAATCTAGTAGATTAGAAATAAATCTCTACTAAATCTTCATAGGATCGATCGGTCGAAGTTCGAACTGACCTAACATCCATACGGTGCTAAGCTATCTCAATGATTTTTCATCGTTTGGCACAAATGAAACTTTCTTTCTCTCGCTTCTACTTTATAAGAAAAAATGAAACAACATTAGCATTTTGATAGATGCTGTCAAAGTTAATCTTCTTATTAATCTTTCAGTGCGGTGAAAACACTACATAAATCTCTTGCCTTAAATCTCAAATTATCTTTTGGTGAAAACGTATTAATAAGGATATTTATAATAGGCGTTCACCGGATGGCTTGCAGACTCGTTCTGACTACAACATGGTATGGAGTTTTAATGAGCTGGATTAAGGATTGGGAGCAATTCTTGTAGTTTGGAAGACATACGTCAATTTTAGATAAAATTACTGATTTTAAAATATTGATAAGCTTATTTACGTTAGAATAACTAGTTTTAGATGATAGGTATTTCATTAAATTTACCCTGGGTTAAGGCTTTTTCTTTAGGTACATTGATTTTTAAATGTATATTTAGAGTAAAAAAAAAGACCAAGAATTTTAATGAAATTAACGTTTTTTATAAGAATATTGCTTAAGTTTACATAAATAGTTTTTTACAGTAAAATATTTTACAAGGATGAAAAATTGCGGATTTTTGAGATAAGATGGTAGGCCCCAGCTATACACTCCAGCCCACCAAGGCTTCAGTAATGCGGGAAAAGTAGCTTCTAATATATGAAGGTCCTTACATTTTGAAAAAATGATAAGGTCATCTGCATACAGAACTTGACCTTGTTTTTGAAACTGTCTATAATTTTGCTGATTTCATTAAAGGCTATCGTAAATAAGACTACTGACAGAGTGGTGATCCTTGGGAGATACCGCTTTTAAGCTTATAGATTTTCGAAAAGATGTCGGGAGTGTTTAATACGAAAACATCTGATTTAACAAAACCAAATACTCTGGGTGTAATATAATATTTATATAGTTAACCACACATATTATATATTTAAGTGAACTCTAAACTAGAAATCATCATCTCATGGATCATAAAAAAATAAACTTAGTATGTATGGTTTATTATTAATATGTATTTCATTTCACCTAGGTACAAAATTGATTGTTGGTGAGGTCTAATATAAATTATAATACATAATGTAATGTACATAACGAGGGTTAAAAAAAACGTCAACGAAACTATTCATACAAAAGCAACGCTAAAAAAGCCATGCCACATTGATTGTTTTGTGTTTTTTATACCTTTGTAACATTCTTTACGATAAAATAATGAGATTCAGTTGTGTATGGTCGTCTTTTTTTGTTAGTTTTAGTTTTAAATACTGTCCAGACATTATATAACGGTAAATGTTGGATCAGATATAAAAATATTATTGAATGTTGTGTTTAAATAAATAACCAGAACACGTATGATTAAAAAATTATTTAGCATTTTCACCTTTCTTATCATATTCGCAAGTCGCAACCATGAAATCTTGTTCAATAAATTTAAAATATCAAAGGCGCAAAATTTTAGTTGAATTAGTACGATGTTAAAGCTGTTTTAGTATGAAACTAGGTTAAAACGACCATTTTGTAAGTTTTAATCGAATGTAGCATCATACTTTCTCTACCCTTTTATTAAAGTTAAAATCATCGAATACATATTTTATTTTTTTAGTATCGTGCTATTTACACGCGTCACAAAAGGTCTGTTTACTAATGTCGATTTCCTTTACACACTAGGGATTTCGATCCCTTGTCAAATTTTTTCTTTTGGTGTGCGTATTTCGTATAAATGTAAATCCCTCTTCAAATACGGATTCGGGGGATTTGATGTCTGTCAAAATAAATCGATTTTTTTGGTGTGAAGGAGCGTAAAATCTCTCGAAATCTTCACACAGAAATTGATTTCTCATGTGTAAAGGAAATCGACATTAAGGGGCCGACCCATAGAATCCGTTGCGTCCGTTTCGGCAACGGATGCCGTGTCGTTGCCGCATTTAACGGAATGAGGGTGACCAAATGAATCCGTTGCGATATTTTGTCAGCTGAATTCGTACAGATTCTTGAAAGTCAACATTCAAACGAACTAGAGATGAGTCAATTGGTCAGAAAAAGTGAAGCGGTACTAGAGATGTGCTTATGTATCACTGAGAGTGGTTCAATTAGTGTTATTCAGTAGCAGGTTTTGGTTCTGCTTGAGAAGTGATTTCAGTTATGTTAAGGCTAGCCGCGCATTAGCAATTTTTAGTTGCGAAACTGTTTGGTTACTTATAGAAAACAGATGAACTGTTTGGTTGAATGTCCGTGAATTTGCAGATAATTATATGTTCAATAAAATGGCGAACTTATTTTAGGCAATCGTTTAGTTTGTGTCAAAACACAAACTTTTTAGTTGCTCGAACCAAGCAGTTTCGCAACTAAAAGTTGCTAGTGCGCGGCTAGCCTAAAGGATATACGCAGGATTTTAGTTAGTGGAGGATTTCGGTTAGGGGAGGCAACCTCATTCAAAAAATAGTTTTGATACAGAAGTCTTGCTTTCAAAAAAAGATAAATTTCCTAATGTATGAAATATATTGTGATTAGTGGATTTCAAAACTGGTTTTGCGTTCTGAAAATAAAGTAGTGTTTTTTTTTTTTAAATTAGCTTCTGGAGTACTACGTTTACAAAGTGAATTGAATCGTGATTGGTTCAGAATTAGTGCCGTGTATACCTAATCGAATCGAAATAGGATTATCCGATTCGATTCGGTCCGGTTAAACAAGCTGATTCGAAAGCTCTGTGAATCCAACGTCTTAGTGGAGATGCGGTCGTGTGAACGTAGTAAATGTGTGTGAGGTTTGGCCTCATATTGTTGTTACTTTATGGTATGATTAGAAATAAGTTACCTAATTTATCACATGTTCAATCATTTTGACATCAAATCTGAGTTTGCTGTCTCTTTCTTTTGCATTGAAAAGTGTCAAAAATTACATTCAAACCATTACGCACATCAATCTGATTGAATATTGACACGCTTCCAGAATGAATGAGAATTTTCATTTGTTGTGGTAGGTTGTCAGCATGTTTTGACAGAGATATTTTGACACAAATTGACGTAGTCAGTAATCATAATCTTGTCGGAATTATGGCTGAAAATATTGGTAACTTATACGTATAAACCATAGATTTTAATATATACCTAGATAAACAACATCGCTTTCAAAAGTGAAGCTCGGCCACCATTTTGGTGGAGGCGAATACAACAACAATTCTATTGTGTTTTGCGTGCTGTTTCTTTTTTGCGGAGGTGATTTTTTCTAAAATTAAGTATTTTTTTTGTTCAATTCATTTGTTAAATGCATTTATTTCCATTGTTTACATTTTTTGCCTCCAACAAAATGGTCGTAAAGCTTCACTTTTTCTCTGTACAAAAGATCTCTGTGGTATATACGTATATATATATAATAACATATATATATATATATAATCCATTTCGTGTACCCTTTCACTAACCACGGATCAATTTTAAAACTTTATCGTAATTGACTGTTATTGCTATTTCACTGACAGTATAAATCACAACTAGAGTAACATCTCTAAGGTAGCAGTTTGTCTCACCCCATCACTAGCAAAAACATGAAACTTCAAATTGCTGATGACAACGGCTGTCACAGCATTTGCCGGGGAGAAAAGTTAAAAGTTCGGCTACTTGTTCCGTTGCGTCCGTCGCATGCGACGCCTTTTGGTCGTCTCTTATGAAAAAGCGTATATTTAGGTTCGTATTCACCGAGCGCTCCTAAACGGCTCTTAACTTTACGAGGCTCTTAACTTGAAATTTCTGTGCGGTATTCACCAACCACTCGCAAGTGTTTTTCGAAGTTCGAAAATGAGAGCCACTCTCTCTTGTTCAGGCATACCCAAACTGTGAAATGTTGTGTAATGTTGGTCTTGACAGCAAATGGATACTCTTCTACTTGGCATTGCTCACATGGATTCGAGTCAAATGCGTGCGTGGCACACGCACAAGCGAACAAATTTTCGAAGAGAGCGCTCGTAAATTAGGAGTGGTCGGGACCACTCCTAACTTTTAAGAGCGCTCGTAGATCTTCACTAATATTGCTTGGTGAATACGTTTATGAGCTTCTTAAGTTATGAGCGCTCGGTGAATACCAGCCTTAATCAAGCTGTCAGTTGAATATGGCACGGCAACGGACGCAACGGATTCTATGGGTCGGCCCCACTGATCTCTATAATACACTGGATAGCGCATTCCCTACATTGTATAACAGATTTTTTGACTCCAATTGAAGATGACAGATGGTGGGCAGCTTCATAATTTGACGTCTTCTTTTCACAAAAAAAAATATTTTGACATGAGAAAGAGGAAAACAAATGTGACTGCACTTGTTTATGCGGGAAACAGATTGACACAGCAACTTCAACAGCAACTTTAAGGCTAGGCGCACACATTCAATTTTTAGTTTCGTAACTGCTTAGTTCGAGCAACTATAAAGTTTGTGTCTTGACACAAACTAAACGATTACCTAAAATGAGTTCGCTATTTTGTGTAACACCTAATTATTTGCACCTGCGCGGACATTCAACCAAATAGTTCATCTCTTTTCTATAAGCAACCAAACAGTTGGTCAACTAAAGATTGAATGTGCGCGAATAGTCTAACAGCAACGAAAACTTCAACATCAAAAGTCTTGTGAAATAGATTACAACGTGAACAGCGTTTTTGACAGCATATAATCAAAATAAATTCAAATGCGAAATGATTTTGCCGTACATTTAACGATAAAAATTAACGTAAATTGCGTCAATGTATACGACTTGCACAATTTGTCGTACTAAAATTTATTTGTTTTAAGCAATTCTTCCATTGTCAAAACCAAAATAAATAGACGAATCAAAAAGATGGTTGTTACATTTTCATTTAAGTGTTGACAATACTGACAAATTTCGCCTCAAAAGTTGGTAGCATTTGCACAGCGACATCGAATTTAGGGTTAAGGTCTAACGTTAGCGAACTCATTTTAGGCAATTGTTTCGTTTGTGTCAAACGACAAACTTTTTAATTGCTCATACTTAGCAGTTGCGAAACTAAAAATTGAATGTGCGCGCCTAGCCTTAATGTAATCAAAGCCATTTAAAACAGTGGTCCTAAAAAGAGTGACGTGGTTGTTAAAGTTGCTGTTGAAGTTACAGCAACAGATTGACACAGCGTGAATCTGTTTCTCTTATTTCTTGCATTATTTGTAAATTTTAAATATTTATTATTAAAATTAAAATAATAAATTGAAAATTGGACGAAAATCATTTGTTTTGATTGACAAATTGACAATTTAATAAAATTGAAGGAATGTCGTTTCAGTTCTGTTTTTTAGGCAAAAGACTGGCAAGCACAGTATTTTTTTTTTTCATTTATTCAGCGGTTTTTTAACTTTCACAATAGTTTTTTATTCTTTATTACTTTTTGGTCACTTAATTTTGCAATTTTAGTTTATCAAAAATTATTTATTGTTTTTTATTCACACGATAATTTCAACCAAAATAAAAAAGTAGCAAAATGGAAAAATTATTTTACGTTCTATTTTGTTTTGCATTGTGATGCCACTAAATATTGCAGTGGGAAAGTTGACAATACTGCACCAGCAACACCAAGTTTAGGACTTTGGCCTAACGACGCCGCTGTTGGCGTTGCTGTTGCTGTTCTTATGTGTGTTGAACAATTGAAATGCATTATTTCTAAATTAATGGCGGCCGCTGTTGCTGTTGACAGTGCTATTGCTGGTTCAATCTGTTGGGCGCTTTATGATGCTGTTTTAGATGTTATACAGTTATACTGTTATACGGCACCGTGGGCAGCTTCATAATATAACAATGTTCAAATGGAGTCAACTTTTTTGGATGAATGCGCTATCCAGTGTATTATAGAGATCAGTGGTCGGCCCCTAAAAGTTCGGCTTCTTGTTCCGTTACGTCCGTCGCATGCGACGTCTATTGGTCGTCTCTTATGAAAAAACGTATATTTAATCAAGCTGTCAGTTGAATACGGCACGGCAACGGACGCAACGGATTCTATAGGTCGGCCCCTTTAGTTTATTGAACGAACTGTCATTGTTTTAGATGTGTTCAGAAGCAATTTATAGAAAATTGCTTTAGTATGATAATATTTAGAAAATTTTTAAAATTAAGAATGAGTTAGTAAACTACTTTAAAGTTAGCAAATTGTTAAGTAGTATCATACTAATTAGGTCTATTCGGCGAGATCTTTTATTTGTTGGTAATGTAAAGTAAACCTTAAGTTCTTACATTATTATACGCCATCTATTATTTCTACATTGTAATACTGTATCCTCTTTCCTACTTGAGTATTACAATCAAACAGTCCTTCTTACACTTTCAATAAAGCATTACGTTGTAACTAAAGTCTTTGGTGTCGGCTATTATTTTTATCCAAGTTAATCCATCAGGTTATGGGCCCAGGCCTACGTTTTAATTTAAAATAATATTCTTTGAAATATAAAGTCTGCGATACGCTAGGTAGTTTTTTTTATTTTTAAACTCGAGAAGCGTAAACTTAAAATTCTTTGAAACATAACCAGTTTGCAAGTAAGATGGCTAGTTCTTCAGCGGCATATGGTTTGCCGCCAGTAGACAGACTTAGAGGCCGAGAAAATTATCCAACTTGGAAGATTGCTATTGAGGCCTACTTGCAATATGAGGATCTATGGGGCTGCGTCCAGGGTGATGAAGAATATTGTGCTGATACCAAGAGAGACACCAAGGCAAGGTCGCGAATCATTTTGACGATTGACCCAATAAACTATGTGCACGTCCAGAATACCACAACGGCAAAGGAAGCATGGGAGAAACTTCAGGCTGCTTTCGAAGACTCGGGGCTGACGCGAAAAGTCAGTCTACTTAGGATATTGGTCACAACAACACTAGAAAAATGCGTTTCCGTAGAGGATTATGTGAATGTCATTGTCAGTACGGCGCATAAACTAAATGGTGTTGGATTAAAGGTATCAGACGAGTGGGTTGGAACTCTTCTCCTGGCTGGTCTTTCGGATGAGTACAAGCCAATGATTATGGGTTTGGAAAGTTCAGGCATCGACATTACAGCGGATGGGATAAAAACCAAGCTGCTTCAGGAGATTAAGACGGAGTCCATCAGAGCACCGAAAGCATTTTACTCGAAAAATTCGAAGAAGGCAAGAAAGAAGGTAATAAAATGTTTCAAGTGTGGTACAGAAGGGCATTTTGCAAGCAAATGTCCTGATCGGCACCACAAGGACGAGGCTTTAAGATTTGGTGTTGAAAAGCGTTGCAACGACAGAACATATTTGGCTTTCATGTCATCAGGTGCTAAGACAGACGGATGGTTTGTGGATTCATGTGCATCTACACACATAACAACAACGGAACAGAATTTCATAGTTAAAAAGCCATGCAGTGGAGCAGGAATCTTTACAGCGAACTGCCAGGATATTTTGGCTGAGTCAAATGGTGAATCTGTCATCGAATTACTTACGGAGACTGGCGTGGAAAGCGTGACGGTTAAGGATGTGATGTATGTACCAGGAGCTGCAGCTAATTTACTTTCAGTGTCAAAAATGGTGGACAAAGGATTGTCTGTTCATTTCACACCTGAGGGAAGTTATATAAAAGACAGCGGTGGCAGAAATATGGGAACCATGGTCAACGAAGGAGGCATTTTCAAGCTGGAAATGCCAGTTCAAGAGAAGGTGTACTACACGTCGAACAAACAATCCATGCAACTGTGGCACAAAAGGCTTGGCCACTTAAATTATGGGAGCTTGGAAAAATTACGGAAGAATTCATCGTGTGGCATAATTTTTCAGAAAGCTGAATGTATACCTTGTGTGCCATGTGTGAAGGCAAAACATCATCGTCAATCGTTTCCAGAGAAAGGTACAAGGGCAACTGACATTTTGGAACTGGTTCACTCGGACTTGTGTGGGCCGATGGAAATTCAGTCTTTGTCCGGGAGTAGATACTTTCTTACGTTTATAGACGATTACACCAGAATGATCTTCGTATATTTTTTGAAAAAGAAAAGTGAAGTTGCAGAAATGTTCGTAGAATTCAAAGCCTTTGTGGAAAATGAAACGAGGAAGAAGATACGCATCCTTCGGACGGACAATGGTGGAGAATACACCGGAAAATATTTCGAAAATATTTTAAAGCGATATGGAATACGACATCAGCTCACTGTGCCATACAACCCAGAACAAAATGGTGTGGCCGAGAGAGCGAATAGGACACTCGTGGAGAAGGCGAAGGCAATGCTGTTTGGAGCCGAACTACCGAAGTCGTATTGGGCAGAAGCTGTCTCAACAGCAGCATATCTCACAAACAGATCTCCAACTGCAGCACTAGAAAAGAAGACACCAATAGAAGCGTGGACAGGACGAAGCGTAAATTTAAATCATCTCAGAGTATTTGGTTGCAAAGTTTTTGCACATATACCAAAAGAACGAAGACAGAAGTTGGACTCGAAGGCTGAAGAAAAGATTTTTGTTGGCTACGGTACAGAAACCAAAGGATACCGGTTACTTGATCCAGAAACAAAAACTATAAGTTACAGCAGAGACGTAGTATTCTTTGAGGAGTTTAATGCCAAAGAAAAAGTTCATGATGTTCAACCAGAAATATTGCGCTATCACCAACCCGTTCATGCAGAGCCAGAAAGTGAAATCATCATAGAGGAAAAGTGTGCTATGGACTTTCAAGAAGATGAAAATGCATTAGAAGAATCTTATGAAGATGCAACATCAGATCCCTTACATTTTTCTGAAACTTTTGATGAAATTGTACCGAGGCGATCAGAGAGAGTTCCAAAGCCTGTGATGATGGATGACTACGTGACTTACTTAGCGATGGAGGGTACGATAGCAGATCCAATGACACTCGAAGAAGCCCTTAAAACACCAGAGAAGGAATTTTGGTTGAAAGCCATCGAAGAAGAGAAGCAGTCACTTGAAGAAAACCAAACTTTTCAGTTCACAACATTACCCAAAGGAAAGAGGTGTTTGGACACGAAATGGGTTTTCAAAGCTAAACGAAACTCTAATGGTGAGACAGAGCGATTTAAAGCCAGATTAGTGGTGAGAGGTTGCAGACAAGCAGAAGGAATCGACTACAACGAGACGTACTCACCAGTAATTAGATATACTTCAATTCGATTTTTATGTGCGCTAGCGGCCAAGTATGACCTAGAGATGTACCAGATGGACGTGGTGACGGCGTATTTAAATGGCGATCTGGAGGAGGACATTTTCGTTAAACCACCAAAGGAACTTGTGGGACAAAATGAAAACGACCAGGTATGGAAACTCAACAAAGCTATATATGGCTTAAAGCAGAGCGGTAGATCCTGGAACAAGAAGCTAGATAGAACTCTAAAGGATTTGCAGTTCAAAGCTTCGAAAACTGATCCATGTGTTTATTTTCAACGGAAAAATGGAAAGCTGTTAATTCTTGGAGTATATGTAGATGACATGATACTCTTGTCAAACAATATGCAGTTGCTCGAGAACACAAAACGAAAATTAGCGGACAAATTCAAAATGAAAGACTTAGGAGAGGCGAAACACTTGATTGGGATGCGGATAACCAGAGATAGGCAGAGAGGCAAAATATGGTTGGACCAGGAATTTTACATTCAAGAAATCCTTGAGAGGTTTGACATGATTGACTGCAAATCAGTTTTGACACCTGCAGACCCAAACCAGAAACTGTCCAAGGAAGGAAGTCCTACCAAGAAAGAAGACATCGAGGAGATGACAAAAGTGCCGTATAAGGAGGCTGTAGGAAGTCTTCTCTATGCAAGTCAAGGAACCCGACCAGACATCTCATACGCAGTGAATATGGTAAGTCGTTTTTCGAATAATCCGGGCAAAATACATTGGTGCGCAGTAAAGCGCATATTCCGTTACCTGAAAGGATCTATTAAGATGAAATTGGAATTTTGTAAAGATGCTAATCCAGAAATAGAAGGGTATGGAGATGCAGACTGGGCAAATGATTGCTCTGATCGACGTTCAGTTACAGGAAGTTTGTTCAAATTCCAAGGTGGGCCAATTTCTTGGCAAAGCAAGAAGCAAAATACAGTTGCTCTTTCAACGACTGAGGCAGAGTACATGGCTCTATCGTCAACCTGCCAAGAGGGTTTATGGCTAAGATCATTAGCTAATGAACTAGATCCGGATGCTGTAGCGAAAGGCGTTAACATCTACTGCGACAACAGAAGTGCAGCAGAGCTGGCTAGAACCAACGTTTATCGACCACGCAGTAAGCATATCGACGTGAGATACCATTTTCTTCGACACCATGTAGAGCAGAAAGATATCATCGTCAAATACATTCAGACAGAGAAAATGTGTGCTGATGCTTTAACCAAAGCATTGTTTCATCCGAAGCTGAAGACATGTATCGATGGCATGGGTATGAAGAACAACTAGAAGACATATGAACTTAAGTTTATGGGGGCGTGTTGGTAATGTAAAGTAAACCTTAAGTTCTTACATTATTATACGCCATCTATTATTTCTACATTGTAATACTGTATCCTCTTTCCTACTTGAGTATTACAATCAAACAGTCCTTCTTACACTTTCAATAAAGCATTACGTTGTAACTAAAGTCTTTGGTGTCGGCTATTATTTTTATCCAAGTTAATCCATCATTATTCTTCTATTCTGTTATTCTGCTATGAATTTCCATACAAATGTTTGAGCTGTCAACAAATCTTTTATGAGTTTTAATTTTAGTATTCAGCACGCTAAAATCTGTTATAAAATCTGCTAAGAAAACTTTTATGAACTGTCAAACGTTCGAACATAGAAAAAATCTTTTACGAATAGCATTTTTGGTATTCAGCATGCCAAAATCTGTTAAAAATCATAAAAGAATAAAAGACAAACTTCTGTGACTTTTATCATAAAAGATTTCAATACATACACAGATACGAGTATATCAATGAAAAATTGATATATCATCGTCGTCCATTGTGCAATACAATATTTTGCAAATATGGCTGATCTGGAATGAATTAAATAAGAATTAAATTACATTTTTGTTAAGAATTGACGTTTCATAGAACGACGACGATATATTTTATATTTCGTCAACGAAATCTTTTTAAAATGAGACAAATGAAAGAAAATATATTTACACACATACGAGTATTATATAAACATGTATATGTAAGTAGAGTAGAGGACACCAATAATGTGTAAGAGAAGAGATAACTTTTTTTTTCGTCATCCATTTTAATTTTGTCAGATGAATTATTTTATTTAATCACAGCTGATTATGATAGCAGATTTAGGTTCGTATTCACCCGAGCGCTCCTAAACGGCTCTTAACTTTACGAGGCTCTTAACTTGAAATTTCTGTGCGGTATTCACCAACCACTCGCAAGTGTTTTTCGAAGTTCGAAAATGAGAGCCACTCTCTCTTGTTCAGGCATACCCAAACTGTGAAATGTTGTGTAATGTTGGTCTTGACAGCAAATGGATACTCTTCTACTTGGCATTGCTCACATGGATTCGAGTCAAATGCGTGCGTGGCACACGCACAAGCGAACAAATTTTCGAAGAGAGCGCTCGTAAGTTAGGAGTGGTCGGGACCACTCCTAACTTTTAAGAGCGCTCGTAGATCTTCACTAATATTGCTTGGTGAATACGTTTATGAGCTTCTTAAGTTATGAGCGCTCGGTGAATACCGGCCTTAGTTCAGTTTCATAACAGATTTCGTTTTCGAAGTTGCATAACAGACTTTTATAAAAGTTCGAGCCCCCGAATACCAATTATAAAAGATCTTTTAAGATGGAAATCTTTTATGATTCATAACAGAAAATCTATAGCAGAATAACAGATGTGGCAGAATAGGCCTAAATACCTTAATAATAAGCTGTTTAAAATTTAGCAGCAACAACTCTTAGGCTAGCCGCGCACTAGCAACTTTTAGTTGCGAAACTGCTTGGTTTGAGCAACTAAAAAGTTTGTGTTTTGACACAAACTAAACGATTGCCTAAAATAAGTTCGCCATTTTATTGAACATATAATTATCTGCAAATTCACCGACATTCAACCAAAGAGTTCACCTGTTTTCTATAAGTAACCAAACGGTTTCGCAACTAAAAGTTGCTAGTGCGCGGCTAGCCTTAAGAATAATCTTAAGCCATATCCCATCGTATAAAACCACCCAAGGCATTTTAATGCATTGACGTATTATATACCCCTTACACACGCCACATCGATCAACCTAATCGACAAAGCACTTCGCTTTTGTATGGGCATTTACACGCCAATACACCGACGTAGAAGTACATGCCCAAATCAGCTGTTAAATGGTAGAGTTGTGAAATTTTAAATGAAAAGTGAAAATGACCGAAAAATATTTGAATTTTAATGCTCCAGAACCACTTTTTTGTGTTGATCAGAGCTATTGAATTGTTGCTTAAGGAGATTGAATTTTACTCCTGCTTTTTCAGGCGATTTGTAAATTTTAACAACTAAAACCGAATAACATCATACAAAACTGTGTCGACAAACTAGTTCGGTCCTTTTTACACGCCATGTCGGCATACTACTTCGATTCCCAGAGTTCGCACTGCTATGTCGACACACATTCATTTCACACGACCCAAAAACCTTATCGACAATATGCTTCGATGAAGTAGATCGTGGTGTGTGTTAGGGGTAATACTTATACTTATCTAACTATAAGTGAATTTGCTATTATTTCAAAAAAATCTCCTATCTACATAAATGTAAGTAGAACCATATGAACTTTTTAATTTATTTTTCATGTTGAATCGCATCCAGTTTTTACTAGATAGTTTTCATCATAATTTGAACACAATTTGTTCACAATAAATTGAAATGAAAAGTTGAAATTTTGATTTGTGTTAAACAATAAGTTGTTTACAAATTGATATAAGTAATGCTCTTCTCCTGTCTATGATAAATGCTATTATGACTCTTAGATCGGCAAATAAAGCATGAAAATAGCCCTCAAGTTTTTATTTAATAATAAACTTAAACAATTTCCGCTCAACACCCTTTACAAACTCAATTATGTCAAAAATTGATTTATCAAATACCAAAACCACAAGTTACACTATGTTTTCCGAGTTTGCTCCAAGAGCGCTAGTTCCGTATAGTTTTAAGTTGAACCATCGTGAAGTTGGGCTCTGGCAGTCCATGTATAATAAGTCAATGTTTTAATGTTTTTGTTTAGTACTGTACAAAAAGTATTCCAAAAAAAATTCTATTTCGAATTTCGATAAACAACAACTAAATAAAATCAAAATGTCAGACCCGTGGTTAAAAACAATTTTTAAAATTTAAAAATGTCTTGTTTTCAATAGAAAATGGATAGAAATACTGAAGAAATAAAGACTCCAAATAACAAATTGCGTAGTTTGGGACTTAGACGAAGTAGGCAAAAAAGTATTGTTACCAAAACACCTCTGAGTGATGTTAAAATAAGCTATAAATCTCTGCAAATGCAAACTCAATCCGAAACTGATGTCTCATCACCTCTTACTCCGATGTTGTGCCAAACACAAATTGAAGCTTCATCCGCATGCAGCAAAAACTGCCTGCCATACCGTCTATCCTTAAATCGGACGGCACGTGAAAAATACAGGAAGAAAAAACTCGAATTTGCCGTAACTCATTCGGATTTGGATAGTCTATCAGCTATGCAGCAAGAATTAGCCAACAAAGAGAAACTGCTCCAACGGCATGAAAAGCACAAGGAAAAAGTTAAAGAACTGAAAAGTGTCATTGCAATCTGGACTGAGGCATTTAAAACTTCTCTAGAGGAACTATCATCGAAAATTGAACCGAAAATGCCCACAGAAGACTTGATAGCGCGTCTAGGTATTCCACCAGACATGATTGACAACACCTGAATTACCCAAAATAAGAATAATTTAATTTATGTATGTTATAGGAAATATATTTTTGTTTGTTTCACTTTTAGTATTTATGTGGCCTTAATGGTCTCTCGGGATCGAAAAGCTTTGGGTCTTTCAGAAAATCTAGGTCCTTGTGGTAGTAGGGCATCATAGCACAGTTTTGCGCGTGAATAATAGCCTTTTCAACTTGTTCCTGTTTAGAATTACACAATCCAGTAATGTGCCTACCGTATATGCGACCAGTATAAGGACTCTGGAACTGAGACAGCAACTTGACGTTCTTATAGTTTGGAATAATTCCGTGCTGGCAGAGGATACATTTTCGTTTTTCCTTTTCAAATGGATTTGGTATGTCTATGGGGTCATCGGAGTTTGGAGCAGTTTCGGTTGAAAAAAGTTGTTTGGGGGTTAAGTACAGGGGTCGTGGTAAAGCCGATGATTTTAGACTGCCAGTTGCTGAAATGTCAATGAAGCATTAGCTTAATTCATCATTGATATTATAAATGTACCTTTTTGTGCAATTGTTGCTCCTAATCGCAGCATTTTAACAAATTTTATTTGATATTGTTGAGACTTGAAATGGAGGAAAAGTATTTTTATATTTCCTATTTTTTAGAAAGTGACAGATGTCAGGGCGAAAGACTGAAAAACGTCAGAATTAAGCTGAACGACAAAAGAACTACATTCAGCGCGTAAAGGCAGTTCAAATCGAATTCAAAACAACACAATTTATCTTTTACGATCGTGAATATGATAGACTGCTTTTACACGAAAGCGATTTTTAATCTTTGTTTCTCTTTTGGCTCCCTTTCGATTGCATGGATGCTTTTAAACACAGCGATTTTTAATCAAAGTTAACTTTGTTCTATTGAAAAGGAGACATCTCTCCGCACTCTTTACTCTACTTTGTTAATCGAAGTTCGCTCACCGAGTGCCAAATAGAAATGAAACATATCTGAGAAATAAAGAAAACCACAAAGAAGAAAGAACGATAACTCTGCAATTTTTCCAACTCCAGCCACCACATACGCCTCTCGCCTACTTGCTTAAAAATCGCAAGGTAATATTGCTTCGTTTAAAAGCAGTCATATTTCACAGTTTAAGAATTTCTGAAATATACAAAACGCTCTTAAATTTCATTCTAAACTAAATGATCTCGCGAGTGGTTTAATTACGTAAATCAAATTATTAGCCATCACGTAAACGATAATCGCCCTTATAATTGGACATGCTGTAACGGTAATACATTCTTACATGAATTCCGAGCAAACTAGGAGTGATTTTTTATTTAATGAGAAGCGTTTCGTAGCAATATTTACTAAAAAACGCAGGAACTTATTAAAATTGTTAATTTATTTCATGACTAATAAAGTATTTAAAAAAAACAATTATTTTTATAAAGTATACTACGAACAAGTCGAGAGGGCCCTCAATGCCTGTCCAAGGCATGATGTTAAAATCATCCTTGGGGATTTGAACGCAAAAATAGGTCGGGAGCCGGTATTCAGGCATTACGCAGGCACCCATAGTTTGCATGAGAACACTAATGACAATGGACTTCGAGTCTTAGAATTGGCAGCATCGAAAAACATGGTCGTTGCGAGTACCAGGTTCCCGCGTAAAGATATCTACAAAGCCACCTGGGTATCACCTGATGGAGTCACTCGTAACCAAATAGACCACGTGTTGATAGACCGTCGCCACTACTCGAACTTGATGACGGTACAAACGTACCGAGGTGCCAATATCGACTCGGATCACTATCTTGTTGGTATGGTTTTCCGAGGGCGGATTGCCTTGCGAAGACGCATTGCATCCGCCGATCAGGTTCGAATCAACACGGCTGCCCTGCGCAATGAAAACACCAGTAACACCTTTGGTAATGCGTTAGGACTCGCCCTAGAATCACTTGATTTAGGGAGAGTAAGTCCTGGAGCCAGTATGCTGGGCGTAAATGAGAAGTGGACACGCCTTAAGAATATTGTCATTAGTACTGCCAACTCCATCTTAGGCAGCAGTCGTAAAAATCGGAACGACTGGTTTGATGATGAATGCAAGCTAGCGACTGAACGTAAGAATGTTGCGTACCGAGCAATGCAACAATCTCATAGAACGCGGGCACGCGAAGAGGAATATAAAGAGCTCAGAAGAATAGAAAAACGGCTACACAGACAAAAAAAATCAGCCTGGGAGAAGAACCTAATCTGTGAAATTGAAAATAGCCGAGAGCGAGGTCCGCACCAGGCGCGGAAGTTCTACCAATCCGTCCGAAACATGACGCAGTACACACCACGCTGCACATACTGCAAGGACGGAGAGGGAAATCTGATCACCGATCCTGAAAGCATACTGGAGCGATGGGAAGTGTACTTTAATGAATTGCTAAATGGTCAGCTCACTGCAGAAGTGGAGGCTCCACTACTTCAAGAAGAATACTCTATGTTGCCGCCACCAAGCATAGAAGAGGTTGAGAAGGCTATAGGCCGGCTTAAACAGAACAAAGCCCCGGGAGCCGATGGCATACCAGCCGAATTATTCCATCACGGCGGGCCAGCCTTACGTCAAGCAATTCATGATATTATAGTACACGTATGGGAGCAGGAAGAAATGCCAGAAGACTGGCGAAAAGGTTTAATATGCCCCATACATAAGAAGGGAGATGTCACAACGTGCAGCAATTATAGAGGTATCACGTTGTTGAGTACCGCCTATAAGATACTCTCCTCTATCCTACAAGACCGGATAACCCCATACGCTAAAACCGTTATCGGACAATATCAGTGTGGTTTCATTCCAGGCAAATCAACAACTGATCAGATATTTACCCTTAGGCAGGCGATGGAAAAATGTCTAGAATTTAACATCCCAACATACCATCTGTTTATAGACTTTAAGGCCGCCTATGATAGCATAGCCAGGGTAGAACTTTACAAAGCCATGAGAGAATTCGGCATCCCAAATAAATTGACACGACTATGTAGGTTGACCATGACCAACGTAACAAGCCAAGTAAAAATAGCCGGATTGCTATCCAGACCAATCAACATCTTTAATGGACTCCGACAAGGGGACGGTTTGGCCTGCCTCCTCTTCAACCTGGCGTTGGAGAAAGCAATCCGTGACTCTGGCACGGCAACAAGAGGGACCATCGTCAACAGGTCCAGCCAGTTACTAGCTTACGCAGACGACATCGACATCATCGGAAGAACCGAACAAGCTGTACACGATTCCTTCATCCAGATCGAGCAGGCGGCACAAAATCTGGGGCTGCACATTAGTGAAGGTAAAACAAAGTACATGGTGGCGTCGAATGCGAGAGGAACAGTTGGTCAAACAATCAAGGTTGCGGAGCACGAATTTGAAGTGGTGCAATCCTTTAAATACCTTGGGTCAATAGTAGCAGCCGATAACAATATAGAAGAAGAAATACGCGGGCGGCTTCTCAAATCCAACAGAGCCTACTATAGTCTGTCAAAGCTCTTCAAATCCAGAAATCTCACCATAACTTCAAAACTACTGCTGTACAGGACCATGGTCCTGCCAGTACTCACATATGGATCCGAGACTTGGGTGCTTAGCAAAAGGCACTCCGACCTCTTAGCTGCGTTCGAGAGAAAAGTCTTAAGGAGAATTGTTGGCCCCGTATGTGAGGAAGGACGATTCCGGAGACGGTACAATCATGAACTGTACGCAATCTACCTTGAAGCAGATATCGTGACAAAAATTAAGCTCGGTAGACTCCGGTGGGCAGGGCACCTAGCTCGCATGAGCGAAGAGGAACCTGCTCGGAAAGTTCTTTGTGGTACATTCTATGGTAGACGACAGCGTGGTAGACCATGCTTGCGCTGGAGAGATGGCGTAGACCAGGACGCCCGAAGCCTTGGGGTGCGCAACTGGATGGCGTCGGCTAGAGACCGGGATAGGTGGAGAGACTTGTTGAAAGAGGCCAGGACCGGAACCCGGTTGTCGAGCCGATGATGATGATACTGTCAATTTTGGCCTTTTCGGTAGTCAATCCAGAAGCGTTCAGTATACATTTTAACTTTTAACTATTTAAATGTTTTTTTTTTTTGGCATTCAGAATAACAGTTCCTCTCGTGAAAAAAAGAGACAATGGTTCTTAATTTAATCAATGAAGATAGAAAGTAATTTCTGTTTAAGTGGAGTGATTGAATTAAATTCAATAAAAAGCTCAAGTGACCTCAACTCCAGGGTGCGTTTCGCCCAGGTACGACAGTGGGCTCATCAGTTAGATACTGCCGTACCCTTTTAACTGATGAGCCCACTGTAGTACCTTGGCGAAACGCATCTTGGAGTTGAGGTCACTTGAGCTTTTAATTGAATTTAATTCAATCACTCCACTTACAGATATTACTTTCTATCTTCATTGATTTAATAGTCTGACCACGGACATTATTATTTTAGGTGTCTGAATTTAATCAAATTCCCCTAGAAAAATAAAATTCACAGTCTATTAAAGCTGTAAATTTTATAAGAGTCGGTAAACATCGACCAATATTTGCGTCTTAGAAAGGTACGGCAGCATCTAACTGATGAGCCCACTGTCATACCTGGGCGAAACGCACCTTGGAGTTGAGGTCACTTGAGCTTTTAATGTTCCTAATTCATATATCAGAACTAAAAACATATTACTCATATTGTAGGCAAATAGTCTTGAAATTTGAGATAGTTTTGCAAATGAATGACAATATTTACAAATTTATTAAAAAAAAAAGGTAAGAGTTGAAATAAATAAGCAAAAATCTGCACATGTTTCAGCCATTCCCTTACTTGATGTTGGTTTTACTCGTATGTTGTTTTGTCCCAAAATAGCAGAACGAAGCAACATAAAAAAAATCATTTTTGTAAAACGAAACGAAAATTTGTGAAAACACGATAGAAAGGCTTTATATGGATATGGATGACAGCAACTTATTCTAGGATCAGAATTCTTTACGGATTTTTGTAATACATAGTCGTTTTGATATCGACATCGATAGCCATGCTTGAAGTGAGCATAAGAAATCTCTATCGTGCAAACGATATCGACTTGAAAAAACAGCTTGGTCCTCATCACGTAAAGCTATGACGATATCGACATCGCGTCTTGCGGAAAGCGATTGCACGAAATTTATTTAGCTTTGCTTCTAACAAAGATGATAGCAGCTTTTAGTAATACATATACTAGTATAAGATACTTAACTTTCGTTTTTAAATAAAAGCCTTAATAATGGGTAGTTTATTCTCACATTTGTTTTAATTTAATTAGATCCGATCTACATTTTCAAAAATGACATTTAAAATTTTCACCAAACTAAAAATGGTTCCAACGAATAGTCACAAATTTCTCGTAATGACAGCACAATGTGTCATGTTTGGTAGCTCAAACGTTGTTTTCCGTTGCTCTCAAACTTTGCAGTAATGACTGCTTTAACGCGGAAGCGATTTTTAATCTTTGTTTCTCTCTTGGCTTCCTTTCAATTGCATAGATGCTTTTAACAAAGCGATTTTAAATAAAAGTTAAGTTTGTTTAAGCAAAAAGGAGTCATCTCTTCGCACTCCTAAAGAAATAAAGAAAATCACAAAAAAGAAAGAGCGATAACTCTGAAATTTTACCAACCTCAGCAATTTCGTTTACCCCTACCTCCACATACGTTTTTCGCTCACCTGCTTACAAATCGCAAGGTAATATTGCATTTTTTATAAGTCTATTGTCAAGCAAACTATTGAAGCTATCCCCTGTCATCCATATTAGTCGCATAGAAGACAGTCGTCGGATAAAGTTGCGCGATGAGAACCCTGCTAATATGGATATATATCATAAATATCTCGGATCCCGTTTGTCGTAATGGACTTTTTTTTGTAATTTATAGAAAATTAGCAATAATTATGAAAAAAGGTATTAAAAGCAAGAAAAAAAAACCTTTAAGCCCACGGTAACTTTTTATCTTTTTACTTGCGATATAGGTACTATAGGGCAAGTTCTGCATTTGGAAAAAAAATCGAACTCGAGATTTTGATAAAAGTTGACATTACGATGATAGCGAAGACGAATAAAGTGGGTCCGGCAATTCCGTCTGTCTGTCTGTCTGTCTGTCTGTCTGTCTGTCTGTCTGTCTGTCTGTCTGTATGTCTGTACCTCGATCTAGAGCCTAAGCCACTGGACCTATTTTCTTCAAACTCGGTAGTTATGGGTCTTCGGTGATTCCCTAGAGGGGAAATTGAAATTTTTTTTTTAGCTCTAAAACTAACGGTACCCCCCATACACCCGTAATGAAAAATCTTATTTATCTCGAAAACGGCTCTAACGATTTTGGTAAAAAAAATTAGGTGTGATATTATGGACATGGACTACGTTTTGGTAAAAAAAAAATTTGGGGCAAAATGTTATTAACGGTACCTGTCATAGAACCGTTTTTTTGATTTTCGATTTTCTCATTAACGGCTCTAAAGATTTTAACCAAAAATTTTCAGCAGGAGTCCCCCTAAGTTTAAAATAATATTGTATATAAAAATATTCGAAAAATTATTTGTTGGGTTTTTTTGAAAAAAAATTTTTTTTGAAAAATCAATATCTTCAAAACCTATGAACGATTATTTTTTGAAATTATTTCCAAAAATCAATATTATTAAATACTTAAAATTCGCATCCCACATTTTTTTCTTGAAAAATTTTAAAGAAATTTCTTATATAAAAAATTTATTTATTTAATAATAAAACGATTTTTTAAAGTTTGTTTGCATAAATTCATACTTTTCTAGAAATCAGACTGCAATTTCATTTTAAATTCATGTTTTATATTTATGAATTGTATTTTTAATTCCAAAGTACTTTTACATAAGAGCAAGTTCGTGCGATCCAGTCGTGCATTTTATTGTTTAAACAAATTGAATTAAACGCAAGTTGATAGAAAATATTGTTATAAACAATAAAGTTTTTAATTTTTTACTTTGCGACATACTGGGGCTGAGATATTAATTAAAACGTAAAAACATAAAATTGCGTGGGTGCGCTGAATTACCTAGTGGTCTAAAAAAAAATAGGACATACAAGTTTTTTCTCTATAAATCACAAAATAAAATTGATGAAGGTTTGAAAATAGCGTATTTCTGCATTTATACATAGCTTTTACTATAAACTCTGGAAATTTAGCAAAAATTACAGTTTTATTAACAAATTGTCATCGAAATTTAATTTAAAAGAAAACAATCGCAAATTCAATATCAAAAAAGAAATCGGACACTCTGTGTTATACTCATTTTTACTTGCGATATAGGTACTATAGGGCAAGTTCTGCATTTGGAAAAAAAATCGAACTCGAGATTTTGATCAAAGTTGAAATTACGATGATAGCGAAGACGAAAAAAGTGGGTCCGGCAATTCCGTCTGTCTGTCTGTCTGTCTGTCTGTCTGTCTGTCTGTATGTCTGTACCTCGATCTAGAGCCTAAGCCACTGGACCTATTTTCTTCAAACTCGGTAGTTATGGGTCTTCGGTGATTCCCTAGAGGGGAAATTGAAATTTTTGTTTTAGCTCTAAAACTAACGGTACCCCCCATACACCCGTAATGCAAAATCTTATTTATCTCGAAAACGGCTCTAACGATTTTGATAAAAAAAATTAGGTGTAATATTATGGACATGGACTACGTTTTGCTAAAAAGAAAATTTGGGGCAAAATGTTATTAACGGTACCTGTCATAGAACCGTTTTTTTGATTTTCGACTTTCTCATTAACGGCTCTAACGATTTTAACCAAAAATTTTCGGCAGGAGTCCCCCTAAGTTTAAAATAATATTGTATATAAAAATATTCGAAAAATTATTTGTTGGGTTTTTTTGAAAAAAAATTTTTTTTTGAAAAATCAATATCTTCAAAACCTATGAACGATTATTTTTTGAAATTATTTCCTAAAATCAATATTATTAAATACTTAAAATTCGCATCCCACATTTTTTTCTTGAAAAATTTTAAAGAAATTTCTTATATAAAAAAATTATTTATTTAATAATAAAATGATTTTTTAAAGTTTGTTTGCATAAATTCATACTTTTCTAGAAATCAGACGGCAATTTAATTTTAAATTCATGTTTTATATTTATAAAATGTATCTTAAATTCCAAAGTACTTTTACATAAGAGCAAGTTCGTGCGATCCAGTCGTGCATTTTATTTTGTTTTTTAATGGGACAAATATAACACTTTTAGGTTCTTAAAATTCCGTTACATATGTCAGATGTTTATTCGATTTGAATTTTGTGTGTTATTATTAATAAAGTCAAAATGGACTTTAAAAATACAAAATAAAAATTTCTTCCCAAATTGTTTTTGTAATACTTGTTAAAAATAAATCTAGACCCAGATCCGTTGATAATAAAACGCACCTAAGATCACTCATAAACATAATTTATCATTTATTTTTATAAACAAAAACCAAAAACATAAATAAAAACATTTGCGCGAAATTTTAGTTGAATTAGTACGATGTTAAAGTTGTTTTATTATGAAACAAGGTTAAAACAACGATTTTGCAAATTGTAATCAAATTTAGCATCATACTTTCTCTACCCTTTTATTAAAGTTAAAATAATCGAATACCTATTTTGGTTTAAAATATCGTGCTAACTGCATATGACTCTTTGACATTTACAAACGACTAAAAAGGTCTGTTTACTTAAGTTTTTGCACGCATTGTCATAGTTACAGGGGTGTTCAGAAGCAATTTATAAGGAAAATTGCTTTAGTACGATGCTAGTTAGAAAATGTTTGAAATTAAAAATGAGTTAGTAAACTATTTTAAAGTTAGCAAATTGGTAAGTAGTATCTTTGTATATAAAACTTATAGCTTTGTATATATAACATATAGTATTATCATGAAGCGTGATTTCTAATTTTGTATTGCGAACGCTAGCCTGGTGGTGGCGCAGAAATTAACGCACGCTTTTACAGTGGAGAGTAGGATAACATACAAAACAAGTAGTAAAAAAGAGAATATTTATTATTAAATTTAGCAAAGACAAATCTAGCAATTGCAGTCCCTAGCCTTAAGATGTCGCCACAATCTTTCATCTTCTTGATAGTACTACGAGTATAAGTTTTATATACAAAGCTTATAGAACTCCCATGAAGACGAATGATTGCGGCGACATCTTAAGCATAGGATTAATACTTGTTAGATTTTTGTCTCTGCTAAATTAAGTAATAAAATATTCTCTTTTTTACTTAACTTGTTTTGTATCCACTGGAAAATCGTGCGCTAATAAATAAGGCTGCAATGGTAGGCTTATTCGGCGTGATCTTTTATGCTTCTATTCTTTTATTCTGCTATGAATTTACCTACAAAAGTTTGAGCTATCAACAAAATCTTTTATAAATTATAATTTTGGTATGCTTAAATCTATTATAAAATCTGCTAAGAAATCTGTTATGAACTGTCAAATGTTCGAACTTTTATTTCGTTAACGAAATGTTCTCAAGAGGAGACAAATGTAAAAGTAGAATAGTATGGTATGGTATTCATGGTGTTCCCTGAAAAATAGATGATGAAATCGTATTCCATGGTACAGGCACAAATAGTGTGTAATGTAAGAGGTTACTTTTTTGTTTGTCACCATTTTAAATTTGTGAGATCTAATATTTTATTTATTCACAGCTGGGGGTCAATTCTCTATTTGTGAAACCGTGAAGTGATAAAAAATTATCATTTCAGTTTTCACAGCCATTTTTCATTTTTACATTTCATGAACTCACATAATGCGATTCTGAACTTATTCTGATAAATGTTTGTCAAACCATGTACTAAACAGTACTAAAACGAGAAACGCTCTCATTTTTGATAAACGATACTTTTAATTTTGTTTTTGTAATTTTCATATTCTATCAGACTTTTCACAAAATCGTTTGAGTGTGAAAACAAATTTAATATTTGAAAATATTTTGACATTTTATTAATTTTTTTCATAAATTTCGAATCGGATAGTGTGTGAAGCTGTGAAAAAACTTATCACTTCACAATTTCACAGATAGAGAATTGACCCCCTGATTATGGTAGCAGATTTTGGTTCAGTTTGATAACATATTTCGTTTTCGAAGTTGTATAACAGACTTTTATAAAAGTTCGAACCTCTGGAATACCAATCATAAAAGATCTTTTAAATTGGAAATCTTTTATGATTCATAACAGAAAATTTATAGCAGAATAACAGGTATGGCAGAATAGGCCTAAGCCTGAATAATAAGCTTTTTAAAATTATTCGCCATTATATTTTATGACTTAACCTTATGACTGAAATGTACTTGGTGCCTTAGATTAAGTGTCTTATAAGCGAATTTTCACATATTCGTCATCGACTTTAACCCAAACAATTCATCATCTTAATGAGATCATGATGAACTCGTTGTGGAAATTTAATAAAAAGACTTTACTCAAAGTTTAAACTCCAGGTGGAGAAATTCCTAGAAGTTATTTAGGAATATTTTATGCAAATAGAATCAGATCTTTCCCATTAGTTTTTGCCATGTTTATGAAAAAAGTAAACCTTCAATTTGCCGTTTGCATTTGAGGTTTCACAAAAAAAAAAAAAGAAAAAAAACAAGATAAAACTGTTTCAAAAAAATTTACCGTCAATCTTCTTCAGCATAGAGTGCTTTCAATATATTTTAGCAGTGGTTCTAACATCGCTTTATGCCATACAAGCGACGCAATGCTCGAAGTTTTAAAGAAAGAAATTTGGTGACTGGGTTATCTTACGGCACGGCGGCGATCGGCGAGTGTTCATCAATTGGCAGCCGCTTTTGAAGAGAGTCTGGAGGTTATTAGCACTTTACTTCCGATTTGTTTGTTTTCTGTTCCAAAAGCATTGATAAAAAGGCAGACAGACGCTTTATATCATACCTCGCCACTCACTCAAATAATATTTACATATACATATCTTCATCAGATTGGAAGAAATCTAAGAGATGAACTGCTTGAAGCACTCTCAGCGAAAGCGAGGCGCCCATAAGTATGTGTAATTCTATACATATTTGCATAAATGGAGCAATAAAGCCAGGCTCAATTTTATATCTCACATCGTTATCGTTTTATTTAAAATGCTTACTGTATCGTTCTTATCTGGTCACGCACCCAACTCTGTTACATAGTATGTATTTTCCTATATCTACCAAATGTTGATCTCTTATCGAAGAGAGTCTGGAGGTTATTAGCACTGTAATTCCGATTTGTTTGTTTTCTGTTCCAAAAGCATTGATTAAAAGGCAGAAAGACGCTATATCTCATACCTTGCCACTCACTCAAATAATATTTACGTATACATATCTTCATCAGATTGGAAGAAATCTTAAGAGATATTTGGAAGACAATTATATTTCTTTAATTAAAAATAAACAAAAGTGAATACATTTATGTAGGCCAAAAATCAAATGGTCATTCTGTTATCGCAAACTGATGCATCCGATTTATTCTTTTGTAAATCATTTCATTATCGAAGTTTATTGTATTATTTTCGCTCAAGCTCTCAAGTTATAAAGTTTTTATATTAATTTTATTGATAAAATGTTGAGTTAGGCCTCTGCATTCAGTTTCCACAAAAAAAGAATCAGTCAATTTCGGTCACTTGAAAAGCAATGATCACTATAACAACATTTCTTGTATCCGCTTTAGCGTCCATATTTTTATATATTTCTTATCGATACGCATTTAAAAGACCTGAAAAATGTGCCCCTGGTAAGAATTTAGGAACCTTAAAATAAAAAATTATGTTGCTCTTTTTAAAATTTATTTAAGTATTCGTGTTTTTTTAAGGTCCACCTCGAATACCTTTTTTCGGATCATATCTTTTTTTAATGCTGGCTGGTGGCAAATGGCTTCACAAAGGAGCACTTTTATTAAGCAAGATTTATAAATCGGATGTAATAAGCTTATATACTGGCAAGACTTTAACTTATGTTGTTCATAATCCGGAAGGTGTAAGAGAAATCCTAAACAACAGTGCATATGATGGAAGAGTGGACTTGTTTGTTGTTCGTATGAGAGACCCAAAACATAATAAGAGAGGTAATTAAAAAAAAATAAATTGTTAATTTTCCTAAGAATTAAAATGTATTAATGGACCTCATGCATTTGGTAGGCATTGGTTTATTAGCACGTTAACTTAATTAAGCATGAAAGAGTCAATAATACTAAGAAAATTGTTTTTATTTATAAAAAAAAAACAGTTTTTAATGAAATTTGGCAATACATATTTCAGGACATAAATTCACCAAAACCGCATCATTATGTGAACTTTTCTCAAAAATACGAAAAATATTATTCTCACAAAATCTGTCTTTCTGCTGGGTTAGAGGCTTACTTGTTTTGTATCTTATCCTACTCTCCACTGTAAAATCGTGCGTTAATTTCAGCGCCACCACCAGGATAGCATTGGTATCACAAAATTGCGTTATATATACATACAGAGATACAACTGATTGTGATAATTTTTTTTTAATATTTAAAAAAAATAAACATTTTCTTTTGAAAACTTAATATGCATGTATTTCGAAATCAAAAGTACTCGGGTTGTATGAAACTTAGCATCTGGTGGCTTTTCAAAACTTTCAATTATATAAATGTTAAAAATTAATTAGAAAAATCGTAATGTATGAATATAAAACTTTAACAAATTTAAATTTAAGTTTTTATACAGCAGATTCTAAAAAGGTTTAAACCAAAAGTTAAAAAAAAATATTTTTCGGATTTTAGAAACTTTTTTTTTGAAAATTAGATATGCTTTTATTTGTACAATATTATTATTGTTCTTAAAATTAAAAAATAAAAAACCGATCCGTACGGAAAATCATTAAAGGAGGTAAAACCTTCAAAATAATCCAACATTTAGTGAGCAACGAAAAGATATTTGCGTTACAGGTTACAGGCCAACTTAACTAGAAATAATTTCTGTCAGAATACTAATCCTGACATGAAATTTCTAATGGTGTTCCGTTTACTTTTAAGTGAATCAAACAAAATGCAAACAAAATTTTAAAGAAAGAAACAAATTTCTAAGCAAATGGATAAATACTGTGGGAATACAATACAATTCTATCATTTGACGTTTGTTAGAGTTACATAAACGTTACCCTCTCCTGTCAAGACCTGAACTGCCTAGCAAAGAAAAAGAAAATGCTCTGATTTTTACATGCATATACTATACAGTCATGGAAAAAATAATAGAAACAAGCTTCTTCCGTGCCGTTTTTTAAAAACAAAAAGTTTATTGGAAGGAAATTGAAAATTAAAAATACATACAATAAGTCTCTATAAAGTTTAAAATATACACAATATTAAATTTATTAATAAAAAGAAAAATTAGTAAAAATAAAAAAAAAAAAATTTGGTGGTGCAACAGCTCGAAGTGAACCAGGACCTAGTGACTTACAACTCTCAACCATTCCTGTGTGCGTGTTACCAGAAATGGAGGGGACCTACAATTTTCTGGCGATTCCGAACGGCTAAGGAGCAGCACTTTCCATGACAAGAGATATACTCTTGGAGGGTTTGTCAATTCCTCGCAAGAGGCAGTACATCCCTGAAAAAAACTTTCTTGCAGCGGCTGAGAATCGCACTCGAGACCTTCCGCATGACAGTCCAACGCACTAACCATTATGCCAAAGGGTACTAAGAAAAATTAAAATTAATATTAACAGCTATTTTACCCTGGAAAAGATAATAGAAACAATATTTTAATTTAGTTTTTCTTTTTGGTAAAGAGAAACTTAACAGTTAAATTGGTTCATATTCGTTTAGTACTTGGTCGTTGCACCTTTATTTTTAATGACGCCTTCACATCTCCGCCCCATGGATTGAACCAACTTGGCGCATGTCTTGGAAGGTATGGAATACTATATATTTTGTATTATAGACCACAGTTCTTCCTTATTCATGGCTCTGAAGTCTCCAATTTTCCTCTTAAGTATGCCCCACAGGTGTTCTATGGGATTAAAATCCGGGGACTGCGATGGCCACTCCATAACATTTATTTTATTTTTGTTAAAGTATTCCTTAGCCAATTTTGAGAAGTGCTTGGAGTCGTTATCCTGCATGAATTCCCATTTAATTGACATGTTCTCTTCGGCAAATGGCTTTTATCCAAAAAATTGGACCAACCCCAAATGTTGAGAAGCACCCCCAAATCAAGATATTTCCTCCACCATGTTTAACAGTCTTTTTTGTGTACCTTGGATCGAATTCTGCGTTCTTAGGTCGTCTGACATACATTTTGCCATCGGAACCAGATAAATTTATCTTTGTTTCATCCAACCATAAAACGTTGTTCCAATTTTTGTCGTTGGGCGTGTTTATTTGCAAAAGTCATTCTCTGCAGAATATTTTTCTTACTCAAGAATGGTACTTTTCTGGGACTCCTTCCAGGAAGCCTTGCTTCCATTAGTCGGTTTTTTATTGTACGACTTGAAACAGGCGCATTTAGTTCAATTTTCAAGTTGTTTGAAGAAGAAAAAGGCTTTTTTTACACAGTCGTACCAATATCTTATCACACCGCGTTGAGGTCTTTGGTTTTCTGCCTCTTGTTTCTGGCTTTGGACTTGAATGGAGAACTTTATATATCTTCCTTTTTGAACAATTTATTGCTTGTGCTATTTCTTCCATAGTTTTCCCATTTTTTCTGAAGTTTTTTTTATTAAATTGCGCTCAGTAATAGTACTCGTACAATGCACTCCACGACCAATTTTTATAAAATTTTAAAATAACTGTTATATTTTTTTTTATTAAAACGACTGAAACACGTGCAAAACTAATAAACAACAATAAAACGTCTATTTCAATAAAAATAAAAAACGAAATTTAAGTCAAATTGAAAGTCAAAGTACCTACCTTGTTTCTATTATTTTCTCCAGGCGAAATTATCACTTAGCTAATTTTTTTTACCGTTAAGTCCAAAGAAAGAGCTAATGACAACAAACGGCTGCACCATTTCAAAGTCATGCTAGGTGCAATTAATATATAAAAATTAGAACCGAGGAAGAAGTAATTGTATGTAGTTATGGGGAGAGTACGATAACTTGGCCGCCAAGATTTGATAACGGGTTTTTGTAGGGGGGTCAAAAACAAGCACTTTTTATTATGGGAGGGGGGGCCTATCTCCCCCCGTTTAGGAGGTAGGGGCACTTTTAGAAAAAATGGTTTAAATTGAAAAAAATAATATTAAAAAACAACGGCAACACCTACAATAAAGTGCTATACTGCGTTTGAAAGCCAGAAGATTGTTCTATAATCCTGCATTTAAATTTTATTACTCATATGAATAGTTTTTGCGAAATTCGCATTTAAAGTCCAAATTTTGATAAAAAAAAACATGAAAAACAATGTTTAGACCGGTTGTTTTCAAAATTGTGAAATGAAATTGTAAATTAGCTGATATGTGTTTTATGTATCTATCAGTTCTTAATCGAACACAAAAAACCGCATGGTTCTATGTCTTCTGGTTTTTGAAAAAACCTCCGTTTAAGAGGTAGGGGCACTTTTAGAAAAAAATGGTTTAAATTGAAAAAAAAAAATATTAAAAAACAACGGCAACACCTACAATAAAGTGCTATACTGCATTTGAAAGCCAGAAGATTGTTCTATAATCCTGCATTTAAATTAAATTACTCATATCAATAGTTTTTGAGAAATTCGCATTTAAAGTCCAAATTTTGATAAAATAACGTGAAAAAAAAGTTTAGACCGATTGTTTTCAAAATTTTGAAATGAAATTGTGAATTAACTTATATGCGATCCATGTATCTATCAGTTCTTAATCGAACACAAAAAACCGCATGGTTCTATGTCTTCTAGTTTTTGAGAAAATCGAAAATTACCAAAACTACTTTTTTTGATTTTTGGTGGTGACGGTGATTACATTTTAAGGATTAATGTTAATGAACATAATGAATCTTTGTTAGTTCAGTACCGCAATTCATTTAGCGTTACCCAGAATGCACCATGAGGAGGTAGAAGTGCATCTGGGTCAGTTATTTTGTCAGTTAGTCAGGAGTTAGTCAGTCATAGTTAGTTAAAAAAGGTCAAAATGTATTAAAAATGTGTGTAAGTCCCGTCAATAAAGCCATCGTCCGTACTATAACTGTCGAGTTCGTTGAGTTACTCTTTTATGGTGGGAAGCCGAGGATGTTTTGGCGGTAAAACACTTTCTAAATTTTCGCTCTGAAGGGTGGGAGGATCGATGTCTTTTAACTGTAAACCCTCACACAAATCACCATCGGTATAACAAGGGTAAACTTTTTTTACATCTGATAAAAACTCTAGTATTTGCGAACCCCAGTCGTCCTTATATTTCCTTTCTAGGCAGTATTTTCGATAGAAAAATAGTGCCATGTATTGGTGAACATGGTCGGAAGTTTGTTTTGGTTTTCAAGATCGTTTATTGTATTTTATATGTATTTAGTGGACATTTAATAAATAGAATAAATTTGATTTTTTTTAAATACAGATTCTGTGAATGCAAAATAAACTTTGCATGCACCCAACCTCGCACCTACCCCAAATCCTATAGTGTGCCCAAGCAGGGGGGTTGCAGGGGGGCAGCATGCCCCCCATACATACTTTACTGTTTATATATTGTAATGTTGGAAGCTAGCACTGATTTATTTATGTAAGGAAGCAAAAAATATCAAACATTTTGTAGAAAAGTAGTTTTAGTTATTTTCGATTTTCTCAAAAACCAGAAGACATAGAACCATGCTGTTTTTTGTGTTCGATTAAGAACTGATAGATACATGAAACACATGTAAGCTAATTTACAATTTCATTTCACAATTTTGAAAACAATTGGTCTAAACTTTTTTTTTCACGTTATTTTATCAAAATTTGGACTTTAAATGCGAATTTCTCAAAAACCATTGACATGAGTAATTTAATTTAAATGCAGGATTATAGAACAATCTTCTGGCTTTCAAACGCAGTATAGCACTTTATTGTAGGTGTTGCCGTTGTTTTTTAATATTTTTTTTTTCAATTTAAACCATTTTTTCTAAAAGTGCCCCTACCTCCTAAACGGGGGAAGATAGACCCCCCCTCCCATAGTAAAAAGTGCTTATTTTTGACCCTTCTACAAAAATCCGTCATCAAATCTTGGCGGCCAAGTTATCGTACTCGTGCCGTAGTTATTAATGGTTGATCATTATGTAAAGCTTTGTTTCTATTATTTTTTCCATCACTGTATGTATCAGAGATTTTGTTGGCGATATAGACATCAAGTGGAGTCAGCCTGTTAAGAATTCTATAGAGTCCATATGACGTTTTTTATTTGGATCCGAAAAGTTAAATTTAGGGGCCCCTGATGGGTTTAATTATTACTTCCACGAAGAAGAACGATTTTATGCGCGACATCATAATCGAGAAGATGGTGTTATAGCTTTGTATATAAAACTTATAGTACTATCAAGAAGACGAAAGATTGTGGCGACATCTTAAGTATATAGGGACAGTACTTGCTAGATTTATCTCTGCTAAATTTAATAATAAAATATTATCTTTTTTATTACTTGTTTTGTATGTTATCCTACTCCGTAAAAGGAGGCTAGCGTTCGCAATATAAAATCACGCTCCATGATAATACTATAGGTTATATATGAGGAAATCCAGCGTACTTTAAGATTTTATGTCACTAGCAGATATAAAAATATAGTTCATTAAAATAGTTGTTATTGGTGTAATTTTTTAAATAGGATTTAAATAGAAAGATGATCTATATGTATATTTCAACACAAAATGTTTTAATTTTGAATATATACAGCTATTTTATTACGTAAAAAAACAACGAAATTTAATAATTTACTTTGTCCCTTACAATGTTTTTTTATTTCAAAACTTTGTAACTTTTTGATGCAATGTTTAATCCACCTGAAAATTGAAATAATTATTGTAGTTACTTCACTAAGTATAATCTATGTTGATATTTGGGTGTGCCACTAATAATATTGAAATGGTGAACTAATCGTTACACTTTTCTTTTTATAACTTTGCATTTATATAGCGTAATAAAATTTTTTGTGCATATTCTATATAAAAAAACGAAGAAATTCAGGCCAGAAAAGTTAATGTGCCTCAAAAATTTACAAACTTATCGAGGAATTAAAAAAATGTTCGACAGCGTAATTTTTATTTTAGATGTAGAAAATTAAAGAGCACACTCAAATTTTTAACTCATGTACGTTTCTCGGACTTTTATTTTATTATTTTATAATTTTAAACACTAAATTGATGTATAAGTTATGAAATATGTAAGGGCATATAGCAAAAAGTAAGTGATACTTTACTCTCTGACATATACATGCATGAACAGTTCCGAAAAAAAAAAATGGTCGATGAACTTATCGTAAGTTTTTTACGATTTGAAAAAAACTGGAGGGTGGTGGACCAATTCTAACTTGAAATTCAAATTCAGTGCGTCAAAATACGTAAGGATATGTAGGTTCGATTTTTGAAATTAACTACTTTTTTATTTTTTTGTGCACCTGTGTAGAAACCCGAAATATTTTTATAAATTAATTTTTGATGCATTGACGAATTTTAGTAACGCAACTCGATTTACATAAATTTCTGACGTTACTTTGATTATAAAAACATCAACTGTTTTGGTGTGCTAATGATTTGAATTTTTTTTTTAAACGAAAATCTCAAGGTACGCTAGATTTCTTCATATACATACAAAGGTTATAGTACGGAAAGAAGTTAGATACTATATAGTCAAGTTCAGAAATGTAAAAATGTGACAGATATGCAAGGTTTTTGTTCACAAATGAAATGAACTACAGTTGAGAACTGTGTTTATAAAAAAAAATGATAGTCAAAATTCAATCTAGTTCGTAGTGTTTTTTGTTTTGTTGCTGTGTTGGAAGTAGAACTTTTTATAGAGTAGATTTTTTCATACGAAAATGGTCATCTGGTATAGTTCTTTAATTGTTTTGAGGAATTTTCTGGTTTTCGAGATACCACTGTCTGGAGTTCCAATGCTTCTTAATCAAAGAATCTTTTCTTCTGAGCTTTTTCAAAACTATTTCTGTTCAAGAGATTCAAAAAGCAGTCCTAGATCCTAATATATTTTGTAAAAATGTTTTGTAAAAAATATTGAAATACATAAATATCTTTCGCGATTTAAAATATTCGTTCTTAAACAGAAAGCTCTCATGACTGTGGTTTTCTTAAATGTGAGTTTCTCATAAGCGTTTGATTTCAAAAAGAAATTTAAGGATTAATTGATTAGATTTTCAATCGAGTTTGTCTTACTAAATGAGTCTTTCTTATATTCATAAAAAGATGTTGATCGCTATTGTAGATACGTAATTCATACAATTTAATTA
This sequence comes from Chrysotoxum bicinctum, assembly GCA_911387755.1. Lineage (NCBI taxonomy): Eukaryota > Metazoa > Arthropoda > Insecta > Diptera > Syrphidae > Chrysotoxum > Chrysotoxum bicinctum. The sequence continues at coordinate 189,005,245 of OU426988.1, forward strand.
TGTACATATATAGATTATACTTTTTTGTATAAATAAATAAATTTGAGGACAATGGCTTGCAGCTGGCCAGAGCCTAAACCTATACATACATAAAATGACTATAACAACTCAACTATATACTTCTTCAAAAAAGTGCGCAAGATAATAATTATTGTGTATTGAATGACCGAGATTTTGTTATTTCATTAATCGTTTCCATATATTATAAAAATTAGATTAATTATTAATTTTTATTCGAATATGCATGTGCATAAGAAGGGTAATGTTAAAGTGCAATAAAAATCATTGTGAATTTATCTACAATAGCCTCAAACTAAAAAAATTTGATTGACAAACGACAATCGATCACTTATGTCGATTTCCTTTTACACTAGGGATTTTAGGGATTGCGATCCCTTGTCAAATTTTGTCTTTTTAGTGTGCGTATTTCGTATACATGTAAATCCCTCTCCAAATACGGATTCGAAAGATTTGATCTCTGTCAAAAAAAAAATCGATTTTTTTGGTGTGGTAAAAGTCAAAATTTGACAAGGGATCGCAATCCCTAAAATCCCTAGTGTAAAAGGAAATCGACATTAGTGTGCGTATTTCGTATACATGTAAATCCCTCTCCAAATACGGATTCGAAAGATTTGATCTCTGTCAAAAAAAAAATCGATTTTTTTGGTGTGGTAAAAGTCAAAATTTGACAAGGGATCGCAATCCCTAAAATCCCTAGTGTAAAAGGAAATCGACATTAGAATCCGCATTGTTCAGACTTATAGTATACTATATACATAATTAAAATAATTTGCACACACTCAAAGGGTTATGACTAGGCTTCGGATTCTCATGCATTTAAAATCTAAAAAAAATATGCGCTTAAAAATGCAAAATATGCATTTAAAATATGCACTTAAAACCAATTCAACTTAATTTCTATTCAATATAAAAACACATTTTCTTCATTTTTAAAATAAGACTCAAAAACTAAGCATGAGTGCATCAGTTAACATTTTTCAGTTTATATGTAGTGGTTTATGTGTAGTCAGAACCGAAAACAGTTGGCTGTTGTACATGAAACGTGTTAAGCTTTATGCGCAAAACAGATTAAACCAGCAACAGCACCGGCAACATCGTGTTGTAATTTTTTGACATTTATACGTCATATTGTTATTGCATTTTGTGTTATTGTAACCAGCAACAGCAAATTTTGGATTTTGACCAAACGACGCTGTTGACGTTGCTGGTGCTGGTCTATTTTGTGTTGAACGATTAAAATACATTGGTTCTAAAACAATCGCTTCCGCTGTTGCTGGTGACATTGCTGGTGCTGGTTCAATCTGTTTCGCGGTTTAAGCTTTCCCACATTATACCCACACACTTTCATTTTTTGATAGATGATCGTTTATATTTCGATCAGACACAGACTTAATTTTTTTTTATTTCAATGTTTTGCCGGCACAATCTAGTCAAGTTCATTTAATGCACCTTTGTTCTTATAATGCTTTATATTGCGGTGTTTGAATATGGTTCAAGATTGTGAAATGAATAAAAGAAATAGATAATAGTCTTAAGGTTCGTTTGCACTGACATAAAATTTATATTTTTGAAGTAAAACTTCTTTTCCGGCGTTGGGGGTAAAAAAATTTCTATGCAGCTGTCAGTGACATGTCAAAACGTCACGTTATCCGTCAAAGAAAGCGACATGTTTTTTTTTGTACTGTCTAGTTTAGTTTTTGAACAATCTCTAAAAATATAAATTTATTATAAAAAATATGCACAAAAAATGCAAAATATTCATTTATAGTAAAATATGCAAAAATAACTAACGGTTAAATGCCATTTTAAAGGAAATTTCTTGATTCGTATACATAACTAGTTGCCTTGCTTCCAAGGTGTTCCTAAAAAAATCCGAACCCTAATAGTTAGGACTATTGACTATACTCTCATAATAGGCGTTTTTCTTTTTTAGTTCAGAACAGAGCCTGAGTTGTCAAAAAATAAATTGTGTTTCTTTTTTAGTTCAGAGCGTTCAGAGCTTCGTAAATGTGTTTCTTTTTTCGTTCTGAGCATGTTCTGAGCGTGTTCAGAGTGCGCTCTATAAGCTCAGAATAAAATAACTGAGCAGACAGAGTACAATGCTTAACACAGGCATTTGACAGATGGAAATTTAAAAAAAAAAAATGTCGACAGCTATGTGTTCAGGTGTGTTTCAAAAAATACTCAGAGCGCTCAGAGCACGCTTGGTTCAGAGGATGTTCGGAACATGCTCGACATGCTCGGACTCTGTTCGGAGCTCTATACTGAACTAAAAAAGAAAAACGCCTAATGTTATCGTGTAACGCAGTGCGAGCGTTTAGGAAAAGTGATAAGGAATAAAACAGTGACTTTCTATAAATGCATTCGACAATTTTGCTTTCAAATGAGCCTCGTCGCTGAACATAATTTTAAACCGAAGTGCGTGAAATGTTGCCCGAACAAAAGTCCCACTTTCATAAACATTTGCACCTATTGTTGAATTCTGTAACTCTTAATCAGACCAAAAACATAAATGTTAAAAAAAGAGCCAAGTTCTTCTATACAAAAACCTTTGTGACAAAAGTCAGCCGTGAAAAGTACTGAGATCTAAAAGTACGCCACGTTCTTACTTCATTAAGGTTTAATACCGAATATTTAAAGTAGAATAATATTGAAACAGCTACAATGTAATAGAAAAATTTTATTATTTAACGATTACTGACTAAAATTTGATGGGTTCACTTGTCAAGTTTTTAAAACCTTTCGAATTTGGGCATACAAAATAGCAAAATTAGCAAATATTCGGAATTTCAAGTTTCTGACTTCATTGGTACTGAAGATAGGGAGGGGTCAAAAGTCGCCTGAGTTTGTTCCTGTAGTGCCAGAACTTGGCAGGGCACTACCGTGCCCTTTGATGTTGAACAATATGGCTGCAATCAGCTGCCGAAATTCGGAAATCCCTTTAGAACTGTGACTTATTGCACACATTTTCGTAGATAGTTATCTTAAACTTTATGCTTAATGTAAACTATAGTATTGAACTATAAGCCCAAGCTTACTAGCTGCCCAAATGATTTTGGTCGAATTGATTGTATACAATCAATTTCAAGGAAAAGTAGCTTTGAGGATTATACAGAAAAGAATGCTGCTAGAATGAAGCTTTAACCCAAAGTTAGTCATAGCTCGGGTTTCTTAGATATCAAAAATTAAGCAAGTTATTGTAAATAAGTCGTCAGTATCTTACAGCAAAATTGTAAATTTTTGTTTAGGAATTCAGAGATTTCGAGAATCTCTAAGTCTCTGAAGCCTCAATATGTTTTTTTAAGTATGTTTGTATCTTTTAGGTATTTTCTTCCAAGATGGAATTGTTTGGAAGGAACAACGCCGTTTTATTCTTCGTTACCTGCGTGATTTTGGCTTTGGTCGTCGTTTTCAAGAACTGGAACTAGTAATCAATCAAGAAATCAAAGATCTTATTGATTTAATAAAGAACGGGCCGAAATTTGAGCACGAAAAAGCAGTTGCTAGAAATGGGAAAATTTTGTGTCCATTAGTTTTTTCAGCTTGTACTGCAAATTGCATACTATATGTGATGTTTAATGAATCCGTTGCACGTGCGGAACAGCAAACTCTGTTAGAACTCGGCAAGAACGGACTTATATTCCAAAGAAACAGTGATGATTATGGAAAACTTCTCAGTATTATACCGTGGATTCGACACATTTTTCCTCAAATGAGTGGATATCGACAACTTTTGGATTCTAATAAATTCGTTTATGAGTTCTTTGGAAGCTGGATTGACAAGTATATGAAGACTTATAGTGAAAGCTCAGAGAGAAATTTTGTCGATGTATATGTTAAAAAAATGCGCAGTGAACAAATAGAAGGAAATCATCAGACAACATATTTATGTAAGTTTGAATTTGAAATTTAATTTAATTCGAATTTAAAATTTATTTATTTAATTCAATATCTTAGATGATCAGTTCATTCTAAGCTTAATGGACTTTGCTTTTCCCGCCTTTACTGCAATTGGAGTTCAATTGTCACTTATTTTCCAATGGCTACTATTGAAACCTGATGTTTTGAAAAAGGTTCAAACTGAAATTGACGAATATGTTGGAACTGGAAGACTGCCATGTCTTGATGATCGGAAAAATCTTCATTATACTGAAGCGACTATACGAGAGGGATTACGAATTGAAACTTTAGTTCCATCTGATATCCCTCATGTTGCCATGCAAGACACCGAATTTTTAGGCTATCAAATCAAAAAGGTAATTACATGTTTGTTTTTTTATTATTTTGTATGGTTTTGTAAATTTTAAAAACCTTATTATTTAGGGAACAATCATGATTCCTAGTCTTTATGCATACCATTTAGACAAGAGCATTTGGAACGATCCAGAGAATTTTCGACCGGAACGATTTTTAGACAAAAATGGAAAATTAAATCTTAAATCCGATGTATCCTTGCCATTTGGTGCAGGTATTTTAAATAATATTTCGTTTTTATCAACAATTGAAATTAAATTATAATCTTTATTCATACTTAGGTAAGCGACTATGTGCTGGTGAAACATTCGCTAGGAATATGCTATTTCTTCTGTTCGCGTCCCTTTGTCAGAACTTTAATATCATTCTTTCACCCGATGAAACACCACCAGATATGTCTAAGAACAACAGTGGTCTTATTATAACACCACCCGATTTTTGGATGACCATTGAACCGAGATAATATTTTATTGTTTATTTTTTTGATTTTTTATAGAATCTATTAAAACACGCGACCCAAATACCATTTTTTAGTAAGTAAATCGATAAGAATTATTAATAAAGTTCAGTATAAAAAAGTATTTGTTATTAGTTAAAAGAAAAGAAGTGCGATACAGCACTTCATTGCTCGTAATAAACAAAATCAGAAATAAAACACTGTTTCGATTGGAGACTTATCAGAGATGATGAAGAGATAAGTCGATGTGTGACTGAACTTTGTTAGGTTTTGTCGTTATGGGATGACGCAGCTCATTTGGAGCAGGCTACATTTTTTACATTTATTAATTTGACATGACTTTCTTTTAAGTTAATAATAAAATGATTATTAGTGAAGAGTTTTCGATAAGCTGTAATTTTCTTCCAGTTTTATTTTCGATTTTATTTAAAAACTGTATTTACTCGTAGCTAATTAGAAAAACTAGCCTCGTTCTGTGTCGAAATTCAAGACCACAAACTGAGCCAAATTAAATATATGATTTTTTTTTAAACTTTTAAGCAAAAAACAATTATTTTCAGTTTTTAGTTTTTGCGACTCGGTTATGGAACGGACTATCTCGAAATTTGAAAAGAAATAGTCACCTTAATATTTTTAAGAAAGAGTTAGGTGTACATTTATCCCAAGATTAATTAATTATTTTTTATACAATTTAGAAAATTAAATGGATTAGTATAAGTAATTTTTAAAGATTCTATAACATTTTTGTGAATTTAAAATTAGCTTAGAATATACATATATTCACTATAAAACTTGTATTAGCTTATAAGATAATGTATCTTAAAATGCAAGTACATATGTATGTAAATAAATAAATAAATAAAAAAATAAAAAAATTAAAAAAAAATATTTTAAAATATGTACTTACGGTGATTGGAACTATAAAATGCTAGAATTTCCATGTATATTTTATTTTTGCATACTTATTAAAAAAAAATGTCACGAACTAAGGAAACATTTATTTCTTATTTTTGTTGTTTTTACCTGGGTTCGCATTATGTGACTTTTTTGTTACAAAGATGACCCTGTACAACCTCATGAAGGAATCAGTGATTAAAATCTGGCAAACAAATGAGACTTGGTTCTTCTTGGTCTCCGAATATTGTTTTGTACATTTAGGGCCATCTCTTAAGTTGACCAACTTCAACTCGAGAGTTGAAGCGGAAGTTGAAATTTCTTTTTGTTCACTAATTTTTTTCTCAACTCCTGAGTTGAATATCTACAGTTGTTCAACTTCTGATTTGAAAAATATCCCTGCAAGTGAAACAGAGGGTGATGGTGCGCCGAAAAAGAAGAGAACGTGTAATCCCTTAAAGTATATCTTAATGAAATGTTATAACAAATTATAAAATTGAAAGACAAGCATAAACTAATTATCTAAGAGATTTGAAAAACCGAGGAACTGTCGATATCAAGTTGCAGAAGAGTAGAATCATATGTCAAAGTAAGATCATTGAGCTTGATATTTCTAAGGCATTTGATGGATTTTGCCATCAAGCTATTATATCGAAAATACGTGAGTTTGGTATGAATGAATCCCTTATTCGTTGGATTAAAAATTTTCTACTGGATTGTTCAATAAATGTTTTTTTGGGTCCCCAAGGGCTCCGTTTAGTCTCGGACTCTCTTTCTCATTTTTTATGAATGATCTCTGAAACTGAATGATCTTTTGCACTTCATTGTCTATCTCAGCTTTTCATACCCATCCGTCTCGTCTCTCGTCTGCCAAATTCATTCGAAATTTAGAAATAGTCATAGAGCTAAAAACTGAAGATGTTTTGAAATTCATGAAATGGTGGTCAAATTTGTACAAACAACAATGAATCTTTAAGAAAAAAGTCCCACAAAAACAGAAAAAAGCACCTTCGACATACATGAGCTTTAAGAGAATGCTATTCTCGTGAAAAATGTAATGAAAATAATTTTAATTTAATGATGGCAACGTGAGTCTTATTAAGTTGCATTTAGACTTTCGGTGTTGTGCTCTGTGTACGTTGTTCGTTGTTGCTCGTATGCGGAACAACGAGAATGTAAATGTTAAAAACGAACAACGAACTAACAACGAATGAAGAACGTACAAACTCAAAGGAGCTCGGAAATTTCGGTGTTCGTTGTTCATTGTTACCCGGACAACATGTGTTTAAATGCGAAAACTGATTAAATAAACATTGTTTTTCAGTGCCGTGCAACTTTTTTTCTATTAGAGAATGGAGCATCAGAAGGTTTCATTATAAATTGGGGTACCTATAGGTAAATAAATAAAATATTTTGTCTATTGGTTTTATCTTTCTAGGACGAATAATAATACTTTAGGTATAACAATAGAAGGAACATGCAAAATAGCACGATATTATTGGGCTAGTTTAGAAAATAAAACAAAATTTGTATGCTATAAATGTTTCCTTTTCAGCAACCAACCAGGATCCTCTTTTTTTCTTTTTTCTCAACTATTAATAGTGCCGCCACTACCAACAATGTGTTTGTTGTTAAGAACGAACTGAAAAACAATACCGAATTAATGTAAATGCTTCTTCGCTGTACGTTGTTGAGAGAAGAACGAACAACGAACAACGTACAGCGAATGAAGAACGAAAGTCTAAATGGGCCTTTATAAAGAGTTATAGAAACTTTTCTAAAACCCTACTTTTGAGTTAATCTTTCTGCAAAATGTCTTCAGCCTGGATATGAGTGAAGTGATTCCGTTTTTGTTGATGATACTCCGATGATTCTAGCTTTGATATATTCATTTCGATTTCTTATTTCAAAATTCACAAATAAATTTTAAAATTTTTTTTGTTTTCAAGTTAAAAAATTATGAATTAAAATATCAAATAAAATTTAAACAAATTAAAAACGCAAGTCTGATTAGTGGAACAGTAAATTTGTGACCAGATAAATTAATTTTAGAATATTATTAGCGGCTAATGTGGCATTTTGCTTCACTTTAGGTGACTGAACTTGTTGAGGGAGAGCATGAGCTGTGTGTGATGTGTCACCGTCTTGTTGGAATAACATGTTCTAAAGAACTAATTGATCCATTTCATCCTTAAAGAAATATGACCAAATGACGCCGCGCGTCGCCGCCGCGCCGGCCCACCATACAGTTAATCTACGGGGGTGTGTAGTGGACTTCAGCGTATCAATCGAGGATTTCTAGCGCGAGTTACGTGCTTTAACGCAACATAAGCCAATAGTCCTATACAACAGTGTTCATCAATAAAATACGGACTTTATGTATTATAATTAAATACACATCTAACAACACTGGCTTAATCCTACTCAGCATCGAATGAGAGTTGCCCAAGAATCATAGCAAACTCTCATATCAACAAATCACCGCCTGAGTACTTAAATGCCCCACAGACCACTTTTTCGGGAAACTGAGCTAAAGATGCAGTTATACTAATTCGAATATTCTCTATCGTTTGGCGCTATCCCCGTTGCTCTATATTCATTATTAACGAAGTTACATAAAGCCAGTTTGCTCCATAGACCACTAATTTGTGGGTCCTTTTAGTGCTTATTTGCCGCATATTCAAAATTTGTACTAAGTGGAGCAATTTTTGTAGAAGAGTTCTTAAAACATTCATTTAATGCATAAGTGTCCCATATCCACAGAAAATGGGATGTAGAGCATTTAAGCTCTCATATAAATATATCGCAACTAAGTTACATTTTCAGTGCTTATGTGCTCTACGTATATCCTCTAAATCTCTATAATGTTCTATATCTTTTAACATGCAAGAACAACATGTGGTCCAGGTTTCTATCCGACGTTATTTCAATAACGCAAAAGTAAGTTTTCGCTTTGACGATGGTAAAGAAAAGAGACATCATTAAAGTTGAAAAACAATTAACCATGGGGTAAATAGAGATGGGTGCATTAAATGCAGTCTTGTAGATTTTTTTAACGATTTAATTTAAGCATTTTTTTGTTTTTTATACTAAAGTGGATAAAATCAAAAAAGCTAAAAAAAATTTAAATTTAAAAAAACTTTTGAAAATAAATAATGCTTAATACAATGAAATGTTGACGAATTTTTATAAACTATTCCGAATTAAAAAAGACGTCTTTTTCTGGAAAATTTTAAGGACCAAAGTTAGTTTTAAGTATTTTTCATACTTTAGTATTATAATACTTAAGCATATTCTTACTTATTTTGTTGACTTAGAAATAGTCCAATATGAGATTTAGTAAGGTGTACCCACTAAATTTATAATATTTTTTGTTTTATGTTCTTATCAATAAAAATAAAATTATAAAAAATAAATAATGCCAGTGTTTGTGAATTTTTTGGTTCTTCTTGCTTAAATTGAATTACCTCCTTTCAGTGCACACAAGTCCTATATCCATAGGAAATTTTCAATTTGGTTTTCATCGATTTCGCATTCGTATGGAAGAGGGTCCTATATCAATTTCTGACTTTTTTCATACTTTTATTTTTAAAAAAATAACCGTTACAGTTTTTGACTTCTTGTCTTCAAATTCCAACAAAGATATTTTCAAAAAATGTATATAAAAATTCAAACAATATATTTCTCAAGAAAAAAGTAAAGAAATTATTTTTTAAACCTTAAAATTCGTTTTCTGGGGAACATTTTTTTTTGGATATGGGGCATTTAAGTACTCAGGCGGCGAAATGTGTATCTGATAATCATCATGATCTCAAGTAGCATCTCGTACTCATCATTATATCCAAACAGAGACATCGTCATCATTATGAACATAATCATTATAATTCTCTCTTTTATATAACTACCAGCATAATAACAACGGTACTCTGTTTTGTTAAAACCTAGCTTGTAAGAAAAATTTAATTATTAGTATGATCACTTGTTATTTGAATTTTGAAAAATAAAGACCTACTCGTATTTTGTTTGTTATCAATCATTTTTTGTTGTATGCATAACTCGCGCCAATAGAGGCTATTCTGTTTGTACATCGTCGCTCATAATAGCCGTGTTTTTTTGGAAAAGTTATGCGTAGTACAGTAGGATTTTATATGAATAACAAATACAACATCCGCAGTAGGATCACTGCCGACACTCGATTAAACGTCAAATCTCTATCCGCGGCAGGATTTCACTTCTCCTTTTATCGGCAGCAATCCTACTGCGGATGTTGTATTTGTTATTCATATAAAATCCTACTGTACTACGCATAACTTTTCCAAAAAAACACGGCTAATGGTTTTTGGTAAAAAGTGGCGTTGGCCTATATAGTGAGCTGTTAAGATCGAGCACTCTAAAGTCCAATTTCACCGACTTTCAAATGCCAATTGACATATTTCATTCACACAACAATGGCAACTAAATAAAATCGGCCACACATGTACATACATTTATATAAGATCTTATAAGAGTGCAGCAAATATCTTTTCATAAAATTCGCCATTGTATGGTCTTAGGCTCGTATTCACCGAGCGCTCCTAAACGGCTCTTAACTTGAAATTTCTGTGGGGTATTCACCAACCACTCGCAAGTGTTTTTCGAAGTTCGAAAATGAGAGCCACTCTCTCTTGTTCAGGCATACCCAAACTGTGAAATGTTGGTCTTGACAGCAAATGGATACTCTTCTACTTGGCATTGCTCACATAGATTCGACTCAAATGCGTGCGTGGCACACGCACAAGCGAACAAACTTTCCAAGAGAGCGTTCGTAAGTTAGGAGTGGTCGGGACCACTCCTAACTTTTAAGAGCGCTCGTAGATCTTCACTAATATTGCTGGGTGAATAGGTTTATGAGCTTCTTAAGTTATGAGCGCTCGGTGAATACCGGCCTTAGACTATGAAATGCTTGTCTACCGGAACGAGAATAACGACCAAAAATTGACAAAAACGCTTTTAAATTTACCGTCTCAGACTCTGAATTTTGGGAATAAATTGTAATTTTTTTGTAAATGTTCTTCGTTCATGAACTTTACAATGGTGAAAATATTATTGTATTCACCGAATTGACAATTTGGTCATTAGTTTAAGTATACGTTCACAGTAAACGTTCAAAGTTGTCAAGTCCAAATTGGAAAACCATTTGAATAAATATATGCATATAATTCTATTAAAATATTAAATTAAAAACGAACATTTTGGGTTAAATTTATATTAAAAAATGAACCAGAACCATCACAATGAGCATTGATATCTCGTTTTAAATCCTCTCTTTTTAACCTAAACGCTAGCACTAGGTTCGTTCGTTCAACTTTGTCCAGGTTTGGCCCAGGTTTTCTTGACAACCCTGAAAGTTGTCAAAAAAAAATTGGGTTTTCGGTTTTCAAAAAGTGTCCGAGGGCTGTCAATAGTTTTGTTGACAACTGAAAGCAAGAAGCAAATAACTCTGTGTTCTGATAAAACTTTAAATTTGTTATAAATTAGTTTTAAAAATGAACAAAAACAATTTTGCATTGTTACTCAATATTTCATTCGATGAGAATGATGATAACCACAAACATTTAATTGCAAACATAAAAAATAACATGCAACACGTGTATCGACAAACGACATGTCACTTTTGACAGTTTGGTCGTTACCTGATGGACCAGCCACAGGAAAATACCTAGATCTACTTTAGGGAGAGTTTAAAGCGACTCCAGATCCAGATTAAAAAAAACACAGAATTTACTCACCAGGGTGAGTTCAGGTTTTTCAAACAAAAAAAAAACGATTTCGGCTCAAAGAACAAGCTTACTGTGTTACAACATGAGTTTATGTATAATCCCTTAAATTCGCGAAAAATAGAAAAAAAAGAAAAAGTAATGCTTTTGGTTCAAGAGTTACAAAGCTTAAAAGTTATGTAATACAAACATTAGAATATAGTCCGAAAACAACTTCGAAAACTTAAAACTATTAAGATTTTTTCATAAACAAGAGTTTATTTATATACATAATTATGTAGATACGAGTACACATAATTATGAACTTAAAATCATTACTTTGCAGACTGTACTTTAACTTGTCGTCTTTTAGATCGCAGTACATTTTACGGCGACCTTATTTCAAAAATTTATCATTTTACTCCTTATCAACGGATCAAATTCTTATTATTAATTACATACTTAAATATTAATAATAATCAGCTCAATAACATGTGTTGATTTTTTCAATTGTAAGCAGACGATGAACGTCTTCATAGCGCAATAATATTCTCTGAACTTGCTGTCTGCAAGTCTTATCTTCTTTTATAAAACAGTTCTTTTAAAATCTCTTTCTGGGAATGATTTCAATACAAAAGGTCAATTTGTGTCAAACTTTATAGAGACTCATACAAAATTGCTTGTATTGAGACGAACAATTAAAAATCTGATCTGTTGTTTTAACAGTCTCTAATGTAGTGGTAATTTTTCACCAAGATGATGCTATCAGAGTAAACCAATAATACAAAACAATCAGTCTATTTAAATCATTTGAAAAGAAATGATTACTTCAATTCTTTTGATCGCACTAGCAGTTTTAGTTGTGTTTGTTTTTTATTGCTATGGTATTAAAAGACCTAAATGGTGTCCACCTGGTAAGAAGAATTGAAAAGTTATTATGAGACCCTATGTATAACAGTTTTGCTTGTTTGCATTTCAAAGGTCCTCCCCGACTACCTATATTTGGAAGTTATCTCTTTATAATGATGGCTGGCGGGAAATGGCTTCACAAAGGTGCTCTTTGGCTAAGCAAACTTTATAATTCAGATATAATAAGCATTTATCTCGGCAATAAATTAGCTTATGTTGTTCATAATGCGGAAGGAGTAAGGGAAATACTTCATAACAGTGCATTTGATGGAAGACCTGATTTATACATAGCCCGAATGAGAGATCCAAATCTTAACAGAAAAGGTAAAATAATTTGCTATAACAGAATAAGAAGGATTTCTTATTCGTAAGTTTGCAATGTGGAGTAGGTATACAGTGTAAATTCTACAGCGTAAAACATACGCAGCCGAATCTATAAAGACATTTTAAAGGTTTCTTAACTTTAAAATACATCTAAACAGCTTTTAAGTATGAAATCGGTATCTATAATCAATTGTCACATTTAAGTAACGTTACTTAAAGGTCTCTTAACTTAAACGCCATCCACCGCGTTTAAAGGTCACTTAAAGGCATTTTAAAATGTATTTTGACATATCAATTGTCATCTTTGAAATTTGGGAGTTTCAAATTGTCAGTGTTGTATTGTCTGTTGTAGTATTTTAGATTTATAAAATGTAAGGAATTAAAATCCAGAAAATTTGTGTTGATTAAAATATGTGTACGCGCAAAGAATTTTCGTCCAAGCTTTCCGCTTAGCCTTTGAAGTGTTTGTACCGACACTTTTGTCCTCGTTGTTGGAGGAGAATCTGTGCATGAAAATAATTCTTTTTTTTTTTTAATAATGATGGCATATTTATTTCAAAATAAAGACGTTTCCTTGTCGGAAGCATCCCATTTTTCAGATCTTTTTCTTTTGTTGATGAGTAGTGGGTGTGTTTTCCATGACATTTTTCTTAATTTCACAGATATGAAAAATTGTCTTCCAATTGTTTACTAATTCAAGGTGTCACAAATCAGCTGTGTTGTATAAAATGAAGCAGCATTTGTTTGTTTTTTTTTTTGTATTAGATTTCACTTTCTTTTACGTTACGTGACACAACCATCGTTTGGTTAAGAACCAATGAAAAATCGATTATAGATACGAATTTAAGTTTCGTCATTTAAAGGCAAATTAAATATTTAAGTATGCTTAACTAAATAACCTCTAAGATGTAGTTTAAGAAAATCTTATAGATACGTCTGACGGTATATAGTGTCCAGTATACAGAATAAAGTACAGTACACCGTACAGTTTGCAGAGTGTACAAAATACGATCTATAGTGTACAGTGTACAGCATACAAAAATTTAATGTCGTAACTAATATTAGTAATAAAAACGTTACCTTATAATCAAGTTATTTCTTTAATTATTTTAGGTATTTTCTTCCAGGACGGACCTATATGGAAAGAACAACGTCGCTTCATATTAAGATACATGCGTGATTTTGGATTTGGCCGTCGTTTTCAAGACTTAGAGATTGTAATTCACGAAGAAATTTTAGATTTTATCGATATGATTAGAAACGGACCAAAATTTGATCATGAAAAACTAATTGCTCGTAAGGGACAATTATTATGTCCCTTAGCGTTCAGTTCTTGCACGTCAAATTCTATTTTGCATGTTATGTTTAATGAAAGAATACCACGGAACAAACAGAGTGTTCTTCTGAATCTTGGATTTTATGGAATGGAATTACAGCGAAAGGGCGAGCACTATGGAAAAATGCTTAGCATCATACCATGGATTCGACATTTATTCCCAGAAAGGAGTTCTTATCGTGCCCTGATGGAGTCGAATAAATTTGTGTATAATTTTTTTGAGACCATGATACAAAAGTATATTAAAACATTTGATGAAAATCATGAACGCAATTTCGTAGACTTATACATAAAGGAAATGCAGAAAGAAAATTTGGATAAGAATAATGATACAACTTATTTATGTAAGATTCTACAGATTATTTAAGTTTAAGGAAATTTTATGATAAAAACTAAATAATTGAGTTGTTATAATATTAATTTTTAGATGACCAGTTCGTTTTAAGCTTGATTGATTTTTCGTTTCCTGCTTTTACTGCAATCGGAACGCAAATGTCTCTTATTTTTCAATGGCTGCTTTTCAGACCGGATGTATTGAAAAATATTCAAAAGGAAATTGATGAGTTTGTTGGCAGTGGAAGGTTACCATGCCTAGATGATCGAAAAAATCTCCACTATACTGAAGCGACCATTAGAGAGGGATTACGAATGGAGACTTTGGTCCCATCTGATGTGCCTCATGTTGCCCTTTATGATACTGACTTTTTTGGATATCATGTTAAAAAGGTATAAAAACATAAATAAGTCCCGAAAAGCAATTAATTTTGTTTTTTTGTGTGTCAGTAATCTATGTAAATTTTCATTTTACATCTTTTTACCAGGGCACTATCATGGTTCCCAGTCTATTTGCATACCACTGTGATAAAAGAGTCTGGGAAGATCCTGAAATTTTTAGGCCTGACAGGTTTTTAGACGAAGCCGGAAAATTGTGCCTTAAGAAGGATATTTCATTTCCTTTCGGTGCAGGTATTTCGCATTTAATGGTATTTATTGAAATTTACTCAGTTTTCTTCATTTTTTTTATTACAAAGGAAAACGACTTTGTGCTGGTGAAACATTTGCCCGGAATATGCTCTTCCTGTTACTATCAGCTATTTGTCAAAACTTTAATGTCGTTCTTGCTCCTGGCGAGCATCTTCCAGATCTTTCAAAAAATGTTACTGGTCTCATTACCTCGCCTCCCGACTACTGGGTGACTTTAGAGACAAGATAATAATCAAGTTTGTAAATGTACATAAACAAATGATTTCTCGAAAAATAAATATTTCTTTGAAGATTGTCTATATTAAACTTACTATGAATACTATATGTAGGTTCAATTGGGCAAGTTTGAAGACTTGATATTATGATGAATTTTGAAATCCAAAGTTTTGGAATACAGAATAACAGATTTCCAGAATATTGAAATACAGAATTTAGGATTATAAGAATTTTAAAATACAGGGTGGGCCAAATACAAGTTTATTTTTAAAAATGCAATAAAATGAACAAAAAATGTTTTCCAAGCATTATGGCTTTATTATTAGGTTGGTTCGTTCAACTTTACCCAGGGTTGACCCAGGTTTTCTTGACAACCCTCAGAGTTGTCAACAAAAACTGGGATTTTCGGTTTTCAAAAAACACCCAATTGCTGTCAACTGTTTTGTTGACAACTAAAAGCAAGAAAAAATAATTCTGTGCTCTGATAAAACTTTAAATTTGTTATAAATTAGTTTTAAAAATGAACGAAAACAATATGTGTTGTTGCTGAATGTTTCATCAGATGAGTACAACAAATATTTAATTGCAACCACAAGCAATAACATGCAACATGCGAATCGCCAAACGACAACTAAAAAAAAGGTACAATGATGCCACCTCTCTACAATCCGCACCAAACTGTCACTCTCTGTGGATGCATTGACTTCTGAGCAATAAAGTGTGGAATTTCCAAGCCAGATGCGGCAATTTCGCTTGTCTCTGAGACACAAATGCGCCTCGTCAGAAAAGATGATTTTTCGGCAAAAATCGTTGTCCAATTCAAGCTGTTCTAAGGCCCAATCTGCGAAGCGAGAACGAAGCGGATGATCGTGCGCCTTCAATTGCCGAGTCAATTGGACTTTGTAAGTGAATAATCCGAGATCTTTGTGCAAATTTCTCCTCAGCCTATAGTGTGTGAAATGTAGAGCTGTTGAAATCGATGGCGAGTTGATGTTCGGGATACCGTTAGAGAAATCTAACTTAGATAGATTTATTTTAGCGGATGGTGCAGACATTGGTGTGGAAGGAGTTGCTTCACTTCCAATTAAGATAAAGGTAGTTTTGATAGAATGTCTCGTTATTCCACGCCTGCTCCATAAACTGATTTTATAGGAGCAGGCTTGTGGTCCCGTATTTGAAATCAGGTGAGTGGACGTTTACAAACCAAAGGCTTCGATATCCGTGGCGGAATTAGGCAATTAGACGAGACAAAGAGCAAAGAGTTAGATAAGTTTTTAGAAAAAGTTTTTATTGAGATGCTAGAAAGGTTAGGGTGCATACAGGTGTTAGAGCACACAATTAGGATAGAAGTTGAACCAATTAAGCAACAGTGCTATCCGGTGTCCAGTATAGTTCAGACTTTCATAGATAAGGAATTGGAAGAAATGTTGAAAGATGCAGTGTATATATAGGTGTTGAGTAGATTATTAAAGATTCCTAGATCAAGTTTTAGGAGCAGAGTTAGAGCCATATGTATTTGTCTATCTCTATGACATTCTAGCATCGTGACAGACATTTTCGAGAAGCATATGGAAATTTTAAATTCGAAAACCTGAACCTGAACTCACCCTGATGAGTAAATTATATGTTTTTTTGAGAACTGGAGTCGCCCTAAGCTCGCTCTAAAATATATCAAGTGACATGAGATTTCATATCTATTCTTTTGTTCTCTTTTTGTCGATTCACGTATTGTATGTTTGCAATTAAATGTTTGTTGTACTCATCATCCTCCTCATCATCCTCCAACTCAAAATTGTTTATTTATGAAAAAAATGTATGTTTTATACAGTACAGAATTATTTCATTCTTGATTTTAGTAGTCAACAAAACATTTGACAGCACTTAGGTGTTTTTTTGAAAACCGAAAACCCCAGTTTTTTTTTTTTTTTTTTGAGAACTGTCAGGGTGTGAAGGAAACCTGGATCAACCTTGGGTAAAGTTGACGAACGAACCTAATAACAAATTTATTGAAAGAAATCTATAACTTGAAACAAATAAATTAAGAAAAATAAAATACACGACTGGATCGCACGAACTTGCTTTTATGTAAAAGTACTTTGGGATTCAAAATTAATTTTATAAATATAAAACATGGATTTAATGAGATAAAAATGTTTAAATGCAAGGAATTGCCGTCTGATTTCCGGAAAAGTATGAATTTACGCAAATAAAGTTTAAAAATCGTTTTATTAAAGTAATTTTTTATATAACAAATTTCTTTCAGATTTTTCTAGAACAAAATTTGGGATGCCAATTTTAAGTGCTTAGTAATATAGATTTTAGGAAATAATATCAAAATATAATCGTTCATACGTTTTCTAGATATTGAGTTTTCAAAAAATAAATTGGATTTTTTTTTTCAAAAAAAAAACAAAAAAAAAATATTTTTTCGAATATTTTTATATTTAATATTATTTTAAACTTAAGGGGGATCCTGATGAAAATTTTTGGTTAAAATCGTTAGAGCCGTTAATAAGAAAGTCGAAAATCAAAATAAAACGGTTCTATGACAGGTACTATTGATAAAATTTTGCCCCAAAATTTTGTTTACAATAATGTAGTCCATGTCTATAATATCATACTTAATTTTTTTTAATCAAAATCGTTAGAGCCGTTTTCGAGATAAATAAGATTTTGCAATACGGGTGTATAGGGGGTACCGTTAGTTTTGGAGCTAACAAAAAATCTCTAGGGAATCACCGAAGACGCCCTTAACTACTGAGATTGAAGAAAATAAGTCCAGTTGTTAAGGCTGTAGGGAGAGGTACAGATAAACAGACACACTGAAACATGTTTTTTGTGTACTAAATTTTCCTTAAAATTTGTATAAAAAAATAATATACAAATTATTAGTATTCAATAAAATACATTTTAAAACGTTATTTGAAAATTTAATCGTGTATCCGGTTTCAAGATATTGAATTGTCAAAAAAAATTTTTATTATTTTTTTAAAAATCCAAAAACTATTTTTTCGAAAAAAAAATTTTTAGATTAAATTTTTTCAAATACAAAGGAGCTCCTGCATAGAAATTTTGGTTAAAATCGGTACACCGGTTGATGAGAAATTCGAAAATCAAAAAAACCGTTCTATGACAGGTACCGTTAATAACATTTCCCCCAACATTTTTTTTTACCAAAATGTAGTCCATGCCCATAATATTACACCTAATTTTTTTTTATTAAAATCGTTAGAGCCGTTTTCAATGTAAATAAGATAATGCATTACGGGTGTATGGGGGTACCGTTAGTTTTAGAGCTAAAAAAAAATCAATATCCCCTTTAGGGTATCACCGAAGACCATTAACTACCGAGTTTG
The DNA here is from genome assembly GCA_911387755.1 of Chrysotoxum bicinctum. Taxonomy (NCBI): domain Eukaryota; kingdom Metazoa; phylum Arthropoda; class Insecta; order Diptera; family Syrphidae; genus Chrysotoxum; species Chrysotoxum bicinctum. The sequence goes on from OU426988.1 coordinate 189,023,731, forward strand.
AAGAAAATAGGTCCATTGGCTTAGGCTCTAGATCAAGGTACAGACATACAAGCAGACGGAATTGTCGGACACACTTTATTCGTCTTCGCTATCATCGTATAATGTCCACTTTGATCAAAATCTCCAGTTCGATTTTTTTTCTAATTGCAGAACTTGCCCTATAGTACCTATGTATGTATGTATATCGCAAGTAAAAATATTTAATAAAATTTTGAAAAAAATCGTATGACATGAACCATTATATAAAATAAAATGCACGACTGGGTCGCACGAACTTGCTCCTATGTAAAAGACTAAGAATTTCAAAAATGAATGTTATTAGAGAAACTGTTCATAAGCATAAAATTCATTTTTTAAATGACTAAAAAAAACTTCTTTAGTAGTTAAAGGTATAAGAATAGGATGCCATGTGATTCAAGCAAATATAGATTTATGCGAGAACAAAAATTATCTTTGTTAGTGGTTTCTTAAAAAATAAGGTTTTATATGTATAAGAAAATTTTAAAACATTTTTAAGAAAAAATGTTGGTACGCCAGTTTGAAGTTTTTATTATTGTATGAATAAAAATTAAATTTACAAAAAAAGTATTGAGCCGTTTTTGAGACATTGAATTTTCAAAAAACAAAAAATTGATTTTTTTTTTCAAAATTCAAAAAAAATATTTTTCTTAAAGTTTTGAAATGCAATGTTTTTTAGACTTTTTAGAATCTTCCCTCTACGAAATTTCATTAAAATCCGTTGTGCTAATAATGAGAAATTCAAAATTTTAAAAAATCATTCTATGGTAGGTACAGTCAGTAATATCTTGTTTTCAAATTTTTTTTTATTAAATTACATTTTTTATTTATTATTATTGAAAAATAATAGAAAGAAAAAAAATTTAAGCAAAATTCTCGGAACCGTTTTCGAGAAAAATACGATTTTCGAAAACCATTTTTTAACATTTGTATGGAGGGTACCGTTATTTTTAGGTGAAATGAATTTATTTTGCTCATATATTGTAGATTATTTTTCCAAACTTTTATTTATCAAGTTTTGAAAAAATCGAGCATGGGGTTTTCGAAATATTGAGTTTTCAAAAAAAAATTTTGAAAGTTTTTTTAAAAATCCAAAAAAATTGTTTTGGAAAATTTTAATACACAATAATATTCAAACTGCTGGGAAGCTTTAGCATAAAAAAAATGATCAAAATCTGTGGTACCGTTTTTGAGAAAATCACAAACAAAAAAAATGGTCCCAAGGGGGATACCAAAACTACTAATTTTTTTGAAAATTTTTTTCGACCATTACCTAGGTTTAACTAAATTAAATTTTTTGAATTTTTTTTAAGAAAATCGCAGGGACAATTTTTGAGAAAAAAAAATATTTATAAAATTTCGGAAAAAAATCGTATGGCAGGTACCGTTATTTTTGGTCATAAAAAATCAAATCAAAAAACATCCGGGGGTAAAAAATCAAAACCCATATCTACCAAGTTTGAAGAAAATCGGCCGAGCCGTTTAGCTGTAATCGAACAGACAGACAGACAGACAGAATTGCCAGACCCATTTTTTTCGTCTTCGCTATCATCGTAATGTCAACTTTGATCAAAATCTCGAGTTCGATTTTTTTTACGAATGCATAACTTGCCTTATAGTACCTATAAGTCGCAAGTAAAAATAGAAAAAAACGTGTGTGGCGGGTAAATCAAAAATGTTATCTACAAAGCTTACCGAAAATCGGACGAACCGTTTAGGCTATATAGTTGAACAGACAGACAGAATTGCGAGACCTACATTTTTTCGTCTTCGCTATCATCGTAATATCAATTCTGATCAAAATATGAGTTTGAATTTTTTTTAACGAATGCATAACTTGCCATGATGTCTATACCTATACGATATACCTATAAATGTCGCAAGTAAAAATGTTGTCCTTCCACTATTGTAGATTTTGCTCATAGTTTTTATGCTTAAATGTTTTTGCCTGTAAAAATGTTTTTTTTTTTAAAATATATCTATTCATTCAAGGTAGAATTTCAAAGAAAATAGTTTTTAAAGCAGTGAAAGAAACTAATTTGAACTTCCAATGAAGAAGATATTATGAAATCTGATACAAATTTAGAATTTTATCTTCAAAATTTGTATACCACATTAAATATTGATGTTTAAGAACAAACAGATAATAATACACCACTTTAAATATATGTAATAGGAAAAGTATTAGCATGGATGTTGATTCTACTTAAAGTGGAAGCGCTGTCATTAAAGCTCAACCTTCCTAACTGTAATTAAAAATGAAAAGTTATGCTAAACATCCGTTACGTCTTTGCCGCCAGGATAGTTGAGTTAACTTGCATTTTATCTTTAGTCACATCTTCAGTTTAAATTCAATAAGCAAACTTGAACAACGCTCATGTTTTAAATTAGTATAGAAGGGATTTTTTAATAAATCAACTTTTCTCCGTTTTATAAACTCTTCATTATGGAGAACAGTGTTTTATCTTTATTTTACTTCTTTATTATTGTGTCTCAGTTTTCATATTTCATTTCCCCCTATTCTATATCTGGCTATCGAGCAGTTGAAAGTGGAGATATTGACAATGAAAACCACAAACCATCAACAATGTTATCTACGGAATGTGATCCATGTCCAGTAGGAGTCGAGTGTGTACCACAAATCCAGTGTCCAGCACATGTTCTCATAGATAATCATGAAAAACCGCAAGTGTGTGATCTCTCTGGTGGAAAATTTGGTTTCTGTTGCCTAACGGGACAAAACCATAGCATTTACAAAGAGAACAAACAACGTTTTCTGGGCTTTCCAATTCTGACTGATGATATTTTAGAGAAAGCTCGTGCAAAATTCGCGAAATTGATGCAAAGTGCAGTAGGAGCAGCCGTTCAAAGGGGACATCCAGATTTTTTGCATAATATCGTATTCCATTCGAATCCACAGGAGGATATCGAGGGATTCCACATTTCAGCATCCGCCATGCAGGAAGTTATTACATCACAAATTTTCCGTGAAATAGAACACATTCCTGTCGAAGAATTTGAAACTAACAACATCGATGTAGACTTTGGTTCTTCGTCGATGGCCCAACATTGCACATCGCCCATAGTTTGCTCTAATGTCCATGCTAAATATAGAACATTCGATGGGACATGTAATAATCCGATCCCACACCGATCTATGTGGGGTTCTGCTGGACAGCCAATGGAAAGGCTATTGCCTCCAGCCTACGAAGACGGTGTGTGGCTACCACGAACACATGGCGTGGACGGATCACCTTTGATGGGAGCAAGGGAAATTTCACGAACTTTGTTGATCGACACGAATAGACCTCACCCCAAGCATAATCTCTTGGTTATGCAATTCGGTCAATTCCTTGCGCATGATATAACACAGTCAGCTTCGGTGCGTTTGGAGAATGGTGAAGCTATCGAGTGCTGTACTCCTGATGGTTCCGGTGTATTACCACCACAACAGCGACATTTTGCTTGCATGGCTATTCCAGTGGAACCGCATGATGAATTCTATTCCCATTTTAATCAGCGTTGTATAAATTTTGTTCGGCTATCACTTGCTCCAAGTTCGCAGTGCAAAATGGGCTATGCAAAGCAGAGGAGCAAAGTAACTCATTTCATAGATGCATCCCCTGTATACGGCTCGAATATCCCTGCAGCAAAAATTCTGCGCACATTCCAGGGTGGAAAACTTCGTATGTTCGATGACTTTGGCAGAGATTTGCTTCCACTGACGAAGGAAAGAGAAGCATGTGCCAACAATGAAAGTGGGAACGTTTGTTTTAAATCAGGTATGTCGTATATTTGAAGCTTTTATTTTTACCATTCAATAATGAAGTTGCAAAAGTTTCCAACGTCCATTTGACATTTTAATAAGCGCACGACGGTCATAGATGATAATTTTATTCAAATACATAAATATTTTCAGGTGATGGAAGAACTAACCAAATAATTTCCTTGGTAGCCATACATATTCTATTTGCCAGAGAACACAACCGCATTGCAGGTGCCTTATCGCAGTTAAATCCCAAACTCAACGATGAAACAATCTTTCAGGAAGCTCGTCGCATAGTAATTGCAGAAATACAGCATATCGTGTACAACGAATATTTACCAATTGTTGTTGGTCCTAAACAAATGCAACGTTTTCGCATAGCCACCAAACACCAAGGTTTTGCAAGCGATTACAGTCCTGAAGTTAATCCGGCGGTTACCAATGAATTCACAGGAGCTGCGTTCCGCTTTGGTCATTCCACAGTCGATGGCAAGTTTCATTTGCACTCTAAAAATGGCATCGATGAGATAATTGATATACCAGATGTTATGTTTAATCCGTCGCGCATGCGAAAACGATCGTTCTTGGATGGCATCATCAACACAATGTTGGAGCAACCTATGCAAAAAGTTGATGGGTCCATTACACATGGTCTGAGTAGATTCCTATTTCGCGGAGCAAATCCGTTTGGTTTGGACTTGGCTGCTTTGAATATTCAACGTGGACGTGACCATGCTCTGAGGAGTTATAATAGTTACCTTCATGTGAGTGGACAAAGGATGATTCGTAGTTTCAGTCAGTTTCCATCAGATGTTGCTCGTAAGCTTTCTCAAGTTTATCGTCATCCTGACGATATCGATTTGTGGGTTGGTGGTCTATTAGAACCACACGTCCATGAAGCCTTAGTTGGACCCACGTTCAGCGACATAATTGCAGATCAGTTTTCCAGATTGAGGCATGGTGATCGATATTTTTACGAATATGGATCAGATATTAATCCTGGAGCTTTTACCCCTACTCAACTACATGAAATTCGAAAATCATCTTTTGCTCGGATCATATGTGATAATGCGGATCATATTGGTGTAATTGAAGTGTCTCCTGCTGCATTTGTTAGGCCAGATTTTACTGGAAACCAAAAACTTTCATGCAATAGTGCTGCAATTCCAAGCATGGATCTAAGAGCTTGGAGGTTTTAAATAGTTTATTTATTTTTGATTTGTTAACTTGTTATTTGTAAATTTATTTTAAATACTTAAAAGTATAAAATATTGTTGATATTCGTCTTGTGTGTCCAATAAAAAAGTTTTAATGGAGCTGCTTAGTTTTATTTATTGGACTTTTAATACCACTGACACAATTCGGATCGGGTTTTATAATACAAATTTTATATACTACTGAAATAAATCAGCCAAGTAGAAGACTTAGCACTATTAATGGACTTGTTGAAAAAAGCTATTTTGAATCGAAAAGAAAAATATTTTAAAATTTCAAAATAATGCTGAAAGTACACTTCTTAGGAAGATCTTAAACCAAATGCATTTATCGACCTCATTTTGATCAATTTCATTTGGTGTTTTGTAACAAAAGTAAATTCGTTACACTTTTGAATGGAATATTCGCAAGTAAAATACAAAATCAGCAAAAAATACAAACGAATGCACTCAGGGGGATATGTCCCTATATGTATGTATGTACTGTGACTCTTTCTAAACAGAAATGTGTGGTTTCAATAGCAGTATTGCTTTAAAGAATGCGAAAGAGGACAGTTAAATTCTTAAAAATAACTTGGAACTTTTTTTAGTTTTAGTTGAGAGCTTAAATGGGAGGAGTGGTGGTGCCCTACGATAATTTCGATGCTTTGAGAAACAATAAAATGGAAACTCTTGATTATCCTGAGTCCACACGGAAACTCAGTTTTCACTTCAAAAAGTAAATATCTATTTGAATTTCTATATCTGAAACTGTTTGTCGTTATCTCTCACTGTCACTTTTAAAATAAAAGTTAAAAGCTTGGAAGATTGTCGATTGATTCATTCCGATCTGTTAGAGGCACCCTATGTGCTCTATTACTAATCTGTACAATTATATGAACAGATCTATTTTCTTTTATATTACTTCCAATGGAATAATAAACTTCTTCTTTACTTAACCTCTGAACAGGTAACACGCTGGTCTTTTATTTCGCTCTGCTATAGGTTATGGGCCCAGGAACTAAAAAGTAAAAAAGTTTTCTTCGTTGGTAAAAATTTAATTTATAAATAAATAAAACCAATCGCGACTCGCGAATATTTTTATTGGGTAAAAAAATGAATTCGAGCATTACAATTGATCGATTGTCTGGCAGAGAAAACTATCCTACATGGAAGGTATCAGCTGAGGCATATCTGGAGTTGGACGATCTGTGGGTAACAACAATCGCATATGAAGTCGATGATGCAGGGAATCCCAAAACCCCAGTGGATTCTGCAAAAGACAGACGTGCAAAAAGTAAGTTAACCCTTATTATAGATCCTATATGCTATGTCCACATACAAGGAGCAAACACAGCGAAGGAGTTGTGGCAACAGTTAGCAAACGCATACGAAGACAGTGGACTAACACGTCGGGTAGCGCTTCTGCGAAAACTCATCACAACATCACTTTCTAACTGCGGTTCCATGGATTTGTACGTGAAGGAAATCATCACGACGGCCCAATCACTGTGTGGCATTGGTTTTCCAATAAGTGAGGAGTGGGTTGGTTCTTTGTTGCTCGCGGGGTTGCCGGAGGACTATCGCCCCATGATAATGGCATTGGAAAATTCTGGAACGAAAATCAATGGTGACGTCATCAAAACCAAGTTACTGCAAGATGTACCACATGGAAGCGAAAGTTCTGCTTTTAACGCATACACACACAGAACGCCATTTAAACCTCAAAGAAAAGGCCCTAAGTGTAGAAAATGCAACAACTTTGGCCACATTGCTAAAAATTGTCGAGCAAAGACACAAACCAACAGTAATGACAGAAAGTTTGACGCATTTTGCGCTGCATTATCTACAACAGGAATCAAATGTGAAAATGATTGGTATTTTGATTCCGGTGCCACGTCACACATGACGATGAATTCAGATCTTTTGCTAAATTGCCAACCAAACAGCGGAACTGTAACAGCAGCTAACAGAGGAATCATGGAAATCAAAGCTGCAGGAGAAACTGTAGTTCGACCAACATGCAAAAACTCAAAGGTGGAAATCAAAAATGTGAAATACATTCCCGAGCTGTCAACAAATTTGCTTTCAATAAGCCAAATTGTAAAAAGAGGTTATTCCGTCATATTCCAAAACAGCGGTGTGAAAGTAATTAATGCCGACCGAAAGGTTATCTCAACCGGGTCTCACACAAATGGTCTTTTTAAACTGAATCAACATCCGAATCCGAAGCAATCAGAAAAAGTTTTTGCCTGCGGTGCAACGGCAAGTAAAATTTTATGGCACCGAAGGATGGGTCATCTAAATCTCAAAAGCTTGGAGAAATTAAAAAATGGCTTAGTAAGTGGGATCAATTTTACTAATGAAGAAAATGACGACTGCAAAATTTGTCCGATGGGTAAGCAGATACGATTCCCCTTTAGTAAGCTTGGCAATAGAGCAACTAAAATTTTGGAGCTAGTGCACTCGGACATATGTGGTTCGATGGAACACGAATCCCTTGGTGGAAGACGATACTTACTCACGTTCATTGACGACAAAACAAGAAAAATCTTTGTCCATTTTTTGAGAACCAAAAGTGAATTCGAAGTTTCTGAAGCGTTCAAAGAATTTTGCTGTTTTGCGGAAAATCAAAGCGGTCAAAAATTAAAAACTCTACGCACAGATAATGGCAAAGAATATCTTAACAAAACCTTCAGAAGAATCATCACAGACAAAGGTATAAATCACCAAACCACAAATGTTTACACTCCTGAAGAGAATGGTGTCGCCGAAAGGAACAACCGTACGATAGTTGAGAAGGCGCGATGTATGCTTGCCGATGCCAACTTACCAAAGGTGTTCTGGGCTGAAGCCGTGGCGTATTCTATCTACTTGCTAAACCGTTCTCCTTCAAAAGGCACTGGTATTACACCTGAGGAAGCTTGGAGTGGAAGAAAACCGGACTTGTCACACATTAAGGTATTTGGAACAACAGCTATGGTGCATGTACCAAAAAGTAACCGTCTTAAATGGGATCCTAAAGCACACGAATGTATTATGGTAGGCTTCGATGAACACACTAAAGGCTACCGTCTCTTCGATCCTGTTAAAAATAACATTTTTAAAAGCCGAAATGTGACATTCATAAATGAAAACAACAGTGCTGCTCAGATCCAGCTGGAACCCACAGTGAACAAATTATTTAATAAACATAGCAGAATCAACATAGATAACGAAAAACCAGACGAACCAAATGTGACAAGCAACACTGACACAAGTAACCCTGACGAATCGAAACACCAAGTTGTGACACAGCCAGAAGAACTACGACGCAGCAAAAGAAATTGCAACCGACCGGCGAAATTCAATGATTTTATCATCAATGCGGAAAGCAGTTCTTCGTTTGAGTCCTTTGAATCGGACGAACAAAATCAACCAGATGGAGCAGATAACTCGATGTCGGAAGGAGAAAGCGAATTTCACGGATTTTCTGGACTTGCAGCGCCTCCATCGCATCACAAGAAACCAGTTTTGATCAAAAATCAACAACTTTTCAAGCCTAGCGATGAGGGGCGCGTTATTCAAGGCAAGTATCTTTTTAACTTAAATTTAAATAAAAATCAGGAAAATACTGCAGCAGAAATTTTTCAGACAAACATGGACGATCCAGCAACACCAGAAGAAGCACTGTCCCGCCCAGATGCGAATCAATGGAAACTGGCCATGGAAGAGGAAATTCAATCGCTTCAAGACAACGAAACCTGGTCGCTGTCAGAATTGCCGAAAAATCGTAAGGCAATAAAATGCAAATGGATTTTTCGTACAAAACGAGATATAACTGGCTGTATAAATCGGTATAAAGCCCGATTAGTAATAAAAGGATTTTCTCAGCGAAAAGGGGTGGACTATGAGGAGACATACTCGCCCGTAGTACGTCATAGTTCCCTGAGATATTGTTAGGAAAATTTAATCATAAAACTACTTTGCCTTATTTAACTTTGTCACCTTATGTTTTTAATTTTTATTTCGCAAAATAATTCATTCTATTATTTTATTCTGGAACTTATTTTCATAACGCTCGGTTGTTTGTTAATAAACATTTTTTTATAATAAAATAAAACTTGGAGTTTTATTCATTTGACGACGAGAATAATTTCGAAGACATCGTGGTCCTTCAAACCAGAAGAATACAGCACTTGGAAAATGTCTGCTAGCAGGACAAGCGCAAGGAAATCGAAGGGAATTCCACCGAAACGATATGGGGAAGACGATAGTTTTCCAATCAGGAAAAGCACATCGTGTATATCATTTCATGGTGATGAAATGGAAAAAGAAGAAGCTGACAATATTACCGAACGTTCTGGAGACAATACGTTAACGGCAGATGAAGAAAATCAGAATCATTCCTCTGATGACGAATCAGAAGACATCAAGGAAGACAATGAACTTCCTTCAGAAGACAAAACTGAAGACAAAATATTCAAATTGACGGAAGAATTGAAAAAATTAACTTTTGAATTCCAAAAGCTGAGGTCCAAAGGATCCATAGAAACAAAAGAAAATCCTGTGAAGAAAATTAAGAAGACAAAAGAAACAGAGATTCCATGTACCGACAGCAAAGAATCTAAACCGCCGTATATGGAAATTATGTCAACTTTTATGGCGAGGCAAACCAAAATGGATCTGCCAAAATTCGGAGGAAACCCTGAAGACTGGCTGTTATTCAAAAATGAGTACCATCGAACCACAGACATGTGCAAATTCACAAGCAACGAAAATGTGACCCGACTTCGTGTAGCTTTGAAGGACGAAGCGCTAGATGCTGTTCGATCGCTCCTCATTTCACCAGACAGTGCAGACAAAATCATGAAAATTTTAGAGAGACGTTTTGGACGACCAGACTACATCATCAACTCATTGATTCTGAAGACCAAGGATATTTTACCTGCTAAAGAAGATAAGCCGATGTCAATCATCAAATTTGCTACGGCAGTTGAAAACCTTACTGGAATGATTGAACTTCTAAATAAAAGTGAGTATTTATCCAATCCACAGCTAATTCAAGATCTGGAAAAGAAACTACCACCAACGTTACATATTATGTGGTCAGATTTCATTTATGAGAAGGATTCTTACAACCTTAGGAACTTTGCTGATTGGTTAGATAGAAAGTCACATGCTGCATCTCTTCGTGTACACCCAGAATCGACACCATCAATATCAACAAAACGCACGCAAAGACTAAATACAGCTATCAAATCAGACGACAACATAAAGTGCAAGGTTTGTTCGTCAAATTGCAAAACCGTAGCGAGGTGTAAGAAATTCTTCGAAATGACCGTTGACGAAAGATGGAAGTTCGTTACAAAAGCTTCACTTTGTTTTTCTTGCCTGAATGAAAATCATTCAATGCAAGTGTGTCGCAAGAAGATAACGTGCAATATAGACAACTGCAAGAAACAACATCATCATCTGCTGCACTCCAACCGAACTTCACCAAAAAATCAATCTAGTGAATTATGTGCTCAAAGTTCTTCAGCTGATTTCCCGACAAATTTAAGAATTTTACCAGTCTGTCTCAAAAATGGTGACATCGAAGTCAAAACATTAGCTATGCTGGATTCCGGAGCGAGTCTTACTTTGATGAGGAGCGACATAGCCGACAAATTAAAAATAAATGGAACCCATTCACCACTAAGCGTTAAATGGTTCAACGGAGATTCTGCAAATGAACTGGATTCAAAGTGCTTCTCGACAGCTATTAAAGGAACATTTAATGGAGCTAAGTTTTACAAGTTAAGAGACGTCAGAACCGTAAAGGAACTACCTCTAATTCACCAAACAATTAACAGGAAAAAGATAACGAAAAAATATCCATATTTAAACGAAATCGACTTTGAAAGCTTTGAGAATGGACAACCAACAATTCTCATAGGTGAAAACAATGGACTTTTATCATCAACAAGACAACTGATTCATGACAAATGGAATTCACCTATAGCCAGCAAGACATGGTTGGGTTGGACGATAAGTGGAAATGACGGATCTATTTATAATCACGACAAGAAAGCTCTAATTGCAAATGTTATTTCAAACGAAAATGATATTGAACTTCATGACTTGGTCAAATCTTTTTGGGAATTGGATGGAGTAAATACAACCAAGACGAACAGTGAAAAATCTCGTGATGATGACAGAGCGTTGCATATTTTGGCAGAAACAACAAAAAGAGTTTCAAAGGATCGATGGGAATCTGGACTTTTATGGAAATTTGATAATATACCACTTCCTTTAGACAGCAAAAAGATGGCTTTCAAACGACTGCAAATGCTAGAAAAAAGACTAGACAAAGATGACATCCTAAAATCAGCATACCAATCAAACATCAGTGAATACATTAAAAAAGGTTACCTGCAAGAGATCACATCAGTCCCGAAAAATCGAGAAAACCGACAGTGGTACTTACCACACTTTCCCGTTGTTAACCCTAACAAACCAGGGAAAGTCAGAATGGTTTTTGACGCTGCAGCAAAGTGCAATGGTGCATCACTAAACGACATGCTTCTACAAGGACCAGATATGCTGAAGTCACTACCTGGTGTTATACTTCGTTTTCGACAAGGAACTATCGGATTCATTGCCGATATCAAAGAAATGTTTCATCGCGTGCAGATTCGAGATGACGATTGCTACAGCCAACTGATACTTTGGCGCGGATGCAAGAGACAAGGCGAGCCAAAAACGTATAAAATGACTGCAATGACTTTTGGAGCAACGTGTTCGCCATGCACCGCTATCTATGTCAAGGATAAGAATGCAGACCAATTCGTTACTGAATATCCAAATGCAGTGAACGCTATCAAGAGAAGTCATTATATGGACGACTACCTTGGAACTGCAAGCAATGAAGAAGAGGCAATTTCCATTATCAAGGACATCATCAAAATTCATGGTTGTGGTGGTTTTGAACTAAGAAACTGGTATTCTACGTCAGCAAAGGTAAACCAAGCAATTCCTCAGCATCTCCTTCCCGCTAACAAGAATGCAAAAATCAACATTGACAATAGTATGCAGCTGAATCGAGTGCTAGGAGTAGCGTGGGACACTGCAGAAGACGTCTTCACTTTTAATACAAATTTCTCGAAAGTTGACTCAACTCTTTTAAGTGGAGAAAGAACACCGACTAAACGCGAGGCATTAAAAATCATAATGTCAGTATTTGATCCTCTTGGGTTTATCGCCCACTTTGTAATTGTTGGGAAGATCATACTTCAAAAAATTTGGAAGACATCAATTGACTGGGATGACGAACTGGGTGCTGAACTAGATGCTGAATGGAAGGAGTGGTTACAAAACTTACAACAAATCGAATGCGTGCAAATTCCAAGATGTTACTCTGACTTTTACTTAAATGGACCTTTTGTTGAGCTACACTGCTTTGTGGATGCCAGCGAAGAAGCATACTCTGCTGTTGTTTACGTAAGAACATTGACAAAAAATAATATTACTGTTTCCTTTGTAGCAGCCAAAGCTAAAGTTAAACCATCCAAACCAGTCATGACGATACCAAGGCTAGAACTACAAGCTGCCCTACTAGGAGCAAGACTGACTAGTCATCTGAAAGAAGATCTAGACCGAAAGTTGGACAGAATAATTTATTGGACTGATTCTGCAACTGTTTGGTACTGGATCCAATCAAGTAGCTCCCGTCACAAACAATTTGTCGCTAATCGTCTTAGCGAAATATCCGAATTGACCGTTGCTAAGGAATGGAGATGGCTTCCAACAAAATTAAATGTAGCTGACGACGCAACTCGAAGTGGTTACAAGGAACTTAGTCCTACTAATCGATGGTTTACTGGACCCGAGTTTTTGTATTCAGAAGAATCTAAATGGCCAAAGAATAAACTAGATCCAGTTGATGACGAACTTCTCGAATTTATTGGAGTCATTACTAAAAACCATCCTTTTCAACTACCTGACGTTAAACGATTTTCATCATGGTTGAGACTAATCCGTTCAACTGCTTGGATGTTACGCTTCATAAAAAATTATGTATTCAAACAAAATCACAGCGGAGAACTCTCACCAGACGAAGTACATGATGCCGAACTTCTTTGGATACAGCAATCCCAACGAAGAATGTTTGCAAAAGAATATAAAACGCTCTTTCGAAAACAAGAAATTGACAAAAATAGTCCAATATACAAACTTTCTCCAAAATTGACAGACGATAATATTATTCGATTAAATGGAAGACTGTGTAAACTATCTGATGGAGATGATTGGTTCAAGTTTCCTGTTATACTTCATGGCAACGACGACTACGTGAAACTTTTGGTGAGGCATTATCATCTAAAAGGGAACCACATAGGACATGAACGCGTTCTTAATGAATTACATCAACGATACTGGATCATCAAAGTTAGACCAACATTGAAAAAGGTGAGGCGTGAATGTAACGCTTGCATCAATAATAATTCGAAGCCTGCAACAACCATAATGGGACAACTACCTTCAGCTCGTATTACATCAGGAATACCTCCATTCTGTTTTAGTGGAGTGGACTACTTTGGACCAATGACTATAAAAATAGGCCGACGACATGAGAAAAGGTATGGAGTTCTTTTTACGTGTTTGACTTTGCGAGCTATACACATAGAGATAGCAACAAACCTCTCTACTGACTCATTTATAATGGCTCTAAGACGATTTATTTCAAGACGAGGCTGCCCCCAAGAGCTGTTTTCTGACAACGGAACAAACTTTCGAGGTGCTGAAAAAGAACTCAAACGAAATCTTGCTGAGTTTGATCAAGACGAAATAAGTCGTCAGTTGACGACTCAGAGGATCAAATGGAATTTCAATCCACCTGCAGCTCCTCATATGGGTGGATGCTGGGAACGCTTAGTACGATCAGTGAAAAATGCATTTAAAGCCGTACTAAAAGAACATTATCCGACTGATGAAGACCTTAACACCTTGATGACGGAAGCAGAACACCAAATTAATTCAAGGCCTTTAATTGACGTTCCAACTCATCCAGATGAACCAGAAGCCTTAACTCCAAATCACTTTTTGATAGGACGCTCTTCAGCAACAGCGCCAATTGGTAGATTTTCAAAAACGGATTTAATTCTTCAAAAACACTGGCGAGCAACACAACACTTAGCTGACCAATTCTGGAAACGATGGCGGACAGAATATCTACCAACACTTAACCGTCGAACTAAATGGTTGAGCAGAGGTGAAGGAGTAAAAGTAGGAGACATTGTACTTGTTGTTGACAACAACACCATCCGTGGATGCTGGCCGAAAGGAATTATAACGAAAATCTTTCCTGGGGATGATGGTGAAACTAGAGTTGTAGAAGTTAAAACTTCAACAGGCGTTTTCAAGAGACCATTGGTCAAAATATGTGTATTAAATTTTCATCGTGATGGTAATGAAGACCATACTGGCTCCAATACCGCGGGGGAGAATGTTAGGAAAATTTAATCATAAAACTACTTTGCCTTATTTAACTTTGCTTTTTTGTATCAAGTCACCTTATGTTTTTAATTTTTATTTCGCAAAATAATTCATTCTATTATTTTATTCTGGAACTTATTTTCATAACGCTCGGTTGTTTGTTAATAAACATTTTTTTATAATAAAATAAAACTTGGAGTTTTATTCATTTGACGACGAGAATAATTTCGAAGACAGATATCTTTTTGCGATCGCCGCCCAACTCAATCTTAAAATCGAGCAAATGGATGCTATTAGCGCATTTCTTCAAGGCCGATTAAAAGAAGATATTTATATGGAACAGCCACCGTTATATATTGACAAAAGTAATCCATCGAAAGCATGTCGTCTAAATAAAGCGTTATACGGACTGAAGCAATCAAGTAGAGTTTGGAATCTGGAGTTGAACAGAAATCTTGAAGCCTTTGGACTTATGAAGTCAAAATATGATCCATGCCTCTACTACAAACTCGAAAACGGAAATATACTCATGGTTGCGGTATACGTAGATGACTTACTCATATTCAGCAACGACGACAACTATCTTAAAAATATAAAACAGCATTTAAGTCAACAGTTTCACATGAAGGAACTTGGTCCTGCTCAGCAAATTCTTGGAATGAGGATAACTCGTGAAGACAACTCAATTGCACTCGACCAAGAATTCTACATTGAAAGCATACTTGAAAAGTTTGGCATGAAGGATTCCAAAGCGGTTAAAACACCAATGAATTCAAGTGAAAAGCTAAGCAAAGCAGACTGTGCAAAGACAGATGAAGATATTCAACAAATGCGAAATATTCCGTACCAGGAAGTTATAGGATGCTTGATGTACCTATCACAATGCACCCGCCCCGATATTTGCTTTGCAGTAAACACACTCAGTCGTTTCAATACGAATCCTGGGCTACGTCATTGGTCAGCTGTGAAACACCTCCTTCGATACCTACGTGGAACCTCAAACCTGAAACTATGCTTTAACAAGGATAACAACAAAACCAGTATTATCGGCTATACTGATGCAGATTGGGCAGCAAGTACCGATGACAGGAAGTCCACAACTGGATACCTCTTCACAGCTCAAGGAGGAGCCATATCATGGTGCTCAAAAAGGCAACAAACTGTTGCACTCTCATCCTGTGAAGCCGAATACATTGCGCTATCAGCAACTATACAAGAAGCGCTATGGTGGAATGGAATTAAATCTCAACTTTGTGCAAAACCTGAGCCATTAGTAATTAACTGCGATAACCAAAGTGCCATTTCAATTGCATCCAGCAGTGGATTCCATCCGAAAACGAAGCACATAGATATCCGTCATCACTTCATACAGGACACTCTAAACGAAGGTGAAATCAAAATACACTATGTAAGCACGAATCATCAATTAGCGGATGCACTCACAAAACCTTTGGACAAAACGAAGCTTGAAACATTCCGATATGAAATGGGTGTTCATTAAAGATGTCCAGCTTAAGGACGAGTGTTAGAGGCACCCTATGTGCTCTATTACTAATCTGTACAATTATATGAACAGATCTATTTTCTTTTATATTACTTCCAATGGAATAATAAACTTCTTCTTTACTTAACCTCTGAACAGGTAACACGCTGGTCTTTTATTTCGCTCTGCTATACGATCTAAATACCCCTTCTAATTGGTGCTATACAAACGTTTAGCGTTTCGTACGATTATGCTATTGAATCTATGATAACTAAAAATAATTAGCATAATTAGATAAGCCTTTAGTAGTTATTTACAAATGTGAACGTCTTGCATGCTCTAGTGGGAGCTATAGTGCATAAAATGCATCATATATGCAGTTCTTTCCAAGTCTAAATAATTGTGATAACAACTTTGCCAAAATGTAGAGTTAAGCTCCCTGATTGAAAGTATTGAGGTCTAAGATGTTTTGCATACAGCCTTCTGCCTGCAAGACGCGATAAGAATACCGTACTTCTTGCACGAAGAAGACCGCCTTCAAAACGTCTTTGTTGTGGAGGGTTGGCATCACAGAACTTGGCACGAAAGGAACGGATCTTGCAAATTGCAACCGAATGTACATCTGTCTCGCTCCTCACCAAAGTAGCAAGAATTTGAATGCCGCCACGCCTAAAAACCGTCACTATCATTTCGTATTTCGCCAGAAGCAGACAGCCAAAAATACTAAAATTAAGGGCCCTATTATGACTCGCGAGTCGAACCTTCGCCTAAAGTCGAACGTTTTGGCGAATTGCCTAAGGCGTGGTATTATGAAAGGCGAACTGCGACGTTCGCTTTTGAAAACAGAACTACCAACTTTAAAAAGCGAAATATGTAATGTCATAAATAGGTGAAACGTCAGTCAATCAGAATTATATTTGTGAAATATTTGTTTATAATTTGGAAAAGAAGTAAATACGAAATAAAACAAACTATGATTAGCAGTGTTGATTTGTTTTTTGAAGATCAAGATGAACACGAGAGAGCGGAGAAAATAATGGTGTGTAGATTACGACGAAGTTTAAGAGATACGTCCAACCCACTCCAACTTCCAGATAATTTGTAAGAACCAAATCGTAAATTTTATTTCAGTTCTAATTGAATTATTCTTATTATAGGTTTGTGTCATATTTTCGCCTTGATAAACATGCATTTTGTTATGTTTTAAACAAAATAAGATCAGGGTTCAAAACAAGTCAAAGTTCTGCAATTCCACCACTCATAAAACTCGCATGTGCACTGCGTTTTCTCGGTAGTGGGAGCTACCAAAATGGTATTGGAACTGATTTTGAGCTGGGTCTCTCGCAACCTACAGTTTCGGTAGTTCTCACTGAAGTGCTTAATTTAATTGAAGTGAACATTTGTCCTGTTTGGATAAAGGCAGATATGTCTGCAGCTGAAAAACAAGAAGCAAGAAATTACTTTTTTGAAAGAGCTAGGTTACCCGGAATAGTAGGATGTGTAGACGGAACTCACATTGGAATAATAGCTCCTGTTCAGCTGCAACATCAATTTTTAAATAGAAAAGGATTCTATAGTTTGAATGCTATGGTGGTAAGTTAGATGCATTGATTTTGATTCTTATTATTCCACTAAAACTTTTTATTTTCAAGGCATGTGACAATAACGGAATCATCAGATTTATTGATTCCAGATATCCTGGATCTACACATGACTCTTTTGTGTGGAATCATAGTGCACTAAAGGATCTTTTGGAAAGCTGGTGGTTAAATGGAGAGCGGTCAAGATATCTAGGTATGAATATATTCCATTCGTTGCTGTGAAGTGATTTTCTATTTTTAAGAACTTTTTTTTTATTAGGGGATTCTGGATATCCTCTGCAGCCTTATCTGATAACTCCGTTTAGAAACGCCAACTCTGATTCTAGAGAAGGACTATTCAACAAAAGGCATGCAAAAGCAAGAAATATTGTTGAAAGGACAATCGGAATTTTAAAAAGCCGATTTAGATCAGTTCTGAACGAGCGCAAACTGCACTACAGTCCAAAAAAGGCTATCAAAATAGTGAACGCCTGTTGTGCACTCCACAACATCTGTCGTAAACACAACATTCCAGATCCAGATATAGTGGAAGAAGACAACATTCATATGGAGGATAGAGTTGAATTAGATATCGCCAACATAACTTCAGAAGGAAACCGAATAAGAAATGAAATGTTGTCTGCTTTATAGGAACTATCATTCAAAAGATACATATTTGTCTTTTTCAAGCATATTTTTTATTTCATTAAATTTTTGTACCAAAATACTTAAAAATAACTTACAAAATAAAGAAAGAATAAATAAAACTAAAACTTCATTTCAATAAATAAAAAAAAAATAATCCATACACACAAAACTTTCATTTAATCAATATTACTTCTCGAGAGATTGTAATAGATATTCGAGCTTTTTTAATTTGACTTCCAAAAGTTCCTTATGTTGCCTGTTCTTCTCGAAATTCTCTTTTTCTTTTCGCCTTTCTCTAACTTTCAACAAATCAAGATGTTCTTTGTGCAGCTCATAGTTCTTTCTAGAATATCTGGCAATCTCCGAAAGCGATTTTTGAACGGAATCGGATGCAACAAGAAGTTTCTCTTGTGTCTCAAGAAGTTTCTGCTGCGTCTCCGTTTGTTTCTGGAGTATTTTCACTCGTTCGTTCTCGACATTTCCCTTTCGATTAGATGTTCCACCTTGCGATGATCTCATATCTGACCCTGGCAGTAAGTTGAAATTGGAGACGTCTACTTCTGCTTCTGTGGGTTGTTGGAATTCTTCAGGTGCAGGAGTACGTATTCCAAATACATTTCCTGAAGGATTCACAGCCTGTTGAAGGCTGAGTAAATCATCTACTGCCTGCTCCAAAGGGGACAAAGAAAGCTGCCCATAAGGTCCTCCACCGGTTGCTACCACATCCTTCTTATTATCGGCAATTTTCTTCTTCAATTTTAATTTGTAGTCAAGCCAAACCTGTATTTATGAAGAATATTTTTAAAATGCCTTTCTCGGATTTTTTTTTTTAACATACCTTATGCCACTCTTTTCCCGCACGTAAAGGAGGCCCTAAGGAGTTAAGGTCAATGGCAAACTTATCCCAATACTCTGCTTGGTTTTTTTTTGAAGATCCGAATGACCCCACACCCTTTGCAATTTCGGGATTCGCCTCCATGATTTCAACAAGCTTTGAAAATTGATTCGTGTTGGTTCTTTTTATGCTATAAGAATAAAATTTGTTTATTATTTTTCAACGAGGTTTCAATTATTTTTAAACATATTACCTCTTTATATTTTCACTCATTTTATTGTGCGTAAAACAAATTATATTCAGACAAAAAACACCACT
Organism: Chrysotoxum bicinctum; assembly: GCA_911387755.1. NCBI lineage: Eukaryota > Metazoa > Arthropoda > Insecta > Diptera > Syrphidae > Chrysotoxum > Chrysotoxum bicinctum. Next base: position 189,043,025 of record OU426988.1, read on the forward strand.
TTCAAATATAAAACTGTTAATTTTGTTCAAGTCACGAAGATTTATAGTTCGACCGATTCTGACAGTTAAAAGCGAACGTTCGCTAATGGTAATAGAGCGAGATTTCAATTCGCCGATTTTTTGACTTTTGAGGCGAACGTCAATTAGGCGAATCGCAAACGGTAATACCAAATAGTCACATTTATCAAATTTTTCTTGCGACTCGCAAGTCATAATAGGGCCCTAAACAACTCAACGCAACTCAACTCAACGCAACTCAACTCAACGCAACTCAACTCAACGCAAAAACGCATCTCGCAACGCATTAAACAACGCATAAAATAGTTGTCTTTACATTAATAAAAACTTTATTTTCACGCCTTAAGCGCTTATTGTGCCTACCTATATTTATAATATAAGAAAATAAAATAAAGTTAAAGTAAAGTGGTTTAATTTCTCGCTGTCTTTGTTACTGATGTCGCCTTCGTAACAAATTTTAATTTTAGTTAAATTTCGCCGCTGGCCAAATTTTATTTTTATAAAAATCATTGTCGCCGCTTGCCTAAGGAATAAAGTTTCATTTCAATCTTGCCGTTAGCCGAAAATATAAACTTTATTCCTTTAAAATACGAAATGATATATTTCCTTGTGTGAAATAAAACATTAACGCCGAAAGATACAATTTTGTGGATTCGCCATTGACAAGAAAGTTCGTCCGCCATTTTGTCAACGCCTTTGCAAATTTAATTGCACATCTGCCGAACAAGTACTAGACTGGTGCCGTTAAGTTGTCTACAGTTTGGTAAGTCGTTTAACTCCTTCGTTGCTGAACAAATCGCTGCCTAATACTTCTTATGTCCAGGCGGAGCGAACGTGGAAACAAAGGAAAACTACCGAATTACCTTGAGGACTTCGTCGTGAACATGTCAGGTTCATCTACGCCAACAAAGAACACCGAGGTAGCCGACGACGTTGAGTCAGATGAGTCTAACGCTACTATTATCCAAAGCCAGCCCACTTCAGACGATTCTACAGATCTAATTAAAAAACTAATGGATCGTCTGAGAGTGCTTGAAGAGAATTGCCAGCTGACATCGCAACAGTTAGTCGCCAGCGAACAGAAAAGAGCTCAACTACAAGTTGAATTAACATCGAAAATCGCCACCTGCACTGCCGCCTCCGTCAACATCGCCACCTCCACAAATACCATCGCCTCAGCCACCGTCGTTGCTTCAGCAACACCTTCACATCCAACCGTCAACCAGCTAAATGCACCATTGGTGAGAGGAAACAACCAACAAATCGCCGAGCAGCCACAGATCGCTCAAAATACGTCATCGTTGTTTCCTAATGCACCAAATCATTTATATGTTCCGGGACCGATGTCAACTCGCTGCGAATATCTACAGCCAGTGCCAATGTCAACTCGTTACGATTTCCATCAGTCAGTACCAACGTACACGATCAGCGGGCCAGCAACGTATCCGTACCAACAGCAATACGTTTGTGGTCCATCCGTGTTCCCAAGTCTTGCGCAACAACAAGTAAATTCGTCAACATCATTTGTAGGTGCATACGGACAAACAACTCCTTCATTGCCGTCGTATACAACTACGAGAAAGCTCCATGACTTACCCGAATTCTATGGTCGCCCCGAAGACTGGCCAATATTTATTACAACGTTCCATGAATCAACAGCAGTATATGGATATTCAATGATTAAGAACAACTACCGTCTTCGAAAATGTTTAAAAGGAGCAGCGTACGAAGAGATAGAGAGTCTACTGATAAATGCACAGAACGTACCTCGTGTATTAGAAGAGCTTGAAAACAAATATGGCCAGCCTGAGTTACTTATTAGAAGCCAGCTGTCTAAAGTTGTTATGGACACCTCCAGCTAAAATCAAAACGAAAATGTACCAATTAGACAATTGTGTATCCTGTATATGAATCCAACTTACTCTTTGGGAATATCCTTTTGATGTTGCTGAAAGAAAGAAAAATATTAAATGAAAGAAAAGTTTATCAATGTTACATTGAGTACTTAAATTTTTTTTACGGTCGTTGTTGAGGTGAATGTTGATGTGCTGAGTCCAGTCGTTTTCTAAGGGAAGTTGCTGATTGGATATAATGCTTAAAAGAATATATTATTAAATAATTTTTGTGGTAAAACCAAATTTAATTACCATATTTATCAGCGTCCATTCGTTCATCGGGTTTGAATTGTTTCGATTTTCGAAAACATTGATGACATATTTTTTTTTGGAATTGCGCTGTCAATGTCTTCAATTCCATTCCGTCTCGATACAGGGATGTGAAGCGATGTAAAGAGATCTTCAGTTTTTTTATGCAGAGGTCGCGAAAGTCGAAATAAGTTACACGATGAGAGTTTAAGTTATAAAATTTTTAGGAGTGTAATTTCTACATGATAGTTCCTCACTCGAAATTAAATGAGAATCCTGTTTTGAACAAATCGGTATTAACTGAACGGACATCAGTTGTGGTTGTCAGTCGTACTTGGTATATACCTTTCAAAAAAAGAAGTATATGGCTGGGCGCGCACACTTAAATTTTTAGTTTCGCAACTGTTTGGTTGCTAATAGAAAACAGATGAACTATCTCGTTGAATGTCCGCGCAGGTGCTCATAATTATAGGTAATCGCTTAGTTTTTGTCAAAATACAAACCTTTTAGTCGATCGAACCGGGGGAGTTGCGAGATTGGGAAATGAATGTGCGCACCTTGAACATAATTGATCATTCAATATTTTCGTATAAAGTATATGTCGTAATAGGTCTAAATAAGATTTTTTTTTTGGAATATGTGTACAAAGAAAGTTTCTAAGACCATTTGGTTTGTGGGTAAAGTAGTACCTAGCCTAAAACATGTCCGCAGACATGTTTGGTTTCTAAGTGTGGACGTCCTGATTGCGTCGGTGGGAATGAAACAAATGATTTCAAATTTGATCGGTGAGGTGGGCGATCCTAATTGGCTGGTAGCCATCGTATGTTTCAATCTCCTGACTAGACATTGAAACAGTAAGGATAAGGAGCAAACATAATATTCCAGGCCGTCGACTCAATAGGAGATAGAAGCTAGATATCCTGCTACCGCCTATCTAAATTTATAAAAAAAAAAAAAAAAATTTAACAAAAAAATAAAATTAAAGAAGGAAAACCCAAGAAAAAAGTAAAATTAACAGAAAAGAAGACGTGGTACGATTATAACAAAAAAAAAAAAAACCGAAAGATAAAACTAAAACCTAAAATCATCTACGTTAGTTAAGAAAAGGGTGAGTTAATTTTTTTTGGATGCATGTATACATACATGCATGTATATAATATAGATATGAGAAAAAGATTCCAACAGGAAACTTCTGAGACACACGGGAGCGTGGATTAATGGGTATATAGGCATAAATGTGCTCATATTTATTCACGTTTTCCTGTGTTGTCTATTCTGCAGCTTCAAGTTGAACAACTTATATAAATTGGAACTAACTTTCCTTATTCAATAAATTAGGACACTTGTGGATGCTCGCGGCGTTCAAAAAAAAAAAAAAAAAGCAAAAGGCCTCTTCGATTGAACACCCGATTCAGGATAGAAGCGATATTCTCACCAGAATCCCTAGATTCCCATGCGATCGTTGCCTCATCTATCAGTTGTAGTTTTTTGTGAGTCTTGGAAGACTTGGGTGATTAAAACCTTTTTGTCTAACCGAAGGTGAGTCAAAAAAAAAGAACAAAACAAAAAACTAATATCAAAAGAAAAAAGAATTTGCATAAACGAAACACGAATATATTTATATATATATCTGTGGGTGTTTTTTTTTATACCAAGGTGTATATATGTATATGGTTGGTTGTTATAAACATTTGTATATAAGTTATTGAATACCAAATTTATTTTTTTGTTACTTATTAGGGTCTTAAACTTAGGCGATCAACGACAATAAATTACTTCAAAAAGGTCGTGATCGCCCTCGTTTTTTTTGTCGTTTGCCTATTAAATCTGAGAGTGGCAAGAACAGATCTCAAGATAGCTTCAATATCTCAAGATAGCTTCAAGATCTCAATATAATTTCAAGATTCAAGAAAGCTTCAAGATCCAAGAGTATTCAAAACCAGAGACAGCTCCAAGACTCAAGAAAGCTTCAAGACTCAAGAATAACTCAAGAATCGAGAATAATTCAAGCTTTAAAAAAAAAAGACACAGTTTTCTTTGTGGGTGAAATTTATTAATCTAGTTTTGCTGAAATAATAAAAAGACATAGTTCAGTGAAAGTTTAAGTTTTTCTTAAAAAAATAGTAAAAAGTTATTGTTTTTTTTTGTAAAGGCGCAATATTCTTCAATTTAGTTTTGTGGAATTTCCTTAGTGTAAATTTTTTTTTGTTGAGTAAAATTTTTTTTAAGAAATAACGTTTAGTTCAGTGTAACGACGATAGGAATGCATAAGGTCATCATATGGTATAGTGGTCCCATTTTTTTGATACTTGTGTCCTTAGCAAGCTAAAAAGTCGTTGAACCCTAAGAAATACCCAAAATTGAGCTCAATATAGGTTATTTTCGTGAGTTGGTTTATGTTAGTTTTTTTATCTCATCTCAAGTGAGAAAGGTGGGAACCAATTTAGTGCCTGCAATTATGAATCTAAAATTCCTATTCTCGAGATATCTAAATTTATTTTAGAATAAAAATAATTTTTGTATGCAAAAAAAAAAATATCTAAATTAACATCTTATTGTATTATCCTCAAATTCTTATTTTTCTTATTGATTTTTGTGCCACAGTTTCTTTATATTTGTTTAATGCCTCGTACATTTAACGATATATGATGATATATAATTAAATAAAATCGGTTGTAAATTGCGCCAAAATGGTTGAAATTTTGCCTTTTTCTCAAGCTACTAGCTTGATGTATTGCTAGTGACTTTCTTTTCAGGGGATACAGAAGGCAGCTGATGGAGAAGATGGTAATGAACTGAGCGGAACAAGAAGGTAAGCTGAATCAAGGGTGGAGTTGAAGATTAAGGCCTAGCAACTCCCATGGTAGGGTGGGTCAGGCCATGACTAACACCATCTCAGTCTCTCTCCCAGTGGTAATGTCCGTCCGTTGTCCAATAGAACAGATGATAATTCTGTGTATTTTTTTTGGCATGATATATGTTATAGTAATAGGCGAGATTGAAAATAGTGAGCAAGATCCCACTCAACTCCGACGAGCTCGAGCCGAGCCTCGCAAGCATGCCACGCTTGCTATTTTCAATAGTAATTCAAATATTTTCGGAATTTAAGAATTCCACAATCATTTTCCAAAAAGCTTATTACAATTGGCGCCCAACGTTTTGTCTTTGTTTTCGTCCTTTTTTTCAATTGTTCTTGCCCTCATCATCGGTAACTCGTAAGTCATGATTAGGAAAGTTTCTAACATACCATTTTCATTTGCGACGAGGTTACGAGATGATGAGGACAATTACAATTAAACAGTGTTTTGTCTCGTCGTAACCCTTCATTATGTGATATAAATTTACTTTTCTATCTTTCCTTTTCATCATTTTTTTTTTCTCCATAAGTCCTGTTTTTACCACAAAGAATCGTGACCTGAAAGATGACGTAATGTCACTCAGTTGTACGAATTTCTTTTTTTTTGATCTTTCTATTCTTTTTATGTGTTGCTTATCTGGCGTCTTCATGTCTTCAATCAGAAGCCACAGGCTTGAATTGAATTGCGGAAGCCGTCAGGTAGCAACGAACTCTTTGTCCTATGTTATATTTTGTTTGCCTATTTACCACTGAGAGAGAAAAATCCCAAAAATAGTCCGTCCGAAGTCCTTTACAGTCAATAATACATACCTTACTTTCAGCTCAGTTCATACTTCGACAAAATCACCATCACCCATCTCCGAATAAGTTGCCCGATGTATCCCCGCAATGACACATGCACATAACAACACATACAACATTTTTTTTGTTTTTTTCAATATTTATTCCTGATACAGAGTTAATTCAAACCCAAGTATTAAATAAATCAACTTTTATAACTACAAAGTTTATTAAATATACTTATCCATAGGTATAAAAATAACCTTTTTTTTCAAATAAGGTTAAATTCTTAGTAGTCTTTAAATATTGATATTTTTTCTAAATTTATAAATATTTCTTCTCAATTTTTTGGTAAGAGGTACCTAAGACCCACTTAAAATTTATATCTAATCTGAAATTTTAAGTACCATTAAATACACTTATCGAATCAAAATGGATATAACCGAGAAAAACGGAAATAAAACAGGTACAAAAAAGAAGTGTACTCGTTCGTCAAGTAGACTACACCCTAACGAGCAGCAACAACTAATGAATAGCCTAAGCCCGTTGGTACAACATAGTCCACCTCAGTTCAATATTCGATCAGAAAAGGATAAATCTCGTCCTACCGATTCTCTTCCATTGTTCAAGAATCGAACAAATTTATTCCCATCTACCGAAGGAGATTTGTCAGAGCCTGCGGCTGAAGGAGTGGCGGGTTTGTTAAACCAAAATGACCTCCAAAATTCCTTAATAAAGAATGGCATGAACGCTTTTAACACTCGAGTAGGTTCTCGTGTTCAACACACACCACCACCTGCCAATAACGCTCAAGGACAGCTTCCTCTACTAAATATTTCTGGGGGTGGCGAGAACTCGAACGTTTCGGCAGATTCCATTACAGCTCCTTCTTACAGCAGCCTCAGTAACGCTGGTAGAGCTTCTGTAAATCTCGATAATAGTATCCGGACAATACGTAATCAAGTCATTACAGACGGACACGAAATTAACGACAACGCGAATGGTCCTGAAGCAATACCCACCGATATAAAAGCCTATGTGAATTTCGCAATTGTGAATGCTTTTTCCTCTTATGCGGAATCCATGAAGACTGAAATTTCAGAAAGCTTAAAAAAATCAATCAAAGATAACTTTGTAGACTTTCTGGGTGAAATCAATTCGGCCACTCGTCCTCTAGTTAGTCGTGAAAATATTCCCAAGTCTTTTTCAAATTCCACATCCTTTAGAAAACCAGTGACTCAAAGGCAGCAAAAGCAATCAGGTCAGAATCAACCACCTCCACAGCAACATTCACAGCAACGACCACTACAACAACAAAATCTCCACCAACAACAACAACAGCAACCAAGGCAACCTCCTTGTTCGAATTTCCAACTGAACGAACCACTTCACATAGCTCAGCCTCCTAATAGTTTCAAACCAATTGCTGATTTGAGATATAATTCTGGTATACCCAATTTAGGCTATGGTACTCAACATCAACCAGAGTTCAGAAATTATCATGTTTACCATCAAAATCTGCTTAATTCATACCATGATATAGATCCTGATTTAGCATCTCGGGTATCTCGAATTCCTGTGAAAATCGACCGATGGGGTTTGATATTCGACGGCAAACCTGAAAATTTGACCGTCGAAGATTTTATTTTCCGCCTGGAAACCCTCCAGTTGCAATACGAGTGCCCTTGGCACGAAATTATGAAGCAGTTTCACATTTTGCTCACAGGTACGGCTCTAGATTGGTACTGGCAATTTCAAAAGTCAAACTATCGACCGGATTGGCCAATGTTGCGTGATGCACTTATACGTCAATTCCGAAATTTGAAATCAGACTATGAAATAATGAGAGACATTACCGATCGCAAGCAAGGTTCTTTCGAGTCTTGCGAAAGTTTTTTCAATGCAATATCCAAGATAAGGAGCCAGCTTAAGGTTCAAATACCTGAATTCGAGCTAGTGAGAATGTTGAAAAGAAACCTTAACGAAAAGATCAATAGGTTGGTTTACCCCATGGCCATAACTTCGCTAGACGAGCTGAGATATGCTTGTAAAGAAGCAGAAAAAGCTTTCCCTTTTAAAGATGGTCAGAACAACGTAACAAGGCAATTTAGACCACCTCCTAGAATGTCAGCAAATGAAGTTCATTACTACGATGCAGATCCAAGCCCATATGAAGATCATATTGCAGCAATGCAATATGTCAATGTCAACCGACCTAGACCACCCAACAAAATTCTAAATTGCTGGAACTGCAAAGTAAATGGTCATTTGTATTGGGAATGTCCCTCTCCCAAACAAAATATTTTCTGTTTCCGGTGTGGTGAAGAAAATGTTATTTGTTCAAAATGTCCTAAATGTAAGACGGAAAACAGGATGAAGAACGTGATATCGACGGGGGAGTCGCGTTCGACCCAATTTCCCGAAAACACAAACCTTTAAAACCTGAACCTAAACCAATTGAAAACGAGAGAGGAGAAGAACAATTTAAAATTTTGAAAAGAGATACCGAAATGATAGATAGTAGAAAAAAAGTTAAATTTAGTTATGTAAAACCATTACATGTAAGAATACAAGAATATAACGAGGCCAAAGAGAGAATTTTTAATGGCACCGTAAGTAAGAAAATCCATAAAGCGAGAGATAGGTATAAAACAAGAAAAGAATTGAGATGCAAGTTATTATCTACAATAATTGACATATCCGGTGACCCTAGACCTTATGCTAGAGTAAAAATAGCTGACAAACAAATGCTAGGCTTGCTCGATAGCGGCGCAAGCATTAGTATTCTCGGCAGGGGCTGTAGAGACGTTGTAAACGACTTGAAAGTTCAGATTTCTCCATTTACATCTAATGTGAAGACAGCAGATGGCAAATGTCAGTCTATAATCGGAAAAGTTAATTTAGATGTATATTTTAAAAACATTAAAAACAATATTACGTTTTACCTTGTTCCAAGTCTCGATCAAGAGTTATATCTCGGCATCGACTTCTGGAAAGTGTTCAATCTTGCACCTGAAATCGTCAGCGAGATCAAAATACCGACGGTTGTGGAGTCTTCGGATACTCACCAATTGTCACCAGAGCAACAATCAAGGTTGGATGCAGTCAGGGAAAAGTTTCGATGTCATACCCAATACGGGCTCGGAAAAACGACTCTTGTCCAGCACGTCATCGAGACCGGGGATGCGGCTCCAGTAAAGCAGCGTCACTACCCTGTCTCTCCAGCGGTGCAGGCCCTAATGTACGCCGAGATAGACAGAATGTTGAGCCTTGGAGTAATTGAAGAGAGTGAAAGCCCATGGAGTTCGCCAGTGGTCCTCATACGGAAACCCCGCAAAAATCGTCTGTGTTTGGATTCACGCAAGCTGAACTCCCTCACGAAAAAAAATGCATATCCTCTCCCAAATCTCGAAGGCATCTTCAGTCGTCTGAGTGATACTATTTTTATAAGTAGTATCGATCTCAAAGACGCATTTTGGCAGATACCGCTGGAGGGGCAGAGTAGAGAGAAGACTGCTTTTACGGTACCGGGTAGGCCTTTGTACCATTTTACTGTCATGCCCTTTGGTCTGTGTAACGCGGCCCAAAGGTTGTGTCAGTTGATGGACAAAGTCATACCCTCAAGGTTAAGGGACCGTGTCTTCGTGTACCTCGATGACCTGCTCGTCATCGCTCCTAATTTTGAGACACATATCACTCTGCTGGACGAAGTTGCTGCGTGTCTCGACAAAGCTGGCCTCACCATCAACGTAATGAAGTCAAAGTTTTGCTTTAAGGAATTGAAGTACTTAGGCTTCATCGTAGGTGGTGGGAATATCAAAACAGATCCTGCTAAAGTCGAGGCGATTGAGAATTTCCCGATCCCAAAAACGCCAAAACAGGTACGCAGACTGCTTGGTCTAGCGGGGTGGTACCGTAGGTTTATTCGAGACTTTTCCACGCTGACGGCTCCCATCACGGACACACTTAAAAAGGGTAATACCAAATTCAAAATGACGGAAGAAGCTCTGGAGGCATTTGAGAAATTGAAGAAGGCCTTAACCACAGCTCCGGTACTAACGCATCCAAATTTTGAAAAACGCTTTTTTATTCAGTGCGATGCCTCTGACTCAGGTGTAGGAGCGGTGCTATTCCAGAAGAACGATGCCGAAGAAGAATTGCCTATATCATATTTCTCTCAAAAGCTAAATAAATGTCAAAAGAATTATAGTGTAACAGAAAAAGAGTGCCTTGCAGCAGTTTTGGCGGTACAAAAGTTCAGACCCTACGTGGAAGGAATGACATTTACCGTCATAACCGATCACTCAAGCTTAAAATGGCTCATGAGTCTCAAAGACCTAAGCGGCAGACTCGCCCGATGGAGCCTCCAACTGCAAGCATTTTCTTTTGACATTGTGCACAGAAAAGGAAGCTTAAATGTAGTCCCTGATACGTTATCTAGAGCTTACATGGAAATCGACAGTTTAGATTTAGGTAATATATCTCCCTTGATAGATCTCAACTCGAAAGAATTTGAATCCGAAGAATATGTAAGTCTAATAAACACAGTTAAAGAAAACCAAGAACAATTGCCAGACCTTAAAATCGATGAAAATTATTTGTATAAACGTGCTTTCCCACCATATGATGAGAATACTACTGTTGAACACACTTGGAGATTATGGGTACCTTCAGGTCTCACGAACGAAATCATTGTTCGTGCCCATAATCCTCCACAAGTCGCTCATGGTGGGGTAGCGAAGACACTTCAGAGGATACGTCAGTACTTCTACTGGCCGAATATGATAAATCAAATACGTGAATATGTTGTGAAATGTAGTACTTGTATTCAATCAAAACCACCTAACAAAGTTTTACGTCCTCCTATGTCTAGTGTGTACAGCGCTGTTCGTCCATTTCAGAAGTTATATGTTGATTTTTTGGGTCCGTATCCTCGTTCTAAGTCTGGTAATAGTTATGTATTTGTCGTTCTTGATCACCTTTCGAAATTCGTCCTTTTAAAATCCTTACGGAATGCCAATACATCAAGTATAATTAAATTTTTAAAAGAAAGTGTCTTTGATGTATTCGGAGTGCCGGAATTAATCCACTCCGACAATGGGAAACAATTTCTGGCGAAAGACTTCCAAAGTTTTATGCAAGCTTATGGCATACGACATTTTAAAACAGCTTATTACTCTCCCCAGTCGAATGCGTCAGAGAGAGTGAATCGTACTCTTCTATCCGCAATTCGATCATATCTCAAAGAAGACCAGCGTGAATGGGATCTCCATCTGAGCGACATAGCTGCTGCTTTTAGAAGTGCGGTGCATACCTCAACTGGTGTCTCCCCATACTTCGCCCTTTTCGGAGTAAACATGATATCCCACGGAAGTTGTTACGATCTTGCCCAGAAACTAAATACTTTAGAAGATGGCGAACTAATGACTCTCTCGAGACACGCTAGACTGCAGTGTATGCGTAGAAAAATCAAAGAAAGCATTTCTAAAGCAAACGAGAAAAGTGCACAAAAGTATAACACTCGTACACGCGATATACGCTTCGTACCAGGACAAGAGATATTTCGCAGAAATTTCGTCCTAAGTGAAAGCTCAAAATACCTCAGTGCCAAACTTTGTCCCAAATTCGTAAAGTGTCGCGTTGTGAAAGCTGTTGGAAAAAATCTGTACGAACTAGAAAATTTGTCGGGTAAAACCATCGGAATATATCATGCTAAAGATATAAAGCAGTAAAGAAAATTATGTTACTTATTGTATTTATTTATTCGTTGTCTTAATAGTTTTTGTTAGTATATTTATTGAAATGATAGAGCCTCTAAGATCTCGTTATAGTTTTGTTGTTTGCTAATAAATACTTGAAACAATAATGCATTAGAAAAAAGACTGTGATATTTTATCAATTTACCTTTTCATTCTAGTTTATGTTTGGAATATTAGGTTTAAGTAAGTAGGTAATATATTATAAAGATAAATTCCCATATACCTACATATATCTATTTATTTAGTTGTTATACTTGTTTATATGTTAATTTATTTATCCGTCTACATATTTATTTATTCTTTCACCTATTGCGTTTGTCTGTTTATTCACTTATTTGATCATTGGTTTAATTTATTTGTTACTATTTGTTACTCATTTGGTTCATGGGTTTAATTTATTTATTTATTCTTTTAATAGTATCTCTTCCTCTAGGAATATTATTTAGGTATCTAATTAAATTATCACATAAATTATTGTACATAGTCCATGGAAGAACACATATCTATTTGTTAAAAATCTTAAGCATGTTATATACCATGGTTCTATACACTTAGTAGATGGCAAAATACATCTGCTTATTTCACAGATAATTAAACGCCCCACATAAATAATTTTTTTGGTGTACCAAATCGATGTCACTTGCCTGTCTGTCGAAACAATTACAAGACATAGAGAAACAAATCGCGAAACATTATTTACAACCAGATCGTAAAAGCATATTGCCCGGCTTGTGAGGGTTCTTCACCACGTCACTTATAGGGATAAACCACAATACAAATCTCCGACAATACACGACAAGCTACCCTTAGCAGGTAGTAAAGTACCTATGCTTACGATAAACCATCTATTTTTTTTTAGGATGAACACTCATTTTGTTTTCATATTTTTTATTGTCGTCCTGTTGCTACTACAAATATTAAAATGCACTCGAGGATGGATTATCGTTAATACATATACCTGTATTAAGTTGGTTTAGCTCGTTAGGGATGAATGATGGGTACATGGGAACACAGGGATACAAATAAAATATATCCAGATGATTTGTAGGGTCCTTCCACTCTTCTCAAGTCGACAGGTTCTCCTTCTCGAATAGTGTTTTGTTATGGACACCTCCAGCTAAAATCAAAACGAAAATGTACCAATTAGACAATTGTGTATCCTGTATATGAATCCAACTTACTCTTTGGGAATATCCTTTTGATGTTGCTGAAAGAAAGAAAAATATTAAATGAAAGAAAAGTTTATCAATGTTACATTGAGTACTTAAATTTTTTTTACGGTCGTTGTTGAGGTGAATGTTGATGTGCTGAGTCCAGTCGTTTTCTAAGGGAAGTTGCTGATTGGATATAATGCTTAAAAGAATATATTATTAAATAATTTTTGTGGTAAAACCAAATTTAATTACCATATTTATCAGCGTCCATTCGTTCATCGGGTTTGAATTGTTTCGATTTTCGAAAACATTGATGACATATTTTTTTTTGGAATTGCGCTGTCAATGTCTTCAATTCCATTCCGTCTCGATACAGGGATGTGAAGCGATGTAAAGAGATCTTCAGTTTTTTTATGCAGAGGTCGCGAAAGTCGAAATAAGTTACACGATGAGAGTTTAAGTTATAAAATTTTTAGGAGTGTAATTTCTACATGATAGTTCCTCACTCGAAATTAAATGAGAATCCTGTTTTGAACAAATCGGTATTAACTGAACGGACATCAGTTGTGGTTGTCAGTCGTACTTGGTATATACCTTTCAAAAAAAGAAGTATATGGCTGGGCGCGCACACTTAAATTTTTAGTTTCGCAACTGTTTGGTTGCTAATAGAAAACAGATGAACTATCTCGTTGAATGTCCGCGCAGGTGCTCATAATTATAGGTAATCGCTTAGTTTTTGTCAAAATACAAACCTTTTAGTCGATCGAACCGGGGGAGTTGCGAGATTGGGAAATGAATGTGCGCACCTTGAACATAATTGATCATTCAATATTTTCGTATAAAGTATATGTCGTAATAGGTCTAAATAAGATTTTTTTTTTGGAATATGTGTACAAAGAAAGTTTCTAAGACCATTTGGTTTGTGGGTAAAGTAGTACCTAGCCTAAAACATGTCCGCAGACATGTTTGGTTTCTAAGTGTGGACGTCCTGATTGCGTCGGTGGGAATGAAACAAATGATTTCAAATTTGATCGGTGAGGTGGGCGATCCTAATTGGCTGGTAGCCATCGTATGTTTCAATCTCCTGACTAGACATTGAAACAGTAAGGATAAGGAGCAAACATAATATTCCAGGCCGTCGACTCAATAGGAGATAGAAGCTAGATATCCTGCTACCGCCTATCTAAATTTATAAAAAAAAAAAAAAAAATTTAACAAAAAAATAAAATTAAAGAAGGAAAACCCAAGAAAAAAGTAAAATTAACAGAAAAGAAGACGTGGTACGATTATAACAAAAAAAAAAAAAACCGAAAGATAAAACTAAAACCTAAAATCATCTACGTTAGTTAAGAAAAGGGTGAGTTAATTTTTTTTGGATGCATGTATACATACATGCATGTATATAATATAGATATGAGAAAAAGATTCCAACAGGAAACTTCTGAGACACACGGGAGCGTGGATTAATGGGTATATAGGCATAAATGTGCTCATATTTATTCACGTTTTCCTGTGTTGTCTATTCTGCAGCTTCAAGTTGAACAACTTATATAAATTGGAACTAACTTTCCTTATTCAATAAATTAGGACACTTGTGGATGCTCGCGGCGTTCAAAAAAAAAAAAAAAAAAGCAAAAGGCCTCTTCGATTGAACACCCGATTCAGGATAGAAGCGATATTCTCACCAGAATCCCTAGATTCCCATGCGATCGTTGCCTCATCTATCAGTTGTAGTTTTTTGTGAGTCTTGGAAGACTTGGGTGATTAAAACCTTTTTGTCTAACCGAAGGTGAGTCAAAAAAAAAGAACAAAACAAAAAACTAATATCAAAAGAAAAAAGAATTTGCATAAACGAAACACGAATATATTTATATATATATCTGTGGGTGTTTTTTTTTATACCAAGGTGTATATATGTATATGGTTGGTTGTTATAAACATTTGTATATAAGTTATTGAATACCAAATTTATTTTTTTGTTACTTATTAGGGTCTTAAACTTAGGCGATCAACGACAATAAATTACTTCAAAAAGGTCGTGATCGCCCTCGTTTTTTTTGTCGTTTGCCTATTAAATCTGAGAGTGGCAAGAACAGATCTCAAGATAGCTTCAATATCTCAAGATAGCTTCAAGATCTCAATATAATTTCAAGATTCAAGAAAGCTTCAAGATCCAAGAGTATTCAAAACCAGAGACAGCTCCAAGACTCAAGAAAGCTTCAAGACTCAAGAATAACTCAAGAATCGAGAATAATTCAAGCTTTAAAAAAAAAAGACACAGTTTTCTTTGTGGGTGAAATTTATTAATCTAGTTTTGCTGAAATAATAAAAAGACATAGTTCAGTGAAAGTTTAAGTTTTTCTTAAAAAAATAGTAAAAAGTTATTGTTTTTTTTTGTAAAGGCGCAATATTCTTCAATTTAGTTTTGTGGAATTTCCTTAGTGTAAATTTTTTTTTGTTGAGTAAAATTTTTTTCAAGAAATAACGTTTAGTTCAGTGTAACGACGATAGGAATGCATAAGGTCATCATATGGTATAGTGGTCCCATTTTTTTGATACTTGTGTCCTTAGCAAGCTAAAAAGTCGTTGAACCCTAAGAAATACCCAAAATTGAGCTCAATATAGGTTATTTTTGTGAGTTGGTTTATGTTAGTTTTTTTATCTCATCTCAAGTGAGAAAGGTGGGAACCAATTTAGTGCCTGCAATTATGAATCTAAAATTCCTATTCTCGAGATATCTAAATTTATTTTAGAATAAAAATAATTTTTGTATGCAAAAAAAAAAATATCTAAATTAACATCTTATTGTATTATCCTCAAATTCTTATTTTTCTTATTGATTTTTGTGCCACAGTTTCTTTATATTTGTTTAATGCCTCGTACATTTAACGATATATGATGATATATAATTAAATAAAATCGGTTGTAAATTGCGCCAAAATGGTTGAAATTTTGCCTTTTTCTCAAGCTACTAGCTTGATGTATTGCTAGTGACTTTCTTTTCAGGGGATACAGAAGGCAGCTGATGGAGAAGATGGTAATGAACTGAGCGGAACAAGAAGGTAAGCTGAATCAAGGGTGGAGTTGAAGATTAAGGCCTAGCAACTCCCATGGTAGGGTGGGTCAGGCCATGACTAACACCATCTCAGTCTCTCTCCCAGTGGTAATGTCCGTCCGTTGTCCAATAGAACAGATGATAATTCTGTGTATTTTTTTTGGCATGATATATGTTATAGTAATAGGCGAGATTGAAAATAGTGAGCAAGATCCCACTCAACTCCGACGAGCTCGAGCCGAGCCTCGCAAGCATGCCACGCTTGCTATTTTCAATAGTAATTCAAATATTTTCGGAATTTAAGAATTCCACAATCATTTTCCAAAGCTTATTACAAAGTAAAAGACATAATGCCGATTCCTGAAAATCATCTCGAAAGACTCGTGCCGTTCGCTACCAAAGTTAGGAATCTTGTTTTGTTTTTGTCCAATGCAAACTCGGTTCAGTACTTAGGGAGTCCAAGTCTGTTGGAAGAGTTGACTTCGAAGATGCCATTGTCCAAACGCATCGAGTGGACCTCATATGCAGCACTTATCAAGCCCTTTCCAACTTTGGAACATTTTGCTTCTTGGATAGCACCAATTGCAAAAGTTATCTCCAAAGCAACAACGAATGTGTCGTCACCAGCGGTCTCGCTTCCAAAGCCGCATACTATTCAGCAGCGAACAAATACGAAACAAGTTTACGTCGTCAACGAAACGCCTCCTCTGACGAGACCAAATCCCAGAGTCATTTGCGAAAACTGTGCTGATTCTCATTCTTTAGTCGATTGTAGTGCTTATCTGCAGAAGTCAATAAATCAAAGATGGGTTTTCGTAAAAAACCGGAGATTGTGTTTCAGTTGTCTGGCCAAAGGACACAACACTTACAACTGCCGCCGGAAGAATCAATGCAAGGTGAATGGTTGCCGCAAGTACCACCATCTAACACTGCACGATAATCAGGAACCAGAGCAAAAAGAACATCTTAGAACTATGCAAGTGAAAACTATTAACCCCAAATCTACAAAACTCCTCTTCAAAATGCTGCCAGTTGAGCTTCGAGGTGCCAATAACCAAATCATTAAGACATTTGCGTTTTTGGATGAAGGTTCATCCGCAACATTGATCAACGAAACCATTGCGAGCCAGTTAGGTTTCAAAGAAAAGAAGCAGCCGCTATCTATTCAATGGTTTGGTGGCAAGGAAGCGAAATTGATGTCGATGTCAATACAATTAGACATCAGAGGAGTAGGGAACAATAATTGGAATCATATAAATCTGCGCTCTGTTCCAGATCTGAGCCTACCCTTGCAGACGGTTAACTTAAGCGAACTCCACACTAAATACCGCCAATTGAAAAATCTTCCAATTCATGAGTACTGTGAAGCCGAGCCAACAATCCTCATTGGATTAGATAACTGCCATATAATTGCCAACATGAGGAGTGTCAAATGCGGACAACATTTAATCGCAGCCAGAACCCCATTGGGTTGGGTAGTCTATGGAAAGACAACAGCAAGTCAAATTACTTCAACATGTCAAGTCTCTATCGTATTGCACGCCAGAGAAAGAGAAGAAAATCTTGAGGACATAGTTGCAGAATATTTTACGACAGAGAATTTCGGAGTTTCTATGCCAAAGAAGCTTCCGGAAGCGAAAGACGTTGAGCGGAGTCGTAAGATTCAAGAGGAAAGTACAAGAAGAATTGGTCAACGATTCGAAACCGGCCTTCTTTGGAATTCGGATAACGTGGTGCTGCCGAATAGCAAGCAAATGGCTATCAACCGCTTTTATTCAGTTGAGAAAAAGATGGAAAGAAATCCTGAATTCAGAAGGGCCTACGTCGATGCGATGATGAACTTTATGTCCAAAGAATATGCCAGAAGGTTATCGCCAGCCGAAGCTAACATTCACTCACCAAAGACATGGTACCTGCCACATTTTGCAGTGTTTAATGCCAATAAACCTGGGAAATTACGCCTAGTCTTTGACGCCGCCGCCGAAGTGAATGGAACATCACTGAATTCAATGCTTCTCAAGGGACCAGATGACTGCCAATCCTTAATTAAGATTTTGCTCAGATTTCGAGAAAAGCCCGTTGGACTCTGTGCAGATATCAAGGAAATGTTTCTACAAGTTCGCATCCGAAAGCCAGACCAAGACAGCCAAAGATTCTTCTGGAGAGAAAATAAATATGCCGCCATAGAGACATGGGTTATGTGTTCCATGATTTTCGGGACAACCTGTTCGCCATCAAGTGCACAATACATAAAAAATCGAAATGCGAGAGAAGTTGCTGCTGACCATCCAGAAGTCATCAGAGCCATAATAGATAACCACTACGTAGACGATTTTGTGTGCAGCTTCCGAGATAAACATCAAGCAATTGAGATAGCCCGCGCCGTCAAGAGTGCACATCTAAAAGCAGGGTTTGAGCTTCGCGGATTCATCTCAAATGCAACAGATGTTCAAAATCAACTGAACAACGACGATATGCCAAGGCCAGTCATAGTCAATATGAATGCTGTAGATTCTGTGGATAAAGTTCTAGGAATGTTTTGGGATAGCCAAGCCGACGAGTTTGTGTTTCAACTACGTTTACACAAAGTCGACCCCAAAATAATCTCTGGAACCAAATGCCCAACAAAAAGAGAAGTCCTAAGTTTGGTTATGTCAGTGTACGATCCTTTTGGTATGCTGGCGGACTTCCTTTTATATGGAAAGATTTTGTTGCAAGAATTATGGCGAACAGGAGTACAGTGGGATGAAGAAATACCCCAGTCGATATTTACACACTTTTCACAATGGATTGTGAATATGAAGAACATCAAACAGTTCCGTATGAGTAGGTGTTACTCATCACAATTATGCCAACCGGACGTCGACTTAGAGTTGCATGTTTTCGTAGACGCCAGTGAGACAACCTTCTCGGCGGTTTCATATTGGAGAATAACATCAAACTCTAGGACCGAAATAAGTTTTATTATGGGTAAGACCAAATGTGCACCATTAAAGTTACTTTCAGTTCCCAGACTCGAGCTCCAAGCAGCAGTACTAGGAACTCGATTGAGAAATACCATAATCGAATCTCATAGCGTTCGTCCATCAAGGACTATCTTCTGGAGCGACTCGAAAACTGTCATAGCTTGGTTAAAGTCAGACCACAGACAGTATAAGCCTTTCGTCGCTCACAGAATCGGAGAGATCTTGGAAACAACACATGAAAACGATTGGCGTTGGTTGCCAACTAAACTGAACGTAGCCGACAAAGCAACGAGAACGCCATATCCAATAAAATACCAGCCAAACAATGAATGGACGACGGGACCTGAATTCTTGCTTAATTCAGAAAAACATTGGCCATCATCTGACGAATTAGTTCAAACCGAAACAAATGAAGATAAACGTAGGTGCCTCATAATCATCTCAGCCCGTCAATTAATAGATATCAGCCGTTTTTCGAACTATCTACGACTGAAAAGATCCGTAGCATGGATACTGAGATTCATCAATAATTTAGAGTTCAAGTCGAGAAAAAAGAATCTAGCCTTTACTTCAGGTGAGTTGATGGCCGACGAACTACAAAAAGCCGAAATAGTTTTATGTCGAATTGTGCAAAAAGAAACTTATGCCAATGAAGTCATTGAGTTACAAAAGAACTCAACTGTATCCAGAAGCAGTAGCATCTTTACACTCAATCCACATTTCAACAACCATAAAGTGATGTGCGTTGGCGGCCGACTCAATAATGCCTTCGTCTTACCCGAATCAGCCCGATGCCCGATAATATTGCCAAGTAAACATGAATTTACAGAAATTGTTGTGAAATGGTATCACGAAGTATTTTATCATCAGAACGATGAACTCGTCGTCAACGAAATTCGCCGAAAATTCTGGATACCACATTTGCGAGAAGTAGTTAAGCGAGTCAAAACTAGATGTCAGAGCTGTAAGAATGAACGATCCAGACCAAAGCCACCTATTATGGGACAACTTCCAAGCGATCGAGTGACACCATTCATAAGACCGTTCTCGTACACAGGATTGGACTATTTTGGCCCACTCCATGTTGCGATAGGAAGACGAAGGGAAAAAAGATGGGCAGCTTTGTTCACTTGTTTGACGATCCGCGCAATTCACATAGAACTCGCCGCCGACCTATCTACAGATAGCTGCATCCTCTGCATTCGAAATTTTGTGAATCGTCGTGGGATCCCAATTAAGATTCGGTCAGATATGGGAACGAATTTTGTCGGGGCAGACAAAGAGATGCGTCAAGTCATAAAGTTATTCGACTCAGACCATATTCAAAACGAGTTGTCAGTCAAAGGTATAAAGTGGGAATTCAACGCTCCAGCGAACCCGAGCAGTGGTGGATGTTGGGAGAGATTGATTCAATGTACAAAAAAGGTGTTAGCCATCACATTAAAAGAAAAGGCGCCTCATGTTGAAACATTACGCAGTCTTTTGATAGAAGCGGAAAACATCGTGAATAGCCGCCCACTAACTCATTTGCCAATATCACCTGACGACCCGGAACCACTAACACCGAATCATTTTCTCCTCGGAACCACTAATTCTACCCAAACGCCAGGGGACGAAGAACAACCTTGTTCACGAAAACAATATAGAATAAGCCAACAGCTTAAAAATACCTTTTGGCGTCGATGGGTCAAGGAATATTTGCCAACTCTGACCAGACGCACCAAATGGTTCGAACATACAAAACCAGTAGCAGAAGGGGATGTTGTTCTCATATGCGATGAAAACCAGCCAAGGAGTCAATGGAGAAAGGGACAGGTCACCCAGACGATAAAGGCCAAAGATGGACAGATACGAATAGCCGACGTTCGGACAGCGAATGGGATACTTCGACGTCCAGTCTCCAAACTTGCCGTTCTAGACGTTTTGGGGTGAAGTCCTGGGACCTTCACGTGGGGGGGGATGTTGTGGAGGGTTGGCATCACAGAACTTGGCACGAAAGGAACGGATCTTGCAAATTGCAACCGAATGTACATCTGTCTCGCTCCTCACCAAAGTAGCAAGAATTTGAATGCCGCCACGCCTAAAAACCGTCACTATCATTTCGTATTTCGCCAGAAGCAGACAGCCAAAAATACTAAAATTAAACAACTCAACGCAACTCAACTCAACGCAACTCAACTCAACGCAACTCAACTCAACGCAAAAACGCATCTCGCAACGCATTAAACAACGCATAAAATAGTTGTCTTTACATTAATAAAACTTTATTTTCACGCCTTAAGCGCTTATTGTGCCTACCTATATTTATAATATAAGAAAATAAAATAAAGTTAAAGTAAAGTGGTTTAATTTCTCGCTGTCTTTGTTACTGATGTCGCCTTCGTAACAGTCTTGGACCTCGATATTTGCAATCAGGGCACTTAGCTCTTCATTTCGAAGTTATGGCAATTTTTTTATCACAATTTATTAGACTTTGGAAAAAACTGCATATCTGATGTACTTTTATGCACTATTGCTCCCACTAGAGCATGCAAGAGGTTCACATTTGTAAATAACTACTAAAAACCTATCTAATTATGCTAATTATTTTTTGTTATCAATCACACCCAAAAATTGCTGTGGGCTCTTAGTCTAATATGAAAGTGTATGAAAGGGCGCAAACTAGGTACAACGATTCGGTATTGCCTTCAAACTTAAATATAACAAAACCATTTGAATCTCTTGAGCACCGCCTATTTACCTTCATTTGTCTGGACATATTTTCATAAATTTAAGTGCAGTTGCAAGTTAGAGAGTACCAGTTGTTTTAGCAGATTTAATTTTTTTAATGCTTTTTGTTTTATGATCAAGAGTCTTGCGTTGTCTGTGTTTTTCTAACTCTGTGTGATTGTGATAAAATAAGATTAAGTGGCAATGGAACCTTAACAAAAAGCACACTGGTTTTATTCTATAAAGGAATATGTGTCAAATTTTACCTTAACTGAATAGTGGAGATCCTTGATTTGCATAAGCTGATAATTGTTGTGTCAAGGTTAACAATAAAGGGAATAAAATTAAATTATAGGAAGCTGTCGTATCATTTCAAGCAAACCGAATCTTAACCAGGGAAGAGAAAGACGCTCAGGAAATTCGAAACGAAATGAACTGAAACTGAAGAAACTGAGGACATTTCTCATCGTTTAAATCATACAATGTATAAGTAAAATGAAGAAATTATTTTCAGTTACTTAAGTTAACAGAGTAGAGAGATCAACTCAAGTTATTCGTCAGTCTTATATTATATACGAAAAACGTATACTTTACCGATTTTAATGAAATGAAGGGTTTTCCCAATTTCATTTCATTTTATTCATTTATTTTTTTGAACTTAAACGAGGCAATCGTTTAAAGCAACGTGTTTCGTTTGTTCACTACACACGAGGCAACTGTTGCTGCAACCACAGTACTGTTGGAGCAACCGACCGAAAATATCAAAACATTTTGATATTTCTGGCAACGATTGCAGCAACTCAAAATTAATCGGCAACACCAGCTACACACGAAGCAACCGTTGCTTCAACATGACCGTGTTGCTGTAACGGTTGCCTCGTGTGTAGCTAGCATAATAAAGGTCGAAACTATGATTTGAATAATTATTTTATGTTGTGAAAATTGTGTCAATCAGATAATTTGAATTCAAAATAAGTACCTACCAGTAATTGGAATCCCTCTGAAAATGTCTTGTTTTAATTAGTTCACATTATCGAGCGACTACCTGTATTTAGATATTCAAAAGCAATGTATACATCCGTATGTCCTTTTAAATCATCTCCAACTTTCCTAAACGTTTAAAGGGTAGAGAACAAAAAAAAGCTATCGGCAAGACTATTCCAATAATATGGCGCTCTTTTCCACGCACGCTTTATATATACATATGTAGTTTGCTCTAATATTTGAAATTTTAATTTATAATTATGAAACTGCCCAGGTCTCAACATCTTCTTTTCGAAACGACAATTCTAAATGTAATAGTCCACAGGAAAGGCTTGTGTATCCACCTTCGTTACTGCTGGTTCATTAATTTCGTAGTTTCATTGAAGCTAGTCATACTCACCTGATGAAAGGAGAAAATCCTGTTTTGAATGCATCATGCAAAATGTTCCATTCAATAACCTATCATTCTCCTCTTGTCCCTGTTTATAGACAAGTATTCCTCAACTATTTTTTAATGTGCGCATACAATACTAACCCGACTATTTAATCGGCTCAATTTGCGCGAAAGCAATCCAACCATACCAAACTATCGGCCGATAAGAAGTTTGAGGTATGCGGATATTCTAAATTTTGGGCGTATCGTAAACACTGGGTATGCAGAAGCCATTTTCTCAGTCTCATGAGAATGAGCTCCAGATAGTGAGATTAAGCATTTGCAATGAGACAAATCTCAACTTGGTATGCAAAAGACTTATCTCATTTCATGATCTCAGTCTCAAAAAGAAAAAAAAAACTGAGAATAATAGCTTTCGAAACTTTTTAGTATTCCCGAATCATGCACTGATCCCGACCAAGATATGTCCACCCTAGTAAAAAGTCCTGCTCCATTGCACGTTGCTTGGACATTTATTGGATAATAACCTCTAGATATTTTGAAATTACTTTTCGAGACAACAAAAGAATATTATTTATTCATCAGTACGGCGTATTGGCTTTTGAATACGCACGTGAGTACAATCTATTGCGCCAATACATGCAGGAAAAGAATATTTTCTAAACAACCAATTTGATTTTTTAACGTCTTTTTCTTGCATTTTTTTTTTGGAAATTAAATCCAATCGTCTTTTTTTATTTACAATTGATAACGGTACTCTGGTTGATGTTGAAATCTTCGGCGATTCCACTTCGGAAATTAGGATCTCCAACAAATCTTAAGAAAACATAATTCTTATTTTATTATTTATTACTTGCCCGAAACTCTTCATTAGTTTAAAAAAAAAAAAATAATTTGTTAGTGCTTCAACATGCGATGGAGTAAACCTTTAAAGAGTTTTATAGTTCCTTGTAGGTTCAAAGGGATCAAAAATATTAAGGTATTCGGTCATTGTTTTTTCCGAAATAACTAATTTCCAAGCTCAACTTTTTGGTAGCTTTATCTCATTAAATTAAGATTTGTTTTTTTCCTGCATACGGAAATCTCTAAAATGAGATCGGTCTCTTTTTTTATAGATTTGTCTCAAAATGATTCTGAATACGAAAGCTAGCGTTTGCTCAAAAAAGTGAGATTTGAGACCTGCATACCACCCATTATGTCTTTATATTCATTTGGTCTCAGTTTCGATTCTCAGCCGCTGCAAAAAAGATTTTCTGATGTGTACTGCCTTTGCGAGGAATAGATAAATCCTCTATCTACTGTCATGGGAAGTGCTGGTCATTGTAGGTCCCCCCCCCCCCTATTCCTGGCAACTCGCACACAGGAATGGTTGAGAGTTGTAAGTCACTAGGTTCAGGCTCTCTACGAGCCCTTATCACCTATTTATTTTATTTTTATTCATTTGGTATGACCCCTTATTGCTCTACATTAAGACAACTTCTACCAATAGTAATTAAAACAAGCCCAACTATTAAAATTCTATCTCTTTCGAATTGAAGCACCAAGGCACCAGTTTAAATAAAAGTAAATTCTTATATTTTTGTCTTTTTCTTGATTTTTTATAATTAAGAAATAAGTTAATCCAAAAGTTCTTCGAGTTCGGATCGACTTAAAACGTTTTGCAATTCTCGTTTTTTTTTTCAATGTTTTGTTTTTTTAAGAACTTTAAAAATAAAAAAATGCATTAACCATAGTTGTTGTTGCCCTTGTGAATTTTTCCAAATGCTTTTTCGTTTTTTTTTTTCTTTACTTAAGCTCTAGCAAAGCTGGAAAAGTTGAGGCGCTATTATTCTCGATGAAGAAGAACAAATATCGCCAGGATGGATAAAATTGCCCACTGAAAGGGACGATAAATCATGCAGTCATACGAATTAAAACAGAATATGGGAAATTTGCCTTACCTTAACTTTAGGATATTCGTTCATAAATATTGTAATGATACCAACGTAGGGAAGGAAACCTCTTGCTCGACCAACTATGTCCTTTTTCGTAAGCCATAGCTGCCCGGGTGCGTAGAGTCCTCTGTCATCGACGTTATTATTGTCACCTTTGGTGAGGAATTTCACTGACCCATCGCTCCTGAAAGAGAATCCTTGAGAACAATCCCTACAAAACTAACCTTATCACTTACTTTTCGTGTAGCTTTATGACTCGATGGACTATAGGGATATCTCGTCCTTCTACCTTGAAGACAACAATTTCACCAACTCGAACTGGTTCCTCTTTGTAGTTTGTCAAGAATAGCAAGTCACCTCGATGGAAAGCCGGTTCCATGCTGCCACTAAGTACAACCACAATTGGAGATTCGCTACCAGTCACGACCATCAATCCCTTCCAGATCATCAATGCCGATGAAACAATCATCGCAAAGCTAAGGATCTGGTAGAGACTCTGCAATGAAACGAAACCATGATGTTTCGGGGAGCATTTGTCAATTTTTGTTTACGTAGACAAGTCACTCAGCGAAGGGTGACCATAATACATGTAGATTCGGCGAATGTGCTTCGTGTACGTTTACTTACTTGGCGTTTGTTCATTCTGTTGAAATCTTTCATCATTTCGTCGAATTTTAATAATTCTGGTAGACCCATTTTAGATGTTTTATTTTCTATGCTCAATATACTAAACTACAGATCTAATAAAAAGTTTTTTTTATTTGTTTAAGGAAGAAAAAAAACGAGGAATATATTCTTTTGGCCTTCCTGAGGTGGCTTTTTTTTCGGATTCGTTGACAAGTATTCAACTTTCTGCCGCTTCTACCACGTCAGTTGAATGGATGTATTCGAAGCATTAAATGAGTGCGATGGTGCGCGATGTTAATGAGTGTGTTCACAAATAATTTAAATTTTGTTAAGGGTGTGGAATACGATTGCCCGCTTTGCTTTTTTACACAAAAGCGATCTTTATTCTTTGTTTGGTTTGATTTCAGTTACTTGGATGAGTTATGATTTAATTGATTTCATTGGAGTGATGTAATCTGTGTGGTGATTCTCATAAGATAACTTATCACAGTGAAAAATATTAGAAAAACGTATTTAATAATGTTTGCGTACAACTAAAATACTAAAAAATACCAATACAAGGTAATTTCTTCAGTAAAGCCTAGTACGCAGATCGGGAAAAATTTTGTCTCCCATACATTTTTTGTCCTGGGACAAATTTTGTCTTGGATATTTTTCCGCGCAGTACGTAGTTCGCGCGCAAAATTCATACTTTTGTGCATTGCTGTACCAAATGTCTCCACTAAATTTTGCCAAGAAAAAGAATGATACAAGCATTATTTTGCGGGACAAATTTTGACAGCCACCGTATTTCTGAAATCGATTTTTGTCAATACTGGTTTTATGTAAAAGATGCTGATGCTTGCCTTGAGAGCATCAAGAGGAGATTTCAAAAAGGTATGAACGACTTTTGTAAGCTAACATGTTCCAGAGATACACTAAAAAACACATTAAATTAGATTTCATCTCTCCAACTTAAAACTTTTGCGCGAGATTTGGAAAAGTTTTATAGAGATTAAAATTGTAGAGATAAAATTTGTCTTGTCTGGATCTGCTTACTAGGCTTAACCACTTAATTAAAAAATAATTTAATGTGTTTTGTAGTGTATCTCTGGAACGGGTTGTCTTACAAAAGTCGTTCATACCTTTTTGGAATCTCCTCTCGATGCTTTCAAGAGAAGCATCAGCACCTTTTATATTAAACAAGTTTTGACAAAAATCACTTTCGGCTGTCAACATTTGTCCCGCAAAATAATGCTTGTATCATTCTTTTTCCTGGCAAAATTTAGTGGAGACATTTTGTAGAGCGATTCACAATAGTATGAATTTTGCGCGCGAACTGCGTACTGCTCGGAAAAATATCCGAGACAAAATTTGTCCCAGGAAAAAAAATGTATGGGAGACAAAATTTTTCCCGATCTGCGTACTAGGCTTTACTCTGGAATAAAACCTGGATCTCTACAAAACGTTTCCAAATCTCGCGCAAAAGTTTGAGTTTGGAGAGATAAAATCTAATTTAATGTGTTTTTTAGTGTATCTCTGGAACAGGTTGTCTTACAAAAGTCGTTCATACTGTTAAATGCGTTTAAATACTTTAATAATTGTTAATTTACCCTATCAACCTTGAATTATATAATCTAACATAACTTATTTACATAACTGTTTTATGATACGATCCTTCACTTATATAAAGTATAGATGGTTAGCGATTGCAATAAAACAAAAAAATTTTCAGTCATTGTTGAATTGACCTCCTCTTAGTAAAGACATAATAAAAAGAGTATTGAAAAGAAAGGTGTAATTTTTCGTCTAAACATATTGGTCCATACTCGTCGGATTATAAGAAGTTATAGGGAAGTACAGTCCATTTAAAAATAATATTGTTCGGGTTATTTTGAGTTAACTAATTAAATAAAAACATTGATAGGGAAATTAGTTCAAAAGACAATTCGTAATTCGTGGTTTAAAATCGTTTGCACTTGTGCTCTTTAACGGGACATTTTTATGAGCATCGGGTCGGGTGAAGAGACAAACAAAAAATATTCTGTTCTATCGTGTGGTGCCTGCATAATATTGTGGTGGCAATCGTGAACTATTTTAATTTGCAACAAGTGTTCTTGTCTTGGAAGATTGCTGAAGAGACTTCTGTGCTGTTGTGCTGCTGTGTAGCTGTGCTGCTGCCCTCCCATACACTCTATTGGAAATCAGACATTGCCGTTACACATTGTTAAGTATTTTTGGAGCCAGGTAAATTTATTTATTAAAAACAAAAATAAATAAACTACGATACATATATACCATACAATATACAAATATAAGATCATTTATGTCACATTATACGATGTCGTTAGAGGAACTGAAAAGAAAAAGGGCTATAATTAAAGGGCAATTAACACGTGGTTGCAATTTTATATTTGAGGCACCGACAGATGATCCATGCTTTAAAGAGCTTATAGAGGAAAGGGTAGAAAAGCTGGGGAAGCATTTTAAAGAATTTAATGATGTCCAATTTTGGATAGAGAGCCTAATTACTAATGAGGATGAACTCAAGGCAGAGAGTGAAGGACAAAGGGTAGATATTGAGCAAAAATATTATTCAGCTAGGGCGAAGGGACGTTTCCTGCTTAAGGGGTTTACAGAGAATGGAAAATCAAATACAAGTACTGAAGCAGGTGTTCAGGAAAGCTCGATTGATAAAATAAACTCCGCACTTGGTGTTTTAATCGACCAACAAGCTATTCTCGGGGAATTGGTTTCACGTTCCGCTCAATCTGCACTACAATTTTCTCCGCAAACTATACCAACTCCTTCAAATACGGTCAACTCACAATCAGACATACATTCAAATCAGATAAGTCCGGATATAAAGCTTTCTCCTATAAAACTGCCAACTTTCGACGGCAAATTTAAAAACTGGCCTAGTTTTAATGATATGTATCGTATGTATCACTTATTCATAATAATCCCAAGCTACCCAAAACACAAAAATTTTATTATTTAAAAAGTTCTTTGTCTCATGAGCCAGCAGCGGTAATAAATAGCTTTGATATTACTGAAGCAAATTAAACACCAGCTTATGATCAGCTAGTGGCAACGTATAACAAAGAAAATCTTATCATTGAAGAACATTTGAAAATTATAATGGATCAACCAGTTATTAGCCATGTTTCTGAGGATGGACTTAGGGTTTTGAAGTCATCAGTTAGTGATTCAGTGGCGGCTTTAAAAGCTTTGAAAATACCAACGGATCAATGGGATTGTTGGTTGGTATATGTTGTTTGTTCCAAATTAGACAGATCTTCTCATCAATTGTGGCGTCGAGAAATCGCTACAAAGAATAAACCCACGTTTCAGGAGTTACTTGAATTCATTGATAGGAGAATTTATGAAGTATGTACATCATCGTCACCGAATTTGCAGAGACATTCTGGGCAGAGGTCTAATTTAACAAACAAGGCTAGGTGTTTAGTAATATCTTCATCTGCTTGCGTTTTTTGTCATGAAAACCATCAACTTGCAAAGTGTTCAGGGTTCGGAAAACTTAGCGTTAATAGAAAACGGGATTTCCTTGCTGAAAACAAACTTTGTTTCAACTGTTTAAAAAAAGGACACCTTAGCAAATTCTGTAGATCGTTTTTGTGTCAGATTTGCAACAGGAAACATCATACGATACTTCATGAAAGTTCAGGGTCAGCTTCGAAAATCGAAACGAAAACAGTTGTAGGAGAAGGGTCATCATCATCCAATGACAAGGGAATGAGTGTTTTAACAACAATACAGAACTGCATTTCGTTTGCATTTATATTACCAACTGCACTGGTTTATGTTGCGGACTCCTCTGGTTGTTGGCAGAGATGCAGAGTATTGTTGGACTCGGGTTCTCAAGTCTCTCTTATCACAGAGGCTTGCGCTCAAAGATTAAAACTGCCTCGTACACAAGCTCGTATTGCAATTAATGGAGTGGGCACAGAGGTTTCCAGTTATACAAAAGGTGCGGTTAGTCTTCGAATAAGATCTCGAAAACACAATGAAGAACTCAAAGTTGCAGCTTACGTCTTAAGGGAAATTGTCTCAAACCTGGTCTTCGAGTACAATTGGACATGATTGCAAACAGATGATTCAAGGGCTAGAATTGGCGGATCCTTCATTTGAGACAGCGGGAAAAATTTACATACTTCTCGGGTGCGATGTTTTCTTTCGAATTATGGGCAAGCAAAAAATAGAATCAGTTAGTAGATCGTCTATAGCGCTGGAAACGATCTTTGGGTGGGTGATTTCGGGCAATATAGAAGTTGACTCAAAGAATAAGGGAAGCGAAAGAATGTTTATTTTGACAACTCATGTGGATATCAATGAGACGATTAAGAAGTTTTGGGAGGTTGAAACCATTAAGGACACTAAGATGTGTACTGAGGAAGAGCAAAAGTTGCGAGGACCATTTTGTAAAAACTCACAGGCGTTTATCTAATGGACGGTACGTGGTAAGATTGCCTTTTAAAACAAATATTGAATGCCTTGGGAATTCAAAAAATATGGCATCTCGCAGATTTGGTATGTTGGAAAGGCGATTCGAACATAATGCCTCATTGAGGGAAGAGTATTCAAGTTTCATTCAGGAATACCTTTCACTTGGTCATATGGCAAAGATTGATAAAAGGGACAGGGAATTAATTGAGAACAAAACATTTTACATGCCACATCATGCAGTGTTTAAGTTAGATAGCACAACTACTAAACTCAGAGTGGTATTTGATGCATCTGCTGTAAGTACATCTGGGCAATCCCTCAATAGCCTTCTTCTCAACGGCCCAAAGATACAAGCGGATCTTTTCGAGATTCTGAGTAGGTTTCGAATGCATCGTATTGGTTATACAGCAGATATATCCAAAATGTATCGACAGGTGCTGATTCATCCTGATGACGCAAATTTTCAACGAATTTTTTGGAGACAATCTAAACAAGAGCAGCTAAGGGAATACAAGCTTAAAACCGTCACATATGGAACGACCTCTGCACCATTTTTAGCTATAAGATGTTTGAAACAGCTAGCATTAGATGAAATGAGTCGGCATCCTCTTGGGGCAGATAATCTTTTGAAAAACTTTTACGTAGACGATTTTATGGGAGGATGTGATACGGTTGAAGAGGCAGTGAGAATCAAAAATGATTTATGCGAAATGCTTACAAAGGGTGGGTTCGACCTTCGAAAGTGGTCATCTAATTCTGCTGAGTTTTTAGCGCATATTCCCACCAATAGCTTGGAAACGTTGACTTTAAGTCTGTCTGAAGATAAAGCAGTAAAAACTCTTGGCCTGTACTGGAGTTCCTTTGGAGATTTCTTTTTCTTTAAGGTGTCATTGGGTGAGCTTGAAAAGGTTACAAAAAGAGCTGTTCTCTCTGAAATTTCAAAAATATTCGATCCGTTTGGATGGATTAGTCCTTCAATAATCACAGCAAAGGTCATCATTCAAGATATGTGGATTTCTGGGGTATCCTGGGATGATGAACTTCCATCCTCGATCTTGCAAAAATGGTTGAACTTACGACAGAATTTGAAATGTTTGGAAAATATTACTATTCCTCGATGGATAAGAACGGAAAATGCATCAGGGCAACAAAGGGTACTTCACGGGTTTTCAGACGCGTCAGAACGAGCATACGCAGCATGTCTTTATATGTCTGTATATACTGAGGGCAATTGGCATACGTCTCTTCTTGCATCGAAAACGAAAGTTGCACCGGTTAATCGCATCAGCATACCTAAATTGGAACTTTGCGGGGCTCACCTCTTGGCGAAGCTGATGGAAGCAGTTAAGAAAAGTATGGGTTTATTTGATATTCCTTGTTATGCATGGACCGATTCACAGGTGGTTTTGGCTTGGTTATCTCAACATCCTAGTAAATGGAAAACTTTCGTAGGGAATCGAACATCAGAGATTCTGGAAATTATTCCAAGAAGTCAATGGAGACATGTAGCATCAAAAGTCAATCCTGCGGATTGTGCATCAAGGGGACTTCAACCAAACCAATTACTGACATTCGATCTGTGGTGGAAAGGGCCTGAGTTTTTGAGAGATGACTATACACTGAAGACAATACTGTATTGTGAGATTCCTGAAACTGATCTTGAAAAGCGAAACTACACTGTAGCTGCTGTAGAAGTGCCTGTCCAAAATTCGTTCCTACTTCGTTTTTCTTCCCTCACTAAGCTCAACCGTATATCAGCCTGGTGTCGAAGATTTATAAACAATGCTAAAACGGAGAAAGGTAATAGAGTATACGGTCTACTTTCAATAAGGGAACTGGAAGCCGAGTTAATTTTCTGGATAAAAGATACTCAAAGTCAAGCTTTTTCATTGGAATTACAACGTCTTAGACAATCAAGGGCTATAAGAAGGGATAGTCATTTGAAATCGCTTAACCCTTTTATTGGGAACGATGGCTTACTAAGGGTGGGCGGTAGAATTGAAAAGGGAACATTTTGTTATGATCAGAAACATCCACCAATTCTCTCAAAAGAATCACATTTGACATCGTTGATTATAGACTACTACCATCATAAATATCTACATGCAGGGCCTCAACTTATGCTTGGAGTTCTAAGACAACATTATTGGATACTGAATTTAAAGAGAATTGTAAACAAGTTCATACGAACGTGTGTCAGATGTCAGAGATATAAGGCGCGACCATTAGATCAACAAATGGGAAACGTACCCGCAGTGCGATTAGAAATGTCTAAACCATTTACCAACACAGGAATCGACTACGCAGGGCCGCTAAGCATTCAATCTCGAAAGGGTCGAGGAGCACAACATACCAAATGTTACGTAGCTTTATTCATTTGCTTGTCTACACGAGCTATTCATTTGGAGCTCGTCTCAGATTTGACCTCGGCTGCTGCAATTGCTGCCTTAAAAAGGTTTCTAGCACGAAGGGGAGCAGTGAAGAAAATACTAAGCGACAATGATTTCATTTACTATGTACAGGTCTAATCGATTCTGATCAATCTGTGTTTAACAAGAACAAAAACTTATTTTGGTTGTGCGATACATGTATAGACAATAATCTATTAGCTTGCATTTCGAGGGTTAATGACTTGTTTGTCTTTTTTACGAAGAATTGCTCTGATTTTGCAAAGCTATCCTCATGCATCAGTGGTGGTCAATCAGTTTTACCCTCGCGCACCCTTCGCTCTCAAACTAAATCTAAAGGCAGTGAACAAGTCAAAATAAATCTAGTTGACTCTCATAAAGTTAGACTGTGTTCCTCGTCTCCTGCTTTAAATAAGCTCTCATCGTCACCTCTTCAGCCTGTAAAACACGGCTTAACCCCTTCACCATCCAATTTGATAAAGGCTAACCATACAAAAAATTCTGCTAGCTCGAAAAAACCGGTTTCTTATTCTAAAGCAAAAACCAATACCAAACTAATAACTAACTACACAAACAATTCCTGCTCTTTGAATAAGAGCGGAGAAATTGTCAAAAGTGCTGATAATGAAATAATCACATCATGCTCTCATTCTCTATCTACTGGCTCAGAGAATACTGATGGGAAAGATGTTGCTCCTAAACTTCCGATGAAGGCTGTTGATGTTGGTGTTGCGGTTGGCGTCGCAAACGAGGTTGTTGATGTTGTGGATGCTGCTAATGGTGGTGTTGCTCCCATTGATGCTGATAAGGTTTCTAACAATGTCAGTATTGATGTTGCTCCAATTGTTGTTAATGGCATGGGAGATGCGGACGTTGCTAAAACAGGTGCTGCTTTAGATGTTTTAGTTGAGGATGATAATGTATATGTTGCTGATGTTGCTTCGACCTCTGCGAGCCTTGCTGGGAATGTATATGTTGCTAAGACTGGTGTAGCTCCGACTTTTATATTTGAGGAAGGTCATGCTAACGTTTGTGAAGATGCTGGTGTTGGCAATGTTGCAGATAATATTATTGGAAACAATGTTGATGTCAATAATGCCTATGTCGCTGTATCTAATCCAGTTGATTGTTCATACAATTATGAAAAAACCTATTCATCTAACTCCAATCAATTGAATATTGACAAATTACCTGCGTCTAAATTAACGTTAAACTCTAAAAAAATAGAATCTGAATCGACACGGAAAAACCGTCATATTCTTGTTGGTAACGATTGTAGTTCATCATTAAATGTGATATATAACTCAAAATGGATTCATATATCTAAATTTCATCCGAATACTCAGCCTGATGATATTGTGAAATATATTGTTAGTAAGACAAGTATTCCTTTTAATGCTGTTAAATGCTTTAAGCTCATTAAAAAAGGAATGTCTGTGAAAGATGCCAAATTCGTTAATTTCAAACTGTGCGTACCGGTCGAATATTATAATATACTCTTGAACGATCCTTCAATTTGGCCTTATGCGGTAAGGGTTAAACAATTCATCGATCTTTCAAAAAACAACAAGGGTGCCTCGATAGTTTTATTGGACACTTAATGCTTAATAATATTGAATCAACGGAAGCTGTATCTGAACGTCAGGAAGTCATCAACCTATCATCGTCACTTAATTTATCTACATATCAATTATCTATTTACTATCAAAACGTAGGAGGTTTAAGGACTAAGCTTTCTCAGGTTTTCTTATTATTATCTTCTGAATCATATGATATTGTTGTGTTTACTGAAACTTGGTTATCTGATAATTTTTTATCAACTGAATTTTGTAATTCTTCGTATACAATATTTAGAAAAGATAGATGCTCTTCTATAACTGGCTTTGAGAGAGGGGGTGGAGTCATGATCGCAGTTAAATCGTGTTTATCTTGCAAGCTTGTTGACCTCGTATCTGACTCCTCTCCCAATCAATCTAATTTCGATATTGATCAATTAATTATTAATGTTACGTTATGTAATAATGAAGATTTTTTTATTATATGTAGTTATATTCCCCCTAGGAGTTCTGTCAATTTATATGATGTGCATTTAAATAACAGTAAATTTGTTCTTGATAATCTTGCTAACTCACAGCATGTTTTTTTTGCAGGTGATTTTAATTTAGGTGAAATTAATTGGATTCTGGATGAAGATGACAAGTATTTAGTGCCATTTAATGTGAATTCAGAAACTGAAGTACTGGTGGCTGATTTTTTCAGCCAATATGATTTAATTCAATTGAATAACAATCCTAATGATCTAGGTCGAGTCCTTGATCTAATCTTTGTTGATAAACAATTTAATGTTGAAATGGAGAGATGTTTGCTACCTTTGCTCCAGAATTCAATTCACCACTGTGCTTTAGTTGCCAATATTAGCTTTTATAATTATTTAAAGTCAAATAAATCAGATAATTCCAGAATCGTACGCTGTTTCCAGAACGCTGACTTTGATGCAATTAATACTTATCTATCTGCACTTTCGTGGGAGAACATGAAGAGCCAACTTGATTTAAATTTGGCTTATGACATTCTAAAGAGTATCATCTCTGATTCTATTGAACGTTTTGTTCCAATAAAAAGAATCTCATGCAATTCAAATCCAATCTGGTTTAATAAACGACTCTCAAGACTTAAGAATCAAAAAAATAAAGCTTATAAGAGATATAAACGTAATAAAAACGACCTTAATTTACGTAATAAGTACTTAGACTTAGAACGGGAGTTTGTTTCTTTAAATTCGTTTTTGTATAAAGATTACATATCTTCCACTGAAGATAAAATCAAAAATGATTGTAGTCACTTTTGGAAATTCATTAATTCTAAACGTAAGAGTAGTGGTTTTCCAAATTGTATGCATTACTTAGGAACGACAACAAGTGATTTATCCAAGATCTGTAATCTTTTTGCTCAATATTTTGAGTCGGTGTATTCTCGTGATTCGTTTTCAGGCAATCTTCCTAATGTGGCTGAAAGATTCAGTTTGGGAAGTCTCCGAATCAACTCGGATGAAGTATTAACTGCATTAAAGCTTATAGATACATCCAAATCAACTGGACCAGATGGTTTCTCACCAATATTTTTAAAAAATGCGGCTGAATCTTTAGCTGAACCACTAACGTTTTTATTTAATCTTTCGTTGGAAAGCGGAACTTTCTTAAGTGAGTGGAAAGTTTCTTATCTTACTCCTATATTTAAAGCAGGATCCAGACAATCAATCTCTAATTATAGACCAATATGCAAAATCTCAGTCATTCCTAAAATATTCGAAAAAATTATCAGTGATAAAATTCTCTTTGTTGTTCGAGAGCACATATCGGATTTTCAGCATGGGTTCGTACCAGGGAGGTCAACAGCTACTAATCTTTCTTTATTTGTCAATTATGTAATTTCTAATTTTGAAAATAACCTTCAAACTTCACCGATTTTGCAAAAGCATTTGATAGAGTGAATCATACAGTTCTTCTTCATAAATTAGCATGCCTTGGTTTTCATTCCAATTTACTGAAATGGATCGAGTCTTATCTAAGTGATCGTGTTCAAGTTGTTAAAATTGATACATATTTATCGAATCAAATTTTTGTTCCTTCGGGCGTACCTCAGGGTAGTCATATTGGACCATTGCTCTTTCTTTTATTTATTAATGATATATCTGAGGTCTTCATTAATTCAAAATGCCTTCTTTATGCAGACGATCTGAAACTTTACAGGCACATCGAATCAATTCAGGATTGCATACTACTTCAAGAAGATTTTATAAGGCTAGCGCAATGGTGCGAAACTAACTGCCTTAATCTCAATATAGCTAAATGTCAAGTATTAACTTGTTTTAAAAAGAGAGTATGTTCTTACTACAGATACAATTTGTCAAATGTGTCTTTAGAAAGGGTCTCTCAAAAGAAAGACTTAGGAGTTATTTTAGACGTTAAATTATCTTTTAAACCTCATATAGATTGGATAATAAGTAAAAGTAACTCTATGCTTGGGTTTATTAAGAGAAACGCTCGTGAGTTTTCTGATTTTTTTACACTAAAAATCCTCTATTTTTCGTTGGTTAGGTCTGTTTTAGAGTATTGCTCAGTTGTATGGAACCCATTTTATTCAACTCACTCTGAAAGAATTGAAAGGGTGCAACGAAGATTCACGAGGTACACCTTTTTGAAACTAATTTATTGGAACAGTGATATTCCTTGTTATAATGCTAGGTGCTTATTATTAGGAATTCATACTCTCGCTCTTCGTAGAAGATATTTTTCAATTATGTTTGTTCGTGATATTTTAAATTCTCGAGTTAAATGCTCATTTCTTTTAAATGAATTTGGTTTTCGTGTTCCCCCAAGAAATACTAGAACTTCAGTTCTCTTTTTCGTTCGCCATCATCGAACTAATTATGGTTGCAATGAACCAATTTCAAGATGCGTCAAAGAAGCTAATTCTGTTTGCAGTTTAATTGACTTTTTTGAAAATTGTACAAGAGAGTCTTTTAAAAATAAGCTTTTATATACGTTAGTAAATTTTGAACAAATTTCTAATTTATAAATTTAAATCATAACATTGTTATTGCTTATTTATTTGTTATTATACTTGTTATTATTTATTATGAAATTTTGTTATCATTTATTTATTTCTTCAATTGTTATATATATTCAAGTCTGTAAGAATAATTCTGATTGACAAAATAAACTAAACTAAACTAAACTAAACAATGGGTTAAATTTTGTTGGAGCATCTCGGGAGCTGAAAGGGCTTTACAATTTATTAAAAACGTCAGAAAATGTTCAAAATTACCTGCTTGAAGAAAAAATATCTTGGGAATTTATACCTTCTCACGCACCTCACTTTGGAGGTATTTGGGAGGCGGGTGTCAAGTCCACTAAGTATCATTTACGCCGTGTAGTGGGGCAAACATCTTTGACGTTTGAAGAGCTAAGCACTTTGCTTTGCCAAATAGAGATTTGTCTAAATTCTCGCCCTTTAGCTTCTTTAACAAATGATACCTTAGAACCATTAACTCCAAATTTGATTCTTACAGGTGGTCCAACTATGACTCTACCTGAAGAAAACCTGACAAATGCGAAGGAAAACACACTGTCTCGTTGGCAGTATACTCAGCGTCTTCAGCAAGAATTTTGGCGAAGATGGCAACGCGAATACGTTCACCAACTGCAGCAAAGGTCAAAGTGGACCTTAAAAAAGCGAAACATGGTGTTAAATGATCTGGTCCTAGTTGTGGATAACAATCTTCCACCCGGAAAATGGCTCATGGGTCGAATTATTAAGCTTTTTCCTGGTGCTGATAATCTCGTTCGAGTCGTCGAAATAAGAACAAAGTCAGGCGTACTGAGACGTGACATCACCAAATTGGCATTACTCCTACCTAACGAAGAGTGATGGATGATATGTCCCATATTTCATCATAGTATTCATTTAATTTCTTATTGTTTTTTGTTTAAATTATAAAGCTAATGTAAAATCATGAACTGAATTTAAAATTTGAATTAATTTATGTACCTAATTTTAATTAATTTTTTCTTCACATGTTCTTAATTTTGTATCAACTTATATGTATTTTTCTAAATTGGAATTTAAAGTTTATTTAAAAAATCATTTTTTAAGGTGGGCGGAGTGTTAAATGCGTTTAAATACTTTAATAATTGTTAATTTACCCTATCAACCTTGAATTATATAATCTAACATAACTTATTTACATAACTGTTTTATGATACGATCCTTCACTTATATAAAGTATAGATGGTTAGCGATTGCAATAAAACAAAAAATTTTTCAGTCATTGTTGAATTGACCTCCTCTTAGTAAAGACATAATAAAAAGAGTATTGAAAAGAAAGGTGTCATTTTTCGTCTAAACACATACCTTTTTGGAATCTCCTCTCGATGCTCTCAAGAGAAGTATCAGCACCTTTTACATAAAACTAGTTTTGACAATACCGGAATCCCGCAAAATAATGCTTGTATAATTTTTTTTCCTGGCAAAATTTAGTGCAGACATTTTGTACAGCAGTTCACAATAGTACGAATTTTGCGCGCGAACTGCGTACTGCTCGGAAAAATATCCGAGACAAAATTTGTCCCAGGAAAAAAAATGTATGGGAGACAAAATTTTTCCCGATCTGCGTACTAGGCTTTAACCACGAAAAAGCATATGACTTTTTTGACATTAGGATTGTAACTAATTCCATTTGAGAAGTCACACGAGATTTGTTATTTTCGTGGGAAACATACATTTAGGGCGGTATTCACCGAAGGTTCATAAACGGCTCTTAAGTTTAAGAGGCTCATAAATTGGAAATTATTTGTGCTATTCACCAACCCCTCATAAGTTTTTTTCGAAGTTCGAAAATGAGAGCCACTCTCTCTCAACCAGGCATGTTCAAACTCTGAATTCAAACTGTTTTCAAACAAAATTGACAGCGTAGAAGTCAAATGTGAAATATAAGAGTCATTTAAACAAAACAACATTTATGTGCGTATGTTATTCTTATTATTCATTTTTATTTTTATTGATCGAATAAAAAAAAACAGTACCGCTCTTTACAGGTAAGTCAACCATAATTCGACTCGATGGTGGATTGAATTCATCAGCTTGTCCGGATATTACTGCTGATTTAAGGAACTGCAGGCACGAATCGAATGACATATATGTTATAGGGGCCAAGCACCATATGTGTTTTTATGTATCATACACAAATACCCATTGACCATTTCTTTACTTTAATGGCTTAAACAGATGTGCAGCAAGTCTGCACGCAGCGATGCATGCAGCGCTGCAGACAGAATACATGTGCATACTTCCTAACTTTAATGATGCCTAGTTCTGTTAAAACAAAAATGACATTTGCCAAATTTTAATTCTTTTTGTTTGCTTAAATTGTTTTGTACTTAAAGTTTTATAAGTTTATTTTAAATTAAATGGATATTTCAACAAACAAGGACAAAATTTTGATTTGGTAGTGATTTCGCATCAACAGCAAGAGCTGTCTCTGTCGTCGTCGTCCTCGAATTCTTCTTCTTCCTCGTCCGAATCATTGTCACAACAAAAACACCAACAACAACCCCAGCTAAAGCAAAAGGAGCCAGTCGCAGGAAATTAAAGATAAAACAACGATCATAACAAATTCTAGCGAATCATCATCATCTTCTTCGTCATCGGAGTAGGAAGAAACGACTTCAGCTTCTTCACTGAAAATAACACACGCAAGCAGTAAATCAGATATTGATGTTCCATCAAATATTTCTACCATCATAACGACTGGTAATACAACTTCCACCACCAATAGAGCGACTGCGGACGCGTATCAGCTGTAGTTGCCGCTCCGCTATAGCCGCTAGTACTAACTGTGAAATCGTGATGGTATATTGAGTGTTGGGGTGGCAGCAGTAGGTGCCGTGAAATAAGGCCAAGTGAAATAAGGCCAACTTTCAAAAATTGGCCTTATTGCACTTTTATAAAGTGAAATGAGGCCAATTTTCAGCAATTGGTCTTATTGCACTTTTACAAAGTAAAGTAAGGCCAAATTGGTCTTATTTCACTTTCAACAGTTGGTTTTATTGCACTTTGACAAAGCGAAATAAGGCCGAACTGCATTTTTATATTTATTTCATTTCGCTCATTTCATTTATAAGTATTATTTATTCGTATAATACATAATTTATTGTTTATTGGGGGCCAAGCAGGCGCCTGAAGCAACAGTTTTGTATTTTACATTAATTGGAGTAAACAACTAACAGTTATGTACTGTTGCCCAAGAAAACTGTTGCTACAGGCGCCTGCCTGGCGACTGAACATACCCTAAGCGGAGCAACGTGAGCGGGTGTGAGCCCCGAAAAATTAGTTAAAATCCTGAAAACCCGCGAAGCGGTCCACCCAAAGTACTGTTGCTCAAGAAAACCCAGAACAACGGCCCCCAATAAACAATTATGGTTTATACGAATCTAACGGAAAAAACTACTTTTTTATTTTAAACAAAACATTTTATGTTTGCCCTTAAGTCACAAACAAATTTGGCCTTATGTCACGGCACCAACTTGGTCTTATTTCTCAAAACCATTTGGCCTTATTTCACTTTGTCAAAGTGAAATAAGACTAACTACTGAAAATTGGCCTTATTTCACTTTATCAAAGTGCAATAAGGCCAATTTTTGAAAGTTGGCCTTATTTCACGGCACCGCAGCAGTACTATCTGCGGTAACTAACAATGGAGAGTTTTGTTTTTAAATTTATTACTATATAAAGTTCTGTTAATACGTTGCTTTAAATACCAATTGATTGCTAAATCTATTTTCCATTAGTTTTACAAAAAAATGTAATCAAAAAGTCTGTATTTTGTTAATTCCAATAAGTTTTTTTTCAAATAAAATGGTTCAAAAAATTTTTCTAACTAAATGCATCTGGCGTCATCAAATTAATCAGTGTAAAATTCTTATGGCTAACAGTAGACAAATGTGGTGATGGGTTTGGAGAGTCAGTCTTGTCAACGCCTACCACATTTGTCAGAACATTTGATACTCGATCGAAAAGAGCATCTAATGGAACCTTATCACTTGTTCCACTCATTGCTTGCACAGCCACATTATCTAAATCCTTATCATTTGATTTTTCGCTCGGATTTTCTATAAATTCCTTCGTACTATCAAGGGAAATACTGCTCTTTACATGGATGTTCTCGTCCACAGTTGGCCGATAAAGAATATGACATTCTTGTACGCTCTTCGGTTGGACAATAAAAATGCGAACAACAACACAATAAATTGAATTTGTCTCTTCATCATAGTCGTCCATTTCATCGACCAAATAATTGTCATTTGCACATTTATAGCGACGAACAGCTGCATCAACAATTGAGAAACTGAGAATCGGTGACGACAATGGATATTCCGAAACACTCTTCACACATACACCAAAGGTCTTTTTCTTCACTTGGTCATTGCTGGTCACTATAATCGAGTTATTTGATGAGCCACCACCAGCTTTTTTAGAATTCATTTCCAATGATGGTACACCATCTGGAGCTGTTAAAATTTGCAGGACATACATAACACGAGTCTCTAAATTTGATATACATAACTAAATACGAAGATGTTCTATCGATTTCGGCAATGAATTTCAACTTTTTATTTTCGCTCGTCCTAATGTTAATTGTTTGCAGGCATTCCCAAGTACCGCAGTCCCAAATTTTAAACTCTGTGTTATCATCTGCACCGGTTAGGGCATAAATGTATTTCCAATATGAACTGTATACAAAATATAGTAAGTAAGATTAAATTTAATTACTATTTAGATAATCTTACTCTGCTGATATTCTAGTTAAGTTGTACAAAAAGAAAAACGATGATACCGGTTTTCCACCGTGGGGTTTCCACTGATGCAAGCATCTCGGTTCTTTTTCATGGAAATATACCTGATAGAACCGAATAAGACCATCTTCCCCGCCAACTCCATGTGTTGTACCGTCGGGTGATAGAGCAACCCAAGTTATAACTAAAGTTGGCTCATAGAATTTAAGATAACCAGTGGCTATGTCTGTTGGACAAAATTTGCCAATCCCATAATTAACATTAATGGTGTTCACATTGAAACACTGATAAATACTGCCTCTGGCCCACACAATCAACTGATCACTCTCTTCGTCGTCATTGCTCGAACAATCCACATAAGGACACCATGAAATTTTATCATATTTAGGAGGGTCTTCGATTTTGATAGGCAAATTGCAAACCAAAGTCTCGCTGATCATATCGATTTTGTGGACATACAACGAACTGGCATCAATCGAAGCCAATATTCGCTCATTTTCGATGTGAGCGAACTGCAGATCCAGCATCTCTCCGGACATTCCCTTGATCAATGCGCGAAGGCCGAAAGTTGCGTTAACCACTCGAACCATGCCTTCGGTTCTGGAGATTTTGTTGTTCACATTTATAACTTATGCTATATGCTTTCAGTCAATATGAACGGCTATGAAATGGCCTGGATAATTCTTTGTCTCCCATTTGTAGTCAACGATGTTTTTGAGTTTCACTTTGGAACTGCCATGATCATGATTGCCAGCGCTTCCGACGATGGTCACGTTTGGTTCGTTAATCTCATCGCAGTGTTGTTTTTCGCCGGACTTGAAAGCAATAACATTTAACGAGAGTATGTCGCTGCTGGATTTTGTTATGAAACTACTCATTTTATTAGCTGGCTTATTTTCTTGATTCTTGGATGAATTCTCCGGATGAAGTTCTTGTTTTTTAGTATAAAAACTAAAAGTATAAGAAACGCTATTAACATATCACATTTGGCTATGGGACAAACCTTTGTTGCAAATGGAATTTATTATTTTGCAGATTTGGTGGTTTTTCAATAACTTTTTTTTGCCAAATAGCAATTATTTGGAAATTTTTGTTTTACAATTATGGCTGCAATGAAACTAGGCAGCAAATTTAGGAATAGAGACATCGTGCAGCGCTGCGCTGCATGCAGACTTTCAATGATTCTGCTCCCATAAGAACCTGTGTAATTAAATTTCGCTGCAGGGAAAATGCTGCACATGTATTTTAGCCATAAGCCATTAAGAACTTTTTGCAGTTTCTTTATTTGGTTCTTCTCCGGGCTATGTGGTTTTCTTCGTCAAGAATTGTTTCTTCTTCTGCAATAAAAAAATAACTCTCAAGTGTTACAGTTCTAAGTGAAATAATTTCCCTACCAACCATTTGTATCCTCAATCTCCTCCAAAGCTTCCGGATCGTACTATTTCAACTCGTCTTGTTTTCTCTTTTTCAATTCTGAAAAGTGATATTGTAAAAGATATATTAATTTTTTTAAATATGGAAAATATTAAACATACGCGATGTTATCGTCTTCGTCGGAATTATATTTACTTTTTTAATTGTCGATGTTTTTCTTTAAATTTATGATTGAAGTTTTTTTCAATACAAATTAAATTCTCAAATTGATGTTTTTTTTTTTTAAATTAATGATTGAAGCTTTTTTCAATACAAATTAAATTCTCAAATCGAATTCCGACAGTGAAAAGTCAGTTTGTTTCGAATGTTTTCGAACAAGTTTTCGAAGAGAGCTCTCGTAATCGTAACTTATGAGTGATCAGGAGCACTCATAACTTTTGCGAGCGCTCATAAATATTCAATATTATTGCTTGGTGAATAGATTTGTGAGCCTCTTAAGTTATGAGCGTTCGGTGAATACCGCCCTTAAAATTTTAAAATTGGATATTTTAAAGTTCAAATACTATAAATGAATGTACCAACCGCATTACGGCCGGTATTCACCGAGCGCTCATATCTTAAGAAGCTCATAAACCTATTCACCAAGCAATATTAGTAAAGATCTACGAACGCTCTTAAAAGTTAGGAGTGGTCCCGACCACTCCTAACTTACGAGCGCTCTCTTCGAAAGTTTGTTCGCTTGTGCGTGTGCCACGCACGCATTTGACTCGAATCCATATGTGAGCAATGCCAAGTACAAGAGTATCCATTTGCTGTCAAGACCAACATTCCACAACATTTCACAGTTTGGGTATGCCTGAACAAGAGAGAGTGGCTCTCATTTTCGAACTTCGAAAAACACTTGTGAGTGGTTGGTGAATACCTCAAAGAAATTTCAAGTTAAGAGCCTA
Source organism: Chrysotoxum bicinctum (assembly GCA_911387755.1). NCBI lineage: Eukaryota > Metazoa > Arthropoda > Insecta > Diptera > Syrphidae > Chrysotoxum > Chrysotoxum bicinctum. Next base: position 189,086,937 of record OU426988.1, read on the forward strand.
GTAAAGTTAAGAGCCGTTTAAGAGCGCTCGGTGAATACCAGCCTAAGTCTCGAAAATTATCTGGTCTTAGCTAAGTCCCCTATTACCTTTGAGTATATGGAGGGCTCGTTCCTATCCCTAATGCATTGTAGTACTTGAAGTTGTGATAGGGGTCGCGGTCTCACTTTCTGTAAGTTAAGGACACAGCCGTATCCTCCGATTTGTGCTTACCTTCTCCTCGCATATAGTTCTCCGTCACATGTGATATGAAGCACTCGGCAATAACTTTGTCTTACACAAATTTGAGTAGCGCCCCCTATGATAGTCACGCATTTGGAATAGAAACGAGCCCTCCATACTCAAAGCCTATTACACACGTTGTCTCATGAGACATGTCTCATTTTTTACTTTCTTTTTAAATTTGTATCCCGTGAGGCAAAAGCTATTACACGTTGGCACATATGTCTCATGTCCCCTATTATACGTTGCCTCATGAGACATGTCTCATTTTTGACTTTTGTATCCCGTGAGGAAAAAGCTATTACACGTTGACTCATGTCTCAAATTTGACTGTTGTTCGTATTTTTTAATGCACAACACAACATAAAACGAATATGAGAAAAAGAAACGTCAAAATGAGACTACTAAAAATCAGCCCGGTACTCACCGGGAATATTTTTTTGCATCTCATTTCCTCATATCTGCTTTATTTTTCGCACTTACGTGAGCCTCGTCTCGTGAGACATCGCGTAATAGGGGACCATGAGACTCATGTCTCAAATTTGACTGCTGTTCGTATTTTTTAATGCACAAGACAACATAAAACGAATATGAGTAAAAGAAACCTCAAAATGAGACTACTAAAAATCAGCCCGGTACTCACCGGGAATATTTTTTTGCATCTTCTTTCCTCATATCTGCTTTCTTTTTCGCACTTACGTGAGCCTCGTCTCGTGAGACATCGTGTAATAGGGGACTATAACTCTGTATAGATTTAAGTAGTTGTTGCATTTTTGCATGTAAAGCGTTTAGTCCCGATGTCATTTTTTTCTACAGTTCTATATGGACTTTTGCAAAAAAAACACGCCTCATAAAAAAATAACTTGCGATCTCCTAAAGGAAAATGAAACACACCCGAACAATAAGGAAAACCACAATGAATAACTAACTTTAATAGATACTGCAATTTTACCAAACTCAGCAATTTACAGCCCGATTCTCCCCCTTGTGAGGAGTCACAAGTCACAAGCTCTTGTGACTATTCCCTGTGAGGATTGTTGTGACTCGATAACATTTTGGTATTCTCCCCCTAATCGTCACAAGAAAGCTCACAACGAAACTCACCACAGCATGGTGAGATTTTTAAGTGTCATTATTTGAACAGCTGATTATTGAAAACGAAAAAAATTACTTTATAAATGTATTGTTTTGGAGAGCGAATGGATCATTTGTATCTCTCAGAGTTTTTAAATGCCGTCGGCGCTGCAAATTTTTTGATACTATTAGTTTTTTAAAAAAATGTTTGTTTATGTAAAAATGTTACTTTTCATTTTCGTGGGAAAGATCAGCAATTATATTCACTAGAACAAAGTCCACTTCCATTTTTGTGTACTCACAATTATTCACAAATCTAGAAAATTTTCTTACAAAATATACTGAATGTCAGTCCAAGAAACTTAAAAATTTATGAGTTGTGACCTGCTCTGAAGGAGATCACAGTTTCGATTGTTTTTGTGACTCTCACAAGTTGTGACTGAGCGGCAGAATCCGAAAAAGTCACAAAATCAATTTCACCTCTTCTTGTGACTTGTGAGGTATCACTGACTTTGGGGAGAATCGGCCTGTTAGTATACTCCCGTAATCGCATGCATCTCCCGCCAACGGCGGCGGACTGTTTCGCAAATTAATATTGCATCATTTAAAAGCAGACCTAAAAATTTTGTTAGTTGAAACAATTTGGCATCACCTAGGCCGGTGGTTTTCTTGGCTGTCATTTCTTGTCAACTTTTGAAGTTTAACTTTTCAGCATGTAAACAACTTTCTGATTTTGGTCCTTGGAGTGAATAAAGTTCTTATTGCTTTTTATTTCTACATTTATAAGGATCAGTTAAATAATTAAGCATTAAAATTGGATCACTCAAGTGCTAACTGTAATTTCTATTTTCAAATTTAGCAAAATCCAGTGTACTGTACAAAACACAACAATGGAAAACAAACTAGCTTTAGCAAAAGACCTCATCAAATCGTCCTCCGTTCCAGACTTGACTGTCGACCTAGACAATACTCCTATAGAAACTGAAAATTTCGACGAATATCGAAAAGCACTCGAAATACAACTTCCACTGCTCTTTGACTTTATCCAACAAAACGAAAAGCTGCTCCTATCCAAAGAGTATAATGATGATATTCTGGAGGTATTCGTAGTTAAAAAGTCTTTGCTTTGTTTATTTATGAGTACTTCCCTCTCTCTAGATAAAAGGAAGACTTCTCATGCTCTCAACAGAAATAACAGCACAAAATACTTTGTACAAAATTCGAAATGAACAGTTTGTTGGGGTTTTTAATGAATTTATAGATAAAAGCTTTCACAGAATCCTTGATTCGGAGGTGGAGGAGTTTGTACTTAAACAGTATACGCAGTACTTAAAAGCCGACGTTTGGAAACGCCACATAGGAACTGTTCATGGATTTAGTAGATTCCTTGAGGTATGATTGGCCGTCTTGTCTTTCACCAACGATAACACATCGTTTTCAGTTAAAGGTTTCCGATGGATGTCAACTGCCAATTAAATGGGCAAATTTTTCACTTTCTGTGGGGCTAACGCTTCGCGAGTGCCACTTGCCAGTTTACAAAGAACTAAGCACTACCATATTTCAGACAATAATAAGCCATTCCGTGAGTAAAATGTCTGAATTACCCAATGAACTAATTGTTTTTTTTTTCGAAGGATCCAAAAGCAATCAAAGAAGTCAACATCCCTGATGTAATCTTCGATGCAGTGCTCAATTCAGTTCGAACGGTAGACTCAGTCGATGGAACCTATGCAGTTTGGAAATGTCTATGCGACTGTTTAGACTTCAATGAAGACATTGACTCCTATGATGTATTATTCTTCAATTACTAAATGTTTAGTACTTTAGACGAGATTTTAAATTTCAGTGGGACATGACTGATGAAATGATGGAAAATCTATTAGGTAGCTTAAAGCACGCCACCAATTCCGATATCGTCATCTGTCTACTTACTTTTATCCCCAAAATCCTTGTCCGTTTCACGCTTAATCGCAAAGAAGTTGAAGAATTCTTAGCACGTGACTATGATTCGTTGTCTAATGAAGACTTGCAGAAATTCCGCATAGAATGTAGTAAAATAAATTCATGTGCCTCATACCGTTGGGCGTTGTACATACTTAAATTATTTGTAGCAGAATCACATAAGCTCATGGAGAGTGCCAGAATGTGTGAGAAGATGCTTCAGGTAAGAAGCTTTTGACAAATCAATCACCCAAGTGATCTTAAAAGAAAAATTCTCTTTTCAGCGATTCCATATTTGCTATCTCACTTGTTTGTACATAATAACCGTTGAAATCATGAATATAAATTTGTTAAAGTTTTTCGAACAATTCCCCAATATTCTGATGGAAGCTATTGCTACACATAATGGAACGCATAGAATAAGAGAGGTAACAAGTGTTGTTCTTTTCTTTCTTGGCAATTTCGAATTTGAATCCCATATAAATTGTTTTCACAGCTGGTGCAACAAATCTACCAGACGTTTGTTGATCATTTAGAAAAATCTGATTTAGATGGCGCAACTAAGGATTTCCAACCGTATCTGAAAGCATTTAAGAAATTTATTGAAGAACCGTTCTAGTGTAATTTTGTACAATAAATAAGAAAACAATTTGTATATTTTTGTCAGAAAGCAACAAATAATTTTGCAAAAATATAAATGTGAATCAATAAATGCTTTGGCTATTATTTTTACAATGGCTTTCGTCTTTTTCTATGGCGAAGGAGCCATATGGATTAGCCAGTTCCCATTTCTGAGGTCTCTGATACTTTGCTCGGTTGGTTTGACTCAGCCAGCAGTCAGTTGTAATTATCTTAACAATTGACGAACCAACTGCGATACGAAACAATTGAGCAAGTGATTGCAAAATGATTCACTTTCGGCTTTTTGACAGCAAAAGGGAACATTTTTATCGGCATTTTAGGTTTATGAGTGCGCCGAGATATTTAAGATCTCGTGGTGTTAATCAATTTTAAACATAACTATAATGGAAAAGCCGAAAATTGAGTACAAATTTGAATTTTTGATTCTTTAATGACTTAAAGGCTTTAAATAAACTTAAAAAAAAATATAGATTGACCTCTTATAACAATTTTCTTATCTTATAGACGCTGTTTAGGTTGTGTTTGGTATTCGGCAGTTTGCGGGCAAGAGAAGTCATAACACAGGAGACAGGACTCATAAATCTCATTTATTGTTTCAACGTGCCAAATACTGATATTGTTTTATAAATCTGTTTTGAGGTGCCTCAAAGTTTATAATGAAAACACGATATGACTCACGAATACCGCCTCAATCTTCCAAATCTAAACAGGGTCATAGGTACACTTAGTTACTATGAAAGTTTACATGCAGACATAAGCAATGACTTCTTCGTTGTCATTTGGGAATATGTTGTCACCCAGTATGTGCATTGCGCTGAGATACCTGGGCTGGCGTAGCCGCTGTTGGGTTCTTATTAATGATGTGCCGGATATCCGTATCCGTATTCTTATACGCGGATATCCGAGGGAGAAGAAAGAACCGTATGCATATCCGTATGAAAAACTGTTAAATTCCATTCAGATTATTTTTTATTTGTTAAAATCGTATTTGGCACCTTCATATTGCAAACATTTATCGTAGTGAGTACCATACCAATAGTACATAACGAAAAGATACTAAATCAACCTATCTTTATAATGAGATCAATTACAAATCTTAATTAAAAGCTTATTAAAATGATGATATATTTAAACATTTATTATAAGAAGGTCGATGTGCAATATTTACCGCCGCGTACTCTAAAAAATTTAAGATGTTCATCCGTATCCGTATCCGCGGATCTTGAGTCCAAATATCCGTATTCAGATCCATATCCGCGGATATACATTAGGTATGTTTTATTCATTGCTGTATACCCAGCGCAGCATTCAAGTGCGAATAAAACGATCAAACTCAATCCATATGTCAATTTCAATTTATATTTAAATGTTGGCCATAATTATAGAAAATATCAAAATCTGGTGTCAAAACATGTATGTACATACATAAATGTTTAATTCTAAAATTAAATGCATAGCGCCATTTTCATTTCAATAATTTAAAGTTCTATCACCAGCATAACTGACATTTTTACTTGCGACTTATAGGTACTATAAGGCAAGTTATGCATTCGTAAAAAAAATCGAACTCGAGATTTTGATCAAAGTTGACATTACGATGATAGCGAAGACTAAAAAAGTGGGTCTCGCAATTCTGTCTGTCTGTCTGTCTGTTCGACTACAGGCTAAACGACTCGGCCGATTTTCTTTAAACTTGGTACATATCATTTTTAATTTTTTCACCCCACACGTTTTTTTCTTTTTTTTTTAAGACCAAAAATAACGGTACCCCCCATACGAATTTTTTTCGAAATTTAATAAACATTTTTTTTTTCTCAAAAACTGTTCAACAGATTTTCAAAATAAAGATACAGAAAAATTTCATTTAATTAAATCTAGGTATTGGTTGAAAAAATTTTTCCGAAAAATGGTTATTGAGGGTACCCCCCATGGAACCATTTTTTTTGTTTTTGATTTTCTCAAAAACGGTTCAACCGATTTTGATCATTTTTTTTTGCTAAAGCTCCCCAAAAACATAAATAGAATTGTGTACTCAAATTTTCAAAAAAATTTTTTTTGGATTTTTAAAAAAAACTTCAAAATTTTTTTTTCAAAACGCAATATTTCGAAAACCCCATGCTAGATTTTTTTAAACTTGATAAATAAAAGTTTCTCAATATGATCTACAAAATGTGAAACAAATTTTTTTATTTTACCTAAAAATAAAGGTACCTACTATACAAATGCTAAAAAATTAAAAAAAATGGTTTTCAAAAATCGTATTTTTCTCGAAAACGGCACCTAGAATTTTGATAAAATTTTTTTTCTTTCAATTAATGGGCGCATTCACTAACCTAGTCACTACGTAGTCAACTCGTTCTGATTGGCTAAAGACAACTAAAAATTTAGTTGAAATTTCCCCTCAAACGTAGTGTAAAAATTTCTGCTTCAAAGCTAGTTGACATTTCACAATCAACTGTTCGTTGAAAATACAAATTTAATTTTTGGTGGAAGATATTTTCGAAGTGAAATTATTGAACAAATTAATATTATATCTTATATTTGATGTTATTTAATTTAAACTGTAAAAAAAAGTTTATTTAAAGTTCTCAAAACACAATTTTTCTTATTTTATATGTTTATATCTGTCATTAATATGACAGTTTGAATTGACTAGCTTTGTAGTGCAATTTTGCATTCACAAAGCTAGTTGACTTTTTGACTACGTAGTGACTAGGTTAGTGAATGCGCCCAATTTTCACGATCTTTAATTTAATAAAAAAAAATTTGAAATTAAGATATTACAGCTTGTACCTACCATAGAAACATTTTTTCGAATTTTGAATTTCTCATTATCCACATAACGGATCTTAATGAAAATTTTTATAGAGAAGCTTCTAAAAAGTCTAAAAGACATTGCATTTCAAAACTTTAAAATAAATATTTTTTGAATTTTTGAAAAAAAAATCTATTTTTGTCTTTTTTTTTTTGAAAATTCGATATTTCCGGAACGGGTCAATATTTCTTTTCGTAAATTTAATTTTTATTCGAACAATAATAAAAACTTTAAATTAGCGTACAAAATTTTTTCTTAAAAAGCTTTTAAAAAGTTTGTATATACAAGCTTCTTTTAAAGAAACCACTTCAAGGACTTATAATTTTTGTTCTTGCATAAATTCATATTTGCATAGCATTCTGTTACTACTAAAAGAATTTAAAAATTAATTTTATCCTTATGAACAATTTTCTCTAATAACATTCGTTTTTAAAATTCCCAGTCGATTACATAGGAGCAAGTTCGTGCGACCCAGTCGTGCATTTTATTTTTACTGGCTTCTTTTTCGCCAGCAATAAAATTGTTGTTGTTTGTCGAGGGAAATTTTGCTGCGCTAGCTATGCAGCAGTGAATAAAACACACCTATTATTAACGATCCGGCATATCACTAATTCTTATATTCACCCTTATTCCGATAGTCGTTTTAATAAAACGCCTTTAAAACGAGAAGACTCCAGAGACCACATTTTGGTGTTAAATAATACGAAAAGGGCAGCGTTCTCTATGTTCTTCACTTTTCTTACCATTATAACGATAATCGTTTCAATAAAATTCCAATTTTAATTTCTAGAGCCTTGTCGTTTTACTGGCGTTTTAGCAAAACGACTATCGGAATAAGGGTGATTTATTATAAGATGGTTCGGATGGCTATCCGAGTTTCCTATAAGCTTCTTGGCTAGAAGTAGCAGGTAGTTGCTCTGATATTTGCCTTTCCAAAACTTTGAGTTGTCGCCTCCTAATCCTTGAAGGGTTGCTGCTTCGTCATTTAGGTCTCTGGCATCCGCGATGGAGTCTATTGGCTTAAGTATTGTTTTCCACTCCCTCGAGCCTAAATTAAACCGACGAATTTTAACTTCCTTTACTACACTCACATCCTGGTATACAGCTCAGAGTTTTGCGTTGTATCTTGTAATCCATTCACCCTCCTCACACACATTATCAAATATCCGTCAAAGATAGGACTGACAGTGTAAGGATTTTGTAGAAGGTTTATATTGTTTAACGAGTGAAAAGTTTTCTACCCATTTGTTTCGCTAAACTAAAGAAGAGAAGGTTTCCTAGGTTGATTGTTCGTCGGATCTCTATTCATAGGAGAAATAAACAAGTTTCGCCTGATCTTTAATCGCCATGATCTTTCTAGTATATAAAGTTGGGGATGGCCACATACCCAGGGTGCCCATCGTGATAACAAAATTGAGGAAGTCACATGATCTCCCTGCGGAAACCCTGAACACTGGGTAGTTCGAAACTGGAAAAATCACGGTTTTTATATCTAGAGAATTCTTGCGTTGACATTTTTTCAGGACCGCCTCGCATGGAACACAATTTTGTTGCAGGTTATTTAATATTAGCATCCTATTCCACTTCGACCTGTTTAACATGGGAGGCCCTTCTGCAGAAACGAGTTCTGAAATCACAAAGTTTCATAGTGGTGGCCACCGTAAAAGCCCCCACTGTCACAAAGTTTATCTCAAGGAAGGATGAAAATTGTTCGCTTTTTCTATTTAACAAAATTAATAATTTTTCAGCATAAGGATCTCTTTGCGAAACATATTAGGAACCTAATTAGATCCACAGGTTCTTTCTAAGTTTTAAGTCTTGTTAATTTAAAAATAAAAATGGCATATTGTTTGTACCTTTGTGTACGCTTGTTCAAACTATTCCCAACCAAATTATAATCCTCTCTCATTAGTAACACAACTGTCCTAAATTTGTAACTGCAGGAAGTCACTCAAACCGAAAAACGAAGCAAAACAAACAACTACAATAATTGAAATACTAGTACAGTCGATTAGAAACACACTGGACATTGATTTCTATCGTTTATCAAAGTCTAAGGTTACAAAAAAAAAATGTACTTTTGGTTGTACCCATTGCATTCGTTTAAAAGTTTAATGATTCAAAATTACTTAGATTTCATCATGTAACATAAAAGCTAATATTTCCGAGAAAATGCACAATTTCTTGAATTTTACGTCATATGCGTTGTGTGTGAATTTCAAGTCTTAATTTAAAATTATCCTTCTTGGTGGCGACTTGATTATTCATGTCTTTCGTCCATGCCTTCGATTTCTATATAATGTACATGCATAAGTATATAGTTTGTTTTAATGTCAAATAATTAAAAAAAAAAAAAAACTAACCATTTGTAGGTAAACTCAGATTATCCACTTCATTCGATGTTCTATTACTTTGAATTGTCGATTCCATATCAATTTCATTATTTTCCTCCTTAACCGATTCTATATGAGACTTTTCAATTAGAATTTCATTTCGTAGACATTCTAAATCTTCTTGTAATCTTTTACGCCTTTTTTCTAGTTCTAAAAGTTTTGATTGTTCGTTTTCTAACGAACTACAAGCATCTTCAAATTTTTTCAAAGCCAAGTGCAATTCTGGCGAGTGATCACCGCCTCCAATCTCCATTAATATGAATTATTAAAATATATAGGTGTAAGTATGTATGTAATATTATGTACAAAATAAAATTAGGCTGACTTTTTTACGGCGACGTTAAAAGAAAGCTAACTACGAAAATTACTTTGATCTATTTACGGAAGAGCAGGTAATATTCCAGATGTGTTGCTCCAGACGCTATTGTCCTCGGTTAGTGCGATTATGCATACGACTTACAAATTATCTCCGAGTTCTTTTCGAGTAGTAGAATATGATGGAAGCGCCCTTTGGGATAACGGTTAGTGTGTTTGACTGATATGCTGTAGATATGAGTTCGCTCCCCAGCAGCTGCCACCTATAAACTCTTTTATAAAAAATATTACATTCAAGAAACGAACAAGATGACATACACTCTGGTCCAGTTTCCGTTCCAGAAAATCTGCATGTCCATTTAACAGAAATAATTACCGCCAGAAATTGTTTTTCTTTTTTTATGACTTGAAATTGGGGTATACAAAAATAACTACTGATATGGCAGTAGTTAAAAATTAATCTTAAAAGGTTTAAATTTTGTTTATTAACATTTCTCACAATTTTAAAATAAGGTACTTTTCTGGTCAATAATTCAATGCGAAGTGGTAACAACCATTGAGCTTCACATTGCAACAAATGCAAGTTTTGCCCCGGCGCATTATGGTTAGTTTGTTGTAGAATAACCAACATGCTTGAAATTGAATTAAAAAAAAAATTATCTATTTTGACAGCTGCACAAAGTTAAACCCGTCCCGGTTAACTTTATATACCTCTGTCGGTTTTTGGTAAGAAAATTTAAATTAAACTTAAATACAAACTTATCAGAAGGATTTCATTTGATCTTGTGTATTAATTTAGATTCCTTCTGCGTACTTTTAAAAAAAATCCGATTGCTAATGCTCTTAATCCTATAATGTACCGACACAACAACACTTTAAAGTGTATCGTTCTTCATTCGTTCTATTTCGAGCTTCAACTTATGCGCCTGCATTATCATCAGCTTCCTCTGAACGTCAAGGCACATGGTTTGTTTTTCAAAATAGTCAGCCTTTTTGTTGAAGTACCTTGTTTCCGCATGCAGTTTTCGAGCTTCAAGATTACCCAAGTTGACTGTTCTCCCAAACGAAAATGGTTGGCTATTCGTATGTCCATGACTCTTATGCTCTTCATTGCACTCTGTGCCATCTTGGCAATCTTCTATTATTGTGTTATTGAAATTTAGTTCTAAATTTGAATCCCTACTCGTTGGTTCAATTGGGACGTCTTCAATTAAATTTGTTTCAGAAACTGCAGGTTCGATGGAAACAAATTTAACTGTTCCGTTTAGAGTTTTTGGTTTAGTTGATGTTATAGCCCGTTTTCGTTGCCTGCTATCCTGTCAAAAAAAAAATATAAAAATGAACTACAGGCATGAATAATCATAAAATACTTACTATAGGGACATAAGCTGATGACCGAAAATTGGCCAAGCGTGGGTCATCATTTAACGTAGTTGATGTATTGGCAGTTGCAAAATTAGCTGCAGCAACTTCATCGCCCTTCAGTAGTTCATTAAAAACTTTATAATACTCCCATTTAATTGATTTATGTGATGATTGCTGTTTTCTTTCCTTCACCTAGTTCAAATGGATACAAAATAAATCCTATTTTGGGAAAGAAATAATAAATCCTTATCATTCTCACTTGGTAATAAGTCGCTTTCAGATTGCGAAATTTTTTGTCCAACACATCAAATGGGACTTCATAGCCTACATCACGAAATTTATCAGAAATTCGAATCCACAATTCCTTTTTCCTTATTCGCGGATCACGGAATTCATCTTTCATATCGAGATAACTGTTTATTAGAAGCCAGTTTGCTGAATGGGTCCATTTAAATTCTGTATTTTCTAAACGTTAAAAAAATAATTTTCATGAATTGAACGTTGAAGGCCAAATTTTCTTGGGACTCACGAAACGAAGGTTCACACTGAACAAATTGGTCGGACATCATTTAAATTCGATATGGACCAGTGCGGGAGTGTAATGAATTCTTAACACTTATTTCAAATATATGAAAAACTGCTGCAATATGTTTATGAGTTTAAGATTCAATTCAACTCAGTTTCTTTATTTTTTATTTTTATTTTGCTGGAAAAAAGCGTAAGTCGCTGATTTTTTTGACAACCATAGAATGCACAGATAAAATTTAACACAAGTCCACATGCACTTCCAGTCTTATTCCAGGTGACTTCAGTAGGGGAATTTTCATTGGAAAATGATAAAGGCATACGATAGAGAACTTCCATGAAAAAAGCCTCATTTTGTGTATTAGTATTTGTCGTCACAGTCACATATTCAAGGTACACATATTCAAGGAGGGACGGAGTGTTTTTGATGCTACTCATGAGTATGACTAAGGCGCCAGCGAAGTTGGGCATTCTCTGAATTGCGAGTGTTACGGTTAAATTGTTTAAGGGAAGGAATGCGGCGGTGTTCGAGAGATGCAAATGTTTCTTTTATGCATAGTTCTATCAGCTATTAATCTTAAAGCTCTTTTTTGGATTCTATCTAAGCGACTCAAGTGGGTTATTGGATCGCCTGCCCAAATATGAGAATTATACTCGAGCTTTGGACGAATATAGGCTTTATAGATTACAGCCAGTCGGAAGGGGTGAACAAATGATTGCATCGTCGAAGGAAGCCTAAGCATTTAGCAGCGTTTTTGACGACGTCGAATATGTGGTCATTCCACACAAGGTGGTCTATGGTACACATACGGAGAACTGAAAGCTGGGATGACATTCTGTATCGCACACGCGAACAAACGTTTTCGCGTGTGCGAACGATTTGCTTTATGTAACTTAAAAAAACGAAAGTTTTCGTTCGCACATGCGAAACAAATTAAACGACAGCTTATTCTTTGACGTTTCTCTTCTTAAATAGTTCAGCTTCAATTTTGTTCTTTAAGAAAGTTTTTAATAAATTAAAAACGATGATACGCGAATATATTGCATTTTTGACCGATAGTGAAGAAGAACATGAGGATTCAGAGTTATTGAACTTGCGGAATATAAAAAGAAATCTGAGAGATTTTTCTGACCCATTTACTTTGTCAGATCAAAGGTGCGTTTTAATTATTTGTTGCAAATTATCATTTTATAATATTAGTTTACAAAATTATAGCTTTGTTCAACGATTTCGTTTGAATAAAATAGCCTTCAAATATGTGTTGGAGAATATACAAATAAAAACAGGGACGCGCGTCACATATGAGGCATTGAGAGCAGTTTTTCTTTTTTGCTTCACTTACGGCATTCCATTTTGGAAACAATAGTTCGAGATCTGTGATGAGTGCAGGTGTTCTTTTTTTCAAAAACACAGTATCAAAAAGCACGCCTTCGTTATTACTGTACTTGTAAAAAATATTGAAAAGTGTCTTTTTCAGAAATTGTAGCCATTGAATTTTAAGCCATTTCATCTTCCCTTTATTTACATTAATTTTCCGATTTGTTATATTCTTTTCCAATTTTTTCGTCAAAAACATCATACTCGTAGATTCATCTATAACAATAATTTGAAATGGATTCTTCTTTCTTGCCGCTGCTATATCCGTCTGCGAATTCATAGGGCCAAAAATGTCTTTTAAATACTTTTTCTGCTTTTCGATAAGACCAAAGTCTTGGTCACAAGGTTTAAGTAAGCCTGGCCACTCATAAGAATTCTGTGATCGATTTGATTGACAAGATAGTCACTATGAGAAACAATATATTGGCACAAAACGGAGGTTTCTATTTTGCCCAAGTGGGTTACACCATTTCTGCTCTAGGAAAAGTTCCGTGCAGAAACAATGTTTCAGCATTTTTGTATTGATTTATGAGCAAATATAAGTAACGTCACTTCTGCGTTAAAGGAAATTTTATTTTTGACCATTGTGTATTATAAAGTCAAAATTGAAACAAATGAGGGTTACGCCACTTCTGCTCTCAACCCCTCATGTATTCCTCCAATTTTGAGGCTTTGCTCTACTTTAGAGGTACTGGGTGGAGGAAGCTACCAATGGGTAGTTGGAAACGATTTCGTTTGCCCTCACCAAATCAAATAACAACAATCAAATAAAGACACGACTTAAATATTTGAGAGAAATGGACCATTATTTAAAGAGCTCTATAAAGTTAACCATACATGTTATGAACTTAATATTTATGTGAACTCTAAATTATGAACCATTTATTGTACGGAACCTAAAAAATAAAATACAGCATATATGGTCAGTTATAAAGAATCAATTAAATAATGCTTCATTTCGTTCAAATATTATAGTCGTCTCTTAATTTGAAAAAAAAAAAATGGCATTTAATTCACAGCCTTAGTAATTAAAAAAAAAATAAAAAAGAGTTAATTTAGGTGGTGTGACCATAAGTTGTTTCAATAAATCCTAGAAAATATAGCTTTTCAAGCTTAAATGTTTTGAGGAACGTTTTGTAATGTAATTCTAAAAAGATTTATTAACTTGAATTGTTAGAGTTCCAAAAACTAAAAATATTGTATCCACTTTTCTATAAAAAAAATATTACGCTAACACATATGGAGTCCCAGCACACCCCAGAGACCACGATATCTACAGTTAGGTGACATAAAATGCACTAAACATCTTTCAGGTGGATAGGTTAAGAAAAATACGGATACGGATTACGGAAACAGATTCCAACATAAAACTTTTACTTGGAATATAGACGTTCCACACACACTATTTTCATTGACACAACGGCCAATGAAAGAAGGTTCAATTCTCAAAAAGACCCAAATATTAAAAGGGTTTTAAAATAAGGGCGGGTTGATTTTGAAATGGAATAATAAAAGCTGTGTGTGAGATCTTGACAAAATCATTTTTTAAATTTATTTTTCTCATTTATGTAAAGTGAGAAGAAGATCGGTCCAAGGATAGATCCCTGTGGCACTCCACCTAAAACATTGATAACGGTAGAAGAGTGTCGCATTGCTGCATTTCACTGAGAAGCGAAAGAATTATCTTAAAGGATATTAAGCTATTTCGCGGATTTATACAAATAGAATCGAGTGGTTATAATGATCACTGTTCTTTCTTATTGTTGACAAAAATGATTACTGTTCTTTCTTATTAGCTGTGTTTTATTTTTCCCGAGATCTGATCCGGCGGTCAGACATCAGACGAATAGGGGGAATAACATGTAGCATACGAAAACATGCACGTGCCGTAACTATTCGGGACTGGTGGAAGTCTGATCATAGCCTCTCCGTGGCGGCCGCTAGAAACAAGCCTTTAAAAAGGTTTGGCTAATATGATCAGGCTGGTTCCTCAAGTTGGCGACAGGTTAATTCCCTGTCCCGTAAAACTTTTGAATTACGAGACCGACAACAAGCCTCGGAAACGGACTGATCACACGACGACAACCAACGCAACGAAAACTGAAAAACGATTTACGAATTTTCTTATGGAACGTACGATCGCTCTATAGAGCTCGAGCTGCTCAGCAGCTAGCCGATGCCCTGTCAAAATATAAAGCTGACATAACAGCTCTTCAAGAAATCAGATGGACAGGGAATGGTGTTCTACAGAAGAAAGAATATGTCATGATTTTTCATAGCTACAAGCAAAACTACAAAATTAAATTCAAAGTATTTCTTGCTCATTACTATCAACTTATTACGTGTGGAATTCGAAAATACCTGGTAGCTTCGAAACATTTTTTTTTTCGAACATAACATGTATATCCGCCAACGATCCTCATCGAACGAGAAAATTATTTCTTTTCTGCTTCACCCATCCACAAGTTAAGTTGTTAATCTTGTCGAATTTATAAAAAGGTCACAAATTAAAAAACTATAAACCAAAAATAAAATAAAGTAAGATAAAATTATTTTTACTACAACAAGTGAAATTTATATTAAATTAATTATAAATAATATTTTGATAGAAATCTTGTGTAGCAGAAATTATCAGCACACAAATTCTAACCTATATCTTGCTTAAGATCATTTAAAATCAGTGAAAATAAGCCACGTGTAAGTTCTCGTTTAATTGCTTGCCTGTCTCTGTAAACTAATTTAATCTTTCGGTTCTCCAGCCAAACACCATACCTGCGACAAAGACTCCATTGCACCAAAAACTCCTTGCTGAATCACTCCACATACTGATCAATTACACAGAGTGCTGCCAATACTCGCACGATCAATCCAGTACATGGTTTGGTGCGTGGCTTCGTTTTTTACAGTGGCCTTATTTTTATTCAACGCTAGGCGTTGACTTTATCAAGTATTCCTCACTTGATCTAACGATTGGAAGCATAAACCTACAGCCGAGCTGTAACGACAGCGCCAAGTGAATTGGAGCACCTTGACTCGCTACATCGTTATACGGTTTGTGTGGGTCACGGGAATCGTTTACAGAATCTAGTTAACACAAGCAAAACCACCATCGAGCTACCACATAAGGGTGCTTCATGTGAAACCCGTCACAACCAACAAAAGCTATTCAAACCGATCCAACCGTCAAGAAATACATCATAAGACATAGAAGCTATCCGTAGCCCAAGCCCAACACCACCTATAGATGCTACGATCAGTCGTCAAGGAATTGCTTGCTTTCCAAGCCAACCATCAGTCATAACTACGAGTACATCTTTTTAACCTTAGTTTTACTTATCAATCAAATTTTCAGATTTTTTTTTTATTTAAATTTATTTTTATCCTAAATTAAGAGTGATATACCTTACATTAATATTTTAAATTAAAAGTGATTGTATAATTGTACAAAAACAAAAGTTGAAAGTGATCATAAAGAAAAGCAAAGGTAATAATATTCATGCACCCTACTGTGCGAAAACAGATCATCGGTGGATGTGCGCACACCAGCCTGATTCCTGTGAAGCAAAATAAAGGGTGATTTTTTAAGAGCTTGAGAACTTTTTTTAAAAAAAAAACGCATAAAATTTGCAAAATCTCATCGATTCTTTATTTGAAACGTTAGATTGGTCCATGACATTTACTTTTTGAAGATAATTTCATTTAAATGTTGACCGCGGCTGCGTCTTAGGTGGTCCATTCGGAAAGTCCAATTTTGGGTAACTTTTTCGAGCATTTCGGCCGGAATAGCCCGAATTTCTTCGGAAATGTTGTCTTCCAAAGCTGGAATAGTTGCTGGCTTATTTGTGTACACTTTAGACTTGACGTAGCCCCACAAAAAATAGTCTAAAGGCGTCAAATCGCATGATCTTGGTGGCCAACTTACCGGTCCATTCCTTGAGATGAATTGTTCTCCGAAGTTTTCCCTCAAAATGGCCATAGAATCGCGAGCTGTGTGGCATGTAGCGCCATCTTGTTGAAACCACATGTCAACCAAGTTCAGTTCTTCCATTTTTGGCAACAAAAAGTTTGTTAGCATTGAACGATAGCGATCGCCATTCACCGTAACGTTGCGTCCAACAGCATCTTTGAAAAAATACGGTCCAATGATTCCACCAGCGTACAAACCACACCAAACAGTGCATTTTTCGGGATGCATGGGCAGTTCTTGAACGGCTTCTGGTTGCTCTTCACTCCAAATGCGGCAATTTTGCTTATTTACGTAGCCATTCAACCAGAAATGAGCCTCATCGCTGAACAAAATTTGTCGATAAAAAAGCGGATTTTCTGCCAACTTTTCTAGGGCCCATTCACTGAAAATTCGACGTTGTGGCAGATCGTTCGGCTTCAGTTCTTGCACGAGCTGTATTTTATACGGTTTTACACCAAGATCTTTGCGTAAAATCTTCCATGTGGTCGAATAACACAAACCCAATTGCTGCGAACGGCGACGAATCGACATTTCACGGTCTTCAGCAACACTCTCAGAAACAGACGCAATATTCTCTTCTGTACGCACTGTACGCATTCGTGTGGTTGATTTAATGTCCAATAAAGTAAACTGAGTGCGAAACTTGGTCACAATCGCATTAATTGTTTGCTCACTTGGTCGATTATGTAGACCATAAATCGGACGTAAAGCGCGAAACACATTTCGAACCGAACACTGATTTTGGTAATAAAATTCAATGATTTGCAAGCGTTGCTCGTTAGTAAGTCTATTCATGATGAAATGTCAAAGCATACTGAGCATCTTTCTCTTTGACACCATGTCTGAAATCCCGCGTGATCTGTCAAATACTAATGCATGAAAATCCTAACCTCAAAAAAATCACCCGTTATAATCAGTGAGTACCAAATGACCAGAGTTTTTTTTTGTAACATATACATATCTTTCTTTTATGATCATATCGCTCTTTAATTTTTTTTCTTAAATTTATATCTTAGTTTTTTTTTCTTGAAAATTTTCATTAAATTTCTCTTTAAAATTTTATATTATTCTCGAATTTATAATTATTTTGTTTAATTCTCATTCGCCAATTCGCCCTATTCAACTATTCACTTATTTTTTTTTCTCTTTAATATTTCTCTTCAATATTTTGAGTAATTTTTTTTTGTCATTTATCTTGCTATGCAGGATTTCTGCACAACTCACTATATTGTTTAAATTCTGTTTACTCGTATGATGAAATTAAAGTCGATCGAATTTTTGCTCTGAAAACATGATTTTTGTTAATATGGAAGAGTAAATTAGTCGAGGTGAGGAAGTGATCGAGGGTGGAGATGATGTGTCAAAGAGGTTAAGTATAGGGTAGTGTAAAGAGTAAGTTATTTGATTTTGGGGCGATGCTAAACATAGGCAACAGCATTGCACGGAGGTGACACACGTCACTATTGGATAAGGGTATGCCCTTGTAGCCACTGCTACAAATACGTCACAACTCCTGACGTGATAAGAGAGGTGATTTTGATGAAGCTGTGGCTGAAAGTCTTTGATGATTTTTTTTGTATAGTTCTGGCACGAATTTTTATTTGTGAGAGCTAGAACATGGAAGCAGCAATACCCACTCCAGAGGCTGAGCTAGCAGGGAGAAAATGTGCCAGACGCTGCCTTCCCAAGGAATGCCCCTACCATATTCCACAGCTCATCACAAATTTTGGCGCCCAACGTGGGGCCTGTTTTTAGGATGCTCCCATCCTGATTTCAAGCCAAGTTTAAAAAAAAAAAATTTTTGTTTAGTTCACGAGCCGATTAGAGTATGTCTCTTTTTTTTGTGAGTACCAATCAGAGCGAGTAACTTTCTTTTTTTTTGCATTGAAGCCGATTGAGTAGTTTAGGAATCTTAATAAGAGCTTTTATGTGAACTATTTGTTTTAGTTAATGAGTTTTTTTTTAGAGTTAAACACGTCATGAGTTCTTATCTGCAGAGAAGTTATAGAAAAAACTTTTTATAATGTGCTTCCGCGATAATTATTCTGTTTACCTAAATAAAAGTGTAGCTAAGCTTCAGCTGCAGAGAGTAGAGACCACAGCATTTATATGTGCTGTTGCTTCGATTCCGCAGCATTGAAAAAAAAAAAAAAAGAAAAGAAAATCACACTTCAGTCAGCATTAGTCATGTCCGCTCTACCCACACTCTTTACATCTTACACACATCATTTCCATCATATGGTTACAACTTCACCGAACTGTTATATGAAAAATTGTTCGCGCATTTAATTTGTTTTTATAAAATTATTTTACGTAAATTGTCTTTTGCTTAATTTTTGAAGTCATTTTCTCTTTTCTTCGTTAAACGAAGAGACAAACATTACACAATTACATACCTACCATTTTACTCTATTTTTTTCCTTCTTTTAGGAAAATATTTTGTTTTGTTATTAAAATTTCTTTAAATTTTGGAATTATACTTGATTTTATTTTTTTTTCTCTTGAGAGAAATCTTCTCGTTATTGTCGATTCTCGTTTCCAAATCTTACAAAATGTCGCAAGGCGCTTTGCCAAAAGACAAACCCAAGGGTTCTGGTGGACGGCGGGGTAAGAAAAATCTTGATTCAAGTTTGTTGCAAGAAACCTCAAACTCTCCATTACATACAAGGTCGAGAGTACAACATACACCAGTTGGAAAGAACTCCCAAGGTTCTTTGATAGAAACGGTTCGAACTAATAATTTAAATAATCCAGATCCCATTGGTTCGGTTCGAGATTTCAATATTGAATCTGAACTTGCAAGTAATGGGGAACAATTAGAAAATTTATTAGATAGGGAACATTTGACAAATACATCATTTATTAATACACAGTCACATAATATGAATTTCACGGCAGATGATGCTCTGAAATCATATGTTCAGAAATGTGTTAAACAAAGTGTTAACACCCTACAGGTTGAATTAATGTCATCATTTGACACCACTGTCAAAAACCTTGAACAGTCTGTTTTGACGACCATCAAGGATGTATTCCATAAAGAGCTAGCTTTAAACGAAAAGCAAAGAGCTACAAAAAAATTTAATCTTAAAGCACCCAATCCGATACAAAATAAACAAAGTTCATATAATCTTGATTATGTCCAAACAAGGCCAAATGTCCAGGTAAATAATAATGCTAGCTCAGTTAACCCACAACAATGTCAAAATCAACAGTCACAAATCTCACTTCAAACCTCAAGCAATCAATTGCCATCAGGATCAAATTCAAATTCCTCTAATGAACAGAAAAACTCTGCACATACGTTACCACTCCAACCTAACGATTTTGTTTATGCAAGTAGGGTATTTGGAGATCTTCGTCGCAAATTTGATCTAGATAGATGGGGTCTTAAGTTTGATGGGACAGATAAGTCTATTCCTGTCGAAGACTTTATCTTTAGGGTTGAAACGCTTAAGGAGAACTACAATATGCCATGGGAAGACGTTATAAAGAACTTCCACCTTCTTTTAACTGGCAATGCTCAAAACTGGTTTTGGCAGTACCTTCGTGATAGCCCTAGATCCGGGTGGAATGATCTTCGTGGTAGTCTGTTGCATCAATTTCGCTGTTATGAAACAGATTTTGAAATTATCAAACGAATCATGGAACGTCGTCAGTTTCCAAATGAATCTTTTGAAGAATATTATAACGCTGTACTGAGTCTCCGAAACCGATTAAGAGAACAGATTAGAGAACCCGATCTTCTCACTATAATGAAAGGTAACCTCAACCAGAGGCTTAACCAATATGTTTATCCTATGACGATTTTCACATTAGAACATCTGCGAACAGAATGTAAGAAAACTGAAAAAATGTTGGCATCACGAGATCCAACTCGTGCTCGTTATGGTCAGTTCACAGCGCAAAAAAATATAAATGAATTAGATGAATTTGGAAATTTTAACTACTTAGAAAATAACATCAATGCAATTGATAGCAAAAATCTTCCTACACGGAATCGCAAATGTTTCAATTGCAAAAAGGAAGGTCATTCCTTCGTTGTCTGTCCTTCATCTATTAGAAAACTGTTTTGTTATAGATGTGGTTTAGAAGGGTACACAACACCTCAATGCCCGACCTGTAATCCAAATTCGGAAAACCAGAAACAGAGCGAGAAAATCACCGGGGAATCTCGCTCAACCCAGACCAACCCGGTTCTAAATCAGATAATGTAGGGTCAGAGAAC
The DNA here is from genome assembly GCA_911387755.1 of Chrysotoxum bicinctum. Lineage (NCBI taxonomy): Eukaryota > Metazoa > Arthropoda > Insecta > Diptera > Syrphidae > Chrysotoxum > Chrysotoxum bicinctum. The sequence continues at coordinate 189,107,799 of OU426988.1, forward strand.
ATACAGAATCTCCTTAATAATCATTCATCGTCGGGAAAAGTTCCCTTTTTGCCGCATGTTTCAATTAATAAAGTACCATATAAAACCTATGAAGAACGACTAAAAAGATACAATGAACTGCGATCAAAAATATTTTCGGTGGAAGAACTATGTACTGAAAAGAGACCAAATAAATCTACGCTAAGAAAACAGAAGAGACAGCTTTACAAGCGTTTGTTGGAATCTTCACATATCCCTACAGAAACTGATCTTCGTCCATATGCGGTTGTACGAATAGGGAATGAAGATGTAAGAGGTCTCTTAGACAGCGGCGCGTCCATCTCCTGTCTTGGTTTGGGATGTGAAGATTTTATACAACGTAACCGATTGAAAATGATAAGGTTTGAATCTGGAATTAGAACTGCTGATGGGAGAAACCAGAAAATTATAGGAAGGGTAACCGTTGAAATCAAATACAATAACAAAACAAATAATTTAGATTTGTATTTAGTGCCATCTTTAACCCAACCCTTATATTTGGGAATTGATTTCTGGTTATCTTTTCAAGTAGCTCAAAATCTCATATCAGAAATTATTAGTGACAATTCTGTGACATCGAATCCAATACAACATGACTTAACTCACGATCAACGAAAGGCCTTGGAAGCCGTAGTTGAAAGTTTTCCATCGTTTTCAAAACTTGGACTGGGAAAGACAACGGTTGATGCTCACGTTATCGACACAGGTGATGCCGATCCTGTGAAACAGCGGCATTATCCGGTCTCGCCAGTCATCCAGTCGCTTATTAATGAAGAGATTGATCGCATGTTGTCATTAGGTGTTATAGAAGAAAGCCAGAGCCCTTGGTCGTCACCAGTGGTTCTGGTCAGAAAGCCAGGGAAAAATCGTTTATGTATAGATTACCGAAAGGTCAATGCCTTGACAAAAAAGGATGCGAACCCAATTCATCACATTGATGCGGTGTTAAGTCGTCTGGGTGATACATATTTTATATCAAGCATTGACCTAAAGGATGCATATTGGCAAATACCTCTTGACCAGAAATCCCGCGAAAAAACTGCATTTACAGTCCCAGGCAGGCCATTAATGCAATTCACTGTGATGCCATTTGGAACGTGTAACGCTCCTGCACGAATGTGCCGCGTCATGGATAAAGTCATACCCTCAGCATTAAGAGAGTTTGTATTTGTTTACATCGACGATTTATTGGTAATTTCAGGAGATTTTGAGACTCATTTGCGACGGTTGGAGACTGTGGCTCAATGTCTTAAAAGTGCAAACCTAACAATAAATGTCGAAAAGTCAAAATTTTGCTTTCGCGAACTTAAATTTCTTGGATATATTGTAGGAAATGGTCATATGAAACCTGATCCAGATAAAGTGCAGGGTATTTCGGACTTTCCATTGCCTAAAAGTGTAAAACAAGTTCGAAGATTTTTGGGAATGTGCGGCTGGTACCGCCGGTTTATAAAAAACTTTGCCACCATAGCCGCTTCTCTCACAGACACTCTTAAAAAGAGTAGTAAGAAATTCGAGATGACTTCCGAAGCTATATTATCCTTCGAAAAACTTAAGGCTGTATTATCTTCAGCCCCATTATTGAACAATCCCAATTATTCAAAAATGTTTACGGTCCAATGTGATGCCTCTGATCAAGGGGTGGGAGCGGTGTTATTCCAACTCAATGATGAAGGTGAAGAACAACCTATTGCGTTTTATTCACAAAAATTAACTTCCTGTCAAGTAAATTACACCGTCACAGAAAAAGAATGCCTTGCAGCGGTGCTTGCAATTAAAAAATTTAGGCAATACATCGAAGGATTCCATTTTCGAATAATCACAGATCATTCAAGTCTAAAATGGCTTATGGAGTTGAAAGACCTAAGTGGTCGATTGGCCAGATGGTCCTTGAAATTACAAGCCTATGATTTTGAGATTGAGCACAGAAAAGGGTCTGCAAATGTAGTACCGGATGCTTTGTCTAGAGCTTTCATAGAGAGCCTGGATATTGCGGATGGTAAAGGCATTGCAATCGACTTTAAATCCGACCACTTTAAAGACAACGACTATTTATCTCTTATAAAAAGCATTCAAGACAATACGGAAAATTATCCGGAGTTGAGAGTATGTGACAACGTGATTTTTAAAAGATTTTTCCATTCCGATTTAGACGTGGATAAGACTGATCACCAGTGGCGATTGTGGGTACCAGTTGGACTCACGAAAAATTTGGTATCGTCTGCACATGAACCCCCAAATTGTGCCCATGGCGGTATCGCCAAAACATTACAACGTTTACGACTAACTTATTTTTGGCCTAGAATGGCTCAGGACGTAAAGAACTTTATTAACGGCTGTGTTGTATGTAAAGAAAGTAAACGCATAGGTAAGATAGTCAAACCACCGATGACTACACAGAAAACTTTTGATAGGCCATTTCAGAAAATCTATGTTGATTTTATGGGCCCATATATACGCTCCAAAAGGGGAAATTTGTATCTTTTCGTTTTAGTTGATCATGTGACGAAGTTCGTTTTATTGAAACCAATGCCAAAAGCAAATTCCCAATCGGTCATAAATTATCTTGAAAAATCTGTTTTTTGTATTTTTGGAATCCCAGAGTATCTACATTCAGATAATGGGAAACAATTTGTTTCAGGCCAGTTTCAACGCCATCTAGAAAACTATGGCATTCGACACATTAAAACGGCTCTTTATTCACCACAATCAAATGCTTCAGAGCGTGTGAATCAATCGATTCTCTCGGGTATTCGATCTTACTTGAAAAAGGATCATCGGGAGTGGGACAAGCACATCCCCGATATTCAAATGGCACTGTGCTCATCCGTACATCAGTCAATTGGAGTATCTCCATACTTTTCATTATTTGGAAATCAAATTGTAACACATGGAGACATGTACCCTGTTTTGCGAAAGTTAAATATTGTAATATTTTTGCTAGGTTCTTTAAATAAAACTTATTACTCCTTTTAGAATTTCTTCTTTATTTACACTTTTCGAATCAAAACAATAAATCTCAATTTATAATCAACTCTAATACTTTTATTCCAACTTAAATCCACTTTTTAATTACACTTTCCACAATCCAATAGTTCAGCTTTGCACACTTTCATAATCGAAAACAAACTATCCTGTGTTCACCGCGAACACTCCCTTTTATACTCAAACCAGTTGTTCTCGAAGGTTCTTGTCTAGAATATTCTATTTGCTTGGAACGAGGGGAAATTTATATGGAGATAGAATGTTCTAGTAGTTTGGAATAAGGAGAAATTTAGATGCGAACTGCTGGAAAAGAGCTTTTTGGTTTTGTTCCTTCATAAAGCAGATATGTAATTCCCAACAGATGGTGCTGTAGGAGTATAAAGCTCTGTTCGCAACATTGCCCCCTTCTTAAGATTGTTCGTCCCGAACAACTCTATCACCAGCTTCGGCACTGTATCGGTGCAGTCGATCGCTATGCACAACTTTTAGCTTTCCTCTTAACCCTCTTTGAATTCGGTAAACGACATCATTGATTTTCGTGACGACAGTATAAGGGCCTTCCCAGTTTTGTTGAAGCTTCGGCGACAATCCCTTTTGACGATGTGGATTATACAGCCATACACGATCTCCTACTTGGAATCCTGTCGTGTTTGCTCTTGTGTCGTACCTTGTCTTCATTCGATCGCTGTAAGCGCTCATTCTAGTCCTGGTCCTTTCGTGGATGTCGATTAGCCTCTCTTGTAGGTCACTCACGTAATCCCTTGTTTCCTTAGACTCTTGTGATGGATGTCCAAACCTTATCTCACTAGGCAGCCGTATGCTTCTTCCGAACAGGATTTCAGATGGTGTTTGTCCTGTTGAGCTATGTACTGCACTTCTATAGGCCATCAAAAATAGTGGTATGTGCCTATCCCAGTTTCTTTGGTAGTCGCCTACGACCTTAGTGAGGTGCTCTTTTAAAGTCCTGTTGAATCTCTCGACCATTCCATCAGATTGCGGGTGAAGTGGTGTGGTTCTCGTTTTCTTAATACCAAGGAACGCGCACACCTCTTGGAATATGTTCGACTCAAAGTTCCTTCCTTGGTCAGAATGGAGCTCCATAGGCACACCGAACCTGCTTACCCAGTTAGACACAATCTGGTCGGCCACGGTTTTGGCTTCTTGGTTCGGGATAGCGTATGCCTCAGGCCATTTGCTGAAGTAATCCATTACCACCAGAATGTATTTGTTTCCATCATTCGTTTCCGGAAATGGGCCAGCTACATCAACAGCAATCCTTTCAAACGGTGAGCCAACATTATATTGCATCATTTTTCCTTGCAGTTTTCTACCAGGGCCTTTGGTTGCAGCACAAGCTTCACAATTTCGGCACCACTTTTCAACGTCGTCTCTTGCATGCAACCAGTAGAATCGTTGTCTCACTTTTTCTAAAGTCTTATTGACTCCCAAATGGCCTCCTGAAGGTCCATCATGCATCTCTCGAAGAACCTCTTTGATTTTCGATTGAGGTAACACAAGCTGCATTACATAGGATTTACCATCAGCGGACTCCCATTTTCGCCGAAGAACACCTTCTTGCACATGAAGTGAGTTCCATTGTGCCCAATAGGCTTTTAAAATTGGACTCCTATCGGAAATGTCATTCCATGCGGGTTTTTCTTCATGTTCCTTCCATGCGAGAAGAGGTTCAATGTCGGGGTCTTCTTGTTGAGCAGATCGTATTTCTTCATTGCTCCATCCACAAATGGGGTCAGCTCTTATTCGCAGAATGTTGATGGATTCCTTTTCTTCTTGTCGCCTGCAATGCTTGCAATCTATTTTACAAGGTCTCCGGGATAGTGCGTCGGCATTTGAGTGCAGCTTTCCCCTTCGGTGTTGAATTTCGTAATCGTAAGTCTGCAGTCTTTCTATCCACCTTGCGACTTGTCCTTCTGGGTTCTTGAAGTTCAACAACCAGTTAAGAGCACCATGATCGGTTCGTAGAAGAAACTTCTGTCCATAGATGTATTTATGGAAGTGTTTCGTTGCCAAAATGAGTGCCAAGAGTTCTCTTCTGGTCACACAGTAGTTTCTTTCGGTCTTCGACAGTACTTTGCTGAAATAGGCGACAACCTTTTCTTCGCCATTGTGCACTTGTGACAGAACAGCGCCGACTCCCACATTGCTTGCATCAGCATCGATGATAAAAGGCTTGCCTGGAGTCGGATAGATCAGCACCGGAGCATTGCATAGATGATATTTCAGTTCTTGGAAGGCTTTTTCACACTCACCTGACCATCTAAACTGCTTGTTCTTTTCCGTAAGCTGATGCAAACTCTTCGCAATTCCGGCAAAGTTCTTAACAAAACGTCTGTAATAAGTAGCAAGACCAAGAAAACTTCGTAGTTGATGTTTGTCCTGTGGTGTTGGCCAATTTTTGACGGTGTCAACTTTTTCAGGATCGGTCTTGACTCCTTGGGACGAGATGATATGTCCCAAATACTTTACTTCAGTCTGGAACAGTGCACATTTTTCTGGGTTCAGTTTAAGGTTAGCCTCTCGAAGTCTCTGGAACACACCCTTTAGGTTCTTACAGTGTTGGTCGTATGTTTTCCCATAAACGATAACATCATCCAAGTAGACAAGGCAAGTTTTCCACGTCAGGCCTTGAAGGACGCACTCCATCAAACGCTCAAAGGTTGCCGGAGCGTTGCAAAGACCAAACGGCATCACGTTGAACTGCCAGAGCCCATTACCTGTGGAGAACGCTGTCTTTTCTCGATCTTCAGGGTGAATTTCAACTTGCCAATATCCACTTTTCAAGTCCAGTGTTGAAAACCAGTGTGCTCCTTCCATCGCATCTAAGGTGTCACTAATTCTTGGCAAGGGGTAACTGTCTTTCTTGGTTACGTCATTCAACCTTCGGTAGTCAACACAAAACCGTGTACTTCCGTCCTTCTTTTTGACTAGGACCACTGGTGACGCCCAAGGACTTTTGGAGTTTTCAATCAAACCATCCTTCTTCATGGTGGTAATCATTTCCTCAGCTTCACCTTGTTTGGCCAGTGGAAGACGCCTTGCGGGCTGACGAATGGGTCTTGCATCTCCTGTATTTATTCGATGCTGCACCATTTGTGTCCTTCCATATTTCCCGTTTGGTGAAGCGAAAATGTCGGCATACTCATTCAGAAGGCTTTCTGCCATTTTAACCTGATGTTGGTCTAGGTTAGCTGAATTGAATATCTTTGCCTTGATGCTATTGAGCCCCTCAGGGTCTAATGTCGTTCTCGGTGTTTCAGCGTCAATTCGTGTTATGGCTGCGACAGATTCGCACTTACCAATAACTTCTCCTTTCACTAACTTTACATCGTACGGTTTGGTGTTGAGTATCCGTACGGGGACCATATTGTTCTTCGGAGCCACAAGTGTCTTCCCAATGATGAAATTTTGGGAAGAACAATCTGGGCCTGGTTCCACCATTAGGTATCGATGGCGTCCACACTCACCTTCTAATTTTGTCCAAACGAATACCTCAGAAGAAGTAGGAATAACCACATCTTCTTTGATGACAGTCCTTAGAGTTGTTGTTCCTTCGTGCCCATAGATCATTGGAATCTCTGTATTCTGGTATTTGAGTACCTGGTTGCCAATATCCAAAATTACTCGATGTTCTTTCATGAAGTCCATTCCGATGATGCACTCGTCACATATATCTGCCACCAAAAATTTGTGTGAGAATTCTAGATCTGCAATTCGAATTCTAAGTCGGACTTCACCATAAACCTTAGCTACTTCTCCTGTGGCAGTTCTTAGACGGTAACTATTGGTGTTGTGTAGCCAATTCAGGTGAACTAGGTCTTGACGCACAATGGAGGCTGTGGCACCGGTGTCGATGGTGACCACACGTTTGTTGCCATTTAAAGTTGCCTCGACAGTCAGGCTTCTATTGTCTCGCTTAGTTTGAGAGACCTGGATGGTGTTTCTGGGGCCATCGATACCAGAAACCAGCTTCTGCCCCTCGAAGTTGGTTCTTACTGTTCGGGAAGTAACACTGATGTTATTGGTACCTTGTTCTGGGTTTGAAACTCCGTGTCCACAATGTTGACAAGCTCTTCTTGGTGGTAATCGACATTGACGCTGTAAATGTCCGGTCTTGTTGCAATTCCAGCACTTTGCAAGTCCGTTCCGTTGGTTCCTTTGGACATCAGTTCTTTGGCATGAGCATTCTTCGACGATGGCTTCTCTAAGTCGATGTACTCCGTGAGAAGCTTGCTCAGCTGCTTCCATTGTCAAGGCAAACGCTAATGTTTCCGAAAGCGTTCGTTTTCCAGCAGTTCGCACGGCCCTTTGAAGATGTATGTCAGAAATGGCGCGAACAAATGCCTCAACTGCGAACTGGTTACAAATTTCCTCTCCAACATCTGGATATGCAAGATGAACAAGCCTTTCAATGTCTGCTTGCAGTTGTTGTAGAGTTTCGCCCCTCTTCTGAACTTTGGAATTGAGTTGCACTTTGAAGACTTCTTTCATGTGGCTGTTACCAAAGCGTTTGTCTATAGCCAAAACCAAGGAATTGAAGTCGCCGCTCTTATCTGCTGGTATGGTTTGCAACAACTCAGCAGCTGCTCCTCTAAGAGCAAGAGTTAAGGCTATATACTTGTCAGCCTCATCCCAGCCATTTGTTGTGGAGGCTGCCTCGAATTGCTTCTTGTATATAGACCAAGAAGTTTGTCCATCAAAGGTTGGAGGTTGCATCTCCTTTTTCCTCAATGTTTCTCCAGAACTTTCCCGAATCTTTATATTTCGAATACGATCTAACTCTTTTGAAAACGTCTCCATTTTGTTGTCGACTTGATTCTCCAACAATGAAACACGTTCATCAAGTGCAGATACATTCTTCTCGATGTTAACAAGCTTGCCTTCTAGCATGTTTTTCTGCTCTTCGAGAAGGTCTTTTTGTTCGTTATGCTGTTTATCAAGGCGTTCGAGAATATTCTTTTGTTCATTTTTCTGTTCATTTCGTTGTTCTTCGAGACGTTCGAGAACATTCTTTTGTTCGTTTTTCTGCTCATTTCGTTGCTCGTCGAAACGTTGAAGCAGAAGACTAATCATATTTGAAACATCTACATTTTTACTTACGTCTGCTTCCTCAGCGTCAGCTTCAAAGACGAAAATGTCCGGGTCTTCATTTTGTTGTTTCAAATATTCGGCCAAACGCAGAACAAGCTCATTTTTCGATCCTGCTCTAGAAAGTTCTCGCTTGCCTAATTCACTTTTCAGCTCATTACAGTTGAGCTCTTTTAGTAACTTGCTCATTTTTATTATTATTTTTTTTTTTTTTTTTCGCACACTTCACTGCACAATAAGTTTTATTCCACTTTTCTGACACCAATGTAATATTTTTGCTAGGTTCTTTAAATAAAACTTATTACTCCTTTTAGAATTTCTTCTTTATTTACACTTTTCGAATCAAAACAATAAATCTCAATTTATAATCAACTCTAATACTTTTATTCCAACTTAAATCCACTTTTTAATTACACTTTCCACAATCCAATAGTTCAGCTTTGCACACTTTCATAATCGAAAACAAACTGTCCTGTGTTCACCGCGAACACTCCCTTTTATACTCAAACCAGTTGTTCTCGAAGGTTCTTGTCTAGAATATTCTATTTGCTTGGAACGAGGGGAAATTTATATGGAGATAGAATGTTCTAGTAGTTTGGAATAAGGAGAAATTTAGATGCGAACTGCTGGAAAAGAGCTTTTTGGTTTTGTTCCTTCATAAAGCAGATATGTAATTCCCAACAGATGGTGCTGTAGGAGTATAAAGCTCTGTTCGCAACAATATGTTAAACGACGACGAGTTTACATCTGTGAAAAAACATGATCGTATGAATTTGATAAATAAAAGCCTTCAAGAGCATTTGAAAAGTGCTTTTGAAAAACACTCTAAGGTTTACAATCTGAGGTCATCTGATAAAAAGTTTTCACCGGGGCAAGAAATATATAGAAGAAATTTTGTTCAGAGTGATGCTACAAAAGACTTGAGCGCAAAACTCTGTCCCAAATTCATAAAGTGTCGTATAACCAGATCAGTAGGAAACGCAATGTACGAAGTGGAAAATATGGATGGAAAACGAGTAGGCATTTTCCACGCCAAAGACTTGAAGGTTTGAAAGATTCGAGCTATTTCAAGCAAATCGATATTTCCATATATTTTTCTCACTTACGTGGTTCAAAATCTATGGTTTTGTCATGATTTTTCATAGCTACAAGCAAAACTACAAAATTAAATTCAAAGTATTTCTTGCTCATTACTATCAACTTATTACGTGTGGAATTCGAAAATACCTGGTAGCTTCGAAACATTTTTTTTTTCGAACATAACATGTATATCCGCCAACGATCCTCATCGAACGAGAAAATTATTTCTTTTCTGCTTCACCCATCCACAAGTTAAGTTGTTAATCTTGTCGAATTTATAAAAAGGTCACAAATTAAAAAACTATAAACCAAAAATAAAATAAAGTAAGATAAAATTATTTTTACTACAACAAGTGAAATTTATATTAAATTAATTATAAATAATATTTTGATAGAAATCTTGTGTAGCAGAAATTATCAGCACACAAATTCTAACCTATATCTTGCTTAAGATCATTTAAAATCAGTGAAAATAAGCCACGTGTAAGTTCTCGTTTAATTGCTTGCCTGTCTCTGTAAACTAATTTAATCTTTCGGTTCTCCAGCCAAACACCATACCTGCGACAAAGACTCCATTGCACCAAAAACTCCTTGCTGAATCACTCCACATACTGATCAATTACACAGAGTGCTACCAATACTCGCACGATCAATCCAGTACATGGTTTGGTGCGTGGCTTCGTTTTTTACAGTGGCCTTATTTTTATTCAACGCTAGGCGTTGACTTTATCAAGTATTCCTCACTTGATCTAACGATTGGAAGCATAAACCTACAGCCGAGCTGTAACGACAGCGCCAAGTGAATTGGAGCACCTTGACTCGCTACATCGTTATACGGTTTGTGTGGGTCACGGGAATCGTTTACAGAATCTAGTTAACACAAGCAAAACCACCATCGAGCTACCACATAAGGGTGCTTCATGTGAAACCCGTCACAACCAACAAAAGCTATTCAAACCGATCCAACCGTCAAGAAATACATCATAAGACATAGAAGCTATCCGTAGCCCAAGCCCAACACCACCTATAGATGCTACGATCAGTCGTCAAGGAATTGCTTGCTTTCCAAGCCGACCATCAGTCATAACTACGAGTACATCTTTTTAACCTTAGTTTTACTTATCAATCAAATTTTCAGATTTTTTTTTTATTTAAATTTATTTTTATCCTAAATTAAGAGTGATATACCTTACATTAATATTTTAAATTAAAAGTGATTGTATAATTGTACAAAAACAAAAGTTGAAAGTGATCATAAAGAAAAGCAAAGGTAATAATATTCATGCACCCTACTGTGCGAAAACAGATCATCGGTGGATGTGCGCACACCAGCCTGATTCCTGTGAAGCAAAATATAATCAGTGAGTACCAAATGACCAGAGTTTTTTTTTGTAACATATACATATCTTTCTTTTATGATCATATCGCTCTTTAATTTTTTTTCTTAAATTTATATCTTAGTTTTTTTTTCTTGAAAATTTTCATTAAATTTCTCTTTAAAATTTTATATTATTCTCGAATTTATAATTATTTTGTTTAATTCTCATTCGCCAATTCGCCCTATTCAACTATTCACTTATTTTTTTTTCTCTTTAATATTTCTCTTCAATATTTTGAGTAATTTTTTTTTGTCATTTATCTTGCTATGCAGGATTTCTGCACAACTCACTATATTGTTTAAATTCTGTTTACTCGTATGATGAAATTAAAGTCGATCGAATTTTTGCTCTGAAAACATGATTTTTGTTAATATGGAAGAGTAAATTAGTCGAGGTGAGGAAGTGATCGAGGGTGGAGATGATGTGTCAAAGAGGTTAAGTATAGGGTAGTGTAAAGAGTAAGTTATTTGATTTTGGGGCGATGCTAAACATAGGCAACAGCATTGCACGGAGGTGACACACGTCACTATTGGATAAGGGTATGCCCTTGTAGCCACTGCTACAAATACGTCACAACTCCTGACGTGATAAGAGAGGTGATTTTGATGAAGCTGTGGCTGAAAGTCTTTGATGATTTTTTTTGTATAGTTCTGGCACGAATTTTTATTTGTGAGAGCTAGAACATGGAAGCAGCAATACCCACTCCAGAGGCTGAGCTAGCAGGGAGAAAATGTGCCAGACGCTGCCTTCCCAAGGAATGCCCCTACCATATTCCACAGCTCATCACAAATATGACATATACTATAGCTGTCATACAAAACACCATGTGCTCGGGGTAGGCTTCCTAGTCAGCGAAAAAATGAAGTCTACCATCATCGGCTTTAACGCTATAAGCGAAAGGCTATGCATCCTTCGCGTGCGAGGCAAATTTACGAACATCAGCCTCATTAACGTTCACGGACCTACGGAGGAGTCCTCAGACGAAGAAAAAGAGACTTACTACGAACAAGTCGAGAGGGCCCTCAATGCCTGTCCAAGGTATGATGTTAAAATCATCCTTGGGGATTTGAACGCAAAAATAGGTCGGGAGCCGGTATTCAGGCATTACGCAGGCACCCATAGTTTGTATGAGAACACTAATGACAATGGACTTCGAGTCTTAGAATTGGCAGCATCGAAAAACATGGTCGTTGCGAGTACCAGGTTCCCGCGTAAAGATATCTACAAAGCCACCTGGGTATCACCTGATGGAGTCACTCGTAACCAAATAGACCACGTGTTGATAGACCGTCGCCACTACTCGAACTTGATGACGGTACGAACGTACCGAGGTGCCAATATCGACTCGGATCTCTATCTTGTTGGTATGGTTTTCCGAGGGCGGATTGCCTTGCGAAGACGCATTGCATCCGCCGATCAGGTTCGAATCAACACGGCTGCCCTGCGCAATGAAAACACCAGTAACACCTTTGGTAATGCGTTAGGACTCGCCCTAGAATCACTTGATTTAGGGAGAGTAAGTCCTGGAGCCAGTATGCTGGGCGTAAATGAGAAGTGGACACGCCTTAAGAATATTGTCATTAGTACTGCCAACTCCATCTTAGGCAGCAGTCGACTGGTTTGATGATGAATGCAAGCTAGCGACTGAACGTAAGAATGTTGCGTACCGAGCAATGCAACAATCTCATAGAACGCGGGCACGCGAAGAGGAATATAAAGTGCTCAGAAGAATAGAAAAACGGCTACACAGACAAAAAAAAATCAGCCTGAGAGAAGAACCTAATCTGTGAAATAGAAAATAGCCGAGAGCGAGGTCCGCACCAGGCGCGGAAGTTCTACCAATCCGTCCGAAACATGACGCAGTACACACCACGCTGCACATACTGCAAGGACGGAGAGGGAAATCTGATCACCGATCCTGAAAGCATACTGGAGCGATGGGAAGTGTACTTTAATGAATTGATAAATGGTCAGCTCACTGCAGAAGTGGAGGCTCCACTACTTCAAGAAGAATACTCTATGTTGCCGCCACCAAGCATAGAAGAGGTTGGGAAGGCTATAGGCCGGCTTAAACAGAACAAAGCCCCGGGAGCAGATGGCATACCAGCCGAATTATTCCATCACGGCGGGCCAGCCTTACGTCAAGCAATTCATGATATTATAGTACACGTATGGGAGCAGGAAGAAATGCCAGAAGACTGGCGAAAAGGTTTAATATGCCCCATACATAAGAAGGGAGATGTCACAACGTGCAGCAATTATAGAGGTATCACGTTGTTGAGTACCGCCTATAAGATACTCTCCTCTATCCTACAAGACCGGATAACCCCATACGCTAAAACCGTTATCGGACAAAATCAGTGTGGTTTCATTCCAGGCAAATCAACAACTGATCAGATCTTTACCCTTAGGAAGGCGATGGAAAAATGTCTAGAATTTAACATCCCAACATACCATCTGTTTATAGACTTTAAGGCCGCCTATGATAGCATAGCCAGGGTAGAACTTTACAAAGCCATGAGAGAATTCGGCACCCCAAATAAATTGACACGACTATGTAGGTTGACCATGACCAACGTAACAAGCCAAGTAAAAATAGCCGGATTGCTATCCAGACCAATCAACATCTTTAATGGACTCCGACAAGGGGACGGTTTGGCCTGCCTCCTCTTCAACCTGGCGTTGGAGAAAGCAATCCGTGACTCTGGCACGGCAACAAGAGGGACCATCGTCAACAGGTCCAGCCAGTTACTGGCTTACGCAGACGACATCGACATCATCGGAAGAACCGAACAAGCTGTACACGTCTACACGATTCCTTCATCCAGATCGAGCAGGCGGCACAAAATCTGGGGCTGCACATTAGTGAAGGTAAAACAAAGTACATGGTGGCGTCGAATGCGAGAGGAACAGTTAGTCAAACAATCAAGGTAGCGGAGCACGAATTTGAAGTGGTGCAATCCTTTAAATACCTTGGGTCAATAGTAGCAGCCGATAACAATATAGAAGAAGAAATACGCGGGCGGCTTCTCAAATCCAACAGAGCCTACTATAGTCTGTCAAAGCTCTTCAAATCCAGAAATCTCACCATAACTTCAAAACTGCTGCTGTACAGGACCATGGTCCTGCCAGTACTCACATATGGATCCGAGACTTGGGTGCTTAGCAAAAGGCACTCCGACCTCTTAGCTGCGTTCGAGAGAAAAGTCTTAAGGAGAATTGTTGGCCCCGTATGTGAGGAAGGACGATTCCGGAGACGGTACACTCAAAAAATTTATTAGTAAAATGGCTACGAATGATATTCGTAAAGAAAATATTCGTGCATTGTACGAATATTCGTAAGATGTACGAAGTATTTGTACAGTGGTATATCTACGAATGCACTCGTAAAATTTTACTAATAACTGTCGTACTATCCACGAATCTATTCGTTTAATACACTAATTTCATTCGTAAACAAGAAGTAAAAAATTTGTTTGAGTACATTTTACGAATTATTGTGTACATATAACTAATAACATTCGTTAATTTCTCGTACGAATGACTTCGTACTTTAAACTTTTACATTCGTAGTATTTACTAATAAATTCGTACTATTTACTAAGTAAAACTAATATTAGTAGACAGAATTCATTCGTAGGTAGACCGTACGCATTATGCGTAGAATGTACTAATAACTTCGTATTTTTATGAAGTGCATTAGTATTATTTACTAACCATGAGTAAAACAAATAATATGTGTTCAGCTCTAAAAATTAAAGGTATTCCATTCGTCAACACGTTGAAACGTGTTTTTGCATAGTGCGCGAATTATTTATAAGGTAATGGACGCGTCACACTTTTTTGCGCAGTGGTCTGAATTAATTAATAGTTTTCTAAATTCATACGGTGTATGTATAAGATACAAATCTTGAGGACTATACCAACATCTGCTTTTTTCGAAAAGACGAGGTGAGTACCTAGACATACATTACATATGACTTGAAGCTTATTTAATATTTGACATACAGCATCCAGAAGCAGCAGCGCATATGTGGGAATTTTTTGCTAAAAGAATTTTAATGTAAGTACAAATTTTTTTCGGAAGATTTCGAATGTCAAATTTTAAATTTATTTTCAGTGGCCCTTTGAAAATAAGGAGTTTGGACATATTACCTACTGTGATTGTTAATTATATTAATAATGAATTAATTAATTTTCAGATACTTTATATTTTTTTTTTTAACTTTATTCATATACTCGTATATGATACCAAAATGAATTAAGAAACTTATTTTTAACTTAAAAAATACATTACCTTTGTTAATATTTCTTACAATAAATATTTAAGGAAATTTCAGAGAACATATTTAATGACAGTAAGTTCTACAATAATATTCGTAAAATATACGAATGGAGCTGTATAATTTACGAATAAATTACAAGGGCATTAGTAAATGTCACATTGATATTCGTACAATCCCAAGTAACATTTTTCATCTCATAAGATGCTCCAAGAGTTCAACTAGATTAGTTAAGAGGAGCTAAAAGTAATCTTAAAGAATACTACGAGATTCTTTTAAAACTGTTAAAAGCCTTAAATGGCCTAGTTATGAGAGGCTCTTCCTACTCATAGTAGCAACAGAAGTTTCTTTATGGGATGACAGATTTACGTTTATATTAAAATGGCACTCCTAAGGCTCTAATAGAGATCGGCAAAATCCTATTATGAGAAAGCGTCTCTTCCAATAAGAGGTGATAAAAAGAGAACAGAATATTTGTTAACTTAATAAAGAATGAAACAAAATACTTTTTAAGTTTGTGTGTATACATGATTTGCTATGCCAACAAACTGATAGGCTTGATATAGTATTTATTTTGTAAGTCTTCAACTATTATATTATAATGGCGATGCATGATATTTATTATTTTGCACATATGGGAACCGAAATGTAAATGCGGTTGAAATTGTATTTACTAATTCTAACATTTTACGTCGAAAAAACACAAAGCCCCTTCAAAATAATGCATATTTAAATTATTTTATTTATAACTTTTATCGGAAATAGGGTTACCATATATTTCTTTCGTATAAGCAAATAAAATCAAAATTAACTTTGAAATTTGTTTTGTTTTTATTTAGGTCATGGGTCATTTGCTTGTGAGAATAAATAGGAAACAGGAAAGGTCAAATTTAATATAAAATATTCCAAATTACACACTGAGAGTCTTATGCTGCATTTACAAGAGTAATAAAATCTCACATTCTCTGTAATTTTCTACTATTACTCTTGTCACAAAAAATTACTACTCGTGTAATGCAACATAAAGAATACATTTTTTTTGTTAATTTTGAATGAAAAGATAGTAGTAGCAATAAAATCCCAAGATGTTAATGTATTTAATTTAAATTGAAAAAAAGTTACACAATATATTTTATACTTTCTATGTAATCACAACAATGCTAGATGTAAATTTGAAAATGCCACCTAATAAATTTTAAATCAGTGCTACAGCCAAGTTATTTTATCGAGATCATAATTTTTTAAGTTATGGTAACCCTCAAATGTACAGGCAACTACTTTGCTTGTGAATAGAAATATGGCTGCTGCTGACGCGACACTAACTCTTCTAGTAACATCTTTATTCTTTCTATAAGATCATAGACGCTTCTTTATGATTTATGTGTACTTACGTGCGAGTGAGAGGAAAATGTTGACATCAGAAAACTGAAGTTTGTGAATAGTTGTGCTTGTTGCATTAAGGATCTTATTAGGATCTTACTGCAAAGCTTATATTCTTTGAACTCCAAATTGTTTCTTGATATAGGAGGATTTAAACTCAAATTCTTTTAGAATTTTCAAAGTGGTATACAAATAACTTTACTCTTAAATATGACTTGTTATGGGATTATTTGGACATATTTAGAGCTCAGTTTTCAGAAAGGGATTCTTAAGGCGTTTTTCTTTTTTAGTTCAGAACAGAACCTGAGTTGTCAAAAAATAAATTGTGTTTCTTTTTTAGTTCAGAGTGTTCAGAGTTTCGAAAATGTGTTTCTTTTTTCGTTCTGAGCATGTTCTGAGCGTGTTCAGAGCGCGCTCTATGAGCTCAGAATAAAATAACTGAGCAGACCGAGTAAAATGCTTAACACAAGCATTTGACAGATGGAAATTAAAAAAAAATGGCGACAGCTACATAAGTGTTCAGGTCTGTTTCAAAATATACTCAGAGCGCTCAGAGCACGCTTGGTTCAGAGAATGTTCGGAACATGCTCGACATGCTCGGACTCTGTTCAGAGCTCTATACTGAACTAAAAAAGAAAAACGCCTTTATAAGACTATAAGTTTTTATAATCTAACTACAAGAAGAGAAAATAGTTTTGTTATAAGATTTAAGTTCTTTTAAGCTGGAAAAGTATTTAACTCTTAAAATAAAAGTGTTATGACATCCAGTTGAATTTCATAACAAGATATTAATACTTTAGTATAGCAATGGGATATAAAAGAGTTGTATGAGAGTTTTTTTTCAGATTTCAAGAGCTAAGCTCTGGAGAGTATGTTAGTTGGGATGTACGAATAAAGCTGTATATGTAATTTACGAATGAATTACAAGGGCATTAGTAAATGTTACAATGATATTCGTACAATGTACGAATGGAGCTGTATAATTTACAAATGAATTACAAGGGCATTAGTAAATATTACAATGATATTCGTACAATGCACGAATGGAGCTGTGTATTTCACGAATGAATTACAAGGGCATTAGTAAATATTACGATAATATTCGTACATTGTACCAATAGTATTCGTACAATATACGTTTGTTTTTCTACGAATACTAATAAAATATTAGTAATATGTACTAATAAACCTCTATTCTACGAATACTATTCGTGGCTAAAAACCACGAATAAAATTCGTAGAATGCACGCATGAATTAGTAATATTTACACACGAAATTTTTTGAGTGTACAATCATGAACTGTACGCAATCTACCTTGAAGCAGATATCGTGACAAAAATTAAGCTCGGTAGAATCCGGTGGGCAGGGCACCTAGCTCGCATGAGCGAAGAGGAACCTGCTCGGAAAGTTCTTTGTGGTACATTCTATGGTAGACGACAGCGTGGTAGACCATGCTTGCGCTGGAGAGATGGCGTAGACCAGGACGCCCGAAGCCTTGGGGTGCGCAACTGGATGGCGTCGGCTAGAGACCGGGATAGGTGGAGAGACTTGTTGAAAGAGGCCAGGACCGGAACCCGGTTGTCGAGCCGATGATGATGATGATGATCCGGATTGGATTTTGTTTTCAAAATAACATGTAAAACAACAAATACAAACAAAACAGGGCCTTGTGTTGTTTTTGTTATACATGTTATTTTGAATGAAGATCCAATCTGGATCAGATCTCGGGGAAAATAAAACACAGCTATTGTTGACAAAAATTAAGGCGAATTTACAGCTGCCCAAAGGTCTGAAAGGTTGTTAATTGCTGAGTATTTTTAAACCATTGGCAATCGACCGGAACTCTGTAGCAATACCTTTTGCTTTTTTGGTATGGGAATAAATATCTGAGTTCTTCCATTTTAAAGGAAACTCGAAAGTTGTTAATATGCTATATTAAATATGTGGGTTACACATGTATAACGCAGTAAATATGGTAGGACTAGTCTTTCGAACTTATGGTCATTAGTTCGTGTTCAGGAGCATTCGATTTAATCAATATTATTGCCTCTACTTCTCTAGAGAGCTTCTGATAGCGTTTTAATATGTGAATGTAGATTAAGGGCGATGCAATGGATCTGAACTTTTTGTTAAGTTCATCACAGTCGATGTCACCAACTGGCGTTTTAAATTGTTTACCAAGATTTTTTTATATATTTTTATATTTTTGCAAAGGTTAAAGGACCAAGTTTATTTTTGTAGTAAAGTCTTTTGCTGTTCTAACCATTTTGATAACTTGACAAACCTCATCCGATTTTCATAAAAATTTGAAATGTTTGCTTTTATATAGATTCTTATTTTATTAAGAAATCACATCGCATTATATTTTTGCTCAAACTACTATGGGATTTGCTCTAGTCATTTAAAAAATGAATATCACAAATCTGCATCCTTTTTTGAAATTCAATTTCAAATTGCATTTTGTTTAAATATTATGTTTGGGTTCAATTAATAATTATTACCTAATAGGTACTGCCTATGTTCGACAAGAATATCGAATTACTGAAGAAGGATGCGAACTACAGATCCTGGTTATAAATTACGTATATTTGGATTTGGAATGTGGATAGGTACTGATGAGGTACTGATATCAGATTATGAATTATAGATTATTGGTTTAAAATTACGGATACGAATATGGGTACGGGTTGAGATTAAGGATACGGGCTACGAAAGATGCATAATGGATATGGAATACGTATATGAAAAACTACTCTGACAGTTACCAAAATAAAATATTTTAAAGAGTTAAACAAAGTGGATTGTTCTGAGGCTGCAATTTTTAGTATACTTTAAATTTCCAGGTAGAATAAAATGAAAACTAAGTTTTTTTGTGTGTTAATTTAATACTCTTGATTGTATCAAGAAACACAAAAAATATAAAAGAACTTTACTACCTAAACAAGACGCCCAAGAGCACAGAGAAGCAATTAAACTACTTAAGAATACCGATACATACCCAAGCCATATCGTCCAATCACTATTAATTTTCAAAATAATGCATTTGGCGTTCCTTATAGTCTCTGTCAAGTCGGACACAATTTTGTCGTCTGAAAGTGCTGGGCAAAACTTTAATGAAGATAGTTTGAGTGTTTAAGTCAGTTTTTTGTTTTAATGAAATCACATAAAAGACATCAATCTGTGGCACACCAAAACTTAAACGCAATTTGTGTCGCAATGCTTCGAAGGAAATGAAAAGACGGACAGCAACTTTAAAATTTCTAACTTTCACAAATAAATTTATAAGTTTATACAGGGTGGCTCTAAAAAAGAAAGAAGTTTTTTGCTTTTGAAATGTATTTAAGACAATGAGAAAAATTAAGTATGCTGTTTTAATACAGATAAAGTTAAATATATGTAGATCGAAGAAATAGGCAAAATATGTATTATTATCGCAGTAGTAAGAGAAGGGCACAAGTGAGGTGAAATTGTTAGAAATTAACAAAAGCAAGAAATTTTACGCAATTTAGAATAATTCACTATTGAATTTATTGCTTTTTCCCCATGATATCAAGATGGCTTTTTTCGTTGAATGTACGAGTACATAAATACGTGTTTTCGATGAATATATAAGTTCTTTTTTTTGTTGAAAAATTCGTTATGTGATGACATCACATGGAAAATGAATAATTTTCTTAATAATCTTCCTTAGTGACAGAAGCATTTAAAACGTTGATTATATTTTTCTGAAATGTGTGTATACTAGGGCGGTCCGATAAGTACTTAGCCTTCAAAAGAAAAACAAAAATTTTGGAAAAGTGCCGATTTATTTGTCAACATAGTCTCCTTTTAGCTCCATGCACTTGTTCCACCGATGCTCCAACTTCTTTAACCCATTAGAGTAGACCTCCGTGGCGGCGATGACCTCCTCATTCGACTCAAATTTCTGTCCAGCGAGTGATTTTTTTATAAAATTATTTAAAATTCTATTTTGTTCAGTTTTATTCTGCACATACATACATAATACATATTAAGTAGTCAGTTCTGGACCCCACGATCCTCGACGAATGCGGCTTGGATGCTAGTACGAAGGAATTACTATTGCAAAACATCCAACGCAAACTGACATGCCAGGCTGTGAAGATTCGTGCGGACATAGAGGGTTCTTGCTATGGCTACGCAGGAATCGATACTGCGGCCCTACAATCTGGGTTGGATGTTTTCACAGAAGAGATGCCAATTCGTATCAATCTCATTGCACCCCCTTTCTATGTGATGACCACTTCTACAACAGAGAAGACTGACGGCCTCAAAGCTCTTGAAGTGGCCATCGAAAGCATTCGGAAGCAAATCATAGGGAACGAAGGTGAACTCTAAGTGATTATGCCGCCAAAAGTGGTTACAGCGATGGACGAAGCCGACTTACAACGGCTTATGGAACATGCTAAGGAAGAGAACGCTGAAGTGGATGCTGACGAAGGCGAGGAAGGTGAACAAGAGGGAATGCATTTCGAAGGTGGTGAAGTGAATGATGAAGAAGACGGCGAACCAAATGAAGAAGCTGACGAAGAGAAAGAAAACTAAACAGCTTCCTCCTACTCCATTGGGTTTCTGAATTGAATCCTTTAAAGTTCCGATAATCTGGGAAAAATAAAAAAGCTCTTTTTTTAAAAAAGATGTCGTAGGCTGCAGTCTTGTTTTTGTTTTTTTCCTCAAAATACCAAGCTGTCTTTTGGTACAAATCTTCGAATGCATCATTCGAGCCGTGCCCAAGAATATCAGCCACATGCTTGAGAACAGAATTAACTGCTTTAGCTTTGGCATAACATTCAGTGCATTTCACGACGCACGTCTTCCGTTGAGACACGCCTCTTTAACAAATCTATGTAGCCCTTCTCTTTGTCAACACGAATGACCACAACGGGTTCCGTTTTACCAACCCGAATAAGTTTGTTTATAGAACGAATACGACGACGGGACAACTCAGAGAGCAAACAAAAAAAAGTCGCACGGGGCAGAATCTGAAGAATACGGTGGATCGGGCAGCAGTTCGTAGTGTAATTTGACAGCCTCAAACACTGCTTTAAAGTGGTGTCACAGTTGTGCTTGCTGTCCGGAGTGAGCAAACGCGGCACTCATCGCGCCAATAGCATTCTCATGTACAAAATTTTATGGAAGATATGACCCACGTGGTCTTTTGAGATGCCTACTGTTTCAGCTATGTATCTCGCGCACCTTAAGTCGGTGGTCTGCCAATACGAGATTGTGGATTTTTGACACGTTATCCTCTCCGTGGTAGCCATTTTCGGGGCACTTGGGCGGGGCTCATCAATAAACTGATGTGCGATCATTAAGTTCACCTGCTCCTTAAAACACTATCAAAATTTTAAAATGAGAGTCAAAAATTCTATTGTGTTGAGTTAAAAACAGTTTAAAAATATAAATATTATTATAAAATATAAATATTATTATAAATATTATTAATATTGAGATGGCCAATTATAGACCTATATCACTTCTTCCAACAGTTGGTAAGGTTTTTGAAAAAGTTGTCAAAGCAAGGATAGTTAAATTTTTAAATTTTACCAAATTTTTTAACCCAGTTCAATATGGTTTTCAAAAAGGAAGATCTACTGAAGATGCCCTCTTACAGTTTTGCTCACAAATATTTTCGAATCTTGATGATAAAAAGTTTACGTGTGGCTTATTTATAGACATAACAAAAGCCTTTGACATGGTCAATCATAAGATATTATTGAAAAAACTTGAAAATGCTGGCTTTCGTGGTTTTATGCTCGACTGGTTTAGGTCATATCTTCTAAATAGATCACAAAGAGTTAAAATAGAAAACTCCAGGAGTAATATTATGTTCTTTAATATAGGTGTGCCTCAGGGCTCTGTATTAGGGCCGATTCTGTTTTTAATTTACATAAACTCATTATTCGGTTTGAAGTTTAAAAGCACTCTTACTGCATTTGCGGATGACATTGGTTGTACTTATGGGTCTAAGAGTGCTTTGAACCTTGTTGCGGATCTAAATTGGGATCTAGATTTATTAAGATCTTGGTTTGCTGGAAACATGCTGATTATTAGCCCAAAAACTAAAATTATGTTCTTCAATTTTTCTTCCCTAAATGAATTTGAAACTGATGTTTTATATCATGCTCCTGAATGCCAAAGGTTTCAAATAAATAGGTGTACATTATGTTCAAATGCTTATTCCTCTTATACTTTTTATGACAGTCTTATTTGCAGCGATAATTGTTTTGTGGTAGAGAAAGTTAATGAGTTCAAGTACTTGGGACTTTGCATTGACTCGAGGATTAACTTTTCATGCCATACGGAGTCCTTAAGAAAATATTTTAACTGGACCTTAAGAAATTTCTTCTATCTACGTAAAGTTTGTTCTACAAAACTCCTTACAACAATTTATTATGGTATATTCCATTCAAAGCTACAGTACGGAATTGCTTGTTGGGGAGGAGCTTATCGGAACAAAATTCAACCACTTCTTACGCTTCAGAAAGCCATAATAAGAAAAATCTGTCGAAAACATCGTCGACATCAGAGTTTTGAACTATTTTGCCATCTCAAAATACTTCCTGTTAGACATTTGTACTGCTTTAAAGTATTAAAGACATTTTTTATGAGGTCAGGAAATCTTAATTTTAGGTTAATTTCCAACTATAGTCTTCGTGGGAACTTTTTAAACTTTGTGTCTTTACCTCATTTTTGCACCACTGCTTTTCGTAATTTTTATTCTGTGTTTTCGTATCGTCTTTTTAATAAACTTCCTCAGTCAATAAGAACACTATCCAATATTGGAATGTTTGTAAAACACGTTAAAAATTGGCTTTTTAATTTTGAATATATGAGCTTAGAATTACTATTCTCTGATGTTTTGGTTTGATAAACAGTTATTATCTCCTCAAATATACTATTTAACGTATTTAACTTTTGAAAAAAATGTTTTTAAGCTGCGAATTGTAAGTTTACATTCTTTTTCTTTTGTTTCTGAATACCATGTTTTGAAAATATTTTATTTTTATAATTTAATTTAATTTGCTGAATTGAATCACGATATGTTTTTATACATAGGGTCACCCCACCCTCACGCATTTTTTTAATTTAAAGATTATAGCCCATTGAAGTGGCATTTAACACTATTTTTGTACCTTGGTATCCAAAAAATACAAAATGTCATTATTATTTCCATGAGTTAATTATATTTTGTTGCTATTAAATTTTAAGTATATATGTAAAATGAATTTTATGTGAAATAAATAAATATATCTATCTATCTATCTATCTATCTATCTAATAATCTTTTTATTGTAAAAATCATCTTTGTAAACATGGATTTTTGTGTTAATCCATATTTCATTATTGTTATCTACTGTTTTCAACTCTTTCAATTAAAATATTATAAAACGGATGAAAAATCAACCAATTATTAACGTCTTTAACGCATTTCTTTGGAGGATGGAGTTTTACATAGCAATATTGGAATATTTATTCTGATTCTTTTCACTTTCTCCATAAATATTTTCTAAAATAATTTGCCGGTCAATTTCAATAATTGGTTCTTTTTCTACAACAATTACACATTCTGAGTTTTGTATCCTTACTACAATTCATTTCTCTCTAATGTTTTTATTTCAAGCCAATCACTTTCTTGTTTTACCAAGCGCTTGAAATTTCATTTTTGCTAAATCCACAAAATATTTATCTATCAGTTTTGTTTTTAATAAATTGTTAGCTTTTTTATTTTAACATTGTAATACATATTTTTTTTAATGAAGGAAAGAATTCTTATTTCGCAAATAATTCAGTTACATTTTTTGTGAAAAAGAACTTTAAATTGTGTTTTTTCCTATTAGCTCAGGTGGAATATTTTTCCAAGCAACCAAGTACATATGTAGTTGAATATGGTATATAGGTATATGAATATATTCTTTTCCACTAGCAATTTCAACATACATAAGTTTGCTCAGTTGAAAGGTTGTTGAGTTAAGCTTTTCGATTTTATATGTATGATCTGTGAGTTTTCTATTTTGCTTCGTTGCATAAAATACACAATGCTCTGGGAATTACTATTTATTGCATTCATTATACATTTATTTGAGTTTTTGATGTCAAAAAAAGGAATTTATTTTTCTCTACGATATTTCCCCAGCGAATCACAAGATGCAACTTAAATTAAGAACTGCTGAATAATGCTACGTTTAATGAGTGAAACCAATCCATCCAATCCTATATGAAAGTACCATATGAAATCGAACATTTTTTTCACGGAACGTGACTTATCTGAACGTACATTATTATATTCGTAAGCTTAAGGTAAACGTAATTTGTCATTATGTCCTACATGTCGAACGTGTACGATGTGTGTGCTCACTCGATTTTTACGGTTTCTGGAGATGTACCTCAGCTCTCTCCAACTCTTCCCCAGTTGTGCTGATTCCTCTTCGACCGTTCTTCGCCAAGTACTTCTGGGTCGGCCCATTTCTCTGCCTCGCTGCGTGAGAGGGTTCCATTGCATCGCTTGACTTTCAATGCACTCGTGGTCTTTTCGAAGCGTATGTCCAATCCACTTTCACTTACGTTTTCGTATTATAGAGTCGATGGGTTCCTGACCTGTCATCGCATGAAGTTCATCATTGGAGATACGGTTAGGCCAGAAAATCTGCAAGATGTTTCACAGACATCTATTTTCGAACGTTTGCAGCTTTCTTGTGACAGTGGGTGTTACTTTCCATGTACTGCATCCATAAAGAAGCACGGATTCTATATTGGAGCGGAACAGTCGTAGCTTAGTCTTTAGGCTTATAGAGTTGTTTCTCCATATTTTGAACAGCATTCCGAAAGCAGCCTTTGCTTTCCCGATTCGGCTGGTTACATATATCTAATTCGATCCCGCCATCAGTAGAGACAATACTCCCAAGGTACGAGTATTGAAAACTCTCTACCGTCTCTACTGGTTGTCCAGAAATATCTATTTGAGTAGATGAGGAAGTTCCAAGGCTGATCCTTGTAGTTTTTGCCGTATTGATCTTAAGCCCGACGGTTTCGGCTTCTCTCTCTACCCTTGTTGTCATTTGATGGAGATCCATGATCCTATGAGAGAGTAAGGCTAGGACCGAACTTGCGATTTTTCGTCGAGGCGATTAAAAAGTCGTAGTCGCTAAAAATTATTGCCATACACGCACTTCAGATTTTTTTGCGCGCGATTATTTAATCGCAAAAAATGAAACACACTACTTCTTATGTGAGTGCACGCATTTGCTACAAACAAATAGTGAGAGAAAAATCGCTTGAAAAAATGGAACTTGTTTCATTTTTATAATCGCTACGATTTTTAAATCGCATGTGCGTGCATTCGCATTTAACGCCATGTGTCTTATTCCTTGCGGCTAAGAAATCGTGGAATAAAGATCGCAAGTGCGTGCATGCCCATTTCTCTTTGCGACTACGATTTTAAGGTCGCAGTAATTCAAATCGCAATCCATTTGAGTACATTTGTTTCATTTAAGCTTACGACAATCGCATCGCAAGAAAAATGAAACAAATTGCGACATTTAAATCGTCATGATTTGTTGGTAGCAAGTACGTCATCCGCGTAGTTTAGATGTTTCAGGTGTGATAGCAGATTCCACTAAATTCCTCCATTTAAAGTCGACAAGGCTGCATGCAGCACATCACTTATTACCAACAGGAACAGTATTGGTGACAGTATACAACCTTGTCTAACGCCACTTTGGATTTCAAACTCCTCTGACAACCTTCCTTTATGCAGAACGTGACATTTGGATCCTTCATATGTAGCCTTGATTATAGCGATCAATTTATCCGGAATTATTGACACTGTCAAACGCCTTACCGAAAAAATATTTTAGGGCGAATTTCAACAAATTGGCGGACCATATAAGCGAGAATTCCAGTTTTTTCTAAAAATCTACAAATCATCACATTTCAGGGTAGTATTTGAAACTTCAAGAAAGTATTCCTTGAAGGTTAAAGTTGGATTAATCTTCAGGTGTAAGCAATAAATGGGATTGATAGATTTCATTTTCGATTTCCTGGAGCACATGTGTGACGATCTTCGACACTTCGCTCTGGCACATCCTAATAACAAAGTCACCACCGACGAAGTGTTAATACATATACTCTACTTTCTAGAAGTGACAGAGTGGTTGCATATTTTTATACAGGATTGAATTCACATCGATTGAATTCATTTGATTTAATTTCTGACTTTTACAATCGTACCATTTTTAATTTAATATAAATCATATTTATGCACTCACCCTATATCGAAGTAGTCAAAGACGAGACTAAAGTTGGAAAATAACATCATCGCTGGCTAGCTTTCTTGATAGTAGGTACGTGCCTCATGAGACTAATTGCAAAAAATTATAAAACTTATTCCACAGGAAGACACTTTTTCTGTGGTTTCGAGAAAAAGGCTCCTCATTTTGATATTCCTTGAAGTAACGACTTGTCAACGTAGAAGGAAACTTATAAATGGAAGAAGAAGTAAAAGAAAATACCTACTCAATTTACTGCTTCTCGTTTTTACTTATTTATGAAAATTTGTAAAGTTGAGTTGGACTGGACACAAGAATGTTAAATTTTCTCGAAAAGTTATGGGGCTTATGGCCTTGAATTCATACCTACAATATAAATAAGATATAGTTGGTACATATATAATTAAGTATTTAGAAGTTATATATACATATATATACATACATATAACCTTCATATAAGATTAACATAAAGCTTTCAAAGTTGGCTTTTAGTTGGGTACATTTATGGAATGCATTGTTATTTTATGTCTGTGGGGATGCATCAACAGTTATGGCTGACTTTCTGAAAACTAAATTTGTTTTGTTAATATTATGCAGGTTTAATTTTAACTTTTGACACTTGAGGGATTTTAGAAAATTTCAAAATCGTTGTTGCTTACTGGCTCCCAAGGCAGATTAGGTTCGTGCTTGATGTTTGGATATAGAAGTTAATGAATGTTTCTTTGACTTTTTATTAGTTTCTATCCGAATAAACTTAGAAAGGAGGTTTACTTTATAACAGATAATTCAGAGTAATCGTAATGTTCATTATCAATGAGGTCAAAAGAACGAAACGCTAAATTTTTGTTACTAAAGGGTAGTGGCTATATTTCGAATATGAATCATATTATAAACTTTAAAAAACTAAAGGAGAAACTCAATGACGATGAGAAATATGCACAATACGAACAAGTTTGGATGTTAACTCGACCTTTAACGAATTTAATGTGCTGACCGACTCTATCCAAAGAATTGTTTTTTATTTTCCGCACAGTAAAATCGTTGTTACGGGTGATTTCAATGTACACAATTCTTCATAGCTCCATTTTTTTTCAAATCTTTCTTGGTTTGATTCGAGCTGTAAAGAAGTTATTACTGATTTCTTTCCAAGTGGCAGGAAAACTAGATTTCCAAGTGGCAGGAAAACCAGTATGGTTTTCGTAGCAAAAGGTTAACATTTGAATGAGTTTGGTATTAAGCTTTATTAACGAAAATACATGTATTTAGTATTGATCAATCTCTTCTTCGTTGAATTAGAAACTATTTTTGGAACCGTTCAATATAACTTCAATTGGACGGTTTTAAGTATATACTTACTTCTTACTTACTTAAGGTGGCGCCTCAACCAAAAAGCTTCTCCAGCTAGCTCGATCCCTAGCCAGCTGTCTCCAGTTTCGCACGCCAAGTTGGTTGAGGTCCTCTCCCACTTGTGTTTGCCACCTGAGTCGCGGTCTTCCTCTACTTCGCCGTCCCTCGGGGTTTGATTCGAAGACTTTCCGGGCCGGAGCATTCTGGTCAATTCGCTCTACATGACCAAGCCATCTCAGTCGCTGGACTTTAATACGTTTGACTAGGCCAGTTTCGCTGTACAGCCCGTACAGTTCGTGGTTCGTGGTTCGTGGTTCGACAGGACCAAAGATCACACGAAGAATTTTCCTCTCGAAACAGCCTAAAGCTTTCGACTTTCGACAAAGTCCATACATACCAAGCACCATAGACAAGGACCGGGATGATGAGGGTCTTATAAAGGGACACTTGAGTTGCCCGAGAGAGGATTTTGCTAGTTGTTATTCTCCGTTTGATTTCAGCGCTGGTGTTGTTTTCTGAGTTTATAGCGGCCCTTAGGTATATGAAGTCCTTCGCTACCTCAAAGCTATAGCTCTCTATAATGACGTTCTGTCCAAGACGTCGGTGTTGTGTGTCCTTTCTTGATGACAGCATATACTTGGTCTTGTCCTCATTTATAGCTGAAACCTTCTTCTTCGCTTCCAATAATGTCAATGTCGTCGGCGTATCCGAGTAATTGGACGGACTTTTGAAAGATTGTGCCTCTTGTATTGAGGCGTGAGTTTTGCACTATTCTTTCAAAAACTATGTTGAAGAAGTCGCACGATACAGCATCGCCTTGCCTAAAACCTTTTTTGACATCAAATGTATCAGTGAGATCTTTTCCGACCTTGATGGAGCAGCGTGCATTCTCCATCGTCATCCTGCACAAGCGGACAAGTTTGTCAGGGATGCCAAAACTAGACATTGCTCTATATAGTTCGTTCCTATAGATGCTATCGTACGCGTCTTTGAAATCGATAAAAAGGTGGTATGTGTCGATTTGTAGCTCTTGGGTTTTTTCCAAGATCTGCCGTAATGTGAATATTTGATCGATGGTGGACTTTCCTGGTCTAAAGCCAGGTTGTTGGTGAAAGGCTTCAGACGTTCACATAATACGGCAGAAAGAATCTTATACGCGATGTTCAGGAGACTTATACCTTTGTAGTTGGCGCAGTTCAGAGGGTCTCATTTCTTGAGGATCGGACAGACAATACTCAGGTTCCATTCATCGGACATGCTTTCTTCCGATCATATTTTGCAGATGAGCTGGTGCATACTTCCGACCAAGTCATCGCCTGCCGCTATGAACAGTTCGGCAGCGAGGCCGTCAGCTCCAGCGGCTTTGTTGGACTTGAGATTCGATATAGCTATCTTCACTTCGTCCAGGTAGGGTGGGCGGTATTGTTGGTCTGCGTCGCCTAAGTTGAATGGTGTTATCTCTATAGCAGCGGCATTTTTTTCTTCATCGCGGTTATACAGATTGGAGAAATGTTCTTTCCATATTCTCAGCATGGACTGCGGTTCCACTACGATGTTCCCTTGATTATCCATGCAGGCTTCGGCCTGTATGTAATTCATAATATAAATGTTGATGTGCCACAGGGTACCGTTTTGTCTCCGACTCTCTTTCTCATATTCACTAATGATTTTTTATTTAAAACTTCTATTCCATTAAACTGTTTTGCTGATGAGAGTATTTTCAGCTTCTCATATTTGTTTCCAGTTTCACTTCCTCGTCCTCCGGATGTGGATGTAAAACCATAGACTACGTAGAATTTAATGCTTCAAAAACTCAATGTTTTTTTCTGTATTTAAAGCGCAACCAACCTCTATGCCACTTTTGCATTGAGGAATGACCAAATTTTGGACGTCGCCAAAAATTCTGCTTAATGTTTGGGTTTCTTCGACGTTGCAAGAAGTTTTCTACCCTTCTGATATGGCAGTAATCTAAAAGGCCTTTATTTTTCCAAAACAAGAGCATAATTTTTGTATTTGTTCAGGTGCTCCAAAAACCCATTTGAGTTTCTTGAAAATAATCCAAAAAACAGCTTTAAAAATAAAGTATAACAGAAACATTTGAATCTTTTGAGCACGGCCGTAATGTTTTTTGTCTTTCATTATTTTACAGTTATTTTTCGAAACAGTGTTCTAGTGAAATAGCCGGTTGGCTTAAGCATTTTAACCGCAATACTCTCGCTTCAGGGAATGCCTATCAGGTAAATTTGAAGAAGTCACTAGGTCCTGGTTCACTTCGAGCTGTTACACCACAAAATTTATATTTATTTATTTTTTCTTTTTTCTTCATTTTTCGAATTCGCTTTATTTCGTTTTTGCCCTTTGGTGATGAAACACAATTCAATATGGCCGCAGATGAACATTAAAATCAAGCGCCTTGTAAAACTCGTCTATGCTATTCTCAACTCAAATCGGTAAAAATTTTCAGACTTAAAAAAACATACAGAAATTCGAAGTTATGTTCTCTGAACTTTCTGAACTTAAAAAGAAAAATGTATTTTTTTCACTAACTTATTAAAATCCAGGAAGGCTTGCTGCTTAATACACAACGGCTCTACCATCACGAGCATGTTGTGTCAAATCAACCATCAGTCTTTAAACCAAAGGCACTTTCTTGTCGCATTTAACCTATCGGAATCAAAAACTCTCTTGACTGGAGCATTGTTGATCTTTCACTTGATGTGGTGGAGCCTAAGAAGTTTTGACTTTCTGACCTACACACACAAATTGGTCTACAATACTTATTTTCAATTTGGAGATTAACTCTAACAAGTTTTTGCTTCCAGGATTCACTTAAATTTCCTTTTTAATTGATTTTCCCTATGAATTGTGGCATTGGGTGGCAAAAATGTTTTCTCAGAGGTACTTACGAGCAAATGTCGACTTAGCAGTTCAGGTTTGATAGCCTCTATGGTTGTCTAGAATACGCTAAATGTAAGAGTAGTTAGTTACTAGATTTGGTCCTACTTCTCTATGAGTTGTCGCCTCAACGAAATTATAATTTAATTCAATATAAGTTTGTGCAAAACTACAAAAATGTCATATAGTTAGTTCATAACAAAATAGGAACTACAATTTTCGTAACTTCATCAACGAAACAAAGTAAAACTTTATTAACATTTATTTGCATAAGCTTCTGTGCCAATTTAATTTCATGGCAGAAAGTTTAATTACAAATAAGAAAAACATGAAAAACTGAAAGTAAATTTACACCAGAGCTTGACCCAGTTCCCTTGATCTTGCTTACGAACAAAACGAAGCGCTACCATTCTTTACAATATAACTTGCACCTCCACCCCAAAGAACATTCATTGTTTTCGCGTTGACTGAAAACATCCCACAACACCACTGGGTTTGCTGGCATTGGTTATACGAAAGAAAAGGGTAGAGAAATTTGCTTGCAGTTCCGCTTTTTAATTTGGCGGATAAACTATCTGTGTAGAAAACATTTTACTGCATATACCTTAAATGGGAAATTCATGCATGGCAGGTGGCGGAATAGAATCAAGGTCTTTTCATTATTAGATACAGAACACGGTAGATGTAATTAAAATAAGGAGACAATTTCCGTTGCTTCAGAAAACAAGTTCCTTCCAGGGAAATTTTTTTTATTGAAAACAGCAATTGCCGTATTTTGGTGAGAATTATATAAAGTAACAAAGCTCCATGCTAGTTCTTATAAAAGTAAATTAAAATTTTCATATAAAAAATTAGTTTTATTGCTCATTACTGCGAAAATAGGTTTCACAAAATCGTAGCTTCAATCCACCCAATAAACTCAAAAGATACGAGTATATATGAACCGAACTTGTCTCAATTGTCCCCCGTCGCATTGTGCTCAATCATTTGAATGGTAGTCACAATCCTTAAGTGGGCGCAAATTTAAAAAAAAAGTTATTATCAGGTATAACATTTAATTTCGCATTTCTAAGGGCAACCAAAAACAAATAAACATAATGTCTTCAGGAAACTAATAAATCGAGTCTAACACACGTTTCCGATAATATTACCTTCAAACCGCAAGAAAAAGTAAATTTGTCTGCATTGCAGTTTGATGCCGGTTGGTTTATGTCATGCAATTTATTTTTGATGACTTTTCATTCATAAGAGAATTAATTCTAAGACACAAATCCTTTTTCGTATAGTCGCAAGAGTCTTAAAAAATTGTTACGCACAACACCGACACAGAGCTTTATACAGCGCCATCTGTTGGAAAATAGCATATCTACTTTCTGGAAGGAACAAAAAACTCTTTTCCAATGTCATATGTATTTCTCCTTATTTCAAACAACTAGAACATTCTAAGACGAGAACCTTCTCGATTTAGTTTCGAGAACAACGAATTTGAGTATATGAAAGAGTATTTATGGTAGGCGAAACACAGTCTATTTTTGATTATGAAAGTGTGCAAAAGCTTTGCTTATTGAATTGTGTATTAAATAACTGTGATTAAATCTGAATAAAAGTGTTTGAGTTGATTATAAATTGAGATTTATTGTTTTGATTTGAAAAGTGTAAACAAAGAAGAAATACTAAAAAGAGTAATAAGTTTTGTTTAACGAACCTAGTAAAAATATTACAATATTTTGAAAAAATAGCCGTATCCCTGTTTTTCTACGATACAAAACTATAACGCAATTTTTTTCATGTGTACCATATTTTGGGATTCTTTTCGAGAAGATAGAATTTGCATTAACGTACCTACTTTCCAAGGTCTTTGAAACGCTGAACAATAATGAGCTAAAAATGCAAGGCTCTTTAATGACCGGCAGTATGATTTTCGGTGTAATAGGTCCACTGGGGATCACAACAAAAAGTCGAACTTGAAGCAACGGTAATTGGACTTTATATTTTAAAACATTCTGATGAAGCTCGCCACGAAGTTTTCTTATGAAAACTTGGGTAAATTTGACATCGATAATTCTTTCCCTCGTTTGTTTGAAAATTACGAGTACCTTTCTCAACATTAACTTGGAGTTGTATTAAACAAATAAATGCTGGTATGCCTCAAGGCTCTGTATTGTTTCCCACTCTCTTTTTTATTTTCATAAATGATCTATTACCCATTTAATATCGACTGTACTTACTGCAAGCATTTCATATTCATTGCCAAATTTGGAACACTGTTTATTTATATATTTATTTATTGACATAACTAAATTGCTAGTTTACAAATTTTTTTTACAAAGGTGTATATTAAGATTCTTAAACAATTTCATGGAAAAATGTTGATTTAAATGAATTAATTATTGTTTTTGGTACGATAGTTTGAAATAAGTATACTCTCCGGTATGTTCCTCAAAGTTCTTTGAGGAATATTAAAATTAATACGAGACAGAAGGTGCAAACAGTCTATGTTACCGTTAATTAATTTTCCAATGAAAACGAAACATAAATAGTAACGTCTGTTCTCGAGACTATTTATATCAATAAGTCTAAGTCTGTTATTATAAGTTGGAAGATCATAAGGATTATCCTCAGTCCCATGAGGTCAAACCTAATGAATCTTTTTTGCACCTGTTCTAGTCTATTTTTATGACATTCGTAATGAGGTGACCAAACTTGACAAGCGTATTCTAGAATGGGTCGAACAAAAGATATAAAAAGCTGCTTTGCCACGAAAGTGTCGGAAAATTGTTTCGACTCTCTTTTTATCCAACCAAGAATTGAATTAGCTTTATTTGAAATGGAATTTATATGTTGAATGAATTTAAGTTTGCGATCAAATGTGACCCCAAGAATAGACATAACTGTTTCACGAGATATTGATATACCATTAAACAAATAGTTAAACGAAATAAATGAAAACTTTCTTATAAAACTCATATGTAGTTTTACATTTATCAATATTAAGAAAGAAACAATAATTATGAGTGATAAAAAGAATGAGGCCTAAATGACTACCCTGTGGGATTCCTGAATTGATTTTAAACTTACAAAATTTTCGCAAAAAAAAAACAAAATTTTTCTTAATTTAAAAAGCAAAACACGATGTGACAGCTTGTCAAAAGCTTTACTGAAATCAGTAAATACACAATCTACTTGTTTACTGTTTTTAAATGAATCAATACAATTTTCAGCGAATTCTATTAGAAAAGTAATAGTAGAGCGACTTTTTATAAAGCCATGCTGATTGGGAACAATAAATGACTTAACATAAAAACATAAAGCTTCACAAATAATAGCCTCAAAAAGTTTAGAAATCACAGATAATCTGGCAATAGGCCTGTAGTTTTTCACTTCGTCTTTTTTCCCCTTTTTATGTAGAGGGATAATGAATGAACTTTTCTAAATAGATGGGAATGAACATGAAGACATTGAAAAATTAAAAAGAATAGACAAAGGTAATGACAAGTGACGTACACAGTTTTTCAAAATAGTAGAGGGTATACCATCAGGACCTGGTATACAGCTGTAGTCAAGGTTAGATATAAACCTTACAAACCTTACAATGTTGTCGATATCAATGTTAAAGTTCATATCAGTCAAGCAAGTAAAAGATTTCAAATGGTCAAAGTTTTGATCCATTTCGTCAGATTTATCACAGATTGAGGAATCACAGTTGGAAGTATTGTAGGCACTCTGAAAGAAGTCAGAAAAAAGTTGAGTTATAACCCGTAGGTCATGACTTGAAATGTCATTTAACTTGAGAGCAGCAGGGTAAGGACAAGATTTTCTTTTGCTGTTAATAAAATTTCAAAAACACTGGATTCATTTTTAGATCTCTTTGCACCTTCTGAATGTAATTTAGATATTTTAAACAAGCTATTCTATTGAAAATATCCCTCGATTCACAATAAATTTTAAAATTGGTTTCTGTTGGATATAGTTTAAAAGTAGACCATAATTTGTTTCTTCGATTTCTCAGACTTTTGATTTCACTATTGTACCAAACTGGCACAAAAGATCTTGTTTTAATAATCGCATAAAAATAAATAAATTTGGTGGTGCAACAGCTCGGAGTGAACCAGGACCTAATGACTTACAACTCTCAACCATTCCTGTGTGCGTGTTACCAAGAACAGAGGGGACCTACAATTTTCTGCCGATTCCGAACGGCTAGTGAGCAGCACTTTCCATGACAAGAGATACTCTTGGAGAATTTGTCAATTTCTCGTAAGAGGCAGTACACCCCTGAAAAAAACTTTCTTGCAGCGGCTGAGAATCGAACTCGAGACCTTCCGCGTGACAGTCCAACGCACTAACCATTATGCCAAGGGGTACTACAATTTAATTTAATAATCGCATATTGTATATAAAAATATTCGAAAAAATATTTTTTGGGATTAAAAAAAAAAATCCAATCTATACTACTAACTACTTAAAATTACCATCCCAAAATTTTAAAGAAAATTGTTATACAAAAAATTACTTTAATAATAAAACGATTTTTAAACTTTGTTTGCATAAATTCTTACCTTTCCGGAAATCAGACTGTAATTCCATGCATTTGAACATTAGTATCTCATTAAATCCATGTTTTATATTTATAAAATGTATCTTAAATTCCAAAGTACTTTTACATAAGAGCAAGTTCGTGCGATCCAGTCGTGCATTTTGTTTTTAATTTTTAAGCCAGCAAATGTTAAACGATATCTCATAAAGGATGGGCCAAATACAAGTATCTTTTTAAAATTGCAATAAAATGAACAAAATTAAATTTTTTGTATGTATTATGGCTTTATTTGTAAGAATAGTTAGAGCGTCCGCCGTTCAAGCAGTTGCCCCGGCTAGCTTCGCAGTATAGCGCATTCTGTCCAATCCAATTTTCCACGACATTGTTGACGGTTTTGGGGCTGTAGCTCACAGATTGCTTGAATATCCATTATAATATATCCAAAATAATAATATAAGTGCTTGAATGGTGTCCCGATTATTGGCATAACACGGGTTGGCCGTGGCACGATGGTTGTGTGCTCGCCTGTCAACTTCATGATCACAGGTTCGATCCCTGCCGTCGTCTATGTCGTTTTAATTCCATTAAAACCTTCTAAAAATTGTCATCAATGGGTTGCTGGTTTACTCATTATCATTACATGTTGTTCAGTCATAACACTAACAAAATGTAATTGAGTTAAACTAGTATGCGCAACAAGGATAAACACGAATAAAATAATGTGAATTATAAGCGACATAGAAATAAGCGCGGCATTTCTCCGCTTTAGCTCAGCCGCCATCCCTGGAGATAAAAATATCTGAAACAACCACCAACAGTCTCAGAACATCGTGTCACACATCTTTCCTATCCTTCTTTCTCTTCATTAACTTTACGCCCGCGCTGTGTTGAAACATTTAAAGGGTAATCATAATCTCTTTAGCGCGGGTAGATTATAAAAAAAAAAAAAAAAAAAAAAAAAATCGCAGCTCCGAGCGGTCAATTGACATCGCCAAGTCTGCTGATATATAACACAATTTGAGAATTTGGTGCGCAAAAGATCGATTGTGCCATTGGCTGTGTGACATGGTGCGTCTTCCTGTCATTCAAGTCTATGTCTTCAAATTCAGTAAAAACCAAAGTCGCCCACCGTTAATCGAAACATTGTTGCCAGCCTCATTCTCACTCCACAATCCGCATCAAATTGTCACTCTCTGTGGATGCATTGGCTTCTGGGCAATAACGTGCGGGTTTTCCGAGCACCAGATGTGGTAATTTTATTTGTTGACGTAGCCACCGAGATGAAAATGCGACTCGCAAAGCGATAACGAAGCGGATGGTCGTGCGCCTTCAACTGATAATTGTCAATTGAACCTTGTAAGCGAATAATCCGAGATCTTTGTGCAGAATTCTCCTGGGTGAAATAATGAGCTGTTGAGATCGATTGCGATCGATTGATGTTCTTGAATTGGGTCTCAGACTCTCGGCTACAGCAGCCACATTCTCGTCTGTGCGCATCGCACTCACTTTGGAAATAAGTTTTCAATATTTCCCAACGTCGTTGTTTAATCGTAAAGTGACTCATTTCGTTCCATGGAATATTGACTTTCTATCAAGATTTTGAAGATGTCAAAATAACCTACGAATTAAAAATAAACCACCAGATGGCCAAACCTTTATTTTGTTTACTTAGCAAACAAATATTGCAGCTGATCTTCCAAAGAGATTACCTTCTTTTAAGCGTCTACTCATGCTAAAATATTAACATTTATTTCTTATTTTTTATGTAACGAGATGACTTAAATGGATCTTCCTTGAACATTAAAAAAAAGAGTATTTTTACAGGGTTAAAATTTGATTTTGGGGAAACTTTCTTTGGAATTATTCATTTTGGCAAGATCAATTTACCAATTTGTATTTTTTATATGGTAACTTTGCTTTTTGTTAATCCGCTGCTTACGAAATAAGCTATTTTGTAATTTAACTTTCGAATTATTTCGCCTTGTAATCAATGTTAATAAGCTTCGCCCTAAATAAAAAAGAATTAAACAAATTAAGATACTTTAATTCATTTTCTGAATAACCAATCAAAACAAACTCAAATTTAAAAATAAGTTTTTCGTTAAAAAGAATAATGATAAACAAACAGTTAAATTAACGAATTAGTTGTTTTCTCACTTGAACTAAGAAATTCAGTTGTAAATAAATTTGTATATAAAAGGCAGCTTTCAAAAGACCAAAATAATAAAAATGATAAACTTGAAGAGTTAGATAAAAAACACGAAAAACAAACGCTAGCTGAACAAATGTACATAATTGTGCAAATGATAAAAATAATTTTTGACGAAATGCTACGCTCCCATGTTTCGGCTTTGCTCTTACACCTAATATTCTTTAATCTTCAATGCTCAGCTACGTTATAGCCAGGAGAATATCATTTGTATCGATGTGGACACTGTGGCGTATGTGGAACATTTTTGGCAGAAAATATTTTTTTTTCATTTCGAAATTTTTTATGTTGAATTTTAATCATTTCGATTTAACTTGTTTAGTTTTAATTTCGCTATGTTACTGTTTCACTCTATAATATTGCTTTGAAATTGTTTTAGCCTTGTAAACGGTATTTACATTTGGGTAAAACGTTTCGGGTAAACTGTTTCGTTCTGATAAGGGTCAATTCATAAGCTAGCTCCCCTGTGTAAGAGAGTGTCTGAAGTCTACACCACCTTACGCAAGGCGGTTTGATCATTCAAAAGAATTTCCAATGATATTAGATTAAAATAGGCACAAGTTTGCTGAAACGAAGATCAAACAGCTAAAATTTTTGATGAATTACATTATTCGCTGGATGTGAAAGTAAACTAAACAGGATTCATGATAATGAAATAGAACACATCAAGCTGTGAATGAGGTATTAACAAAATTCTTTTTCTATTTAAGTCATCCAAGTCATAGATCGAGCTGATTTTGATCAAAGGCGGATTTACACATTTCCCAAGTATAGGCTGTTGAATTTTTGCCGCCCTTATCTCTAAAATTGTGAATTGTCAGTTCCTAGATTATCTTTAAAATTCAACAATTCGATTCAAATTGCACAAGAAATAGTTTTTGAGTATATTTCTGAGGTAATCAAAGTTCAATGATGTAATGCTAATAAGGCGGGGTATGCCACCCCCAAAATAATGAACATTCGGTAAACGTAGTTACACAAATTGAAAAAATAACAACGAGATTCCAGATGAACTCACGTACGGATATTCAACGTCATCTATTGTATCTAGTTTTCAATCTGAAAAGTAATTGAGTTTTTTTTAGCATTCTAATAAAATTTTCAGAAGTTAGTACCTGTTCAACAAACAGTAGTCAACACATAAGATTAAAATCGATAAAATGATTCGATTATTATTTTGAAATCTTTTGTTCCATTCGAAACGAAGAATATCTCCAACAAAACATTCTTCCTTGCAACAATTTTGTATCCAGATCTACCACACCAATATCGCTATTACCAATACGTACACAATCTACTCAGTTCACAGCCCCCAACCAGTAGTCCGACTTGTATGAGTACATACGTAGTGGGAATGGGAAGAGCGTGAAATATATTTTCCGGAATTTAGCTCTCATTTCACTCATAGAAAGTGTGGGCAACGGCCGATTTATGGTTGTGGCTGTGAACTGGGTGTTTTACCGTAGAATATAGAAGTTTGCGGTACCGTTGAATGTACAATGAAAGAGAAGAGGGAAAAGTCATCGAAAAGGTGTCTTATGGACTTCTAGAGTGATATCTACACATCAGAAAACCGACGGCTAAAAATAAAAAATTTGCCGCCTCTAAAATCTGCCGCCCTAGGCTTAAGCCTACTTAGCCTGCTGATAAATCCGCCACTGCCTTAAGAGCATCAGTTGATTATAGGTATAGTGGCGAATTCATGTTGCGAGAGATTACTTAACCCTCAAATTGTTTATGCAGAATGGCATTGTCATCTGGTGAACTTCGAATGGTTTGGTGTCATCCTGGAAATGTCTATGGTCATGACATTTGAGCTTCTGGGTTAGTTGGATCTTGTATGGGTGAAGTCCCAAGACCTAATGCAAAATTCATACCACGGCGATGTTCTAGATCGATCCTTAGTTCCTTTGATGTACGAATGTTGGCTGATTTGTTATCAAAACGGTGGTCTCAAATTTGGCCACCAAACGTTGAATAGTCGACTTTGAATTGAAGGGCCTTTCAAAGCTGTTCATTCGTTTAACTTGCCATGCAACTGAATAAAAAACAACAGATTTAACAGATGTTACATAAGCAACATGGCCTTCACAGTCCTCAATAAAAAACCCTTTATTTGGAACCAAGAACTGACATTTTGTTTAATGCAATCCAATGCAAAATGCTATTGTTGGGTGTGATTTACAGTTAAATTCAACTAATTGTTGTTTAAGTTGACTATAAGACTTTTTATTATCGATGTTCCATATTGATGAGCTTTGGGTTCAAGAATATAGCCGTTCGGTATGGTGCTACAGTACATATGTACATACATACGTACCTACGAGTATTTCTTAGTGCTACAAGTACAAGTACGCGAGCAACAATCTCATGCGAGTTAAATAAGTTTGTTAGATAAAAATTACTTTATCAGCCTAAGTAGAATTCACGTCTTTAAACATAGCATCTGAATCTGAACTGAAATTGAGATTTTAAACCTACTTATTTCATTCTAAAGTATTTCAAAAATTTTGTAATTGCAGCCAGGGTGATGTTTTAGATGCGCCTCTAAGATACAAATATTTTTTCTTTTCGGGATTTAGAACGACTAGATTATGTGCAAGGTTTTTTTTTGATATTATACGCGCACTCAAGGGGTTATGAATACCCTTACAATGTAGGATAAGATTAGATTTGGAAGAAGATACCAATGAATATTGCGTTGAGTTGGAAACATTGATCCGGTTATGGCATTCAACATTCTTGTAGTGCGTCTAAAAAAGAATCTCTGTATTTGAAAGTACATCTGAAATTGGGCTCAAACGTAAACTGATGATCATTCATAGAAGTACGGGTATTACGGTTGAATCGTTTAATGGGCGGAATGCAACTGGCTTTTTCATTAGAGCACTGTTTATGAAAATAGCGGTTGATTAATGATAGACTTGAAACATTGCGGCGGCCGGCACTCGAGAGATACAAATGTTTGAGTTAGACAACGGTCACCTATCATTTTTATAGTTCTCTTTTGAATTCTGTCTAAGAAACCCAAGTGGGTTATTGGAGCACCTGCTCA
This sequence comes from Chrysotoxum bicinctum, assembly GCA_911387755.1. NCBI lineage: Eukaryota > Metazoa > Arthropoda > Insecta > Diptera > Syrphidae > Chrysotoxum > Chrysotoxum bicinctum. The sequence continues at coordinate 189,148,360 of OU426988.1, forward strand.
GATATGGGAATTGTACTCCAGCTTCAGAAAAATAAAGGCTTTGTAATTAACAGCCAGTTCAGAAGGGGTACAAAACTTCTTGCATCGGCGGCAAAACAAAATGGAGCGCTGGGACACCCCAGTGTTTATTTTGTTGATATAAGATTTAGGACCGTCCATTTTGATTAGAGATTTTGATGCCAAACTCTATCAAATGCCTTTTAAACATCAAGTGCAATAATCTTACTTTCTCAAAAACGATGTTAAGATTTGTTCCACGGTTCGGTGAGATGAACAATCAGTGGACCTATTGCTACAAAAACCACACTGCCGGTCATTACAATTCACTGCAATTAAAAAATGTAGATACACATTGATATGTGAAATATAAGAATATAAATTATTATTTGAGTAATATTCACGAAAATTAAGCCAAACGGGTCTAGATGCGACCAAAGTGAATAGCGCTTACTTTGAGTTGTGTATATTTAAGTTGACTTTATTTGTTTTCCTGTACCTATCTACCCGTACATCTCTTTGTATTGATCATAGTGTAATTAGATAGTTTGTCAAAGATTTGAATGCTATTTATGAAGCCGGATAGAGAGGCACCTATCATCAGAACTCTAATCAGTTTCTTTTTCACACTCGTACAAAGGTTGATTCTATATAATGTAGATATTAAGTTACTCTACAGCAAACTGAAGTGTAAATTAAACTGTGTTATTTAAGTCGCATGGTTGACACCATCTCGTCATCAGTAGCCGCAGCGCCGCCGTTCGTCACTCCTCTTCCTTTGTGTTGGTTGATTCCATTGTGTCAAAACTATACTCGTAAATGCATACATACACTTGTAAGGACTATAGCTACCCAATGCCAGCATTCGTTGGTGTACATTTTCACATGAATAACAAAATACGAGTACATCCTTGCATAACATAATTTCTGCTGATTTGTCACTTTTTGCAGCGCGCATCAAACTGCGTCATTATAACAACCGAAGGTCCTTTGCATGAATATAAAGCGCCCTCATTGTGCGAGACTACAAAACACACTTTCTGCTGCTGTGCGTTTTGCTGCTATGTATAGTTTCTTTATGTCTGTGCAAGCGCGCATAATTATCATGATGATGAACTAATTAATGCGTAATGTAATTTTTTGGTCGTTTGCACGGAGCGTATTTTATTTAAATTTTTTGTTTCATGTGAGCGACGAAAATTTTGTCGCAAATTAATTGAGAAAATAAAAAACGAAATACATATATAAAACCAAAATTACGTATTCACTGAATTAATATTCCAAAATATTGTTGAAAAAAATTCACACGATAAATTTTGTGTCGTTCGTGTGCGCTGGTGACCCACATTATGGGAAAACATATTCCAGGAAAGGATCTGCGACAATGCTTTGGCAAAGAAAATCAGGCAAGTTTATTACTGCAGAAGTTTAATTGTTTTTAATGATACGAGAAAATAATCAGAGCATCGTTTTTATTCATATGTATGCACGACATATGTATAATGTAGGTTCCACGTATAGTACCACCATTTTCATATCAAGCCTTGCAGTCGAATACCAAAGTTAAGGAACCAGAAAGGTATGTATGTTTGTACTCGAAAATGGTAGAGGGATTTCGTACTCACGAAAACCTAATGTTCCAGAAGAGTTATGAGAAAGGATAATAATTATAATGCGTGTGTAATTTTGAAACTATATTTACATAATGTTAGTTTATGTATATAATTATAATTCTCATGTCCCATGGATTTGTTTTTACCATTCAAAGCATTTCTATGCTATCTTGTATCGCTGCATTTAATTATGTTATTTTGTTAAAAAAAATTATATTTATTAAAAGAAAACACACAAAATGTACGTGCATCAACTAGAATTCACCGTATAGATACCATTATGAAAACAGAAATTTCAATACCACATGAAAAGCATGTTGCTCGCGGGTTGTTACAGTGCTATTTCCTGATACATGTAACACACAAATGCCTTAGTGTAAGGTAAGCACAGGACCGGCCCGAGCTAAATTAGAGCCCTGCGTAAGCTTTATCACTGGCGCCTCTCATTTGGATTGGATTGGCGGAAAAAGTCATTTCCTCATTACCCAAAGGGTACCCTTTGCAATGCGTTTTTTTAACGAGGGATCCCCAAGAGGCCTATTCCTATATAATACTTATATTTAATTAAAATAAATATGATTTTTATTAAAAACTAAGAAATCAAAAATATATCACAAAAATAATAGTCAAAAAATATATCACACAAATTTAGGAACTGAAAAAAATATTTGTTGAAGTAAAAAATATTTAAAAACTTATTCAAAAACATAACAACGTACAAATAAATAATGAACTCATTAATTTGTTGTTGAATTAAAAGTTTTATATTCATATTTAATTTATTCAGTGTAGGAAATAATAATAAGATTATTATTTTCATAAAAATAAATAGAACCGAATTTATTGCAATAGATTAACTTTTCTGGCTTCTGTTTTAGCAAACTCAGTTACCAGATCATCATAATATAATGACTTGACAAGCTCTTTCTCTATAGCCATGATTGACTAGTCAACTTATCTTTCCTTAGTGAGTAGTTTTTTATTAATTTTAGTTTAAAAAAACTACGTTATTTGAGGAAACTGTGATGGTATTTATAGATTTAGAGCTATGGCTTCAGTTGATTGCACGTTAGTGAATTGTTCTTCTGATCGCATTTCCAGTAAATAGTTTTTAGTAGCATATTTAGTAGATACATTAACAGACGGAGTTTGTAAATACTTACTAGTTATATTGGCTTAACAATTTGCTAACTTTATAGTAGTTTACTAACTCATTCGTAATTTTAAACATCTTCTCACTAGTATCGTACTAAAAGAATTTCCTTAATAAATTGCTTCTGAACACACCTAAAACAATGAAATTTCGTGTAAAAAATAAGTACACGAACCTTTTTTGATGTGTGCAAATGTCAGAATCATACGAAGCTGACAAGATACTAAAAAAAGAGGCTGGGTGCGACCCACACTGATAACTTCCCATTTGTGGTCTTGAAAACCTTATGTATATTTATTTTTTTTTTCAAATAACCAAATTTTCAGCGAAACAAACTTTAGCTGTAAAATTCAAACAAACATTATTTTAAGATTGAAAAGCATTTTAATTATTTAAAGAGATTTGAAATTGAGATTGTTGATGTATAAGTTGTTGTTTGTTAAAACTGTCAATTCGATACTTGTCAAAATTTAACCATATGTTAATAATTGTATTATGTCGATACCTTCCCGTAAGAATGTACTAAGCGACACTTTTTTCGAAAATGACTTTTTGATAAAGAAATATAGATACTATAGTTAAGGGCCACGTTTTGGCCTGGGTTTCGCCAACCTATTATGTATGAAAAGGAAACTAGAGTACAAATAAAAAACTTATCAACTGCCATGTTTTCTCATTAAAATAATGTTGCTCCCTGAAATTTGTATTATCCGACAAAAAAAATATGCTAAGCGACATTAATAAAAATCTCATTGTCGTGAGCAACAAAAAATTTTGTTAGATGTCACTTAGTTTAACCAAAATTGTCTCTTAGCACACTATGATTCAACTAGAACTTTCTTTATTTTTTTCATTTCCTGAACAATTTTAGAAATGTCGCTTAGTATACATTCTTACGGGAAGGTATCGATGTATAAAACAACATACTTTAGAAGGCACTATAGGTGTTCATTCCCAAGAAATTCGACTTGAAATACAATTTTAACTAGTTTTCACTAGAATTTTTATAGTTTTTTTATTTAAAAAAAAAATTATTAATTCAATATTTGTCAACATTTTACCAATTGTACAAAATTATACTATGTATAAAATAAACTAAATTAGAAGTCAATATCACTACTAGTTCTCGAAAAATTTGAGTCGAAAAACAATTTTTACCAATTTTCAATAGAATTTTATATAGTTTTTTATTTTTTGTAAAAAAACTGTAAACTGATTTTTTTTGAAATTTTCACCAGTTGTCAAACACATTGTTTTTCGTAAAATAAAATTATTTTGAGTTTCAAATTGTTTTCCGTTCTTAGAATATCTGGGTTATGAAATTTTTTTTTCAGTTTTTTTTATTTAAAAAAATAACGGTATGTTTATTTTTTTCCAAATTCATACCACATCTGTATGACCTTATAATGAGTACATTAAATTTTATTTGAAATCAATAGCATTATTTTTTCGTGAGATATTTGAAACTAACCAAAGTTTTTACTTTTTTTTTAAACCGTTATAGTGAAAAAACTACTCACTGAATTTTAATAAACGCCCTTTCAGCCTCTTTCGAAGTTATTATCTATTAAACAAAACTTATTTGAAGTCGATGTCTTTACTCGTTGTTGAGATATCGACGACGAAAAATGGTACGAGAACGTACGCACGTACGAACGTACGCACGTACGAACGTACGAACGTACGAACGTACGTACACACACACACACAGACATCTCTCTAAAAATGATTGATATAGCCTCTAGGGACCTTGAAACGTCGAGAAATGTCAAAAATTCCAATTTGACAAATCGGACCGATTACAATATCTCCCTATGGGAAGTTAAAAATAAAGTAGGTATTCGATGATTTTAACTTTAATAAAAGGGTAGAGAAGTTTGAAGCTATATTCGATTAAAATTATTGTCTTAACCTAGTATCATACTAAAACAGCTTTAGCATCGTACTAATTCAATTAAAATTTTGCGCCATTATTTTTTTTCTAAAATATCAAACTAGATTAATATGCAGCATATAAACTTGAAACTAAAATTTTACTTCCTAATGACTGCATGTTTCTATTCTCAACGTTTTCAACATCAGATATTTCAATAAGAGCTTCATATTATAGCTTCTAAGATTTTTTTTGAATGGTTTTAAAGCATTTAGTCTACTCCCATCTGGTTTCAGAAAGGGGTTTTAAGGTCAAACCAGCGAAATTTGTTGTATATATGTATGTCCCAATTCCAGCGCATTGTTGAACCTGATACAAAGTTTTATATGCATTGAGCAATGTCAAAAAACTTAACAGCTTCCAATGAACAGCAAGCTGAATCATTAACAACCAACAAAAACCAAAAGGAATGCAAGCAGCCTGAACAAAATAAGCTCTTGGTTCAAGATACTTAATTTTGTTTTGAACACCAGCTTCTTTTCCTTTCATGTTTAAACCATTATCATAACCTTATACATACTCGTATACACTAGGGGAATAGTAGCGTAGCAAGTTTTATTGTCAATATAGATTCCCTATCCTTTCGTTTGTTTTGAGTTTTTTTTTACCATAATACATAGACAAGTAAAGTAATTAGATCGGTCAAAAAATCTCTTTTTAAATTTAAACAATAACTGGCAAGAACAAAAAAATAGAGAAAATGAGAAATTGAATAAAACAGATTCACTCATTAACGACAAACCTCAATATTAGTCATCGCATCATCATCACTCAAGTATTTCCATATTTCAACCCTTTGTCTCATTCTCGACATACGACAGTGATAAAATTTCACTCATAAACAGAGGCCAGAGCCATACTAAAACATAGTACAAGAAACACTCAACCGGAAGAGTTTAAATTCCTAGACGCAACTTTTAATTCTGCGCACTGACATGTCAATGAGTATGAATTTTGTACCTCAGAATTTCTGTTTGAGTAACATTGCTGACTTCGATTTCATATAGAAGAATTGGCATCGTGCGCATGTTACGAGTTTTATTAACATGCATACTGTTAATTGTCTGTATTTGCTGTTGAAATTCTGTTTTATGTTACACTGCATAGGGGAGGGTTATCAAAATAAAATAAATGCCTTCATGAATAACGAAATTGTGCACTTTGTAAAGATTTTGTGATGTAGTTTTTTTACTGTGGGAATGGGGGTGTGTAAAGGAAATTAAACATCGACTTATTTTTGGAAAAGTAGATATGTATCTATATATATACACATGTATATCTGTCTTTAAATTCAGAATTAGCTGTTCGTTATATAATAAATACCAATATTGGAGTGAGCTAACTATAAAAAGAAATGAGACTTAAAAAAGATGGTAGGTAGGTATAGTGGTTATGAAGTAGTGGCTTTTTTAGCGCTTGACCAAGGCGCCTTTTGATTTCAGCGCTCTGTGCATTTGCACAGCCTGCACTTATAGCTTGTCCGGCCCTGGGTAAGCATACCAATATATTGACAAAGTTTTAACAACGGCAGCCACTAGTTCCCACTCGTACAGTTGCCCGAGCAAGCTCCCTTCGAGATCTAGATATAATGAGCTAGTGCTAATGGTATACCCCCATTTCTCTCAAGAGCTGTTTTTCCTCACTTGTGCAAGCTTTTCCATTGCTCCTATTATTCTGGAATTTTCCCTAAAAGATGGACAACATCATTTGTCGAGCCCGTTTCTTAAACAAGAGGACGCTTTCTTCCTCCCTTTCTTTCGACCAATTGCACTTACGTCCCATCTTTCCAAGGTTATGGAATTGCTAATCAATCACCTCAAGAAATATCTTGAAGATCAAAAGCTTCTGAATGACAGGTAATACGGCTTCCGCAGTAATCGTTCCACTGATGATCTGCTTGTATGTCTCACCGAATAGTGAAACAGATCTTTACATTGTATTGGTGAAAGTAAGATTAATGCGCTTGATATTATTTATTGGTATCAAGAAGAAAATTGTCAACACTTCGGGATATGGCTAAAATTTATAAGACGTCTATGAATCCTTAACTCGAGTATAAATCACATCTTTGGACAGTTACATTCCAAACTTCTCTCAATTTACTGGACAAAATAAAAAAAAGCGGTTAAACTAAAAGGAAACAGAACTCTCATAGAATCATTCCCATCTATTGGAAACCGTCATGAGGCGGGAAACAAGTCCCCAGGAACTAAGTCCACTGAGGGACTTAGTTCTCACTTAATGGGAACGAAATCCACTGAAGGAAACAAGAACTAATTTCACAAGTCTTAAAAGGAAAATTCAAGGATTTCCTTTTGGAGAATGAATATATAAGATTGTCGATGGTTATGTCTGTGCTCTATACTGTATGCATTGGTAAAGTTGGTATGACTACCTATTCATTACCTGACTTTATCAGTCTTAATTATCAAAAGCTTTTGTTTCTGACTGAAATAGGGGTTTTCTTTGGTTACCTTTGTATAAAAGTCTTTAGTTGACTGAATATAGAAAATATTTTTTCACAACCCACAAGGAAAACATTCCTTTGTCCTTATAAAATAAAATAGTCCTTTTTAATTAATTAATTTAAAGCTTTTCTACTAAAACATCTGTGAGTTCCTTCGCTTCCATCGTAAATATATTTCTTTCTAGTGTACTTACCTCTTTGTGACTTACCACAAAGGTAACCAACTACGAATCGTAAGTAATGAGCTCTCAACAATAACTTCGTATTTCCATTTGATTTCAACACAAAACTTGTACCGTGTGACGCTTGACTTAATATCCCATCCCAATATCCAAATAAACTTCAATAATAACATTTCCAATTAAGTTGATTGGAATCGAAAAACCAAGTCGATATACAAACCGACCAGGCACCACTTAATATCCATATTTTTGTAGACACAACACAAAACACATTATACAATCCTGAATGGCAATGTTAAGGGTACACATAATAAACTCTGGAACACACCATGACAATGCCACTTCAGAAATTCTATGGCTAGAGAGTAAATTCTACAACTTATCCCTGGCAAATCTTTGTGTAATTTTTCTAATTAAAAGTAAAAGAGGAAAAACCACAGCAATAATGGAATACAATACTCTTATGGCCTTTTACTACTACTTCATAATATACAAGTCCTTCTATTTTTGCAGGATCTACATATATACACCCAGGCCAGCCAAGCGAACATTCTTTCGGACATACTTCGAAAGGGGCGATATTCCTGTGTGCAGTATTGGAATGCCCATAAAGCTCAATAACCCCAAAAAACAATTTCCCATTAAGTGGGACTGTGATCCAGACAAATTGGACTATTGCTATTATTTGCCAATATTTGTTGATGGGTATGTGTTCTTGGTTTTGTAACATCCTTTATTAGGATTTCCTTTCTTGTCTTGTCGTTTGGCTTATTGATTAGCTGGATAAGACAAAAAGAAAAATTGATTTGTGTATTTCAGATTGTCGGAATTCGATTCACAATTGCGCCATATTGCACAATACGCTGCAATGGATTTGATATTACGTGGACCTAACAAGGTAAAATATATGTAAAAAAAATAATTTATTTGATTTTTGGTTTTGATTTAGTTATTTATTCCGTTAACAACTTACGCGAAATAATAAATTCAATTATAAGCACAAAAAAGTTGTCAAAGTTCTTAGTCTTATGCATTTACAACAAACGAAGACTAACCCCCCTATTAATCATCAATTGATAATTGATAAATATTAAAATTTGACATTTGTTATTTTAAATGTAATCAATTATTCATTGATGTAAAATTTTCTTTCAATTCACAGTTCTCAATTATCAAACATTTTATCAATTGTGTAGGTTAATATCGAATTTTCATGTTTAAAATTTATAATTGTCAATCGCAAAGGTAAGGGTATATACTTTATAGGACGTTCGAACGGCACAATTATTTTTATTTTCAATTAAGATATGTTTTTGCATAGATACCATTGAGCAAGCAATTGTTTATTTTTTAATTTAAAATCAATTTTGTAAATCCAAGTTTTTCGGCAGATTTATTCCAACCGCTATACTAACACCATAACAATTTTCAGCTGTCAGTTTGGTTTATTATTTTTGTGTTTATTTCAATTATGAAAATTATGCCCAAAACACGATTTCTCATATTTTTCTATTGAAAGTTAATAAGGGGTGCTGATTTCTTTTAAAATAATGAGAGCAATACAAATAACACTACAACAATGACAAAAATAAATTAATTTGAAATCGCGAACAAAAAAAAATGTAATTGAAAATAGAAAACCCCATACGTAAGGATGCAATCTCAATTCAAGTTGAACTTATGTGCACTTGTCAGAGGTTCATACGAGTACTTACAATCACCAATCAATAAATTTATTACTTATCTTTGTTATTCATAAAAATAAAAAAACTTTTGCCAGCCTTTACAATAATATACATGCATTTATGCATGTGCAATAGATACCACATAATCGCTAAGAAAAAGTGTTCTTACCTCAAAAACAGCTTTAACAATTTTTATGAAATTTTTAATACGTACACAAAATGTATGTTACTAACGGTTTTAAACTGATTTTGATCAAAATCCTTATAGGTTGGCTCTTTCAAAGTTAAAATAATATTGCATATCAATTTTTTCAAATTATTCGATATGATGATAAGTGCAACTGTGAGGCTAATTGTTTTTCTAAATGCTAAGGATGTAATTTCTTGGCAGTTGACGAGCAAGTTGTTCAGGTTTGTATGTCTTAGTAAAAAATGTGTGAATTGCAACTTGCTTATCATTACTTGTGTGGGCTCTAGGTGAGTACGTTGCCGATCGAATTAAGCTTCAAAGTAGTGATGACTACGGCCCTCATTATGAATAGCGAATCGAACTAAAATCTTTGCGAATTTGATAAATTCTTATTATGAATAGCGATTCGCTTTAATTAAGTTCGCTAAAAATGTTAAAACCTTATCGAATTTGTTTAGCGAGGAATTACAAATAGCGAATGTTCGCTAATCATACCGCTTGAAATGTGAAATCTAATCGAATCAAATTATTTAGTGATAACGCTAGCGAATGAAAAACTGAAGTGTTAAAAATGAAAATGGTAGTTGCAAATAAATTGTGTTATTTTAATTTTCGTTTAGACCTCAAAGTTTAAGATTATTTAAGAAAAAAAATGAATAATCAGTTCGGTCATCGAAGCTATACACAATAAAATTGTCTTCTAAAGAAGCTAAGCTTTAGGCTTGTGTTGCTCAATTGGTATATTCTGAGAGACAAGGATTTCTTCTATCTAGATTATTTTAGTTGTACCTGCGACCTATGTTGTGCAAAGCTTTTAAGAAATCCTATATATCTTTTTATCATAAGTTTTTCAAGATAATGAGTCTGTGATTCTAAATGGAGTAAGCAAACACGGCTGCAGATAATTGCCCAGAATCTCCTATTCGAAATGATTTTTCTTCATAAGGTACATTGATCTTTCGTAATCTTTATCTTTCGTAATCTTTATAAAACTTCATTTATTCACTGTTATAAAAGGATATCAGGCTAAAGCATTTCGAATGTTCATGTAGTGATAGCAAGTCTAAAAGAAAGAAAATCATTGAATTCAAGCTATAAAAGCCTTTCCGATTTAAGTACTGTTTAAGAACTGGTGTTGAAAATGGTTTGCAGCAATGAGCCAAATGTAAGTTCCATCCACACATTCTACTATGCCAGGTATTTTAGATCTTCTATAGAAATAGTTTCTTCCTTCATGTTATACATACACTTTTACTAACTACCACTTCCAAGGCATCGAAATGCAAAAGCTAATTTTATTTATTCGAAAATAAAGAACAAATCTTTGAAAAGAAAACATATGAAACCATAGAATATGTTGCATTCTGGATATAAAACTTACACATGATCTGGGATCTAAAAAAGGCTTAGAACTGGCCCTAATTTTTCTACACAACCTCCATATTCTAATATTTTCTTATCTTTCCATCTCATTATAATTTTTTTCAAAAAAAAAAAAAAATCATTTGCGCTTATAATTTCATTTATTTTCACACAATCACAATCGAAAAAATATTTATTTGATAATTGAGTTATGTCATTTCAGTGTGATGATTTATTGGCAGCATTTATTTTTAAGCAAACGTTGAAGTTCGCTATTAGTAATACTGTTATAATCGAAATTCGCCTAAATATTCGCAACTTATCGAATGTTCGATTCCCTATTCATAATGAGGGCCTACTCTACCGTTTTTTACTTGCGATATAGGTACTATAGGGCAAGTTCTGCATTTGGAAAAAAAATCGAACTCGAGATTTTGATCAAAGTTGACATTACGATGATAGCGAAGACGAATAAAGTGGGTCCGGCAATTCCGTCTGTCTGTCTGTCTGTCTGTCTGTCTGTATGTCTGTACCTCGATCTAGAGCCTAAGCCACTGGACCTATTTTCTTCAAACTCGGTAGTTATGGGTCTTCGGTGATTCCCTAGAGGGGAAATTGAATTTTTTTTTTTAGCTCTAAAACTAACGGTACCCCCCATACACCCGTAATGCAAAATCGTATTTATCTCGAAAACGGCTCTAACGATTTTGATAAAAAAAATTAGATGTGATATTATGGGCATGGACTACGTTTTGGCAAAAAAAAATTTTGGGGCAAAATGTTATTAACGGTACCTGTCATAGAACCGTTTTTTTGATTTTCGACTTTCTCATTAACGGCTCTAACGATTTTAACCAAAAATTTTCAGCAGGAGTCCCTCTAAGTTTAAAATAATATTGTATATAAAAATATTCGAAAAATTATTTGTTAAGTTTTTTGAATTTTTTTTTTTTTTGAAAAATCAATATCTTCAAAACCTATGAACTATTCTTTTTTGAAATTATTTCCTAAAATCAATATTATTTAATACTTAAAATTTGCACCCCACATTTTTTTCTTGAAAAATTTTAAAGAAATTTCTTATATAAAAAATTTATTTATTTAATAATAAAACGATTTTTTAAAGTTTGTTTGCATAAATTCATACTTTCCTAGAAATCAGACGGCAATTTCATTTTAAATTCATGTTTTATATTTATAAAATGTATCTTAAATTCCAAAGTACTTTTATATAAGAGCAAGTTTGTGCGATCCAGTCGTGCATTTTATTTAAAGTTAATCATCGAATGCCTTTTATATTTTTGTATCGTACTAACAACTCATGACACTTCCAAATGTCAAAAAAGGTCTCTATGGCTATTTTTGTTGGTGAACTGTCTTTGTCTTGTTGATCCACAATAGGTCGCGCAATTTTGATAAAATTTTATTGACATTTTTTTTCACATATCACGTAGTATGCGTTCAGTTTAAATACTTTATATTAAAAAAAAACGAAACTTTTACGATTTTATTTGATCACTTAAAATATACAAGAGATTTAAAATGAAGAAGTCAAAAAATGTCAAACCATTTGCTCTCTCGTGTGAAATAGGTCCAACATAAATCAAAAAACGAAACACAAATGTGAGATTTTCTTAATTATTTATATTTAAAAAAAACTGGAACCAAAACGAACTAATATATAAAAATCAAAGCAGACTTCTTTCTGTACCTGGTGCATATTTGAACTCAACTTTCTTTTAAGGCAGCACAAATTTTCACTCGCGGATAGTTTTATTCGGTAGATTAGCACTTTTTAATACAAAATATCACAATTTTCAAGTAAGGAAACATTCACCCATATTCTGAAACTCGTATATTTATGACTCGTATTCGACTATAGTCGTATATGTATATTGGTATTCCAGGAGTCGTACATTCGACTTCACTTGTACTACGAGTAATATTGGGAAACGCAAAACATCGCATACGACTATTCATATTTTATCGTTATTCCGAATCTCGTATTCGATTTACTTGAAGTCGTATTTGTGTACTTTATTACTCGTGTTAAATTTTCTAAACGAAACTTGTTTTTTTTTTGATAAAAATGGACAAAAAGTTATTGTAAGTACATTAGTACCTCTTGGCACAATGGTTAGTGCGTTAAACTGTCATGGAGTCTGGAGTTCGATTCTCAGCCGCAGTAAAAAGTTTTTCAGGAGTGTACTGCCTCTTGCAAGGAATTGACAAATCCTCTAAGAGTATATCTCTTGTCTTGGAAATTGCTGCCCATTAGACGTTCGGAATCGGCAGAAAATTGTAGGACCCCTCCGTTCCTAGTAGAGAATTATAAGTCACTTAGATCCTGGTTCACTTCGAGCTGTTGCACCACCAAATTTTTTAAAGTACATTTTTTATTGGTTTATTTATTTGGACTCAACGTTATTAACGCGTTCATATTTAGTAAAATAATAAATCGTTCTCAATTTGAGGCATTGGTTTGTGCATTGGAAGAAAATTTGGAGGTAGTAAGGGGCCATAGGAAGAGTGGAAAACTCAAAGCAAATATTTAACAGTTTTGGACTGACCTTTCGATAAAACTAAATAGCCTTGGGCCACCCATCCGAAATGGTCCAGCTTGTCTTAAAGTAAGAAATATTTAACAAATTATAATAAATTCCTCTTTAGGTCTGCAATGATCAAAAGTATTTAGTTAAAACAGAAACTGCATCACAATAAGCAGCAATTTAGAGGCACAAGAAAGTGCCGATCTGCATCCCACCGTGAGCGCACGCGTGGGAGTGTAGTACATTTTCACTCGAGTGATATACAAAATTAACAAAATTGCAATAGTCCAAAACAAAAAAAAAATAGAAAACAAAAAAAAAAAAACAAGGAACAAATATTACATAACAAAAATATCACACCAATAATATTAACTACCGCTCCCGCTCCCGTCGCCGTGCTAACAAAAAACAAAAAAAAAAAAAAACAATAAAAAAAAAAATCAGTGCATTATAATAATTATAACACAGCGAGCTTCATCTGTGCTCCCTCCCTCTCCGTTCCATCACCGCTCACAGTTGCTTAGTGTAGCTATTGTATACATTGTATGGTAAACACCATACGGTGTTGCATTAGACTATACATAGCAATATTGGATAGATTGCGGTTGTTGATTTTGGTTATACAGGAGCGGATCAGTGTGATTTTCCATTTAGGCATAACACTAATGGTAAATTGCGTTGTGAAGTTTTCTGGTGCCCAAAATTAATTACCTGCATAGTTAATTGTCTAGTTTTGGTTTTTTTTGTGTTTGTGTATTGCAATGGCTGGTAAGTTTTGCGTCGAGTATTGTAACATTCGGGGGCTCCGAAAAAATTTCTGTGCTGTGTACGTTCACTCTGTTTTAAACAGGCCAGCTGTTTTGGCACTAAGCGAAACCCAGGTTGGTGAAAACACTGATCATACGGAGTTTAACCTACATGGGTATAGTTTAGTGCCATTATTCTTTTCTCACCATGGTCTCGCCGTATACGTACGTAATGATGTTGCCTATCAGCTTCTTCCACAGTATGGTCCCTGTGTAAATACTAATTTTAATTATATGTGGTTCAAATTCACAGTCCAAAGGCGCATCATTCATACATGTTTTATTTATCGCAGTCCAAGTTTGGATAGTAATTCGACTTCAAATGAATTCGATGCCCTGTCCGACTCTATCCAGAGAATTGTTTCCCATTTTCCGCACAGTGAGATCGTTGTTACGGGCGATTTCAATGTACACAATTCTACGTGGCTGCGCTATTCAGGTCAGACAACACCCGAAGGAAGGTATGTCGAGATCTTTGCTGATTTAAACAATCTGACCCAGCTTGTTGACGAGCCAACTCGGATTCCTGACGTTGCAGGTCAATCGGCCAACACTCTAGACTTGTTCCTTACCTCAAACCCTGATAAATACACCATAAATGTTTTATCGCCTCTAGGCACTTCAGACCATTGTATCATATCTGCGAATTTCTCGTGTCAACAATCCCCAGTTAAAGAAAAAAACCCTGTAAGAACCGTTTGGCTGTACGAGAAAGCCAACTGGAACGGTCTCAATGATTTCTTCGGGAAATTTAACTGGTCACTATGCTTCCTCGGTAGTGATGTAGATTCCAGTGCAGATATGGTCTCAAATCTGATTCTCTACGGTATGAGAAATTTTATTCCGAATAGGAAAAAATCTATCAAACCGAAAGAAAACTCCTGGTTTGATTCGAGCTGTAAAGAGGCTATCAAGGTAAAAGAAGTAAGTTTCCGTTGTTTTAAAGCCAACCCCACTGAGGAAAATCGAAATAAGTACAAACAAGCTAGAAAGACCTGTAACATCCATATCCGACGAACAAAATTTTTACATGATCAAAAATTACGGCAAAAAATACTACAATGTCCCAAAGATAGTAAAAATTTTTGGTCATTTGTAAAAAAAATACGAAACACTACGTCATCCTCAGTTCCAACGCTCGTCTTCAATGACATTCCTGTTGTAAGTTCGATAGATAAAGCCAATTTGCTTGCAGCACAGTTTGCTGTTAATTCGACACTACCAGGGAGTGACATGACTCCTCCTGTACTTGAGAGCGTAAACGAATATATGGGACGAATCTTCTTTCGCACTCGTGCAGTTGCTAGAGTACTAAAAGATCTTGACATTCACAAATCCGCTGGCCCTGATAGTATCCCTGCTATTGTTCTGAAGAGGTGTTCTTCAACGCTGGCAAAACCACTGCGTAAGCTTTTCCATCTGTCCTACTCTTCAGGTCTCTTTCCGAGTAGATGGAAAACAGCATTTGTCCAGCCAGTCCCTAAAAAAGGCGAATCCTCCTCCCCCTCTAACTATCGTCCAATTGCACTTACGTCCCTTCTTTCCAAGGTCATGGAAACGCTGATCAATTTTCAGCTTAAGAAATATCTTGAAGAACGAAAGCTCCTTAATGACCGGCAGTATGGCTTTCGTAGCAATAGGTCCACTGGTGATCTGATGGTATATCTCACCGAAGAGTGGAACAAATCTTTACATCGTTTTGGAGAAAGTAAGATTATTGCACTTGATATTTCAAAGGCATTTGATAGGGTTTGGCATCAAGCTCTCTTATCGAAAATGCGTGCATTTGGTATCGACGAATCTCTTCTTCGTTGGATTAGAAATTACCTTTCGGACCGTTCTCTTCAAGTAGTATTGGACGGTTTCAAGTCTGATATCCACAAAATAAACGCTGGTGTGCCACAGGGCTCCGTTTTGTCTCCGACACTCTTCCTTATATTCATAAATGATCTTTTGTCTGAAACTTCTAATCCACTTAATTGTTTCGCTGATGATAGTACCCTCAGCTTCTCATATTCGTTTTTAGATTCACATCCTTGTCCTTCGGATGTGGACTTCCAACGGCAGCGTATGATAAGCTCATTAAATTCTGATCTCGACAGCATTGTCCAATGGGGAATCAAAAACCGTGTAGAATTTAATGCTTCAAAAACTCAATGCTGTTTACTGTCATTAAAGCGCAACCCTCCCCTAATGCCACTTTCTATGAGCGGCACTTGCATTGAGGAGACTGATCAGCTTTCAGTTCTAGGTATGTGCATCACAGACCATCTTCTGTGGAGTGATCACATATTTGACGTTGCCAAAAATGCTGCTAAGTGTTTAGGTTTTCTCCGCCGATGCAAGAAGTATTTTACCCCTTCTGATCTGGTTGTTATATATAAAGCCTTTATTCTTCCAAAGCTCGAGTACAATTCCCATATATGGGCAGGTGCTCCAAAAACCCACTTGAGTCTTTTGGACAGAATTCAAAAGAGAGCTATAAAAATGATAGGCGACCGTTGTCTAACTGAAACACTTGTATCTCTCGAGCACCGCCGCAACGTTTCATGTCTATCATTATTTTACCGCTATTTTCATAAACAGTGCTCTAGTGAAATAGCCAGTTGCATTCCTCCCCTTAAACAATTCAACCGTAATACCCGAACTTCTAGGAATGCCCATCAGTTTACCCTTGAGCCCAACTTCGGACGTACTGTCAAATACAGAGATTCTTTTTTTAGTCGCACTACACGAATGTGGAATGCTTTACCTGGCTCAGTATTTCCCACTCATTTCAATGTGCAGACATTCAAAACCAATGTGCATCGGTATCTCCTTTCTAATCCTATCCTTATTTCCTAATTGCTCGCACTGTGTTTTTAACATTATAAGGGTATTCATAACCCCTTGAGTGCGCGTATAATATAAAAAAAAAAAAAAAAAAAAAAAAAAAAGGGGTGGTGAAATTACAACCATATGCTAGAGCAAATTTGAGGAGTACATTGTTAACATTTTAAATTTAAATTGTTAATCCCCAAGGATCAAACATTGGAGTTTTTCAGCCTCCTCCTGTAGTCGACACGATAAATACTGAAGATGAAATTGACATAGTCCAAGAATATAACGAGTATTCACAAGCCAGTAACACCGCTCGTACAAACAAAAAACAAAAAGAAGATCTACTTCAAATCAATGGAGCTCATCAAAATAAATAAAACTAGCCGACCCAACTCTCGAAATTCGAGTGCCAATTTATTTATTATTTATATTATTGGCAGTGTTTTCAAGCAAATTTATTAAATTAAATTTTATTTTATGTAATATGCAAAGTGTTCGACAGTGCAAAAACAAAAATGACCCACAGTGTGTAAATGCGTGTCTCAAGTATATTCTGCACATCTCCGTAACTGTGGCTTTCCAACCATATTAAATTTATCGAAAACGGTTAAATACTTTTGGAGAAAAGTGTACCACAAAAAACATGTTTGCCGTATTATTATATGATAATTTAATTGAAAAAACAAGAAATGACTTTTTCAATTCAAATTTATTGATTTTGACAATTATCTACGAGCGACAATATAAATGTTGTTTTTTTAAGCTTCTCGTACGCAACGTATACGACTTGAAGAATAACGATTTTGATACGAACGAGTTCGAGTTCGACTACGATTACGAGACAAAATACGACTTGTGGAACATGGGTGATTACCAGATTCGGTTTTTTTTTGGGACATTACAGAGAATTGTTGCTTTTTTTGTTTATTTTCTAAGATGATTTTTTTGTTGATTATAGGGCAATTTCTGAACCTTATGAATGCACAGTATTGTTTAGTTAAGAAACTGTTGGTATAAGCGCCTTTCTGGCGACCTTACACACCCTAAGCGAAGCAACAAAGTTGCCCTGGCGAATTTACACACTGGCCACTTTCAGCACTATAGACTTAAAAAAAAGTGAGGTTAAAACTGAAAAAAGTAATATATTCTTTTATCTTCAAAGGTGTTTCCTCACTTTAATATTTAAAATCTGTTATATTGAGACCACTAGCTAACTGTAAAAAAAAAACAATTTTATACACGTACTACCTTAAAGGAAAGTCGCCCTCATGTTTGTAATATTGCAATTCAGTGTAGTCGGTGTTTGAAAAGTCGACGCGGCCATTTGCTTTCATCTTTACAAAAACATGATCGCAGTCTTCGTCGTTATTTGTATTCATATTCATATATATCATCCACGCACCAGTTGTGTGGAATCTCTGCCTTAGGGTCCAGTTATAGCTATCATTGAAATGCATCATTGAAAATGTTCATTCCCATTTTTAAGACGAATAAACAAACTACAATGGCTTCAATTGGTACCAAAATAAAGGTAATGAGTAGTAGAATTTGTATACTCTATAAAATATAAAATTCTGATTTAAATTTTCTTTTAAATCCACTTTTATTATTTCACTGATAGAAATCAATTTCAATGAACAGCTGATATTCGTTTCTTTAATATGGAACACAATCATTGCACTGAATGTGTTCGATTCTCTTTCTATTCTCAAATGTCAGTTTTGCTTTCAATGATCAACTCTAACCTCAAACATATAGAATTGGTTGTTATTAGCCACTGACAGGATCTTTTATTGAAACCAATTTTTTCAATGATTGCTATAACTGGCTTGTCAAAAAAAAATAAAGTCAGCAATTCACTGATTTGTTTCAATGATGCATTTCAATGAAAGCTATAACTGGGGCCTTAATAAGACAAGCATGAGACGGAACTTCAATACGTCAACTCAATGGATATATGTATTGTGATGCTTTTTCTTCGTAGCTGAGGTAAACTCGTCGGTGGCCAGGATTCTTCTCAAAGAAGCAACAAAACTTAGGCTTGAAGGGTCTAATCTCCTAATGAAGTAGCTTTTATTAATACTACTAAACTCTGAATCAATTTATTTTTAGTTTTAATTTCTAACATATTATCTCTTGTATATAAAAATGAGTTTCTTAAGTGTGTATGGCCGATAGACTCCCGTTTGGCTGGTCCGATTTTGGTAATTTTTTGTTTGTTTGAAAAGTATTAATATGTACAAGGTTTGTATGAAAAAAAAATAATACCTTTTAAACAAAAAATCGCCAAAATCGGACTTTTGTATTTAGCTTGAAAAATTGTTGTTGTAATGATTCATTAATATAAATTGTTTGATGAAATGTATAGAGGCAGATTTAATGGCCTTATTGTTGATGAAGTTGCAGTGATATTGAATAGAGAAGAATTTTGTAAGCGTATACATATACTGCTTCATGGTAGAATGAGTTTAATGGAAAAAGCATCGGCTCTTCAGATACAATTTTGCCTTCTTCATACACCGGCCGCGACGGCGGGCGCGGCGGTTTGCTCAAGATGCAAGGTCACATGTTCGTCCATCGTCCGGATTTGTTCATTACTTTTATATGCAACCAGTGGATAGAAATTAAAGATATGTTGCCTGGACAAACGCCAGGACACATAATATACTAGCGAGTATATATATGAAGTTAAAATCATTAACGGATTTTATCATTTAAATAAAAGCTTTGGTGAGGTACAGTCAAGTGGAAATAAAGAGGATTGCTGCATGCACAAAATTTAATTTGTCTGGTTAATAAAATTGCAGCAAATAATATAGATGATATATGATATCAGCAGAGCTTCCTGATAAAGGGTTTTCCAATAAGAGGTGTTATTTTGATATTCAAAGAAAAATAGCATTTTTGGAGATAAATGATCGGATGTTTATTTCATTATAAAGAGGAAGGTATGCCGTTAATAATGGAACACAACATCAGCCAAATGGCCGCCAAGACCACGCTTACAGGACCATATCCTTTTCATGAAATTTTCCATAACCAAATCGCAAAGTGGCTGCCCTATGTCCTCGATAGCCTCACGAATTTCATCTTTGAGGTCTTGAATCGACGCTGGGCTGTTGGCGTAGACCTTATCTTTCACGTGGCCCCAAAGGAAGAAGTCGCAAGGTGTTAAATCAAAAGATCTCGGTGGCCAATTGTGATCACCTCTTCGAGAGATAACACGGTCCGGAAACTTTTCCCGTAAAAGATCGATGGTTTCATTGCTTGTGTGGCACGTAGCGCCGTCTTGTTGAAAGTAAACGTTGTCCAGATCAATACCATCCAATTTAGGCCATAAAAAATCATTAATCATCTCTCGATAGCGCAATCCATTGACCGTAACTGTTGCTCCAGCCTCATTTTCGAAAAAGTAAGGTCCAACGACCCCGCGGGACCATAAACCGTACCAAACAGTCACGCGTTGAGGATGGAGAGGCTTTTCAACAATAACTCTTGGGTTTTCCGAGCCCCAGATGCGACAGTTTTGCTTGTTGACGTAGCCTCCGAGGTGGAAATGGGCCTCATCAATCAAGATGATTTCTCGATGAAATTCCGGTTCATTTTCATGCATTTTTATAGTGAATTTTAATAATTTCAATGCGTTGTTGAAGCGTGTATCGTTCCATTTTTATTAATAATAGTTTCTACTTGTCAAATGTCAAAAAATGACAGCTTCAAAAGTGACAGCTACCGAAATAGCGGGCTATTCAAAATAACACCTCTTATTGGAAAACCCTTTATTACGATTGATCCAGAATTGTTCGTAATTGTTGTAAAAAAATATGATATGAATATGACCATATCCACCGATATTGTCTAAGACAAACAAAGCTCGCATATACATTCATACGTGGAGTATTGTAATTTTTTAAAATATCTCAAATACTTATGCAAATATGTAAGTATATGTAAATATATACCTATGCGCGATATGGCTTGTGTTGCAGTTGAATCTGTTGATAGTAATGATAAAATTGATATGTATCAAATGGGACGCTACATAAGCAGTAATAAAGCTTTTAAATAGTGGAATCCATCGGCGAAAAAGTTTCAAGACGAGTACAAGGAAAACGAGTTGAAGGATATTCCGGTATCTTTTCTGCTGATACTTTGTGTCGTGTTTGTGTCGTGTTTATACTGTGCATCCAAATAACGCCCAAATTCATTTGCGGCCTTGAGAACTGTCAACGACTGTCAACGTTTGAATTTACTTAAGGCTGACACTCATTGGGATTGAAGACTTGCTGAAACATCTGTTTCATCTTCACCACACGAAATACGTATATTGTTCTCAATGATATGTATTATAACTACATCCAATCCCTAAAATTCACTCGAACTTTGTCATAATTATCGTGGTAAGATATACTACATAGAATGCGTCGTGTGACGTTAACTTCACATTTGGAATAAACACATAAAATTTATAATCACACTCTGATCTTGGAGGAATGCTTGACGCACCATAAGGAGGTATCCATACTTCCCTGTGTGCTAGGGTCTCCAGGAATTTTTAGCTAAACTTCCAAAAGTGGCTCGATGATATCCACCTCATGGACTACTTTAGTATTGCTTCCAATAAAGCATTGGAACAGTTAGGAATGGTTGCTCCAAATCGAGCAGCACAGGATGTTCTTGATAAAGAATTATCACGCGAAAGGCAATACGATTGTATTGAATTAAGAATGTTTGTGCAAACTAATGCACCAAAGTTAATAAAATGCACGACTGGATCGCACGAACTTGCTCTTATGTAAAAGTACTTTGGAATTTAAGATACATTTTATAAATATAAAACATGGATTTAATGAGTTAATAATGTTCAAATGCATAAAATTGCTGTCTGGTTTCTGGTTTCTGGTCTGGAGAATTTGAATTCGTAAATCTAAAAATGTATGTAAGTATTTTTAAAAATATATCTTTAAAAACTATTTTTTTTTGTCTTTTATGAAGAGGAAGACACATGTTCAACAGAAAACCTGTCTGAATGTTGGTACCACTGCAAGGGAAATTTTTACGAAATTAAGAACGTCGTTTTCAAATCCGTACGAAAATCAATTTCGGTAACGAATTCAATTCGGAACGAAAACCAGAACAGGGGTATATATGTTGGCTTTTTGCGAGTAGGAAAACAATCGGTTCTGTTTATTTATGTAAGAGATGAAAAAGCCAAAAATTTTGTATACCAAAAGGCATTAGAATAAATTGAGAAATGTTCACTGTAATTTCTGTTTTTTTTTCGATTTCAAATTATTTTCACACAGGTTCCATTTTTTTTATAAATGCACTCAGCGAAGCGGGTGGAGGTTTGCTAGTTTCATATAACGTACAATATTTCTTTTTTTTCCCTAAGATAAATAACATATTATTTCATATATTACAATATTCAAAAGCTTAAAATAACTAACATTGTACTTCATATAATGTGTCCCCAGCACGTAACCTGGGGACCTAAACGGGTGGAACTCTGAGAGTAGAATCTGTCGAGTGAGTTACTTGAAGAGGAACTCAAAAGAACAAAACGATTGGGAATTCTTGATATAATAGAAAAAATATAATAGAAAAAACTTATAGAAAAAACTTATAGTGAAACGTAAGGCCAAGAAACAAAAAAATAAAAAAACAAAAGTGGGCCGTAAGTGAGTATAAACCTTATCTCACATTTCATTGGGATAACGTTCGAAAATCTTCCGAAACTAAGAAAAAATTTCCTCGAAAATTTTCCTCAAATACTTTTTCTCCATTTCCTTATATTTCTTCCGAGTTTTTTCGTCGAGTTTTCAACTAAAAAACTTGTCGATTGAAATTTTCACCTATCACACATTCATTCAACCAGTCAATCTTTCTCGAGATCATCAGTCACGGGATCACGGACTCCCGGAAAGTTTTTTGCTCTCTTGGAAAACCTCCGTTGTTAAATCTTATCGAAACTTTACTTTCAAGCACCCATTCAATTATTCAGCAAGTTGTTTGATGCTTTTAAAAAATTTGGCAAATTCAATGGCCGAGTTCAGCCCCCTTTCAACTAAATTTTTCGGGAAAATCTAAAAACAAAAACAAAAAAAAAAACAAAGATTTGTCATTTCCTCGCAGTTCTTCTGAGTAAAAACATTTTTGCTTGGCAGCTATTGACAGACCTTCGGCATTATAGTTGAAGGGATTTACAAATTACTCGGCTGCCTTATATCCAACTATTAATGGTTGAATGTGGTTCACTCTGGATTTTTGTCAAAAAATTGATGTAGGATGAACTGAATTTACCAAAAACTGTATATGGACCTTAACCAGTCAACTGATGAGTTCAAGTGAGATCTCCGGTACGAAACACTAAAGGCCAAACAAAGCTATTTTGAATTTAAAAAATAAATTTTAAACTTGAATATTATATAATTCATGACATTGTTAAGCATTTGTCTTTGATATAAATTAAAAGCCTTTATGGTATTTAATGAAGACTTGAGTACCTACATTGCACACACAGACCTGATGTAATTACAAAAAAAAAAAGTAGTACAAATTAAATGCTTCACCCACCCGTGCTTTATTAATATGCAATGCGTTTCCGTCAATTTATCCAAGGCTGATTTTACAAAAAACTATGTACATACATTATGTATGAACATAATTATATTCGTATAAGAACATTTAAATTATCTCAATCGTGACAACAAACAGCAATTAAATCTCTCCCCTTTTTTTTGCATCCCCCAGATTCTTGCAGTACTGCCAAAGCTCATTTTACCACTGAAGCGAGCATTCAACACGAGAGTAAAAAGAATCATTATTGCTGCACTCAAGGTCCTTCAAATGATGGTAATCGTAGGTAATTAACAAGCACGTATCCTTCTTAGAATTTGCATAATTGTAAGCTGCCATCAAATGGCGCACATATCAAATAGGTCCTTGTGTTGGACAAGCACTTGTGCCCTACTTTCGTCAGTTGCTGCCAGTGTGCAACTTGTACAAACAAATCAACGTTAACCTCGGTGATGGTATTGATCCTGACCGTGATGTGCGAATTGGTGACGTCATCGAGGACACTTTACAAGCACTCGAGAGATGCGGCGGCCCTGATGCCTACATAAACATCAAATACATGATACCTACCTACGAGAGTTGCATGATGAACTGAACAGAACCATCTGATGTCATTCCCAGGTCTTGTAAGCAATTAAATAAAATCCAGTTGCTTAGTCCACCTTAAATTTAATTTGTGTTCTTTTTTCAACCTCAAAAGGCAAGGGAAATTAAAAACTAACTAAATTCCCCGTTTAGGTCTTCGGCCATAAATTCAGGGATTTATGCGGCAGCTAGGAGATAATAACAGAAGAGCAATGCCGACCACCCGAATATTAACTGGATGGCTAGAGCACCGACACCGAGTATAGTGCCAGTGGCACGGGACCTGGATCCGGGATTGCTTCTCTTTTTCCATTCATTGGGGAAGTTGGTTGGGTAAACGTGTGGAATTTATCTACGACAAATAATTCCACTTTCGAGGGCCCAATAAATTATTTTGTTTGCCTTGCAAACATTGGTCTTTGGATGGCTTGCCGCTACTGCTCTTCGGCGATTGGAGGGCACTCGATAAAACATGTTTATATATACGGACAATTCTCTCCAACTTTTTTTTTCATGCATATTTAAGGTTGGTATAGATCTGAAATAGCCAAAGGGGGTGAAGTACTGTATTGTGGACTTTGTGGTGTGTAATAGTCCTTAACACGTACTATCGGTGAGGAGCATTTATTTCAGAAGTTATATACAAATAAATTTGCATCCAACCGAAGGACAAAAACAAAAACACAAAAATCAGGCATAAAAGTGGTGATAAAAACAAGGACAAGGACGAGTCATTTTGTGATAAAGCTTAAGTGAGAAAGTAATGGAAGATGTCGGAGAAACCGAAGAATTTTCATATTTAACTTTATGTAGAACAAAGGGCAATTTTCAATGACACTTTATTTATTGTAGTCTGGCCTATTTGGAACATTTCAAATTTATCCAAATGGAAAGATTTAAGATTATTACGTACCTAAGTCGTTCAATGAGCAGATAAATAAATATACCTACACTGCTACGGACCTTAAAACATCTTCTGAATGTTTTAATATCGTTTATAGTACCGTCTTTTTGGCGGTTTATTGGCCTTGAATTTGTAATTTGTTAATTTAAATCCAACGATTCTACAGGGATGACTCGCACGTATACACTTACTTTGTTGATGGCTCAAGGGACTTCGAAATATGAAGATACAGATAATTATGTAAAATTTGTTTTATAATTTTTCAAAACAAATTAAATATGAACATTTTAGGTATTTAGTTAGTGTACATTTTCACCGGTATTACAATACAATTATCAATTGATAACAGGGCCGGCCCAAGCCAAACTTGCGCCCTGTGCAAAATTTGTAGAAAGCGCGAAAATACACATGAAACATATAAATAAGACATACGTGACCTAAAAAAAATAAATTTTCTATGTTCATTGTGCAGGAATTTAAACAAGCACAGCGCGGCCCTTATAAATGGAGATCATATTTTTTTTTAAGTGAGCTGACAATAAACAGTGTGTGATAGACTAAGAGCCCACATCAATTTTTGGGTGTGATTGATAACAAAAAATAATTAACTTAATTAGATAGGCCTTTTATAGTTATTTACAAATGTGAAAGCCTTGCATACTCTAGTTAGGAGTTAGTGTGCAGTGCAAGAAATAACTTAGTACGGTTTTTTTTTTGGTATTATTTGAACAAGTTTTGCGGTTAAAATGCAAATGGCAGTATTTGCTTGTGCAAGATCAAATTACATTTCTTGTTCCTGGGTAATGCGCGCCCAGAATCGTGGGCCCAGTGCGTTTGCACTTATTGCACACATGGTTGCTCCGGCCCTGTTGATAAACATTGAAATTTGTTATTTAACAACCCGATTGATTAAATCTGTCTGCATATAAGTTATTAACTGCATATTTTAACTACAGGTTTTAAATAATTAATTAATTAATCAATCAATATACGAAGGTTTGTCAATAAGTCCATGAAATTTAAAACAAAATGGCATCGACACCTTAAATCCATTATTTGTTTGTCAAGAAGCATCTTTCAAGAAAACGCACAAACATTTTTAGATCTGTCAAATAGTTTTGTTTTAGCAGCCCTTTTATATACAAGCCTACGAGCGTTTCCGTTAAAATGGAAAAATGTGAGTGCTTACTAAAAATTATAGTTTAGCAGAAAAAACCACCACGAAAACCAAGTAAAAGCTTGACAAATATTATGAGCACTCTTCTTCTTCAATTGGATCCATTCAGCACTGGTTTGCTTAATTTTGGTGCATTCGTTCCAGCGCAAGTGACGCCGAACGTTCTGGTTGCTCAATTGAGGGCGACGACTTAAGGTACTAGTACGGTTTAGAAAATTAGAATTCCAAAAAACGCACGATTTTTGGCAATTTTTTTTTCGTAAACTTTATTATAGGTAATAACATAATTTTTTTTTTAAATAATGAACACAAGCGTTGGAGTACAAAAAATTTTTTTTTTTAATTTTCGAACTTTGGCCGAATTATAGAGGGCCCAACGTCGACTCATCAAAAAATACATTGTCCCATTGCGGACAGTTAATCTCAGGATTGGCTGGACTGAAAAAAAAAAAAAACAAAGTGGGTTACTTAAAGGAAGGTTTCTTACGAGACAATTTACCACAATTTGTTTAAAAAATAAAAACAAAAACAAAATGTCAAGCTTTGAAAAAAAAATTTTGTTTGGCCATTTTTGGGTCGCCATTTTTTTTTCATAACTTTTTGGTCAAATTGTTGTAAATTGTCTTAGAAAACATGAAAACAATCAAGTTGCAAATAATTTTTTTGAAAATCGGTTCAGTAGATCCGGAGATTAACTGTCCGCCATGGGACAATGTGTTTTTTGAAGAGTCAACGTTGGCGCCCTCTGTACCTTTGTACTCTTGACGCATGTATTCATTATTTAAAAAAAAATTATGTTATTACCTAATTAAGTTGCCGAGAAAAAAATTCCCAAAAATCATGCGTTTTTTTTAGCGTTCTAGACCGTATTAGTACCTTAAAGATGGACGATAGGTGAAGGTGCGCGAGCTTGGAGAGGGTACAGACATCAGGTGGATCATGAACTTCTGGTGAATCGAAGTCGAAGGAGACCAAGGTTGGTTTGTCTGCAAACAAGGTCCTGGCGATAGATTTTTGGAGTGCGTGTGTGGATATTCACTTCAATTACCTCAAAAAAGGCAAAACGATAGCCGGCGCATATTACGCAGACCAGCTAAATCTATTTTAAGCCATAGATAACGCACCGGCGCGCCGCGGTGCAAAAATTGCTCAGCTATAGCGACTAAAATTTCATGCCTTAGGTTATGAAAGGGGTTCATCCTTTATCCTTTATCTCATTGACCGCAAGTAAAAATTTTGTTTTTGTTTGATCAAAAAGATGAACATGTCTACAATATTACGCAATATTTATGATCGCCACAGACTGCAGCAATATGTTGCAAACCCCTAGCTATCCACAAAGAGCTAATATTGCAGGTAGGATAAAGGTGGTTAGATATACCTTATGAAAAAGGGAAGGTTCAATAAGTATTCCGGTAGGTAATGGGAACTTAGGTGTCACTTAGGCTTTTGGGATACGTGGACATAAAGGGTCACATTTTAATTACAAAGATAAGAATTCGACACCTTTAACTATATGTCAATTTTATAGCTTTTAGGTTGTTTTTCTTTACAGAGATTCCAAAATACATATCTCTTAGTTGTCTTCTGTTTGTTATCTAGTCCAAAAGTTTTAAAGAATTGTTATTTTTCTCGTCACAAAATTCATTTTTGTTCGTAATTTTTAAGTTTTAGTTTGTCAGGGTCTTGATTTGTTGTCGCCAATTTGCAATCGTCCCGTTTG
The DNA here is from genome assembly GCA_911387755.1 of Chrysotoxum bicinctum. Lineage (NCBI taxonomy): Eukaryota > Metazoa > Arthropoda > Insecta > Diptera > Syrphidae > Chrysotoxum > Chrysotoxum bicinctum. Next base: position 189,176,085 of record OU426988.1, read on the forward strand.
GACAAAATCTGTTTGATTAATGTGAGTCAATTTTCTTGAAAAATCATTTGACATCTACGAACACGCCCTCTGGCTTATCAATAATTTTGTCGTCAATTGATGGACAAGACATGACTTATAGAAAAAATGCTTTCGCAAAAAGATTTAGTTTTGGGTTTTCGAACAGTTGACTCTTGCAATTTGTATTTAGGAATATCTTTCAAATTAATTTTTGACGGAAATGACGTTTTTGATAACGATGTCTTATCCGCTTGATAATTCAACAAGTTTTTTTTTTTTTTTTTTTTTTTATAATCTACCCGCGCTCAAGGGATTATGATTACCCTTTAAATGTTTCAACACAGCGCGGGCGTGAAGTTGATGAAGAGAAAGAAGGATAGGAAAGATGTGTGGCACGATGTTCTGAGACTGAAGGTTGTTGTCTCAGATATTTTATCTCCAGGGATGGCGGCTGAACTAAGGCGGAGAAATGCCGTGTCTTATTTCTATGTCACTTATAATTCACATTATTTTATTCGTAGTCATCCTTGTTGGGCATACTAGTTTAACTCAATTACATGTTGTTAGTGTTATGCCTGAACAACATGCAACGAGTAAACCAGCAACCCATTGATGACAATTTTTAGCAGGTTTTTAATGGAATTAAAGCGACATAGACGAAGGCAGGGATCGAACCTGTGATTATGAGGTTGACAGGCGAGCACACATCCATCGCGCCACGGATGTTTTTGGCTTCCAGATAAGTAAATTTGAAAAGTGTTATTTTAATGTGTACATACGTATTTCACCATCAGCTAAGAAATATGTAAAATTATTTCAATAGTTCTATTAAATTTCAAACATTTTATTGTTGCATTTGGAAAGTCCTTCCACTTTCCATTATATGGCGAAGGAAAAACGATTCGGTTTTTGGAATCGGCTTACTGATTTTATTTACCTTCAACATCTATCAAAATTTTTAAAAAGATAAAAAAAACTGAGCTTTTGTTTTCAAAAATCAAAAGAAAATGTGTATTTTTTCTGTTTTGATGTGAAATGTTTTTAAACTTTTTAAAATTACTGTATACACAATTTCGTCCAAAATTTTAAATCCGTTATGCCGATAATGAGAAAGTTAAAAGTCGAAAAATTGGTTGTATGGTAGGTGCAGTCAGTAAAGTATTATTTTCAATTTTTTATTTAAATATAAAATTACCAAAACCAAATTTTCATTTGTTAAGAAAACCAAAAAAAAAAAATGGTTCTATGGAGGGTACCTTTAATAACAGGTTTTTTGAAATTTTTTTTCCAATCAGTAGGTTGATATTACTGAATGAAATTCTTAGATATATTTTTTTTAAATCTGTAGAAGAGTTTTTGAGTACAAAAAATATTTTCTTAAATGTCTAAATGCAGGTACAGGTACCGTTACCGTATGGTATCTACCAAGTTAAAAGAAAATCGGTCGACCCGTTTAGTGAAACAGACAGGCAGAATTGCTAGACCCACTCTTTTCGTCTTCTCTATTATCCCTCGGAATAATTTTTAGAAAGGCAAGAATGCGTTTTGGTTTTAACTCTTGAACCAAATGAATTTTATATAGAAAAGAAAGGTTGTGTGTTCTGACGTACGCGGAGTAGAAGTAAAACTTCTTTTCCCTCAAGCAAAGTCTCTGTAAGATTCTAACTTATAAACGTACAAACATTTTGTATTCTAAAAACAAGTCGCTGTCTTTGACGGATAACGTGTCGTTTTGACATATGTCACTGACAGCTGCATAGAAAATTTTGTATCCTCTACGCCGGAAAAGAAGTTTTACTTCAAAAAAAAAAAAACTCGCTATCGAAACAACACTCGGTGGATTAATAAAAATCAAAAAACTGACTGCTGGTCTAATGACCACAGCGAAGAATTTTGGAACCGAGAAGGTAGTCTTTATTCACCGAAACACAGCGAATAACAGGGTGCAGGGAAATAAGTCCCCAGGAACTAAGTCCACTGAGGGACTAAGTTCTCATTTGAGATGGGAAATAAGTCCTCAGGAACTAAGTCCACTGGGGGACTTAGTTCTCACTTAATGGGAACGAAATCCACTTTACTAAAGTGGTGTTTGTTCCCATTAAGTGAGAATTAAGTCCACTTTCTTATGGGAAATTAGTACACACTCGAAAGTATAAAGAGGGAATGAATTTCCAACAACAAAAACTTATTGATTTTATGTTGGTTATTTTCCAGATTCTTTAAATGCTAAAGAAACTTTGCATACACCCAACCTCGCACCTACCCCAAATCCTATAGTGTGCCCAAGCAGGGGGGTTGCATGCTGCCCCCCCTTACATACCTCACTGTTTATACGTCTCGTTCCCATGGCTTAATATGGGAATTTATTTCACATTCAAAGGGAACTAAAACCCACAGGTTTTTGTAACGAATTTCCCACCTTGCATGGGAACAAAGACCACTTTAGTAAAGTGGATTTCGTTCCCATTAAGTGAGAACTGAGTTCCTCAGTGGACTTAGTTCCTGGGGACTTATTTCCCACCTCAAATGAGAACTTAGTCCCTCAGTGGACTTAGTTCCTGGGGACTTATTTCCCTGCACCGAATAACAGATGTATTCAAGCAGCAATTCCAACATTCGCTAAAAACGTATCTTGAAGATCGATTAAAAGGTAACGACCCACTTCCAGTAAAAAAGAACAGGTTGAAGACCCCAATAAGGAAATGGTAAGCTTAGCATTAAAAAAGCTTAAGAGAACAATGATATGTATATTAATATTGTAAAAAACAGAAAAACAGGCCAGCAGTTTTGGCACTTATCAAAACCCAGTTGTCTGAAAATTCTAATCACATGGAATTCAGCCTGCCACGTTATGGTGACCCTATTCTTCCCACACCCTGGGCCCGTATCGCGTTAGAGTAAAGTGATGACTTAATTAAATGATTGTCGTTTTGACAATCGCTCTCTCTATATTTTTTTAATGATATGATAGTCAAAGCTATAGTCAAAATGACAATCAAAAAGTTGACAAGCAACTATCACCTTACCCGATTCCACCCCTGATCTCGATAGCATTGTCAAATGGGAAACCATAAACCACGTAGAATTCAATACCTCGAAAGCTCAATGCTGTCTTCTGTCGTTAAAGCGCAACCTACTCTTCATGTTGATGAACCCTAAAGCTCTCAGTTCCACTTTTCTGATGTGGATGTACAAAGGCTGATATTCATCCAAAGCTCGAGTATAAATCCCTTTAGTTTAGTTTAGTTTATTGTCAATCTGAATTATTCTTACAGACTTGAATACATATAACAATTGAAGAAATAAATAAATGATAACAATATTTCATAATAAATAATAACAAGTATAATAACAAATAAATAAATAATAACAGTGTTTTGATTTAATTTTAAAAATTGGAAATTTGTTCAAAATTTACTAAAGTATATAATAGCTTATTTTTAAAAGTCTCTCTTGCACAATTTTCAAAAAAGTCAATTGAACTGCAGACAGAATTAGCTTCTTTGACGCATCTTGAAATTGGTTCATTGCAACCATAAATTAGTTCGATGATGGCAGACGAAAAATAGAACTGAAGTTCTAGTATTTCTTGGGGGAAACCAAAAACCAAATTCATTTAAAAGAAATGAGCATTTAACTCGAGAATTTAAAACATCACGAACAAACATAATTGAAAAATATCTTCTACGAAGAGCGAGAGTATGAATTCCTAAAAATAAGCACCTATGATTATAACAAGGAATATTAAATTAAGAATGATAGATGATAGAAGTATACTCGTAACACATACCTACAATTGAATCTCTCGCTGCAATGTTTCTTGTCTTTCATTATTTTTCCCATATTTTTGTAAACAATATTCTAGTGAAATGTGAAATAGACAGTTGCATTCTTCCCATTAAACAATTCAACTCGCGCTTCAGGGAACTTCCATCAGCTTACCCTTGATCCCAACTTCGTACGTATTGTTAAATTCACAGATTTTTTCTTTAGCCATATTACACTAAATCATCTCCAACTTTCCCAATTCCCAAACACTCTCACTGTGCGTGAAACTTTATTTTCAAATTGAGTGTTCGTTAGTGCAAATGTTGCACGCGTTGCATCCATTTTACGGTACTATTTTACGTGATGGCCCTTCACAATCGAATCGAATCGGTAATCAGTCAGCCAACATTCATATGTCAAAAGAAGGCAACTTCGGCTGAAAACATCTCAGCGGCCTGTGAAAGAGTACAGCCGATTCTTCACCGTTTACGAAAACTACCGTACTTCAACTTCGTGAAATTTGCGTCGGGACATCGACTTATGCCCGTACAAGATCCAATTGACTAAGGATCTCAAAGTTCATGACTATATACAACGCCATTTTTTCGCTGAGTGGATTTCGGAGCATTTAGAAGAAGACCCCAATTTCGTTAAATCGTTAAATCAGCTTTAACGATGAGGTGTATTTTTGTAACCATGGCTGTGTTTACAAGCAAAATTGCCACATCAAACAAGCGGCCAGCCAACAGAGAGTGACTTCGAATATGAGCCACAAGTTTCGGGTGACAATTAAGAACGAATTTAAAACCAAGTAATCACGTGAGTGCTAAAGCACTCGGTCTAGATGACTGCAAGGAGCGTGCTCGGGATCGGATAGAATGGAAAGTTCGACTCATATCTCATTCAATGAACCTTAATTGACCGGAAACCGCTCAAACAAGTTAGTTATGTAAGAAGATTCATACCAGATGCCTTATCACATTAAAAGACTTTCGTTAACATTTTTTTGTAAGTAAGTAAAGTGCTAGTACATAATTTTCTAAAAATTTCTTAATCTTTGCAACCACTGATGGACTAATATGTTTTAATAACTATTTAGGCGCTAGCAAACAACTTAATTACAATAACGTAAAATAGGGAAAATGAACCATCAAGAAATTATTAAAAACCAAATTAAGAAATCAATCAAAAAAGCAAATACACGTGTATTATGTTGTAAGACGCATCTTACTCCTTATCAAATATCAACGTTTTCTGATGCTGAAAATCTATAGAAAAAAGTTGTCTTTTTCTGATATAAACAAGAATAAGTTTGCTGTGTATATTTGTTAGTATATGTATACGTAGGAAGGTACATAGGTACATGCACCAACTTATTAAAAAAAAAATGGTGATGGGAAAAAATAAATATAAAAATAAAAGAAGGTAAACCTAAGGAGAAGCAAGTATTATCGTTTGTTTAACATGAAACCTTATTAGCAACACATCCGTTAAAGTTCCTTTCTCATCTTTCACATCAACAACGAACGCTCAGATGCCAAGGATAAACTTTAAACGAGATTAACAACCTTGCCTTGAACGGTTTGACTGGAAAAAATATAGACGGGTGTTGCACAACATTACTCTTGATGGAAACAAATGCGCGAGAAACAATTTTTCTTTCCTAAAGGGTGTGAAAAGTTTTTATGATAATTTATTATTGACGATTAATTCTGCAGACTTGGTATAGGTTAGGTATGCTTAAATGAAACTTTAGTTGGAACTCGGAAGTGGTGAAGAAAACAATTTTAATTTCAAAAGGCGCAGCCGAAATTCAATTTGAAACAAAATTTGGCTTTAGGTTTGAAATAAAAAAGAAATAGATAAAATGATATATAAGCTGAACAGAAAGTGCATAAGGATTCGAGTATTTCTGAACATGCAGGGGTTGCATAATGTACTATTTAATTTGTACAAATTAAATTCAAGAAAATTTATTCATATATAAAAGGTAACTTGTTTTTATTTTCAAATAAAACAAAAACATGACTCTTGTCAATTTCAATACAAATCATTTGATCTTTTTTAAATTAAAATCGATTTTTTATTAAAATTAAATTTAATTAAAATTAAATTACTAAGAACCATTTTAGTTCTTACTTCATATCTTGTTCAATTAACCGCAATACGACACGTACAATTTTTTTGTAGATGGTTAAAACAATAACTTGTTACGGTAAGATTTACCGCAACAAAAACCATTCTTTATATTGGTTCTTCAAACCTTCTTTCGACTATGTTGTATAGTCATAGTCTCACTCTCGATATCTGTTTTCCCCTCCATCCCAACCATTCCCATTTTTTGACCCACATTTTGGGTCCGTTGTCCTCATGAAGCTTGAGAGTAGCTTAAAGAGGATGACAAAATAGGTATCTAATAATTCGACCGTGCTGAGCCAGCGGATGGGCTGGAGACTCGCACGCCATCTGTGTAAAGAACGAGGAGATACACTTAAGGAAATTCGAAGACGACAATAGTACGAAACATACCTATACACTTAGAGTGGATACCTAAACAACACAACATTAACATCATATCTTAACTTACATTTTTAAACACGGCTTTGAGCCCATCGTAAAATTCTTCATTCAAAATTAATTCTAATAACAGACCAGCATAAAAGAATGGAACGCTAAACGCTCTTCCCTATCCCACCAAATCTGTACAAAGGTCCACCGAATAGTAGATTGCGCGTTAGGTAGTTTAATTTGAATTTTTGCCTTCCTTCTTCGGTTCCTCAAAATTGCTTAAAGAAAATACCACCCGTATTCTGAAACTCGTATTTATGACTCGTATTCGACTATAGTCGTATGTTGGTATTCCAGAAGTCGTACATTCGACTTCACTTGTACTAATATCGGGAAACGCAAAACATCGCATACGACTATTCGTATTTTATCGTTATTCCGAATCTCGTATTCGATTTACTTGAAGTCGTATTTGTGTACTTTTTTACTCGTATTAAATTTTCTAGACGAGACTTGTTTTTTTTTTCGATAAAAATGGACAAAAAGTTAATGTAAGTACATTGGTACCTCTTGGCAAAATGGTTAGGCGTTAAACTGTCATGCGGAAGGTCTGGAGCTCGATTCTCAGCCGCAGCAAAAAGTTTTTCAGGAGTGTAATGCCTCCCAACGAATTGACAAATCCTCTAAGAGTATATCTCTTGTCTTGGAAAGTGCTGCACATTTGCCGTTCGGAATCGGCAGAAAATTTTAGGACCCCTCCGTTCCTGGTAACACGCACACAGGAATGGTTGAGAATTGTAAGTCACTATAGGTTTGTGCATTGGAAGAAAATTTGGAGGTAGCAAGGGGCCATAGGAAGAGTGGAAAACTCAAAGCAAATAATTAACAGTTTTGGGCGGACCGAAATGGTCCATCTTGTCTTAAAGTAAGAAATATTTAACAAATTGTAATTCATGCCTCTGTAGGTCTGCAATGATCAAAAGTATTTACTCGTAGTTAAAACAGAAACTGCATCACAATAAACAGCAATTTAAAGGCACAGGGGTGGTGAAATTACAACCATATGCTAGAGCAAATTTGAGAAGTACATTGCTAACATTTTAAATTTAAATTGTTAATCCCCAAGAATCAAACATTGGAGTTTTTTAGCCTCCTCCTGTAATCGACACGATAAATACTGAAGATGAAACTGACATAGTCCAAGAATATAACGAGTATTCACAAGCCAGTAACACCACTTAGACCGAGAGCCCAAAGCAATTTTTGGGTGTGATTGATAACAAAAAATAATTAGCATAATAAGATAGGCCTTTTATAGATAGTTATTTACAAATGTGAAAGTCTTGCATACTCTAGTGGGTGCAATAGTGCATTAAGTATGCAGTTCTTTCCAAAGTCTAAAAAAATTGGGATACAAAATTTGGCATAACTTCAAAATGAAGAGCTAAGTGCCCTGATTGCAAATATCGAGGTCCAAGACGTTTTGAAGGTGGCCTTCTTAGTGTAAGAAGTAGCATATTCTTATTGCGTCTGGCAGGCAGAAGGATGTCTGTAAAACGTCTTGGACCTCGATATTTTCAATCTACATTTTGGCAAGGTTCTTATCACAATTATTTGGACTTGGAAAGAACTGCATACTTGATGCTCTATTGCTCCCACTAGAGTATGCAAGGCTTTCACATTTGTAAATAACTATAAAAGGCCTATCTAATTATGCTAATTATTTTTTGCTATCAAACCCACCCAAAAATTGCTGTGAGCTCTTAGTCTAACTCGTACAAACAAAAAAGAAAAAGAAAAAACAAATAAAATAGAAGAAGAGCCACTTCAAATCAATGGAGCCCATCAGAATTTCATTATAAATAAAATAATTTAATTGAAAAAACAACAAATGACTTTTTCAATTAAATTTTATTGATTTTGACAATTACGTACGGGCGACAATATACGTTGTTTTTTTAAGCTTCTCGTACGCAACGTATACGACTTGAAGAATAACGATTTTGATACGAGACGAATTGGAGTTCGACTACGAGTACGAGACAAAATACGACTTGTGGAATATGGGTGACTAGTATTGGCTCCTTTTTCGAATTAGTTGAAAATAGTAAAATTTAGTAGAGTAACTGAGAAAATGCTCAGAAAAGTTATCTTCAACTTTTTATTATTTCTTTTTTATTTTTCTCAAGAATAGTAATTGAAAATATGGTAGGGTACGGCCTTCGATTCGCTAAGTTTTGGGACAGCACCAACAACTTGGGGAATTCATTGATTGTGTGGGTGAATGAGAGTTTCGTTGGAACTCAACATCGGAGTGGTACCGTAACCGAGTTCCACGAAAGCTTTTGATTGAGAGTGTGAATGTGTGAGTGAAAGAGGAGGCCAAGAGAAAAAAAAGGCTAAATGGTTAAACGAATTCTTGGTTGACCAGCTAAGCCGATAGGCGATCAAAAATTTTGTTGAGTGAGAAAAAAAAAGGAAAGTACAAAAAGTTGAAAGATTTGAAAAAAAAAAGAATTTTGATAGCTGAGAAAAAGAAAAGAAAAATAAAAAGTTGAAAGAAAAGAAAATAGTGTTGAGAAAAATAGATAAAAGTGTTTTGAAAAGATTTTAAAAAGGATTCGAAAAAGGAGTTAATGTTTTCTAGAGAGAGTTTAAATCGCCAGGACGGGGCGATTGAAATCAGAGAGGAAAGAAGAAGGAAGGAAAAGAAACAGGATATAAAAGATAAGTAGAGTGTTAGTTTTGTTTAAAAGTTTTATTCGTTTGCTAAAAAGTGTTGTGCAAAATAAATTCGTTTGGCCTTTGTTTCGTTTAAATAATCTCAAAACTGTGAGACGCGCGCCCCTTTACCGTAGTCTGAATTATCTGTTTATTTCGGGACCCAGTGATAGCGATCCATCCTTGCGGTCTGTGTTTCTAAAATCCCCTTTGTTTCATTTTATATAATTTCATTTTCATTCAATCTTTAATCATTTCATTTATTTTCAATTGGTTTTATCCAATTAAATTTATATTTGTAATTTATCATAATTGAAAAAAAATTCTGGGTTTTATTCCAGGCGAAAGCCACGGTTTCCCAGATTCTTTTAAATAAAAATATTCTCCTTCCCATTGGGAAGATAAATCTGTGTTTACTTCATTTCTTTGAAGAATAACTTACAGCATACCGGTTAAGGCAAACGACCATAAATAGTTTCCTGGCGCCCACCCTATAACGTAAGTACGCCCCAGTACTTGCATTGATTAAATTAAATTCGTATAATACCCAAATTCGTCTTTTTTTTTTATTAAATTTGTATTGTTTACCTTTTTTTATCACAAATCTAATTCGAAGAACCCACCCCCAGCTGACTAGCCGGTGAGCTGCGTCGTTACCCATCGCAGTGTTGTTGCAATATTTTTTAATCTCTTTCTCCCATCATACTTCGTTGATCTTTTTGACATTTCGTCAATTCGATCTTACTTCTTGCGTGTGCCTGTTGCACAAATTAATAATAATTAAATTCGTTTGTTCTTTTGTTTAATTTATAATTGGACTCGTATAATCCAAATTCGTGGTCTTAAAGTAATCTCGTCATCCTAATCGTCATATAAATTCTTCCTAAAATTCGGGTATAAATATTGCAACAAACTTTGTAGAAACTAGAATCGAGGATAATTATACATTGTTGCTAGAATATTGCTTTTCAATACTGGGAAATATTTCATAAACTTGGAAATTTTAAGAAATAAATAAAATAAAATAAAATTTATTGTTAGGATTTACAATTATTTGTAATTAGTTTCTTGGCTTGGCAAATCAATTTTGTTTATACAAACGTAGACTAAGGGCTATTTTTCACTATTGCTTAGTTTGAGGAAATTTTTTTGGTAATTTGTAAAAAACGCACGAAACACTACACAATCATAAGTTCCAACGTTTGTTTATGTTACAATTTTATGCTTGTGTTGTATTTCAAATTTACTATTACAGATCGTGATACTTCACATATTTTATGATCATATTTATATTTGTTTACTTTACATATTTTTATGATAACATTTCATAATTGTTTTAGTTTTTATTCTTTATAAATCTTAATAGTTTAAATTTTCTTTTGTGTTTACATTTAATGTTATGCTTACTTAACCAACTTTGAATAATATTTTAATATTTTTACTAGGTTTGTTAAATAAAACTCATTACTCTTTTTAGTATTTCTTCTTTATTTACACTTTGCAAATCAAAACAATAAATCTCAATTTATAATCAACTCAAATACTTTTATTCAAATTGAAATCACACTTGTTTAATAACACTTTCCACAATCCAATAAGCAAAGCTTTTGCACACTTTCATAATCAAAAATCAACTGTCCTGTGCTCACCGTGAATACTTCATTATATACTCAAGTTGGTTGTTCTCGAAACTAATTCGCGACGGTTCACGTCTTAGAATGTTTTAGATGGTTGGAATAAGGGGAAATACATATGACATTGGCAAAAAGCTTTTTCTTTCTTCCATAAAGTAGATATGCAATTTTCCAACAGATGGCGCTCTGTGTCGGTATTGTGCGTAACATTGTCCCCTTCTTAAGATTGTTCGTCCCGAACGATTTTTTCTCCAGCTTCGCCACTGTATCGGTGCAGTCGATCGCTATGCAGAACTTTTAACTTTCTTCTTGACCATCTTTGAATTCGGTAAACGACAACATTGATTTTCGTGACAACAGTATAAGGGCCTTCCCAGTTTTGTTGAAGCTTTGGCGACGGTCCCTTTTGAGTTTTGACGATGTGGATTATACAGCCATACACGATCTCCTACTTGGAATCCTGTCGTGTTTGCTCTTGTGTCATACCTTGTCTTCATTCGATCGCTGTAGGCGCTCTTTCTAGTCCTGGCCCTTTCTTGGATGTCGATCAGCCTCTCTTTTAGATCACTCACATAATCCCCCGTTTCCTGAGACTCTTGTGACGGTTGTCCAAACCTTATCTCAGTAGGCAGCCGTATGCTTCTTCCGAACAGGATTTCAGATGGTGTAGTCGCCTACGACCTTAGTGAGGTGCTTTTTCAAGGTCCTGTTGAATCTTTCGACCATTTCATCAGATTTTGGGTGAAATGATGTGGTTCTCGTTTTCTTAATGCCAAGGAACGCGCAGACCTCTTGAAATATGTTCGATTCAAAGTTCCTTCCTTGGTCACAATGGAGCTCTATAGGCACATCAAACCTGCTTACCCAGTTAGACAAAATCTGGCCAGCCACGGTCTTGGCTTCTTGGTCAAGATAGCGTATGCCTTAGGCCATTTTATGAAGTAATCCATTACCCCCAGAACGTATTTGTTTCCAGCATTCGTTTCCGGAAATGGGCCAGCTACATCAACAGCAATCCTTTAAAATGGTGAGCCAACATTATATTCCATCATTTTTCCTTGCAGTTTTCTACCAGGTCAATTGGTTGCAGCACAAGCGTCACAATTTCAGCACCAATAGTTAACGTCGTCTCTTGCATGCAACCAGTAGAATCGTTGTCTCACTTTTTCTAACGTCTTGTTGACTCCCAAATGGCCTCCTGAAGGTCCATCATGAATCTCTCGAAGAACCTCTTTGATTTTTAATTGAGGTAACACTAGCTCCATCACATAGGATTTACCATCAGCGGACTCCCATTTTCGCCGAAGAACACCTTCTTACACATGCAGTGCGTCCCATTGTGCCCAACTGGTTCAATGTCGGGGTCTTCTTGTTGAGCAGATCTTATTTCTTCATTGCTCCATCCACAAATGGGGTCGCAGAGTGTTGATGGTCACCATACATTTGTTGCCATTTAACGTGACTTCGACAGTCAGACTTTTATTGTCGCGTTTGGTGTAAGAAACCTGGATGGTGTTTCTGGGGCCATCGATACCAGAAACCAGCTTCTGCACCTCGAAGTTGGTTCTTACTCGTTTCCCTGTTGGGAAACTGTTTGAGAAGTAACACTGATGTTATTATTACCTTGTTCTTGGTTTGAACAATGTTGACAAGCTCTTCTTGGTGGTAATCGACATTGACGCGGTAAATGTCCGGTCGTTTTGCAATTCCAGCACTTTGCAAGTCCGTTTCGTTGGTTCCTTTTGACAGCAGTTTTTCGACATGAGCATTCTTCGACGATGACTTCTCTAATTCGATGTACTCCGTGAGAAGCTTGCTCTGCTGCTTCCATTGTCAAGGCAAACGCTAATGTTTCAGAAAGCGTTCGTTTTCCAGCAGTTCGCACGGGTTTTTGAAGATGTATGTCGGAAATGGCGCGAACAAATGCATCAACTGCAAACTGGTCACGGATTTCTTCTCCAGCATTTGGATATGCAAGATGAACAAACCTTTCAATGTCCGCTTGTAGCTGTTGTAAAGTTTCGCCCCTCTTCTGAACTCTGGAATAGAGTCGTACTTTGAAGACTTCTTTCATATGGCTATTGCCAAAGCGTTTGTCTATAGCCTCAACCAAGAAATTAAAGTCGCCGCTCTTATGTGTTGGTATGGTTAGCAATAACTCAGCAGCTGCCCCTCTAAGAGCAAGGCTTAAAGCTTTACACTTGTCAGCCTCATCCCAGCCATTTGTTGTGGAAGCTGCCTCGAATTGCTTCTTGTATATTGACCAAGAAGTTTGTGCATCAAAGGTAGGAGGTTACATCTCAATTTTTCTCATAGTTTCTCCAGAACTTTCCCGAATCTTTATACAAATTTCGAATACGATCTAACTCTTTTGAAAACGTCTCTATTTTGTTGTCGACTTGATTCTCCATACGTTCATCAAGTGCGGATACATTATTCTCGATGTTAACAAGCTTGCCTTCTAGCATGTTTCTCGGGTCTTCGAGAAGGTTTTTTTGTTCGCTATGCTGTTTCTCAAGGCATTCGAAAATATTCTTTTGCTTATTTTTCTGTTCCTCTAAATGTTCGAGAACATTCTTCTGTTCATTTTTTTTGTTCATTTCGTTGCTCTTCGAGACTTTTGAGATCATTCTTTTGTTGTTGAAGCAGAAGACTAATCATATTTGAAACATCTACATTTTTACTTACGTCTACTTCCTTAGTGCCAGCTTCAAAGACGAAACTGTCCGAGTCTTTATTTTGTTGTTTCAAATATTCAGCCAAACGCAGAACATTTTTCGATCCTGCTCTAGAAAGTTCTCGCTTGCCTAATTCACTTTTCAGCTCATTACAGTTGAGCTCTTTCAGTAACTTGCTCATTTTTATTATTATTATTTTTTTAGCACAATTCACTGCACAATAAGTTTTATTCCACTTTTCTGACACCAATGTAATATTTTTAAAAGGTTCGTTAAATAAAATTTATTACTCTTTTTAGTATTTCTTCTTTATTTACACTTTCCAAATCAAAACAATAAATCTCAATTTATAATCAACTCAAATATGTACTTTTATTCAAATTTAAATCACACTTGTTTAATAACACTTTCCACAGTCCAATAAGAAAAGCTTTTGCACACTTTCATAATCAAAAATCAACTGTCCTGTGCTCACCGTGAACACTCCCTTATATACTCAAGTTGGTTGTTCTCGAAACTAATTCGCGAAGGTTCTCGTCTTAGAATGTTCTAGATGGTTGGAATAAGGGGAAATACATATGACATTAGAATAGAGCTTTTTGTTCCTTCCATAAAGTAGATATGCAATTTTCCAACAGATGGCGCTGTAGAAGTATAAAGCTGTGTGTCGATGTTTTGCGTAACAATATTTTTATATACTAAATATGTGTTGCCATAACTCATACTCATACCAGTCTCACGAACTTTTTGCACTGCTCTTGGGTAGCAGCTTGAATGCCGTTTCTTTTTTTTGCGTTTCACATTTTCGCATTGTTTCTGAATGGTAGTTTTTGGAGTAACTTTAGCAATAATTTCATCAAAGAAATCTAAATGTATGGGAATTTCAATAGCAAAAATGTACTTGCTCCAGTTCCAATGAAAAGTTCTGCTGACAAACTTTAGTTTCATGCCATCCTAAAGTAAGTATTGGCTAAAAGTTTCTTCTTAATATTTATTTTTACATAGTATTCTTTTATTCTCAAAAAGTATGTTCTTATAAAAATCTAAAAGTTGTTTCCGGTTGGCATGTCAAACTATGAAATAGTGCGCCTTACATAACTCGAATAACTTCTTTCTATTTCCATCTTTAGAGTTCCTTTGACACAATAATTTCTATTGAGAACTACTACCTTGGTTCAAATCAATTCTCGAATTCAGGCCCATTAAATTATGTTTTCTAAAAATAATTTCAATCATTTATGTAATGCTTATAGTGAATTATTTAATTGATAGATGGAATCATAGATATTTTGTCGCATCTCTGTGCCTGTAATTTACAAATACAAACATGTAATTTCTTAGATGACTTTGTTTCATTGCAATAAGATAGTTAGCAATTTTGAAACATGAACATATCTAACTTCTGATAATAGCATTAGTACGAGTACCTTTTGATTATAATTCATCAAATTAAATTCTATTCAAGATGATAAATACCTACATACAATTTTGTCAAAATAACTTAAATAACAAATACGTAAGACTTCATCCTCCTCTGCAGAATTACTTTGATGTTTGCAGTAAATAATATGTTTCTGAAAGACGCTCAATTTACCATTTAAGAGAAGAACCACTCTCAACGTTCGTTGACTAACACATCATCTTCAAAAGCAAAAATTCCATTTCAAAACCATTTAGTATCACCAGATGTGTAACTACTATAATAAAATACACAACACACACACATACGAACATACACTCATTATTTATCTAATCCTCTTTTCAATGAAATTTCAAGAATGACCAG
Source organism: Chrysotoxum bicinctum (assembly GCA_911387755.1). Lineage (NCBI taxonomy): Eukaryota > Metazoa > Arthropoda > Insecta > Diptera > Syrphidae > Chrysotoxum > Chrysotoxum bicinctum. The sequence continues at coordinate 189,191,180 of OU426988.1, forward strand.
ACTGATGCACTTTGGTAAATTAAATATCCTCAATATGTTTTCAAGCCACAATGTATCTTCAGTGCTTTTAAAATTTAAGTAACATTTTTGGACTTATCGAAATATACCATCAAGAGAATCCACCCAAAGGCCTGTCAAATCTGAAGTGCTGGTTGTTTGAATTGAAATTTAATCTTAAAGTTGACTATATGAAACTTTCACACCCTCCATTTTGAATTTTTGTTCAGCTGAATTTGACAGTTTGATGCTTTACTTACATATTTTGTGGGGTGGTTTTCCTTTAGTGTGTGTATGAGAGAAGTCACTATGGCAAGCCTAATATGAAAAAAAGATTGATTCAATCCGCACTAGTGCAGGAGTAAAAGATCAAAAATTTTTGTCGGAATAGTTTTTCGGTTAATCCTTAGTGACTGACGTCTAAGCAGGGTGATATTTGCATAAGATACAATAAAAATCTAGAACATGAAGGTTGGGCCAAGACAAGAAAGAGGAAGGGGCAATTAAAAACCGATCCTTACATATGATTCGATTGTGTGTTGGCCTGCACTTAACAAAACATACAACATCGATAAGACTTAATAAAATTCAAAGAACTGCTAGCGTTGGCATCACAGATCTTGCCAAACTGATGTCTTAAGGGTTTTCCCATCGTTTGAAACGCGTTAAGACTTAAAGAATCGAACTTTTGGCTTGCCAAGCCCCTTGAAAACAGCAATTCCACTGATTTAATTCCAATTGAAATGTTTCGCACTTCCATGGATTACAGCACTCTTAATATAAGCATCGGTAAAATTTTTAAAGTTAAGAACTGATATGATTTCTTAGGGAAAACGAGAAGAAATGCTTGATGATGAAATGCTTGGCGTTGCCCCGTTGACCATCTCCGTGTATCGGACTCGCTATATACCGACTAAAACTCCTCTAAAATCTTTTTTGGCGTCTGACCTACCTTCCCGGGACCGCTATTTGCATTATATCACTAGAGTTGTCATGTTTCCCATGTGGAATCAACTGGCGGGCTCAATTGTTTCCCGATCATTTTCGTCTTCCCTTTTTTCCTCTGAGAATCTACCCTGTAAAGCTACAAATATTTTGCCAGTTTGCATAGCTATGTAGCATCTTTTGAACTATGTTCGCTGAGCTGATGGCGCCAGTATTTATTTGCAAATCTTGACGGAGGGACTTGTTTTCTTGTGAATCCCCGTACTGGCAGGCTGGACTATTTGTTTTTCCGATCTTGTAGAGGAAGACTTTGAAATAACCGTGTTCGGTGAGTAACTGGATGACGTAGTAATTAACCTCACCGTGTTCCAGTTTGACGAAGAATGCAGGTTGGCGCATGTAGCAAAGAAAGAGGCCTACCAATTAATGCTGCTGAGAGAGATGCCCGGGAACTCTACGGGCAAAGACGAAGGAAGGAACGCCGACTTCTAAGGAGGAAAAAGAGAGAGCATGCGAAGCGGGCGGTCGAGTCTATTGAGGACTGTACCGGCAGAGGGGATGTTCGAAAGTCTTACCAAAGGGTGAGGCAATCCACCCAGGGCTACAAAGCTAGAACGGAAGCCTGTTAGGATGAGAGTTAGAATATGGTAGTGGACACACAGTCGTGCTGAGGATCTGGAAGCAACACTTTTCCAGACTGCTGAACGGCGAGGAAGGCCGAAATTCTGTATGTATGCCCAATGAATGGAACTTCGGCATAGTGTGCCCCATCCACAAGAAAGGAGATGCTCTGACGTGTGCCAATTACAGAGGTATAAGTCTCCTCAATGTTGCATACAAAATCCTGTCGTCTGTACTGTGTGAGCGCCTAAAACCGTTTGTCGACGAGCTGATCGGCCCCTATCAGTGTGGTTTTAGGCCACACATTCTGGATCAGATGTTCACACTTCAACAGATTTTGAAAAAAACCCAGGATTTCCAAATCAATACACACCACCTTTTTATCGATTTCAAAGTCGCGTATGATAGCGTGGACAGAGCACAATTATATAGAGCCATGTCTCATCTCGGAATCCCTGCCAAGCTCGTCCGCTTGTGCAGGATGACGATGGAGAAATCTCGCTGCTCTGTCAAGGTCGGTAAGAACACCACCGAACCCTTTGATGTCGAGAAAGGTCTGAGGCAAGGCGATGCGCTATCATGCAACCTATTTAACATCGCTCTTGAAGCAATTGTACGAAACTCAAACGTCAACAACAGAGGTACAATTTTTCAAAAGTCAGTTCAACTGCTTGCTTATGTGGATGATATTGATATCATTGGGAGAACGAAGTGAGCTGTTACCTGTGCGTTTGCAAGTATTGAACTGGAGGCGGCGAAAATGGGTTTGGCTGTTAATGAGGACAAGACGAAGTATATGCTATCATCGAGAAAGGAATCTCAACATCGTCGACTCGGGCAAAACGTCACGATGGATAGGTATAACTTCGAAGTCGTCAAAGACTTTGTCTGCCTGGGCTCCACTATAACATCGCAAAACGACATCACTGCAGAGATCAAGCGAAGAAGTACTTTTGCCAACCGCTGTTTCTTCGGGCTAAGAAGGCACTTAGAGACCTTTCATAAGACCCTCATCATGCCGGTCCTGCTTTATGGGGCAGAAGCATGGACATTGTCTAAAACGGATGAAAATCTGCTTGGGTGCTTTGAAAGAAAGTTCTTCGTTTGATCTTCGGTCCAGTCTGTTTCGATGGAGTATGGAAGAGAAGGTTCAACAACGAGCTGTACGGGCTTTACAGCGACGTTGACCTAGTCAAGAATCTGAAAATACAACGGCTGAGATAACTGGGACACGTGGTGCGTATGGACACCGACGCACCAGCCCGTCGAATCTTCGAATCCACCCCTGATGGTCTGCGCAGCAGAGGAAGACCCCACCTCAGGTGGCGCCCACAAGTGGAGAGCGACCTCAACCAACTTGGAGTGCGTAACTGGAGGCAGCTAGCTAGGGACCGAGCTAGCTGGAGGGGCTTGTTGGTTGAGACCGTAGTCCACCCTGGACTGTGAGCGCCATCTAAAGTAAAGTAAGTAAAGTAAAGTAAGTGTTTCCGGTTATTCCACTCAGCCACGTTCCTGATCAGCCTCGCTGTCCATCTTCCTCTTTTTTCTGAGCTCCAACGCTCTTGCCACTTCTGATTTGTAAGCTGCTTGGCCCTTTCGGATGCCGCTTCCAATCCAATATCTGCCTTTTTTTCGTAGACGTACCTCCTTTTTCCCGCTAAGAGATCGAAGGGAGTCACTACAAGAACGGCTGGTTCGGACACCGTTCGGTAGGAGATGGCTACGCGTAGAGCTCTTCGTCTTTGTACTGCCACCATTAGTTTGCGGTACCTCTGTTGTTTAAGTGCGTCCGCCCAGATTTCACTTCCGTATAGAAGAATAGCATGCGTTGTGGACATCAGTAGCCTGCACCTACTGGCCGTTGTTCCACCTACATTTACCATTAATCTGCTCAGTGATGCTGTTGTTTTTGACTGCGGGGCAGCTTATTATCACTTTGGTCCCGATTTGGAAATCGATTTGAGTGGAAATTCTTTTTTTTTTTCAGGAGGACTATCTCATGAATGAGGCCATGCTCATTCATCCATGAGTTTGGTCATCGCATGACCTGGTTCAGCTTTCTTTGCGCGTTTTCGTTGCCTCTTGCCATGATCACCGCGGTGATGTCGTCTGCATATCCGACTAGAAAGGAGTCTTCAGGCATCTCCATGCGGAGAATGTCATCATAGGAGATGTTCCAGAGGTCTGGTCCTAAGATTAATCCCTGCGCTGCTCCTGATGTTATTTTCTTTCTTCGCTGGTCTTCTAAGGTTTCGTAGATCAAGTCTCGATCTCTGATATAATCCTTCACCATCCGCAGAAGATATACTGGAATGTGGAATCTCCTTTCGAGTACGTTTAGTATGTCGCTCCAACTGGATGAGTTGAAGGCATTCCGTACATCCAAGGTTGCCAGCAAGACGATCTTCCTAGAGTAGTGGTTTCTCTGTTGGGCGATTTGGGCGGCATTCACTAATTCTTTAACCGTAGAGCGCCCTTTCCTGAAACCATACTGCCTGTCTGAAAAATCACCTGACATGTATGCCACCACTATCAGACGTGATTTAAGTTGCTTTTCGAAAAGCTTACCCACGATGTCTAGCCTCTTTCGCCATCACGGCCTTTTAGACTACGTTAGATTTGATGTTGTTTGCCAGAGTCTTCCAAATTATGCATATTTTTCTAATACGAACTTTAACTTTATATAGCTCAAATGTCCGCAAGCATTTCATCCAATATTTTTTTATTTATAAGATTCTAATGTTGATAGCAATTCATCTCTCAATGCGTGATGCACAGTCTGATTCCATTTCACGAAATGTTTTTCTGTTCCCTTATAATGCACAATGTACACAATTCAAGTTAGTTCCGCTATTCAGGGCAAACAACACCCAAAGCAAGATAATATGGAGATCTTTGCTCAGCTTGTAAATGAACCCACAAGCATACCAGATGCTGTTGGGCAAAACGCCCGTACTCTTGACTTGTTTTTACTTGCGATATAGGTACTAAAGGGTAAGCCGTGGTTTTGGAAAAAAAGTCGAATTTGAGATTTTGATCAAAGCTTACACTACGATGATAGAGAACACGAAAAAAGTGAGCCCAGTAATTCCATCTGTCTGACTGTATGGATGTATGTATGTACGTGTTAATTTCTGTACCTCGACCTACAGCCAGCATCACTAGAGTTATTTTCTTCAAACTCGGTAGTTAAGAGTCAACGGTGATTCCCTAGAGGAAAAATTCCAAACAGAAACAAAAGTATAAATCCTAAAGATAAGCCTTGGTTCGATACAAGCTGTAAAAAAGCTATCACATTTCCGGTCTTAGAAAGCCAATCTAACTCAGGAGAATCGGAAAAAGCATAAACAAGTCAGAATCCATTAAAACGCTGTTTAAAAAAGATCAAAATTCTTACATGACCAAAAATTCAGTCAAAATTGCAGAGTAATCTCCCAAAGGCAGTAGAAATTTCTGGTTATTTGTCGAGAACGTACAAAATTTAACTTCATCTTCGGTTCCAACGCTCATCTACAAAGAAAAACCCGATAACTAGCTCTTCAGATAAGGCAAATGTATTCGCAGCTCATTTTGCTTCCAGCTCTACATTGCCTTACAGCAACATTGCCGTTCTTGTATTTGAGAACGTAAATTATTCAATGAGACAGGTATATTTCGGCACTCCTAAAGTTGCAAGAAACCTTCAAGATCTTGATATACCCTCATTCTTCTGAAGAGTTGTTCTTCTTCGCTGGGAAAACCATTGTGTAAGCTTTTTTATTGTCCCTAATGTTCTGCTTGTTCGTTAAAAAAGGTGACCATTCTTTCCCCTCTTCCACTATTGACCAATTGCACTAATGTCCCTTGGGTCCAAGGCCATGGATCCGCTGATCAATTTTATCAGCTCTAGAAATATCTCAAAGACCGAAAGCTTCTTAATAACCGGCAATACGGCTTTCGCAGCAATCGTACACTGGTGATTTGATGGCAACAAACAGTGGAACAGATATTTACATTGTCTTGGAGAAAGTAAGACTTTTGTAGTTGATATTTCTTAGGTATTCTGTAGAGTTTGGCATCAAACTAAGCTCTCTTATCGAAAATGCGAGCGGGTGGTTTCAATGAAACCCGTACTCTTTGGATAAGAAATTACTTTTCGAATTGTTCATTAGACGTTGTATTGGAAGATTATAAGTCTGATCTTCTCAAAATAAATGCTGTCCTGGTCTCCATTTTGTTTCTGACTCTCTTCCTAATTTTTATAAATGATGTCTGAAACTTGTAATCTACTTACTTCATTGTTTTGCCGACGACTCTTTCCTTAGTTTCTCATGATCGTTTTCAAATTCTCGTCGATCTCCTTCCGAAGTAGAATTTCAACGGTACCTTATGATATGCTTATTTAACTTCGATTTTTACAGCATTGGAATTCTCATCAATTCATGTTTGAGTCTTATTTTGGACGTACCGTTAAAAACAGAGATTCGGTTTTTAGTCGCACAACACGATTATGGAATAGTTTTCCCGTCCCGGCTTTCTTTTGCCATTTCAATTTGTAAACTCTCCTCCTTTCCTCTCTTTCTCTCCCTTCCTTATTTTCCCCATCGTTCGTGCTGTGTCATTATAAGGGTCTTGTAAAATGCAAAAAAAACCACAAGCTAACAATCTGGTGTATTTGACTGGGGGGTTAATGGTTCAGAGTGTCTTTATGATCACTCGATTTTATTAGTGCCCGCTTGAGCACCAGTCAACAAGCTAGATTAGCTAGACTGTTTGTTGTCGCTTTTTCCAACTACGTTCCTAATCCGTTGTTTGCACAAGAAGGATGGCTTTTATGTATTAAGTCCCCCAAACAACAGTGTGGAGAGTTCTTCATTCTGAAAATGTACACTAGTACCACTTAACACCTGTGCAAGAACTGCTGATGGATGAATTTCTTAGTAGGAGCAATTCACATATAGTTAAAACAAACAAAAACCCAACATTTGCCCGATTCGCTTGATCACCGCCCCTTGGCCATAAAACAAATGATATAATCTATCAGCAAGATGGAGCTCAAGAGCACTACAGTATAGCAGTAACAAGCTTACTTAACATCGCTCTAATATAATTATTTTGTCTTCACATTCTAGCTTTGTGTCGCATCTTTTGAACCACCTAGTAAATAAAGTAACAAAAATACACTTTCATTTTGAAAATTTATTGTGCCTCCTTAAAGTACTCTTCTTGTTTGCTTTTCGTAAAGTCAAGCACACAAAGTTTCAAAATTATGTAAAAACAAGCTTTAAACTTTGAAAAACTTTCGTATTTTAAACGCAGTTCTTGTTCCATTTAAGCATTTCGAGAGAATCTGCAACTAAGGCTAGCACCTAGGACCATTAGTCACGCTTATTCCTACTAACACCTTAAACTATTCCCATAAGTTTCGCCCTCACTTTCAAACAGCAACATGATGCATCTGTTTCAATATAAAGTGGCGCTTATTATTACCAAAGCTTCTTTTCTCTTATCCGGTTACGACTTCTAGTAGAGCCCAGAAACTTTTCCTATAGCCCATTCCCGAGAACAAGGATTTATGAGAAAGTCTTTTGCAAAGAACTAAATCCCGACTTTACTGTATATACTCTATCCAGAACAAACCCCAAAGGCAGTTAGGATATTTGGAAAATATAGAACAGGACAACATGGACAGAATATGCGCCACGCCAACCAGGTAATTCTGCTGCATGTCGTTCCTAATAAGAATTTATAGTTGACAGAACTTAATAAAGTTAAAGGTAAATTCAATTTAAAAACTTCATTCTGCCTGGATTCAGATTTCACTGCGGTGCACCGCATGAATATGAATGTAGAACGTTCTTTTGCGCGCCGCACACAACATTCCCGCATCTGGTTCCTGAACGAATTGTATGAACTTGGACGCGGATGTGGAATCGGGAAGCGTGCGAAATGGTGTTTCAGTTATTTACAAAAAAAAAAAAAAAAACACATCCAACGAAAAAAGGTTATAAATAAGTTGTGTGCAACTTCAGTTTTAAAAGAATGGTGGATCTGGATAGAGTAACTGTGTGTGTCTTCCACTACAAGTAACATTTTTTGAAAGCATGTTTTTAAGTTGAATTCTTTCGCAAATTACGAATTTTTCACGGTCAGTTACTGCTTTACGTTCGTTAATATTCTCAATATTGCATCTGCAGTTGGAACATTGGAGCTTCAGCAACCATGTCTATAGAAGTTACAAGGGAAGTTAATTCAAAGGTAATGATATGCAACTGGCTTGACTTTATCATTGCATTTATGTACCTATTAAAATAAAATATGAACCACCTCGCAATACATTAATAACCACTAGAACATGGATACAATTTTCATGGAAGTTTTTAAGGATATGCGTCAATTGCTAACTTGCCAAATTTTGTATATCCTGGATGAAAAATGAAAGTAAAGGTGCAGGAACTTATCATAGAAAGTTAACATTGCATGGAAAATACGTGAAGTCAAAACTGGTGTTCATGGGAAGTTGCATTCTAATTGCAAATCTATTTAACACTCGGTGAAATACAAACTGTTTCGAGCTGTTCCAAAATCTATCATGTTTAACTGGTCGCAAAAAAAAATCTTTATGAAACGAGTTTTTACTATCACCTAATTAAAGGCTTCATATCGAAACAGGAGTTACACCGAAATTCATCAACTCGCTCCAGGTCCATTTCGACTGCATTATCAAAATTCTAATAATGGAATCCTCAAGAGTTGTCAAGAGGGGATTTCAAATTTATTATCTCATCAGCTTAATTTTGTGCAATCTTGTATCAATAATTCTAATTCGCTTCACGAACCTATCGAATTTGATACGGCCATCTGATCTTTAAGGAAATCTTTACTCCCTTGTTTCCAAATTTGACCAAAAAATATCGACAGGTATTTTATCAGTCAGACCAAATCATCGCAACACAGAGAATACTATAGCAGATCGGAGTGTAATTTTGAAGAATTGAACAATTATTTCAATGATAAGAATTCCACAGACATGATCTCTTCAATTCTATAAACCAGAGGGGAAATAGTTTCTCCCAACTTCATACCTCACCAACCAGAACTTTCTATCAAATATCGCACACTTTCTAGGATTATGTCCAATTCTTCAAGAAATTGGACGATACATTTTTGGAAAGAACCAATTTGATGCAGAAGAAGTAATACAAACTCTTAATGGGGCGAAAGGCTGATATAAGTCTCTCAAGTTTGTTCAATCTGCAATTGTTTTCAGAGATAGAATCTTTACAGAAAGCTTTATATTTTTCGTTTTGTTTTTAACAACAAAACCCGAGGCAGTCTATTCTTCGAGCTGCTTAAGAACTCAGGCAGATTTCAACTTAGTGAATTTTGTATCGAGACTTGAGTAAACGTACAAGATCCAACTGACCTGGGTCAAAGTTCATGGCCATTGACAACGCCGTTTGTATACTTGGCTTCGGAGCGTTTGGAAGAATACTCAGATTTTTGCCGAAAAATCATCTTTAGCTACGTGGCGCATTTGTAGATGAATGGCTGTGTTAAGAAGCAAAATTGACTAATATTGGACGGCACTTATCCACGAGATCCAGTAGGTGACAATGCATCTTCAAAAATGTATCGATTGTGTGGCTTTTGAGCCAACAACAGCTGGTCAGCGAGAAAAAACAATAATATCACATTTTGTATCGCCCTTATTGAACCATATATGTAGATCTAGACGACTTGTGGCTTGTGGTTCCAGAGGGTTCCATAAGGTACTCAAGGGTTGATATTCTACATGAACGATTTGAGAGTTGCCAATGTCTAGTTTAGTTTAGTTTATTTATTTGAAATTGTTACTAACACATCAAGATAAATCTTATAAGGAAGTGAAAGTTTATGAATAAATAATATATGATAACATTTGTATATATAGTATAAAAGTGAATTTAAGAATTGAAATAGCCAATAAAAAAAAGTACAATGAAGTAAATTTAAATAATATAATAAAATAATAATACAAAAACGAAATTTGCCAAAAAAGAAACTTTGTTGTATCTTATATATTAGTAATAGGAAAAAGAAGGAAGAAAGAAATAGAGAATGAGAAGTTAGGAGTCTGTAAAAGATAAGTTAGTCGCTTTGATTAGAAATGAAATCATGTAAACTTTTTTGAAATTATTGTATGTCGCTAACTTCTCGCAAGTAAGGTGGAAGTGAGTTCCACAGGCGATAGGCATTGATGAAAAATTGTCTCTCCGATGTAAGACACGTAAAACAAGGATGAATTAAATAAGTTGATCTGTTTGATACTGAAAACCGAAGTCCTTCATAAAGGTACATATGTTGGTATTCGGGTAGTTATGATTTTGAAAAGTAGTATTGTTACGGCAGCAAATAACAATTAATAAAAGTATTCCTTTTTATTATATTTTTTATTTTCCTTAATTTTTTATTTTTTTTTATTTGGTTAACAAAAACAATTTTAATATTTTATTTTAAGAACTTTTTACGGAGCAAAGAATGGCCGACCTCGGCGAATGGTTTGACAGACAAGAATGAATGAATGAAATGAAAAATGTGCAAAAGCACAAAATGTCCTCCACGGTTGAAGGCACCAATAACCGGTATTTGTAAATACTGGGAAAATGGGATGCGTTCAACCGTGGAGGTATTAATAAAAGACGCCAGAAGTGTTCATGAATACTGAGATTGTCGGCCCTCAGCATTCAGACCAAAATGCGGACTTCGCACATAGGACTGAATGCGGAGTGCCGACAAAAATATGCATGAACAAGTATCAATGTTCGGAATTTGATAAAGTTATCGAAAGACATTTTTAAAAAGCTTCTTTTCAGATGGGAAACATGGTCATATCTTATTAATTCATAAATATATCGTATGATGCTATTAAAGGCTACTTTTAACTTGTTTTTGCTGTAGAAGTCACAATTGTAATAGATTTTACATCCGTATGTTAAGACTGGTAAAACCAAAGACTTAGCAATTAGAATTCTTCTTTTAATCGGCGTAAGCCTCTGAGCAGTCCATAATGTTCTTAGGGTGCCATATGCTTTTCCTTCTAATGAATTTATATGGTCATTCCATGTAAGAGTTCTTTTGAAAACCACACCAAGATTCCTAGAAGTGCTTACAAATTATAATATAGTACCAGTTAGCATGAAAACCATCGTACATTTATGAAAAACTGCAGTTTACCCAATCTAATATGGAACACTCAATCTTTTAACACCTTCTTACAACTTTTTGAATTCTTCACGACTGTTTTTTGTTCATGCAACAAAGTTATGGAACTCTCTGCCTGTTACTATTAAAAAAATCATTTCTACCGCTAATTTTAAGAAAGCAATAATATAACATGGAAATAATGAATGAAAAGGGAGGAATGGGTTGTGAAATTGGGAAGTGACGGGAAGGGAGAAATGTATAGGGATCAAATGACAAAAATCTTTAAAACAAGTTATAATTTATTATTAAAAAGTGAATAACACAGGCTTCTTCTTCTGTTTTTTTTATTTATTTAGATTTTTTTTAGTATTACTCGTAATTTGTATTATTATTATTTCTTAATTTTTTATTGTAATTATTAAATATATTTCATTCCTAGATTTTGTCGTAACATGTAACCAGTTTTTAGGTAATATAAAAGACTAAGTCCATTTTTTGAAAATAATTTTTTTTTTTATCCGATGGAAATCTTTAAATAACACTCGGTAAGAATCGGTACCGAGTAGTGTGGGACTCTTACCGCACTAAAACCACCGGTGAATCAGGACCAATCTATGAAAGATTGACAAATGATTTTTATTTCTTAATTTTTAAATCGCATTGGGGGAAGTTTAAGGTAATAACACTTTCCCATAGCTTTTAGACCATCAGCTCATGAGGCTTGATTCTTCTTAATATCCAAACATTGTCTCGTACATTTAATACGGTCTCCATTTCGGAGTTAGTATGACTTTGCAGTCGCTGATTGTGTGATACAGCGTGTTTCTTAACCACTTCTGTAGCCATTTCAATTTGAAGGTCACGATGTAGATCGCTATTTCTTATATGTATACCATTTAGTATCCCACGAAGGACTTTGCTTTGGAATTTTTGGATGGGTTCAGCATTTGTTTTCTTTGTACAGCCCCATATTTGGATGCCATATGTTCAAACGGGTTTCAATACTTGCTTATATAACATTAGTTTGTTCTGGATAGATAGGTCAGAGTTCTTTTCTAGTAACCAGTACATTTTTCTGTACTTCAAGTTTAGTTCTTCTCTTTTCTTTTTGATGTGCTCTTTCCATTTAAGCTTTGCATCCAAATTCATTCCAAGGTATTTGGCGGTATTGGAGTAAGGTACTTCTGTACTGTTTATAAATATTGGAACATTGTTTATGTTTTTGTTTGTAAAGTTTATATGCGTCAATTTTGTTTCGTTTAATTTGATACGCCATTTCTGCGTATCAACTAACTTTATCGACTGCATTTTGCAATTTTTGTGTAGCCTTCGTGACGGATTTATCTGGCACCAATATTGCAGTATTATCAGCAAAGGTCGCCATGATAGCGTTGATGTCCACTGGAATATCCCTTGTATATAACAGATACAGAGTTGGTTCTAGGACACTTCCTTGTGGTACACCGGCTTCAATTTTCTTAAGTTCCGAGTAATTTTGGTCGTACCGTACTCTAAAGAGTCGGTTCGTAATGTAGGATTTCCGTATATCGTAGTACTGCCTGGGAAGGTCCCTATGCAGTTTGTACTCAATTCCCAAGTGCCAAACCTTGTCAAAAGCTTGAGCAACATCTAAGAATAAAGCAGAGCATACTTGTTTTTCTTCAAGTGCCTTTTCCACAACATCCGTAATTCGATGCACTTGGTCTATCGTGGAATGTTTATTTCTAAATCCAAATTGATGGCTTGGAATTAGTCTTCTTTCTTCAATTATTTTGCTAAGCCTTTTCAGTAGCAGTTTTTCAAAAACTTTTGCCATGATTGGTATAAGCGATATTGGTCTGTAAGATGTTACTTCTGTTGATGGCTTACCTTGTTTAGGTATAACAATGACTTCTGCAATTTTCCAATGATGTAGCACATATCTTAGTTTAAGGCATGCGTTTATTATAAATTGGAGTTTCTTGAAGGCTATTAGAGGCATTTCTTTCAAAACCTGAGCAGTTATAAGATCGTACCCTGGTGATTTTTTGTTAGACAACTTATGATGACACATGCTTCTTACTTCTTTGAGCGTGACAAAAGGTATTTCACATTCGTCGTTTCTGTTAACAAACTGTAAAGGAATCTGTAGCTGTGTTTGCTGGGAATGGCTTGAAAACATTCGCGATCCTGATTGATAGCAAAAGCGCAGTTTTCGATAAGGCCCAGTGAACAACTTCTATAGATTTGTATATCGTCTGCATAAAAGTGCTTTGAGGCGTCGGTCGGGAATAAGAGAAGCAATTTCGTTTATATACATCGAGAATAGCAGGGGGGATAAAATGGAAATGGAAAGCGGAACACCTTTAAGTCTAGGTAGATACTCAGACAGACTATTATTCATACATACGGCTTGTTTACTGTTGGTAAGATAAGATAGAGGTAATTTTAGTGTATCTGAAGATACATTAAATTTCCAACGCAGCTTATTCATCAGCAGCGTGTAGTTCAAAATGTCAAAAGCTTTGGGGAAGTCTAGAAGTACTAAAAATGTTACGCTTACCTTATCCAATTCGGTCCTAATGTCTTCAATGACTTTTGAAGAAGTGCAGTTGTGCAGGTGTGTTGAGCGCGAAAGTCTGTCTGGATTGGTACCAAATAATTGTTGCGGGTTACATAGCCATTCATTTGTTTTTGCATAATGCGCCGCTCACAAACTTAAGACAAAAATGGAAGAATTGAGATTGGTCTAAATTCTTCAAAAAGTGAGTTTTTGTGAATAGGAATTATTTTACCCATCTTCCATTTCTGAAGAAAAATTCCTGTTGTGAGAACTGTATTGATAATATGTGTAAAGTAGCTTTCTCACTTACAAAAAAGAGGTTCAATAAAGTATTTGAAGTCTTAGTAAAGTGTGTTGGCACAGACAAATTAACAGAATGCATATCAAAAGATTTCATATTTTCACTAAGGCTATCGTCGACTAATAAGTTGCTATTAAAGTTCCGCATATAATAATATTTGTGGAACTTGATGTTATTTGCTCCATAAGATTGTATATAGGTTCCAAATCTATATTTCTATTCGGCGATTGATCTTGCCGATGCCTTTCAGGTGAACGTAATACAAGCCATCGCTTATATTCGGAAGAGTTATTGAAAATGGGACTATTTGGAGCTGTACCACCGTAAGAAGCACAGCTATTGAACGATGTTATATTCCATACATAATGGGTTTTTCAAATTAAAGAAGTAGTTTGTTAATACCTCACACAAAGCTTGTTATATTCCATTTAACACCTACCCGATCTAATTAAAAAGTCCTTAAGGAAGTTCTTTTTTTAATTTGCAATCTTTTTATAAGTTCATTTTCATCCAAGCGGAAGTAAATGCAATAGGAAATTGTGCAGACTTAAACCTTGTAAGAAATTACCGCAACCAAAATATTGCCATCATGTAGGTCAGCCAAGCAGCACTCAAAGCGTTAAAATCTTATGCCAGTATTTCTAAATATATATGGGAATGTGGGGAATGTGTGGACAGGCTTAATAACCTCGGCAAACGTAATAATGTCATACTTCACTAGGAGCAGGGACATGTTGGAAATAAAGAGACCAGACTCTCTAGCTAATATACGAGTAGGAGCAATGACATACCTTACTGGGCCTGAGCCCTACTCGGGAATAGGAGAAAATGAGATTAAAACGAAGGTCAAGAAATTGGACAGATCTTCCAAAATTGAGGAAGACTAAAATGCTTCTTGAGAGGCACAACCAATAACGCTTTACATCCTGTATCGGATTAAGCCAGAACATCCTCAGAACCATTACGAGTTTCCCTACTTGTCCGTGCAAATAGTGCAGATAAGTCAGTATTCTTGTTTTGGCCTGGTGACCAGTTTTACATGCAAACTCTGTAATACTCACGAGGAAACACCAGATCCTATATTAGGTAGATGTGATGCAATCGTGCATTAAAGAAAAGAGAGTGAACAAAATTTTTTGAAAATATTCTATACTCCAGGAAGCAAGTCTGGAGGAAGAGCGGTTGTATGAGCGATCTTACTCAGTTCTAGACGAGGACACAAAAGATCTAAAGGTCGCAGTGCAGTGTCCAAGACCGAATTCCAGGTCTAAGTGAATCAATTTTCTTCTGGCATCCACTTCAACCTAACACAACTTAGGTCCAGTTTTCTACCTAATTTCGAATCTAAGTTCAGTCCTGAAACTTGCTTACCATGCTAAAGAAAAACTTAAAAATATTGAGGACTTAACCCTGCACTTTTGAACAAATATTTCTGACACATGCATGTCAAAAATCTATCGAAGTTATAAAAATAGAGATTTTCACAATGTTTCACATTGATTTCAATTTTGAAAATAAGATTTCCCTTATATTCCAATTCAATGTCGATTGATTACCAGAAGTTAAAGTTTTCGTCTTGGATCATTTTCCCAGAAAGAACGTGTAGGGAAAGTAGTTCAGATATTTAATATGAGCGTGTGGAGGGTTAGACTTGGAAATACCTTAATATTGGTTGCAGAAACAAATTTTAAGTACATCCTTAGTGAGACTTGGCATAAACAAACAATTCTAATACATTCCATATTCTCAGTTTTTCTACTTTCGTCAATTATATACATATATACATAGTTATTTGTGAGAGTGCAGTCTTAACACTTCCCTAACTAATCCTAGGAAAACTTTAGCAGAGAAAGTGTTTATAAAAGCAAACAATGATCTCTATTCCATTTTAATCTATGAAATAGTTAACTAACCTATCCAACATCTATGAATGAGTTATAATGCGCGTTCTTTTATATCTCTCCGCATCCTGGAATTCCCAACTTGTTTGTTTTCTTAAGAATCTTGGAGGCATAAATACGATACGAAAAACTTAAACCAAACTTTAGCAAGATATCAGTTTTACAAAGTTTCGGCGAAATGCAATAAAAGTCATATCATCAGGTTGAATAATTATCCTGTGCCTCGTGAGGCTCCTTGTATGATTAAACAATAAATTACTTAAGTGAAGAGATGTGGATTGTGAGAGGTAACGTCACACGTAAATATACATATATGATGTTCATTTATAATGCACTTCCAGCTTTTATTGTGATAGAAATAAATATTTGCATATCGGATGTATACACAACAAGAGCAACAATCATTGTTGAGGATATAATGAAAGGATATGAATCTGACAGGATATGTGTGTTGGCTGTGAATTGCTTTAAATAGTTTAAGCAAACAATATTAGTTATGATTTATTGTGCTATAGCTTTCAATTACTTTGGACACACAATAGGATCTGCCGCATGATAATCAAGTTTTCGAAATGAATTTAAATTCAATCACAGACACAATTAGAGAATTCTGGTGCGGCTATGTACGAGAAGCATAGTGGTTATTGTTTTAGCTTTTAATGTGTGTATCAATGCATTGGATGTAACCCATCAGCTTAATTGGTTAATTTGTAAAGAAGCTTTTATAGCTAAATACATGCAGGAATAGATACATTATTGGAAATTTCTAACAGTTGCCAATTAATTTTCATTTATTACGTAAAACCTTTAGTTGGATTATGGCAGGGAGATCTGCAGGAACTGACCATTTTGTAAACTATTAAGTTGCCAATTATACACTATTTAAATTGTTATTAATTAAAATTGAAACAAAATATTTTAAGTTTTTAGAATGTTTCGAATGTAAGCCTGCAAACCGACTTATTTTTCGTGTTATTATAGATTTGCAGGTTTCGGAGGGTGTGTTTACTTCTATATCGTGGGTTGTAACGATGTATGCACAATATTAAATTTTAAAGGGCCAAATAGGGATAAAAGTAGATCAAGGTCGAAAAAGTTGATTTCTGCGATGCATGGAAAATAAATGAAGTTTAAATTCTATAAGTATTTCCTGTTTTCGAGAACTTTTTTTATGGATATTATGTCCTTAAGTGGGCTTCAGGTCGATATATAAAAACAATGTTGACCTGAAGCCCACTTAATGATATATTATTGTTAAATTTTACATTTATTTTATTTTATGAACATTTTGAATTTATAAAAATCCGTTTAGGTGATACTTTTGTGTATTAAAAAATGTGTTCAATTAACTTTTCTGCAGTTTATTGAGATTATCTTATAAAGTTGAATTTACTACGAGTACCAGAAGTTTAATTTATAATATAATTCATATTTGTGATAACTTCACACAACTTTTAAAAATAAAAAAATAGACCAGAGGCAATTGTGGCTCATAGAGAGCCTAAGCTCTCTCTCTAAGTGACTTACATTTCCCAATCAATTCTGTGTGTGAGTTAGAAGGAATAGATGGGAGATGGACCTACAATTTTCTACCAATTTTAAAATATTAAATATCATTCGATTCCTGTCTTATAACCACAAAACTATGGCCTAGTTTCAGCAAACAAAAGACCCCTGTTATCATCCAACTGATTAAAGACTCTTTCTCTTTCTGTTCTCGTGAGCGTAATCACCGGTCACAACCAGAACCAACTGGGTAACCCACAAGAAAAAGATGAAACTCAGTATGTACGACTTATGCAGAGGATGCGGTGACGAGGAGATACATTAGGATACTCCTCACTACCTGTGTCACTGTCCTGCGCTGTTTAATCTGAGAAACAGACACTTCTTCAACGACTTGGAGGAGCTCTCTGACATTCCAAACAAAATCATATTGAAATTTATTTGCGATACCAAATGGCTGGAAAATTTCTAAACTCCGAAGATTGCCTTCAACTACAGTCAAAAAAAAAAAACATAAAAATGGTCACAGACGATAGTGATAGTACGAACGAAAACGACTTACCGATGCGCGTGTTTCTTGCAGAATGGCACTTCGCTTATACACCAGCGATTGCCACTCCTCTAGTGAATGTGAGCGTCATTGAGTTAATCAGGCCAGCTCTCCCTAAGATTGGTAAAATCCTCTTGAGGAAAGGAACATTCCCTTCGACTTGATCAGCCATAATGACCAATTAAACGAACATATACACCAAACACTGACATATCAAACTCATCTACCAGACGTTGCAAGGAGCCACATGCTCCTACGGGCCTGGTGGAGGGATGATTTCTCAAGTTGGGTTAGAAGAAAGGAACACGGCCTTAGAACTAGAAGGCGTCTACATCTCATCAGCCAGGCGATTATGTGAAGACAGACATTTCTTCAATGACTTAGAAATACCCTCCGACATTTTAAGGCTATTGTATCGAACGGAAGCTCATATATCGAGCAAAAAGCTATATGAGCTTTGGTTCGATGTTCGAGACTTGTTTTGGTGAATTTCCCTTCTGTGAAAGAGGAAAATTCACCCTAGAGTAGTTAGTTGAAATGTAGCAAGCGAAGCGATAAGTCGAATAAAGCGGAGATAGATAGTGGTTTTTCTGGCATTAAGCCTTTTCCACTCTAAATGGTGCGTTTTATTTATTATTTAATATTGGCTATATTTCTTCTCCTGAGCTCGAAACATTTGGTCAATCGAGCCAAATTTTAAAAGCGACCGGATAAATTTAATGAATTAATAGAGAAAGTGCGGTTTTCTTAGAATATTATTTCTATGTATATAAATTCCGCGAAGTGATGTGTGTGAAAGAGTGAAAGATTGCATTATAATCTAATTATATGCAAAAGAAACAATAAGCGAAGCGTTGATGTGCCACATATCAAGTATGTGCACACAAAATTTTCAAGCACACTTAAAAAAGTGCTGCGCAAATGTGAGAGACGCCACATATCAAGTATGTGCGCACAAAATTTTCAAGCACACTTAAAAAAGTGCTGCGCAAATGTGAAAGACGCCAAAAGTCACGTAGGCACGAGCAAATTTCAGAGGAAAAAGTAAATTTGGCTATGGGCATACGGTCACGTACGCCAAGAGATAGACATAGGAATTGCATATAAGAATTCCCCTACGAGAACGGTAAGTCAAATTATATATTTTTTCCTTAGCAAAAGAGCAGCGAGCAGAGCAGCGAAAATACGAAATAAAAAACAATCAACCACCATATTACATATAAAAGTTCCCCTATGAGAATGGTAAGTTGAATTACACATCTTTTTCTTCCTACGTGAATGAATGAATGAGCGGCGACGCAGCGCAGCGAAAGAACAAGAACAAATAAAATAATCAACCACCACGACACACATGCAGAGATAGACATGTCCAAACAGGCAAACTCCACACACAACCCGATAAACGAGAAAGAACACAATGTACATAAGACCAACGGGCATGTGCAGATGCCTACATGGCGAGACTAAGCGATAGATACACAAATAACAATCCGTATGCGCAGCGACGGGGGATGAAAATTCTCCACTTCCATTCATTCAGTGTGTGACATCCAAACAGTAAAGAACAAAATAAGTATTGTGTCGTGGTTGGTTAAATCGAGCTAAACCGAGATAAGAAAAAAGTATTATTTAAAATAAAATATTATTTCAGTTTAAATTCGTGAAAGGTAATTTAGAGACAGAGTTTATTGATTAAAATCGAGAGAGGTAAAAGCGTAATTGAGAAAGGTAATTGATTTGAAACGTTATAATAAATACAGTCCACTCGCCGACCAGTTGTGCTATCAGTGTTATTGTTATGTGAAGCGAAGAGAATTCGGTTGTGATAGAAGAAGGAGTCTATGTACTGCCTCGAAAAAATTAATAAGATATAGAATAGAATTCTCATATATGTTGTGAAATGTTGTGGAAAATATAAATGTTGTGAAGCGTTGTGAAAGATTGACATAGAATTTGATATTTGTGAAAGATTAATATAGAATTTGATATTTGTGAAAGATTGATATAGAATTTAATATTTGTGAAAGATTGATTTAGAGCTTGATATTTGTGAAAGGTTTTTGTGTGAGAGATAGGAGGAAGATGAAAAAAAAAACAAACAGAATTAGTTTTGTTTTTCTTCTTGACCGGAGACAGGACAGAGAAAATATTTTGGTGATCGGTAGTATTGTTTTTTCTTGTGTTTGTGTGTTTGTGTACATCAGAGCAGCTAATAATGCATGAATGGCATCTCGTTGATTGTATGACAGAGACAGTTAAGAGCTTGGGAATTTTTTGTGATTTTTTTAAATTCAATTTTGTGAGAAAGGAAAAATTAATGAGATAGAAAACACAACATATTCATGAGCAGCGAAAAAGCAAAACTCAAAGCATGTAGTGCGAGTTATTTGCGAGAGAGAGAGAGAAAGGGCAAAACTCAAAGCATGTAATGCGAGTTATTTGCGAGATAGAGAGAGAGGGCAAGACTCAAAGCATATAATGCGAGTTCTTTGCGTGACAGAGAGATAGAGCTTGCAAGCGGAAAGATATAAATAACGTTGAATACAATAACACTGAATACAAAATAGCACAGCACAACAAATTAATTATTTATTTATCTATATTTTTTATATTTTTGTGCTTGAATTGAGTCCAGTAGAGCGTAGTATAAATTTTCATTTTCTCAGGACATGGCATGGACGGACGCGCTGGTTAGAGAGAGCGAATCTGTGCCGATGGTCTGAGTATTATGTTCCGATCTGGCCGATCTCCTCTGAAGATTCTCTTGGTTAACGAAGATGAGTCGAAGGGGAAGTATTCGCCGGACGGTTCATATAATAGCATGTGAAAATAATTAGATTAAGGATTCTTCTTGCACACATATTTTCTTTATTTTTCAGCGGTTTGAAATTTTGAAATTTGAAATGACGAAAATTTTATTTCTTTATTCAAATAGAGATAGAACTGAGAAAGGAACTGAGATAGAACTGAGAAAGGAACTGAGATAGAACCGAGAAAGGAACTGAGATAGAACCGAGAAAGGAACTGAGACAGAACCGAGAAACCAGAGATAGAATCAGAGATAGAATCAGAGATAGAATCAAGAGATAGAATCGAGACCGAACGGGGATAGAGCAAAGAGAAAGAATGCAGTCACCAAGCGCTAATGATCTGGAGTATCGCTTCCAGGCAGCGATAAACTCCATCCATAGGATGATTGCCTTTTGCAAATCAAGCAAGGCAAAGGACTATCCCGTGGAGGGATTGAGCGTGAGACTGGAGGGGCTCCGCGACTCATGGAGCGAAGTCAAAGAGGTGGAGCGATTGTTGGCCGGACGTGAGGGCACCAGCACGATGGCCTTAATTGAGCGACGAGTAGCAGAGACGGAGGAGCTTTTCTTTACAGCTTCTACTATGCTAAAGAAGCTCCAGCGAGAGAGAGATCCAAAAGAGAAGCGTGAGGAGCAAATTGCCGTGCAGGTATCGTTGCCATTCGCTCAACACGACGTTAAGAATACGTGGGGCGAATTCGATGGTAGCATTACCAAATGGCAAGGATTCAGAGACAGGTTTATGGCGGCGATACATAACAATGATAAGATCGCACCAGCGTATAAGTTCGCCTACTTAAAGAAATCCCTCACAGGAAAGGCTGCCCGCGCGTTAGGCGAATGGCAGCTAACAGAAAGCAATTACTGTGAAGCCTGGCAGCGGATGAACGAAATTTATACGAGAAAGTATGCCACATGCCGAGAGCTCCTGCGGCAGTTCTTTAGGCTGCCCACGCTTCAAGGTCCAGCCAAGGCTAGCGAATTAGAGAGAATGTCCAACGCCACCTACGAGGCCATGCGACAGCTTAAGGCTCAAGGCGTGCCGACTGAAGGTTGGGACATGCTGATCGTCCATATCCTCCATGAGAAGATGGACGCAGAGACAGCGTGCAAGTGGGAGGAGAGCCGCACTTCAGAGTTCCCCACTATAAAAGAAGTGTGCTCATTCCTAGAGAAGTGGGCAACAGCTGTCGAAAGCATCCAAGATTGCCGTCGCAGAGAAGCGCCCAGACCATCGACTTCTGCAATGGCTCTGATGGAAAAGGGGAGGTCAGTCAGACCTCTAAGAGAAAGAACTAGAGACAACGTGAAAGGTTGCACTGTGTGTGCATCAACTGCTCATCCGATATGGGGATGCCCTGATTTCTTATCACTCAGCCTATTAGGCAGAGGCAACTTTGTGCGAGAGAGTAAGCTTTGCCAGAATTGCCTTAAAGTTGGCCACATCGCAAGGGACTGTTTCCAAGGCCCATGCGCCCGATGCCCTTGCAAGCAGTTGCACAATACCGTGCTATGCCCGATGAGAGAGATGCGAAAGGTTGAAACTGTTCATCGAGTCCATGAGCAGCCGAGAAAGAGGATCATAACCAAGAGAGCGAATGAGAAGCGAAAGGAAGATTGACCAGCAAAGAGGCGAAGACTGGATAGCGGCAAAAGAGCAGTGGCAGAGACAGATTCAAACAGCAGACGAGAGATAGACCCCAAAAACAGACGAGAGATAGACCACAAAATCAAACGAGAGATAGATTTTAAAAACAAGCGAGAGACAGGTTCAAAATACAAACAAGAGATAGATAATAGAGAAAGGTTATACGAGACAGACGAGACATCAAGCAAGGTGTCTTATGACAATTTTAAAAGAAATAAAAAAGAAATTAAAGTTTATTCAGAGAGTTTTACTGATAGAGAAAAGAGAGAGTTTATCTTATTGCCTACAGTGCAAGTGATGATCACTGTAGAAGAGAAAGACAGTGGCCCAGTGCGGGCACTGATTGATACCGGTGCTCAACCAAATCTGGTGAGTCACCAGTTAGCTGAGAGGTTGCAACTGAGAAAGATGCAAGCCACGAGAAAGATCGTAGGAATCAATGGTCAACCTTTCCATATTAAGTATTGGAGTAAGATCAAGGTAAGGCCATGGTTCTCCTCGAGCATCGCAATTGAGCAAGAATTCTTGATTCTACCGAAAGGAGGTCCATTACCTCCAATGCTGTTAGGCAGCGGTTTGAGATATTGTGAAGCGAAAGAGATAGACGGGTTGCCATTGGCGGACCCGGAATTTTGGAAAGAAGGTCCAGCAGACTTGTTGCTTGGATGTAAATTTGTAGTAGAGATGTTTGGATCCATGATGACTCGACAGCCATCTGGATTCTTCTCGATAAATACTACTTTCGGAAGAGTAATGCTTGGGCAGAGACAAGGCTCATTACTAGTGAAAGATGATAATGCATATGTGGTTTGTTTGGACAACAAACAAATGCATGAAGCGCTCAAACGATTATGGGCTCTAGACGAGGTTAGTCTACCAGCCGTGAGATCGAAAGAGGAGGAATTAGTTGAAAGAAACTTTGTCAATACGTATAGACGTGACAAAGAAGGAAGATTTATTGTCACCATTCCTTTGAGAGAAGCGTGGAGAGAGATAGGCACTACCGAACTTATAGCGAGAAGGCGGTTTTTCGCCTTAGAGAAAAAACTAGAGAGAGATCCAGATCTGAGAGAGAAGTATGTTGACTTCATGAGAGAGTACGAGAGCAAAGGACACATGACACCAGTCGTTGGTGCGTCACGAGCGAGAATTGTATATCATATACCACATCACTGTGTCACGAAAAAATTCAGAGTGGTGTTTGATGCGAGTTGCAAAACAACCATGGGCGTCTCACTTAATGAAGTGCAGATGGTTGGAGAAAAGTTGCAGAAAGATCTGCATGAAATTCTGATGCGCTTCCGAAGGCACAGAATTGCGATTAGTGCGGACATCAAGATGATGTTCCGTATGGTAAAAATTGCGAAAGAACAATGGGATTTGCAGCGAATATACTGGAGAGAGAGCCCTCAAGAGCGATTGAGAGAGTATTGGCTAACCGTAGTTACCTACGGTATGGCTTCATCAGCCCACAATGCGGTGAGAGCACTTATCCAATGTGCGAAAGATTCAGAGACAGACTTTCCTACAGCGTCGAAGATTATTCGAGAAGACTTTTATATGGATGACTGCACTACGGGTGCGGAGTCAGAGATAGAAGCAATCAGATTATCAAAAGAGATAGATCACATCCTTAAGGGTGCTGGGTTTGAGCTGCGAAAATGGAATTCAAATTCCAAAGCGCTTATGGAAGACATGAGCTACGATAAAAGAGATTCAGTAATATTTAGAGAAGACGAAGGAACTTCAATATTGGGTTTGAAGTGGCTACTTGCGAAAGATCAATTTACCTTTGAGGTGAAATCACCTATAACAGAGAGCACGATTACGAAGAGAAAGATAGTTAGCTGTGTGGCTCAGCTTTATGACCCCAATGGCTATATATCACCTGTGACCATTTTGGGAAAGATTCTCATCCAAGATGTTTGGCGATCCAAAGCAGATTGGGATGATGAACTAGCGAAAGATATTCTGGATAGATGGAAAGAGCTATGGAGAGAGATAACTTGCTTAGAGCAATTCAGAATCGAGAGATGGATAGGCTCATCCCCTGGTATACCGATAGAGATACATGGGTTTTCAGACGCATCTGAAAAGGCCTACGGTGCAGTGATCTATGTCAGATCAGAACACCCAAATGGGGAAATCTGGTCTACACTACTACAAGCAAAAACGAGAGTAGCACCTTTGAAGACGGTGACGATACCGAGACTTGAACTAGCTGCAGCAGAGCTGCTAGGGAGATTGGTTGAGAATGTGAAAGAGACCATGGAATGGCGAGAGATTAAATATACACTTTGGACAGACTCAGTGGTAGTGCTACACTGGATAAACAAGCAGCCTTGCGAATTAAAAACGTTTGTGGCAAATAGAGTTGCATCAATACAAACGAACACAGAGATAGATAGATGGAGACATGTTGGAACAAAAGAAAACCCTGCTGATCTATTAAGCAGAGGAATGAGAGCATCGGAACTGGTGAAGAGCGAATTATGGCTACATGGGCCACAATGGCTAAGTCAACCCCATGCGCAATGGAAATCTGAGAAGTTTGTGCCAAACGTTTCAGATGGGGGGAGGGACGAGATGAAAGTTATGACTGTCATCAGCATTGATGAAGCATTGTCCATAACTACGAGAAAGACGAGAGAGAGGGTGCTGGTACATGAGTACGTCAGCACATTAGAGAAAGCAATAAATGTGATAGGCTATGTATTCCGTTTCACGGAAGCAGTTAAGAGAAAGGGATTGGATGGCAAGAGAAAGGGACGTGGAGAGCTGAGGAGGCTATCCGTGCGTCAGAAGAGAAAGAGTGAGAATAGGCCAATCCAATTAACATCTGAAGAGAAAGAAAAAGCGATAGAATATCTGTTACGGACAGAACAGCAGAGATATTTTGCGAAAGAGATTGCTTCGCTTAAAAGCAAGAGCAATCTACCAGAGAGAAGCAGCATTGAATCGCTGAAACCTATAATGGACAGAAGAGAGATTCTGAGAGTAGGAGGACGGTTGGAAAGATCAGAGCTAGAATATGGAAAGAAGCATCCAGCCATTGTACCAAATGGCTCTCGGCTGGCATGGCTTATTATAGACAGTGCTCATAGAGCAACGAAGCATGGAGCCGTCCAGGTGATGATGCATCACATAAGAGAAAGATTCTGGATAACGAAATTGAGAAGCGAGTCGAGAAGATATTTACACAAATGCTTAGTTTGTGTGCGACATAACCATCGGTTTGAAACACAGCTGATGGCTGATTTGCCGAGAGAGAGAGTGACACCTGGGAAAGCGTTTCTTCATTCTGGCGTAGATTACGCAGGACCATTCGTGGTGAAGATGATAGATCAAGCTGGAGAACGAATGACTACACAGAAATGTTGGATTTCTGTATTCGTGTGCCTCAAGACCAGAGCAGTGCATATAGATTTGGTGTCGAGCTTGTCATCGATTGCCTTTATTGCGTGCTACGAAAGATTTATTGCCCGTAGGGGCAGATGCGAGAGAATATACAGCGACAATGGCACAGCCTTTGTTGGAGCAGCGAAAGAATTGCAAAAAGCGAAAGAGAGCTGGCATAGGAAGGAATCATTGGACTTCCTAGCAGCTAAAGGGACAGAATGGAGATTTATGACACCAGCAGCGCCACATCAGGGCGGCATTTATGAGGCTGCCGTCAAATCGATGAAATTCCATTTGGCAAGAGTGATAGGAGCGAAAATACTGACATACGAGCAACTTTTAACGCTGACCGCCGGTATCGAGGCGATCCTGAACTCGAGACCGCTTCAAGCGATTAGTGATGATCCTAATGACCTGCAGGCGCTAACGCCGGGACATTTTCTGGTAGGGGAGCCGTTAGTACTCCCGCTGCCGTTTGTGACTGGAGAGATATCCGACACTCATGGTGCGAGACTATGGAAAGAGAGAAAGGCAATGCTCACGCATTTTTGGAACAGATGGAGAGAAGAGTACTTGGTGACTCTACTTGAGAGAAAGAAATGGAGAAGAGAGAAGCATGGGCTTCAGATAGGACAACTATGTATTATAAAGAGCGAGAACTTCCCACCGTCGGCATGGGCGTTGGGAAGAATCAAGAGACTGATCAAAGGGAAAGATGGACTGGTGCGAAGCGTGGAAGTACAGACTGCGACCAATCAGCTGACAAGGCCGGTGCAGAAAATTTGTATCCTTCCGAATGGAGAATGAAATTGAGAATTGTTTTTTTGTTATGTTAAATAATTATTATTTATTTTATTTATGAGAAAGAAAAAGTAAAATGTAATAGGGTGGAAAACCGTAGGTTTTCGCCGGGACTGTATCGAACGGAAGCTCATATATCGAGCAAAAAGCTATATGAGCTTTGGTTCGATGTTCGAGACTTGTTTTGGTGAATTTCCCTTCTGTGAAAGAGGAAAATTCACCCTAGAGTAGTTAGTTGAAATGTAGCAAGCGAAGCGATAAGTCGAATAAAGCGGAGATAGATAGTGGTTTTTCTGGCATTAAGCCTTTTCCACTCTAAATGGTGCGTTTTATTTATTATTTAATATTGGCTATATTTCTTCTCCTGAGCTCGAAACAGCTATATTTTGCTGTATCATAGGTTTTAATACAAGGGAGTCACAACCTCTAGGGTATCACAACGGATCTAGATTGATCTTAGTGTGACGGTAACAAGAACAACTGTCAGTCTATTAACCTAACCTAACCTAAGAGGCAGAACACCCTGAAAAATATTTTTGCAGCGGATAAAAATCAAACCCAAGACCCTCTGCACAATATCGAGGAGTACTTATTCAATCTTTAAGTGCATACATTTATCACTATCTTACTTACATACATAAACCATGTATATAACACGCACTTGTATTGATAATACATATCTACATCATTATTATATTTAATAAAATCATATTTCAGTCGTTATTTGATCATTGACCTTTGACATAGTGTCAGAATAAACTTAAAAAAAAACTAATAATTTTCCAAAATTTGTAAAAATTAAAAAAAAAAAAAAACACAAACAAAAAACAATTAGGTGATGAAAATTTTTCAATTTTCTTTTGAAAATTCAATATTTTTCAATTAATACGATCTATATTTTAATAAAAAAAAAATTTTAATTAACATATTACTGGCTTTCACAGGGAGCGTAACGGAATCCCGCTTTTTATAATCCCGTTTTTCAAAAATCCCGCAAAAAAAAGTTTTAAAATACCGTCCTCTATAAAACCGTTTTTTTTTTAATATCGGTTTTTAAGATCTTGTTTATTCAAAATCCCGTTCTGTTATAATCCCTTTAAAATTCCGTCTTATACGCTTATTGATTTTATGTTGGTTATTTTCCAGATTCTTTAAATGCTAAAGAAACTTTGCATACACCCCTCCCTCGCACCTACCACAAGTCCTATAGTGTGCCCAAGCAGGGGGCTGTTTATACGTTGTAATAGGAAACAGGATTATAAAAAACGGGATTATAAGAGACGGGATTTTAAAAAGAGGGATTTTAAAAAAGCGGGATTATAAAAAGCGGTATTTTAAAAAAGCGGGATTTTAAAAAACAGGATTATAAAAAACGGGATTATAAAAACGGGATTATAAAAAGCGGGATGTCGCACCCAACGAGTACTATAAGTTCATTTTTTTAAATATTGAATCTCTCATTATCGGCATAACGAATTTTAATGAAATCTTTTATAGAGAAGCTTTTAAAAAGTTTGAAAAACATTGCACTTTAAGACTTAAGAAAAATATTTTTTGAATTTTTTTGAAAATGCAATATAATAAAAATCGCGTCAAAATTGTTTTTGGAAATTTAAATTTTGTTCGTACAGTAATAAATAAAACGCAAGACTGGGTTACACGAACTTGCTCTTATGTAAAAGACTAAGAATTTCAAAAATGCATGTTATTAGAGAAAAACTGTTCACAAGCATAAAATTCATTTTTTAAATGACTAAAACAACTCCTTTAGTAGTTGGATGCCATGTGTTTTAAGCAAATATTAGTTTATGCAAAAATAAAATTATAATTCGTTGTAGTTGTTTTCTTAAAAAAATTGGCTTTTATATTCAAAATTCTTAAAACATTTTTAAGAAAAAAATTTGGTGCCCCAATTTATTTTTTTACTATTGTTCGAATAAAAATTAAATTTACAAAAAAAAATATTTAGTCGTTTTTGAGATATCGAATTTTTCAGAAAAAAATTGATTTTTTTTACAAAAAGAAATTTCATTTAAATCCGTTATGCCGATAATGAGAAATTCAAAATTCGAAAAAACCAGAGTATATCTAAGAATGAGTAGGGACACTCTTCTCACACTTTCAACTTGAACCAATACAGGAAAAAACTAGGAAAAAAAGCTCTTATAAGTGAAAACAGGCAAGAAGTATTGATTTCTAGCCTTAAGTAAAATAGCTTATGAAGAACAGAGTACACATCACGTTTTACAGATTACCCACACACACCTATTTTGCATAAGATACATGAATGTGATTTTCCCATAATGTTTTTTCTAAAAGCGGTCCCAACTTACTTCAAGTGTAGTAGTATTTGCCTGAGCAATCGTATTGATTAGTGTGACCAGATTTTGCTTTCATAAAACTAGTTGAATGTGAATGTTTTGTCATTGATTATTGATAAAATTGTCATCTTTATATATCTTCAAAACTAAGATTTCCTTCTAAAATGCTAAATAAAACGTGTTTGCTTTGTTATGCCTTCGTAAAATATCATATTTAACGTTTTTGAATTCTATTGTCACCAATTTTAATGTTTAAATTTACTGCAAGCTGGTCCCACTAGTGAAAAGTAACTATGACGAGGATTTTGTTTACATTTTTTTTTTACTTGTTTTTAAAGGCGGTCCAGAGTTGAGTCGCTTTTGATTGTTGTTTTATGTCAAATTAAAAAACAGAGGGTGTCAAGTTATTGATAAATATTTATTAAAACAATAGGAAAAGGCATAAATATTGAAAGTGTAAGTGAAAGTGGTGTTAAATAAATTAAAAAAAGTTAAATTAAAATGTTGATTTCAGGTTTCAAATAAAAATATTAAAATTAAAAAAAAAAATGGGAAAGCACTATTTCAAATGTTTAGCGTGTGGAAAAGAGGAAAGCGAAAATTCCGTTTTCAAATATTATAAAATACCGAAAAATAAAGAGAGGTAAGCAACCCAAAAATGTAGATAATTCATAGAAACTGCTTTCGCGGCAAGTACATGGAGGATGTAACCCGTGGCAACTGTGAGCCAACTGCAAACTTGGAGCTTCCAAACTTTGAAGAACAAATTGAATTACCAAAAGCTTGTGAGGAAAATGTGGTTTACGATTTCCAAACTGAACCTGATTATAAAACTGTTGATTTTGGTAACGAAAATGCGTTTTATTATTTCGCGGGTTATATTTTCAAAAAATACCGCCTAAACCACAAGTGCGAAATGGAATTGAGTCCGCAATTTAACAATTCCTCTCTTTTTTTAGATTTCAAAGAATTTGAAAATGCAAAATTAACACGGCCTCCACAAGAATTTTTAAATTCATTAGAGAATCTTGAGCAAAAATTTATTACTTGCTTCCGAAAATGTATTTTCTCAACAATTTTGAGATGAATATTTTTAATGTGTTAAAAAATGAATTTGACTACAATTGCTGCACAAAACAAAATCAAGAATTTCTTGTAAAATTTTATGTCCGCGTAAGAATATACCATATTCTTAAGAAATTTAATAAAGATAAAAACAAACTAGCAACAAACATAAATATTTGAGTGTTACACATATGTAAACAAATTATAAAATGTTAAATAAAAATGAATTTAAAATTGCTTTCTTTTTTTTTACGACACACCCTGTGCTACTTTTGAAAATAATTTTGTTTTTCTTCTATCCCTTTTTCACTTTTATACTTCTTAGCAGAGTATATCTAAGAATGAGTAGGGACACTCTCCACGTGTTTATTATTTGTTTACAATTTTTAATCACACATACACGAGAAATAGACGGCACTAAGAAGTATAAAAGTGAAAAAGGGATAGAAGAAAAACAAAATTATTTTCAAAAGTAGCACAGGGTGTGTCGTAAAAAAAAAGAAAGCAATTTTAAATTCATTTTTATTTAACATTTTATAATTTGTTTACATATGTGTAACACTCAAATATTTATGTTTGTTGCTAGTTTGTTTTTATCTTTATTAAATTTCTTAAGAATATGGTATATTCTTACGCGGACATAAAATTTTACAAGAAATTCTTGATTTTGTTTTGTGCAGCAATTGTAGTCAAATTCATTTTTTAACACATTAAAAATATTCATCTCAAAATTGTTGAGAAAATACATTTTCGGAAAGCAAGTAATAAATTTTTGCTCAAGATTCTCTAATGAATTTAAAAATTCTTGTGGAGGCCGTGTTAATTTTGCATTTTCAAATTCTTTGAAATCTAAAAAAAGAGAGGAATTGTTAAATTGCGGACTCAATTCCATTTCGCACTTGTGGTTTAGGCGGTATTTTTTGAAAATATAACCCGCGAAATAATAAAACGCATTTTCGTTACCAAAATCAACAGTTTTATAATCAGGTTCAGTTTGGAAATCGTAAACCACATTTTCCTCACAAGCTTTTGGTAATTCAATTTGTTCTTCAAAGTTTGGAAGCTCCAAGTTTGCAGTTGGCTCACAGTTGCCACGGGTTACATCCTCCATGTACTTTGCCGCGAAAGCAGTTTCTATGAATTATCTACATTTTTGGGTTGCTTACCTCTCTTTATTTTTCGGTATTTTATAATATTTGAAAACGGAATTTTCGCTTTCCTCTTTTCCACACGCTAAACATTTGAAATAGTGCTTTCCCATTTTTTTTTTTTAATTTTAATATTTTTATTTGAAACCTGAAATCAACATTTTAATTTAACTTTTTTTAATTTATTTAACACCACTTTCACTTACACTTTCAATATTTATGCCTTTTCCTATTGTTTTAATAAATATTTATCAATAACTTGACACCCTCTGTTTTTTAATTTGACATAAAACAACAATCAAAAGCGACTCAACTCTGGACCGCCTTTAAAAACAAGTAAAAAAAAAATGTAAACAAAATCCTCGTCATAGTTACTTTTCACTAGTGGGACCAGCTTGCAGTAAATTTAAACATTAAAATTGGTGACAATAGAATTCAAAAACGTTAAATATGATATTTTACGAAGGCATAACAAAGCAAACACGTTTTATTTAGCATTTTAGAAGGAAATCTTAGTTTTGAAGATATATAAAGATGACAATTTTATCAATAATCAATGACAAAACATTCACATTCAACTAGTTTTATGAAAGCAAAATCTGGTCACACTAATCAATACGATTGCTCAGGCAAATACTACTACACTTGAAGTAAGTTGGGACCGCTTTTAGAAAAACATTATGGGAAAATCACATTCATGTATCTTATGCAAAATAGGTGTGTGTGGGTAATCTGTAAAACGTGATGTGTACTCTGTTCTTCATAAGCTATTTTACTTAAGGCTAGAAATCAATACTTCTTGCCTGTTTTCACTTATAAGAGCTTTTTTTCCTAGTTTTTTCCTGTATTGGTTCAAGTTGAAAGTGTGAGAAGAGTTGTCCCTACTCATTCTTAGATATACTCTCAAGGCCGTCTTAAACTAGGCTGGGGCCCTTGGGCACACAAGAATTTGGGGCCCTTTTGGAAAGTAAAAAAAGCGAATTATAATAACATTTTTTTACTAATAAGTATGAGTATGACCATTTATTATAGGTAATCAAATATAGTATGATATAATATGTCACTAATGATATTGGAATGCTGCTGGTTTTTTGGTGACGATTATCATAACAGTTTCTTTCTGGATTTCTGTTGAGCAAAATTTTCTATTATATCCTTAAAGTCAATTTTTTGAACGATATCACTTTCTATGCACATAATTGACAAATTACTCAGTCGTTCTTGTAACATTGTTGTTGTTTTTGTTTTGAGAATTACAGTTTTGAGTATAAGAGTTCTGAAATAGGGACAGAAAAATTATATTGTGAGCTTAAATTTTGATGAGTAGAACTTTGGGATGCAGACTTTTGGGAAATGAAATTTTGAAATGCATAAAATCCTTATATATAAAATCTATAGTACTCTCATGAAGAGCAACGAGTGACGCGCCGCCTGGACGAATTTATTCCCCAACTTTTCACGTAGAGTTGTGGAGAGTAAGGACAGTCGATAATCAAGAAGGGGTGATAATATTTTCGGTAAAAGCAAACCGAAGGTGCAAAACAAAGCGACAAAGAGAAAGCTAGTTTTTGTTTTGTTTTTATTCATTTTCTATACATTTCATTTTCTGTTGGTCCTAAGTTGACCAACGGAAACAATTACACCAACGGGATAGCGAAAAAAAGCCGGCTCGATAGTGATGATAGCTGATAACATTCTCAAACTCCCTTCAGTATTACCGATATGAAAATCCGAAAGTAGCAACGTGAAGCAATTAACTAACATAATATTTGGAGCAAAAGCAACACTGCATCTTACTTGGTGCCCTTGAACAACGAGAGACACTGGGCAATGGGAAGGAAGGAGAACAACTACCTAATATAAGGCGTGTTTTTTTGCAAGTCCATATAGAATTGTAAAAAAACGACATCGGGATTAAGCGCTTTACATGCAAATGCAACAACTACTTAAATCTATACAGAGTTAGCTAAGACCAGATAATTTTCGAGAGTTAATCTAAGACCCGATAAAAATGTTGATGCCAAAATAGTATTATCTATATGTTATTGATGATTTGCTCAGAGACGTCAAAAGTGACGGTTTTGGATACTGTTGATGCTAGTCGTCAATACAGCTGACAAATGTCATAGCGTACACAGTGCTTCCAGCTATGTGGAAAAAAGCTCCTAAATCCCGATGTCGTTTTTTTTTACAATTCTATATGGACTTGCAAAAAAAACACACCTATATTAAGATAAAGTACCTATGTAGTTATACTAAAATTCAAAAAAGCCTAATCCTATCAAGAATCAAATTTTTAAATTTTTCCTACTTAAATCTATTCAAATAGGTATA
This sequence comes from Chrysotoxum bicinctum, assembly GCA_911387755.1. Taxonomy (NCBI): domain Eukaryota; kingdom Metazoa; phylum Arthropoda; class Insecta; order Diptera; family Syrphidae; genus Chrysotoxum; species Chrysotoxum bicinctum. Next base: position 189,224,234 of record OU426988.1, read on the forward strand.
TGTTCATACAAATACAATGCAACGTTGTAATTTGGTTAGATAATATCGAAATTGAACAACGTTTGATTTTCTCATTCTCTTCTTTCTCATTGCCAGAGCTGATAAAATTTTGTCGCTTTATCCTCAATTACCATCCCCTCAAATCAAAAGTCTCCACATCAATTTTTTCCGCCGACAGCGCCCTCAGTAGAATGTATTCCCCAACTTTTTTTTCTATTCCATGAGAGTACTATAGATTTTATATACAAGGGTTTAAAACATCATTCGGGGATTCCCCCAACCATAGACAATGTCGACATTTATGTTAGGCCTTGTTTAGACGGTGCAACTTGACTTAAGAATCGGAGGGATTGCGTAAGTGATCGCCAGATGGTGTACTTAGTAAATTAGGTAGGACACGTTCGGAAATATTATTAATTAGTGCAGTGGGAATAGGCGCAGTCATCGATATAATGGCGTAGTATATGCCTTGTAATTACATACCTTCTGATAAGATTACTAATTTGTGAAAAAAGTGTAATGTGCCCGACAAAAATGTTCTGAGAATAAATGTGTGAGAGAAATTGTCGGTCCTTCGGGGCCCCCCTGAGATTGGGGGCCCTGGGCACGGGCCCCGTGTGCCCTTATGGTAAAGACGGTACTGTATACTCTGCTTCTTAGTGCCGTCTATTTCTCGTGTATGTGTGATTAAAAATTGTAAACAAATAATAAACACGTGGAGAGTGTCCCTACTCATTCTTAGATATACTCTGGAAAAAACGTTCTATGGTAGGTACACAGTACAGTCAGTAATATCTTGATTACAATTTTTTTTTATTACATTAATGATCGTAAGAAATAAACGAAAGAAACAAAATTTTAGCAAAATTTTCGGAACCGTTTTCGAGGTAAATACGATTTTCGAAAACCATTTTTTAACGTTTGTATGGAAGGTGCCGTTATTCTTAGGTAAAATAAATTTGTTTTTCTCATATCTTGTAGATTATATTTCGAATCTTTTATTTATTAAATTAAAAAAAAAATCGAGCATGGGGTTCTCGAAATATTGAGTTTAAAAAAAAAATTTGAAAATTTGAATAGGTACATATAATTAATATTGAAACTGCTGGGGAGTTTTAACATAAAAAAAATGATCAAAATCGGTTTAAAATTTTTTGAGAAAATAAAAAACAAAACAAATGGTTTCATGGGGGGTACCAAAAATTACCATTTTTTAGAAAAATTTTTTCAACCATTACCTAGCCTTAACTAAATAAATTTGTTTGATTTTTTTTTAAATCTGGACAGTTTTTGATGAAAAAAAATATTTATAAAATTTCGAAAAAAATTCATATGGCAGGTATGCTTATTTTTGGTCTTAAAAAAAAAAGAAAAAAAAAAAACGTGTGGGAGGAAAAATTAAAAAGGAGCCGAGCTGAATGTATAACTTGCCTTACAGTACATATAAGTCGCAAGAAAAATTAAAGTTGGCGTGTAGGTACCAAAATTTGTTCTCAAAAATGTAGAGAAGCTTTTAAAAAGTTTGAAAAACATTGCATTTCAAAACTTAGAAAGAATATTTTTTAAATTTTTGAAAAATAATAAAATATTATTTATGCTTATTATGAATTGAATGAAGGTCTCAATAGTATCTATGGGTACGATTTTCAAATATCTTTATACCTAGTTTAATTGATTTTTATAACAAATTAAGCATCCATAAGAAATTTGTATCTATAAATTTTCTGATGCACCCCAGACATTCATTTATCTGCAGTCGAACTTAACATAACCCCAAAAAACACGTCGCACACCTTTAACAATTTTCCAACCTTAACAAAACCAAATGGCAACATCGAACATTGGTTTTGGAAAACAAGAAACAATCAGACAACAAGTAATTAGATGAAAGTTATTTTAATTTTACAGCTATTCTAACTTAACTTCTCTGGATAGCCTTGTTCTGTGCGAGTAGTATGCGAAAGGGATAACGTGTACTCCCAGTTCCACACCGAGAACATGGTGTAATCCTTTTGGCTGACTATTCAGACAGTGTGTTTTGTGGGTGGCAGACCCAGGGAAAGATAAACCAAGGCACTGTGTTCTGTGATCTATGCAAATGATGTCCTGGGGTGAAATAAATTAAGTAGGTGTTACCAAATGGCGTTGGATGAGCTGCGAAGTTGGTTAGATACTGTTGTTTATGTATTAGGAAGGATGAAGGTACACGAATGCGTTCCCAAAAGAGTGTGCGGTATTCTGTTCAGCTTGAATGAGAATATATTATAGGTATGTATAGTTTAAAGTAGAGAGATAGACAGACTGGGTGTGGCTACTTAACGATGTTAATTCCAAGCGAAACACTTGAAATGGCATTGCTGTCGAATGTCGATGCTGTGTATTCTGGGGTCATGTTTTCTGGATTCAGTTATTTGAAAACAGAAATTCGTCGTATGTGATTTCTTGTTTTAGGGAAGCAAAATTGTGTAGCCTAATCGAGATGTGTGTTGAATTTACATTTTCAACGTTGACTACAGGATATGAAGGAAAATGTCACATCGCAATACAACAAATGAAGATTTATGGGGAGGGTATGTGGTGTAATAGAGTTTGTATAGGTTGGAATGTTTGTAAAGTAGGTACTTTATTCGCAAATAACTGGGATTGGGCTGTAATGAAGGGATCCAGAGTGCTCAAGTGCGTTATAAGCAGTAATTTTACATTCGCAATTGTAGGTATGTGCCTTGTCTAGATAATCTTCCTTATACTGCACATATGTATCTAATATTTGGGGTGTTTTTTTCCGGCTCTCTATTTGGCCATTTTATGAATAATTCAGCTTTAAATGGGTCATCCAATTCGTCAACGTGCTCCTGATGAACTGATTAAATTAACTGTAATACGAGTACCATAATTAACGTGAACAAACGTCCCGCTTTCAAGTTGTCTGTCTCGCTGTTCCCAGCGAGAGCGAAAGTGTCCCGCTTTCGCAAAACCGAATTTTCTATCTTTATCTTTACCTATCTAAATCAAATTCACAAGAAAACGAAAATGAATATACAGTAAAACCCGCTTAAGAGAAACCCGCTTAAGAGAAAAACCCGCTTACCTGCAACACTTTTTTCACCCCAAGTATATTTTCTGACCGATTTCCCTTAAAACACTCCGCTTAAGTGAAACTCGCTTAAGTGAAAAACCCGGATAACTGGCACATATTTTCAGTTAATTTTTAATATTTTTCAATAAAAAAAACTCGCTTAAGTGAAAAAAAAAATTGAATCGAACAGAACAAAAATTTGCTAGTCTTCGTTTTTCAATAAATTATTTTTGTGTTATTTAATCGTTGTTTTATTTAACTTCTTTCAAGGCAAGTCCAAAAGATAAAAACAATAGGTATTGTTTCTAGCATTAAATCTCCGCTTAATCGAATTTTTAAATCCGCTTAAGTGAATTTTTTTTTTTACTTATCCGAACTCCGCTTAAGTGAAATTGTTTTTCACTTAAGCGGGGTTCGCTTAAGTGAAAAACCCGCTTAAGTGAAAGAAAGACTGTGACATTTTGCAGTTTCTCTTAAGCGGGTTTTACTGCTACCTACCAAAAAAACTCACAGTAAGGCCCGGTGCACACAAGCGTTCTTTTAACGCGCGTTACCGCAGCGGCACCGCCTTTGCGTCTTACAGTACTCACAAATAAATTGAGTAGTGCACACGCACTTGCTATAACGTTGCGGCATCGCGCTTCATTTTTGCGAGTAAGAAGACTCGCGGAACCGCTGCGTCACAGCAAACGCGATTGCGTGTTTCAGTACATTGTTTGATGTTTGCTATTGAGCAGTGCACACATGCGTGATTTTGACGCTAAATATATTCGAAAGAAAGATGTCAAACACGGAAGAAGAAATGAAGGAAGAAATGTGATTAAAAAGTTTCAAGAAAGAAAAGAGATACGTGGATATGTGTTAACCGAGTATTTTGTGAACTCACCAAATGATTTTACACTCATTCAGAATATTCCTTTTTTTTAGCCGATGATCAACAAAAGGATAGTTTTTATGCATTTTATCTTTGTATTATAACCTAAAGTATTATCCAGGGTTCGGACTTCAGTTTTAAATTTTCGAAGTAAATACGAAAAAAAACTGAAGTAGATCCAAATTTTCGAAGTAGTCTTAGGAAATAAAAAAAAATAAATTTTTCGAAACAAAATTCTTAGCAAAAGTTTATTCAGTATAACACAAACTTCATACTTCAATAGAAACAAATTAAATAGACATATAACAGTAAATAAGGACTTTTTAAAAAAATTAAACATAACATTTAAAAGTAAATTCAGACTACAGACCTGTAAAAAAATAGTAATTAAACATGTATATCTATTTTAAAGTAAATTTTCCATCAACGAACTTGTATTTTTGGATGAATTTTATCAATTCAAAAGGTGGCTCATAAATATCTTTACGTTTTTTTGTAAGTGATATCGAACACATTAAATTTTTCACGGTGCTTACGTTTAAACGATTCCTAAACTTATTTTTTATCTAATACAGAGTGATCAGGCCTGTCTTTAAATATGTGGGCTAGGATTTTTTTGAAAGAGAAGTAGATCCTAAAAAAGAGAAGTAGGGAAGTAGATTAATATTTTTTCTCAAAATCGAAGTAGATCTACTTCGATCGAAGTAAAGTCCGAACCCTGGAATTATCATGGTCATGCAGCGTGATTTTGTATTGCGAACTCTAGCCTGGTAGTGGCGCTGAAATTAGCGCTAGATTTTACAGTGGAGAGTAGGATAAGATACAAAACAAGTAGTAAAAAATAGAATATTTTATTATTAAATTTAGCAGAGATAAATCTAGCAAGTACTGTCCCTATATACTTACGATGTCGCCACAATCTTTCGTCTTCTTGATAGTACTATAAGTTTTATATACAAAGATTGTATGCGAAAGTTACTATTTTTCTTATAAACCTTCAATGCTGTTTAAAAATACTGAGTTTCACTACGATTTTGTCGAACACTAGTGCAAACTAATTAGTTCTATGAGAGACTGTTACGTAGGCGTATCACACGACTGCGCTACTAATTTAATCCGTACTTGCTTTGAGAAAATTTAAGATGTGTTTGTACAAAATCTCAGGCTAATGTCCTAGCGGTGGATGAATTGAAAAAAAAAAAATCAACGATTACACATTTAAACGTTTGGTCAGAAGAAAACTCATTGGAATTAGCGTTACCACTTTGGGAAAAAATGTCGAAGCAGATTTGAAGAAAAAAGTGAAGTAAATTGAGAAAAATCGAAGTAGATTGAAAAATTCCTTTTCACTTGCATTTAGAAAAAAAATTAACTTGAGATTTTCATCAGTCAACCAACCTTCAAAACGAAAAAGTGATGATTCAGTCTGTTTGTAGGTTGTAACTCAACCTGCAGCCTAGAGGAGAGATTACAATTTTTTAGCATGGTTCCTTCCAAACAGACCTTGTGAAATATCTTATTTATTTTGAAAACGGCTCTAAGGAAGTAGATTTCAGTATTTTGCTGAAGGTGCGAAGTAGGAAGTAGATTTAGAAAAAAAGAAGAAGATCTACTTCAATTGAAGTAAAGTGGTACCTTTAGTCCAAATGCGTTTCGCACGACAGTTGGGCTCATCAGTTAGATGCTGTCGTACCCTTCTAAGATGCAATATATTAGTCGATGATTATCAATACATATAATTTACAGCATAAATAGCAAATTATATTTTCCTAGGGGAATTTGGTCAAATTCCGACACCTAGAAAATGACGCCCGTGGTCTTTCAATTGATTTAATCGATACAGCCCACGAAAACAAAAACAAAAACTATAAACATATTTCTTTTTATATTTTTCGTTTTTCCTTCTTCGTAAAGTGGTACCACTGATTGGGATTGGTTGGGGAGCCCACATAACATAGTCCACAACGCAATCAAAACAGCTTCGTTAGCATGGACTTGAATTTCACTCATGTTGATATAATATAATATAATTTTTGCATCCAATCAGTTGGAAATACAATATTAATATATGAATGTCTTACATTGCATTGATTTTCAAATCAATCGATAGAGCAAAGAAGAGTATACTTTATTAGTTACTGTGGTATAAATGACTACATTCATTGTTGATTATATAGTCATAAGAACTCGATTACCTTCTTCACCTTTTACCCCTTTTACATGATGGTCATTTAACAGCTACTACAAAAGAGAGCTTCAATCAATCTCCCATTTGGTGTTTCGATTGCGAGAGGTGAAATGCTATGTATGTATACCATTTTATTTTTACACAGAGTCCTTGCTGCATACTCTTCTCTCAATGCTCTTGTGCTGCGCTGCAGCATATTAACATCAACATGTGCATATTCTGGCAATTTTTTCGTGTGAACGCATTTATATTATTTATATTAACTTCCTGTTTTTGAAGTTAAGCTTATTTTACGGCGTTGGGGGTAAGAAATGTTCTATGCAGTTGTCAGGGACATGTTAATACGACACATCAAAGACAGCGACATGTTTTTAGAATTATTGTTCGAACCGTATTCGAGGTTATTTAAAACACTTTAAAACATTTTTTTTTCGCCAAAAAAGAGTGTTCTTTTAATAAAAACTAAAACCACAACAATTAACCAATGAAATAGGCTTACAAATACTCCAAAAAGCCTCCGTACAGTAGACTAGTTTTTTATATTTTTGCAAAAAAAAGTAGTAATGCGTAATAGAATAGATAAAGTGGGAACACAAAACTAGAATATGTTTTCTCCCCTCCCATCATTATGATCGGTCGAGTCTGTCAAATGGGGACAAAAAAGTTTCCATACAGACCACTCTCAGTTAAAAACATTCGTTTGTCCCAAGGAAATAAAAATTTCAACTAATAATAACCAAATTTCCTTGGCTAACAGTAAAATTATTATCGACTTGAGGAAAGAAAGAATAGACAACAATTTAATAAAACAAAAACATTTGCAAACAAAACAAGATCTGGACGGCCAAAAAAAATGGACAAGAAAATACTTAGGACCTTAGGAGTTTTGTAGAAATGCACAGACGAAAGTAAATTTTACATCTTTGGCTCAGATGGTCGTCGCATGGTGTGGAGAAAGCTAGGCCCTGCTCTACATTCCAAAAATGCAATCCCTACTATAAAGCATGGAGGCGGCAATATATTGCTTCTCCGGGCGTTGGAAACCTGGTTTTTATAGAAAACACCATGGAGAGATATGGATACTTGAAAATTCTTCAAGAAAATCTCCATGTAAGTGCTGAAAAACAGGGTCTCACCAACAATTTTGTCTTCCAACAAGACAAGGACCCCAAATACACTTCGATGCTGGTCAGGGAATGGTTGTTATACAAAGTTAAGACACAGGGTTAAACGTCCCGCTCAATCCCCAGACCTCAATCCAATTAGGCATCTGTACCAAACTTGAAAAAATATCGAGAGCACACAACCAGCAGTAAAACAGACCTGAAAACAATCTTACTTGTAATGTAGAACGAAGAAGGGAACAGAATTTCGCCGGATACGACTTCAAAACTTAGTCATTCTATGAAAAACCGACTACAATCATTAAAAATAAAGGAGGTGCTACCTCATACTAAGTGTTGTTTTTTGTTACGCTTAGTTGAATGTTTTACTTTTTTTTAAAGGAAATCAACCAAAAAATTAAATGTGCGGAGACTTTTTTGTTCTTTTCTTCTTACTTTGTGATGTAAAATATTTTTTTTTGAGTATTTTCAATAAAGTATTGTTTTTTTACTGAAAGTTTTTGAGTTGTTATCATTTGTTTATTTCCTAGTCGATCTAAATTATTTTTGTTCAAATTCAAAAGGTTTTTCACAGAATAAACAGAAAATTTACTGCTTTACGGAGACTTTTTGGAGTATGTGTATATATGTTTCATTTTACCAACCAAACACTTTCGAAAATAAAAATTAACGTACGCGCCAGGTCTTAAAAATTGTGGCACAATTTTATTGTAATAAAAAGTTGAAAGTGAATCATGTCTCGCTCTCCTTTCGTGTTCTCATCGCATTGTGAATGGGGCATGATTATAAAAACTTTTGTCTGTCGTTTTCAATTGGATTTTAATGTCAACATCTGACAAAATCGCGTACGACGATTTTTCACTCACGACTTTTTGAAGCGATTTCGTAATTAAAAATGGGTGCCAATGAAAAAAAAAAAATATGATTCAAGTAAATCACTTCGTGAAAAATTTCGTGGTATTTGGAATTGCGGGACAATTTTAAAACTGCATAAAGTTGACATTAAATTATGTCACGCTCTCAACTCGTGTTCTCGTTGTATTATGAATCGGACATATGTAATTACATACGAGTATATAAAACTTTTGTTTGCCGATTTCAATTGCATTTTAATGCCACCATCTGACAAATTTAAGCTGAAATAAAAATGCACTAAATAACGGCTATTATTGAGTAGGAAAGCGCTATTTTCCACGAGTTTTTGATATCTTAGACGTCAATTTTCTTTCACGATTTATGATGTGCATCCAGCTTTATAATCATTTGCGTTAAAAAGGCGCCATCTATGCGTCGTAAAGACTGCTATTTATTTTGTTCAAACTTGGTAACAAACATACAATTTTCCCAAGTTGTACATGACTTTATTGATTTTCTCAATCAATTTAAGAAAGTGCCAGACAGACCAAGCTGTCATTCCAAAACTAATTGATTTATTTGTATAATTTTAAGCTTTCACTTACAATTTTGAAAACTATTTTCAATTCGAACAAATATTTGAAAAAAAAAAATTCATTAGAAGTGATATTGACATCGTTCAATTTGCAAGAAAATGCTAAAATTACTTTTAAATTGAATCTTTTTTTATGTTTCCGAAAAGCACTGAAAGCTTATGTCAAGAACAAACGAAAAGTAGATTTCCGTATCGTCAAAAGAGGAACACACCTAACCTATACTGTACTTTACATCTACCTATGTCACGCTCACGAAACTCATTTTTTCTAGAGACCATAAGTGACGAATGAGTTGTTTCATTTTTAACGATTCGAAAATAATCGGCTGGATTACAGAACATGTTCTTATACAATTCTATAGTCACTTAGCGAAAATCGTCAACTTTATTTTGATTAACCAATTTGTAAATTAATTATAATCTGTATCAACAATTTTTTTTATAATTCACTCGCGCTCAAGGGTATGCTACGAGACCCTTATAATGTTTTAAACACAGCACGGGCGAGGGAGAAATTAGGAGGGGAGAGAAAGGAGGTGTCGATGAACATTGGTTTTGAATGTTTGCAAATTGAAATGGCAAGGGAAAACTGTGCCGGGTAAGTTATTCCATAATCGTGTTGTGCGACTAAAAAACGAATCTCTATATTTGACGGTACGACCAAAGTTAGGCTCAAGGGTGAACTGATGAGCATTCCTAGCGAAGCGGGTATCACGGGTGAATTGATAAAGGGGAGGAATGCAACTGGCTACTTCGAGTGAGCATTGCTTGTGAAAGAAGCGATAAAACAGGGAAATACATGAAACATTCCGACGGTGTTCAAGAGATGGGAATGAATCCATGATAGCTCTTTTTCCAATCAATTTTAACGCTCTGTTTTGAATTCTATCCAATAAATGGAGAGAAGATTGAGCAGCGCCTGCCCAAAGGTGTGGGTTATACTCGAGTTTTGGACGTATATACGCCTTATAAATGGTAGCCAGATCAGAAGGGGTGAAAAATTTCTTACATCGATATAGAAATCCTAAGCATTTAGCAGCATTCTTGGCGGTCTCGAGTATGTGAACATTCCAACGAAGATCGTCGTTAACACACATACCGAGTACTGAGAGCTTTTCGGTTTCTTCAATGCAAGTGCCATTCAGCGACAATGGCATAAGGGGAACATTTTGCTTGAACGACAATAGACAGAATTGAGTTTTCGAAGCATTAAACTCCACACGGTTTTTTTACCGTTGCAATTCCACTTCCGAAGGAGATGGAAGTGAATTTGGGAACGAGTACGAAAAGCTGAGAGTATAGAGTCGTCGGCAAAACAATGAAGTGGATTAGAAGTTTCAGACAAGAAATCATTTATAAAAATGAGGAAGAGAGTCGGAGACAAAACGGAGCCCTGGGGAACACCAGTATCTATTTTTTGAAGATCAAACTTAAAACCGTCCAATACAACATGTATTGAACTATCTAGAAGGTAATTTCTAATCCAACGAATGAGGGTTACGTTGAAGCCAAACGCACGCATTTTCGATAAGAGAGTCCGGTGCCAAACTCTATCAAATGCCTTACAAATATCAAACGCAATAATCCTACTTTCTCCAAAACAATGTAAAGATCTGTTCCACTCTTCGGTGAGATATGCCATCAGATCACCAGTGGAACGATTGCTGCGAAACACGTATTGCCGGTCATTAAGAAGCTTTCGATCTTCGAGATATTTCTTGAGCTGATGATTTATCAGCGATTCCATAACCTTGGAAAGAAGAGACGTAAGTGCGATTGTTCGATAGGACGAGGGAGGGGGAGGAAGGGTCACCTTTTTTAGGAACAGGCTGGACAAATGCTGTTTTCCATCTTCTAGGGAAGATTTCAGAATAGTAGGAGGAATGGAAAAGCTTACGCGATGGTTTTGCCAGCGATGAAGAACAACTCTTCAGAAGAATGGGGGGTATACCATCAGGACCAGCGGATTTGTCTATATCAAGATCTCGAAGGGCTCTTGCAACTGTACGAGTGCGGAAATATACCTGTCCCATTGAATGATTTACGTTCTCAAGTACAGCAGGGGCAATGTTGCTAACAGGCAACGTGGAGCTTGCAGTAAAATGAGCTGTAAGTACATTTGCCTTCTCTAAAGAGATAGTTATCGGTTTGTCTTTGTAGATGAGCGTTGGAACCGAAGATGAAGTTGAATTTTTTATGTTCTTGACAAATGACCAGAAATTTCTACTGCCTTTGGGACATTGCAGGATTTTTTACCTTAATTTCTGTTCATGTAAGAATTTGGTTCTCTTTATAACAGCGTTGCATTGGTTTCTGATTTGTTTAAACTTTTTCCGATTTTCCTCAGTTGGGTTGGCTTTATAAGAGCGGAAACTTACTTCTCTCAACCTGATAGCTTCTTTACAGCTTGTATGGAACCAAGACTTTTCTTTGGACCTTATACTCTTAATTTTGTAAGGAATAAACGTACGGATCCCAAGAAAAATCACTTCTGTGATCATATCAGCACTGGCATCAACGTCACTATCGAGGAAACATAGTGACCAGTTAAAAGTTCTAAAAAAGTTATTCAGACTGTCCCAGTTGGCTTTCTCATATTGCCAAACGGTCCTAGTTGGATGCTTCTCTTTAACTAGATGAATGGGACACGAGAAATTAGCTGATATTGCACAATGGTCCGAAGTGCCGAAAGGAGATTTTACCGTTATGGTATACTTATCAGGGTTAGAAGTAAGAAACAAATCAAGAGTGTGAGCGTTTTGCGCAACAACATCTGGTATACGGGTGGGCTTATCTACCAGCTGAGTAAGGTGGTGCATCTCAGCAAAGATCTCAACATATCTTTCTTCGAGTGTTGTCTGTCCTGAATGGCGGAGCCAATTTGAATTGTGTACATTGAAGTCGCTCGCAATAACGACTTCAGTGTGAGGGTACAGGGAAACAATTCGGGAAATGGAATCAGACAGCGCATCAAACTCATTAAGAGTTGAATTGCTGTCCAGAATCGGGCTCCTATAAATGAAACAATAATGTATGATGTGCTTGCGGACAGTAAATTTGAGCCACATGAAATTAAAATTCGTACTAGAACAATGTCCGTATTGAGGAAGACTCTGGCAAGCAACATCATGTCTAACGTAGACTAAAAGGCCGTGATGGCGAAAGAGTAACGGCATTAGGTTATAGCCAGGAAGGCGAAATTCTGAAAGATCAGTATTTGCACCAACCTGTGTTTCACCTAATGCCAAAACAGATGGTCTGTTCTTAACAGAATGGGCGTACAAGTCAAAGAAATTACTTCTAAGCCCACGAATATTGGTAAATACAACACAAAAATCACTTATCATGTTGAAAATCACAAACACCCAAAACACAACTACTCTGACGATCTAAATTCAACCATGTGGTTATGTTGATTTTATACAAAATGTGATAACGTTTATAAGTTAGAATCTTACAGAGACTTTGCTTGAAGAAAAAGAAGTTTTACTTCTAGTGCGCGTACGTCACACACTCATTTTCATACGCTATTAAGTTTTTTGTTAATCTGCTTTTTTTTTTTAAACTAAAAATTTACTGAAAGAAAAATGGTCCCTTTGCACATTTGCTTCATCTTTTAAAATAAGTTAAAAATAAGACTCAAAAACTAAGCATGAGTGCATCAGTCAACATTTTTCAGTTTATATGTAGTGGTTTATGTGTAGTCGGAACTGAAAACAGTTAGCTGTTGTACATGAAACGTGGTAAGTTTTATGCGCGAAACAGATTAAACCAGCAACAGCACCAGCGCCGTCAATAGCAAATAGCACGCTGCCCAGCAAATACTTTTTTCAAACACATTAAACCAGCATCGTTTTGTCATTTTTTGACATTTATACGTCTTATTGTTGTTGCATTTTGTGTTATTGTAACCAGCAACAGCAAATTTTGGATTTTGACCAAACGATGCTGTTGACGTTGCTAGTGCTGGTCTATTTTGTGTTGAACGATTAAAATACATTGGCGCAAAATTTTAAACAGCCTATTATTGAGGTATTAGTGTGATACTACTTAGCAATTTGCTTACTTTAAAGTAGTTTACTAACTTATTCTTAATTTTAAACATTTTCTAACTGGTGCTGGTTCAATCTGTTTCGCGCTTTAAGCTTTACCACATTATACCCACACACTTTTTCATTTTTGATAGATGATCGTTTAAATTTCGATCTCATTTATACAGTTTCAAACACACAGTCTTAATTTTTTTTCATTTCAATGTTTTGCCGGCACAATCTAGTCAAGTTCATACATATGTATATGTATATGTACCTTTGTTTATATAATGCTTTATATTGTGGTGTTTGAATATGGTTCAAGATTGTCTAAGTAATAGATAAAAGTTTTAAGGTTTGTTTGCACTGACATAAAATTTATATTTTTTTTACTGTCTAGTTTAGTTTTTGAACAATATAAGTAGGTACTCTACAAATATAAATTTATTATAAAAAATATGCATTTATAGTAAAATATGCACAACAAAATGCAAAATATGCATTTATAGTAAAATATGCAAAAATATGCACTAACGGTTAAATGCCATTTTAAAGGAAATTTCTTGATTCGTATACATAATTAGTTGCCTTGCTTCCAAGGTGTTCCTAAAAAAATATGCATTTGCATGGAAATCCGAACCCTATTTAACACTATACAGATTTTTTCATTGAGACAGTTCGTAGCTTTGTGTAAATGTGTAAATAAATGTAAAATATTTCCGGTAGAGCTACCGTAACGTTACTTTAAAACTTTAATGCACACAAAATATACGATATCGTAGGTATACAAACTTCGGTTTAAGTTCCGTTCATCAAAGTATACCTTCAGTATATACCGATTGAAATTCATTTAGTGTTTGTCTAGCTTCGTGAGTTTCATGGACAGGAACAGGAAACAAAATATTTAAATTAATCCATTTGCATTCTTTTGTAATGCTAAAAGGAAAAAATAAAGAATTATTCGCAGAAGAAAAGTGTTATTGAATGCTAAAACAAATTGCATAACCAGGGCTGAGGAAAATTCCTGAGAATGCAGAGTTTATTATAAGAGTAAACTAATATCCCGAAGATGTTTTAAGAAGTCATTTTCGTATGACCAAGTCAACATTTTAAGTAATTTATTTGACTTGGGAAGTGACTTATGATCCAAGAGTTTCTCTTGTCATAAAAAGTGCTTTTCATTAGCCGTTTTGAATCGGCAGAAAATTGCAGCTCCCTTCCAATCCTGGAATGGAGAGCTGTTAGTCACCAAGTTTGTGTTTTCTACGATCCATAATGGTATGCCAAAAGGAACGGATTTGAAGGATTTAAACTGGATGAGCCTACTCATTTTACTGTTCGTCCTCCAAATTTATTGCTCTTAGAAAAGTATTTGGGGCAACTTCAGAGAGGATAGGTTACTCTCTTTTACCTAGTATTGTCTCAAATGGTTTTTCCTTTGGTGCATGAGTAGATAACATCTAGCTAGTATGTGGTCCAGTGTTTCATCATCCATGTTGCAGCGTTCAGTTAGATTATCTGTTATTATTCTTAGGTTGTTCCCATTTAAATTAACGCAATTTTCAAAACGTTGTTGCTTGTAATTACCTAGTAGTAGTTTCACCTGCTTCAGCTTTGGGGGTTCTTTGCAATTCTTGGATCTGTTTGCCTCCTCTTCGTGTTTAATTTTGTTTTTGATGACATTTTCTCCTATTCCGCTATAAGGCTCAAACCCTGTTAAAGGAGTTGATGCGCCTATTTTCGCTAAGAAGTCTGTCTTTTAGTTTCCATGAACACGCACATGACCTGGTACCCATAGTGAAGCGTAATTCTGTTCTGTTTGTCAAGTTAGTTAAGCCTATTTATGAACTAATATAGATTTAAAAATATATGAGCTCAGCGCCTTGAGTGTACGAGTAGCTTGGCCATTTGAAATGATGGAAACTTTCTTTAAGCGATAGTTTTTTTCGAGATTTCGATCCACATATTTCTCTATGGCGTGTTTCTTCGCTTAGAAGATGCTTATGGACTGCCTCATCAGTATGACAAGTTTGATTCTAGGTCCAAAGATTTCTGCATCTGTCCCTTCGCTCGTTCTGATCCATCAGGGTACATGTTGATAGTATTTGTTTGGTTGGTGTTGTTCATTTCTTTTCCTACCCTATCATTTATGTTGCTATATAGCTCTATAAAAAACTATTTGTCGAAATAATATTTTTAGAACATACAATCTCTTGGAATGTCAAGAAGCCTTGTCACTGTGGACCTGCTGATTAAATCTCTTTCCCTGAGACCAATAATTTTGCCTGTCCTAGTTCCTTCCTTTGAGAATATTATGATAGCTTCCATTGCTGCACTTCTTATGACCTTGTGTACGGAGGATAGATGGAAGAATACACTCGAGCTTTTGGACTTTTTCTAGAGTTTTCTTAGTTGTTGATAATTCGGTTCTTTTGTGCCATGTAACCGCACTATATGTAATGTTGGTGTACATCCACCTGAGGATGTTCGATTTGCCCAAATCACCATAACTCGCCCGTAATTCGGGCTTTTGTGGCTTTCCCGACTAAGTGTTCAAAGTGTTTCTCCCAGAGGAGTTTACTATCTGGTGTAATACCTAGATATTTTAACTCCCCCTGCGTTTCAATTACTGCACCAGCTAACTGCGAACAGGTTTCATATGTGGCAAAAGTCTTTTCCTGGTAAGCGGTACTATTGTCGCCTTGGAAAGGTTTATTGATGCTTCTACACATAAACAACATTTCCTTGTAAATGTTAGTCCTTTTTGGAGTTTCTTCAAACTAACCTACAGCAATGATTGCGAAATCATCAGCAAATCCAATACACCAAATACCTTGGGAGGTAAGATTTTCTAACAATTCAGCCACTTCAAGACTCCACAACAAGGGTGAGAATTTTCGTTGAGATAATGTTTGCAGACTCTGACGTGTTCTTTTCCGACTGTAACATTGAAGTCTGAACTTTAAGGGAAATCAAAAAAGTTATTTATCATCGGTTGGTAATGCAATTTATTCAATGGAAAAGTGTGAGCAGCTTCATTTTCGAATGGTCGAATAATACCCTGAAACAACGTTGCATTTGAATAATGTATGGGAAAAAAGAAGGTACAACAATCAGTTGTTAGGAGTAAGATTATATAACTCACCGAAATTTATTTCATCAAGCATATAATATAATATATGTACATATTTATAGAAGTTTATAATTAATCTTACAGACTAATGATACTCAAGAATTAAAGATCCAAAAGAATCAATCGAAAAGAATTAAACACCTAAATCTTTTTTTTTTATTTTATAAGAATCACGACTTTGGTGAGAACAAAAATCAACATAAATACAAATTTTGTTAGGCTCTCTGATATACCCAGTTAGGAGTTCATTTAAACCATAATTAGTACAATGATAAGGTTCATTAAAAAGAACACTTCATCACAACAGTTTTGATGGAGCATATACACTTTTTAAGGACAATAGCGAAGGACAATTAATATAGCATGTGACAATATCACGCAAGAACATTACAGAAAAATATTTACGACGGTTATATAAAGAATGAAGGCCAAGAAGTTGACATCTAGTATTATCACTAGGAATTGGGATATTCCAGTTTAACCGATATACAGCAACTTGAGAGAATTATTGTTTGATGTTTTTAATCCTCATAGATTGAATTCGATAAAAAGGATGCCAAATTACACAGCAGTACTCCAACGAAGATCATACTTGTGCATAGAAAAGAGACTTATAAAAGTGTAGAGACCTTTAAACTCTTTGAAATTCCTTAGTATGAATCTTATCATTGAATTAGCTCTGGCAATAACGAAGTATGGGACTTGAAACTGAATTTATAGTCAAAGATAACCCCTGTATTTTTCTTTATTTTAAACTTTATTAGTTCAGTGCCATCTATGGAATAATTGAAAGCAATTTCCGAAGAGCTTCTAGAAAAAGATAAAGATTGACATTTAGAAACCTTTCTCAAAAAAGTTGGTTTGAAGAACACCATTCAGATAAACACACAAGCTCACAAACATTCCTGAGAAGACTTTATACAAGGATTGTTTATGTCATCAGAAAACATCAAATTAAAGGAATTATTTAGGAAATCGGGATATCGTTAATCAAGAGCAGTAACAAAAGGGGTCCCAAGTGACTCCCTTGGGGTACACCGCACGTAACATAAATAGCGGTGGAACACACATTATTATCCGAACATATTGTTTTCTTCTTTTAAGATAGAACTCAAACCGTTTCAATACGAGTATATCAGAGTAGAAGCCAAAGGATTCCAGTATAGTTTATTATTAACACTTGGTAGTTAACTTGTCGAATGCCTTTAAAGAAGCCGGTGAATATTACATCAGATTGAATACAATTTTCAATGTTATTGATTAAAGTTAAATTAGCAGAAGTTGATCAGCTAGCTATGAAGTCATGTTGATATGGTGAAATAATTTCTTTGAGAACAAAGGTGAGCTTCTCATAAGCAATTTTTTCAAACATTTTTGGAGTGGTTGATAATTTGCTTATTGGGCGGTATTTAGACACTCTTGCTTAGAACCGAATTTATGAATACGTACGACATAAGATATTTTCCAATCGACAAGAAAATTTCCTGTATCAATGAACCATTAAGCAGCAAAGTTTATGATGACGAGAGGGTGGCAGCGAAATTTTTCAAAATGTTTGAACGAATACCGTCAGGTCCCGGTTGCTTGTCACCTTTGAGACCGATTAAGGCAATTTCAATATCTTTGTTGCTTAAAACTAAGCGACCGATATTGATTGATTTTGAACACACATTAGGGGAATAACTAGTGGTGACACTTGGAGGGGAATGAACAGAATTTTTATAAATGGTCGCGTTCACCTCGTAGTCCGATAGGGTATCTAAGATACTTTAGTATCCGATACGTTGGCGAACGACAAAACCGGATAGGTACCATTTACTGTCAAAGTCAAAAAAAGACGTGAATCGTCCAGGGTTGGCCGATTCAACTACATGCCTAATTTACTACAATTTGTTACGTCTGCTACATACGTAGTTAATTCATAAAAAAAATAGAATAATGGAAACCAAACAATTTTGCACATTTATGATCTTATGAAGGTTTGTACAAAAACTGAAAATGTTTCATTTACCATAAAGATGAGGAATTGTAGGAATGATACATGATAGATGGGAAGTTTATTTTTGCAGACAAACAATTTTCTTTGGCATAATCAAATGATTTGGATTATGAACACATGATTTAAAGATATTTTTTAATGCTGAATTTATTGTACAAGGTATGTTGCGACGATTTAGTTGCAGCAAGAGACCATTTGCTAATCCGCAAAACAAACAATTAATATTATACATATGTATGTATACTGGATTACAAATCCTATGAATTTTTTTTTATTATAATAATTCATTAAATATTTAAGAATATAATATGGTATATCCCTAATAAATATATACCTCTGACAATGTCTCTATTAAGTTTTTAGTTCAAATTTTTGATAATTTAATCCTGCAATGAGGAAAAGTAAATTGAAAAGTGCAGATTTTTTAACCACAAATTATCTCACGCCAACGAGGTTTCTTTTTTTTTGAGATTTTAATTAGCGGTGAGCTTTAAGCCGACAGAGTTAAGCTACGATTTCTTTTAGTGCTTGTTCGTATTTGGTGAGTAGACGCTGTCGTTTCAAGGTACGTACATATAAATATTACCAAAAAAACTTTTTAAAAATAATAAAAACCAAGAACTGGTAATTGTATTGAAACTGTTTATTTTAAAGGAGCGCAGCACACTTGTCGAAAAGAGCTCCAGTACGATCATTTTCTATTTTAATTGTGTAGTAAATCCACCTTCAGCCCAATAATTATGTAGCTTTTTGAGCAGCCATTTTCACTTCGCTTATTAAAAATGAATACGCCCAACTAACATACTCTCCAGAGCTAAGCTCTTGAAATCTGACAAAAAAAAAACTCCCATACAACTCTCTTATATCCCATTGTTATACCTAAGTATTAATATCTTGTTATGAAACTGAACTGGGTTTCAAAACATTTTTATTTTAAGAGGTAAACACTTTTGCTGCTTAAAACTACTTAAATCTACTTAAATCTTATAGCAAAACTATTTTCCGAATGAGATCTTTAATGCAACAAACTTTACTCTTCTCAATTAGTAAATTAGTACTAGACGCAACAAATGTTAAAAAGTTATAGTTCGGCCAACCCTGTACTCGACACAAAAGAAAATAGATCAGCTGAAATGTCAGCTGTTCTTCAAAATTCCCCTTGGATAGTTAAGTATACCAAAAATTTTTGGATAGCTTTAGATTTCTGCTTGACATCAGCTGTTTCGTTAATCAGTTGTTTTTTCCTATGGGATTACAACAACACCAACAAATCCGGATACCTTTGGATACGTACCCGAACGCGACCAATGTAAGTAATTTGCACGGAAACTTTCATTTTTGTACCACGGAGGGTTGGAGATATTTTTAATATTAATTTTAGGAACAAATAACTCAATTACCTTGTTTACACTCGAAGAAAATTCTGTTGAAAATTACTACAATTATTGTAGGCAACCGGTCCGTGACAATAATTGTAGCAATTTTCAACAGAAATTTTCAGTGTTTTATTTTCAACATCTTGTTGAAGAATGAAATGTTGAATTTTCATCACTTAAAAAGTAAGTAATTTATCGTATATCGTATAGCGAACTTTTTAATCAATATTGGGTGAAAAACTAACATATATTACATAAAATTCATGTCACAGTCGTTGAAAAACCAACATAAAAGTCGTTGTTAATAAACAAATATTAAACTTTTTTCAACATAACGTTTAATAGTAAACAATGCCTCTAGAAAATTAGTTTAATGTAAACTTTTTTTTGCTAACATTTCAACAATAATTAGATACTTACTTTTCGACAAGAATAACAAAAAATTCACTCGACACTGCAGAGGAAAACTATGTTTGTTGAAATTTTGTCTCTGCTTCCTCTTTTCCAGCACTCAGTTGAATATTGAACAAATTCATACTACATTAAAATTTTTTAACAGGAATATTTGATTTTCATCAAAAACTGTTGAATTAAAGAAAAAAATGTTATCCTTCAAAAATAAATCGTGTTGAAAATTCATCTCCGTTCTTAACTTTAAGCAATCTATTAAATTATTAAACAAACGGCTATGAGTTTTCAACAGCGATGAGTTATTTTCTTTAAAAAGTGTTTAATTATGTTAAAAATTCCACATTATGTGTAATTTTCAACAAGAAACTGTTGACTTTGTAAGCATATGTTTATTTTTAATACACTTCTATTTCTTTACTATAATAATTGTAGTAAAACTCAATCGGTGTTGAAAAAAGTTAAACACTTATTGTAGTAATTTTTCGAATATTTCTTAGAGTGTACAGTCCTAAGCAATATTTCATATATCTACAGGCAGCTGATGTTTACAAAAAATATGGAAAATAATTGAAGTAATTAGATATTTCATAGAAGCTAGTATTTTTGAAAAAGAATCAGTTATTTCGTATTCAAATTCATTAGTTACATTAAACGGGAAAAGTCATAAACTTAGGCCAAATTCCTAAACGCAAGATTTGCAAAGCAAAACACTTGCAAAGCAGATATAGAAAATCAGAATACGCATATGTAAGAGAATTGCGCAAGAAATGTTTGACATTTGCACAAATGCCTCTGCATTTGCGCAAGAAAGTAGCATCGATTGCATTTTGGGACACTCTGCTTAGCAGAGATTTTTGTATTTGCATTTTGGAACTGTTTGCTTAGCAGAATTTGCGCAAGATATGCCTTTAGGAATTTGCCCTTAGTCATAAAACTTAGTTAATATTGCCAAGATTAAAGTCACCGAGAATTATAACGTGATCATTACTATTTAATAAAGAAAGAATAGAACGACAGTTGTTGATATGAGTTTCAAATAAGTCTAAAGAAATAGCTGATGGTATATAACTCATCAAAATTAAAACATTACTAATTGATCGATGCCAAGGTTCGTTTATGGATGCAGCAGAAGATGAAGAAGGTAGTTTAATCTTATAGCAATTATAGGATACATAAATACATGAAAATGTATGAACTGATTTATTAATACATTGAAAATAATTATAACAACGGGAATAAACTCTACAAAATAATATTTTACAAGCAAATGTCAACTAAACCTGCATTTTTGTTTACCTACCGATGTTGTTTAAATAATCCAAGACATTATTCCTCACCATAAAAAACCATCCTTATCTTTCTAAGCTTTCAAATAAAACACACATTTAAATATTTTGTTAAAAAATATACTTAAGACATTAATTTTATTTAAAATAATTGGCCATTTTTCAATTTTTACAATTTTGTTTTCATGTGATAAAAAAAATTAAAACGCCAAAAATTGTTTTTTTTTTTTTTTTACAAGCACAGCAGTTTTTCTTTATTTTGTAGTTATCAGTTTAAAATTTTAAGATTAATATTATTATTTTTGTTTGCATTAACTTTAGTTCGATTGTTGTGTTTTGTTTTAATATTGGTATTAGAATTAGAATTATTTATATCTAGAAAATTTACATACGATTAAAAAGTCGTTAATTTATTTTTAAAAATTAAATGTCCAAAAAATAAATACATACATTTTTAAGATCAAACATAATAATTCCGTTATATAAAGGTATTTTACAAAAAAACAACTCAACAGAATTTATAAAATTTAACAATACAAAATAATTAGTTTTTTTTTTTAAATTCAGGTTACAAAATTAGTTTAAGCAAAAACATACAGTTAATTGACACACTGATTTTTTTTACTTCTATTTGTTCACATTATCTTACGAGTATAAATTACACATTCATATATTTTTCAAAATAAATAACTTGTTTGGAGTTTTTTTTTTCTAGTGTATATGATTTACACATTTCATTTATATGTATATTCATTGAGGGTCGAGAGAGAGTTAAAAAATCTAACAATAACTATTTATCTATCGAGTATTCGTTGTATAGGTATTTGTATTTATGAGTTGAATTAAAAACACAATTGGGTAGATGCAAGTTAAAAATGCAATATTAAAAAGTCAAATGAAGAGCCATTAAGGGTTTTTATGCAACGTTGAGAAGTTTACGATGTCGTAAAAATCTGAATGTAAAATCTTTTCCAACATATCGTAAGCTTTGTAAAAAAGTTAACGCCCATCATCTGAACCTAGCAAATATTTGACGTTAAATGAACGGCTATGAAATGTATGTTGAGATCTTAGAATTTTACGACCTCAAAAAGTTTACAATGTTGCATGAATACCCTTGTCATTTATCCTTTTATGTTGGAAAAAGAACTCAATCTTCACATAAATTTGTATACAACAATGAAAATAATCGAGCTAAAATCACCGATACCAGTGTCTGTTTTAGTCTGCAGTTGTAAAGTCTTCTACAAGTTTAAAAGATGAATCGGCAAATGTAAATCTGTATTTTTCCAGTTGTAATCTGTCACAGATAATCACGTTTGAAGAACAAATGTTGTGAACTTGCAAAAAGCTCATATGACATAAGAAATTAGTTGGATGCTTCTATTCATAAAATATCTGTTGTTTTATTGGTGTTGTAAAACTAGCGAGTATCCAACTAATTACCTAACAGATCAGTACGTAAAATACGTGAAGAACTCTTTTGCTTGACAGCTTGTAAGAGAATATGGGAGTATTCATAAACGCAGAAAATCTGCGCTAGTACAATCGCAGTTCTTTTTTAATGCATTTGTGAACGCACTCACAATTCAGAATGTCTGCAGTAAACAAAAAGGCCTGACTTTATTGCCAAAAAATGCATTCTTAATGAAGGTGGTTTCAAAGTATCCTGGCGATATATTCCGTAGTCATTTTAGGTTGTCGAGGTCCACATTCAATGTAAGCTTCTTTCTGATTATTATACAGTGCCTCTTCGTCCTTCTTTGTGACTGTAAATTTAGTTTTATAAATTTCCGCTCTACTGCAGCCAAAAAAATTCAGCTGCACAATCTGCCCGACGCTGACGACAGTTTGACGTTTATGAACGTTATGTACTGCAATTGGGCTAGGTTAGTTCAATCGAAAATCTGACTTTATGAACGCAGATAATGCAGTTCTTAGTTAGGCTGACGATTATGAACTCACCCTATATAACCATCATGACAGTTCAGTGCTCAAGTACTTTACTATTTTAATAAAATAAATGAAAACAAGTTGTTATTGTTGCCCCTCTCCTTTTTCATTTTAATTTTTTCTTCAATCTTTTTTCGTAATATAATGTTGCGAAGGATTATTTAGCATCTGAACAAAAAGAAACACATAATTCGCTCATAAACGATCGATCATTAGCTGGTCCGTTAATTTTTGTACCACCTGGGGGTCAATTCCCGATCAATGAAGCTGCGGATTGATACATTTTATCACAGCTTCACTTATAATTCGATCCTCGAAGAGTAAAAATGAAATGTCAAATGTCAAACATTTTTCATATGATACATTTTTTTTCACTGTCAAATCATTAGGTGAAAAGCTCAAATGATAAACCATAGCGGGGAAATCCAAACTTGGACGAAGAGCACCGACGATCTAAAAGATCTATTTATAAGATTTTCTGGAAGAAAGGCCAGATTTGGCCACCGACAAATAAAGATAATAATTATATAATAACAATAATAATTATAATTATTTAGGATTTCATAGTTACTAGGTACTCAAACCAAATGGAAAATTTAATAAAACTTCATACTTTTGTTTACTATGGTGGCGGCGTCTATTATTAACAATTACACGAATTATTAATGCGGTCATTAGCCGCGTTTTATTATCACCATGATCCATATAGATTAACTCTTGAAAATAAAACGATACAGATCATAGTGACAGTTGTGTTGTATGCTCATCTCCCTTATGCTTAAGTTTGTTGATTTTCAAATGTTTTTTGTCTTTTTTGTTTGCACTGTAGTTTACACTACCTTACTATAAAAAGCCATCTACTCGCCAGAGAAAGAACTAATTTTTCGATCTTTGAAATGGATCCAGATAGAGAACGGGATCCCAAATTGTTTTTGTAATAAATGTTAAAAATTAATCCAGATCCGCATCCACATAGATCCGTATATAATATATACATCTATTATTTCTATATTTTTAGAAAAACAGAAAAACTCAAAAATGACAGACTGTCAGGATTTATCATTTAGTACGTCTTAGTACACACTTTGACAACTGTTTATTATTACGAATTAGAGAATCACCTAAGGCGTGTTCATGAACTCGGTGAAGATTGGAATGATATTAATTTTATCACTTCACAACTTTACATAGTGGGAATTGACTCTTTGGATAGGAATTGAAGTGCGGTTTGAGAAAAAGACTAATACTGCTTTTACACGAAAGCGATTTTTAATCTTAGTTTCTCTTTTGGAGTCATCTTCCGCCTTGTATAAGATAAACTCAGGTTAAAAAATAGTCGAAGTAGGGTTGAGTAAAACATTGTATATTGAAAAGATGAGATCTACAAAAATGAACCATAATGAAAATGGTAAAAAGAGAATAAGTTCGTTGTGGAATTCTATGGGCTATTATTCAAATGTTTTCAAAATTTGTATTTCAAACATTGGTCAATCAATGGATAAAGTATTTGTGTACCTCAACCATAAGTTTCATCATTTTTTTTTTTTGTGTCAACTGCAAGGAAAACCATCCTGCAAACTATCGAGGATGCGAAGTTGCTAAAGAAATTCAAAAAAGGCGTGATACACTGAAGAAAAGTGTACGGCCGAATCAAAAACCAAACAAAGATAAACCTAAACCAAGCCAAATTAATTTAATTGATAAAAGGGCTAGTAAGTCTATCAACGAAAACACGAAACCCAATGAAACTAAAAATATAAACGAAAAATCCAAACCAAGTACTACGAATACGTATGCCCACGTGGTATCAGGGTTTAGTAAGTCTATCAAAGGGAAAATGAAACCCAAGGAAACTAAACCTCAAAACGCTAAACCCAAACTAAGTCATACAAAAACGTATGCCAAAGTGGAGTCACAAAACCAGGAACAAAGTACAAATATACCAGACCCAGTTTCCCAAGTGTTTTCTTTGATTCTTGCCAGACTTGAAGAGCAAAGCAGGACGAATAAACTTATATTTGAAAAATTAAGCATGCTTGAGCCTAAGGCTCATACATCCCAGAATAAATTATGAAAATGGATGAGCTGTTTAAAATTTTTACTTGGAATGCGAATGGATTATCATCAAAAATAGACGAACTAGAAATACTTCTACAAAATGAAAAAATTGACATATGCTTGATTACCGAAACGCATTTAAAAAAAGACCGCGATGTACAAATTAAAGGATTCTGTGCTTATCATGCATTTCATCCATCTGACAGAGCACGAGGCGGATCCTCTCTATTTATTAAGGATACTATCGAACATTCAATTAGAACTATAATTGAGAACGATATAATGCAAATAAGGTCAGTAACTGTTAAATTTAGAAATTCATACTATAGTGTTGCGTCAATCTACTGTCCTCCTAGAAGTAAAATTGTGAAAAACGACTTTATAGATCTATTTGAAGTTTTCGGGCCGAAATTTATTATTGGTGGCGACTTCAATTCGAAACACACTTTCTGGGGATCGAGGTGCATCTCAACTAAAGGTAGGCAGCTTTTCAAAGCTTGTATGGCAGCTTGTGTTGATTTTTTCTCGACAGGTAAACCAACATACTGGCCAACTGATAGAGCGAAAATGCCAGACCTTGTAGACTTCTTTATCGCAAAAGGACTAGATAAAAATTACACAAAAATCGAGGAAAACTTTGACCTTTCCACCGATCATTCACCAGTCATATTGACAGTAAGTGGAAAGCTAGTCAAAAAGGAAAGAGCTCCATTTCTATGTAACAACAAAACCAACTGGTATAAATTCAGAGAACATTGCGAAAACAATATTGCGCTTAATATATCTTTGAAAACGCCTTTAGAGCTAGAAGATGAAGTCGATAGATTTATTAAAGTCATACAAGACGCTGCATGGAAAAACACTCCACACAACTTTAGAGATCCAATTAGAAGTCCAGATACAATTTCACCGGAAATAAAAGATCTGCTTCGCGAAAAAAGAACTGTTCGGAAAAGATGGCATCAATCACGAGCACCTCAGGACAAAACCATCTTAAACCGCCTCTCGAATGAGCTCAAGTATGCTATCCGCGAATCCAAAAATCGGAAGATTTCTACCTATCTTGAAGGTCTGACCGCAGATAAAAATACGAATTATTCATTGTGGAAAGCTATAAAAGATGTTAAAAAGCCGCAAATACATTCAGCACCAATCAGACAAAATAATGGTGAATGGGCTAAGTCCGATAGAGAAAAAGCCGATTTATTTGCTGAACATCTAGAGGAAACCTTTAAACCTTTTGATGGTCAGGCGTTGATAAATGAACATGGTGATATCCAATGGCCATCTGAAAACTTTCTTATTCGGAATATCACGTTATCAGAACTTCATCAAGCTATTAAAAATCTCAAAAATAATAAAGCTCCTGGGTACGACCTAATAAATGCTCGCGTGCTTAAAGAGCTACCCAGAAAAGCAGCAATTAAACTTCAGCACCTTATGAATGCGGCATTAAGGCTTTCATACGTTCCACGCCAATGGAAAGTCGCAGAAGTTTTAATGGTTCCAAAACCGGGAAAGTCTCCAAACGAAAAGAAATCTTATAGACCGATTTCCCTCTTGCCACTGATCTCGAAGGTATTTGAGAAAATCTTATTAAAGCGACTGCTTCCTATTATCGAAGAAAAGCGGCTTATTCCTGACCATCAATTTGGTTTCCGAAAAAGCCACTCAACAATTGATCAGGTGTACAGGATAACCAATGAAATTGAGAAATCACTAGAGAGAAAAAATGTATGTTCAAGCGCATTTCTAGACGTCTCTCAAGCCTTCGACAAGGTCTGGCACGATGGCCTAAAGTTTAAACTAAGACAGGTCTTTCCGGATCAAATATATTACATTCTTGAGTCGTACCTCGAAGATAGGCTATTTCGAGTTAAGCAAGGGAGGAAATATTCGGATTTTAAGGAAATCAATGCTGGTGTTCCCCAGGGAAGTGTTCTCGGTCCGATCCTGTTCGTACTATACACTAGCGATATTCCTCAAGAAGAAGATACCATAATAGGTACGTTTGCCGACGATACGGCTATACTTGCAACATCCGATTCAGTTGAATCTGCAACCGAGAAGCTCCAACGAGCTCTAGATAAAATTTCGGTATGGACTAAGAAATGGCGAATTGTTCTTAATGAGTCCAAATCAACACATGTTAATTTTACTTACAAAAAAATTACCAATCTGCCCACCTACATTAATTCGGTGCAAATACCATATGCTAATGAAGCAAAGTACCTAGGAATGACACTAGACGCTAAGCTTAAATGGAAAACTCACGTTAAAAAGTTTCATCATGTGGATACACTTTTTAATGCAAAATCTACAAAAATGTGGGAGGTTCAGGTTTGTTGTTTTGTGAAATAATGCTTGTGGAAGTAAATTTTTCTTAATCCTGACTTTTTTACTAGGTAAGCCATTATCTAAGTACTGGCACTTGATTTAATGTTTGAAAAGCTGTATTTTTCTATATTAGATACGTAATAGAATTTGAATTCCAATAGAAATCCATAAATTCGGCGATTTCATGTAAGTTTTTTGAAAATAAAAAGGAAAAAGTATTGAACATTCGCCATTTAAATAAGTATTCAACATCGTCCATACTGATTGGTTGTGGGCGATTAGACGTTTGACGGATGTGTGAGCCACAGAATATAATTGTAACGATTTCAGCAAACATGCGATCGATGTTGAAATGTCACTTTCTTCACTGCTTCGATTGGGTTGGATACATTCAACACTAAGTTATACTATGTTTTCACCAAGAGATACTCCTGCATTTAAGTGGATTTACGATATATTAAATCTTCTTGAAATCTCATAGATTTACCGTACAAATTTATTTTGTTAATATAGTAGACTAGAAATTGATATTGTTAAGTCTTTATTGGATCAATTCTTTTTAAATTCGAACTGACTTCCATACATACATATATCCATATCGTGCTAAAGTATCTCGATGATTTTTAATCGTTTGGCACAAATGAAACTTTCTTTCCCTCACTTCCACTTAGGTGCTGTTAATCTTAATTTAAATTGTTAAATGCGGTAAAAACACCACATGAATTTCTTTCCTTTAATCCCAGATTATTTTTTGGTGAAAAGATTATACTCGTACTACTAGGTAGGTACACATGTCCAAAGTAGATGAACATACTCGTACGTTACAGACTTACTAAATGAGTGATACCTTTGTATATATGACCATGGAACGTGATTTTGTGGTACCAACGCCAACGCTATCCTGGCGGGCCTAAAATTAGCACAATTTTACAGTGGAGGATAGGATAAGGAATACAAAACAAGTATTATTATTAAATTTAGCAGAGACAAATCTATCAAGTACTACCGCTATGCTTAAGATGCCGCCCCAATCGTTCGTCTTCATGAGAGTACTATAAAAGTTTTATATACAAAGGTGATATGTACTTGTTTTCTAACTATCGTCACTTCCTCAGACTGAACCCCCGTCTTATAAAATTGTATAACATGATTACGCTTAGGAAATTTGAAAGAAAATATAGCTCTCAGGGGCTAATCATATTACGTTCATGCTGTAAGTTTTATTTGTCACGGAATCCTTGACTAATGCCGGTCGTCCACTAGGCGATCAACGCACAAATTTCGAATTCAACCCTAATGTACGGTGCCTTCAATTCTGTTCAACCAACGGGTTGGATCTAGTTGTTGGCCGTTGCTCAACGAATTGCGCAACAAGTGTACGGGTAGTGTACGAGCTCGTGCTGCTCCTTGAAAATGTTCGATCAAGACGTTGAGCAACATTTTTAAGATAATGTGTTGCACATTATTTGTTTAACGCATTGATCAACTTTTTAATTTTCTTTGGGACTTCTTGACGTAATATTGTGTTGCGTTGCGTTGGTTGTATCCATGTGGTTGAATTATTGCGTTGCCATTAGCTTGCAGTTGTTGCAACTTGCAAACTGTAGTTTATTTTGGTTTTTCGTCATGGAAAGTGATACAAAAACAGAGTGGACCACAGAATTTATTTTGCAATTGATTTCAGCAAGTGATCCTTGTTTAAGTGTACGAAGGTATCAACTCGTTCATCAACTGGTTGAGCAACCATATCAAAAACGTAGTTGATCAACTCGGAAAAATTTTTTTTTCTGTCAAAATCGAACAAGTTTATCAACCTGTGTAAGTTGCTCAACTAGGTGTACGGAGCTATTCAACACTGGAATAAGTTTTAAGAGTTGATCAACTAGGTGTGCGAGGTTAATCAACATATGGGAAAGTTGGCCAATTATGTGAACGGGGCTCCAAACGCATTTTGTTCAACTTTAGTTGCTCAACGTGAATTACGTAAGTTGCTGCACTAGGGTAAGAGGTTGTAAATTCGTTTATCCAACGAAAAAGTTGAACGAAGACGACCGGCATAACGCATTGGTTAAAACAGCATTTAATTGGTGAGTCTACTATCGTGCTTAAGTAAAACACATTTGACCTTAAGGTTGCAAAAATCTTTAGATTATTTCATGTTTGATAAACGGAGAATTTTGTTAGATCAGAAATATTTTCTGAGCTTTTAAAAGCCTATTAGGTTACCCAAGATTCCTTGCGTTTTCAAGTAAAATTATTGGCAATGATTTTTTCTGTTGGAGTATAATCGAAAAGTGATCTCGTTTAAAGTTAGGTTTGTTTTATGTTGCTATAAGCTTGTGTACCTACTCAACCATTCTGTTAATATTGTGTTTTAATAAAAGGCTATCAACTGAAAAGGGTTTAAATCTCTCTCTCATCTATCCTCATTACAAAACTATTTTCACTTATAATGGCGCGTAGCAAATGTACAGCACATTTTTGTATATAGAAAAGCCCATTCACCCGTTTTTATAAACATCGACCTGTTGCAAAGCATACTAATATTATTATCTTCCTAAACATTGCTTTATCAGTGCCTACAAAGGTTAAAGTTGAACTTAATAAAACCCCCAAAGAAAAACTTAAAGTAAATAAATCTTTACATAAAGACCTTAAATAATTTCTAACTAACCAGGTTTTCAACATCAGAGACCATTATCTCTAGGTCTGAGGGCAGTTGTTGTTGATGCTGGTGATGCAGCCCTGGCGATGCACTATTACGACTTCCTCTTTTGATTTTGTCCTGATTGCTGCTATTATGACTACTTGGACCGCTGTTAGACTGCGTCCAGTCGAAGGGACGAATCTTGTTGCTGGTTTCATCACAGGTGGCAGTGTGGGGGCTATTGTTACTTATACTATGATGATGATTGCTAAAACTATTACTAGTATTGTTGCTACAACTAGGTTGAGATGATTGACGCTGGAAATTAAGACTGGCTCGGGGTATATTGCTAAAGCTCCCACGAGCTAGGGAGCCTCGTTGCGGGAGCTGTAGCTGGGGTGGGGGAAGGCCTGCTGGCTGAGTGTTGTTACTGGAGCTGCGTTTCAAGGGCGGTGGTTGTTGCGGTGACGGTGTTTCGGTGTCCTTGGTTGCTGAGTTTTCTCGACGCAGGTTTAGATTAGAATTGCTGCGCTTCGTTGGAGGTTGAAAGTGGCCCCCCGTTGCAGTAGATGAGGAAGTTTTTAAATTCAGACTGCTGCGCTTCTTCGATTTTGAGAGGTTTGTCTGACTACTACTTGGGTGGATGAGGTTCTGAGTGCTACCGAAGTTGCGACTCAGATGCACAGAGTTGTCGCTGTATTTACGACTGGCTGGGTGCTTTGCAGCCGTGTACTGGTTTGATATGGAATTACTTCGACTATAGCTGTGCGGCTGAGGCTGCACAGCATTTAAAGTAGTATTGCTCGAACTGCGACTCATGTGTCCCGAGCTCATTCGTCCTGAAGACTTCGATGTATCGGGCTTGGAATCTTTGACTTCACCCGCAGGGAGCATATTTTCATACAGTGGGGAACACTCCACTGGAATCGATGGAGGATTCTTAGGATTCAAAGTCTCATAGTTGGGTTCACTATTCGTTAAGACTTGATTTTCTTCTTCGATATTTTGTCGAAGAAGAAAAGCGGTTCTCTTGCCGCGTTCGCTTCCAATCCTATCTGGAGCTATTGCAGTTACGTTGACTCGCTTTTTATCACTAGAGCGAGTCTTTCGTTTAATTTTGTTCAAGCCGCTTCCTATCACATGCGTCTTGACAGCAGAGTTCTTTGACAAGCGCAATGAAAATTTGAACGGTGGCTTATAGACGACTTGAAGCTTAACCTTTTCATTGCTTAGATTGCCCACAGACTTTGTCTTTTGAGGTGACTTTTGAACAAGCCGTTCGGGCGTTGATTGTGACTTCGACATAACTTTTCGGACTTTTGATGAATGCTCAATATGTGAGAGGGGCTGCGAAACAATCGGTGATTCCAGCAGCCACTTGTGTACCTTTCCAAAAGTATTCGTATGGCCACTAGATGGCAATCGAGTTCCGTTTGAATAATCTATGATTTCCTTGTGTTTCTTACTGAACTTTGTTTTTGATTTTGATTTAGTTTCAATTGTTTTAGTTAAAGGCGGGGTATTGTCTTCAGTGGTGGCAGTTGGAGGTGCTGGTGCAGCCTTAGTTGGTATGGGTGCAGCAACGCGATTCTTCTTCCTTGAAGGCTTCTTGAGTATGGCATCGCGTTGTTGTTTAGAGTTGAAAAGATTTTGTTGCTTTGAAGTATTGCTTGTTGCTTGGCCATTAGCAGATTTGCTGATTATTTTTGTCTTGACGGTTCGTTCGCCGCGTACCTTTTTCTTGAAGGGCACTTTTGTACGGACGGCCGTGTGCACGATCACGCCGTTGTTGTCTTCGGGCAGACGTACTGTTTCCGTGGTTGCGCTGTGAATTATTGTAACTGATTTCAGTTTTAAGTTGGATCGTTTGGCTAGCAGTTTCGTGCTGAGGATCTGTTGAGTAAAAAAAACGTATATAAAACATTATGTAATTACGACAAGACACTTATAGCAGTAAATATATCAAAAGCTCAAATTATTCTAGTAAAAAAAGAGTAGAAAACAACTTATAAACAAAAGAAAAAAGGATGATGGTAAGAGATATTTAGTTTTTACACAGATGCAAATTATATATGAATCAGATACTCTTTACTCTTAGACACTTCATGAGCTGTTCAAAAAAAAAAAAACCAAAATAAATTTGAGGACTGTCCTTCAATTGTCCTCTAATTTCTTTCTGCTAAAACAAGAAGCACTAAATCATGATGAGCGATATTCTCTAATTCCCTTCAAGAAGTATTTTTTTTTATACAAAAACTCTTTTTTTTTTGTATAATTCTCAACGCCTCAAGAGGTTATTGTGAGATCCTTATAGTTTTAAACTAAACATAGCACGAACGATGGGGAAATCCTGCGGGGGGGGGGGAGGGTAAGGAGGTGTTGATGAACATTGGTCTTGAATGTTCGCAAATTGAAATGGCAGGGGAAAACAGTGTTGGGTATATTATTCCATAATCATGTTGTACGACTAAAAAACGATTCTCTCTATTATAACGGTATGTCCAACATCCTTCTCGAGGTTGCAGAATTCCTAGCAAAACGGGTATCAATAGGTAAACCAATTCAAGCATGTGCAAATGTATTATTAAATTCTGCTCGAGGTATTAATGCAGTACACTTGTTTGAAGGAAAATCAAAAGATTTTGATTTTGCATCAAGCATACACCCAATCTGCACGTGCTTGTCATGCATTTAAACAGTGTATATCTGGCTTTAGAGTGAGCATTGCTTGAGAAAGAAGGTCCAAAGACAGAAAAACTATAAATCATTCCAACGGTGTTCAAGAGATGGGAATGATTCCATGATAGTTCTGTTTCCTATCAGTGTTAATAACGCTCTATTCTGGATTCTATCCAATAGATGAAGAATAGTTTTGGCTGCGATTTGTACTCGAGTCTTAGATCAGAAGAGGTGAAAAATTTTTGTAACTTAATATAGAATTCTTTAGCAGTTAGCAGCGTTTTTGGCGGTCTCGGGAATGTTGTCATTCCAACGAAGATCGTCGTTAACATACTTACCAAGTACTGAGAGCTTTTCGGCTTCGTCGATGGAAGTGCCATTAAGGAAAATGACATATCGGGTACATTTTGCTTCAACGACAATAGACAGCATTGAGTTTTCGAAACATTAAATTATATATGATTTTTTAAACCTCTTTTAACGATGCTGTATAAATCGGAGTTTAATGTAATCATCATTTGATACCTTTTTAATTCCACTTCCGAAGTAGATGTACGTAAACTTGAGAACGACTATAAAAGGTTGAGGCTAGTGTTGTCGGCAAAACAATGAAGTGGATTAGAAGTTTCAGACAAGAAGAGAATTGGGGACAAGACGGACTCCTGGGAAACACCAGCATTTATTTTGTGAAGACTTGAAACTATCTGATACAACATGTATTAAACTATCCACAAGGACATTTCTAATTCAAAAAATAACGTAGAAATATCAAGCGCAATAATCTTATTTTCTCCAAGAAAATGGTGAGATCTGTTTCGCTCTTCGGTGAAGCATGCCATTACATCACCATTGGAACACTTGCTGCGAAAACCGGGTTTTCGGTCATTCAAAAATATTCGACTTTCGAGGTATTTCTTTGGGCTGATGATTGATCAGCGGACGTAAGTGCATTTAGTTGGTAAGTGAAGGGTCGTCTTTTTTAGGAATAAGCTATACAAATGCTGTTTTCCATCTTCTAGGGAAGTTTCCAAAACAGCAGGAGTGATGGAAAAGCTCAGTCAATTATACCGAGAGCCCACAGCAATTTTGGGTGTGATTGATAACACAAAATAATTAGCATAATTAGATAGGCTTTTAGTAGTTATTTAAATTTGTACGTCTTGCATGCTCTAGTGTATAAAAGTGCATCATATATGCAGTTCTTTCCAAGTCTAAATATTTGTGATAACAACTTTGCCCCCTGATTGAAAGTATTTAGGTCTAAGAAGTTTTGCGGACAGCCTTCTGCCAGCAAGACTCGATAAGAATAGCGTACTTCTTGCACAAAGAAGACCGCCTTCAAAACGTCTTGGACCTCGATATTTGCAATCAGGGCACTTACCTCTTCATTTTGAAGTTATGGCACATTTTTTATCACAATTTTTTAGACTTTGGAAAGAACTGCATATCTGATGCACTTTTATGCAGTATTGCTCCCACTAGAGCATGCAAGACGTTCACATTTGTAAATAACTAAAAGCCTATCTAATTATGCTAATTATTTTTTTCTATCATCATCATCATCGGCTCGACAACCGGGTTCCGGTCCTGGCCTCTTTCAACAAGTCTCTCCACCTATCCCAGTCTCTAGCCGACGCCATCTAGTTGCGCACCCCAAGGCTTCAGGCGTCCTGGTCTACGCCATCTCTCCAGCGCAAGTATGGTCTACCACGCTGTCGTCTACCATACAATGTACCACAAAGAACTTTCCGAGCAGGTTCCTCTTCGCTCATGGGAGCTAGGTGCCCTGCCCACCGGAGTCTACCGAGCTTAATTTTTGTCACGATATCTGCTTCAAGGTAGATTGCGTACAGTTCATGATTGTACCGTCTCCGGAATCGTCCTTCCTCACATACGGGGCCAACAATTCGCCTTAAGACTTTTCTCTCGAACGCAGCTAAGAGGTCGGAGTGCTTTTTGCTAAGCACCCAAGTCTCGGATCCATATGTGAGTACTGGCAGGACCATGGTCCTGTACAGCAGCAGTTTTGAAGTTATGGTGAGATTTCTGGATTTGAAGAGCTTTGACAGACTATAGTAGGCTCTGTTGGATTTGAGAAGCCGCCCGCGTATTTCTTCTTCTATATTGTTATCGGCTGCTACTATTGACCCAAGGTATTTAAAGGATTGCACCACTTCAAATTCGTGCTACGCAACCTTGATTGTTTGACCAACTGTTCCTCTCGCATTCGACGCCACCATGTACTTTGTTTTACCTTCACTAATGTGCAGCCCCAGATTTTGTGCCGCCTGCTTGATCTGGATGAAGGAATCGTTTACAGCTTGTTCGGTTCTTCCGATGATGTCGATGTCGTCTGCGTAAGCCAGTAACTGGCTGGACCTGCTGACGATGGTCCCTCGTGTTGCCGTGCCAGAGTCACGGATTGCTTTCTCCAACGCCAGGTTAAGGAGGAGGCAGGCAAGACCGTCCCCTTGTCGGAGTCCATTAAAGATGTTGATTGGTCTGGATAGCAATCCGGCTATTTTTACTTGGCTTGTTACGTTGGTCATGGTCAACCTACATAGTCGTGTCAATTTGTTTGGGATGCCGAATTCTCTCATGGCTTTGTAAAGTTCTACCCTGGCTATGCTATCATAGGCGGCCTTAAAGTCTATAAACAGATGGTATGTTGGGATGTTAAATTCTAGACATTTTTCCATCGCCTGCCTAAGGGTAAAGATCTGATCAGTTGTTGATTTTCCTGCAATGAAACCACACTGATTTTGTCCGATGACGGTTTTAGCGTATGGGGTTATCCGGTCTTGGAGGATAGAGGAGAGTATCTTGTAGGCGGTACTCAACAACGTGATTCCTCTATAATTGCTGCACGTTGTGACATCTCCCTTCTTATGTAGGGGGCATATTAAACCTTTTCGCCAGTCTTCTGGCATTTCTTCCTGCTCCCATACGTGTACTATAATATCATGAATTGCTTGACGTAAGGCTGACCGCCGTGATGGAATAATTCGGCTGGTATGCCATCGGCTCCCGGGGCTTTGTTCTGTTTAAGCCGGCCTATAGCCTTCTCAACCTCTTCTATGCTTGGTGGCGGCAACATAGGGTATTCTTCTTGAAGTAGTGGAGCCTCCACTTCCACAGTGAGCTGACCATTTGGCAATTCATTAAAGTACACGTCCCATCGCTCCAGTAGGCTTTCAGGATCGGTGATCAGATTTCCCTCTCCGTCCTTGCAGTATGTGCAGCGTGGTGTGTACTGCGTCATGTTTCGGACGGATTGGTAGAACTTCCGCGCCTGGTGCGGACCTCGCTCTCGGCTATTTTCTATTTCACAGATTAGGTTATTCTCCCAGGCTGATTTCTTTTGTCTGTGAAGCCGTTTTTCTGTTCTTCTGAGCTCTTTATATTCCTCTTCGCGTGCCCGCGTTCTATGAGATTGTTGCATTGCTCGGTACGCAACATTCTTACGTTCAGTCGCTATCTTGCATTCATCATCAAACCAGTCGTTCCGATTTTTACGACTGCTGCCTAAGATGGAGTTGGCAGTACTAATGACAGTATTTTTAAGACGTGTCCACTTTTAATTTACGCCCAGCATACTGGCTCCAGGACTTACTCTCCCTAAGTCAGGTGTTTCTAGGGCGAGTCCTAACGCATTACCAAAGGTGTTACTGGTGTTTTCATTGCGCAGGGCAGCCGTGTTGATTCGAACCTGATCGACGGTTGCAATGCGTCTTCGCAAGGCAATCCGCCCTCGGAAAACCATACCAACAAGATAGTGATCCGAGTCGATATTGGCACCTCGGTACGTTCGTACCGTCATCAAGTTCGAGTAGTGGCGACGGTCTATCAACACGTGGTCTATTTGGTTACGAGTGACTCCATCAGGTGATACCCAGGTGGCTTTGTAGATATCTTTACGCGGGAACGTGGTACTCGCAACGACCATGTTTTTCGATGCTGCCAATTCTAAGACTCGAAGTCCATTGTCATTAGTGTTCTCATGCAAACTATGGGTGCCTGCGTAATGCCTGAGTACCGGCTCCCGACCTATTTTTGCGTTCAAATCCCCAAGGATGATTTTAACATCATACCTTGGACAGGCATTGAGGGCCCTCTCGACTTGTTCGTAGTAAGTCTCTTTTTCTTCGTCTGAGGACTCCTCCGTAGGTCCGTGAACGTTAATGAGGCTGATGTTCGTAAATTTGCCTCGCACGCGAAGGGTGCATAGCCTTTCGCTTATAGCGTTAAAGCACACCCAAAAATTGCTGTGTGCTCTTAGTCTAAATGGGAAGATGTTAACTTACATTAAAAATTAATTTCGTTTTTAGTTTTGGAAAACTATTAATTTCTTTGTACAAAAATTGGGACTTATGGCTGAATGCTGTCATCGATTTTTCCGCTTCTGTAAATGAAATTAGCGGTTGGAGAAATCCATCATGACAGATCATTAGAGAGGTATATAATACAAATAAGTATGAATAAGGAAGAGTTTCTGAATAATGCCGAATTGAAATCGGCGGCTAGTATTTGGCCAAAGTCGTAAGGTGCTCATAATAGGAACTACTCGTAAGTACGTATTTCTACATTGAGATCACACGTTGTTTTACTGTATTGTATTACAAAGTTGAGCGGTGAAGTACGTGACCGCCAAAGTTCTGGTCTTCCGCACTCAAGGGCTTATGAATACTCGTAGTATGTTAAACACCTGAATCAGAAGAAACCACTGAAAAAAACATAGAATCTTATCGCGGGAAATTATATTTCCTCAAAAATTTATGTCTCCCATAGTAAAGGAAAATTTTGGAGCGAGAAAACTAAGCAAACAGAACATCAAGGTAAGCGTCTGAACTTATTCAAAGAGTTAAAGGTCTTAATTTGTGTAAAAAAAAAAACAATGTTAAAAATCCGGCGAAAGGTTATCAAACGAGTGGTTTAGTTTAGAGGACATCGCAAAGCGTCTAAGCGAAACAATATTCGACGTAGAGCAATGTATATTTTAGGAAGAACCAAAATCTCAAAGCTCACAACTACTCAATTGACTCACTCCACACTTCATATCAGCGAATAATTGGCCAGCTAGAGTAGACCTCAACCTACTGTGGTCCGTTTAAGAGGGAATAGCCTGCTTTACTTCATACCCAAATTTATTGACTCATTGAAGAGCGTCCTTGTCCGTGCACTGAACAATTTTCTAATGATGTGTGCGGTAATTGATGATTTAATTTTCATTTGGCATTACTTTTTTCATCATCAGTATCAGTATTTATGACTAGGCTAGCTGTTTATATTTAGATTGACTAACCAAACGAGGGGTTTTTGTTTAAGAAAAATAAGAAATTCAGAGGTTAAACGAACAAGCAATTTATTTCGCTGATTGAAGTAACCCTGATAGTTCATCTTAAAATTAAAGTTAAGAGTAATGTGAAATCGCCAGAAATCTTTTATTTTCATTCATTAACTTATTTTGAAATCCTTTCCCTAATTTTTCAATACTTCAACAGTTTAACTGAGATTTTCTTCTGAAGAGAAAACATAAGATAATTCTTAGGAAACCTAGATGTTCGAAAAGAAGCTATCTGAATTCTGAAAACTTGTTTTAAACCATTTAATGTTCGTGTAGTTTTAAGCTTCTACAATAAAAAGAGACGACTATGACTATGATAGTAAAAGTAGCCTATTAACGAGAAGTAGAACTATCAAAGATGAGAAGATTCTGTTGCGAAATAATTCGAACATTTTGACCTGATGATTTCGACTAACTGATTCAAAATAATAGTGCTAAGTCTTGTACTTGGCTGAATTATTTTAGTAGTATATAGAGTTTGTATTATAAAAACCTTCATATAGATTTTGACTAACATGAATAGAAAAAAATCAGTGTAAACTTCGTTTTAGATTAATAGTTTAAACGAGTCATCTCTACTTCAGCGGCATGCAGTGCTGTAAGACTTAAAGAATCTAATTGTTGGTTCTCCAAACCCTATAGTCATGGAAACATAACAAAATTGATTCCTCCGGGTATTTTCTTATCGAACACCGACTACTGCGTACCTCCTCTTGACCCAAGCGGGGATTTCAAAGCCATTTGTCCCACCAGAGAGGATTGGAAAAATAATGTTGTCACAAAGGATTTCGATTCGATAATCTTCACTGATGGATCTAAGATGGAGTGCGGTGTTGGTTCAGGAATTTTTTCCGAGTCCTTTAACATCTCCAAGTTCTTCAGACTACCAGACTTTGCGAGTGTATTTCAAGCTGAAATACTAGCAATCAAGGAGGCATGCAAGTTGCTCCAATCTAACCAAATCCAATTCAGAAATATAGCTATCTGCTCAGATAGCCAGGCGGCCATTAAGGCCATTAAATCATCTACATCTACCTCAGTACTTGTCCAGCAATGTCGGGACGAACTGGCGAGTCTGAACATTGACCTCCAGGTCACTTTCATTTGGGTTCCAGGTCACATTGACATAGAGGGTAGTGAACAGGCTGACGCTTTAGCTCGACAAGGCTCGGCCTTACATAGCTCACTAGCGGAAAACGTAAATATTCCTCTTGGTGCAATGAATCCAACCGTAGGTGGAGCAGTCTCACAAACTGTGTCATATCAAAAAAGATATGTCCTACTTATAACAGTTCAGGTTTTAACGACCTTATATGCAGACCCAGGCGCGACATAGCCAGGATCACAGCAATATGTACCGGGCACTGGCCCATAGGTGAATATACAAGAAAGCTAGGCATCCCCTACAACCCACACTGCCGTAGTTGTGGAAATCCACAAGAAAAAGAAACTGTGGTTCATTTTCTTTGCGATTGCCCCGCCTTAGCAAATTACAGGATGACTTCCTTTGGAAAAGCCTTCCTCGATGGCCCCAGCGAACTTTCGGAGAAGAAAATCAAAGATCTGATTATCTTTCTGAATGCTACAAAATGGCTTTAGCAATGCTCCGCTAAAGTATATAAAAGCCATATTTTCCGTACTAAATCCTTATTAGGTTGACACGAGTAAATGGTATCAAAAAGGCGCACTCAGCGCTGGCGACTACCATCTCTACCTACCTACATACCTACCTTCCATCTCTACTTCAAACATAACTCCCACAAATATCACGCAATAAACAGCAGATTAATTCCTCCAAAAACTGTACCCACTTGAAAATATTGTGCATACCATGTTTTCTGTCATAATAATGCAAACTCTTTAAACTCAACCATCTACCTACATTGGCAATATTTCAATGAACCAATTAGCTGTCATTGAACTCCATATGTAAGAACAATACTTGACCATCAGTAGGTATGTTCGAGTATCCATGCAACATTATTAACGCCAATGCGCCATCTATATCTGGTATCTGGTGCACTCTGCCGTACACTTCCACATTGATCCCCTTCGCTATGTTCCATCAAATGTCATCATACCCATGAATCATACATCTTATGCAGCACATTTATATCGTATCTATGTGAACCTACGAACAATCTAGCGATATACATGACAGACAATCCAAAGCTAGTCCTATACGGAGGGATATATTAACACAAAACTTACTTCTCCTTTGCTCTGTGGAAATCTCTCCGTTACCATTACCAGCATCATCATAGTCGTTTTCTATTTCCCGAATAACTTGTGCAAACTGAGGAACGACCACCCATCATCAACCGAATGATAAAAACAACAAAAACAAGGACAAAAAGGATAAGAAAATTCAATCGGAAAAGAAATAAATTTAAAGAAACAGAAAAGTACAAATAAATGAGATAACCGGATAACCATGTAAGGGAAACGGAAATCCGACAACAAAATCCCATAAAAGGTTATTTCCGTCGTTGTCGTTGCAACGGTGCGGTGCAGTGGTTGCTGGGTGGAATGCAGCTTCATTACTTACCAGCAGAAGGAAAACTCCAATAATGGCTAGAGCCACTGTGTACCAGTTAGTTTGTATCCACTTTTTGAAGGATGCTATGCTTTCTTCAGACAACAGCAGCTTGCGGAGTGTGGCCAGTGGACCGGAAGGATCAACTTCACGGCATTTCTGGAAGACGTCACAATATCTGGAGGAACAAGATTTATTAATTGAAAACAACAACTCGTTGGGTCTTGTGCGAGAGTACTTACCCATTGTAATCATTACATGGTGTTCCGGGCTTAGCGAACATATCCGGGACGTCAAATGGCGGTTCGTTCCATTCGAAGGAACTGCGACATGACTGGCCCTCACCTGGTTGCTTGCAGCAGAGCTCGCACGACTTAGTCTTGGGGTCACTTGGTACAGGTATGCATTGACAGGACTCTAATCCGTATGCCAGGCATATGCTGCCCGTGCATTCGCCCATGTAGCAGACGAACTCTTTGTTGCAGATAGTCTTGTTAGGTTTGTTCACCGAAGCCGGGCACTGTGGCATCCGTCCATCACAGAAACTTGGATCACGGCATCCATTGTCATCGCGACACTTGTCACCGAACTTCAATTTACAATCGGTGGTGCAGCAAGGCCCTTGTGAAGGACTGCACATAGCGCGGGGTGTTAAGGTGCAGGGCCGTTCGTCGAGTCTCGCGTGCCGAGACATTGGGAAGCAGCAGCTGTCCTTGCAGTCCTCTTCCCATCCACAGTCACACTGTTCGCCCGGTTCGACGACACCGTTGCCGCAAATAGACGTCTGCGGTTCGGTGAAGCAGCCTTTAACGCTGCGTGCTTTTGCATTAAGGACGGGTTCGATGGATTTCAGTGAACACGGGGAGAATTTGTTGTTGTTACGCTTGTCACCCGAGGTGGCGCGGGCAAACATAATGAAGTTTCCATCCTCACCACCAGGCGTACATTGCTCGGGGTCGTGCTGTTAGAAACAAATAAACAGAAAACGAAACGAAAATTAATGTCACTGCTGATAGTGCTTGGCTAGGTGTTGGGGGCATTTGTGCTGTATAGTTGGAAAAAAGGTGTGGCAGTGTCATTTGGTAGCCGTGAGTACTTATGAATGCAAAAACCCACCACACACGAACATTTATGCAGTTGAAAGGCAAATTGAATTTGTCACCTTCGTGTCGTGTCTGTTTAAGTTAACGTGAAAGTGAGGCATTGGGTTATCTAAAAGGGCGAGTCTTTGTGCGACACATCTGTTCTGTGTGATATTTCATCACCTGCAGCAACTTTGATGGAATTATAATTGCTAGAATAAATGGTTGTTGTTTACGAGTACTGTCTTGTTAATCGCTCAATGCAAAAAATATCTCATTTAGTCCTCGTAACGTATTTAATTTTTCAAAAGTGAACAAAAATAATTGTAAAATATTGCCATATAAATTATTGAGAACAGAATGGCTTCAAGGAAAATAGATTTAAACATTAAGTTTGAAATAAATCTTGATTGAGCGTTGAGCAATATAAAACTAAATAAGTACCTATGTGTATTGGGTTTCAAATGTTTCCTTAAAAAGGAATCGATAAAAAGTGTTTAAGTGACATGTACTTTAAGTTTTTGTATTTTGCCCAAGGTACTACAGAAAGTTTTTAAGGGTTTTTAGCCTAACTAACATAACTTTATTTATTCATTCTGTAGGGGTTCATTCTTCATTCTGTAGGGGTCTGAGTAGGCTAGTAGGCGGGAGAGATAACTCCTTGCTCGAGGTTGTTCCTCATCATGGGTTGTATTGTAACAGTGTGGAGGGTGTGTTTTTATTCGGAGTCTGCTACCTATATTTTGAAAAAAAAAAAAAATTCATTCCGACATGTGTTTGAGTAGCTCCTTACGAGATCCGCCCGACGAGATGGTTCTTTGCAATAAGGATGGAAGGTTATTTCACAATCAAATTGCATTGACAAAATATGATCGTTTTTCTACATTATGTGAAAATTTTAGTAAAACTAACTTAAGGCCTAAGATATTCATTCAAATACTTAGAATATCATCTTAATGTAAGAACTCAACAAACTTGTCGACATTCTAAGACTCCTTAAGCCACCGTAAATTCTTCTAATGGAATCCGACAACTACTCATTTTACTGTTTATTGTAAGGCCGAGATATTTAACTCGATCAACATTAAGTAAGATAAAGCCATTCCAGATGGTATACACCCCATTCTTCTGAAGAGGTGTTCTTCATCGCTGGCACAGCCATTGCGTAAGCTTTTCCATTCCTTCTACTGTTCTGGAATCTTCCCTAGAAGATGGAAAACAGCATTTGTCCAGCCTGTTCCTAAAAAAGGTGACCCTTCCTCCTCCTCCTCCTCGTCCTATTGACCAATTGCACTTACGTCCCTTCTTTCCAAGGTCATGGAATTGCTGATAAATCATCAGCTCAAGAAATATCTGGAAGATCGAAAGCTTCTGAATCACCGGCAATATGGCTTTCGCAGCAATCGTTCCACTGGTGATCTGATGGCATATTTCACCGAAGAGTGGAACAGATCTTTACATTGTTTTGGAGAAAATGAGATTATTGCACTTCATATTTCT
This sequence comes from Chrysotoxum bicinctum, assembly GCA_911387755.1. Classification (NCBI taxonomy): domain Eukaryota; kingdom Metazoa; phylum Arthropoda; class Insecta; order Diptera; family Syrphidae; genus Chrysotoxum; species Chrysotoxum bicinctum. Next base: position 189,267,318 of record OU426988.1, read on the forward strand.
AAGGCATTTGATAGAGTTTAACACCAGGCTCTCTCTTATTCTTTGGATTAGAAATTGCCTTCTTGATCGTTCAATACATGTTGTATTGGATGGTTTTAAGTCTGATCTTCACAAAATAAATGCTGGTGTTCCCCAAGGCTCCGTTTTGTCTCCGACTCTCTTCCTTATTTTATAATGATCTCTTGTCTGAAACTTCTAATCTACTTTATTGTTTTGCCGACGACTCCACTCTAAGCTTTTCATACTCGTTCCCAAACTCACGTCCATCTCTTTCGGAAGTGAATTTGCAACGGTACCGTATGATAAGTTCATTACACTCCGATCTATACAGAATTGTTAAATGGGGTATAAAAAACAGTGTGGAGTTTAATGCTTCGAAAACTCAATGCTGGCACTTGCATCGAAGAAACCGAAAAGCTCTCAGTACTCGGTATGTGTGTTTACGACGATCTTCGTTGGAATGATCACATCCTCGATACCGACAAAAATGCTGCCAAATGCTTAGGATTTCTATGTCGTTGTAAGAAATTTTTCACCCCTTCTGATCTGGCTACAATTTATAAGGCGTTTATACGTCCAAAAATCGAGTATAACTCGAGTGCAGGTGCAGCACAATCTTCTCTCCATTTATTGGATAGAATTCAGAACAGAGCGTTAAAACTTATAGGAAGAGGAGATATTATTGATTCATTCCCATCTCTTGAACACCGACGGAATGTTTCATGTATTTCCCTGTTTTATCGCTTCTCTCCTTAATTTCCCCATCGCCCGTGCTGTGTTTAACATTATAAGGGTCTCTTCAAATACCCTTGAGCGCGAGTGAATTATAAAAAAAAAAATCAAAGTAAGAGAGGGGACATCACATATTGATATTTCGCTTTTTGCGCCCACCATTCCAAATGATTTTAACGGTTTCAATCTTATTTTCATTTTATTTAACTCAGCCCACCCCTGAATATGTAATAGATTTTCATTTACTCGGACTACGCAGTCTTCTAACAACCCAGGTCTCCTAGACAGATAAATTGTTACGTCATCTGCATAAATATGCACATTACAATTTACAATAAAATCGGGAAAATCATTTATGTAGACACAGAAAAGAAGAGGGCCTAAAACCGATCCTTGCGGGACACCTGTGTGGACAAGAAATGGGCTAGAACTTCCAAGTTCAGTTTCGACACGTACTAAACGATTTCTATAATTATAAGACATTAGTTGAAGGGCAGAGCGTGAAAATTATTTTCGTGTTTCCACATAAGAATTGAGTGATCTGATTTCCGAAGGGCTTTTTGGGTTAGGATTTTTTATGATTGGAACAACTTTATCATTTTTCCATTGTACAGGGAATTGACAACTACTTTAGATACAGTAATTGAATATATGCATCAGATAAGGGAGGAGAACTAAAAGGAATAATTTTATAAATTTCGGTGACATATCATCGGGTCCCACTGGCGGAAGATCCAGGCTCATTTCAGTTGGACTATAGGAGCATTTAGGTTTTTCGTTGTCAATAACGCTGTAACTTTTTAAATTTTTCCATAGGACCTTTGAGTTTAATTTAGGGTCAAGAAGTTTCATAAGATATGCGCGCTTGACATTGCTGAGATCACTTTGTTACGAGCAAAGATGTATACTGACATCGATTATACTCCGTCCGATTTTTTTGCATTTTTTGAAAAAAATGCTGTTTTTCCTTAATAAGTTTTTTAGTTTGAGGAGTAACCCATGGCCAACTTTGAGGCTGTAAGACTTTTGTTACTACAGGGACATACATATGTGTCATAGAGTTCAGCAGTTATATGCGTTAATAGAGAAACTTTCGAATCAATATCTGGGGCGTTAAATATATCAATGGAAGCAAATCTATTTATGTTTCGATGCAAGTTCAAAAAATTAGTTTACTTGATCGATCTAAATCTTAACGTTTAACCAGAGTTAAGTTATGCATTAAAATTGAATGAACAAAAATGAAGATCATGTATAAAATCTGATGTGAGCCTCAGCTGGATGTTCCCCAACACATCCTCTACTGAATTAGTTAAAAACATATCAATTAAAGACGGATTACTTACAGATTGAAATTAGGTTGGTCACCGTTGGGTAATAACTACGAGCCCGATTTTATCACAAGTATATTGGAACAAATTCACAGTAGTTTTCCTTTTCAAAAGATTTCATCTTTGAATTTGCATGGTGGACAATAAACAGTAACCAATAAACACTTTTCAAATTAATTTTTAATTTCGATACATAAAAATTCAATAGGGCATATAGAAGATGAAAACACACATTTTGATTGCAAATTGTTCCTAACAAATATCTATGCAAACACTTCGATATCTGAAATTGATTAAGTCTAAAAGTGCCAAGTAAAGTACGAGTAAATTTAAGTTAAATAAGGTAAAGTAAAGTAAGTTTCAGTTCGGTTTTGTTTAATTTCGTTTTAACTTTTTTTTTTTGGTTTTCCACATTTTATTCAACTAACATATTAGTCTGATGATTTTCCTTGCTTTGTTGTTTTGTTGACAAAGTTGATCCGCAGAAAATTGCTTATTTTTCTTCAAAACCTACCACATTTCCGAGGAAGAAAGGGTGGGATTTGCTGCGATAAAATTTGCTTTCTTACCAATTTTCTTTTCACAGGTGTTCCTTTCAATTTAGAGAGAAGCCATCGCATCGGTTCACTTGCTCAGAGAATGGAAGAATAAAAATATCAACTTTGCGAGTTTTATCATTTAAAGTGAATGGGCTGCAGACGGGCGGCCTGTTCAAACACATTAATCTAAAGGGCTAGGACAGAACGTTCAAAAGGTAGCCTGGCCAAAATTTGGTCCCCGAATGTTGAAGTTAGTCCTGGTGAGACCGGCTGCGTACCCAACTTATGTACCTTTCTGATATTCATTCATACGTACGTGGGTACGATATCCCGCTTCGTATATTATCGTTTTTAAAATCCCGCTTTTTATAATCCCACTTTTGTATAATCTCCCCTTTTATAATCCCTTTACTTATAATCGCGTCCCTTTTTATTCAACTTTTATTCACTATTATTTCACATGAAAGTATTTTTCTTATTATTCCACTTTTGAAATCAAAAGTAGTTGATTGCAAAAGCGGAATAATAAGAAAAATACTTTTATGTTAAATTATAGTGAAATAATAGCGTTTCGTCCCTGCGATCTCAAATATGGAATGATCTGTGAGGGCGTATTGACAATACGTAATTTTTGTTACATTCAGTTAATCTTACACCAAATCTTAACACCAAATGTGAACTATATCATACACAAAAGATTTGACATGATCAAAAAAAATATTCGCAGAATTTTTTCTTTTCCTTACAAAATAGTTTTATCCATCTGATAATTTTATTGTATCAATATTACAAAATAACTCAACCTAAGAATAAAAATATTTGTTATTTCAACAAAAATGTTTTCATTTTTTGTTGAATTGACAAAAAAAAAAAATTAACAAAAACTGTGATATTGACAAACATTTACAAAACAGAGTTTTTGTAGATACAACAAACATTTTGTTTACATCACACAAAAATTTGTGGATGTGACAAAAATCTCTGTTTTATTTTGTTTTATTGACAAAAGTTGGTTTGTTAAACTGACAATATTATGTATTTGTAGTGCATATTTTGTTAATCTGACAAAAAATCATGCAGAATTATCAATTGAAGCGTTTGGATGAAGAAGGGGGTAAATGGCATTTGCAACATTTCTAGATATATGGACTTAAAGTTTTTTGTTGAGAACTTTTTTCGTATTCCAACCTAAATAAAATTGAATAAACTAATAAAACAAGAAAAATAATAGCTTTTTAACGATGTTACTTTTATTTCATTACAGTAGCTTGGAATATTTAAAAAAACCAAGTTTTTAAGAAAAAGAGCAGTTAACTCTTTCTTGCACAAAAAGCTTATTAGTGTTTTGAATTTTTAAGAATACAAAGGGGTTAAGTAACGAAATTTTTTTCTTTTTATTTTAAAAAGTTGTTTTCTGTTCGCATATTTCCGATAAAGCTTTTTCATAAAACCAGTGGTGTTCCCTTGGTATGAACATCATTTGTTCCTTTAATTTTTTTATTTTCTCAACAGAAAGCTGCTTTATCTTTTTTTCTCGGACGAAAAAGTCTTGGTTTTTGTCTGGAACTATTTGGATGTTTTTTGCTATGACAGCTTCATTGAATAAAGCATCGTTCTCGTAGCATTCCTTATAAAAATATGATCCATATTTGTTTATTTGAAGCCATTTAACGCTATCACGGAAATTGATTTTTTCATTTAATATGTTTTTTGTAACATTTTTAACGTTTAATTTTACTGGAAGATTTCCTAATGATCGAAAGTGGTTCTCTATGTCATATTATAACGGTATTTTTTTTTTGCTGACACTTTTTATTATTTTTTGTCGGTATTGCTCAGCAGTGTAAATGGTTTCGTTTATTATTATTATTATTAAACTTTATTGACAAATAATTAAATTACAAGATCAATAATTTTTACAAGTTTTAGCACTAGCTACCAGGGCCTTAGGCTAGATTTAAATATACTTAAATTAAATAATTATTTCGAGTCTTAGAATAATATCATTTACAGATTTTATATTATTGTATGAGATTACAGTTAAAAGTTCTTTAAGTGGTTTTCCAGAAATAGATAAAGATGTTGTGTTGATGTGTGGGCATTGGAGCATATGTTGAATGGTAAAAGTTCGTCTTTCATCGCAGAATTCACAATGTGGAGCAGGTTCTTTGGTAAAGAGGTGGTTGTGAGTGATACTGGTATGACCCATTCTGAGCCTCGTATACTTTTTTATTATTGTTCTCGGTAGGTCAGAAGGGAAAATTGCCTTTGTAGCTTCTGGGTTGAGCGTTGAATAGTGGTGAGAGTATTCAAGCCAGTCGTTCTTTTTTTTGTTGTTCATAAACGTTTTAAAGTGGTTTGTGAGGTCTTTTTTATTGAATTGAAAAAAGGTAATGAGAGGTTGTTTCAGAGCTAGTTTGGCTTCTGCGTCGGCAAACTCGTTTCCTACTATGCCTGTATGTCCAGGTACCCATGCCAACCTGATATTTTGTTTTCCAATCAGCTTGTCTCGGATGTTTGCGACAATATCAGAGGAATTGTTAGTGTTGCAAATGGCGTTAATTGTTGATAGGCTATCGGTAAATATGATAGTTTTTTTGTTTTTTACATATTTAATAGCTTGGAGTATTGCGAAAGCTTCCGCCGTGAATATTGAAGAGGTAAAATATAGCAGGCCCTTGCTAATAACAGAGCCAGTTTCCGTAACTACGGCGTATGATGTTGCTTCGTTCGATTTGGAAGCATCTGTATACAAAAAGTGCCATCCTAGTCTTAGGTGTTTTTCCTTCAACTCCTCGAAAAATGGTTTCGTTTTTTCGTAACTCTTTTTCGATTCTTCTAAAATCCCTGTCGTGGTCAAAATAAGTATGGCCAAATTCAGGAAATTTGTGGTCAATCAGTTCAAAATATTCCGTCAAAATAAGGACTTGGTATAGGCACAATAAAAGGAAGTTTTTGTTTTGTCCAGGGCAAGAATCGGTCCATACCATCAGACGTTTCCTCTTTTTTTCAATTTCGAAGAATGTATAGAGTGCACTCATTACCTCGGTGCTTCCTCTGTCTACAACATCTTCGGTCCAGGTTAACATATACGACATGACATGGATTCCTAGATTATAAAACCACATCTGCCTCAAGTAAAATGCCTTAGACGTGGTTAATTTTGGTAAAGGCGTAAGGAACACATTGCACTTTTGCAAACTCGTATGGAATTTGTACCGACTGTAACATGGTATTCATATGCAAATTTTCTTTGCTTTAAGGGTATTTTTCTTAACTCGACTAGTTGATTTTCTTGTTATGTTCTTAAACAGTAGAACGTTCTTGGCACTAATGTCGAGTGAATAAAAGCTTGATAAAAGTGCCAATCTTTGCTCAAAATTTATTTTTTCGGAACAAGAATAACGGCAGTTATTGTTTTGCTTCAAGAAAAAGCATTGATGGAGTACATAGTCGCTTACAACCTTCATCGTTACTATAACCACTTTAAATATGGGTTTTAATTTGTCTGCAAGAAGGAGGTAAGTAAGCACTTAACCCCTTCATGCAAAATAAATTTTTTTAAAGTTATTTTTATTTCACCCAAAAAGGAGTTAAGTGCTGTTAGCCCATTCTTCCACTCATATTATACGATTTTTAGTTGTTAGTAACCCTTTTATACCAAAAATGAAAGCCATAAATAAGAAAATACGAATCGTAGCGCGACGTAGATTAGACAGAAATTTAAGTTTTCGCAAGGCATCCTCATTTTTCGAAAAAAACCCAAAATCGAAAAAATGTCACTTACCCCCTTCTTCATCCAAACGCTTCAATTATAAAAATTTTGTTAAATCAAGAAAATCATTCTTTCGTATTGACAAAATGTAATCAAAGCGATAAAATTGTTTTGTTGAAGGTCAACAAAAACGTTTTTATCAATATTACATAGGAATTTATTTTCAGTGTATGGAGGACTTAAGGTGGTTTAATGCACTCATTGAATTGCCTTCCACTGGAAGTCAAACTAAAGGTCGTCGTATTCTGGGTGTAAAGTGCGAGTAAGAAGAAATGTTGATGGGTTTTAAATGCGTTGGCTCACTCAAGAAAATATGCTGAGTGTTGCTGAGTTACGAGTATGAAGCGATCGAAATCTACGTTCACTAATTGCTTGAAAGCACGGGGTGTGAAAATGAGAAGAGGTCATCCAGGCACTGGCGTAGCTATCATATTTGCTCCTGTGGCAAAATAATAACAATATTTTCTTGCGAACTATTTTTTAGCTATACTAATGAAGAACGATGATGAAATTTCCGCCCCTAATGATTTAAATATAATTAAAATTGTACTTTCTTATCAAAAAATTGACAGAATTCTTAATTTAAGAAAATAAACTGCATCCAGACAATTTAAAAGCTTGGAAAGAAACTTCTTGTCCGTGATTTTAACTACTTAGATGTGCTCAAAGTTTTTGAGGGAAGAAAAGAAATTTAATTTCTAATGGTAAAAACAGAAAGAATCTAGTCTCAAAAACAGGGGTGGAAAATTGAAGTAGCAGTGGAAGACTTTGGTGGAAAGTTAAGTAGCGGAAAGCTGAAAGTTGATTCTCGAAGAAGAGAGCAATTCTTAAAATAGTAATTTTTACTTACGACTTATAGGTACTATAAGGCAAGTTATGCCTTCGGAAAAAAAATCAAACTCGAGATTTTGATCAAATTTTTAAACGTGGTAGATATCATTTTTAATTCTTCCCCCACCCGTTTTTTTTCTTCTTTTTTTCAAAATCCAAAATAACGTCACCTGTCATACGAATTTTATTCGAAATCTTATAAATATTTTTTTTCCCAAAAACTGTTCGACAGATTTTTTTAAGAAAAATTCTATTTCATTTAGTATTGATTGAAAAAAAATTCCGAAAAATGGTTAATAATGGTACCCACCATGGAACCTTTTTTTTGTTTTTGATTTTCTCTAAAATGGTGCCACTATTTTTATTTTGATCAATTCTTTTATGGTAAAGCTCCCCAAAAATCTGAATAGTATTGTGTATTCAAATTAAAAAAAAATGTTTTGGATTTTTAAAAACAATTTCAATTTTTTTTTTCAAAACTCAATACTTCGAAAACCCTATGCTTGGCGCCTAGAATTTTGATAAAATTTTTCTTTTTCTGCACATTAATTTTTACAATATATAATTCAATAAAAATAAAATGCACGACTGGGTCGCATTTTTTTTTCAAAACTCAAAAAAAAATATTTTTCTTAAAGTTTTGAAATGCAATGTTTTTCAAACTTTTTAGAAGCTTCTCTCTAAAAATTTTTATTAAAATCCGTCATGCCGATAATGAGAAATTCAAAATTTTAAGAAATCGTTCTATGGTAGGTACAGTCAGTACCCTTCTATCTTTCCGTATCTTTCGAGATTTTGCCATGGCAAAATATTAAAATCTTTGCAAAAAGGAGTGAGATCAGACCAAAAAACATAAATGTTAAATAAAGAGCCAAGTTCTTCTATACAAAAACCTTTGTGTAACAAGTCAGCCGTGAAAAGTACTGAGATTTAAAAGTACGTCAAGATTACTGACTAAAATTTGATGGGCTTACTGGCCAAGTTTTCAAAACCTTTTGAATTGGGCATAAAAAAATCTAAATATTGACTTTTGAAAAAAAAAATTGAAAATTTTTTTAAAAATCCCAGAAATTTGAATACACGATAACATTGAAACTGCTGCTGAGCCTTAACATAAAAAGAATAATCGAAATCGGTTTTACCGTTTTTGAGAAAATCAAAAACAAAAAAAAATGGTTCCATGGGGGGTACCAAAAATAATAATTTTTTGGATCTTTTTTCATACATTACCTAGGTTTAACAAAATGAAATTTTTTTAATTTTTTTTTTTTTTTAATCTGTGAGATAGTTTTTGAGAAAAAAAAATATTTATAAGATTTCGAAAAAAAATTTGTATGGCAGCTACCGTTATTTTTGATCTTAAAAAAACAAAGAAAAAAACATCCGGGGGGGAGGTAAATTAAAACCCATATCTACCAAGTTTGGCGAAAATCTGCCGAGCCGTTTAGCTGTAGTCGAACAGACAGAATCGCAAGTAAAAATTTCAAATTAAGATATTACTGACTGCACCTACCATAGAAACATTTTTTTAAAAAATGAATTTTATGCTTATGAACAGTTTTTTTCTGATAACATTCAATTTTAAAATTCTTGGTCTAGTACATAAGAGCAGGTCATTGTTAAGAAAAAGTATAATCTTCGGCAGTATTTAAATAAAAATCTCTACGTTACCGATCGGGTTTTGAGCCGCAGTATACCCTACACACATTGAGCAAGCTAAAAATCACAACCCATATTATTTCCAATCCATAATTTGAATTTTGAAAATGGAAGTGTTCATATTGTTCAATAAACGAATCAAGCTCTTGAACAAATTATTCTTCTTCTTCCTTTGATTCGGCGCTGTTATGATCTCGATGTCGAGGGGATCATAATTCTCCCACGAATCTGCTTCACACTAGTGATCCGCCTGTGGGGTTCGCCGGGTTGACCTCAGAAATCGGCGGCAAGCCTCCCGGTTTTGTATTGTTCCATTTCTGAGGCCAACTGAATACTGGTGTTTTTGCATTTGTTTGTACCAGGAGTGTTTAGGCCTACCTTTCTTTTTATTCCGAATTGGAACGTTGTATGATATTGCCTTTTTGACGGGGTTCTCAGGATCTCTCCTTTGAACATGGCAATACCAACTGAGTCGGTCGTGTTCAATTTTTTGGGAAATGGTATTCTTAACATGAAGGCTTCCTCGGATCTTCGTACTTCTAATTCGATCAAGCTTTGTAACTCCTGCTGTCATACGAAGCATCTTCATCTCAGCTGCCGTTAGTTTACTCTCATACTTTTTGTACATTATCCAACATTGTGAACCGTATGTGAGTGCTGGACGCACAACTGGAGTGTAGAGCTTTCCTTTCAGCTTATAGGGGGCATTTTTCGGTCACAGAAGATAGCAGAATTTTCCCGCCACTTCATCCACCCTACGCTTACGCGATGATTGATATCGTCATCACAAGTAGCTTCGTTATTTATCATAGACCCCAGATATTTAAACTTTTCACACTTGGGAAGCACTACTCCATTCAAATAAATGTCTGGAATAGGCCTGTGTGGATCAGAAAATGGGCAGCATAGGTATTCTGTCTTTTTCGCGCTTATGCGGTACCCACTTCCTTCTAGAACATCCACCCATACGTCAAGTGCTCGTTGTAGGGATATCGGGTCTTCACTTATGATGGCTCCATCGTCAGCAAAGAATAACTGATGTACTTTTGGATCCGTCACTTTGCCTTCAAGCAGGTAATCAAGAACTGTAATAAAGAGCAGGGGACTCAAGACACTTCCCTGGTGTACACCTACTGTGATTTCGAATTCTTCGGTGACTCCAGCTGCGCATCTTACTTTAGTAACTGCTCCATCATACATGTCCATAATTATCCGCACATAGGTTTCTGGAACTCCTCGTTGCCTGAGGGCCACCCATATTAGATCTCGTGGTTGCCGATCGAATGCTTGAACAAATTATTAACAATTATAATTTCCAAAACTATACTATCTTTCAAATTGGCTGTACGGTTTTGGAGATAAGCGTGCACGAACACAGTGAGGTGTGGTTTTTATGTAATAGGATTACAAATTTATTTGCCATTTTCTCTACATTATTTATTCAAAATTTTGAGTATAAAAATCTATTTTTCAAGAGACATTATTTAAAAAAAAAAAGTTGATTGAAAAAAAAATGAAGGATGAATTTTTTACTTTTAAAAAAGTTCTAGTATAATATTGCAGTCCCTTCTTTTTAATACATAGTTGTATTCAATAGTTATAGGTAGTCTATTTTGTAGAAAACTGCACCTCCTGTCCAAATCCTTTTTATTTTTTCTGTAATAAAATCAACCTATTCGGTCGAGAATTTTAGTGCATTTTATGAACGGCCCTTATAGAAATTGCGTGCCTTGTATTCATTCATACCGTTTTTACCAATTTTTAAAAATAGATTCATTGTTAAAATGACAGTTTGTTTTAAATTGTGAATATAAAACTTTCAATATTTTAATTATTGCAAGTTTAAGTCACTGTCGTACTTCTTGGCATAACGGCTGGTACGTTGGACTGTCATCCAAATGGTCTTATTATTTCAAGCTTTATTCACTCATTAATTCTTAGCTTAAAAAGTTACACGAATAGGAAATTTAACATTATTTAATGAATAAAAGTTATAGTAATTCAATATTTTTTTTATTTAGATATAAATGTATAATGTGTATGTACTAAATTTTTCAATATAAAATTTTAAGAAATTTGAGCATAAACCTCCCCCAGACTTCTCTATCATCTTCTATTGAGTGCTTCTCGCCTATAAAATGGGCATATTGCCCGGATGTCATCCTTCCAGCGTTTGAATTGTCCACCCACATTTCTTTTTCCATTTAGAGGTACCCATTCTGTTGCTAATTTTGTCCAACGGTTATCAGATGTACGCATGATATGCCCAGCCCATTCCCACTTAAGCTTTCTGAGTCTATGCCTGACATCTTCAAAATTAGTTTGACTTCTTATACTCCTATGGTTGATTCTTTGACACGATCGGAGTTTCGTTTCAGCATTTTTAGTAATTTGCCACGTTTGGCACCCATAGGTTAAAACGGGGAGTACTGTCGAGTCGAACATATATTTTCTTGTTTTATTTGAAACGTTCAAATTGAGTAGGTGCTTAACATTCCAGAACTGTCTCCAGGCGCTTGTCATTCGATGCGCTATATCCTTCATTTCTCTGTCTCTGAATGAAATAATTTTACCAAGGTATGTGTAGTCCTCAACGTACTCAAGTGATTTACTATCCACAGTTATTGCATATCTATTACCATTTGTCATGATTTTAGTTTTTTGCTGATTTGTTGATAGGCCAATACTTCTACATTTAGAGCACAATTCATTTAGCATAGTTTGAAGCTCGTCAGATGGTCTTATATAGGTTCGAATCTCAGTTGCTGGGAATACATTTTTCAGGAATGTACTGCCACTTGCGAAGAAGTGACAAAGTATCTCTAGACATGTAAGATACTGCTAATCTTAGCTGTTCGGAGTCGGCAGAAAATTGTAGGTCCCCTCGATTTCTGGTAACAAACAAACAGTAATGGTTGAGTATTTTAGTTTGCTAGGTCCTGGATCTCTGCGAGCTGTTGCAATACCAAACATATTTATTCATTTAAAGTAATTATTACTCGTAATGTCGCTATGTCAATCAATAATTTCATCTTTGATTTAAATCTTGAGTTCGATTTTCTTCCCAAAGCATAACATGAATGAAAAAATGTGAATCGTAAGGAAAAAAAAGAATCGGAAAATTATAATTCAATCCGATTCGCGTCTAAATATAAATGCTAAACTCCTCAAATAAACTTTCAATGGCAACCTCAATATACTCTTAATCCTCACGAAAAAAAATTCGTAAGCCGCATCGGAAAAATAAACAAGAAAAACCTTTTACATCTTAATAAAAACAAAACAAAAAAACCCCAGCCCTTATGCAAAAGTGATAAGAATACTAATTTAATTTCGCCCACGTAAAGTCCCTTAAAAAATAACAAAAACAAAATCCAGGCTTCTCTTTTATAAGTATCTTACAAAAGTCTGCCAAATCAAATATTAAAATGCGAGGCCCATGTTTGTCTTTACATTTTACTCGTATAACATTCATATGGTTAGGGAAGCGCATGGAAAAGAATAAATTCCCGAGACAATATTAATTAAGACTATTTTTTTCTTATTCCAACAGTAAAAAGTTTTGGTCTCATTAGGCATATCTAACAAATATGTTTCCATGCTATTGTCGCTTTGGAACTTCCTAAGCACCTCGTCTTCTCTTTGTTCCATTTAACAAAAATAAATTAAACAGTTGCGGTGAGGTCCATCGGAAATGAAAGTTTTCTCATCTTCCTATGTTATATGTGAGATACAAAAAAAAAAAAAAAAAAGAAACCAAAACCAGATGGTGTTAACGTGTCCTATGAGTCTTTCTTTTACCAATGTGTTTCCACCCACACCAGCACACAACATTCCTTGAACAGGGACAACAGTGGGTTAGAAACTTCAGCTTCTATTACCAACGGGAGAGTCCTTTTTTGCAATGTGTCTCATCTTACGTTGGTTGGACGACGTTTTCCATGGAACGACCGACTGAAAACTACGACACGGGCGGGGCGGCCGGCGACAGCCGACGTTGTGATGCGGAGCTAATACGCTGCTCTGCAAACCGAATCTTATTTGTTATGTACTTAAGGACCATAAAAACAAGTCACAAAACTAATTTTCCTTTGGAATGCTCAAATTTGAGGTTACATATACACATGTATGAGAGCATAAGGACTACTTTACTATGCCTTTGCTTCTGCCATTGCCTGATGTCCTTGCCCCTGTTTCACTATCACTGTCACTGCAGCACCAGCAGCAGCAGCAGCAAAAGCAACGCAACGGTGGAGGTGGTGGTATATTTTGTGGGATGTTGTTTTGGGCTTAAGAACGTGCAATTTGAATTTCTCGGAACTCTTGTTGAAATACTACAGAATTCCTTTACATATAACTTTACGTGCAGCAGGAAAGCATGTGTGGTAATGGTATTTCTTAGAACGAAGCTTAAATATCTTCTTTTTTTACAACTTACGTTAGTGTGTATCCTTGAATCTATTTTTAAGCTCAAAATTCATTTGGGAGTTATAACATCGATTTTTTGATAAATATTTCCATTCATTTGGATTTATTTTTTTATAAATCGAGAATTGAAAGAACGGAAGAAATCGGGAAGCTACGTGAGCTTGCATCCTGCAATTTCGTAATGAGAAATAGGATATTGTTCAGAGACATTGAAAAACTCCTTGGGAAAGTTCTTTTCCTTCCTTCTTATGTTTTTTTTTTTCAATTTTTTTTTTTTTGAAATAAGAGAGGAATGAATAATATTTTAAGGACTAGCATGGATTTGAAGGGGTGGGATGAAATGGTTTCGTTGTTTGATGGGCATCAGATATGTGAGGAGGGACTGATTTATTTTTGGCAATTAAAAGTTTTTAAATTCGTTACAAACTTTTTGAGAAAGGAAATTTTTTCCTGAATGTGACACATCCATAAGTGCCTAATATCAACATATCCACATATCGTCCGTGAGCTATGATCGCTTAAGTTTTAACAGTATCTGGTTAGGAAGTGTTGCGAGGAGAGTTTTCAATCTAAAAATTTGTGTTTCCAATTAAAAATTATTTTGGAGAGATTTTAATTTTTTAACAATTTAAGGACCATTTAGGGAAATACCAACACAACCATATATTAGAGAGTTTCCGCGGAAGAAAAGCAACCACGTGAGCTTTAAGTTGCACTTTAATTGTTACGTTTCTTTAAGCCAATATAGTCCAGTCATTTTAGGCATTTTAAACCCCAATCTGCGGAAAAATTCCTAGTGAGCTGAATTGAAGAAAAGAATGAAGATGTGAAAAATCGACATTGATATCGTGCCGGCTAAAAAAGTTATAAGGGTCAAAAGGTCACGAAAATCAGTTTTTCGCAAATATCTCGCGATCTATTGCTCAGAGGTCAATAAAGGTCATTATAAAAATTGTTTGTCGTGAAATTGTCTACAAAAAATGTTTCTTGCATTTTTCTGTAAAATTAACCGTTTTTGAAGTAGAGAAAACGACCAGAATGCACTTACATACGGTATTGTATACCGTACGGCGTATATCAAGGCGTAAACTCTATTGCTTTTTATTCATGTTTGTAAGTGTGTTGTTAGTAAAACCTACTACATACACAGACATATATCACTAGTAATACTAGTATAGACAGGATATTTCAAGCCCGTGAATGCCTCAAAAAATGACTTAAATATGGAAAAAGTCCTAAAAATAGCATTTTATCATAAAACCTAAAATGCTAACTTGGTAGATAGAATACCTCTCATACCAAAAATAGAGGACAGGTAAATAGGTAGGAACATGTGTTCAAGTAAAAGGATAATACTTTTCAACTCTAAAAGTCACCAGATGTACATAGATGGTATCTTCCCAGTTTTCTTGTAGAAGGGAAAAGAAAACTTTATGCCCTATCTCACTAATATTCTTCGTAGGAGCATTGCGTTTGGGTATATAAGAAGTATATGGAGAACAGGAAAGCTAATATTTGTTCCCCAAATATAGAAAAAAAGATACAATATTAGATGCGTTCTTAGATAAGAGGGAGCCTTCGACAACACATCCCACGAGGCTGTAGGAACAGCTTTTGTTAGGAAATGCGTACCCATCACCATAACTAGATGGAAATGTTTTAAGGCACTAAAAATACTGTCACAAAAGGGACAAAATGTTAAAAAAAAGTAATCACAACAAGAGGCTGTCCTCAGGGTGGTGTAATATCACCCTTGTTGAAAAGTCTTGTAGTGGATGAATTGTTAGAAAATTACCTCCCAAGGTATATTCTCCATTGGATTTGCTGATGATATTGCTATCGTAGCCGTAGGTAATCCAAAGAGGACTAACAATTACACGGAAATGGTGTCCATCTGTAGGATTATCAATAAACCCCTCCAAGACCACAATCATACCATTTACAAGAAATAACTTCTGCCACATATGAAACCTATCCATCTAGCTGGTGAAGTGATTGAAACGCAGAGAGGGGTAAAATATCTAGGAATTCTACCAGATAGTAGACTCCTTTTGAACAAACACTTAAAAGCTATAGTCGGGAAAGCCACAAAAGCCCTAATGATTTGCAAAAGACTTGCAGGCAAGTCATGCAGATGCAAACCGAACATCTTTAGCTGGATATACACTATGATGGTAAGACCAATCATTACATATAGGGCGGTTGCATGGCACAAGAAAACCAAATTATCAAGAACAAGAAAAGCTCTAGAAAAAGTCTAAGGACTCGCGTGTATCTGTATTACAGGAGCAATGAGAACCTGCCCTACCGCAGCTAAATAGGTTCTCCTCTATCTATCCCCTCTACACGAGGCCATCAGAAGTGCGGCAATGGGAGTTATCTTGAGATCCTCGAAACAAATATAATCAAGTGGCACACTGATGGATCGAGTCCTAAGCAGAATAGTTTCAGATTTCTGAAACTGACTTCCATATCATCGTAATATCACTGAATCTTGTTGAAGTCACAGTGCAAAAGAATTCTGATGACCTCGACTTTGGGAGCTGTTCTGTACACTATTAGGTCGACGGCATACACAATTGCCCGAGTTAGACTACCTATTAGATCGCTGGTGTAAATGCTGAATAGAATCAGCGAGTTAACCGCTCACAGCTGAAGACCATTTTTAATATCGAAGATTGCGGTATGCAATTGTTAATGACACAGAAACTGAAGATATCGACAATGAATGATAAAAAAAATTATATAATAAAGTTAATTTTTCTGTATTTTTCTGTATTCAAATAAATAATTATTCACTCGTAAATAAAAAAACCTCTGATTACATATCATAGATTAGGCCTACGGGGGGAAACATGTAAAAAAACGCGCCTTGCATTCTACCTCGAAGGTGGTGAGGAAACGAGTGCATCGTCATAATATATTCGCTTTCTCAGCGCTCTTTTCCGAAAACGGTTAATTTTACAGAAAAATGCAAGAGACATTTTTTGTAGACAATTTCACGACAAACAATTTTTATAATGAATGACCTTTATTGAGTTCTGGGCAATAGATCGCGAGATATTTGCGAAAAACTGAGTTTTGTGACCTTTCGATCCTTATAACTTTTTTAGCCGGCACGATATCAATGTCGATTTTTCACATCTTCATTAAAATGCCGTAATAAAGGTGTATACAAAAATGCAGCTCACTAGGAATTTTTCCGCAGATAAAACCTAAAATGACTGGACTAATAGCTTAGAATGTACGAGTATTTCGCATCCCATGATTCTATGAATTTATATCCAAACAAAAACAATGATAAATATGAAGGTTTTTATAATATAAACTTTATATACCTACTACTGAAATAAATCAGCCAAGTAGAAGACTATTATTGGACTTGTTGAATTATTGATTGAAAATAGGTTTTTTTGGCCCTTAAGTTCAGAAAAAATGATTAATAAGAACCTTTACAAATTTAATTGAATAATATATATGTTTCTTATAGATGTCGTGATAAAGCTTCAAACTCAATACTCGATAATTGAAGGAATCAATACTTCATTACCTCAAAGTTAATAATTTTTTTGGTTGCATGTGAAAAGTAATTAAGATTCAACTACGTTATTAGTTCCAACGATTGATTTTAATGATAAACTGTCATGGTTAGCTTGCATAGAAATGGTAAGCTACACAGTTTGATTCTAATTTTAGGCTTCTATAAAGTGCTATGATTTTCTGTACTTTAAGACCTTGATACTTCCATCTAGCGAGGTTTGTTCTAAATTCACTCAGAGTTCTAAAGGATCTAGAAATATTGAGTTAATTTGATAGTGGAGATTTTGTAAGTGTTCTTTTTTTTATTCTAGTTAATAAAAGATATTGGTGCAAAATTTGAGTAGTATCTTAGCTTGTTTGAGTTTAACATCATACTTTCTCCAATATTTTATCAAAGTAAAAAGCATCAAACCACTATATTTTCTATTTTTTTTTTTTTGGTATCGTGCTAGCTTCATACATTTACAAACGTTAAAAAACGTCTGTTTATGTTGTTTTCTGCACGAATTGGCATTGTTTTAGGTCTGTTCAGAAGGAAAATATAAATACTTTTTACAAAATGTTTGCAATTAAAAAAAAGTTGGTAAACTAATTTGAAGTCAGTAAATTATTAGGTCACAATAGCTCTCTTGTTTGCAGTGCAAATTGTTAAGTAGTGTCATGTCTTGACACTGGGCTGCTTAAAATTTTGCGACAGTGTTTTTTAGTTATATAAAATAAGGGAGCAAAATTTGAAACAGTTTAGAGTTAAGGCATGATACTACCTCTATATATAAAACTTATAGTACTCTCATGAAGACGAACGATTGGGGCGACATCTTAAGCTTAGCGATAGTATTTATTAGATTTATCTCTGCTAAATTTAATAATAAAATATTCTCCTTTTTACTACTTGTTTTGTATCTTATCCTACTCTCCATCTCCACTGCAAAATCGTGAGCTAATTTCAGCGCCACCACTAGGATAGCGTTGGTACCACAAAATCACGCTCCGTGATAATACTATAGGTTATATATCGAAGATACTACCTTACAATTTGCTATATAATTATGTTTGTTTTTTTCCAACTTCATAAATATCTCTTACAAGCAACTTGATTAGCTTCTATCAAAGAGTCTACAGCTGATCAAATTCTAACACCCCAACAGATATTGGATACATTTAGATTTCTTTATCAGCTTAAAAGTCTCATATAAAAGAGTAAGAAAAGAGTTACAATACTCATGACTAATCGCCGGAGTCAAGTTTGTGTATGTACGTAACAGGCGATTTCAATGCAAAACTCGGGACAGTGGAAGATTTAATACAGCAACTATTTGGATATGGACGAAGAAATAAGCGTGGGAATAGGCTTATGATGTGGATTTTCTAAGAAAAAGATAAAAATAAATGGACATGGACAGGACATAGGTAACACCTGATGGACAACACAAAAATTAATATAACTAAATAACCACAGTGACACATGTATTTGTAATAAATAATTTAAAATTTGAAAGTTTCCATGGGAATAAAAAAAATTAAAAAAAAAAATGCACGACTTGGTTGCACGAACTTGCTGTTATGTAAAAGACTATAAGAATTTCAAAAATGAACGTTTTTAGAGAAAAACTGTTCATAAATAAGCATACAATTCAAATGACTAAAACAACTTATTTAGTTGGAGCTAAAAACAGGATGCCATGTTATTAAAGCAAATAATAGCTTATGCAAGAACGAAAATTATAAGTCGTTTTAGTGGTTTCTTCAAAAAATAATATTTTATATACAAAGTTTTAAAACATTCTTAAGAAAAAAATTTGGTACGCCAGCATAAAGTCCTTGTTATTGTATACGAATACAAATAACATTTCAAAAAAACTATTCAGCCGTTTTTGAGATTCGAATTTTCCAAAAAAAATGGATTATTTTTTTCAAAAATTCAAAAAATATTTTCTTTTTAATCTTGAAATGCAATGTTATCTAAGCTTCTCTTTACAAAATTTCATTAAAATCCGTTATGCTAATAATGAGAAATTAAAAATTCGAAAAAATTAAAGGAAAGAAAAAAATTTTATCAAAATTTTCTGAGCCGTTTTCGATAAAAACACGATTTTCGAAAACCATTTTTTAAAATTTGTATGGTGGGTACCGTTATTTTTAGATATATTTAGATATTTTTCTTTAAGAATCTTGGGGATAGTTTTGGAGAATATTTGTAAAATTAAAAAAAAAATCGTATGTCATGGTACCGTTATTTTTGATCTTAAAAAAAGAAAAAAACGTGTGGGTGAAAAATCGGCCGAGCCGTTTAGGCTGTAGTCGAATAGACAAACAGACATAATTGCGAGACCCACTTTTTTGGTCTTTGCTATCATCATAATGTCAGCTTTGATCAAAATCTGGAGTTCGATTTTTTTTTTAAATGCATAACATGCCTTATAGTACCTATAAGTCGCAAGTAAAAATTGACCACAACACATCAAATAGAAACCACCAAAAATTGTTCTCTCTCAACTCAATCTTTTCTGCAACTATACAATGAATCCTTGACGAGGAAAATAGAAGCCATAAACTTTACCAACTTTTATGACAACCTGCAGGAATTACTCGCATACAACTTGTTACGGCACGTAATTTTTTTTCTTTTCTTTATCTTAACAAATTGAATAATAAGTAATAAATTTATTTTCAAAAATGAATATTAATAATACAGTTCATTATTTTACAATAAAATTAATATTTTTTAGTGTTTTTCACAACAAAAAAATAGAAAGAAGAGAAAAGGTACGATCTGTTGCCTGATTACAAGTTACAAAAGTACCTAAGGAAAAGTTAAATAGTTCAAAAGACTAAAAACTATAATAAGTGTTGCGAAGAAAAGCGTCCAAAAAACTAATTTAATAGATTTTTATAATTTTGAAGCAATATCAAATTTAATCTAATATAAACTAATATTTCCGACTGTCTCAAAATCAAAGTTAAAGAGCCATTTTTTAATTTTTTTAGTGAAAGAGAAAGTTGAACGAATGCATTGAATTTCAATTGGTAGGGAATTTAACAATCTAGTTGCTACTGGAGTACAAAAATTCTGCGCAGGAATGAAAGCAAGATTTTTGTCTTCACTGCGTAATGTGTATGCTGTAGTATTATGACTTAAAAGATATCTACTTCTTAAGTAAAATATTTTCAAAACTTTATCTAAGTAGAGATACTTTATTGGGAAAATAGCCGAGCTAACCAAAAACTGTGTTCAGATCTTCTTATCTTCCATATAATTCTTAAAATAAGCTTTTGTTTACTAGCAAAGGTTGTAAATAGTTTTTTAAAAGTACCATCTCAACATTTTGAATTCTGGAAACAACTAGTCTATAAATTAATGGGCTCCATTATTTTCTTGCAAGAAAGTTTTCTTAAGTGAAACATGACATACATACGTGGTTGAGAGCAAATATTTTTTAGTGTCGAAGAATGAACTTTCCGTTTAATTTTATCAGACCTAAAATATAAATATTATTCACCCCTATTACAGAATTCGGCGAATGAGCTAAAGTGACAATTTCAATTCATTTCCAAACTTTTGCTATTACTGAATCCGACGAATGAAAGTTGAACGAATGTCGATAACAATACCTGCACCACTGACATTTTGTTCAACTTATATGGTATTACAGAAATCGCAATCCATTCTCACTCCATACAGTTTCTATCATTTTACATTCGTACCAATTTCGAGACGAATCTGAAGTGAATTTTTGATTAAACGAAAATAAACAATGGAGAGTACAAAAATTTAAGTCAAAAGCTTATCATACTGAATGCTAAAGTGTTTGTTTAACAAATTTTAATAAAAAACGCACAAATAGCAACGCAACCAGAGAGCAAGAAATCTAAAAAAAAAAAAAAAAGAGCACACGGTTGGTTTTGAACCGTCCCCCATCTTCGTACTAACCACTCTCAACGATGCTTGATTTCGTTGATCGAAAACGATACTATTATCACAGCCTAGGCCAGTTGAATAAATGTTTGTTGCTGACAGTGTCGATACGAAAGTTCATAAATGATAAGGTAATTTTAGGAATCGACAATGTAGTTCATCCGACGAATTTCATAATTGAGTTTTACAGCGGATGCGAATCAAGTCAACTCACCGGGAGTAAAATTCTGCGAATTCTGTAATCGACATGTTTAAAAAAGGAGCCAAGATCTTCTAAAGGGTTTTTCAACAGGGACGCTACAAAAGTAGAGCGACAGGGACAGCAAACGACGCCATATTTCTTGCCGCTATTTTGACATTTCTCTTCAATAAGGTTTGCCATTTCATGATGGAAAGATATATAGCTTGAACCAATTCAGTTGGCCAAGCCAACGGTCGGTTGCGCAGAGAGAGGATTTAAGAGAACAAAAATGGTGCGCAAGATATTTAATGAGTAAAGATTTTTCCTTAAATCTTACAGTGCCTAACTCAACTTTCCTTTGACAAATAGTTTTAGGGATTATTGTTTATTTCTATGTTTTATGATTTGTGGCTTAGCAACAGAAAAGTTCCGGGGGCGTTATGTTTATATTTATTTTATGGTGTTAGTGTTTATTTGATATATGCATTTATTATTTTTTGACCTGTGGGGTTTTGGGATTAATTGTAGATTAGTGTTTATTAGTTAGGTTAGTGTTTACAAGTTTGAATAATTTTTACCTACGAGTTTTTAAGAATTTATTTTACCTTAAAATAATTATTATAAATTTGTACTTGTAAAAACAATATAAATAAGAATAATATAATTTAAATAATAAATGTTCATTTACATACACTTAGTTTTAAGAACTAATGTCACTTTCATAGTCGGTTGAAGAATCGTTACCTGGATTATTTATAATTGAATCCGAAATTGTGTCCCACGTCAGGTCGTGAGAAAAGTATTCGTCCTCAGTTCTTATGGCTTTTTCACACACTTTTCGCCAGTCTTCAGCCGTTATTTTTGAAAATTCTTCCTCTGCTAATTTTTCAACATCAACATAAATTGAATGTTGTGTTTCGTGAACCTACTCTTGCCTTGACAGTTGCCCAAATATATACCGTTCAAGTTTCAACAACTGTGGAATATTGTTTTCGGTTAGCCATTGTATCATCTCGGATTTCTTGCTAGCAGAAGTAATTTGTTTTTCTTCTAATTTATTGTGGTACGAGGTGTTGTCCATTACAATAACTGAAGGTTCCTCCAAGTTATTCAAAACTTGTTCTTGGATCCATTTGCAGAAATTTTTGAAGTTCATGTCGTCGTGATAGTCTCCCGTTTTCGTTCCAGATTTGAATAAAAGTAAGGAGTTTTTCACGAAACCTTTTTCACCACCTGCATGCGCCATTATCAGCCTCTTTCCCTTTGAAATTGCTATTGTCATCAGTCAAAGCCCGTGGCCTTGTACATATGTGAGCTATGAATATAGCTTTCGTCCAAATAAATGATATCAAATCCGTTTGTTCTGTATTCCCGGATTTTTCTCAGATACTTCACTCGCATGAGTTTAATATCATTTCTTTCACAGAGAAGTTTCCGGTTGTTTTGAGTTTTTTGTAGCTAAATCCGTTTCTTCTTTTTTTTTTTATAATTCACTCGCGCTCAAGGGTATGTTACGAGACCCTTATAATGTTTTAAACACAGCACGGGCGAGGGAAAAATTAGCAGGGGAGAGAAAGGAGGTGTCGATGAACATTGGTTTTGAATGTTTTCAAATTGAAATGGAAAGGGGAAACTGTGCCGGGTAAGTTATTCCATAATCGTGTTGTGCGACTAAAAAACGAATCTCTATATTTGACGGTACGAGGTAATACTTAAGTTAAACTCCAGATCTTCCTGAACTCGTTGTCTCAACATTTTTAAGGATATCATCATTTTTTCCTCCTGGTGGAAGTTGTGCATTATACGCCGAATAGCTGCAATGTCAAATTCGTCTAGTCCAGTTTTCCACTTCGTATGCTGCACTTTTTTATTTAGTGACTGCACAACTCCTGTCTCTTCGTATTCCTTAATAATCCCTCTGATTGAACGTTCAGAAATTCCAGTAGTTTTCACTGTTTGCGTTGTTGCGTAACTCACAGGATTTTCAAGAAACGAATTCTTTGCTTCTTCCAGTTTGTCATTATATATCTTAACAACTATCTTACGTGCTTGGCTTCCAATAGGTTTTCCTTTTCTAAATGGATCCATTAAAATTTCTTTTAAATGTATTTCAATATATTATTCTTGGTTGTTTTTTTTAAACTAAATTGCAAAGCAAAGCAAATATCATTTAAATACCTTAATTCCCTTTGATGAAAAATTCATTCTTAAAAACTCGTAGTTAAAAATTGTTCAAACTCGTAAACACTAATCTAACTAATTAACACTAATCTACAATTAATCCCAACCCCACAGGTCAAAAAAACAAATATATCAAATATACACTAACGCCAAAAAATAAATATAAACACAACGCCCCCGGAACTTTTCTGTTACTAAGCCACAAATCATAAAACATAGAAATAAACAATAATCCCTAAACTTTTTGTCATTAATCCTATGTCGCAGCTTGCAGGTAGTTTTTCTTGTCTAACCCAATTGCATTTTGCAATAGACTTATTTTTTTATTATAGGTGCACTGAAATTTTTCCCACTAATAAAAACAAATATTATTAATTTTATTTTTTCGAAGTAAAGCTTACACCTACAAATCTTTTCCTTTTATCTCACCAGAGATGAAATAGTTTTTTAGACATCAAGCTTTGAAATAAAAGTAAACCATGATCATATCTTATTCAAAGAAAGTCCATCACTGGAAATTCATTTCTATTTTACTGTGAGTGAAGCTATAAACAAAACTCACCCTCCTAAGTGCTTCAGTATGATCGCTATCGCAGCAGCGTCATTGACAACAACGCCGGCATGTACATTTTTGTTTTCTTTTTTTCAGTGATTTTTCTGTCTCTTTAAGAGTTAAAGAGTAGAGCAGAGAAATTTAAAGAGACCTGCGCAGTAGAATTGCCAACTGAATTGGTTCAAGCTATACGAGCCAACAACGAGTCGAAATTATTAAAATTTACTACCGAAATTCGGAGTCAGTGGCCTCAACGTTAAGAGCGCTACTCCAATTTATGGTCGTCATAATCATCCTAGCAGATCAACAATTGAGTGTCTAGTGGAAAAATTTGAATCCACAGGCACAGTACAAAATGTTCCCGTGCCAGTGAGACAAAGAAGTGCCCGTAGTGTCGAGAATATTGCTGCCGCTGCGGCTTCAGTTGCAGAAAACCCAAATGTGTCTCTCACAGGTACGAATATCGAACGTGAAATTGCAGCAGTATCGGCCGATTTATGCTTGAAAACCGTCGAAAATTGGGTTCAGCGTCTGGACTTCTGTAAGCGTGCCCGTGGTGGCCATGCAAAAGAAATCGAGTTCCATACATAATGTCATCGAACGTACTTTCACAGGAATAAAGAATTTCATTGATATCCAAAACCGTTTTTGTTTTATTTAAAAAAAAACTTTTGTAGCGCTCTTATTGAAAAACCCGATATATCTATACAAAAACCTTTGTGTAACAAGTCAGCTGTGAAAAGTACTAAAATCTAAAAGTACGCTAAGTTCTTACTTCATGAAGGTTTAATACCGAATATGTAAAGTAGAATAATATTGAAACAGCTACAATAACATAGAGAAATTTTATTATTTAATGATTACCGACTAAAATTTGATGGGCCTACTTGGCAAGTTTTTTTTGTTTGCCCAATTCGAAAGGTTTTAAAAACTTCGCCAGTGAATCCATCAAATTTTAGTCAATAATTATTAAATAATAAAATTTCTCTATTACATTTTAGCTGTTTCAATATTATTCTACTTTAAATATTCGGTTATAAACCTTCATGAAGTAAGAACTTGGCGTACTTTTAGATCTTAGTACTTTTCACGGCTGACTTGTTAGACAAAGGTTTTTGTATAGAAGAACTTGGCTCTTTTTTTAACATTTGTGTTTTTGGTCTGATCTCACTCCTTTTTGCAAGGATTTTAATATTTTGCCTTGTCAAAATCTCGAAAGATACGGAATGATAGAAGGGTGGACTCTACCTACTAAAATCAACTTAGTTTATAGCTTCCTATTTCTTTTGGTATATTTTCTTTTTGTTATTGGTTGTTTTGATTTGCGCTTCAATTGTTTTTTCTTGTCCTGGCAAGATACCTAACACTAACATACTCGTACCTACCTTAATTCTAAATACTAGTACCTACATCCGCTCAAAGTCATAAAAAAGCAATAATTATTGAGGATGCGATGATGTTTTTGTTGTAAATTTAACTCCTTTTTTTAAATGAAGGTATGTAGCTCACCAATTAATAGCCTAATTAGTGGTTTGATTATAGTTCACATCACAGTTAAGAGTTTTTTTATGTAAACTCATAATTTTTGTCAGGTATGCAAATGTTTTCTTCTTTCATTCATGTTAAAATAACATAGAGTACCAAATCGAGCACTCTAGTTCTAAGAAAAGTTATGAATTTTCAAAATG
Organism: Chrysotoxum bicinctum; assembly: GCA_911387755.1. Taxonomy (NCBI): domain Eukaryota; kingdom Metazoa; phylum Arthropoda; class Insecta; order Diptera; family Syrphidae; genus Chrysotoxum; species Chrysotoxum bicinctum. Next base: position 189,292,672 of record OU426988.1, read on the forward strand.
CATGTATAGTTTCAAAATGACTATAAAAAGACACTTCGAATGAAAAATCTTAGATTTTTCATTTTTCGCTTTGAATGTACATTAAGATTTACCACTCTACCAAATTTCATCATTCTACTGCAATCAGAAGTGCTCCATATAAATTAAACTTTTTCTCAGAAAGTGAGCGGATACCACGCCCCCTGAATGGAAAACCTCAATTTTTGTTTTTGGTCCTTTATATGCCCTACCGTTCTACCAAATTTCATTGTTCTACTGCAATCAGAAGTGTGCCATATAATTAACATCAGTTCTGAGGAAGTGGGCGGACACCACGCCTCTGAATGGAAAACCTTAAATGTTATATTTTTTTCTTTGTATGCAATTTAAGCCCTACCGTTTTATAAGATTTCATCGTTTTATAGCAATCGGAAGTGCTCTATTCAATCAACACCAATTCGGAGAAAGTGGGAAAACCTCAAATTTTTTCCTTTGCTTGCATGACAAGACCTGCCGTTGTGCAAAATTACAAGATTCTACGATGTCGGGAAGTGCTCCATAATTTTGATGATCTGTCAGTGAGTCAGTTAGTTACGGTTTTTGTGATTTTTGAGGCCCTATATCTCAGGAACTGCTTATGCTAGAAAATTGAAGTTTGGTGAGGCACCTGTGCCTGACTAGCTTAATAAATATTCGGAATTTTAAGTTTCTGACTTCATTGGTACTGAGGATAGGGAGGGGTCAAAAATCGCCTGAGTTTGTTCCTGTGAAAAGCGTGTAGTGCGAGAACTTGGCTAGGCACTACCGTGCCTTTTGATTATCAATAGATATTTGTATTCAGATACGTGTTCGATATGGATGCATTTCGGTGAACAAACGACATCCAAATCATTGTTGGAAGCAACACAAGAAATATAACTTGATAAGCTACTTAGAGAATTTCCAATCTCTTGATTCATGTCTGAAATTAGTTCTAACACCTTCGAAGCCGAATATGCACAAGCTCACCCACATACTTTTCCTTCTAAGTTCAGTCTTAAAACGGAATTAATATAAATAAGGAATAGAAATGGGCATAAGACTGATCCTTGAGGAACACCGATATTAATGTTACTGGTTGCTCTGAATGTACCTTCTATTTTCACCAGTTTTTTAGTTTTTAAGGTAAGAAGGAAACCAATCAACCACTGAAACCAACCTTTTCAAATTTTCGGAACAATATCACATGATCTACTGAATCAAAGGCTTTTGTAATATGCTTGGTGTAAGCTTTCAAATATTTAAATGCGTTGCGCTAAGAGCTCATCTTCAGTTGATTTACCAGCTTTAAAATCAATCTGTTTTGGACTGAGAAAAGAAATTTTATGAAGATAACTTAATAATTTAGACTTGGTAACTTTTCCATAAATTTAAGAAAATACAGATAATAGAAACATAGGTCACCATTTTTTTATTTTTTTTTATTATTCAGTTAATATTAAAAAATTATGAATTAGATTAAGAAAATATTTATATGATATTGTAAGTAAATAGCATTATGTAAAGCCAAATGAAGAACGTCAAGACCCTATTGTTGAGCCAACATGATTTAATTTAATAATAACTTAGTTTTAAGTCAAATTGTATATAAAACAAATTCAAAAATAAAATTCTTAAAAAAAAATTCGTTTTTAAAAAAATGGGAATAACTTTTCAGCTATATCCGGGAATAAACCGTGAATAATGCTTTTGTTTAAAAGATGGCTTAAGATGTCAACTATATTTAAGGTAATTTTTTTGACAAACTTGTTAGAAAAACCATTTGATGTGGATAAATAAGAATAATCCAGAGTCATAATAATTTTATAAATTTTAAAAGAAGAAATCTTCTAAAAATAATGAATGTATTTGGTTGAAAACCTTTTCAGCAAAACATACCTCTATACAATTCATAGATACATTATTAATGCCTGCCTTACAAATAATTATTATAGGTATTTCAATAAAGGATTTATTAAACACGTTAGCGATTTCAGCATGATCAACAATGTTAAAAGTTCCAAAACTATGATTGAAAGGAAAATCGAAAGAAATGTTTGTGTTAAATTACTCATTCACTATATAATACTAATAAGTTCGTAAAAACACTTTAAAATTCTCTTAAACTCTAAAGCTACGCCCTCAGGGAATGGAGAAAGGTTCTTATGTCAAAAGAAAAAAGAAAACATCGTCTTTCTAAGCAAAACTCATAAAGATAATTTCACTTTTCAAACTTACCGGCGATCCAAAGTTATGACCAATTTCGTGGGCCAAAGTGACATGTGAAACAGCTGGTGGTACGTGTTTCCCATAGTTAAGCAAGGTCACAATTCCCGTATTGAGTGACTTCAATGAACCTCTATAGTGCTGAAGAAAAAGAGAAACAATATTAATATTTAAATAGTGGATTTTTAGAATATCTCATGCACACACTTCACATCAAACACTCCACCTCACTTGTTAATGTATCCAAACTCAAATAAAAACATCAATATCTTTCGAAATTTAGATTTTCTGAAAATACTCCATCAAAACTAATTCAATTTTCATAAACTTTGATGTCATGTCGACAACATACATATACATATATGTATAACTATGAGCACTCTCACATGTGCAACAGGGAAACACAGAAATGGTAGCCCAACTTTGACACATTTTGATCGATTTTTAATTTACATACATACATATATCTAAGCACCGTTGTCGCCCTGAATGGATGCAATTTCCGTCCTCTCTTTTCAAAAGAGTCCTGGCAAAAATTGAAAAGAGGTATATTTTGTCCTTGAGAATGTTAACACTGAAACAAATAGTTTCTGCAACAGAACATAAGGTTGTGCCTGTTAACAATGTTTCATAATTTGAGGACGAAAAGAAAGAAAAATCTTTTGTGAATATTCAGAAGCATAAACACACAAATGGGCGTATTTATTGGATTTAGTTCCGAAGGCAAATATTTTAGTATTAATAGAACGAAGGATCCATCATAAGCTTCGAGTTAGTACGTTCGATGAAGACACGTTGATTATCTTCTTTAGTTTTATAAACCTGAGATCCATGATGGAAACAATTGAATAACTTGATCATGAAGTAAGGCAATTCATCGCTGATGTGTCACTGGCTGTAGAAGAAAGTACTCCAAATATTTCAATATGCAGAGAAACAAAAATAAAATATACCTTCGAAATAAAGGAACTGATATTAGAAGAAGATGGCAAACTACGAGATTTCGAGGCGATAAGGCAGTATACAACCGTCTTAACAATGAACTAAAAAACAAGAATCAGTGAATTCAAAAATGATTCACTTGATAGATTCCAAAAAAGTTTGATGTCCGATGCTTTTATAGAACACTCCTTATGGAAAACAACCAAGCGCCTAAAAAACCATACACTGAGAAAAATATCAAATATATTCATATTTAAATCAAACTCAAACACATACGATTTGGCATGGAATCGATATCTATTTAATTTGAATAGAAACATATTTACCCATGTTTGACCCGATTTGAACATGATTTGGTTTAAATTTACCACGTTTTCTATTTGATTTAAACAAGCTTATCTTTGTTTTTATTAACTTTATTTGATGTTGTTTCAAATAGAATCATATTAATTTTTTGTTACTTCAGATTTTTCAGAAATTCAGAAATAAAAAAAAAATACTCAACACAAATACAAATTAATAAGTACCGACATTATGTATGTATTTATATTTTTATTTTATTTATTTACATTTTTCCAAAAAGTCATTAAATTGTTGTGGAGCGCTTAAAGATCTCATCTTTGTCACATCTCGAGAACATCTTCAAATTCTGGTTCATATAATTCGTCTTCTGGAAATTGCTTCTTTTTTTTACCTCTTTCGTCGTGCTATAGTCGTCCTGTGGCAAGAATATAGAAGTCAAATGATAGTTAATTATAAAACATACTTTTTAATCAGTATTTTCTTAAACAAAACTATATAAATAAACAGTTTTTGAAACAAATATTTTTTTACACTTACAATAGAGAGCAGGGAACAATGGTATTAACTTCCACTCCTCGAATAATCTTATGGTTTATATTTTTGCTTGAAACAGAACTTCAGTTATGTAACATTATAATGGTAATCAAATATTTCTTTATTATTTTATAAATTACTCACTTTAGTAAGATCACAAACACACGCGAAACATAAACACACTCCATGACTTTCGATGCCAAAAAGAAGAAAAGTTGTATTTAGCTACTTCATTTTTATTCAATTCAAACTCGTTCGTGATTAAATTTAACATTTATGTTTAATCTCTTACTCATGTAAATATTTTAACTTCGTTTATATTTCAAACAAACTCGTTCATGTTCATTTTATGTTACAATTTTTAAGTTAGTAAAACAATCAAACCTGCATTTTAAAAATCAAACTAAAACTAATTTGAATACATATAAAAAATGAAGTGCAGATCTTAATGAAATTCTTAAACATGAATGAGTTTGATTTAAACATATTTTACTTTAAAATAATAGTATTTTCGAATCTAAACAGATTCGAGTTTAGTTATAAACGAATTCTATTTGTTCTTATTTAAACATGCAGTTAAACATGTTTCTATTTAAATAACTCATAGTACAGTTTTCGCAGTGTAGACACAAAACCAAGATGGAAATTGGATCGGAAACCCAAAACAGAATGCTGTCATATTGGTTGAAGACGTTGCGAATGTCTTTAAGCCATTCTCAACAAATACAACTACAGGTTACTTTATTATAGAAGTTTGTTGATAAAAGCGACGAATGTGAAATTCCCAACATAAGTTATTCAAAAAATCTATCTAAATTTTAAAAATAATAAACAGATGCCTTAAGCTTAGATATGTGCCACATCATTGGAAAATTGCTAGGTAAACAAGGTAAGCCACCAACAAAAGTAACATCTTACAGGCCTTTATCGCTTCAACCAATCATGGTAAAAGTTTTCGAGAAACTGCTCCTAAGATGTTTTTTTGCAAAATAATAGAAGAAAGAAGACTAATCCCGAACTTTCGGTTTGGATTTAGAAATAAAAATTCCACGATAGACCAAGTGGATAGAATTACGGATGTTGTAGAAAAAGAAAACATGTATTTTCAGCTCTATTTTTAGATTCTGCTCAAGCCTTTGATAAGAACTTGAGTACAAACTGCATAGGGGCCTTTCCAGGCAGTACTAAGAAATACTGAAATTCTACATTACGAACCGACTCTTTAGAGTACGGTACGACGAATATTACTCGGAACTTACCAGTTGAAGGTATACCCCAAGAAAGTGTCTTAGGACCAACGCTGTTTTTGTTTTATGCTAGGGGTATTCCAATGGACATCAACGCTATCATGGTCACATTTGCTGACGATACTGCAGTACTGGTCCGTGATAAATCCAAAGAAAACAATTTCTGAACACATCAAAAAATTTCAAAACAAAGTCATTCGTGGAATAATAAATGCCTCTCGGTACATCAGAAATAGTGATCTACATCGTGACCTTCAGATTGAAATGATAGAAGTTTAAATGTAAGAGTCAATGTTTGGAGACTTAGAAGAACCAAGCCTCATGAGCTGTTGATCTAAAAGCTATGGGAAAGTAATAAAAGTTAAAAACTTCCCACAAAGTGATTTTAAAATAAGAAAAATAAATCATTTGTCGATCTTTCATAGATTGGTTCTGATCCCGGTTGTTTTGGTGGGGTAAGAGTCCCACACTACTTGGTACCGAATATTATCAAGTGTCTTTTGAAGATTTCTTTATTACAGGATAAACAGGAATTTTATTAAACTTGGAAAAAACATTTCATGAATCAGAAAGCGAACCAAAAGCTTTTATACAAATATTTATGATGCACGGGTATTGTTTGAAGGGAATATCGAAAACATAATGGGTGCCAAAACTATAGAATCAGACAATCCATACAGATATTTAGGGTGGCCGTGGCGCGATGATTGTGTGCTCGCCTGTCAACCTCAGTATCACAGGTTCTATCCCTGCCATCGTCGTCTATGTCGTCTTTAATTCCATTAAAACCTCTAAAACTTGTCATCAATGGGTTGCTGGTTTACTCATTACATGTTGTTTAGGCATAACACTAACAACATGTAATTGAGTTAAACTAGTATGCCCAACAAGGATGAACACGAATAAAATAATGTGAATTATAAGCGACATAGAAATAAGACACGGCAATTCTCCGCTTTAGTTCAGCCGCCATCCCTGGAGATAAAAAAATCTGAGACAACCACTTTCAGTCTCAGAACATCGTGCCACACATCTTTCCTATCCTTCTTTCTCTTCCGTAACTTCACGCCCGCGCTGTGTTAAAACATTTAAAGGGTAATCATAATCATATTCCCTTGAGCGTGAGTTCATTATAAAAAAAAAAAAAACCGCTCCAAACTGAATGTGAGACTATAATTTATGATGACGACTCACTCAGTTGGTATTTCCAAATCATCACCATTTATAGAAATTCCCAAAGTTGAGACGCACACTCGTAGACTTCTCAAGTTTTATTGAAGAAGATCCTAAATGAGCTAGTTGCAAAAATTTGGTCTAATAACTCCCAGACAAAGAAAATAAATGCAACGTGAAGTGCACTTATCTGGACTCAAGAAATATCGTACAAAAATACACTTAGGCCTGCCATTGCCTGCACTCATTGATGAGAAAAAGAACCTGATAAAGCCAACAGACAATGCTCTTGATCTAAATGGTTTTTCATGACCATATACAACAATAGGCAACGCCGCATATTTCGCTGACTATGCTTCGGAGCATTCTGAAGAGAACTTTGACAAAAAAAAACCCTACTGAATTTGGTGTGGATTTTTGGCGGTGTCATTGGTCCGTACTTAATCGAAAACGACGTTGTTGAGGCGGTCACCGCCAATGGCGAGCTCTATAGAAATAACCAATTTCTTATGGCCTAAATTGAACCAACTGGATCTACACGACACGTGGTCGTGGCTCCAGTAGGATGGTGCTACGTGCCACGCACAACGAATGCCACGATTGACGTTATGCTGATGGTGAGATTATGATGTATATTGGTCACCAAGGTATTGCGATTTGACACCGCCAGACTTTTTCTTGTGGGAAATTCTGAAGTCGCAGGTCTATGCGAATAAGCCAGAATCGACCGATGCGCTTAAGGTGATCATAACACCGCTCAAATTCAGACGGATCTATGCGGAAGAGCCATTGAAACTTGGACCACTCGGATCCGTAACTCTGTAAGGAGCCCAGGCTAGTATTTGAACGATGATTCCAGACAAAATGGCATCATGGTCCTTTCCAATAAATAAGGATTTTGTTAATACCTTACCCAAAGCTTGTCTTATTCCATTTCAACATCTATCCACCCTTATTAAAAAAAACCTTTACAAATTGAAATTACAAGGAATTATCAAAAAATAAAAGAACTTGAATGTTTGGATATTCTCTTGACTCCTGAGCCAAAAAAGGTATATTTTTCAAAACATATCGGTAAGGGTGGTTTTCTACTTGTAATAAAATGTAATCGGTTAGAAACTTAGAAACGGTCGTCATTCAATTTTTAAAAAGCACTGGATATATTCAAAAGAACGGGCCTATATCCGAGCTTATGATTCTGTTTGAAGAGGAAATGCAGTACAGTTGTGCAAATATTTTTACAGCAAATTCATATTCATAAAATGATTGTAGGACAAAATTCCCAATCCGTGTGTCCCAATGTTTTTTTTTCCCAAAATGTAATTTCCCAATTTTTGTCATTCCCAAGGCAATGGTTTCCAATCATTAGGTGTCCCAATGCCAAGTTTTTCCAACATTAATGTTCCCAATGTTAATTTTTTACAAAATGAATAATTTAATTTATTTATTGAAAATTAAGTAGAAGATACGTAAAATTTAAAGTACGGCAAGAGTACGATAACTTAGGCGCCAAGAAATTTTAAAGGTTTTTTGTAAACAGTTCAATACAAGCATTTTATACTATGGGAGGGGGATCTATCTCCCCCCGTTTGGGCGGGAGGGGCAATTTTATAAAAAAAAACACTAAAATGGAAACAAAAATATTAAAAAATAACGGTAATACTTACAATTAAGTATTATACCTTTTTTTAAAGCCAATACTCTGTTCTATTAGATAGTTCTTAAATCAAGTGAAATCTATGCACAGTTTTTGCACAAGTTTTAAACTCAAATTTTGGGAAAAAAAAAACATACAAAAAAGTTTAAAGCCTAATTTTTCAAAACTGCAAAGTTAAGTTAAAATTCTTTGCTCTAATTTATTCTAATTCAAAAACTGAAAACTAGATGATTTTATGTCGTCTAGTTTTTGAGAAAATTGAAAATAACTAAAACTACTTTTTTATGGGATATTTGTTTTTTTTTTTGCTTGCTTACGCATTATGGCGTATAAACAGTAACCCCCCTGCTTGGGCACACTATAGGATTTTGGGTAGGTGAAGAAATTGGTCTAATTCCAACTAAAACGTCAACTCTCCGAATGTGTTGCAACTTACCGATAAAGGTAGAAAAATATAAAAATTTCAAGTTCGGTTGGATGTGTGGCGGTTCCGAAAAAAGCAAAATATTTGTTTTAACCTAGTTTCATACTAAAAGAGCTTTAACGCCAATGTGTTTCATTTTTTTACTTATTTTTATCGCATACTTGTGCAATGTTGTGAGATTTAGAGTCAGGTCATTATATTAGGTTCGTTTGTTGAACTTTACCCAGGGTTGACCCAGGTTTTCTTGACAACCCTCAGAGTTGTCAACAAAAACAGGGGTTTTCGTTTTTCAAAAAACACCGAAGAGCTTACAACTGTTTTGTTGAGAGCTAAAAGCAAGACAAAATCATTTTGTGTTCTGATAAAACTTTAAATTTGTTATAAATTAGTTTTAAAAATGAACGAAAACAATTTCGCGTTGTTGCTGAATGTTTCATCCGATGAGTACAACAAACATTTAATTGCAAATACAAGCAATAACATGCAACATGCGAATCGCCAAACGACCACAAAAGAAATACATATGTATGAAATCTCATATGACTTTTGACAGTTTGATCGTTACCTGAACTCGCCCCAGCAAAATACCTGGATCTACTTCATGGCGAGTTCAGGGCGACCCCAGGTCTAAAAAAACACAGAATTTGATCACCAGGGTGACTTCAAGCCTTTCAAAAAACGATTTAGGGCGACCCCAGGGTGACTTCAGGGCTCAACGAACAAACCTATTGTCAGCTATTACACGTTGACTCAAGAGTCATGAATCTTTTTGAAATTAAACCGCTTACAAACTTGTGAGATGAAAAACTATCGATAGTATTTTTAAAACTATCAATACATTCGATAGTTTTTTACTATCGATACTATCGATAGACTATCGATGTTTAAGCAACCCTATTGTGTAATGAAATGAAAAAACAGCAACGTTGTGAAGTTGACACTTTATGTGCATTGAAGTTGAAAAAAAATAGAACAAAACGTTTTCATTAGTTTTATAAGAAAGATTAAAAAAAATTGGAAAAATTGTATTGGGACACCAATTTTTTGGGAAAAAAAATGGGAAAGCATATTTGTTGGGAAAAAAAATTGGGAAAAATATACCGATTGGAGCCATTGATTTTGGGAAAAATGGATTGGGAAAAATGATTTGGGAAACTTGACCCCCTACCTCATAAAATATATTTAATTTCAAAACAAACACAATATAAGCTTTGGATTTTTCGGTCAGTGTATGTGCATTTTTTGTTTTGGTCCATCCTTAGGTATTTAAAATCTACATGCAATAAATATTTTTTAAATTTCTTTTTTTCTTCAATTATATTCAAAATGAAAACGACGTGTACCCATCTAAAAGCTTATGAATCAGGAAAGGAAAATTTAATTTAATGCAAATAAATAATAAAAAAACAAAAACAAAAACCATATGAAAACGGATAAGTGGAAGAGAAATAATTGTAAAAAATTAGCAAAAATATATTCTTAGTCTAATGCACAAGAATATGGGTATTCAAAGAAATAAACGGATATTCCTACTCTTAATTCTTGAAATTATTTAGCTTTCGTCAAGGTTGATCCCATTTGCAGATATACATGCATAATTGCTTATGTACTAATCAGGATGCTTAGAATTTATTTAAGATGAATTGAGGTTGAGAATTAAAAGATAGAGATTTTATCGTTATATCATATTATATTGACATGCCAATGGACTCTTGAATATTTAAAATTGAACAAATAAAATTAAATGCAAGTACTTGAACTTATCTTCAAGCAGCTTAGGGAATTTTAAAAATTTAAATTTTAAGGCTTGGATCTAATTAAGAATAACTTCTTGGCATGAGAGTATCCCTTGCGATAAAAAGTTGTTTTCTTTAAAACCGTTCCGGCTAGATCTAGATGGATAATCTTCAATATCTGCCACAAACAAAAGTCTTAGCAATCCCACAAAACAGTCTCAGAGTCTGCAAGCAAGCTATTGCAACAACCAAGTAATAAAGCTGGAAAGAATACTGCCAATCAATTGCTTAGCCAAATTCTCTCGAAGGAATACTGTAATCCATCCTTCTTGCAAGAGTCGGATGGATTCTGGGCAGTGTATCCAGCCTAGTCCCTTGAAATACTTTCTGGGATGCGAAAACAGCAATCCCAAGCCGCTTAGATTTTTGCAAAAGAAAATATTGCTCTGGCAATCAACACTTTGTCTCCATATTAATACCGACCCGGAAAGAATAATACCAATCATTCTGCAAAAACTGCAAGACCGGGAACTGTCCTTGGGTGGAGATGATATTCTAAGGGTGCTTCCATCTAAATCATCTACCATGTCACTGAGACATGTAAGAGTATTTTTCATCCCGAAAGTCCTGAGACCGCGAAGGATTTTCGACCAATTAGTTTAAATTGTTTCGTGCTTAAGACTGTGGAGTGTATTCGAGGCAACCATATTAGAGACATTCTCAACTTGAATGTCTTAAAGGTAAGTCTTCGAAGACGACCCTTCATCAGGTAGTGCGTATAATTGAGATAACAATCCACTTCAAATAATACACTCTTGCTAGCTTTTTACACGTAGAAGGAGCTTTCAACACCATGTTAACCGAGTCCATTCAAGAATCACTCTCTGACTTCAGTGTATAGGACTATATCAGACAATGAATTATTGCAATGCTTAGCGATGAGGGACTCAATCTACGTTAGGCAATATAAGCTGATTCAAACACGTTTATTGAGGAACACCATAAGGTGGTGTTCTCTGCTCTCTTCTTTTACTTTTGGTCATAAACAAAACTTCGGTAAAGTTGGAGAGATGTGTTGTGAAGGCGGTTGCGTTCATATATGATTTGGAACTATTGGTATCGGGAAAGTTTGAATTAGCCTGCGCTTACTTTCCATCCGAAAGCCTGCATTAAGAAGTTTTAATAAAATGCTCAGCATTTTTTTTTAAATAATCTTAAAACTCAAGATTTTATTTTCAAGCCTCATTTGATATGGAAAATTTAAAGTATAAAATTCAGGAGTCCATTGACAATACAAGCATTCCACCAAAAGTTTCACCACATAGGTTGATGAGGTGTACTCTCTTGGCATATACAGCCAAAAACGAGGCACCGAGTTAATTATGCATAATAAGGAAGGCCAATATTTACTGCACAGGAAAAAAAGCGAGAACAAAAAAAGTAGACGATCTCAACCAACTTATTGTGGAATAGATGGCTATGGCAGACTGGGAAGACATTTTATTTGCGGTGCACAAGTCGAAAGTGACCACAACCAACTTCATATCTAAACTGGGAATAGCTAGCTGGGACCTAGAAGATTATGACTTCCCAAAAAATGTTTGGGCACAATACGAGCGTTCAGGAAAGTTGGAGAGAATACCGATGCATATGGGTTTTGAATGTCTGAATTTTGTAGAAATATTGATCTGGGTAAAGCATTCCACATTCGTGTAGTGCGTCCTAGGAAAGCATTACTGAATTTAACAATACATCTGAAGTTGAGCTCAAAGATTAACTGATGGGCATTAGCGCAAGCTCGACTATTACGGTTGAATTATTTTATGGAAAGAATGCAACTGGCTTCTTCACTAGAACATTTAAAACCTCAATGCAAGTGCTGCTCAGGCATAACAGCATGGGAAATGGTTTCCGATATAAGGACAGAATACAGCATTGATTTTTTGAAGCTTATGGTTCCCCATTTCAGAAAGCTATCGAGATCAGAATTTAATGAACTTTTCATACGCTGCGGTTCTAAATTCACATCCGAAGAACAAAGACTTGAATCCCGAAATGAATATGAGAAGCTGAGAGTATTGTCGGTAGCAAACGAATTTAATGAATTAGAAGTTTCGGACAAAAGATGAATGTAAGAAATAGAGTACGAGAAAAAACGTAGCCCTGTGGCACACCAGAACCTACATATCTTATAAGTAACAGACTTGGAACCATTCAATACCACTTGCATAGAGCGGATCGAAAGTGAATATCTAAACCAACGAAGAAGTTATTCATGAATACCAAATGCATGCATTTTCGACAAGAGAGATTAAAGCGAATCTCTATCAAATACTTTTGAAATATCAAGTGCAATAATCTTACTTTCTTCCAAGCGATGTTGAGATTTTCGCCATTGTTTGATGAGATATATCATCGTATCACCAGTGGACCTATTGCTATGAAAGCCATACTGCCGGTCATTGAGAAGCTTTCTTAAGCGGAAAATTGATCAGCGTTTCCATGACGTTGGAAAGAAGGGATGTAAGTGCAATTGGACGATACTTAGAGGGTGTAGAAGAGAGAGACCTGTGGAGTCGGACAGATGGAAAAGCTTACGCAATGGTTTCGCCAGCATTGAAGAACACCTCTTCAGAATAATGGGAGGGATATTATCATATTATCCGGGCGAGCGGATTTGTGTACATTGAGATCTTTCAGCTCTCTTGCAAACTGTACGAGTGCGATGAAGGTTTGGCCGGTAACAGCGTTTACGGTCTCAAGTAGAAGTCATGACACTTTTATGGCAGAGTCAAATTAATTTCAAACGGTTCTGTAAGAAAATTCGCTATTTCTTGTGAACTGACATAAGGACAAGAAGTGTCTCTAAAAACGAGCGTTAGAGCCGAAATCGAAACTCAGATCGTGCTCAATTTACAGTACCGAGCAAAAAAATGCAAACGCTGACACCAAAGTAAATTATTATTGCTTCATCTTTTGTAACGGTAAAATTTTTTTTTTTTTTTTGTTTGGGATATTTGTTACCAATTTGTAGATATATGATTTTCAACAGCAAAAGTTAATTGCTCTATTTCAACTGTTTTCAAATAATGTACATTTAATTAGAAAACAATTATTTTAGTGCGAGCAAAAAAAATGCAAACGGCAAATATGACTACGAATACAAAGGTATACCTAAAAATATATTCTTCCGTTAAAATCAACAAGCAATTGATAGAAGCAACTATCGGTTCAATGAAAAGGAGCAATCATTATAGGTCTTAACAACGAAAGATTCATGCAGGATGCTGCCTTAAAGTTTGGAGTAGAAACTTCGACAATATCGCGTATTGCGTCCCGATATCGGGAACAAGGGGATATCAATCGCAGAGCTGGTAGTGGGGGTCCACGCAAAACAACTTCCAGGCAAGATCGTGAGATAATAAGACACGTTAAAGTCAATCCCATGAATACCGTTGTGGAAGTTACAAGCTACCTGCACGAACATTTAGATGTAAACGTTGGAGTACAGACAGTTAGACGACGCACGGTTATTTGAGTCGGAACTTCATATGCAAGGCGACCAGCTAAGAAACCATTCATCAGTTCCATCAATAGGAAGAAGCGGCTTGAATTTGCAAAGCATCACATGAATGAGAAGCGTCACACGAGTGAGAAGTGGCAAAAGTTTTGTGGAGTGATGAGAGCATGTTCAACTTGTTCTCCTCAGATGGAATTTGGTATGTGCGAAAGGTACAACCCCAGACATCAAGCTTCGATAATCAAACATGGCGTCGGATCAGTTATGGTGTGGGGTAAGCCATTTTAGATAATCTTAAGATGGAATTTGTACTAAGGATTTTTTAAGGTTCATTTTTTCGTCAAGGAGAGGGTCAGTTATGTGGCGAGAAGAATGCCCAAATGTATAAGGAAATTCTGGAAAACCATTGGCTTCCAAATTTTCGGTGGAATATGCCTGAAAACAGCTTATTTCAACAGGATAATGATTCCAAACACACTAGCCGGTTAGTGAGAACCTTTTAAGAAGAGAATAACATTGACATTTTGGATGGGCCAGCGCAAACTCCCGATCTCAATCCCATAGACAATTTATGGGATCTCGTAGATCGGCTGATAAGAAAGAGAAATCATTGGAATTGTATCGAGTTGATGGCACAAATAAGGAAATAATGGGAACAATTGTCACCAAACCTATTTGTGTTTTTCATTGATTCAATTCCTAATAGCTTGCGCGTCGTTATGGTCAACAAAGGGTTCGCAACAAAATATTAACTTATTTAATGCACTGTTTCGTTTAAAAAAGTTAAAAAAAATCCGTTATTTCAAATGTTTTTTTTTTGCTCACCTCTAAACTTACATTTTTTTCTCGCCTCAAATGTGGTAATTTTTACCATTTTAATTGGAAACCAATTCCAAATCAAGGAATTAATAAAATTTCCGATGATGGGAACTTATTTTCATGTGAGGTTATTTGCATCGTATTTCATTGAAACACACTAAAAATCCTTTAAGTAATTGCTTAAGCCAAGATTTAATTTATAAACATTTATTTTATTTTTGACTTTTGAGCACAATTTTACTCAACCCAAAACCAAGCCTTTAAATTTAAATGCTGTGTTTTTTGTCAATTCCGTTCCGAATGCAAAAAATAAATAACTTCCTCTGGACCAGGACATCCTGTCTATCAAAATCACCAACACACATTGCTCATACAATTTCCCTTGCAGCTCATAAAAATATATATGAAGGTACGATTTTAAAACATCCTCCAGTTCCTGTTCTACGAAAATACATAAAAAAGGGACACCAACACCATCCGGCAAGCAAAAAGGACATTTATTTAATCTCCTCGCTGCATGTCACCGTTCTTTAAAGGTTCTTCCTTAAGCCGACTCAGGACGAGGCCATAAAACAAACATAAACCTCACAGATGAACCAGAAAAGAAATGACATTCGAATGGGGCCAACGGATCAATGTAAAATGCATAAATATTGCGACACTTGTTTATAAATCACGTTTCACTTTCCGTTCCCGGTTTTGGTGTCAGTCCAAAATAAACTACAGGCATGACTCAGTATCGGTGCAGTTACTCGTGGCTGTGCTGTGATGCCAGGCAGGACGAAAAATCGTAGTAAATCGTTTGCACTAATCGGTGAAACTGTGTGTGAGTGTGTGTTTTTTCCAGTAGGTGGCGCGCAATGTGCATTGCACATATTTTGTGCTCCACTTTTATCTTATGAATTTTATTCATGTGCCCCAACGTTCATGGTGGCAAAAGGAAATACAAATGAAATGTTGACTTTTGGAGCTCTTCACTAAAACGAATTGAAAAAAAACACAAACCAAAAGGGAAAAATGTGCATTTCTATATTTCCAAGCAATGTAGTTAATCTTCTGGTGGATACTCGTATGTGTGAAAAAGCCAAATACTAGGAAGGAGAAATGAAAAATAAATAAAAATAGAATTGAGTTTTCGTTCCGAAAAGGAAATAGAGGGACCAAGTTCTGGTCTAATAAAGGACGTTGAGTAAACTCTCAAATATGCAAAAACGTCGAAGACTCAATTGGTTTTGTTCGTTCACTGGCGTAAAAGGGTAAGATTGAGCTTTTCGCCTTGAGGCTAAACGACTAATGGAATTCAATATCTACTGATTAATAATAAATGGAAAATCGAAATTCCTCAAGCTAAAAACGAGGAAGGCAAGTTCAAATGACATGCCTTTTGTTATACGGAAGGAATTACAGTCAAATAATTGGCAGTCGTTAGACTGATTTGCGATGCAGATTGCCGAAGCGAAGCACGAATCGATCCAGACTATTGGATAATTACTTTAGTTTTTCGTAGCAAACACGAATGAAGTTCAAATAAGTACCTATGTCCATACACCTGAGAAATTTTGTACTTGATTTTTGATTTTAAGGTAGCCCAGTGCAAATGAGTTTTTGGCTATCAACTTCCCGACCAGGTTAAGTTAGTAAGTTCCAAAGCATTAACAATAATTGTCGGATTTACTGATGGCAAAGTAAGCAACATTTAACTTAGGCCTTTACGTGAAATGATAATTTTGGTGGGGGCAATACCCTCATTTAATACAATCTTATTCCTAATCTAACTTAAGTATAACTCTTAAATCAAGGGTAGGGAATTGGAAGGATGATTGACGGACTTTCAAGCAGGATGAACTGAGGTTAAAGTCGA
The DNA here is from genome assembly GCA_911387755.1 of Chrysotoxum bicinctum. Taxonomy (NCBI): domain Eukaryota; kingdom Metazoa; phylum Arthropoda; class Insecta; order Diptera; family Syrphidae; genus Chrysotoxum; species Chrysotoxum bicinctum. The sequence continues at coordinate 189,309,111 of OU426988.1, forward strand.
AACAATTAATGTTACAATTAATCTTCCTAAGCATGCGAGTAATAGATTCCTTCAAGCCGTAAGACGTACGGTGGGTAGGCAGATAGCAGAGACGAGGATTTATTACATATATTATGGGAATTAGTGTTGAAAGAGATGGAATTGTAGAGAGTTGTGCAGTGAATAGACCCTGAAACCCTGAAAGTAATCGATGAATGAAGAGAATGTCGCTTATTGCTCTTCGTTCTTCCAGCGTATTCAAGTTGATTAACAGAAGTCGGTCTTGATACGGTGGTAAAATAAGAGGGTTATTCCAAGACAGACCACGAAGTGCAAAACGTACGAGTAGGAAACGACGTTGAATGCTCTCGATTCTGGATACATGAGTTTGTTGATAAGGGGACCATACTTGGCAGGCGTATTCAACAAGCGGGCGAACAAAGGTTATGTATAAGAAACGGGTCACTTAGGGGTCAGAGAATTCTTTGAACAAACGTTTCACGAAGCCTAGTGTAGAGTTTGCTTGGAGTATAATCTCGTCAATATGTATGAGAAATTTGAGTTCTCCATTGCATAAAACATCAAGGTCTCGAACTGACTCAGCGGTGGATATGGGTTGATAATGTAGAAGGTATCAACGGGGAGTAGATCGGATGCGTTTTCGTGAAAAAGTCATTGATTGACATTGCTAAATTTTTAGTTCTAAGCAATTTTTCGGGCACCAGACAGAGAAATTGTTGAGATTAAGTTGTAGGAGAGTGGCATCATGTGTGAAAGAAATGGTCTTGAAAAACTTTGTATCGTCGGCGTAGAGTGAAATATGGCATTGTTTAATGATCATTTCAATATCGTTAATAGCAAGAATAAAGAGGAGAGGTCCTAAGTGGCTGCCTTGTGGAGCCCCGGAGGTACCTAGTTAGGCTTACATGTAACCGAACAATACGAAGGAGTCTTGTACTACAAAAAAAAAGATATCAGCCCTATCCAGAAATTATATGGGATGAGTCGAGGAAATAGATATATAAATAACTACAATGAAAAACACGGCAAATGCTACCGAAGACAACAGTGGCTATTTGGATGCGAATTTGTCATTTGTGGTAGACTTATAGGCCAGATTTCTTGAGTTTCAATTATGTGAACAAATGGCTCACAACCGTTATCTACACCAGGGCTGAATTATGGACAATACTCATAGGTGCTGCTCCCTTAGTATTTTTGTATTTATAATTTTTACGCACTCAGGGGAGTATAATTACCCTTATAATGTTACACAGAGTGACCGTTTAAGTAATGTGAAGCGGAGATGTCGATGTGTATTTGCCTTGAAAGTTAGTACATGACAATAAAAGAGACAAATCGAGAAAGGCAAAGTATTCAAGATTCGAATAGTGCTCGAATAGTTAAGCTCGAGTAGGGTAAACTCTTTAACACTTATAGCTAAACGAGTATTGTAGCTGCATTGTTGAGGGGTGTTTAATAATTCCACTAGCACTTGCACTTGCGTTTGTATAGTATTGACAGAAAAATTGATACAAGAATAAAAGGCCGTTTCAAAAGTGCTCAAGTTTTGGTCGGCCTTATATCTAAATGGCAGCCAGATCAGAAGGAGACAACATTTCTTGCTTTTTTTTTTTCAAATTTAAAACATGATACCATAACGACTCTTAAAGAACCCTAAGTCCCTACTTACAACTTTCAACCATCCCTATGTACGTGGTTGTAGGAATTGAGGGTACCCACAATTTTTCATACAACAAGAGATATTTTCGAAGGCAGTAAACCCTTGAAAAACATTCTTGCAGCGGCTGCAAATCGATTCCATCATAAACCAATGAGTTTTCCAGGGGAAACTACATTTGCATCTTGCATCTTATAAGAAGATGGTCAGTACTCTTCGTATACCTTTGTAATGACTATGGAAATTTTATCAGTAGATGAGGGAAAAGGTAGTTTTGCTTTCCAGACAGAAAACAGTTTTGTGTTTCGTCATCATCATTATCCTCGGCTCGATAACCGGGTTCCGGTCCTGGCCTCTTTTAACAAGTCTCTCCACCTATCCCAGTCTCGAGCCGACGCCATCCAGTTGCGCACCCCAAGGCTTCGGGCGCCCTGGTCTACGTGGTCCCTCCAGCGCAAGCATGGTCTACCACGCTGTCGTCTACCATAGAATGTACCACAAAGAACTTTCCGAGCAGGTTCCTCTTCGCTCATGCGAGCTAGGTGCCCTGCCCACCGGAGTCTACCGAGCTTAATTTTTGTCACGATATCTGCTTCAAGGTAGATTGCGTACAATTCATGATTGTACCGTCTCCGGAATCGTTCTTCCTCACATATGGGGCAAACAATTCTCCTTAAGACTTTTCTCTCGAACGCAGCTAAGAGGTCGGAGTGCCTTTTGCTAAGCACCCAGGTCTCGGATCCATATGTGAGTACTGGCAGGGCCATGGTGCTGTACAGCAGCAGTTTTGAAGTTATGATGAGATTTCTGGATTTGAAGAGCTTCGACAGACTATAGTAGGCTCTGTTGGATTTGAGAAGCCGCCCGCGTATTTCTTCTTCTATATTCTTATCGGCTGCTACTATTGACCCAAGGTATTTAAAGGACTGCACCACTTCAAATTCGTGCTCCGCTACCTTGATTGTTTGACCAACTGTTCCTCTCGCATTTGAAGCCACCATGTACTTTGTTTTACCTTCACTAATGTGCAGCCCCGAATTCTCTCATGGCTTTCTAAAGTTCTACCCTAGCTATGCTTTCATAGGCGGCCTTAATAGTCCGGGAGGCAGCGACAGAAATTTCCGTCTCATTTTCGCAAGCCTTATATTTTGTGTATGAGTCATTCAAGTGGTAAGTTATAGTTACATAGACGTCTTCCACCGCACCTTTACAACGGGGGGTTACAGGAGTGTTTCAAACCCCGCAAAAAAATCATGAAAAAAATTCATAGCCGCAAACGTGAAACTTTTTCGACGCATTATCTGACACATAAGAAGTTTGAAAAATATAGTCTTCCACCTGTATCCCACAACAAAATACGTCTTCCACCCACGCAAAAACCGCAAAACTTTTTTGAAAAAAATTCATTCCCGCGAAGATGAAATTTCTATATATGCTAACTCTTAATGTAATTAACATAAAATAAATAGTCTTCCACCTATAACATACAACAAAAGTCGTCTTCCAAGGCTTTAAAGTTGCACACCGCACTTTGGTCTTTTTTTCTTATTTTTAAATGCAACCCTCGGGGAGAGTACGATAACTTGGCCGCCAAGATTTGATAACGGGTTTTTGTAGAGGGGTCAAAAACAAGCACTTTTTACTATGGGAGGGGGGTCTATCTCCCCCCGTTTAGGAGGTAGGGGCACTTTTAGAAAAAATAATTTAAATTGAAAAAAAAATATTAAAAAACAACGGCAACACTTACAATAAAGTGCTATACTGTATTTGAAGGCCGGAAATTTGTTCTATAATCGTGCATTTAAATTAAATTACTTATGCCAATGGTTTTTGAAAAATTCGCATTTAAAGTCCAAATTTTGATAAAAAAACGTGAAAAAAAAAACTTTAGACCGATTGTTTTCAAAATTTTGAAATCAAATTGTAAATTAACTATGTGATCCATGTAAATATCAGTTCTTAATCGAACACAAAACACCGCATGGTTCTATGTCTTCTAGTTTTTGAGAAAATCGAAAATTACCAAAACTACTTTTTTTGATTTTGGTGGTGACGTCGATTCCATTTTAAAGATTAATGTTAATAAACATAATGAATTTTTGTTAGTTCAGTACCGCAATTCATTAGCGTTACCCAGAATGCACCATGAGGAGGTAGAATTGCATCTGGGTCAGTTATTTTGTCAGTTAGTCAGTCATAGTTAGTTAAAAATGGTCAAAATGTATTAAAAAGGTGTGTAAGTCTCGTCAATAAAGCCATCGTCCGTACTATAACCGTCGAGTTCGTTAAGTTACTCTTTTATGGTGAGAAGCCGAGGCAGTCCAATCAAATTAGTATTTTATATCTACAAAAAATACTGCGTCGATTTTTTTTTTTTGTTTCAAAGAGTACCTATTGGAGAGTGTAAATCCAAAAAGTTCGAACAAAAAACGCCCATGCGTTGTCTCCTATCATATATAGAGCTGTATTTTTTTTTAGGTTTGTACGTTAAAATATCTTCTTTGACTTTTGTTGAGAAAAAAATTTGAAACCTCTTTCTAAAAAAAAGTTATCGACGAAAAACTGTCGAGATTTTGAAGTAAAAAATGGTTTTTAACGTTTATCTCGCCTCATGTTCATCTGATCAAAAAAATACTTAAGTTGTTTTTTATAGATCACTTTATTTCCTACATTTTGGTATATTTAAATTTTATGTGCGACAAAAACTTTAGGAAATATAACCTGTCAAAATGGCCAATAGCCTGCGAAAATTAAAAAAAAAAAATTTACTCACGTTTGAAAATTTTCCAATTTGATTATGTTCATTATGAAATTTAAAAAAACAGTTCAAACTCTTTTCCACACCACCACCGAGGTAGAGTTACGGCCGTTTTTTTTTAATGTGGTGTCCTCAGGACGTATAATCCACGATTAAATCGTTTTCGTTTCTATATCAGCCTATCGATAGCTCAATGTGGCATAGTTTTTTCATGTCGTTCTTATCTCCTATTTTTTGGGGCTAGGCGTGCGGACATCAATGATCATATTAACTTTGTTTGTGTTGTTGCCGAGCAGCTGTTGCACTAGGAGGTAATGAAGATAGATTAAACTTAGTTTTTTGACGTTTTAACAAAGTCGCTATAAGCAAAGAATCCAGTGACCCATTTTCCTTCCCATTGAACAACGCAATAAAAACTTTTTCTCCGGCGGCTCCCAAAACGTTGCTATCAACATCGTTGGATCTGGATCTGATCTATAAAAAACAACTTAAGTATTTTTTTGATCAGATGAACCTGAGGCGAGATAAACGTTAAAAACCATTTTTTACTTCAAAATCTCGACAGTTTTTCGTCGATAACTTTTTTTTGGAAAGAGGTTTCAAATTTTTTTCTCAACAAAAGTCAAAAATGATATTTTAACGTACAAACCTAAAAAAAAAATACAGCTCAATATATGATAGGAGCCGAGAAAATCGAGTTCAAGCTTTCCAAAGCCTTTTTCAAAATGGCGGACAACGCATGGGCGTTTTTTGTTCGAACTTTTTGGATTTACACTCTCCAATAGGTACTCTTTAAGAAACAAAAAAAAAATTCGACGCAGTATTTTTTGTATATATAAAATACTAATTTGATTGGACTGCCTCGGCTTCTCACCATAAAAGAGTAACTTAACGAACTCGACGGTTATAGTACGGACGATGGCTTTATTGACGAGACTTACACACCTTTTTAATACATTTTGACCATTTTTAACTAACTATGACTGACTAACTGACAAAATAACTGACCCAGATGCAATTCTACCTCCTCATGGTGCATTCTGGGTAACGCTAATGAATTGCGGTACTGAACTAACAAAAATTCATTATGTTTATTAACATTAATCTTTAAAATGGAATCGACGTCACCACCAAAATCAAAAAAAGTAGTTTTGGTAATTTTCGATTTTCTCAAAAACTAGAAGACATAGAACCATGCGGTGTTTTGTGTTCGATTAAGAACTGATATTTACATGGATCACATATAAGTTAATTTACAATTTGATTTCAAAATTTTGAAAACAATCGGTCTAAAGTTTTTTTTTTCACGTTTTTTTTATCAAAATTTGGACTTTAAATGCGAATTTTTCAAAAACCATTGGCATAAGTAATTTAATTTAAATGCACGATTATAGAACAAATTTCCGGCCTTCAAATGCAGTATAGCACTTTATTGTAAGTGTTGCCGTTGTTTTTTAATATTTTTTTTTTCAATTTAAATTATTTTTTCTAAAAGTGCCTCCTAAACGGGGGGAGATAGACCCCCCTCCCATAGTAAAAAGTGCTTGTTTTTCACCCCTCTACAAAAACCCGTTATCAAATCATGGCGGCCAAGTTATCGTACCTACTCTCCCCGAGGGTTGCATTTAAAAATAAGAAAAAAAGACCAAAGTGCGGTGTGCAACTTTAAAGCCTTGGAAGACGACTTTTGTTGTATGTTATAGGTGGAAGACTATTTATTTTATGTTTATTACATTAAGAGTTAGCATATATAGAAATTTCATCTTCGCGGGAATGAATTTTTTTCAAAAAAGTTTTGCGGTTTTTGCGTGGGTGGAAGACGTATTTTGTTGTGGGATACAGGTGGAAGACTATATTTTTCAAACTTCTTATGTGTCAGATAATGCGTCAAAAAAGTTTCACGTTTGCGACTATGAATTTTTTTCATGATTTTTTTGCGGGGTTTGAAACCCTCCTGTAACCCCCCGTTGTACTCTTGAGATGGAAGACCATGAAATTATTGTTAGTTATAACACGAATAACTCATATACGAAAAATTAAGCTTGCGAAAATGGTGTAATGAAATCTGTCGCTGCCTCCCGGACTATAAAGTCAATAAACAGATGGTATGTTGGGATGTTAAATTCTAGACATTTTTCCATCGCCTGCCTAAGGGTAAAGATCTGATCAGTTGTCGATTTGCCTGGGATGAAACCACACTGATATTGTCCGATGACGGTTTTAGCGTATGGGGTTATAAGGTCTTGTAGTATATAGGAGAGTATCTTATAAGCGGTACTCAACAACGTGATACCTCTATAATTGCTGCACGTTGTGACTTCTCCCTTGTTATGTATGGGTCATATTAAACCTTTTCGCCAGTCTTCTGGCATTTCTTCCTGCTCCCATACGTGCACTATAATATCATGAATTGCTTGACGTAATGGAATAATTCGGCTGGTATGCCATCGGCTCCCGGGGCTTTGTTCTGCTTAAGCCGGTCTTCTCAACCTCTTCTATGCTTGGTGGAGGCAAAATAGGGTATTCTTCTTGAAGTAGTGGAGCCTCCACTTCTGCAGTGAGCTGACCATTTAGCAATTCATTAAAGTACACTTCCCATCGCTCCAGTATGCTTTCAGAATCGGTGATCAGATTTCCCTCTCCGTCCTTGCAGTATGTACAGCGTGGTGTGTACTGCGTCATGTTTCGGACGGTTTGGTAGAACTTCCGCGCCTGGTGCGGACCTCTCTGTCGGCTATTTTCTATTTCACAGATTAGGTTCTTCTCCCAGGCTGATTTTGTTTGTCTGTGAAGCCGTTTTTCTATTTTTCTGAGCTCTTTATATTCCTCTTCGCTCCCGCGTTCTATGAGATTGTTGCATTGCTCGGCACACAACAATCTTACGTTTAGTCGCTAGCTTGCATTCATCATCAAAGCAGTCGTTCCGATTTTTACGACTGCTGCCTAAGATGGAGTTGGCAGTACTAATGACAGTATTCTTAAGGCGTGTCCACTTCTCATTTACGCCCAGCATACTGGCTCCAGGACTTACTCATTACCACGAGTCCTAACGCATTACCAAAGGTGTTACTGGTGTTTTCATTGTGCAGGGCAGCCGTGCTGATTCGAACCTAATCGGCTGAGCAATACTACTTCGCAAGGCAATCCGCCCTCGGAAAACCATACCAACAAGATAGTGATCCGAGTCGATATTGGCACCTCGGTACGTTCGTACCGTCATCAAGTTCGAGTAGTGGCGACGGTCTATCAACACGTGGTCTATTTGGTTACGAGTGACTCCATCAGGTGATACCCAGGTGGCTTTGTAGATATCTTTACGCGGGAACCTGGTACTCGCAACGACCATGTTTTTCGATGCTGCCAATTCTAAGACTCGAAGTCCATTGTCATTAGTGTTCTCATGCAAACTATGGGTGCCTGCGTAATGCCTGAATACCGGCTCCCGACCTATTTTTGCGTTCAAATCCCAAAGGATGATTTTAACATCATACCTTGGACAGGCATTGAGGGCCCTCTCGACTTGTTCGTAGTAAGTCTCTTTTTCTTCGTCTGAGGACTCCTCCGTAGGTCCGTGAACGTTAATGAGGCTGATGTTCGTAAATTTGCCTCGCACGCGAAGGGTGCATAGCCTTTCGCCTATAGCGTTAAAGCTGATGATGGTAGACTTCATTTTTTCGCTGACTAGGAAGCCTACCCCGAGCACATGGTATTTTGTATGACAGCTGTAGTATATGTCATATTCTTTCTTTTGTAAAAAACCATTCCCTGTCCATCTGATTTCGTGGAGAGCTGTTATGTCAGCTTTATACTTTGATAGGGCATCGGCTAGCTGCTGAGCAGCTCGAGCTCTATAGAGCGATCGTACGTTCCATAAGAAAATTCGTAAATCGTTTTTCCCGTTTCGTTGCGTGGGTTGTCGTCGTGAGATCAGTCCGTTTCCGAGGCTTGTTATCGGTCTCATAATTCTTTTAGTTTTACGGGACAGGGAATAAACTTGTCGCCAACCTGAGGAACCAGCCTGATCATATTAGCCAAACCTTTTTAAAGGGCCAGTCCCGAATAGTTTGTGTTTAAGAAATATTAAATTTCAAGGTTTTGTTATAATCCAATTGTATAATGCTGTCGAAACCGGAATCTAAAAAACTAAGCATACGCTTTCATTGTCAATTTGGAAAAGAATATGTCAAAATTTGAAGGTGCTGTTATCAGAGAAACAATGAAACAATGCATTTGAAGTTTCTGACAAGAGATCGTTTATGAAGATAAAGAAAGAGTGTCGGAGACAAAACGGAACCTTGGTGCACCCGAGATAGGGAACCGTCAAGAACATCTCAAATTGAATGGTCAGAAAGATAATTTATTATCCAATTAGAGAGAGACTCATTGATACCAATTTCCTTAATTAAACTTCATAAACTTAGAACATTGTCGAACAATGCGAAAGTTCCACTGCTCTACAAAATTGTATCATTCAACAACAATCGGAACTGTTCCATATAATTTATAAGAATTTTTGAGAATTTTTTCCCTTGTTTGCTCGTGAGAAAGTTTACAGTGAGAAAGTGCAGCCTGGAAAGTAAATTAAGCATTGAACTCAGGTTGATTGATTTCACTGAAGAGTGAAAGATATATAGTATCTGATACGAAGTTCTCACATCTCAAGATTTACAAAAGAACATGAAATGGAGAAAACCTAGAATTTTCTGCTGAGTTTGAGAGTTTGAACAGCAAAGATGAGAATAGCTTTTGAGTCATAAGAAAAATATTGACACAAAGTTGCTTTTTTATTGGTGTTTAGTCCACAAAAACTGGCGTTTTGTTCGGGAGATTTCTCATTAATTCAACAGTTGACTAGTGAGGGCCTTGATCCTTGATGATCCTGGATCAAATTTTTGACAAAAATCCAATGTGAACTATCATTAACACTGGAAGATTTTACTTGTGGCCTGACATTGTTTCTATATGAAGGTTTTGAAGTAAAACTTCTTTTCCGGCGTTGGGGGTGAAAAAATTTCTATGCAGCTGTCAGTGACATGTCAAACCGTCACGCCATCCGTCAAAGACAGCGACATGTTTTTAGCATGTGCAAAGTAAAACATGAAGTTGGATACGATTTAGAATTTACATATTTCAAATGGCTGCATTCAAAGATAAACATAAAACTATAGGTTCAGACGCGCAATGGCTATGCAACCGAATAATTATTGACAAGCATATTGCAATCCAAATAAATTTTACCAACACCTAACCCTCGCATACAAAGTACTGGCCAAAAAGTTGGGTATATCCACTACCATTTGTATTCTTGCTGTCATAGACGGCATGCCATATGACCATCAGGTTGCCTGAAAGTTTTGAAATTATACTTTTTAATAATATTTATTCGCTTAATCGCACACGCCACCGACATTTGTTTTGGTATATATAAATTTGAACGTCACCCGACTAATCAATCAAATACTTTAGTAATTAATTTTACAAGAGTGCTGCTGTCAGTGTACTTGCTTTCCAAGTTGCCTGGATACTGAATAACTGAATTAATGCCAGGTGACTACTAAGTTGCTCGGGTTTGTACGGGTTAATAAGAAATGCTTGTGTACATTACAAGATTACAACATGCTTGCCAATACTTGCACGTGCAGCCCTAGGGTAATACAAACAAAGCGAGGCAATTTGCTTGTCAAGTGGCATGGGAGTTTTGTACTTTCTTCTAGGCGCGCACATTTAATTTTTTGAAGTAAAACTTCTTTTCCGGCGTTGGTGGTAAGAAATTCTCTATGCAGCTATCAGTGACATGTCAAAACGTCACGTTATCCGTCAAAGACAGCGACATGTTTTTAGAATACAAAATGTTTGTTCGTAGGTTATAATCTTGAAGAAGCTTTGCTTGAGGAAAAAGAAGTTTTACTTCAACCGCGCGTACGTCAGTACACACAATCTTTTTTTATAATAAAAACTCTACATTCTACTGAAATAAATCAGCCAAGTAGAAGACTTATTTAACGGATTAGACACTCACTAGTCTATGTGAGATCACCGGGACAAAACACCGATTTTTGTGGGCTTAAAGTCAATAAAAAATCTATTTTTAATCAATTATTCAAAAAGTCAGGTGGCCGTGGCGCGATGGTTGTGTGCTCGCTTGTCTACCTCATGATGACAGGTTCGGTCCCTGCTGTCGTCTTAATTCCATTAAAAACCTTCTTTAAAGTTGTCATCAATGGTTTGCTCATTGTATGTAGTTCAGACATAACACTAACAACATGTCATTGAGTAAAAAAACTAGTATGCCCAACAAAAAATATGAAAACGAATAAAATAATGCGAATTATATAAGGGACATAAAAATAAGACACGGCATTTCTCCACATTAGTTCAGCCGACATCCCTGGAGATAAAAATCTGAGACAACCACCTTCAGTCTCAGAACATCGTGCCACACATCTTTCCTATCCTCCTTTCTCTTCCTTAACTTCACGCCCGCGCTGTGTTGAAACATTTAAAAGGGTAATCATAATCCCTTGAGCACGTGTAGATTATAAAAAAAAAAATAAAAAAATATCCATTACATTTGATGAACAGCTCGAAGAGAATGAGAATTTAGTAACTTACAACTCTCAACCATTCCTGTGTGCGTATTACCAGGAATGCTGGGAACCTTAAATTTTCTGCCGAGTCCGAACGGCTTAGATGAGCAAAACTTTGCATGACAAGATTAACTCTTGGAAGATTTGTCACTTCCTCGCAAGCGGAAATACAGCCATGCAGGAGCTGAGAATCGAGCCCAAGATCGTCTGCATGACAGTCTAACGCATAATTATACCATTATGTACTAAGAGGTATTACATGTAAAGCATATAATCGAGAAAATAGAGGGTTGTCATAGTAGAAATGTTGTTCAGAAGTTGAGAAGCTTAGGTATGAGTTTTTGCCCAAAAAACTGAAGAGCAAATAAGAGCAAACAGCTAGGGAAAGTTTTTGAATGACAAAAAGAATCACAGCCATTCGAAGTCGAAGGCTAGTTATTTTTCTATCTTGGTTACTGATTTATCAATAATTCAATTTCTTAAAATTAGAAAAACCAAGTTTACTAAATAAATCAGAACAAATAACTGAACATTTAATTTAGGCGAAACCACGATATCTATTTCTATTATTTCAGATGTTGTGTCGAAGGGCAACAATTGCAATACAATTCAAACATTAAATCGAATTTCTATTCCAACATTCGAAAAACACTTTTCAATTTAAATTCCAAATAACAATGGCATTTTCCAATTATTCGATTGTCATGAATTATTTGTTCGAAACGAAGGAAAGAGGCCTCAAGTCGAGAAGTCCTACATTTCGGAAACTATTTTGGTCTGTCTTGTTTATGGTTAGTAGACTAATAATATATATACGTACATATACACACACTAATGCTGTAATCAACAGTGTCCATCAAATAATCATTTGACAATCAGGACATCAGTTCAGTATACTCGTCCTAAAACACATTATTTCCAATATGTGTGTTCCTCTTTCTATGGCCGGAAAAGAACCGCAAATAACTTTGAACTCATTCCTTATAAATTATTTCTTTTCCTTGAGTAAAATTGGAAGCTGTTGCTTGTACATATATGCAAATTGTAATTGTGTGTTTGGTTCTTCAGTTGATTTTGGATTTGTTTATTCTCTTAAGGATTTTAAAAGGAAATGGGACAATGTAGTTGGGTTTTTAATTGATAGTCAAAAGGCATTTAAGTCAGGAAATGGACGAAACATCTTTAATATTCTGTGTGAAATCTTAGCATTGAAAATGAAATTGTCTGAAAATTTTAGGAAATTTCAATATGTTAGATAAGAATACAAAATGTATATTTTGTAAAACAGTTTCACACTTTAGACGAGGCGCTTTTTTGGATTAATGGCTGCGTTAGCAAGAAAATTTGCAATATATGGAACGGTAGCAACCCATACGAGGTTCACCAGGTTACAATACATCCTCAAAAAATTGCCGTTTGGCCGGCGGCGTCGTTTTTGAAAATGACGTTGGTGAGGCAGTCACCGTCAATATCGAACGCTACAGAACGATGATAACCAATTTCTTCTAACCCAAATTGAACCATATGGACTAACATGACATGTGGTTCCAGTAGGACGGGCGCTACGTACACAGCGGAATCCACAATTGATATTCGGCATGAAATATTTGAGGGTAAGGTTATTTCTGGCAGAGGTGACGTGAATTGGCTACCAAGGTCATGCTATTTGATCCCGGTTGACTTTATCTTGTAAGGTTTCCTAAAGTCACAAGTCTATTCGAATAAACCACAACTAACCGATGCACTTAATATGATCATAATATCGCTCAAATTCAGCCGAATCTGTGCGGAAGAGTCATTTAGAATTGAACCACTCAGATCTGTGCCACCGTAAGAAGCCGAGGAGGGCATTTGAACAATGAGATATTTCATAAATAATGAGATACATGAACCTTTCAAATAAAAAAAAAAAAACAATTTTGCTGATACGTCACAAACAACTTGTTTAATTCCACTCCAATATCTACCCGCTCTTGTTAAAAAAAAAAACTTAAATACACAAAGATTATGATTCATCACGATAGAAAACATTTGTAATTTTCACCCTCCAAGCCAATTTGCTTACATTGTTGTATTTTTTATTTCATTTCGTGTGGATAAATAGATGTGATAGCAATTCGCTTAATTTTACGTTGTTTTGACGGGCTGGCTCTTTTTATTTTTATAAACCGCAGCCATCTTTAAAATTATTTATTTAATCCGTTAATAGTCTAACGTTAAAAAAATTTTAGCTATTTACATACATTTTAATTTAAAAAAAAATAATTTACCTACAAAATAAATTAATACATATAACTACAATATTCGTACATATTATGTTAAAAAAGTTTTGTTTAAATTTTTTACTTTTGACATTGTCGTTTATAGAAGAAATTAAAAATAATATTTATTGAAAACTGAAATCAATTGATTTAGAGGGCTATTCACACCATAGTTTGTTCTGCTGAAAATTGGACATAAAGGCAACTGTCTTCTTATGCTAGTTTGACTATAGTTAAAATTTAGACAATACAGAGCTGATGGAGATATTATTGAACCATTGATTAATTTTACAACAAAACAAAGCTGGAGATACTGTCTATGTTGTGAAAGTGAAGGGAGGTTTATAAAAGCAAGAGTCTGTGAGAATATGGAGGTAGTGTGGATCCTTGTGACCATGGAAAAAAACGAAGAAAAAAAACGCAAACAAATTTTTTGTATACCTTCAAATCTGTTTGTATGAATTGAATACTAAGGTGCCCGTATTTCGCAGCCGTATTCAAGTATTGGTCTGACAAAAGATATGTAAAGGAGCTTGAGGACGTAGGGATCACGGAAATCGCGAGAGAATCGTTTAATAAAACCGAGAATTTTATTAGCTTTTTTAACTATAAAGTTATAATGGTCAGTTATATCATTTTTATATAAGATAAATAATAGGGGTCCTAAATGGCTACCTTGTGGAACACATTCCTTAAGTAAAACTTTAACTTCTATTCTTTAAATATGACGAAATCCACATCAATATTTTTGTCCTTAAGTTTATGAACTAAAGTCTTGTTATGACATAATTTATCGAAGGCTTTACTAAAATCTGTGAACACACAATCTATTTGTTTCCGATTTTCAAAGGAGTCAATACAAAAAGAAGTAAAATGAAGCATTTTTGTAAAAGTTGACTTATTTTGGACGAAACCGTGTTGATTGTCACGAATGATTCACTTACAGTAAAAGAATAACATATTACATACAAACAGGTAATTCATGATTTCATTCTTAGACCCTTTTTATGAATTGGAATTATAAAAGCACTTTCCCATAATAATGGAAAGATTGAGCACCTAAGAGATTCATTGAATAATACAAAAAGAGGATAGGATAAATAGGACACACATTTTTTTAACACACAAGATGGTACACCATCAGGACCAGGGCTGAAACAGTCGTCAAGTTCTGAGACGCTACGAACAATTGAATCTTCACATTATGGTAAAGTTAAGTGAGTTAAGGTGTGGAAAATTTTGGGCTGGAAAGAACGAATCGGAAGATTAAAAAAACGGAGGCACATCGAAAGCATCTTTAAAAAAATTAGCAAACATATTTGAAATTATTTGGAAGTCATGAATTGTTGTGTTATTATATGACATTGAGTTAGGGTAGCCATCAACATTTCTTTTACTTTTCACGAAATTCCAAAAGTTTTTTGGGGTCTCTTTTAACTCATCTTCAATATTTAAAATATAATCTGAGTAAAGAGTGTTGAAATAATCATCAGTGAAAATATATTTAAGTTCGACGTAAGTCCTGAAATCATCATCAGCTCTGGTTTTACTAAATTTAAGCCATGCTTTATTTCTTTTATTTTTTAAGTGAGCGTCAAACCATGGTGGAGTTTTAGAATTATAGCAAGATTTGCGTAATGGTGTAGTTTCGTTAAAACAGTTAAATAGAATTCTATACAATTTAAGACACATATCATCTATATTACTCCACCAAAATGGCGTTTTAAGGTACGTTATCAGGATGCGTTTGAAAAATAGACACTAAATGGTGCAAACAGAATGTAAAATGCGGATATAAAGCTGAAAACAGAATGGATGTACTATTATTTATTCTCTTATTCTCTTTGTGATTCCATTATATTTTAAGGAGATCGCCATCCATGCAACTTTTAAGTTATCGATTTAAATTGACACAGCTAAGGCATTAAATAGTTATAGCTGATGGCAGATTTAAACGGACTTGGACAAACGTTGCGAAGCTGGAAGCCTCTCTACAACCTTCTATAAGTCTTAGAATTTTATATATTTATAATTTTTTTTTTGTTTAAACGGTTATTAATACACATATTTCTAAAACAATTTAAAATAGTCTAAATACACTTTAAAAAACTATTACATAATACTTTTTTTTTTAAATAACCTTAACGGTGCGGATTACATGAATTGTTTTATTTTAGTTTATTTTTAAGTAGCTTATGGGTTATTTAAATTCTGTTGATAGGTGAAATGTGAAAACCTAATAAAAAGGACAGTATATATGTATATAAAAACCAGAACTTAAAGTATTTAAGCTGGGTTATTCTATAACTAGGCACTGTCTTGTGATTTCTATTTCGCCGAGTTAGTGGAATGTCCTAGCTTAAAGCATAGTTCTCTCAGTCATCGTCGGATCAGAAATCACATGTCAGGGCCATAGTTTAACCTACGATTCCGCCTCAGCTCTATAAACAGTCAAGCCACCAATATTTTGATCGCTTCCATGTGCAAAGTGTCAGAATTGGATATATGAATGCTTGGTAACAAATAATCTTCACATCGGGTCTCAAGTAGTCAGATTAGAAAATAATTTCGAGAGACATAAATGCCGTTCTTGCCTTCTCTAACTGTGTGCTCATTGTTATACAAGATCTTGCCCAAATAAACACCTAAATACTTTACAGCACCCAACTATGACAATTGCTTCCTATTTCTAAAATTTAAGAATTATTTGTAACTAAAGTGCTCACGTAACCTTCGTTGCTGCAAGTCAAATAGTTATAGGAGCAAAACTTGATATAATTCATCGCCTAGATACTCCGGAACATTTTTTATCACCTATTTAGGCGTAATGACCCAATTTTCCTTTAATCATTCTATATTCATACTATAAAATTACGGGGCAGTTTATAATCCAATAGTCAAACCAAAGAACTGTTATAAAAGTCTTGATTTAGGATCCGGTACTTCATTGCCAAACCGCTGGTATAGATGAATAATGTTTGTATGTTGTATGTTTTATGACCTTTATGAATTAGTGTAATTTGTTGTTGGCTTTTGGGCTGTAGGTCAGTTTTATTCCTTTTCAAATTAAATTAAACACAATAATTGTTTTAAACGACGTTTCGTTCATGATTATGAACATCATCAGGTTTTTATTTATGTATTTTTACAATGAACATTTAAAATGTACATATATAATAGCTGACATCACTATACCTACATTTATATTGCACTTGTTTAAACATTCATATTGCTTTATACATATATATTGCACTTAAATTTAAAATTAAACAATTGAAAAACAAAATTAAATTTTACTTGCGCACAATACTATACTTTACATTTTATTACCTATTGTCGCAACTTAAAAGTCAGCAGTGGAATTTATTTGAAAAAAAAAAAAACTAGAATCATGCAGTTTCTCTAGGAAAATAACTATTATTTTTGAAAATTTTTAGCGAGACTGACGTGTATTGGCGATTGATTGATGAGTTAATTGTACTGAAAACTGTAAAGGTAGCAATTTCAGTAGCTAGAGTTTTGATGGAGAAGCTGATCAGCAAATACGGCCACATTTCCTAGATATAAAAGAACTCTAGCTTTTTGTCACAGCTTATGCGAATTAATTTTAATTTTAGTGGGGGCTTAACCCCCATTTATTCGGCTTAATTCAAGCTATAAGTATAACTTAAAAACTGACTTAAATCTAAACTTAAAGCTAAAAGTGGGGGTGGGACAAAAGGAATTTGAAGTTGTAGGTGTTGGTATTGAAATCGAATGAATTTGGATTCAAAGGATTATCCCAAGGAAGGCATTGAAGTGCAAAACGAAGGAATCGTCGTTGGATGCCTTCTATTCTTGATATGTGTATATCTTGATATGGAGGCCAAACTTGAGACGCATACTCAAGTAAAGGTCGGACAAACGCTATGTAAAGAGATCGGGTCACGTAAGGGTTGGAAAATTCTTTAGACCATCTTTTTACAAAACCTAATTATTTCATCAATATGAAATAAAAATTTTAGTTCACGGTCACATAAAAGGCCAAGATCCCTTATCTTTTCTACTATTTGTATGGGTTGATTATGAAGATAGTACAGACGGGGAGTGGTTTTAATGCGCTTTCGTGAAAAGGTCATTGTCTGGCATTTGCTAATGTTAAGCACTAAGCAGTTGTTGGTACACCAGGTTGAGAAACTATCGAGATCTGATTGGAGGAGAGATATGTCTTCAGATGCTGCGATGATTTTGAAAAATTTTGTTTCGTCAGCATAAAGGGATATTTGACAGTGTTTAATGACCATATCAATGTCGTTAATTGTAAGGATAAAGAGGAGCTGTCCTAAATGACTACCTTGGGGGACACCAGAAGTGACGAGAATAGGATTGGAAAGCGCGGATCTAAAACAGACACAATATTCACGATTCTCTAGGTAAGAAGTAATCTATTGCAGGAAAAGGGGTTTAAAACCTAAAGACTATGAGGCTGTGAGAAATTTTGTCGAAAGCTTTGCTAAAGTCAGTGGATACCATATCAACTTCATTCCCGTTTTCTAAGGCTTTTAGAGTGTAAGAAACGAATTCTACAATGTTTGTGGTGGTGGATCTGCTTTTTCAGAAACCATGCTGTGCTGGTGTAATTAAGGACCTACAACGGAAACTAAGGAGTTCATATAAAATACTTTCGAAAGCTGTACCTTAAGTGCGCTCGTGCGCTGAACCACCAATTCAAAAGATTTAAAAATTACAAAATATTACTGCATCTTTATTTTTAGATTACCATATTAAAATTTATTTTTTAAACATACAGAGCATATAACAAGTAAAATTTCCAATTATGACGAAACAATGTAAGCGCTTTGCTTTACTATTAAGACTTACTTTCCCTGCAAAGAAAAATATAACTTATATGAGTTACAAGCTAATATGCCTGACGCGTGAGACAAAAGATATTTCATTGAAATGTATGGAGTAATGAGTCTGCTCTCTTGCGGACAGAAACCTGAATCAACGATTTGATGTATTTAAGTGAAAAAATAAAAAACATGATTCATTACAAAATGTTATAACTGTGTCTGTTTTAGACACGTCAAGCAATTATACAAAAGAATAAAAAATCAACATATATGTAAATTGTTGTTTTGTTGCAATTTTTAATCTTAATACTTAGTGAGCAAGTAAAGTGCACCACCTGTTCAACAACCCACCAGCCGCCACTGATTATGAGGATCTACTTGGATGAACGAAAATCACCCATTCGATCATACGCAAAGTCGGGCGACATTGATCATTCGAACTCCGGTCGTAGACAAGCGTAGGCCATTTGGTCATTTTAGCTTTCCTTGCTTTTTCGTAGCTTCCCCCACTAAAACGTCCTAATTGCCACAATTTACTCCATAAAGGTAGAGTAGGAGTTAAAAAAAAGTCGCCCTTTTCACACTTTGGAGGCAGTTTTTATCTCAAAGACCAAAGACCATTTAAAGTCGTCATTCTTACGTTTTCCAATTCCTTCTCAAATCATAATTTCAGTGTCTTACTTGGTGCGAAACAGTATAGTTTGCTCAACAACTAAATTTCGTATAGCACCAAATTACACAGCTATTTACTGCTCTAGCTAGACTGTAGATTGAATTCATAGAACAAATTAGTCTCTTTGAAATATTTTGTTAGGTTTCTTTCTTTCATAGAAATATGTGAATTTTGATTTGGAAGTGAAGTAAGACCTTTGTTCAGCATAGGCACACATCCAGCTTTTCTTCTCTGATTTTACTATGCACAACAGTTCCTTTGAATACATTCACGCATTCATAAAACACAAAACTAATAAAAGCTATACGAAATTCTCTGGTGTTCCTGTTCAACTATCTTTAGAATTATTCCATTTTGAAATGGCTGACAAAGATGAGTGAAGTATTGAAATTGCTTAACAATACGGATCCTCGTGCATCGTTCTCTTAAAATCCATCAATAATTCTAAACACACAAACACATACAATCACAAACGGAAATGGCAGCCTGCCGAGGTACTAGCAAGTAATAAATTTTCACATGGCTGCATTTTCCCAAACGTCAATAAAGCGTCAAGAGGTAGATAGGATCCACCGAGAAACGAGGGTATAATTTTGCAGCACCAGAAGCGCAAAAAACATGAACTAAAATTCAGCTTCCTTCTTCATTCATGTGTGGAAAATTCAAACGAGTGAGAGAGTTAATTGAAAATCTATGATGAAGTGTATATGATCCACTCACACACACACGCCCATACACAAGTTCGTCTCGTACCATATTGTGGTGAAAATGTAGTATCGATGATATCGACAAAGACCATTTTTTTTGGTTTGCATATCTAGGAGTAGGTAGTGCCCCCATTCAAACCTTATTTGTAAACAATTTCCAACCCAAGGCCCTCTGGTGGCTTTGAAATGTCTGTTTCCTCTTTGTTCTTTGTGAACCAGTGCAGCGGGAGGAGGTACGCGTGATGGAGAAAGCTTAGAGAGGCTGTATTAATGCTGCCTGTGGTGAGGGAAGTGACAAAGAATAATTTTACTTCGTCAGCAACGTGTGTTTTTTTTTTTGTATTTTATATATACACACTAATTTTGTTTGCGCCAAAACCTTTGATATAAATGTGTTAAATAGGAGACGTGAATCTGTCTCCTTGCGTCACTTGTAACGGATTGAGAACACACACTCTGTTAATTTTAAATTAGGTTGTGCACTGTGGCGTATGTGGAACTTATTTCATGTTCTCGGAGATCTTAATGCGTGACATTATTCTTCGCGGTTTTGGAGGTGATTTTAATTATGGATAAACAAAAGAAAATTTATTATGATTAATAATAATGTGCATAAGGGTTTGGAGGCATTACAAATTCAAGGAAAAAGTTTCTTTGAATTAAGTGATTCAGTAGTCTTCATGAAGTCATTTATCTTCGACGAATGTTTACAAAAGAAGTCCTTGTGTTCTTTTTCATGCAGGATCTTAATACAAGATTGGATTTCAAGTTCAGAAGTGTGTTTGGGGACTTTTGGAATGTGAACTTATTATCCTGCGCGGTTGTGTTATGTTAGCAAAATTTACTTACAAAATTATTTAATTTTATTTAAAAAGTATTCACATTTTCAATGACTTCCGCATAGAACAGGCTTAATTTGCGTGATGGCCTGTTTTATGTTAACCTTAAGGGCATCAGTCGGTTTATTCGCGACTTAACCTGCGACTTCAAAAAACCCTACATAAATCGCATGACCTTGATGGCTAGTTCACAACTGCCAGAGATAAACTTACACTCTAATCGTTCATGCAGAATATCAGTCGTTGCATCCGATGTGTTGCACGTAGCAACAACCTGCTGATAACACATGTTGTCTAGGTCCATAAAATTCAATTTGGGCCATACGAACTTAGATATCATCGTTCCATAGAGCTCGATATTTATGATCATCGTCTCACCAACGTCGTTTTCGAAAAAGTACGGACCAATGAATCTACCGGCGCAAAATCCACACAAAACAATTTCTTTCTGAGGATGCATTGTCACCTAGTAAACCTGGTGCGGGTGTATGGAGTCCCCTATATGAACATTTTTCTTGTTAACATAGCTATTCATCCAAAAAATGCGCCTCGTCACTAGATACGATTTTTTGGCCAAAATAAGGTTCCTCTTCCAAACGCTCCAAACAAATGGCTTTATCTATGGTCAAGAAATTTGAACTCCTGGGTCAGTTGGATCTTGTATAGGTGTAGGCCCAAGTCCCGACGTAATTTCGGTATGTTCATAGCAAATCTAGCGTTCCTTTGACGTACGAATCTTGGCTGATTGGTAAGCAAACCGGTCATCTTAGATTTGGCCACGGAACATTGAACATTGAAGAGTTGAATGTGAAGAGCCACCACATCTACCGTAAAATGGGCGCAAAAAGCGCGCAAAGTTTGCAATAAGGAACACTCATTTTGCTGATAAGGTCTTATGATTTAACATATTTCTTCAAAGGAACATGGCTATCACAGGCCGCCAAAATCTAACCCTGCCAATTAGAAAACTTTATTGCACAATATCATCGGTGTGAAACATCTTTACTTAAGGTATAACAAGCTGTCTCATAGATTTAATATACAAAGCTAATACTCGATCCAAAACACACAAGATAAGGTATAAGTACTTGTTAGAAGAAATGAGTGGAAACCGACTTGATTATAGAAACTTTACAACTTTTGCCAGTACTATAGCATTAGCACCTGAATAAGTTTTCAATAATTTTATTTTACTTTTTATTTTTTTGCAGTCCTTTTAAGTTAGTAAAATTAATAAATCCAGCATTTTGTTTGTCCCCTAAGAAACCTTAACTTGCGTAATCAGTAAAATTAAACTTTTTTTGAATTTTTTTAGTAATTTATTATTTTTATAATAAAGACAAGAAATAATAATGAACTTTGTTTTGAAAACTTAAGTTTGAATGTAAAAAAGGTTAAACATATTGTTTAGTTATTGTTTTTTGTGCTGCCTGCTGCGGTGCTGTTGAAAGTACTATAGTAGCATTTTACTGCTCTCGGCAATTTCGTACTACCGTCTCCTCGTTTCACATTCAAAAAACTATTTTTTCAAAGTTCTTGTATCCAAAACATTTTACACAGACAGCAAGGTGTAAAGTCAACCTAAAAATTTATTTCGTTTTTAAGGGGGTCCTATGGGTCCCCCCTTAATACGCCACTGGAAAGTAGGATAGGATTAGAAAGAAATTACCGATGCACATAGTTTTTTAATACGTGCACATTGCAATGCGTTCGTGTAGTTAGGCTAAAAAAAAGA
Organism: Chrysotoxum bicinctum; assembly: GCA_911387755.1. Lineage (NCBI taxonomy): Eukaryota > Metazoa > Arthropoda > Insecta > Diptera > Syrphidae > Chrysotoxum > Chrysotoxum bicinctum. Next base: position 189,331,166 of record OU426988.1, read on the forward strand.
ATCTATGTGCTTGACAGTTCGTCGGAAATTGGGCTCAAGGGTAAAATGATAAGCATTCCTAGAAGTATGAGTATTACGGTTGAATTGTTTGGGGTGGAGAATGCAATAGGATATTTCAATTACTTACTTTACTTTAGATGGCGCTCACAGTCCAGGGTGGACTAAGGCCTCAACCAACAAGCCCCTCCAGCTAGCTCGGTCTCTAGCTAGCTGCCTCCTGTTACGCACTCCAAGTTGGTTGAGGTCGCTCTCCACTTGTGCGCGCCACCTGAGGTGGGGTCTTCCTCTGCTGCGCAGACCATCAGGGGTGGATTCGAAGATTCGACGGGCTGGTGTCGGTGTGCATACGCTCCAAGTGTCCCAGCCATCTCAGCCGTTGTATTTTCAGCTTCTTGACTAGTTCAACGTCGCTGTAAAGCCCGTACAGCTCGTTGTTGAACCTTCTCCTCCATACTCCATCGATACAGACTGGACCGAAGATCAAACGAAGAACTTTTCTTTCAAAGCACCCAAGCAGATTTTCATCCGTTTTAGACAGTGTCCATGCTTCTGCCCCATACAGCAGGATCGGGATGATGAGGGTCTTATACAAGGTGTCCTTGGTTCTTTGAGATAGGGCTTTATTACTCAAATGCCTTCTTAGCCCAAAGAAACAGCGGTTGGCAAGAGTAATTCTTCGCTTGATCTGTGCAGTGATGTCATTTTGCGATGTTATAGTGGAGCCCAGGTAGAAAAAGTCTTTGACGACTTCGAAGTTATACCTATCCATCGTGACGTTTTGCCCGAGTCGACGATGTTGAGATTCCTTTTTCGATGATAGCATATACTTCGCCTTGTCCTCATTAACAACTAAACCCATTTTCGCCGCCTCCAGTTCAATACTTGCAAACGCACCGGTAACAGCTTGCTTCGTCCTCCCAATGATATCAATATCATCCGCATAAGCAAGCAGTTGAACTGACTTTTGAAAAATTGTACCTCTGTTGTTGACGTTTAAGTTTCGTACAATTGCTTCAAGAGCGATGTGTAATAGGTTGCATGATAGCGCATCGCCTTGCTTCAGACCTTTCTTGACATCAAAGGGTTCGATGGTGTTCTTACCGACCTTGACGGAGCAGCGAGATTTCTCCATCGTCATCCTCCACAAGCGGACGAGCTTGGCAGGGATTCCGAGATGAGACATGGCTCTATATAATTGTCCTCTGTCCACGCTATCATACGCGACTTTGAAATCGATAAAAAAGTGGTGTGTATTGATTTGGAACTCCTGGGTTTTTTCCAAAATCCGTTAAAGTGTGAACATCTGATCCAGAGTAGATTTGCCGGGTCTAAAAGCACACTGATAGGGGCCGATCAGCTCGTTGACAAACGGTTTTAGGCGTTCACACAATACAGACGACAGGATTTTGTATGCGACGTTGAGGAGACTTATACCTCTGTAATTGGCACACGTCAGAGCATCTCTTTCTTGTGGATGGGGCACACTATGCCGAGGTTCCATTCAGTGGGCATACTTTCATCCGACCAAATTTTTGAGATGAGTTGGTGCATGCTCCCTACCAAGTCATCCCCACCTGCTTTGAATAGCTCAGCTGGCAGAGCTTTGTACGCTTTCAGCTTGGCTATCGCTGACCGCACTTCATTTAGGTCGGGTGGACGGAAATTTTGACCATCATCGTCCAGGTTGAATGGAATGTTCCGCCTAGTTGCGGAATTTTGGCCTTCCTCGCCGTTCAGCAGTCTGGAAAAGTGTAGTTTCCAGATCTTTAGCACGGACTGCGTGTCCAATACCATATTCCCACTCTCATCTCGACAGGCTTCCGTTCTAGCTTTGTAGCCCTGGGTGGATTGCCTCACCCTTAGGTAAAACTTTCTAACATCCCCCCTGCCGGTACAGTCCTCAATAGACTCGACCGCCCGCTTCGCATGCTCTCTCTTTTTCCTCCTTAGAAGTCGGCGTTCCTCCCTTCGTCTTTGCCCGTAGAGCTCCCGGGCATCTCTCTCAGCAGCTCTGGTTCTTGCCTGCAGCATATTTCAATAGAGCACTATTTATGAAAATAGCGATAAAATAATGATAGACATGAAACATTGCCGCGGGGCTCGAGAGATACAAATGTTAGACGACGGTCGCCTATCATTTTTATAACTCTCTTTTGAATTCTGTCTGAAGAGACTCAAGTGGGTTCTTGGAGCACCTGCCCAGATATTGTACTCGAGTTTCGAAAGAATAAAGGCTATATAAACAACAGCAAGATCTGAAGGGGAAAAAAGCTTTCTGCATAGGCGGAAAAAACCTTAACACTGAGCAGCGTTTTTAGCGACGTCAAATAAGTGATTATACTACAAAAAATGAGCTGTGATGCACATATCTAGAACTGAAAGCCGTTCAGTCTCCTCGATGCAAGTGATCAGCGTTTCCATGACATTGGAAAAAAGGCACGTAAGTGCAATTAGACGATGGTTAGAGGTTGAGGAGGATTCGCCTTTTTTAGGAACAGGCTGGACAAATGCTGTTTTTCATCCACTACCTGAAGAGTAGGACAGATGGAAAAGCTTACGCAGTGTTTTTGCCAGCGATGAAGAACACCTCTTAAGAACAATAGCAGGGATACTATCTGGGCAAGCGGATTTGTAAATGTCAAGATCTTTTAGTACTGTAGCAACTACACGAGTGCAAAAGAAGATTCGTCCCATAAATTCATTATGCCCTCAAGTACAGGAGGAGTCATGTAACCCTCTGGTAGCGTCGAATTAACAGCAAACTGTGCTGCAAGCAAATTGGCTTTATCTATCGAGCTTACAACATTAGTGTCATTGAAGACGAGCGTTGGAACTGAGGATTTCCTAGTGTATCGTACGTTTTTATAAATGACCTTCTTGTGGGACATAATAATATTTTGTATTTTTGGTTATGGATATGAACGTTACAGGTCATTCTAGCTGGTTTGTACTTATTCCGGTTTTCCTCAGTAGAGTTGCCTTTTAAACTACGGAAACTTACTTCTTTAATCCTGATAGCCTCTTTACAACTCGAATCAAACCAGGAGCTTTCTCTCGGTTTGATAGATTTTATCCTATTCGCAAAAAAATTTCTCGTACCGTAAAGAATCAGATCAGACCATATAAATGAGGTTTGTTGACACGAGAAATTTGCAGATATGACTCAATGGAATGATGTGTCTAGAGGCGATAACACACTTATGGTCTATTTATCAGGGTCAGTGGTAACAAGTCTAAAGTATTGGCAGATTGACCTACAACGTGAGAAATCCGAATTGGCTTATCAACAAGCTGAGTCAGTTTGTTTAACTGATCAAAAATCTCAACATACCCATTAGCGTTATGCCTTAAAGACAAATCACACTGATCCGCTGCTGAGCTGGCGAAACTGTAGTAGTTTGTGCAGAAGATAGTGTTGAACGCAAGACCAGGGCTCTCGAGCCTGTCCACCTCGGTGGCACGGAAAACTGCTGGACGGGTTATACAGGTGACTATACTAAGTCTGTATGACTCGGAAGGCAGTATTTTGAACGCATGACCAGGGCTCTCGAGCCTGTCCACCAATAACTTGTTATTGGTGGCACGGATTGACTATTGGAAGTACAAGGACTATTTGCAGTTTAGTTTTGTTGACCTCCTCGTGGTGCCAGTGGATATGGCTGTGATACCCATTCATCGCAGCCTAACCAACTAGACAAAAGGAAGGGGTCAAGTAGTAGCTCAAGCTGGTCCCGAAAAAATATTAGAACTATACTTATCTCAGTCAACCTGAGCAACGGTCCCTGGTTCTAATATATAAATATTGAGCAATGTAATCTGGGGCGGTTATGGCCAAAACATTCATAAGGCAATTGGGTTTAACTCTTTTGCTGAATGTTTTGGTAATAGCGAGCTGGATTGCTTATAGTCCTGTCCAATACTATAAGATTAAGAAAGTTTGCTTGGGAGTATCTCTCCCAATTTGTTATAGGACAAACAAGACCAAATCAAAGTTGATTTGGTGGTGGATGTGGTTGACTGACTTGTGGGTCGACTGCATACCACACAAAATATGAAATAGGAGTTTACTCCAAGGAAATGACGGTAGTTTACAAAGATACTTTGAACGACAATACCCTAATTGGGAACCTCGGGGATAATGAAATGCCGAGGTTACCCGCGCTAATTAGAGCCCCAAAGTGTAAAAGCTTTGGTTTCATTATCATTGGGTAGGCCCTCTGTAAAGAGAGCTAGAGGTGGTTGTGGTTGTCTACCGATTCGTGGTAGCTATTGTTCCAACAATAGATAGATAGACAAAACACAAACCAAGTGGCGTTGCCTATATAAAACACAATTGGAACAGTTTGTATTCTGACTTGAATTCCGAGACATACTATAGCTAATATCTAGTGGAGTGGATATGAGCTTTGGTAGTCTGAGAATCAAGATCAGAAACATTCTGGAAAGGAGTTGCAACCTTTCACAGGTCTAGAAATAAAATGCTACTGGGACTTCGGTCCTGGGGGCTCAGTTCATAAGCCAGTCTATGAACCCGATACTTTTGGTACGGCCAAAAAGTGAAATTAAACATGAACTATAGGTGTTCACTCAAAGCATATTAATAAGTTGATCCGCTGCTGAACACCCACAAATAATAACCGCTATTTATCCAATATTTCTATACATATATTGTCAAATGCAACACTGTATGGTGCTTACCACACATCCAATACATGCAGTGATTATACTAAGCAACTTTGAGAGGAGTTGAAACGGAGAAGTGTTGTTGTTTTTTGTATACACTACTCTAGACTGAATCTATTTTTTTATGTACATTATGGTGTCCCTTATTTTTCACAGTACAGTACATATATATTTTTTTTTATGCAAACTTAAATGGACTACGCCCCCATACGTGCGCGCACAGTGGGTTACAGATCGACATTCTGTATGTGTGCGATATGACGCCGTCGAAATGTGCTGATTTTTTTTTTTTTAATGACGATCGCCTATAGCGACCTGTATAACTCAAGCACTCCAAATTTCACCGACATTGATGGTCAATTTGATCACTTCCTACGACTATCAAATCCAAACTGACAAATTTCATTCACACAAAAATGGCAAGCAAATAAAGTTGACCTGGAACATACTCGTAAAACGCACCCTGTATTTAATTTCTGCATGAAAATTAAAACCTTCCAAAAAAAGATAAGCTTATGCACTTATAATTACTAAAAGATAAGTAAATAAATAAACAATTTAAATAAAAAAAAGAAATAAGAATAAAATTGTACGTGGTACGAGTATTAAAAGACTAATAATTTATGGATTACAAAAGATTTAAAGTGAACATAGTCCAAAAATCTAATGCGATGCTTAAAGGCATAAGTACCATATTGCGATAAAACCTTCCAACCGTGCATTTTATTTAAAAAATCAGTTGTTTCTTGGAGTGTGAGAAAGCTCTTGGACAAATACTGTCTTATTTGACATTTTTTCAGGAAGTGGAAAACGCCTTCAGCTACATTTAAGTTACAGAGGCTACAATATGTTATCACTGAATCTTTCCGTTGTGGCATACAATTGAGGTATTTAGTCTCAGTCCAGTGTTTTCAGGAATTAAGTTCAGTTCCATCCTATGTTCCACAGTAAAATCCAACCAGTCTTTAAATTGTGACAAATTAAATTGAAGAGCATATCTAAATAATTGATTCTGAAGATTTGTGTTTGAACGCTTTCATTATTTTTAAGATTCTTACAGAAAATTTGAGGAGTTCCGGCCTCTACATGTACAGAATAAGTGGGGATTGTAGTAGAAAGTTTGAAAATGTGTTTGAAGGAAAAACACTGCAAACGTTCAAATTCTTCAACTTTTCTGAAACCAAAGACTTGATTTGCTTGGCAGAGACAGAAATTGATAGCAGCATTGAATGCTTTAAATTCAGATGCAATGTCTACATTTTGGTTACAATTATTTCTAGGCCACATAAGATTTATTACTTTAGTTTTTGTATTAGTAACTTTTTCTGTAACAAGTGGTCGCAAATCAAGATTGAAAGATAATACAAAACCTAGGTATCTGAACTCATTGACAACTTCCAAATGTTCGCCCGCTAGTTGCCAACTTTCTCCTGGTAGTCTTCTGCTTATCGAGTGCTAAAATATAATGGGCCTTACCAATAATCAAATTTAGAGACGAGTGAAATGAACCAATATGTAATGAGCTCTATATAGTTATCCATATATGTTATGAACTTAATATTTAAGTGGACTCTAAGTTATGAACCATTTATTGCACGGAACTTAAAAAATGAAATGTAACATGTATGGTCAGTTATATAGAGTCCATTAAATAATGGTAAATTTTGCGCAAATATTAAAGTCGTATCTAAGTTTGTTTATTGGTAAGGTCCAATGACTTTTGATTGTAAAGAGTTTTGCAATACTGCTTAGGCTTATTTATTTGAAGCTGATGTTTAATGGGGACGGGGTTATCCACCAGAACAACTAAATCGTCGGCGCATAAGTGTATTTTACATTTTACATTTACATCTCCCACAGCAACACCGCCAGCAATTTTTCTGGTACATCGGCATTGAAAAGAGTAAAAAGAATAGAACTTAGAACACAACCTTGTGGAACTCCCGTCTCAGTAACAAAGAAGTTTGATATCCCACTCCCATTCCAAACTGATGCTGAAGTGTTTATAATAATTTTGTTATAGGCAGTTAAGTTAGAAACTTCGAAGAGACCCCTATTAAATTTAGTTTGTACATATAAGTTTAAAAAACAAGCAGTCTGAAACAAGCTTAGTCGTGTGTGCTATCATATGGCCGATGCGCGAAAAACATTATATTTGGTTGCTCAGTGCTACATTAGTTTTCTTACTTTTCATATTTGTTGATCTGTCAAAAAAATGAAAGATTTACTGAAACGTCGACTACAAAGATTATTTTTTGAACCAAAAATAATTCAAATTTTTCAAAACTGGAACCATGAATTTTCCCAGAATCCAATTATTTTTTTTATAAGTTTTATTAATGGAAACTGCAATTATTGTTACTTCTGATTGGCCTTCGTAAATACAATAGTTAGATTAACATTGTTCTATTTCCACCAAAAAAATATTCATAAATTATTTCCTGCCGACGAAGTTCAATGTTTAGAAAAGGTATTGAAAAATAAAATGAATAAATTTGTTATTTTTTTTTTCACATCACATCATAGGGTAGTTCCTATATAAATACTAACATAAAAATATCATGCAGATTTTATTCATCTTAATCCATGGCATGAGGACAACATCACGAGTTGGCCTTTTTGAACATCCTGGCTATATTTGGTATTGGCTCAGAAAAACACAACACGCGTTATATTGTCAAAAAAAAAAAAAAAAAATACTTTTGTGGGTGGCTGATAGCATTCAATCCGTGTTTCTATTCTGTCCTGAAAAAAAATATCGAATCAATTCAAACAAATCAGGATTAATTGAATTTTACATGGTGGAATGCAAAAAAAGCTTTAATCCTTAAACCATTTTTTGCTTAAGCCTGGCTACATAATTTGAAGCTGAATGGTACATAGCTGTTGTAAGTGATAATATTTTCATGCACATGCCATGGTGGGGACTATCTTTTTGTTTAACTTTTTGTAGGGTATGTATTCGCTTCATACACAAATGTATTCGATGTAAAAATTTATCAGACCAAAAACATAAATGTTAAAAAATACAAAAACCTTTGTGTAACAAGTCAGCCGTGAAAAGTACTGAGATCTAAAAGTACGCCAAGTTCTTACTTCATGAAGGTTTATAACCGAATATTTAAAGTAAAATAATATTGAAACAATGTGACAGAGAAATTTTATTATTTAATGATTACTGACTAAAATTTGATGGGTTCACTGGTCAAGTTTTTAAAACCTTTCGAATTGGGCATAAAAAAAAACTTGCCAAGTAAGCCCATCAAATTTTATTCAGTAATCATAAATAAGTAATAGTAAATATTAGATTTTCTATTTTTTCGCTTTGAATGCACATTAAGCTATACCGCTCTACCAAATTTCATCATTCTACAGCAATTGGAAGTGATCCATATAAATTAAACATTTTCTCAGAAAGTGGGTGGATACTACACCCCCTGAATGGTAAACCTCAATTTTTTTTTTGTCCTTTATATGCAATTTGAGCCCTGCCGTTTTACCGAATTTCATTGTTTTACTGCAATTTGAAGTGTGCCATATAATTTACATCAGTTCTGAGGAAGTAGGCGGATACCACGCCCCTGAATGAAAAACTTCAAATTTTATATTTTTTTCCTTGTATGCATTTTAAGCCCTATCGTTTTGACAAATTTCATCGTTTTACAGCAGTCGGGAAGTGCTCCATTCAACCAACACCAATTCGGAGAAAGTGGGCGGATACCAAGCCTCCTAAATGGAAAACCTCAATTTTTTTTCCTCTCCTTGCATGACAAGACCTATCGTTGTGCAAAATTACAAGATTCTACGATGTCTTCCCGACATAATTTTGATGATCTGTCAGTCAGTCACGGTTTTTGTGATTTTTGAGGCCTTATATCTCAGGAACCACTTATACTAGAAAATTGAAATTTGGTGAGGCGCCTGTACCTGACTAGCTTAGCAAATGTTCGGAATTTTAAGTTTCTGACTTCATTGGTACTGAAGATAGGAAGGGGTCAAAAATTGCCTGAGTTTGTTCATGTAAAAGGGGTGTAGTGCCAGAACTTTGCTGGGCACGACCGTGCCTTTCGATCACTCAGCATTTTGCAACATTGACTTCTTTTTTTTGTGCAATTTTTTTTTTCTAGAAGGGACTTATAGTAACGACTAAAAAATGCACACGATGCTTTCCGCATATCTAAATGTCCATTCTTTGGTCATCCTGATGTTTGTCTGTTAGGGGTGGTTGCTATGGTAGCATCCGGATCAACTAGGCACGTATCAATGTAAATGCCTTTAGCAGGGCATCTACAAAACACTGAATATTCTGTGCCAGCCGTTTTGAAGCTTACATCATACGAATGGTGCCAGGAACGCGAGTCATATGGTTTTGTGTGAAATGTGTGTGGTAAATTGGGGCTATGGCGATGCAAAATGGGGTGAAAGTTATTCGAGCAAGAGCTCACTTGACATTTTCAAGCTTCTTTATCGAGCCTCGAGCGAGTGCATGTGCATGTACGAGTATGTACTGATTTTTTTTTTTTGCAAAGCAATCCATTCGATGAAGCGTAAAAAGGATGTCTTATTCCAACACGAGCACAATGAATTGATATAACTTTTATGTCAGTTGCGTTATGCTATTGTTGCCTTCTATGTACTCGTATAAATGTGTGGGCTAGATAATTAAGTGCAAGCTAATTGCATGTGAAGAAGAAAAACGGTGGAGTTAAGTTTGCACTACCATGACTGGAGTTGTGGCTTGAACGATTCGTACAACAGGGATGAAATTTTAAATAGTTCCTACTGACTTTTGCTGATGAATTTGATATTATTGAGAGAACGAAACGAACATTTGAATGTATTTAAGTATATGCGGTGAATTTTGGTTTGACTGTTAAAGGAGACAAGTGAAAATATGGGATCATACATAAAATAATTGTCATTTCGAATTAGTTATGCAATAACATGCTGTGTAGTATTTGGTGCTTGCCGTCGAAAATGTCTATTTCATAAATTTGAAGGAAACAAAAAGTCGGTCGTAAAACGGTTACCAGCAACGTTATCGTAAAAAGAGTAGTTCAATAGAGCATCAAACTGACACTCGCAGATGAAGATGGACAGGTTGCCCGACTATAACTCTTGGGTTTTAAGCCTAATTTTTCGAATTTCGTTTGGTGAAAACATTTAGAATAGTTTCGTATGAAATAAAAAAAGTTTGTGTAAGTTTGTGTCAACACATGATTAAAAAGTTTTTAGGTTTTACTTATCTAAAGACATCGGAGTGACAGTTTGATGTTGCCAGTTCGAAAACGGCGCGGAATTTAAAATGATAATTCTTGTTGGATGACCTCATCATTGTCATCGAGAAAGGACATCGTATAGACTAAGACAAAAACTTGCGTTCGAATTTAACTTCTCCAGTGCAGCGATCAAACGAAGAATTACTATTGCTATTCGCTTTTTCTGAGGATTATATAAGCCCAGATAATCCCGGTCATGCTTTATTTAAGGAAAACCCATGGATCTCGTCAAGAAAAGATGACAACTTGTAACGAAGCGTTACAATTATTAAACAATTTAATCACATTACCGAGCAAAATGCTACGACACCAACGACCCCTATTACCGAGCAAAATGCTACGACGCCTACATACCGCCTTATATTACTTACAATCATATTACACGTATTCAGTATTTATCTGGAGTCATGTGATCAACACCCATTTTCATAAACGTACAATTTTGCCGTTTGTTTCTTGTAATTCACACTGACTCCTAGCGGTAGATTTGATAAGTGGTCGTTGGGAAAATGACAAAATTGTGTTTTATTCTCGTCCAGTGTGGATACCAATCTAGAGTATAGAGAGTTTAAGATCGGGCCGCAAACAAAAACCTTGTATAAGGCGTTTCGGTGACAGATAGGCATTGCCGTTGCCGCATTGGTGAAGCTAATCTGCTAATCTAAATTTTTTTATAAAATAGTAGGGTTTCATTAGCTAGAGTAGGACAAGTTGTAGGAGCATTAGGTAGAGTGGGGAATATTTATTATTATTATTATTATTATTATTATTATTATTAAGAGTATTATTATTTACTAAACCAACCCGTTTCTTTCCTTTGATCTCCTCTTCAAGGCAGCTCATTGGACAGGTTCTCCGTATAGAGCTCCACCCGTTTATTTCCCTAGGTTGCGTGCTAGGGACACAATATATGAAATACCGTGTTAGTTATTTAGGCTTCTGAATACTGTATTATATGAAAATACCGTGTTATTTATTTTAAGAAAATAAATATTGTTAATAAAATATATGAAATACCATGTTATGAATACAAAGCCACGAAATAAATTAATTGAAAGTTTTGGAGTATTAAAAAAACATTATTTCATTCGGAGCTTTAGACCCTCCAAACCCCAAGTTTGTTGCTTCTTTGGGAGGAACCCTGGACACTGACGAGTTTTACCTCAGCCACGAAGAAAAAGCATCACAAACTTATATATACTTGTTTTGTTTGCATCAATTAAATTTTTATAAATAAGCTCCGAAACAAGCTGCAGATATAGCAACGTCAGCCTAACCTAAGAAACCTGAGATGCCTACGTTGAGCAGTCAATATTGATAAACAGCTGTCTGATCAATTAAGAGTAGGTACTTATCATGCAATATTGTTTTTTATTTAATTTTCTTGAAAACGGCTCAACTTATTTTGATTAAATTTCCTCTATTTTGTACAAATGTAAAATGAATACCAAATACGAAATTACAGAAGGGGTGGTTAAACAGCAAACCACATCACCCCACTCGGATCGCAATAGACAAATTGTGCTCACTATTATGTAGGTGTGTTTGGCATAAGGAGAGCTATGGAAAGAACAGATAGAAACTAATGTATAGGGTGCGTCACTGAACCATACTGAATTCTGAATGAATTTTACAGTGTTCTGTAGATCAACACGTCAGCGTCACGTGCGTCGGCTGCTCAGTACGTCGAAAAAGTATTTTTAAAGTGTTAATTTTATGGTTCTGTCTATGAATTTATAATGAAAGTGAGATAAACCTTTCTCCGCCTCATCATACTTTTACTTTTACATTTACTCATATGGTTTGCCACTGATTTGTAACGCGTTAGGATTTGATAGAAAATGGGATTGCAAAGCTATGGTACGATAAGCTGATTAAACTCACCATCTTTACAAAATTTTTAAAGGGGATATAAAAAAACGCGTTTAATGCTTCGAAAACTCAATGCTGTTCATTGTCATTGAAGCAAAATGTACCCCTTATGCCACTGTCTGAATGACACATGCACGGAAGAACCGAAAAGCTCTAAGTAGTCGGTATGTTTATCAACGGTGATCATCGTTGGAAAGACCACATTCTCTAGACCGCCAAAAACGCTGCTTAATGCTTAGGATTTCTATATCGATTTACACGTCCAAAACTCGAGTATAACTCATATTTTTGGTCAGGTGTAGCCCAAACTTTTGTCCATTTATTGGATAGAATCCAGAAAAGAGCGTTAAAACTGATAGGAAACAGAGCTCTCTTGGAATCGTTACCATCTTTTCAACATTTTGTCTTTTCTTGTTTTATCGCTTCTTTTATAAGCAATGCTCCTTCGATCATTTTATCCGTGATTCCCGTTTCATTAAGAATTCTTATCAGTTCAACCTCGTGCATAATTTTGATCGTACCGTTAAATACAGACATTCGTTCTTCAGTCACACAACATGATTATGGAATAATATATCAGGCATGGTTTTTTCTTGCCATTTCGATTTGCAAACATTCAAGATCAAAGACCAATGGTCATCGACCCTTCCCGGCCCCTTAATTTCAGCATCACTCGTGCTGTATTCAGCATTATAAAAGTAAAATTATAAAATAAAAATCTGTCGTTTGCATCTTTAAAGTACTTAATTATATTCTACTTTTTTCTCGTTCTATTGACATCCATACCGAGAAATTCAGTTTGATTTGGATCAAGAGATGACCCGTTCTAGACCAATTCACCAACCAACTTGTTCTCTTCAAATGGTTACTGTATTTTTTGCGCTGAGTAATCTCAACTCCTTTCGGCAATAGTCTGCTACTTTGACTTTGTGAAAATTGTCAATAAAGATATAAATGTTATTTTTGACTAGTTCATATGTATGTGTTAGAGCTTTTTGTAGCCTTACAAACTTCCGCACTAGATTTGTGATCCTGTAATTTAGTACTTGTGCCAGTGCAGAAGAGAGGGTTGAGCTAAGGTACAAATTTGACCCCACTTTTAGTAAGTTTATTCCATGCATGTAAATTAACACCATTCAAATGTACTCCGCGGATTTGTTGGTTGGCGTCCATTTTCCATATCTAACCCTGACTGAATTTGACCAATGGCATTGATTAAGTTGGCTTCCAGGGCAATGGTGGTTTGTGGCTTATATAGGAATGGACCTGCAACTTAAGAAAACCCTACAAACAGAAGTCAAACGGGGTCAAATTGAACGATCTCGGTGGCCAATTTCCATTGTTTCTGCGTGAGATATCACTGTCCGGAAATCTCTCGTGAAAAAAGTCCATTATGTCACGAACTGTGTTTATCATCGAATAATTCGGGCCAAAAGAAATTGGTTATCATCGACCGATAGCGAGAGTCCTTGACGGTGATGGCCTGGCCAACGTCGTTTTCACAGGAATGTGGGCCGATGACGCGATCAGCTCAAAATCCAAATCAATATGTTGGATCCAAGGTGGGTTTGATCGTCCCAAATTCGACAATTTTGCTTGCTGACGGACAGATTCATCCAGAAATGGATCTCGTTGTTGAATAACATTTTTGGACCAACAATTCGGCCAACTTCCAACTGGTCGAGAGCCCAGTTAGCGAACAAGGCATTGTCTATAGTCGATATCTCTGAACTTCTGTGTCAGTTGAAGTTTGTACGCGTGTAGGTCTAAGTTATGACACATAAAAAGTCGAATTATTGTGCATGGAGTTGACTGCCTCGGATTTTCCTGCAAACTCCACGGACCGCTGAGATATTTGTTGGAGAGTTTGCATTTCATTGGCCACGTTGCGAATAGTGCTTCCCAGAAGACGATTTATTGTGACAGTAAAAGGGGCAAAAAGTTGCATTTAATAATTTTCATTTTGTTTTTGGTCGAACGGTATAACTCTCCATGTTTAATTGGAAAGGCAGACTTAATAAATAACAGCCAATTTGACATTTTGTTGCGTCAACAATATGGCCGAAATCACCTGTCAAAGTTTGAAAATCCCTATTGGAAACCCCTTTATTTAGAAAATTGGACATGTTAGTACATAGGCGGATCTTAGTTAAACTAACGGTGCAAATTTCATCAAAATCTTGTTTAATGGATATTTTTTTTTTAATTAAATTCACTAAATTAATTACACTCCAAGTGTCTTATTTAAACTTAAACAATTGATTGAATACTACCGTGCCAGCATTACCATCAGCCATTAATTTTCTTACAGCGCGGAGCAGTAGTAAGTTTATCTAATATCGTAACATTTCATCTTCCTCTAGAGGATTATCATAGCCAATATCAGTATCTTTCTTAGGCACAAGAATTCAGTAAACAAAAAATAAACAACTTCACAAATAGGAGAGGGATTTCAACGGCAATTAGCAAACTTAACTCTCTTAACGAGCCCAATTCTCGCAAGCCACCCCCACATCAAACTCATAATAATTTCCTCTAAGTTGTCCTTGGGCTTCCATTGGCAGTGCACAATCTAACAATTCCAGAAACTCTTCGTATGGCCCCCAAGTTCTTTGTGTTAATTAACATTTTTTAACTGTCTCCTGCCGCCCAAAGAGGAAAATAATAATACCGGAAAAATTGGTCTCTAAGCGACAGTTAATTGACAAAACATGGTCCCTTAACCAGGCTCCAGCAGACTTTCGTTTATCATTGATTGTTCTATGTTTTTGCACGAGACCGCCTCAGCCAACGTCACGTCTTGGTTAACTATTGACAGATGACATCCTCATTAAAGGACGTTCAATGTAAATTTATAATAATTGAGAGTAGGTATTGGTCGGAGATGGGCGACAACCCCTGTATTAAGTCTTGAAAGCTGTACAAACATCAATTATAATTTAAACAGTTTAATATTCTTGTCAGGATTCTCAGCTGGATAGTGACAGAGGGCCCCAGAGTGATGAATTTACGAACAATGGAGTTGATTTATCAACAATTTATTTGCGGCATTTAGTTGTTTCACTACGCTTCGCTTCGGTTTGATTTTAATTTGATAGCATTTTTTTGTTAAATTCGCAGGACAATTATTATTATTATTAATGCAGGAAGCAAATTTATGCATAACGAGTAGTTACCTACAACATAATTAATTTCGTTTTTGCTTTTTGCCATAAAGCGCGGGATAATTGTTCTTAATCATTAAAAATTTCCCAACTTAATTGCAATCAATCAAGTTCTGTGTGTACGGTTGGGGCCATTTAAATATTTTTTTCTGTTGCAAATACATTTCTGGAAATGTTCAATAACAATTCGATAGATTAAAATATACGCTGAACAGTATACATAAGTTAAACAAGTTTAAAGAGTGACGGGCATCCTCGGTCTGCTATAACTTAAACAAGACTGAGAACAGCTGTTAAATTTCGTCTGATGCATATGAAAATGATGTGCTGTGTATTGACTTATGGTTCAAACAGAGTAAATGAGTGACTAATTATCAAGCAATTGTTACCAATAATTACGGATAATTGCAAGTATTCAGTAGGCTATTAAAATTCATTACGACACGTATTGAGTGTTCTGGCGGAGGACCTTTGGCAGTGATGAACTGGTATGGTATATGAAACGTTGACAAGGAGGTTCTGGTGTCACTTAATTAGGCTGTGAGCTTCAGACGGGTGTTTTGGTGGGCTCTATTTAATACGTTGTATTGAAACTGTACTTTTAAATTGATAGGTTATCATTTTAAAATTTAAAGATATTTTTTATTAGATACTCACAAAACTTGTAATTGTGCTGTTAAAAAATGACAAAATATTCTTTTTTTTCAAATAGATTTGAAACCTTCGAAAAGGTACAGCAATCTGATTTTAATAATTTTTAATAATTTTGTTATGATGAGGATATACTCGTATAAAGAGACTTGTCAAAGGAAGCCTGTATCGCATATGATTATGATGACACCTCTTAAGCAGTGGCGTAGCGAGGGGGGCAAAGGGGGCACAGACCCCGGGCGGCACTTTGCTGCTATTTTTCTAAATACGTTAATATAAATAACCTCAATATTGATGGACTTGATATAATGGATTGCAGACGTCAGGCATTATGATAATGCTGCTGTTATGGCTGGAAAGTACACAGGAGTGCAGCAAAGGCTCAAAAACATCAACCCGAAAGCCGAATTTGTGCCATGCTCAAATCATTCATTAAACCTGGTTTTTTTACATGCTGCTTCAGTTGAGACAAATTCGGTAACCTTCTTTGGTACTTTAGAGCTTTGTTACTCATTTTTTTCCGTGTCCACACACCGTTGGGAGGTTCTGCTTGCATCTACAGGTAAAGCATTAAAAAGGATGCAAGATACACGCTGGAACGCAAGAGCTGATGCAGTTGAAAGTACTTATAACCATTACGAGGGTATTTTTAATAGTTTGGAAAAA
Organism: Chrysotoxum bicinctum; assembly: GCA_911387755.1. Classification (NCBI taxonomy): domain Eukaryota; kingdom Metazoa; phylum Arthropoda; class Insecta; order Diptera; family Syrphidae; genus Chrysotoxum; species Chrysotoxum bicinctum. Next base: position 189,347,481 of record OU426988.1, read on the forward strand.
CTAACGGAGTCAAGTGAAAGTCTAAATACACGAACGCATGCAGGAGCTTTGTTCATAGCAATGCAATCGTTTTCTTTCCTGTGTTTCTTGGTTCTTTGGAAACTTGTGCTGCATGAGGAAAATGATGCCCAGATTTATTTACAATTAGAAGGACTCGATCTTCATCAATGTGCTTGTAAAATCAATGCTCTGCAGACTTTCCTCACCGAAAAACGGGACCAATTAGTTGACGATGCATTAAGCTATGCAAAAAATTTGTGTCAAAACCTTGGCATAATTATGGAACCACCTAGAAGAATTAAAAAAAAACCCATTTTGATGACGGGAGTGAAGATTCAGCTTTGTCCCACGAAAAAGAATTGCGACGAAAATTATTTTCTTCCCTAGATAGGGTCAACGTTGAAATACAGGAAAGGTTTCAGCAACTAAGGAATTTGGCGCACAAATTTGACTTCCTTGAGTCAGCCAAATTATTGGACGATAATTACGAATGTAGTTCGATGAATCTCATGAGCATGACATTGATAAGGAAGAATTTAACATCGAAAGCGTGCGGTTAAAGGCTTTTATATCTTCCTCAGAAAAGAAAAATAATTTAATTAATGTAAGTCCTCTTGAACTGTTAAAATTTATTGTGCAGTTTAGGTTAGAAATCAGCCTGCCTAATATTACCATAATGTTACGTGTATTCCTTACGATCGCCATAAGCAATGCCGGCTGTGAGAGAAGCTTCTCAAAGGTCCACGATGAGTTCAATTAGATTGACTAATCTCGGTATCATGGCCATTGAACAGGAAACGACTGAGACCATTGATATTGATGCAGTAATTAAAGAATTTGCTTCAATGAAAGCTCGACAAAAGTTCTAATTTTTATAAATATTTTTTTCTTTAACTTTTTTAACTTGTATGTAGGTAAATTATGTAATATAAAATTTAAAAATCTTTTTTTACTTAAAAAAAAATGTTTGAATTAAATCTTTATTTATTTATGTAGCATGAGTATGACTTAAATTTAATTAAACTAACAAAATTATGTAATGTAAACTTTACAACAACCAAGGCAATATGATGATTCCAGTTTTTAAAAAAATGAAAGAACAAATTCAGGAACACCAAAAATTATAAAGAATGTGCAATGTACATAATGTAATGTATTTTTTTTAAATTGAAGAAAAAAATTATTTAAATAGAATTACAAACAAAATGTTCTTAAGAATTTAAATTCAGATGCCAAATCATTAAATTTAGTAATTCGTAAGTAACTGACAATTGCTGGATTTATTGCTCGGATAATTGTTCGACATTTATCCGCCATGGAGATGGGCAGTGGGCAAGAGAATTTTATTCAAAATTCTCAAATTTGCAGGTTCATTTATTCTTCATTGTAGAAAGTTTAGTTTTCACAATTAATCTTTGTGTAGAGTGGTTTATCCCAGAGGCCATGAACCTTCGTCATTGTTACCATAGTAAAGGAGCTAGAGCCTATGTTGAGAATTTTTCAAGGCGGCAAATTTTACGAAGTTCTTATAACTGGTTACTAGTTGAAAACTTAGACTGACAGTTCTTTCGAGAAAGTAAAAACAAATCGGACATATATGTATAGGTATGTTAAATCTAATCAAAAATAGTTTTGAAAAAATTTAAAGTATAGGTAATACATGTTTTGCTAAGTATTTGGTGAATCTTTGAAATAGATAATTAGAAGTTTCGATTCCATCTAAGATAAGCTGTGGTTATTTCGTTGAGCTGCAAAAAAAACATGTTAATCGTTTTTAAAAGATAAAACCCAATTTTGAACACTTTAATTTTGATGGGCTGTTGAGAAATATGTTTAAGTTAAAAATAATCCTTGGCCAATATTTCTGTTTCTTCATTTCCTTATGTATAACAATAATAGAAATAAAAAAATATTATAGGTATATTAATTATTACTATAACTATAAGAATAATAATAATTAACGGCAGTGTGGGTCGATTTTTTTTAAAACCGGTTTTATTTTTCAGCAATCATCACCCGATTAGACACTTCTATCTACAAGTACATAATATAATATAAATAAATAAAATAAATCTGTGAATAAAAAATTAAATTATAACAAGGTAAGCTAAGTAGCTGTTTCACTTTGATGTTTTTTTTAAAACAGCAAACAAAATTAAAGGCCCAGAAAAAAATTGCTAGGGGCGGCAAAATTGGCTCTGCCCCGGGCGGCAAAAACCCACGCTACGCCACTGCTCTTAAGGCGTTTTTTTTCGAGTTATAAAACTTGGTTTAACCCTAGAAACATGTTTTTTCAACCAATTTACATTTAAGATGCAAGTTTTTCTAACTGTTTATTGTACATAGGTATAACTGAATAAAATTTAAATTTCTTATAAGGGTATCTTCTACCTGAGCGTCGAACTTGTCGAGTTGTAGAAGCTGAGTAGGGTCAATGATTCTCGAGATGTCATCTCCAGAAGAGTCCTGAAACCAAAGGACGCTCATCATCCTCTTACACATCCTTGTATCCCTCCCTCTCCCACATTGGAAATGCGAAAAGCTATCCAAAGTTACCAGCTCCTCTATTACCCTTAACGTCCTTCTTTTCTTTCAGAACGGTGCTTACTGTCTGATTCCCCTCCCACTCTCTCCTTTTCCTATTCTTGCAACTTCCCAATTGGGCTGGATTCAAGGTGTTATACGACCCGTGCCGATGATCAGCCTGGCTGAGGGCCCAATCAAAAAACTAGCTCAGTCGCTAACGGAGTATCCGGATACCAGGCGACCTCCGGATTAACTAGCCTTATCTGCATATACGGATCTCTGTGCAGATGGACCACCCTTTCTCCGTTACTCGTGGGATCTTTTATGGAAAATTTAAACACAAAAGATGGTGGAAAGTCCTGGTCTTTGAGACAGGCCAGCAGTGCGACTGAAAAGCCGTCTGCTGTTTCTCCGGCTTGCGCTGGAAGTAGTAGTACTGTGGATTCTCACAGTCCTATTGCCGAAAGCAAAAGCAGGAGTAAAATGGTAGAAATACCTCCTTCCAGTAACAGGGGGGCTGTGAAGCATGGCCCTTCTATTACTACTTCAGAGAGTAAACCTCTCCAAACTTCGACACCGCGGTTCAGTGGTAGTAAGATTGTGAAGCATGGTCCTGCTACCACTAAGGAGAGTAAACCTCCCCGAACTTCTTTGCCTCATTCCAGCGGTGGTAGGACTGTGAAGCATGGTCCCTCCACCTCTAACAACTCCACAAATCCTAAAGAAGGCCCTAGGGGGAGCGGACATAAGCCCAACCCTTCTAGGACACTCTACAAGGACATTCGCAATGCTAAGAGAATACTCAGGGTGTTTGGTGAACAACCTGGCGCCGGGGGGAACTCTCAGCATGATGCAAAAATCAAGTGGGCTAAAAGCTTTTTAGCTAATAATAGCGTCCAGGCCAGCGGAGACTCCACGTCGAAGCGTCAAAGGTCTATGGAGGACACAATTTCAGTACCCAAACGCCCCAAAGTGCACAACATCAGCGCTCCATCACATCCCTGTGGAGGGAATAAGACCTTCAGTGATGTGGTTAAAAACAAAATCGTGGTCGCGATCATTGACGGGAACGACGTCGATGGCACGATCTCTGCGGAAAATTGGCAGGTGGTCAAGGGGAAGCTCCAGTTGAGCTTCATGAGTATCATGATGGAGAACCCTGGACCACCTCCAATCACAAACGATGGAGGCTGGCATCAAGGACATGTTAAGCTCATGGTTTGTGACGATCAGAGATCGTGTGATCTTCTATCGTTGGCCGTTAGCCGGTTAGGGGAAGTCTGGCCTGGTGCTAAGCTCGAGGTTGTTGCTAAGGAGAAAATCCCGTGCAGACCAAGAGCTCGCGCCATGGTTACAGCCGAACTCTCCAGCATGGATGTAATACTCCAGATGATCCGGCTATCGAACCCATCCCTTCCTACTCACAACTGGAAAGTTGCGAAACTGGAGGAGAAAAAGGGACCCTACAGAGGTGCAATTATTGTACTAAATAAGGAGTCCCTTGCTCCTCTGGCGCAGACCAAAGGTGTGATTAGGTTTGGGTTTGAGACCATCACACTGAAGGTGTATAAAAAGGACGCGGATGTTACTGGTGCATCCACTTCCTCCAACGTAGTCGAAACTGCTGCTGCAGACCCTGGTGCATCTATCACCTTCCCATCACTGGAAGAGGAAGAGGCATCCAGGTCATCTTCGGCAACAGTGGAGACAATAAAAACAGTCAGCGACATGGAGATCGATGACCACAACAATGAAGATCTTCTGAGTGAGGACGCTCTTCTGGGCTCAACCTCGGAATCGGAAGACTCCAACGTCACCGTGTTGGAGGTTGATCGGGAGGGTGGTAGCAAAGATGCTGCGATTTCTTCAGATTAATCTCCAACACTCTATCAAGGCCTCGGCCTCCCTGCTTCTTCGTCTATCCAGCAGCGGAGAAGACATCGTCCTAATCCAAGAACCCTGGATTGTGAAATCCATCGTTCGGGGACTAAGGACTCCAAACTACTACTTGCTGTATGCATTAGATAAAGGTGAACCCAGATCTTGCATACTAGTTAAAAGTAGCCTAAATGTATTTTTACTACCTAATTTCAGTGATCGAGATGTAACCGTCGCAAGACTGGAAACAGCCAAAGGAACTTTCTGGCTGGCGTCGGCATATCTAGGCCATGACCACCTTGGCCCCCTCCCAGGAGACACTCTGAGGAGGCTTATCACTGATGCAGATAGGCAGAAGACTGACCTCATTATTGGAAGTGATGCTAACGCCCATCATACAGTGTGGGGTAGCACGAATATAAACGACAGAGGTGAGTCTCTTTTCGATTATATTTTGAACACTAACCTAACAATATGTAACGTTGGAAATGAACCCACATTTGTTACTAAAAACAGACAGGAAGTACTTGACATAACTCTTGTCTCAGATAAAATTTATCATACTATCTCGAATTGGAAAGTATCAAATGATCATTCTTTCTCTGATCATAGATACATACAATTCGAAATAATGGACGAACCTCCTAGCCAACCTTCCTTCCGTAACCATCGGAAAACAGATTGGCTTCTATATAGGGCAACTCTATTAAGGTCAATCAGGCCTGAGTTATACAGCATACCCTACAACACTGAGGATCTTGATATTAAAGTCAATGACCTCACAGCAGCCCTCAAAAAATCTCTGGAAACTGCCTGCCCTCTTATACAAATAAGAGGTAAAAAGAAACCACACTGGTGGTACTCGGGGCTGGATCCACTAAGAAAAGAATGCAGGAAACTCTTTAATAGAGCGAAAACCTCCAGAGAAGCTTCTGATTGGGATTCATATAAAGACTCCCTCAAGTTATATAAAAAAGAACTGAGGAAAACCAAGCGTATGTCCTGGAGAACTTTCTGTAACAATATAGAAGGCAACTCAGAGGCATCAAGGTTAAGAAAAATCCTCTCCAAAAATCCAGTAATGCCAAGTTGCCTAAAAAACAATGACGGTTCCTGGACAAACTCAAGCGAAGAATCGCTCAATCTGCTCCTGGATGTACATTTTCCAGACAGCTCTCCTTACGTTAATAGCACTGATCCTGATCCTAACAACTGTTACGTGCCCAATCGCACAAACTCGAGCCAAACTGCACGACCGGTCGAGCACCCTCTTAAGCAAAATAAAACACCACACTTTAATTTAGTTTGTATAATAAAAACAATAATAACACAAAAGAGAAACACACAAAAAAAAAGATAAAAAAACGCAAAAGCACATATTGAAATCACTATTGTGGTAATTTAAGGGTGGTTTCGTTGCACTTTGGGGTATGTGTACTCTGCTGCACAGCCGCAATACAATCCTGTAGGTACCTGAAAAGAAAAGAAAAAAAAAAAAAGATAGATAAAATGAAAGTCTTGAGGAGGAATGAAAGTGTTTTCAAAATCTGTCACCAAACTACCCTTAATTAAAAGTAATTTGGCTGCAGACTCTGAAAAGCAAAAATACTTATCCTTATTTCCTAGTTATCCATATTTATATATCTGAAAAGTATCGTAGTAGGTATTCTGAAACAAAACAAAAGAAGAAAATTATAGTGAAATACTTGCCAAACTAAGATATGTATGTACAATGTATATACATAGGAAAATACTCACCGGCGATCCGTGTCGTTGATTTTAGCATCTTGTCTGTTGTGTTGTATTATTTTTGTTTTACATGAATGTTATTTATTATTACATGTTATTATTAGTTTGATTAGTTATTATTTATTTATCTTTATCTTTATTTTATTCTTTAACTTTTATTTTAAGTAAACTATAACACAAGAATTGTGAAGGATCGGTTGGGCCGACGATGAAGAGAAAGGAAGGAAAGCAGACAAAACGGGACAGCTAGACAATAACTTGACACTTACCTTCACTGATTTGACTGACTTTACTAACTATACTTATACTTACGCCATTAGACTATACCTACATTACTAAATATACTTACTTCGTTACTTACCCTTACAATACTTACCTTACCTACATGTACATACCTTACACTTATGACTTTACCAAACATACTTACCTTAACTACTCATGCTTACCTGGACAAGACCTAGAAACCTAAACATAAACTACGATGACAAACTTTAACTGAGACAACGAACTACTAGTTAGCGATAGGAGGTTCATGTTAGGGGCTACCTCATGAATACCGGTCAACGAGGTAGCATTGGTTGTATCTTAGAGATACAAGGGTGGGGAGACTAACCTTTGCCAATAACACCAGGCAAGGTCTTGGATGATTCGGCGAACCACTGTGTTGGTGAGACGATGAGGCGGATGGTGTCTTCTGGTGGTTATAAAATAATTTTTTTTTATGATAGGTTTTAGTTATAGGTTTAGATTTAAGAACATTCATATACATATATATGTACATGTGTACTTACATTATGTAGATATACAGTTACATATATGTATGTTTATTAAGTTAAGGGTTTAGAAAGTAGGTTTAGGTTAGAATTTTTTTTATTTTTTTTTATCCCACTGAGAACTCATCAGAAGCCTCTTCCTTTCATCAATACAGTGGCATAGGTAACTATGTTTGTACAAATCAGTTTCCATTAGTATTCCTGGCCCTTAGCTTCCTATCCTATCCACTTTTCCTATCCTTATCCTTAGTACAGGCATGATTTTTTTTGTTTGCTGTGAGGGATGAGTTCGAAAGAGGGCAAGATCCCCCCCAATCCTTCGAGTTTAGCCGAGCAAGAGCAAGCATGCCACCGCCCTTTCTTTCGACTCATGAAGTTATGCCCCTGTGGTAGACCAACACGCAACAATGGCGCCCAACGTATTGAACGGCTTCAAGATTGATTGGGACTCCAAAGAGATGATCTTTACTTTAAGTTCATCCCCTTGGACTCACAACAATCTATTTTTAACCTTTTTTTTTTATTTTTTTTTAATTATCCTTATCCCATCCCCAAGTACAAGCATAGGGACCGCAAAAGTTCTTTGCCTAGCCATAGATAGAGTTCAGCTGTCTAATCTGACGGGTTTAGAACCAGTAGATTCTATGAGGTAGAATAAAATCTATGGCAGAAAAGGAACAGAGTAGAGTGAAAAGCAAATCACTCACTGTTAGCTTTACAATCAGGCACAGCCAGATGTATTAAGTGACATGAGTGAGAAGTTTTGAAAGTCTACTCGAGTGGAGAGTTGTCTCTGTTACCTAGCCAACCACTTTCAGGTTTAAAATCAGAAAACTCGATGTGGCAGGAAAACTAGAGATAGCTCGAAACTCTCGTCGAATCACAGAGACACCTATCGCAAATTGGACTGACTTCTGACATTATACAGGAACTTACGAATACTTAACTTGAGGAAGAAAGACATTACAAACACAAGACATTACAAAAGGACTTTTCTTTTCTCTTTTATCGTTTTGGAAACTCAATCGTGACTTCACACACCTCAATATGAATATTGAAAAATCTTAATTTTTTTTACATCTTTAAACAATACGTTTCCTTTTTTTTTGTAATTTTTTTTCATTTTTTTAAACATTCTTTTTAAACAAGTTTTTTTTACATTGTTTTGAATTCTATTCTACTTTTCTTAGATCCTTTTTTTTATTTTTTTTTACATTCTTTTTTACATTCTTTTTAAAGAATTTCGTTTTACATTCTTTTTAAATATCTTTTTTTTTACATTCCTTAAATAATTTTTTTTACTTTTTGCTTTTTTTATCATTTTTTTTATTTTTTTTTTACCTTTTTTTTGAATTCATCATTTATAACAGTTTTTTTCAAATTTCCATTTATTTTTTTTTATTTTCTTATTTTTGAAGTTTTTTTTTTATTTCTTTTAATTATTTCTCGTTTGAAGTCTTTTGCCTAATATTGAAATTTTCATCTTTTTTTAATTTTTTTCTTTTTTTTTGAATTTTTTTATCCTTTCTTTTGAATTCTTTTAGTATCCTTCCTTTGAATTTTTTTATTTCTTTTGAAATTTTTTTACCCTTCCTTTTGGAAAAAAAAAAAAAAAAAAATGAATAAGCAACCAATGGGTGCTATCAAGAAAAGTTCGGTAGCAAGAAGTAGAGGTAGGCGTCGACTTACTCGACATACCACCAGAACCGAGTTGAGCCCAAATCCTTCTGATACAGAGCTTAGCCAGAATAGGTCGCAAAACCCATTTGATGATCTATTAGGCGATAACCTCAATGGCTTAGCAAGTGGGTTACAGGCAAGTGTAGCAGATGTAGGGAGTCCTATACGGACAAAAGAATCAGGAGCTTCGACCCTAATTCCGATCATGGAGAGTACCGAAGAAACAAGAGACTCCATCAATAGATTGACACAGGCATTACAAAACGAACGTTTTCTAATAGAACAAGGAGACGATGACGAAGGACAAAGTATGGACAAGGACAAAGGGGAATATGAAATAACGATGGGTGGAGAAAATCTTAAGAAAGTTATAGACTCTGCCATTTCAAGATCGATCAGCGAGGCCCATAATAAGACAATGACAATTTTGACAGAACAAACGAAAAATATGTCGAAAATGCATTCTATGGTAGAAATAGTTACGAACAACATGTCAGCGATGGGTGAACGCTTACGGGTGGTAGAGAAATCGGCACTTTCCTTATACGCTATGCAAGAGCGAAGACAAGGTATAATTCTTACTGATCCCGATGTAAGTCAACCGAGACTTCCTTCTCCACCCACAGCCCAATCGAATTACCAAACGGGTAGAACATGTGGAGAGCATGGAAAACGCGTTGACATCCATAAATGGGGTGTCAAGTTCGACGGGACAACGAAAAACATGACCGTAGAAAGTTTTATTTTTAGGATTGAGACCCTGCAGAAAAAGAACGGGGTTACCAACGAACAAGTGTTTGCCAATTTTCACCACTTAGTGTCGGGAACTGCGGAAAAGTGGTATTGGCAGTTCCTGGAAGAAAACCAAGGTGACGAATACTTGAACTTTTTTGACCTTAAGTCAGAATTATTAAGACAGTTTAGAAACAGTAAGAGGGACCACGAGATTCTGAGAGAAATTATGGACAGGCGTCAGCAACCAAACGAGTCTTTTGACGAATTTTATGAGGATGTAAGAGCATTGACTTTACAGATGAGAAACCGACCAACTGAAAAAGATTTAGTTTCTATGGTCCGACAGAACCTTAGGGATAAAGTAGCGACACTGATCTTCGGATGTCCCATCAAAGACATCCGAGATCTAAGAGAACAGTGCCGCCTTGCTGAAAAACACTTGTCAACTAGAGATTCTAGAGCGAAGAGACAGATAAGTGAAATAGAAGATCACAACTTAGCACGGACTAGACATTACCTAACTGACTCAGAAGACGAACAAGAAACACATGTTTCAGCTGTACAATATAATCGCACGGACAGACCAACTACAAGTACAAGAACAGATAAACGATATGCAACTCACAAAAACAATGAACGGGACAGAACAACTGAACTGACTAAAGATAAAGACCTAAGTGCAACAACTTGTCCTTCGACCTTCCATGCACTAACTTGTTTTAGTTGTGGACAAGGAAACCTTTCTTTTAAGTGCGCTTCGTGTCAGGGAAACCTGAAGGTCGGGAGTGCGCCCGGGTTTGCTCCAACGACGAACGTTTTGATCCCGGACAAACCAAACCAAGAGAAATAAAGATTTTAAGACGTGAAACAAAACTAACAAATACCCAACTTGACCCACCAGTGCAATATAAAAGTCTTCATGAACGAATATTAGCTTACGAAGAAGCTAGAAAACGAATCTTCAGTGCAGAAATCACAGTTAAAGACGATGAAAGATACAAAAGTAGAAAATTTAGAAAAATATTTAGGCTTAGGGAAAAATGTGCAATTTTCAGAAGAACAAGAAATAAAATAGAATCGACAGTGTTAGCAATTTCTGATGATAATAGACCTTACGCTAAAGTTGTTGTAGATGGTGAGGAAATGGTAGGGTTATTAGATAGTGGTGCGTCTGTGAGTTGTATAGGAAAAGGAGCAATAGATTTTATGCAAAAACATGATATACAAATGAGAAGGATGACAGTTGACATAAAGACGGCAGACGGGAAAAATCAACAGATTAACGGACGATTCAAGACGAAAGTTTCATGGGGTGATAAGACTCAAGAGATGGATCTGTATGTCGTCCCCAGTTTGCAACAACAGCTCTATTTAGGAGTAGATTTTTGGAGAGCCTTCAAGGTTGCTCCAAACGTTATTTGCGCTCTAGACATTCCATCGCCGACGGAAGGGCAAGAGTCTGATCCTATGCGTCAGCTTACTCCAGCACAAGCTGAAGAGTTGGAACGCGTAAAGCTTACATTTCCTTCTTTCGCGGTAATGGGATTGGGTAAGACTCACGTCGAAGAACATGTCATTGAGATGGAAGACGACACCATTCCCATCAAACAACGGCATTACCCAATCTCACCCGTCGTTCAGAAGTTAATGTATGCTGAGCTAGACCGGATGTTGGAACTTGGTGTGATTGAAGAGAGCAATAGCGCTTACAGCTCTCCAGTTGTGTTGGTTAGGAAGCCAGGCAAGAACAGGCTTTGCTTGGACTCACGGAAGGTGAACGCAGCAACGAAAAAATTTGCGTACCCTCTCCCACATATAGAAGGGATTTTGAGTCGCCTGCATGACACGCACTTCATCTCGAGCATCGATTTGAAGGACGCTTTTTGGCAGATTCCTCTGGAGAGGAAATCAAGAGAGAAGACGGCTTTCACAGTCCCTGGGCGACCGTTGTATCAGTTCACGGTTATGCCGTTTGGATTGTGCAACGCCGCGCAGAGAATGTGTAAGCTGATGGACAAAGTCATTCCCTCTCACTTGAGAGAGAGTGTCTTTGTCTATTTAGATGATCTCTTGATTTGTTCTCTAGATTTTGAAAGCCATATGAGCGCCCTAAAAGAGGTCTCGAGATGCTTGCGGGAAGCGGGGCTGACAATAAACGTGGAGAAGAGCAAGTTCTGCTTCAAAGAGATCAAGTACTTAGGCTATTTCGTCGGTGATGGATGTCTAAGAACGGATCCAGAAAAGGTGTCCGCGGTAAGGGACTTTCCTGTCCCAAAAACCCCTAAACAACTCCGTCGATTCTTAGGGATGACGGGTTGGTATAGGCGCTTTATCCCAAATTTTGCGTCTATATCAGCCCCAATGACAGACTGTCTGAAGAAAGGAAAGGACTTTGTAATGACAAGTGAAGCCTTGACTGCTTTTGAGGACTTGAAACGAAACCTAGTGACTGCACCAATACTGACTAACCCAGACTTCTCACGGCACTTTTACATACAATGCGACGCATCAACTTCTGGCGTAGGGAGCGTTCTTTTCCAGATGGACGAAGAGAATAACGAGCGACCCATAGCATTCATGTCCCAGAAGCTTAATCCCGCACAACGGAATTACAGCGTTACGGAACTTGAATGCTATGCGGCCGTTTTGTCCGTTAAAAAGTTCCGGGCTTACGTTGAGGGATTGCCTTTTACCATCATAACTGACCACGCGAGTCTCAAGTGGCTGATGACACAGAAGGACTTGAGTGGTCGGCTAGCTCGGTGGAGTTTAAAGTTGCAAGGCTTTGACTTCACGATAGAACATAGAAAAGGAATTCTTAATGTGGTCCCGGACACACTCTCAAGAGTACATATGGATGAGATAGTAACCGAAATGCCAGAAGTTGACTTCAATTCTCCGTATTTTGCGTCAGAAGAATACGTTGAGTTGAAGAAGACAATCAACGAGAACGAGAACAGATTACCGGACATTTGTATTTCGGACGGCTTCATATACAAACGAACTGACAAACGAACAGGAGATCCTATTCAAGAAGACAGGGCCTGGAAACTCTGGGTACCGAGGGAGTTGTGTAGGGGTCTTTTGGCAACAGCGCATGATTCTTTTACAGCGGGTCATGGTGGAATACACAAAACTCTGGCAAAACTTCGCCAGAGGTATTTCTGGCCAAATATGACCGTCGAAGTTAAAGAATACATACAAAACTGTGATATTTGCAAATGCAATAAGGCAATAAATACAATTTCAAGACCACCCATGGGACAACAGACGATAACTGAAAGACCTTTCCAACGACTCTACATAGACTTCCTAGGACCGTACCCAAGAACGAAAACTGGACACACACATATTTTAATAGCACTAGACCACTTCAGCAAATACGTTTTCCTTAAACCCTTACGAAGAGCAACAGCAGCTGAGGTAGTGAAATACTTGGAAGAAGGTATCTTCCATATGTTTGGCGTACCCGAATACATCCACTCTGACAATGGAAAGCAATTCATTTCAGAATTGTTTTCAAGCTTTTTGAAGAAATATGGGGTAAAACATGTACGTACAGCTTTCTATTCGCCTCAAGCTAACGCCTCTGAGCGAGTAAATAGGTCGGTATTAGCGAAAATTCGATCCTATATTGATGGTGATCAACGCAATTGGGATCTACACGTTAGCAATACAGCTTTCTCTTTGCGTAGTGTAATCCATGACGCAATTAAGTTCGAGCCATATTATGCCGTCTTTGGTTCACAAATGGTGCAAAACGGCGAGACTTATGAGCTCTTACGAAAATTAGACCTAATAAAAGATAATGATGTCAAAATCATAAACAAAACAGACAAACAAGTCATGCTAAGAAAGAAAATATTCGAAAACCTTAACTTAGCACATCAAAGGTCCACTAAAATATATAACACGAGAAGTAAAGACGTATCATACAAAGTAGGACAAATCGTATACAGAAAAAATTTTAAGCAGAGTAATCTGATTGACAAATATAATGCGAAATTAGGTCCAAAATTTTTAAAATCTATAGTTTTAAAGACAATAGGTAACTCCCTTTACGAACTAGGGAATCTAAAAGGTGACAAAGTAGGAATATATCACGCCAAAGACATTCATACATGATTGACGCACTCAAGCTGCTGTTACTCTTACTTAGAACTGTGATATAATTGTAGGTGTTGTCTATTTTATAGAGATTTTATTTATTTATAGAGGTTTTATTTATTTATTTATAGAGATTTTATTTATTTATAGAAATTTTATTTATTTATAGAGGTTTTATTTATTTATTTATAGAGATTTTATTTATTTATAGAGATTTTATTTATTTATTTATTTATTCTTTTATTCTGTGATATAAGTGTTCGTGACGTTATAAATTTATTTATTTAGTTATACTACCATGATAATTTTACTGTGATATTTTATTTAAATTAGGTTTATTACTAGTTTAATTGAAAGAGATAAAGACTGAGTACCTTTATGATAGTTTAGTTGCAATTTATGAAAATACATTCTAGTCAAAACTTCCTTCATTTGAGCAAAACATGACGAAACTACACTACTCAAAAGTAACTCAAGTTAAACCAAATTAATCGATACGAACTCTCTAGTCAATTCATTGAAATTGTTGGTGTAGTTATATATTTTTTTTTGAAAATATCCAAAACTGAAAAAAAAAAAAAAACTAAAAATCATCTCAGGGTATGGGACGTGCCACACGGTGAGAACGGCATATCTAATTATACAAAAATAATTATTCCACGATTGACACGTTGAATTCTTTTTACGAGCCCATTTTTCTCATGACCACTCACAAAATGATTTCGAGCCTGTTACGTGCCCAATCGCACAAACTCGAGCCAAACTGCACGACCGGTCGAGCACCCTCTTAAGCAAAATAAAACACCACACTTTAATTTAGTTTGTATAATAAAAACAATAATAACACAAAAGAGAAACACACAAAAAAAAAGATAAAAAAACGCAAAAGCACATATTGAAATCACTATTGTGGTAATTTAAGGGTGGTTTCGTTGCACTTTGGGGTATGTGTACTCTGCTGCACAGCCGCAATACAATCCTGTAGGTACCTGAAAAGAAAAGAAAAAAAAAAAAAGATAGATAAAATGAAAGTCTTGAGGAGGAATGAAAGTGTTTTCAAAATCTGCCACCAAACTACCCTTAATTAAAAGTAATTTGGCTGCAGACTCTGAAAAGCAAAAATACTTATCCTTATTTCCTAGTTATCCATATTTATATATCTGAAAAGTATCGTAGTAGGTATTCTGAAACAAAACAAAAGAAGAAAATTATAGTGAAATACTTGCCAAACTAAGATATGTATGTACAATGTATATACATAGGAAAATACTCACCGGCGATCCGTGTCGTTGATTTTAGCATCTTGTCTGTTGTGTTGTATTATTTTTGTTTTACATGAATGTTATTTATTATTACATGTTATTATTAGTTTGATTAGTTATTATTTATTTATCTTTATCTTTATTTTATTCTTTAACTTTTATTTTAAGTAAACTATAACACAAGAATTGTGAAGGATCGGTTGGGCCGACGATGAAGAGAAAGGAAGGAAAGCAGACAAAACGGGACAGCTAGACAATAACTTGACACTTACCTTCACTGATTTGACTGACTTTACTAACTATACTTATACTTACGCCATTAGACTATACCTACATTACTAAATATACTTACTTCGTTACTTACCCTTACAATACTTACCTTACCTACATGTACATACCTTACACTTATGACTTTACCAAACATACTTACCTTAACTACTCATGCTTACCTGGACAAGACCTAGAAACCTAAACATAAACTACGATGACAAACTTTAACTGAGACAACGAACTACTAGTTAGCGATAGGAGGTTCATGTTAGGGGCTACCTCATGAATACCGGTCAACGAGGTAGCATTGGTTGTATCTTAGAGATACAAGGGTGGGGAGACTAACCTTTGCCAATAACACCAGGCAAGGTCTTGGATGATTCGGCGAACCACTGTGTTGGTGAGACGATGAGGCGGATGGTGTCTTCTGGTGGTTATAAAATAATTTTTTTTTATGATAGGTTTTAGTTATAGGTTTAGATTTAAGAACATTCATATACATATATATGTACATGTGTACTTACATTATGTAGATATACAGTTACATATATGTATGTTTATTAAGTTAAGGGTTTAGAAAGTAGGTTTAGGTTAGAATTTTTTTTATTTTTTTTTATCCCACTGAGAACTCATCAGAAGCCTCTTCCTTTCATCAATACAGTGGCATAGGTAACTATGTTTGTACAAATCAGTTTCCATTAGTATTCCTGGCCCTTAGCTTCCTATCCTATCCACTTTTCCTATCCTTATCCTTAGTACAGGCATGATTTTTTTTGTTTGCTGTGAGGGATGAGTTCGAAAGAGGGCAAGATCCCCCCCAATCCTTCGAGTTTAGCCGAGCAAGAGCAAGCATGCCACCGCCCTTTCTTTCGACTCATGAAGTTATGCCCCTGTGGTAGACCAACACGCAACACAACATACTCAGTAGCATAACTCCTCCACAAGGTCTGATTACAGAGGAAAAATTAAAATGGGCAATAAACAGCTTCAATCCATACAAATCTCCTGGGCCAGATGGAATAATTCCAGCGGAATTACAGGAAAATTCCGATATTCTGATACCCATTCTGGTAAACATCTTAAATGGTTGTATCGCTCTGGCTCACATTCCTTTGTCATGGAGAGAAGTAAATGTTATTTTCATCCCCAAAGCTGGCAAACCTAGCCATGTTAATCCTAAAGATCTAAGACCTATTAGCCTTTCATCATTCCTACTTAAAACATTTGAACGTCTGATTGAAATCCATTTGAGGGCAAACATTGATAAGTCCTTACTATCCAATGCTCAACATGCTTATAACAAAGGGAAATCTGTAGAAACCGCTCTACATACGCTGGTTCGTACTATCGAACACTCCCTTCATCATAAGGAGTTCACCTTAGTTGCTTTCCTGGATATAGAAGGAGCTTTTAACAATGTCGACGCATCCGCAATCACATCTGCGCTGTCATCTCTAAAGGTGGATAAGTCAATCAGTAATTTGATAAATCATATGCTGATAAGCAGGATTATTAATTCAAAACTGGGCGATTTTACTACTCGAAGGACTGTCAGTAGGGGTACGCCGCAAGGCGGCGTCCTCTCTCCTCTCCTTTGGAACCTAGTCGTAAATGAACTACTAGTGATTCTTGAAGGGGAGGGGCACAGGGTGATTGCCTATGCGGACGATGTTGCGATAGCGATATCTGGTAAGCATCCTAATACTCTGAAGGAACTCCTACAAAATGCTCTAAACAAGCTTACTAACTGGGCAGATCAATGTGGACTCGGTGTCAACCCCCACAAAACTGAACTTGTCCTATTTACCAGGAAATATAAAATCCCACACATAGACCCTCCCCTCATTAAAGGTATACCGCTTAAATTCTCAGACAAAGCAAAATATCTGGGTCTTATTTTGGACAAGAAATTAAGCTGGAAGCCCAATATCCAAGAGAGAGTCAACAAAGCCAACATAGCTCTTTTCTCTTGCAAAAAAGCCGTAGGTAATAAATGGGGTCTACAAACTCATATAACACACTGGCTATACATCTCAGTCATTAGACCGATACTTACATATGGAGTGACAGTATGGTGGACTGCGCTGGAAACAGCAACTAACCGCGATAAGCTCAGCAAAGTCCAACGAACAGCCTGTTTAATCATGGGTGGAACTCTCCGCTCAACTCCTTCTGCTGCACTTGATGTTCTTTTTCATCTCATACCGCTAGATATTTTTAGCAAACAATCGGCCGCTAACACAGCCATTCGACTTAAAGCCTCCTCGCAGTGGATCAATAATGATATTGGTCACTCTACTATACTGAACTCGTTCAGTAGTCTACCTAGTAACGTCGATTACACCACCCCTCATCCAAAATTTGATAAAAATTTTCAAGTATCCATCCCTTCCAGGTCTTCATGGGAAAATGAGTCGTTTTTGATAGACGAAGCAATTCATTTCTATACAGATGGATCTAAAACCGATGACGGGGTCGGTGGAGGCGTATACTCCGAAAAATTAAATCTTTGTCTATCTTTTCGTCTTCCCAATCACTGTAGCGTGTTCCAGGCAGAGCTTTTAGCAATAAAAGAAGTCCTCTCTTGGCTAAAAGAAAACGTTATATCGACAACCGATATACGTATCTTCTCAGACAGTCAAGCTGCCTTAAAGTCACTGGACTCTGTCTCCATTAACTCACAAACAGCCCAAAATTGTCGATCATCTCTGGTGGAGATGTCAAAACAGTTTAACATTCACCTTACATGGGTGCCGGGGCATAGAGACATTCCAGGAAATTGTAAAGCTGACGAACTTGCAAAAAACGGAACAATATTACCTTTGCTGGATAGCAAATCTAACATCGGTATACCCCTAGCTACTTGTAAACTTATGCTAAAGCAAGATACCATAAAGAAAGCCAACCACAGGTGGACCAGCACCTCAACTTGCCGGTCTACTAAACTGATTTGGCCATTGTTTGATGCTAAACGCTCAAAACAACTAATTTCTATTGGTAGATTGCATATTAGCTCCATTATAGGTGTCCTTACTGGGCACTGCCTAATAGGAAGGCATGCTTCTCGTCTTGGAGTTCCTGCAAATGACTTTTGCAGAAGCTGCATGGATGAAGAAGAAGAGGAGTCAATTCCCCACCTTCTATGCTCTTGTCCTGCCCTAGCGCAAAGACGTAGACTCCACTTGGGAGACTACTACTATAACGATCCTAGTGATCTAAATAATTCCGACATTCACTGTCTCAAACGCTTCATTATTAGCTCAAAATGGTTTAACGAGTAAGGGGGATTTTTGAAATCCTTGTGGTATCACAACGGACCAAATATTGGTCTAAGTGTGCTGTCCTTTTCCGGTCAGCAGCCACTTTAACCTAACCTAACCTAACCTATAAGGGTATCTTGATGTACTACATTAAATTAAACTATAGTCCGAGATATGGAAGAAGCAATTCTCCAATCTTTATAACGGCGATGAAGAAAAAAATTAGCTGCTATGGAGATAGCACCATTCAAATTAGGCGACGCAGACCAGCAATACCGTCCACCCGACCTGGACGAAGTGAAGATAGCTATATCGAATCTCAAGTCCAACAAAGCCGCTGGAGCTGACGGCCTCGCTGCCGAATTGGTCAAAGCGGTAGCCGATGACTTGGTTGGGAGTATAGCTCATCTGCAAAATATGGTCGGAAGAAAGCATGCCCGATGAATGGAACCTCAGTATTGTCTGTCCGATCCTCAAGAAAGGAGACCCTCTGAACTGCGCCAACTACAGAGGCATAAGTCTCCTGAACATTGCGTACAAGATCCTTTCTGCCGTATTATGTAAACGTCTGAAGCCTTTCGTCAACAACCTGATAGGTCTATATCAGTGCGGCTTTAGACCTGAAAAGTCAACCATCGATCAAATATTCACATTACGGCAGATCTTGGAAAAAGCCCAGGTGCTACAAATCGACACATGCCACCTTTTCATCGATTTTAAAGCCGCGTACGATAGCATCTATCGGGTTTTTCAATAAGAGCGCTACAAAAGTTTTTTTTAAATAAAACAAAAACGGTTTGGATATCAATGAAATTCTTTATTCCTGTGAAAGTACGTCCGATGCCATTATGTATGGAACTCAATTTCTTTTGCATGGCCACCACGGGCACGCTTGCAGAAGTCCAGACGCTGAACCCAATTTTTGACGGTTTTCAAGCATAAATCGGCCGGTACTGCGACGTCACAGAGATGCCCAACGCTTCAGAACGACGTGTGAGAGACACATTTGGGCTTTCTGCAACTGAAACCTCAGCGGCAGCAATATTATGGACACTACGGGCACTTCTTTGTCTCACTGGTACGGGAACATTTTGTACTGTGCCTGTGGATTCAAATTTTTCCACTAGACCATCAATTGTTGATCTGCTAGGACGATTATGACGACCATAAATTGGACGTAGCGATCTTAACGTTGAGGCCACTGAGCACTGACTCCGAATTTCGGTAGTAAATTTTAATAATTTCATCTCGTTGTTTGCTCGTATATCTTTCCATCATGAAATGGCAAACCTTACTGAAGAGAAATGTCAAAAGAGCGGCAAGAAATATGGCGTCGTTTGCTGTCCCTGTCGCTCTACTTTTGTAGCATCCGCTGCTCCATCAAGGTCGGAAAAGATCTCACCGATCCGTTTGATGTCTAAAAAGGTTTTAGGCAAGGCGATGCTCTATCGTGCGACTTCTTCAACATAATTCTTGAAAAAATAGTGCAAAACTCACGCGTCAACACAAGAGGCACAATCTTTTAAAAGTCCGTCCAATCACTTGGATACGCTGACGACATTGACATTATTGGAAGAACAAAGAAGCGTGATGTCAGCGGTACATTTGTGAACATTGAGATGGAAGCGAAGAAGATGGGCTTAGCTGTAAATGAGGGCAAGACCAAGTATATGCTGTCATCAAGAAAGGACACACAACACCGACATTGTGGACAGAACGTCATTATAGACAGCTATAACTTTGAGGTAGTGAAGGAATTCATATACCTAGGCGCCGCTATAAGCTCAGAAAACAACACCAGCGCTGAAATCAAACGGAGAATAACTCTTGCCAATCGCTGCTAAGAAGGCAATTGAGTAGCAAAGTCATCTCTCGAGCATCTAAAGTGTCCCTCTATAAGACCCTCACCATCCCGGTCCTTGATTATGGTGCAGAGACATGGACTTTGTCGAAAGTGGATGAGAGCGCCAGTGGCGTAGCGTACCATCTCGGCGCCCGGGGCGGGAGACCCATTTTGCCGCCCCCGTTCAATACTAAATTAAAATTAAATTTCGAGACATCATTTCACAGGCAATGAAATATCTTTTATTGAAAGTAAAATAGAATTAGCGGTTTCATAAACGGATTTTACGAGCCTTACGAATGAGGCTCGTGAGACAAAGCTGCATCTGCGGATTCATCTCCATGCATGCGTTTTTACTTGCGACTTATAGGTACTATAAGGCAAGTTATGCATTCGTAAAAAAAATCGAACTCGAGATTTTGATCAAAGTTGACATTACGATGATAGCGAAGACTAAAAAAGTGGGTCTCGCAATTCTGTCCGTTCGATTGCAGCTAAACGGCTCGGCCGATTTTCGTCAAACTTGGTAGATATGGGTTTAATTTTTTACCCCCGGATGTTTTTTGATTTGATTTTTTAAGACCAAAAATAACGGTACCCCCCATACGAATTTTTTTTCGAAATTTTATAAACATTTTTTTTTTCTCAAAAACTGTTCGACAGATTTTAAAAATAAAAATACAGAAAAATTTCATTTAATTAAATCTAGGTATTGGTTGAAAAATTTTTTTCGAAAAATGGTTATTGAGGGTACCCCCATGGGACCATTTTTTTTGTTTTTGATTTTCTCAAAAACGGTTTAACCGAATTTTTTTTTTGATTAAGCTCCCCAAAATTATAAATAGAATTGTGTACTCAAATTTTCAAAAAAAAATGTTTTGGATTTTTAAAAAAAAATTCAAAATTTTTTTTTCAAAACTCAATATTTCGAAAACCCCTTGCTAGATTTTTTTTAAACTTTATAAATAAAAGTTTCTCAATATAATCTACAAAATGTGAGTAAGAATTTTTTATTTTACCTAAAAATGAAGGTACCTACCATACAAATGCTAAAAAAAAATAAAAAAAATGGTTTTCAAAAATCGTATTTTTCTCGAAAACGGCGCCTAGAATTTTGATAAAATTTTTTTTCTTTCAATTAATTTTTACGATCTTTAATTTAATAAAAAAAAATTCTGAAATTAAGATATTACAGCTTGTACCTACCATAGAACCATTTTTTTCGAATTTTGAATTTCTCATTATCCACATAACGGATCTTAATGAAAATTTTTATAGAGAAGCTTCTAAAAAGTTTAAAACACATTGCATTTCAAAACTTAAGAATTAATATTTTTTGAATTTTTGAAAAAAACAAAATCTATTTTTTTCTTTTTTTGAAAATTCGATATCTTGCATAAATTCATAGTTGGATAGCATTCTGTTTTTTTCTCTTACTACTAAAAGAATTTAAAAATTAATGTTATCCTTATGAACAGTTTTCTCTAATAACATTCGTTTTTAAAATTCCTAGTCGATTACATAGGAGCAAGTTCGTGCGACCCAGTCGTGCATTTTATTTCCTGTGAATTCTACTCGTTTTGAGATCGATTCCGAGTTTTTTCCAAAAAGTCTTAGAAAAGTCGATTGCGGCTTGGACGAAACGGTCTCTGCTCTCCACCAGGAGAGCTTTTAAAACGCAGAGTTTCTGAGCACACTTATCCACACTCAGTCCACATTGCTGCAGGTAAATCTTCTTCAGGTAGCTCTGCAGCTCAAAAGCTAAGAAAAGTGAGGAAGTTGAATGACTGCATGACTGTCAGAAGAAGACTGGCTACCGATCCGTCAATTCTTCCAGTACCTCAAGAACTTCCACAAACTTATTTTTAAGCGTCTTTACAGCTTCACGAGGTTCACTTTTTCTGCAGGCTTGTGACTAGATCCTTGAGATACTTCTGGTGAGTCGACTTCGTCTTGACCCTTCGACGGCAGGCACGTCTTCTTCTTCTGCCCGTAAAATAAGTTATGCATTCCCATGAATATTGGCCGGAGGACAATTCTAGGCCACGATTGTAGATGGAGGAATCTTACTTACATTGGAATCACTTCCGCTGCTGATGGATGCCGCCGAAGACGTTAACGTAGCTTTTGAACCAGAATTATAACTATTTCGCGTCTTTGCGTCTGCTTCTTTCTTAACCTTTTTCTTGCGGTATTCCGCGCCGCTTCCTTTAACTCTTTTCATTTTCAAAAACTAGTTCAAAGGTTGAGTGAAGTACTAAGTGCTAAGTTTTAGAAGATTCAACAGTATTTAAACTATAAACAACACAATAACTTTCTGTGACGCGGGAGGGAGCAAAAACATTGAGCTGGCTGAGACTAGAATAACGTTTCCGTCGAATCCTAGTTATCTTATCATATCTCGCATATGCATATCATATGTTTCGGAACACTCCCTTTCAGTTTCGCGAGAGTTTCGGAACGTTTTGTTTTAGTTTCGCGATCAGCGCGACAATACGGAATGCACTCTTACGGCCCTACTCACCGTCTACGAATTCACGAAAGCGGTCAACGACGAACCACAGATAGGGTGGCAAATTTCAAATTTACATCATTGTTGTTTGTTGACTTGTCAAACGATCTGTCATGAAACATATGATTTCTACTCTACCCGCATCACCGGCGAAATTTTGCCGCCCCCCTAGTTTTCCCAGTTAGTGTTACAATCCGGAAAAGACCAGATATGCAAAGTGGATTGAGATCGTCTTTCACATCACCTAAGTCGAGGTTTTCCTCTTCAAAGTAGATTAAAAGATTTTCCAGGTCGGATCAATACTGTTCATGTATTTAAGTGTTTGGTTTAAACTTTTTTAGGCTTGATCGATGCCACTGTATAGAACGTTGTAGTATATATTCACTTACACTCTCTGTGTATACAAACACATTACATTACATTACATAAGGAGAATTTTCCTACCAAAGCGTTATCATCCACATATATTTTACGTGGCCCTTATGTTAGGTTAGAAGGATCCATTGCGCACCATAGAATGTAGATATGGTGGGTGTTTTGGTATTCGATGCCTCCCTAAATCGTCCTGAATGAATTTTATAATGCTCTTTAGGGGCAGGACAAAAACGTGGCCCAATTCATGGAAAAAATATTCCCCGGGTAATGCTTTTCTAGAGCTGGCAGGGCTGGAGCATTCACAAGGAAAGAATGATGAACCTTCCCCCGCCTCTTTTCCTTGACACCTCTTACACAAGTCCGAAGAGTTAATGCACATTCCTGTTTATGTTTTTTTTTTTTACACGAAATACTCGGCAATATGTTACTTGAAACCGGACAAGTGTTGATTTACATTACACTCCTCCGTAGATAAATCTACGAATCAGAGACACTGAAAGCACTGGCAACTAAGACCATCGGCTTAGACATTACAACAGAGAGACACACACAGACAGAAAGAACAACAGAAGAAACACATGTCAACAGCACACGGTTGGTATTGAACGGTCCCCCATCCTAATCAGGCACAATGATGCTTGATTTCACTGATCGATGGGAAGATAATGCTTTTATCAGAGCCTAGGCTGTTGAAAACCAATTGTTGATTATTGGCCATCTTCCATTGTTTTGAGAAACCCCAACTATTGGTTTTGATTTAATAGTGATTGATGAAATAGCTGTAAGTGCCGCCTAGGTGTCTATGAAAATATCAATACTTTTGTTCAATTGAAAGTTTGAGTGACTTCAACTCCGAGGTTGTCCACCAGACGTTAGAATTGGCCTTATAATGGGTGTGTATGTAAAGGGTGGACTAAATACAAGTTTCTTTTGAAAAATGTAATAAAATGAACAAACTAAATTAATTTTCCATGTATTATTGCTTTATAAGTAAGAGCAAACATTCCCATTAATTATGGAATACAACGTCGTTCAAGCGGATCGTATGCCTTCAATTGTTGTGGCAATTAGACCTTGTAAGCGAATAGTCCGAGATCTTTGTGCAGAATTCTCCTCAGGCTAGTGCGTGAAATGTTGAGCTGTTGAGATCGATGGCGAGTTAATGTTCGTGAATTGATTCTCATACTCTCGGCTTAAGAAGCCATAATCTCATCTATGAGTACGACGACGCGGACCATTAGTGTTGCCATCTAGAATACCAGTCTCACGAACTTTTTGCACAAACTTGGATACAGCAGGGGCGGTGGGCGCTTCATTTCGGCCAAAACTTCTTTTCAAAAAACGCACTGTTTGGGCTACACAGCACTCAGTATGAAAATAAGTTTTCAATTTTCGCAACGTTGTTCCAGTGCCAGGCGACTCATTTAATTCTGCGGAGGTATGATATTGACTTTTTGTCAAGATTTCGAGCGGAAAACAGCTGTCAGTGTCAAAATAACCTATGATTTAAAAAGAAACCACTAGATGGCCGACCTTGTATATCTTACCCGCTTTATTTTTTTTCAAATACGCAGATGAAGATCAATGTAGTCATTGTTCTATATACACACTCGGCCATGAAATCAATAAAAAGTTAGTGAATATAGATTTGAAGTTTTCTTGATTTGTTCCATTTTAATTAATCGTTATACATTTATTAATATGAATTTCGAAGAGACAGCAAGGTATATTTTTGTTTTCAATAAAATTTTCTATAGAATCGAAAATTCTATACCAAATTTCTCAAACGTTATCCACACACAATATAACAACAACCGTTATCTCAAATTCATCTATTTGCATTCCAACCCAACACAGAAATTGTTCACTTCTGTTTGCAAAATACGTGGAAACGCATCAAGGTGATTTATAAAATTCCAAAAAACGACAACAATGGACCGTCGATATTCGGATTCAACATGTTAGCTGTTTCCGTTTATCTACATCCTTCCATACAAAATATAAAATTATAGTGAAATACCATATCGACTTGCACCTACATAGCTACATACTCGTATGTATGTGCAAAAATAAAGCAACACCAAAATATTCAAAGGAAGCGTTGTGTGTCCACAACGAGGAATTTTTTGAATTTGATTTTCTTGCTTTGATAGGTATAAATGTATCCATGCTTAAATCGATAAACCGAATGAATGAATTTCAGAGCAAGTGAAGTGAAGTTCCCACATATGAACTAGACATATGAAATAGGCTTTGAACAGGGATGGTAGCAAAAAAAATTTAGGGCCCCTAAAATGATTGAATAATATTTCTTTAAGGGAATTGCCTATTATTCAAATCCTAGAACCCCAAATACCAAAATCTCAAATCCATAATATCAAATCCCACAGTCCTGAAATTCAAATTTCAGGGTATTCGGTACTAGTCTTGATTTAATGAGAAAAATGTTGTGTTTGAAAGTATAAGAAAATAAAAATTTACTTTTCATTTCCGGACTTCTCGATTTTCTTAAAAGATTTTAAAAAGAAAAAAATTGAAAAACCAGTAATATAGTATAGAAGAACTACACACTCCTGGCATAATAATAAATGTCTTAGACTGTCATGTTGGAGGTCTAGATTTGATGACCAGTCACTAGCAATTAAGAAAAAACTGATTTTTTTCAGGGGTAGATACTATCGCTTGCGAGCACTTGACTTCTCTTGTGCGTTTAATGTTAACCCTACGAACTCTGAAGACACACACAAAATTTGTTGAGAATTTATAGTCACAAAGACCTGGTTCTCTTCGAAATGTAGCGCCCAAAGTTTGTTTTTGAAACATTCGTTTTCCGAAAAAAAAAAATGTTTCCTGCTTCGGAAAATGCATTTATTAAGCAATCGGTTGACATTTGCAACGAAATAATTTGTTTCTTATCTGTAATAAGTTATTTAAATTCAGATAGAGAAACCATCATATGTAGCTACGAGTATATATAGAGCTCTACATTGATGCCACTCAAAAAACTACTTTCCACAAGATTTCCAATGCAAGAAAAACTGAGAGAATCTACAGCAACTTTCATACACATGATTTATTTTGAACTTATACTCAGATGGAACAAAAATTGCCTGCTGGAGTTCCCGCACGGGTAGGTACGCTAGTCTCTATTACTACAAAAAGGTGTAATTTTTTTGTTGTAATATACAGACTAGCAGACTGGATGTCCCGCAAACATTTCAATACAATTTATCGACGGTTAACTATGAATACCTCCTAACATACATTGCTTGTGAAATTAACTTTTTGATGCAGTTTCGTTAAAAATTTCCACCTGCTTCGCTGAAGGCATTCATTATGTCATTAGCAGCTGTCAAAATATTATTATTGACAACTTTTAATACCTCGTATCATCTTGCCACCTAAAATATCTCTTATCATCACATTTGATTCAAACTTTGTGCAGGCACAAGGACACACAAGATATTTTCTTCTTCATATTTAATTAAATGTAAGTTATTGTTTATTTGTTATCTGTTTTGATTAGATATTAATGTTCTTGTATTATAAGAGTCATAAAATTGTATGATTTTGTTACAATAATTAACAACAAAAGCCATACAACTTGTACAAAGTATGTTAGGAGATATTTTGTTTGGTATTACCGGCACCATAACATCTCCTATCAACGGATTTATATTGACATTTTGTTATTTTATTTCAGTTCTTATATAAATAAATTACCTATCCTACCCTTAATTAAAGTTTAAGTAGACCATTCTTGGTAGGTTAACAAAGTTACAGATTAAGAATGTTCTGTTAATTCTTTATTTTCAAATAAAATGTGCTCCCGAGCGAAGAAATGCCTCGATATGGCACGGTCTCAAAGGGCTTTCATCTTTCCCAAAACCTTCGAAATGACTATTGAGCCCGTTACCAGCATATTTTCCAGTAGCTATGAAAGGTCCATTGAGCCACATTTCTCAGCAGCAATGAAATGATTGCTGAATCGTTTCTTGATGTGGGATCAGTGGTTGAAATTCATGAACACCAGATCATACAGCTAGAGTTTAATAATACATCAGGAACTATAATCAGGAATAATACATCAGGAACTATAGAAAATGATAGGCTTGAAAAAACCTCAGATTCATCCATCGATCCTCAGGTACCAGACAATGTAAGCCACATTTTTTCAAAGGAATGTTATAGAGCTGTGTAAATCGTTCATTTCAAATGATCGAATCGTTTAACAATCGATAACGAAAATGATTCCATCATTTGAATCTATCGATCATTCGATCATTTTTATTTCACTCAAATGGTTCAATACTGATTCGATTTTCATTTCGCTTTCATTTTAAGATTGAGTTGAGGCTTTCACAAAATACTCTATATTGTAAGCCATTAATTGTCAAATAACATCGAGATGGCTACTATGTCCATTGATTAAAAAGATAAAGAGAAACCCGCTTAAGAGAAAAACCCGCTTACCTGAAACACTTTTTTCATCCCTAAGTATTTTCCCACCAATTTCCTTTAAAACACTCCGCTTAAGTGAAACTCGCTTAAGCGAAAAATCCGGATAACTGAAACATATTTTCAGTTAATTTTTAATATTTTTTATTGAAAAAAACTCTCTTAAGTGAAAAAAAAAATTGAATCGGACAGAACAAAAATTTGCTAGTTTTCGTTTTTTAATAAATTACTTTTGTGTTATGTATTTAATCGTTGTTTTATTTAACTTCTTTCAAGGCAAGTCCAAAAGATAAAAACAATATTAGGTGCGTTTTATCCGGATCTGGATTAAGTTTTAACATGCATTACAAAAACAATTTGCGATCCTGTTTTCTATCGGGATCTATTTCAAAGATCCAAAAATCAGTTATTACACTAGGGAGTAGATGGCTTTTTAATGGTAATTTAGTGTAAGCTATAGTGTAAAGAAAAAAGACAAGAAATAATTGAAAATTTACAAACCCAAGGATAAAAAGAGACGGACTTATAACACTGCTGTCACTAAGATCCGTATCGTTTTATTTTCAAGGGAAGATCCGGATCCAGATAGATTTGTGAGTAATAAAACGCACCTATTGTTTCTAGCATTAAATCACCGCTTAATGGAATTTTTAAATCCGCTTAAGTGAATTTTTTTTTTTCACTTATCCGAACTCCGTTTAAGTGAAAAACCTGCTTAAGTGAAAGAAAGACTGTGACATTTTGCCGTTTCTCTTAAGCGGGTTTTACTGTATTCGATAAGTCTCATTATTAGTTCAATTCCCACAGTAAAAATACCAGATCCTGGGGCCGTATCGCGTAAGAGTAAAGTGATCACTAAATTCATTGATTGTCGTTTTGACAATCGCTCTCTCTATATTTCTTTATTGATATGATAGAGACAGCTATATTCAAAATGACAATTAAAAAATTGACAATCAACTATCACTTTACGCGATTCCACCCCTGATACCTCAAATAAAACCAAATTGAATCGAGTAAATCATGGTTAATCGAGTTAACTGATATTAAAGATCGGGTCTCATTGAAATGATTGAGATTTAAATAGAAAATCGAGAACCGAGAATCATCTAATAATTGAGATTGGGATCGATTAAAATGAAAATTTGTGATTTCGATCATCAATACTTTTCGATGATCGGATCGAAAAAATCGAATCGATCCTGATTGACACAGCTCTAGAATGTTAGTATGGTAACATGCAAGATGGAAAACTAAGAAATAAAATGGCCGATGATTCAAATTGGAGACAAAATAAAAACAAACAACTTTGAATGCAAGTACTTCAATACCTTGGCTATACAAGAACAAATAAGATAATCAAACAAGATACGATTCGAGAAGCCAGAGTCGTGGGTCCTTCGTGTTCTTCCGAATACTGTAAAAAATCTTCAAAAAGATTCTGTAGTACGTTTTTAGAAGCCAATAGGACTACAATTTTTGGACTAAAATGGATTGGTTACAGCGGAAAGTTTTTGTTTGCAACCACGTTCAACAACGGGAAGTTTCCAGGAGGCAAATTTTAGGAGAAAATTCAAGAAGGTCACAAAGTTTTTTTATTTTTTACCTTAAAATGAGAAAGGTATTTATGTATAACTTTAAATCGAAATGAATTTTTTTATAAATAAAACTTTATAGGTACAAAATTGCAAGTTTGTCGACAAAAGTTTATAAAAACAATTTGCATCGGAGATCATACTATTCACTATTGGGTAAAAAACAGTTCTTTTTCGATGCAAGTTTCCGATGTTTACAAGAAATATGAATGCAATGATCGTTCCGAAAGAAAAAAAAGAATGATTTTTTGAAGAACTTCTTAGAACAGTTACCAAAGCTACCATCACATTACTCCCGAAAAGTATCATCAAAGTTTTTTCTTGAGCAACGGACAAAAAATTGGCAGAAAATGGAGAAGCTATATCGTGCTCACTATGGACTTACAAGCAACAAAAACAAGCCCTCAGTTGAGTGTTAGCGCTGCTTATTACAAAACAAAGCTGTCCTGTCACAATTTTACAATTTTCAACCTACAGACTCATCAAGCTACATGCTTCTGGTTTACAGAAATCGATACTGATTTAGTAGCATCCTGCTTCATGTCTTGTAATGGGACTTTTTGGAAAGACATTCCATCACTCCTACACATAATCCAATTGAATCGGGCATTTCAAAAACCTCTTAAGTCACATTTTTTCCAAAATGCTTTTTTTTGCTGAAAATGGTTCCTTAAAGGGAAATGCGTATTCTGGGTAGGAACCACGTCAGTCTGTACATTCCTTCCTCTTCAAATAATACCGTTTGAAAGACGTTCATTGCATAAACAACATTAGTCAGTGACTTAAGAGATTTTTGCATGCACTACTAAAATGGCGGGAGTAGTTTTATGACTGAGTTTGATATTTTAAATTTGCTTTGCTATTATTGGTTCAACAATATTCAAATCTTCAATTTGATAACAACCGTCATTAATGTCATATTTGCATCTTTCACACAACTGTTTTCTGCGAAAAGTAATTTTAGTTTTAAAAATGTCTTCAAGTGAAACAGAGAGTGATGGTGCGCCGAAAAAGAAGAGAACGTGGTAATCCCTTAAAGTATACCTTAATGAAATTTTATAACAAATTATAAAATTGAAAGACAAGCATAAACTAATTATCTAAGAGATTTGAAAATCCGAGGAACTGTCGATATCAAGTTGCAGAAGAGTAGAATCATATGTCAAAGTAGGATCATTGAACTTGATATTTCTAAGGCATTTAATGGATTTTGCCTTCAAGCTCTTATATCAAAAATACGTGAGTTTGGTATCAATGAAGTCCTTATTCGTTGGATTAGAAATTTTCTACTGGATTGTTCAACAAATTATTTTTTGGAAGGTTTCAAATCGGATCTTCACAAAATAAATGCTGGGGTCCCCAAGGGCTCCGTTTAGTCTCGGACTCTCTTTCTCATTTTTATGAATGATCTCTGAAACTGAATGATCTTTTGCATTTCATTGTCTATCTCAGATTTTCATACTAATCCGTCTCAAATACTGTATAAATTGGAGCTTCTAAGTGAATAATACGAGTTCTTTGTGCAGAATTCTCCTCAGGCTAGTGCGTGAAATGTTGAGCTGTTGAAATCGGTGGCGAGTTGATGTTCGTGAATTGATTGTCACAATCTCGGCTACAGCAGTCACATTCTCGTCTGTGCACACCGTAAGACGGGGATCATGAGTGTTGTCCACTAGCATACCAGTCTCACGAACTTTTTGTACAAACTTGGATACACCACGTTCGATGGGACTTTCATTTAAAAAAAGGGCTACACAGTACTCTCTTTGGAAATAAGCTTTCAATATTTCGCAACGTTGTTCAACGTAAAGCGACTCATTTCGCTCCGCGGAGGTGTGATACTGACTTTCTGTCAATATTTCGAGCGGCAAACAGCTGTCAGTGTCAAAATAACCTATGATTTTAAAATAAACCACTATATGGCATATACTCTATCCACTGACAATTGACGAATATATGTTTTAGTACATTGCAATGAAATGAGTGTATTCATGTTATGATTTAGAATGAATGCATCGAGTTTGAGTTCTGTTGATGAAATACACGCGTCTAGTTTTTTTGACAAATTCTGATAATGTGTTTATGCTTTGAGTTTAAGTTTAGCTAAAATAATGAAATTAAATTTAGATGCCATATACTCAAATTGTTCGTGTCAGAAAAGCATGTTCGTGATGCACGATGCAACATAATATGAACTAAGACAAGGACCAAAGAAACAAGCAGCGTATCATTTCCTGAATCCTGCTATCGGTTGGTATGGTAACTAAATCTACTTTAAAGGATTCAGAAGGGTGTGATAATTACGCAGTAAACAAAATAAATTAACCCAGTGTTATGTAAAAGTGAACGAAAGATAAATTTAATCATTTCGGTAGCACCATGCGGAAAATACAAAAAAAAAAAACAGCTCCAAATTTCGTTACGAATGATAAAATAACCGTTTAGTTAGAGTTAATTTTGTCTTCAACGAAAAGGTTCCATAAGCTGTTTCTGGGATTCGGCGTTAGGTTAGAAGTATAAAGCTTCTTTATAATTTTTTTTTTTTTTTTTTTTTTTTTTTTTTAGATAGATAAGATCTTTATTTACTAATCTAATTACAATACAATTGCTATAATGACAATAATCTAAATATATAGCATGGCATAGCCGTCTGCCAGATTGACAATTATAATATTAAATATCTTAAGTTATTTGTAAAAAGCGTTCTTTAAATTACTATGCAATTTTCATGTAACAATTAAAAAATTTTTTTTATTTTATTTTATATTAAAGGTAAATACACTCAAAATTATTTTTTATTAAAAATCTCCGCTATGAATTCTTTCTCTATACTTCAAGGCAACTTTGCAATATTCGTAAAGACGAGAAACATCCATTTGATTAAGTTGCTCAAGAACTTGATCCTCTGATAAGAAGTCGCTCCCCAAGATACACCTTCTCGTTTCTCTAAGCGTAGGACATTTTCCAATGAAGTGAATAGTATCTTCTCTTTCTCTTAGGTTACATATACTGCACTCCAAAGGTAAATCAGGTCTGTGAGGGATGTAATTTAGATTTATTAATTCACTCCTCAGCTTGATCATTGTGCTAATGAGATCAACATTGTTTTCGTCATGAAAGTAATTATTGGCTAGCAAGTTATGATTCAGTCTGCTGTGAATTGTTCTGTATATCGATCCCGTTGCCTCGGCTATATATTCTTTTCTACATTTCTCATCTACTTTGGCTATTATTTCGTAGAGATTTTTTTCAATGTTGGCTACATCTTCAATGGTGATATTCAAACTCATATTACATCCTTTCGCCAGTTCCGACCATTCTCCGTACCAGTTGGTCTTGTCTTGAATAGCTTTAAGAACGACTTTTCTAACTAGCCGAGACGCGGGCATATTGATCGTTTTAACCAAGAAATCTGCTTGCAGCTTGAGTGTTTTTATGAACAGCGGTGATAGACCTGTTTCTATCATAATAACATAATTTGGAGTGTTTGGTGGTAGATGAAATATCCTTTTCACGAAATGCCTCAACAGTTGTTCGACTGCATCAAACTTTACACATCCCCAAGCTTGTGCTCCATATAATAGAATGGTCTCCGAAACTGCTTGAAACACCTTGTATTTGCTACTATGTGCTATGTGTTTGTTCATGAAACAACTCCCGCCACGAAACATTTATAGCGGTTTTCGCCTTCAGCAATTTTTCTTTAAAATGTTTTACCATACTCAAGTTCTTGGTGAAATAGATGCCTAGATATTTATATTCTGAGACAATTTCTATGTTTTGTCCGTCGAAACTCCACCTTTCGTTCGAAGCAGTCCTCCCTCCACCTCTTCTAAATATCATGACCTTAGATTTTTCAATGTTGACTATGAGATTCCATAAACAGCAGTAGTCATATAACCTGTTGATCATTCTTTGCAAAGCCTCAGGAGAATATGCAAAGAAGACCACATCATCTGCAAAGAGCAGTGCCTTTATCCGGTCTCCCGCAAATTCCACACCACCAGGAAGACAATCAATTAGATCATCTATGAAAAGCGCGAATAATGTTGGACTTAGTGTACACCCCTGTCTTACGCCAGTGCGAGTATCAAACCAATCCGACAATCCCACTCCATTCCATACTGCAGCTTGGGTATTTTTATACAGCACTTCTAGCACTCTTCCAAACTTCCGTGACATGCCCAAACCATATAATTTATAAAATAGAGCTCTCCGATCGGTCGTATCAAAAGCAGCCTTGAAATCGATGAAAAACACATATAGTTTTTTGCTTCTGGATATAAAATGTTCTGCAATACTTCTTAAAATGAATATGTTGTCCACTGTCGAGTAACCAGCTCTAAACCCCGCCTGAAACTCTTTTAATAGATTTTGTGCATCGACCCATTTAGTAAGACGTTTCTGTAAAACCGCTGTAAATATTTTATATGTAGCATTTTGAAAAGAAATTCCGCGATAGTTTGATGGCTCTTCCGAATTGCCTTTTTTGAATATCGGGAATATGATTGACTCTTGGAACTCCTTTGGGCAAACATCTCCTTCTAATAATTTGTTAAAAAGTGTTACCAATTCATGTTTTAAGTTAATCGTTCCATACTTATAAAATTCAACCGGTATTCCATTTGTACCTGGCGCTTTTCCATCCTTCAAACTTCCAAGCACTGCTTCTATTTCCTGCAAAGTGATTTCTTTGTCCAGTGCACCTATTGCAAAGTCAGGAACTGCATAATGCCAATTAATATTACTAGTTACCGGGTTTAACAACTTCTTGAAATGCTCTCTCAACAAATCTTCATCAAGCATTTTGTTTTCAGTCATATGTTTGCCGTTTAGTTTCCACGCTAATCTCCAAAATTCCGAAGCATCCTTGCATTTGGCCAACATATTCGCTTGCTGTTCACCGTAACTTTTCTTTTTCATTATACATAGTTGTTTGTATTCTTTGTTCGCATTCAAATAGAATTGTTTAAATAATCCTTGTTTAGAATTTCGGAAAACTTGAAGCCATGTAAAAGATTTACTACGGGCGCGCTGGCATTCTTCATCAAGGGTCTTTGCCGTCTAATTTCTTTTTGTTTTGTTGTTGAGGGTATGAGCTCTTGATTATTGATTCAAGTTTTTTGAAGTCAATTTCCCCTTGCGTTTATTAATATATTGGTTACGCTGTAGCTCGTGGAGAATCAAATAAACTCTCAATCATTCCTATTTGCGTGATATCGGTATGAATAGAGGGGCACCGTGAATTTCATGAATTTTTCCCTTTGATGATTTGTCATTTTTTCGCAAAACATTTTTATTTTAAAGGTGGCGGCGACTGAAAATCGATTGCTAGACCTTTGTACAAACAATATACACTCCAACACAATAACCATCACACCATTTGGTAATAAACCTTCATTATTTAAAATATAAAATATTTGTTTCACGCTTTTTATTTATATATGTAATTTGTTTTTATTTGAGAAAAAACGTATTCATTCTTCGAAAATATTAAAAACAATAAGTAGGCCGATTTATAAGCCTTAAGCACAAAGTTCATTTTGGCGTAAAATTAAAAATAACTCAGCCATTATAATTTCAAAAACCAATTTATATTATCTTTCGCATAAGGGTTAAACCTCTTGTTTCATATGTATGTATGTATAGCATATACCCTTGCTTATAATGACAATCCATATTTGTTAAGGTTGTCATAATGACAAGCAAGTCCGTTTTTTACTGTCAGCACAAAGAACATCATTAATTCTAACATTAAACATAATCTTCTCTAAGTCGGGTGACAGTTAATAAATCAAATTTCACCTAGACTTAACCCAAACTTAATTCCATCATTAAAAACCTAAATTCATAGCACAATACCAACTCTAAGTGCTTAAAATCACAACCCACAGTTGACAACTACTCAAATCAGATATTCATTAGTTTCAAAACTGCCTGTCGCAAAAAAAAAAACGAGCACGGAACTACTTGACGAACTTAACTATATCTTCCACCATCCATATAGCTTTTACAACATCCCTTTCAACATGTGTTTACTTAGATCCCAGCCATTTATCATCCCAAAATATAACGGTTCGTAGAATCATAGAATATTTCTAGACTGACAGTACCATCAAAGCTTTTGCATAAAATACAAAAATGAAATCTACCCCCCTTCCGAGGAAAGAAAAATCCATGACAATTTCTATAAGTAAGCTACTACAATTCGAGTATGTGCTGTGCAATCCTAAGCGTGCCTTCGCGTCCGTTTCCTTTTTTCTCCTCGTGCCTTCATGTCTTCTCTACAATTAATCATCACCAAATGATTTATTGGCATTTCCAGCGAGCGATCCAACATGCACTGCACATAAACATACAACACAATTCTCAAATTAGCAAGGTGGCTGTGAAGTTGGAGTTGTCTTGGAATGTTGCATTGGCAGTGTGTCCCAGATTTTTTTTTATCCTATCTATGATGAAGAAATATTAAAATCTATTTTTTACGCCTGGAAACCTTGTAGTTTCCTCCTACGGTATACTGGATCCAGAAAATCAAATAAAAAACAAACTTAGTCCCAAATTCAAAGGTTTTCATTAAAAATTTAAATTTCTACATAGAAAAACCTTCCATGTATACGTAGAGCTCGTTTACGGATCAATTTGTTTTGACGTAAGATAGAAAGGAGGTTCATTCCTGGTCAATTTAGATTTTATTCGTCATCTAGGTGGGTAATATGTAAATTGGATTAGTAGGTATTCTCTAGAGCAGTCCCATTTGCCATTTCTTATTATGAAAGGGTAAGTATCATGTAAAGTTTTAGTATTTCTTTTTAAAAGTTGTAAGAGTATTTTTACTGTCAATAAAATTGACACTTTATCAAATTATAGGTTGACCGGATAGTTTTTCCAATTGCTATGTTTCAGCAGCTGTCAAAGTAACTTATAACATCCAGCTGTCAAAATATTCGATGAGGGTTGCCATTTCATTTGGACGAACATAGAAAACGCCGTAATGTAGTTAATTGGGCGCTGGAAAGGTTGGCCGGATATCTGAGTTTTGCCAAAAAATTTTGTTCTCGAACGAAGAGAAAGAGAACTTATCATACGCTGAGGGCGGAAAGTCCACATCCAAAGGATAAATGTGTGAATCTAAAAACGAATATGAAAAGCTGAGGTTACTATCGTCAGAGAAACAATTTAGTGGATAAGAAGTTTTAGACAAAAGATCATTTATGAACAAACGTAAGAGTGTTGGAGACAAAACGGAGCCCTGGGGCACACCAGCGCTTATTTTGTAGATATCAGATTTGAAACCGTCGAACACTACTTGTAGTGAACAGTCCAAAAAGTAATTTGTAATCCAACGAAGAATTGATTCATCGATGCCAAAAGCACACATTTTCGATAAGAGAGCTTGATGATAAACTCTATCAAATGCCTTTGAAATATCAAGTGCAATAATCTTACTTTCTTCAAAACGATGTTAAGGTTTGTGTCACTGTTCGGTGAGATATACCACGAAGAAACATCAACCAAACGACGGGCCACGCAATTAGACGTCACCAGACGGAACCTACAGCGAATTTTAGTGAAAGACTATAACATATGTCCCCGTAAAAAGTGCAAACAGAGCATCAGTTAAGGACTATTCACATGATAGCGACCAACGACCGACGAATAAACGAACATTTGCCCATTTTGACATTTCGTTCACATGCATTTTTTTTTTATTTGTAGCGAATGGCATTTATCAATCATATTTTCTCAAATTTCTCTCATTTTAGCAATTACAACGCAAATTTTAATATACATATTAACATTAAATTAAACTAGATTTTTACCCTTTTGTAAAGTTTTTGTTAAGAATTTAGGCTTAAATCTTATTTGTTTTTTTATTCGTTGGTCGTTGGTCGCTCTCATGTGAATAGTGCTTTAGTGTCTGTTGACCGTTCGTCGCGTGTGGATTACTGTCAAGCCATACTTAGCGACGAGGCGCATTTCCACTGAAGCTGTTACATCAATAACCAAAATCTTAGTTTCTGGGACAATGAAAAACCACATGTGATGCAAGAAGAGCCATTAACAGCCCGATTCTCCCCCTTGTGAGCAGACCCGGATTAAAGAAAATGGGGACCCGGGGCTATTTCAAATTTGAGGCCCCCTAAAGAGATATAAAACCCAAGCAAGCCAAACCCTCATAACCTG
This sequence comes from Chrysotoxum bicinctum, assembly GCA_911387755.1. Lineage (NCBI taxonomy): Eukaryota > Metazoa > Arthropoda > Insecta > Diptera > Syrphidae > Chrysotoxum > Chrysotoxum bicinctum. Next base: position 189,384,691 of record OU426988.1, read on the forward strand.
GGGCGCTAGGAGTCCACGTTCTCAGAGACGATGCGTCGAGGAGTTGACGCATCGAAAATCCAAGAAGCTATTCCCCAAGTGCTCTAACCAGTGGCGTAGATATGGGGGGATCAGGGGGATATATCCCCTCCATTGGGATCGATAATTGTTCAACATAACCAGTCATGAACCAAACAAGTTAAAGAAACGCACTCTGAAATTTTTTGTACGTCTCTCACCAATTGATAATAGGTAAACGTGCAAGAAAAAGTGCTTCCATCCAGCTATATATTATTTAAGATATTAGCTACACTGCCGGTTTCAACGTCAACTCCTGAAAGAACTTTCTCCAGTCAGTAAAGAGAATAAAAACAAAACAAAGAAGCATGACCAACGAAGTGAGATTATTAAAAATATTTTAATAACAGTGTAATAAGCTTTGTATGTTTACATATTTGGAGGATCGTTTGAATGGTTTGGCTGCTCTAGCTATTCATCGCGAAATACCTATACTAGCAGACGAGATTATAAGTGCTTTATCTAAAAAGAACAGAAAACTGGATTTTATTTTGTGATTTATTTTTTAAATTAATATTATTTTACTTACTACAGTGCCTTGCATAAGTAAAACCGCACCTGTAAAAATGCGTTTTGTAGAAAATTAAAATGGGAATGACACCCTACTATTTTTTATTGAATGGCATCACTAATTAAGTAAATTGAGAAGAAAAAAAAGTTCCGTTAGTTTCTCTTCTGGTGGTTAAAAATTAAAACAGATTTTTTTTGTATTGCAAGAGTATAACCGCTTTTTTATTTTGATCTGTTTTTTTTTTTATTTTAAGTAAATTTTTTCGGCTAAATTAGTAAAGGACATTGCTGCCCCTATTTTCGACAAACCTAAAAATTGTTTTTGACATTCTGTTGACAAGGTTATTTAATATAGAATCGTCTATACAGTTCCATTCTTCCACAATTGCCTCTCGCAGCTCAGCAACACTGTATAATTGCCTATTATGGGCATAAATTTTGCGGGTCAAAATTCCCAAAAGATTTTCAATAGGGTTACAATCTGGAGAACGTGCCGGGAACACCATAAAATGTCTATTATTCGATTCGCACCATCCCAAACTTTGACGACTAACGTGAATTGGGGCATTATCATGCTGGAAGACATGCCGAACTCGACGAAATCGTCTTAAGTAGGGTACCAAATTATCCTGAAGCACCTGGATGCAAGCTAAACTGTTCATCTTTGCAGAGGTGAAGGCAAGTGCAACCTTACCACGGTCGCAGAAGGCCCCCCAAACCTTACAACTGCTAATTAAGTACCGCCAAAGTTTCTCTTGAAAACAAACTTTTTTCCTTTCTCAGATCGTGCCAATATCCGTTAAAACCACCTCACCCATCAAGATTAAACTTTTTTTCGCCACTGAAAATAATCTAAAAAGAAAACATTCATTGAATTATACCATTTGGAATAACAAGAGTTAAGTGTAAATTAATGGAATGTTACTTATGGTTTTCCAATTCCGTTTCATGTTTTGCTGGGCAAATTCTTACTTTTTTTGTAGACTGTTGTCAAATTTGGAGCTGGCATCATTTTGCACTGAACAATCACTTAACTGCTTTTTAAGGCACGAAAAACCTTTGAAACCGAAATTCCTAAGCCCAATTCGTCACGAACGTCTGGCAAAGAATGCGCCAAATTGGATGCAGCATTTATTAAACGCCTCTTATCTCGACGTGTCAGATTCTGCAGATGCCCGGGTCATATTTTCGTCTCATAAGATTCTGGATCTTGTAAGAAATTTCGGACGACACGATCGGATCTTTAAATTTTCCTACCAATAGCCCTTAAGCTTAGGCCAGTTAACCGAAAAGCTTGAATTTTGACTTTTTCCGTATCGCTTAAATGTTTACCACGCGGCATTGTTTCTTGTCATTTCGAAGCACATAACTGAATTAACTTTTTTTCTTCTCAATTTACTTGATTAGTGATGCCATTCAATAAAAAAAATAGTAAAGTGTCATTCCCATTTTAATTTTCTAGAAAACGCATTTTTACAGGTGCGGTTATACTTATGCAAGGCACTGTATATCAATATTTATTCTAGTTCATATTCAAATTAATGCGTATAATATATTATCTTTAAAAAAATATAATTTTTTTATGGCATACATAATGAATTCAATGAAGTCCTGTTATTTGTTTTTTTTTTTTAATTATTAAAACTTTACAAAAAATGAGCGAACTAGATCTATCCCCCCCCATAGCGAAAAGCTATCTACGCCACTGGCTCTAACCCTCGATAAGATTAAGAATTTTTGATACCCGGGGCAAATTATTTATCAGGGGCTCCTGTTTTTAACGTTTTTGAAAATTAAATGTGTTCATTTCGCAATCGCAAATAAAAAATCGCAAACCCAAAAGCGTTAAGCCCACATAACCCAATTCGTAATTAATCCAAAAACCATGAACTCAAAACCGTCAGACTCTTTCTTTTTGATTTATTCAAAACTCTAAAAATTAAAAGTAACCAATTATGTTAATTAGGATTTATTAGATTGAATGAGTAAGTATACATTATAAATAAAAGATACGCGTAAAGTTGAATTTTGCACACGGAGCGTTTCGGAAAATTCAACTTTAACTACGTTGTGTCGAAAAATACGATTCAATACTTCTGCGGCAAAATTTGTGTCGCCATTTTTCGTTTGTTAAACTCAAAACGGACTCGTGGAAGTTAACAACTCTAAATTTTACCACACTAGTATTGAAATGTACTCTTACGCTCAATTCGCACATCTATCTTAATCGAGAATAAATATGGTACTCGAGATAATTAGACCAGCATATTTCCACACTTCGCAAAAAAAGATACGAGGTATAGAATTCAATTTGTTTTTCAATCTGGCAACCCTTTGCTGAATTAGGCTGCATGGATTGAAAATTTTTTGAGTTTACAGTTTTGGGTTAATAGGATATGTGGGTTTGACTTTTTGGAGATACTAGCGAGTTGAGCTATGTGGGATTAATTGCGAGTTGGGCTATATGGGCTTAACGTTTTTGGGGTATAGGTTTTAATTTTCGAGTTTTTTGGATTTGAGATTGATTTTTGCTGAGTTAGGCTGCATGGATTTTTTTTTTGAGTTTACAGTTTAGGGTTAACAGCGACTTGGGCTATGTGGGTTTGACTTTTTGGAGTTATTGGGGGCTATCGTAAACAAAATTTCCCTCGGAATTTTCCCCATCTTTGAAAATTGGAAAGTTCAATACTTCTGCACTGTTCATTGTAAGCTAGCGACTAGCCTTTTTAAATGAGAGCCAAAGTCAATATGAAACTTAATTCCCAATATCTATAAATTCCAAGGGACACTTTCAAAATTATTCAAGATGACAATTTTGAAAGTTGGGAACAATTCCCAGGGAAATTTTATTCACGATAGGCCCCATTAGCGAGTTGAGCTGCTATGTGAGTTTAAAGTTTATGGGATTAATTGTGAGTTGCGCTATATGGGTTTAACGTTTTTGGGGTATATAGCTTTCGAGTTTGGATTTTGTGGGGTCAGCTAATTTTGGTTTTTATTTTTGGGGTTTATTAGATTGTGCAGTTTGAATATCGCAGTTTTACGGTTTAAATTTCTTAATGGGATGGGGCCCTCGTTTCCGCGGGGCCCGGGGCTTCAGTCCCCCCTAGCCCCCCTATTAATCCGGGCCTGCTTGTGAGGAGTCAGAAGTCACAAGCTCTTGTGACTATTCCTTGTGAGGATTGTTGTGATTCGATAACATTTTGGTATTCTCCCCCTAATCGTCACAAGAAAACTCACAACAAAACTCACCACAGCATGGTGAGATTTTTAAGTGTCATTATTTAAACAGCTGATTATTCAAAACGAAGAAATTACTAAATGCAAGGTAACATAATTTTTAAACAATAAAATGATTAAATAATAAATAAAACATTTTCAGAAGAAAACAATCGTAGCGACTGCATAAAGTTTTCGGAAGGTGAAAAAGCTTTATAAATGTATTGTTTTGGAAAGCGAATGGATCATTTATATCTCTCAATGTTCTTAAAGCCGTCGACGCTGTAAACTTCTTGATACGTTTAGTTTCTTAAAGAAATTTTTGTTTATGTAATAATATTAATTTTCTTTTTTGTGGGAAAGATAAGCAAAAATATTCACTAGACCAAAGTCTACTTCCATTTTGTGTACTCACAATTATTCACAAATCTAGAAAATTTTCTTAATGAATTTCAATTCAAGAAACTTTAAAAATGTATGAGTTGTGACCTGCTCTGAAGGAGATCACAGTTTCGATTGTTTTTGTGACTCTCACAAGTTGTGACTGAGCGGCAGAATTCGAAAAAGTCACAAAATCATTTTCACCTCTTCTTGTGACTTGTGAGGTATCACTGACTTTGGGGAGAATCGGGCTGTAAATCTACTCATACTCAAAGCCAGTGTGGTGCGGCGTTCACACGGGAGGAGTGATTGGTCCGAATTTTTTTTATGAGGACGCCATTGGCAATGCGGTCAATGTTACTGGTGAACGCTACAGAACCATGATAAACGCCATCTTACAGCCGGAATAGGACAAGAATGCAAACAGTTATCAGCGAAACCTTGTGGAAAATCATGGAAAATGCGATAAAATGGGCTAAAATGTGTATCAACACTGGTGGCAGTAAGTTTACGGATATCATCTTTTCCACTTACAGTGAAAGCTGTACTTGCGGACAGCTTCAATAAGCAGACAGCTCCCTTAAACGGACACATTTTCGGGAACGAACTTCTTTTTCGAAAATCTCATACAAATAACTTTCCTATAAACGGACGCGGACACGTTTTCTTGCCCATTTTAGATACAAAACCTCCCATACGCGGACACATTATTTTATTTAGGGATTATTTTTTCTCAAAAATGTAACGGAAAAGAACAGCAGATCTGTTCTAAGTACAGTTTATGTTTAATACGTAAGTAAATCTATAGGAAATCTCCGATAACCGGACGCGAAGCTCTAATAACTGGACAGTGCGATGTTATGTTGAAAGGTTATTATGGGATTTCCCGAGTTAGTTACTGGGGGTAGTTGGTGTAATTTTGAGAGGGTATGGTTCCCTTTTTTCATCGCGATTCGTTTTTACACATGTCATTTCCTTTCCTTCAACTACTCATTCATTACACTCAAAAGATTTTTGTATACCCTTAATATGTCAGAGACACAGTGTGAGAAATAGGAAAAAAGGGAGGGGTCAGAAAGGAGGTGTCGGTGTACATTGGTTTTGAATTTTTGAACATAGCAATGACTGGGAAAGACAGAGCGTGGTAAGGAATTCCACATTAGCGTAGTACGGCTGAAGAACGAATCTCTGTACTTCACAGTACGTCCGAAGGGTAAACTGATGGGCATTCCTAGAAGTGCGAATATTACGGTTGAATTGTTTAAGGGGAGGAATGCAGCTGGCTATTTACTAGAGCATAGTTCGTTAAAATAACGGTAAAAAAGGGTGAGGCAAGAAAAGTTGTAAATTGCCAATGCATTGGGCAACAAAAACTTATTGGTTCGCGCTTTGGCAAAAAGGTTTGTGTTTTTTTTTCAGCCACGACATGAAATATTTTATCTATGCAAAGTTTTTTAGATTTAATATTGGAAAAACACAAGCTGCAGAGATTTCAAGAAATAAAAGAGATGTTCGTGGAAAATGGCAAGGTAGATCTTAGATGATCCAATATTAATCAGAATTAATATGAAGGTAAAAAAAAAAGTTTTTTTTTTTATTGCTTTCCGGACAGTTCTCATAACCGGACAAAAATTGGGAGACCATGAGTGTCCGCTTATAAGAGCTTTCACTGTAACAGGAAAAATTGTAAGGATCCAAATAATAATTTTCATCACTCAAAATCATTTTTTTAATTAGTGAAAAAGTAATTCAAAAAGATAATTGGATGATTTATTTTGCGCCACCTTGTATTTCATTATTTAAGCACTTAATAAATTATCTATGTACGTAAAATTCTATGAGTTTATACATATGTACATATATTTACTGAGTATCTACATTGATTTTTCCTTTAGTTTTAGTGACAGTCAAGCTCAAGAGGAATACAGTTTTAGATAAGTTTCCTTATTTCTGTAAAACTAAAAATGATTGCAAAAGTTAAAAGTAATTGTTGCTTAACATAATATAATCACAAACACATTAATCGTTGACAGTTGTTAGTCACTACTTTCAAATTCTCTATGAGCTGTTATGATTCTTATTTGGTTTTATTTTTATAACATTTTCCTGCTGAGTAATGGACATTTAACAAAGTGAATTATATATGTATGTAAGTTTCAATGGAAGCCAGTTCTTATCTCTTCTTCAACAAATCCACATAAACATTTAATCATTCACACGATAAACTTGTTTCCTTTGATATAGGTTAGATTTTCACTTACCCCATTTTTTTCACAAACACCTCCGGCATTTTTGAGATCACCCGTCCACGCAAGTCCTAACGTTCCCATCTCAAAATCTCGGTACGTAAACATGTACGCCAAACAAAACGCATCATAATCTTCCTCTGTAAAAAAAACACAAAACAAATTATCAATAAACCTGCCACCTTTAGAAAGGAAAAGGACTATTAAATATGAACAATTCTATATCTAAATGAATAATATTTCAGAAACATTTCGAATCCAGTCTTCTTACAAAGTAATGGAGATCCGGATTCAGAATTTGTATCTGTTTAACCAACACAAGATTATTCTCACCAAATCAGTCGGAGTTACTGTTGTCCCTTTTGATACAAAAATTCCTAAATGAAAGGGATTTTTCTAAGCAATCGCTTGTCATATCTCATTCCAACATATCGTTTATTTTGAGTACAAAAGGTTGGTCAAAAGTTCTTAAGACTCCGTTTGGAAATCTTTTTAGTACATGGGTCGTTTTAAAAAAATTACATTTTTAGCGTTATAGCTTCTATTTTTTTGCATTTCAATTTAAAGACTTGAAATTTGGCATGGAACTGTGCATTATAAGAAAAAATTTGCAGATCGATTGATACTAACGAATAGCCATGGTAATTAATAATGTGTAATCTCCGTGGCCTTTTTGGGATGTGATTTTCATGCTTAATCAGTTTTATTAATATTTTTAATGATGAAAATGATTTTTTATTTAATTTTGGGCCTTGTCGTTTAAAAGCCCTTCTCTCAAACTTCAATATTATGATATGCCAAAAAAAAAAATTTGTTTTGTTGTCCGAATACTTAGTTGAACGAGTGTGACAAGATTTGGAAAAAAAAACCTAATTCAACATTTTCGCTTTTTCACACAACTAAACAATTTTTAATAATTTTTTACGATGCATTAGTATTATAGTACGCCAAAAAACCTTTAATTTCATGTTTTATTATAATTTAATTATTGCAGTTAATTCCTTTAAAATTTGCTTACAAAATAATTTTTTCATCCGAGTAAAAATTCAGTGTAATCTCCATGGCCTTGTTATCTTTGTACCGTATAAATATTTTTTAGTCTAACCACCGCCAAAAGAAAGGTATTTACTCATACTTGAACCTAATATAATTTGGATGACATTGAATTACATTTACTATATTAAAATTAAGAAATAGTCGATTTTGTAATCTCCGTGGCCATTTTCGTATTTGTTTTTTAATAAATGTTTTTTTAGGTTATAATGGCTCATATTATTATTAATTTTTTTATATTCTAGATAAATATAAATATATTTCGTCTTTCCTTACAGTATTGGTACCGTAAAATTTCCAAGAAAGTTATGTGCCGTTATTTAAAAATATTTTTTTTTTACTCTTTCATGCTTTTAAACAAAATCATTTCGTAAACAAACAACTTTTTTATTAATTATCCTATTAAATTTAGTTGCTTTCCACAAAATTCCAACTATCTATTGTTACTATTTATTTTGTGGATTATTGTTATTTTATGCAAGAAAAGAACATTTTTAGTACATTCGAAATTTAAAATTTAAATTTTTATCAAAAAATACTCGTAAAATGGAAAACATTTGAAATTATTTTTGCGCAACTCGAAGAACTCCTTTTCTACTTGTTTACTATAGATTTAGAAACTAAAACCCAAGAAAAACTGAAAAAAAATTTTTTTCAAACGATCAAAAAAAATGTCAATTTTTAAAAAATGACCCACATACACACATTGCATAAAAAAAACTCACTGGATTTTGAGGATTAGCTGTCCCTAAAAGTCTGAAGAATAGAATACTGAATTGCCCTAATCCCTCTATTTTTAGTTGCGACTTATCGATCGAATCGAACTCAAGATTTTGATTAAATTTGAAGCGAAGACTAATAAAATGCACGAAGAGATCGCACGAACTTGCTCTTTTTAAGACCAAAAATAACGATTTTTTTCGAAATTTTATAAATATTGTTTTTTCTCAAAAAAATTTCTGTTAGTTTAAGCTAGGTAGGTACCCCCAAATGAACCATTTTTTTTTTGTGTTTGATTTTTTCAAAAACGGTACAACCGATTTTGATCATATTTTTTTGCTAAAGCTCCCCAAAAACTTGAATAGAATTGAGTATTCAAATTTTCAAAAAAAAAATTTCTAATTTTTTTTTCAAAACTCAATATTTCGAAAGCCCTATTCTAGATTTTTCTTAAACTTGATAAATGAAAGTTTTTCAATATAATCTACAAAATTTAAGAATAAAAAATTATTTTACCTAAAACTAAAGGTAAAGAATGGTTTTCAAAAATCGTATTTTTCTCGAAAACGGCGCCTAGAATTTTGATAAAATTTTTTTCTTTCCATTTATTCTTACGATCTTTAATTTAATAAAAAAAATTAAATTAAGATATTACATAGAACCATTTTTTAAAATTCTGAATTACTCATTATTGACATAAGGGATTTCAATGAAATTTTTTATAGAGATGCTTCTAACAAGTTTAAAAAACATTGCATTTCAAAACTTAAAAAAAATATTTTTTGAGTTTAAAAAAAAAAATCAAATTGTTTTTGGAAAATTCGATATTTCAATAACGGCTTAATATTTTTTTTGCAAATTTAATTTTCATTCGTACAATAATAAAAACTTAAAGTTGGCTTATCAAATTTTTTTCTTAAAAATCCTTTAAAAATTTTGCATATGAAAGCTATTTTTTTAAAAGAGAATCTCAGCGAATTCACGACGTTCTTGTAAGGTTTGCAAATTAATCAAACTTAAACCATCTTCATAAGGGTGTAAGATGAGAATATCAGGCCAAGGAAGACCACGAAGGGCAAATCGAAGAAATCTGTATTGCACAGATTTATTTCTTTGGGAACCAGAGTTCTGATATGGCGCCTAAACTTGACTAGCACATTCAAATGTGTTTTAAAGAGACTAAGGCCGGTATTCACCGGGCGCTCATAACTTAAGAAGCTCATAAACGTATTCACCAAGCAATATTAGTGAAGATCTACGAGCGCTCTTAAAAGTTAGGAGTGGTCCCGACCACTCCTAACTTACGAGCGCTCTCTTCGAAAATTTGTTCGCTTGTGCGTGTGCCACGCACGCATTTGACTCAAATCCATGTGAGCAATGCCAAGTAGAAGAGTATCCATTTGCTGTCAAGACCAACATTACACAACATTTCACAGTTTGGGTATGCCTGAACAAGAGAGAGTGGCTCTCATTTTCGAACTTCGAAAAACACTTGCGAGTGGTTGGTGAATACCGCACAGAAATTTCAAGTTAAGAGCCTCGTAAAGTTAAAAGCCGTTTAGGAGCGCTCGGTGAATACGAACCTAAGTGATATGAGTGTTCGACCAACCTAAGACCTAGGTTTATTGAAGCCGAGAGAATAATTGACCCTGATCAAAATGGGAACGAGCTTAACTGACTTTCGCAAATAATTCCCAGGGCAGAAGTAGAAGTATGGTAGAAACTGATGGACAGGCATTTGGCAACATTAAGTTGAAAAAAATTTTGGCACAAGAGGTTTTAAACAAATTAAGATCGTTTTGAAGTGAAACATAGTCAGCGGGAGTAGACATGTCTTTAATTATTTTGATATTATCAGTTTTTATTTGAATCATAAATTACACTGATAACGTCGTTTTTATTTAAGACAAAAATCAAAGGTCCAAAAGAACTCCCTTGAGGAACACCCGATGTAGAATTAATGGAATCGCAGAACATAACTCTATACTTCTGGCGTTAAAGCCCGAGGACTTAATGTTTAAGAAAACTAATTTTATGAAATATTTTATCAAAGGCTTTACTTAAATCCATGGTGGTAACGACCACTTCATTTCCCGATCTATTGCACTTAGAACCATAGAAACGAATTTTGTAAGGTTTGGTTTGGTGGACCTGCCATGCTGCTGTGAAGAGAAGATAAATTTACAGTGTAAGTATAGAGAATCGTACACAATGCTTTCCAAGAGCTTATAGGAATAGAAAAAAGATTTATTACGGGCCGGTAGTAATCAATACTGTTCTTCGCAACTTTATTGTAAACACGAAAAATAAAAGAATCCTTCCATAATTTTGGGAAAATAGCGGCGAGTGGCTGACAGAGAGAGTTCGAATTCAAGACCAGGACATATGTCTAAGAAAACTTACCTTTTTGATGATATTATCAGAACTATTGCTAATGGTGGCGCGGGAGGTACTTTTAAGTAAACTGAAAAAACAATGGTCAGATTTTCGCGGGTGATTACTGTACGATTTGCTGAAGAAGGGGGCAAAAAGGTACTTTGCCCCTCCACCAAGATGCGAAAATTGGGGATTTTACGCTTTATACTTTTCGGAATCAATAAGTTGGAATTTTTTGGTAATAAAATGCAGGCCAAAATGTTCTTAATAACAAACAAATCTTTCAAAGGGAAAATTAGTTTTCGAAATTGTCAATTTCATTGCATCACCTCTTAAGACAATATAATTGAATTTTTTATTTATCCTATTTCTTTTTTTTCGATCTAGCAGACATATCTAGTTTTTCTGAAACGGATTAGGTACGTATGTTGGCAGCGAACAATTCAATTAGAACAGAACTACACGCCGCATATTTGCCACCCACTTCTTCAAAGAATCAGGCCCTTTTTACGGAAATACAATTCCATGACTTTAATGCTCTAAGCTATCAATTCCTAATCGACTGTCTTAAACTGAATTGATAAGAGTAGTTACAAGATATTAATTCCGACGAATATGAAGTCTTATTTGGAAAAATGTAGAGCTCAGAACGATTGAAGTGTTGATGATTCATACATTTCACATTTCAGAATCAAATTCAATTCATTTCATGATAATGGACTAAAGGAACCACCCTTTTCAACATACTTAACCTTTAACCCGCACTCACCAAAACTCAGAAATCTCGTCCAAATAATGAAGTAATTTCGAAATGAATCAGAGAATCAGATAGTCATTGCTTTGTACTCGAACATCGAATGGGGTACCTGCATCCAATGATATGAGTTTTCTCAACCCTGCATCCCGTATACCTACTATATCAACATAAACTTTATCACTTGGCCCGATTTTCAAATCCCAGAAATGTATAATTCAGTGCTCCTCTCGTCTTCTCTTCAACACAAGCACCGGCCACTCATCAGCATTAAAATGTAATGCTTTGCCCATAAGGGAATATTGAAAGACTAAAGAACAAGAATTTCAAGAGCTTCAATACACTGCTGCCCTTATGCGTTGCAATGCCAAGGGATGAATTGGAATTTGGAGAGGACATCCACAGGAGCTGCTCAAACAAGAGCATTCAAGTGCAGTAAGATGCGTACACACATCACATCAGGGACGGATTGGTTATCTCGACGCTGCTAAGCTAAAAGTTGTCTTGGCGTTACCAATTAAAGAAATAAGAAAAATTGCACTTTTAACCATTAGATTTTTTATTTAAATAGAAACACGAAGTTTATCGAGTTGAACAATATAAGGAATATTTTTTAAAGATCGGGTGTACAAAAAAAAAAAACGAAAAAATCTTAAAGTAATTATTTAAATTTGTTTTATGAACTCGACGCTCTCTCTCAGCTTCGTAATGGAGCTAGCTTCCTTGAAAAACGCATGGTGTGGCTGAAAATAGTGAAATGGAGTTTGCAAAACCGTTTCAGTTGCATCTATTTCTTCTATGTGATGGAGTTCTTCATATTCTCAGATACACTTTATGTTATCGGCACAAATTTTAGGATCGGCAACGAACCTCTTTTCGATATGAAGAAATCGTCGAAAAGCATTTTGTCTAGTCACTCCCATCGACATTTACCATTTAAGGGCATCTTCACTTCATAACGCCTTACACGTAAGTGTCGTGCAAGCTGCTCAAAATGGTAGTCGCAGGCATTTTTCTCCTCGTCTAGTGTCTGGAACGGCGGCGTTTCTTCCATCTCCCAAAACTTCTCCAGTTAAGCAATCAGATCCGTAACTTGAACGAAACAAACAACTTGCCGGGAAATTTCCACTGCAACTTTTCCTAACACTATCCACTTTAGTTGGGTAGTTTGACCGATCGTCATGATGGCATGCGGCGTCTTATCTCAGGAAGAAGTATCTGGGCGCAAACAACACTTCCAAGTAGTAAATCTACAGGTGCAGGTTGGGTATCTGGTAACGAAAGACCCTTTTGGTGATTCCAATTGCTGAGTATCACTCTTTGGGTCGGGAGATGCCCAGTCAGTGACTTGAAGACCAAAGCCTGTACGGCAGTCTCAAACGTCGAATAGGAGGATCCAAAATGAACCTCAACAGAGTGTTGCGTAGTGCCGCTGCTGACCAACTCTAACCCGGATACCTCGGCAATGGTACGCCGCGCCGCCGCTTTTTCAGCTTCAACATTTGTGCAGCTTCGGTGAACGCCGTCTCTGAGCCTGTTTCGATCAGAGCACGTAAAAAACATAGCCTACCATGCGATGTGTGGTAGTTAAAATTATGCTGTTGTTCTACCTCTTGTTGGAACTCGGGCGCGTTTGCATTCACGGCCGCCTGAAATACATTTGAACTGATATTTATCGCCTCACCTGTGTGTTGTGCTTGCGTGTTACTACTGATGCGAATGATGTCTCTGTTGACAGAAGTAGCAGAAACTAAAACTCAGGCAATCTTGTACGAGCTGCATATAAGACAGACAATTTTCGCAAACTTTTAGTATGCAAACAGTCTCCTTTCTTCCCATATTGTCTAGATTCAGCAAACGCTACGCTGGCACTTTTTCAGCATGTGTTTGCCTTGGTTACATAATTTGCATGATAAATCTACGGAGTTTGTCTTAACCGCTGGTTTGTACTAATGCTTTGCATACAACACTTTTGGCTTGGCTGCTTGAAAACGTGGCCTTATGTTGACGAGCGGCTCACCTTTGTTTCAAAACGCTGTTCCTTATCCGTGTTGGCCAACAACATCGAGAGTCCGAAAATGAGTTTCTAAAAAACATGTCAACTCCTTCAATGTCAGTAAGTCCTTTTTGTTTTCTAATCTCTCTTCCCACAGTTTTTGATTCGTGCTGGGAAGTTTATGTAAAAGGAACCAAATTAGCTCTATATCCCACTTCGATACTGGAACCTCCATATTTGCCAGTGCAAGAAAACATTCTTTCGTCGTGATCTCGAAGACCAGTTGCTGATTCACATCTGCATTTAGATGTGGACCAGAATACGCTTATGGTCATACCACTCCTTCAGAAACACCAAGCCTTATCATAACTAGCTGCCTCTACTGACAAATTTTTGGAAGAAACAATTTGTGTCAACTAAACATGGTTGCCAAAAATGCAGCCTGTTATTGTCGCCAAAACTCTTGTCTTGCAAAAACTGCATGAATATATCGTCAAATATATGTATGTCTCATTGTTAATATTCCGGGGGTTCTTATCAAACCCCTACCCATACCCTGAATTGAATGCTATTTGTAGTGCCAAGCCCAGCATTAATCTTAAACCGTAACCCGCAACGGAAAATCCGGCTCGAAGCACCAAATATTCAAGCCTAAGTTTTTTGTTAAGAAAAAATTTTAAATTTGCCGAATAAAATTAAGTAACCACTTTGTTTCATAAAAGAATTCGAATGTCTTTTTTATTTGGTCCTACGACTTAATGTATAGTCGATTGTATTTTAATTGCATTAATTATTTGACATTTGTGAAAATAGCTCATTTGTGAACTGTATTTAAAATTGTAATGTTACGTTTCGATGTAAGCAGGTTTTGGTTCGTAGTTTAATTTCGTCGAATATGTATTGTTAAATTAAAGTTTTTAAAGTATCCACTCCAAGAATCAGGGTGAGTTCAATGATGTCCGACAACTTTTAAAAGCATTGATATTCTGTATTTTGATAAAACACCTTCTACAATACTACTTAATAAATTATATTTTATTTAATAAGTAAACTCTTTGAAGGTTAAGGAAAGTACAATTCACTGGAGATCGGAGCAAAAAGAGATCGAAGTAAATGCGCTTTTCTTTTTAAGCTCAGAGCAAGAAACTGAACTGAGATCTGTGTTCCTTTTTTAGCTCAGACACATCAGAGCGCTCATGTTGTGATTCTTTTTTTCAGAGCTACCTACATAGAGCGCACTCTATGAGCTCAGGACAAAATGACCGAGCAGATGGAGTAAGAATCCCGGCTAACTTCACATTTTTTTGATGTGATATGACAGATATAGACTACGAAAAAAAAGCAAAGAAATGAAAATGAAGGTGGGCGCCTTTGACAGTTCAGTGTTCCGGTGTGTTTCATAAACAAATCGGAGAGCTCAAATTAAACTATGCTCAGAGCATACTCGACATGCTCAAAATCTGCTCAGTACTCTGTTCAGAGTTAAAAAATTAATACGCCTTATGTTATATCTGTAAGAATTAAAGATATAGTTTAATACATTCATATCTTTCATTGAGAAGTTGAGGTTGAACAGGACACATCTATGTATGTTACTTGAAATAAAACTCAATCGAATTTTAAATTTACCTTTATTTCGTTTTCAAAAACAACCTCAATTTTTTGACGTTATTTTGTTGTTATTGGCTGTACTATACATGTTGCGGTGATAGAACTTCTTTTTTGATAACGAAACCACGCAGGTTGATAATTCCACATAATAAACCACAATCGACCGATATCCTTAGGGTAAATATAATACAGGCCATCGCTCAAATTCAGCCGGATCTATGCGGAAGAGTCATTGAAAGCTAAGAAGTCCAGATGGGCATTTGAATAATGTTATATTTCATACATAATTTCATGAATAATTTCCTAATTTGTTAATACCTAACACACAGCTTGATTTATTCCATTTCAATATTTGCCCGTTTTAATTGAAAAATCGATGTGCTTAAATTCGCAAGAATGGAGAAATTAAGCCCTGTCACTCGCTTATAGTTAAGTCTGACTTAAACAAAACATCGTGATTGAAGACAATGGCATATCCATCGAACAACAAAGTCCTTATTCGACTTGGAATGCCAGCTTCGATACGAGGATATTGCAAATTTCTGCCGAGTTCGAACGATTAAGATGGTCGAGAAGCACTTTTCTACCGATGGATTTTTCACTTCTTCACAACAGTCAGCATTCCTGAAATTTGTATTTCTGTTTTAATATGGTTACGGTTGAAAATCGGACCCAGACATCTGGCATGACGGTCCATCGCAGTCTATGACAGTCCCTACAGCCAAGGTCTACTCGTTTTTGAGTTGGTTAAGTGCTCCTTGACTCCATAGTCAGCGAATAATAACTTTTGGTATAATACGTCTAAGATTCAAATATGTTAAGAAAACTAAAGTTAACTGAGGCCATCGGCTTATAGACAATACAACCGAGAGAGGCACACAGAAAAGAAAGAACAACGAAAGAAACACATGTCAACATCACATGGTTGGTATTTGAACGGTCCCCCATCCAAGTACTAACCACGCACAATGATGCTTGATTTCGCTGATCGATGATGGGAAGAAATGCTTTCATCAAAGCCAAGGCGTTGACAAGTAATAAAATCAAAACATTCATCCTACGAAAATTTCTTCAAGAAGTAAAATTGACACTTCACTCTAATTCAGAACAAATTGCCTCTAACCTGTTTCAACAAATCGCTTCTGAAGAGTTATAAGCAGTGTTTTTCAAAAACAATGACACCATATTGGAATTTAGGATTTTCTTCAACGTCTTCGATGCCCCAATTAGAGAAGTTCTGCTGATTCAAACGATCAAGATTGTTTTAATTGAATTAGTCCGATTATGTAAAAGACTAGAAAACCGTAACAATGTGGATTTGAGACTCCAGTTCCTGCGAATGGAGCGGGCGAAATCGACTTATTTGGTTGATTTATGAGCTGCTAAATTGTCTGTGCTTCAACCGATGTGTTGTCCCACTGGCTCGCTCAAGAACCTCCAATATTTTGAATATATCTGGAGTAAGCGCTCCAAAGGATGTGCCCACTGACTCTAAATTTCGGTAGTAACAATTTTTAAAAGTAGCTTCTTCGTGAACCGCATTATGGCACAAATTTAATACAAATTTAAGCGTTTATTGACATATGGCATTGACATTTATATTTAAATACAAAGTTGTAATGTTTTCACTACGTGTTGATTTTCAAGTCTTCAGGAGCCTTCTTAGTTCATTCCTAAATCCGTCCCTGCTTCGTATTGTCCCTGTACAATATGTACGTATATGCAGGTTACAAGACCTTTAACTTTAACTGCACATCCACATGGAATAGTTAGGTTAAATTTTAAATTTTCTCCTTATGGGTTTTTGAAATACGAGTATAAATGAATGCAGGAAGTTATTACCCCATGAGTAAAGTTTGAAAATACGACACGAAACTAAGCAAAATAGCCCCAGAGTCCTTTTCATTTCAATAGTTCAATTTATTAATAAAATATACCTTCAACTTTCCTTTGTTTCCAAGTGGAAATATTAATTACTTTAAATAAATTTAATGCTATATTTCCATATAGAGAACAAAAGATTGCTTGGGACAAAACATAGTTTTAATAAAGAGCTTACAACAATGATGTATTGTATTTTTCGGAACGTCTGTTATGGATAAAATCCTGAATATCAAGAGAAAGTCTGGTTATTTAAAATTTAAATTTTTAGTTTAAAGATTATTTTCTCGAAACATATTCACTGAAATCACTTGATTTAAAAATAGAAATAAAATGATAAATTTTTTTAATTTGAAAAATATTAAATAGTGTTGGCGTTGCCTTTTAATACATAACAACAGGTCTTCAGTTAAAAGCCGTCCTGAAATTCCGAAAGATAGCATCACTAAGAAGTATAACTTCGAGAAATAATTTCAATTTTAGCCAGAAAGACTGTCTGAGCTTCGCTCTCAAAAACAAATCATATCAAGTGGTGGTTTAATCTCACTGTTCATGGAATCAGAGAAAAACAAACGTCCCTTACACCGTAGACCTTTGCATATGTGTTTGGAGAATTAGAAGAAGAACATAGCGAAGTCATTTTCATTTCTTATGTAATGACATTTTACGTTACAATGACATTTAACGTTGGGCTCTTAGCCATTATGACTGTCAATAGTAGCATTGAGATGATCATCACTCTTGCGGCCCATCTGTCACACATGTCATTGAAAATTGGCACGTCTGCTCTCAGGGCGGAGTACATAAAAGGGACTGGGATTATGACGTCGTGATGAAAACCTTCGACGCAACTATCTTTACAGATTGCTCAAGGCAGATAAATACCTCTATTGTAGCCTTTCGTGTTTGCTACTGATTTTCATGATACATAAATTACTGCCAAAAAAGGAAGAATGCCAGTTATCGATATCGCTCTTATTTGGGTTCCGACTCATATCAGAATTAATGGGAAGGAACGGGCTAACTAGCTGGCTAGGCAATATTCTACAATTTTGTTTAACGAATCAAACTGCCGGCACTGGTGCACTTAAAAGAGACCCCGAATACTTGATCTGATACGTCAATCAGTCAAGATATAGCAAGGATACTTTTTAATTGTAGCGAACACTGGCCAATATAGGAGAGCATGGATCTTGAGAATTTCTCACAATACTCACAGTCTTAGCTTCATTTGGCCAAAACTAGATCACAATTGTTGGGAAGGGCATTTTTGACAAAATTGACGAACTTTCGGTAATAAAAAACAAAGACTTGTTTTTTTATCAACTCAAAGAAATTACTTAAGAATGAACTTCGATTATTTCTGTACCTTACCCTCCGTTGGATTTTTTAGACCCCATAATAGCGGTGATTACACTACCTGGGCTTGCTTCTCATTAAAAAAAAAAAAAACTTTTTTTCACGGTTACTACATGCCAAGAAGTAATAAATCCATGAAGAGTTTTTTTTGTCATGGAAAGTGCTTTTCATCTTGGCTGTTCGGGCTCCACGAAAAGTTGTTGGCAAGTAATGCATTCGCAAAAAAAAAATTAAACTGGAGATTTTGATCAAAGTTGGCAAAAGTGGGTCTCAAAATTCTGTCTGTCTGTTCGGCTACAGCCTAAACGGCTCAGCCGATTTTTGTCAAACTTGGTTTATATCGTTTCTAAAAATTTTCCCCCACACGCTTTTTTCTTTTTTTTTGTAAGACCAAAAATAACGGTACCTGCCATACGAATTTTCCTCAAAATTTTATAAATATTTGTTTTTTTTTTTCAAAAACTGTCCCACAGATTTAAGAAAAAAAAAATCAAAAAATTTCTTTTAGTTAAAGATAGGTAATGGTTGAAAATTTTTTTCTCCAAAAAATGGATATTTTCGGCACCGCCCATGGAACCTTTTTTTTGATTTTCTAAAAAACGATACAACCTAGTTTGATCATTTTTTTTTATGTTAAGGCTCCCCAAAAGTTTAAATATTTTTCCTTGTTGGAATTTTGCAAACAAATTTTTTTTTGACTTTTAAGCAATTTTCAAAATATTTTTTTTTCAAAATTCAATACATATTTCGAAAAACTCATGCTCGATTTTTTTTAAATTGATAAATAAAAGTTTCTTTATATAAATAACGTACCCAACATACAAATGTTAAAAAATGGTTTATGAAAATCGTATTTGTCACGAAAACGGTTTCGAGAATTTAGAAATTTTTTTTTCTTTCGTTTAATTTGTACGATCTATAATTTAATAAGAAAAATTTTAAATTAATATATTACTTACTGTACCTAACATGGATCCATTTTTTCGAACTTAAAATTTCTCCTTATCAGCATAACCGATTTCATTGAAATTTTTTATAGAGAAGCTTCTAAAAAGTTTAAAAAATATTGCATTTCAAGACTTAAAAAAAAAAAAACTTTTTTTGAATTTGAAAAAAATTATTTTTTTTTTTTGAAAATTCAATATCTCAAAAAAGGGTCAGTATTTTTTTGAAAATTTATTTTTAATTCGTATAGTAATAAAAACTTCAAGTTGACATACAAAAACTTTTTCTTAAAAATGTCTTAAGAATTTTGTAAAAGCTTATTTTTTTAAGAAACCACTACAACGACTTTTAATTTTTGTTATCGCATAAGCCAATATTTGGGATCATGTTTTAAGCTCCAACCTCCAACTACGAAAGGAGTTGTTTTAGTCATTTAAAAAATTAATTGTACTAGCCGACCCAGCTCTCGAAATTCAAGTGCCAATTTATTTATTTAATTAATTATCATTCAATAAAAGACAGAATTCATGATTTTTTTAAATTGTTGAATGCAATGAGAAGTACCTACTAAGCACTCAATCCTGGAGTCCAAAGGAAAACAGTTAATGGTAAATAAAATTTCAAACCTATACACATTTCTGACACATTGCAGATTTTTGATACGTTGCAGATTGGTTGTTGATGTTGTAGGCCGCAAAAACAATTGTTGGGTTGAACTGATGTTATTTGATGTATCAGAATCCGGTATGTTTAAATGTGGATTTTTGGACGTTTCTTAATCCATCGACATCGTAGCCATCCTTTGATGGAATTTGACAGTTTATGGCTTGAAGAATAGAGGACGAATTCAGTTATGACGTTCAAGGAGTATTTCGTACAAAATGTTAGCCGAAAGCCCTAAAATTGCTCTTTTCCGGAGTAACAAATAAAATACATTTTTTTTTGAATATTTATAGACCTTTAATCCATGGAAACCTTAGCGATCCTTTGATGGAATCTGACAGTTTGTGACTTGACAAATAGATAATTCAGCTTTGACGTACAAAGTGTATTTCGTACAAAATGTCAGCCGAAAACTTTTTTGACACTTTTTAATCCATGTACAAAGTAGGCATCATTCGATGTTATTTGGCAATTTATGGCTTACAATAATAGAATATTTTGTGAGAACTATCAAAACCATAAGTCAATCTTATCATCTAAATCGAAATTAAAATCGAATAGGAACAATATTGAAGCATTTCAGTGAAATGAAAATGATCGAATGATCGGTTGGTTGAAATGATCGGATCATTTTCGTAATCGATTGTTGAACGATTCAATTATTTGAAATGAAAGATTTACTCAGCTCTAATTCGAATTTGATATTTTGTTTGTTTGTTAACGCATTCTTGTCAAACCAGGGAGTTATTTTATTTTCAGGGAAGATTTGAAAACAGTAACGCATAGAATAAAGCTAGAACTACATGCTCTCTTTTTCCAACTCATTTCAAATTTCTATCTTCCATCTCGAAAAACACAAAAAGTAAAAGTTGAAATGGTTCTAAATTTCACTTTTTCACTTTTTGAAAACACTAAGGCTAGGCGCGCACATTCAATTTTTAGTTTCGCAACTGCTTGGTTCGAGCAATTAAGAAGTTTGTGTTTTGACACAAACTAAACGATTGACCAAAAAGAGTTCGCTATTTTGTATAACATATAATTATATGCACCTGCGCGGACATTCAACCAAATAGTTCGTCTGTTTTCTGTAAGCAACGAAACAGTTGTGCAACTAAAATTGAATGTGCGCGCTTAGCCTAACACAGAATTTGCCTGATAGATGTAGTTAATACTCTAAGACTTAACTACATTCAACTTCAAAGGGCGTTTTTCTTTTTTCATTCAGAGTGAAGCACTGAACAGAGCACGAGCATGTCAAACATGCTCTGAACTTTCTCCGAATCGAGCGTGTTCTAAGAGCTCTGAATTATTTTATAAACACAACACACGCATTTAACTCTCTCTGCTCAGCTATTTTATACCGAGCTCATATAGTGCGCTCTAAACAATCTCTGAAAACGCTCTAAACGAAAAAAGAAACACAAATTTCAACTGTTATACACTCTGAGCTAAAAAAGAAACACGATTTTTTGTTTGACAGTTCAGGTTCTACTCTGAACTAAAAAAGAAAAACACCCAAAGAGTGAAAAGTGAACAAAATGTGCTGTATTTTTCCAAACAACAACAAAAGCAAAAGTTAAAATGGTTCTAACTTTTCCTAAACTTAAACCACAGATAATTATATATATAATGTGTGACAGTGTGACTTAGTCCCCTATTACACGATGTCTCACGAGACGAGGCTCACGTAAGTTCAAAAAAGAAAGCAGATATGAGGAAATGAGATGCGAAAAAATATTCCCGGTGAGTACCGGGCTGATTTTTAGTAGGTAGTCTCATTTTGACGTTTCTTTTTCCCAAATTCGTTTTATGTTGTGTGTGCATTAAAAAATACGAACAATAGTCAAATTTGAGACATGAGTCTCATGAGACATGAGTCAAGGTGTAATAGCTTTTGCCTCACGGGATACAAATTTAAAAGGAAAGTCAAAAATGAGACATGTCTCATGAGGCAACGTGTAATAGGGGGCTAACTGTATGACAGTATAGTGTAAATGTATGCTCTATTCAGCAATAGATGTCGCTAGCCAATAATTATATGTGCTAAAACTGTTTGCTCTATTCAGCAACAGATGTCCGGGCTGTTTTTGCAATTTTTATTTATTGTTTTAAACAATTTCTGTGTAGTATATTTAAATAATTTTGGCATTGTGCACATCTATCAAAAAATGCTTTCGTTTAATATGTAATTTATGCCCCTACGGTTTTTGTGGGCCGCGTAAAGTGTACCACAAAAAACATGTTTGCCGTTTTATTATATGATGATGCTTATGAACAGTATAAAATTCATTTATACTGTTCATAAATGAATTTTATGCTTATGAACAGTATACAATTCATTTTTACTGTTCATAAGCATAAAATTCATTTTTTAAATGACTAAACCAACTCCTTTCGTAATTTTATGCTTATGAACAGTTTTTCTCTCTTTCGAGGAATTGACAAATTCTCCAAGAGTATCTCTTGTCATGGAAAGTGCTGCTCATTAGCCGTTCGGAATCGGCAGAAAATTTATTGTAGGTCCCTTCCGTTCCTGGTAACACGCACACAGGAATGGTTGAGAGTTGTAAGTCACACTAGGTCCTGGTTCACTCCGAGCTGTTGCACCACCAAATTTATTTATTTATTTAGAACAGTTTTTCTCTAATAACATTCATTTTTGAAATTCTTAGTCTTTTACGTAAGAACAAGTTCGTGCGACCCAGTCGTGCATTTTATTATTAAATCTGCGCGCACTAAAGGGATTACGACTGCTTTTAAAATGTTTGACCACAGTGCAAGCGCTTAGGAAAGTTGAAGAGAATTTAAAAGAAGATACCAATGCAGAATTCGTTTTAATTGTCTGAATATCACAATGGGAGGGAAATATTGGGTCGGGTGTAGCATTTCATATTCGTGTAGTGCGGTCAAAGAAAATATCTCTGAACTTATCATTACGTCCGAAGTTTGGCTCTAGGGTAAACTGATAGGAATACAACTTGTTATTTCACTAGAACATTAAAAATTAAATTTTGTGGATCAACAGCTGGAAGAGAACCAGGACCTAGTGATACATATACAACTCTTACCATTCTTGTGTGGGTGTTACCAGGAATGGATAGCAATATATTTCTGGAAATGAATAGCCGAGAGTACTGTCAAAAAAATAATTTAATTTTTTGAAGTTTCAGACAAAAGATCATTGATGAATATTAGAATATGAGAGTCGAGAGACAAAATGGAGCCCTGTGGCACACCAGCATTTATTTTATAAATTCCAGACTTAAAACCATCCAATTCCACTTGTATTGAGCGGTTTGAAAGGTTGTTTCTAATCCAATGAAGAAGCGATTAATCAAAACCAAATGCACGCATATTCGATAAGAGAGCATCATGCCAAACTCTATCAAATGGCTTTGAAATATCAAGTGCAATAATCTTACTTCGTCCAAAACGATGTCAAGATTTGTGCCACTGTTCGGTGAGGTATACCATCAGATCCCCAGTGGACCTATTGCTACGAAAGCCATAGTGAATGTCATTGAGAATATTTCGTTCTTAAAGACGCGATATTCGCCTTTTTAGGGACAAGCTGAAAAAATTAAGGTTTTCAACCCACTCTGAGTAGGAGAGACGGAAAAGTTTACGGAATGATTTTTTCAGCTTTGAAGAACTCCTCTGCAGAATAGTAGATAAAATGCTCTCCGGGACATTTTAGTATTTTTTGCCTTAATTATTGGTCGTGCAAAAATTTGGTTCGTCGAATACGATCATTACAGGTGTTTCTCACTTCTTTGAACTTATTCCAGTTTTCCTCAGGAGATTAAAAAAAAGGCAAATGGGGTATCAATTACTCCAAAAACGTTCTCCTCCTCTTCCACACGATTTGATTCCGTTCTTCACCCATACAACACGGCCGTACCTTCTGGCACATATTATGCGAATCACATTTTAAACAACCGAACTTGGTGTTTGATTTTCGTCTACCACAAACTGTTAAGGAACGAAAAACAAACTGAAGCATGAAAAAAGCTCCAAGAACAAAAAACCCTTCTCAGTTATTGAAATTTGAAAAACGAATCTTGATACCTAACCGCTTCAATATTTTCTAAAGAAAATATGTAAAAGGTATGCATTATAAAATTATGACCTAATCATACTCATCTGTCCCTATTACTTCGTCGTAAAATGAGGTCCTTCTCATAAGGAAGGAAAACAAATATTATGTTAATCCTCATTTTGTGGGCAATCTTCATGATAAGTTTGTCTTTTGTTGCTATACAAAAAAAAAATAAAAACAGACGAGAAATACGAAAGAAGACAAACTCGAGAATAATTTCTGCTTTCTTTATTTTCAATGGATAGAACTTAATACACACACACGTACATAATAGGTACATTGTTAGGTATCGTATACACGAGACAAGTCTAGTGTCACAATACAAAAGGGTTTTAGAAGATGAAGATGTTGTAAGGAAAATGACAAAACCGACATCTCTATCGTGTTCTTAATTTGCAAATTATACTAAAATGATACAAAATTGTGAGATAATACTAAATGATGTAACATCCAGTGGATGTCCTTGGAATTTTTTGAATAAAGGTACTTAAAATGCTTGGGGGGATTCGAAAGTGTGCTTTATGTGAAAATTCAATGGATTGAATATTAATGAAGTTGAATTTCGGTTATTGGTTTAATGATATTGTAACTCAGATGAAATCTTTAATTTAACAATTTTCGGGATGTCTTAAGGGAAATCAATGTTTTATGCTAGATTCTTAGACTGTGCACGATGTACCAGTATCAAGACGAAATTTTAATAGGTTAGGCAGGCAAGGCCCAACGATCAACTTGCGTGTGCATAAGCGGAGCACCACGAATGAAACTCTCTGCTGCATTAGACGTCCTGTTCCATCTGCCACCCCTAAATATTTTCAGCAAACAGACGGTGAGGACCATAGCCACTGAGTTAAAAGCTTCTTCACAAGGGATTAATAACGAAATGGGCGACTCTATCATTCTGAACTCATTCGGATCACTTCCAAATTACATTGACTAAACTATCTCAAAACTTCAGCTCGGCAAAAACTTGCAAGTCAACGTTCCATTAAGATCTTTCTGGCAGGATTTGGGTTTCTTGGAAGATGATTCTATCCATTTTTAAACCAACGGATCGAAAACTGATGAGGTGGTTGGTGGAAGAGTGTACTCAGTTAGACTAAAATTATGTCTCTTTTTCAGTCTTTATAGTCATTGTAGCTTAACTTATGGCGATTAAAGAAGTCCTGTCTTGGCTCAAAGGAAAAACGTGTTTTCGACTACTGATATCCGCATATTCTCGGTTAATCAAGCGGCTATTTAATCTCGGGACTCGATCTCTACTAACTCTATAAAAGCCCTTGACTACCGTTCTACCGTTCGTCTCTTATGGAGATTTCGCAGTATTTTAATTTCCAATTCTGTTGGTTGCCAGGGCATAGCGACAATCCAAGGGAGGACAAATCTGGGATGGAACAATGTAACCAACTGCCTAATGACAAAACAGATCTGGCCATTGCTTGATCTGAAACGCTTTAAATGCTTGATATCCTTAAGTAGCTTGCATATTAGTTCCGTAATTGGTGTCATATAACCGCACACTATCTTATACGCAAGCACGCAACGAGGTTTTGGTTTATTCAAATGATTGCAGAGTTAGCGAGAAAGAATGGGAAGAATCAATTCCTCATCTCTATGGTCAGGTCATGAACTTTGAGCTGCTGGGTCAGTTAGATCTTGTACGGATGTAGCCCCAAGTCCCAATACAAAATTCGCCTGCAAACAGCCGAATTCTTGTGCACTGTGAGGATTCGATTGCCTCGGGTTCTGCTGTACACGAATAGTAGCGATATTCTCGGGCGATGTTGCGCTTAATCGTGTCAGATGTCACCAAAACAACATGGCCGCTAAAAACCTCCAACTCCAAAATCTACCCGTGCCAACTAAAAAGCATTTATTATCAGTATTAAGATTGCCATTTACAATGGATTAGGTTACACCAATTTTCCCTAAATCCACGGTAAATGATGAAAACATTGGAGACAGACCCATACTGTAAGACAATTTTGTTCTTATATACCCAACATTTTTTTTTTTTTTTAATTATCGATAACGAATTATGAAACAAACTGTATACATTAAAGTAGGTATGCCATAGCAGAAATGAGGCTCGGAAGTTTTACCAAAAGGTAAAAAAATACATCATAAAGATATAATCCACGAGAACGTGAGAAACTGGAGACAGCTAGTTTTGTCAAAATGAAGTCGACTGTCACAAATCTCATTGACTTCACCTCTTTTTGTATCGATTCCTTTGAAGATCGAAAACAGGTAGATTGTGTATTTACTGATTTTAGCAAAGCCTTTGATAAGCTTTGTTACAAAACTCTAATCAATAAAAATCAATCAATGAAAGCTTTCTAGTCTAGATATTATCTTATTGAGAAAACGATCAATTTTTGGTCAACTTAGGTGTTCCACAAGGCAGTCATTTAGGCCCATTACTATTTATTCTATACATCAATGACTTGACATCAGTTATAATAAATTCATCTGTACTTATCTATGCCGATGACATAAAATTTTTTAAAAGAATAGCGACTGTGAACAACATCAAGAAGACATTATTTATAGGTTCAGAGAATGGTGCAATACAAACCGTCTTTTGTTAAATATTGGCAAGTATAAAACAATGTGTTTTACGCGCAAAAAAATCTATTAACTTACAACTATATGTTAGATTCTTTTTGCAGAGTGTCCGGTCGATTTCGGACTTCGGAATTTAAAATACATTTTATAAATATAAATCATAGATTTAATGAGATAAAAATGCATGGAATTGCCGTCTGATTTACGGAAAAGTATGAATTTATGCAAACAAAGTTTAAAAATTGTTTTATTACGAGTATTAAAGCAATTTTTTTATATAAGAAATTTCTTTCAAATTTTTAAAAAAAAAATATGGGATGCGAATTTTAAGTATTTAATAATATTGATTTTAGGAAATAATTTCAAAAAATAATAATCGTTCATAGGTTTTGAAGATATTGATTTTTCAAAAAAAAATTTTTTTTTTTCAAAAAACCCAACAAATATTTTTTCGAATATTTTTATAAACAATACTATTTTAAACTTAGAGCCGTTAATGAGAAAGTCAAAAATCGAAAAAAACGGTTCTATGACAGGTACCGTTAATAACATTTTGCCCCAAAAATTTGTTTGAATAAAATGTAGTCCATGTCCATAATATCACACCTAATTTTTTTTTATCAAAATCGTTAGAGCCGTTTTCGAAATAAATAAGATTTTGCATTACGGGTGTATGGTGGGTACCGTTAGTTTTGGAGCTAAAAAAAATTTCAATTTCTCTTCTAGGGAATCACCGAAGACTTGCGATATACATACATAGGTACGAGTACTATAGGGCAACATCTGCATTTGGAAAAAAAATCGAACTCGAGATTTTGATCAAAGTTGACATTACGATGATAGCGAAGACGAAAAAAGTGGGTCCGGATATTCCGTCTGTCTGTCTGTATGTCTGTATGTCTGTATATCTGTACCTCAAACTACAGCCTAAACTACTGGAGGCATTTTCCTCAAACTCGGTACTTAAGGCCCGGTGCCCACATGCGTTCTTTTAACGCGCGGTACCGGAGCCTTCGAGTCTTTTTACACGTAAAATAACGCGCGATGCAGCAGCGTCATCCCACTCGTGTGTGCACCACTCAATTCATTAGTGAGAACTGTAAGACGCAAAGGCGGTGACGCTGCGGTACCGCGCGTCAAAAGAACGCATGTGTGCACCGGGCCTTAAGTACCGAGTTTGAGGAAAATGCCTCCAGTAGTTTAGGCTGTAGTTTGAGGTACAGATATACAGACATACAGACATACAGACAGACAGACGGAATATCCGGACCCACTTTTTTCGTCTTCGCTATCATCGTAATGTCAACTTTGATCAAAATCTCGAGTTCGATTTTTTTTCCAAATGCAGATGTTGCCCTATAGTACTCGTACCTATGTATGTATATCGCAAGTAAAAACAGAGCATATGGCTTTCAAAAAATGTTAAAGGTTTTAAAATCCAATGAAATATACACGATACAGTCATGAACCCAGCATAGAATTTCGAAGGAAAAGGGCCAACTTTAAGAAATCTACCCCTCAATAACCTTCTTCGGTTACATTGGTAGTAAGTAAACAATACAAAGACAAATAATATGTTTTATCTTAATCAAGAATTAATATATAATACCAAGTTGCAACGAACAGTTTTCATATGCCTTGAACGGAAATCCCAGTCGATTCTTCCTTCCACTTGAATCTAAAGTGATTGAAAATTACTACAGAAAGGTAATAATTTTTTTAACTTAAGAAATTCAAAGAAACAAGAAATTAGGGATTGTCCTTAAAGTTAATTCCATTTAAAGTTCAATGACTAATTAAATTGAATTATTGATAAACGAATAAAGTTTTTCCTTAGATTCAGTTTTTGATTTTACTTTTCTTACGAATAGCTTTTGAGGACATTTCGTACGTACATACGTACAAACATGTATCGTCAATATACTTTGCTTTTAAAATTATGAAACATTAATTAAATTTAAATAGATCAAAAATAATTTTTTTTTCACTAATGACTATTATTTTTTTAATTAATAAAATAAATAAATTCGTTTAATAACACCCATAATAATTGTATACAAAGTTTGGAATTTTGTATGAAAACTTTTCTGTTTGCAGAAGAAATTTCATGAATGAAAATAATTATTAATCATGAAATTAAATTATCAAAATGCCGATATTAGGGTTAATTCCAGTAATTGTTATGAAAGTATCAAAAACCGTTTATTTTCAAATAGTAATAGCAATTTCAGCAATTTTAAACAAAACTTAAAGTGCATACAATGCAATTCAGCAATAAGAGTGAAATTAAAATTAAATTTAAGTCTTTGTGGTGTTAAGGATTTAATTGGTATGTAATTCACTTATAGAAAAATGTAAAATGTTATATACAGTGAGCGTCAAAAGTGAGTAAGCACCATCATGATTTCTAGAGTAACATGGAATTCGAACAAACAAATAATCAATGGATTCTAATAATAAAAATAAATCAAAACAAAAATAAAAGTTCAAAATATAACTTTTGCAATTTTTCCTAACAAAAACTAAACATAGTCCATATTTAACGAGTCAGAAGTAAGAAAACATCTTGAACAAAATATAAGGAGCACAGTAAGACATGATGGAGGGAGGGGGGATGTCTGGAAGCATATTCAATCGGGAATTTTGAAATCCTAAGCAATAACCTTCAACCGAGCTTAAGCAAATTTGGTATTCTTAGCAATTGGATCTCTTAGCAAGATAATGATCCCAAGCATACTTCGCGGTTCCTAAAGAATGAATACTTAATAGGTGAATATTTATGGGACATTTGGACCGGAAAAATTTCGCAAAAGGATTATCAAGAACAAAGAGCATCTTAAAAGGCTTTAATTGAAGAACTGTCCCAAATATCTTCAGATGTTAGAAATAACATTGTTGTTTGCATGTCACATCAACTAAAAGATGTTATGAAGGGCGAAGGTGGTCAAACGAAATACTGAGTTTTTTACTTAAGGTACTATATTTATAAATAATTTTAAAATTGTAACGAAGCGTTCCATGCTACCCCACTCTATACGACTTCTGTATTAATACCGAACCGAGAATTGTACTTCGCTCGAATTCAATTCAAAAGCACCATGAACACATGACGTCACAGGAAAATCAAACGCATTAATTCACCACTTAGTACATAGTTCACATTCAGTTTTTACTGAAAAATCATCAAAAGGACCTACTTGGGTGAACGAAAAGTACCCTTTCGATCATACACAGAGTCAGGCGCCACAGTAAATTGATTGCATAAATCTTTCGAAATCCAGTCGTAGACAAGTAGTACAGACGAATTGGTCATCTAGCTTTCCTTGCTTTTTGCTGAGCTTCACCCCACCAGTGATAAGGGCTTTCGTATGAAGACAAGTTAGGTAGGTAAGATTGTCCAGCTATTTCTTATTAAGGCTTCCCCCCACCAGCTGTAAGGACTCTTAGTTCGAAGTTTAATGTCCTAATTGCCACCAAGGGCTTCGGTACCGTCTGATCTACCAGAACGTTTAGCCTGCTGTTTAGTGCCACCAGGGGCCTTGAACCTGCTGATCTACCAGAGCTTTAGCCTGCTGTTTAGTGCCACCAGGGGCCTTGAACATGCTGATCTACAAGAGGTTTTAGCCTGCCGTTTAGTGCCACCAGCGGCATTGAACATGCTGATCTACCAGAGCGTTTAGCCTGCTGTTTAGTTCCACCAGGGGCGTTGAACCTGCTGATCTACCAGAGCGTTTAGCCTGCTGTTTAGTGCCACCAGGGGCCTTGAACCTGCTGATCTACCAGAGCATTTAGCCTGCTGTTTAGTGCCACCAGGGGCCTTGAACATGCTGATCTACCAGAGGTTTTAGCCTGCCGTTTAGTGCCACCAGGGGCGTTGAACCTGCTGATCTACCAGAGCGTTTAGCCTGCTGTTTAGTGCCACCAGGGGCCTTGAACCTGCTGATCTACCAGAGCATTTAGCCTGCTGTTTAGTGCCACCAGGGGCCTTGAACATGCTGATCTATCAGAGGTTTTAGCCTGCCGTTTAGTGCCACCAGGGGCGTTGAACCTGCTGATCTACCAGAGCGTTAAGCCTGCTGTTTAGTGCCACCAGGGGCCCTGAACCTGCTGATCTACCAGAGCATTTAGCCTGCTGTTTAGTGCCACCAGCGGCCTTGAACATGCTGATCTACCAGAGCATTTAGCCTGCTGTTTAGTGCCACCAGGGGCCTTGAACATGCTGATCTACCAGAGGTTTTAGCCTGCCGTTTAGTGCCACCAGGGGCCTTGAACCTGCTGATCTACCAGAGCGTTTAGCCTGCTGTTTAGTGCCACCAGGGGCCTTGAACCTGCTGATCTACCAGAGCATTTAGCCTGCTGTTTAGTGCCACCAGGGGCCTTGAACATGCTGATCTATCAGAGGTTTTAGCCTGCCGTTTAGTGCCACCAGGGGCGTTATACCTACGGATCCCGTTAGGAACCCGACATCCGAATGAAAGGACCCGTTTAAGGCCGAATTACTAGAGGCCAGGATACCCGTAATCAAGTACCAGATCCGATTCATCAACAACCAGTATAACCAATGCGAGGCAGCTAGACCAGAATCCAGAAAGTTGATGCCCGTGAACAGTTCAATTACCCAAATTAAGTGAAATATTAATAGAAGAATATTGTATGTTATAGATTTAAGAGTTATTTCCAATAAAGATTTTGTAATAAGGTTTGAAGACATTTTACTCTGGAGTTTCGTGTTTTCTTCAGAACGACCGGCGCGCGAGTAGAACCTCGGCTGGAAAGCAAAAAACACATCACAAGATATAACAGATGTTGTTTACTTACTTTTGACGCGTACAATATGGAGTATTTTTAGTTTTTGGTAGGAAGAAATGCATTATTTTGTTTTTTGAATTTTTATCTTGGTTTTGATTTATTGCTATTGAATAAAGCTTTTATTTTGTATTATTGGAATTCAGGTTTAATACCGAATATTTAAAGTAGAATAATATTAAAACAGCTACAATGTAATACAGACATTTTATTATTTAATGATTACTGACTAAAATTTGATGAGCTTACTTGGCAAGTTTTTTTGTTTGCCCAAAAAGGTGAAAAATATTTGGAAAAATATAACTCCAGATTTTGATCAAAGTTGATATTACGATGATAGAGAACACGGAAAAAGTATGTCTCGCAATTCTGTCTGTCTGTCTGTTCGACTACAGTCAGGCGGCTGTACTGATTGCACCTATCATAGAACCATTTTTTCAAGTTTTGAAGATCTCATTATCGGCATAACCGATTTTTAGGAAATTTTTCAAATAGATGCTTCTTAAAAGTTTGAAAAACATTGCATTTGAGAACTTAAAAAAAATATTTTTTGAATTTTGAAAAAAATACATTTTTATTTTATATTTTATATCTGAAAAACGGCTAAATATATTTGTTTTTTAATTAATCTTTATTTGTACAATAAAAAAAATAAAGTTTGCGTATACTAAAATTTTTTCTTAAAAAATGTTTTAAAAATTTTGCATATAAAAATCTTTTTTAAAAACAAAAAAACACTACAACGACTTATAGTTGTAAAAAAAAAACAATTATTTGCTTGAATCGGCATCCTGTTTTTAGCTCCAACTACTAAAGGAGTTGTTTTGGTCATGCAAAAAATTAATCTTATGCTTATGAACAGTTTTTCTCTAATAACATTCAGTTTTAAAATTCTTAGTCTTTTACAAAAAAGCAAGTTCGTGCGACCCAGTCGTGCATTTTATTTTTCAGCAAAACACTCCTAATTTTTGCCGTAGAGAACAGTTACACATTTTTTTTACTATTCACATCCGCTCAAAGGTTTGCTGAAATCGTTTAAATATGAAACACAGCACAAGCGATGGGGAAATCAGGGAGGGAGCTGATTAGGATTTTTCAATCAATACATTTCGAAAAAATATTTTTCCCAATGAAAATATGATTTGTGAAAAATAATTTTTTTTTAATAATAATTAACGTTATACCCTTTAAATGTTTAGGAAAAAGAATGTGTATTGAGAAGGGGAAAACGATGTTCATTTGTGTTAAACATGTGGATCGAAATGGGAAGGAAAGGCAGAGTTGGGTAAAGAATTCCATATTCGCGTGGTACTACTAAAGCAGGAGTCTATGTACTTATCGCTACGCCTGAAGTCAGGATCAAGACTATACTCATGGAGTATTCATGATGTTATCATTCACTAGCAGGATTTTTTACTGACACCAATTTTTAAACCATTGCTTTAATTGACTTGTCGAAAATATAAGACAACGTTCCACTGATTTCATTGAATGATGCTTTTTTGTAAAAGATAAATAAAAAGCTCGGGAAAAATAGACACTAAAATGAGTAAGAGTTCCGACAAAGCTGAATTTCGGTAGACCGAGATTTTTATTTGCAGTCCTAATAATTTCCAAGAAACTACTCCAAGGCACTAGCAATTATGCTATGAGAACTATCAAAGCCAATATTTACACCAGCGCACTGCAGTGGTGGTGTGGAAAAAATGTATGAACAAGATGTTTGTACAAGTTTTTCTCAAAATCTATTACTTTTAAAAAAAAAATGTTTCAAAATGTTTTGGGTGTAGTCTCCCCATTTGTTGGAAAAAAAAATCGATAGTTTTTTCGACGTTCAAAATCAATAAGCCCTTGTCCAAATTAAAACAGATTTTTAAGAAATGCTTTAGGCCTACAAATATAGCCAACAGCCATTTTCATTTTAAAAGCGACAAAGAGTACTTAAAATAATCCCCTGGTCATTTAGTTTCGAAAAGATTTTTGAACGAGTTTTTAAATAAAACAAAATTAACATTATTTTAAAGATGGCTGCCTTTCTTTAACCCCCACTGCTGCGAAAATTTGACCTTATAATAAAAAGATGTGCCTTAGCACACATCTCACATGCAATTGTCCAAAAATGCAACTTTATTTCATTTTGGCGACTACATTCACGATACCATTTTACTTAAAATCTATTGATTTTATGTAAAATTTCATAAGTTCTTATTTTAACATCACATTTTTTATAACTTATTGTTTGGAAGAAATTTAATTTTTCCCTGTCTTAACCCCCCCTGAGAACTTAAGTCCTAGTTCACATTTAGGACACTTTTTAGAATATCCTTAAAACCGAGTGAAAGTCCAATTTTCCTCCGCCTAAAAAAAATATCAATTCATTAAATATTTAAAAGCCTTCGCGTTGTGTCCATGTCCATTCAGATGATTCGATTGCCTGATGAGTGCCTGCATTCAACAGTTTTCACAACGAAATTATTCTTGACTAACATATTTATGCATATCCTTATTGAAGTTTGTCACACACAAAAAACAAAACCTCGTGTCATTAAGTGAATTGATTTTAGTTTCATGAATGACAATTGCTTTGAAAATACTGACTGCGTAATGAATAAATTGTTCGGCATGTAAATAGCTTCCTGCATAATATTTGTTTTATTAAAAAAAAAAAGAGAAGAAATCGAATATTCATGAACACGATAAAACAAATTTCGAGTTCTTTCATTTTTTTTTACATCATTTTGAAGTAGCTTAAATATGCGGACTCAGCATGCAAATGTCGTAATGAAGATATTTTCAGAATCCGGAGTGCACATCAAGGAGCAAAAAATCAACATTAATCTGGTGTGACCGGGCCAGGTCTTTTTAAATTACATATAAGTATGTACATAAGTACCCTTCAGAACTGTTGAAAGTAGATTTTCGAGAATGATATAAGGTTATTCAATTTTTGTCTGCATGACCTGACATGCCTGTTTCAATCTCATACTTCAAAACGAACTGTCATCCCAGGCTATTGTTTATGTTTAGTCTAAGGTTTCCTTTTTCAAATATGGATCATTTCATAATCGTGGTTTCAACAAGAAGGTGCAACATCTCACATAACACGACCCACTTGCTGTATTGCAAGAAAAATTTCATGAACGAGTTATTTGGCGTTACACGAAAAGAACTGTCAGATTTTCAATTTTGAAGAATGTCAATGAGTCAGCAAGATTATAATTTAATGAGCTTATCATAAGTTGCCGTTGGAAGTCCACAACCGAAGGATAAGGAAGTGAAAAGCTGAGGGTACTGTCGTCAGCGAAACAATTTAGTGGATTAGAAATTTCAGACAAAAGATGTGATGTAGGACAGAGCCCTGAGGCACACCATCATTTATTTTGTGGATATCAGATTTGAAACCGCCCAACACCACTTGTAGTATACGGTTCGAAAGCTAATTTCTAATCCAAAGATGAAAAGTTTCATCGATACCAAATGCACGCGTTTTCGATGCCAAACTATATCAAATGCCTTTGAAATATCAAGTGCAATAATCTTTCTTCCTCCAAAATGATGTAAAGATTTGTTCCCATGGTTCGGAGAGATGAACAATCAGATCAGGTCATTAAGAAGCTTTCGTTCTTCATGATATTTCTTAAGCTGAAAATTGATGAGCGTTTCCATGACCATAGAAAGAAGAGATGTAAGTGCAATTGGGTGATAGTAAGATGGGGAGGAGGATTCGCCTTTTTTAGGGACAGGCTTGACAAATGCTGTATTCCATCCATTCGGAAAGAGACCTGTAGAATAGGGCAGATGGAAAAGTTAACAATAAACACATCAGAGAACTGGCAGCTCGGCAAATATTAAAAGCGCGTAGTATGCCTCGGTCTTCAACACCTAGGCGATATCGATTTAATTAAAGAACGAGAAGGTTTCTGACCCACTTATTATGCAAAACTTGTGTGACCAAGACATTCGGAGGCAGAAGATCCTAACCAAATAATTCGAAAAAATAAATTTGTTTTTCTTTTAATAAAAGTAATATAAGTTACCATTACCCCTCCCACTATTAGAGTCTTTTGAAAAATCCAAAAAAAAAAACATTGCCCTAGAAAACCGCTGCTACTCCGGTTTTGACGAAAATACTGAGTTCAAAACTCAACTTCAACTGTCCATTAAAGTCCCAGACATGCCAAATGATGTACGCCAAGTGATTCGCCAGCTACGGCTTCTATTTTGGTCGAATGCAAGGCAGGAAGGGCGAATAAAGGAGATGGTGCAACCGCAACCTATGCAATATTTTTTTTTTATAATTTACTCGCGCTCAAATGATTATGATTACCCTTTAAATGTTTCAACACAGCGCGGGCGTGAAGTTACGGAAGAGAAAGAAGGATGGGAAAGATGTGTAGCACGATGTTGAGACTGAAGGTGGTTGTCTCAGATTTTGTATCTCCAGGGATGCCGGCTGAACTAAAGCGGAGAACTGCCGTGTCTTATTTCTATCTCCCTTATAATTCGCATTATTTTTTTATTCGTATTCATCTTTGTTGGGCATACTAGTTTAACTCAATCACATGTTGTTAGTGTTTGTTATGCCTAAACAACATGGAATGAGTAAACCAGCAACCCATTGATGACAATTTTTAGAAGGTTTTAATGGAATTAAAGACGACATGGACGACATAGACGACGGCAGGGATCGAACCTGTGATAATGAGGTTGACAGGCGAGCACACAACCATCGCGCCACGGCCACCCCTAAATATAGAGGAGATTGTAGAAATCATCGGCAATTCTAAGCCAAAAAAGTCTGCTGGACCAGATGGTGTCTCCTACTACATCCTTAAAAGGCTGTCACATGCAGTAATGATTTTCCTCACAATCATTTTAAACAACTGCATCAACAACTGTTGATTCCCTCAGAAGTGGACAGCAAGGATTGTGCCAATTCCGAAGAAAGGTGCTTCCAACTTAGTTTCCAACTACAGGCCAATATCACTTCTCAACAACATCAGCAAATTACTGGAAGAAGTAATCCTACGAAGGCTGAAGAAATTCTTCTGTGAAAATTCCATCATCCCTGACATGCCATTCGGCTTTCGAGAAAAACACTCAACGTTGCATCCAATCGTAAAATTCACACAAACACGATATCACCACCGCCCTCAACAGTAATCGTGTCACCGTCGGATGCTTTCTGGATGTCGAGAAAGCATTAGATAGCGTGTGGATAGACGGCCTAATCCACAAACTTCATCTTATGCAAGTACCTCCGCACTTAATAAAAATTCTCTTTTTTTTCCTATCTTTCAGAAAAGTTCAAGTAGATAACTGCAAGTCAAACATGAAGACCATTAGAACTGGAGTCGCCAAAGGCTCAAAACTAGGCCCGTTCCTCGACAACTTGATGACTTCAAACCAACCTTCTCCAATTGGATGCGAGAACCTTCTATATGCTGATGACTCGCTTACCTACGCCACATCAATGTCACCACTAATCGCTGTCCAAAAAGTAGAAGCCCACATCAACAGACTCTTCCAATTCTACCAGAAATGGGGCATCCTAATAAACACTTCCAAAACGGTACTTGTCTGCTTCAGGACACCTTCAACTGGTAGAGGCATTCGCAACTCAAAAATTTGCAGAAATCTGGTCCTGAGACTCCTTGAGTGATCCACCATTATGGCAAAGCCAAGTGTCAAGTACCTGGGAGTGCACTTCAACGAGTTGCTAAGGTTTAATCTGCCCTCAAGAAATGTTCTGAAAAAGGCCAGCTGGCCCTTCAGCCGTTTGCACCCATTGCTGAAGAAAAAGATCAGGTCTTAGCCAGCCGACAAAGATATTGATCCAGAAGCAGCTCCTGCGACCAGTGATCAGCTATTCCTTCCCAGTATGGTTTTCCATCTCGAAAACAGCTATGAAGGAACTTCAACTATTCGAAAGGAAGATACCGAGGATCTGCACTGTACTCTACTTCAACCGTCAACGAGAGAAACACTACATGAACGAGCATCTCTATACAGAAGCGAATTCAATCCCACTGGACAAATATCTAGTTCATTCAACGAAGAAACTAATGCAACATCATCGACCACCCGAATCAGCTTATGAGAACGATGACCAATTCAATAAAACAAAATTGAATTGAATTGCATAGTTCCAGACAACAATATCAGCTACTTTGATGGGATACCTATTATCACACCATAAGCCGTATATTAGTAGTGCAACTGCAAACTCTATGAGCTGCACCAAGATGTGTCAAAACAAGCCGAATAAATACTACATTAGCTGGGTCACCTCGAGCGAATGAACAACAATACTCCAGACAAAGAATGTTTCAGGCGACAAAGGAAGACCTAACCTTTGGCCGAAAGACTAATTCACCGAAAGTGATAGAGCAAATTATTGTTCTGGACGACTGGAGCTGCGATTTCTGGGTCGTAGAGGAAGGTAAGGCTTTGACAAAAAATCTTTGTAAATATAAGTTTTTAAGTCAGTTTCTAAAATTAATTCTATTAATAAAATATTTAAAAAAAGTTATAATGTGAAATAGTTCTCATAGGATGAAGAATATAAATTTCTTCTTCCTTTTCTTCGGATTGTAGATTTCGAAATAATAAATTATTGAGATTAATGAGCTGTAAGGTTTATAAAGCTCAGGAAACGTCACAAATCCTTTTAAATATACAAGTAGGTCCCTGCCTAATATACTTTTATACTTAAAAATATAATATTAAAAATTATTTAAAAAAAGAAACTTACCCGAAAATAATTCCAAAAACTTTTCCACACCATAATTGCCAGGAAAGCGATATCCAGGATCTTTAACCGCATTCGAATTGTGCACTTTGATTCGTTTAATCATAAATGTGATGTTATCAGCTTTGCCATCTCCATTAAAATCTGAAAAGTAGATTTTGATAAATGTTTTTCTAAATAAAAAAAAAATCCAATTATCTTTGAAGGGTTTAAAGAACTTTACCAAAGAAAATGTTTAATTCGAGCTGTAAAGAGGCTATCGAGGTTAGGGAATAAAGCTTCGGATCTTTCAAGGCCATAGCCATTGAGGAAAACCGGAAAAAATTTAACCAGCACCCATTTTCGGCGGACAAAATTTTTACAGGCACAAAACTTAAGCAAAAAAAATACCAAAATGTCCCAAAGATAGTAATAATTTTTGGTCATGTGTGAAAAATGTTCGGAACAGCACCACGTTTTCGGCCCCAAGCTCTTGTGAGCTCTCTCAGGAAAGCTAATATTACTTAAAGGCAGTTTGCCACACATTCTACGTTCCAAAAAAAAATTGGTTTGATACTTCCGGTACTCAAGCGCTTTAACGATTCAATAGGACCAGTCTTCCTTCGAACTTGTGCTATCGTTTCGATTGTTTCGTTTTCGCTGGGAAAGCCAGTGTGTAAGTTCGTCCATCTATTATCTTCTAGAAGTCCCTTTCCAAGAGGATGAAGAAATACATTCCTTCGGCCAGTCCTTCAAAAAAGCCGAATTTTCTTTATCCTCTTACTTTCTACGACTGCACTTACATACGTCCCCTCTTTCCATGAGCATGGAAACGCTGAATACCGAAAGTTTCTTTATAATCAGCAGGACGGCTTTCTAAGTAATAGGTCCTCTGGTTATCGATTAGGTGAGAGTAAGATTATTGCGCTTGATACTTCAGAAGCATTCTTATCGAAAATGTGAGCCTTCGACCTTTCGACGAATCTCTTCTTAAACTCCTACCTTTCAAACTGTTCAATACAAGCAGTAATGAATGGGCCTAAGTCTTATATCTATTGCCCACAAAATAAATATTGGTGTGCCTCAGGGCTCTGTTTTGTCTCCGACTCTTTTTCTCATTTTAATTAATGTTCTCCTGTCTGAAACTTCTAATTAATTAAATTGCTTTTCAGATGATAATTCTCTCAGAAACCATATGAAATTTAATGGTTCGATAACTTAATGCTACATCATATCGCTAAAGCAAAACTATCCTCTCCACCACTTGCCATGAGTGGGACTTGCATTCAGGAAACAACTGACAAATTATAAGCCATCGCTATGTTTATAACCAGCCACCTTTAACCTTTGTATGATGTCGCTAAAAATGACGCAAAGTATTTGGGTTTCCTTCGTTGTTGCAAGACATTTATCCTCCCCTTTTTATGTGTATGTTATTTTTAAACCTTTATCCGTGTTCTAAAGTATGAGTAACACTCATTTCTAAGGTGGTGCTCCTCCGAAACACTCGAGTTTTTTGGATAGTTTAAAGAGAATGTACCTAATGTTTCTAAACCTCTCTAGTGAAATAGCCAGTAACATTTCTATTTATTATTTATTTATTTATTTATTTATTTATTGGCATGCTTGCATATTAAGATACAATATCTTATAAACTAATACAAGCATTGATTTGTTAATTTATCATAGCTTTATACAGATGTAAGAGATAATTGAAATATCTGATAACTAATTAATTCAAAAAATGATTGCAATTACAAAATTCTTATTTATTATATCTACTCTAAGGATTTGAACTAAAACCCTTGAGTTCTATCTCGGACGTATTTTTTAGTACAGAGATTCTTTCTTTAGCTGCACTATACGAATGTGGAATGCTTTACCAAGCTCTGTTTTACCCTCTCACTGTGATATGCAGAAATTCAAAACCAAGTGCATCAGTACCTCCTGTATAATGCTCTCCACTTTCAAGCTCGCACTCTGTTGTCTTACATGTCAAGGGTAATTATATCCCCTTGAGTGCTCGTTAATTATAAAGAAACACCCCAAGATTGCAAAACAACACTCCAAACACCTTTGCATTTGCATACTTTTTCTTTGAGGATTACAAGTTCTATTTAAAATCGCAATACTCGTAACTGTTATAACATTGTTCCACATACAAAATGCATTTTTTGCCAAACTGCACTACAAAATTTAACAATCTTCCGTTGCTCGTTGTCGTCGATTGACGTAGAGACCGATGCAACGGTCGAGTACTCTCGATAATTGGTTATTTTTATCGATTCCCTAACTCATCGAAATTTAGTTTGAATCAATATTCCTCTGCTCGTCCTAGAACACCACCAGAGGATATGAAAAGCTTAAAATAAAAGGAAAGAACAAAAACCAAACGAAAAAAAGAAAACTAGAAGATGATGATGACAGCAAAGAGGAGGAGCTCCTCGTCCTCATGAACTCGTACTCCTGTCATGCGTTTCAATTAAACTTCAACCTGAAGTTTATTGAAATTGCAAAAGTTTATCCTTTGGCCTGGGATTGACAAATTTTACTGCAGCTTCAAGTGGAGTCAAACGGGTAGATTGGTCGGTCGGTTGGGATCAGATCGGATCGAGTCGGGGGGTTGATACGAGTATCAGAATCAGCAGGATAAGTTGAGATTTTAAACGGAAAACAAATCGAGACTATGAATGTAATAGCGTCGTAGCCATAACATAGCGACGTCTTCCTTATGGCCTGGAACTGGAACTATGTGCAATCTGACACCACCGTGATGCTGGTGGTGGTGCATGTGGCGTTGCATACCATTATAGTATGAAGTAAATTATGCTATGATAGGAAGTATGCTGTCGAGGTTGGTGGAATTCTGTCATTAAATCCGATGTGTCCTTTGAATACAGAAGGATTTGTCTGCAATAAGTTTTTAATGGAGATCCAAGCGCGTGCAACCTAATGGCTTCGTTGGGATTGGTATTAAATTGAATTGAATCCACTTATTTTTTTTTGCTCGAAGGATAATTCATAATGCATGAATGAGTTTTATGGAATTGTGGAGGAATTCAGTGGTATAATTTACAGACTGTGGTTATTTGAAATAAAAAGCATCGGGTATCAATTTAATTGTTTCAATAAATGTAATTATTAATTTTATGTGTTATTGTTTATTTATTCATGTTGGTGCTATATCAATCACTCCAAGTAAATAAAGAATTAATGCCTTAAAATAAAATATCCACAGAAATATAAATCGCGACAGGCAATTTTGAACTGGGCATAGGTGACTCAATTAACTCTGAAGTGCACCGTTTTGATGGCATAACTCGTTTGAACCTTTGGATTGAATTGAGTTCAAAAAAGGACGAAGTAGGTTTTGATGTGGCTTACTGTATGAAGCATCCATTTATACTGTGTCCAATAAACCTCCGTCAAAGACATCAGTCCTCTAGCTCGCGGTCAAAGCAATCAAATGGAAAGCACGGTACAGAAGAAGCCGAAATGGATAAGATCAAGTATTTGATCTTCATTTCCGAAAGATCGTTAAAACATTCTGTTCCAAATTTTCTTCTAATTTTGGACATAGCACGGCATTTGCAGAGGAAAGGAATGACATGTTTGAGAGAATAAATAAAAATAATTTTTTTAGGATGGTTTTGGAAACCCGTTTAATTTCGTAGTCGTGAGATAGATATCTTCAATTCGTTGCTTTTCGAAACTTCCACTTTTTCCTGCACATCAATAATTCAATATTTTTCAAAATTAAAAAATATTTTCGGAAAGGTAAGATACGGGAGCTTAACTTGGAGATGGAGTCATGTATGTCGTCTAAAATCTAGCAAGCGTCCAATTGAATATGGACATCGGTTAGGTAAGTTTCTTGTTGTGTTCATAAGCTTAAATAATGAACCCTCTTAGTAAAAAGTTTATACGTTCAAAAATGCTGTTGATTAAAACAAATAATTTTGTAAGTCATTTTATTGTGTCGCAAAGGAGGTGATCAAAATTGGAATGGAACATCGTACAGAAAAATTGTTAAATCATTTTCTTCCATGTTGTTGTGAAAAAATATTTTTGGGTTACAGGCCCAAAATTTTAGTTTATGAACAAACTTTTTAAGTCGTTGTAGTGGTTTCTTAAGAAAATAAGCTTTTATATAAAAAAAATTTGAAACACTTTCAAGAAAAATGTTGGTACCCTAACTTAAATTTTTATTTGCGACTTATAGGTACTAT
Source organism: Chrysotoxum bicinctum (assembly GCA_911387755.1). Lineage (NCBI taxonomy): Eukaryota > Metazoa > Arthropoda > Insecta > Diptera > Syrphidae > Chrysotoxum > Chrysotoxum bicinctum. The sequence continues at coordinate 189,426,894 of OU426988.1, forward strand.
AAGGCAAGTTATGCATTCGGAAAAAAAAATCGAACTCGAGATTTTGATCAAAGTTGACATTACAATGATAGCGAAGACTAAAAAAGTGGGTCTCGCAATTTTGTCTGTCTGTGTGTTCGACTACAGCCTAAACGGATCGGCCGATTCTCGTTAAACTTGGTAGATGTCGTTTTAAATTTTCCCCCCCAGACGTTTTTTTCTTTTTTTTTTAAGACAAAAAATACGGCAGGCGTAAGTTTTTTTTTCGAAATGTTATAAATATTTTTTTTCTCAAAAACTGTCCCACAGATTTCAAAAAAAAAAAAAATTCAAAAAAATTATTTAGTTAAAGCTAGCTAATAGTTGAAAAAAAATTTCCAAAAAATTGTTATTTTTGGTACCCCTCTTGGAACTATTTTTTTGGTTTTTGATTTTCTCAAAAACGGTACGACGGATTTTGATCATTTTTTTCTGGTAAAGGTCCCCAATAGTTTGAATATTATTGTGAATTCAAGTTTTCAAAAAATAATTTCTTTGATTTTCAAAAAATATTTCAAAATTTTTTTTTGAAAACTCAATACATATTTCGAAAACCCGATGCTAGATTTTTTTAAGACTTGATAAATAAATAAAAGTTTTCGAAAATCGTATTTTTCTCGAAAACTGTTTGGAGAATTTTGCTAAAATATTTTTTCTTTTGATTAATTCTTACGATCTATAATTTAATAAAAAAAATGTTTAATCAAGATATTAGGTACTGACTGTATCTACCATAGAACGATTTTTTCGAATTTTGAATTTCTCTTCATCGGCATAACGGATTTTAATGAAATTTTTTGTAGGCAAGCTTCTATAAAGTTTTAAAAAACATTGCATTTCAAAACTTTAAAAAAAAAATATTTTTTTTGAAATTTGAAAAAAAAATCTAGTTTTTTTTGGAAAATTCGATATCTCAAAAACGGATCAATTTTTTTTGTTAATTTAATTTTTATTCGTACATTAATAAACACTTTAAAATTGTGTTCGAAAATTTTTCTCCAAAACAATGTTTTAAGAATTTTGTATATAAAAGCTTATTTTTTAAGAAACCACTACAACGAATTATAATTTTGCTCTTGCATAAACTAATTTTTGCTTAAAACACATGGTATCCTGTGCTCAGCTCCAACTGCTAAAGGAGTTGTTTTAGTCATTTAAAAACTGAATTTTATCCTTAAGAACAGTTTTCTCTAATAACATTCATTTTTGAAATTCTTATCCGTTTACATATAGGAGGAAGTTCGTGCGACCCAGTCGTGCATTTTATTTATTACTACATATACGAATAAAAAATAAATGTCCAACAAAAATATTGAGCCGTTTTTGAGATATTGAATTTTCCAAAAAAATTGATTTTTTTTTTTTTAAATATGTTTTTTTTTTTTGAAGGTTTTTTCTATTTTTCTTAAGCTTTTTAGAAGTTTCTCCAAAAAAATTTCATTAAAACCCGTTACGCCGACAATGAGAAATTAAAATTTCTAAAAAATGGTTCTATGGTAGGTACAGTCAATAATATATTAATTTCAAAATTTGTTTTATTAAAATATATTTCGTAAAAAAATCGTTAAAATTAAACGAAAGAAAAAAAAATTTATCAAAATTCTCGAAACCGTTTTCGAGAAAAATACGATTTTCGAAAACCATTTTTTAACATTTGTATGCTGGGTACCTTTATTTTTAGGTTAAATAAATTTTTTTATCGCATCTTGTAGATTAAGTATATTAAGAAACTTTTATTCATCAATTTATGAAAAAATCGAGCATTGGGTTTTCTTAATATTGACTTTTGAGAAAAAAAAAATGAAAATTATTTTTAAGAATCTAAAAAAATATTTTTGAAAATTTGAATACACAATAATATGCAAACTTTTATCCAAAAAATTGTCAAAATCGTTAGTACCGTTTTTGAGAAAATCAAAACAAAAAAATGGTTCTAGGGGGATATTAAAAATAATCTTATTTTAAAAGATTTTTAACCTAGCTTTAACTAAATGTAATTTTTTGAAGTTTTTTAAAAAACTCTGTGGGACAGTTATTGAAAAAAAAAAAATTATTTATAAAATTTCAAAAAAAAATTGTATGGTACCGTTATTTTTGGTCTTAAAAAAAAGAAAAAAACGCGTGGGGAGAAAATTAAAAATGATATCTTCCAAGTTTAAATAAAATCGGCCGAGCCGTTCAGGCTGTAGTAGAACAGACAGACAGAATTGCGAGACCCACTTTTTCCGTGTTCTCTATCATCGTTTTGTCAACTCAAAATCTCGAGTTCGATTTTTTTACGAATGCATAACTTGCCTTAAAGTATCTACCTATAAGTTGCAAGTAAATATAAGACCTATAAATGTAAAATGAGAAGATGTTAAGTACAAAAAAGAAACGTAAATACAGTTTTTCATAGAACAATGACAGTACATTTTTTGATGGGCCGTTTTAAAGAGATTATTTTTTTTTTATAATTTTCACGCACTAAAGGTATTATGACTACCCTTAAAATGTTTGAAAGTTGGGGAGGATTTAAAAAGAGATTGTAAGGAACAAGTCCTAACATTGGAACACATTCTCTCGAAATAGGGCAAATACAAAACGTCAAATAATTTACCTAAGTATAGCTTGTCATTCTTATAAGGACATTCGAGCGAGTTTATTAAAATTTATATTGCTAAGACACCGTAAGTTATACCTAATTAATGAATTTTATACAAATAATCTAATATTTGAAATAAAATGTAAGGTTTTTAAATCTTCTCATTGAGAGGATTACCAAAAAGGTCATTTATACGTTGCAAGGTGCCTCAATATAACGCAAGTAACTTCTGTTGCAAGCTTACAGGTACCGGTTCTCCTTTCGCTTAGTGACACAAAAGAGATAGCGATACCCATTGGTTTTGAATAGTTAAATGGGAGGAAAATATAGGGTCGGATAAAGCATTGTAAATTCGTATAGTGTGGTTAAAGAAAGAATCTCTCAATTTAACCTTACATCCGAAGTTGGACTCAAATGTAAACTGATGGGAATTCCATGAAGCGCTTGTATTACTGTTGAATTGTTTAAGGGGAGGAATGTAACTGGATATTTACCTAGAACAGTGCGACTGCCTATAAAAGTAACGGTAAAATAACGAACGACAAGAAACATTTCGGCGGTGCTCGAGAGATTCAAATGTTTCGGTTATAGTCAGAGGCGTATTAAAGGATTTGGCGCCTCGGGCTGATAAATTCTGCCGCCCTTTAGAACAATAAAAATAAAGTAATGAAAAATAATAGATAATTAAAAACACAAAATGCATAGTATTTGATGTTTTCAAATTTTTTTCTGTGTATATTGATTACAAAATTCATTAACAATAGATTCGTTATCTAAATTTTCCAGCTTCTATATCTAATAAAGCTTAAGGCGATCTTCGCTAATGCGAAAACTTAAATAGGTTTTTATTCGTTTCAATATGGAAAACGATCTTTCTGCACTACAATTTGTCACTGCAGTGCACAAGTATATTCTTAAAGCAACCTCAACAAATGGAAATGCTTCCTTCAATTCTTTTTCTCTTATATGAAGGTAAAGCTGCCTTAAACTCATATTTTCAGTGTTGTTTTGCGCCAGAAAATGTTTAAGTAAGACACACTCTTCTTGAAAATCTTCATCTCGTTTTTTCCTCTTGACGATTCCTTTTTGGTCTATTTTGTAATTTTCGGAGATTGTGCTTTTTCCCATATCTTCAAAAACATCAAAACATTCTCGTTTTTCTCTCACAAACGATATGAGTGCCTCGTACAGCCTGGATACAGTATCAACGTCTGTATCAAAACCTTGAATTTTTTTATACAAAATTGAATTGCTTGAGTATAGAACCCCAAAGGTGAGACAATCAACCCTATCGCGAACAAAATTCCATCGGAGTTTTTTCCCATTTTGGGAAAGTTGCTATCGTGAATGAACTTCGAAAAGAAGGAAAAATATTTCTTTTGGCAAATAGCTATCGTGAATAATTTTTCCCAGGGAACTTTTTTCTCATTTGAGTGTGAAAATTTCCACAAGTTGGTTGTCGGGGAAAATCCTGTAGCACAGCAAAATGTAAGAATTTGTTTATAAAAATGTGAAATTAAATAATAAAAAAATATTTTTTTAAGGTCTAACTCAACAAACGAAAAACAGCTTGAGGTTCTGGTTACTTTAATGGAAAAATTTCCAGATATTGCTACGGGGTACTCAAAGAAAACAAAAGAAGAGGTTCACGATATTTGGAAGACAATCGAAAATGAATTAAATTTAATCGGTCCTCCAAAAAATCGTAACTTGCTACGTCGTTTTTGTTCAGCAGTTGTTTGTGAATGAATCCATGTTGGACAAAGCTTTGCTTCAAAAATTTGAAGTACTTCTGAAAGAACTTCTGAAAAGGAAGACTGTGCTAAGCCAACTTCGTATTCTTTTGCTACACCTTTTTGGTACGCTTCTTCAGCAAAAAAGCGCTTAGTAACGACTCTATCAAGGTATCAAGCAACCACCTAAACATTAGCTTGTTCACGCGATAGTATTGATGGAATCTTAAGGATACAAAATGTATAATTTTGAGTTGGAACTTCGATTGCGGAGATACTTACATGGATTCTGGTAACTCAATAGGGTTTGATATATCCCTCAAGTATCTTCTGAAAGATATTTGCCTATTTCTCTCATCTTCCATTACATCTTCGATTGCTACCACAAAACCAATATTATTTATCATTTTAATTGATATTTTCTTCCTTTCAGGACACAAAACAAAATTTTTTTTTACAAAAAACATACGATTTGATGCTGTCAAGATAACTTCGAAATTGGTTTAAACAGTTGAAGGTTGGTATATGAATTGTTTCGTGGGAAAAAAGATTTCTTGGGAGATTCCCGATGGGAAACTTTTTTCCCGGGAAACATTTTATTTCCGGGGAAAAAAAGTTCCCATGATATTGGCCATTGGGACAATAAACCGTTAGCTTCAGTTTTCACTAAAGCTTTCTCGTGGGCATCATTTTTAATGGCATTGAGAGCGGAAATAATTTAGTGCCAATCTCTGTTTAAGCTCATACAGGCATCGTCTCGGGCTGACAAACGGGTAGGTGAAAAATTTTTTAATGTGACATTTTAGGAAATATTAAAAAATGATTTTAGAAGCTTTGCTCGCTCTGTTGATGCCGTAAAAGAAACATACAATATGTTTTGTAATAAGCCAAAAATTTTGCAGCCTCAGGGCAAGAATCAGCTGCCGATGATCCGATGGAATTTAAAGAATGTGCTTACATTTTTCTTAAACTTAAAAGTATCCATAATTGCTTGTAACATGTCTTCTGTTTTATGGCCTGTATTTGGCAGAAAGCAGAGAGTCGAACCAAAGCTCAACGAGAAGTATTTAGACCTTTGAAGGTGTTCCAAAATCGGTTTTGTGATTCCAGCTGATATAATTTTTATAATCTTTTCATAGGTGGCAAAAGACAAATATGATGTGTTTCTTTTTCCTGGATTGCCAAAACTTTGTATAGGTTTTGAAAGAAATGATGAAAGATCGTCATGAATTTCCCGTTATGTATAGATCCAAATTTATCTATCCTGCCACGAAAAGAAAGACCACGGGTTGCCAAGGATTTGACAGCTACGACGACTCCGTAGCCAAAGTTCTTCTAGTCCATTTTTTTAGAACAACATAGCAACAAGTATTTTTTTTTTGATAATGTTTTCGTTTCATTGGAATTTGTTCCAAAGAATAGGTACTGTCTGTAAATATTTTTATTATGAATTTTCATTATAAAAAATCGTTTATAAAAAATAAGAATAATAAATGGTGAAAAAAGTGAGTGACATGTTATAGTGATCTCTCTCACAGCCGGACATTCACGGCACTGAAAAAATTGTCATGCTTTAAAAATTAAAAAAATTGAATTTTCTTAAATCTTTGTATTTTTTGTTTATTTTAGATATTTAGATATTTTGCTTGTATGTTTTGAAATTTCAATCGCTTGAAAAAAAATATTATAAATTGGCCAATTGCTAGGGGTGGCTTGCGCCCTTTTGCTTGTATGTTTTGAAAGTTGAACCGCTTCAAGAAATATTAATAATTGGCCAATTTCTAGGGGCGGTTTGCGTTCTTTTGCTTGAATGTTTTGAAAGTTCAATCGCTTCAAAAAAATATTATAAATTGGCCAATTGCTAGCAGCCTTACCGCCCCGGGCTGTAGCCCTTTTAGCCCTAGGGTAAATACGCCCCTGGTTATAGTTCTATAACCTGTCATTTTTTAAGCTCTTTTTTTAGATTCTATCCAAGAGACTAACGTGTTTTATTGGAGCACCTGCCCAGTTATGGGAATTGTACTCGAGCTTTGACGAATGTAGACCTTAAAGATTATGAAGTGAACCTAAGGACTTAGCAGTTTTTTTGGCAGCATCCAATATGTGGTCATTCCACACTAAATGTTCTGTGATGCACATACTGAGAACTGTTCGGTTTCCTAAATGCAAGTGCAGATCATAGATAGCTCAATTGAATGTTCAAGTGACCTCAACTCCACGACAGTGAGCTCATCAGTTACATGCTTTCGTACCCTTCTAAGACGCAATTATTGGTCGATGTTTACCGACTTTTATAAATGTCACAGGATTAATACACTGCGAATTTTATTTTTCTCATAGATAGATAGCGACAACGGGGTCAGCTCTGCTTCAACGAAAAAAGGCAGAATTGCGTTTTTGAAGCAGTGAATTCCACGCGTTTTATAGTACCCTTTTTGACAATGCTTTCGAGATCAGAATTTAATGCTGCTGTTCAAAATCAAAATCCCAGGGAAAAGGACGTGAATCTTAAAACAAATATGAGATTATTGTCGTCTGCAAAACAATTTAGTGGATTAGAAGTTTCAGACAAAAGATCATTTATGAATATGAGAAAGAGAGTTGGAGACATACTGGAGCCCTGGGGCTCACCAGAATTTATTTTATGAATAACAGACTTGAAGGCATCCAATACAACTCGTGTTGAGCGGCTCAAAAGTTTATTCTAATCCAACCAAGAAGATATTGGTCAGTAACACTTTTAAAATACCAAGCGCAATAATCTTACCTTTTCCAAAAAGCTTACGCCATGATTTTATCAGCGTTCAAGAACACCTCTTCACAACAATGCGAGAGATTCTATCCGGGGGATCTGATCGCTCATGCCCTCAAGTACAGTAGCGGTCAAGAAACTTCCAGAGAGCGTCGAGTTACTATCAAACCACGCTACTAATAAATTGGCTATTTCTTATGAACCGACAAAAGGAGTAGCAATGAAGATGAGCGTAGGAACAGAAGACAATTTCGTAAATTTTCTTCAAATGACTAATAACTGAAACTACCTTTGGGAAATTTAAGTTTTATCCTAGATCTGGGCTTGTTATATAAATTGAATGGAGCAGAAAAACTAATAAAGTGAATGCAAAATTAATGTCGTGTTTATCGATTACCATTATTCTAAGAACAAATGATACCGAATTTCTGGAGCACTGTTTCTCAGTCTGTATATATCTAGTATTCATAAAATTCTGCTTAATTGTATGACCAAATGAACATAATTCATTAAAATCGCCTACAGAATATAATCCAAAAAGTATCAAGAGGTATTGTCTGAATTTGTTGAATTTATCAATAAACAAGTTAATAATCTTACCGGTGTTTTTGTAAATCGAATTTGCTCTCTGAACATGTCTCGTTATGGCCTCAATGCTCGACTCATCAGATCCCATTTTCTGGAAGAAAGTATGATCCGCCTGTAGATAGAGCATACATGTGATTTTCCTATCGTACATCGCTCGTGCAGCAGCATTACTCCCAGGATCGTGCATATCTGATGGTCGACTGCTCATCATGCCATTATAATTCTGCGACATCACCACATCCGGATTATAGTTGTTTACTATGATATTTGGTTTCTTAGTCGCTCCATTCTTGGTTATGATCTCCACATGAGTCTTATGACTTGGACGTGATGAACCACTATTTGTCGTACTACTCCCACCGAACATCGTCGTCCAGTTGGTGTTGAAAAAATTATTAATAAAATTCCCATCAGATGACGCTGTCAGTGAATCATCAAAACTCCGATTGTTGAAACTACTCACAAGGATATTCTTGTGTTTGGTAAATGTCTTTCGAATGCTATTATTCGCATTGAAACTAATTGTATTATTACTAATATCACTACTAGGATCATAGTTGCTCACGATGATGTTGGGATTGCGACTGGAGGTCGTGTAGATGGGCACATTGTTGCGCCATGTGACTTCCTGTTGGTTGGGCAACTTGTCCCTAGGTGGGCCTCGATTGATTTCGGCGGATGTCCTAGAGACATCCTCATTACTACTACTTGTATCGTGACTTAAAATACTATAATCATCGTTGTATGGTACATCCAGATCGAGTGGAAGTGATGGATTTCTATCTTCTGTGATGTGCTAAAAAAATAAAAAAGAGTATTTTAATTATGTGTTAAAATTGATTTTATTAAAACTTGAAAATATTTATTTATTTAGTTTAATATTCACTAGACAGCAGGGCTATATAATTGTTTATTTGGATTACATATGTATTGTTGAGACATTAGGTACAGAGGCTCACCGAAATAGTAAACGTTACCTAATCAACAAACCTTAGGGAATAGTAGATTTATTAAAGCTGTTAAATGCACATCATCTAGCAAGTACAAATTGGGAAAGATGATAACCTGTGACTATCAGTCAATGAGGACGAGTTCCAGCAACCAGCATTAAATTTTATTTAAGTGGGGGCTTAACCTCCATTTACTTACCTAAATTAAAGTTGTAAGTATAACTTAAAAACTAACTTAAATCTAAACTTACAACTATGAGGGGGTGGGACAAAAAGAGTTTGAGGTTGAAGGTGCTGATGTTGAAATCAAATGAATTTGGATTCAAATTTACCAACCGGAGCATACGGGTCATTGGTTCATTAAGGCCATAGGAGGTGTGGTGTGATGGCGCTGGTTTCTCAGGTTGCTGGTTTTAGTGTTGAATGAAATCGAGTTATAGAGAGAGGAGCAGGCAACTGAACCAGAGAGAAGCCGGTGTATGAAAAGCATGTCAGCATTTCTCTACGATCCTGTAATAAGTTGAGGTTTAACAACCAAACTCTCGGAACGTAGACTTCCTATTCAGAGAATAATCAAAAATTTTTCAACCCATATACTTTTTTATGTACATGTAGCAAAACACGTATCATCAACCAAGGGGATCAATGCTCTAATTCCTCAAGGATCAAAACTTGGACTTTTGCTGTTCAACATTTACATTGCTGATCAACAAGCCTTATTCATGTACCAGGTACAAAGCCGAATCTTTATTCAGACGACTCCATCTTATCAACTTATCCTACCCGTTCTGACCTACACCTTTCTCATCTGGTTTACTATTTCACCTACAGCAATCAAGAAGATGAAGCATTTGAAAGAAAGATGCTCCCCATTTGAACTGGACTGTACCGTAACCCTCTGACGAAGAAATATGTATGTACAATATGTCAACTAAGAAGCTGTACGAAGAAGCAAAGTTAATACCACTGGACAAGTATTTGCTGCGGCTCTCCGGAAAAATCATCAGGAACCTGGAAGATCATCCCAACTTAGAAGTGCAACAACTCCTTCAGCATGAACTAGAGTCTAGTGACAGGTGTCTGTAGTTTCTATAAACCCGAGCCATCACTGACGATTAATTAACGACAGTGCACCCTTTCACAAGAAGAACAATAAAATCAGTACTACAGGGGATAAGTTTCATAATGGATGAATATGAGAAATAGAATCGGAATCAAAACGGAGACAAAACCGAGCCCTGAGGTACCCCAGTATTTATTTTGTGGGTAGAAGATATAAGATTTAAATACCTACATACATTACTGCTTACACTGAACGGTTTATAAGGTAGAAGTCTAAGAATAGATACGTCCAAGCCGAAGACACGCATTTTCGATAAAAGGTCTTGATACCAGTGGCGTTACGTGGGTGGGGCGGCAGAAGGCCGGAGGCGGCAAAATGTCGCCGGTGAAGCAGGTAGAGTAGAGATAATATGTTTCATGACAAAACGTTTGACAAGTCAACAAACAACAATGACGTAAATTTGAAATTTGCCACCCTGCCTGTGATTCGTCGTTGAAGCTCTCGGCTGATTTCCGTGAATTCGTAAACGTTATTGTCGCGCGACTCGCGAAACTAAAACTGAACGTTCCAAAACTCTCGCAAAACTGAAAGGGAACGTTCCGAAACATATGAGTGCGAGACCACTTTTTGGAGCTGGGAGCAAGAGTCCCAGTTTCGTATCTATCTCCAGAAACCCAGAATGAATTGATAAACTTACTGGGACAGCAAGTTCGATCCACCATCATCCGTCGCATTCAAGAAGCTAAATATTATTACGTAATCTTCGACAGTATACCAGACAACTCCCACAAAAACCAAATGAGCCAGGTTCTGCGTACGTACATATCGAAGGAAAAAAGGTCGCCGTGGTAGAATCTTTCATCGACTTCTTCGAACCAAAAGGAAAAAATTCAGATCTCAGCAACGATATAAACGCGAAAATAACATCAAACGTACTGGATATATAGAACTTGAGTGGACAGGCTTATGACAACGCTGCCACAATGTCAGGGATCCACAATGGAGTTCAAGTCCGGACATTCGTTGCATGCACAAACCACTCACTCAACTTGGCTGGGGTAAACGCTGCTTCTGAATCAGTGTATTCCGTGACGTTTTTTGGAACTCTGGAGAAGCTTTTTGCCTTCTTTGACTTTGGTTGCCGTCACAGGTCAAGCAGTGAAACGAGTCAGTACGCTTAAAAATAAGTTTGAGGAAGTTCTTGAGGTACTAGAAGAATTGACGGATTCATCTCGAACTTCCGAAACAAGATCGGGAGCCAGTCTTCTTCCGACAGCCATGCAGTCATTCAACTTCCTCACTTTTCTTGGCTTTTGGGCTGCAGTGCTACCTGAAGTAGATGACGCAGAGGTTTACCTGCAGCAACGAGGACTGAGTGTCGATAAGTGTGTTCAAAAACTTTACGCTTTAAAAGCTCTCCTAGTGGAGAGCAGAGACCGTTTCGTCCAAGCCGCAATCAACTTTGCTAAGACTCTCTGCGCTCGGAATGGAACTCAAAACAAGAATTCGCTGGAAAAAAACGCATGCATGGCGATGAATCCGCAGATGCGGCTTTGTCTCATGAGCAGGAACTCCGTCGAGAGGTGTTCGCATCATTTGACAAGATCATTCAAGAAATAACGACTCGATTCCAGGAAGTTCAAGAAATAGCGGACAAGTTCGGATTTTTAACGCCAGCGAAACTTTTGGACAGTAAGTAAGAGTGTGATCTTTCTCATGTATTAGAAGACATCGACAAGGACGAGTTTCAGATGGAGCGGAAGCGTCTCCAGCAGTTTGTCGCCAGTTCTAAATCAGAGCAAGGAATAAGGGGCAAAGGACAACTGGAGCTCCTCCAGCTCATTCAAAAACTGAATCTGGGAATTTCTGTTCAAAATGTTATAGTCATCTTGATTCGTATGACTTTGGCAATTAGTGTCGCTAGTTGTGAGAGAAGTTTTTCGAAGTTGAAGCTAATCAAAAATATTTTCTCATCTATGAGCTCCACTAGACTTTCAAACGGGGCTATACTGTCGATTGAACAAGAATTGGCTGCAAATATTGATTTTGACAAAGTTATTTCTGACTTCGCTGCTCGTAAGTCCCGTATAATCCGTTTGTTAAACGGATGATCCTATTTTTCTATCAATAAAAGATACCTCATTGCCTGTGAAATGATGTCTCGAAATTTAATTTTAATTAAGTATTGAATGGGGGCGGCAAAATGGGTCTCCCGCCCCGGGCGCCGGGATGGCACGCTACGCCACTCCTTGATACCAGACTCTATCAGATTATTTTGAAATATCAAGTGCAATAATCTTATTTTCACTAAATGGATAACTGGTAGGAGTATTACAACAAAGGCCATACTGTCGTTCATTAAGAAACTTTCGTTCTTCGGAATAAATTTTGGTCCCATTGAATCTGTAATGCGCTCAAGTATTGGAGGATTTATGCTATTTTATTGGAGCGTAGAATCTGTAATCTGGCTTTAGAGAAAATTAGCTTTCTTGAGACAGGTCCCAAAGGGAGTAAATGGACGGAAGGTGTTTTGTATATTTTTATAAAAATGACCAAAACATTCTAATTCTTGCTAGGGCTTCCCAGCTTGTTTAAGCCGTATCCGTTTTTTCTTACTGGAGTTGGCTTTAAACTTGATTATTTTCATTTCCAAATGCTTTGTTCCATCAATGACTTTCTTATATTGACAAAACAATTATCGATTACTATTTTTAGTCTAAATATATCCCAAAGGATATTAAGTTAGACAAAAAGAAGCACTATTTTTAGTACTACACACATTAAATATTATATTTAAGTTTAAAGGTGACTAGGTAAAGTTCAAGGGTCAAGAACCACTACCCACAACTTGAGAGGTCCTATTAGGCTTTCCAGCTGAAACATCTCCAACTCGATTAGCAATTTCCACCCCACCACACTATCTTGTAGCTCACAATCACTCAACATAACTAAGACCCTATTCGAAAAGGGCCAAACAGTTGTTGCTTTTCTTCCTATCATAGAGAGACAGACAAAGAAATAAAGTAATAATGACAGCCACATAGCCCCCAACTCTATCCGATGACTCAAAAGAGCTCGAATAAGGATTCCGGATATGGAAATAGAACCATTTCAGATTTGTCCCTGCTTGAGAATAAAGTATAATTGTGTTCGTCGACAGTGAGAACACAGGTATCCTTAAATCATTTCGAAACCAATTGTATCTAGTTTTGGTAAAGGTATTCATGGAAGAATGTAACTTCTGTCTCTGTATGCAATATAAGCAGCAACAGGAATCCAAATACATTCTGCCGGTATCATCCTTTCGTATCGCAACTACTCCTGATCTATCCTCCCGCCACCGCCGCCGGCAAGGCAAAAGTGCGACTGAAATAACTTAACCGATTTAACAAGCCATTCCTTGACAGACAGTGATATCGAAAAAGGAAATGAATCCTTGACTTTATCGAATGGAAAGGCGCACAGAAGGAGAGACACAATGAAAGGTTATCTGAATAATAAAAATGGAACACAGCACACGGCAGGTTCTATACTACACAATACTTAGACTCACCTCATCCGGAAGCCACCTCTTCCGGCGGTTATGCGAAATCGATATATCATTTGAGTTATCGACTTTATTGCTATTGTCAACGCTTGAGAAGATGTCCTCGAGCTTCATTCGTTTTCGTCGTTTTAAGTCATCCAGCAGCATGCTGCGTCGTAATCGTTCACTGGCGCAGTGCTCCGATGCTGCTCCTGTATGCGACGATGATGCTGATGCAGCAGCAGATTTCTTTGCATCACTTGATGCAGGCGATGTCGAAGACAGTGGCATGTTCACATCGCTTAACTTATACACAATCGAATGGACACCGGACGCCGATAGATCCTTTGAATATCGATGTGATGGTTCTACGTAAAATTGTTCGGAACTAGTTTCGATGGTCCCATCGAGGAGGTTATCACTTGTGAGTATGGCATGGACGTGAGAGTTTTCGTCATCTGCAAGAATACAAAATACAAATTACCAGAATTAGTTATCATTCGATATAAGATTAGTTTTTAATTCACTTCAGCTATTTATGCAATGAAAAATGGGATTCCCCAGAGTGTTTATCATATCGCAGATCTGGCTGACCTAGAGGTCCGCTTAATGACAATTTTATTCTAATTGATCTTAAGGGTTGTTAAAAAAGTAGGCCGGCGAATTCATAAAGGAATATCGGCGATATAAATGCATCGTCATTATATTATTCAATGCTTTCAGAAAGACTCAGAAGCTTCTACATTGGTCCTCGATTTCAAAACATCCAAATAGCTTCAGATAAGGAAATAATTTAATTATGATAAATAAAAAGATTAAGTTGCTCATTTTTAAGACGAAAATGTTGCCTGAGTTGGCGGAATAGATACTCCAAACAGATAGGAGTGGCATTCATACTTAAAGATTTAGTTTCCTCAACATTGAATGCCGAAACTCTAGTCTTAGGACAAAATACAGAGATTTCTGGCTTAGGGTTCTTTCCAGAACTTTCTCCCTTCTCTTAGAAACTTCTAGAAAGTGATTAAACGAAGGATAACTTCAATCGATGATTTCAGAAATCGCTATTGCTCAGCTCAACATGCCTAACGAGTTGGTATTCATAAGCTATCTACCGGTGTAATAAATTCTTGATGTCGATGGTTTAGCACAGATTTGAATACGGGATCGACCTTCTGGCTACAGGAAGGCCATCGTTTCCAAGAAGCGGTGCCTATCTGGATTTATTACTAATAGACACAAGATTGACAATTACAGATACTGTGGATCAACAACCAAGAAACTGTTTACGAACGATCCAGTATAACAGTTACCACTGCGGACTTGCCGCCGTAATACAGCTTCCGAACGAGCTTGTGGAGTTAGAGGAATAGGTGCCTGGTCATTCTGACAATTATAGTAAGATTCGATGGCCACGATTCAACAATATATTATCAAGAGAACTTTTTTCAAGTAATAAAGGGTTTTCCAATAAGAGGTGTTATTTTGAATAGCCCGCTATTTCGGTAGCTGTCACTTTTGAAGCTGTCATTTTTTGACATTTGACAAGTAGAAACTACGCTATTAATAAAAATGGAACGATACACGCTTCAACAACGCATTGAAATTATTAAAATTGGGTCCTTGAAATGCATGAAAATGAACCGGAATTTCATCGAAAAATCATCTTGACTGATGAGGCCCATTTCCACCTCGGAGGCTACGTCAACAAGCAAAACTGTCGCATCTGGGGCTCGGAAAACCCAAGAGTTATTGTTGAAAAGCCTCTCCATCCTCAACGCGTGACTGTTTGGTGCGGTTTATGGTCCCGCGGGGTCATTGGACCTTACTTTTTCGAAAATGAGGCTGGAGCAACAGTTACGGTCAATGGATTGCGCTATCGAGAGATGATTAATGATTTTTTATGGCCTGAATTGGATGGTATTGATCTGGACAACGTTTACTTTCAACAAGACGGCGCTACGTGCCACACAAGCAATGAAACCATTGATCTTTTACGGGAAAAGTTTCCGGACCGTGTTATCTCTCGAAGAGGTGATCACAATTGGCCACCGAGATCTTGTGATTTAACACCTTGCGACTTCTTCCTTTGGGGCCACGTGAAAGATAAGGTCTACGCCAACAGCCCAGCGTCGATTCAAGACCTCAAAGATGAAATTCGTGAGGCTATCGAGGACATAGGGCAGCCACTTTGCGATTTGGTTATGGAAAATTTCATGAAAAGGATATGGTCATGTAAGCGTGGTCTTGGCGGCCATTTGGCTGATGTTGTGTTCCATTATTAACCTTCCTCTTTATAATGAAATAAACATCCGATCATTTATCTCCAAAAATGCCATTTTTCTTTGAATATCAAAATAACACCTCTTATTGGAAAACCCTTTATATCCCTACCAAACAACTGGAACTTGTCAATCACAGAAAAAGAAGAACAAATGGACCAACAATGAACAGAACAATACCGAAATTCAAAGAACGTGACTCTACCGACATATACCGTAACACAACCATTGACGCCCTACACAGACCAAAAAGTGGACTACTGACAAGACTTAAACGCTCGTGCCTACGTTTCACTAACACACAAGGTCTGGAGATTAGGAAATCGTCAATCAAAAAAATCAACCATTTGATTAAGGAGAACTATCGGTTGTCCCTTAATTTGTTTTGGGATAACAGAATTCGTGCCGTTAATTCTAGCGATTCGAGCCTGTGCCCACAAATTATTAAGATTTTTAGGAGGAATGATCTTCCGTGTCTTAAGCTTCAGAGGACGACAGAAAACAGAGACATAGTTCCGACAGCAGGTATGAGTCCGTCGAAGATCCCCATGATAGAGTGGAGACGGTTGATGCTGGTTTTCAGCAAGTGTAAAAGGTGAATGCTAGTATTTGCTCAAATCACGTCTTAAAAAACAAAGCTCTGCTTCGTCATTTCTACCTTCGAGATAAAATGACGCAATGGCGGTTGGAGAACCACGGTTTCAATGATGATCATTTGGCAAACGCTATCATCGCTGAGAAAAACGGGCCCAGTTCCCTGTTAGTTTCGAAGGTGAAGCTCCAACTCATTTTCGATTCATTAAAGAAAAAGAATTCAGCAGGAGTCGATGGTATCCAAGACATCTACATTCGGAGGCAGTGGACATTTATCCCGAAAAAAGGAAAGGACAACTCCAATCCAGCGAATTTCCGGTCGGTAAGTCTTCTTCCGAGTATCAGTAAGTCATCCGAAAAAGTTATTGATAGAGCTCTGTCCAAATAGGTGTAGGACAACAATATCATACCGGATACTCAGTTCGGTTTTAAGGCAGGACATGATACATTCCATGTCACGTCTAAGCTAGTCTCTGATGTTAATTGGAGCAAAACTAAAAAGCAATGTAATGGTGCTTGTCTGGTTGATTTGGAGAAGGCTTTCGTCATCGTATGGTTAGAGGATTGCTATCTAAAGCTGACCAGATGGGGCATAAGCAAACCACTATTATATATGCCTTATGACATGCTCAATGGTAGAAAGCTTGTTGTCAAAAGTGGCAATGTACTCGTAACTTCTACCGCAATCTTCTATATTAAGAATGGTCTTCAGCAGGGAGCGGGCAACGCGCCGATTCTATTCAGCATTTACACCAGCGATCTGATAGGTAGTCTAGCTCAGGGAATTTAGTATGCCGACGACGATCTAATAGCGTATAGAAAAGCTCCAAGAGTCGTGGTCACCAGAATTCTTGAGCAGTGTGACTTCGACAAGATTCAGCGATATTGTGATGACTGGAAGTTGAAAATCAACTCTCAGAAATCTGAAACGATTCTGTTTAGACTTCGCTGCATGGAGCCTCATGCGAAGCGAGAAAGAACTGGCGCAACCTGGGTGATCGTAGGGCAACATGGACAGCCACTGACGAATGAAAGTGTTGTAAAGTACCTTGGCATCTGGTTGGATCAGTATTTGTATTTCGACAGACATAAATGCTGACGAGAGCTAGGGGAGCCTTTGCCCTGACGAAACGGTTGTTTTACAGCTACCAGCTTGGCAGCAGAGCGAAGGTGGTTTCCTAAATGGCCCTCATCCGGCCCATGATTGCCTGTGTATCCGGTGTGGTTCAAGGACCAAACAACAAGTCTTTACATTCACCACTAACCATCTTCTCAGGAACATTAAAATCGCATATAATAGCATTAACCCTCAGTTCTATATGGTGCGGGCCAAACTTGGAATCCAGAGAAAACTTATCAAGCTGAGGGTTTCGGCAAGTAGATGGGCTTTTTTGAGACTTATTCAATCTCGTTCTGGTGTATATGATGCGCAGGGCATGCGTTAACATCGAACTAAAACATCTGCCCAACTATAAGGGTAAGTGGACGATATCAACAACATCGGCCATTTCCAACTATCTATAATGGAGTCTTTCACGGCGATTGAAGATCAGGCGAAACTTGTTGGCCTTGAAGTAATCGAACAAACATCTGGCCAACGACTTAAGAAAAATGTCTGTATTGGTAGCAAAAACTTTGAAGGGGTTAAGAAGTTCATCTACCTCTATGAAATAGTTAATTGGCGAAAGTCACATAAGTGGAGATCTGACGAAGCATTGCGTTAGGAAACTTTTGCTCCTTAGGTATGGGTAAGCAAATGGGTTCAAAACTCCTCAAGGCGAAAGACAAATTACACGTTCCTTACACTACCAAAACAGCTTTACGCGATGAGTGTTGGTATATGTACATACCTATAGCAGAAAGGGAGATTTGATAGTGGACTCTTTCTTTTGTTTGACAACCCAAAACAAAAAATAAAACCTTAGATACCTTACACCAGATAGTGAATACTTCCAATGAGTTGTACTAAGATGTGGATGTTAGTCCAGAAAGCCAAAACACATCGACTTAATAATTGACTCGGGCACATCGAGGGAATGAGCAACAGTGCTCTAGTGCATGCTCTCCAAATCCCAGAACCCATTTAAAAACTAAGCCATCACAGATTCCAGAGGTTAGCCTAGACGTGTTTGGAAGCAACGAGCTCGGGATCACAGATAATGGAAAGCTGCGAATCAGTCGCCGAATAAGTATGTAAGTAAGTATTCTAAGGAGCAAGTATGTACTAAAAGATTCGGTTATTTGGAACAAAAGTAATTTAAAAAAGTCAACTTTCCCAATCACCGATACATACACATCTACACATTATGCACATAACAAGAAATAAAAACTAATAAATTACACGACCATCTTCTCTCAATGTAATCTGGGAGCGCGAGGTAGAAAAACTTTCCTCAAAAATAATAATATCCATTCAACCCTTAACATTTTATAAGCCCGTGCAATTTTTTTTATGTTTCTTTTGAATTCTCGCAGAAATCATAACTTTCATCACACATAAAAACCACCAATCTCCAGAGGCAAGGAATGTTATTTATATCAAATACAATAAGCAATAAAACCAAAAGGATAATTGTGCAAAAAATATGTTGGGTTGGGTCCTTGTTTGGTTCTGGTTCTGATTCTTTCGTTCGTGCCATTAATACACATTTTATACAATTTGTTTGCCCATTTTAGTGAGTTGATATAACTTTGCTTCACATAATACACAGCCTGCATTACCAATACATTTATTCACTTTGGGAATCGTGCGTTTGCAGGTTTACTTACATTTATTTATTTTTCTTCTTTTCATAACCCCCAGAAGTATGTTGAAATAAACAAAAAGGACTTCCATCATCATCATCTGGGGGCAAATATCATGCAGCAAATATTAAAGCAAAACGAGTCGAATACGAATGGTAATGCGATTGTATGTGTTGTGGAAAGATTATGTTACTCCTTCTTGCTGTTTATTGAGTTAATTTATTTTTATTTGTAAGAGTATTTAATATTTCTGGAAATATGTACATAGATTTACGTGCTCTAATGTGTCTATTTTTTATGATATTAAAAACCGAGATTCAGATTTTCCAAAATGAATATCAAAAAGGATCCTTGAGCTGTGACTTCATTTTGTGTAAGTATTTTTCGAGCTTCCTAGTCAAAACATTATTAATATCTTTGAACCACGTTTAAGGTAAGGCAATAACATTTTCTGCAGACAATGAGTCCTGAACCTTTTCATGTTTTTCCATATTTATTAAAATCTTGGAAATAATTGCTGAGCTATGTTATGGATACCCATAAGCTCCAGCGAAAATAAATCTAACTTGGTAGTTCCAACCAAACGTTATAATTTAGGCCAGCCGCGCACTAGCAACTTTTAGTTGCGAAACTGCTTGGTTCGAGCAACTAAAAAGTTTGTGTTTTGACACAAACTAAACGATTGCCTAAAATAAGTTCGCCATTTTATTAAACATATAATTATCTGCAAATTCACGGACATTCAACCAAACAGTTCATCTGTTTTCTATAAGTAACCAAACAGTTTCGCAACTAAAAGTTCCTAGTGCGCGGCTAGCCTTAATGTTATACCAATTTACATAAAGCATGCCGGGATATATGCTTGGGAGCCTGAGCATTAACCTCAATATCATTCTTATCTGGATTCCGGGTCGTAGTGTAATTGAGGGCAATGAACATGCTAACGAGCTGGTTAATCCCTTCAAAGCTCGCTTGCGGAAAGATTTTTTTTATTTTATTTTATTTTATTATACTATATTTTATTTTATTATTAAAATTTATCTACAAGCAATATTACAGCTAACAGATAATAGCACTCCAAGAGCAAAAAGTGAATAAATTTAATATCTCGGTTTTAAATTTATTACGATTAAGATTAGGGAAATCAATATTTGAAGATACTTCATTGAAATACGCAATGAATCTTGATACAGTTTCCTTATAACCATAATTTGTCGTATGAGTTCTTTGGAATAAGAAGACTCTAGCTCTCATAGACCTAGCGGGAGCATAAATTAGAACTAGAGCAAAAAGTGATGGACATTTAATATGGCAGCATAGTAATTAGTAAGTCTCTAATAAGCATTATGCTATGAATTTACCTTCTTGATTGTAACGATTTAATTCCAAGTAATTGGCATCTAGCTTCATAACTAGGCCCGAAATCCCAGCCCATTTTTTTTAAATACTCGTATATATTTCGTAAATCGTCTTTTGACTTTTTCAATCCGATCAAAATGAACTTTATAAATGGGGCTACAAATAACATCTACGTATTCTAAAAGTGATCTGACAAGAGATGTAAACAGGGATAGTAACACAAAAGGGTCTCTAAAGTCTTTTCCATTTCGTTTTATGAAAACTACAAGCGAGTTGGCCTTTGAAACCAAATAATCAAGATGACTTTTAAAAGTAAGTGATTTTTTGATATTTAATTTAAGCCCATTTATCTGACACCAGTCAGATAGGGAATCAATGTCAGATTGAATGAGTTGACAATCATCCAAACTCGAAATTTTTAAAAATAGTTTCAGATCGTCCGCATAAATAAGCATTCACAATACTTAAAGATCGAGACAATGTCATTCATGAAAATTATAAAAAGGAGCGGCCCCAGATGACTACCTTGCGGAACACCTGATGTACACTGAATTTCTTTTGATTAAGTGTCTCCAATCTTGACTTGTTGTGTTCTAAAGGATAAATATGATGATAACCAACGAAGAAAGTGAGAATGAAAACCAAAAATCTCAAGTTTATTCAAAAGTGTTTAGTGGTTCACAGAATCAAAGGTTTTACTAAAGTCAGTGTACACTGCGTCCACTTGAAATTTTTGTTCCATAGCGTTAGTGACGTACGAAGTAAAATAAGTGAGATTGGTTATAGGCAACCGACCGAAAACAAAACCATGCTGTACTTCTGATAGATATTCACTTGTAAGAAAATCAAGCTTAGTTTTAACCATATGTACTTTCAAACAATTTGGGAATTGCGGAAAGTTTACAAATACCCCTGTAATTTTCTACATCGTTCTTAGAGGCTGATTTATGAATAGGGACCAAGTAAGAGAGCTTCTATTCTTCAATAAAAATACCTTCATGGAGGGACTTGTTGAATATGATAAGTAATGGAATCACAACAATTTTTAAGCACTGCGGGAGGAATGCCGTCTGGTCCAGAACTATAATTAGATTGAAGTGATTTCATCCCGGATTTAACTTCTGCACTACTTAACTAGATCGATTCAATACCAATCCCAGTTTTTACGTTATTCAGTGAAATGTTGTTAAGTCCCGAATGAGAGTAAACCGACTCAAAATAGTTAGCAAAAAATTCGACTGTGAACTCTAAATCCTCTGAAAAACATGGTATTTGGAATCCC
This sequence comes from Chrysotoxum bicinctum, assembly GCA_911387755.1. NCBI lineage: Eukaryota > Metazoa > Arthropoda > Insecta > Diptera > Syrphidae > Chrysotoxum > Chrysotoxum bicinctum. The sequence goes on from OU426988.1 coordinate 189,448,367, forward strand.
TGCTGATTTTCTTTTGGAATTTACAAACAACTAGAACGATTTACTATTGTTTTAATATTTAATGTATAAGCTCTGTATATAAACTTACTAAGAACTAAAAATTCTTTAAGTAATTTACTAAAATTTTCATAATCTGATTGATTTTTTGATTTGTTGTGTTTCACGTATGCATTGAGTTTCTTTCTCTTTAAATCGCGAAGCTGTTTATTAATCCAAGGTGAACCCAATGATTTTTTTAATTGAATAATGAAAGAATTTATCAAAACCCATTGATATAATTTCAATGAAGCGTTTATACGTATTTTCCAACATTAACATTCCTCTTATTGTTACGAAGAGCAACATTTTCTCAACCGTAGGTGGCGCAGTTCAACCAAATGCACTATATTTAGAAGGTTGTGGGCAACCTATAAAAACACCCCAACAAATGACTTTATATGTAGTTGAACGTTACACTGGATATTGGGAAATAGGAGAACCTGCAGCGAAACTTAGCGAACTTGGAACTTCTTTATTTCCCATAAAATTCATAAGTCAAACGAGTTTATGGTATAATATCGAATGGCGCCCTTCAGCTCGAATTGGATCACAGAACAAGAGTGCTCGTGACCGCCATTTCTAACCGAATACTTACAACCGAATAAATACAAGCAATAATTGAAGAAAACCAAACTATGAAAAAAAAGAAGAAAGCCTAATGGTTTCTGAACCGCCAATAGTTTCAAACTCTTCAATCGAATTAGTATCAGCTTAATTCCGAAAAATATAAATTCTTCCAATTCTGGAGATGTTCTTCAGTTTTTTTTCTTGAATCTAGTCTTAATTCTTCTGATGTTGTGGTTTTTTTTTTGTTGCCCAAATCCCAATAATCTCAGACCTATTAGTCTAGCATTATTCCTCCTAAATAAGGGTCGGTCAATAAGTCCCTGAAAAATGAATAAGGAAAACTTTTTTTTTTGACATAAACCAATGTACTCGTTTATCTCAATAGAGTCACCTTTGAGCTTGACATACACTTCATTCAACGTTTCTCCAATATATGATTTCTCAAGCCCTTCAAAATATAAAAATATAAGCTTGTTTTAACGAGGGATTCTTCATTCGACCCAAATATCCTACCAGCAAGCCATTTATTCATGTTTGGAAACAAAAAATAGTCACAAGGTTCTAAGTCTGGGAAATATGCTGGATGAGAAGCAGTTCATAACCGTATTCAAACAATTTTTCTCTTGCAAATCCGGACTTGTGCCCATGCCGCCGGTGCGTTGCCTTGGTGGAAAAGAACTCTTTTATTCACCAAATGCGTCCGTTCTTCCTTCAAATCAGCTGGAAATCGATCGAGCAGCTCTGCGATATATGATCGTTTTACCATTTTCAAGGTAATCGTGCGTGTACCAAAAATCTGTCCACATAACCTTGTTCTTTGGCAATCCCACCTTGCCTTTCTTCGCTTTTGATGTAAAAAGAGTAGTCCGTTTTTTCGACTGTTCCTGGCTCTCTCTGGTGTGTTGTAGTGAATCTGAACCATTCACGGTTAAGAAATGGCACAAAAACTTGGTAGAATTTTTCTTAAAGATCGCCAAACACATTTTTGATGTTGTCAAACGATTGCGTCTGTTGTCGATTGGGAGCAAACATATCACCCACCTTGCTGAAAGCTTTTTCATGTCCAACCATTCCCATAAGATCGAAATCTCTGCAAGCTCAAGCTCACGAACATTCCCTCGCGTTCTTTTGAAAGATTGAGAAACGAAATGATGGATTTGAGATAGCGACGGACGCCATTGGTGTTTATTTTCAGGGACTTACTGACCAACCCAATAATATTGAACATAATAAATAAATAAATTTGATGGTGCAACAGCTCTTAGTGAACCAGGACCTAATGACATGCAATTCTCAACTATTTCTGTGTGCGTGGGGAACGGAGGGGACCTATAATTTTCTGCCGATTCTCAACGGCTAATGAGCAGCAATTTCCCTGACAAGAGATATACTTTTAGAGGATTTGTCAATTCCTCGCAAGAGGCAGTACACCCCTGAAAAACTTTTTTGCAGCGGCTGAGAATCGAACTCGAGACCTTCCGCATGACAGTCCAACGCACTAACCATTATGCCAAGGGGTACTACTTAATTATAAATTCAGACTGTATGACTTTTCTACAAGAATTTCTGTCTCTTGTAATACACTGAAAAGCGTCGGCGTTCTCGCACCCCATCCCTAGAATTTTGTAGCTTATAAGCTGTGCACATGTATGGAAGTAAAGAGCTACAGATTGATGGCCTTTGCGAATGGCTTTGCTACTGGTCATGAGTATTTATAGTTTAGGAGCTATCTGGAAAACAAATGTCCTCGAGTAGCTTGAGTGATTCTTGGTCCAAGGATCGTCCTCCTCATCCGACAAGCGTATTACATGTGGAATAAGGAATCTCTATCTAAGTTTAAAAATGAAGATTTAAGATATATACATTTTCTCAAATATTCAAGCTGACATTCAACCTCTGTAACTCTATAAAAACACTTAACTGCTTATAATCTGGCACATTATTTTAATATTTATCCAAGTCACAGAACCTGGGCACCGTTATCCAAGCCTTTCAAGTGCTTGCTATCTCTAAGCAGATTGCGATTAACCTCCATCATAGATGTTCTTACAGGACATTTCGAAATAGGTTTGCACAAAGTGTGGCTTGCACTATTTTCAAATAATTTTTGCAGAAGCTGTATAGCCAAAGAACTGGAAAAATATATTCTTTAACTTCTCTGTACTTATCGTGATCTATCGCAAACACCAATGCTCTCCATCGGGATGATTTTAAATCAACTGATCTGGTAAATTATTCAGACATTTCGTAGCTTCGAGGCTCCAGAAACGTAAAAAGCAACAACTTAGCGGATGTACCTGCAACCTGACCTTAAAACATAAATATGAACTTCTACTACATATTTTGTCTTTCGATAACACAACGTTTTGAAAATGTTTTCATAAATTTAAAACCAACAATAGCCACAACTTATAAATAACAAGGGGACTTCCTTTAAAATTTCGATTAATTTTATTTCCCTTATACTAGTACAAAAAAACAGTTTTAAAGCTTTACAAACCTCGTAGATAGTATCGAAAATTAAATTTTACGAAACAACAACAACAAAAAATAAACAACAAACCTACTCGATTCTACCCGCCTTGGATTTTATTTTGTGCCCAGCAATATCAGTGAAACAAAAATAAGGACCTAGGTCCTAGAATCTGTATTGTATCTACATCCTGCCGACTACCTTTGCATAGACAAATCAAAATAAATTTCCTCATGAATTCATTATGCATCGTTCCAGTGGAGTACTCGTAACTGAAGGTCAGTGGTGGATTATATTCATTTGATAGCCAAAGGCTCTTTTTGTATTCTTGTGGGGCCCACACTTTTTTTTAATTTTAAATGGAAATAAATTAACTTTCCGTATAAATATCAATATGAAAGCTTCCTTACATTATGTTTTTTTCTTTTGTTTAAAGTAGTTTCCGCCAGTGTGTTAGTGTTGAGGTAGATATAAAAGTTAAAACAGAGTTAGTCGACCCTGCATTTAAATTAATAAATTACCAATTTTATAATTTCTATATATTGTGATGCTTTTTTACTCAAAGGCTGAGGTAGCGTCAGCTTGTCCAGGGTCAGTCCGAAGAAAGCACAAAACTCGGTTTTTGACAGTTCAGAACTCCAAATAATGTCCGACTTTATTCAGTTTTAACTTAATTCTAACTAACAAATTATTTCATATACTCGTACACTTGTGTCAAATTCTTAAATAACTAACACGGTATTTCATATAGTTCACAATTTTTCATATACCTAAATAATTAACACGGTATTTCATATACAAGGGTGAGACGGTGGGATTAGATCCCTAGCCTTGACTGAGGCTATAGGCAGAACGCAGTGGGATTAGATCCCTAGCCTAAGGCAGCGACAAGACACGGTCAGACGGTAGGATTAAATCCTTAGCTTTAATTGAATTGCCTGGCAAAAATCGGTAGTGAGATTAATCTCTAGCCTCGGCTCAAATCGCAGCGGGGTACAAACGGAGTAGGATTACATCCTTAGCCTCAAACAAAGTTTAAGACAAAATAAAGGGGAGGTACCGAGAAGGCAGAACAACACACATACAATTTACGGCCAGAGCCAAAAAGCTTCGAAACGTCTGGATCACTACGTACTCTATCAGCGTGTTTCAGGGATAATCTGCAACCAGTGGCGGCTGTACCTTAAGTGCGCTCGTGCGCTGAACCACCAATTCAAAAGATTTAAAAATTACAAAATATTACTGCATCTTTATTTTTAGATTCCCATATTAATATTTATTTTTTAAACATACATACGTACAAGAACACAAACAAGTAAAATTTCCAATTATGACGAAACAATGTAAGCGCTTTGCTTTACTATTAAGACTTACTTTCCCTGCAAGTAAAAATGCTCGTGCGCTTCAGCGAGCGCACGAGGACTGCTAATATAACTTGTATGAGTTACAAGCAAGTATCCCTGACGCGTGAGACAAAAGATATTTCATTGAAATATATGAAGAATTAGCCTGCTCTCGTGCAGCGCACGAGAACCGAAAATTAACTACAGCAACCGATGTTTGACTAGAATGCGCTGCGCCTGCAAATATGTAATGTTGTTTCGCTCTATCCGTGACTGGTTAAATAGTGTAGGTTTGTAGGTGTTAGGTTAGTAATTGTTTTTTATTTTGGTTTTGGTTCGATTCTGTACTGTGTACAGTGTGTGGTGTGGGATAAAATTAACAGTGATTAGGTATATTAAAGACAGTAATAATTTTTTTTTAAATAAAGTTACGTGAATCCACGATTTGACGCATTTAAGTGAAAAAATAAAAAACATGATTCCTTGCTAAATGTAATAAGTGTGTCAGTTTTATACATGGTCGAAATTCTTCGAGCAATTATACAAAATAATAAAAAATCGACATATACATGTAAATTTTTGTTTTTTTTTTTGCGATTTCTAATCTTAATACCTACTTAGTGAGCAAGTAAAGTGCACCACCTGTACAACAACCCACCAGCCGCCACTGTCTGCAACCTTAGTACTCGATATTGGTACCTTAACGACAATAGGCGAGAGAAAATCCGATTTTGTATCGATTTTCCACCTTCCTATATCATATCCATGGCCATCAGCAAATGTGAATACATAGAATTAAACACGATGCACTCCTCGTATTTTGTTGTTGTACCACCGACGACTAAATTCCAATGTAAGTTGTATGTACATCTCCGTGGACACCTAAAGGTATGCAATGGTTTTGGTACGAGTATGTTAGGTAGTTCGGCAGAAAAGGCTGATTTAGGTGAGTAGCTGAGTAGTTGCGTAGGCGTGCCGCGGTGTGACTTCGTTACAATATTATAGATTTTTCTATTGCACAACAATAATGATATATATCTTCATTAAATTTACACATAGCTCTCCAAATTTAATCGGTAAACTCCAAACTAAATCAGGATTATAATTGATTTAAGAACAGGTTTCAAGGTTTAACTCGAGCTCAACCCCGAAACTCGTATGCCTTTTCACTACATAACAGTTTATGTCATAACAAATTATAAAACATTCAATCGAATAAAATTGGTGTACTGACTTAACTCGGAGTTAAATCGGAATCAGTTAATCCTGCATATAAACTATAAACATGAACCACTTTTTCAGTGGGGGATTAACTAAAACTTATAAATTAATTTTTACAAAACCGCACTTAGATTTCGGTTACGGTTAGAAATAGTTGCAGAGTTAATTCATCAAAATTGTTGATTTTAATTGACTAAAAAACATGTTTTAAGACTTAAAACTGGTTTAACCCCGGATCTAGGGGGACCTACTAATGTTGCACTAGAATTCCTTAAAACGAACACTTAATGATTGAAGCCGCCGTTTCTACAAAACAGCCAAGCAACTGGCATCAGGTTATAGGATGGGCACGCAAGCTCTTCGAAACACAGGGAATTGTAGACCTGCTTAAGCAGCATTTCCAAAAGCTGTTTAATGGGCATTATGTAGAGCAAGCCACAGGAGAGCAAAGAAGAATGAGATCAGTCAATGAAGATCCAGTCCCAGTCCCCAGTACTGAAGAGGTTAAGAAAGCCACCTACAAGCTTAAGAACAACAAATCCGCCGGCTCGGATGGCCTACCTGCGGAGCTCTTCAAGTATGGAGGAGATGTCCTGATAATGTGCATGCATTAGCTCATCAACCAAGTCTGGGAGGAGGAAAGTATGCCCGACGACTGGTCAAATAGCTCCATATGCCCAATCTACAAGAAAGTCGATCCTATGTCCTGCAACAACTGCAGAGGCATATCCCTGCTTAATTTTGCCTGCAAGATCCTATCCACCGTACTATGTGTACGTCTAAGACCTTTCTTCAACATTATGATCGGCACATATCAGTGTGGCTTCAAGCCAGGCAGATCAACGATAGACCAAATATTTACATCGAGGCAAATCCTGGAAAAGACCAGCGAATTTCAAGTAGAGATCCACCATCTTTTCATCGACTTTAAAGCCGTATATGATAGCATAAGTCGCCAAGAGCTTCTACTGGCGATGTCGGAACTCGGGATCCCGAAAAAACTGATCCAGCTATGACGCATGACGTTACAAAATACGCGGTGCAACCTGCAAATGTGTAACAGCTCATCCGAGCTATTCCAGACGTGCACAGGGTTCAGACAAGGAGATGCGTTATCATGTGATTTCTTCAACCTAGTCCTGGAGCAGATAGTGCGCAAGAGTGGTGTTAACCTGGAAGGCACTATGTTCAACAGGTCTTCCCAACTTCTTGGCTATGCGGACGACATCAAATTCATCGGCCGCTCCAAGTGAGCTGTGCTAGAAGCGTTCACAGCTATTAATGAACAGGCGAAACGCGTTGGTCTTGAAGTTAATGAGGACAAAACAAAGTATATGCTATCAACAAGCAAAGCCTCAGCTGTCCATCGCCTAGAACAAAACGTCACTGTTGGTAGCTGAATTTCGAGGTAGTCAAGGAGTTCATTTACCTTGGAACAAACAAACACCTCACGAACGACACCTTAGTGGAAATCCGACGAAGAATTACCCTAACGAACCACTGCTCCTTCGGTTTGGCCAAACAAATGGGTTCAAAACTCCTTTCTCGAAAGATAAAGTGCACGCTATACAAAACACTAATTTTTCCAGTTTTACTCGATGGCGCCGAATCCTGGACGATAAGTAAAAAAGGGGAATTGATGCTGGACACTTTCGAGAGAAAAATTCTTCGGCGGATATGTGGTCCTTATGCGAAGAAGGGCGAATGGAACAGAAGAATCAATCGTGAATTATACGAGCTGTACCAAGATGTGGATGTAGACCAAAGAGCCAAAACACGTGGACAACACTGGTTCGGTCACATCGAGCAAATGGACAACAACGCTCCAGCAAAGAAAATCTTCGAATCCCAGCCCCCAGCTTCGAGACGACGAGGAAGACCGAATCTCCGCTACAGGGACCAGGCGGTCACAGACTGAAGCGCGCTTGGTCTCGACGACTGGAAGGAGCTCGCGAGGGGTCGCAACCGATAGAAGACCGCAATATCTCAGGCAGAGGCCCTCCATGGATCGGGAGCCGGATAAGTAAATAAGTAATGATTGAAGCGCCCTCTATCTATCTTCTAATCACTAAAATCTGCCCTGGCCTGAATGGAAAGTTATTATATTTTAAGGCACCCTTCGTGTGCATTGCTGGTCGGTGTTTGGGTTGGGTGTATGACTTGATTCGAATTTAATAATAATTTAGCGGTAGGGGACTTGACGTTACCTGTCGTTGTCTCGGCATCCAGAAATAATTGAGTTGATGTCGAGGATGTTTTGGTATTTGTTTTAATTCAACCATCCTGCGTTTTCTATTTTTTTTTGTTCGTTGTTGAAAATGTTTTTTTTTTGCTTACAATAAAATGTGATTTCTGTTTCCTGAAAGCATCAAATGCCTTTCGCCAACAGCGTTGGAATTATAAATTTTATATGTATTTATTTGGTTTTATTTTTCATTGGTTTTTGTATATCCAATATTATAAATTACATGTGTATGTCGGTAGTAAAAAATGGTGGCTATTTACGGGTAAAGTTTTTCTTTCAATCGAAAAATAGGCAATAATAAATTTTTGATTATTTTATTCTGCCAAACCACTCAATCATTCGAATAATTTGCTTTATCGAAACAGAAAATATTTTTATTTTTTTTTTCGATAATAATTTTTGTTAACAAAAGATCGAAAGGCTTAATATTTTAATATTTCACAGTAACAATTTCACAAGAAAAAAGGGAATTTTTGGCTTTAACAAATTTAATTAATTAAAATTGAATTGTAAAAAAATTAAAATAGCAGACGAAATACAAGTTCTCTTTCTCCTTTCAAATTTAGTAGTCAATAGTTTTATAAAAAATTTAATAAAAAGAAGCTGTTAGTCAGTCATATGTATATGTTATCTCTATTTCCTAACAAGCGGCTTTAAATTTATCGTGATTAAAATTTTAAATTGAGGAATAGTTGTGTTAAACTGTTGAATTTAATAAATCACTGTCAGTATGCTTTACAACTGGGTAGAGGGCAATAACTTATAATTCCAATTTTGAGTGTGAAAATAAAAATATTTGAAATTAATATTTTGATACCTCGTTGATACAAAATCTGAAAATAATTATTAGTAATAATTTAAAATTCTACATTTATAACGCCCAGCCTTAGACGTGCATTCTAACACTCACAACTTCCAATAAACAGGCAACCCACAAAATTTTCGATTAAGAATATAAAGGTTGATTTTTCAATTTTATTTATTTATTTAATAGCAGCGTACAAATTAAATACAGACTTCTATAGTACCTTAAATATTAAAGTAAAATAGGGAACGAGATTTACTTAAAAACTTTCAACAGTAGTCGAAAATTCAATTTTAAAATGTTATTTAGCTGGATATAGCCTAGGGCTATTCAATTTCTTAATTTATTCTGCAAGTTAGGTCTTCAAATAACTTAAGAAATCGCAAAAGATAAATTTTTAAAATCATCAGCGTAGAGATGTACCATAAAATTTCGCATACATGTGGTAAGCCATTTATGTATAAAAATGCAGAACAAAATAGGACTTAACATGGAACCCTGTCGGACGCCAGAATGTTTGAATCAGAAGAATGACTGCCAACTTTAACGTTTGGAGTACGATAACCCAAATAGTCTTGAATGAGGGATTGACATTTTTGATCTGTGAAAGTGGTTTGAGTAAGAAATTATCTAAAAAAAAGGTAAAAGATGGGTCCTCAGCAGCGTTGCCGCGAAGGAAAAAACATAGAGGGCCATTTTGAAATTTTTTGAGGGCCATTTGACAAAAGTTGGGGCCAAATATTTTACTTACAAATCCGCCCTTAAAACATTAAACTACAATATATTAATATTTGTTTTTGTTCTTATTTATTTACTTAATGCATTATTTATTTAATGCGTTTCTTAAATCTTTGTAATAGGCAGCAGAAGCAGATCTTTACTCTGTCGTCTGATTTGATTTCTTGGGAATTACCTTAAAATATCTTAAAAAAATTTATATCACTCCAGTAATATTATTTAAATATTTATATAACTTTTCCATATTTTAATTCAATATATGAATGGACAACGAACGAATAAACAACAAGCGGCGAAAAAAAACAAATGTCTATACGATTTATTTATTTATTTTTATCTCATCAAGTAGATTTATACAAATAATATATAATAATCTTACAGACTACCGAATCATTTTTTTTATTGAAAAATAGAAAAACCAAATAATTAATTAGTGGAGCAAACAAAATAAAATTATAAACTTAATCTAAAATAATAACTTAATACCACCGGATTACGAATTAGATCAATATGTGCTTCTTAAAAGATTCTCGACTTTGTTGAGAAAAAAAAAATTAATATAATTACAAATAATATTGTTGGCTTCTCTAATGCATCGAGTTAAAGGTTCATGTTTACCCGATGATGAGGTTCATTAAAAAGGAAAAGGGATCGTAGATTCCTTGACGAAGCATACACAATTAAAAGAGACAAAAGAAAAGGGAATTTTATATGGGATGTAATAATATCGCGCAAAAATATTATTGCAAAATTTTTACGACGAACGACAAGATATTATAAGCCAAGAAGTTGACACCGAGTTTTATAATTTGGGGCATGAATATTGTATGTTTGTATGTTTTCAATCCTATTAGAATGAACTTGAAAAAATGGATCCCAAATTACACAGCAATACTCTAATGATGACCTTACATACGCAAAAAATGAGATCAAAGAGTAAAAGGATCAGAGAACTCTTTAGAGTTCCGATTAATGAATCTGTTCGATCAAGGATAGACTGAGATAAATTCCAATTCAAATTAAGAAAACGCTTAAATGTTTATTCCACAAATTCAAAAATAATAATAATATTGAAAACAGAAAAATTGAAAATTAAGAAAAAATATGATGACAATTGAAAATTATAGAAAAAATATCCTTAAAAATACAGTACATTTTAAACAAGTACATGAAAATTTCTAATAAATCAACTGTTTTATTTCTTGAATACTTTTCTTGGAAATAGATCATGTTGCATCTTCAACAGAATCCTAACATAGAGTTAGCCTTAGCAATCACAGTCTATATGGGATTTAAAGCGGAGTTTCAAGATCTTTCTTTTCGTTAAGTATTGAGAGTTCCGTATCTTCTATAGAATACTGAAAAGGAATATATGATAGGCTCCCTAAAAACGATAAAGATTGACAGCTGATTAGCTAAACACCATTCAGACAAGCGATGAAGATCACATTGGAGTAAATCAGTAAATGACAATCATTAATTGACGTAACACGACGGAATATTTTAATGTAATCCGCAAACATCAAACAAGAAACATTTTTTAAGAAATCAGTGATATCATTGATCAGCAGCCAGAATAGAAGAGGGCCCAAGTAACTTCCTTGTGGTACTCCTGATGTGACCTCAATAAGATCTGATAGTACATTAATACCCACAAACTATTTTCTTCCGTTTAGGTAGGATTCAAACCACTTTAAAATATTTGAGTGGAAGCCAAAGGATTCCAATTTTTGTATTAGTATATGGTGGTTTACTTTATCGAACTCCTTAGCAATATACAGGATGTCTCACAGTCACCGCCCCAAACGAAAACCATGGATTCCCGAGGTCATTTTGAGTCGAAAAACTTAAGAGGTAATTTTCTCGTTTTCGTCCCATTTTCGATCTATAACGGTTTTTTATGATTTTTGCCTTAACTGGCTTTATCTTTGCCAAACTACGTCCGATTCGCAAGATTATTTTTATAACCAATCAAGAATTTATTACAGTTTTAGTTTGTTCGAAAACTTTTTTTTTCTGCGGACAACCGTTTCTCCGCAATTCATTCAAAAAAACACGTTAATGATTATTAATTTTTTTCGCTTATTATTAAAGCCCAGTTTATTTTCATAAAAAAATTATTTTTTTTTCCTTAAAAAAAATACTAAATGTAATTAGCAAAAAATTAACAAACTGAGTGAATTTAAAAAAAAAAAAACTAATTTTTAAATACAAAATTAATTCAAATGAATTAAAACTTTTTTCATTTTCCAAATGTTCGGAGGAATACAATCGGGTCCTGGTTGCTTATCATCATTTAGTCCAATTAAGACTATTTCAACATCTTTGTTACTTAAGTTTAAGTGACCGATATTGATTGAATTTAAACATGGCAGAAAGGTTAGAGGTTAGAGTACTTTGGGGATTATAAACGGATTTAAAAAAAAGTCTGCAAATTATTTAAATGTATGTATATGTAGATGTATTCCCAGAATATTGCATGCAATTAGGGATAACATTTGAACATATTTAATCATTGATAAATGACAAAAAAATTGTACTGTTTAGTTTTAGACTCTATTCAGCTCGAATTAAGTAGTCCTTGTATTAAAATTTATTTAAAAAATCAAATTCTTTTTGCAAACGCAAATATTTTGTCAGAAGATCTTCATTATTGGGAAATTTACGATATAATTTGTAAGATTAAGTTTTTTGATATTAAAGTTACATAAACGCTTTGGTAGAGAAAAGTGAACACGCTGGACGAAATTGACGTGAAAAAAGTCAAATCATCAAACGAGATAAATGAATGAATTCAGTTCCATTTTAAGTATGGTTATTTGTATGTGGTGGAAACACATTGTAGTGGCGATGCATAGCAATGGTTTATATTTAATTTTGTAAAGCTTTTTAATTATTACTAAGCACGATATGATGTGATGTTAAATCTTCTAAAATTTAGATTTGGGGGCCATTTCTAATTGGCCCGGGCAAAGGGCCAAAATTTAAAACAGAGGGCCAAATGGCCCGATCGGGCACTTTGTGGCAACGCTGGTCCTCAGGCCTGATGCGGTGAAAGGTGTAAACAATTTAAATGGAAAAAAAAATACCCGTATATATGTCTTCAGACGATATTGTGTTTTTTGCAAAATCTATACATGGCACGCATTTCATGATGAACAGACTCTAACTCTACTGCAAAATCTGGAATCTAGTGGGGAACCTCTCGAAATTAAAAATGATGATTTTTAAGAATGAAATGGTCAAAGAATTTAAGTATTTAAGAATCCTGATTGCTTGCAACTTAAATCTAAATAAATAAATACCGAATCTTCTGAAGCTAATTGTGCTATGGAGGTTGCATGTTGCATCAACAGGAAAAACATATCTCAAAAATAAAAAAACAAAATTTTTCTTGCATACTCTTTTATGTAGGTAAGGGGGTACCTTGCCTTTGAAGCCTTTGCAATGGTCCTCTTATTCTTAATACGAAGTTCTTTCAAGTTTCCGAATAGTGCACCGAATTATATGCTTTACCTTAAAGAAACAGAGATAGCACCGCGTTTTGTTAATACACTGAAAATTCTTTTCGACTACGTGCCAAAAGTAATGGTGGTGGGTCGAGAAAGAATTCCTAAATTGGTACCTATTGTCGCAAATGGCAGATTCTGTTGGTACTTGTTAAGAAGAGTGCGGAAAGCTAGTGTTCAACCGCTTTAACGATATCGGTCAATGAATCTCCTGAAACTGAAATTCAAAGGCCAAGATGAACCGTTACCGCTTGGTCCCAAATAAACAAAAGATTTCTAAGACTGGTCACGAGTTCCACTTTTTTGGAATTCTTAACGGAATAGAAGCCAAACGCGCAATTAAATGTTTAAAATCAATAAAAAAAACAAAACCGATATAACCTAGTCTCACTCAACAGAAAAATAGAATACATACTTATCTTTCTTGTTTTGTTTAAGAATCCTGTCACTTTCTCCTCCTTTTTAGTCCCTTTAGAAATCATTCTCTCCCCAAATATCCAATATTTTATCCTAACTCTCCTGATTTTATTTTTCACCAAAAATATTTCTTTAATTTCTCAAAACTTTCCTAATTCTTTTTATTTTTCAAACTTCTGTTTTAACAGCCAAATTCGAAGTGTCCTCTCAAGTGTTTCATATCCTGGTCGAACTCATCTTTTGAGAACTCATCCAGTGCTTTCGGTCAATCAGCGGCCGCGGTTTTCGGTCACGTCATCATTCAGCTAAAATTTAAAAAAAAATATGGTGGTGCAACAGCTCGAAGTGAACCAGGACCTAGTGACTTACAACTCTCAACCATTCCTGTGTGCGTGTTACCAGGAACGGAGGGGACCTACAATTTTCTGCCGATTCCAAACGGCTAATGAGCAGAACTTTCCATGACAAGAGATACTCTTGGAGGATTTGTCAATTCCGCGCAAGAGGCAGTACACCCTTGCAAAAAAAAAATTCTTGCAGCGGCTGAGACTCGAACTCACCATTCAGCTACTCTCCGCCATATTTGCTGGAGAGAGGACAAACGTAATTGAAAACCAGCGATCCTGATCACTCGCACTTTCTCCCTGAAATATGCATTATCATCATAAAATTCGCCGATCGCTGGTGTTACTTCTAGGAGCGATCCGATGAACGCATACAGCCATAAATAACAATTCTCAAATTTTATTAAAAAAAAAGTCTTAAGAAACAAAAAAAATATCCCTGTGAATAAAACAAAATCAACCCATAATTGTGGAAATCCGCTAGGAGTCTACAATTAACACATCTAAAGGAACATATTGACAGGAATAACATATCTCTAAATCGTTGGGCTTCTGTCCGAATTGGTTGGAATTGAGGACTAGCGATTAACGTTTCATCTGTTACAATATAAAAATATAAATTAAATACGTTGGGCACTCGGCTATTCTAAAAATGAGTAACTTCTTCTAGCATTCGGGGACCAACTGTCACCCGCGCTTTTCGGAATCAACTCGTCCATATCGTCCGTCTGTTAAATAGTGGAACGTTCATCTACTTTTGAGACCATAATGTCGATTTTGATTCTTCAAGATACTAATAGAGTGCACCGTTGCCTGATGGACCATAGCTGCCACACTCTCTCTCAGTAAAATGAATGAAACACCTGTAGGAAGGAAAACAAACTGATATGGAAAGAAAAGAAATTTGGAGAATAGAAAGAAGGATTTTTGTCGCGGTAAATTTTTTCATGACATCATATCTTAAATTCCTCATTCATAATTTCATTTTATTGCAATTATATATGTAGATAAAATAATTTTAGATTTGATCGCCTTCTTTGCTATTATTTTAAGAAGCCTTTTGTCTGAAATTTCGAGGTTTTTTATGACTTACGAGTAGTCAACGTGAAGTCTTAAAGATCTTATGAATAACTTAGACAGTCCCTTTTCGACGTTTATCATATAGTATGGCATTGTTATAGGTTAACCAAAACATCTTTTCATACAGTATCTCTGGAGTTTTTCAACAGTTTCAAATTGATTGTATTCCCAATATTATGACACATACAACATAATAGATATGGGATATGGCTCTTGCCCTTGCCGCACAATATAGTCTACTATCCGAAAGAATAAATATAGTTTTCGTCTAGGTTTCTTTAAAGGTTTTTATTTCATTTGTTTGAATACAAATTATCTTTACGATGGAGCAGCAACGACCGTTTTGTACAAAGTTTTACCAAGATACCAAGAACTGACTCTACGTTAAAATGATTAAGCGAAACTGGTTTTTATGGAAAGGACGCAGTCTCCCATTCCCCTGTCTTTCGTTCGTTCGTTCGTTAGTATGTGTATTGTCTGTGCTGATTGTCTGGTGCGCATAGTCAGTGCTGTCCGTTGAGTTCGTTTCTCCATCCCACATAGATTCTACTACCGCATTAAAAATTATGCCGCAAAATCTTAATATTTAAAACCTGTTCTAAATCAATTTTAGAATGGGAGACGACTCTAAATATTATGTATAAGACGAAAACCGAGTTTTTGTTAATTTTAAAGGACATAAACTATACTTTAACATTAAAGAGCTCGTCTAACTTTAAGAGCAGCAAATAGCCAGTTTATTTTTTAAAAGTCTTTTAAAAGTATACTTTATCCAGATTGACAATAGTCATTTCATACCAAAGCAAATCGAAGTAAAAATGTTTACTGATGTTTTATTCGATTTTTTAAAAGATGTGCTGTGTAAGACTTAATCACTGAATATTAGAAATTCGAAATACTTCATTTCTATCTCCGATATTGTTAATAACTTATAAACAATCAATATCTGTACCGAGGTAGTACCTATATAAAATGTACTTTTTTCGGCGAAAAATTATTTGGTTTGTTCTTTTTATGTTGTTTTTGTTTGTGTAGTTGTGTTTGAGTTATGTGCATATCTGTCATGTTGACGGTTGTTCAACGTGAATTCGCTTAGGTTCTTAGGTCAAACCCACATTAGTAAGAGAAGTCTAACGTGTTAAAAATTATGAAAAAGCAAGACAGTCTCCAAGCTAAACAACTGCGTTAAGTAGAGCTTTTTTTATTGTTTAAAAGAGAACTGTTTAAAATTTTGCGCATTTGTGTTTGATACTGTGGTGAACAAGTTTGTTGGAAAAATATTTTTTTCCAAGTAGCACATAGCGCTTTCTGCTTTCTCCAACTTTTCATTTAGGTGTGGTTCCATATTGAGATTACTTGTAATCGTCATTCTCAGGTATTTGTACTTGTCAACTATTTCTATTGGTTCTCCGCTAAAATTTCATTTTTCATTTCTGCAGGTTCTCCCAGCTTACGAGTATTTTTTAAAGATCATTACTTTTGATTTTGTCAAACTCACTGTCAGTTCGACTAAAGACGATTTATCATCAATTGCAACAACGTTTCCGGTCAATAGGCGAAGAGGACCAAATTGTCAGCAAATAGATAGCATAGTCTTTATCAAAGTACCAGCACTTTGAACTTCATCATGTAAGAAATCAATGAGATTATCGATATACAAAGCAAATAAGTTCGGACTTAAAGTACATCTTTGCCTTACTCCCGTTTTGTTTTCAAACTATTCTAAGGCACTATCTCCGCTTTAGACAGCTGATCAAGTCTCCTTATATGAGGCTGTCAGTGCAATAGTGGCGTAACCCATAAAATTCACTTTAGAGGTACGAGAGATTTAAGAAACAGGTTTTCTTTAAACATTTTTTGTATTTTTCCTTTGACATTTTTGATTTATCTAAAAACTGTGAAACCAAAACAAACAATAATTATTTTTGAAAATATTTTTATTAAATACGAAAATTTACACAAAAATTAATAAGTGATGAATGAATACAGAATTGTATATTAATTTTTTTTTAAAAGAAGTTAGATATTTTAGATTGAGTTTTTTGCAAATTTATGTTTTTTAAAACTGCCCTCTCTTTTATTTTTTGTAGCAAATAAAATCTCTTCTATTGGAATGTTGTTCTCTTCGGCCCATTGCAAACATATGTTGAAGGATCGAACTGCATCTTCTGATCTAATTTTTGATAAAGTGGGGACCAACTCAGCTTCACCTTCACCTTCATCAGCGCTTTCAATTTTTTCTGGATCATCACAATTACCACATGACTCAACGTTTTCGTTTTTTAATAGACAATTTTGTAATTTTTCTTGTTACACCCATCCTGCACAAATTTTCCGTAGACACTAATGACATTGCAACCCATTCTAATAAACACAGATGCATTTGATGTGTTTGTGCATTATTTTTACATGGAATTTCGTTCAGACAAACTAGCTGTAAATTAACGGCAGGAATACAGAATCAAAAGGAGAGCATGCAAATAAAAAACAGTTGAATACACATAAGAAGTTGCACAAATCGAAGTAGCATTTTTCAAAACTTGCACTTATAGAGTCAAGACGTGCTACAAATTTAGAGTTGCGAAAATCGAGGAGTTGCACGAATCGAGGATTGCGTAAATCGAGTGCGTACTGTATTTTGTAGGGCAAGCTTTTTTTTAATTCAACTTCATTTTTAATAAAAAAGGTGGGTTACGCCACTATTGCATTCATGGTTTTCTGTAAAAATAAAGAAAAAAGAAAGGTTACGCCAAACTTATTATATTTTTTTTTATTTCTCTCATAGTTCATATTTTAACAACAAAAAAATTAAATGTACATTTTTACTTGTTTTTTAATGATTTTACTCCTCGTTTGATAAATCATCAAATATTTCGATTGGAACATTTGTTGACTTTCCAAAATTATTATAAAAAAAGTGATGGATTGGTGGTATAAATTGAAGAAGTTCAATTAAGTCTTTCTTTTTTGTTAGATATCGTTTCTTTTAGGTTGTTCAAGCTGGTTGAGTTTTTTTAATATTAACGGATTGTCTCTTTTTTACATTTACCTCTTCGAGTAAAACATCAATTTTATTAGAATATTTATAAAAAAATTGAAAATGGTTTACTTTTTTCGAAATGTAACCACTGAATTTTAAGCCATTCAACCTTGGAATTTGAAATGGAAAGTTTCCTATTTGTGATATTTTCTTCGAGAGATTTTGTGGAAAAAAAATCAGATGAAGTCATTTTCACAATTTCAAATGGGTTTCTCTTTCTGGCCGAAGAAATGACGTTAATACAATCATCTGGGACGAAGATATCTTTTCTATTATACCAAAATCTTGGTCACATGGGAAATAGGAATGGCCACTGACTAAAAATTGATGGCCGATTTCTTCAACCATAAAATCGGGATGGGATACCAAAAATTAGCACAACAGTGAAAGTTTTATATGTATTTCTGTTTTGGCCCCACATTGGTCAGAATACATAATAATTTTTTTTAGACTTTCCTACTTTCTTAAAATAATTCATAAGACAAGATCCTATATCTTGAAGCCCCCTTGACGCTGTGGACTAATCCCAAATATACATGTGAACTTTTTCAGTACCCATATTATGTATGCCGAAGCAAAATGTCCAAAGTTGTCTTTTGTACCTAATATAGTAAGTTGGAAGGGTCTTCATGAGATCAAAAGTTAAAACGAAAGTAACGGTAGATACTTTAGCCATTTCCGAATCTTGCCGCAGCCCCTGCCTAGCGCTTTCAGTTTTCTTTTCTTTTCATTTCATTTTTTTTCATTCATTTCATGGCGGGCGTAGAATCTTAACAGTTTCTAAGAGAAGTATGAAGGTTATGCCACTATTGCACTCAAACTATGATCAAATTATAAAATGCAATAACACCTTTTTGAGTGCCATCTAGTTTTGAGTGTAGATAGCTGCATACAACTATTTTTGTATTAAAATAGATATATTAAGAGATCCATTTTTATGAAAAACTCATTTTTAAAAAAAAGTGGGTTATGCCACTATTGCACTCATAGCCTCATATATGCTTTGCATCTTTCGTAATGTCAGTTTAGGAAAGCAAGAATAGGCCATCTATTCGAATATGGACTGATATCAATTTGTTGAAGCTTTTCGAAAATATCGAAATACATATACTTTTATGTAACGTATTGGTTGGTACCTTAACCTTTCATATGCTTAACCCCACATACCTTAGTTAAATATATGAACCTTACTGTAACCAATTCTTTTTTTTATACTTCGTTAAGAGAAGTTAAGCCTTATCTCCAAGGTAAAGCTTTTTTTAAACCTTATCTTATTGTAGGTAATGTTCTTCTTCCTTCTCATATTCAATAAACACTATACTCGGATTTCTATAAACGTGGAGCTGGTATGACACCTTTGCTTCATTTGTGTTCTACCTTACGCCTGCTTGGGATTTTACTAGAAAAATATGTACTCCCATCAATTTGGGGTTATTTTGTTTTCCAAGTAAAAAAATGTCCCCAAAATCAAACTATATTATTTCATTCCACTTGCTCTCACAGTATGAATAGAAGGAATTCATTATAAAAACCACTGAATAAAAAACAAAATCCTCCTCTAAGCCCAGTTCATATTCCAGACGGAGCAAGGGAGCAATACTTCCTTATACAATCAGAGCTTGTTTTCCATTTGAATTTTCCAAATGGTTGGTTATTAAAAAAGATTTAATTGCGTCATTTATGCTCTTCATTCAACGTCTGGATTTTTCTGTTTGACTCCTATCAATGGGACAGATATTTTTTGTTTTTGAAACCCCTTCGAAATATACCTAATTGGCTCCTTAATACAAAATTTTTTAAGTTTTAATTAATATGTAGCACGTAAATCATATTTTTTGCTAGGAGTATTTCTTCTTAGATCATAAACGATTTTAAATTAGCAACTTTTATAACATTTAGAGCAAAACCTATTATACTCGAAACACACGCATCCACCCTCATTTATAATTATTTTTCTCAGAAATAATTAGATATTCTTCTCTTCCTTATTCTGAGAGCCTAACGTTTGTCCCGTTCTTAATTAGTAAACTGACAGCCAACTTCCTGAAATCTTCACGTGTGACTTTATTTCCGCACTATCTTCTACCACGCCATCAAAGGACTTGTTTTGGTTGTGTATACTCGTAAGAAGTTCTATTTCTCCATGGCGCGACGCACAACGGCTACAAATGACAGTATAATTGGCTTAATTGTTAACTTCCAGGAACTTCAAAGGATCCCCTAGCTTTTATCCTTAAGTTTTTATTTCATAGAAATAAAGCAGAAAACGTTTTTGTACTATACAAAGAACCACATTAGTTTTACATAAATGTACATGTATGTACATACTCGTACATACATATGTACATATATACTTTTTCGATTTAAATGGAAAAGTGAGTGCGAGTTCCGTTTCCTTTCTGGAGGAAAAACTGTCTTTGATGATGCTTGTATCACTTCGCATGTTATAAATACAATAAAAGCAGTGACTCAAGAAAACCATAAAATGAGAGATCGAATGTATTTTTTTTTCGTTTAAAATGTTTGAAGTATGAAAAGTATTGTTTCAAACTGAAAGCGTAAGCTCCATTTTGTATTTCTTTTTTTTCGAAAAAATTGAAGAAATCAATAAACAAGTAGAAAACATAATTGCAAGAATAATAGGGCCCATACACTACGCAAACCGTTAGAGCAAACAAATGCCTTTTGTTGTTGAAAAAATGTTTGTGCAAACTGTTTGAGTAGTGTGTAGCGCAAACGGTTTGAAGGTCAAAAAATTTTTTATTTTCCGTGACTGCACAAACATGTTTGAGTGGTGTGTGTTGAATTTTGCTCAAACAGATGCCAATTTTCATGAAATTAAGATGAATAAACAAGACGAACGAATTTTTTTGGACCAAATTCTTTTTTTTTTTTTTTCTATTTTTTTTAATAGCCAAGGCAATAACTAAAGCGGCACACGCTGAATCGCTCATTGCTCCGTGCGTAGGTCTGATTGAGATGAAAAACGTCACGCAACTGATATCTCTCAAACATGTTTGTGTAGTGTGTGGCGAAACTATGTTTGCTCAAACACACGTTTGAACAAACATGTTTGCGTAGTGTATGAGCCCTATAAATACTCTAAAACGTGGTTTTTATTGAAAGAAAAGGGAAATTAAGATAGTTTTTTTTTGCTTTAATAAGTTCCCGAAATTAACAACAAATTCAGAATTTGGTCTTGCAGATACTATTTAAAGGAGCTTAAAGTAGTTTTTTCTCATTCTGACTGTATAACAAGGGAATTGAGAGCAATTTATAACTATTATTCTTTTTATGTCATTAGTACTGCCAACTCTATCTTAAAAGGCAGTCGTAAAAATCGGAACGACTGGTTTGATGATGAATGCAAGCTAGCGACTGAACGTAAGAATGTTGCGTACCGAGCAATGCAACAATCTCGTAGAACAAGGGCACGCGAAGAGGAATATAAAGAGCTCAGAAGAATAGAAAAACGGCTACACAGACAAAAAAAAATCAGCCTGGGAGAAGAACCTAATCTGTGAAATAGAAAATAGCTGAGAGCGAGGTCCGCACCAGGCGCGGAAGTTCTACCAATCCATCCGAAACATGACGCAGTACACACCACGCTGCACATACTGCAAGGACGGAGAGGGAAATCGAAATCTGATCACCGATCCTAAAAGCATACTGGAGCGATGGAAAGTGTACTTTAATGAATTGCTAAATGGTCAGCTCACTACAGAAGTGGAGGCTCCACTACTTCAAGAAGAATATATCGCCGTATTGGTCATGCGGCTATCCGTGAGGTAAACTTTTGTAAAAAAAAAACAAAACGCGCTTTCAGATTTTATTAGACATTTTAATAACTTCAATTTTAAACTTATTTTATAAAATATAAGTTTTGCTCCGAGCGATTTGGTTAGTACCAGCACAATTATCATAAACTAGCAAGCTGCAATTATAGACTAGACTACCATGAGTTACAAACAAAATGACGTATTTATATATCGAGATCGACTTGAAGTTGATTTCATTCTTGGTTGCGTTCGGAAAAGTTGTTACGTTCGGAAAAGTTGTGTTCGGAAAAGTTGTTGTGTTCGGAAACGGAGCACGTTCACATGAGCAATTTTATTCTGCGATTAGCGAACATAATTTTATTTCGAATCTTAAACTTTTATTGTATTTTGTTAAATGCCTATCCGCTACAAATACCTTATGTTGCCGCCACCAAGCATAGAAGAGGTTGAGAAGGCTATAGGCCGGCTTAAACAGAACAAATCCCCGGGAGCCGACGGCATACCAGCCGAATTATTTCATCACGGCGGGCCAGCCCTACGTCAAGCAATTCAGGATATTATAGTACACGTATGGGAGCAGGAAGAAATGCCAGAAGACTGGCGAAAAGGCATAATATGCCCCATACATAAGAAGGGAGATGTCACAACGTGCAGCAATTATAGAGGTATCACGTTGTTGAGTACCGCCTATAAGATACTCTCCTCTATGCTACAAGACCGGATAACCCCATACGCTAAAACCGTCATCGGACAATATCAGTGTGGTTTCATTCCAGGCAAATCAACAACTGATCAGATCTTTACCCTTAGGCAGGCGATGGAAAAATGTCTAGAATTTAACATCCCAACATACCATTTGTTTATAAACTTTAAGGCCGCCTATGATAGCATAGCCAGGGTAGAACTTTACAATTCGGCATCCCAAATAAATTGACACGACTATGTAGGTTGACCATGACCAACGTAACAAGCCAAGTAAAAATAGCCGGATTGCTATCCAGACCAATCAACATCTTTAATGGACATCGACAAGGGGACGGTCTGGCCTACCTCCTCTTCAACCTGGCGTTGGAGAAAGCAATCCGTGACTCTGCAACGGCAACAAGAGGGACCATCGTCAACAGGTCCAGCCAGTTACTGGCTTACGCAGACGACATCGACATCATCGGAAGAACCGAACAAGCTGTACACGATTCCTTCATCCAGATCGAGCAGGCGGCACAAAATCTGGGGCTGCACATTAGTGAAGGTAAAACAAAGTACATGGTGGCGTCGAATGCGAGAGGAACAGTTGGTCAAACAATCAAGGTTGCGGAGCACGAATTTGAAGTGGTGCAATCCTTTAAATACCTTGGGTCAATAGTAGCAGCCGATAACAATATAGAAGAAGAAATACGCGGGCGGCTTCTCAAATCCAACAGAGTCTACTATAGTCTGTCAAAGCTCTTCAAATCCAGAAATCTCACCATAACTTCAAAACTGCTGCTGTACAGGACCATGGTCCTGCCAGTACTCACATATGGATCCGAGACTTGGGTGCTTAGCAAAAGGCACTCCGACCTCTTAGCTGCGTTCGAGAGAAAAGTCTTAAGGAGAATTGTTGGTCCCATATGTGAGGAAGGACGATTCCGGAGACGGTACAATCATGAATTGTACGCAATCTACCTAGAAGCAGGTATCGTGACAAAAATTAAGCTCGGTAGACTCCGGTGGGCAGGGCACCCAGCTCGCATGAGCGAAGAGGAACCTGCTCGGAAAGTTCTTTGTGGTACATTCTATGGTAGACGACAGCGTAATAGACCATGCTTGCGCTGGAGAGATGGCGTAGACCAGGACGCCCGAAGCCTTGGGGTGCGCAACTGGATGGCGTTGGCAAGAGACCGGGATGCGTATTGCCAAACTGTATATCAGTACAGAGCTCCGACGCTCTATAATAGACTACAGAATGCTCATTCAAATTAAGAGCATACTATATACTGTGTCAGATCAAAAGCAGATTTTTCTGTGTTGGTATACATTTTGCTCAGGAAACTAAGAGCAAAGTACCTGTGATTACAGAGCCATCGTTCACGTTGGTATAGTTATTGTGTGTGGTGAGTTCTGGGTTGGTATACATTTTGCTCAGGAAACTAAGAGCAAAGTACCTGTGATTACAGAGCCATCGTTCACGTTGGTGTGGTTATTGTGTGTGGTGTGTGGTGCCGTGACATAAGGCCAAGTGACAAAAGGCCATATTTGTTTGTGACTTAAGGCCAAACATAAAATGTTTTGTCTTGAGCAACAGTACCTTGGGTGGCCCGCTTCGCGGGTTTTCAGGATTTTAACTTCCTTTTCGGGGCTCACACCCGCTCACGCAACTCCGTTGCTCCGCTTAGGGTATGTTCAGTCGCCAGGCAGGCGCCTGTAGCAACAGTTTTCCTGAGCAGCAGTACATAACTGTTAGTTGTTTACTCCAATTAATGTAAAATACAAAACTGTTGCTACAGGCGCCTGCCTGGCGACTGAACATACCCTAAGCGGAGCAACGGAGTTGCGTGAGCGGGTGTGAGCCCCGAAAAGGAAGTTAAAATCCTGAAAACCCGCGAAGCGGGCCACCCAAGGTACTGTTGCTCAAGACAAAACATTTTATGGTTGGCCTTTTGTCACTTGGCCTTATGTCACGGCACCACACACCACACATAATAACCACACCAACGTGAACGATGGCTCTGTAATCACAGGTACTTTCCTCTTAGTTTCCTGAGCAAAATGTATACCAACCCAGAACTCACCACACACAATAACTATACCAACGTGGACGATGGCTCTGTAATCACAGGTACTTTGCTCTTAGTTTCCTGAGCAAAATGTATACCAACCCAGAACTCACCACACACAATAACTATACCAACGTGAACGATGGCTCTGTAATCGCAGGTACATTGCTCGATCTGAACTAGCATATAGTTTGCTTCAGCTTTTTTAATATTTTACAAGCAAACTGCATGTGACCACAGAGCGCTCTGTGGTAGCATACAGTTTGCTCTACAATACTTTCAAATTCGGTGAGCAGAAAATGGCTGAGCACAGACTATGGAGATCTGTGCTGATATACAGTTTGGCAATACGCGACCGGGATAGGTGGAGAGACTTGTTGAAAGAGGCCAGGACCGGAACCCGGTTGTCGAGCTGATGATGATGAAATACGAGAAAACATTGTTGGGCTAGAGACGGACAGCGCATAGAATTCGTTAGAAGTCGAGTTACTATAAAAACTTGGGCCGCGACAAATAAAGCATGTATGAATGATATTCTAATGGACCGTGAATTTAAACCACAAGAAATTGAAATTTGTATCTAAGCAAATGCCATTATTTAGTTAAAGCTGATATGTAACACCGTTTCATACATGGCAAGGCAACGGTGGGAGAAGAATACGGGCACTAAGCTATGACTAGGTGTGCTGAATTCTATGTCACTCGAATTTTCACCCAACTGGGTTTGCAAAAACTGCTGGACTGTTTTCCGCAGTTTAGACATAGTTCTACACGACGAATGGGGGGAACCTAAAATTTTCTGCCTATTCCAAACGGCTAAGATGAGCAGCACTTTTATTGACAAGATTTGTTCTTAGAAGATATGTCACTTCCTCTTAAGCAGCAATACAGGGTACAATCCCTGAAAAACGTTTTTGCAGGAGCTGGGAATCAAAACCAAAAGCCTTTGCATGACAGTTCAACGCACCCACCTACCCAGCCCTGGAATCTCGAAGCATTTAACAGCAATATCAGATAAATTGCTGTTACATGCTTCGAGATTCCAGGAAGAAGCGGGTAGTACCCCTTGGAATAATGATAAGTGCCTTGAACTTTCATGCAGAGGGTCTTGGTTTTTACTTGCGATATAGGTACTATAGGGCAAGTTCTGCATTTGGAAAAAAAATCGAACTCGAGATTTTGATCAAAGTTGACATTACGATGATAGCGAAGACGAAAAAAGTGGGTCCGACAATTCCATCTGTCTGTCTGTATGTCTGTATGTCTGTACCTCGAACTACAGCCTAAACCCCTTGACCTATTTCTTTCAATCTCGGTAGTTAAGGATCTCCGGTGATTCCCTAGAGGAAAAATTGAAATTTTTTTGTTAGCTCCATAACTAAGGGTACCCCCCATACACCCGTAATGCAAAATCTTATTTATTTCGAAAACGGCTCTAACGATTTTGATAAAAAAACTAGGTTTGATATTATGGACATGAACTATATTTTGGTGAAAAAAAATTTGGGGGGAAATGTTATTAGGGGTACCTGTCATAGAACGGTTTTTTTGATTTTCGAATTTCTCACCAACGGCTCTAACGATTTTAACCACAATTTTTATGCAGGAGCTGCTTTGCATTTGAAAAAATAAAAACTAAACATTTTTTCGAAAAAATAGGTTTTGGATTTTTAAAAAAATAATACATTTTTTTTTTGAAAATTCGATATCTTGAAAACCGATACACGATTACATTTTTAAATTACGTTTAAAAATGTATTTAATTAAATAATAACAATTTGCATATCAATTTTTTTTTATAAAAAATTTAAGGATAATTTAGTACACAAAAAACATGTTTCAGTGTGTCTGTATGTCTGTACCTCTCACTACAGCGTAAACCCCTGGACCTATTTCTTCGGTGATTCCCTAGAGGAGAAATTGAAATTTTTTTTTTAGCTCCAAAACTAAGGGTACCCCCCATACACCCGTAATGCAAAATCTTATTTATTTCGAAAACGGCTCTAACGATTTTGATAAAAAAAATTAAGTGTGATAATATGGACATGGAATACATTTTGGTCAAACAAAATTTTGGGGCAAAATGTTATTAGGGGTACCTGCCATAGACCCGTTTTATTAATTTTCGACTTTCTCATTAACGGCTATAAGGATCTTAACCCAAAATTTTCAGCAGGAGTCTCCTTAAGTGTAAAATAATATTGTATATAAAAATATTCGAAAAAATATTTGTTGGGTTTTTTTGAAAAAAAAAAATTAAATCAATATCTTCAAAACCTAAGAACGATTATTTTTTGAAATTATTTCCTAAAACCAATATTATTAAATACTTAAAATTCGCATCCCAGATTTTTTTCTTAAAAAATTTTAGAGAAATTTCTTATATAAAAAATTTATTTAATAATAAAACGATTTTTTAAGGTTTATTTGCATAAATTCATACTTTTCCGGAAATCAGACGGCAATTTTATGCATTTGAACATTATTATCTCATTAAATCCATGTTTTATATTTATAAAATGTATTTTAAATTCCAAAGTACTTTTACATAAGAGCAAGTTCGTGCGATCGAGTCGTGCATTTTATTTTTTTTTCAATCAGTTACACACAATCCGTGGCATGACCCAAACGATGCGTATGAATCGATAAGACCAAATCAACTATGCGTCATGGGAGAAGGAGAAACGAGTAAATATTTGCTCTACTCCTTAACACGTTCTATTTCTATCACTATGAGTTGCAGATCGGTCAATTTCCAGCCGCTGCCCCCTAAAATCAATTTTGTTCAGTGGTTGCGGCGGTGTTCAAGAAACTTACTCCATTTTGTATTTTTTTAACATAACTCGGGCACCCTGTAAGCTGTATCGAGTTAGTAAATTACAAATTTTAAGTACCTAACTGCATAACGAAAATTACGGATCGAGCTTATTCATTAGACAAACTCTTTCCCTTGCGTCCTGTTTTCAATTTCAAAACCTTCCTTTAATAAGTATTTCCCTTACAATATTGACAAGTAGTCCATTCTTCCATAAATTAAACTTTCATTTAATTCATAAATAAAATGTTGTCCGTGGTTGCTGAATCGAAACTGCTTAAGAGGTTTTCTAGCGAAAAAGGGATAAAGTTTAACAAATTGGCAAATACCACACAAACATCGAGGTTCGAGGTTGTTATGTTTTTTAATATGAACTCCTTCACCTAAGAATGGCGAACTTTAAGTAGTTTTTATTCCTTTCTTCAAGAGGACGTCTATAGCTTTTCTTATCGCATGAATGGAAAATAAGTTTTTTTTTTTTTTTTTGAAAAGCGAAACAAATTCTCCTCATTCAATAAACAGGAGGGACATTGAAAAAGAGAGGATGCGAGAGCTTTAAAAGTTTACAAATTAATCTTCAGCGATAGAACGAAGACGGATGGGCTGGGATGGGAAAGAGGATGATGATTATAAAGGTAGGAAAACTGAATCTCGGGATAGCCTGAGTTGTTTTTTTCGACGCCACCACCCGTTGCCTTATTGTTTTGTTCTACTGGCATAACTATTCAATAATACCTGCTTAATGAATAATGAATGCTGTTCCGGAAATGAAAAAAAAACCAACCCGGAACCTGGTTCGCTATTCATTCACCACCACCACCACAAGAACTTTCCGGGATTATCTGCAAGTGAAATCGCTCTAAGATGAGGACGACGAGACTCGCGGGAAGGAATTGCCTCTGTATACTTTTTTTTCCTTTGCAGAGTTGGTCCAAGTGATTTTTAAACAAGAAAACATGAATAAATTTGCATTTTAAACAACTAGGGGCTGCTGGTTGTGACGCGCCCCTCTTGATGACAATTTAATTGAAACTCTATTGTCCTTATGGAAAATGGCGCTGGCTATGGCGATGGAAATGGAAATGGAAAATGGCGACAAACAAGCGGAAGCACTCTCTGATAAAAAAGAGTACGTATTAAAGATGGAAGGGGTAGGAATAAACGACGCGACATCGTCAAGCATTCAGAAAAACACTTGCAAAACTAAGTGTGTACTCGAGCGTAAGTACGCGCAGTAAGTATAACATTGATGTTGGTGTACGATTTAAAATAGAATTAAAGCGCAATTATGCAGATTTTGGGAATTTTCTATTTTTTCGTTGCTTAAGTCTTCTCTAAAGCTTTGCATCCTCCTTACACAGTCCATTTTATGTCTTTTCAAAATATCGTAGAATGGATCTATTGTTAGCACGTTAGGTGGCAAACTCAAACCAATTTAATCTAATTGAATGTGAATGCAATAAAATTAGAAATGGAAATTAAGTTTTTGTCGATTCTTGGATAGAAGTGAGATGGGTTTTGGACCATTTTTCCACAAAATGCAGTCTTACTAAACTCAAACATTATAAAAAGAAGTTGATGCGAAATTAAGTTTAATTGACTTCTGCTTTTAATATATTTTAAGCCTTAATTTAGCATTTAAGATTAACTAAGGTTGAAAACGAAATAAGTCGCTCTAAAAGGTTTTCCAATAAGAATTTCTAAACTTTGGCAGCTAATTGCGGCCATTTTGTTGAATATACATCTGTCAAATTGGCTATGAACTTAAACAACTTTGAGAGTTAAGCGTTCAACAAAATGTGCAAATGATTAAATTGTCTTACGGAAGTGGCTCTTGTGTTCACGCTCTTCGGCCATCTGACGGTCTGCCTAATCGGTCTTCCGAGATTACTATTCGCCACGTAGTCCAGAAGATTCTGACTCTTCAACAGACCCAGGAGCTAAGAGTAAATAACCCAAGAATGTGAAGTGTGTTCGCTAAATTGGAACAGTTGGAAGTTGACTCGAATTTCGGTGGAAAAATCATATTCAGCGCTGAGTCCCATTTCTGGAAGAATTTGTTCAACAACCAGAAAAATTTGGGACTATCACAATCCACAAGAGACATTGAATGATGTTATATTTCAAACATAATGGCATACGTGTTCAATATTAATTTTAAATAAAATGCACAACTGGGTCGCACGAACTTGCTCCTATGTAATAGACTAAGAATTTTAAAAATTAATGTTATGACAGAAAAACTGTTCATAGGCATACAATTCATTTTTACTTGCGACTTACATATAGGTAGGTACTATATAGCAAGTTATGCATTCGGAAAAAAAATCGAACTCGAGATTTTGATCAAAGTTGACATTACGATGATAGCGAAGACCAAAAAAGTGGGTCTCGCAATTCTGTCTGTCTGTCTGCCGGTTCGACTAGAGCCTAAACGATTTTCTTCAAACTTGGTAGATATGGGTTTTGATTTCCCCCCCCTCCCCCGACTTTTTTTCTTTCTTTTTTTTAAGACCCAAAATAACAGTACCTACCATACGTTTTTTTTCGAAATTTTATAAATATTTTTTTTCTCAAAAACTCTCCTAAAGAATTTAAAAAAAAAAAATTGAAAAATTTCATTTTCTTAAAACTAGGTAATGGTTTAAAAAAAATTTCCAAAAAATTGTTATTTTTGGTAGCCCCCCTGGATCCATTTTTTTTTGTTTTTGATTTTCTCGAAAACGGTACAGCCGTTTTGTCAAACATGACAAATAAAAGTTTCTTAACATAATCTACAAGATTTGAGAAAAAAAAATTTGTTTTATCTAAAACTAACGGTACCTTCCATACAAATGTTAAAAAATGGTTTTCGAAAATCGTATTTTTCGCGAAAACGGTTCCGAGAATTTTGCTAAAATTTTTTTCTTTTGATTATTTTTTACAATCTATAATTTAATAAAAAAAATTTGAAACCTGTATATTACTGACTGTTACCATAGAACGATTTTTTGAATTTAGAATTTTTCATTATCGGCATAACGGATTTTAATGAAATTTTTTATAAAGAAGCTCCTAAAAAGTTTAAGAAACATTGCATATCAAAACTTAAAAAAATAATATTTTTTCAATTTTTAGTTTTTTTTTGTGAAATCCGATATCTCAAGAACGGCTTAATATTTTTCTTGGAAATTTAACTCTTATTCGTACAATAATAAAAACTAAAAGTGGGCGTACAAAAATTTTTTCTTAAAAATGTTTTAGAAATTTTGTCCATAAACGCTTATTTTTTTAAGGAACCACTACAACGACTTATGTATAATTTTTGTTCTTGCATAAATTCATATTTGCATAGCATTCTGTTTTTATCTCTTACTACTGAAAGAATCTAACAGATTCATTTTATTCTTATGATCAGTTTTCTTTAATAACTTTCGTTTTTAAAATTCCTAGGCTATTACATAGGAGCAAGTTCGTGCGACCCAGTCGTGCATTTTATTTTAAATGACTAAAACAACTTCTTTAGTAGTTGGAGGAAAAAATAGGATGCGTTATAATTCAAGTAAATAAAGGTTTATGCAAAAACAAAAATTATAAATCTGTGTAGTGGTTTCTTAAAAAACTAAGCTTTTATATAAAAAATTTTTAGAACATTTTTAAGAAAAAATTTTGGTATGCCAATTTAATTTAAACCTTCTTCTTGTTTGGAAGAGTTCATAGGAGCTTTTTCCTAGTTGCACAGCTGAATAAGTTTTCCCAGGATTCCGAATTTGACCCTCACTGTGTTGAAAGTTGAACTGACGATGAGTGCTACGAGTATAATATGCGACTTTGATGTTTCTGGAAATATGGTTAGTATCGACTTGAAATTAATTGGTCTTTTCCAGTATTTGACTCAATGTGACGGACTTTCTTAATTGTTGATCTGTCTGGCTTAGACCTCCACTGATACCTGCCCGCTATATTGTTATTTAAGACATTTTAGAAACGATCTTATTTGCAAAGCATCCATAGTTCTTACAGGAGATTTGAGTGCCTTTCATATCTCTCCGAAGCTTTTCATATCTTCCCGAAACTTTTTCTTCCTTTAAAAAGTCGACATTTTGAAGACGTATCGAAAGTTGCATATTGTTGAAAAAATATCCATAGTTCAGCGAGGATTTCACAACAACATGAACTTATAGTCTGTTTAGATATTTTCCTTATGCCAATATCTTAGCATATCTCAGAATTTAATTAGGTATGCATATCTGGACTTTAAAGGTAATTCCTTAAAATTTAAAATATTTAAATAAAAAAGTTTTTCATTGACAGTAAATGTTTAAACTTGTTCCAAATTTTTCATATTTTTTTATATTATACGCGCGCTCAAGGGGTTATTAATACCGTTATAATTATTTCGCTCGCACTGTGCTAAAACATTTTCCCTTTAGTGGGTGAAAATTATAAAAAAAATGTATAATAATTTAAATTTTTTAAAAAAGAAATTCAAAAACTAGCATTTATCCAAAAGATTTCGTGACACATATTTCTTGGAACTAATTTTTGTTAAAACATATTTGTTCAATTTATACAATTTCGTAGAACGAACGAGAAAAGTTTGAACAAATAATTTTTGTGCAAAATTTAATAAAAAATAAAGTTCCCCGATTCGTCCATTTTATTTGCTTTCAGATTGGTTTTTATTGCCTCAGATAACATTTTGCTGTAGGATTTAATGCTGTGAAATTGATTAATTTTCTGCACGATTTCAAATAAAAAATAACTAATCATTTTATAGTGAAACTAGATCGAGGATATATGAACACAAAAAAATAGAAGAAAAAGACCGAAAGCGTATTGGAAAATTGAAAACACACCAACCATGCGACCATGAAGACCAAATGGACATGAAAACGGAGAACACATAAAAACTAATTACGTATCCTCATCTAAAACAGATTTGCCCGAAGGGATTTAGAGCACAACACATTTTATAAAACTCATTTTGTAATTACCACGTTGCAGAAAATTTTACCCTCGATTAAAACCTAATCATCATAGCATTTCCCAATACTATTACATTGTCATTTGAGTGCTAAGTAATTTATGTTTTCATAATTCAACTACAAAATTTATTTTCATGCATCGTTTAGTAATATAGGAGAAACTAGCTGATGCGTCCAGCATTGCACGACAACGATGGACAAACTTGGATGCGTACCAAATTTTGCATTCGGAAAGGAAATATAACAATCAGGTGACGTGAAATAACGCCAATAGAAATAACAAATTAAAAACTTGTGCTTATTTTTTGGAAATCTGGAAATAACGCCAAATTTTAGATTTGGTCTTATTTAGCTTCGACCTCAGAAAGCTTATGCTCAGACGTCAGGCGTGCGCATATATCAACAATTTTTTTGGATGGCCCGTTTCACACATCACACACCTTTGATAGTTTGAAAAAGTCTTTGGACGTAACTGTTAATAGTTGTGGCAAGCATTTAATAGAGTTGGTTGAGGACTTCGGTTTAATGCTGATGAATGGAATTACTAAAAGAGATAGCAGAGGTGAGCTAACATTTATTTCTGCCCAGGGTTGTTCTATGATAGATTACTGTGTGGCTAGAGGCTATTGGCTAAGAATTATAGACGACTTTGAGGTGCAGCCTGCAAGTTATTCAGCCCACTTTCCAATAGTGACATCCAGCATCCATTAAATTTCAAAACTTCGATTCTTCTATAAGTTAACCAGTCCGAAAATATAAATGGGTTGATAGTCAGATAACTGCGTACAAACGGAGACTCGATGCGCAAGTAAATAGGCTATCGAGCCATGTACGAGTATCTTGGTCCTGTGAGCAGTCAGCTAATGAAATATTTGAGGTTATTAAGAGTTCAGCCATGCCATTTATTGGCAAACAAAAATTTAATGCTAAGTGGTACGATTGGGAACGCATAAGACACAGAAAATAAAATGCACGACTGGGTCGCACGAACTTGCTCCTATGTAATAGACTAGGAATTTTAAAAACGAATCTTATTAGAGAAAACTGTTCATAAGGATAAAATGAATTTTTTAAATTCTTCTAGTAGTAAGAGATAAAAACAGAATGCTATGCAAATATGAATTTATGCAGGAACAAAAATTATAAGTCGTTGTAGTGGTTCCTTAAAAAAATAAGCTTTTACGTACAAAATTTTTAAAACATTTTTAAGAAAAAATTTTGGTACGCCAACCTTAGGTTTTTATTATTGTACGAATAAATGTGTAATTTCCAAAAAAAATACTAAGCCGTTCTTGAGATATCGAATTTTTCAAAAAAAAAAAAATGACTTTTTTTTCTAAAAATTAAAAAAATATTTTTTCTTAAGTTTTTAAATGCAATGTTTTTTAAACTTTTTAGGAGCTTCTTTATAAAAAAATTCATTAAAATCCGTTATGTCGATAATGAGAAATTCAAAATTCGAAAAAATCGTTCTATGGTAGATATAGTCAGTAGTATCTAGATTTAAAATTTTTTTTTATTAAATTATAGATCGTAAAGATTAATCAAAAAAAAAAAAATTTTAGCAAAATTCTCGGAACTGTCTTCGAGAAAAATACGATTTTCGAAAACCATTTTTTTAAATTTGTATCGAAAGTACCGTTAGTTTTAGATAAAACAATTTTTTTTTTCTAAAATCTTGTAGATTATGTTAAGAATCTTTTATTTCTCAAGTTTGAAAAAAATTGAGCATGGGGTTTTCGAAATATTGTGTTTCCAAAAAAAAATTTTGAAGTTTTTTTTAAAAATCCAAAAAATTAAAAATTGAAAATTTGAAATTTGTAATACTATTCAAACTTTGGAAGAGCTTTGACATAAAAAAATATTTAAATCGGCTGTACTGTTTTCGAGAAAATCAAAAACAAAAAAAATGGACCCAGGGGGGCTACCAAAAATAACAATTTTTTGTAAATTTTTTTTCAACCATTAGCTAGTTTTAACGAAATGAAATTTTTCAAATTTCTTTCTAAAAAATTCTGTGGGACAGTTTTTGAGAAAAAAAAATATTTATAAAATTTCGAAAAAAAAAATCGTATGGCAGGTACCGTTATTTTTGGTCTTAAAAAAAGCAGAAAAAAACGTCCGGGGGGAAAAAATTAAAACCCATATCTACCAAGTTTGAAGAAAATCGGCCGAGCCGTTTAGGCTGTAGTCGAACCGACAGACAGGCAGGCAGACAGACAGACAGAATTACGAGACCCACTTTTTTCGCTTTCGCTATCATCGTAATGTCAACTTTGATCAAAATCTCGAGTTCGATTTTTTTTACGAATGCATAACTTGCCTTATAGTACCTATAAGTCGCAAGTAAAAATCTTTTACAATGCTGAAATTTTTTAGGAAAACTAAATCTAATTTTTTTTTTAAACGGTCTACCTAGAGGCGAATAAAGAGTATAAGAGAGTATTTAAAAATAAAAAAAAAACTTTAATGGATAATCTAGCAGTAAGTTTTTCAAAATGTAAAGACTTAAAATCGTTTCAGTCTAAAGCAAGATTATTAGGGGGCGCTAAACATTTTTCAGCAACTACAATAAATATAGAGTTACTAGCAAACCATTTTAAAGAACTTCTTAACGCTTCAACAGATTCACAACTCTTTCAATATGCTCTACCCTCAATTTATGTTTCAGATCTAGATGACCCTATTACAATGAGTGAATTGCAAGAAACGCTTAAAAACTTGAAAAACAACAAAGTATCCTTCTTCGTGGTTTTTTTTTTAATAAGCTTCTTGAAAAAAGAAAAAAATACCTCAGTCATTCCTGATGTCACAAATCTGTCCATTTTTTAAAAAAGGAGAACCAAGCTCACCAGCAAACTATAAAGGCATTTCGATTCTTCCTTGTTTGAGAAAAAATATTTACACAAATCCTTTATTGCAGGCTTATGAGATGGGTCAAAGAGAACAAAATGCTGAGCATTTTTCAAGCTGGTTTTCGCTCTGGTCTTTAAACTGTTGATCAAATCTTCGCACTCTCCAGTATGGCAAAACGCTTCATTGATAAGGATAACAAACAAAAACTTTATGCCTTGTTCATTGATTTTATAAACTTTATAAACTTCTCCTCACCAATACTTGCGCTGCTGTGTCAAATTGGAGCTCAATGTCCAACTTCTTTAAAACTGATATTGGTGTGCCTTAGGGTTGCCCCTTAAGCCCCATTATGTTAGCCCTTTTTATTGATGATATCTCCCGTTTACCAGGGGGTGTTAGATTTAGAAATCTACTTTTTAAGGTTCTGCGGTTATGCGGACGACCTTGGTGTTTTGTCGGACAATCCCACCACCTTGCAGTTACAAATTAACAGATTGAAAAGCTTCTGTGATAAATGGGACCTAAATATAAACACCTCAAAATCGAAAATTATGATCTTTAAAAAAAACCGTCGAAGGAGAAACCCGCTAGAAGCATGGTCATTGAATCATGAACCTATAGAGGTGGTGTACGAATTTAAGTATTTAGGTGTTCTATTTTGTAGTAATCTAGATTTTCGTCCCCATATAAAAGAAAAATGCTTGTGGGCAAAAACTGCAATAAACCTTATATGGAATAGAATCTTCTGCAATAAATACATAGACATCTCAGCTAAATTTAGAATTTTTAAAGCCATTCTAAACTCATGCTTATGCTATGCCAGTCAAGTTTTTGGTTACCAAAATATAGATGAACTAGAGATAGTGCAACGCTTTTTCTTCAAAGGAATTTTTAAACTTCCAAATTCTACAACAACGTACGCTATACATGTGGAATCAGGTATCCCTCCAATTTTTCTAAAAAATCTTAAATTTAATGCTGATTACATAGTTAAAGTAATGCAAAGGTCAAATGAAAATATCCATAAGAAAATGATGGATTTCGTATTCCGAAGAAATTTGTCGCCATTTAAAGAATGCACCCTGATTTAATCTTAACCTTAGTAGAACTTCTCTTGCTAATTGAAAAGATAAATTTTATGAATGTACTGTATTGGTCGACGATTCATTGTATCTCCAAGCAGATTGGTTTACAAGCAAATCAATAACACTTTGTTTATAAACAATTATTTCAATAGCAAACTTTCTACAATTCAAATTGGTACCGTGTTTAAAGCAAGAACTGAGATGCTAAATTTGAATTACAAACCTCAAAGAAATGATAATAGCAGGTGTAACCTCTGCAATCGAAATGAAACCGAAGATGTCAACCACTTTTTAGCCGTTTGTCCAATTCTGCAAGAACTTCGAGGAATGGCTTAAAATGCGTCCAAAATTTCTCAGGAAAACTTTGCTAGATTTTAAGATATTGTCTCCAAAAATCTGTGTATCCGATTTCAGTTTTTTTTGTTTTCCACGAAGTGCACTTCTTGAAATCTATATTTCTAATGAAATTTCCTTCCGGTATGATGAACAAACGCTCACATTTGTAACGCAGCGTTACAACACCTACATACCCCTTATCATATTACTGGGCGAAATGCTACGACACCCATATACCTCCTTATTCAATAAGCATAGTGCACATTCAGTTTGGATCTAAAGTCATGTAATCATTACTAACTTGGAATTCTATACAATTTTCACTCTTATCTTCGCAGTTCACACTGACTTTAAGCCACATATTTGGTAAGTGTAAGTTAAGAAAATGACAAAATTGTGTAGCAATCGTGCCACCGTAGGATGCTTTCTGGATGTCGAGAAAGCATTCGACAGCGTATGTATAGAAGCCCTTATCCATTAGCTTCGAGTAATTGGATTACCTTCGCCACTAATAAAAATATTATTTTCTTTTCTCTCTTTCAGGAAATTCTTCGTTAAACTAGACTGCTGCCAGTCTTCAATCAAATCCATCAAAGCCGGAGTCGCCCAAGGATCGAAGCTGGATCCCATCCTATATAGCCTGATGACGTCTGATCAACCCGTGCCCATACCAACTGACTGCGATGCGAGAACCTGCTTTTTGCTGACGACTAGCTGACCTACGCCTCATCCATAGCGCCAAAAATTGCACCTCGGAGAGTGGAAGCCCACGTCTCCAGAATCTACGAGTACTACAGAAAGTGGGGTATCCGAATAAACACTGCCAAATCGGAGCTTGTGTGTTTCAGGAGACCCACCGCCAATGCCAACCGATGTCGTTCATCAGCCATTGTAGAAACCTGACCGTGAAGCTGTCCGATGGGTCGACGACAGCAGCCAAATGAAATGCTTAATACCTCGGAGTCCACTTCAACGAGCTGCCCAAATTCAACCCGCACTCAAGGCAGGTACTAAGGAAGGCCAACTTGGCGCTTCATCGCTTGCACGCATTGCTGGCCAGAAGAACCAATTGTATATACATATTGTATTTAAAGTCCAATAAAAAAACTTTGAAAACATTGACAAAATTGTATTTTATTCCCGCCCGAGCGTGGATTCTAATAGAGAATTTTTAGATCGGTCCGTGAACAAAAACACTTAACGAAGATACCACCCACAGCACTGTTGTCTCCAAAAGCTGCTGAAGTGCCGTTCCTTTTCTAAACATAACTTTTGTCGTTCCTTTATTTAAAATTATTATTTACTGTTTGTAACAATATGATGTAAACCATCGTTCTTAAATTAATTTTGAAGAGTCAATTAGTAACGTTTTGTAACAAATTCCAACTCATGTCTATGATATGAATCAAAAGTATTGGAACTGTCAAAGTGCAGTAAATTGAAAGCAAAATATACGGTCCAAAAACAGTTTCACAATCAGAAACACAATTTTACTTTTATAATAAAGGGTTTTGCAATAGGGATCACCGAACTTTGACAAGTGTAGTCTGAGATGATTTTTTTTTATCTTGGGCTGAGGTAGTGTCAGCGGGTCCAGGGTCAACCGAAGAAAGAACAAAACTAGGTTTTAGAAAGTTCAGAACTCCAATAATGTCCAACAACTTTTATTCAGTGTAACTCATTTTAGGATAACGAGCTATATCATATTTATCATATTCCTAAATAACTAATACGGTATTTCATATAATGGGCAGACGGTGGGATTAAGTCCCTATCCTTGTCTGACGTTTAGGCAAACGCTTTAAGCCTTAAGCGACGAGAGGGCACGGACAGACGGTAGGATTAAGCAGAAACGTTTGGTAAGATTAAATCTCTATCCTGGGTTCAAATCACAGCACGGTTCTAATGTCGGATTAAATCCCTGACCTCAAAACAAATTTGAAACAAAAAGACTGGGACGGTGCCGAAAAGGTAAGCCAGACACAACACAAAATTAAAGGCCAAAGCCTAAAAAGTTTAGAAACTTCTTACACTACGTAGTACGTACCCAACAGCTTGCTTCAATGGATACCCTCTTGCCTTAGTACTCTATATTGGTAGCACACAGTCAACGGTAGGCGAGAAGAAGAATTCGTTTTTGTACCTGATATTTCAGCTTGACTTATTGAATTTGTGGTAATTGGTAACTGTGAACAGTGAAAAGTAGAAAAACTTTGCTCACTCGTCGATGTATTTTGTTGTTTACCAACGTTAACCAACCAATCAACCATGTGTAAATGTGTATCTATATTTGTCATGTGCAGCTTCGTGGACGCCTCAAGGTATGCACCGTTTGTCATATTACAAGATGTATGTTATGTCGTACAGCAGGAAAGGCAGTAGCCGAGTAGTAGCGTTGGCAGCGTCCGGCGCGTGGCGGTGGCTGAAATATATGACTTCGTTAAAAGTCATACTTTTAAGTTGTCCGTCTTGACAAATAGGCAGTCAGCCATCAGACGAATAGGTGGAACAACATGTAGCATACGAAAACATGCACGTGCCGTAACTATTCGGAACTGGTGAAAGTGTGATAATAGCCTCTCCGCGGCGGCTGCTAGAAACAAGCCTTTTAAAAAAGGTTTGGCTAATATGATCAGGCTGGTTCCACAGGTTGGCGACAGGTTAATTCCCTGTCCCGTAAAACTAAAAGAATTACGAGACCGACAACAAGCCTCGGAAATGGACTGATCTCACGACGACAACCCACGCAAAGAAAAAGGAAAAACGATTTACGAATTTTCTTATGGAACGTACGATCGCTCTATAGAGCTCGAGCTGCTCAGCAGCTAGCCGATGCCCTGTCAAAGTATAAAGCTGACATAACAGCTCTTCAAGAAATCAGATGGACAGGGAATGGTGTTTTACAGAAGAAAGAATATGACATATACTACAGCTGTCATACAAAACACCATGTGCTCGGGCTAGGCTTCCTAGTCAGCGAAAGAATGAAGTCTACTATCATCGGCTTTAACGCTATAAGCGAAAGGCTATGCACCCTTCGCGTGCGAGGTAAATTTGCGAACATCAGCCTCATTAACGTTCACGGACCTACGGAGGAGTCTTCAGACGAAGAAAAAGAGACTTACTACGAACAAGTCGAGAGGGCCCTCAATACCTGTCCAAGGTATGATGTTAAAATCATCCTTGGGAATTTGAACGCAAAAATAGGTCGGGAGCCGGTATTCAGGCACTACGCAGGCACCCATAGTTTGCATGAAAACACTAATGACAATGGATTTCGAGTCTTAGAATTGGCAGCATCGAAAAACATGGTCGTTGCGAGTACCAGGTTCCCGCGTAAAGATATCTACAAAGCCACCTGGGTATCACCTGATGGAGTCACTAGTAAAGACCACGTGTTGATAGACCTCCGCCACTACTCGAACTTGATGACGGTACGAAGGAACCGAGGTGCCAATATCGACTCGGATATAGTAATCCGAGTCGATATTGGCACCTTGTTGGTATGGTTTTCCGAGGGCGGATTGCCTTGCGAAGACGCATTGCATCCGCCGATCAGGTTCGAATCAGCATGGCTGCCCTGCGCAATGAAAACACCAGTAACACTTTTGGTAATGCGTTAGGACTCGCCCTAGAAACGACTGATTTAGGGAGAGTAAGTCCTGGAGCCAGTATGCTGGGTGTAAATGAGAAGTGGACACTCCTTAAGAATACTGTCATTAGTACTGCCAACTCCATCTTAGGCGGCAGTCGTAAAAATCGGAACGACTGGCTTGATGATGAATGCAAGCTAGCGACTGAACGTAAGAATGTTGCGTACCGAGCAATGCAACAATCTCATAGAACGCGGGCACGCGAAGAGGAATATAAAGAGCTCAGAAGAAAAGAAAAACGGCTTCACAGACAAAAAAAATCAGCCTGGGAGAAGAACCTAATATGTGAAATAGAAAACAGCCGAGAGCGAGGTCCGCACCAGGCACGGAAGTTCTACCAATCCTTCCGAAACATGACGCAGTACACACCACGCTGCACATACTGCAAGGACGGAGAGGGAGATCTGATCACCGATCCTGAAAGCATACTGGAGCGATGGGAAGTGTACTTTAATGAATTGCTAAATGGTCAGCCTACTACAAAAGTGAAGGCTCCACTACTTCAAGAAGAATATATCGCTGTATTGGTCATGCGGCTATCCGTGAGGTAAACTTTTGTAAAAAAAAAACAAAACGCGCTTTCAGATTTTATTAGACCTTTTAATAACTTCAACTTTAAACTTATTTTATGAAATATAAATTTTGCTCCGAGCGATTTGGTTAGTACCAGCACAATTATCATAGACTAGCAAGCTGCAATTATAAACTAGACTACCATGAGTTACAAACAAAATGACGTATTTATATATCGAGATCGACTTGAAGTTGATTTCATTCTTGGTTGCGTTCGGAAAAGTTGTTACGTTCGGAAAAGTTGTGTTCGGAAAAGTTGTTGTATTCGGAAACGGAGCACGTTCACACGAGCAATTTTATATTGCGATTAGCGAACAGAATTTTATTTCGAATCTTAAATTTTATTGTATTTTGTTAAATGCCTATCCGCTACAAATACCCTATGTTACCGCCACCAAGCATAGAAGAGGTTGAGAAGGCTATAGGCCGGCTTAAACAGAACAAAGCCCCGGGAGCCGATGGCATACCAGCCGAATTATTTCATCACGGCGGGCCAGCCTTACGTCAAGCAATTCATGATATTATAGTGCACGTATGGGAGCAGGAAGAAATGCCAGAAGACTGGCGAAAAGGCATAATATGCCCCATACATAAGAAGTGAGATGTCACAACGTGCAGCAATTATAGAGGTATCACGTTGTTGAGTACCGCCTATAAGATACTCTCCTCTATCCTACAAGACCGGATAACCCCATACGCAAAAACCGTCATCGGACAATATCAGTGTGGTTTCATTCCAGGCAAATCAACAACTGATCAGATCTTTACCCTTAGGCAGGCGATGGAAAAATGTCTAGAATTTAACATCACAACATACCATATGTTTATAGACTTTAAGGCCGCCTATGATAGCATAGCCAGGGTAGAACTTTACAAAGCCATGAGAGAATTCGGCATCCCAAATAAATTGACACGACTATGTAGGTTGACCATGACTAACGTAACAAGCCAAGTAAAAATAGCCGGATTGCTATCCAGACCAATCAACATCTTTAATGGACACCGACAAGGGGAGGGTCTGTCCTACCTCCTCTTCAACCTGGCGTTGGAGAAAGCAATCCGTGACTCTGGCACGGCAACAAGGGGGACCATCGTCAACAGGTCCAGCCAGTTACTGGCTTACGCAGACGACATCGACATCATCGGAAGAACCGAACAAGCTGTACACGATTCCTTCATCCAGATCGAGCAGGCGGCACAAAATCTGGGGCTGCACATTAGTGAAGGTAAAACAAAGTACATGGTGGCGTCGAATGCGAGAGTAACAGTTGGTCAAACAATCAAGGTAGCGGAGCACGAATTTGAAGTGGTGCAATCCTTTAAATACCTTGGGTCAATAGTAGCAGCCGATAACAATATAGAAGAAGAAATACGCGGGCGGCTTCTCAAATCCCACAGAGCCTACTACAGTCTGTGAAAGCTCTTCAAATCCAGAAATCTCACCATAACTTCAAAACTGCTGCTGTACAGCACCATGGTCCTGCCAGTACTCACATATGGATCCGAGACTTGGGTGCTTAGCAAAAGGCACTCCGACCTCTTAGCTGCGTTCGAGAGAAAAGTCTTAAGGAGAATTGTTGGCCACATATGTGAGGAAAGACGATTCCGGAGACGGTACAATCATGAAT
Organism: Chrysotoxum bicinctum; assembly: GCA_911387755.1. NCBI lineage: Eukaryota > Metazoa > Arthropoda > Insecta > Diptera > Syrphidae > Chrysotoxum > Chrysotoxum bicinctum. The sequence continues at coordinate 189,490,636 of OU426988.1, forward strand.
TGTACCTTGAAGCAGATATCGGGACAAAAATTAGGCTCGGTAGACTCCGGTGGGCAGGGCACCTAGCTCGCATGAGCGAAGAGGAACCTGCTCGGAAAGTTCTTTGTGGTACATTCTATGGTAGACGACAGCGTGGTAGACCATGCTTGCGCTGGAGAGATGGCGTAGACCAGGACGCCCGAAGCCTTGGGGTGCCAACTGGATGGCGGCGGCTAGAGACCGGGATAGTTAGAGAGACTTGTTGAAAGAGGCCAGGACCGGAACCCGGTTGTCGAGCCGATGATGATGATGATGATGTCTTGACAAATAAATATGCAGAGCTATAACGTTCACAAAACGTGCAAATGATTAAATTGTTTTATAAAAGTGGGTTTCTGTTCAAGCAACATTTTTCTCGCTTCACTCATTTTATGATCGCTCTAGTTGCTCTTCCGAGAGGATAAATTTGGTCCAGTGAACAATTCTCCAATACCCGTATGTCCATCCATAATGGACACTTTGCACGAGGTAATTCCGAACATGTTTATCAAACGCGGAGGCGATGATGTCATCATAATCAATGCCGTTTTTTTTTTTCAAATTTAGCCTGATTTATGGGTCATAGTTATAATAAAATGCACGACTGGATCGCACGAACGTGCTCTTATGTAAAAGTACTTTAGAATTCAAGACACATTTTATAAATATAAAACATGGATTTAATGAGATAATAATGTTCAAATGCATAAAATTGGCGCCTGGTTTCCAGAAAAGTATGAATTTATGGAAATAAACTTTAAAAAATCGTTTTTTTATTAAATACATTTTTTATATAAGAAATTTCTCTAAAATTTTTCAAGAAAAAAATGTGGGATGCGAATTTTAAGTATTAAATAATATTGATTTTAGGAAATAATTTCAAAAAATAATCGTTCATAGGTTTTGAAGATATTGATTTAAAAAAAAAAATTTTTTTCAAAAAAAACCCAACAAATATTTTTTTGAATATTTTTATATACAATATTATTTTAAACTTAAGGGGACTCCTGCTGAAAATGTTGGGTTAAAATCCCTAGAGCCGTTAATGAGAAAGTCGAACATAAAAAAAAAAAAACGGGTCTATGGCAGGTACCCCTAATAACATTTTGCCCCAAAATTTGTTGTGACCAAAATGTAGTTTATGTCCATAATATCACACTTAATTTTTTTTTATCAAAATCGTTAGAGCCGTTTTCGAGATAAATAAGATTTTGCATTACGGGTGTATGGGGGGTATCGTTAGTTTTGGAGCTAAAAAAAAATTTCAATTTCTCCTCTGGGGAATCACCGAAGACCATTAACTACCGAGTTTGAAGAAAATACCTCCGGTACTTTAGGCTGTAGTTCGAGGTACAGATATACAGACATACAGACAGACAGACGGAATTGTCGGACCCACTTTTTTCGTCTTCGCTATCATCTATATATATATATTTTCTATACCTAACACCCTCTATTCCTGCTGACAATATGCACATAGGGACAAGAGTGATTAGGGATTGTAAGTCACTAGATGTAGGCTCTCTAAGACCTTTCAGTTTTAATTTTTTTTAACACTAAGCCCCGCCTGGTCTTACTCGCGAACTTAATTTAACCAGCTTCAATGTCCTAGAAAACATTCTTAAGCAATTTAACATATACATATATGTAGCTATTTCCCAAAATAGCTAATTTTAAAAGCAATAAATATTATTGATTTGCTCCATCGCATTTACGAAAAATCCTTCCCGTCACCGACAAAGTGAAATTAATTAAACTCATTTTTTTGTTAGCTCGCATTTCGTCTGTCTTTGACATTTACTGAGACAAATCGATATCATTATTTGTCCATCTGATTGCACCGGGTCCATGAAATTTATCTATAATCTTTGTATTTCACAGACAATTGCTCTCTCAACTAAATCAGCCAATCTCTGCAAATGAATATTTCTCTATAATCGCTTTTATGGCTCATGGGTAAATAACCCGAAACCAATCAACCGGAAACTTATATATTACTTTGCTTTGGATTACCTTTGGCTATATGTACCTCTGCTTAGGTATAGCTTGACCACCATCACCATGTAATACCCACATAAATTATTCAATCACACTTCTTGCCACCCACATGAAGTTCAGTTATGCAACAATTTGTGAAATTCGTTATCTAGAAGATTGGCTTAAATAATTCACATATACACAAACAATTAACGTCCTTGGCGTTGTTTGCAAGCTATTTCCGAACAAGAACAGATATTTGGAATTAATGGAAAATCAATCCTTTGCATACAGGTACATTATAATACTGTGTGGAATATCCCACTCTTGACACAACTTGTGTAATCCTTGACTAAATTACATTCAACAATCAAGTTTCAAGTTATCATCGACAACAAACCGAGTCTTCTTTAAATGTCTGACCATGTGGAATGGATGTGCCCCAAATCGATATGGTAATCAAGACAGGACGATCTGTTGAATTTTAAATAGCTTTGCACATCCGAAGAGTAAAATAAATCAATGAAGCGTTAGTAATAATCACTCTAAAAAGCGGAGATGAAGAACAAAAATCCTTTAAAAAGAAAAATTCTTCCAAGCTAAAAGGTTTTACCTTCCCCCTTCGCCTAACCTCATGATGTTTAACGTTCTTAAGTATCAAGACTACTTCAACTTTAAGTGTATGGAATTTTTATTTTACTGATTACCGGTAATAGAATAGTGTATACTGCTTTGTGGTACGAACCTGTTGTATAAAGGATCAACCATCAATCAACATACTTTCCCTAAATGTTTATATACTTTCTTATAACCAAACATTTGCCCAACTGTAGCACGAAGCTGTGCAATTTCAGCTCATAATTCTGACTATAGACCGAGAGCATCTTTCAAAGTTCAAAGTGGAGAAAATGTCCCCTAAAATGTTGATCTTTTTTTTTTCTGTTTCGCTTATGTTCTAACATTCAATAAATAAAAAGGAAATTTGAACACAACTAACAGCACCTGAAATAGAACCTTCTGGTTTTTTACTTGCGACTTATAGGTAAGGCAAGGTATGCATTCGTAAAAAAAATCGAACTCGAAATTTTGATCAAAGTTGACATTACGATGATAGCAAAGACTAAAAAAGTGGGTCTCGCAATTCTGTCTGTCTGTCTGTCTGTCTGTTCGACTACAGCCTAAACGGTTTTTTTTTTAAATTTGGTAGATATTATTTTGTTCCCCCTACACGTTTTTTTCTTTTTTTTAAGACCAAAAATAACGGTACCTGCCATACGATTTTTATAAATATTTTTTTTCTGAAAAACTGCTTAAAAAATAAAAACAAAAAAAATTCATTTAGTTAAAGCTAGGAAATGGTTGGAAAAAATTTTCCGAAAAATGCTTATTAAGGGGACGCCCCATGGAACCATTTTTTTGTTTTTGATTTTCTCAAAAACGATACACCCGGTTTTATTTATTTTTTTTTCTAAAGGCTCCCCAAAAATTTGAATAGTATTGTGTATTCAAATTTCCAAAAAAAGTTTTTTTTGGACTTTTGAAGAAAAATTGAAATTTTTTTTTGAAAACTCAATATTTCGAAAACACCACTCGATTTTTTTAAAACCTGATAAATAAAAGTTTCTCAATATAATCTGCAAGATCTGAGAAAAAAAAATTATTTTACCTAAAAATAATGTACCCACCATACAAATGTTAAAAAATTAAATAAAATGGTTTTCCATAATTATGTTTTTCTCGAAACCGGCGCCTAGGATTTTTATAATATATTTTTTCTTTCAATTAATTTTTATGATCTTTAATTTAATAAAAAAAAATGAAATTAAGATATTACAGCTTGTACCTACCATAGAACGATTTTTTCGAATTTCTCATTATCGACATAATGGATTTTAATGAAATTTTTTATAGAGAACCTTCTAAAAAGTCTAAGAAATATTGCATTTCAAAACTTTAAAATAAATATTTTTTGAATTTCCAAAAAAAAAAGAAACTATTTTTTTTGAAAATTCGATATCTCTGAAACGGCTCAATATTTTTTTGTAAATTATTTTTTTTTAAGAAAAATAATAAAACTTTTAATTGGCGTACCAAAATTTTTTCTTAAAAATGTTTTAAAAATTTTGTATATAAAAGCTTATTTTTTTAAGAAACTACTACAACGAATTATAGTTTTCTTTTTGCATAAAATAATTTTTGCTTAAAACACATGGCATCATGTGCTTAGTTCCAACTGCTAAGGGTGTTGTTTTAAGTGTTTAAAAAATTAATTTTATGCTTATGAACAGTTTTCTCTAATAACATTCGTTTTTAAAATTCACAGTCTATTACCTAAGAACAAGTTCGTGCGATCCAGTCGTGCATTTTATTTTTTTAAATTTGACTTTCTCATTATCAGTATAGCAGATTTACTAAATAAAAGTTTTTTTTTAAAAAGAAGCTTAAAACCTTAAAATGTTTGCATTTCGAAATATACACAATTTTTGTTAGGACTTGTAACGAAGCCTTACAATTTTTGTCCTACCGCCCGAAGACCCACCGCCCGCTCGAAACTTCATATAAATTACCGAAACGATGCTACCTTTCATTTTAAATAAACCAACGTACCATCCTGCCGAACCCTGGATTGCTTTTGTTTTACATATCACACCCCATTTAATTACCTACATCCATTTAAGGAATTCTGGCAACTAAATGTTGGATAAGATGAGCATGTATGACGTTGTTGGTAGTTTGTTTACTTTTCTCAGTTCACACTGCATTTTGACTGAAATAGTAATAAGGAGATGTGGATTTTATCAATACAAATTCGTTTTCTACCTTTGCCTGATGTTTTGTATCAATCAAGTGTACATAAAGGGACAAAACCACGCTTAGTAGAAACACCTGCTGGTGCTGCGTACGAAGCGTACTAGATAGTAATAGTTTCGAAAACCCGTTTTGGGCTCTGAACCCTTACCTGGAGCTTAATATAACCTGTCCCCCCTCGTTTATTTCTACACTCCACTTCTTCCAAGTGTAGTGTAGACAAAGCTTAGCTTAAACCGTTTTTGCTTCTAGTCTTTTGCCAGGAGCAGAGCCGTGTCCCAACGATTCCTTCTGTGGCTTGGCTACCCTTCTTCAAAGAGTTCCACAGACAAGCCTTTTAACGGGGACGTAAATGAAGTATTACGTTATTTATTGTAAAAATATTCATTGTAAATTATTATTATTATTATTATTAGTTATGTAAATCATAAGAAGTAACTGAAGAAATTGTAATCTCTGTACACAAATTTGTTAATGAATAAAGATTAAATTGATTTAGAATTTGAAAACTTCTACCCAAGTTTTTCTGCTTTCTTTGGGAGAAATCCTGGACACCGACGAGCCTACCTTAGCCTCGGACAAAAGAGCATCACAGACTCTTTAGTTAAAAAACGATTAGAAGTGCAATTTTCATTTGGACGAACTTAAAAGTGGAGCACCAAAATGTGACCCTTTTTAAAAAACTAATCCATGGATTCAAAACTCATATTTGCTTAAGAAATCACATGACAATTAAGTCCAACAACTAAAAAAAAGGTTTAACCTTTTAAAAATTGAATATCTTGCTTCTCAAAATTTGTCTCTAATGGCATCCATCCATGTTTTTTTTTTTAAATAAATTTGAACAATTTGCAAACGGTATTCCGGTGGCGCCGCGGCGCGCGTTTGCCTGTTCATTATAAATTGCCAAACCAAACTCACCTTAAAAAATCTTTCAAATCAACTGTAACAGGAAACAGTGTTGTCAATTTAAATTTATCCACCTTTAAACAAAAAGAACACCCTAATATTTATGTACCTGCATAACATACCCTTCATGAGATATCTTACAATAGATAATCTAATCTGTGCGGCGTGGCGTAAAAATCCAGCATTCACCTGTCTTCCATTTAACAAAACAAAAGTCCTTCCGTATCCTTTGGAAGATGGTATCTGCAGCACGCTGACAACGGTTGGTTGCTACTTCGTTCTGACATTGTTGCGAACTCTCGTGTGCGCTTCCAGTAAATTCACTTGGGAACTAAATCACAAGAAAACAAAAAAAGAACAAAATCCTTCCAGTCGATTCGACACAACCCAATTGAACACATCAAAATCTATACCGATGTACCTTTTCTTATAAAGTCTAATACGAAAGCTTTGAAAACTCGAAAATAATTGAGTTTTTTTTGCCCTTGCGGATCATGTTTTCATGGGAGGATTTTTTCGTTTCGATTTTTAGCATGTGGAATACTGTGATATTGTTTGAACAAGGAAGATACCTTTACTTGAACTACCTTTAGAGGAGAGATGAATTATTGAATTTGTCAAATCGAGTTGACAACAAAGAATCAATTTGTCCTTTTTTCTGTTTTTATTTCGCTACTACGATGACGATGGATTTAATGAGTTAGAAATAATCTGAGGTGCACAACTCTTGTGAAGTCGTGAGAAAGGGCCTGTAATGTATACTTGTTCAATTTCGTTTACGAATCGATGTGATATTGATTAAATTTCATTAAATAAAATGAAGACTACGGACTTTTTTTTTTAATTTGGTTTTTTGATACGATTTAATCACACTGTAAGTTTTCCATTTAATAGAAAAATGTAGTGCTTTGAAGAATTAAGGGTTAAGTACAATTTAGAATGGTATGTGGAAATTTAAATACTCGAAAGTATTTCTAATGGTTTTAGTTTTTATTAGATGTTTTCACTTTTAAAATTAATTTTAAGCTACTCTTAGACATGTTGTAGTTCTTAGTCTTTAAGGAACTATTTTTATATAAGAAATGCAAGCCCTAAAACTGAGAACAGGCACAGGGGTACAGACATAATACACATGGTCTATAATGCAGACTAATGGACAAATTTTTTTTACTTCTCTAGCTTGGGACTGGTCAAGAATAAGATGAGTTTTTAAAAGTTTCCTATCTTAAAATTTGTAAGAAGCAAACTGTGAGTGAGACTATTATTTTTTTATTTATTTCGATGATCCCCCAAGAAACATTTTTAGCTGTATTAATGCTTGAAAAGCGCTTTCGGAGCTAATCTTAGAGCTAGTTAATTAAAAAACACGCTCTAGATGCGCCCTTACAGCAAGCATGGAGCCCACTTGCAGCTAATTCATTGAGTTTGAGAGCACTTTTTAGCTCCTTAATAGTGCTTGTAAGTATGTTTTGTCAGCTGAAAGCTTTAATATACACTCTAAAACTGCCATAGAGCCGCGTGCTTTTACGAGGAGATATAAACTATATTTTCTATTAGTATTAGTAAATACAAATCATACTATTGAACATGAAGAGAAATTATTACATATTTGTATTGGTTAATCATCTTAGCATCATAATTTATTTTCATAGAACAATGAGTAAAGGTAATAATTAAAAGCCATAATACGTTCAACATGCGAGAGATTTCTAAGTGCGATTTCATTTTTATCAGAAATGTTGATATTGTACTTCGAAATATTACAACGCCCTTCTTAAATAATTTGTTTTAAGTGGATGGTAATCTTTTTTTATTTCAATTTTTAACTTGAGAAAAAAATATTTATTTTGCTCGTGTACTTTTTTGGATAAGGCGTCTCTGTTTATCATGATTCTTTTCGAAATGGAGTCATCACAGCACTGTTAATAGTTTTCTTTTCCTGTTTTATAAAAATTCTTAAATATTCGCCATTTTGTTAAACACACATGAAGATATAGCTTGTAGCTCTTAAGTAAATCTTTAAAAAATTCTTTTGCTGTTAAAGAGCTATTTTAAAGGGTGCAGTATCAAAATGCTAACATGCTTTCCAACAGCTGATAAAAACATTACTATGGAGCAAATTTATCGAGCAGAAAGCTCTTAAATGTAACATATCTAAAGATTGTTAAGAAACTCTATTATAGAGCTAGATTTTTAAATTCGTTTACCAAGAGCTGCAATATGTTTTGAAATAGATCTAGGGCCGTGCATTTAACTCTCTCAGAGCTATTTAAGAACATATAAATAACATTTAGCTCCAACGATGTTACTTGGGCCATATATCGACGGTTAACTATGAATATCTCCTAACATACATTTTTTGTGAAACTCACTTTTTGATGCATTTTCGTTAATAATTTCCATCTGCTTCGCTGAATTTTTAAAATTTAAACTATTTCACATCATAGATATTCAAAACTGATAATTATGTATAAAATTTTATTATTATGCGTTTTAATTTTGAGACTATAATCAGTTTTTTGGTGTCCCCTTTGAAGTTTTATAAATGCGACATAGGAGGTATTCATAGTTAAGCGTCGATATGCTATTATGTATGCAATCTATACTGTTATATAAAGGTGTTCTTTTGCTAGTTTGTCAGTTTGGCTGAAAATAATTCATACATTTAAAATTTTACTTATCTGATTATGTTTCAAGCCCCATCTAAAAGTGATAAAGTAAATAATGAGTCTGTGATATTACTCGTAGTTCATAATTTTGGTTTTGTCTTGGTTTCTAATTTATTTATTTATTTAGTCCTCCGTTTTAAAAAATATAAAAGTGCAATATAATTGTTTAAGAAAATTCAATCAAATCTATAAATGTAACTGACAATAGTCCAATAAAAATAACCCATTGAAAAAGTTGGAAAATACCCAACGAAACGTCGGGAATAATTTAAAAAAAATGGATTAATTTGTTTTATTAATTGCTTAAAAACTAAAAGATCAAAAAGCCCAATTAACGCACATAAAATTAAAAACAAACTTTAAAAAACATCGTATGGAAACAATTTGCGAAATTCCATTTTTGAGGGTTTTGACCATTGACATTATTATACATATATGAACTTCTAGTTGTATGAAATTTCTTTACAAACGCTCTAGTGAATATGGTTCCACTTCTCACTACCGATATTAGAGCTATTGGTGCAAAAGTGGTAAAAATAAATATTAATTCCAGAGGCCATCTCTTGACACTTCGCCTGAACTACGATTTTTGCCATATAAACTATGGACATCTATTATTATTAATTATTAACAACAGAGCCATCTATTTCAATTGAACTTTACACTTGAACATTATCGAAGACAAAACAATAACAACAATATAAAGGGTGTTCAGCGGGGATACTCGTATTTCAAGTTTATTATTGAATTAAAAATAACAACTAATATTTTCATATTATATTCAAATAAAACGAAGTTTTACATGGTGGATTTTATGTTATAACAACAACGTCGACTAAATGCTGTCTACTCCTCCCAACTAATTTTGTAATAGAAATTTTAAATTTGTGAACACTACTTTACGGGGAATAGTGTATTCTAGGGCTTTGCCGATTATTGCTGTAAGACCTAGACTTAAGGTTACCTAATTAAAAGGTAGAACGGTGTAAGATCCTATGACCGATCATTGGTAGATTCATATTTCAATTTAAAATGTAATACGTTTCAAATTGTATTTTTGTCATTATATTTATCCAATTAAATGAATTTGCTATTTTTTCAAAAAAAGATCTTCATCTTTTAACTACATAACTTTAAGTAGAAAAAAATGAACTTAATAATCTACCTTTTCATGTTGAACCGCATACATTTCTTACTAGAGATAGTTTTCTTCTTCTTTTGAACAAATGTTCACAATAAATTAAAATGAGAAGTTTAAATTTTGATTTGTGTGAAACAATAAGGTGTGTACAAATTAAGGTGAATTGATCCTTTGAATTATATGTTACCACGTCTGTCGTTAGGTTTAATATGTCTTTTATGCCTAAAGTTATTGTTGAAATAAATTAAACAATGACAGATTTGCACACTTGATTTTATATAAGAAAATAAATCAATTTTTTGCCCTTTAAATACAGATTTCCAAAATCAGCATTTCGACAGTTCTTTGTGCTTTCCGACTCGTTCTTGACATATAATCTGCATAAACTTTATTTTCTATAAATAAAGTATGACAATAGCCCTCAAGTTTTTACTTAATAATAAACTTAAAAAATTTCTGCAAACCCACTTTACAAACTCAATTATGTCAATAATTGATATATCAAATACCAAAACCAAAAGTTACACTATGGCCCTGAGTAATAGATCCGAATCTAGCCTAAGTTCGATTTTAACCAAACATTCGTAGAAATAAAACAAATTTCAAGTATAAATACTTAAAAGCGGCTTTCCTGTAACTAAGTTAAATTTAAAATGATAGAATCACAATAGAACTTTGCGAATCTGGTTAATAGAAATCTGTTTGTGTATCAGTTCACAATAACGAAATTATGAAAATGAGTCACAATTATTGGTATAAATAAGACTTTTGTAAATTTGATCTGTTACTACGAAATTTTAAAAGCAACTTTTCTACATCTAACAAAAAGTGACTTTAAAACCGATTCTATGAATGTCTATTACTAAGGGCCTATGTTTTTTGCCTTTGCACCAAGAGAGCTAGTTCCGTATAGTCTTAAATTGAACCATATCGTGAAGTTGGGCTCTGGCAGTTCATGTATTGATAGCTGGTAAGTTGCTTTCCACACCACCTGGAAGTCAGTGTGTGTACTGACAAATGGAGATAGAATTTTTACGCTTTGTCGTTCAATGTATTTTCCATAAGAAAAAAGCAAAAAGGGGCTCGAAAAACATAATTTTTACTAATTAATTTTAAATGAACGGGTATCAATATTATGATTTTAACAGAATAATAATATGTGTTTATATCTAAATCAGGTGGAAAATATATCAAAAACATAATTAATCCTGTGCAATTTGTACTAAAAAAGTAAAGAAAATGCAAGAAAACAACAACAAATAATAAATTTAAATAAATTTGGTGGTGTAACAGCTCGGAGTGAACCAGGACCTAGTGACTTACAACTCTCCACCATTCCTGGGTCCGTGTTACCAGGAACGGAGGGGACCTACAATTTTCTGCCGATTCCGAACGGCTAATGAGCAGCACTTTCCATGACAAGAGATACTCTTGGAGAATTTGTCAATTCCTCGCAAAAGGCAGTAAACCCCTGAAAAAAACTTTCTTGCAGCGGCTGAGAATCGAACTCGAGACCTTGCGCATGACAGTCCAATGCACTATCCATTATGCCAAGGGGTACTCGCCGTCAACAACAAATACTTAAAAAAAATGGATACACATGAATTTTTTGAATTAAGTCACAAAAATAACAAAGTTTTTTACATTTTCCTGCTTTTTAATTTGTCTTTTTTATCATAGAAACTTGTTAACAAGAAAAAACAAAAATTTTCACAAAACATAAAAACACTAAACGATGAACACCGACCGAATTGAATTACAAAATTAATAGAAGTAGTATTAGTAAACTTTATTGTGTTTTGTTTTTTGTTACATTTGTTTTCTTATATTACATAGTAATTTAATTACACTTGAAAATTGCTGACCTAGAATTGGCCAGGCCAAACAGGGGCTTTATATTTGCTTTGTTTTTAATTAAATAGATAATTATTGATTTAAGGACAAATATTCTACCTTGAGATTAAAATCCGGCTAGTCAAAGAAGACAATACAAGTTGCTTCTTAAAAAAATTGTTTCTTCGGTCATTCACATACGATATGTTTACGTTTTTTGAAGACAAATTACAAAAGATTATTTAAGTTTCTTATTATATTTTCAACCTGATTTAGAAATAAACACTATTCTTTTAAAATCATAAAATGGACACCGGTTCATATAAATTTGATTAGTTAAATCAATGTTTTCCCGACCCTTTTGCTTTTTTCTTATGGGAAATACATTGAACGTCAAATCGAAAAAAAATCTATCTCCAATTGAAGGTTCACGCGCTGACTGCCAGGTGCCGTGACTCCATGCGTCAATAATAAGTCAATGGTTTTGACGTTTCTCTAGTATTCTTCTTATTTACGGTAATATTAAAGACAACAGCGCCAATGTTCATACATTTCATTCTCTTTACGTGCTCTTACACATGTCTTTATAAGACCCTGTTAAGATTGTGACTTTTCATTACGCCATCCATGACGATGTTTTTGTCAATGATATCCATTAGGAGCTATGTACACTATTAAAACAAAGTCTAACGGGGATTTTTTCATTCGATTCATCCAGAGAGAAACTAAAATCCGGATGTAAATTATACAATTTAAATTTAAATACATCCGGATTTAAGTTTTAATCTGGATGTATCGGGTGAATAATATGGCGGTTAATGGCAATTTTTATATTCATTTTACTGAAAAGCGTATATACAGTGTGCGAACAAAAGGGTAACATTTTCAGTCCTGAACTGGGGTAACCCAGAGTTAGTAAATATTCCAAATAAATTGAATTCAAGAAAATTTAAAACCTGCTTTTCAGTTTAGAATTTTCAGTTGTCAAAAATTTAAATTCAACTAAGCCCGAAAATTACAAGTAAGTCAAAATAAATTTTTTTGTACAGTTACAAGGCAACCCCAATCAGAAACAACTAAAAAATTGCAACTTATAAATTGTCTATACAGTGTTGAGGCCAAATTACGAGTAAATAACCCTTCGATTTGATGGATAGACGCACAGACCTCGCGTTTTATTTTTTTATTATTTTTTTTTGTTTCTTGTTATAAACAGATCCTTTCTCCATTAATTTTCAATTCAACTCTAAGTCGATCGTTAAACTCCTGAATCGAAAATGTAATCCAAATCGATCCCTACATAATGAGAAATAATGGCGCTGTACACGAATAAAAGAAACTTCAAAACGATTCTCCTCTTTAATTATATGTGGATTCAAATTTTCTCGTTAGTTGTAAAAAATTGGAAAAAGGTTTGTTCATGTACCTATTTACTTTGCATTTGACTTCAAGGCTACGTGTGAAGTTCCGGTACATGTGTTTTAAACTAGTAATTTATATAATTCGTAATGAATTTTGTAATTTATACCGAAGTAAATTCTCAAAACAATGTTTTTTTCTTCGTTGTTTTTTACGAAGTATTTAACTCAAATGTGTGTGATCAGTAAAAGTATAGCATATCTTTGTTTATTCTATAAAAACTTGGCCTCTTTGGCTCAAAGACTTAAGAAAATCCCACAAGAAAAAGTCTACGGGGGTCAAATCGCAGGATCGCACGTAGCCGTCGTTCTGTGGAAACCACAACTCAATGATGTACATGTCGTGGCCAACGTGTCGTTCTCAAACAAGCATGGGCCCATGATGCCGCCAGTCCAAAATCCACACCAAACAGCCACTTTCACTGGATGCATTGTAACTTGGTGGATCTCGTGTTAGATTCATATATAAAACAGCCTTGTCGCTGAATATGATTTTTCGATCGAAATTGGGGTTAACTTCCAACTGCTTCAGAGTACACTTAGCCAACACACGTTGTTTTCCATGGTCTGAGCTTTTGGGTCAGTTGAAGTTTATTCGGGTGACAAAGTCAGGATGCAAAATTTGCTAAGTTGTGGTCTGCGAAATACCAGATATTGCATTTCGTTGATGTACAGTACAGTTGTTGGCAGATTGTTCATTTAATAATTCAACTCAAATTTATCCGTTACGTTGCGAATATTCCTTATGCTAACCGTAAAATGAGTGAAGTACGTGAAGTGTTTCGTAATGTAATTATTCGCACATGTTGTTGAACACTATAAATCTCAATGTTAATTTAGCAAAACTAGCTCCTCGGAGCTAGGAAAAGTACAGATAAAAGTATCTACTTCCAGAGGGACTCCACAAGGTGGGGTGCTTTCTCCGTTTCTCTGGATACTCTTGATGAACACAGTTCTAATGAGCCTTACATTGAGTAGAGACCTAGTAATTGAAATGTCGATGACCTAGTATTACTAGCAATTGGTAAATTAGCGAACTAATTCAGAATGCCTTATAAATATTGAATACAATACAGTTTACCCGCAAGAAAGCGAACTGCTCCTTTTTACAAATAAAAGAAAATTACCGACTTTTAAATATCCCTTGATTGAGGGGACCCAACTCAAAACTTTTCCAGCAGAGGGGACTTACAAATCATCGAACCATAAATCTGCGAATCGATGATAGCGATGTATACTGATCGATTCGGTTCTTTTCAGAAACCCTTAGACTAGTAAGCTTATTCAGACTTCCTGATTGCTGCAGAATCTATCAAGCTGAAGTTCTGGCAGTGACGAAAGCTGCTAGACAAGTTTCAATGGCGGTAATTAAAGTGATTTCTGCTATTGCAGACGCGAATAGATAAGGGTTCTTGGTAAGGCTCTGTTGAATTCATATAGTCACAATGGTGTCCCAGTTGATGAAAGCCCTGACGAGCTGCCAAGAAGATGATCAACACTTGATTTTAATCAGGCAGACACAAAAGTTCATGTCCCACCCTGTAATCTTAGTTACAATAAACAAGAAATAGATCTCGCTTGATATCTGCGTTATAACCAGGAATCTACGGTCTAGTTTCAACAAACGCAAGTCCGAAATTATCATCCAACTGAGTAATAAGTCTCTATCTCCTCTCATGAGCATCACCACCGAAAACAACAAACTGGGCCTTAGTATGGAGAGGGTGCGAAGACGGGGAGATACACGAGGAAACTCCTCACGACCTGCATAACTGCTCTGCCCTATGTCTTCTAAGAAATAAGCTCCTAGCAAGATACTTCTTCAACGACTTGGATGAACTCTCTGACATTCCAAGCAAAAGCCTGTTGAATTTATTAACGCTACCAAATGGCTTGAACTAAACTCTATAAACCAGCCAACTATGAGATTGTAAATCGCACACAACCATAGTTAAAAGACATTAAAAGGTTCCAGAACGACAATGGTAGAACGAACGAAAACGACTGAACGACTCGCACGAGTTGCTTATAGGAGCAGTAAAAAACGGAGAATGGGCACCTCGCCTTTACAACAGCGATTGCTACTCCTACGGTGAACACAAGCATCAGTGAGTTGGTGGGGCGACCTTGCCTTAAGATTGATAAAATCCTCTTTAGGAAAGGGATAGCGCCTTCGGCTTATTCAGAAATCCTAACCAAACAAAAAGCCACATATACACCAACCACTGACCTGTCAAACTCATCTATTATCTATTAGACGAGCCACATGCTCTCACGGGTCTGGTGCAGGGATGAGTTCTAAGCTTCTCCTTGAAGCTTAAGATGATGTGACTACAGACATTTCTTCAATAGCTTAAAAGTACCCTCAGACACTTCAGGCTATAGCTTGCTTCAACTAGTCAACACCCTTAACCAGCTTGAATGTCATATCACAACTCCTAGACCTAGGGTATAACAAAGGATCTGCACTAAGTCGCTAACGGTCACGGTAACAAGATCAACTGCCAGCCAATTTGGCAGATGTAGCTTAAACAATATGGTCACAATTACCTGTCAAAGATCGTAAATCCTTATCGGAAGACCCTATTTAATCTCAAGATGCAAGCAAGTACATAAGTTAAAGTGCACGAAATGTACAAGTTCCATTTTTTGAATAAGAACATAATATTATTGGAAGATATTCCAAAGTAAATATCAATCAAAAACTGCTTATATACAATTAAGTGGAAATCTCTGAGCACAAACCTTGCATTTAAAGAGTTTGTATCGCTAACAAATAAGTACAAAAATCAACTCAGTTATTGCAATGGATTGAATTATATCTCAATTCAAAAATGTAACAACAAACGCCCAATAATTCTTCCATTTTCCTTATCAGAATAAAACAATTTCATATCTTACCATAAGCGATAAACACAAAATACATTTCTGCCTTCGAATATAGTATAAAACACCAAGATGCTGATGACGACCTCAAAATGTAGTAAGTCACTAGCAGGTATTTTAGTAGGTATTCCATTATGATTATGACTACATCTTTTGACATATTTCAAAAATGATATACCTCGAAAACTTGTCAAGTGCCTTTGCGAAAGTCTCATCATCGTCAACATGCATCAATCTACCACCCGAATCCTTGACACTGCCATCATCCATATCCATGCTCAAACTCATGAAAACTCGCACACCAACAGCAACAGCACAAACAAAGCCACCACACACAACTTAATTATTCCATCATCACAAATTTTGTTGGTAAACATTCAATTGCCCGTCACCTGAATGATTCCCATCAAATATGCAACAACGCCTCGACGACTATCATTACACATAGTACCTACCCACCTTCTAGCCATACATTCTACCATACCATCCTCCTCGACTCCACTTGACGGAGATTATTATGTGTACAACGATTTCAAGGATATTTCAGCTCCAAGCTGTAAGTCAAGAGTCTTCTTTGTATGCATGAATGTATGTGTAACAAGCACACAAAACAAACCAGCTTGAAGAATTGACAAAAAAATCCTTTATCCTGCTGGCGTTCCTTAATCATGATGACATATTCTATGGGGCAGGGTTTGGAGAAGTAACATAGTTAGAACATTGTTGGAGCCAGAGACCAGAAAAAGGACGTTAGCAGAACCCTCCACACATGCAATCTAAGCAACAAAACAAATTCCACAGGAACAGCAAATAACAAGATAAAATAAAACAAAACTTTAAGTACACCGTTAAGAGAAGGACCTTTGGAGTAAACATGTGCATGTGTACAGCAGGTGGTGCAGCACACTGCAAGCGGGACAAGCTCCCTCCGATCATCCAGAAGAACGGGTAAACTGCTGCACTGGCACTCAAGAGGGTAATGAAAATGTAAATGCGCTGCCAAAAGGACATTCTTCTCCGCTTTCGAATGAATAAAACTTTTTGTTTGACATAGCACCAGGCGGTGGCTGAGAGATAAGGCCAGGGATAATCGCACGAGTGTCATCTGGGGTAAAAGGGGATCTCTCATTCTCATTCACTGTTTTTGTTCTATTTCAATACATATATTGGGCAAGAAAAAGACTTGGCAACCCATTTAAATGAAAGGGTTGCACGAAATTACCTTGCAGGGAAAAATAAAACCAACAACAACACGAAATCTTATTCGCATTAAGTGAGAGTGTATTTTTGCGTTTATTGTGCTCTCGTTTTTGATTCCTTCGTCGTTTTGTATAAGCAAATCGTTTTCTTCCATTTTTTTACATTTTGTCGTTGTTTGGTAAAAGGACGAGAGTTTTTTTTTGCTCTTGAGCTACTCTTGATCCCACTTGGGACCTTCAAGAAATGCAACAAAGTTGTACACACTCTCATGAGAAACAAAAAACAAAAAGGACCAACAAAAGGTATAAAACAAACGAGAAGAACTTTGAAAGGAGCTGCAGTAAGAATGTATATAACTTTAGCTTGTTGTTAAGAACTCACCCAAGTAAATTGCAAAAAATCAGATTACAAAGGATCTTATAAGGATTACGTTGAAAATTGTGCACGATTTCGTGGAAAATAAAATTATAACAGGGAAAACGGAAGTTTTTTAAGGAAACAATGTTTAGCGGCGTTTTTTTTTTTTTGCACTTTTTGTTTGGGGAAAATTATTATGAATTCTTGAAAACAATGAAAACAAAGTAAACTTTTGGACACCTGAAGGTTTTTATTTGTTGGAAAGATGGGCATCGAAAGGGATTATTAAGAGAGATTTTGATTTCGGGAAAGTTATGTAAAGTTGGCAAACTTGAAGATTGTAGTTTTAAAAAACGAAGGATGAATTTGTTTTTTTTTTTTTTTTGGTAATAAATATGACTGACAAAACTTTGCTAACGCCTCAAGTTGTGCGACTACTTGTTATATCGGGTTATACAATTCGGATTTTTTTGAATTTTTATTACCTATTTGAAACGAAAAAAATTTGAGAAGGTTTTATTTTTGGAATTCAATTCGATGATGCACAGTGATTTGACCTGAAACGTGACCAAAAATCCATTTTGTCAACTTTCCCTATCAGGATTAAGACCGTGTCCCATAACTCCTTGGTGAAATCGAACCATAAATTGGTCACCCTCGTTCGCGACAGCATCAGTGGCAATGGCAACTAGTACTAGTTGAATAAGCACGAGTTTGTTTGTGATTTTTTTTTAAATGTATTTTCTGCGTGCTTTTTTTAAATCTTAAAAGTGATTTTGGTGAAAAAATTTGATGTGGATATCCTCAATTAAGATATCAAAGGGCACGGTAGTGTCCAGCCAGGTTCTGGCACTACACCCTTTTTACAGGAACAAACTCAGGCGGTTTGTGACCCCTCCCTATCTTCAGTACTAGTGAAGTCAGAAACTTAAAATTCCGAATATTTGCTAAGCTAGTCAGGCACAGGCGCCTCACCAAATTTCAGTTTTCTAGCATAAGCGGTTCCTGAGATATGAAGCCTCAAAAAATCACAAAAACCGTAACTGACTGACTGATTGACAGATCATCAAAATTATGGAGCACTTCCCGACATCGCAGAATATTGTAATTTTGCACAACGATAGGTCTTGTCATTCCAGTAGAGGAAAAAATCGAAAATTTGAAGTTTTCCATTCAGGGGGCGTGGTATCCGCCCACATTCTCCAAATAGGTATTGGTTGAATGGAGCACTTCCGACTGCTGTAAAACGATGAAATTTGGTAAAACGGCAGTGCTTAAATTGCATACAAAGAAAAAAATATAAAATATGACGTTTTACATTCAGGGGCGTGGTATCCGCCCACATCCTCAGAACTGATGTAAAAGATACATGGCGCACTTCCGATTGCAGTAGAGCAACGAAATTTGGTAGAACGGTAGGGCTGAAATTGCATATAAAGAACCAAAAATAAAAATCGAAGTTCTTCATTCAGGGGGCGTGGTAACCGCCCACTTCCTCAGAACTGATGTAAATTATACATGGCGCACTTCCGATTGCAGTAGAGCAATGAAATTTGGTAGAACGGTAGGGCTGAAATTGCATATAAAGAACCAAAAATAAAAATCGAAGTTCTTCATTCAGGAGGCGTGGTATCCGCCCACTTTCTCCGAATTGGTGTTGGTTGAACGGAGCACTTCTGACTGCTGTAAAACGATGAAATTTTGTAAAGTGGTAGGACCTAAATTGCATACGAAGAACAAAATATAATGTAAAGGTTTTCCATTCAGGGGCGTGGTATCCGCCCACTTTCTCAGAACTGATGTAAATTATATATGGCACACTTCTTTATTTTATTATTTAATGATTACTGACTAAAATTTGATGCGCTCACTTGGCAAGTTTTTTTTTATGCCCGATTCGAAAGGTTTTAAAAACTTGACCAGTGAACCCATCAAATTTTGGTCAGTAATCATTAAATAATAAAATTTCTCTATTACATTGTAGCTGTTCAAAGGGCACGGTAGTGCCCAGCCAAGTTCTGGCACTACACCCTTTTTTACAGGAACAAACTCAGGCGATTTTTGACCCCTCCTTATCTTCAGTACCAATAAAGTCAGAAACTTCAAATTCCGACTATTTGCTAAGCTAGCCAGGCACAGGCGCCTTACCAAATTTCAACTTTCTAGCACAAGCGGTTCCTGAGATATAAGGCCTCAAAAATCACAAAAACCGTAACTGACTGACTGACTGACTGACTGACAGATCATCAAAATTATGGAGCACTTTCCGACATCGTAGAATCTTGTAATTTCGCACTACGGTAGGTCTTGTCATGCAAGCTAAGGACAAAATCGAAAATTTGAGGTTTTTCATTCAGGGGGCGTGGTATCCGCCCACTTTCACCCAATTGGTGTTAGTTGAATGGAGCACTTCCAAGTGCTGTAAAACGATGAAATTTGGTAAAGTGGTAGGGATTAAATTGCTTGTAAAGAAAAAAATATAAAATTTAAAGTTCTCCATTTAGGGGCGTGGTATCCGCCCACTTCCTCAGAACTGATGTAAATTATACATGGCACACTTCCGATTGCAGTAGAACAATGAAATTTGGTAGAACCGTAGGGCTCAAATTGCATATAAAGGACCAAAAATAAAAATTGGGGTTTTCTATTCTGGGGGCGTGGTATCCACACACTTTCTGAGAAAATGTTTAATTTATATGGAGCACTTCTGATTGCCGTAATTAAGGTAGGTATGTTAGTGTTAGGTATCTTGCCAAGACAAGAAGAAATAATTGAAGCGCAAATCAAAACAACCAATAACAAAAAGAAAATATACCAAAAGAAATAGAAAGCTTTAAACTAAGTTGAGTACATCCTTCTATCTTTCCGTATCTTTCGAGATTTTGACATGGCAAAATATTAAAATCTTTGCAAAAAGGAGTGAGATCAGACCAAAAACATAAATGTTAAAAAAGAGCCAAGTTCATACAAAAACCTTTGTGTAACAAGTCAGCCGTGAAAAGTACTGAGATCTAAAAGTACGCCAAGTTCTTACTTCATGAAGGTTTAATACGGAATATTTAAAGTAGAATAATATTAAAACAGCTACAATAAAATAGAGAAATTTTATTATTTAATGATTACTGACTAAAATTTGATGGGCTTACTTGGCAAGTTTTTTTTATGCCCACTTGCAAGTGAACCCATCAAATTTAAGTCAGTAATCATTAAATAATAAAATTTCTCTATTACATTGTAGCTGTTTCAATATTATTCTACTTTAAATATTCCGTATTAAACCTTCATGAAGTAAGAACTTGGCGTACTTTTAGATCTCAGTACTTTTCACGGCTGACTTGTTACGCAAAGGCTTTGGTATAGAAGAACTTGGCTCTTTTTTTAACATTTATGTTTTCGGTCTGATTTAGGTATACTCGTAGTATTTTAAACAAAAATTTGTTTGTATATTCAAATCGATGAGTTAAATTATCCACTTAAGAATATTGCACTTTTTTCGTTGTTTTTACGAAGTATTAGTGTTTTTAAATGTATAAAACACTTTGAACACTAGTCTATCATATATTTCATTCAACTCCTGAATATGTAGAACAATATTAGCTTTCAAAACTATTCACAAGTTTTCACCCAATAAAAACAAAGTCTTTGAAAAAACCTCCTTTTAAGCGACCCCAACTAATAGATTTTTATATTATTCTAGATGACTCTAATTCCACCTCACTGATGGCGAACATGGGGAGCCAACGGCTAGTAAACGAAGGTTACTAATGGCGACAACACATTCCATCCTTCTGAACGGTAGCGAAATCTGAGTGGACGCACTTAAGCAGGACAAGTACCGGAAACGGATGGTGGCAGTGCAAAGACGCGGAGCTCTACATGTGGCCAGCTCTTACCGAACGGTGTCGAAACCAGCCGTCCTTGTAGTCGCTGGAGTGACCCCTATCGATCTCCGAGTGGAAGCGGCATCCGAGGATACTAAACAGCTGACGAAGCAGGAGTGGCAAAAGCGTTGGAACTCGGATAGCAGAGGACGATGGACGGCGAGGCTGATCAGGATCGTGGCTGAGTTACTCACCGGACACGGATACTTCAACGCCTTTCTCCACAGGATCGGCAAAACGAGCAGCCCAGCCTGCCAGCAGTGCCGCCGCTGGGTGTTCGTGCGCCCTTGTGCAAGAACCTTAAATTGCCGCCCATGTCTCGGGTGCATGGGGTTATTTACGTTGAATAACTGAAAGTTTTATTTATTCTAGATTTCGCAGTTGAAAAATTTAAGCAAACGTGCATTGTTGTTATCGCGGTCCGAGCTGCACCAAATTCTTATACAATGAACGCAGTCATTATAGCATATACATACATGTATACAGTTTTTGCATCCTTTTAAGATTATTTACTCTTTTTACTTGAAACTAATAGGTACTATAGGGCAAGTTATGCATTCCTAAAAAAAATCGAACTCGAGATTTTGATCACTGTTGACATTACGATGATAGCGAAGACGAAAAAAGTGGGTCTCGAAATTTTGTCCCCACACTTTTATTTTTCTTCTTTTTTTTAAGACCAAAAATAACTGTACCTCAAGTAAGATTTTTTTCGAAATTTTATAAACTTTTTTTAAGTCAATGTCCAACAGATTTAAACAAAAATCAAAAAGTTTAAAGAATCGGTACAACCGATTTTAATAATTTGTTTTATGCGAAAGTGCCCCAAAATTTAAAATATTCCTGTGCATTAAAATTTTCAAATCTTTTTTTTGCTTGATGCTTGATTTTTTAAAACTTGATAAATAAAAGTTTTCGAAAGTCGTGTTTTTCTCGAAAACGTCTCCGAGAATTTTGATAAATTTTTACGTTCTATAATTAAACAACAAAAAATGAAATCAATATACCATGTTACTGACTGTACCGAACATAGAACCATTTTGACGATTTTTGAATTTCTCATTACCGACTGAACGGATTTTAATGATTTTTTTTTTGGAAAATTCGATACCTCAAAAAAGGGCTAAATATTTTTTTTTGGAAATTTATTTATTATTCTTAAAGTAATAGAAAAAATGTTTTAAAAATTTGTATATAAAAGATTTTTTGACTTATAACTTTGTTATAAATTTTGTTCTTGCATGAACTAATATTTGCTTGCATCACATGGCATCGTGTTCTCAGCTCCAGCTACTACTAAAAGAGTAGCGAACTTTATGTTTATGAACAGTTTTTCGCTAATAGCATTCATTTTTGAAATTCTTAGTCTTTTACATAAGAGCAAATTCGTGCGACCCAGTCGTGCATTTTATTTTAAGAGGAAACAAAAAATATATACATATATCTTCAACAAAACCATTTTCATATAAAATGCAAATATTCGAGTTCCTTGCACAGTTTTTAATTTATGTATGTCAAATCAATCTTTCGGTAAAAACCAATAGTTAATAGCTTATCTTAGGTATGCTTTGATGAAATTTGACATTTTGTGGCTTGTGTGGGAACTATATTTTGATATACATAACTAGAGTCTGAACTCCGAATGTCAATTGAAAGCTTAAATTCGAACAACCAATGAAACGTTAAATTTCTGGGTTATTCTGATTTTGTTCAATACGTTGACATTTAAGTTATTTATCAATTCAATTCCAAAATTAATTAAAAACTATTCGTAAACCCTTATTTAAAAAGAAACATAAATATTTAGAGACACAAAACATTTTTTTTACCGTTGGTTTTTTTTCCCAATGACTGCTACCGAAGAGGTTAGATATTTGGTGTGAGAGGCGTAAGTCACAAACAAAATATGAATAAAGATTTGTAGTAGATTGCGTGTGGGAACTACGTAGTGAACGATCAAATGTAAACAAGTTCCAACAGCTTAAGGAAAACTTTTGGAGTATGCTGTATAGGTTGAGTTAGATCGATCTCTTAATTTTCCGCCCCTAGACGTTGGCGCCCTTATGCGCCGCACATTTTGCACATATGATAGCGGCGGCCCTGCCTGCCAGTACGGGGACTCTCAAGAATATGACGTGAAACATACCTTTTTTGCCTGCAGCTGCAGATGGGAACCCGAAAGAGAAGAACTGGAGAGAAACATCGGCATCATCACTCCAGACAACATTATCGAAAAGATGCTGGCCAGCGAACAGAACTGGAACAATATCTGCACCTACGCCAACCACCTTCTCAGAAGGAGGAAAAAGGGAGGAAGAGCAGTTCCGCGAGACAGCGTGAGCCCACAATGGGTATTAAAACAGCCCCCCCCCCTTTGAAGTAATACAAAAGTGTAGGCAGTAATAATTTTGAAATCCCTTGGGAAAGAGGTTCTTAGTTTTTGACTAAAAATATCAGGCCACGTAATATTGACCAAAAAATTGTCCTTAATAATAAACATTTCAAAAATAATCAATTAAAAAAAAAACAACATTTTTGTTTTCTAAGTCAACTTTAAAACGGCACTTAAGTGAAAAAATGAAAATTTATTCTTCCAAATAACTTTTTAGTCATTTGCTACCCATTTAATGTGAAAAATGTGCCCGAATATTTTACGCCAGGTTTTAGACCATAATACACCGCACTTTGCGACGTTCATATTTTCATATACGGGCAAGTTTGCAGAGACCTATTCTTTGATGGGAATTTTCTATGACTCGGTCATTTTTGTTTTAATTGTTTGCTTGTACTAAACGGTTAAAGTTTATGAATACCTTTAAAATGTTTGAGCACAGTGCGAGCGCTTACAAAATTTGGAGAGAATTTAAAAGGAGACATTGATGCAGATGGGTTTTGAATGTTTGAATATAGTGCACATTATTCACATTCGTGTAGTGTGGCTTAAGAAAGAATCTTTCAATTTAACAATAAATACGAAGTAGAGCTCAAGGATAAAGTGATAGACATTCCCTGAAGCGTTAGAATTAAAGTAAAATTGCTTAAGGGGAGGGGCGAATGCAACTGGCTACTTCACTAGAACATTTCTTATAAAAATAAAGATAAAATAATGAAAGATGCAAAACATTGCGGCGGTGTTCTATTCAAAGTTTTTGTTATAGTTCTATCACCTATCATTTTTAAAGCTCTTTTCTGGATTCTATCCAATTGATCCAAGTGGGTTATGAGAGTAACTGTCCAAATATGGCATTGTTAGAGCTTCAGACAAATATAGAGAATTATTTTTGAAGGCTTTAGGCCAATAAAACAACACGTTACCGCTTAAAGCTACCATTCAAGCATGAATAGACTCTTCTGCAAGCCTTTTTTGTTTGAAATTTAAACACGATTTACGAATATAGGCCGTGATGCACATACCGAGAACTGAGAGCTGTTCGGTTTTCTCACTGCAAATGGCGCACGCACAAAGTTGCATAGGGATTGGCTTTTAGTTTAATGACATAAGACAGTATTACATTTTTTAAGCTTTAAATTGTACGTGGTTTATGGTCCCCGATCATAGATTGCTATCAAGATCAGAATTTAATGATATTATCATATATTGCCGTTCTAAATCTACATACGAAGGAAAAGGACGTGAATCTGAAAAGGAGCATAAGAAGCTGAGTGTACTCTCCTCAGCGAAACTATTTAATGGATCAGAAGTTTCAGACCAAAGATCTTTGATGAATATAAGAAAAGAAAGTGGAAACAAAACGCAGCCCTGCGGAACATCAGCATTTAGTTTATGAATTTCAGTCTTAAGAACGTCCAACACAACTTGTATTAAGCGATTCGAAAAGTAGTTTCCAATCCATTGAAGAAAATATTCGTCATTATTAAATTAACGTATTTTCGAGAAGAGAGACTAATGCCAAACTCTATCAAATACTTTTGAAATATGAAGTGCATTAACCTTACTTTTTCCAAAAAGATGTTAAGATTTGTGCCACTGTTCGGTGAGCTAGCAGGGCATTGAGAAGCTTTTGTTTTTCAAGATATTCCTTGAGCTGATAATTTATCAGCGATTTCCCGACATTGAAAGAAGGGTTATAAATGCTATTGGCTGATAGTTAGAATGGCAAGTAGAGTTACCTGTTTTGTGGATGGGCTGAACAAACGCTATTTTCTATCCACATGGCAAGAGACCAATAAAATAGGAAAGCTCACGCAGTGCGGTTTTGCCAGGGTTAAAAAACTCCAGTTCAGAATAATGGGGGGGATAATATTCAACGGATTTGTTCATATCAAGATCTTCCAATGCTCTTCCAACTGTCCGAATATGAAAGAATATTTCTCTGATAAGATCGTATAACCTTTCAAATACAGGAGGAGTTATGAGAATTTCTAGTAGCGTCGAAAATCGTTTAGGCTATAATTGAACAGAATGACAGAATTCCGAGGCCACTGCTTTTGTCTTCAATATCAATTTAAATACATTTTATCGTTTATCTGAAGTATGCATGACTCGAAATGATGCAGTTTGAAACGATCTAAATTAGCGCCAATTATACCATACAGAGTCAAGACATATTGATTGTACTATGAACTTTATGAATTAAGACAATGGCTTCCAGGTTTTGTTCGTTGGTTAGATTATTTTTAAATTATCTATAGATTCTAGGCGTCCATCAAGAACTTAGCCGTATAAGTATAAGTTCCAGTAAAATGTTACAGTTTCAAGTCAAGTCAGGTCTTAACACTATTTTCTCATTGGCAGCTTTTATACTGTCCGGGCAGAAGTCTAGACAATCGGAATGACATTTTTAATAATGTTGTTTTTGTCTATAATTCGAATATCAGGAGGCATAGACACCTTTCCACAGTAGCCACGTTGGGTGTTTTTTTACTAAACAATGAACTTCATCTCCAGGTATAAGTGTTCTCTTAGCGAGACCAAACACTCGATCCGTTATGACCTTGTCCTTGCCCTCAGGATATGTGAAATCATTCGAATTTCACCTTTCGACAGAACATCGGGCTTATCGTCGTCATTGACAGAGGAAGTTTCAGAGTTTTCGAGCACCAAACTGAGTTTAACGTGACATTTTATATCGATGCAGAGTACCTCGTTTTCTTAAAAAAAACTGATTGTCCACAAAAGTGGCTCTTGTGGCTGCTGGCTACGACAGGACTTACTTACCTACTTTTAAAGGTATGTAACGTACCTATTATTGAACACACTTATAAAGGTAGGTCATATCAGTGCAATATTAATATACATTTAGTCACACATAAGCGCATTTCTAATGACAAGGTACACTGTGGCGTATGAGTAATTTTTTGTTCATTGAAAATTTCATTTTTAAGGGCTTTTTAATTGGAGCGGATATATTTTGGCGGCCTGTGGTGGCCATTTTGTTCTAGTGATAGCTGTCAAATTTGTTGTTTATGATTTAGTTTATTATGCCAAGTTACACGAACGAACAGACCGTCCAAATGCTCAAAAACTTTATCATCAAATTGAGTGTTTATTAGTTTAAACGTTGCGCCCATTTTACGGTAGCCGTGCTGGCGTTTCGCTGTCGACTCTTCAATGTTTAGTGCTCAAATTTAAGATGACAGATTTTGTTAGCTATCAGCCATTATTAGTCCGGCAAGATTATCCGAGCACATTGCAACGATCTATGAAAGTGTACAGTAGAACCCGGGGCTATCGATTCTTCGCCCTACACAAGAACTCTCCGCACAGTTCAACTGCCCGAATTTCGTATCGGCAATCTGAGCATAAGCTCATACAAGATTTAACTGGTCCAGGAGCTCAAAGTTCAGGATCATAGACAGCGCCGTTTTTTCGCTGACTGGGCTTCGGAGCGTTTGGTAGAGAACTCTAATTTTGGTCGAAAAATCATCATTAGCGACAAGGTGCAGTTTTTCCTAAATAGCTATATTAACGCACATGAGGTCCACCAGGTGATAATGCATTAGGACGGCGGCGGTCTCATTGGTCCATACTTTTTCGAAAACGACGTTGATTAGGTAGTGACCGTCAATGACGAGAGTACTACAGAACGATGATACTCAATTTATTGTGGACTAAATTGAACCAAACGAACCTAGCTGACATAAAGTTCCAGCAACATTCAGTGGACACCACCGATCAACATTCTGCATCAGCAATTCGAGCATAAGTTTAGGTATATCTCGTAGAGGTGACGTGAATTGGGCACCAAGCTTATGGGATTTGACCTAGCTAGACTTTTTCTTGTGGTTTCCCGACGTTGCAGGTCTGTGCGAATAATCCAGAATCTACCGATGCCCCTAGGGTGAACATAACTCAGATCATCCTTCAAGTTCAGCCAGATCTATGCAGAAGGGTCATAGACAATTCGACACCTCGGAATAACTTATTTTATAATGCACTTCACAATTGTTGAAAAATTTAAAGTATGTTCCTACAAACTTTTTTTCAAAAACAAATTTTTCGATTTAAGAGTCTAACAATTGATATTTTGCCAATGTCTTACCCATAAATGTATTTCACTGAAAGATTCATATTTGGCCAATTATTATGTATTCAACGTGGACATTTTTAACATTGCAGAATTTGCTTCATACGAGTACCGTCGTACATTTCTAGTTATTTTATTCAAACAGAAAAACGCTAAAAAAAGTTCACAAAAAAAAACGAAAGAAATAAACAAAGGTCCTGTCTTGTAAGCTAAAAGTATTTTCTTTACAATTTCGCACATTTCGAGTCACAGCTCAGAGAACGATAAAATAAAAGAAAACAAGAAAAAAAATATAATGTTGTCAAAGGATCCAAACTTCAAATACGAAACAGGGCAAGTATAAGTGTCACGAGTCCTGCAGCATCAAATGCATGCAAACCATAAGAAAAAGGACTTCCATTCCCAACCATAAACCACAATAAACAATATTTTCTCCTGGGTACAATGCATTTCAAGAATAAAAATATTTAAAGAAAAAAATATACACCAACCGCAAATATTGTTATTAATGGGAAGGATAACAAAGAGGATAAACAGCGTTGAGTACAGCAACAACAAATAAAAAACACAAGGAGTATAGTGTGGGTGGAAGTTAAAAGAGGAGAAAAAAGAAAAACGGAACAAAAGGAGTAGATAAATTTGTACACTGGCAGCAACGTCGCGCTGCATCGTTCGCGTCACCATTAACGTCAAGTCGAATGTGATAAGCAAATGGTTCACAATGAAAGGACTTACGTTCGTTAGGAATCCCCGTGGAAAGGATTTTTTCTCCTTTTTTTTGCATTTGCATCTCCTTTTACCTATTTCCCACTGCACCGATGGGGGTGGTCGTTGGCGTAACATTTTACTAGCAACGCGCTCAGTGTTTGTTGTTTGCGCTCAGTTATTCAAGGATAATAGAAATGCTCGCTTGAATGAGTATTTATCGTCAAGATGAAAACTTAGCTGATGGTGTTGAAAAAAAAGAAGGAATTCGCGAACAAACATTGTAAGAGGAATAACAAAAGAAGTCAAAAAGGAGAATGCTAAATAATGGAGGAGTATAATTGAGCAAAGGGCAGATGACGACCATAAAATCGCGAACAAGTGCAAGGGCCATATGCGTTTGGCATGTCCTTACAAAATAAAATGCACGACTGGATCGCACGAACTTGCTCTTATGTAAAAGTACTTTGGAATTTAAAATACATTTTATATAAATATAAAACATGAAGAAAAGTATGAATTAATGCAAACAAACTTTAAAAAATCGTTTTATTATTAAATAAATAAATTTTTTATATAAGAAATTTCTTTAAAATTTTTCAAGAAAAATATGTGGGATGCGAATTTAATAATAATATTGATTTTTGGAAATACTTTCAAAAAATAATCGTTCATAGGTTTTGAAGATATTGATTTTTCAAAAAAAAATTTTTTTCAAAAAAACCCAACAAATAATTTTTCGAATATTTTTATATACAATATTATTTTAAACTTAGGGGGACTCCTGCTGAAAATTTTTGGTTAAAATCGTTAGAGCCGTTAATGAGAAAATCGAAAATCAAAAAAACGGTTCTATGACAGGTACCGTTAATAACATTTTGCCCCAAATTTTTTTTTTACCAAAACGTAGTCCATGTCCATAATATCACACCTAATTTTTTTTATCAAAATCGTTAGAGCCGTTTTCGAGATAAATAAGATTTTTCATTACGGGTCTATGGGGGGTACCGTTAGTTTTAGAGCTAAAAAAAAAAATTCAATTTCCCCTCTAGGGAATCACCGAAGACCCATAACTACCGAGTTTGAAGAAAATAGGTCCAATGGCTTAGGCTCTAGATCGAGGTACAGACATACAGACAGACAGACAGACAGACAGACAGACAGACAGACGGAATTGCCGGACCCACTTTATTCGTCTTCGCTATCATCGTAATGTCAACTTTGATCAAAATCTCGAGTTCGATTTTTTTTCCAAATGCAGAACTTGCCCTATAGTACCTATATCGCAAGTAAAAAGTAGCAAAAAAGATTTTTGTTTGTATTCAGAGCAAGTCTATTAGCAGCATCTGGCATGGAGTAAGGGCGGTTGTGGTGTAATTGAAGGATCCTTAACATGTTTACTGTGTTTCGCGTGCTATGTTGATGAAGCGGAGGCAATATAATTGTCGGCTTCATGAGAATATTTCGCTTGTGGCAGGACGATTCTCTGGTTGTATTCTTATTGTGTTTTTTTGTTTCATTATTTTTGTTTTCTTTCCTTTTTTTGGCTTCCACCATTCTTTTGAAATATTATAAGCCCATTTTGTTTGTCCTTTGTTTGCCTTCGAAGTGTGGTTGAGAATTAAATTAAGTGGAATAAACGTTGAAAGCATTTAGAGCTATACGCTATACTGTGAATGCGATTGTCGTTTGCTTAGATTTGCTTGTTTCTGTTTTGTTTCGCGTGAATTTTTCTTTGACAGAATTCATTTTAAATGACTTTAAGGATTCTAGGATGAAATTGATATTTAATAAAATCCTGGTTATTGCATTTTGAAATTTTTAGAAAATAACGCAAATTCCAATTAGCAGCCAGTCCGAACAGGTTAGATGAGAAGCACAAAGGATACTCGAGTTGCTCGCAAGAGAAAGTACCCCTCAAAATTATTTTTTTTTACTTGCGACTTATAGGTAGGTACTATAAAGCAAGGTATGAACTCGAGATTTTGATCAAAGTTGACATTACGATGGTAAAAAACACGGAAAAAGTGGGTCTCGCAATTCTATCTGTCTGTCTGTCTGTTCGACTACAACCTAAACAGCTTGGCCGATTTCCTTTAAACTTGGTAGATATCATTTTTAATTTCTCCCCCCCCCCCACACGTTTTTTCTTTTTTTTCGAAATTTTATAAATATTTCACAGATTTAAGAAAATAAAATGCACGACTGGGTCGCACGAACTTGCTCTTATGTAATAGACTAGGAATTTTAAAAACGGATGTTATTAAAGAAAACTGTTCATAAGGACAAAATGAATTTTTTAAATTCTTTTAGTAATAAGAGACAAAAACAGAATGCTATGCAAACATAAATTTATGCAAGAACAAAAATTATAAGTCGTTGTAGCGGTTCCAAAAATAAGCTTTTCTGTACAAAATTTTTAAAACATTTTTAAGAAAAAATGTTGGTACGCCAATCTTAAGTTTTTATTACTGAATAAGAGTCTAATTCCAAAAAAAAAATATCAAGCCGTTCTTGAGATATCGAATTTTCCAAAAAAATGACTTTTTTTTCTAAAAATTGAAAAAAAAATATTTTTTTTAAAGTTTTGAAATGCAATGTTTTTTAAACTTTTTAAGAGCTTCTTTATAAAAAATTTCATTAAGATCCGTTATGCCGATAATGAGAAATTCAAAACTCGAAAAAATCGTTCTATGGTAGGTACAGTCAGTAATATCTAGATTTCAAATTTTTTTGTATTAAATTATAGATCGTTAAAATTAATCAAAAGAAAAAAATTTTAGCAAAATTCTCGGAACCGTTTTCGAGAAAAATACGATTTTCGAAAACCATTTTTAAAATTTGTATGGAAGGTACCGTTAGTTTAAGATAAAACAAAATTTTTTTTTCTTAAATCTTGTAGATTTTATTAAAAAACTTTTATTTATCAAGTTTGAAAATAATCGATCTTGGGGTTTTCAAAATATTGGGTTTCCAAAAAAAAAAATTTGAATTTTTTTTTTAAATCCAAAAAATTGAAAATTTGAATATGTAATAATATTTAAACTGTGGGGAAGCTTTACCATAAAAAAAATGATCAAAATCGGCTGTACCTACTGTTTTCGAGAAAATCAAAAACAAAAAAAAATGGACGCAGGGGGGCTACCAAAAATAAAAATTTTTTCAACCATAACTTAGTTTTGACTAAATGAAATTTTTCAAATTTTTTTTTTTTAATTCTGTGAGAAAGTTTTTGAGAAAAAAAAATATTTATAAAATTTCGAAAAAAATCGTATGGCAGGTACCGTTATTTTTGGTCTTACAAAAAAAGGAAAAAACGTGTGGGAGGGAAAAATTAAAACCCATATCTACCAGGTTGGAAGAAAATCGGCCGAGCCGTTTAGGCTATAGTCGAACCGACAGACAGACAGAATTGCGAGACCCACTTTTTTGGTCTTCGCTATCATCGTAATGTCAACTTTGATCAAAATCTCCAGTTCGATTTTTTTTACGAATGCATAAATCTCCTTATACTCGTAGTACCTATAAGTCGCAAGTAAAAATCAAATAAATTTATTGAGTTTCAGCTAGGGAATGTTTGAAAAAAGAAAAATTACAAAAAATAGTTATTTTTGATACCCCCCTGGAACCATTTTTTTTGTTTTTGATTTTCTCAAAAACCGTACATTCGATTTTGAGCATTTTTTATACTAAAGCTCCCCAAAAGTTTCAATATTATTGTGTATTCCAATTTTCAAAAAAAAAATTTCAAATTTTTTTTTCAAAACTCAATATTCCGAAAACCCCATGTGCGATTTTTTTTAAATTGATAAATAAAAGTTTCTTAAAATAATTTACATGATGTGAGAAACAAAAATATTTTTAATTTTTTTAATTGAGAAGCTTCTAAAAAGTTAAAAAAAATTACATTTTTAAGATTCAATTCAATTTTTTTTGGAAAAAGCGATATTTCGAAAAAAGCTCAATATTTTTTTTTAAATGGTTAAGAATTTTGTATATAAAAGCGTTTTTTTAGGAAACCATAATAATTTATAATTTTTGGGTAATTATGGTTTTGCACAAGATAGGTTTTGGATTTTAAACAAAAATAAAATTTGGTTTTGAAAACTGAATAATTTATAAGCCGCAAGCTCGACAGCCTTCGACAAATGATTATGGCACGAATGACTTACCAACAAACCAATTTCGTTTAATTTCCCATGTTTTCTTGTGAAAAACTAATGGAGCTTTTTGAAAGATAGAACATTGTTGTATCCACTGGAATAGTTAGGTCTTTCATGTTCGATACTCGTTTAGGGGCTCGTGAAGGTTCCGCACTTGGCCCTTTTATCTTCAAGTTTTTTTTTACCAGTTCAATCAAGTTTTGAAAAGAACACCGAAGTTGTTATGTTGGCATACGATACTGCGCTTCTTACATCGAGTATTCTTCGTAGTTTTTTACATACTTACTTCATAAAATAATATTCTTAATTTCTTTACAAAATAGAAGATAAATGTCACCGCCGAAAAATGTCACTCACTCCGGCTCACTCCGTGCCGAAAGCAAAAATTTCCTTCCGCAAATCAAAATCGAAATAAATTCAACCAATGTCCCATGGACAAAAGTTGTAATTACCTTTATATCACACTTGCTAAAAAAACTCACTTTTGAAGGACATTTATCTGACTCAATTCACTAACAAATTTTTTAGTTAAAATTTTGTACTCATTTTTGAATAGAAAGTCTCGCCTAAGCATTACTTATGGAACACCAGGATGGCTTGGCTGTGCTGAGACTCATATTAAACAACTGCAGACAAGTCAATATAAAGTTCATGTTTCAATCTTATTTTTATAATACATCATGCTCGGTACTTTTAAACGTAAGTTCTGGAATACCACAGGATAGTCATTTAGGCCCCACACTTTATTTAATATATTTATAAATGAATTGCTATCTGTGTTGAATAGTTCAAGGTGTCTCATATATGCAAACGACCTAAGAATCTTCAAACTATTTCCAAATCTCGTGAATATGAAATACGCTCGTCAGGTTTGGCCACCAAATTAAGCCCGCCATAAGGCAAGACTTAAACATGTGAAAAAATGTTTCCCAAAGTGTACGCTTAGGGTAAGGGTGGCATGGTATCTCTTCTTATCACAACCGATCTAAACTGATCTGATCTTTTTTTCTCGAAATCATTTATACCAACTTGGATGATCTTGAATCCGACAAAATAAACATATTCATTCTTGTTTCTAACCAGGTCCTTGAACTTTTTTCTCTTTGTATGCTTTGCTAAAGGGCATGAAGAAGGACTAGTGAATACAGAACTAAGTCTCTGATTTGTAATCTTTCATGCCATAGTCATAAAATTTTGGTAGTCGGAACAATGTACGGTAGCTTGCGAATTTCGGACTAAAGGTCTAAAAGGATTATGACTACTTAAGGGTAGTATAGTGCGAACATTTAGTAAAGTTGGAGAGGATTTAAAAGGAAATACCGATGCAAATTGATTTTAAATGTCTGAATATCGTCATGAGAGAGAAATACTCAACACTATATCCGAATCTCAAGATAGACTCGAGGGTAAACTGAATTCCCTGAAGCACGAATATTGCGTTTGAATTGCTTAAGGGAACGAATACAACTGGCTACTTTACTAGAACTAGAACATTGCGTATACAAATAGAGATACAATAATGAAAGACACAAAACATTGCAGTGGTTCTCGAGAGATGTAGTTGTTTCTATTACAGTTCTGTTAACTATCACTTTAAACCTATTTTTTTGGATTCTGTCCAAGAGACTCAAGTGGGTTATTGAGTTTCGAATTAACGACAGAAGACAACATTAAGTTTTTGAAGCATTTAATTCTACGGGGTCAATGGCTCCCCATTTGGAAACGCTTTTGCGATCAGAATAAATGAGCTTATCATAAGTTGCCACTCTAAATCTACATCCAAAGGACCAGGACGTGAATATGTAAACGAATATGAAAAGCTGAGAGAACTGTCGTCATTAAAACTATTTAATGGATATGAGAAAGAGCTTCGCAGATAAAATGGAACCCTGTGGCATACCAGAATTTATTTTAAGAACTTCAGACTTGAAACTATCCAATACAACTTGTATAGAGTGGTTTGAATGCTAGTTCCTGATCTAATGAGAAGAACATTTTTAATACAAAATGCTCGTATTTTTGATAAGATAACATGGTTCCAAACTCTATCAAAAGGTTTAGAAATATCAATCGGAAAAATCTTACTTTCTCCAAAACGAAGCAAAGATTTGTTCCTTTCTTCGCTGAAATAAGCCATCAAATCACCAGTGGACCTATTGCTTTAAAATACTGGCCGTCATTGAAAAGCTTTCATTCTTCAAGATATTTCTTGAGCTGATAATTTATCAGCATTTCCATGACTTTGGAGAGAAGTGATAGACAGGCTGAATAAATTCTGTTTTCTATCCAATCGGAAAGAAACTAGTAGAGTAGAATAGATGGAAAAGCTTACGCAATGGTTTTCCTCGTGTTGAATAATACCTCTTCAGAACAACAGGGAGGTAATTGTTGGTCGTGCAAAAATTTTATTCCTCGAATATGATCTTTGCATGTCTTTCTAGTAGTAGTAGCTTTCACAGTAGCGTTGGCTTTGTAACATCAGAACTAAACTACTATCACGCTGGCTTAACTTGGCTTATTTTAATTATAATAATATTATAATAATAATTTTTTTATCGTTTAACAAAATATTTGTGCGGCTTGCGCTTCTGCAATCAACTTGATTAATGGAAATTTGAATATTGTTGATCATTCGGATATTGCTAAACTTTTTAATGAATATTTTGTCGGAATAGCTATGGACACTCTTTCTGTTTCACTTCCAATATTTGCCCTGATAGTTGTTTCAATGAAGGTTATTATTCAAATAGTTTCTACTTCGATCCAATCTCTTCTTTTGAGGTTTATAAAACTATAATGTCATTTGACAATTCGGATTCGAAAACTATTGATAGTTTTTCTAATAATTTCATTAAAAAGGTTTGCCTAAATATAGTTGATGTTTTAACGCATGTATTTAATAATAGTATTTTTCATGGTCGATTCCCAACCAATTTAAAAATGGCTGAGGTTATGCCCATATACGAAAAATGTGATAGAAAGTATATCAAGAATCATAGACCTATTTCTCTCCTAACAGTTTTTTATAAAATTTTTGAGAAAAAGTGAAAAGTAGAGTTATAACCTATCTTGAAAGTATATCGCTTTTTAGTTCAAATCAATTTGGATTTAGAGCTGGTACTGCAGCCTTATTTATTGATATAAAAAAAGCGGCACGAGTACGATAACTTGGCCGCCAAGATTTGATGACGGATTTTTGTAGAGGGGTCAAAAATAAACACTTTTTACTATCGGAGGGGGGGTCTATCTCCCCCCGTTTAGGAGGTAGGGGCACTTTTAGAAAAAATGGTTTAAACTGAAAAAAAAAAATATTAAAAAACAACGGCAATACCTACAATAAAGTGCTATACTGCGTTTGAAAGCCAGAAAATTGTTCTATAATCCTGCATTTAAATTAAATTACTCATATCAATAGTTTTTGAGAAATTCGCATTTAAAGTCCAAATTTTGATAAAAAAACGTGAAAAAAAAAAGTTTAGACCAATTGTTTTCAAAATTGTGAAATGAAATTGTAAATTAGCTTACATGTGTTTCATGTACCTATCAGTTCTTAATCGAACACAAAAAACCGCATGGTTCTATGTCTTCTGGTTTTTGAGAAAATCGAAAATAACTAAAACTACTTTTCTACAAAATGTTTGATATTTTTTGCTTCCTTACATAAATAAATCAGTACTAGCTTCCAACATTACAATATATAAACAGTAAAGTATGTATGGGGGGGCATGCTGCCCCCCTGCAACCCCCCTGCTTGGGCACACTATAGGATTTGGGGTAGGTGCGAGGTTGGGTGCATGCAAAGTTTCTTTTGCATTCACAGCTGTATTTAAAAAAATTCAAATTTATTCTATTATCCAATGTCCACTAAATATATATAAATACAATAAACGATCTTGAAAACCAAAACAAACTTCTGACCATGTTCACCAATACATGGCACTATTTTCCTATCGAAAATACTGCCTAGAAAGGAAATATAAGGACGACTGGGGTTCGCAAATAATAGAGTTTTTATCAGATGTAAAAAAAGTTTACCCTTGTTATACCGATGGTGATATATGTGAGGGTTTACAGTTAAAAGACATCGATCCTCCCACCCTTCAGAGCGAAAATTTAGAAAGTGTTTACCGCCAAAACATCCTCGGTTTCCCACCATAAAAGAGAAACTCAACGAACTCGACAGTTATAGTACAGACGATGGCTTTATTGACGAGACTTACACACCTTTTTAATACATTTTGACCATTTTTAACTAACTATGACTGACTAACTCCTGACTAACTGACAAAATAACTGACCCAGATGCAATTCTACCTCCTCATGGTGCATTCTGGGTAACGCTAAATGAATTGCGGTACTGAACTAACAAAGATTCATTATGTTTATTAACATTAATCCTTAAAATGGAATCACCGTCACCACCAAAAATCAAAAAAAGTAGTTTTAATAATTTTCGATTTTCTCAAAAACTAGAAGACATAGAACCATGCGGTTTTTTGAGTTCGATTAAGAACTGATAGGTACATGGATCACATATAAGTTAATTTACAATTTCATTTCAAAATTTTGAAAACAATCGGTCTAAACTTTTTTTTTCACGTTATTTTATCAAAATTTGGACTTTAAATGCGAATTTCTTAAAAACCATTGACATGAGTAATTTAATTTAAATGCAGGATTATAGAACAATCTTCTGGCTTTCAAACGCAGTATAGCACCTTATTGTAGGTGTTGCCGTTGTTTTTTAATATTTTTTTTTTCAATTTAAACCATTTTTTCTAAAAGTGCCCCTACCTCCTAAACGGGGGGAGATAGACCCCCTCCTCCCATAGTAAAAAGTGCTTGTTTTTGACGCCCCTACAAAAACCCGTTATCAAATCTTGGCGGCCAAGTTATCGTACTCTCCCCAAAAAAGCTTTTGATACCATAGACTATAATATTATATTAAAAAAATTAGAAGTTTAGTTTGAGCCGCCAAAGAGTAAAGACGTGTTTTTTCCCAATGGTTGCATGTAAGATCTGCAAAGTAAAAATCGGACGTGATGCAAGTAAAATCACTTGCACTGAGTGTCGCGGTACTTTACATGCTATGTGTGCTAAGCGAAAAGCCGCGGAAGTGGAGCATATTATAAAAAACAAAGACCCATGGTGCTGTCAAGCTTGTATAAAGTCTAAATTGAATGACTCTCGTAGATTATCATTCTTATCGACCAGTGTAAGTTCTACGAATAAAATTACTCTGGAAGGTATACACCAGCAGGTCATTGCCCTACGATCTACAATAACATCGACCGCGGAATCATTAAAAGCAATGCAAACGCAACTTGAAGCACTGGAAAAGGCCACTGAAATGCTAGCCACAATGAAAGAAGAGAACGAGCAGCTGAAATCGCAGCTAAATCAAACAATAGTGAAGCTAAATAGTGCCGAACAGCTAATCCACGAAAAGTACATTGAACTGCGCGATGTCCCGCACATCGAAAACGAAAATGTGTACACCACAGCGGTTGATGTCATCACCAAGGGCGTTGGAGTCGATGTTACTGATGTGGACTTAGATTCGTGTTACAGGAAACAAATCAAAGGCAATAGATCAAGCACTATTGTTGTAAAGCTACGCAGTAAAAGAATAAAGGAGCGCATCTTGTCTGCCGTATATGCAAAAAAAGGACCAATAGATGCTAAAGAAGTTTTTTCATCGAGTGAGGGACACATCTTTGTCAACGACTGGCTTTCAACTGAGTCTAAAATACTACTCAATGAGGCGAAGAAGGCGAAAAAGAACTCAGGCTACCAATATCTATGGGTGAGAAATGGGAGAATCATGATGAGGCGAGCTACTGGTAGTAAGATCATATATATTCAGAGCATCAACGATCTGAATCACTTAGATTAAGTCACTCTATTTATTTTAATTTTTATAATTTAATTATGCCTAATCCAAACGAAATTTTTGATCTTGAAAATAGTAGTAATTGTAATGAGATTTTTATCGGTTCAAATTTTAACGCTAGTCATAATGATTTCATAATTTTTCATCAAAACATTAGAAGCATTAGAAAAAATTTTGATTCTTTTTGTTCTTATCTGCAAAATAGTTTTGTTCAGCTACCTCATATAATTGTTTTATCAGAAATCTGGATATTCAACCATGAAATAAGTAATTTTTCGTTGCCGGGTTATAATCTATTGGCAAATTGTAATAATACATACCCTTCGGGCGGAATAGCTGTTTTTGTCAAAAATACACTTGTTATAGAAAATGTTTTTACACCGAATCTTGAAAGTGCCGACTGTATTATACTTAAGGTAACTTTAAATACTTTTATAATAAATGTCGTTTGCTTGTATCGTCTGCAGTTTGTTGCTAGGGAGGTCTTCCTAAAAGACATCGAAGATATTATACCTTTATTAAACAATGAAAACACTTGCATTGTGGGTGACATAAATATCGATATTTTGGGTTTACCGTCTAGTAGCGATAACTATTATCTCCTTCTATCCTCGATGGGCTTTGAGTCAATTATAAATGTTCCTACTAGGGTAACTGAAAATTCGAAAACTTGTATTGATCACATATTTCTCAACGCTATAAATAATCTAGAAGTAACTCCTTTTGTACTTGATTGGGATATTACTGACCATTATGCTACCGGTGTTTTGTTTCCTGATCTGTTAAATACTCTTGGTAAAAGCTTAAAATACTGCAATAATACAGAGACAACAACAAAAATTAACTTTGGCGCACTTAATGACTATCTTTCAAAAGAATCCTGGTCTCAAATATATAGTTCAAATTGTCCTTCAGCCGGTTTTGATATATTTATCAAAATAATTAATCATTATATAGATAATTGTAAACATAGCTCCAGAAAGTCGAAGCTAGTAAAATTAAAACCATGGATGACAGATGATCTATGTAAAAAAATTAATGAAAAGAATATTTTCTATAGACGAAATAAAAACAACTTTCATATAGTACCTATTAAATTGCATTATAAACAACTGAGAAAAGACATTTTTGAACAAATAAATTATCAAAAACAATCTTATTATAAACGTCAATTTGAGTATAATGCGAAAAATCCTAAACGTCAATGGCAAATAGTAAACGATATCCTTGGTAAAAGTGTTAGTGAAAACTGCATACAAAGTTTACGACTTAGTAATAATTTAATTGCTACGGATAACTTACTAATATGCAACAGTCTCAATGAGTTTTTCAAAAATGTAGCCGGAACATACAAACAAAGCTCCTTAAGCTCTACCGGATTAGAATTAGAGCCTTACTTAGATTCTCAAACAACCTCGTCATTTTTTCTTGGGTCAATATTAGAAACCGATATAGCGAAAGTCGTATCTAATCTGAAACCTAAATATTCAAGTGGACCTGATGGAATCAGCAGCGTGATCTTGAAAAAAATTTATCCGTATATAGCTGCTCCCCTTTCATTTTTAATAAATAAAAGTTTTGTATCAGGAATTTTTCCTGAGTGCCTTAAAACATCAATTATAATACCTATCCACAAAAAAGGCGACAAGTGTGACCCGAACAACTACCGGCCAATATCCCTGCTATCTGTGTTTTCGAAAGTTTTTGAAAAAATTATTTCCTTTCGAATGACCAAATTTATTGATAAATATAAGCTTTTAAATGATAGTCAATTTGGATTTCGGAAAGGGAAATCTACAGAAGACACGATTATAGCGTTTTTAGAAAATATTTATAAAACGTTAGACAAATCTCAATTGTCAGCTGGTATGTTCCTTGACCTAACCAAAGCATTTGACCTTGTTAACCATAAGATCTTGTTACGTAAACTTTATAGATTTGGTTTTAGAAGTAATATCCTCTGTTGGTTATCCTCGTATCTTTCGAATAGAAAGCAATTTGTTTCTGCAAATGCAATGATGAGTGAGGTATTACCCTGCTCAGAAGCTGGAGTTCCCCAAGGGTCAGTGCTTGGCCCTTTGCTCTTTTTAATATATATAAACTCTGTTTTCAATTTGCCTCTAAATGGAAATATTGTTGCATTCGCGGATGATCTGGCTCTTGCCTACGCTGCAGTTGATATAGTAAACCTTAAGCAACAAATAAATATAGATCTTGTTTCATTGAACTGTTGGTTCAAATATCATAATATGGTTCTTAGTAGTAAGTCTAAAGTCATGTCATTTTCGCTCTCAAAAACTTTTAATCTGGATGAAATAGAACACCACGTCACAGGTTGTGGTCGCTTAAATTGCAGTGCCGAGTGCTTAAGTCTTGAACCGGTTAGTGAATTCAGATACTTAGGAGTTACGCTGGATAGTAAGCTAAACTGGAAAAGCCACATTGCTAATGTAAAACAGTTAATCTACATAAGTTTGAATAAAATATATCATCTTCGTAAATTTGTACCATCGAATCTTTTAGTTACAATCTACTATGCTCTTGTAAATTCCCGACTTGAGTATGGGATAACCTGCTGGGGAAGTGCATTCATAAGCAACATGCAACCACTCATTACTTCTCCAAAAAAACGTACTAAGGGTAATGGTTTTCAAACCTAGATGGGAGCCCTCGCTCCCATTGTTCAAAACCCTAGACATTTTGCCACTTCGTTATTTATATGTGTTTAAGGTATTGAGATTATTCTTTTTACGAGGGGGATATCACAACAAACGAATGAATGTAATTCATTCACTACGTAATTCAAACTCTGTTGTAGTTCCTAGAGTAAGGACGGAACGCTATAGACGGTTTGTCACTATAATTGCTCCCTTTATTTACAACAAGCTACCATGGGATATACGCAAGCAAATAGATAGTAAATCAGTTTTTTTCAGCCGTCTTCGAGTATGGCTACTTAATAGTGATGATGTAGAAAT
Organism: Chrysotoxum bicinctum; assembly: GCA_911387755.1. NCBI lineage: Eukaryota > Metazoa > Arthropoda > Insecta > Diptera > Syrphidae > Chrysotoxum > Chrysotoxum bicinctum. The sequence continues at coordinate 189,531,960 of OU426988.1, forward strand.
ATTGATACAAGTATTGAACTAACTTCGCATTACAATCCAAAATAATTACCTTTTCTCTCCTAAAAAAATAAAAAAAAAAAAAATCTTTTTCGCCTCCATTTCAAATCTCAAAAAAACAATCGCTTTCTCTTCCTGCGCGGCTTCGCATGACATATTAGTTTTTATAAATCTTCTTAAAAAAAAAACACTTGATACTGGCACTTCTTGCCACAAAGTGTATTAGTTGCAATTATTGTTCATGGTTGAATAACTATGTTCTCTTATTTAATTTTTCCTTGATAATTGATACTGTATAGAAAAATTGTAAAATATATGTGAAATTTGTAAATATTGTAACCTGAAATAATAAAAAAAAAATAAAATAAATAAGAAAATGTTGGATTCAGGGGTTTTATTTTGAAATGGTTTTCATCATTTCTTCAAGGTAGAAAAAAAAAGTTGGAAATTGGTGAGAAGTTAAGTAAAAGTCTTAATATAAATATTGGAGTGCCCCAAGGCTCTGTCTTGGGCCCAATACTCTTTATGATTTATATCAACTCTATATTTAGTCTGAATATGAAAGGCAATATTACTGGTTTTCCTGATGATATAGCCAGTACCTATTCCAGCTTTTTCGTTTTGAACTTGGTTGCAGACATAAATCATGACTTAGATGCTATAAGGCATTGGCTAGGAGTTCATATAAACTTGTCATTAGCGAAAAAACTAAAGAAATGTTTTTCAACTTACCTTTACTTCAAATTAATCCTCAAATGCAAACAAAAATCGTTGAGTTCTTATACTTGTTCTGCATCTTAGGAACCTATAACTTTTGGGGCTGTTCATCAAATTGTTTCCTTATTGAAAATGTTAGTGAATTGAAGTACCATGGCTTAACTATTGATAGTAATATGAATTGGAAAGCTCACACTTTGTCCGTTAAGAAATATTTACAATCTGCCACATATATATAATGTACCACTTAAGAAAACTCTGTTCTCGAAAACTTCTTTTGAAACCATTTAATATGGATTGGTTCAATCCAAGCTCCAATATGGAATAGTTTAAAAACTATCTACAGCCCTTGACTTGATCATATCTCAAAAGGTATAGGTTAGGTTAGGTTGGAGTGGCTGTCTAGCTGTTGTTGACTCACTTAAACCTCAAGGATCCGTTGTGATACCACTAAAGAAGTTACTCATGGGAGAGTAATGAATTTTAACAAACCATTTCGTGCTTTTAATAAAGTTAGAGAGACATTTTGTGTCGATCGTTGCCAGTTCACTGGTATTATCGAAGAAGGGATTACCGAGATAGTTATTCCTTCTATTGGAGAGTGCTGGACATGTACATAGAAGGTGTTGGACTGTTTCCTCTTCCTCCTCGTCCATGCAGCTTCTACAGAAGTCATTTGTGTAGACTCCTAGCCTCAAAGCATGTCTACCTATGAGGCAGTGTCCTGTTATAACTCCGATTGTAGAGCTTATATTTTGTCTGCTCAGGGAGATCAAGTCTTTTGACCGTTTAAGGTCTATGCTTGGCCATATTTGTTTGGTTGCTAGGCAGGTGGTACCCTGTGACCATCTAGCATTTGTTGATTCTAGAGCATGTTGTTTGAGAAGATATTTGCATGTAGCAAGTGGTGTTCCTATGTTATGTTTTTGTCTAACAGTAGGCAGAAGTGTTCCGTTTTTGGCGAGCTCATCGGCTTTGCAATTTCCCGGAATGTCTCTGTGGCCCGGCACCCAAATGAGGTGAATATTAAACTGTTCTGTCATCTCATTGAGAGATGATCGACAATCGTGGACTATTAGAGAGTTTGTGGAGACAGACGCGAGAGATTTGAGAGCGGCTTGGCTGTCCGAGAAGATATAACGTTTTCTTTGAGCCAAGATAGTGCCTCTTTAATCGCCATTACTTCTGCCTGGAATACACTACATTGATTGGGAAGTCTATATGAAAGACTGAGATTCATTTGCTCAAAAGGTATAGGTTCTTAAGGATCTTTCAATTAATCCAAAAAATGCGGAAATCATATTTCCATCATTACAGGTTCACTATAGTACTCAGTGGCGTAATGTTATAATACTTCAATTTATCGCCACTTCAACACATAAGTATGATTTATCTCCTCTGGCGGGAAAACAAAAAAATACTTCTCAGCTCAGATGTTCGGAACCGAGAGAAGATTGTACGGATTGGTTGACAATTGTAAGCTGTAGTGCCACCAAATTTATCTCAATTACCCCTTTCCATTGCTTAGGCCTCGTTAATTTTATGTTCAGTTAAGAGTTCATAAGTGTTAAATCGTTTGACATCCACAATACACAAATCCCTATTGAAAGCCGCCACAATTGTGTCATTCAAAGAGAAAAACATATCACTCATTTACACCCACGATCAAGCACGTTCGACCCACTCACTCGTGCATTTGATATCATTTAGTTTTTTCCTACATTTGATTTAGGTATAATCAGTCATTTCCACACGCACTCCAATAAGTAAATACATAAGTCGGACGAAAAAAAAAATAATAAAACACTTTCCATTGCCATTCGGCAATTCTGATGTGACACGGAAAAAGCACCCCCTCCCGAAATCCATTGAATTGCTTTAATGGTACACCAACTCCGGGACTCCCATGTCCCATCGTTGCCATATTCGTGAAACATTCCCCTTTGCCATCGCACAGATGTGTCAACATCAGGCTGATTTGCATTTTCTACACCAATAAGTTACATCTTACATTACACACAATAAGCATACAAATCAATAACACCAAGGACCCGCCAGGAGCAGCGAACGAAAAGCAATGTTTAGTTTTCTTTAATCAAAGTTTGCTGTGAGAAAGTTAGGGCCTGATGGGTACTTGGTGCTTATTGTGCCTAGTAGAGTTTGCTTACAATTCAAACAAGTTTCTGTTATACTTCTTTGTGCCATTCATGCCGGAGAAACATATTCATACGAAGGTCGCATAGAGCTTGCACACACAGCTCAAGGGGAATCATTCTTATCCTTTTCAGAACCGAGCCTCCACCCGCCCTCAGCCCAAGCCTATATTCTACAGTTATGATAGGCCTTTTAGGATCAAAATGATCTCATATATATTCTAATAACGTTAAACGTGTATGAGTGGAAAGAATTTGCAGGAGGTATCTCTACATCTCTTCATTTTGGCGGTTACGGAGGCACATCTTTGCCTTGAAGCAAGTGCAAAATCAAAATGTAATCGACATTTGTTGCTGATGGTTGTTGCTACAGATATGACGGGACTCACCTCTCAATGGCAATGGCAACAGAACCCAAGCTAAGCCAACTTCAAGATGAATCGATTCGAGCAGAGGATGCTGTCCCAGAGATGTCGAAATCGACATCGACAACGATGACTATGCCGAGCCGATGATGACACAGAAACTGTGACTTGTGTGTACTGTCACTGACTACACGTTACACGTTGATGTTTGTTGATGATTAGGATGTGATGGTAATGCCTAGATGTAAAGATAAATTGGCAGATTATAAGATTTGCCGAGGGTAATTGAATATCGACGAGTTCGGAATCGATTTTCAATTCTAGGGAATCTGGCGAGAGAAATGGAAAAGGAAATTAAATAATCTTTTCCATGGAAAGTTGCTAGGATTTTCTTTCCTGCATAGCATGCATTTCATACCTACATTAAAGAGCAGGAGTGAAATATCTGAATTGAGAAACTAGTTAAGCATTGGAAATGCATTTAGAATCCTTGATTGATTTTGTATGATTGGCTTTCAATATTATTTCTGAGATATTAAGTGGGCAGATAATGGAATTATTGCCTCGAAGGCGGGTTTGTAGAGCTGTTTACCCTTTTGTGAAGAATGAGAACGAGGGGGTAATTAAAACTTATAAGAGCTTAATCCCCAAAGCACATCATATCAAGGGAAGTGATACTCAAAATTGTTGCAAATAATTTATTCAAAGATGCTTTGCTTTGCTTGGAAAAGCGGGTTAGAGCCTATTGCAGGCCGAATTCGTTTCCATAACCCCTATTTCCGACTGGATGTCACGGTTGTTATTCCAATTCGCAGTTAATAAATACTATTAAAGGCTCCTTTTATGACTACTGAATCGAACTTCCGATTAAAATAATGGGTTTCTCAATTAGCGCGGGTACATTTTTGCGGCCATTTTGCTATGGGGACATTATCTGTCAAATAAGTTGTTCATTATTCATTTAGTTACTGAGGCCAGATCAACATGGTAAGTGACACATTTGAATAGCACGTCCAAGTGACAAAACAAAACGCGAACGTTGCGGGTGTTTTGCCTATTTTACGGTAAACGTAGTTAACATTCACAGTCGATTCTTAAACGTAATCAATCAGCCAATATTCGAATGTTAAAGGAGAACAAGATCAGTCGAGAACATTACTGCGGTCTCAGAAAGTATACAGCAGAAACCGAGGCAGACGTTCACAAGAATTCGACCTTTCGCATACTTCAACTTGGTGAATTTTTCAACAGGATTTGGGCCTACACCCACACAAGATCCAACTGACGCAGGAGTTCAATTATCATGAGTCATGACCATAGATAGCGCCGCTTGTTCGCTGACTCGCCTAAGGAGCGTTTGGAAACAGACCCTAATTTTGGCCGAAAAATCATCTTTAGCGAAGATAAATGGCAGTAATAACAAGGATAATTGCACAAAATGGGACGACACTTATACCCAAACGAGGATTATCAGGTAATAATTCTTGCTCAAAAAGTTACCGTTGTGGTTTTTGGGCTGGTGGCGTTATTGGTTCGTACTTTTTTGAAAATGACATTGGTGAGGCGATCACCGTCAATGGCGAGTTCTACAGAACGATGATAACCAATTTTTTATGGCTTAAATTGACCCACATGAACCTAGACGACCTGTGGTTCCAGCAGGACGGTGCTAGTTTCCACACAGTATACGCCACGTTTGGCATTTTGCATGAACATTTTGAGGCTACTTTTATTTGTGGCAGAGGTGACGTGAATTAGACACCAAGATCATGTAATTTAACACCGCTAGATTTTTTCTTGTGGAGTTTCCTGAAACTAAAAACTATTCAAATAACTATTTCGGAAATTTTTGCATGTTAGACATAGACATGGACATAGAAATGGACATAGACATAGAGCATGCAGAACTCTTCCACCCAGGATTTCCGTTAAGAACTCAGACAAACTTATCAAACTGAAGAAAGCTTGAACCAAAATAAAATCTTCGCATTTCTTGCAAAATGAGGCAAAGTGCCAATACATGCAAAACACTATCATTTTGATCAAAGTTGCAAACAAAATTTAGATCTGTTCTATGCGACCTATAATTCAAACCCAGCATTTCGGCTTTAACCTTGAAAATCAAGCTCCTTTCAGTTACTTCAAATTCTTCCCTAAAATAATAGTTTTCACCTAATTTATGATTGAGTTGCCTACACACACCGCTTGAAGTCGATTCCCTCGCTCGTATAAGACACATAAAATTGTATATGCCAATCCTTCACAACTCTCCATTGGCATTGAAAATTACATAAATTTTACAGCAATATCATACCAGTTTTTGACTAGGCTATAATCTGGGCCCTATTCCACAAAACAATTTATCAACTTTTCACTTTGCACTTATCAAATTTTTTGTCAATTTCCAAAACTTTATGTTCATCAGAACTATAAAATTTGATAAGTGATAAGTTCAAATTGAAAAGTGTAATTTGCAAAGACTTTGCAAATAATTATGCTGTTTCGTTCCACAAAAACTGTAAATTCTATTTTTGCAAAGCAAATTTTGATAAATTTATCAAAAGTTTGCAAAGTAAAAAGTATTTTAGAAAGGAATTCAAGCAATAGGTGGGTTGCATTTTTTTTTTTTTTAATTATGAAACTTTTTATCAACTAGGTATCTATTCAATTTAAAATGATAAGAATAAAATTGATTTTACAATAAATTTTGAAATTTCTTTTACACAAAAATGTAGAATAATAGTTCCCGTTATTTACCTCAACGATGAATATCCGTTAGATATTATTGAAGTTATAAGCTTTCTGCTTTCTTAGATAGCCAAATCGACAATTTTCTAAGATTTATTATCAAATTAATTTTTTTTTGGTAAAAAAAACAACTAAAACGGCTCTACCAAAAATTTTCATCAACTATTACATTTGTAATTATGAAAATTGAATTGAAAACCGATTTACCTCCCCTTTTCGCTTTAAATGGTACACTCCTCCCCAATTATTTTTATACACAAACTAGATGACCCGGTGAACTTCTGGGAAGAAAATTCTGAATAGTTGCATTCAGATCATCGAAATCTTTGTTTTTGGTCGCCAATATTGCTCGTTCACTCAGCCAATTATGGTTTCTGAACTGTTCTTTTACGTCCGTCAAAACACGCTGAATAAGCTTCTCGGCGAAGTGTCAAAAATCCGTGAGTAGTGTAATTAATTTGGTCGAGGTATCAAATGCGACCTTACCATTTCCAATATCTAATAACTGCTTCGAAAACATACGAGATTGCAGTTTGATCTTGTTGCAAAAATACTCACATGTAAGTTGTAAATTGGAGTGTCTTTACATGCTGATTAAATGATTTTAAGCATGCGTTTAGTTCGTCAACAAGAATAATTGGAAGAGTCTGACGAAATTTACCTGACAATAGAATCATGGCACCACCAAAAATGTTTTGGTTGTCACGAAGATCCTTAAACGTTCCATTGTACTTTCATCCCAAACGATCATATATATCTGTAGAATCTTCGCCATTGCGCTGTTTTTGGCGAATGTTTTTCCAGTCCCCCAGGGGCATCAAGGAAGTAAATTCCACCAGATCCACTGTTCTCAGATTTCATCCATCAAAGTATCGTAGGCAGTTCTTTTTTGTTCACTCAATTGCGGAACATTTGAACGAACTGTTTCAGCCAATACTTCTGTATCGTATTGTTGTTCTCTTTGTTATGCCCAAACACGACAATACTTTATTTACCATCAATAAACACAAATCTTCTATCATGATCAATGTCTCATTGTGAATTTCTTCAGTAATTTGTAGTGTGAAGACATCAAATGTTTCACAGCTAGGAACATTTTGTATTGGAAAATTAAATTGTCGTTTTTAGTATTTTTCGTTACTTATTATTAATGTTTCTCACCGTTTAAACCTTTCCTGAACTTCTACAAATATTTCAAGATCAAAGTTATCAAAATCGGTCCAGCCATTCTCGATTTTTAGCGAGACAAACGCACAGCAATTGATTTTTATATTATAGAAGATAAAACCTGTCGTTTGATGATTCCTTAAATACCTCAACCTTCAAGAAGTTATAATTATTTTAATCAACCAACATCAGTCGAATTTTGCGATTTTCCCAATTTTATTCAAATTACGGTTAATCTGCCACTGGTGTGGTGATTTTTGATTAATTTATAATTTAAGATTGTAATGTATCTAAACCACGTACATTAACAAATGAGGTATCAAAATTATCGTTGTTCTATTAACATGCGAACTAAGAAAAAACCAAAGTTATCCATTTTTGTGCTGATGAATAATAAGCCAATATGTGAATTCACTTTAAAAATCCCGTAATTTCAATGTTAAGGTTATACAAAAAATTAAATTTAATTGCATTCACATTAAGTTCAATTAATTGTATTATGTGCAAAAATTTCAGCCTTCTAGAAGGGTAAAAAAATATTAATGAAAAACTGTTGGAAACGGTGTGTTTGAATTTTTAAAACTTGAATATCTCGGTTTAGCGGTACTTTAAACATTCTATTATTTGACAATCTATCAAGGACAATAACTTCAATAACCTGTTGAAATTTCAGAGTTTTTGAATCACTCCTTAAAAAGATAAAAATCCAAAACCTTACAAAATCGAACCAAAAAACCAATATAGTCGTGAACTTGGCTTACAATTATTGGTATTTCTGTCATAAAACTTAATTTTATCAAATTAAAAAACAACTTATGTTACTCAGAAATAATGTATCTTTTTATTAGTGAAAGAATTTTACGAATCGGTCCTGTAGTTCCAGAGATAACCTTTTACATACAAACAATCAAACAAAAACTCAAATTTAGCAACGCAAAGTGAAAAGTAATCCAAAGATAATTAAGTGCTTTGTGGAACACTTTACACACTCACTTTGCAGGAGAGAGCAAAGACTTCGCATAGAGTGCAAAGAATATTGTGGAACAGAAACATTAATCACTTTGCAAAAAAATTCAATTTGATAAGTGCAAAGTAAAAAGTTGATAAGTTGTTTTGTGGAATAGGGCCTTAATCTAAAACAAACAGTAAGAATCCGTTTTTGCAAACTTTGATCTAACCGCTTGGTAACTCCGACAATGTGCTCTGCATTAGTTTTTGAGTTTTTCAAGAACATTTCAGGTAAGCCTGGCTCAAAGTGTATAGCGTAGTTGGTTGTATTGAAAAGTAAAAAAATAATTGTGTGTAGCCGTAAACTTCATTCCCATAGCAGAAGGGTGGTTAAATTTTAAGGGCCGATGTTGATTTCGAATAAAACACAAATTATTTAGGAAATTATTGTCATTTCTTTTTATTATGATAATATTGGTATGGTTCAATTATTTATGGAACAAAATATCGGCCAAATGCCCGCCGCGACCTCCATCCGATAGTCCAAAATTTCAATGACGCTGAGGCATAATTGAGGTTCTATGCCGTTAATGTGCCGAATTATCTCATCCTTTAGCTCTTGAATTGTTACTGGCTTATCGACGTACACCTTTTCTTTCAAATAACCCCAAAGAAAGAAGTCCAACGGTGTCAAATCACATGAACTTGGCCGCCAATTGACATCGCCACTACGTGAGATAACACGGCCATTGAATTTGTGGCGCAAAAGAGCCATTGTTTCGTTAGCTGTGTGGCAAGTGGCACCGTCCTGTTGAAACCACATATCGTCCACATCCATATCTTCCAATTTGGGCCATAAAAAGTTCTTTATCATCTCACGATAGTGAACACCATTCACAGTAACTGCCTGACCGGCCTCATTTTGGAATAAATACGGCCCGATGATGACCAGCCCATAAACCGCACCAAACAGTTACTTTTTGTGGTTGCATTTGTTTTTCGACAATCACTCTTAGATTATATTGGCGCAAATGCGGCAATTCTGCTCATTGATGAATCCACTGAGGTGAAAATGTGCCTCATCACTGAAGATGATTTTCTTCGAAAATTGATCATCCACTGTTGCCATTTCTTGCAACCATTCTGCGACCATTGACGACGCTAGAAACTGTCAAGAGGCTTCAGTTCTTGAGTCAATTGCACCTTGTAAGCGTGTAAATCCAAGTCTTTATGCATGATGTTCATCAACAACGAGCGTGAGAGGTGCAATTGTTGGGCACGACGACGAGCATGCACTGGTGTTTTCACATCTCCTACAGACCCGGTTTGCTCAAATTTTGCCCGATTAAATTGACCGAAAAAATCACGAAGTGCACGATATGCATTTTGATTTGAACGACCATTTTCATAATAAGCCTGAATAACCTTAACGCGTTTCTCGATTGTGTATCTTTCCATGGTTCAAATTGAGTAAGTCTGAGAAATGTCAAATAAAATGCAGAAAAAAACTTGACGTTTAGGTGTGGTTCACATTCAACATCGGCCCTTAAAATTTAACCATCCTTTATTATTCATAGTGACGTTGAGAACTTTAAATTTTGACATTGGATCCGCAAATTTATTGGCAAGAAACTGTGACGATATAGTAGGTATTCATTGGAGCTCTTAACCGTTTTAGCTTTGATATGAGAGTGAACATTCAAGTTATGTGTCGATATATAAACAAGATAGCTTAATTCGTTAAGAACTTGAACGATTTCACCATCCAGAGTCAGATTCGATTCGATCAATGTGTATTGAGTAAAGTGGCGACCATACAGAACTAGCATATTCTAATTTGGGCCGAACAAAGGTGTTGTACAACGAAGATGTTACAAGACTACAAGAAAATTCCTTGCTCCAAAATCTAAGCATTGAGTTTGCTTTACTGACAATTTTCTCAATGTGGAGTGAAAAGTCTAGATTTTGCGAGAAGTGAACGCCCAGGTCGCATGTTGTTTCTACCTTACTTAGAATGGCTTGATTTATGCTGTAATTGTAACATATTGGGTTTTTTCTTCTAAAGAAGGACATTGATTGGCACTTTGAAACATTTAGAAAAAGATTGTTATATGAGCACCATTCAGAAAACATATTTATGTCATTTTGAAGAGAAACACAATCGGATTGGCTTCTGATGATTTTAAATAATTAATATCATCTGCGTAGATAAGAACCCTACATGATTTTACAATTGAAACAACATCATTGATTGATACTATGAAAAGAAGTGGACCAAGGTGACTACCTTGTGGAACACCAGAGTCAGCATTAATTGGATCAGAAACGATTCCTCTAAAAAGAACTTGGTATGTCCTTCCCTTCAAATAAGACCTGATCCATTGAACGAATGCAGAAGGGAATCCAAGAGATGAGAGCTTAAATAAAATTAGACTATGAGACAACTTGTCGAAGGCCTTACTTAAATCTGTATAAATACAGTCAACTTGATGACCATCCTCGATAGTTTTATTTGTAAAATACGTGAACTCAACAAGATTAGTAACAGTAGATTTCTTTTTCATAAACCCATGTTGCTCGCTCGCAAGGAAAGGTTTGCAGCTGAAATAAAAGCTCTTAAATATGATAGCTTCGAATAGTTTCGGTGTTTATCTTAAGGTCCCATAAATCGCAGTATAGGATTTCTGCGAGACTGGTTCACGGCCTTATACTGATGTTCAAGAGGCTTAGAATTTGTCGATATAAAAAGATGCAACCCAGTGGTAGATACTCGTATCTGAAATAGATTTTAATGTTACTCTAATTGAGGTTTGACTTACGTGGCAATGAAAGAATGCCGACTGACGATGATAACAAAATGCTGTCGCTTTGGGCTACAGTCCTTTCATTCCATATGTAAATATAGCTCTGAATTTTTGCATTCTTTGAAAGTTTGAAACGTCATAATTTAATGAAAAGTTTCTGGCTATGTAAGATAAATCCTGAACAAAATTATAAAGAAATGTATCTAATGAGGTAAAAAATCTATGATTGTAATTATTCATCACGTCAACCGATTTGCAAACTATAATAAATCAGTCTGGCAAAGTGAAACATAGATGCCTTAAACCAAAACAAAAGAAATAAAGATTAAAGTCTTAAACTCTGACAGCAAACTTGTCCTTAAACTGCCATAGAAAGTATAAAAGTACCTATAGATAGGTATGTACACTATGTACAGGTATATACGACTTCTGCAAAAAAAAAATTGGAATAAATCGATGAGAAAAACAAGTATAAGACTCAGTGAATGTTTCTAAAGAAAAGCCAACATGTTTCTTGAAGACAAAGTTTTCTTCATTAAATAACAACCTTCCTACTTATTTTCCCATTACCTACATCAAAACTGTGTCTTTTCCAAAAAAAAAGGAAGAAAAGAAAAACAACTCAATTTATCAACAATTCAAACGCAAGGCATACAAATATAGATACGACCTTTGCGCGCTTATTTCAATCACTCAAAGTCACACCTACATCCTAAAAAATGTCATCCTAAATAAGAGAATACGAGAAAACAAAAATACAACCAAAGCACCTGTCTGCCCTCAAGATTGTGTCAGGAGATAAAAATGTCCTTAAATACCTTTTCCATTATCAGAAACGGAACCGAATTATCTTATTTAAGGAAGAAGGAAGCCAAAGAGGAACCATTAGCAATAACTTCTGCTGCTACTCTCCGTTTAACGACATTTTTTTTGTGCGATGCTTAGATACCTATAAAGTGAATGTATCCTTCCAAGGACGAAACACTAAAATCCAATGGAATTTCTGTGTGTCAAGGCAAATAAACACACACAGGACATCTTCTTCTTGACCTTGGGGCGTTTATTTTGTGGAATTATTCGGAGTATATAGGTAGATACAAATTTCTCGATCATGCTAAGAAATAAGGAAGATTAACAAAACAAAGAAAACCAAGTATCCATAAATGTATTAAGTCCGTACTTACATAAGGCTACGAATCTTCACACTTGATATTGTTTTGCTTGCAAGCAAATGACAATACCCATTTGATCATTATGTTGTTCTTTTCTCAGGCTGTACTTTCGCATAGAGAGTGATGGCTAAGGGCATAAAAACACCCTTACACACTCTCACTCTTACTTCCAACTCCAATACCCGTAACTGTCTCCAATGAGGGCCAAACGAGACACAGAACACAGAACTTATTTTAGGACTCCTTTATGTGAATATGAATACAGTTTGAGTCTAAGGCGAATGTCCAGGACGTGATAAAACTTTAATTTCACTAAAACTGTGTTTTGATGAGGATAAACGTAGAGGGTGGTAGTTCGAGGGCAATGGTGTGTAAGAGTGCGTGTGAATTCTGAGTATAGAGCTTGTTGAAAGGTAGGCCAGTGACCTCTCCTAGATATGTATAAGCAAGATATACCAACAAATGAACTAATGCCAGACCGAAAAAAGGTCCAATAGAATTTATTGAAAAGTCTAAGGAGGTATTTCTAGAGAAGAAAGGCACTAGCACATGAGGCTTCATGTTTGGCATTTAAATTCGCACGAATTTATGTTAATGTAAGCAGCAGATGTCGTCGTTTTAAGCCTTGTTAGGATAACGTTTGTCTGAAAATAAAAAAAAAAAAAACCTAATCTGTGCGCAAAGGAAAACGTGCATAGAACTTCGAACAGCTTCTAATGAGTTTGCTGCATGGGCTCAAGATTAGAATTTTTTTGAGTTGTTTTTTTTCAACAGACTTTCTTAACCCAGTTTTAAAATAAACATAGGATACATACATATAAAGTTAGCCATATTGAAGCAGAGAGGTTTTTGTTATTTATACCTTCTATTAGGTTAAGGAATTAGAACTTAATAATTTTGTAATAAATAAAAAGAAAGTAGATTAAAACATGCGTATAGGTATTTCCAAAACTCGATGTTCCTTAACAGTGAAAGAAATTCTTTGGACGTTTTTAAAAATGCGAATGATAGGTTTTTGATTGATTTGGTGAAAGAAATTTGTTGGAAATTTTACTTGTACTTCTATTTTTTATTATTACTACCCTTAAAATGATTATCACAGTACGAGCGTTAGGTAAACAAGGAAGGGCTTAAAAGGAGATACCGATCGAAATTATTTTTAAATTTCTGAGTATTACAATCAAAAGGAAAAAATAGAGCTAGCTAGAGCATTCCACATTCGTGTAGTCCGGCTGAAAAAAGGATATCTGTATTTTACGTCCGAAGTTGGACTCAATGTTAAACTGATGAGCATTCCTAGAAGTACGGGTATTGCGGTTGAATTATTTAAGGGGAGAAATGCAACTGGCTAGTTCGCTAGAACACTGTTTATAAAAATAACGGTAATATAAAGAAAGACAAGAAACATTGCGGCGGTGCTAGGAGATGTAAATGTTTCTGTTATATTTCTTTCAACTATCATTTCTACGCGGTTTTTCGTTCAGAATCTAATGAGGTTATCATACGCTACTTTTCTAGATCTACATCCAAAGTACAAGACGTGTATCTGGAAACAAATATGAGAAGCTGTCGTCATACTGTCGAATACTGTCGTCAGCAAAATAATTTAATAAATTAGAAGTTTCAGACAAAAGATCATCTATATCAGAAAGAGAGCTGGAGACAAAACGGAGCCTTGTGGCACACCAGCATTTATATTTTGAACTTCAGACCTAAAACAATCCAACACAATTTGTATCGAGCGGTTTTTACTCCAACGCAGAAGAAATTCATCAATACCAAATGCACTTATTTTCGATAAGATAGTTTGATGCCAAATTCTATCAAATGCTTTTGAAATATCAAGTGCAACAATCTTACTTTCTGCAAAACGTTGTAAAGAGTTGTGCCACTGTTCGGTTAGATATACCATTACCAGTGGACCTACTTCTATTTCTTAAGTTGATAATTTATCAGCGTTTCCATGACCAAGAAAAAAAAGGGACGTAAGTGCAACTGGACGATAGTTAGAAGGGGAAGAAGATTCGCCTTTTTTAGAAACAGGCTGAACAAATGCTATTTTCCCGTCTACTCGGAAAGAGACCAGTAGAGTAGCAAAGGGAAAACTTCTATCTATTCGAATAAGTAACGATACTCATTAATTAATTAATGATAGTGTTGGCCATTTTGTTGTCAATGAAAGGTGGATTACACTATGTATCCATATTTCCAAAGTTGGTTTGCCAAGAAAAAAAAAGCAAAAAATAATCCCGGCGAACCTTAGAACCTTGCTTGAGGTGGAATAAGGTTCATATAGTTCTATTAGTTTGCGTTTTGTTTTTATTTTGTGAAGTCAAAATCGAGGCCTTGTTCGGACAATTTTTTGCGTGGAAATGGAATGCTTAATTTATAATTTCTGCAACCACCTGCAGAAACTTAATTCTGAAACTTCTACAAGGATATAAAATAGGAGGCAAAAAGAATCACAAGTGCATGGATATCAACTTTAACAAGTTGCTAATGTTCAACCCGCACTCAAAAAGTATACTCAGAAAAGCTAACTGAACATTCCACCGGCAACACCCTTTGATGAGGAGAAAATCAGGACTTAGCCAACAGACGAAGGTCTCATTTAAAAACAACTCCTGAGGCCGTTTATCAGCTATTGCTTCCAAGTATGGTTCACGATCTCAAAGACAGCGTTGAAGGAACTCCAACTCCTCCAAAGAGGAGTTTGCTAAGTATCTGCACCGGACTCCACTTCGACCGGCAGCGAGCAATACATAACATGAACGAGGATCTTTACCTTTACAGAGTAATAACGCTCGACAAATACCTTCTAAATTCGGCAAAGAACCTGGTGCAGGACACCGTCAGTCACCCTAATCAACTAATGAGAATGATGGCCACCGAGCAACTACATCTCGAGAAGTGGTACCTCAGTGTGGTGGAAACCCTGGACGACGAAGCAGCCGTTTTCTTCTACGCTGACACAGGATCTTCTTACTGCCGCAGCTAAATGCCAACAGGAATTCAGCTGGTACTCCATCAAGTCCAGTGCTTTGTTAATTTTGAGAAGGAGTTTGATGTCAATACCACTGCAGGACTTGTGCATCTCGCTTAGCGGGGGCAGTTCAGTAATCTGCTAAGTGGAATCTCAGGGTACAAAAGTGATCTTTCCATCTGCGCAGCTGATCCTCTAGTGATACCAAAAGTGTGCCATCCACGTCGTTTGCTATTACAGAATGAATGGTGCTGCTCTTTTTCCGCATTATCTGCGAGACGTCTAACCTCACCCTCTTATCAGGTCTTACACAGCGATAGACCATCTTCTGTGATGTCCGATACTTGCTTGGCAAATTCGGATGTACGTTTATAGTATGCCTAAACATTGATTTACATTTTCAACGATACGAAGCTCGATTTTATCCCAGGTGTTTTGGTATATCCAGGAGACTCTAACTCTGGTCTGCCTGGCCACAGTTTTGAATCCAACCTCCATAAAAACACTTTTTATTTCGCCCGAAATCTCGTCAATAGCTGAACGTTGAATTGAATTTGCTTAATACAAAACTAAAACAATATTCGGTTAAATAAATAAAAGGTCTTTTCTCGTCAACAGATCCACAACAACTGATCATATTATCTTTATTCTCTCAGTTTATTCTTCTACCTAACCGGTGGCGGCGGCGGTCTCTTTCTTTTAAATACAATCATTATTATCTTTCTTTCATTATATTTTCTTTCTGAACATTCATTTATTCATTTTTGTTTCTTTCTTCTGGAAGTGTTGCCACAATACTTCCGATCCGAAATCACATTTTGACTTCCTCCATGGCTGCTAAACCATGATATGGTAAATTTGGTTTTTCAGTTTGACCATGTGTTCCCAGGTGATTTTATTGTACTTCTTATGTTTAAATACTGTCTCAACATGAGACGATTTGCGTTACAAGAGTCGAAAAATAAATCGCCATTAATTCCCACCACGCGTTCCGGACCGTAGTTGTCTGACCGGACCTGGGCATTGAGCTCTCCCATCACGATTATAATATCGGCTCTCGGATCACTTTTGTAAACCGAGTAAAGATGAGCGTAGATTGTGATCCGATCGCTTAATTTGTGGAGGTATAGCACTGAATCAACGAATTGCTTATAGATAGCTAAATGATATATATTTTTTTTAATATTTGAAAGAGATCCTGAATATAATTAAAAAATAGAAATACAATTGAGATGCAAATGTCCTATCTTTCCTGTACTGACAGTCTTTGTTGCACAGAGTTTAGTAATTAATTAATGATTTAAAAAAAAAAACACAAGCTTAATTTATTCTTTCTCTTGATCAAACATTTATGTGACCCACAAATCTACTTTATACATGCAATCCTAAACCATGAGCGCATTACATTCACATCAGCTACATAGATATTTCCAATGCCACAAAATCCTTAAACTTATACCTTAATAAACGAATGCTATATCTCTCCATTGCAGATGATAACTAAAATCCGAACTCAAAGTAACCAAAAACCTTGAAAGACTCTGCAGCTATCCATTGTTCCTTGGTGCCAATTAAGGGAATAGAATTCCTCCTATCCATATAGAGAAGAAGCGCAGTAAAAGATGTAACCGCTGCAATAACGAGAAGCAGATATACGACCAACAACCAACATGCATTTATTTGAAATCTCCCAGAGTCTGTTACCACGAATCAGGGGGGAAATCACGTCTTCTATAACTGTTATATAGATATACATAGGTATAAGAAATATATTTGGTCTTCTCCATTCAGTTGTCATTGAATTGCTTCTACTTCTAAGTTTAGTTATATCACGTAACATGCAACACACACAATGACAATAGATATTCCCTTCTCGGATGAAAAGCTTCACAAATGGGTTGCGAGCCATGACAACTTTGAGCGAAAACCCATCATTAGGAACGTAACCGCATCAAGTGCATATATGGGTTTCTTATTGTAGGGCAAAAGGGTATAAATAAAGCTGCAACTAACTTTGTGCAAAACTTACCTTCTAACGAACCAGTGTATATCCTTGAGATGTCATAATCCATTGGTCCGACGGTATTCTCGATTTCGACATCTGGCGTAAATACAGAAAGCGGATCCTGGCGCAAAACAAGACGGAACTCTCTGCAAGAAAGTGGAGAAAAGTTTAATTTAATTTAATATGTTAGATCATCAAGGATAATTGTTCATGGACCTACAGCAAAAGTCAAGTCTGGGATTGGTTCTGAAATAAATACCATAAACCCTTCCTTAACTAACCTTAGTTGCTGCAAAAGTATAAACTAGAACCGGAACCAGATTAAACACGAACATATGTATGATATACCCGTATTCTTATGCATGGAGGTGTGAAACAGCTATAACCATGGGTGTATTTTGTGAAAGTTAGGCCTTTGTTAAATTTGAAAAAAAATGTGTAAGCTAAATGTTTTAGGTGACTAAACTTAATCTTATGAGTAAAATGTTTTTTTTATAATCGGTATAGTCGTTTGCGAATATTTCTGAAATATTTTGAAAAATCTCCTGCAGAATAACAAAAATAAGGAAGGTATCAAGTTTTATGTCAACCGACCCAGTCGTTTTGTTTGTGTGTTTGAGGGAGGGACAACAAAGCCAGGTATTCTTTGATAGCTCTGTTTCCTATCAGTTTTAGCGGTCTGTTCTATCCAATAAATGGAGATAAGTTTGTGTTCTACCTGCCTAAAGATATGAGTTATCCTAAGCATTTAGCATCTTATTATTTGGTTTTATCTCCATGTTGTATTTTAAATTTGTTTTAATGTATTAAAAAATAAAATAAAGTTAAAATTAAAAAATTTTTAAATTAATTAAAATTGAAGTTTTATTTAATTATTTATATTTAACCTTTTTTTATTACAACATATAATTATTTTATTTTATTTTACAGCGACGCGTTTCGGATATAAATATCCATCTTCGGGCTTATGTTAGACTTTTTTTTTAATACATTAAAACAAATTTAGCATCTTTTTTAGTGGTGTCGAGAGAGTTGTCATTCCAACAAAGATCGTTGTAGACAAGATTCTTCGAGGCAAGTGCCATTCATAAACATTAAACAGCATTCAGCATACTTGCCATCGTTAATATTTATGGACCAACTCGCCCATTAAGGGAAAGACACTTTCTTTTTGAGCCAAGGCATAGAACAAACTATGGTATGAATGAACCAATTTCAAGGTCAATTAGAGAGTTCAATAATGTTTATGACCATATAGATTTGATTCTCTCAAGAGAAAGGTTTAAGAATACGAGTATACTGTTTTACTTATTCTTAAGAACTTGATATCTGGTATTGTTGTTAAACTTTTATTATTATTATTATTATTATTTATATTTATATTATATTATTTTCTATATTATATTTATATTATTTATTATATTAATATTGTTATTATTATTAGTATATTATCATTAGTTATATATTTAAATGTAATCTGTTAAGCTTTTTAGCTCGTAGATGAAATAAAATAAAATAAAATAAAATTCAGGCTTCGAAGTATAAAACTCCACTCGATTATGTATAACCCATCCACCAATGCTGTAAAAATCTAGTTTAAAGAGCTTATCATACCAAATGCCTTAGGAATATCAAGCGCCATAACAATGTAAAGATCTCTTCGACTCTTCGTCCAGTTATTCCACAAGATTACAAATGGAACGATTCATGCTAAAGCCGTATCTATTGCTGGTCATTCAGAAGCTTTCAATCCTCGAGTTATTTTTTAAGATTATGATAAAGCCTAAAGAATACTCATAAAATACAACAATCTATTTCAAATCTCTCTAATGCCAAAAAAGGCCAATATTGTATGTTCTGACCTCAGCATATAAATTTAATAAATAAAAAGTATTCCACATTCAACTAATAGAAATAGAAAGAACCTCTATATTTGACAATAAGCCCAACGGTAAAACAGTTCTGTGAATTTAGCTAGAAATGAATATGGAAAGCTAAGGGTTCTGTGGTCAGCGAAACAAGTAAGCGGATGAAAAAATTCAGATAAGAGATCATTAATGAAGATAAAACGGACTTAAAACCGTTCACGAAGACGAGGAGACTCATCGATACCAAATGCACGCATTTCCTAAAAGAGAACTTTTTGCCATACTCTATCAAATGCCAATTGCTTATCCAAAATGCTGTTCTCGGTGAGATATACCTTTCGTTACAAAAGCGGTACTGCCGATCACAAATTAAAGATTTTCGGGCTTCGAGCAGCTACCCCAGCAACAGGGAGAAACAAGCTAGAGTCTACATATCGGATGAAGATGCGGAAAGTTCACCGTAGCATGCGACGTGATCATCGTAACTACATCAACGCATTTGCTACAGAAGCAGAAGAAACTGCTAGTAGGTGTGACAGTAGGACCGTCTACAGAATTACCAAAGAGCTCACTGGTGTTCAGAGCTCTAAACAACACCTGGTAATAGACACAAACGATGAGAACTAGATCATAAGGCGGAAGGAACACCTTTCACGGTTTAAAATTGCGTTTTCGCCAGTGAAGTGAACACTATGCCCAATAAGCCGTCCGAAGTAACAATCTCCCGAATACGCACCTTACCCCCCAGTAAAGAAGAAATCATTACTGTCATCGAAGCACTGCATAACAACAAAGCGGTTGGACTTGACGGTATTCCTGCAGAGCTCTTACCAGCAGCCCCAACAACATTGTACGAGCTACTACACCCACTTATTAGAAGAGCTCAGGAAACAGAGAGCTTTCCTAAGGAGTGGAAAAAAGGAATGATTGTCAAGGTCCCAAAGAGAGGAGATCTCACACGGTGTGAAAACTGGCGAGGAATATGCGTTCTGCCTGCAGTAGCCAAGATAATAGCAAGAATAGTATTAAAGCGAATAAAAGACTACGTCGAAGACACACTCGACGCAGAACAAGCAGGATTCCGCACTGGATCTTCCAGTGTGGATCACATCAACACCTTGCGGATCATCATCGAACAGTGCGTTGAATATCGATCACCACTTCACCTGCTGTTTATCGATTTCGAAAAGGCGTTTGACAGTGTCAGTAGAGAATTTATCTGACTTGCTCTACGCAGGAGGGACATCCCAGATGAATTGATTTCTATTATCAAGATCTAAATGTCATGTCTTGCATAAAGGAAGGTTGTCAGAGAAATTTGAAATCCAAAGTGGGGTTAGGCAAGGCTCTATGATAAGTAAAGGTGATAAGTAACGTCAAATGGAAATGGAGGAATTTAGTTGACTCTGCAGTCTCACCTGAAACATTTGGACTACGCGGACGACTCAAAAGGTCATGGATCTGCATCAAATCACAACAAGGGTGGAGAGAGAAGCAGAAATCGTGGGGCTAAGGATCAACTCGGCAAATTCAGCATTAAAACTTCTTCATCAATCCAAGTAAATATTTTTGGACAACCGGTAGAGATGGTAGATGATTTACAATATCTTGGGAGTATTGTCCCTACGGGTGGCGGAACTGAACTGGACGTAAAAAGCCGAATCAGAAAAGCAAAGACTGGATTCGGAATGCTGTCCAAAATATGGAGAAACAACTCGTTTAGATTGAAGACTAAGCTACGACTGTTCCGCTCCATTGTTGAATCCGTGGGTAAGGCACTTGGAAAGCCGCAGACACTGTCACGAGAAAGATGCAAGCGTTCGTTAATTTATGTCTTCAAAACATCTTGAGGATTTTCTGGTCCAACCGTATTCCCAATTCTGAACTTCATGCGAGAACAGGTCAGGAACCCATAGAATCTATTATACGATGACGAAAATGGCAGTGGATTGGCCATACGCTTCGAAAAGGCAATGGGTGCATTGCGGTTGCGGGTCAAGCGATGCAGTGGAACCCACTTACACAAGAAGGCAGACAGTGGGCCGGCCTAGAAGTACTCGGCGAAGAACGGTCGAGCAAGAATCAGCCCAACTGGGGAAGAGTTGGACAGAGCTGAAAAACATTTCCAGAAATCGCACACGATGGCGTATAGGAGTAGTGGAGGCCATATGTCACGTAAAGAAAACACCACGGACGTCATAGATCGGTAGGTCTAAGTAAGTAAGTAACAGTAACACTATAGCTGACTCTTCCCCAAATTTAAGTTTTCATAGACTTAATAAAATGCAAGTTTTTGGTGATTAGTGCGCTACAGCACATCATCAACAAAATGATTCTTCTCTTCATCCTATAAATCCCATATTTTCGATGGACCCCTTATTATTTCAAAACAAGAGCTGTGAACTAATATTTTGAATACCTACTTAACCACTTCCAGCCATAAAAGGTCTCCAAAATTATCCAAGTTTCACAGAAATCCAGCTGGAATCAGAAAGAACACCGTCCAATATCTATTTTGCCTTTCATCTCTAAATCCTTTGAAAAGGTAATGAGCCAACAGATTACATTTTGTTCAAGCACTTATCGACTAATTTCACACACCCAATCTGGTTTTAGAATATACAATACAGCTGCACCTCAGCAATTTCAAAATTAGTCGATAACTTCCAGCAAGAAATAGATAAAAATCTCGTAATGACGATATTTTTTCTTGACTTTTCTAAAGCCTTCAACTCGGTTCCACATGCGCTTAAAAAATTAAAATAGAAATTCTCCTTTGTAAAGTCAGCTGTTGACCTCATTCAGGAATACTTGACCGGAAGAACTGAAGCAGTTCTTAAAATTATTGAACTCACTGATTTCCTCTCAACGCATGTGTGTGTTCCACAAGGATCAATCTTAGGTCCAGGGGCGAACGCAGGTAGGGGTTTTAGGGGTTCAAACCCCCCCCGAAACGACCAAAAAAATAAGGGTTCATTTTGTTAAAGAAAAAAAAAAACAAAAAAGTGTTATTTTCGTGCATAAATTCTTCTAATAGTGTTGTTTTTTCTTACGATTTATAGGTACAATAAGGCAAGTAATGCATTCGTAAAAAAAATCGAACTCAAGATTTGTATCAAAGTTGATATTACTATGATAGCGAAGACGAAAAATGTGCGTCCCAAAATTCTGTATGTCTGTCTGTTCGAATACGGCCTAAAAGGCTGGGCCGATTTTCGTTAAACTTGGTAGATATCGTTTTGAATTTTTTTCCCCCACACGTTTTTTTTTCCTTTTCTTTTTAAGACCAAAAAATTACGGTACCTGCCATACGATTTTTTTTCGAAATCTTATAAATATTTTTTTCTCAAATACAGTCCCACAGAATTTTGAAAAAAAAAAATTCATTAGATTTTATTTCATCATTTTAGGTAATGGTTGAAAAAATTTGTTAAAAAAATGGACATTCTTAGAAGCCATCTTCCTCCAAGGTTTAAATATTATTGCGTATACAAATTTTAAAAGGTTTATTTTTTGATTCTTAAAAAAAATTTCAACATTTTTTTCTGGAAACTCGAAAACCCCATGCTCAATTTTTTTTAGACTTGATAAATAAAAGTTTTTTAATATAATCTATAAGATCTGAGGAAAATAATTTGTTTTACCTAAAAATAAAAGTACCCACAATACAAAATGTTAAAAAATGGTTTTCGAAAATCGTTTTTTCTCAAAAACGGCTCCGAGAATTTTGATATTTTTTTTTTGTTTCGATTAGTCTTTACTTTTAGAGAAGCTTCTAAAAAGTTTAAAAAAACATTGTACTCGTATGTTAAGACTTTAAAAAAAAATATTTTTTTTAATTTTTTAAAGAAAAAAAATTTATATTTTTTTTTTGAAAATTCGATACCTCAAAAACTGCTCAATATTTTCTTTGTAAATTAAATTTTTATTCGAACAATAATGAAAAGTTTAAATATGCGTACCAAAATTTTTTCTTAAATATGTTTTAAAAATTTTGTATACAAAAGCTTATTATTTTAAGAAACCACTAATACGAATTACAATTTAGTTCTTGCATAAACTAATATTTGCTCAAAACACATGGCATCCTGTGCTTAACTCCAACTACTAAAAGAGTTTTAGTATTTTAAAAAAGAATTTTGTTCTTAATTTTTGCTCTTAATTTTTGAAATTCTTAGTCTTTTACATAAGAGCAAGTTTGTGCGACCCAGTCGTGCATTTTATTTTATGTGTCTTCGTATTTTAACACAATTGTCTTAATTTGAATTGATGATTAAAAAATAGAGACGAATAGAACAGCAATTGCGTTTTTGATAATTAACATTATGTATAGGGCAGAAAACGGACTAACGAACGGAGCAAATATACCGATACAGATATCCGTGTTTATCTTAAGGGCCGATTTATGGCTAATAAATTACGATTTTTATAAGTTTGAGTTATTGATGGCTCCAAGGTCGGAGTGCGTTGAATTACAGCAATAGAAAAAACTCACTCATTTCGTTTGTGTAAAAGTTACCGTTACAAATGAGTAGCACATAGCAACCTCTGATAACGTTTTGGTTATAATTATGTAGTACTATAGTTAACGTAGGTACCGATTGAGTGTTGCCGGTGTCCTTATCTTTTTGTATAACTCTTTTTTCTATGATCGCAAAAGTACAACAAGTTATAACTTCACGTATTAATATATGCCGAATTTAGTTTTGAAGATTTGTACCACTAGGCGAACCTAGAACTTATTATAACTCTATTGTTTGGTACACTTATGGAATCACTTGCACCCTTTTTCTTCTTGTTGCATTAATGATATTTTACGAACCAAATAATGGCCTCCATCACAGGGCCCGTAGTAAAAGTCTATGTCTAACAATCAGTGCCGCCGCAGGTTGTTCCTGCGCCCTTGTACAAGAACCTTAAATTGCCGCCCCATATCTTTGATGCCGGGGGTATTTACGTTGAATAAGTGGAAGTTTTATTTATTCTCCATTTCGCAGTTGAAAAATTTAAGCAACCGTGCATTTTTGTTGTTGCGTTCCAATTTACATCAAATTCTTATTACAACGAAAGTAGTCAGACTAGGATTTGGGGGGGTCTCTCCTGTAAATGAGTTTGAGAGTTTCTGTTATAGCATATACAATATTTGCATCTTTTTAAGATTATTTACTCTTTTTACTTGAGACTTATAGGTACTATGTATAAGACAAGTTATGCATTCGTAAAAAAATCGAACTCGAGATTTTGATCAAAGTTGACATTAAGATGATAGCGAAGACAAAAGTGAAAAAAGAGGGTCTCGAAATTTTGTCCCCACAAGTTTTTTTTCTTTTTTTTTTAAGACCAAAAATAACGGTTCCTGCCATACGATTTTTTAGCGAAATTAAAAAAAAAATTAAACAATGTCCAATAGATTTAAACAAAAATCAAAAAATTTAAAGAATCGGTACAACCGATTTTGATAATTTGTTTTACGATAAAGTGTCCCAAAATGTTAAATATTCCTGTGCATTAAAATTTTCAAAAAAAAAATTGGATTTGGTAGATTTTTTAAAAACTTGATAAATAAAAGTTCTTAATATAAAGAGAAACAATTTATTACCAAATAATAACGATACCTACTCTACAAATGTTAAAAAATGGTTTTCGAAAATCGTATTTTTCTCGAAAACGTCTCCGAGAATCTTGATAATTTTTTTTTCTTATGATAAATTTTTACGTTCTATAATTTAACAAAAAAAATTGAAATCAATATATTACTGACTGTATACCGACCATAGAACCATTTTGTCGATTTTTTAATTTCTCATTACCGGCTGAACGGATTTTAATAGATTATTTTTTAGGTTAGATTTTTGCATAAACTTATATTTGCTTGCATCACATGGCATCCTATTCTTAGCTCCAGCTACTACTAAGATCTGTTTTAGTCATTTAATTGATGAACTTTATGTTTATGAACAGTTTTTTTTTTCTAATTGCAATAATTTTTTAAGTCTTTTACATAAGAGCAAGTTCGTGCGACTCAGTCGTGCATTTTATTTTAAGACGCAAAGATAAAATGCAAAGATTCGAGTTCCTAGCACAGTTTTTAGTTTATGTATGTCAATTCAGTCCTTTGGTAAAAATTAATAGTTTATAGCTTGACAGAAAGAAGACAAAGTAGTTTTTGATATCTTTAAAAGTTTTTGTTTTCACTTTCTTTTTAAAACATTTAATCATTTATTTCCGGATCTGGAAGTATTACATATAATTCCTTGACATCTAAGGTATCCTTTGATGGAATTTGACATTTTGTGGCTTGTGTGCGAACTATATTTTGATATAAATAGAGTCTGAACTCTGAATGTCAATTGAAAGCTCAAATTCGAACGAACAATGAAACGTTAAATTTCTGGGTTATTCTGATTTTGTTCAATCCGTTGACATTTAAGTTATTTATCAATTCAATTCTAAAATTAATTAAAAACTATTCGTAAATCCTTATTTAAAAAACAAAGATAAACATTTAGAGATCACACAACTTTTTTTTCCTTTTACCTAAGACCCTGTCGCTGTTTTTTTCCCGTTGTAAAGGTGGTTTGTTTACATTTGTTTACATCTTCTATTAATTTTGTTCTAAAGTTACCAACTTAGATTTAAGATAATTAGCTATATCATTGCAATCAGAATATTGATACCCATTTATACAAATAGTAAAGTTAATGTTTTCGAAACACTTTTTTCGTTTTAGTTTATGGGAAATACATGGGCTGTAAATCTAAAAAAAAATCAATATCCTTTTCGAGTTTATAAGGTCTGAGATGTAGGTTGCGTGGAAAGCTATTTCCCAAGTATCAATCTATGGAATTGTTCCGATAGGTCCTATCCCTAAGAGCAAATATCATTTAGTTATAACATATTTATGTTAATTACAATAAAGAATATGTAATTAACAAGTACCTACAATATAGTAATAAAATAATATTTTTATGAATATCTCATATTTTTTTGAAAACCCCCCCCGAAATTATTTTCTGCGTTCGCCCCTGCTTAGGTCCATTTCTTTTTACACTTTCCAACAACGATCTACCTTCGATACTCAAATATTGTATGGGATTTGCATGTTTGAGAATGCGCTTTGTGTACACAGTGGGTCTCTGGAATTCCCTGCCTGCCTTTAAAGATTTATTCATCAAGCCAAAACCTGCAATAATAATGTTTCCATAGACTCTAAGTAGTCAAGCAAAAGCAAATACACCCCTGGAAACTACTTCTAGAAAAAATACAATGAATAGAAATTTGTCATTTCAGCTTAAGTTTCAGATATGAAATAAAATAGTAGGTTCATGTTCAGAACATTGTTATGGAGGAATGTACATAACTTCAACCTTCCTCAAGGGCAGGTCTTCGCATTGAAGTTGTCCACTCGGTATGAAGTGTCGACAAGTATTGGGGCCGCGCTGGTTAAGTGCAAATCAATGATCTTAAGTTGCTCTCTAGCTCTGGTTCGGTCATGCCCATGATATTTATGTAAGTCGCCCGAATGCTCTAATGGAAGCAGCATCGACAGTATGGCTTCCCTGCCACACACATACGTACATTTACTCAAGGCACCGAGAGCAACAAATGAAAATCAACAATGTCGTTATAAAGTCACACTGGAACACAAGTCGAAGAAAAAAGAAAAGAAAAGAAAACCGAGAGGGGCGCGGATAGGCTTGCAAATAAATTACCACTGAAGTCCCACGCTACTGCACTCGAGGGTCTTTGTCAAGGCTTGGTCGTTGTCAGTGTCGGAACGGAGCGGTTCGTAAGGGATTCTCTATTCCTAAAATACCAACTTTTGTTAGATAAAAAGCAAACACATTTCGCGACCTGGTTGTTAAATGGAACAAGTTCAACATGGGGGTTGTTTGACGAAGAAGACCTTCCGCATAATATGCTTTCAAGATAATTTTATTTATTGATTTTTCCTCTGCCACGTTTAGGGGTTAAATGGCGTAATGAGGGCAAGTGCTTAAATCTTACGTCCTATTTCCCATCAACAGACAGAGTGCCTAGAAGACTGTTTTTTTTTTTGTGGGGGAAGGATTTGCCAGCATTTATTGTAAGAGCCTAGTAATGACATCTGAGAACTTGAGACATTTAACTGTGGTGGTAAAAGGTATTGATTTTTTTGTCGTTCAGTAAAATTTACCTAATAGGTTCTTGAGGGGCTACAAACACCCTTAGACATTTCGTTGCAGTGGAATGGGGTAAACACGATAACACTAATTGCCAGACTGCTGTTAAGTATTCAAGAATTTCAATTGATAGTAAGCCGTAAGGGAGGAATCGAGCGGAAAATGGAAATTTGTTTACAAAATAATCATTTTCATTATAACTTTGTGTGTTGATTCTTGAGGCCACAGCTTTCAATTTAAGAATTTAATTATGAAATGGAATGCTTTTTAAATTACCACAAACTTCAGAGAGATTGGTATAAGTTGTGTGTAAAGACCTAACGACTTTGATGATAAGGATGTGGTTTCTTCCATCAGGAAAATGACTAATAATAAAATATTTACTCAAAATCGCTATACTTTTTGTCGTTAATCCAAATTAGACTAAGAAATCATCGTTGTGAAATGAGAAACTGCTGAAATATTAATGTTTTGATGGATAGGTAGCTACGGATGTTATTTTAAGACAACACAATAAAGTTGGAAAATTTGTGTATTTTGTAGACTTATTTTCGTTTTTGTGGTTACACAGGGAGTAAGTAGGCATGTGTTGAAATATATACACCTCCTAAATGTAGATAATGAAATTGAAATTTTTACTCCGCGAAATAAACTTTTTCGATAACAGAAAGAAACACGACAAGACCAATCAACTTAAAGAAAATTAGACGAAACTTGGCTGTCAAAGTCAAGCGAATTAATGTTGCTACTCGCAGTGACGATACGGCTATTAATCAGTTAATGATCGAAATGTATGTTGATATTAACTCAGGGGCGTATATGCTCGAAAAAAAAAACAAACGGCTCCAGCAAAAGCCGAACGGAAATTTACACTATTAAGTTTAATTAATCGAAAATCAAACGACGGAATAACAAGCACAAAATTACTTTTTATAAGGAAAATGTTTAGATCCTTAACTCCCGTTACTGACCTTTCTTCAAATGAAATAAAATGCACGACTGGGTCGCACAAACTTGCTCTTATGTAAAAGAATTTCAAAAATGGATGTTATTAGAGAAAAACTGTTCATAAGCATAAAATTAATTTTTTAAATGACTAAAATAACTCCTTTAGTAGTTGAATCTAAGAACAGGATGCCATCTGATTCCAGCAAATATTAGCTTATGCAAGAACAAAATTGGCGGTCAGCCATCAGACGAATAGGGGGAACAACATGTAGCATACGAAAACATGCACGTGCCGTAACTATTCGGAACTGGTGGAAGTGTGATCATAGCCTCTCCGCGGCGGCCGCTAGAAACAAGCCTTTTGAAAAAGGTTTGGCTAATATGATTAGGCTGGTTTCTCAGGTTGGCGACAGGTTAATTCCCTGTCCCGTAAAACTAAAGAATTACGAGACCGACAACAAGCCTCGGAAACGGACTGATCACACGACGACATCCCACGCAACGAAAACGGAAAAACGATTTACGAATTTTCTTATGGAACGTACGATCGCTCTATAGAGAACGAGCTGCTCAGCAGCTAGCCGATGCCCTGTCAAAATATAAAGCTGACATAACAGCTCTTCAAGAAATCAGATGGACAGGGAATGGTGTTTTACAGAAGAAAGAATTTGACATATACTGCAGCTGTCATACAAAACACCATGTGTTAGGGGTAGGCTTCCTAGTCAGCGAAAAAATGAAGTCTACCATCATCGGCTTTAACGCTATAAGCGAAAGGCTATGCACCCTTCGCGTGCGAGGCAAATTTACGAACATCAGCCTCATTAACGTTCACGGACCTACGGAGGAGTCCTCAGACGAAGAAAAAGAGACTTACTACGAACAAGTCGAGAGGGCCCTCAATGCCTGTCCAAGGTATGATGTTAAAATCATCCTTGGGGATTTGAACGCAAAAGTAGGTCGGGAGCCGGTATTCAGGAATTACGCAGGCACCCATAGTTTGCATGAGAACACTAATGACAATGGACTTTGAGTCTTAGAATTGGCAGCATCGAAAAACATGGTCGTTGCCAGTACCAGGTTCCCGCGTAAAGATATCTACAAAGCCACCTGGGTATCACCTGATGGAGTCACTCGTAACCAAATAGACCACGTGTTGATAGACCGTCGCCACTACTCGAACTTGATGACGGTACGAACGTACCGAGGTGCCAATATCGACTCGGATCACTATCTTGTTGGTATGGTTTTCCGAGGGCGGATTGCCTTGCGAAGACGCATTGCATCCGCCGATCAGGTTCGAATCAACACGGCTGCCCTGCGCAATGAAAACACCAGTAACACCTTTGGTAATGCGTTAGGACTCGCCCTAGAACCACTTGATTTAGGGAGAGTAAGTCCTGGAGCCAGTATGCTGGGCGTAAATGAGAAGTGGACACACCTTAAGAATATTGTCATTAGTACTGCCAACTCCATCTTAGGCAGCAGTCGTAAAAATCGGAACGACTGGTTTGATGATGAATGCAAGCTAGCGACTGAACGTTAGAATGTTGAGTACCGAGCAATGTAACAATCTCATAGAACACGGGCACGCGAAGAGGAATATAAAGAGCTCAGAAAAATAGAAAAACGGCTACACAGACAAAAAAAATCAGCCTGGGCGAAGAACCTAATCTGTGAAATAGAAAATAGCCGAGAGCGAGGTCCGCACCAGGCGCGGAAGTTCTACCAATCCGTCCGAAACATGACGCAGTACACACCACGCTGCACATACTGCAAGGACGGAGAGGGAAATCTGATCACCGATCCTGAAAGCATACTGCAGCGATGGGAAGTGTACTTTAATGAATTCCTAAATGGTCAGATCACTGCAGAAGTGGAGGCTCCACTACTTCAAGGAGAATACTTTATGTTGCCGCCATCAAGCATAGAAGAGGTTGAGAAGGCTATAGGCCGGCTTAAACAGAACAAAGCCCCGGGAGCCGATGGCATACCAGCCGAATTATTCCATCACGGCGGGCCAGCCTTACGTCAAGCAATTCATGATATTATAGTGCACGTATGGGAGCAGGAAGAAATGCCAGAAGACTGGAGAAAAGGTTTAATATGCCCCATACATAAGAAGGGAGATGTCACAACGTGCAGCAGTTATAGAGGTATCACGTTGTTGAGTACCGCCTATAAGATACTCTCCTCTATCCTACAAGACCGGATAACCCCATACGCTAAAACCGTCATCGGACAATATCAGTGTGGTTTCATTCCAGGCAAATCAACAACTGATCAGATCTTTACCCTTAGGCAGGCGATGGAAAAATGTCTAGAATTTAACATACCAACATACCATCTGTTTATAGACTTTAAGGCCGCCTATGATAGCATAGCCAGGGTAGAACTTTACAAAGCCATGAGAGAATTCGGCATCCCAAATAAATTGACACGACTATGTAGGTTGACCATGACCAACGTAACAAGCCAAGTAAAAATAGCCGGATTGCTATCCAGACCAATCAAAATCTTTAATGGACTCCGACAAGGGGACGGTTTGGCCTGCCTCCTCTTCAACCTGGCGTTGGAGAAAGCAATCCGTGACTCTGGCACGGCAACAAGAGGGACCATCGTCAACAGGTCCAGCCAGTTACTGGCTTACGCAGACGACATTGACATAATCGGAAGAACCGAACAAGCTGTACAAGATTCCTTCATCCAGATCGAGCAGGCGGCACAAAATCTGGGGCTGCACATTAGTGAAGGTAAAACAAAGTACATGGTGGCGTCGAATGCGAGAGGAACAGTTGGTCAAACAATCAAGGTTGCGGAGCACGAATTTGAAGTGGTGCAATCCTTTAAATACCTTGGGTCAATAGTAGCAGCCGATAACAATATAGAAGAAGAAATACGCGGGCGGCTTCCCAAATCCAACAGAGCCTACTATAGTCTGTCAAAGCTCTTCAAATCCAGAAATCTCACCATAACTTCAAAACTGCTGCTGTACAGCACCATGGTCCTGCCAGTACTCACATATGGATCCGAGACTTGGGTGCTTAGCAAAATGCACTCCGACCTCTTAGCTGCGTTCGAGAGAAAAGTCTTAAGGAGAATTGTTGGCCCCGTATGTGAGGAAGGACGATTCCGGAGACGGTACAATCATGAACTGTACGCAATCTACCTTGAAGCAGATATCGTGACAAAAATTAAGCTCGGTAGACTCCGGTGGGCAGGGCACCTAGCTCGCATGAGCGAAGAGGAACCTGCTAGGAAAGTTCTTTGTGGTACATTCTATGGTAGACGACAGCGAGGTAGACCATGCTTGCGCTGGAGAGATGGCGTAGACCAGGACGCGCAACTGGATGGCGTCGGCTAGAGACCGGGATAGGTGGAGAGACTTGTTGAAAGAGGCCAGGACCGGAACCCGGTTGTCGAGCTGATGATGATGATGATAGTTTATGTCCTTTAAAATTAACAAAAAGTCGGTTCTCGTTTTATATGCAATAATAAGAGTCGACTCCTATTCTAAAATTGATTTAGAGCCGGTTTAAATGTTTAAAATTTTGCGCCAATGCTTTTTAAATTTTTTAGAAGCTTCTCTTTACGCTATTCACACTTAATCAAAATCTAGATTTCGAGCACAATTCTCAAAATCTGATCCAAATCTAGTAGATTTCCCATACATTTTCAGATTTTCAAATCTACTTACGACAAAATCTCTTCAAAATCTACTTTCAAGGTCAAGCACAAGATTGTCAAAACAAACAAACAAACCTTTCGAAATGTTCTGCCTTGTCAGCAAATTGTCAGCATTGGGGGTGGCCGTGGCGCGATGGATGTGTGCTCGCCTGTGAACCTCATGATCACAGGTTCGATCCCTGCCGTCGTCTATGTCGTTCTAATTCCATTAAAAACCTTCTAAAATTGTCATCAGTGGGTTGCTGGTTTACTCATTACATGTTGTTCAGGCATAACACTAACAACATGTAATTTAGTTAAACTAGTATGCCCAACAAGGATGAACACGAATAAAATAATGTGAATTATAAGCGACATAGAAATAAGACACGCCATTTCTCCGCTTTAGCTCAGCCGCCATCCCTGGAGATAAAAATATCTGAGACAACCACCAACAGTCTCAGAACATCGTGCCACGCATCTTTCCTATCCTTCTTTCTCTTCTTAACTTCACGCCCGCGCTGTGTTGAAACATTTAAAGGGTAATCATAATCCCTTGAGCGCGAGTAGATTATAAAAAAAAAAAAAAAAAAAAGCGAAAAGAGAAGGAGAGAAGATAAATTATATCCGAGGAAGCAGGCAAAATGGACAGATTTATAAAGAAATAGTTGCAGCTTTTGAAGGAATGTCCATTGTTGATGAAATTTAAATCATTGACGAGCGCCTTAAGTAATAGTAGAAAAACTAAATGAAATGGATGCCGACAATAACAACATTCTAAAAGAATATATTGAATCAGCTAAGGAATTTCATAGAGGTGTATTGAAATACTTAAATAAATGTAAAAAATAAAAATATGTTTTTGTTTACCTAAATGGATACTAATAACATGCTTTTAAAATTAAAGACGTGTTGCCAATATGGTTGTCAAGGACTCTTCCGAAATCTTGCTTTTAAATGTCCGAAACAGTTTTCTACAACTCGAAGGCATTTTGACAAAGAGTAATTGATTTTTTTTCTTCAGACGATTGAGAAGTTGAGAAAGGATATGGCTTCATTAGGTATCTGAAAATCTTAGCACATTTATATACATACAAAAATCTATAACTTTAAAGTACCTACATATTATTATGTATGCAAAAAAGATCTTTACAATTATTGCATTATTATATATGGTGTGGGCTACAAGAATGTTACGAAAAATCCTCACTTTTACTATCAAGAATTTTTAATTATTAGGATTCATTTTTTGTTCATATAAACACGAAATTAAAAATAATTGGCATGATGAAAGAAACGTTGAACGAAATCCTGACGTTCACACTGACGCTTCAATGAGATTTCGTAATCTTGTTGCTGAAATCCGAGATTTTAATTCGCTGTGAAAAGCCTATAAAATCCATTATGTCGATATTGAGAAATTAAAAATTTGGAAAATGGTTCTATGGTAGAAACAGTCAATAATATCTTAATTTTGAAATTTGTTTTTTTTTTCGAATTAGGTATAGAAGCAAAAATTTTTTTTTTTAATTTTGAATATAGAATACTATTCAAATTTTTGCGGAGCCTTAGCATAAGAAAATAATCAAAATCGGTCGAGCCGTTTTTGAGAAAATCGAAAAAAAAAAATTATTCCATTAAAACCATTTTCTGGAATAAAGTTTTGAGCCATTGCCTAGGTTTAACTAAATGAATTTTTCAAGATTGTTCTTAAAAAAATCTGTCAAACAGAAGAAATATATTTATAAAATTTCAAAAAAAAACGTATACCAGTTACCGTTTTTTGCTCTTAAAAAAACCTATAAATCACAAGTAAGAACTTCCAATTTGCTCAAGTTTGTCACCAGTTTTCGATCAATTTTTACTTAATATCTACACATTTTCCACCTTAAAACCTTTTATTGCAGGCTCCACTAAATATACGAATATTTTTATATTTATTTATTTACTCTTCTAGGCTTTTGCATCTTTATCAAGGAATTCACTTCTCTTCACTTCCAAATTATATACATTCCAACTCTCCAAATAACTTTCTGAAAAATGAAACAGCGTTTAAGGTGTCATCTTTGAAAAAAAAGTGCTTTAGATATGTCGGGTAAGCAGACATTAGTCAAAATGAATAATTTCTAGACGACGCGATTGCAAACAAATGTCAACCGCGCTCCTTTATTGTGAGATTGGATTTGAGCAGACTCTTGGTCTATCAGTTATGAAGATATTAGAGCCGTGCCAATCGTTCATTTTGAAAGACCGAACAAATCATTGATTGATTGGTTCAAGGATTCGATCTTTTCAATCAATCGTTCATTCAATCAAAATCATTTTTTATCCAGCGGTTTCGTTCCAAACGAGATAAAGACCGACACGAAATGTTTTCAATCGTTCATTCAACTAAAATCTTTTTTCCAAACGATTCGTTCTGACCGAGAGCGAAACAATGTGAAAATGAACGAAAGTTTGGCTTTTTTCGACTTCGTTCACACCATCTTCCATTGTATATAAAATGAAGAACATACATTCTGATTTACTTCCATTCCTATTTGGTTATTGTGAAATGATTGAGAACAAGTTGAATGAATGAAAAATAACTTTTTTTTTCGTTCGTATCGTTCATCGGTTTCAGTGACAAGAGATTGACATTGGGATTGATGGATTTGGTCTACTGTGATTGCAATCAATCAAGTTTTTTGGTGAACGGGTCACAAAGACCGAATCAATCGCGATTGACACAGCTCTAGAAGATAGTGGATTGCTCTTACATCGATTTTTTTTATTCAATATTCTGAAGAAACATTCCAATGGCTGTACAGGCTTTCAAGACTTTCTAGCTTTCTAATACATTTTAATCTTCTTTTTTTCTTGGAATACCATTAGACCAATTAATTTAAAAATGTATACGTGGCAAACACGAAAAATTTCGTACACAGTTAGCAATATACACCACCATTTACCAAGGAGAATTTTAAGTTTTCAAAAGTGCAAACCCTTCGTCTGTAAGGTCTCTTCGAAGTTTATAATTAACAATTAACCATATTAATCAAATGGCTCCTTAAAAAGTTTAAACTATTAGAAAAGTCTTTGAATTCCTTCATAACCCAAATTCTTTCAACTCTTGTTTGAAAAATGCCAAGTGTTTATTATCATAGCACTTCAAAAACCTCTAAGCCGATGGTGAATTAACCCATCTACAAAGTAACAAAAGATTCTTACTCGTGTTTTTAAGAATTTGTTGTCCTAGTAACTGCCTTCCCCCCACATAGGCACTTTAAGACTATTACTTCACATTCACTTGGAATACAAACTCAAGTACTTATTATTAGCAACCCACTGGGTTAAGGCAAGTTCATGTATCAAAAAGCAACCAGCTTTAAATCATAGCCCACCCACACACAAGATACATTCAAGCTGAATATAAACCTACATTTCATATTATGTTTCGAGGACTTGTATTTCATTGTGCTCAGATCCCACCTGTAGCTTTAGGGTGTAAGTGCATATAATGAAGGGATGTAAAAGCAGAATTTTCAGTTGGCCTTGCGTCTCTTATCTCTAAGCATCATGTATGTTAGCTCCTCTTCCACTTCATAGAAGAAGCAACAGACTCTGCCACTTAAAAAGTTTTCCCGTTATGTTATAGTTAAACATCTGTCAACGCCTCTTATAGAGAAAGAGTTCAGTCGTTCAGGTGCTTCGCACCTTACTTTCTTTTAATTTTGCTAAAGCCTCAAGCTATACTGTACCTACCTGTACTGCTTCTAGATTTTAAAACGAGTTTCATTAAGTTTTTCCACATAGTTTTCCATAATTGGAAACAATTCCTTTTCATTTTGTTGATGGGAATGTTACAACCAGCTTCATAAATTAGGACCTCGAATTCGTATATTCGGTACAATTTTTTATATTTGATTAGAGGATGATAAGTTGTAAAAATTAAGAGATAAAAAGAAAATTGTATCGAAATTTTAGAAGAAGTTTTCGATAGAAATAAGATTTTTCAAAAAGGTTTTCAATAAAAATACTTTTTGAATTAAGTGCCAAGTTAAATACATACTTAAGGGACTATGACTACCCTTATAATGTTATTGTGTAACACAGTGCGAGCGTTTGGTTAAAGTGGAGAGGATTTAAAAGGGTCGAGGCACGCATTGGTTTTGAAAGCTTGTGAACCACAATGAGATGGCCAAATCGAGAGGTGTAAAGTATTCCAGATTCTGGTAGTACGCCAGTACGGCTAAGGAAAAAGCTTGAAATGAGCATTTTCAGTTAGACGGTATTACAGCGTTTTGAAAAAATGTATTTATCATTTGCCTTTTCGCCTAACTGTCCTTTTTAGTTGTTCACTTGTTTCCTGTAAATTTCCTTATGTATGAACACAATCTTTCATAATTCCTCTACATTAAAAATTAAGAAACGATAAAATTGACAATCATCGTCCAACTGCTAAATTGTCGGCTGTACCGAAGCTTTTCGATGCAATTATTTGCAAAGCATTTATCCTTCCCAATCAACATAGGTTTCGTAAAACTCTGAATGATGAATGTTACTTTTCTCCAATTGGATGCGAGAACCTTCTGTATGCCTTCAATCGCTTGCACCCATTGGTGAAAAGAAGATCAGCTATTTCTTCCCAGTATGGTTTTCCATCTCGAAGACAGCTATGAAGAAACTTCAACTATTCCAAAGGAAGATACTGAAGATCTGCATTGGACTCTACTTCAACCGTTAACGACAGAAACACTACAGGAACGAGCATCTTTATACAGAAGCGAATTTAATCCCACTGGACAAATATCTCGTTCATTCAACGAAGAAATTAATAGGGAACATCATCGACCACCCGAATCAGCTTATGAGAAGGATGACCACAGAACAACGACATCCGGAACCGAGGTACAGAACTGAACCTTGTTTTACGTGGATACCTAGTTGTTATACCTTGACCCCACGGGTGGCCTACCACCATAGGAGCCAGATTTAGTCCTAGCCTTTAACCCCTCCGTAGCAAGCTACTTCGGTAACAAAGTTGTGATATGTTGCAGCATATGCACATCTCTTGTTTTAAGACGAGGCCTACCAACACCTCTTGAATTCAAGAAAAGAATCTTGAATCCCATTCGTTTCCGCATTTGGAGTAAACCACGCCACCACGATCTCCCACTAGGGGGCCGACCTCAAGATAGCAGAATAAAGAGAACTGACACACCCGAAGATGTGCACTATTGTTCTCAATATCCCGGGCACTATCACCCGTGGTACCAGTATAAGGCTACCGGTGGAGCCTCGCAACTTCTTCAAATCCCCCCTAGGCGATTGCGGAAAAGAGGACATGGCCTAATTCCTACTCAGCTTCGGGGTTAATGGATATGAATCAGTCACTTCCAGATAGGTTCCTGCAAAACCCTGGGCCTAGCAACCCTAGGATGTACATATTGAGAGAAGTAAGTTGAGGGCGGTCAACAAACAACTCATGCACATCCTAGTCTTTAGATCCCCTTACGGTTCACACGGGTGACACCCCGGTCTTCTGATCCCCTTACGGTTCACACGGGTGACGCCCCGGTCTTTAGCCACCAGTTGGTGAGCAAGGATGACACTCCTGTCTCTAGATCCCCTTGCGGTTCACACGGGTGACGCCCCGGTCTTTAGCCACCAGTTGGTGAGCAAGGAGAGACACTCCTGTCTTTAGATCCCCTTGCGGTTCTCACGGGTGACGCCCCGGTCTTCGTTCATAAGAACAGGATGACGGTCCTACCCATTATTTGCTACTGTTCAACTAGAGGAACACTAACTAACCAGGTTAGAAAGCGTCCTCACCAATTCACTTCGTTTACAAATCTTTTTTACATCTTTTTCATTGAAGAACTTATGTTAGGGGGCATCCGACCAGAGACTTCAATTTTACCCTTATTTGCTACTGTACAACTAGAGGAACACCAACCAACCAGGTCAGCCAGCGTCCTCATCAATTCACTTCGTTTACAAAACTTTTTACATCTTTTTCTTTGAAGAACTCATGTCAGGGGGTGTCCGACCAGAGACTTCAATTCACCCTTATTTGCTACTGTACAATCTCGAGGATACCAACTACCCAGGTTAGCCAGCGTCCTCTCGATTCACTTTGTTGACAAAACTTTTTACTCCTTGAAGAACTCATGTCAGGGGGGCGTCCGACCAGAGCCTTCAATTCCTTTACCATCGAAGACCTTAGCTGTGGGACAACCAGCTAAGACTTCAGTTCCTAAGTGAGACTTTCAAAATCCCCAGCCAAAGCCAGGGACTTTACTAATCTCACACTCCTCCTCCTGGGTTTTCTTAGTTTGTCCATAACATCAGCTGGGGCTGAACAGCTGAGTATGGACGTAATCCCCCTCACCACGTCAAGGTGAAACCCGTCGAGGGTGCCGAACCGAGGTACATATAGCTGTCTCGAGATTGGGCTAAGGTTGGAAACTCTGGATGACAACGTAATCATGGACAACGAGGAAGTAATCTCGTTCTACGCTGACATTGGGTCAGCCTACCACCGCGGCTTAAACACCATCCCTGCCCACAACAAACAAAAATCACCGCTGAAAACCGGGAATGAACACCCTGAGGACAATACAATCAACCGAACTTTTACATTTTATTTTTTTCGTTATGTAACTTTTATAAAAATCGTATTCTGTAGATTTTAATTTATATCATTCAAAAAGATTTAAAGTTAATTCTGGAATTCCTCAGGGCAGCCATTTGGGCCCAATTCTTTTAGTGTTATTTAAAAATAATCTTCCATCGTTTTCTTTAATATTATAAGCGCACTCAAGCGGTTATGAATAACCTTATAATGGTAAGCACAGTGCGAACAATTAGGAAAGCAGGATAGGATTAGATAGGAGATTGGTTGGATTGGACATTGGTTTTGAATGCAATGAGTCAGATATATTGCCCCGGGTAAGGCATTCCCCATTCGTGGAGTGCCGCTAAAAAAAGAATATCTGTACTTGACAGTACTTACGTTCGAGATTGGGCTAAGGTTGGTAAACTGATGAGCTTTCCCAGAAGTACGAATATTACGGTTGAATAGTTAAAGGGGAGGAATGCAACTGGCTATTTCACTATAGCACTGTTTATAAAAATAGCGGTAAAATAATGATAGACATTAAACATTGCAGCGGTGCTCGAGAGATACAAACGTTTTAGTTAGGCAACGGTCAACTATAATTTTTATAGTTCTCTTTCGAATTCTGTCTAAAAGACTCAAGTGGGTTTTTGGAGCATCTGCATAGATATGGGAATCGTACTCGAGCTTCGGAACAATAAAGGCTTTATACATAACAACCAGATAAGATGAGGCAAAAAACTTCTTGCATCGGCGGAGAAAACCTGAACGATTAGTAGCGTTTTTGTCGACTTCAAATATGTGATCACTCCACAAAAGATGGTCTGTGATGCATATACCTAAAAGCTAAAACTGTTCAGTCTCCTCGATGAAAGTGCCACTCATACAAAGTAGCATTGAGGGAGGGTTACGCTTTAGCAGCATTGAGTTTTCGAAGCATTAAATTCTACATGGTTTTTGATTCCCCACTGAACAATGCTGTCAAGGCCAGAATTTAATGAGCTCATCATAAGTCTACATCCAAAAGACAAAGATGTGAATCTGAAAACGAATATAAAAATCTGAGGGTACTGTCGTCAGCGAAACAATTCAGTGGATAAAAAGTTACAGACAAGATACGTGAAGATAAGGAATAGTATCGGAGACAAGACAGAGCCCTGGGGCACACCAGGGTTTTTTTTTTTTTTTGGATATCAGATTTGAAACCCTCCAACATTACTTGTAATATACGGTTCAAAAGATGATTTCTAATCCAACGAAGAAGAGATTCATCGATATCAAATGCACAAATTTTCGATAAGAGAGCTTCATACCACACTCTATCAAATGGCTTTGAAATATCAAGTGCAATAATCTTACTTCCTCCAAGACGATGTAAAAATTTGTGCGACTGTTTGGTGAGATATTCCATCAGATCACCAGTGGACTTATTATTACCAAAGCCATACTGCCGGTCATTTAGAAGCTTTCGTTCCTCAAGATATTTCTTAAGCTGAAAACTGATCAGCGTTTCCATGACCTCGGAAAGAAAGAACGAGTATTCGCCTTTTTTAGGGACAGGCTGTACAAATGCTATTTTCCATCCACTCGGAAAGAGTCCTGTAGAGTAGGATTGATGGAAAAGCTTACGCAGTGGTCTTAGAGCATTGAAGAACACCTCTTCAGTTCAAAAGGGGGAAGAATATCTGTTTTGTCTTTCAATTGTATCTTCAAAAGCATAAATCTGTTAAACATAAATGAAGTTTCTGTCCTTGGTGTTCTGTTTGATAGAAAACTTGAGTTCATGCATTATATTAATGCTGCATGCTAATATAAGACCTATTCAATACTATATGTCGGACTCATCATAAAGTATAGTCCGAATCGGAAAGTACAATTTTCCATATTTCTAGTGCATAAATCAGGCTAAATTTGACCAATGGCATTGATATTGGTTTGAGGTGGTTTATGGTTTATTATCATATATGACTTAAGAAAACACTATTAAAAAAACTCTAACGGAGTTAAATCGCTCGCGTGAGATAATAATAATTTTAAAAAATCGCTCGTGCAAAATGTTAATATCCACCGAAAGCACTCGTCCTTGACGGCTTATGTGATTCGAAAAAAAGCATAGACCCATAATTTCGTTAGCTAAAGATCCACACAAAATAGTACCCTACTCTGGATGCATTGCAATTTGGTGAATCTCGTGTGGGATATGACCGTCCAAAATTTGATCGCCCATTCATCCAGTAATGAACCACTTCGCTGAATACAATTTTTCGGAGTAAGATCGCAAAATGTTGCTTGAACAGAAGACTCACTTTCATAAAACAGTTAAGCCATTTCCACATGCTGTTAAATACTACATGTTGATCTGACAAAACAGACCTTATAAATGACAGTCAATTTAACAACTAAACATCAAAATTTTGCCTGCAATCACATGTCAAAATTTGAAAACTCTTATGTTCTTCCGACCAACCGAGGAGTCCCTCAGGTTTCGATCTTGGGACCTCTTATTTTCTCGCTTCAGCCTCTCATAATGGTTTCCAGATTCACGTCCGGCAACTTCGGATGAGGATCTAGAACGGCAGCGTATAATAAGATCAATAAATTCTGGTCTGCATTGTCAAATGTGGAACCATGAATCTGTAATTTAATGTTTCAAAAACTCAGTGATGTCTCGTGTCGCTGAAGCGGAACTCACTCCCACACCGCTATCCGTTAGCCCAATAGCAGACCTTGTATAGCTTTCAGTTCTCAGTAACTGCCATAACAGACCACCTTGTGTGGAATGAAAACCTATTCGGCGTCGTCAAGAGTACTTTTATACTTCCTTCGATATTGCAAGAAATTGTTCACCCATTTTGATATCGCTGTAATCTATAAGGCCTAGTTCGTAGAAAGGTCAAGTATAATTTCCATATTTGGGCAGGTGTCTTCAATAACTCTCTTGAGTCTCGAAGATAGAGTCCAAAAAAAAAATAGCTTTAAAAATGATAGGTGATAGAAGGATAGTAGAAACATTTAAATCGATAGCGCACCGTCGCGCCGCCGCCGCTTTAATGTTACTTGTTAATCTTCCAGTGTTCTAGAAACTTGAGTTCTACTTCGGGCGTACTGTCTTATTCAGAGATTCTTTTTTTAAGTCGCACTACACGAATGTGGAATGGTTTACCCGGCTCAATATTTCTCTTCCCTTGAAACACTCTGGCATTTAAAAACAAATTTTCATCGATATTTCATTTGAAATCGTCCCCAACTTTCCTAACAGCTCGCACTCTGCTCAAACTTTTTAAGGGTAATCTCAATCACATTAGTGCGTGTTTTTTTTAATTTAAAGAGATTTTGTAATTTTGCGCAAATTCATACTTTGTACTTATTTAGCTAAAATATATCTGTGGCTTGGCTGTGGCTTTTCATTTGAGTTCCTTTTGGGTTATGTTACTCGTATTTTCGTTTGGGTTAAACCTATATGTCGGTCGAGTTCTAAGCCCCAACTTTGATTTGGGGAATATTTAAGGGTTTCTTGCAGCTTTGATCTATTCTGAAGCAATTTCTTATGTTCAAATGCACACTTTAAGTTACATTGAAGTTTAAATTAATCAAAAGTAATCCTTGCCTAATTTTCATGTCACATCACAAGCACCGAATTAGTAATTTTACTTTTATCACAAAGGAAAGCCGTCTTTTCTAAAGCCCTTGGTTTAAAACCAACCATCATAATCATTACCGTACATTTAATTTGCCCTATGTCAATGTCACGGTTCTGCAGTGGGAAAATCCTTTTTTTTTATTTTCATTTTGTTAATTCATCTCATCCCTTTGCAGAAAAAAATCCTCTCAGTACAATCCTTGAATTTGACAAAGGGCACAGATCCGTACTGCTCCTGAAGTTAACTTTTCTAAAAAATATTTTAGTATATTTTATTTTTTCGTAACAAAAGTTAGACATGCCCTTGTGTGATTTGTCACAAGGGTTTTGCCCAACATCTAGCGACGACCAAATAAAAAAGAACTCTCTTTGTGGAGGATGTACGACGGCGACGTATGCATGTATAGGTAGGGACCCTCAAAAAAGTTTCTCATCATATTTACGAACTGGTAGTTCCTGAGCAATATCGTTGCATTGAATTACAACAAGAATTACCTTCTCCCCTGTAAGAGTATAAGCTTTATAATGGTGATGGGAGCACAAGAACTTTCCTCCCTTCAGAAATAAAAATTCTACGGCTATATTCACATAATGTGTACGGTGAAAACTTTTGTCCTTTTTCGTATTTTTGTGGTAAAACTTTGGATACTATAGTATGGGCTGAGAAGTTTGCAAATGCCAACCCTCAAGACTCTATTGAAAGAGATGGAGAAGGTTTGTTTGTTTACTTTTGCATTTTCGAGGAGTTTTATTACTTATTTTCTTTTTTGTTGTAGTATTCAAAGTTGCGAAGTATTATTCTCGTTGTTGTCTTCTTCGACAAAAGGATACGTTCGGGTATTGTGTTCCATCAAATATTTGATTCAAAGTTCACATAAAGGGTTTCAAATTTAATGTAACATAAATATTGAGAATGCATATTGAATAAGGTTTATGGTTTTGCTGGAATATGCCTTCATAATCGAAGTAACATAAAGAAACAAGTTTTAGTTCATAATTTGTAGGGAATAAGTTAGCAACAACTATGGATCCTTGTCGTTTGTATTTATTGGATAGAGCTTTTAGGTGTTGATTATTTCTTTTTTAATATGCTTTAAGAAATTTTATTTAATTTCACAAGTGTGAAAATTTCTTACATATCTTATGTTCTTATGTTTAAAATTTTTCTTTCTTCAACGACTCTTCAAATAGAAGCGGACATTTTTGGAAATTTGAGCTCTGTTAAGCTGTCAGTTGCATCTTATTTCTGAAAGTAGTATAAAGGATGATTTTTTAGAAGCGGAAAACTTTAAATTGGTAACATTGTTTTCTATGATAGCGGAGCAACGTTTAACAATTGTTCAAATTTATTTTAAGAACAAATATGGTTCAATTCGAAAAACACATCGGGCGTTACGTTCATCTTATGGTGCTTATGATCGTCCATCAGAGCGAATAATGGATCGTATTCGCAACACGTTTACTCTGAACAATAATACGCATCCTTTAAAACGTCCGTACAGTGGCCACAGAACAAGCGATTTCTGATTTGCAGCATAGCTTTGATGATGGTCTTGGTTTCGTACTTAAATACAGTATTTATCGCTTATAAGAAACACGCTTATAAGAAAACCTCGCTTACAAGAAACTTGAACAAAAGCACCGTGTACTTTCCCATATATTTTAATGTTGAA
Source organism: Chrysotoxum bicinctum (assembly GCA_911387755.1). Classification (NCBI taxonomy): domain Eukaryota; kingdom Metazoa; phylum Arthropoda; class Insecta; order Diptera; family Syrphidae; genus Chrysotoxum; species Chrysotoxum bicinctum. The sequence continues at coordinate 189,575,577 of OU426988.1, forward strand.
TTGTGTGTTTATAAGAAACACGCTTATAAGAAAAACACTGATAAAAGAAACATTTCTTCAACCACGAACTTCCTTTTTTCAATGTAAAGTTGGTTGGATTTAAGAAACTTTTAAAAAAATCACGAAACTCAAAAAACTTGAACAGACCTTTGAGAAAAATTCAAAGCAACCTAGGTATGCAAATGTCATTTCAATTCGACATTTGAAGAGAATTTTAGTTCAGTGTTAATAAATAAATTCTTTATACAAATTAGTTTTTTTGGCCTTTAGTCCACAAAAATTGGCGTTTCGTCAACTGATGAGTCCATGTGAGATCGCCGGGACAAAACGCCAATTTTTGTGGACTAAAGGGCAAAAAAGCTAATTCGAATCAATAATTCAACAAGTCCATTAATAGTGCTAAGTCTTCTACTTGGCTGATTTATTTCAGTAGTATATAGAATTCGTATTATAAAAACGTTCATATAAATTCTTTATATGTAGCTATAAAAATTTCTTTAAAATTAAAAGAAATGTACTGACAGTTTTAAATATTTAATAATATACATATATTTAAGAATAAAAATGTTTTGTATACAATATTATTTTAAAATCACAGAAATTCATATATGAAAATTTTGATCGAAATCGGTAGACTCAGAAATGAAAAAGTAGAAAATCAAAATAAGGATCTATGACAGGTACCGTTTTTTTTTTTACAAAAATGCGGACTGCATCTGAACATGATTTTTTTTTATAAAAACCATTAGAGCCGTCTTCGAAATAAATATGATATTTCATAATGGTAGGAAACGAGCAAAAAAAAAAACATTTCAATTTCTCATTTAGGCTGCAGGTTGAGGTACACACCTGCAGGCAGACGGAATCTCTACTTTTTCATGTTGTAATATCAATTGATACAAATCTTGAGTTCTAATTTTTCAAAAACCAAGTATAGAGTCATTTTAAAATCTACTTCGATTTTTCTCAATTTACTTCACTTTTTTCTCCAAATCTACTTCGACTTTTTTTCCGGAAGTGGTAACGCTGCTGGGTATATTTGTATAAGAAACTTGTTTCTTATATCCGTATAAGAAACTTGTTTCTTATATCCGTATAAGAAACTTGTTTCTCATATCCGTTCTATGAATATAAGAAACACTCGGTTATAAGAAACAAATCTTGTGCAATTTTTGAGTTTCTTATAAGCGTTATGTACTGTACAAGCTTCAATTTGGGCAGGGATTGAAGCCACACGATTATCAATTAAAAATTTGGTGGTGCAACAGCTCGAAGTGAACCAGGACCTAGTGACTTACAAGTCTCACCCATTCCTGTGTGCGTGTTACCAGGAACGGAGGGGACCTACAATTTTCTTCCGATTCCAAACGGCTATTGAGCAGCACTTTCCATGAAAAGAGATAATATACTCTCACAAGATTTGTCAATTCCTCGCAAGAGGCAGTACAACCTCGAAAAAACTTTCTTGCAACGACTGAGAATCGAACTCGAGACTTTCCGCATGACAGTCCAACGCACTAAGCAGTTGGCGCAAAATCATTACATTCAAAGAAGTCACTATTTAGTGCGATTTATGGGCCGTTACAATAATATTGTCAGGTCGTTACAGTCAACGGTGAACGATACAGAGATATGAATACGACCTTTTTCATGCCTCATTTGGAAGGCATAAATGTTGTGTATTCAGCACGAAGGCGTCACATAGCGTGCGATAAAATTAATATACTGAAAGACACATTTGTCGAACGATTACATTATTTGGGCACCAAAATGTCTGTGTGTGTGTGTGTGTGTGTGTGGAAATTGGAGCTCCCGATTACGACTATTATTCGTCGGTTACATAGCCGAAATCATGTTAACAAAAAATTATCTTATTTTTCGGTGTGTTATTCCAAATTGAATTTTTCCACCTTTAAAAAAAACACCCTTTAAAACAAATATTTGTTAGAATGCCTCAAATTTCTCAGCAAGAACTATTTCCCCCAAAAATGAAAAACTACTTAAATCGTGGCGATTCCTTAGAAAGGTGTCCCGAAAATCATCTCCAACTACAAGCCGAAGTCCCTTCTCAACATTTTAAACAAAGAACTAGTCATCAGGAAACTCAGGAAGTATTGCAGCCAGAACTCCATAATTCTTGACATGCAGTTTAGTTCTCAGGAGAAGCATTCAAAACTGCATCCACTTCTGAAGTCATCGCGTCGGATGCCCCTTGGATGTCGAGAAAGCAATCGACAATGAAACCTTATTCAAATTCAATAAATTAAAAAAATTATCCATTCCTTTCTATCTTCCAGGACCTTCTTTGTATAGAACTAGAGAAATGCTAATCGACGATGAAAAACATTTGAGTCGGAGTTGCACAAGCCTCGAAACTGGGGCCGTTCCTAAATAGCATATTGACCAGCGTATCCCTGACAACTGCGAGAACATTGTCCCCCTGATGACTCGCTGACCTATTACTCATCGATGTCACCATTAATAGCTTTGAAGAATGAATTATGTAGGTATTGGGGGTGTTGCATTGCGACCTAGAGATTTATCGTGCCCCCATTTGAATAACTGTGAAGAAAGTTGAAGCCCACATACATAGACTTTTACAGTACTACAGAAAGTAAAATTAAATTTAAATTAGAGGCCGTAACGGCTCATAACAGTCCAACCCACTAACCATTATGCCAAAGGGTACTTCGGAAAGTGGGGAATCATAATCTACGGCTCAAAGTCAGAACCCAGGAACATAATCGCAATGTCATAATGGATGACAACATATTCCCAAATGACAACGAAGAACGCATTGCTTTTTTAGCTGACCGGGGGTTAGCCCAACGCCGTGTTTAAACGCCATCACCCCTTCAGAAATTAACCACTGACAACTGGGATGGAAAACCTCGAGGACAACAAAGTCAAACAACTTTTAATTTAAACTGGAACAATATAATACCTAAAGGGTATTTCAGTAAGGGCAGGTAGAAGTTGAAAAATGGGATAAGACAAGCTGTGGGTAATGTACTAACAAAATTCGTTTTTCATTTTAAAGATCCATGTATGTCATTATGTATGGAATATGACCGGATGCTAATGATGGCACGGATCCGAGTTTTTCAAATTTTTCAATGACTCTTCAGCATAGATCCGGCTGAACTTAAGCGATGTCTTGTGTTATGTTCACCTTAGGCATCGGTCAATTGTGATTTATTCACATAGACCTGCGACTTGAGGAAACCCCACAAGTAAAAGTTTAGAGGGGTCGAATCAATTCACGGCACCTCTGCGGGAGACAACCTTAACCTCAAAACGTTCATGCAGAATGTCATTCGTTACGTCCGCTGTGTGGCACGTAGCTTCACGACTTCCTTCTGGAACGACATGTCCTGTAGGTCTACACAATATGGTTCAATTTGGGTCACAAGAAATTAGTAACCATCGTTCTGTAGCGCTCGCCATAGATGGTGATGACCTCAACAACATTGTTTTCGAAAAAGTAAGGACCAATGAATCTGCCGGCCCAAAATCCACACCGAACGGCTGCTTTTTGAGGATGCATTGTCACCGGGTGAACCTTCCATATACGCCAATTTTGCTTTTTAACACAGCCATTCATTCATCCAAAAATGTGTATCCCTAAGTTAAAAGTATGCGAAAGGTACGGCAAGCAATCGATTGCCTCGGCTTCTGCTGTACACATCAACGGACCCCGGCGATGTTCTCGCGCGTTCTTGCATTCTTCTTTCCTTCTTAAGCAAACACATAAACTCTTGAAGACTATACTTCAAATAAACTTACGAGTATTAGCTCTTAACAAGCTGTTAGTTCAATCTTCTTAACACCATTTCACTTAATGACCTCCTAATTTGCTCTTTAAAAGTGTTCTTTTTGTAATACTATTAATAAAACCTCTTTTAAACAACTTAAATACATTGGCGAAAAATTTTTAATAACCTATTTATTAAGGGCTTAGCATTTTACTAGTTCGCAATTTGTTAAACTTTTAATAATTTAATAGGTCTTCGAAAATTTAAAAAAAAATTTTTCGTTTTAATAACTAGGAAAATACTAATTCCCTTTTATTAAAAACCGTGCATTTGAACACGTTTAAATCATGACAGTTCTGGAAAATTAACAAAACAAACAAAACCAAATCTGGGGAACAAACCTAATACTCATGATTTGAAATGTCGAAAACTCAAAACTCAAAGAACAACCTAAAATGTATTTTGTTATTTGTTTATTTGTGACAACCTTTTGGCCAGCCGCGCACATTCAATTTTTAGTTTCGCAACTGTTTAGTTGCTAAAATGAAACATATGGGCTTATATGGGACACCGCGCACTTAGAGCAACTCGATTCGAGCAACTAAAAAGTTTGTGTTTTGACACAAATTAAACGATTGCCTTCGCAATAGTTGAGCTTTTTTCTATAAGAGCAAGAGAGAAAAGAGTGTGCGCCTGAGTAAAGAGTTGCCAGTGCGCGGTTCTCTTTCAACTGGTGATTAAACTATTTGATTTCGATCACAGTTGCCAGGGCGCAACTAGCCTTTGAGAAATGTTTATTTTCTTCGCTATGGACTAGAACATTCTGTGTAATGCTTCTATAAGATTAATTGGTGTACATAGATAAATGTTTGTGTTCCATTAGAAAGTAAACCTACCAGCATCAGCCTTATAGATAATTCTCCCAAAGAAGTGGAATATATCTAGTACTATACTAATTTTGGTGAAATCTGAATCCCACGGCTTGGTATTCGCTATTGGATGTTTAAGTTTTTAACCAATAACCGAAGTGTTGCTTGGCCAAACCTATACCTGGAGTAAAATTCTCAATCGTTCAGCCCTTCAAAAGGATTTGCTCGGGACTTAAAATATCGCACTTTACTGCATAAAGCTGAATCTTCAAACATTTGTGTATATCAAAATCTTCGTCCTCCCAAAACATTTTATATTATTTTATTTACTTTTAAAAACAATCAGCTCACGAATCATAAAAATACACGATTTAACTCTTTCAAATAAAATTGCTGAGAGGTTTTTTTTTTGAGGAATATGACATATTTCACATATTTAGCAGGTTACTAAAACATAAAGTAGCCAGTTTGCGATTTTAACTTCAGTAAGATGTTAAGAGATAGTAAGATGCTAAAATAGTTTAAAATTAGCAAAATCCTTAGTAACTTTATAAACTGGTTTTAACATATTTCTTAATCGTTCAAAATCTAGTGCCATCATCTATGTATATTTTTGCTTGTGTGTACTAACTATAAGGCAAGTTAAGCAGTCGAGAAAAAAAATCGAACTCGAGATTTTGATCAAAGCTGACATTACGATGATAGCGAACCCGAAATAAGTGGGTCTCGCAATTATGTCTGTCTGTCTGTTAGACTATACAGCCTAAGTGGCTCGGACACACGTTTTGTTTTAAGACCAAAAATAACGGTACCTGCCATACAATTATTTTCGAAATTTAATAAATATTTTTTCTTTTCAAAAACAGTCCCACAGATTTAAAAAACAAATATTCAAGAAATTTCATTTAGTTGAAGCTAAGTAATTTTTGAAAATCTTTTTTCAAAAAAATAGTTATTTTTGGTACCACCCCTGAAAACATTTTTGTTTTGTTTTTGAAAAGGGTATAACTTATGCTGATTATTTTTTTATGCAAAAGCAACCCAGCAGTTTGAACTTTATTGTGTATTCAAATTTTCCAAATTTTTTTTTGGATTTTAAAAGAAAATTGGAATTTTTTTTTAAACTAATAAATAAAAGTTTCTTAATATAATTTAGAAGATATGAGAAAAAAAATTATTTTACATAAAAATAACGGTACCCACCATACAAATGTTAAAAAATGGTTTTCGAAAATTGTATTTTTCTCAAAACTGTTCCAAGAATTTTGTTAAAATTGTTTTTCTTTCGATTAATTTTTACGATCTCTAATTTAATAAAAACAAATTTGAAATCAAGTTAGTACTGACTACCTAGCATAGAACGTTATTTTCGAATTTTGAATTTCTCATAATGGGAATAATGGATTTTAATAAAATTTTGTATAGAGAAGCTTCTTAAATGTTTTAGAAACATTGCGTTTCAAGACTTTAAAAAAAAATTTTTTGGAATTTAAAAAAAAAAAAATATTTTTTTGGAAAATTCGATATCTTAAAAACAGCTCAATAATTTTGTTTTATAAATTTAATTTTTATTGGACAGTAATAAAAACTTTAAATTCGAATACAAAAATTTTTTCATAAAAATGTTTCAAAAATTATACTCAAAATCGATCCAAAACATAACCGAGATGCGCCAAAAATCACGGAGGCTGTTGCAGACATCAACGCATGGAGATTCACCCGTCTTGTAAACCGATCTTTTTTAAGAAGATATAGGTCTTGCATTGCCGTTGGAGGCAAGAGTTAGGTTAGGTTGGAGTGGCTGTTGTTGATTCACTTAGACCTCAAGGATCCGTTGTGATACCACTAAAGAAGTTACTCATGGGAGAGTAATGAATTTAAACAAACCATTTCGTGCTTTTAATAAAGTTAGAGAGACATTTTGTGTCGATCGTTGCCAGTTCACTGGTATTATCGAAGAAGGGATTACCGAGATAGTTATTCCTTCTATTGGAGAGTGCTGGACATGTACATAGAAGGTGTTGGACTGTTTCCTCTTCCTCCTCGTCCATGCAGCTTCTACAGAAGTCATTTGTGTAGACTCCTAGCCTCAAAGCATGTCTACCTATGAGGCAGTGTCCTGTTATAACTCCGATTGTAGAGCTTATATTTTGTCTGCTCAGGGAGATCAAGTCTTTTGACCGTTTAAGGTCTATGCTTGGCCATATTTGTTTGGTTGCCAGGCAGGTGGTACCCTGTGACCATCTAGCATTTGTTGATTCTAGAGCATGTTGTTTGAGAAGATATTTGCATGTAGCAAGTGGTGTTCCTATGTTATGTTTTTGTCTAACAGTAGGCAGAAGTGTTCCGTTTTTGGCGAGCTCATCGGCTTTGCAATTTCCCGGAATGTCTCTGTGGCCCGGCACCCAAATGAGGTGAATATTAAACTGTTCTGTCATCTCATTGAGAGATGATCGACAATCGTGGACTATTAGAGAGTTTGTGGAGACAGACGCGAGAGATTTGAGAGCGGCTTGGCTGTCCGAGAAGATTCGTATATCCTTGCAAGATATAACGTTTTCTTTGAGCCAGGATAGTGCCTCTTTAATCGCCATTACTTCTGCCTGGAATACACTACATTGATTGGGAAGTCTATATGAAAGACTGAGATTCAGTTGTTTCGAATGGATACCACTTCCAACGTCGTGATCGGTCTTTGAACCGTCTGTATAGAAGTGTATCGCATTGTCTTCCAGGGGTCTCTCTTCTTCCCAAGACGATCTTGAAAGTATGGAAACAAGAAGCTGTTATCGAATACCATTTTTGGGGTGGTATAGTCTAAGTGATCTGGGATAGATCTGAAATTGTCTAAGATGGTAGTATGACCAGTATTGTTACTGATCCATTGAGAGGTGGCTCTAAGCCTCACGCATGAGTTGGCTGCCACCATTTTGGAGAAGATGTCAAGAGGTGTTAGCTTTAAAAGCACTTCCAGGGCTGCGGTTGGTGTTGTGCGAAGTGCTCCTGTGATGCACATACCTGCTGACCGCTGGACTTTGATGAGTTTTCCTAGATTTACCATCTTGTCCAGTGCGGTCCACCATACGACAACTCCATAAATGAGTATCGGTCTGATTACCGAGGTGTATAGCCAGTGGGTTATTTTTGGGGAGAAGCCCCATTTTGATCCTATAGCCTTTTTACAAGTAAAGAGCGCTACGGTAGCCTTTTTTACTCTTTCATCAATATTTGCCTTCCAATTTAGTTTTTTGTCTAAAATGAGGCCTAAATATTTGGTTTGGTCGGAAAAGCTTAATGGTATTCCTTTAATCTTGGGTGGGTTAATCTGAGGAATTTTGTACCTTCTCGTAAAGAGTACTAATTCTGTTTTATGTGGATTGACATCCAAGCCACATTGCTTAGCCCACTTTGTTAGCCTATTTAAGGCATTTTGTAGGAGTTCTGAGAGAACTTGGGGGTGTTTCCCAGATATAGATATTGCAACGTCGTCTGCATAAGCAATCACCTTGAAACCCTCTGCTTCCATTGATGTTAGAAGTTCGTTTACTACAATGTTCCATAAGAGAGGCGAAAGGACCCCACCTTGGGGGGTACCTCGATTCACCGATCTGGTGGTAGTAAAACTTCTCATGCTGGAAGTTGGAGGCAAACAATTTGAACGTTTGTTAAAGCTAATGTAAATAAACTTTTGATGTAATTTTTGTTGAAAAATTGAATTTCATTTAAAACTCAAATCAAATAATAGAAATCAATCACTTTCTGATAGCCCGCGGTACTCTGGACCTGGTAGTAGTTACTTATAAATTACTGTTCACCCCGCTCGAACTTAAACTTAGACACGAGGAAGCCTAGAGTGCATTCAAAGTTTTTTTTTTTTAATGAATTATCTTAAGACCGGGTTACTTGAGAAAAACATTTTTATTTCCCTTATTTATGAAATATCGTAAAAAATGTTAACCATTTTGAAATGAGAATAGAACGCGCCAACTTTTAAGGTAACTTGCCAAAATTTCGTAGTACATTTTTTTTACACTACAGTCCATTGAATTAGGGTCATGTAAAAATTTTGAGTACTTAGTTGGACAAAAAAGTGATATTTTCTTTCAAAATAATGCAGATGTGTTTAAATTGTGAACGCAATTGTTAGCAGGGTTATTTAAGGTTCCATAACGACAACAAAAATTGAGAAAAATTAAGATTTGCAATCACGGCACTTGAAAGACCGTCACAGGGTGACCAATTTTTTTTTTCGAATGCCTATAACTTACAAAATACATGGCTACGATTTTTTTTATTATTTTTCTGATAACTGTCTCCACCTACCCTATCATCCGTTTTCGTTTCGACGTTGAATTTTGGGACACCCTGTATGTACAAGCTTATACACTATAACAAATTATAATTTTTTTTTTGCATAAGCTAATATTTGCTTGAAACACATGGCATCCTGTGTTTAGCTCCAACTACTAAAGGAAATGTTTAAGTCATTTAAAAAATTAATTTTATGCTTATGAACAGTTTTTCTCTAATAACATTAATTTTTGAAATTCTTAGCCTTTAACATAAGAGCAAGTTCGTGCGACCCAGTCGTACATTTTAATTACTACTTGTTTTGTATCTTATCCTACTCTTCACTGTAAAATCGTGAGTTTATTTCAGCGCCACCACCAGGATAGCGTTGGTACCACAAAATCACGCTCCATGATAATACTATAGGTTGTACATACATAAATATAAAGATCTTTAAGATTGTTTGAAGAGTTGAAAGCACTTGGAAAATAACTCTTCAAGATATCTCTTAGAGACAATTGTGTTAGAAATAATAATTTTGGCTAATTGAACTGGTCGTCTCAAATTTGGCCACCAAACGATGAAAAGATGGTAAGATTGGCCCAACAATTTGCACTAACGAATACCCATTTTGATAGTAAATTTTTATCATGTAGACGTGCTGCTCAATCGTGTTACTTGTCATTGTGATTTGACATCAGTATCTAAGTAATAAACAACAACAGATGTCAATAAAACAAAATGGCTGCCATAAGTAACCAAAATCTAACTACACCACTTGAAAAACCATTTATAAAAGTATTGTCTATATAAGGCCAATTTCTAAGGTTAGGCCCATCATGTGCCAAGAAATCTAGATCTTCCATTTTATCTTATTAGTTGTAGGTCAAAGTGTATGTTCAATAAAACCGCGGTGTTGAAAAATTCTAACAACATTAAATCAATTACTTAAAACTAAATCTGTCTGATCTATTAATTTATTTAAATTTATATTAATCTTTCATGCTCGTGTGACAGAAAAAAAATATATTCTCAAATTGATTCCCCTAGATTTGTTTTTGTAAATTGAAGATTCAAAATTCCACATCCTAATTGAATGGAATTCCTTTATGAATAAATCCAAGTAAAACAATTTTACCTAAGGGCATTATTCTTCTTTTTTTTCGATAGGTCTTTGTGTCACAGCAACGGGATATAATAAATAAATTCTTAAAAGGGTTGCAGATAAACAAAAGAAAAAAAAAATAGAATCCTCTCAGACATCCTTGGAGCGTTTGAAATTACTTTTTAATCGACAATCGAAATTCAGACTACTTTCAAATTCCTATTACTCCGCAACCAAACTCAAGGAAGACATAAAATAATTCGTTCCGTTTTTAAAGCCGCAAGCAAGGAGCTGGAAAGTGATTTCGCAATCAAATCGACAATCCTTTAGGATAATTAATTCCATTCTAACCACAAGAGTGTCTCTGAGGTTTGGGCAATTCAGGCTAGTTTTCTAAACTGAACTGAAATCTCATTTTAAACCGCTTACCGGCGAAACTCGTCATCGTCCCCGTGTCGGTCGTCGGCGTCGGTGCAGTGTGGGTAGGATTTTCTTTTGACGGAAATATTTCTCTCAAAATGAAACATCAAACAAGGAACATTGAAATGAGTTTTCTTACGCTTGAAGGCTATCCAATTAGATTTTTTTTTGTTTACTTTATAAAATGACAAGAGCGAGTGAATGAGCACCCTGGGAAATTATCTCTTTTCCTTTGACCTCGTTTTTTTTACTTAATTTCCAATTTATTATTTATTTGGATGGAATGGTAATTTGTATAGATAGTTATGTGTATTAATTGATCCTTACAGCAAAATTATCCAGGGACTGAAGGGAAATATTGAGTTTAACTATTGTTATTACTTTTTTGGTAGAAATTTAAATTTTCTTTCGAAACATATGATAGGTTGATCTTCTCTCTTAGATCAATGTAGATCAGTTGTGACACCCTAGGGATTGTGACTCCGTTGTAATAAAACCTATGATAAATCCTATGTCATGCATAAGAGTGTTGATGAGGTTCAGCAAGCTTTAGCCTGAAATATTGGAGGGAACTTCTAAGTCATTGAAGAAATGTCTGTCATCACATAATCACCTGGCTTAGGAGAAGTAGACGCCTTTTAAGGGCGAGATCTTTCCATTAGCCCCAATTGGGAAATCATCCTCCCACCAGGCCCGTAGGAGCCTGTGACACGCTGCAAAGTCTGGTAGATGAATTTGTTAGGTTAGCGGTTAGGATACATTTATCCCTTTCCTCAAGAGGATTTTACCAATATTTTACCAATGATATTAGTATTCATGGTAGGAGTAGCAATCGCTGTTGTAAACGCGAAGTTTGTTGCTGCTCCTACGTTCAGTCGTTTTCTTTCGGTCTATTACTGTCATACTTCCCTTTAACAGTTTACCCGTGATACCCGATTGGCTGAATGGCTGGAGTGCTCATCAGTTCACCCTTGAGCCTAATTTTGATCGTACCGTCAAATATAGAGATTCAGTTTTTGGTCGCACCACACAATTATGGAATAACTTATCCGGCACGGTTTTTCCCTTGCCATTTCAATATGCAAACATTCAAAACCAATGTTCGTCGACACCTCCTTTCTCTCTCCGTTAATATCCCCATCGCTCGTGCTGTGTGTGGTGTGCTTAACTTAAAAAAAAAAAAAAAAAAAACAGAAATCCTCGGCCCTTTTTATGTCTTTTGACTGTAGTTGGCGGCGATTTCCAATCTCGTGGTCGACTGGTTGATAGAGCTTAGGAATTTTCAAGCCATTTGGTTAGATTTATGGTAAATTATTTATGCAGGGTAAAATCAAAAACAAAACTTATCAAAAATAAAATGCACGACAGGATCGCACGAACTTAGCTTAGGCTAGGTTGACGTGGCTTTCAGCAGGAGAGCCGATACACTTAGACTATGAGTTGGTCTATTGTGATACCACATTGAATCTTGGAGACTTTTTCCTCAATCGTTAAACTAATTGGAGCTTCTTATGAAACGAGCAAGAATGCCTACATCTGTATTTGCTATATCACTAAGATCATTGTATTAGAATTATCCCAGATGGAGTGTTCGGGGTAAAGTAGGACATGTTCAGAGAAGGTGAAGAATCAATTCCTCTTCTTCTTCGTTCATGCAGCATATGCAAAAATCGTTCGAGTAAACTCCAAGCCGCGATGCGTGCTTGCCTATCAAACAGTGTCCCGTTATCGCACCCATTTTTGATCCAGCAAAGGTTTGTTCTGTGTATAGAATCTTTGCTTGAGCATAAGCTTACACGTAGCCTTATCTGGAAATAAAGGTATCATTGTTCCACTTTTGACGAGTTCGTTAGTCTTACGATCTACCGAAATGTCCCTGTGGCCCGGCATCCAACACAGGTGAATGTTAAACTGCGGTGTCATCTCCAATTCCGCTTGATTTATTTCTCTGTGTTGCGGAGGATAGGGAAAGTTTCATTAAACTTAAACAATTAAAGTTTCTTTTAAGACATAGAATCACTTGGGATTCTATCAAAAACTCCGATACGAGACAATGCTATCGATACCAAAGATTTGGCCATATGGCTTCATACTGTAGTTTTGCAATTAGATGCGTAAAATGTCTTAAAGACCATGATAGCGGAGCATGTGAACTTGTTCAAAAAACAGATACATCTTTTGCATCTTGTGTCAATTGCCAATCAGAGGGACACCCTGCGAGTTTTAGAGGATGTCCAAACAGAATTGCATTCCTCAAAAAAAAAAGAAGCTTTAGATTGAACAAAAAAACAACAAACCTTCTCCTTATGATCCAACTGTTCCAACTTCACTAACTGTATCTCAGAAAATGTAGTATTTTTCGCAGACACAGTGAGAGGCCACAAAAAAAATTTAACACTCACAAAATTCCCCCTTTACTCCTGAACTACCTGATAACGATATATAAGATTTTATGAATGAATCTAACAGACTATTTGGCTTGCCAATTACAAGCCTAATATCCAAAATCAGAGGATTCTGGCGAAATTATGAAAAAATGAACGAATCCCAAAAACCAGCTGCATACCTGTGCTTGATTCTCTACATTCCTTCGACTACATCATAATCGGTGGAGATTTTTACTCCAGACATCCACTTTGGGCGACTCAGTTGCTAACCAAAATGGATCCTTCCTATCTTCATGGTTTCAGGACAATCATTTTCTTCACCTTGATATTGTAGCCGCCCAAGGGCCAACTCCTCCTAGCTCAGGCTCTCACATTGATTTTTACAACCTTAGAAGCGACAATAACATTTCATGCTTAACCTAAGCTAAGTAGCTTTAAACCTTCGTCAAATGTTTTCAGAGTGATCGACCAAATCACTGGAAGAAAAAGGAACCCTAACACAACAAATGATGGCTTATCATTTGGTAACAGAACCTTAATCTCTCCTTCTGAAAAAGCAGAAGCATTAGGATCATTTTATTCCGACCTATACTCACCAAAAATCCCAATCACTAATTCTGAATTATCTCTGGAAGTTATAACTTTCTATAGCTCTTTCTCAGTTTCGAACGAAAATCTCCAAATCACTAATTTCTCATCTTTGAACAAATCCGATGCCACCAATAACAGTTTTGTAGTCAATTATATTCTCACTTAATAATACAAAATCGGCCGGCCCAGACAAAATTTCCAACTTCACTTTACGCAAGTCAAAAATTACAATAGCCAAATACCTAACTCCAATTCTTAATAATTGCTTAAATAACTGTTACTTCCCAACTAAATGGAAAACAACTTAACTAATCCCAATTAAAAAAGTAACACTCCTAACACAATAGAAAATTTCCGTCCTATCTCTCTCCTCTCCAACTAGGAAAAATCCTCGAAAAAATAATCCTATCAAAAATGCTTAATTGGGTCGATCAAACATATCTAGTACATCATCATCATCATCGGCTCGACAACCGGGTTCCGGTCCTGGCCTCTTTCAACAAGTCTCTCCACCTATCCCGGTCTCTAGCCGACGCCATCCAGTTGCGCACCCCAAGGCTTCGGGCATCCTGGTCTACGCCATCTCTCCAGCGCAAGCATGGTCTCCCACGCTGTCGTCTACCATAGAATGTACCACAAAGAACTTTCCGAGCAGGTTCCTCTTCGCTCATGCGAGCTAGGTGCCCTGCCCACCGGAGTCTACCGAGCTTAATTTTTGTCACGATATCTGCTTCTAGTACAAACGGGTTTAAACGTAGTCACTCTTCGAAGCACGCTCTCCTCCACCTCCAAGATAGAATTCTCAACAATTTAGGAGATACAAAATGTAACATTACCTGTTCTTTGGACTTAAGGAAAGCGTTTGACTCTGTCTGGCATATTTAATAATTTTTAAACTTAACCAACTAAATTTACCACTGTTTATTAGCAAAATAATTCAAAACTTCCTTTTAAACCGCAGTCTTTCAGTTTACATTGAAAACGTATCCTGCTCCCCCCTTACTATTTACGCAGGGGTTCCTCAAGGTTCGATCCTTTGACCCCTTCTTTTCAACCTTTATTTATACGACTTGCCAATTCAACATCCTAACTCTGAGGTCATCCTATACGCAGATGACACTATTCTATTTAGTCCCAACGAGAGACCGCATGAGGCGCTCAACTCAATTATATCACACCTGAATGTAATAATTCCTTATTACAAAAAATGGGGAATAACATTAAATTCGAGCAAATGTGAACTCATGTGCTTCCGCAATGCAGCAGGCAGAGGCCCTCATCTTGCAGTACGAGAAAGTGGATATTTAAATCTCTCCATTCTGAGTGTTAAGATCACAAATATTGCCCGTGTAAACACTTAGGTCGACTTGCACTAACTTAACACTAACCCTTACAATTCTATGTTTTAATTATTCTCACGTTGGTACACCGGTTTTTTCATGTTCGTCCACCCCGCCTTGCATCGTGTGTGTTTTTCATTCGTTCATTCTCTCATCATCTAGCTATCAGAACAGTCGAGTTGAATTTTGTAATCGCGGTAACTAAACTTAATCTTTATCAAAAAAACATACAAATTTAAAACGTGGAAACTAAAAGGAAATTTATAAAAGCAAATTTGAAGATAAATTATATTTTTTAAGCAAACAAATAAAGAAACGAAATCAAAAAAAAACTACGTGTCGTGTACACTTATTCATGGTCCTTCGAGCCGGATAATCAGGCATTCACGTGGCCATTATAATCGGCAAAAATCAGAAGCATCATCGTACAACATTGATTTTTTTAATCATTCGGTTAAAGAATCATTAATTTTACAACCGTTTCAACGAGGATTTTTAAGAAATTCCGTATTTTTTGTGCTGTGTCTTATGTGCCAGACTAGTACATAAGCACAAAACCCATCATCGGCTGTTCTTCGTGGTGTGCCACGCTGTGCCAGTGCAACGGTACAAAAATCATTTACAATTTCATCGTGCAACTGCATAGACACCATCATCTTTTGTGCTACATAAGCTGTGCCAGTACAACGGCACAAAAATCATCTACAATTTTTATCGTGCCACTGCATAGGCACCTTCATCTTTTGTGCTACATAAACTGTGCCAGTGCAACGGCACCAAAATCATCATCACACTTTTGATCGTTGTGCTGCTGCACAGGCACCTTCAACTTCATCTTGTGTTTCATCGGTGTTGCAGTTTAACGGCACCAAAATCATCATCACCTTCATCTTGTGTTTCACCGTTGTGTCAGTGTAACGGCACCAAAGTCATCATCTACACTTGTCATCGTGCCACTGCATAGGCACCTTCATCTTGTGTTTCACCGTTGTGTCAGTGTAACGGCACCAAAGTCATCATCTACACTTTTCATCGTGCCACTGCATAGGCACCTTCATCTTTTGTGCTGCATTCCCTGTGCTAGTGCATCAAAATCATCTACATTTTCATCGTTGTGCTGAATCCGTTGTACCATTGTAACGGCAGCAAAATCATCTATACTTTTATCATTTATGCTGCATCCGTTGTACCTTGTAACGGCAGCAAAATCATCTACACTTTTCATCGTGCCACTGCAAGGCAACTTCATCTTGTGTCTTATCGTGCTAGTGTGCTAGTAACGGCACCAAAATCATCATTACTTTCATCTTGTGTTGCATCCGTTGTATCATTGTAACGGCACCCGAATCATCTACACTTTTCACTACATCAAATCATCAGCAACAGTATCATCGAAACTACCATCCGAAGTCATCAACAAAATCATCTTTTATTCATCAATAAGATCATCACAAATTCATCTTTAATTTGCAATTGTACAAGGTACTTTATATGGATATATTTTAGTGCTTTATCAGATTTTCAATTATATTATATTAGACTTCACTTATTATATTACATATCATTTCAATCCGTTTTGGGTTTATAAACCTATATATATTTGTGTTTCTATATTCATATTTAAACAAATCTTAAGTTTAATCCGTTGGTCAGATATTCAGTATTGATAACATAATGAGTAGTCTAGAGGATTTAATTTTTGCTTCCGACCAATTGGTCGAATATCATGCAGCCTTCAAGGCCAAACCAGCCGCCACTCATACGGTTTCCTTGCTAGAAGCTTATCAAGCTGAACTTTTGAATTTATGGCAAGATGTAAAAATTGCTTATACTAGTTGCATGAAAGACAATAGTGAAGAAGTTCAAGGTTCTCTGAATGAAGTAAAGGCAAAGTTTCAAAGTTCATCTTCTACATATTTCCAATGCACAAGTGCTATATCTGATTTCTTAAAAGCTCTTACTTCCAAAACGGAACCTAAATTAAATGAACTCATGTCAATTACTCCTCCAGTTAATGAAAATTCACATAACATTAAGGTTCCACCGTGCGACACTCAGGATTTTTATGG
This sequence comes from Chrysotoxum bicinctum, assembly GCA_911387755.1. Lineage (NCBI taxonomy): Eukaryota > Metazoa > Arthropoda > Insecta > Diptera > Syrphidae > Chrysotoxum > Chrysotoxum bicinctum. The sequence continues at coordinate 189,592,403 of OU426988.1, forward strand.
CAATTATTTACAGTGGCCATCCTTTCGGGATATGTTCACTGCAGTATATATTAACCATTCAAAGCTGAGTGACGTACAAAAACTTTTTCATCTACGATCTAAAACGAAAGATCAAGCGTTCAATATTGTCAGCAAATTTAGCTTAACTGATAGCAATTTTAAACTAGCATGGAACGCTTTAAAGGAACATTATGAAAATAAACGGATTCTGGTCAACAATCAAATTCAAATCTTATTGAATGCTAAACCCGTTCTTTCAGAATCTGCTAAAGATCTTAAAAATTTACAAAGTAGTATTAATGATGCTTTGATTGCTCTCACCTCATACGATATCGATATATTGTAGTAGCGTGGAACGCAATCATTACTTATCTTTGCGCTTCTCGGCTTCCAGATCACACACTAAGTTTGTGGGAAGGATCACTGGAAGAACCAACTGAGATCCCATCTTGGGAAAAAATGAATCAGTTCCTAACAAATCGTTATCGTATCCTTGAAAATGTTTCAGAAATGAAACAAAGTTCCACAAACAAACTTAATACTACTAAATCTTTTTCTACACAATCATCGAAACCCAAACCAGTTAGAAACTTCCATACGAAAATTATTCCAGCCTGTCAGGTATGTAGTGAACAACATCCCTTGAGAGTTTGTCCTACCTTTTTAAAAATGTCTGTCGATGAAAGACATAAGACTGTACGCAAACACAAATTTTGTTTCAATTGTCTTGCAGTGACTCACCATCTGAGTCAATGCCAAAGTGCAAATACTTGCCTTCGTTGCAAGGGCAAGCACCATACTTTGTTGCATTTTGAGCGCAAACTAACTGTGCCTTATAATGGCACTAATCATAAGCCTTCAACTATCTCATCTAACGCCAACCCATCGTCATCTCAAGTTTCCTCTTCTTCTTCACCTCATGGTTCATCATCACCCTTAGCATCATTTTCATCTCAACGTGATCATCATAATATACAGTCCACTACAACAACAAATCACAATGTTTTTCTAAACAAAAGTTATCGTCAGGTGTTATTAGCCACTGCGATGATGAAGATTCGTCACCAAGGAAGTGAATTTGCTCTCCGAGCTTTAATTGATCAAGGTTCTGAAGTTTCCTTTATAGCTGAGGAATTCCAGAAACTTATTGGTTTGCCAACTCAAAACACTCAAGCCCGGATCTGTGGCATGGGTTCCACCGAAACGGCTTCATCATCCAAACTCTGTTCATTCACCCTTTGTTCAAACAATGTGCATGAGTTTCAAATACATGCTGAAGCTTTAGTTTTAAAAAAAATTACGTGCAATTTGCCAGCGGTTTCCATGGATATTGATCAATTTCAATTCAATTGTGATCTTCCTTTGGCCGATCCACTATTTTATAAAAGTTCGCGTATAGACATGCTTATCGGAGCTGATTTATATCCACATATAATTTTAGATGGTATAAAGACAAACGTTTTAAATACTATTATGGCTCAAAATACAGTTTTTGGTTGGGTTCTCTTAGGACCTTACGACAATGTTCCCGTCGTTTCAACCTTTTCTACTTTCGTGACATATAGTAATGAGTTATCCATCGATAAAGCTATCGAAAAGTTTTGGAAGCTTGAAGAATTACCCCAATCTCCTTTGCGTACGCCATCTGAACAATATTGTGAAAACTTATACCGTGACACGACTTATCGAGATCCATCAACAGGCCGATATGTCGTAAAGCTTCCATTCAAAAATTCTCTCGCAGAATCCAAACTGGGTAATTCACGCTTTACTGCAATGCAACAATTTCTTCGCAATGAAAAGTCTTTACTTTCTAAACCTGCTGTCAAAGAAGAATATCAAAGGGTGCTTTCAGAATATTTAACGTTGGGTCATATGTCGCCTACTCCTCCATATGAATTGTATGATGAGAACAATGTTCAGTCATATTATCTTCCTCATCATGCGGTACTAAAACCTCAAAGTACTACCACTAAACTACGAGTAGTTTTTAACGGTTCTAAGTTATCCTCTAATGGTAAAAGTCTGAATGATCTATTATACTCAGGTCCAACTCTCCAAAATGACATAATTTTTCTCATCCTTAATTGGCGTTTTTACAAATATGTGTTTAATGGCGACATCGAGAAGATGTATCGTCAGATTAACATCCATCCCGATCACGCACAATTCCAACGCATTTTGTTCCGCCCTAGCCCAAATCAAAAAATATTTGATTACAAACTCAACACTGTAACGTTTGGAGTAAATTGCGCTCCTTATTTAGCTATACGCACTTTACATCAATTATCTTCAGATATTAAAACACTTTATCCTCTTGCTTCAAAAATCTTGAAGAATGAAATTTATGTTGATGATGTTCTTTCTGGTGCGCACGATATATTTTCGGCACGTAGAAGCCAGACTGAACTGATAACTGCTCTTAAATCGGCTGGATTCAATCTCAGAAAATGGACAGCTAATCATCCTGATCTTCTTAATCATATTCCAAAAGATCATCTCCTAAATAAAGATTTTTTTAAAATCGAAGATGATAGCTCCACAAAAATGCTTGGCATTCAATGGAATGCTTCCTCCGACACCTTTTCCTTTTCAATTCATCCTGAAAGTCTGTTAATGCTTTCAGTTACAAAACGATCAGTTTTATCAACTATCGCTAAGTTATATGATCCTGCAGGTTGGCTTGCCCCTATAATTATAACAGCAAAAATATTAATGCAGCAAATATGGAAAGATAAAACTGGATGGGATGAACGTCTTACGCCTTCATCTGAACAAAATTGGAAATCTTTTTTGAAAGATTTCACTGATATACAAAAAATAACAATTCCTCGTTGGATTGAATTTTCTCCTTGGAGTTCACTGCAACTACATGGGGTTTCTGATGCATCAGAAAAGGCTTATGCAGCCGCAATTTACATCCGAGTACATCATAATTCCTCAAAAACGTCTTCACACTTATTATGGGCAAAATCAAAGGTTGCACCTGTCAACACTATTTCTCTCCCTCGCCTGGAACTCCAAGGCGCAGTTCTTTTATCACGAATGATCAAATTGTTACTCAATCAATTTGATTTCCTTACTAAAGTTCCCATTAAATTGTGGACAGACTCGACTATTGTCTTAGCTTGGCTTAACAAGCCGCCAAGCGATTGGAAAACTTATGTAGCCAACCGGACCTCAGAAATTCTTTCAAATGTTCCTGACGTAAAATGGAATCATATTCCTTCTTCAGAAAATCCTGCCGATTTAGCCACACGCGGTATCTCTCCGCAAGAACTAAAATCGAGTCATCTATGGTGGAACGGACCACTCTGGTTGAAGGACTTAGAGTCAAATTGGCCTTCCACTGAACTCATTGAGCCTCCGGATGAATCAATTCTTGAATGTAAACATGTTCAAAGCCACACAAACGTTCCGCTCGGAAAAATTCAATTAGAGTTGAATATAAGTCAAAACTTCTTCTTCATGAAGAAATCAAATCTACCAAAATAAAAATTATCCGCTTAACGCAAAAACAACACTTCTCCGAAGAATATGAAGCGCTCCGTCAAGGAGCAAAGTTAAAGTCAAAAAGTAATCTTCTTTCCCTGACCCCTGTCTTAGACTCAAATCAAATTATGCATTCCCATGGTAGACTTGCGTCCTCCACGTTGTCTTATAATGAAAGAATTCCAATCCTCCTTCCATATAATTCCTATTTAACTAAACTCTTAATAGCGTATGTTCATCAAATATCTCTACATGGAGAAATCCAACTAATTATTCGCTTAATTCGTTGTGAATATTGGGTACCCAAACTGAAAAATTTAGTTAAAGCTCATATTCGTAAATGTAAACCTTGTACCTTGTACAAAAAATCCGTCCAATCTCAATTAATGGGTTCTTTGCCTGTTGAAAGAACAACGTTAAGTTTACCCTTTACGAATACCGGCATAGACTTTGCTGGCCCCTTTACAATTCAGAATTATTATGGTAGACGCTGTCGTCTAGAAAAAGGTTATGTGTGCCTTTTTGTATGTTTTGCAACGAAGGCAATACATTTAGAGGCGGTAACTGATCTGTCTACTCCTGCCTTTTTAGCAGCCTTTACTCGTTTTGTTTCTCGTAGAGGAATTCCTGACAAAGTATATACCGATAACGGAACAAACTTCGTCGGTGCCTCCAAGTTGCTGTGCTCCGACTTTCAAAAGGCGATCCAAAGTCACACTAGTGATTCATCTCCTAATTTCTCTCAAATCACTTGGAAATTTATTCCTCCTGGCTCCCCTCACATGGGTGGGTTGTGGGAAGCAGGAGTGAAAAGTTTTAAAATTCATTTCAAAAAGATTAGTGGTAACTCAAAATACACGTTTGAAGAATTTACAACACTATTAGCTCGAATCGAATCCTGTCTGAACTCTCGTCCGTTAACCCGAATGTCAAATAATCCTGACGATCTCCTCCCTTTGACTCCGAGACACTTTTTGAGAGGTGGTCCTTTACTCAGTCCTCCAGAACCATGCGAATCACCAAAGAGCATTAGTTTCATGCGGCGATGGAACGCTCTTAAAGTTATACATCATCAGTTTAGTCTGCGTTGGAAAGAAGAGTATTTAAAGGAGTTAAACAAACGATATAAATGGAAGTATCCCCAAAGGGATATGGAGGTTGGAGATCTTGTTGTTTTACGAGATGAACAGCTTCCACCTAATGAGTGGCGACTAGGTAGGGTCCTTAAGGTTCATCATGGTCCTGACAATAAAGTCCGTGTTGTGGATGTTAAAACTCAAAAAGGAGTAGTAACTCGTTCTGTTGTCAAACTATGTATTTTGCCTTCGGATTAATGATTAATCATCATCAAAAAAAAAAACAGCACTAAAATCTATCATATAAGGAATTTTAAATTATAAAATTTTCTTCTTGATTTTGAATTATTATATTCCTTAAATTGAAAACATAATGTCACTTACTTATACTTTATCATTTATCTATCTTTGTTTTATGAAAATAATTTTTGAATTTAAATTAGAATATATCTCTTGTAACTAAAATTGTATACACTTACATTGATTTTATACATAATCATCTAATCTAATCTTTCTTTTGCATGCGAGGATGCAAGGCGGGCGGAATGTTAAGATCACAAATATTGCCCGTGTAAACACTTAGGTCGACTTGCACTAACTTAACACTAACCCTTACAATTCTATGTTTTAATTATTCTCACGTTGGTACACCGGTTTTTTCATGTTCGTCCACCCCGCCTTGCATCGTGTGTGTTTTTCATTCGTTCATTCTCTCATCATCTAGCTATCAGAACAGTCGAGTTGAATTTTGTAATCGCGGTAACTAAACTTAATCTTTATCAAAAAAACATACAAATTTAAAACGTGGAAACTAAAAGGAAATTTATAAAAGCAAATTTGAAGATAAATTATATTTTTTAAGCAAACAAATAAAGAAACGAAATCAAAAAAAAACTACGTGTCGTGTACACTTATTCACTGAGTAATCCGGTCACTTTAAAAAAATCAATCAAATATCTTGGTATCAACCTACATGAAAGACTCAAAGTAAACCCACATGCACGAAAGCTTTGAATAACAGCAGAGCCACTGCTGCGAAGCTCAAAACCCTATTAAACTCTAAGCATGTTGAAAGTAAAACTAAACTCCTTATGTACAAAACACCCCTTATTTCCTATGGCTTCCTTATCTGGTTCTCAATCACTCCCAATTTTGCATTCGAACTTCACAGATTCGAACTATACATTTTTTAGAAAATGCATAAATAAAAGACGTAGATGTATGAAAAGTTGACGAGAAGAAAAAGTAGTACATCGGCTATGTTTATAGTACGGCAGTACGGAACTTCAAAAAGCAGTACAAATACTGCAATTGCAGTACTTCGACAGTCCTGATCTCCATCAGAGACAATCAGCAGTTGAGGACTGTTATTGAGATGGTAGAGACAGAATTAAAAAGGCTGCTTGACTGTCCTAGAAAATGCTGATATCACGTTTTCTTTAAGAAAGTTCCATCTAAAAACGCTCATTGGGAGGACAAGAAGAGAGACTTAAATTAAGTCTGTCTGAGTATACACCTCCTCCAACCCCATATTTAGTTTTTGTTCCATAGATTTAAAAATGGATTCAATCATTTTCCAGAAATGCCATATCCTTCCAGATTTATCCTGAAACTTTTTGTCAAATTGAATCTGAGGGATGGTGTAATCGATACTACTTGGAAGTGAACCGAATGAGTTGAGAGTTGAGACTGATACAGGAACCAAATTCATTATTGATCCACTGCGAAGAGGTTTTTAGATGAATAGCAATGCTTGGAGTCATTTGTCTGCCGAGTATATAAAGGGGTGTTAGATGAAGCAGAATGTTAAGTGCACACACAAGCTTGGTATTAACCAATTCGTGTATTTTGTAGAGCTGTCCCCCATACTGCCACACCGTACGTTAAAATCGGTCTGATTAGCGAGGTGTACAGCCAGTGAGTAATGCGGGGTTGAAGCCCCCATTTATCCCTAATGGCTTTTTGCATGAGAATGTTAGCTTTCCAACTAAAATTCTTATCTAAAAAAAAGACCCAAGTATTTTGCTTTGTCGAAGAATGTTAGTTGTATACTTTTAATGCAAGGGAGGTCTATATGAGAAATTTTGAATTTCCCAGAATAAAGGAAAAGGTCTGTTTTATAGGGGTCCAGCCTCCAGCTATACTTACAGATCTACTTGCACAAAACTCACCCAGCTTTGAAATAATAAACGCTTCTTCAAACTGAAGCTCGGCATTAGGAATTAAAAAATAAAAATTCTGCAGAGTCAGGGAGAAGACTCCTACAAAGCTGATGACAATGTTGAGCGAGGTCGACGAGGTCGCTGGCACCATTCAGGTTTCCATGAAGCCACTGCACTCTGGCTCTTCATGGTCTTCAATAAATTCAAAACGCGCTGCGATTCATACTGATTAATCTGAAGGTTTCTAAATGTGCTTCGAATAATCTGCGAGTTTTCCTGAGCGAGGGAAACATTGACGTAGCTGTCATACAAGAACCGTGGATAAATGATCTTAGAGTGAGAGGCTTCCAAGACCACCAATATGACCTGATTTATAAAACCACAACCCAGACCAAGGTAAAGCTAGAATTTGAATTCTAACAAACAGACACTAATGAAGATCAGACAAGCAACAAAATTCGAAAGAATTCTGTCAATCAATTGAAAATATAAAATATTTTCCCAGGCTTCGCAAAGTGCTATCGAGAGAACATTGCAATCCGTCATTTTTGAAAAAGCCGAAAGGACTCTGGACAATTTCTCCAGCTGAGTCCTACTAGTGGCGATACTTTTTCCGGGCTATGAGAACAGGCCCGAAACACTTAGATCCCCTAACACGTCTATGGGTTGTGCAATGTGCATGACACATTACCACCGTTATAACAATGGAAAAAATTGCCACCCGAAAATCGGTAGGCGACCTCAGAGACCAAGTTTGGAGACATTCTTTCGCTGCCTAGGTCACCGGACCTTACACCGTTGAAGTTTTTTGTATGAGGATACCCCAAGTCGTACAATTGAAGGCCTAGAAAATATCCGTCGTGAATTTCTGCCATTTAACCAAAGCTTTGCTCTCGCATGTTTGCAAATTTCCGATTGCAAGTGTTTGCAGAAATGGATGAAATTCAAACGATGTTGTATTTTAAAGATAAATTGCCAAACTCTACAATGAGTTGTAGTTTGCAAATAGTATAAAGTGGCATTACGCAGTTCCTGGATTCACTAATGAAATTTTAGAATCTGCAATAATTTGCCAAGAAGTGGACCTAGTGCTGGGTGGTATGAAGATGGAATACCAGGCGAATTTTATAAATAATGGACTAATAGTCTGAAAGAAAGTTAAATAAAACTTTTTAATGATGTTCTGGATGGTGATGTTACTCCTAAAAATTTTCCAGGAATTAGTAATATTCCCCTTACATAAAAAGGTTGATTATCGCATCCTTCAAATTATCGAACAACTTCATTTCTGTGTTACAAAAGCGCCTTACAACATGTATTGAATCTATTAAACCAATTAAAAAAGAGTTTCAAGCTGGATTCAGATCAGGGAATTCAACAATTGACAATTGACAGGCTGCAGTTTGGAACGGAGAAAAACTTTCGGATTGGTTCAAAACAACATCTGGAGTAAGACAGGGATGTACATTAAGCCCTACTCTGCTCGCACTTTTCATTGACGATTTGATCGATTATCTTCCTGCTGGAGTGGACTTTGCTGGAGTGCGTATTAAGGTATTGCTCTTTGCGGATGATGTAGTCATGTTTGCGTACTCACCCGAAACTTTACAACTCATGATCACCAAGGTTTATGACTACTGTCGATTATGGGACCTTATAGTCAACATAGAACAATCCAAAGCAATGATTTTTAAAAGAGGGGGTGGAAGAAGTGCTTCAAATAAGAAATGGGATTTTAATGGTCAATGAGTTCAAGAACCTGAAGGTTTATTTTCCCAAAAATCTGAGTTTGGAAAAGCAAAAGCATTTCAAAGAAAAACTCCTAAAAGTCAAAACTGCAATCAACGTTTCCTTGAAAAGATATTTTATGAACATAAATATTTTTATTTTTATAATCGGCGCACACTCAAGGGGTTTGTATACCCTTAATATGCCAGAGACACAGTGTGAGCTTTAAGAAAAAAGGGAAGGGTTGGAGGTGTCGGTGTACATTGGTTTTGAATTCATGAACATTGCAATGACTGAGAAAGAGAGAGCGTGGCAAAGAATTCCACATTCGCGTAGTACGGCTGAAGAACGAATCTCTGTACTTCACAGTACGGCCGAAGTTGGGCTCAAGGGTAAACTGATGGGCATTCCTAGAAGTGCGAGTATTACGGTTAAATTGTTTAAGGGGAGTAATGCAGCTAGCTATTTCACTAGAGCATAGTGCGTTAAAATAACGGTAAAAAAGGGTGAGGCAAGAAACATTACGACGATGTTGGAGTGACGTAAATGAGTCAATGATGTTATTATCACCAATCATTTTAAAAGTTCTATTTTGAATACTGTCCAAGAGACTTAAATAAGTTACTGGAGCACCAGCCCATAGATGGGAGTTATACTCAAGTTTTGGACTTATATAGGTTTTATAGATTGTAGCCAGATCAGAAGGAGAGAAAAATTTCTTGCACCGTCTCAGAAAACCCAAACATCTTGCGGCATTTTTGGCAACATGGCGTATGTGAGTGTTCCACAAGAGGTGGTTCGTGATGCACATACCGAAAATATCGAGATGTTCAGTTTCATTGATGCAAGTGCCACTCATAGATAGTGGCAAGGGGGGTATATCTCGCTTTAACGATATAAGACAGCATTGGGTTTTCGAAGCATTAAATTCGACACGGTTTCTTATTCCCTATTGCACAATGCTGTTTAGGTCGTAATTTAATATTTTGTCGTTGCAGTTCTACATTCGAAGAGGAGGGATGTGAGTCTGAAAACGAATATAAAAAGCTAAGAGTACTATCGTCAGCGAAACAATTAATTGGATTAGAAGTTACAGACAGGAGATCATTAATAAAAATGAGGAATAGGGTTGGGGACAAAACGGAGCCCTGGGGCACACCAGCATTTATATTGTGGGTTTCAGACTTGAATCCGTCTAATACAACTTGTATTGAACGGTTCGAAAGAAAATTTCTAATCCAAAGAAGTAGGGATTCGTCGATCCCGAAGGCACGCATTTTCGATAAAAGAGCAAGATGCCAGACTTTATCAAATGCCTTTGAAATATCAAGTGCAATAATCTTACTTTCTCCGAAACAATGTAAAGATTTGTTCCACTTTTCGGTTAGATAAACCATCAAATCACCTGTGGACCTATTGCTACGAAAGCCATACTGCCGGTCATTAAGAAGCTTTCGTTCCTCAATATATTTCTTAAGCTGATAATTAATCAGCGTTTGCATGACCTTAGAAAGAAGAGACATAAGTGCGCGATCGGTCGATAATTAGAGGGAGAAGAAGATTTGCCTTTTTTGGGAATTGGCTGAACAAATGCAGTTTTCCAACCACTCGGAACGAGCCCTGGTGAATAGGACAGATGGAAAAGCTTAGCAGGGGTTTTGCTAGCGTGGAAGAACACCTCTTCAGAATAATAGCGGGGATACCATCAATATAGCGCATAACATCAAATGTAAGGTGTTTGAAGCGGTTTCAGAGACGATTCTTTTAAACGGATCACAGATTTCCGGATGTAAAAAGTTCGAGAAAGTGGAGAATCTCTTGAGACATTATGTGAAGAGAATATTCCATCTACCGGCGAACACGTCAAACTAGGTTATTACTCGTATGCTAGAAACATTGATATCGCCAGTCTTCATAAAAACATTAAAGCTTCAAGCAGACTATTTGCTTAAAATCTTTGAGATGCCTGAAACCCAGCTTACCAGAAAATTAGCCTTCGAAGCTATCCAGGGCAAAAACAGTTGGTATTGAGATTGGTTGGAAATTGCCCGACGATGTGATTTGAGTTTGAGCATTAACATTGAAGATATACTGAGTAGTAAAAGTCATCGTTACGAAATAATTGAAAAGCAGGTGAGTAATGTAGAGTGGAATATATACATAGATAAAGCATCTAATTCGCTTTATAGATCGATCTACACTAGGCACAATCACAACAAATAGTGTACACATAATTGCCACAATGGTCAGGCTTCAAAGTGAATTGCTCAACTTTTTACCCTACAGACCTGATGTACCATTGAAATGCAGTAAATGCAACTTAGCGGAACGGGAAGATGTCATTCATTTCGTCGGAAGGTGTCCAACTCTCAGGGAAACCAGGAGATGTATTTTTGGATGTGATTTCTTATGGGAGAAGCAAGTGCTTATGAAGCTTAGGGCCATTTGGTAAAAGTTATGGAAATTTAAAATGTTAGGAAAACTTTTTGCAAATATTCAATAGAAAATATTTTGTTGTCAATCTGACAGAAGGTATTTTGCCATGCTATAAAGATTTTGTATAAATTATATGAAATGTATTGTTACACACACCACCGACACAGAGCTTTATACTCCTACAGCGCCATCGGTTGGAAAATTGCATATCTACTTTATGGAAGGAACAAAAAGCTCTTTTCCAATGGCATATGTATTTCCCCTTATTCCAACCATTTAGAACATTCTAGAACTCTTTGTTTTAACTTTTAATGAAAATTTCTAAATGTATTTTGAAAGCTTAAGAGTTTGTTATGCTAAATATTCACTGATTAATTTCGGAGCAGTGTACTTTATTTTTTGAATTTTAAACTCACACACTTACCTTTCGGTATCAAGCCCCAAGCATTAACTGGGAACTAACACCATAGTAACGTAATATCTTGACTTATTTCATCATCAAAATTAATAGTAATCTCTCGATTTATAATCATCCTTCGAAAAGTTCAATTAATAAGGATTAAACAGAACTCTACAAACAAAAACACTTTACCATAACTAGTTCATTTTCTCTTGGTCGATTTAAGCCTGTTGGCTCTTATCCTGTTTTTCACTTCACTTATGTTGTCGTCGTCGTATATTCAAATTCTAATCCTCTATACGAGTAGGTACCTAGTCAATGTAAGTAATAATCCAAGGATGGCCTTGTTATTAAATAGTGGTTCTATAGTTGCGACTGACAATATGTTCCCAAAGGAACAGGTTAATCGGGACGACAAACTAGAAAGCCGGGAATGAAAAAAAAAGAAAATTCTATTATTTTCGCATCATCTCTACACACTCTTGTTCGCTTGGTTCTCAAGCCCCTTTTCAGAATCCCGGCCACCTACGTATAAGTACACAAACAAGCGTAAGCTTCTCAACCTGATCCATAAAGTGCATCCAACTTAACTATGTACATAGCTAGACATTGTGGTTGCAGTGGGATGACGGTTGTGGGCCGTGACACGAGGAAGCCATTTAAACACTTTTGCTCCATAGCTGGTGAACGATGCTTTGACAAGATTTATAGACTAGTTATGAGCGGGGGATATTATCATTATCAAATATATACCTCCATGAGTTAGAATATTGAAAATACTCGTATATGCAGGTTCGGTCCATGGATGGGATATACACCACACCCTGGCTTAATTTTTCCTGTGAAGGTATGAACCCAAAGTAAATCATTTTTTTACAAAGGATTAACGTTTTAGGAAAATTAAATTATTTCCAAGGGTACTATCCCTTTTAATGCGGGTCAGTAAGTACCGTTTTAAACGAGTTGTCTTGCGTTGAAAATAAATTTGCCATTATATTGGTTTAATGAATATAAAAAGGACCAAAACTTGTAAGGTACACTTCATAGGTGTATTTTTTGTGCGATATATCACTTCAAAAATAATTTGCAAGTAAATTATATAAATAGAGGGAAGTTGAGCTTATATGGTATATAATATAATAATAATATAAATCACTTTTTCATACACTCTGTGGGTATCCTTTGACGTTGAGAAATGGGAAGGAAAATCTAGAATTGGTTGAAGAATTCTACATTCGTGTGGTACGACTAAAGAAGTAATCTCTATACTCAATTGTGCGTTAAAAGTTAGGCTCGAGGATATACTATTGATTGGGATGTGGATATATCGCTGATATTGCTTAAAAGTAATTTTTGAAGAAGTAGCTATAAAAGAGTGATAAACAAGAGACATTTCTTCAATGTTCCAATACAAAAAAGTCAGATATAGCATCATCTGAGCTTAGAATGCACTTCCAAAACCTGCTTAATCCAACATCGCCTCCTATAATTTCATATAAATATACCTTAAATACAGATATCCATATGCCTTTGCTTGATGAAGACATTGAAATGGATGAAGTTCAATCAGCTATCTCATCAGCAAATGATAACAGATCAGATCTCAAATCAGATTTTGAAAGAATTCCGAGCTGCATACAGGCAAAACTACTCAACTGCAGACCAAATTTTCAATCTCTTCTGCCTTATAAAACTACAACTCAATCAAAAAAAGAAACTCTATGTGTTTTCCATTGATTTAAAGGCTGCTTTTGACAATATAAACAGAGACGCATTATTCCACAAACTAACACTTTTGGGAATGTCAACAAAAATGCTCTCAATCCTGAAGGCTCTCTATCAAAACAACATTGCAACTGTATGGAATGAAACAAACATCAGCGACTTCTTTCCTATCAATCAAGGTGTAAAACAGGGATGCGTTCTTAGTGCTCTGCTATTCATCTTATTTTTGAAAAACCTCGACTCTGAACCAGGGTCGGAAAATGAAATTTTTCAATTGTACTGAAATTGAAATCTGGAATAAAATTGTACTGAAATGATGTCAATTGTACCGAAAAGGAATTTTGTATGAAAAAGAAAACAAAATCAATAATTCAACTACGAGTATTTAAAAGTTTTCCAAAGTATTTTATTTAAAAAAATCAAAGTAGAAATGATCAGTTTGTCTTCTTATAAAAAATATAAATAAATATAAATAGCTCCACAGAAAAAAAAAACTATCTTCATTTTAAAAGATAATACATAACTATTGTATTGTATTGTAATGACGAAACAAAATATTTTACTTGTTATTTTTGTGGCACCAGCTTACATATACAAAAAAATTAAATATAAAACTAAAATTCACAAATTAAATATCTTAAAAATGCACAGAGGAAAAACCGCAATCACAAATCACATCCACAAGTTTACAGTCTAGTGTTTAGTAAACAAAACGATGGGATGTCTGAAAAACAAAACTGATCGATAAAGAGACAGAATAGTAAGACGCCATCAAGAAGTGAAAAGAAAACTGTAATTAAGAGTTATAAGGGCTTACAGTTGATTCAAGCCATTCAAGCCAGGATGATGTGTTCAACTTTCAATTTCCTTGTATGTCCTTTTGTTTTGTTGTTTTTGTGAAATACATAAAATTGGAAATTTTGAAATTGTACTGAATTAAGACAAATTGTACTTTTGTACTTGCACAAACTCAATTGTATCTAATTCGGTACAATTGTACCGAATTATCCATCCCTGCTCTGAACTACCGGGTGGAATATGGGGCCTGTTTCAGCGGTACTACATCAAGTACAACGTATCATTTTGACTGTTGTATTACATCAATTCTGTTTCATAGGTACTTTCGATTTTCAGTTGTAGTACATCAGTGTAGATATGGATAATTTACTGAAATTATTGGAAAAATAGTCGTTTTTTATTGGTAGATGTATAGGCAGCGCAGTAAAATTTTACACAGTTGACAACAACAAAAGAATAGTGCGTATAAACTAGGCAGTAATAAGAGTTCACATAGTGCTGATAAAGTTTTGGAGCATCTGGTTTACAGTGACACTCAAATTGGTTGCAAAAGTTTTATTTTTCGTGAGGTTGGCAGGTTTTGATTATTCGAGAATGTGTTCGGTGATATTTGTTCATTTTATGGTAAATTTTCACAAGAGGCAAAATTATGTGGTTTGAAATATTAATTTACGATTAGACGGTAAACGTTAATAGTCAATGGTCAAAATGTTGCCTGTTAATGCGTGTGCATGTTCCCTATCTGTCACGTGAGAGTATGAAATTCATCGAAGGATGGCTGCGAATAAAAAGGACCGGAAAATGAATATTTTTCTGACAACGAGCCTTTATTTGACTTTGTGTAGATACATGCCATTGAGATTTCATTTTATTAATAATTTTGCCACTTTTGACAACAAATAAGTTTAAAATCAATTCAGGAATCCCACAGGGTAGTCATTTAGGCCCCATTCTTTTTATTTTATTTATAAACGACTTACCATCGGTGTTAAAATACTCTAAGTGCCTCATTTACGCCGACGATGTAACTATCTTCAAAACTATTTCTAGTACTCGTGATTGTGAACAATTGCAATGTGATCTTAACTCGTTTTTTGACTGGTGCACTCGTAATTGTTTGTTTCTTAATATTGATAAATGTAAAACTTTGTGTTTTACAAGAAAATTTTCATTTATTTCATTCAACTATTTGTTTAATGGTATATCAATATCTCGTGAAACAGTTATGTCTATTCTTGGTGTCACATTTGATCGCAAACTCGAATTCATTCAACATATAAATTCCATTTCAAATAAAGCTAATTCAATTCTTGGTTGGATAAAAAGAGAGTCGAAACAATTTTCCGACCCTTTCGTGACAAAGCAGCTTTTTATATCTTTTGTTCGACCCATTCTAGAATACGCTTGTCAGGTTTGGTCACCTCATTACGAATGTCATAAAAATAGACTAGAACAGGTGCAAAAAAGATTCATTAGGTTTGCCCTCAGGGGACTTAGCTGGGATAATCCTTATGATCTTCCACCTTATAACAACAGACTTAGACTTATTGATTTACCTAGTCTCGAGAAAAGACGTTCCTATTTATGTTTCGTCTTCATTGTAAAATTAATCAACGGCAACATAGACTGTTTGCACCTTCTGTCTCGTATTAATTTTAATATCCCTCAAAGAACTTTGAGGAACATACCGGAGAGTATACTTATTTCAAACTATCGTACCAATTATGAAAAATGTTCTCCATTGAATAAAATGTTTAAACTATTTAATATTTACAATCTTAAATATAACAATTTGTTTGATAAAACAATAATTAATTCATGTCAATTTAAATCAACATTTTTTCATGAAATTGTTTAAGAATCTTAATATACACCTTTGTAAGAAATTTTTGTAAAAACTAGCAATTTAGTTATGTAAATAAATAAATAATAAATTTGTCAGTGATGTTAATTCAGCATAAACCACATCAAAACGTATACTTTTCCAACGCATCCCTTAGCTTATTCAAAAGTGGATTGTTTAATCGTAGGTATATATTTCATTTTTAGTTTTCGTTTCCTTTTACTTTGTTCACTTAATGAGTCTGAAATATCTACTAAATTAAGATGATTTGTTAAAAGAAACTCAGAAATTATGTATAGCCCTTTTCTGTTTTGGATCTTTATTCATTTCAATTTGTATTATTTTTGTAAGAAATTAAATTTTTATTTTACTTCTTTTCCAAATCAGCTGATTTTGACACGGGTATAAATGCAAAGCATACCAACTTTAAAATTTAAGTGTATATGCAGTCAAAAAAACATTTTATTCGAACTTCCATTGCTGCACTATGTATAGATTACCAATAAAATACGCCTAATATTACCTAGGAATTTATTTTCAGTGTAAAGCTACGAGCCGCAATACCTTTTACGTCACCGGGCCACGGCTCTGTGTTTTGTCTCTTATAACGTCGACAACTCTATGGATGGTTCTGCAAACTGGAGTGATTTTGCAACCCAATGCATAGCTGCTACTCTAAGGAACTGGCAACCATTTCCGAGCCAATGCAAGCACAGGAACAGTTGATTTTCATCCGACAAACCATGACTGCGCTGTTTATTGTGCTCTAATTGTTCTCCAATTTTATTTAAAAGGAAATCCACTTGAATTTGGTTTAAGCGAAAGCACTCTTTAAAATTAAAGTTTTGTAGTCCCGAAAAATTAATTCGGTCTCTATAATTTCTCATTATAACCGCGTCTTCACTATCGTCGAACAAAAACTCACGTCTTAGCATATTAAAAGCTTCAACGATATGAATTTGCAAAGCGATCGTTTTCTTTGCAAGCTTTTGATAAACTTATCAAAATTTGCTTTGCAAAAATAGAATTTACAGTTTTTGTGGAACGAAACAGCATAATTATTTGCAAATTACACTTTTCAATATTAAGTTTTCACCACTTTGCACATGAGAACGTACGTGGAACAGAAATTTGCAAAGAGAATATAAAAATTGCTAAGACTTTGCAAATTACACTTTTCAATTTCAACTTATCACTTATCAAATTTAATAGTTCTGAGGAAAGCAAAGTTTTGCAAATTGTCGAAAAATTTGATAAGTGCAAAGTGAAAAGTTGATAAGTTGTTTTGTGGAACAGGGCCCTGGTCTAACTTCATCAAAAACAAAAATATACAACACTCAGCTAAGTACAAAATATGTATATGAAGCTGCTTCAAAATCAGTGATGAACTACTGTGCGCAAGTTTGGGGTTATTCGGAACATAATGAAGTCGAAAAATTGTAAGGGTTTTTTTATCAAGAGATGTTTTTCCTTACCTAGTAATACACCAAATTACGTGCTTAATCTAGAAACAGGACTTCCAAAAGGCTTCCTTTCAATACTCGAACTGCATTTCAAATACATCCAAAGAGTACCTAAGTACCCTGCCCGAAAACAGACTACCGACAAAACTTTTTGATGTCATCGTAAAAAAGCAGATTTACTGGACAAAATAGTGGTCAGAACTCTTTAATGAAGTCAATATTGAGTTAAACTGGTCAACAAAATCTGAGTGGAAAGCGATGCATAAAGAAACTTGCACAAAACTTGTAGAAAAACATTGGAGGGAAAACACAAACAGAGCGCTTCAATTACGGTTCCACGACGAATACTGTAACTTGAACTATGCCGAGACGACAAATACTTTGAAGACTGTAACTCACGCGAGATGATAAGCATGGTTTTAAAGTCCAGGTGCGGATTACTCAATCTCTATTCAAGAGCATTTAGAAGAGATACTGAAAATACATACCACTTTGTTGAAGTATGCCCTTGTTTTCGGACTTACAGAAGACAATTCCTTGGAAATGAAAGCCTTAACCCTGACCAGTTCCTCAAAATTCTCAACGGACAAAACTATAGTCAACTGTACTTAAAAAACGCTCTAAGATATCGAAACCTAACATAAACTGATCTGTCACTTATCAGCTTATGGGAGTTACTGCCCAGTTTTGCGCGTATGTATGCTTTATAAATGTTTATGATGTTAGAATGATAGACACGTGCACCCAAGAGGACACAAGCGTCCATAGGTTTTTCTAAAAAGCCATCTCTGTCTATCGACTCCTACTCTCACCTCCTCGCGGTGAACATCGGGGGCCTAGTACCTCAACTGGAGATTGGGTCGCAACCACAGTGGAAGGTTGTTGGTGGTAGCAAGCGAGAGAGGGGGGGAGAGGTGTTCTCACTAAGGCATCTCTCCTTTCATCAAGGCGGCAGCGGAGGAATTCCCCAGATGGAATCAACGATGGCATCTACAGTTCCAGTAAAGTTGAACTACTTAGTGAATACCTTACAGGGCTACTCCGACACATTCGGAGCTCAGGCTTGTAAGGAACGGTTTAACCGGCTCCCCGTTCTTGGAGTCATACTAAGGACCTAGCCCTCCAGGTTGCGGGTTGTGCCGTCGGGGTGACTTCCCGGCCACATAAAACACACATTAGTTGCGAAGCAAAAACAAGCCTCGGAGACGGACGGATTCACTGTTGACGAAACATGCAAACGAAATAAGCATAACGAACTTCGGATCTGTACGTAGAATGTTAGGTCCCTTAATAGACCACGTGCAGCCGAACAACTAGCGGAAGCCTTAAACTGCTGCAAAGCAGATATTACCGCCATCCAAGAAATGCGATGGGACGGACCGGGGAAACTAAGATTAAAAGACTGCGATATATACTATGGCGACTGCTATCGAGAACAAAAGCAGCGTTTATTTGGATGCGGGTTTGTTGTTGGAACAAGGCTCAGGCAAAAAGTCTTAAGTTTCACCTGTGTGAACGAGAGCCTCACGTCAATCCGTATCAAGGCCAAATTTGCCAACATTAGCCTGACTTGCGCGCATGCCCCAACAGAGGAGAAAGATGAAGACACCAATGACATATTTTACGAGCTCCTGGACAAAACATAGGAGCAGTGCCCTAGCTATGACATTAAAATAGTCCTTGGAGATCTTAACGCCAAGCTGGGAAGAGAAGACATCTTTAGTGATACAATCGGAAGATATAGCCTGCACGACACCACCTCCGATAACGGATTCATGCTGATCCACTTCGCTGTGGGACGAGACATTCTTGTAGCCAGTACGCAGTTCAAACATCTTGATATTCACAAAGGGACATGGCGATCTCCTGATCAATCAACCGTGAATCAGATTGATCACATTGCGATCGATTCAAGGCACTTCTCAAGTATAGAGGATGTCTGCACGTTCCGAGGGATTAACATCGACTCGGACCACTACCTCGTTGTAGCGAAGGTTCGGCTGCGGATATCCCGACCGTGTATTGCCAAACTGTATATCAGCACAGATCTCCATAGTCTGTGCTCAGCCATTTTCTGCTCACCGAATTTGAAAGTATTGTAGAGCAAACTGTATGCTACCACAGAGCGCTCTGTGGTCACATGCAGTTTGCTTGTAAAATATTAAAAAAGCTGAAGCAAACTATATGCTAGTTCAGATCGAGCAATGTACCTGCGATTACAGAGCCATCGTTCACGTTGGTATAGTTATTGTGTGTGGTGAGTTCTGGGTTGGTATACATTTTGCTCAGGAAACTAAGAGCAAAGTACCTGTGATTACAGAGCCATCGTTCACGTTGGTGTGGTTATTATGTGTGGTGTGTGGTGCCGTGACATAAGGCCAAGTGACAAAAGGCCAAACATAAAATGTTTTGTCTTGAGCAACAGTACCTTGGGTGGCCCGCTTCGCGGGTTTTCAGGATTTTAACTTCCTTTTCGGGGCTCACACCCGCTCACGCAACTCTGTTGCTCCGCTTAGGGCATGTTCAGTCGCCAGGCAGGCGCCTGTAGCAACAGTTTTGTATTTTACATTAATTGGAGTAAACAACTAACAGTTATGTACTGCTGCTCAGGAAAACTGTTGCTACAGGCGCCTGCCTGGCGACTGAACATACCCTAAGCGGAGCAACGGAGTTGCGTGAGCGGGTGTGAGCCCCGAAAAGGGATTTAAAATCCTGAAAACCCGCGAAGCGGGCCACCCAAGGTACTGTTGCTCAAGACAAAACATTTTATGTTTGGCCTTAAGTCACAAACAAATTTGGCCTTTTGTCACTTGGCCTTATGTCACGGCACCACACACCACACACAATAACCACACCAACGCAACGTGAACGATGGCTCTGTAATCACAGGTACTTTGCTCTTAGTTTCCTAAGCAAAATGTATACCAACCCAGAACTCACCACACACAATAACTATACCAACGTGAACGAGGGCTCTGTAATCACAGGTACTTTGCTCTTAGTTTCCTGAGCAAAATGTATACCAACACAGAAAAATCTGCTTTTGATCTGACACAGTATATAGTATGCTCTTAATTTGAATGAGCATTCTGTAGTCTATTATAGAGCGTCGGAGCTCTGTACTGATATACAGTTTGGCAATACGCATCCCGACCCAAGACAAAACAAGGAAGTACTGCGAGCAAGTTCGACGTGGGACGTTTACAATCATAAGAGATCGCAAGGTCCTTTTCCGATCGAGTTTCTACGAGTAATAACCTCTTAAGGAGTTCTGTGTCGCCAGCATCAAGTATTGAGGACCAATGGCAACGTTGCCAAGCAGCCATCAGGGATGCTGCTTCTAATGTGTTGGATTTTACACGACCACCGCAACGGAAAGGCAAACAAAACGGCGCTGCAAAGAAGGACTAGAGCTGCTCGCGAGCTCTACAAGCAGAAAAGGAAGGAAAAACACCGGCTTCTCAGAAATAAAAGGAAGGAGTATGAGAAGCGCTTGATCGAGGAAATAGAAGGATGTCATAGGAATGAGATTCGGAAGTTTTACCAAAAGGTAAAAAAAAACATCACAAGGATACAATCCCCAAGCCGAAGCCTGCAGGGATAATGATGGGAACATCATAGTAGAACCGCAGTCCATGCTGTGGATATGGAAAGAACATTTCTCCAATCTTTTTAATGGCGATGAAGAAGAGAATGCCGCTGCTATAGAGATAGTACCATTCGACTTATGCGACGTAGACCAACAATACCGCGCACCCGACCTGGACGAAGTGAATAAAGCTATATCGAAGCTCAAGTCCAACAAAGCCGCTGGAGCTGACGGCCTTGCTGCCGAACTATTCAAAGCGGCAGGCGATGACTTGGTTGGGAGCTTGCACCAACTCATCTGCAAAATATGGTCGGAAGAAAGCATGCTCGATGAATGGAATCTCAGCATTGTTTGTCCGATCCTCAAGAAATGAGACCCTTTGAACTGCGCCAACTACAGAGGCATAAGTCTCCTGAACATCGCGTATAAGATTCTTTCTGCCGTATTATGTGAACGTCTGAAGCCTTTCGTCAAAAACCTGATAGGTCCATATCAGTACGGCTTTAGGCCTGGAAAGTCCACCATCGATCAGATATTCACATTACGGCAGATCTTGGAAAAAACCCAGGAGCTACAAATCGACACCTACCACCTTTTCATCGATTTCAAAGCCGCGTACGATAGCATATATAGGAACGAACTATATAGAGCAATGTCTAGTTTTGACATCCCTGACAAACTTGTCCGCTTGTGCAGGATGACAATGGAGAATTCACGCTGCTCCATCAAGGTCGGAAAAGATCTCACCGATGCATTTGATGTCGAAAAAGGTTTTAGACAAGGCGATGCTCTGTCGTGCGATTTCATCAACATCGTTCTTGAAAGAATAGTTCACGACTCACGCGCCAACACTAGAGGCACAATCTTTCAAAAGTCCGTCCAGTTATTCGGATACGCCGATGATATTGACATTATTGGAAGAACAAAGCGTGATGTCAGTGGCGCATTTGTGAGCATTGAGACGGAAGCGAAGAAGATGGGTTTAGCGGTAAATGAGGGCAAGACAAAGTATATGCTGTCATCAAGAAAGGACACACAACATTTACGTATTTACACCAGCGCTGAAATCAAACAGAGAATAACTCTTGCCAATCGCTGTTTCCTTGGACTAAGAAGGCAATTGAGTAGCAAAGTCCTCCCTCGAGCAACTAAAGTGTTCCTATATAAAACCTTCATCATCCCGGTCCTTGTCTATGGTGCAGAGACATGGACTTTGTTGAAAGTGGATATGAGCGCCTTAGGATGTTTCGAGAGGAAAATTCTTCGCGTGATCGGAGGAGTGGAGGAGAAGATATAACCACTGGCAACTCTGGCTTGTTATAGTTTGGTTGACATTTTTATTATACTCCGTGTAATATTTGGAATTATTAAAGGAAAAAGTGTTTATAAAGTGTAATTCTGTTGAAAAAAATCTAATTAAAACTCTGAGAAACCAGTTGTTCTAAGGTGAGCTCAAAACTGCTTCATTTTTATTCAAATAAACGTCCTACAAAATGAATGGCCTACAAAGAACCCCGCCAAATAAAAGCAACACTTACAACCCTATCAACAACAATAAAAAAACATACGTCACACAATCGCAAAAACGACCGTGTACTGCTTTGTCGCCTGAAATACAAATGCAATCTTTTTCTTCAAATACAAACGCAAAAAATTACCATCAATCTGATAATCTGCAAGTGGTTGATATCAAGACCCTTGAACGATCGTTAGCCGCACTTCTTGACGACCCCTTGAAAAACTTGGCCAAAAAATCGGACTTGATTGAAGTCAAGACAAAAATGGATGACTTACAACGCAACAATGAAATTCTTCAATCGAAACTTCAAGTGGTTGAAAATAAATGTCAAGTTTTAGAAAAGCAAATTGATTTTCTTGAAAGGAAATCTAACGAAAAAAATCTTTTTATGCATATCCAGACTCAGGAAGATGACAAGTTATTAAAAAAGCACAAAATGTTTGTCTTGATCTCTTGCAACAAAACAACCCCGCAAAAATAAAATCGACAAAAGTTATTCGCTCTAGGAACAACAGAGTAGCGAATGTAATTGTGGAAATGCAACAGATTGATGATGTTTCTTGTATATTGAGGGCTGCTATCAAATTACGTGGCACAGGAATCTCTATACATCGGGACTATACTAAAGCTGCTCGAGAGAAAAGAAGACGTCTGGTGGAGATAAAAGCAAATATACATGCAAGCAATAAAAACATGAAAGTTTTAATACGCGGCCAAGCACTTATTGTCGAAAACAAAACATTTTATTTGGACCAAAACAACAATCTCAAATGTGATGACGTGGAAGGGACGAATTTACTTTATCAAATAATGACGGCCTGTAATGACAGCTCACATCTGACAAGAACTGCACAACCATCCAACATCGTCGGTACTACAGTGCAAATATCAAATACCAGTGCTGTCGGTGGGAGTTTAAATTTTAATATTTAGTAACAAAGCCGTCTGCCTTAGATCTAGTAATATAATATTAAGTGATTTAAAGAATAAAAACGAATATTTTAAAATTCTATCTTATAATGTATCAGGGCTATCTAATAAATCCTTATTTAATGACTTTTATAAATTTGTGAATAGTTTTGATTTAGTATTTTTATATGAAACTTTTATAACAGATAATAATTTTGCAAGTATTGAAAACAAGCTAATAGATTATAAGTTTATGTGGATACCTGCAATACGTAATCATACAAGAGGAAGAGCGAGCGGAGGATGCTTCTTCGGTTTCAAGAAAAAATTAATAAACTTAAACTGCGAGCTTCGAAATCAAAACCGTGTAACGTATATTAATTTAAAAATCAACGAAAAAACTTTTTTGATATTACCTATGTACCTGAATTACAACAATTGGGATGATGACTTTGAAAAATTAACGGAGATATTCAATGCTATAAGTTCTTCGAACGTTATGCTGATTGGAGACCTGAATGCTAGAATTGGCGAAGATAGTGGACTGATGAATGAAGTAAAGGGAAAATGTAGACAATCCAAAGATGCGATTCGTAATGCAAGAGGCAATAAACTGATGGAATTTTGTGATTCATTTGGACTTCGAATTCTTAATGGTACGAGTTTAAGCGATACTTCGGGAAATTTCACTTTTGTTGCTGGACAGGGGTCATCAGTGATTGATTATGCTATCATAGGTGAAGACTGGGAGCCGTTTGTGACAGATTTTGAAATTAGAGAATTTCCCTATTCAGATCACCTGCCTCTAGTTGTAACTTTCCAACGGACTGCGCAGACAATTGACGAGAACACCAACAATCAACCTTTGCCAAGACTCTGCTGGAAATCTTCTAAAGCATTGACTTATAGGGAACAACTAGACCTGAAACTTCAAGAACACCAAAATGCAGACTTTCTTTTGCTGGAGCAAATAGTAAAGTCATCGTATCCGCATCAACATATAAACGAAAACAGATTTAAAAGAGGTAACGAGCCTTGGTTTGATGAAGAATGCCGAAAGGCTCGTAAAGTTTCTTTTGCTTGGTTGAGAAACTTCAGAAGGTCATCTCAAGGTCTTTTTAGAAGTGACTACATTGAGGCCAATACAAAATATAAGGAGCTATGCAAAAACAAAAAGAGGAAATACGAGGAACGGCAAGCATATAGACTGTCGATTTGCAAAAATGCAACAGAATTTTGGAAACTTGCTTGCGAATTAAATGGTAAATATTCTTCAGTACCGAAAAATTTGGATGCAAGTGTGTTATACACGCACTTTAAATTTCTACTTAATCCGTTAACGTCATCAAAAATCTGGCATTATGCGCCACCCAAAGTCACCAGTGAAGTTTTAGATTCTGATTTCACAATACAAGAATTAGAACAAGCGCTATGGTCTCTAAAAGATGGGAAAGCTGCAGGTGCGAATGGTATTCCAGTTGAATTTTACAAATATGGAACGGTTAATCTTAAAGAACGTCTTGTAACGCTTTTCAACAAAGCAATGGAAGGGGATCTTGTAGTCAAGGAATTTCAGGATGCCATTATATTCCCAATCCACAAAAAAGGATCAGTATTAGAAGCTTCGAACTACCGAGGAATTTCGTTTCTTAATGCAACGTATAAGATTTTTACAACAATGCTACTTAAACGACTCACTACCTGGATTGATGCAGAGAATATTTTGAATGAGTTCCAAGCCGGCTTCAGATCAGGATACTCTACTTTAGATAATATTTTCATCCTCAGAAGTATAGCGGAGAGCTTTAGCATGCAGAAAAGAAAACTTTATGTATTCTTTATAGACTTCAAAGCAGCTTTTGACACAATAAATCGAGGAGCTTTATTCTATAAATTATATGGTTTAGGATTATCGCTGAAGTTTGGACGTGTGCTTGAGGAGTTGTACAAAGGAACTCAGGCGGCAGTTTGGAATGGTGTGGAACTTTCGGATTGGTTTGCTTCTACCTCGGGAGTGAGACAAGGTTGCACATTGAGTCCCACCTTGTTTTCGCTCTTTATTAATGATTTCATCGATTGCCTTCCTGGTGGCGTAGATTTTGCAGGAGTCCGTATCAAAGCATTACTATTTGCGGACGATATCATCATGTTTGCGAGCTCCCCTGAAACATTACAACTCATGATAAACAAAGTATACAATTATTGTTGCTTATGGAACTTAATTGTTAATACACAAAAGTCTAAGGTCATGATATTTAAAAAAGGTGGAGGTCGGAATGCCTCGAATGAAAAATGGACGTTTAACGGAGAGACTCTGGAAGTTGTCAGCGAATACAAGTACCTAGGTGTAATCTTTTCAAGGAATTTGAATATGGAAAGACATTTTACTGAAAAACTTCTAAAGGCAAAAGCTGCCATCAATATCACCTGGAAAAGATGCTTCACGAACGGAAACATTGCGCACAGCAGTAAATTTAAGGTATTTGAAACCGTTGCTGAAAGTATTCTTTTGTATGGCTGTCAAGTGTGGGGATGCAAAAAGTTTCACACGGTAGAAAAACTCTTGACACATTTTATTAAGAGAATATTTCGCCTACCATTGAACACGCCCAATTACGTTATTATGTTAGAGACCGGACTGTCTCCTCTTTTCGTAAAAACCTTGAAATTACAAGCTGATTACCTTCTGAAAGTCTTCAAGTTGTCTGAGTCTCGTTTGGTCAGGAAGGTAATTCTCAAAGCCGTCCAAGAGCAAAACAGTTGGTACAGGGAGTGGACATGTCTCGCAGAAGGATGTAATCTCAGTTTTGATTTAAACATTGACAACATTTCGAGCTGCAAGGCCCTTCTATACGAAGTAATTTCGAAGATAGATGAGAAGAGTAGAGCTGAATATACAGATGAAGCTTCCAACTCCATTTATAGAACAGTATATAGCAGACTGAACCACAACTTGACAGATAGAAATTACTTCAAAGATGACAATAATATCAGCGTGATTTCTACAATGGTCAGACTTCGTAGTGAATTACTCAGCCTGAACTTCATACCACATAGATCCGATTTACCGTTGGAGTGTAGCATATGCAACTTGAAGGAAAGAGAAGATATCATTCATTTCATAGGAAAGTGTCCAACTCTAAGAGAATCCAGAAGAAGCATTCTTGGCAGTGATTTTTTGTCAGAAGAAGAAGTTCTTACCGAACTAAATGAGATGAACATTGCAAAATTGTATGAATATTGTAAAATTGCGTTAAGGTACAGAGGAAGAATAATTAATGAAGATTTCTGAATAGATAAAAATTAGATTTCTAATGTATCGTTTTTTATTATTTTTTCAATTGGTTTTAATTTTTTTTTTCTTTAAATGTAATCAAATCAAACTGTGATAATCATGTATAATGCTCTAAGATGTGTTAATTGTTGTCAATCTGGCAGACGGCAAATGCCATGTCATAATGATTTTTTGTATATAAACATGTATTGTAAGAAACCAATTTATAATTCAATAAAAATCTTTTCTATCTATCTATCTATCTATAACCACGAACTGTACGGGCTGTACAGTGAAACTGACCTAGTCAAACGAATCAAAGTCCAACGACTTAGATGGCTAGGACATGTAGAGCGAATGGACCCGAATGCTCCGGCCCGGAAAGTCTTCGATTCCAACCCCGAGGGACGGCGGAGTAGAGGAAGACCGCGACTCAGGTGGTGCACACAGGTGGGAGAGGATCTCAACCAACTTGGTGTGCGAAACTGGAGACAGCTAGCTACGGATCGAGCTAGCTGGAGAAGCTTGTTGGTTGAGGCCCTGGTCCACCCCGGACTGTAGCGCCACCGTAAGTAAGTAAGTATGTTTATAAATAGTAGCCAAATACGAAGAGAAAAAATTTCTTACAACTTCTTAGAAGGTCGTTCCACAACATAATCTCAGCAACCCATAAACATATTCAAGCTCAAAGTTACGTTCATGTATAATTCGGTTATGGTAAAGGAATTTTGTTAAGCTTAAACGACAGCAGATAGCTTTGACTTTTGACAACATTAAATTCCACATGATTAATACTCGTATCACATTTTACAATATTAATTAGAGTAGATTTCAGCTCAAAATATTCATACTAACTCGATTTCAGCAGACGGGATCATTGTTATTTTTCAACTGATATGACGAAATATGATCTGGTGATTCACGCGAAAGTTAAATTATTGTTAATAATTAGATCTTCGCGTAGTACTCCTTGGTATAATGGTTAGTGCATTGGGCAGTCATGCAGAATGTCTTGGGTTCGATTCTCTGGAAGGTGTACTGCCTCCTGCGAGGAATTGACCAATTCTCTAAGAGGATCTCTTGTCATGAGAAATGCTGCTGATTAGCAGTTCGGAATCGGTAGAAAATGGTAGGTCCCCTACATTCCTGATAACACTGTGTGGAATGGTTGAGAGTTGTAAGTTACTAGGTTTAGGCTCTCTACAAGTTGTTATGGCTTCCTATTCATTTTTTTTTAGATCTTTGCCCGGAGTTTAAGGGGAGCATTAAGCCATACCCAAAATAGATTTTCGTGTGAACTATAGGTGTCACATTATATCGTTGAACATGGTTCAGATTCATCATGATCCCAATTGGACCATCTATCGCACACTCAATCATTATGTGGAGCATCTGTCACTCACATTGATTTTACTTTCTGGAACGCCCATCGCAGATAAATATGGACAACTCATAAAACAACTTTAAACTTTGGATTACGAAAATTTGCTCAGCTTGCTTTACTTTAAGAGCAAGTCTTTGGTACACTGGTACCAGGTTTCTACTGAACTCTATACGAGTATTTTGGAGCCGCAACGGAAAAGAAGTTTGAAATGAATTTCGGGACAAACAAATAGGCATAGGTGAAACTTGTTGTTGTAAAATGTACCGCAACACCACGAACTATTCAAACGAATTCAAGTCCAAAAACTGAGATGGATGGATCATGTTGAGCGGATGGAACCAAATGGTCCGTAAAAACTTCGAATCCAATTCCCAGTGACGGCGCAGTAGAGGAAGACATCTCAGGGGGCACTCACAGTTGGGAAAGTATCTTAACCAACTTGCTGTGTGAAATTTGAGACATATACCTAAAGACTAGCTCCATCTTTAAAAAGAAACTAAGTACTTGAAAGTATTAAATTTTTAGAGTTTCAAAATCGTTGTCTTTGATCGAATAAGGTACATTTTGGTAGATTTTCACCCTTATTAAAATTTGTTCCACTTAAAACATTTTAACCTTTTTCATTGGGAAAATAGCATACTCCATATTCTGATTAATATAAAGGTATTCCATATATTCAAAAGAAGCCTTTCAATAAAAATCTCCCACGCTCTTTGCAAAATTAAACGCTCCCATTCAAAACAAACACTTGACCAGACAGTTGATTTTTCTATACATATAATCAAACTGTAAGGCTCCAATCTTATTACGAAAATTAAAAGTAAATTCAATTCGTTAAGGGTTTCAGAATTTCATAAAGCTGTTTGCCTTCATTTATCAGAATATTTTTCCTCATCAGGACGACGACGATGACGAGGACAAAAATAAAATACCCAACAAAATATTTTTAATTACATTAAAGTTGAGTTTTCCATTTTTCGACTTTATTAACCGAAATGTGATTTTTTTTCACTTTAAGGATGCAGACGAACAATTTAACAGAACGAGCTTATCCTTTATCCATTGGGGTTCTGTTCTGGTCCCATCTAGATCTGCGAATCCCCTTGGTTAAAGTCGTAATAAAAGATTAAAACTCTATTGCCCTAGAATGAAATTCGAACAGGGCAAAAAATAAATCCTTAAACCAACAGCAACAGTTTAATAAATTAAAGTTTTTATTCAATTTTATTGTATATCCTCCGTCCGTCCGAAGCTCAGCATGGCTTGGGTTGGTTGGGTTCAGTGTATTTGTCGGAATTCTCTGCAAAGATTATAAGCTCAAAACCTCAACCCCAAAATATTTTGGAATCAAATAAAATTTTCATAATTCGGACAAATTTATTAAGTCTGCTTTGCTTATATCAATTTAAAAATATTTCATTCTGATTTTATGGGGGGAAAAGAAATAGAAAAACAAAAACGTTGATTTTTTTTCAATAAAATTTTTTTAGTAGCGAAAATGGTTTGTTAGTGGGGGAAATTGTAGGAGGTTACAAAAATGACGTTCTGTAAAAAATACTCTGGAAACGTGATGGGTTTTGTTCTGCATTTTTTTGAGAGCTTAGAAAAAAAGATATTAGTTTTATTAAAAAATATTTCAAAAGTATTCAATACTATCTCTGAAGTAACAAAACCCCATGATTTTTATTAACCAATTATTAAATCAAATGCACGACTGGGTCGCACGAACTTGCTCTTATGTAAAAGACTAAGAATTTCAAAAATGAATGTTATTACAGAAAAACTAACAAAAAAAACTCCTTTAGTAGTTGGAGCTAAAAACAGGATGCCATGTGAATATTAGTTTATGCAAGAACAAAAATTTTAAGTCTTTGTAGTGGTTTTAAAAAAAAATAAGCTTTTATATAAAAAATTTTTAAGAAAAAATGTTGGTATTTTACTGTTGTACGAATAAAAATTAAATTTACAAAAAAAATTTTGATCCGTTTTTGAGATATCGAATTTAAAAAAAAAGATTAATTTTTTTTATGTCTCGAAAAGCAATGTGTTTTAAACTTTTTAGAAGCTTCTCTATGAAAATTTTCATTAAAATCCGTTATACCGATAATAAGACATTCGAAATTCGAAAAAAAATGGTTCTATGGCAGGTACAGTCAGTAATATCATAATTTCAATTTTTTTTTATTAAATTATAGATCGTAAAAATTAATCCAAATAAAAAACATTTATCAAAATTCTCGGAGCCGTTTTCAAGAAAAATATGGTTTTCGAAACCCATTGTTTAACATTTTTATGGTGGATACCTTTAGTTTTTAGGTAAAAGAATTTTTTTTTCTCAAATCTTGTAGATTATATTAAGAAACTTTTATTTATCAAGTTTGAAAAAAAACGGACATGGGGCTTTCGAAATATTGAGTTTCCAAAAAAAATATCCAAAAAAAATATCCAAAAAAAAAATTGAAATTGTGAATACGCAATAACATTCAACCTTTGGAGGAGCCTTAGCATAAAAAAAGTGACTTTAATCGGTGGTACTGTTTTTCGCTTTAATTAAATGAAATTTTATGAATTTTTTTAAAAAAAATTCTGTGGGACAATTTTTGAGAAAAAAAATATTTATAAAATTTCGAAAGAATTTGTATGGCAGGTACCATTATCTTTGGTCTTAAGAAAAAAAGTGGGGGAGGGGAGAATTCAAAATGATATCCACCAAAATTAACGAAAATCAGCCGAGTCGTTTAGGCTGCTGTCGAACAGACAGACAGAATTTCGAGACTCATTTTTTTCGTCTTCGCTATAATCGTAATGTCAACTTTCAATAAAATCTCGAGTTCGAGTTTTTTTACGAATGTATAACTTGTCTTATTATTAGTACGTATAAGTCGTAAGCAACAAAGCAATTTTCTATAATTTATGTTATGAAAAAATAGTTAATTTGTTTTGCCGAAGGATAAATTTCTTCAAAAACGCTCTCATTTATAACAGAAAGTGCTAAGTAAACTTAAGTCTAGGCTGTTGAAGCGTTTAGGCTTATATGAAAAAATAAATAAGCAGTCGTTTTGACTCGTATGGAGCATTAGCCTAGGCAACTATCACTGTGGGTGTATGTGTTAGCAGGAATGGATGGGACCTAAATTTTCTTTCAGGTTCCAAAGCGTAAACATGTTTTAATGAGAGAAAAACCTACCCCGATTACATGAGTGGGTTAGGGGATGAATCGAATGCGAATTGAAATTTCGATAAAAGGTATATATATGCTGGATCGCGAAAGATTGAATTCAAATGGAATCAAAGTGACAGTCTTGCATATTTTCGATTCAATCCACCTACATATTCCAAAGAAATCGAATGGAGTAATGCGATCACAATTCGAATTAGGTTTGCAAAAGAGCTGAATTCTAATTCAATTCTCCTTATTAACATAGTATCTTGGAGGATTTGATAAACGTTTAAAAGAGGCAATAAGCCCCTGAAAATATGTTTGCCGCGGCTGAGAATCGGACCTCAGAAATTCTGCACTATAGTCGAACAGACTAGCGATAATGGGGGAGTTTACAACATTGGCGCAAAATTTTAGTTGAATTAGTACGATGTTAAAGCTGTTTAAGCATGAAACAGGTTAAAACGACGATTTTGCAAATTTAAATCGAATACTTATATAGCATCATACTTTCTCCACCCTTTTATTAAAGTAAAAATCATCGAGTACCTATTTTATTTCTTTAGTTCGTGCTAACGCCATACAACTCTTTGACATTTAAAAACAACAAAAACAAGGTCTGTTTACGTAGTATTTTGCATTAATTGTCATTAATTTAGGTGTGTTCAGAAGCAATTTATTAAAAAATAGCCTTAACACGCCGTCTCCACTAGCGATAAATCCATCGCAATCGCAGAAAGCAGAGAGCAGAAGAACTGTCAGATTTTTGTGGCTGGGGATTTCATGGCATACTTTTTTAGTATAGTGAATAATTTTAATGGATATAAATGAGTTCTATGGACAATTTCAAATCAGATTTTTTTTTTAATTTTGTTAGAAAAACGTAAACCCCAAGCAAAATCTTTCTTCGCACGCAAAACTCAAACTCAGTTAAATTAAATTTGGGTACGCCAGAACAATATGACAGTTCTCCTTGCGATAAAGCAAGCGATGAATGGTATGCGATGAGAGCATACTTTCTATCGCAAGCGTTGAAAATATAGCTGCGATGGCGGTCTCTACTTGCGAGTGGAGACCGCATGCAACGTTAGAAAATGTTAGCAATCTACAAAAAAGCTAATTTTTAAGTAATATTATACTTATTCCTTAATATAAAGCTGTTTAATTTGATTTTGCGCCATTGCAATTTTCTGATCACGGAAATGGAACATTGTTCTCCGTAGTTTATCACTACACGGAAACATTCGTATTGCTATTTGTAATGCTTTCTATAAGTTTTGTTTGCTTCCTAAGGGCTTTGAGTTGCCTTAAGCTAATTTTTACTTGCAACTTATAGGTTCATACTATAAGGCAAGTTATGCATTCGTAAAAAAAATCGAACTCGAGATTTCGATTAAAGTTGACATTACGATGAAAGCGGAGACTAAAATAGTGGGTCTCGCAATTCTGTCTGTCCGTCTGTCTGCCTGTCTGTTCGACTACAGCCTAAACGGCTCGGCTGATTTTCGTGAAACTTGGTACTCGTAGATATCTTTTTTTAATTTTTACCCCTACACGTTTTTTTCTTTTTTTTTTAAGACCAAAAATAGCGGTACCTGTCATACGATTTTATTTCGAAATTGTATAAATATTTTCTTTTCCCACAAACTGTTCGACAGATTTAAAAAATAAAAATACAAATAAATTTAATTTAGTTAAAACTAAGTAATGGTTGAAATAAATGTTCCGAAAAATGGTTATTGAGGGTACCCCCAGGGAAACATTTTTTTGTTTTAGATTTTTTCAAAAACGGCTGAAGTTCCCCAAAAATTTGAATAGAATTGTGTATTTAAATTTTCAAAAAAAAAAAATTTGGATTTTTAAATTTTTTTTTTCAAAACTCATTAGATATTTTGAAAACCCCATGCCAGATTTTTTTTCAATCTTGATAAATAAAAGTTTCTCAATATAATCTGTATAAGATGTGAGAACAAACATTTTATTTTACCATAAAAATGTTATTTTTTTTTTTCTTTCAATAAATTTTTATAATCTTTAATTTAATAAAAAAAAATTGAAATTAAGATATTACAGCTTGTACCTACCATAGAACCAAGCAGAAAAAAAAAAGTATTTTTTTTTTTTGGAAAATTCGATATCTCAAAAATGGCTCAATAGTTTTTTTTGAAAATTTTATTTTAATTCGCACAATAATAAAAACTTAATGTATTGCGTATCTACTAATTTTTTTTCTTACAAATGTTTTAAAAATTTTGTATATAAAAGCTTATTTTTTAAAGAAACCACTACAACGACTTATAATTTTTGTTCTTGCATACATTCATATTTGCATAGCATTCTGTTTTTATCTCTGATTACTAGCAGAGTTTGAAAAATATGTTTTATTCTTATGAATGGTTTTCTCTAATAACATTTGTTTTTAAAATTCCTAGTCTATTACAGAGGAGCAAGTTCGTGCGATCCAGTCGTGCATTTTATTTATTTCTATTTGACTATCAAACCCACAACTTTCCATACATTCAAGCTCAAACGATCCACCTGTGGAGGTTGTAGCTTCGTTTTAATATCGATCTATACCCTCCGCAGGTTATTTATTATTTGTTGTGGCTCCAGCACTCGAGCTTTCATGTCGGAGATCCAAAATATTTGCGTCCATTCGGAAGCTACAATGAGATATCTACGTTTCCCGTGAATAGTTTAGGTGAGCTAGACTCTCACATGAGGTTCGGTGAAGGAAATATCCAGTCGAATTGATAATTCCAATCGCGACGGAATACGTCGAAAAAAAAACTACTGCATGATCTCTCAGATCTAAAGACACATTTCTTTCGACAACAGCTGTTCCTCTTAAAGCAAACAAATCGATATCAGGCACCGCCTAACTCTCGAAGAAATGGACTCTTGCTTCCGGTAGAAGCTGCAATTCGGGTAAAGGTTGTCCCTTTGAACGTCTGTCTGCTATATCATTGTATCTTCCGGGAAGGTAGAAGGCAAACCTGTTTTTGCTGTACCTTGTGCACAAGATCGAGAGTCAAATCTAATAGGCCAATAGACCTGGTTCCTCTCTTCCTACGTACTCTTGACTGATCCGCTCGGCCCCTTATAACTTTGTATACCACATACATCTTCTTATTATGGGATAGACAGCTTACGTATTTCTCTGTCTAATAGCATAATGGCTATCTAGTCTAATTGAGCACACCAAACCGAGGCCGCAGCATTTGTGAGTAGAACATTTGTCTGCGGCGGCTCCGAGCCCCCAATTGATCTCTTTCAAAGCTCTCTTATATGGATGGGGAGTGCTTGCCTTGAACGTCTGATGAAATTCCGAAGAAATATCTGAAGACAACGACAATTCAACCTTCATCTTGGGACAACAATACTGGTAAAATTCAACTGACCCAAAAATCTCTGAAGTTGACGCAGGCTGCAAAATTGTTTCGAACTCAAGATCTGAAGAGTAAGTCTGACCTTTTCTCTTCTTATCTCTGGAATACTCATACGAACTTTATGATTTTCTTCGGTGTCAGAACAGATTTTCTCAAATCTATCATCTATCTAAGGATTTGAAGTATCTGTCTATCAAAAAGAAACTCTGAGCTCGAATGAATATTTCTGAGTGCTTCCTGAACATTCTTATTAGAAATTTCAAAAAGTAATCTGGCGGTCAGCCATCAGACGAATAGGGGGAACAACATGTAGCATACGAAAACATGCACGTGCCGTAACTATTCGGGACTGGTGGAAGTGTGATCATAGCCTCTCCGCGGCGGCCGCTAGAAACAAGCCTTTTAAAAAAAGTTTGGCTAATATGATCAGGCTGGTTCCTCAGGTTGGCGACAGGTTAATTCCCTGTCCCGTAAAACTTAAAGAATTTCGAGAACGACAACAAGCCTCGGAAACGGACTGACCTCACGACGACAACCCACGCAAACAAAAAGGAAAAACGATTTACGAATTTTCTTATGGAACGTACGATCGCTCTATAGAGCTCGAGCTGCTCAGCAGCTAGCCGATGCCCTTCCAAAATATAAAGCTGACATAACAGCTCTTCAAGAAATCAGATGGACAGGGAATGGTGTTCTACAGAAGAAAGAATATGACATATACTACAGCTGTCATACAAAACACCATGTGCTCGGGGTAGGCTTCCTAGTCAGCGAAAAAATGAAGTCTACCATTATCGGCTTTAACGCTATAAGCGAAAGGCTATGCACCCTTCGCGTGCGAGGCAAATTTACGAACATCAGCCTCATTAACGTTCACGGACCTACGGAGGAGTCCTCAGACGAAGAAAAAGAGACTTACTACGAAAAAAACGAGAGGGCCCTCAATACCTGTCCAAGGTATGATGTTAAAATCATTCTTGGGGATTTGAACGCAAAAGTAGGTCGGGAGCCGGTATTCAGGCATTACGCAGGCACCCATAGTTTGCATGAGAACACTAATGACAATGGACTTCGAGTCTTAGAATTGGCAGCATCGAAAAACATGGTCGTTGCGAGTACCAGGTTCCCGCGTAAAGATATCTACAAAGCCACCTGGGTATCACCTGATGGAGTCACTCGTAACCAAATAGACCACGTGTTGATAGACCGTCGCCACTACTCGAACTTGATGACGGTGCGAACGTACCGAGGTGCCAATATCGACTCGGATCACTATCTTGTTGGTATGGTTTTCCGAGGGCGGATTGCCTTGCGAAGACGCATTGCATCCGCCGATCAGGTTCGAATCAACACGGCTGCCCTGCGCAATGAAAACACCAGTAACACCTTTGGTAATGCGTTAGGACTCGCCCTAGAATCACTTGATTTAGGGAGAGTAAGTCCTGGAGCCAGTATGCTGGGCGTAAATGAGAAGTGGACACGCCTTAAGAATACTGTCATTAGTACTGCCAACTCCATCTTAGGCAGCAGTCGTAAAAATCGGAAAGACTGGTTTGATGATGAATGCAAGCTAGCGACTGAACGTAAGAATGTTGAGTACCGAGCAATGTAACAATCTCATAGAACGCGGGCACGCGAAGAGGAATATAAAGAGCTCAGAAAAATAGAAAAACGGCTACACAGACAAAAAAAATCAGCCTGGGAGAAGAACCTAATCTGTGAAATAGAAAATAGCCGAGAGCGAGGTCCGCACCAGGCGCGGAAGTTCTACCAATCCGTCCGAAACATGACGCAGTACACACCACGCTGCACATACTGCAAGGACGGAGAGGGAAATCTGATCACCGATCCTGAAAGCATACTGGAGCGATGGGAAGTGTACTTTAATGAATTGCTAAATGGTCAGCTCACTGCAGAAGTGGAGGCTCCACTACTTCAAGAAGGATACCCTTTGTTGCCGCCATCAAGCTTAGAAGAGGTTGAGAAGGCTATAGGCCGGCTTAAACAGAACAAAGCCCCGGGAGCCGATGGCATACCAGCCGAATTATTCCATCACGGCGGGCCAGCCTTACGTCAAGCAATTCATGATATTATAGTACACGTATGGGAGAAGGAAGAAATGCCAGAAGACTGGCGAAAAGGTTTAATATGCCCCATACATAAGAAGGGAGATGTCACAACGTGCAGCAATTATAGAGGTATCACGTTGTTGAGTACCGCCTATAAGATACTCTCCTCTATGCTACAAGACCGGATAACCCCATACACTAAAACCGTCATCGGACAATATCAGTGTGGTTCATTCCAGGCAAATCAACAACTGATCAGATCTTTACCCTTAGGCAGGTGATGGAAAAATGTCTAGAATTTAACATCCCAACATACCATCTGTTTATAGACTTTAAGGCCGCCTATGATAGCATAGCCAGGGTAGAACTTTACAAAGCCATGAGAGAATTCGGCATCCCAAATAAATTGACACGACTATGTAGGTTGACCATGACCAACGTAACAAGCCAAGTAAAAATAGCCGGATTGCTATCCAGACCAATCAAAATCTTTAATGGACTCCGACAAGGGGACGGTCTGGCCTGCCTCCTCTTAAACCTGGCGTTGGAGAAAGCAATCCGTGACTCTGGCACGGCAACAAGAGGGACCATCGTCAACAGGTCCAGCCAGTTACTAGCTTACGCAGACGACATTGACATAATCGGAAGAACCGAACAAGCTGTACAAGATTCCTTCATCCAGATCGAGCAGGCGGCACAAAATCTGGGGCTGCACATTAGTGAAGGTAAAACAAAGTACATGGTGGCGTCGAATGCGAGAGGAACAGTTGGTCAAACAATCAAGGTAGCGGAGCAGGAATTTGAAGTGGTGCAATCCTTTAAATACCTTGGGTCAATAGTAGCAGCCGATAACAATATATAGAAGAAGAAATACGCGGGCGGCTTCTCAAATCCAACAGAGCCTACTACAGTCTGTCAAAGCTCTTCTTCTTCTTCCTTTTCTTCGGCGCTGTTATGATCTCGATGTCGAGGGGATCATAACTCTCCCACGTATCTGCTTCACACTAGTGATCCGCCTGTGGGGTTCGCCGGGTTGACCTCAGAAATCGGCGGCAAGCCTCCCGGTTTTGTATTGTTCCATTTCTGAGGCCAACTGAATGCTGGTGTTTTTGCATTTGTTTGTACCAGGAGTGTTTAGGCCTACCTTTCTTTTTATTCCGAATTGGAACGTTGTATGATATTGCCTTTTTGACGGGGTTCTCAGGATATCTCCTTTGAACATGGCAATACCAACTGAGTCGGTCGTGTTCAATTTTTTGGGAAATGGTATTCTTAACATGAAGGCTTCCTCGGATCTTCGTACTTCTAATTCGATCAAGCTTTGTAACTCCTGCTGTCATACGAGGCATCTTCATCTCAGCTGCCGTTAGCTTACTCTCATACTTTTTGTACATTGTCCAACATTGTGAACCGTATGTGAGTGCTGGACGCACAACTGAAGTGTAGAGCTTTCCTTTCAGCTTAGGGGGCATTTTTCGGTCACAGAAGATAGCAGAATTTTCCCGCCACTTCATCCACCCTACGCTTACGCGATGATTGATATCGTCATCACAAGTAGCTTCGTTATTTATCATAGACCCCAGATATTTAAACTTTTCACACTTGGGAAGCACTACTCCATTCAAATAAATGTCTGGAATAGGCCTGTGTGGATCAGAAAATGGGCAGCATAGGTATTCTGTCTTTTTCGCGCTTATGCGGTACCCACTTCCTTCTAGAACATCCACCCATACGTCAAAGCTCTTCAAATCCAGAAATCTCACCATAACTTCAAAACTGCTGCTGTACAGGACCATGGTCCTGCCAGTACTCACATATGGATCCGAGACTTGGGTGCTTAGCAAAAGGCACTCCGACCTCTTAGCTGCGTTCGAGAGAAAAGTCTTAAGGAGAATTGTTGGCCCTGTATGTGAGGAAGGACGATTCCGGAGACGGTACAATCATGAACTGTACGCAATCTACCTTGAAGCAGATATCGTGACAAAAATTAAGCTCGGTAGACTCCGGTGGGCAGGGCACCTAGCTCGCATGAGCGAAGAGGAACCTGCTAGGAAAGTTCTTTGTGGTACATTCTATGGTAGACGACAGCGTGGTAGACCATGCTTGCGCTGGAGAGATGGCGTAGACCAGGACGCCCGAAGCCTTGGGGTGCGCAACTGGATGGCGTCGGCTAGAGACCGGGATAGGTGGAGAGACTTGTTGAAAGAGGCCAGGACCGGAACCCGGTTGTCGAGCCGATGATGATGATGAATCTGTCATACCTCACCTCAATGTACTTAGCTCTCTTACCACATATGACCTCTAGGGCTAGCTCTGCGTTTCCTATAAGAATCAGAGGACAAACCAAAAAAATTTTGTAAATTTCTCAAACAAAGAATTTGGCTTTAAGTCATCCGGTGACTTTAAGGCCCAGTCAATAATTGATTGAAGTCCTGCTTTCAACAAAGACTTTTATTACAACAAGGAATTCGATAGGCCTGCCTGGAGTCACAACAACACCTTCATATTTACATATTTTTCTAAAAACATTTCCAGAAATAAAAATGATTGCAATAAATGTATTTCAATATTTGTAGCATCATGGAAAGTAAATCAATGGAAAGTAAAATAATAAAACCCTATTCCCTATTTTACTCTTTTTCTAATTTTACATGTACGCTTAACGTTTCGCTTTTTCTGTTTCAATTTTCGAACCTCCAACGAAACAATATTTAAAATGGCTTTTTTGTTGTTGTCGGTACACAGTTTGGAAACATATTTGAGTTGGTAATTTAATTAAATCTGTGCACTTACCTATCGTGAGCGAAAAAACTTAGTCTAATGGTATGGGAAGGCCCATATTCGCCTGCGAGTAGTTCTCTTTTTCTACGATGGCGTTTCTGTTCGATGTGTTTTTGATGAGCAGCATGCAATTGTGCCCGATCGAAATTTGCCGCTTCCCAGTGACGTATGAAGGGACTGAGGTTTTGTGTGTGTCCTGGAAGAGAAAATTAATAAAAATGTTCAATTAAATATTCCATTATGTTTACACAAAAAAAAAAAAAAAACTGTAAATATGTGTTTGTTTTTAAGGGAGACTTAACAAATTGAATTAACAGGAGGTAGGTAAGCTTTTAATTCTGTATTTGCCCAGAGTTGTGTGGATAGGTTTAGTAAAATTGAGTGATTATTTATGTGATTGGTAGATGTTGTGGGTCTGGTCACGAAGTCATAGTCCTTCAAGGAACTGCTCTCAACTAAATTGCCAATTTATTATCACTCAACAATTTAAACTAGTAATTTTTTGACCAATCTTTATTTTATATAATTCACACGCGATCAAGAGTTTTTTTAGAGACCCTTATAAGACCCTTATAACTGCAAAATAAATTATTTTTACCCGTATATATATTTTGATTTCGTTGGCACAAATGGACGTGTAGTTTTTCACTTGAGATAGTAGTATTATTGGGCAAGCTTTGTAATTGGAAAAAAAATCGAACTCGAGGTTTTGATAAAAGTTGAAATTAGGGTTGAGTTCGATATCCCGTTTTTTATAATCACTGTTATTAAAATCCCGCTTTTTTACATCCCGTTTCTTATAATCTCGTTTTTTCTAATCCCGTTTCTTATTTTCTCGCTTTTGAAATCAAAACCGGTTGTTTTATTTCAAAAAATCGCGCGATAACTGGTTTTGATTGCAAAAACGGGATAGTAAAAAAAGCTTTTAAGAAATGAAAAAAGAGCTGTTTTGAAAAACATTTTATTATAACAAATATAACATTAAACAAAATAAAGTATTAATTTGCAAGAAAATAGTTAAAAGTAAACAAAATAGTTTTTTTCATAAACTTATATGTAAGTACAGGAGTATGTTCACATTTAAATTCAACTTAATATTGTTGCGCCGCAAAAACCAGTTTTACTTATATCATTTCTCTTTTTTTATACAGTGATTTAAAATGAGTAAAAGGTAATTTTTTTTTATTTAATTTTAGAGTTTAGAGATCAAAAACGAATTAATGTTGATAGAGTGAAGATTTAGTAGGCGGGATTTTAAAACTTTTTTTTCGGGAATTTTGAAAAACGGGATTTTAAAAAGCGGGATTCCGAGCGAGCGTCCTTGAAATTATGATGAAAAAAGTGGATCCCTGTCTGCCTGTACCTCGACCAACAGCCTAAGCCATTTTCTTCAAACTTACAAAATAAAATCTTATCTCAAAAACGGTTTCTTTTAAAATTTTGAGTACAAAATGTTATTCACGGTTCCTGTCAGTTTGTTTTTTTTTTTTTTTTTTTTTTTGGATTTTCGACTTTCTTATTAACGGCCCTAATGATTTCGGCCAAATAGGAATTTAAAAATGAAATATTAAAATAATATTGTACATAAAACTATTCGAAAACATATTTTTTGGGGTTTCTGAAAAAAAAAAAAAATTTTTTTTCTTAAAAAATCTATATCGAAAACAAGTGAACGATTAGTTTTTGAAATTATTTCCTAAAATGTATATCTTAATATATAAAACAAAGTCGGGTTTGTTCGAACACAACAAGATTTAACAAGATCTAAATATATTTAACCCAAACGCAAATTGATTTAAACTATTAGTATATCAATTTAAATTGATTTGCTTATAGTTTTAATAAGTTTGAGGTTGCATTTTATCTATTTTAATTTAGGTTAAATTGATTTAAAAAAAATTATAATTTATGTTTATAAGATTAATTCTCATATAGACCACAATATTTCCTAACGTTGTTCAATTGTAAGGTGACTCATTTCGTTCCGCGGAGGTACGATACTGACTTTCTGTCAAGATTTAGAGCGGGAAACAGCTGTCAGTGTCAAAATAACCTGATGGCCCACTCTGTGTATTGGTTAGGTACCAAGGAAGAAAATATCTTAATCTTAAATTAACAGATGGCGTTGTAGTCGTGTTAATAAATTCTAGAACAATCTTCAATAAGACCAAGACCGCAGCAGAGGTTCATTTGTGTATTATCTTCTTAAATATGTTTGCTATCATTCGCATAAAAGGAAAAAATTAATGGACCTATATTGGACCCCAATGGAACTCCACTAGTGGTAAGAAGAAAATCAGACGACCTATTACATACTTCAACTGCTTTCATTCTTTCAGATAAATGGAAAGACTTTTTTGAGATGAATAAGCATTTTCTTAACGATTGTGTTGCAGGGATGACACATTTTTCGTGATAAGAGATACTACATTTTGCAGGTTTTCACAAGAGGTAGTATCCCTGAGGCCTAATTCGACATTGAGGGTGCCTTGGACAACACCTCTTTAAATTACTGTAACCCGATGCATAAATTTAATGCTAGGCACAAAAGCTTCGGAAATATGCGAAGGACACACAGAAAGTCATCAGTGACTGTCGTCAGGGAGGGTTACTATCACTCTTGCTTTGGAGTCTTCTGGATCAATTATTGGAAAGTCTTACTTTTCAAGGCACACGATTAATTGGTTTCGCTGACGACATTGTTATAACAGCCATAGTTTAAAGAAGCTCTCTGTGATATAATTCAAGTAGAAAAAGTTTTGTCCTAGGATTATTCGAACGGATTTAA
Organism: Chrysotoxum bicinctum; assembly: GCA_911387755.1. Classification (NCBI taxonomy): domain Eukaryota; kingdom Metazoa; phylum Arthropoda; class Insecta; order Diptera; family Syrphidae; genus Chrysotoxum; species Chrysotoxum bicinctum. The sequence goes on from OU426988.1 coordinate 189,634,388, forward strand.
TCTGAAGTAAATTACTTGCCTACACCACTAAGGAACATACAAATCGCGTATATACCTGCCTTCCTTTTCTATATTGATTTAACTTATCAAGGAAATTCCGCCCAAAAGCCACACTGAGAAAAATATCAAACATATTCATATTTAAATCAAACTCAAACACATACGATTTGGCATGGAATCGATATCTTTTCAATTTGAATAGAAACGTATTTACCCATGTTTGACCCGATTTGAACATGATTTGGTTTAAATTTACCACGTTTTCTATTTGATTTAAACATGCTTATCTTTGTTTTTATTAACTTTATTTGATGTTGTTTCAAATAGAATCATATTAATTTTTTGTTACTTCAGATTTTTCAGAAATTCAGAAATAAAACAAATACTCAACACAAATACAAATTAATAAGTACCTACATTATGTACGTATTTATTTTTTTATTTTATTTATTTACATTTTTCCAAAAAGTCATTAAATTGTTGTGGAGCGCTTTAAGATCTCATCTTTGTCACATCTTGAGAACATCTTCAAATTCTGGTTCATATAATTCGTCTTCTGGAATTTGCTTCTTTTTTTTACGTCTTTCGTCCTGTGGCAAGAATATAGAAGTCAAATGATAGGTAATTATAAAACATACTTATTAATCAGTATTTTTTTAAATAAAACTATATAAATAAACAGTTTTTGAAACAAATATTATTTTTTACACTTACAATAGAGAGCAGGGAACAATGGTATTAACTTCCACTCCTCGAATAATCTTATGGTTTATATTTTTGCTTGAAACAGAACTTCAGTTATGTAACTTTATAATGGTAATCAAATATTTCTTTATTAGTTTATAAATTACTCACTTTAGTAAGATCACAAACACACGCGACTTTCGATGCCAAAAAGAAGAAAAGTTGTATTTAGCTACTTCATTTTTATTCAATTTAAACTCGTTCGTGATTAAATTTAACATTTATGTTTAATCTCTTACTCATGTAAATATTTTAACTTCGTTTATATTTCAAACAAACTCGTTCATGTTCATTGTATGTTACAATTTTCAAGTTAGTAAAACAATTAAACCTGCATTTTAAAAATCAAACTAAAACTAATTTGAATACATATAATATACTATAATATATATATAATATATATGAATACATATAATATACAAAATAAATACATGAAGTGCAGATCTTAATGAAATTCTTAAACATGAATGAGTTTGATTTAAACATATTTTACTGTAAAATAATAGTATTTTCGAATCTAAACAAATTCGAGTTTAGTTATAAACGAATTCTATTTGTCCTTATTTAAACATGCAGTTAAACATGTTTCTATTTAAATAACTCATAGTACAGTTTTCTCAGTGCAATATTAACATGTGGTTGGTAACTTGACCCAAGCTCCAATTTATAGAACCAATTCATTGGTAGTGTGGTCAGCTTTCCTTTCGATCAATAAGGCACCTTCAACCTCTGCACTGCAGAGATTTGGTTTCTAAGCTATGAATATTTAATTGAAATTATGTGGGTAGTATGTTGTGTTGATTTTGATACTACTCTGGTTATTGAACTGTGAATATATGTAATTATAATTTAAATAACTTGAGCTGAAACTTGGTCAAACGAAAACTCATAATATATTTATTCTTTTCCTTTAATACGTATTTTTAAATTTTGTAAAAGTATATTAACAAAAATCTATTATTTAAAAAAAAATTGTAAATTCAAAAACTTTGCTATATCAATTCCACTAAAGATTTGATGACCTGGAGGTTATTTCCACTTTCGCAATAATTTTGGGAATAAGTTCGATTAACCCCTCAGCAATAATTCTTTGACTAACAAAATTAGATTCTCACTTTGACTATAATGGATTTCAATAATTTTTTTAAAATTTTATTAACGTTGCCGTATTGGCAATCCAGGTTGCAAAATTTTTGCCAGTAATAAATTTTCAAGAAGATTTATATATAAACTAGATGACCCGGTGAACTTCATATCACTTAAATATGTGTATTTTTAAAAAATATTGTCAAAACCTAATACAAAATTTGTATCTACATTAAATGGAACATAGTTATACACTAAATCAATTTAAGGCTTTTTGATGAACTATATTTTTTGTCTTTTTTTGCGGTGCGTAAATATATAAAGATGACGGTTTTCAACAACTGGCCTTGCGATTTATTTATGGTCATCGCGAAGGCCTGACGAATGCTTAAAATCGAATGGCAAATCCGTTGGATCAAGACATCCTCTCCTTTGTACTTTTCCTTGATGATCTTGGCCTCGATGACGTTATTCATTAGCTTTTTTACAGCCAGTCTCGTTCCATTGCACAGTCGAGATTGATTTACGTTACGCAGAATAATCACAACTAATCCAAATTTTAATTATTATAAATTGTGGGACGGTAGCCCAGGCAAATCCAGGGAGTTTAAGAACTCTGTGGTCTGTGGGATAGTTGACTATGTCATCCTGGTTTGTAACTGTGTCAACTGATTTGTAAGAAAACAACTCTCCGGGAAGAAAATTCTGAATGGTTGCATTGAGATCATCGACATCTTTTTTTTGGCCGCCAATATTGCTCAATTATAGTTTCTGAACTGTTGTTCTACATATGTATGTCCATAAAAACACTCTGAATAGGCTCCTCTTTTGAGTCGACGAAGTGACAAAAATCCGTGAGTAGTGTGTTAATCCGATCGAGGTGTCAACTGCGACACTACCATTTCCAAATTTGAACGAACTGTTTCGGCTAATTCTTCAGTATCGTATTGTTGTTCTCTTTGCAACTGGTGGTTAAATGCATCGCGCATAGGAGAATTGGGTGCTGTCATGCCCAAACACAACAAAACTTTATTTACCATCAATATACACATATCTTCTATCATGATCAATGTCTCATTGTAAATTTCTGCAGTAATTTGTAGTGTAAAGACATCAAATGTTTCACACCTAGGAACATTTTGTATTGGAAAATTAAACAGTCGTTTTTAGTATTTTCCGTTACTTATTATTTATGTTTCTCACCGATTAAACCTTCCCTGATATTCCACAAATATTTCATGATCAAAATTAGCAAAATCGGTCCAGCCATTCTCGAGTTTTAGCTATACAAAACGAGCAGCAGTTGATTTTTATAATATATAGATTGATGTGAAAAAAAGCTATTCATATAAACCACACATGCTGTGTTCTATTTTTAAGGTCCATGTCAGGAATGTTTCCATATTTAGAGTTCACTTAAATATTAATTCTATAACATGTTTCTTAGTTAAGAAGTCGTCTCTAAATTTGATTATTGGTAAGTCTCATTGTCTAATAGTAAAGGAGGCGACCGCAACGGGAGAATGGAAAATACTATTACTACACTCATAGGTGCATTTACCGACCACTTCGTATTACTGTAAATTTAAAGAAACCGTCAAGTTTAGACCACATTGGGTTTAAGTAATGTTGAAAGAAAACTTTGAGAAAAAAAAAACAGAAATTTTGAGAAAAAAATACGTTTATTAAGGAATTAACTCAAGAAACAAGCTTTAAAAAAATACTGAAAAAGATGTTATTTTTTGTTGTTCAAAATTTGTTAAGATTATTGAAAAACTAAATTTTTAATAATGGGTGCTTGCGCCACGGGCTCTCATTACTTCGCCGAGTCGGTTTGATAATCCGTCAATGATGTCCTGAATATCCGACTGAGGGATATTGTGCCACTCCTCTACTGCAGCTGTCTTAAGTTCTCCTAGAGTGGTAGAGGCATGTGTTCTCGCTCGGACACGTCTTTTGAGGTTGTCCCAAATATGCTCGGTTAAGACCTAGACTCCGTGATGGCTATGGCAAAACTGGAATCCCGACCTCATATAGGTAGTTAGTTACAGAATTTGCTGTATGGCAGCGTGCGTTGTCATGCAAGTTGTCACTATTAAATGGTGCGAAAGGCATCACATTGTCTTGCAAAACGTTTCCCACGTACATATATCTGAGCGTTCACACTGCCTCTATCGAACACAACAAGATCCGTGCGAGCTTCATAACTGATGCTTCCCCAAACCATTATAGACCCTTCTTGGTAGCACACTGTTTCAGTTATCGTGCATGGAGCACATCTTTCGTTTTTTCGGCTGTAGACACTCTGACGTCTATCTGGACCTCGTATAGACCTTTTCTGCTTTCGTTTGAGAATAGGACGTCCTTCCATTCCTGTGCAGTCCAGCTAACATATTCTCGCGCGAAACGAAATCTTGCTGTAGGGTGCTGTGGGAGCAATTCAAGAGCGCTCGCTGTTCGGAAAGCTCTGATATTCAATTCTGCCAACCTTCTTCCGATGCTCCGTTCTCTCACAGCAACATTCTTCAGCTCAAAAAGACGTGCACGATCTTCAGTAGCGATGCAAAACCGATTTCTCAGTATGTTGCTGACGACAAAGATATCATCCCGAGCTGAAGTGCATCGATGACGACCTTGACCTGGCCCCCTCGTGTATGAGCCATTTTCCCGAAATCGTCTGATGGCATTGGCTTTAGGTAGGAGCAATGTGGCGTCAGTTAAAGCCACTGATCTAGCTATTACGTGCACGTGGTCGGATAATTGTGCCTGTGAGTGTGCTTGGAATTAGATGGCAAGACATTGATGAAACTGTTGGCCGGACAGACTTTTTCAGGACCATTTTGGCCACTTCCGGTACCGGTAATTCACGTAAGCTTATATAAGATAGGCGCAGTTCATCCACGATGTTAACCTATCTTTTCGGAGTAATGGATAAACTTGAAGCCAAATAAGAGCCTGGATTACCCTATATACAAATACAGTTGTCGGACAAACCTTTACTGGGCCAAACCATGCATCAGACAACTGTAAATAAAAAGTAATCACTTTTCAATAGTGATGGTTTCACTTTAAATAAAATGCACGACTTGGGTCGCACGAACTTGCTCTTATATTAAAAACTTAGAATTTAAAAAATTAATGTTATTAGAGAAAACTATTCATAAGCATAAGATTAATTGTTTTTATCTTTTAGTAGGAAGAGAAAAAACAGAATGCCATGTGGTTTCTTAAGCACATATGAATTTATGCAGGATCGAACATTTTAAGTCATTGTAGCGGTTTTTTTTTTAAGTAAGCACGGCAACACCTCCCTCTAACTATATATTATCAAAATGTAAGAGGTCTTCGATCCACAACCAACTCAGTCTTAAGACAATCACACTTCCTCCCTTTTGATGTCTACGCTCTAACTGAAAATAACCGTACTCCCAGCATTAAGAACCAAGAGTTGTTTCCCTCCACTTTTAATGTCTATCGAGATGATGATCGGCCCTCCATTGGCTCTCCTTGCAGAGGAGTCCTTATCGCGATCAAAAATACATTTGACTTATCCCTCTTTTCAATCTCAAACACGTCTGAAGTTGATTTTGTTTCAGTTAAAATAAAACTCCTTAAAACATCTGTTTATCTTATGTGTTTCTATTTCTACATACTGCCTTCCCAACCTCTACAAACATATGAAATTGCCGTTCGCGCGATCGAGATCATATAATAAAACAATGCAACCCCCTAGATGAAGTTATAATCTGTGGCGATTTCAACCTTCCGCACCTTAAATAGACTGTGTCGGACCACCGATCATGTTACATTTGTAATCCCTCCGCAAAAGAGTGTCTTTTTGTAGATCATTTAACTGATTCAAGCCTCTGTCAAATAAGTTGCGTTCTAAATAATATGGACCAACAACTTAACCTTATTTTCTCAACGGACCCAGATAACTCATCAGTCACTCTCTGCCCAAATTCTTACAGCTATTGATAATTATTATCCTCCCTTGTTACTAACGTTCTATCTACTATACAGACTTCTCCCCCCAAAAATATATCTTGTCATGATTTTCCTAAAGCCAATTTTTCTCAAATTAATGAATATATCGCCAGACTTTCCTTTATTTTTGAAAACGTTATAGTGAATGATGCAATAGACATATTTTATAGAGAAATATTTAATTCTATTTCTCTTCATGTACCCGTTTCTCGGCGTAAGACTTCGTCTTCTTCCTCACCTTGGTATAATCACAGGCTACGGTCGATGCGTAGTAAGAGAAATAAGCTTTGGTCAATTTTCCTTCATTCGCGATCTCCAACAGACTACTCTAATTATCTTGGTGTCTATCTGCAATTTACCGAACTTTACAACTCCCTCTATCAAAGCTACTTAATCCAAGCCTAAAGCAATCTTATTAAAGACCCTTAATCCTTCTTCCAATTTGTCAACTTTACGCGAAAATCCGATGGTTATCCTCCCTCTCTCTCTTTCAATAACGAAATTTCAAACAACCCACCCATCGCCAACCTTTTCGCTAGTTTCTTTAAAAAATCATTTACCGATGACTCCTTTATGTAACTGACTGTAATTATTTTAATTATTATAAGTTGAGTGGAATCGATTTGAAATCCTTCCTTCGGCTTTTTTGGTCACTGTAATATTGGCAATGAAACAACTACATACATTGACTTTCCCGACGATTTGACAGGGTTTACTGCCTTCTTCAGGGGAACTTTATTAACTCAAAAATACAGAGAAAAAAACATCAGTTAGCTCAAGAGTAACAATTAAAACAATAAAATAAACTCACTTGCTTATAAGCAATTTGTAACTTATTGTTAAAAAAAAAAACAACAAAATTAAAGAAAAAAAGCAAAAACACTTCAAAGTGAAGTTTAGTCCTGGAAACTTATTTTTAAAATGCCGTAACTCAAGAGACAAATGAGCAATATAGGGCAGAAATGTTTTGTGTGTCTTGTTTTCTGTTCAATGTTCATGTTGTTTTTATTACTCATTATGTGTAATGTCTCTAAGGTAAAGCGTTTCGCGGCATGTTGCTCGGTCTGCAGGATTTGGATACCTTCAAAATCTGGAGAATGGCCGTTTTCGATGCTGTGACTCGCCAGGGCTGTCTTCGCAGGATTATTAGATTTTATGTCAGATCTATGATTTGAAATGCGTTGGCGAAGAAATTGTTTTGTGTTTCCGATGTAGCACAAATTGCATGGTTCGTTCTTTTTTCCCTTACAATTAATTGTCCAGAGCACTAAGCGACATTCTCTTCATTCATCGATTACTTTCGGGGTCTGTTGACTGCACAACTCTCTACAATTCCATCTCTTTCAACACTAATTCCAGTAATATAAGAAATCTTCGTCTCTTCTAATAAATGTAACATTAACTGCTTCGACCTTAACCTCAGTTCATCCTACCTGAACTCCGTCTTAATCATCCTTCCGATTCCCAACCCTAGATTTAAGAGCTATACTTAAGTTAGATTAAAAATAAGCTTGTATTGCCTAATAAATGGGGGTATTGCCCCCTCTAAAATTAAAATTAAAATTAAAATATACAAAATTTTAAAAACATTTTCAAGAAAAAAATTTGGTATGCCAACTTGAAGTTTTTATTATTGTACGAATAAAAATTAAATTTCCAAAACAAAAATATTGACACTTTTTGAGATATCGAATTTTCCAAGAAAAAATTATTTATTTTTTTTTTACAAAAACTCAAAAAAAAAAATATTTAAGTTTTGAAATGCAATGTTTTTCAAACTATGTATTTGGAAGCGTCTCCTTGAAAAATTTCAATAAGATCTGTTATGCCCATAATGAGAAATAAAAAACTTGAAAAAATGATTTTATGGTAGGTATAGTAAGTAATACTCTAATTTCAAAATCGACAGATCGTAATGGTTAATTTAGAGGAAAAAATTTGTATCCAAATTCTAGGCGCCGTTTTCGAGAAAATAATTTTTTAACATTTTGTATTTTAGGTACCGTTATTTTTGTGTAAAATAAAATTTTTGCTCTCACTTCTTGTAGAATAGAGCATGCGGTTTTTCAAATATTGAGTTTTGAAAAAATAATTGAAATTTTTCTTAAAAATCAAAAAAAAAATCAAAATTTGTATACACAAAAATAATTAAACTTTTGGGGAGCTTCAGCATAAAACCAAATGATCTAAATCGGTCGTTCGCTGTGTGGGAAAATCCAAAGCAAAAAAAAAATTGTTCCATTTTCCAATTTTCAATTTTGTTCAACTATTACCTACCAGCTTTAACCAAATCACATTTTTGATTTTTTTTTTAATCTTTTGAAAAAAAAAATCGTGTGGCAAGTACCGCTACTTTTGGTCTAAAAAAGAAAAAAAAAGTGGGAGTAGGGAAAATTTAAAAATGATATCTACAAAGTTTAAAAAAAATTGGTCGAAGCGTTTATGCTGTAGTCAAAAACACAGACAGAATTGCGAGATCCACTTCTTTCGTTTTCGCTATCATCGTAATGTCAACTTTGATAAAAATCTCGAATCCGATTTATTTACGAATGCATAACTTTGCCTTAGAGTACCTATGTATAAGTCGCAAGTAAACATTTATTTATTAGTTCAATTTCTTACGCCAAGGTTAGAGTCTCTTTGAAACACTATTTGAAATGCCTGTATTTACAAACCAAGAATACGCAGATATTATATACGTGCAATGGAAATTCAACTAGTCCGCGACAACGACACCATAAATTGTATCCTAGTGAAGGAGTATTTGGAAATACGTGTGGATGTGGAAGACTTCGAAAAGCGGGATCAGTTTCAAATACATGACCTAACGCGGGAGCTCCACAAGTACGAAAAATTTCAGCTCATGGGAGAGTATTGGAGGCTGTTAAAATGGATCCATCAATCAGCATCTAATGTACTGCATGGAGAATATGGAAGTAAAGAGGCTCGAGATTTCCCACTGGTTATTGGAGCGAGTTTATTAGGAGAAAATTCTTTGGACAGACGAATCTCAATTGACAAGAGATGAGATTCAAAAATGTTCACAGTCTTCATACATGGGCTGCAGAGAATCTATGACAAAGGAGACAGTCATCATTTCAACAAAAATTCAGCGTCAATATGCCAGGTGTAATTGCAAACAATTTATTCGGTACCATCAAACTACCACCTAGCCTGAATTCTAGAAGATATCTCGAGGTTTTACGAAACGATTTACCAGAAATATTGGAGAACATTCCACTGATTCAACTAGTTTCATTATGTTTCCAACAGGATGGTTCTCCAGCCCACTACAGTCGAGACGTTAAGAATTTGCTGGATAAACAATATGGTAATCGTTGGATATGTAGAAACTGGGGGAGGAATAGTTCACTGGTCTGCAAGATCTCCTGACCTTAGAGTATAGAAACATGTTTGTCCAGCAGAAATAGCAACTTTAAGACAATTAGAAGACCGTATTTTGGAACATCATCAAAAGTGAGGCGGAAACTATTATCAATTATTATTCAGAGTGAAATTCAAAAACGTGCTACAAAACCAAGAAGGAGACTTTGAACCCCTGTTACAACTGTTTTAATACCCTTATAAAATCAAAATTATCTTAAATCTCATAAAATTATTTTGTACTTATAGCTTTTATAATAAAAAATTTAAACTAAAAACAAAAGCTTTCATTTGAAAATTCAGAACCAATCATATACATATTCGTGCCAAGTGCCTTAAAGTTCAAGTTTCTTCTTTCTTACGGCTTTCCGATTTCGAAGAAAGCCTAACGTAACTGAATGCATAGTTTGTCAACTAATACCCCACTGCATCAAAACATCTTATTAGAATAAAGAATGTTACCACTTAACAATTTTCCAAAGTAATTAAGTGTTTTTCTGCATCAAGTATCCTAGAAGAAGTTGTTTTTGCGCCAGCAATAGAACTCTCAAGACAATTAAAAAGTTTCCATCTCTAATTTTCTGATAAAAAGGAGTAAGTATCAGTTGAGACTTATGACAACTTACACTGCCATTATTCAATTGCCAAGAAGAAGACACATCATCATGATTGCTGCGAATGCGAATAATTCTGCTCGCATAATTCTTAGAGCTATCTGCAGCGCATCAAACACTCGTTGTGTAATTTCTTCGCGTGCTCGAAGATTGTCAACGTAGTCCTTGTTTGTCGGTTGGGAAAGTAACTCGAATGGAGTATGGCTAGAAGACTTTTCCACTAATGGGCAATGGCTCTAATGACCAAACATGCGGCAACCAGGCATATAGAAGATTCAATGACCCCTCTTCGCTTCGTTGCAATTAGCTATTCATAAAAGGAATTACGAGCATGACAAGTATTATTAAAGTTGCAGGCATAGCTACAACTTCTTTGACAGTGTCTGTCATTACATCACCACACAGCACAACACTACTGCTCCGATGATGATGACGCGATTGCACAGTCGGTAGTTTGAAGTCCGCAGTCCACCACCTGTAAGCGCGATGCCTATGTGGAACCTTTTTTTAGCGACACCATCGGCCGATAACAATGGAAATTTATTCAGAGGAGCAAACGCAATAGTGCATTGGCGAGTGCAGTCAGCGAAAGAACATTTCCCTCTGCCAACGCCACTCCACCATCGTCGCGTCGCCCAATGTCATCGTCTTTGTCAAAAGGTGCAGCAGAAGTAGGGCTCCTTTAACTTTGCCTTGTTAGATGGATGAAGTGTTTGCAGCAAAGTGGCACGCATTCTACCTTCTTTTCTAGAATAAATTTTATAATGATGCTGGTGGTGAGCTCCACTCTTTATAGGGAAAGGTGCATGTATATTATGCACAATAGAACATGATTTGCCACAGAGAAAGGAAAGGGATAAGTAAAAGAAAAAGAAAAAGAGACCTTTCAAACCTTCAACGTAGCTATCAGCTATCACTGATTCACGTCACATTGTCGAAGAGTGCATTGTGCAGTCATTCGTGTACTGCACACATTTTTAGCAACAAGCAGTGGCATTGTACTTGTGGGTCTTTGTGTGCACGCAACTTAATGCATATCAAACTGAATGTATCTAGAATTTCTTCTCGAATCACGTTTTCTTGAAGTTTGGGCTTATACACGTTCACTATTCGACAACAAAGTTGTATTGCAGATATTATGAAAAAGTTCTTAAAACACAAAATATGGAATGTGGTCATGAAGAGTAACAATAGTGTAGTTTAGGTTGGTACATATCAGGTATATAAATAAGCTTTTGTAAGTGCGATAAGATTATGTCCCGGTACACTTTCGATTAGAACTTTTATAAGGCCTGATATACCTCTTGGTCGAAGAAAGTGATTATTAAATTAAATGCGCTACCTGATCACATAAATTTACTATACCTTAGCTGAGGAATGAACAGGAATGGTAGTGGGTAAACGTTGTCTGTTTTATAAAATACAAATCGTAAACTATTGGAACACAAAGTCAATTACTTCCAAGTTGCTCTGTAAAGAGGATGAACAATGGTAAAGATAAAGATATCTTTAAAGCATTTGATAGATTTTGACACACACCTCTGATACCAAAAATACAAGCACTTGGCATGGATAAACCTCTTTTTCGTTGGATTAAGTATTATATTACTAATTACTTAAATTAAGTTCTTCTCAACGCTTTTCAAATAATATTCGAAAAATAAATAATGGAGTACCCAAAGATTCTGTTTTGTCTCCGACATTCTTCCATTTTCATACATGATGTGTTTTCTCCGCCGATATGACAACTTCCTCAGCTTTTCATATTCCTTTTTAGACTCTATCCTTCGGCTGTGAAACTGAAAAGGCACTGTATGTAAAGGTCATTAGATCCCAACCTCAACAGCATTATACAATGGAGTATTAACAACCTCGTTGAATTTAATGCTTTAAAAACACAAAGTTATCTTCTCTAGGCCAAGCTTAATGAGTGGCGCTTATATCAAATAAACAAAAGTCCAAAAATCTTCCTATTGTCGGTATGTATGTATCTTTTACTGACTATCTTAGAGAATGACGTAGCCAAAACCATACCAAAATTCTTAAGTTTGCTTAAAGTAAGTTCTTTTTTGAACAGCACGTCCAAATGAGTTTTAACATTTAGACGTGCTATTCAAAATGAGTGTTTTTTAGTGCAAAGATTGATCCGAATTTACGGCAGACGTGTTGGTATTTCACAATGGACTTTTCAACGTTTCGTGGCCAAATTTGAAACGACAGGTTCGGTTATCAGTCAGCCAAAATTCGTACGTCAAAGGAACGAAAAATCGGCCGAGAACATCGCCGCCGTGGTTCGTCCTTGGGTCCGCTAAAATTTTCCTTGTGAAGTTTCCTGAAGTCGCAGCTCTACGTGAATCAACCAGAATAAACCGATGCCTTTAAAGTCAACATAATACATTCGATCGCTAAAATTTATCCTTATAACGAGTGATTTTTTAAGAGCTATCGGAAATTAGAAAAAAAAACACAAAATTCAAAAAAATGCATGTAATCTTTATTTAAGTCAATTGAACGGTCGATATAATTTAATGTTTGAAGATTATTTCATGCAAATGTTGGCCGCGGCTGCGCCCCAAATTTTCCATTCGCTAAGTCCAATTTTGACATACTTTTTCTATAATTTCGGCCGGTATCTAACGAATAAATGCTTCAATGTTGGCTTCCAGTGCGTCAATCGAAGCCAGCTTGTCGCTATAGACATCAGCGTTAACATAGCTCCACAAAAAATAGTATAGAGGCGTTAAATCGCACCGTCTAAGCGGCCAATTCACCGAACTCGCCTCTCAATTGGTTCATTGTTACGCGTGTTGTGTTACATGTGGCACCGTTTTGTTGAAATCACATGTCATGCAAGTCAAGCTCTTCCATTTTTCGTAAAAAATGGATGATTCGCATCATCTTTGAAGAAATACGGCCCAAAGATTCCGCCAGTCCATAATCCGCACCAAACAGTGACTTTTCTGAGTGAATTTGTAGCTCTTGTAATGCTTCTGGCTGCTCTTCACCCCAAATACGGCAGTTTTGCTTGTTCACGTATCCATTCAACTAAAAATGAGCTTCGTCGCTGAACACAATTTTTCAATTTTTCGATAAAAAAGTGGATCTTCGGCCAACTTTTCAAGAACCCATTCACCAAAAATTCGGCGTTGCGGTAGGTCGTTCGGCTTCAATTCTAACACCAGCTGTAGTTTGTAAGGCTTCACACCTAAATCCTTCCGGAAAATTTTCCACGTAGTGGAATAGTAACAGAGGCCCAATTGCTGCGAACGTCGCCGAATCGATAGTTTACGGTCATCACTAACACTGGCCGATACAGCTGCGATATTTTTCTCAGCTCACTCTCTACGTAAGCGTGTTGGTGGTTTAATGTCCAACAACGTAACTTTGGTGAGAAATTTAGTCACAATAGCCCGAATAGCCGCCTCAGTAGATCGATTAAGCTGACCATAAAATGGAAGAAGCGCGCGATAAACTTTCTTAACAGAGCACGCATTTTAATAATAAAATTCAATAATTTGCAAGCGTTGTTCGTTTGTAAGACGATTCATGGTTGAATTATAGACCAAATTGAAGATGTTTGACAGTGACACAAAACACGGAACGTGCGTGAGCTATCAAAACCCGTGTTGCCAAAAATAAAATAGCAACAAAATCACCCATTATATGCGGAAGAATCATTGGGAATTGGACCAGTCGTATCCGCCCCACCATAAGAAGCCGAACCAGGCATTTTACAAAATTTGATGCAAATGTACATTATTTTACGAATTGTTCATTGAGCATTGGGCAATTACATGAACTACATACATATTATTATGAATTTTGGTTTCGAAAAGACGGTTTTACAAGCCACAAAGCAGGTATAATAATCAACCTATTGAAAATTCAATTCGATAAATGCGTTATGTCGAGAAATGATCCTGTCCATTGATTATAATCTAGGTCGAGTTATACATATAACAAGTCGATATTCGAAAATTCGGTATTTCAAGAATGTTTTACATCCTGTTTCAGATTTTCGCAACCCCATAGAAAACAAATGTCTTATGAAACTGAATTAACCGACTAAGTACAAGAACCAAGAGGCCAAGAGCGACAACTGACAAAGCCTACAAAAACAAGAACCTTAAGCCGAGTTAGATCATTTTCCCTTTTTTTTCGAAATCAAAATACGTAGGCCAACGGAAATTCGTTATCATAGACCGATAGAGTTCGCCGTTGATGGTGATTGCCTGGCCAACGTAGTTTTTGAAAACATATGGACCTATAATGTCGCCGGACCAAAATCTACACCAAACAGTGACTTTCTTTAAATGCATTTCAATTTTGATCGTCCCAAATTCGAAAATTTTGCTTCAGGAGGCCATTCATCCACATATGAGCCTAGTCGCTCAATATGATTTTTCGGCCGAAATTGGGGTTAACTTCCAGCTGCTGGAGAACCTAGGTGGCGAACGCGCTTCTTTGTTTATGGTCTCCTCTCTGAGCTCCTCAACTCGAATTTATCCACCACGTCATCTCGGACAGAGGATTATGGCGCCCTGAAAATGAGCGAAATGTTGTTCCTAGGTAATATTGACAAAAACGTTTTGTTGACCTTTAACAAAACAATTTTATCGTTCTGATAAAATTTTTGTCAATACGAAAGAATGATTTTGTTGATTTCACAAAATTTTTATAATCCAGCATGATTTTTTGTCAGTTTAACAAAATATGCACTACAAATAATATTGTCAGTTTAACAAACCAAGTTTTGTTAATATAACAAAATACAACAGAGATTTTTGTCACATCGACAAACTTTTTTGTGATGTTAACAAAATGTTTGTTGTATCTACAAAAAATCTGTTTTGTAAATGTTTGTCAATATCACAAAGTTTTTGTTAATTTGTTTTTGTCAATTTAACAAAAAATGAAAACATTTTTGTTAAAATGACAAATATTTTGTTTTGGGGTTGAATTATTTTGTAATATTGATAAAATAATATTATCAGATAGATAAAACTATTTTGTAAGGAAACCAAAAAATTTCTTTTGTGTATGGTATAGTTCACACTTGGTTTTTGTTAAAAAATCGATGTAAGATGAACTGAACTTAACAAAAATTGCGTATTGTCCATACGCCCTCACAGATGGTTGCATGTGAGATCGTAGGGACGAAACGCCAATTTTTGTGGACCTAAATCCCAAAAAAAAAAATATTTTGACAAAATTGATTTTGTTTTTTTGTGGATTCAACAAAAGAAATTTGTAAGATTGACAAAATATTTTGTTGAACTGACAAAATATTTTGTTAATTTAACAAAATATAACAAGAAATTTTTGTTAATTTAACAAAATATTTTGTTAATGTAACAAAACAATTTTGTTGATTCAACAAAACAATTTTGTTAATTTAACAAAACAATTTTGTAAATTTAACAAAACAATTTTGTTAATTTAACAAAAAAAAATTGTTCATCCGATAATAATAAAAAAACAATAACACTAACAAAAAAATTGTTAATATGACAAATTAATTTTGTAAATTCTACGAAATTTTGTCATATTGACAAAATAGTTTTGTTATTTCAACAAATTTATTTGTTAGCATAACAAAATAATTTTGTGGATACAACAAAATATTTTTTGTTACCTCAACAAAATTCTATAATTTTTGTCAATTTGACAAAACTTTTTGTTGGACGTATATTGACAAAATTTTTGTTAAATCAACCTAGATTTTTATCATATATACCTAGATTTTATTTTCAGTGTAGTTTCAATCATGGCCCTACCGAGCAGTATCTAGCTTTTCCCTCGCTAATTTGTTAATGCTCTGTATATAATGGGCCTTGCTAGATTTTCCTATATGGGCCCTAGATGGGTCTTCACAAGTAGCACAAGAGCTACGGCAATTCTTAAAAAATTATTAGAAACAAAAAAAAAAAAAATTTTTTTTTTATTATTGTTGATTATTTTCATTTTTTCTTTGCCTTTGATTTTTTGCTGGAATGAAAAAAATTTTTTTTTTTTTTAATTACCTCCACTGAGATTCGAACCCGAGTCCTCTCGCTTGCCGTGCTTGTGCGCTACATATTGGGCCACTGTGATATATAAAATATCGTGTCTCAAAGTGCTACTTTGTTTACTGTTTAAAAGACTTAAATACGTAAAGGGTTTTCCAATAAGAGGTGTTATTTTGATATTCAAAGAAAAATGGCATTTTTGGAGATAAATGATCGGATGTTTATTTCATTATAAAGAGGAAGGTATGCCGTTAATAATGGAATACAACATAAGCCAAATGGCCGCCAAGACCACGCTTACAGGACCATATCCTTTTCATGAAATTTTCCATAACCAAATCGCAAAGTGGCTGCCCTATGTCCTCGATAGCCTCACGAATTTCATCTTTGAGGTCTTGAATCGACGCTGCGCTGTTGGCGTAGACCTTATCTTTCACGTGGCCCCAAAGGAAGAAGTCGCAAGGTGTTAAATCACAAGATCTCGGTGGCGAATTGTGATCACCTCTTCGAGAGATAACACGGTCCGGAAACTTTTCCCGTAAAAGATCGATGGTTTCATTGCTTGTGTGGCACGTAGCGCCGTCTTGTTGAAAGTAAACGTTGTCCAGATCAATACCATCCAATTCAGGCCATAAAAAATCATTAATCATCTCTCGATAGCGCAATCCATTGACCGTAACTGTTGCTCCAGCCTCATTTTCGAAAAAGTAAGGTCCAATGACCCCGCGGGACCATAAACCGCACCAAACAGTCACGCGCTGAGGATGGAGAGGCTTTTCAACAATAACTCTTGGGGTTTTCCGAGCCCCAGATGCGACAGTTTTGCTTGTTGACGTAGCCTCCGAGGTGGAAATGGGCCTCATCAGTCAAGATGATTTTTCGATGAAATTCCAGTTCATTTTCATGCATTTCAAGGACCCAATTTTAATAATTTCAATGCGTTGTTGAAGCGTGTATCGTTCCATTTTTATTAATAGCGTAGTTTCTACTTGTCAAATGTCAAAAAATGACAGCTTCAAAAGTGACAGCTACCGAAATAGCGGGCTATTTAAAATAACACCTCTTATTGGAAAACCCTTTATAAAAGAATCTGAAAAATACCGATTTAGGACCAAAACAAAAAAGTTATGTTTTTAGGAGGATAATGGATAGCCTTTTATAGAGACATATGTATAGGCACATCTAGGATACATCAAGTAAAAACTATATAGCCCCAGTATAAGTAACATCTGAGAATGCCTATAAAGAGGCGACACTAGCTAAGGCCAATATAACGCCCAGATACAATTCCTTATCCAGGCTACACTAAGTAAAAACTATCCAGGTCCTTGCAGTTTATTTGTTACAATGCCAATAAAGAGGCGATACTATCTACAGCCAAGATATCGCCAAGAAAAAGTTTCATATCTAGGCTACATCAATTTAAAAATATCTAGGCCCAGTCTAAGATACTCCTGGAAAAGCCAATAAATAGGCAGTTCTAGCCAGGTTCAATATAAAGCCAGGATAAGCATAAATTAGTCAAGATCGGCCAGGCTTGCATCTGTTTAGGCCCAGCATAGAATTTACTATATAATGGCCAATCTAGCTAGGGCCACGCTATTCGATTGTGTTTCCTAGATAATTTTCTACCCGGGAAATGACAGCTAATTTGACAGATGTTCTCTCAAACAATATGGCCGTAATCATCTGTCAAAGTTTAAAAATGCCAGTTGAACAATCTTTTATATTTCAAAAAACCATACAATTAACCTTTAAGCAATTATTTAGACAAAGCAAGTTCCCTAGGTCCCTTGTGATGGCAAGGCATTCAGCTATATTTAAAGTACTTATTAAATATGTAGGAGATTTAAAAAAGCGTGTTACATTCTGATTCAAGTTATTTGCTGAATGATGGTCGTCTTCATAAACAGGAAACTTAGAAGATTTCTCAGTATTTATATAAAGTTTAATAGAACTTAAAAGGTGCAAAGGTGCAGTGCGCAATTAAGTGGGCCTGAATGGAAAACTTAAATTTTTTTTCCTCTGCTTGCATGGCAAGACCTACCGTTGTGCAAAATTACAAGATTCTACGATGTCGGGAAGTGCTCCATAATTTTGATGATCTGTTGTCAGTCAGTCAGTCAGTTACGGTTTTTGTGATTTTTCAGGCCTTATATCTCAAAAACCGCTTATGCTAGAAAATTGAAATTTGGGGAGGCGCCTGTGCCTAACCAGCTTAGCAAATATTCGGAATTTTAAGTTTCTGACTTCATTGGTACTGAAGATATGGAGGGGTCAAAAATCGCCTGAGTTTGTTCCTGTAAAAAGGGTGTAGTGCCAGAAATTGGCTGGGCACTACCGTGCCCTTTGATCTCGATTAGAAGATTTACTCTGACAGTACATTTTTAAATGCCAATAGTTTTTCATTGTTTCCTTTAAAGTGGAAGTGAAACAGAGAGGTTAACAAACAAAAACAAAGACGAATTTCCAGTGAATCAGTTTAGTGTTATATTGGAATAGGTTAGTTCGATTCGTAAAACTATTGGCGATATTTAGGGAGTTTCTTTGGTTCCAATTAGAAGCGTGTTGTTTTTAAGTGCTAGTTATTCGTTTGTTTGTTTCGATTTCATTGCTCTCCTGGTGGCCAATAAAATACTTCGTTTTATTTGCATCTTTTTGCTTAAAGCTGAATTTTGAACAAATTCAAAATATTAAAAAAAATGCTTTACGATCAAAGGCGAACAGCCTATTATTAAGGTATTAGTATGATACTACTTAACAATTTGCTAACTTTAAAGTAGTTTACTAAGTCATTCTTAATTTTAAACATTTTCTAACTAGTATCGTACTATAGCAATTTTCTTAATAAATTGCTTCTGAACACACCTAAAATTAATGACAGTTCAAGCAAAAAAGGAAGAAAACAGACCTTTTGTTGCGTTTGCAAATAGCAATATACTAAAATAATAGGTATTCGATGATTTTAACTTTAATGAAAGGATAGAGAAAGTATGATGCTATAAACAGCTTTAACATCGTAATAATTCAACTAAAATTTTGCGCCACAGTTTATTCCAAAAATGGTATTTTTCCTTAATTACGACGATAAAAAAAAAATTGTTTTCCATTTCTTCAGCACATTTTTTCGCTAATGATATTTTCGTTTTTATTTTCTTCTTCCAAAGCTATATCAATGACTATATAAGTAAGCTCGTCCCATCTGCCATCCAATGCCAGGGTGACACGTGGAAATAACGATAAAGTGCTAGTAGCTAGTCCGAGCATAAAAACTTTGTTATTTCCTTTCCTTCTTTACTTTTTGTTCTTCACTTTTCAAAAGTTTAATTGAGAATTGTGATATCACGTAGTTTTCAATAGGAGTTTGGTTGTCCCTATGAAGCTCATATTCTGACAGAAGCCGGTCCATTTTAACAAGAAATATAAAAACAAAATTCAAAGGTAAAATTTTCGAAAGATTCACGTGAGTTAGAACTTTTAGATGGGTGAGGAAGGTAATATACTTTATGATGGCTTTTTCTGAAAGCGGTTGTCTTTTAAGGATTAAAACATCTGGCAGGAGTTGAAGAGTCAATGAAATGATGGCTTATATTGGTAAGTTTGATGGGTGGACAGATTTTTTTTTCTTCGAAGAAAAAAGTTTATTTTTTCGAAAACATGCTATTAGACATTACTTTCGTGAAATAATTTTCATGGATTTTAATGAAGTTTTTGTTATGTAGATGTTCGTCTGTCACTTCCGTAAATATTGCGTCTAATTTTTTTTGTATTTCCTTACGGCCTTAAACATAACTTTTTGGTTTTCAGGTAGAAGCGAGATTATTTTCTGATTTGATTTTCTAAATATTTACGGAGATTTTATTAATTTTGTTTTTATATACATATATTTTTTTATTTATTTAGGATTTTGTAAAATTGCTTAAGTTGCCGTAGGCTTTACAACTTTGAGACCCCTTAGACTTGTACTCTGAAGTTGACAGCAGTTCTTTTATTTTCAATAGAAAGTACAAAATTTAATTTGGATTTAAGTATTTAATTCATATTATCAGTTTTTTAACCTTCTTTTCTCATTTGAGAAAGTAATTATGTAGTTCTTCCATAAACCAGGAAATTGCTCTCATTCAATATAAAATTCAATCAAGAATCAAAGGGGGTGGGCTAGGGGTTTATTTCATCTTCTCATGTTGTAAGCCAAAATCTATGTTCAAAATTAACCCGAACTAAACCCGAAACTAAAACTAAGAGATTGTAAATTCCTGTGAAAGGCTTTTTTTACCAGAAACACTTGTAGCTGGAGTATTTGTTTTGGACGAGTGTGTTGTCTCACTGACATAAAATCATTCAAGACAGTGAATATGTTGTAAATATGTTGGACGATTATTACGACCCAATATTGAAATAATCACTCTTAAGGTTGTTACCAACGACTTAGAATCTTGGTTATGGAATATGACATCGTTCAAATGCCCACCTCGGCTTCTTACGGTGGCAGGGATTCGAATGATCCAGTTTTCAATTACTCTTTAGATCCCGTTGCATTTGAGTGATACCCAAAGATATGTTCACTTTAGTAGCATCGGTCGATTGTGGTTTATCGCATAGACCTGCGATTTCAGGAATCCCCATAAGAAAAAGTCTAACGGGGACAAACAGCATGAGATAACCTCACCCTCAATTTATTGATGCAGAAAGTCAATCGAAGCGTCAGCTGTGTGGTACGGAGCTTCGTCCTGATGCTTGAACCTCAAATAGCCAACGTCCATATGGGTCTATGTGGGCCTTAAGAAATTGTTTATCATCTTTCTTAAGAGCTCGCCATTGATGGTCACCGCCTCACCAAAAAGAATGGAAAACTGACGACGACGCTATCCTAAATCTAAAAAAAGTGATAACTTGTTGGAATGCATTGTCACCTAGGGAACCTCGTTTGAGTTGGTGTCGTTACATGTTTGCCAATTTTGCTTGTTAACAATCCTTCATCATTAATCCAAAAATGTTCTTCCTCGCTATATAAGGGTGATTTTTTAGCCAAAACTGGGGTCTTCTTTCAAACGCTCTATCTATGTCTATGTTCACGAACTTTAAACTCCTGAGTTAGTTGGATCTTGTACGGGTATGGTCTCAGTCTGCGAAAGACTGAGTTCTTGTGCAAGGCAAGGAATTGAATACCTCGGGATATGCTGTACAAATTTACAGACCTCCGACCTCCATCTAGGCTGAACTACTTAATGAACAACCAGCAGGGTTACTCTGACACATTCGGAGCTCGGTCCGGTAAGGCGGCGGGGGGTGTTGTTATCGAGCTCCACGTTCTTGAAGTCATACTTTAGGCCAGGCCTTCCAGGTTGTAATTTGTGCCGTCGGGATGACTTCTGGGCACATAAAATAATTTTATTTGCGAAGCAAAAACAAGCTTCGGATATGGACGGATTCACTGATGACGAAACATGGAAACGAAATGCAATGAGATGGACCGAGCAGACGAAAATTAAAAGACTGCTATATCCACTTCGGCGACTACTACCGAGAACAAAAGCAGCGTTTATTTGGATGCGGATTTGTTATTGGAACTAGGCTTAAGTAGTCTTAAGCTTAAACGAGCGCGTCACGATAATCCGCATCAAGGCCAAATTAACCAACATAAGCCTCATTTGCGCGCATGGCCCAACAAAGATGAAGACACAAAGGACATATTCCTGGATAAAACATAGAAGCAGTGTCAAACATCTCGATATTCACAAAGGGACATACAAGATCTCCTGATCAATCAACCATGAACCAGATTGACTACATTGCGATCGAGGCAAGGCACTTTCCCAATATAGAAGATGTCCACACGTTCCGAGGGATTACCATCGACTCGGACCACTTTCTGGTTGTAGGCTGCGGATATCCCGACCCAATCCAAAACAAGGAAGTATTGTGAGAAAGGTCTTCTACTTTGCAAGTCAACAATCGCAAGAGATCGCAAAGACCTTTTTCGATCGAATCTCTAACAACCTCTTAAGAAGTCTTATGCCGCTAACATCAAGTATTAAGAACCAGTGGCAACATTGCCAAGCAGAAATCAGAGATGCCGCTTCTGACGTGCTGGATTGTACCTGACCACCACAACGATGAGTGCCGGCAAGCAAATGCAGCTAAGCAAAAGGTATATAAAGCGGTGCTGCAAAGAATGGCCAGAGCTGCTCGAGAGCTCTACGAGCAGAAGAGGAAAAAAAACATCGGCTTCTCAAAAGGAAAATGAAGGAGTATAAGATGCTCTTGCAGGAATGAATTTAGGAAGTCTTAAAAAAAAGTAAAAAAACATCACAAGGATACAATCCCCAAGCCTTAACCTGCATGGACAATCAAGGGAACATCGTAGTAGAACCCCAGTTCATGCTGAGAGTATGGAAAGACCATTTCTCTAAACTTTATAATGGCGATGAGCAAGAGAATTCCACTGCTATAGAGATAATACCACACGACATGGACGAAGTGAAGATAGTTATATCGAATCTTAAGTCTAACAAAACCGCTGGAGCTGACGGCCCCGCTGCCGAACTGTTCAAAGAGGCAGGTGATGACTTGGTTGGTAGTATGCACCAGCTCATCTGCAAAATATGGTCGGAAGAAAACATGCTCGATGAATGTAACCTCAGCATTTCCTGCCCGATCCTCAAGAAAGGAGACCCTCCTATCTGCGCCAACAACAGAGGCATGAGTCTACTGAAAACCGCGTACAAGATACTTTCTGACGTATTATGTGAACGTCTGAAGCCTTTCATCAACAACCTGATAGGTGTACATCAGTCTCGCCTTAGAACAGTAAAGTCTACCATCGATCAAATATTTACATTACTTTTGATGTCGAATATGGTTTAAGGCAAGGCGATGCTCTGTCGTGCTAATTCTTCAACATCGTTCTTGAAAGTGCAAACCTCAAACGCTAACAAAAGTCCATCCAATTACTTGGATACGCCGATGAAGATGGGCCTAGCGATCAATGACGGCAAGACCAAGTTTATGCTGCCATCAAGAAAAGACACACAACATCAACGTGTTGAACAGAACGTCACTATAGACAGCTTTAATTTTGAGGTAGTTTAGGACTTGGTCTACCTAGGCCCCACTAATAATTTAGACAATAACACCAGCGCTGAGATCAAACGGAGAATAACTCTTGTCAATCGCTGCTTCTTTGGACTAAGAAGGCAAGTGAGTAACAAACTCCTCCGTCGAGGAACTAAGGTATCCCTCTATAAAACCCTCATCATTCCGGTCCTTGTCTATGGCGCATAGACATGGACTTTATCGAAAGTGGGTGAGTGCCCTTTAGGATGCTTCGAGAGGAAAACTTTTCGTTTGATCTTTGGTCCTGTCTGCATAGACGGGGTGTGTAGTATAAGATATAACCATGAACTGTACGAGCTTTCAAACCATTTTAAGTCCAAGAATGAGATGGCTAGTTCATGTAGAGCGAATGAACCACAACGCTCTGGCCCGGAAAGTCTTCGAATCCAACTTCTATATGGACGGCGCAGTACAGGAAGACCGTGACTCAGGTGGCGCACTGAAGTCAGAGAAGAACCAACTTGGGTCTTCTTGCCTGGTCCACCCTGGACTATAGCGCCACCTACAGGACCATAGTATTTATTTTCAAAAATCAAACACATTCGGTATCCTTTCTTTCGAAATATACACGCCATACATATTTAAATCAATAGTTTGTCCTTTCAAAAAATGTTAAATTATTCTCCCTCAAAAATCAGCACACGTCCGACTCAATCATACATACATTTTATTTGATCCGCATATTGAACATTTTAAATTAAAAAAAGTTCACTAATCAAAACTTCCATTCATTAGGGTTTTGAAGTCCGGATTTCGTGTAACAATTTTTGTCCAACCTAATCCATCTATATCTATTTATATCTATTTGCCGGAAGCATGGACATATGTGCATCAAACCAAAACAATTTTTTTTATTCCGGAAGTGCCAGGATTTTATGTTCACTTCAGTAATGATGAAAATAAAATAGGAATACAATTTTACAAGCTTCCATTTCCATCCGTTGTCGTGATGTTGCATCCGACTACAGAATTCCCAGTTTATTATGATTTCCTGTTTGCAGGGAAGTGTGTGAACTTGTTTTTGTGCCCAAATAAAACTAAAAGCGTCGTCGTATCTAACTAGATACTCTAACGAAGAATTTCAAGGGTTTTATGTCCCTATAGGTACATACATATATGTATGTATGTATGTACTTGGTTTTGCAAAAAAAAAAAGAAAACATTATGTTCATAGACTTTCACATGTGCTAACTTTGTTTTGAATGTGATTCACTCGTTTTTGTTCATTTTATATCTTTTGTGAAACCTGACGTCCGCCGGAGTTTTGAGTGTTGGTAGGTATAATACTCGTAAAGCCCTTTCATATCCACATATGCGCACGGTATAATTCATTTAGGTCATTCTCATTTACACTCTATATTCCAGCTTACTCGTAGGTTCCTATACAAAAAAGTTATATGTATATAAATTTGGAAAAGGCGCCGGAAAATGGATTAATAAAACACCACCGCTGGCTGGCGAGTTTGCTTTCCAAAAAAAAAATTAGAAACTAAAACCATATTCGAGGATGTTATTTACCATTTTCCACATTTTCTACACGTCCATAAAAATGAATGGGAATTATAAATGTAGGTAGGTGTTTTTTTTCAAGGCTCCGAAGAAAAAACAATGTTTGAAGCTGGTTTTATTTGTTTTCGTCCGTGTTGATCTGGCCCTTCCATACCTACGTTTTATGCTATACGATCTCGGATGCCGCCAGGCTGCAACTCTTAGTTTGAACCTAAAACAAGGCATTCAATCTATTGCTCGTTGAAAAGTTTGAATGAGACTTTTGCACAAAAGAACATTTTCATTTGTTAGCATATTCAGGCTATAAATTTGTATTTTTGTTTACGAAAAATAAAATTTGATGGAATAAAGGCAGGTATGAAGTGTGTAAGACCTGCAGCTATCATCATAAGTATCTACACCAACTGTATTTCACTGAATCGAAATTCTCCTAACAAGGCTGAGTGTTAAAATTGGTTGAATATAATGCTCTAGTTCAGCATCATAATAGATAGTTCAAATCTCATTGAAAGAGTTTTCGGATTAAAAACCGAGCCTTATTAGTATATTTCTGAGGGTCAGTCTGTGAAAGGCTGGTTAGTTTGTATTATAACCTATCAGATGTTTGTTGAAGATAACTTAAGGACTATTCATATGAGAGCGACCAACAAATAAACGGTGACGAATAAACGAACGAACGTCCATTTTGACAGTTCGTTCACAAAGCACATTTGATGAACAATCACAAAGAAAACAAAAACAGAATGACTTTTAAGTTGGTATTGCGTGAACAATACTCATTAATTGCACTGTGGATGATATGTTGAACGCGAATATAAATTTGACAGTTCGTATTAATCGGATTGCAATTCGTGACTACCATTTAAATTTCCCAATTTTCTCGTATCTTAGCAATTGAAATGCAAACTTTAGTTTCATAACATTAATTTAAAAGTTTTTAGAAAGTTTTCTACGATTAAATGTAATATTTTTTAAGAAAATTGTCTTATAAATATTATAAAAAATAAAACACAAATGGAGAAGAAGTAGAGGTCCACAGACATTGACCACCATATTTGATATAATTTGACAGTTTAAGGCATGCTATATGAGGAACAAACTCTATTTTGAAGTTTGTATTAGAATTTGACAGTTTATGGCTTCAGAAAAAGAAAATAAACAGTAATTTGACATTTATAAATTATTTTATTTACAACACATTCGGATCATTAATTGGTCCTTATTAGAAATAATGTTTCAAATGAATTTGACAATACTTGAATGCGTATGTGCTTACATAGGGCATGAGATTTGTTCATCTCTTTACTGTGCACATTGTGAAATAATCATCTAACGAATAATGAATATCAATAGAAAAATTAATATAACCTTTGTTTATAAAAATTATAGTACTGTCATGAAGACGAACGATTGGGGCGACATCTTAAGAATAGCTATAGTGCTAGTTATTTTTTTTTTCTCCTAGATTTAGGCCGGTATTCACCGAGCGCTCATAACTTAAGAAGCTCATAAACTTATTCACCAAGCAATATTAGTGAAGATCTACGAGCGCTCTTAGAAGTTAGGAGTGGTCCCGTCCCGACCACTCCTAACTTACGAGCGCTCTCTTCGAAAGTTTGTTCGCTTGTGCGTGTGCCACGCACGCATTTGACTCGAATCCATGTGAGCAATGCCAAGTAGAAGAGTATCCATTTGCTGTCAAGACCAACATTGCACAACATTTCACAGTTTGGGTATGCCTGAACAAGAGAGAGTGGCTCTCATTTTCGAACTTCGAAAAACACTTGCGAGTGGTTGGTGAATACCACACAGAAATTTCAAGTTAAGAGCCTCGTAAAGTTAAGAGCAGTTTAGGAGCGCTCGGTGAATACGAGCCTTAATAACACAATCTTTTTTACTACTTATTTTGCATCTTATCCTACTCGACTCTGTGAAATCGTGCGCTAATTCCAGCGATACCACCAGGATAGCGTTGGTACAACAAAATCACGTTTAATGATAATACAATAGATAATAATATATACAAAGATATGACGTATTCAATAGATTGATCGTGGCATTTAAAATATACACATAAAGTATACACATTTAAGGTTCGTATTCACCGAGCGCTCCTAAACGGCTCTTAACTTTACGAGGCTCTTAACTTGAAATTTCTGTGCGGTATTCACCAACCACTCGCAAGTGTTTTTCGAAGTTCGAAAATGAGAGCCACTCTCTCTTGTTCAGGCATACCCAAACTGTGAAATGTTGTGTAATGTTGGTCTTGACAGCAAATGGATACTCTTCTACTTGGCATTGCTCACATGGAATCGAGTCAAATGCGTGCGTGGCACACGCACAAGCGAACAAATTTTCGAAGAGAGCGCTCGTAAGTTAGGAGTGGTCGGGACCACTCCTAACTTTTAAGAGCGCTCGTAGATCTTCACTAATATTGCTTGGTGAATACGTTTATGAGCTTCTTAAGTTATGAGCGGTCGGTGAATACCGGCCTTAAGAGTTAAACAAAACTCATTTTTTATATCCTTCCGCTTAGAAAGTGAACGCATACATTGATTCCTAATACCTGCATAGATAACTGTCAAGTTTTGGTTTTCTTTTGTGTTTTGTGTATTGTAACGACTGGTAAGTTTTGTGTCGAGTATAACATACGGGGGCTTCAAAAAAATGTCTGTGCTGTGTACGTGCACACTATACAGGCTAGCAGTTTTGGAACTAAGGGAAACCCAGGTTGGTGAATACACCGACCATACGGAGTTCAACGTACATGGTTATAGTTTAGTGCCATTATTCTTTGCTCATCATGGTCATTAGACCATTGTGTCATAATATGATATTATCTGCAAATTTTTCGTTTAAACAAACCCCAATTAAAGAAAAAACACCTATACGAGAAAGCCAACTGGCACGGTCGCTATTATTTCTGCGGGAAATTTTACTGGTCTATATGCATTCTCGATAGTGACATTGTTCAGATACGGTCACATTCTGATTCTTTACAGTATGAGAAATTTTATTCGGAGTAGGATAAAGTCTATCAAACCAAAAGAAAACTCCGGTTTAGAGAAGTAAGTTTCCGTAGTTTTAAAACCAACCATTCTGATGAAAACCGGACGAACTAAATTTCTACATCACCAAAAATTACTGCAATGTCCCAAAGGTAGTAAAAAATGTTTGGTCATTTGTAAAAAACGTACGAAACGTACTAAACGATTTTATGGCACGAATCTTCTTTCGCACTCGTGCAGTTGCTAGATAGTATTCCTGCTATTGTCCTGAAGAGCTGTTCTTCAAAGCTGAAAAAACGACTGCGTAAGCTTTCCCATCTGTACTACTTTTCAGGTCTCTTTCGGAGTGGAAACTGCATTTGTCCAGCCTGTCCCTAAAAAAAGCGAATCCTCCTCCCCTCTAACTATCGTCCAAATGCACTTACGCTCCTTTTTTGCAAGGTCATGGAAACACTTTTCAATTTTCAGCTTAAGAAATATCTTGAGGAAAGAAAGTTTCTTAATGACCGGAATGTATGGCTTTGGAAGCAATAGGTCCACAGGTGATCTGATGGTATATTTCACCGAATAGTGGCACGAATCTTAACATAGTTTTCGAAAAAGTAAGATTATAGCACTTGATGTTTCAAAGGCATTTGATAGAGTTTGGTATGAAGCTCTCTTATGGAAAATGTGTGCTTTTGATATCGATGAATCTGTTCTTCGTTGGATTCGAAATTACCTTTAGAACCGTATACTACAAGTAGTATTGGACGGTTTTAAATCTAATATCGACAAAATAAACGCTGGCGTCCCCCAGGGCTCCGTTTTGTTTCCGACACTCTTCCTTATGTTCATAAATGATCTTTTGTCTGAAACTTTTAGTCCACTAAATTGTTTCGCTGACGACAGTATACCCTCAACTTTTCATATTCGTTTTAAGATTCACATCCTTGTCCTTCGGATGTATGATAAACTCATTAAATTCTGATCTCAATAGGATTGCTCAATAGCGAATCAAAAATTATGTATAATTTAATGCTTCGAAAACTCAATACTGCTTATACTGTCGTTTAAGCGTAACCCTCCCTCAGTTCTACTTTTTATAGGTGGCATTTGCGTCGAGGAGACTGATTTTAGTTCAAGGTATGTACATCACAGACCATCTTTTGTGAAGTGATCACAAATTTGACGTCGCCAAAAACGCTGCCAAGTGTCTAGGTGTCTTCGCCGATGCAAGCAGATAAAAACCTAATGTGCCCACGCGTTTATGGAATAAACAAACATAATTATATGCTATACTCTTACTGGCCGCACACATTTGCGTTAAATGCTTCGTAAAAAACAAAACAATAAAAAAAAAAACAGTTTTTGATTATTTACTTCGGTATAAATTACAAAATTCATTACGAATTATAAATTCCTAGTGTAAAACACATCTACTGTATTTTACCACGTACCCTTGAAGTCAAATACAAAGTAAACACATGAACAATTTGGTATAAAAAATTCCGTTAATTGTTTATTGTTGATTGCTGAAAAATCCCTTCCAGCACTTGCTCAACTGCGTATGGAACACAACAAAAAAATATAAGAAACCAATTTTCTTTTTAATTTACACTTCTTCAATTTATGCATATTTTCTTTTGCAAATAGACTGGAAATATTTTGTATAAGCTTGGGTTTCCGGTGTAAAAATTAAGTTGGAAGCGCAATAGTAAGACTAAGGGTTCTGTTCATTGAGTGATTTTTTTTTATTGAATAGTATATGATGGGTTTTTGAATGTTGTAAAAGAAAACATGAACATTTTAGTGCTTACGTTAGAGACGAAAATTCCAGAAAAACGGAAAAAATATCTTTATATAGAATATCTGCTTAAAGATCTTTAAAATAATTAAACACGAAATAAGTACGAGTATACTGTCATATTTTATAACCATATTCGATTTTGTTTTTAGAAAAAGTCATGGTTTGAATTTCAAGTTTTTTAATATTTCAACTGTTTTTATAACATCAATAACGATTTTATACAACCAATAACGATCACTTTCAGATTAAATGATTTTGAGGATTCGTGTGCAAAACTAAGAATTTCGAGGAAAATAAAATGCACGACTGGATCGCACGAAGTTGCTCTTATGTAAAAGTACTTTGGAATTTAAGATACATTTTATATATATATAAATCATCGATTTAATGATATGATAATGTTCAAATACATAAAATTGCCGTCTGATTTCTAGAAAAGTATGAATTTATGCAAACAAACTTTAAAAAATCGCTTTATTATTAAATAAATTTTTTATATAAGAAATTTCTTTAAAATTGTTCAAGCAAAAAATGAGGGATGCGAATTTTAAGTATTTAATAATATTGATTTTAGGAAATAATTTCAAAAAATTATCGTTCATATGTTTTGAAGACATTGATTTTTCAAAAAAAAAGAACAAAATTTCAAAAAAACCCAACAAATATTTTTTGGAATATTTTGTAGGTATACAATATTATTTTAAACTTAAGGGGACTCCTGCTGATATTTTTGTTTGAGCAAAATGTAGTTTATGTCCATAATATAACACCTAATTTTTTTGATCAAAACCGTTAGAGCCACAAGCCCAAATAAAAACCTGTCAAAACAGTATGCAAGTGCAAATAAAAAATATTAAACGCTCTGTAAAGACAAACGTGAGAGTTTTTACAAATCGATAGCTGCAACCGCAACCAACAGCAAAAGCTTTTGGGAGAAAATAAAGAGACTCAAAGGCTTAGATTATGTACGTGGAATTCGTGTGTCTGCTCATAAACTAGCCGAGTATTTTAAGCTTCTTCTCAATCCAACGGATATTACTGAAACTGTCCAATTTGCCGAGCCGTATATATATAACAACATGCTTGATATGGAAATTAATATGTGCGAACTCCAGTTGAGTCTTTACAACGCCAAAAATAAAAAAAAGCACCAGGTCCTGATCGCATAGGGAATGAATTTTACAAAAACGCTCCGCCAAAATTTTTAAACAAAATGCTAGATGCATTCAATTACATCTTTAGAACAGGAGAGGTACCTCAAGAGTTCAAAGATGCTGTTGTGTATCCAATATATAAAAAAGGTGATGTCAATACACCTAACAACTATCGTGGAATCTCTTTCATGAATTCAATCGCCAAACTGTTTTGTGCCACTCTCCTGGTAAGAATCAACACATGGGTAGAAAGAAACCATATACTTAGCGAATTTCAAGCTAGTTTCCGCAAAGGGTATTCTACTGTTGACAACATTTTTACATTACTTCCTTAGGCAAAATAGGAGACTTTACGTGTTTTTTGTAGACTTTAGAGCAGCATTCGATTCGATAGACCACAATGCACTTTTTTATAAACTATCACAAAAAGAAATGTCAACTAAAATGCTTAAAGTCCTCAAAAGCATGTACACAAATACACGTCAAAGAGTAGGGGATGGTGAAAACGCGTCCGACTGGTTTGAGACTAAATCTGGAGTCAGGCAGGGCAGCCTTTTAAGTGCAACTCTTTTCGCTATGTTTATAGATGATATATCAGCACATCTACCTGCAGGAATAAGAATCGCCAAATAAGTAATTAAAGTCCTGCTTTACGCAGATGATATTGTTCTTCTTGCAGAAGCCCCTCATCACTGAGAAAAAAATCAAACATATTCATATTTAAATCAAACTCAAACACATACGATTTGGCATGGAATCGATATCTATTTAATTTGAATAGAAACGTATTTACCCATGTTTGACCCGATTTGAACATGATTTAGTTTAAATTTACCACGTTTTCTATTTGATTTAAACATGCTTATCTTTGTTTTTATTAACTTTATTTGATGTTGTTTCAAATAGAATCATATTAATTTTTTGTTACTTCAGATTTTTCAGAAATTCAGAAATAAAAAAGTACTCAACACAAATACAAATTAATAAGTACCTACATTCTGTATGTATTTATATTTTTATTTTACATATTTATTGACATTTTTCCAAAAAATCATTAAATTGTTGTGGAGCGCTTTAAGATCTCATCTTTGTCACATCTTGAGAACATCTTCAAATTCTGGTTCATATAATTCGTCTTCTGGAATTTGCTTCTTTTTTTACGTCTTTCGTCGTGCTCTAGTCGTCCTGTGGCAAGAATATAGAAGTCAAATGATAGTTAATTATAAAACATACTTATTAATCAGTATTTTTTTAAATAAAACTATATAAATAAACAGTTTTTGAAACAAATATTTTTTTTATACTTACAATAGAGAGCAGGGAACAATTGTATTAACTTCCACTCCTCGAATAATCTTATGGTTTATATTTTTGCTTGAAACAGAACTTCAGTTATGTAACATTATAATGGTAATCAAATATTTCTTTATTATTTTATAAATTACTCACTTTAGTAAGATCACAAAAACACACGCGGAACATAAACACACTCCATGACTTTCGATGCCAAACAGAAGAAAAGTTGTATTTACATAGCTACTTCATTTTTATTCAATTCAAACTCGTTCGTGATTAAATTTAACATTTATGTCTAATCTCTTACTCATGTAAATATTTTAACTTCGTTTATATTTCAAACAAACTCGTTCATGTTCATTGTATGTTACAATTTTTAAGTTAGTAAAACAATTAAACCTGCATTTTAAAAATCAAACTAAAACTAATTTGAATACATATAAAAAATGAAGTGCAGATCTTAATGAAATTCTTAAACACGAATGAGTTTGATTTAAACATATTTTACTTTAAAATAATAGTATTTCCGAATCTAAACAGATTCGAGTTTAGTTATAAACGAATTCTATTTGTCCTTATTTAAACATGCAGTTAAACATGTTTCTATTTAAATAACTCATAGTACAGTTTTCTCAGTGAGAGTCTACAGCTAATGATTAACAAAATGAATAATTTCTGCAAATACTGGAACCTGAAAGTGAATCTTGAAAAATCAAAGATTATGATAGTTCGCAACAGACAAACCAAGCTAAGTAACAGTGAAAAGTGGTTTTCTGACGGTGAATCAATAGAAATTGTCTCACAATATAAATATCTTGGAGTATGTTTAACACCTAACATGAAATTAAATGTTCATCTTGAAAATAAACTAACAACAGCTAAAAGTCACATAAGTGCCTCGTCGAAAAATATAATAAGCAAACAAGAAATACCAATTTCTGCAATATACCGGGTATTTGAATCCGTCATGAGATCTGTTATGTGTTATAGTGCGCAAACCTTGGTGTACAAGCAGTACGAGGAAGTTGAAAAACTTCTGCGATTTTTCTTGAAAAAACTTTTTCGACGTCCATTAACTAACCCCAATTACGTACTCACCTTAGAAACGGGACTGCCCAGCAGTCCATTATGCATTATGGGTGTATGGGGGGTACCGTTTGTTTTAGAGCTAAAAAAACAATTTCAATTTATCCTCTATGGAATTTCATTTCATTTATTTATATATTGTTAAGCCTTGAGATTCAATCTCATTTATGGCTTGAAAAATTATTTACATTTAAAAATTACAATTTACAAGTATTTACAAGTAGATTAAACTTAAAAATTTATGCTTACAAATTTATATTAAGAAAAGCTAAAATAAAAAAATCTTAGATAACAGATTTATCATAAAGTTACATATTATGTACAATGAATAAGTTTAATAAAGTTCAACTAAACACTCCGAAATTCTATATGTCGTGTTAACGATGGATGACAAATAGAATAGTGAAACCCATGTTTTTAGTCTTCTTTATTCATAGTAATGTCAAGTCTAATCTTTCGAGTTCGTTATTTTTACGAATGCATAACTTACCATTATAGTTAATACCTACCTACATAACGTGAGTAAAACGAAAAATATTTCCTTTTACGTGGGAATTTGAAATTCTAATTTAAATATTTTTAGGTGCATACACATACATAGCTATATCTGCCTAAGGATTTGTTTTTATTCAAACGCTAATCTATATCTGTATATAATGCAAATAATTAAAATAAATATTTTGTGTTGTCCCAACACATTTTCAAAAAGCTTTGAGATTAAAGGATTTAATAATACCCACGCATTTTGTGTAAGCAATTACTACCTTGTTTAGTGGTTTTCATTAGAGAGCACATATTAAATACAGGAAAAAATCTGCTGGAAATGTGATGTTATTGTTTATGTTTGTCCATGTTTTTTAAGAAATTTCTAGAAAAAAAGTTTAATTGCAATCTTAAGTATTTAATAAAATACACAATACATAATATTATTTGAAATTCAAAGGAGCTTCTATACAAAAATTTTGGTCAAAATCCGTTGATGAGAAAGTCGAAAAAAAATCTGTTCTATGAAAGTTAAGGCTAAAAACATTTTTACCTAAAATATTAACCAAACTCTAGTCCATGCCCATTAATAATAGCACACCTAATTTGTTGTGTTTGGAATCGTTCAAAAAAAGTTTTTCAGATAAATAAGATTTTGCATAACGGCTGTATGGGAGTTACCGTTAGTTTTGGAGCTTACAAAAAATATTTCAAATTTTCCTCAAGGAAATCACCGAAGAACCTTAAATACCAAGTTCAAAGAAAATCGTTTTAGCGGCTTAGGATGTAGATCGAGGTACAGACATACCAACAGATGAAATTGCCAGACCCAAATATAAAAAATAAAAATTTCGAGTTCTTTTTTTTTTTTAAATGCAAAACTTGCCCTATAGTACCTTTATCGTAAGTAAGAAATATTTGAAAGCATTTAAGAAATCAATGAGTTAAAACTTAATTATCAAATGAAACATTTAAGTGTGATATCATCAAAATTTGGCATTTCAATATACACCTTTCGTCAGAAATGTCAGAAAAAAAACGACTCATCCTCCTCCTCATCCTGTCCACCAATTGCACTTTCGTCCCTTCTTTCCAAGAAATCACTGATCAATCAGCAGCTTAAAAAATATCCTGAACATCGAAAGCTTCTGAATGGCAATATCTGGTATATCTCACCGAAGAGTGGAACACATCTTTACATTGTTTTGGAGAAAGTAAGATTATTGTGCTTAATATTTCTAAGGCATTTGATAGAGTTTGACACCAGGCTCTCTTATCGAATATCTGTGAGTTTGGTATCAACGAAGTCTTTATTCTTTGGATTAAAAATTATTTCCAGATCGTTCAATACATGTTGTACTGGATGGTTTTAAGTCTGATCTTCACAAAATTAATGCTGTTGTACCCCAGAGCTCCGTTTAGTCTCCGATTCTCTTCCTCATTTTTATAAATGATATCTTGTCTATAACTTCATATCCACTTCATTGTTTTGCCGACGACTCTACTCTCAGCTTTTTATAACCGTTCTCAAAATGTACCCCATTGCCATTGTCTCGACTGTCAAAAACGCTGTTAAATGCTTAGGATTTCTATATGGGTGCGAGAAATGTTTCGCCCTCTCGGATCTGGCTTCAATTTATAAGGCGTAACCTCGAATATAACTCAAATCTTTGGGCAAATACAGCCAAAACTTCTATTAATTTATTGGATAGAATCCCAAACATAGCTTTAAAACTGATAGGAAACAGGAATCATTCCCATCTCTTGAACAACTTCGGAATATTTCATGTCTTTCCTTGTTGTATCGCTTCTTTTACTAGCAATGCTCACTCGCAGTAGCCCAGTTGGATCCCTCCCATCAATCTGTTCAGCCATGATACTCTTTTCACTATAGGAATGCCCTGGGGCCTAATTTTGTATACACCGTCAAATACTAAGACCCGTGCTGTGTTTATGTTGAGGGTCTCGCAATAAACACTTAAACGCATGTGAATTATAAAAAAAATGGTGCTCAAGCATACATATATGTATGAGCAAGAGTGGGTCTTCTGTTCGAGCAATATTTCGCAGCTTTGCCCATTTTACGGTCGCCACAATCGTCCTTCTGAGAGGAATATTCGCCCCATTTCTGAATGAATAAGGTCGTCAATAAGTAATATTGTCGAATTTGGGACGAATCACAATCCAGACGAGATCAATCAAATTGCAATGCACTTAGAGAAAACGAATGTTTGATGTGACTTTTGGGCTGGCGGCCTCAAGAGTCTTCACTTCTTTGAGAGTGATGTTGGTCAGGAGCGAATTTATGATACAGCACCTTTGTATATACACTTGTATATACAAAGACAGCACTCGCTGACATGTGGTTTCAACAGGACGGCGCTACGTGTCACACAGCCTGTGCTCAAATGGGCACCAGCGATTTCCTGTTAGACCTCTTTTAGTGAGGTTTTCTTAAGTCACAAGCATATGCCAATAAACCATAAGCCACCACTGGCAGGAGAGCCATCAAAATGAATGGATTTATGGATAACTGGATGCTTCCGATACATGCCATGCCACCCAACTAGGCCGCGACAGACATTTGAATGACGTTATATTCTTATGCCTTGCAAAGGCTCAACTTCTTTTCTCATTTCGATAGCATCGAAGATTAATTTCGAGAGTTTTCTGAAGAAAATCGATAGTATTGACGGTGGAATACTTCGATATTTAGCCAATAGTATTCTAGGTGAAAATTTTCGGGTTTAACTTTTCTTGTCTAATTTGAAAGAAATGTTGCAGAAATTGTAAAATTTTTAAGATATCCAGAAACGATTATTTTCGAAATTAACCACACCCAAAGGTTAGTGAAATGTTCGTAGACTCAACAGAATCCAAAACAATTCATGTACGTTTTTAATTTCCTTCTATGAATTTTCCATTGAATTTAGTGGCTTAATAAGCTTTCCATGAAAAAAACGAACAACATGCGGTTTATAATTGAAAGTGTGTTATTTACTGATTCAGTAATTGGGTATTACATACTTCTCGTTAAATTCAATATTTAACTTTCCTCACTATTTCAATACACCTATAAAATATATAAGTCTCATCATGCCCGTTTACACTTCTATTTCAATGAAATAAAAACAGTTAAATTTTCATTAACATACATTGAGTAAGCGAACATTTTTTTTTTCAATAAATCGATTTGTATGTCACCTTAAATTAAACATGACTCTGCCGATAGGCAGACCCAACACGACCCAATTAAATGAATGTTGCCAGCCATATCAGGAGGATATTATTTTATAATTACCCTTGTTGCCTGGAGTTGGTTTTTTTTTTCAGCTGTCCTCTTACACTTGCGATATGCGATTGCATTAATGATTCAGTCGCGGTTGCCCTATGCGTTTTTCCATTAGCAGATATACACAGTTAGGCCACGCGTCACGACAAGGCATAAAATAGGGTAAATTTAACGTTTCATTTACTAAGTGACACAATGCTTCGAGCAACAAAAAAAAGCAAAGGGTGAGCAGTGTTTTCTTATATGTTTTTTATTTTTTCACAAAATGCCTATAGTCAAATGGCGCCCAACACTGAACCATTGATATGTTGACTATGAAGGTAAAAAGGGGTTTCTGTATGATGTCCTTATCCTGATTGAATACGTTAATGCAATTTAATAAGCGCTCTCATTTTAAAAAAGATTGCCGATTAACGTGTCAATTTAATTTGAGTTAATTAATCCATATATAATAAAGAATGTCATGAGCCACATAAGCCAATATTAAAATAATAATATTTCGTGGAAAAAAATTCAATTGCGTGTAGTCAGTGGTTGACACTTTTATTTTCTGAACTTATGAACATGCAATTCTCTTTAAGCCGTACCGATGAATTGTGTCGAATTATTTAAATATTTTTTTAATTTTTAACAATTACTTTTTCGTATTACCTTCCTGACGCATTGATATTTTTATTTCAACTAAGATTAAGAAATAAATATGTTTCTCCCTGAAAAAAAAAACATTTATTTAAACGTTTATGATGTATGGGTTTCACCAGTCACTCATACTTTGAGATTAAGGAACCTAAGGATGCGCCGAGATTTTGATTGGTGATGTAGATGTGTTCATAAAAAGAGCATTTAAAGCTGCTGGAGTGCCTCAATAATCAACCCTTGGACCGCTGTTGTTTAACATTTATATATAACCACCGAAAATGCCAGAAACAAAGACGAAGCCTTACATAGACGACTCCACCACTTCTAAGCTTAAAGTGTTGCCAGATGAGTGCTGAAGCACATGAAGATAAACATTTGAAGATGAGTGTTTGCAATACGCTGTGATGCTATCATAATAAAGTCGCCAGACAACACTGAAGTAATAGTCAAATCATCAATGAAGGACTTGTGAATCAACTTTTCCAACAAGCTGAAATTCTAAAAGCATGCAGACTTGATTTTGAAAAGAGTCAACTTTTCTCTACAATTGGTCTACCCGTTACTTAGGAGACGAAAAAGACTAAGTAAGAAGCCTAATGTGAGACAACTTATTTACCAACAACTTATCCTACTCGTTCTGACATAGTTTTTAGTTTACTATATCAACTACAGCAATGAATAATATGAAGCGTTTTGAAAGAAGAATGCTCCACATTTACACTGGGCTTCACCGCAACATACTGACGAAGAAATATATACCAACTAAGAAGCTGCATCTGCATCAATATTAGCTGTAGTCTGATAGGTTAAAAACGTCGAATCAATGCCTATAACAGGCCGTCTGGGTGTCTGCAAGAACGAGCGTATTCCGCTTTTGACTTCACTGCCAGTAATTCAGTTTGAAAACACACTGACAAAACTAGTTAGCCGAAAAGACATAGGGACAAAGAACCGACACAATACTGCATCGTTGAACCATCAGTAAAAAAAGTTGTGTCGAATTTTTTCTAGAAAATCAATATGTAATTCGAGTCATAAAAGGTGAAGAAAAACGCTTAAGACATCTATTGGGAAAGATCGTAGAGTCCCCTTAGTGTCAACGCAAGCTTTCCTTTCAACCTTCTTAATTTCATTAACTTTATACGTTTTAATGAATGTACGCCGCGCCACCACACAATTGAACCATACGCCAAGATCTGATGTACCGCGTCTGTGTACATCCACAAAATCATCATTGTACTTCAGCCATAGAAAGCTAAACAGGCCTTCTTAATCCATTCTTCCATATTTGCTTTTCAGTTTAATTGAGGGTCAAGGATAATTCCCAAATATTTCGCACTGAGAGATAAGGATAAAGTTCAGTGGTTGAGTCGAAATAGATTGTAGGGCGTTATTTAAGTTTAAATAGTAAAGCCCCATTTAGACTTTCGTTCTTCATTCGTTGTACGTTGTTCGTTCTTCTCTCAACAACGAACAACGAAGAAGCATTCACATTAATTCGGTTTTGTTTTTTGTTCGTTCTTAACAACAAAATGGATAACAACACATTGTTGGCAGTAGCGGCACTATTAATTGTTCAATAAAAAAGAAGATCCTGTTGGACGAAGGGTTGGTTGCTGAAAAGAAAACATTTATCACACACAAATATAATAGAAGAGTTAAGACTTCAGACAGACGATTTCCAGAATTATTTGCGAATGCCCGAAGAAACACATGTTAAGCTTCTTGGTTTGGTGAAAGCTTTTGTATAAGTCAATAAGTCCAAGACGTTTTACAGACAGCCTTCTGCCTGCCAGACGCGATAAGAATAGGCTACTTCTTGCACCAAGAAGGCCACCTTCAAAACGTGTTGGATCTCGATATTTGCAATGAGGGCACTTAGCTGGTCATTTTGAAGTTATGGCAAATTTTGTATCCCAATTTTTAGAATTTGGAAAGAACTGCATACTTGATGCACTAGAGTATGCAGACGTTCACATTCATAAATAACTACATATAAAAAGCATATCTAATTATGCTTATTATTTTTGGTTATCAATCACACCCTAAAATTGCTGTGGGCTCTCGGTCTAGAAGGATAATTAAAAGTATAGTGATAGTTGTACATATACATATAAATATATATGTACATATATAAAAAAAAATTTATAAATGTCCCTACAAGTTGCACGCTACTGCCAAACAATGTTTATTGAAACAGTTTTCATATTTAAACACGCGTTGCCGGGGTAACAACGAACAACGAATATGGAATTTTCCGAGCTCCTTTGAATTTGTACGTTCTTCATTAGCTGTTGTTAGTTCGTTGTTCGTTTTTATCATTTACATTCTCGTTGTTCCGTGTACGTACAACAACGTACAACGTACACAGATGACAAGAACGAAAGTCTAAATGAAGCTTAAGAAGCATTAGCTATTTCAGAGATCGTGGCCGAAGCCATATCCGTGATTTCACTTTTGCACTTAGCACGGGTAGATTTTGGCATCAAGTGGTGACCATGTTAATCTCGTGACATCTGTCAAATCTAACATGATTGAACAGCGTGTCTAAGAAATTAAACTTTATTATCAAATTGAGTTTTGCGTCAATTTAACAGTAGTAGATTAGACGTAGTTGCCTTTTACAGTGTACTATGCAACATTTGCATGCCAAATTTGAGACGACCGGTTTGGATATTATTCAGCCAATATTCGTACTTCAAAAGTTTGGTGTTTAATACTAAGGAGGAGAGTGAAATCAAACGCACAGATCTATGAGCAGCTTAAGACTAATTTTATTAAATACAGGGTGGGTCAAAAGTTTCTTCCTAATTTGAAAAAAATCATAACTTCTTTTTTCTTTTTTAAGTTACTTAACTTATAAAACAAACTTGGGAGATCTACCGCACTGGTGGCACGATTTCGTCAATAAGGAGCTGTAGCTGATCTTCCTCGAGATGGAGGACTTCGCACTGCCCGAACTGAAGCGAATGTGAATCGCATTCTTGAAACTATTGTGGAGAGTCCGGAAACATCGACACGAAGGCGCTCTGGTCAACTCGGTGTGTCCCGTAGTTCATTTTCAAGAGTTGTTAGAACCGAATTGCAACTGTTCCCATACAAAATCCAATTTGGGCAAGAATTGAAGCTAGGAGATCCTCAAGAACGTGTTGTTGCAGAATGATTTTCTTAATTGGCCTCTATGTTCCCCGGATTTGACTGCACCAGACTTTTTTCTGTGAGGTTTGGTGATTAAGAGTAAAGTGAAATACAGGCGCTGAGCCCAGATGTCCTACGAAGCGTTATGGAAAACGCTCTAGAAAGAGCCCGTCTCTGTGAGCATGAAGCTGGTGCTCATTTGAGGAACATTTTATTCCATACTTAGCCCAAAAAAAATCTCCA
The DNA here is from genome assembly GCA_911387755.1 of Chrysotoxum bicinctum. Lineage (NCBI taxonomy): Eukaryota > Metazoa > Arthropoda > Insecta > Diptera > Syrphidae > Chrysotoxum > Chrysotoxum bicinctum. Next base: position 189,674,964 of record OU426988.1, read on the forward strand.
TAAATCATACTTTGTGATTCTAAAATAAATTATTAATAAAAAATTAAACCTAAAATTAGGAAGTCATTTTTGACCATTGATGTGAAAGAATGCAGTCTTTTTAGTATTGCAGTCAATTGAATGGAAAGACTTTTTTTTAAGTCTTTTGATTTAACCTCAGTACTCTTTCGAACTAAAGTCCCAGTCAATTTTGCAGTCTTTTATTTAAAAATCATCTGAAGCAGTCAAATGAATTCAAATCAAAAGAATGCATTCTTTTTTTACTGCTTGAAGTCTTTGAAGTCTTTCAAAAGTCTTTTACATTCATTGCATTCTTAAAGTCTTTTCAATGCATTCAATGTATTGAAGTCTTTTTACGGATTTGAAGTCTTTTTATTGATTGAATCCTTTTTACTGCTGAAAGCTTTTTAACTGCTTTCAAGTCGGTTAAAAGTAGCACACTTCAGCAATTATTTTAAATTTCCACTTAAAATCGAAATTTTGCCAAAACAGAAGTCATTATACGAGTTAAACGGTTTTCTATAACTTTCAACCGCGGCTTCACAGTAGTCGAAAGGCTTTCATAAACAATGAAAAGTCTTCAATTAGTAATAAGACTTCAAAGCAGTAAAAAGACTTCAATACATTGAATGCATTGAAAAGACTTTAAGGGCCATTTGCTGATACGAAACTTAAATATTTATGTTCAACTTAAGCGCTTATGTTCTACTTTTTCCTCTACGTAAACTGTCACATAAGAGTTTATGTGGAACATAAGTACTTATGTTCCGTATCAGCAAATGGGCCTAAGACTGCAAAGTATGTAAAAGACTTTTCAAAGACTGCAAGCAGTAAAAAAAAGAATGCAATCTTATTATTTAAAATCTATTGACTGCTTTTGATGATTGCATTATTTAAGACTTCAAAATAGAATGGGAATGGATTTCTGAAGTTAAAAGAATTAGATGATAAATTCTATTGCATTCTCGAAGAATCAGTTGAATGAGTGGGACTTTCGAAATGCAATACCATAATATTGCATTCTTTTACAACTCTGCTTTTGACCCACCCTGTATAACACTTATATTCTAAGCTTACAAACTGGATAATACATAATTAAGTGTACTCTTATATTGAGTAAAATACAGTTTCTTGAACTATGAAAGTACCTTTAATATTCGTGACAAAAGGAACAAAAGATCAGTTGAAAACATCGCCGTGGTCTGTGGAAGCAGAAACCGATGCAGTCGATTCCTGGGCCTTTCGCTGATATCAGTTGACGAAGTTTTCGTCGGGACAAGGGTTTACACTCGTACAAGATCCAACTGACGCAGGAGCTCAAAATTCATAGACAACACCGTTTTTTTGCTGACTGGGCTTCGAAATGTTTGAAAGAGGAAGAGGAATTTTTGTCAAAATATTATCTTTAGCGAAAGGGTGTATTTTTGGATGAATGGGATGACTCCAACCCACGCGAGGTTTACCAGGTGACAATACTTACTTAACTTCGCTCTCTCCAACTCTTCCCCAGTTGTGCTGATTGCTCTTCGACCGTTCGTCGGCCCACTCCTCTGCCTCGCTGCTTAAGAGGGTTCCATTGCATCGCTTGACTCGCAATACACTCGTGGCCTTTTCGAAGCGTATGTCCAATCCACTGCCACTTACGTTTTCGTATTATAGAGTCGATGGTATCCTGACCTGTCCTCGCATGAAGTTCATCATTGGAGATACGGTTAGGCCAGAAAATCCGCAAGATGTTTCGCAGACATCTATTTACAAACGTTTGCAGCTTTCTTTTGACAGTGGGTGTTACTTTCCATGTACTGCATCCATAAAGAAGCAGGGATTCTACATTGGAGCGGAACAGTCGTAGCTTGCTCTTTAGGCTTATAGAGTTGTTTCTCCATATTTTGGACAGCATTCCGAACGCAGCCTTTGTTTTCCCGATTCGGCTGGTTATGTCTAGTTCGGTCCCGCCATCAGTAGAGACAATACTCCCAAGGTATTGGAAACTCTCTACCGTCTCTACTGGTTGTCCAGAAATATCTATTTGAGTAGATGAGGAAGTTCCAAGGCTGATCCTTTTAGTTTTTGCTGTATTGATCTTATCTTAAGCCCGACGGTTTCGGCTTCTCTCTCCACCCTTGTTGTCATTTGATGGAGATCCATGATCCTATGAGAGAGTAAGCACACGTCATCCGAGTAGTCTAGATGTTTCAGGTGTGATAGCAGATTCCATTGAATTCCTCCATTTAAAGTCGACAAGGCTGCATGCAGCACATCACTTATTACCAACAGGAACAGTATTGGTGACAGTATACAACCTTGTCTAACGCCACTTTTGATTTCAAACTCCTCTGACAACCTTCCTTTATGCAGAACGTGACATTTGGATCCTTCATATGTAGCCTTGATTATAGCGATCAATTTATCCGGAATGTCCCTCCTGCGCAAGGCAAGCCAAATAAATTCTCTATTGACACTGTCAAACGCCTTTTCGAAATCGATGAACAGCAGGTTGAAAGCTCCTTCTACGTATATGAAGGTTATATGTACGTACTACCTCATGAATAGCCATCGCCGTAGACTTACCTCTAAAATATGCGTGTTGGGGGTTTTCAAGGAGACGTCCATCTACAATGTCTCCAATATGATCGCCTTAAATGCGCTCCGTAGTTTTAAGCACGAAAGATGTTAAACTAATTTGACGAAAATCCTTCGCGGATTCATAACATCAGCTACTGACATTCGGGATAAATACTAGATTAACATGCCTGCATGACTCGGTTACTTGAATTAGTTAGAGACATTCTTTAAAAATCGTCTCCACCCAAGGAACTGCAACATCATGATTGTTATTATAAAATCTTCTTCTTACTTGACTGACATTAACTTTAATGTAAATACTGAAAATATTGCAAAGTTTATATCTAACCTAGACGATACTTGTATACCAGGACTTGATGGTCCTTGTCATTACATTTTTCTTTTATTTATTTTGTATTGCATTCAGCATTCCACTGCTTGCTCTTAGGCTCTGCTGAATTGAGGAAAATTTATAAAAAAAAAGTATTTTTCCAAAGTCCTTACAGTTTTCTTCCGACAAAAAATAAATATCTGTAGATGAAAATCGATGTGTGTATGTAAATACGATGTTTCCTATGTACTCCAAAACATCGTGACCGATTTTGATGAAATTTTCAGGAAATCTTAAGATTAGCCCAGTCATCGGATCAACTGAATTTTTGTTTGTTCGCATAAAAGAAACATAATTTCGCATTTTCTTAGATAAATGTATAAGGCACTGTACCATTTTTATTGATATCAGCTAAGATTTAGCCACCAGACCGCCCCGATCATTCTGCCAAAAGTTATCTGGCATAGATAATAAATGCTTCCCGTGCAAAGCCGGGCGGCATCGCTAGTAATGTATAAATTATAAATTATAAATTTAAATGTAAAACTAGTAATTAGCTGTGTGTTAAATAAATAAATAAGTAAATGCCGTCCGGGCCTGGTGATTTATGTAGAGAAAAAGTGTCAATTTCCCAGGCAATAAATAAATGACTTACAAAGATATTTATTTTCGATTCAACTTAACCTCCATTACACACAATAATATAATGCTTAATTGTGAGAAAAAAAATACTTAACAGCTACTTATTATTTTGCTAGGGTCTATAAGGTATAGTGTCATAATAAGCTTTTTTATTGTCATCATATTCCCTAACTTCCTTCGTGTACCTTAAACATTATTTTACACCTGAATCCTTCCTTTATAAAAATAATGGAAGACTTGGATTCGGACAGAAATAAACACATAATCCACATCCACGTACAACAGCAATACACCCAGTCATAGATACTCCTCTCGGCCCCTATCGATAGTTCCCGGAAGGATCGGAAGTGGTGTAGGAAAAACGATTCGCCTCGAGGTCATATGTAGCTGAGTCCGTAATTAACATTGCTATTGTCTGAATGGGAAATAAGGACTAAAAGTAGCTAAAGGCTGAAAATATATGGTATTTCGAGACGGCTTAATTTTCTTTTGTGTTTCTTTCCTTTCCTTTTCTTTCCTTTTTTTTTTGATATTCTTCTGGGGTTTTGTTTTTGTATTATGATGGAGCAGATAAACTTAGTCGTCCATATATAAAGGCATTATAGAGAGAGCACAACATTTTTCGAGATATTGATTTTCTTTAACTGAATTGCGGTAGCACACAATGGACAAAAGTATTGTAGATATATTTCAACATGGTATTCAATCAATGGTTTTATTCAACGGGGGGAGTTAACGAGACTATGGTTTTTGTTTTTTTTTTTTTTTTTCGGGAAGTGTTTGTAATAATTATGTTTGATTAAAGAAAACAAAGGAAAAGCACGGACCAAAACTTTGTTTTTGTTAGATATTATATCTGGTATTAAAAGTTTTGTTTTTGTTTTGATGAATTACTTTTCAACAGCTGTTGAATTTTGCAATACATTTGTGTAGAGACCTTATAGATACACATTCATATAGATACCTAAGTAAGATCAAATATCAAATAGGCTACTAGGCTAATAATACAAAGTAAATAACAAAATTCATTTAAGTTTTTGAACAGCAATAGGTTATCTATTAATTATACGGGGTCTTCAAGATATAGGGGGGTTACCTAAAGTTACTTTGTTTCTTTTTGAAACAATGACCAGGAACGAACTGTGTAGAGAAAATGTACCACATAAAATGCAAGAAAATAAATAAGAGTTCTAATGGGATTTAGATACAGTGGAGTCCAAGTAATTGCATTGCAGATGACCTAGCATTACTAGCGAAAGGTAAATTTCCCTCCAACACAGCGGTCTGCCGGTTAACCCGCAAAAAAACAAAACTGGTCCTTTTTACGAACAAAGAGAAATTACCAACATTTAAAACTCCCTTCATTGAAGGGACCCAACGGAAAATCCCCGATCATGCGAAATATCTTGAAGTGATCCTGGATAAGAAATTGAACTGGAGTCTCAACATTAAGGAAAGAACAAATAAATCCATGTTTACAAAACTGGTAGCTGTAGACACAGTGCCATAAGTCATGCGCAAATTCTACAGAAATACATGGGAAATAGGGTATGCACTGACTACATAACACCCAGCTTAGACTTTTACAAGCCGGTCACGACTGCCTTAACTAGCGGAGAGGACTAGCAAATTAACGAGCAATCTACCTGCGAATAGATGAAAGCAATATAACCGATGGTTCCAAGATGGATACTGGTTTTGGTGCAGGGTTCTTTTCAGAAACCCTTGGACTAGCCAGCTCATTCAGACTTCGTAATTACAGCAGTGTCTTCTAAGCTAAAGTTCTGGCAGTGACGAAAACTGCTAGACAAGTCTTATTGATGGCATAACTGATATCACCTTTTTCATTGATTGCCAAGCGGCAATAAAAGTGATTTCTGGCATTGAAATTTGTTGTCGTGAAGAACTAAAGGTTCTTGGTATACAGCACAACATAAGACTTTGTTGGGTTCCTGGTCACATGATGAAAGCGCTGATGTGCTGCCAAGAATAGATCTTAATCTTAATCAGACAGATACAACAGTTCAAGTCACACACTGTAATCTTAAACAGGTAATCGAGGGCAAAGTTATAGCTATCACAAACAAGAGATGGATCTCGCTTAATTCCTGTCTTACAAACAGAAAACTATGGCCTAGCTTCAACAAAAAAAGACCGACATTACCTTCCGAGTCTCTACTTCTTCTCGTGACCATCACCACCTGACTCAACCAGCTTGGTTACCACAAGAAAAAGATGAAACTCAGTATGGACGACTTAGGCAGAGGATGCAGTGACGAGGAGAGACATAAAGATACTCCTCACTACCTGAGCCACTGCGCTGCGCTATATCATCCGAGAAACAGGCTCCTAGGGAGACGTTTCTTATAGGAACTCTTTGTCATTCCAAGAGAAAACCTGTTGAAATTTATTAACTCTACCAAATGGCTTGAAAATTCCTAAAAAAATTCTATCCACCAGTTGACCACGAGATTTGAAATCGCCTCCAACCACAATCAAATGATATAAAAGGGTTTCAGAATGTCAATGATAGAACGAACGAAAACGACAGAACGATGCACGTGTTTCTTGTAGGAGCAGCCACAAACGGAGAAGGGGCACATTGCATATATACCGTCAATTGCCATTTCTACGGTGAACACAAGCATCGGTGATTCGATTGAGCCACCTCGTCCTAAGTTTGGCAAAATCATTTTGGGGAAAGGGATAGCCCCTTCGATTTATTCAGCAATTCCACACAAACGGACACAATCACCAATCAGTAACTTATCAAACCCATCCACCAGACGTTGCTAGGAGCCACATGCTCCTAAGGCGTCTTCCTCTCAGGTGTTATATGACAACAGACATTTCTTCAATAACAATACCCTCGCACATTTCAGGCTATAGCTTTCTTAAACTCATCAACAACCTTAAGGGGCTTGAATGATACAGGATTCATCAAAGGTTTCATCTATAACAACTGTCAGCCCAATTTTCCATGAAGAAAACCGGAATCAGTTCAAACAAGCTAAAAAAAGGAAGTACAGATTTTTGGTCATTTGTAAAAAATGTTCAAAATACTACTTCGTTTATGGTTCCTATGTTCGTCTTTAATGACAAACTAAATTTGCTTGCAGAACTGTTTGCTGATTTTATTAGACGCTGTTCCAGAGAGTATCATGACTCTTCCTTTGCTTGGAAGAGTTAAGGATTTTACGGGATCTCCTTTCGCGCTCGTTCAGTTGCAAGAGAGAAAAATCTCGATAAAAACAAATCCGCTGGCTAGGATAGTAGCCATACCATTGTTCTCAAGAGGTGTTCTTCACGGCTGGCAAAACCATTACTTAGGCTTTTCCATCTATCCTACTCTACTGCTATGTTTCCGAGTGGATGATAAACAACATTTGTCCAGCCTGTTTCTTTCACTATCGTCAAATTGCACTTACGGCTGATAAATTATCAGCTACAGAAATAATGGAGGAACGAAGGTTTCTCAATCACGAGCACTATGGCTTTCTCAGCAATATGTCCACTGATGATCTGATAGTATATCTCACTGAACAGTGGAACTAGCCTTTACATCGTTTTGGAGAAAGTAAGATTATTGCGTTTGATATTTCAAGCATTAAGTTTAGCATTCTCATCGAAAATTCGTATTTGGTATTGGTATTGGTTGATTTGTTTTAGTTGGCTTCTAAACTACATATCGTCCGAGCCACTCAATACAAGTTGTATTGGACGGTTTTAAGTCTGAAATTCATAAAAAAAATGATGGTTCACATGCATTGGTTTTCTCATATTTGTTTTCAGATTTATGCCCACGTCAACACAAACACTATGCCATTGTCCTTAAAAAGCCTTTTCATCGAAGAAACCGAAAAGCTCTCGGCCCTCGTTTTGTGTCAAGTCTGATCTTCTTTGAAATTATCACATTTTCGAGACCGCCAAAAACCCTGCTTCCTGTCTATAAAATTAGCTTGTTTTCGATACCGATCTTGATTCTTCGCACTTCTTTTTAATATGCAGTTTCCATTTTAATTTCAAGTCAATAGTCAATCCGAATTCGCTCCGTTTGCAAAAGAAACATGAGCTGTTTTAACAAATACTGGTAATCGATTAATTTGTATATTTGTATATTTGTTTTATCCATTTATTGACGCTATGAGAAGCGTTTGTCGATCGTCCTGCCTAATGCTAATATTGCAGTTACGTCAGTCAACGTGCTTACAATAGCGTCTCTCATTTTTTGATGTTAATCACGTGTGAATAAAAGATAAAAGATTGGACCTAGCACACTTGCTTGTGGTACCCACTATTTATTTGAAATTAAGAAGCTCGTTCCCGTGTATTAAGCAAAGCAAAAGAAGTCTTTTAGAATCGTAAACAATACTTTAGTTAGAACTTGTCTTAATTGACAATTTAACCATTTGTGGAACACTTTGTTTGCGATACATTTAAGAAGACCGCACAAACTTTCTTTTATTCAAAGGCTTTCTGAAGACGTCAGTGATTATATGCACTTAGTCAATTATCGAGTGTTTGTTTCTAAATCCCAACTGATGTTCAGATATTAGGAGCTTGCGCTTTTCTTCTTTAATATGCCGTAGGCTAAGGCTTCGGCCACGCAGTACGCACTGAGTGACGAGCGACTGAGCGATTGAGCGACGAGTCGCTGAGCGACGCAAACAAATTAAAACACATTAAATTGTATGGAGGTGGGGTGGCCAATCGACGTCGCTCTGTCGCTCAGTGCGTGGCCGAAGCCTAACAAGTAATATTTTATCAAAGGCTTTCGAAGCGAAATGGGTCTTTTACTTTTTCATTTGATGATTTAGCTAGTTTCAGAACCATTACTGAACCATACCCTAACTCCAAAGTGACATTTAATATAAAGTAGGTTAATTAACCCTTTACAAGAAAACATTTTGAGAACTAAACCTGTTATTTAGTCATATCCCGGAGCTTTCTTAGACTTAGTGGAGCCGATGGTAGCCCTAGATTCTCCGTTACTTTATTAGCTTTCCAGAGTGAGTTGTTGGATTCTTTTCCTGCTGTAAGGTTTCAAAATAATTTCCAAATGCTCAGTTTTTGAATTCCGAATCTTTTTTAGAAAATTACACAAGCGATTTAAATTTGCTGTGTTCAGAAGCACGAGTTTGATATTATCTCTTATGCGCTTTTCGTTTACCTTATACTAAATCTTTAATTCCTTGCGTTTGTTTTACGTCTTTGAAATACCGTTTGGTATGGAGAATGTTGTTCACTGATTGAAAATTACCCTAGATATGATGACGAAATTTCCAAAACTAGCACCTCTGTCTTCTATCCTTTGTGTCGAACTTTCATTTATCTCTAGGAACTATTCAACAGCGATAATGCGGGTGTGAATCGATCCGTGATGTTCTTTCGAAATCTTATCAGTGGATGCAGATTCGAGTATTTCTCTAGACAACCGAACTGCATGTCTCGAATTATTGTGTTGTTTTTTCACCGAAGAACTTCTTGAGTATCACATATTCTGATATTTGTTCTGAAGTTTTTACATAAGTTGCTAACATTTTTCGGAACTACCACGATCTTTGATCTTTTCTTCTTCTGAGAAAAACATCAGTTGTTGATGCAGTTGCTTAGGAATATCTTCACTGCTTGTCGAACTTCTGATTGCCTCCTGTTCATCTGAATTTTTCGACTTCAATTTACCGATTATATTCGCCATCTCGTCTGGATTGCATAGTATTGGTTATCCATTTGATCACTCCCTGGATATAATTTAACCTCACTTTGGATTGCGTCCAAGAATTATCAGAAAGTGAAGAAGGATTCCTTCGGAGTATCTGTGTTGACGTTGTTGCTTTATTTTTGCTAAGCATTGTTGCTGGGTTTCTTCCCAACAATTCCCTTAAGCCTACTGATGAAACTTAAATTCAGTGCTTTAAATTCGATTGCAACAAAATATGGTTTTCACTGTTCCATTCTAATAACTCCTATGTCTATTTATATGGTCCATTGCAAGCACATCACGCGGAACATAAAACATTCCCCCATTGAACATTGCCAGTATACTTCGAACATAAGAGTCTTTTCATGGCTAGAGTACATGGTTTTGGTGGTTTATATACTCACATATCTATACAAACAAGCTGCAGGCTTAAGGATGTGAGCTCTGGACTAGATTTTCCATGAAAGTAGTTGCTGAATAAAAATACCACCAAATTGTACAGAATGCACACCACGTTCCTACATTATCAGCAGACCTCCCCCGTTCCAATTACTCACTATCCCTATTTCGCCATCCACTCGTAGGTATGTATATGATAAAATCGATAGAAATTAGAGATGCTCAGGTTAAACTTTAGATTGAAACAGTTTTACGTGGATACGGTAGTTTGACTTTACCCTGTGGATCTATTAAAAGAGCCTTCCATTAGGAAACAAGTAGATGGTGGTTGATGGGTATTTGGGACGCAGCGCCCGGATGTGTTAGTTTATACAGCTATAAAACCTGATCAACCAAGAGGGACGTTCTTCGTTAGTTAACTCTATTGAACGCAGAAATAAAGGAACATTTTCAATGGTCAAGGGAGTTAGGATCTAATTTCAACCACAAGTCAAATGAATTTGGATGATTTCTTACACGTCGATAAAGAGGTTAGACTTTTACCTTTTAGCTTGATTTGCTAAGTGGTGATGATGAGGGTTTAGGGTTTTTAGAAAACAAGTATTCTTAAACACGCCAATTATTCACTAGATATTTATTGATTTAACAAAAACCTATCTTAATGAAATTATATATCTTAATTATTACTCTATAGCCTGGGGGCAACTTATTGTCAACAAAATTCGAGGTTTAAGCCTAGTACCAAGATCGCGCTTAATTTTATTCTCGAGTTAAATTTCAATTTCAATTCGAAATGGAATAATATTTGAATAATATTTAAAAGAAAATTTGGTGACGGGAGTCTTACAAGATTTTCGACAACAAAAATCACGCATAATTCATAATTCTCATTCGTTCTCATTCATAATTCTTAAAAAATCATACTTTAAAACAAATTCTTTTAAATCTTTGAAAAAATTTATTTAGAAAACAGCTGTTTTCTCTGACATATTCTCCACAAAGTTATTATGTCAAAATTTAGCTTGGATGTTTGGAGAAAAATGTGGGAGATAAAATTTAGAGCGATCTGCGTACTAGGCTTTAAGACAAAATTAACAGCACGATTATACAAACGTAGAAAAGTGGTTTTCAGCATAATACGCACGTCGACGTCGACCTGTATGTATGTATGTCCAGGGATGTATGTACATGTACATCGAACTAGACTCTTAACGAATGAACGGATTTTGATCAAATTTGAAGGATATTTATTCACCAAGTTATTAATAACAAAACTTAACATATATTTTTATTTTAATCACCGTTTAAGAGAATTTAAGTTCAAATTTTTTGAAGAAACTTAAAGGAAACATAAACTATCAAGCAGAGCTGGGCTTCAGAGCCATTTTTATTTGGTATCTATTGACTAGAAGCAGTGAAAAAGTGTGTTGAGGCCCCAGAAGTGGGCCTTATAATGTTGAATACAGCAATGGATGTGTCGATAAAGTTTGCAAATTGAAATGATAAGGGAAAAACGTGCCTGGTAAATTATTCCATAATCGTGTTGTGTGAATCTCTGTATTTAAAGTTAGGTATTTTTAGCGAAACGGGTATCACGGGTGAAGTTGAGGGTGGAAATGCAACTGGCTCCTTCAAGTGATCGTAGAATGTGAAAAAAGTTCTGTTTCCTATCAGTTCTAACGCTCTGTTCTTAATTCCATTAAATAAATGAAGAGAGAAAATTGGGCAGCAGCTACTCAAAGCTGTGAGTTTTCCACGATTTTAGGTAGTATAAACGTCTTATAAATTCCAGTCACATCAGAATGGGTGAACAATTTCTTACACCGATATGGAAATCCTTAGCATTTAAAAGCGTTTTTGACGGTCTGGAGAATGTGGTCATTCCAACGAAGATCGTCGTTGACACACATACCGAGTTCTGATAGCTTTTCGGCTTCTTCGGTGCAATTGCCATTCAAAAACAATATAGCATAGGGTGTAAATTTTGCTTCAACGATAATAAATTCCATAAGATTTGTATATCCCATTTAACAATGCTGTAAAGTTCAGAGTTTAATGAGCTTATCTTACGGTACCGTTTCACTTCCGAAGGAAATGGGCGTTTGATGTTTAAGTTCTCATAGAAAGTATACATTGAACATAGTCTTAATAGACATATAAAACTTCTGTACCTCCACCGGGAATAGCTTCAATATAATCCAAAAATGTCTGCGCTCTGCGTTCGTGTTCCAACTTCTGGAAAAATGTATTTCATAAGTAGAGGGTGGACCGAATACAAGTTTCTTTTTAAAAATGTGAAAAAGTGAACAAAATTAAATTTTTTCCATGCATTATGCATTTATGGCAAACATTCCCATTATTTATGAAACACAACGTCGTTCAAGTAGATGGTCATGCGTCGTGAATCAATTGGAACTTGTCAGCGCATAATGCAAGATCTTTGTAGAGAGTTCTCCTCAGGCTAGTTCGTGAAATATTGAGCTGTTGAGATCAATGGCGGTCAGCCATCAGACGAATAGGGGGAACAACATGTAGCATACGAATACATGCACTGCACGTGCCGTAACTATTAGGGACTGTTGGAAGTGTGATCATAGCCTCTCCGCGGCGGCCCCTAGAAACAAGCCTTTTAAAAAAGGTTTGGCTAATATGACCAAGCTGGTTCCTCAGGTTGGCGACAGGTTAATTCCCTGTCCCGTAAAACTTAAAGAATTTGAGAACGACAACAAGCCTCGGAAACGGACTGATCACACGACGACAGCACGCGCAAAGAAAACGGAAGAACGATTTACGAATTTTCTTATGGAACGTACGATCGCTCTATGGAGCACGAGCTGCTCAGCAGCTAGCCGATGCCCTGTCAAAATATAAAGCTGACATAACAGCTCTTCAAGAAATCAGATGGACAGGGAATGGTGTTCTACAGAAGAAAGAATATGACATATACTATAGCTGTCATACAAAACACCATGTGCTCGGGGTAGGCTTCCTAGTCAGCGAAAAAATGAAGTCTACCATCATCGGCTTTAACGCTATAAGCGAAAGGCTATGCACCCTTTGCGTGCTAGGCAAATTTATGAATATCAGCCACATTAACGTTCACGAACCTACGGAGGAGTCCTCAGACGAATAAAAAGAGACTTACTACGAACAAGTCGAGAGGGCCCTCAATGCCTGTCCAAGGTATGATGTTAAAATCATCCTTGGGGATTTGAACGCAAAAATAGGTCGGGAGCCGGTATTCAGGCATTACGCAGGCACCCATAGTTTGCATGAGAACACTAATGACAATGGACTTCGAGTCTTAGAATTGGCAGCATCGAAAAACATGGTCGTTGCGAGTACCAGGTTCGCGCGTAAAGATATCTAAAAAGCCACCTGGGTATCACCTGATGGAGTCACTCGTAACAAAATAGACCACGTGTTGATAGACCGTCGCCACTACTCGAACTTGATGACGGTACGAACGTACCGAGGTGCCAATATCGACTCGGATCACTATCTTGTTGGTATGGTTTTCCGAGGGCGGATTGCCTTGCGAAGACGCATTGCATCCGCCGATCAGGTTCGAATCAACACGGCTGCCCTTCGCAATGAAAACACCAGTAACACCTTTGGTAATGCGTTAGGACTCGCCCTGGAAACATCTGATTTAGGGAGAGTAAGTCCTGGAGCCAGTATTCTGGGCGTAAATGAGAAGTGGACATGTCTTAAAAATACTGTCATTAGTACTGCCAACTCCATCCTAGGCAGCAGTCGTAAAAATCGGAACGACTGGTTTGATGATGAATGCAAGCTAGCGACTGAACGTAAGAATGTTGCGTACCGAGCAATGCAACAATCTCATAGAACGCGGGCACGCGATGAGGAATATAAAGAGCTCAGAAGAACAGAAAAACGGCTTCACAGACAAAAGAAATCAGCTTGGGAGAAGAACCTAATCTGTGAAATAGAAAATAGCCGAGAGCGAGGTCCGCACCAGGCGCGGAAGTTCTACCAATCCGTCCGAAACATGACGCAGTACACACCACGCTGCACATACTGCAAGGACGGAGAGGTAAATCTGATCACCGATCCTGAAAGCATACTGGAGCGATGGGAAGTGTACTTTAATGAATTGCTAAATGGTCAGCTCACTACAGAAGTGGAGGCTCCACTACTTCAAGAAGAATACCCTATGTTGCCGCCACCAAGCATAGAAGAGGTTGAGAAGGCTATAGGCGGGCTTAAACAGAACAAATCCCCGGGAGCCGATGGCATACCAGCCGAATTATTTCATCACGGCGGGCCAGCCTTACGTCAAGCAATTCATGATATTATAGTGCACGTATGGGAGCAGGAAGAAATGCCAGAAGACTGGCGAAAAGGCATAATATGCCCCATACATAAGAAGGGAGATGTCACAACGTGCAGCAATTATAGAGGTATCACGTTGTTGAGTACCGCCTATAAGATACTCTCCTCTATCCTACAAGACCGGATAACCCCATACGCTAAAACCGTTATCGGACAATATCAGTGTGGTTTCATTCCAGGCAAATCAACAACTGGTCAGATATTTACCCTTAGGCAGGTGATGGAGAAATGTCTAGAATTTAACATCCCAACATACTATCTGTTTATAGACTTTAAAGCCGCCTATGATAGCATAGTCAGGGTAGAACTTTACAAAGCCATGAGAGAATTCGGCATCCCAAATAAATTGACACGACTATGTAGGTTGACCATGACTAACGTAACAAGCCAAGTAAAAATAGCCAGATTGCTATCCAGACCAATCAACATCTTTTATGGACTCCGACAAGGGGACGGTCTGGCCTGCCTCCTCTTAAACCTGGCGTTGGAGAAAGCAATCCGTGACTCTGGCACGGCAACAAGAGGGACCATCGTCAACAGGTCCAGCCAGTTACTGGCTTACGCAGTCGACATCGACATCATCGGAAGAACCGAACAAGCTGTACACGATTCCTTCATCCAGATCGAGCAGGCGGCACAAAATCTGGGGCTGCACATTAGTGAAGGTAAAACAAAGTACATGGTGGCGTCGAATGCGAGAGGAACAGTTGGTCAAACAATCAAGGTTGCGGAGCACGAATTTGAAGTGGGGCAACCCTTTAAATACCTTGGGTCAATAGTAGCAGCCGATAACAATATAGAAGAAGAAATACGCGGGCGGCTTCTCAAATCCAACAGAGCCTACTATAGTCTGTCAAAGCTCTTCAAATCCAGAAATCTCACCATAACTTCAAAACTGCTGCTGTACAGGACCATGGTCCTGCCAGTACTCACATATGGATCCGAGACTTGGGTGCTTAGCAAAAGGCACTCCGACCTCTTAGCTGCGTTCGAAAGAAAAGTCTTAAGGAGAATTGTTGGCCCCATATGTGAGGAAGGACGATTCCGAGACGGTACAATCATGAACTGTACGCAATCTACCTAGAAGCAGATATCGTGACAAAAATTAAGCTCGGTAGACTCCGGTGGGCAGGGCACTTATCTCGCATGAGAGAAGAGGAACCTGCTCGGAAAGTTCTTTGTGGTACATTCTATGGTAGACGACAGCGTGGTAGACCATGCTTGCGCTGGAGAGATGGCGTAGACCAGGACGCCCGAAGCCTTGGGGTGCGCAACTGGATGGCGTCGGCTAGAGACCGGGATAGGTGGAGAGACTTGTTGAAAGAGGCCAGGACCGGAACCCGGTTGTCGAGCCGATGATGATGATGAGATCAATGGCGAGTTAATATTCGCGAATTGATTCTCACACTCTCGGCTACAGCAGCCACATTCTCGTCTGTGCGCACCCTACAACGACGGGGAACATAAGTGTTGTCCACTAGCATATCTGCCAGTAACCGATGCGGTGCTTCATTTCGACCAAAACTTCTTATCAAAAACGGCACTGTTTGGGCTACACAGCAGTCACTTCGGAAATAAGTTTTCAATATTTTCCAACATTGTTCAAGCGTAAAGCAAATCATTTTGTTCCGCAAAGGTATAATACTGACTTTCTGTCAAGATTTCGAGCGGAAAACAGCTTTCAGTGCCGAAATAACCAACTATGTTCTTTCATTAGAAGTGTTTTTCTTTTCAACCGGGGAAATTATCCTAAATTTCTACCTATCTTGCTAATTTTTTCCGTTGGCTTAGCAATTTTTCATTTCAGGTTGTAGCTATGTATATTGAGAGAATTCCTTATCCATATACTCCATTTATTGGGGATGCTTTCATCTTTCTTCTAGAAATTTCTTCGGACGGCTATATAACTACATATTACCTAATAAAAATCATTAGAGCCTCACTCGCTTATCTAAGAAATTAGGCTTCAAGTCGAGGCTCACATTCAGAGACTATTCCAGTTTTATGGGAAATCCAAATCATAAACAACCTCGTTTTGTAGACTCTCAACTTGTTAATATTATTTCAGCATACCAACATGGTTGATCTGGTAGATCTACGGTAACTTATCTGTCGTGACTTGCTATATTATAAACAATTTCAAATAGATATTATATTTACTAATGATTCCGCCAAAGCTTTAATTGCGTGTAAATCATCAGAATCTTTTGAACAAGCTTCTACGGTTAGGTTTTCACTACAACTTTTTCGATTGGTTCAAATCTTATTTAACTCAAAGAGTTCAAATTGTTAAAATGTGTGACAATTTTTCAGAAGAAATCTTAGTGCCATCTGGTGTTCCTCAGGGCAGTCATTTGGGACCACTATTATTCCTGATATATTCAAGAATTCATTATGTCTCCTATTTGCGGATGATCTTAAACTGGATCGAATCACTAAATCTATGCAAGATTGTACTTTGTTAAGTGAAGATTTAAAAAGTTTGGCAGATTGGTGTGAAAAGAACGGTTGTTTCAGAAAAAATATCTAGAAATTATCCTAAATACAAAACTTTCCTAAATCACACTATCAATGAATCCAATCAAATGTTGGGTTTCATTAAGAGAAATAACAAAGATTTTAGCGACCCATACACATCCAGGCCCCTTTTTAATTCTTTATTTCGATCAATGCTTCAGTACGGTTTGGAACCCATATTATAAAAACTAGTGTTATCGAAAAAATCAAAATTCATATAAGATTTATGTACATTTTATAAAATTAAATTGAAGAATCCCGTGTACCCCTTCGTATAATATCTAGTGCGTTAGACTGTCATGCAGAATGTTTTGGGTTCAATTCTCAGTCGCTGCCAAAAAGGGTGTAATGCCTCTCGCGAGGAATTCACAGATCCTCCAAGAGTATTTCTTGTCATGAAAAGTGCTGCTCATTAGCCGTTCGGAATCTGCACAAAATTGTAGGTCCCTTCCATTCCTGGTAACACGACCACAAGAATGGTTAAGAGTTGTAAGTCACTAGGTCCTGTTTCTCTTCGAGTAGTCGCACCACCAGATTTAATTTGAATTGAAGAATTGATACTCCATCTTATAAAACCAGGTGCTAGTTATTTGAAAAACAAAGTCTGGAAAGTCGTCGTACCTATTTTGGAATAATGTATATCAAGGATGAACTTCCATATCATATAAAATATCCTTTAACAATTTCACAGTTTGGTACACCCTCTGAAATGCATGTAAAAAAAGACAAATCCTAAGGTAATACATTAGAATTCACTTTGACAGGCATTGGCAAAAATACTACGAAAACGTATATACCTTGATAAATATCTACATATGACAGCGAAGAAGCGTTTCGGAAAAATCACCAATAATTTCTCCAATCAAGTTACGAGCACCTTCCTGAGTGCAATGGACTGAATAACAATGAGAAAATAGATTGGTTCTAGATCGATGCAAGGTCACTCCACAACCCTTCAATCAAAATTTTAACTCCAAAATTCATCTAATGTAAAGGCTAAGTTTTACAATTAGTGATTGCTAGTCAAACAAAATCAAATATTTGGATTAAATTCTTTTCCATTTACAAAACCCCATTTTGGGCACCGATATTTTATCATGTGCTCTTTTGGCTCATTAAAGAAGTTTTAAATCTTTAAAAAAGTTCCGTTTTTCTTACTAAAGCAGTTACTCTTGACGTTGAAGTCATACTTAAAAAAAAATCAAAGAAAAAAACCTAGGTTACTGAACAAAACCTTGATTTAATTTAAATCTTCTCATACCATCAGTCAGTTGAATTATAAAAAAACACCCTCCGCAAACTCTCAAAAACAAGGATCCTTGTTTTCGGCTAAATTAAAGGAAATTTCCTTAAAGAAAAAGTAAGCAATACTTAGCCTTGAATTATTTCGTCAACATATTTTTCCACCAAAGCAAAGTAGTATATAAAGTTCATGTAAATATTCCGCAGGCATATTAAACCCCAACAAAAAACATGACCGCAAAACTCACTCATTGTGGTTTTCTTTACAAAATGTACCTATAGAAAACCCCACTCTATACTATAGTGCCACCCATTGTTATAGGAAATTACAAGCCTGCTGTACATTTTTATTCACATGACCTTCGTCAGATTTAACATTTTACAAGAGTTTGTTTAGCTTCATTGCCTCGCTCTTCGGCTTCCTTTCGCAAACAATTAAAAAGGACATGAATTCGGAACGAGCAGATCTGTTAGCCTAACCCTAATATTACTACAAGACCAAAAAAAAAAAAAAACACAAGAAGGACTTTACCATCTCTTCTAGACACAACCACTTGCATGAAACATCTTTCCGAAACGTTCATTACAGCACGTACCGTCTACTACATTGCTCTTTGTGTGTTTAGCTACAGCTGGTGCACTAAGACTTCTTCAAAATGAAAAAGGATTATCCTATCCTACTGCTGCACATTTAGTCCTAATGGCATGCCTGGGTAATATTCTCGGGGATTTCAATGGAGCTCCTTTTTGCTGCCGACGACATGGACGATCGTTGGTAAGGCTTACATTTTAAGTTCTTTCCGTTCTCTCTACAGTATATACATTCCAGCAAAAGGGCATACATTGTGATTAAGTGAGGAAAGTTGCATGGAGTTATGAATAAACAACCAAACATGTCACTTACCTAACTGGCATGACGCGTATACTTCCTCGAAACATGACTGTAGTCACAGCTTCTGGCACCAAAACGGGTGAATTACTCACAACAAACTTTAAACCCTTCCCTAATGATTTGTTTATTTTAAGAAAATTTAGATATTAAACTTTTATGTTACAGCTAATTAAGATGCAGAGAGTAACTGTCCCAAATTTTGAACAAACTTGTTGGACACCTGGTATTCTGAGGGATTTAATGAAAATTACGAGGAAGCTTCATGCACAAGATACAACTTAGTTCGCTAATGGTTTTCTGGAATAATGACCAAATTAACAATTCCCTCTTACGAATTCCAATAGTCCAATCACTTATAACCTAAATAATATTTTGACACTCGGTATATGTAAACGGTGGGCCATCTAGTGGTTTCTTTCTAAATCATAGGTTACTTTGACACTGACAGCTGTTTCCCTCTCGAAATCTTGACAGAAAGTCATGGAACGAAATGAGTCGCTTTACATTTGAACAACGTTGTGAGTGAATGCTGTGTAGCCTAAACAGTGTGTTTTTTGAAAAGAAGTTTGTGAGACTGGTATGCTAGTGGACAACACTCATTGTCCCTTCGTCGTACGGTGCGCACAGACAAGAATGTGGCTGCTGTAGCCGAGATCAACATCAACTCAAAATCGATCTCAACAGCTTAAAATTTCACGCACTAGCCGGAGGATGTCCAATTGACTCAGCAATTTAAGGTGCACGACTATCCGCTTCGTTATCGCTTCGCAGTTTGGGCCTTAGAGCAGCTTGAATTGGATAACGTTTATGGGCGAAAATTATCTTTTCTGACGAGGGGCATTTTCATCACGTTAATAAACAAAATTGCCGCATCTGGGTCTCGGAAAACCCGGACGTTGTTGTCCAGAAGCCACATCCACAGAGAGTGACAGTTTCGTTCGGATTGTGGAGTGGTGGCACAATTTTTCTTCGAAAATAAGGCTGGGAAAAACGTTTCGGTCAACGGTGGGCGTGACAGAGCCATGTTAACCGACATTTTTTTAACTGAAACAGAAGACATGGATTTGGATGACCTCTCGTTCATATAGAATGGCACGCCATCCATGCCACAATCGATCTTTTGCGTACCAAGTTCCAAAATCGTGTTATCAGCCCGTCTCAGCGATGTCAGTTGGCCGCCTCGGAGCTGCGATTTGACCCTTTTGGACTTTTTTTTGTGGAACCGTGAAGGACTGACTATCCGGAAACGATTCAAGCACTTAAAGCCAATATCATTTATGTAATCCGTGAGCTACAGCCCGAAACCATCTCATATCTCAACAAGGTCTTGGAAAATTAGAGTGACAGAATGCGGTACTGCGTGGCCACCCGAGGCACCTACTTGAACGACGTTGTATTCCATAATTAATGGAAATGTTTGCTCTTACTAATAAAGGCATAATAAATTGAAAAAATTTAATTTTGTTCATTTTATTGCATTTTTAAAAAGAAACTTATATTTGGCCCACTCTTTATTTATATGTAAGCTTAAATTCATAAAAACGTTTCCCTTAATAAATTTTTCTCAAACCAACTGAAAACAGGAAGATCATATGTTTATTTGGTTTAATTTTTCTTCAAAGACCACAAACTTCATGAGACTTACGTATATAGGTATCAGTTTTTTTTTTTAAAGCATCAGCATGAAAGTTGTCTAATTTATAATTGAAACAACCAAAAGATTTGAAATCTTTAATCTTGTTTTCTGCTAAGACTGATAACACTAAACTTTAATAAACGATAAATATAGATTTTAAAAGATGTTATACTTGCGTATCCTTAAAGTCGTCTTAATAGCATCTCACACTCACCTGAAAAAAGAGAAGAAAATTGTAGTGTTAAATGACAGTGGTGAATTATATCAGACCAAAACATAAATAATAAAAAATAAGCCTTATAAGCAAACACCAGTCTGCCACATGTCAGCCGTCAAAAGTAATGAGGTGTAAGAGTTGGTCTTGAAAGCTTGTGCTTCTGCATCAGACTGAGGGAGAAATTCGAGAGGGCGAAGTTTTACACATTCTAGTAGTGCGGTTAAGGAAAAAACCTCTTTGTTTGACAATACCTCCGAAGTTAGGATCAAAGCTAAACTGATGAGCATTCCCTGCTAGACCAGTATTATGCCAGAATTGTTTGAGGGGTGGAATGTAACTGGTTATTTCAACTGAACATTGTTGATAGAAAAAGCGATAAAGCAGTGAAAGACGTTATGATGGTGTAGGAGAGGAACAAAAGATTCCGTAATGAATGTGTCTCCTATAAATTTAAGGGCTCTTTTCTGAACTCTGTCCAAATGGTTCAAATGAGTAATGGAGGCACAAGTCAGGCTTTAGAGTTACGTATAATAAATTTTTGAGCGGATTTATACCTTACAGACCAGAAGGGAAACAAATTTCTTGCACCTTTTAAGGAAACCTAAGCAGTTCGCTCCGTTTTTAGCTACTTCGAATATATGATCATTCCATAACAGATGGTCATTAACACACATTTCGACTTCATACAGCTTTGTGTTTTCAAAGCAATGAATTCCAGGCGGTTGTCAATATTAAATTTTATAATGCTGTTGAGTTCTAATTCTAATTGGCTTAACATACGCATAAGTCTGGAAACGAATGCGAAAAGCAGAAAGTAAGTACTGTCGTCAGCGAAACAATGAAGTGGATTAGAAGTTTTAGACAAGAGAAAATGTATGAATATAAAGAAGAGTGTCGGAGACAAAACGGTGCCTTGGGGCACACCAGCATTTATTTTATGGACATCAGACTTGAAACCGTACAATACAACGTGTAATTAGCGATCCGAAAGGTAATATCTAAATCAACGAAGAAGAGACTCTTCGATACCCAATGCATGCATTTTCGATAAAAGAGCTTCGTGCGAAACTCTATTAAATGCTTTGGAAATATCAATTGCAATTACCCTTGTTTCTCCAAAATGATGTAAGGAATGGTTCCACTTTTCTGTGAGATATGTCATCTCCACCAGAAATTTCTACTGCCTTTTGGACATTGCAGGATTTCTTGCCTTAATTTCTGGCCATGTAAGAATTCGGTTCTTTTTTTAATAACGTTGCATTAATTTCAAACTGATAGCTTCTTTACTCTTAATTCTGTAAGGAAAAAAAGTACGCATCCCAATAAAAATCACTTCTATGTATATAACAATCACTTGTTTGTATAACATTATTTTGTTCTAGATAGATAGGCCAAAGTTCTGTCCTAGTAACCATTACATTTGTTTTCACTTTAAGTTCAGTTCATCTCTTTTCTTCTTTTTGATGTGCTCCTTCCATTTTAGCTTTGTTTCTAAAGTCATTCCAAGTTATTTGGCAGTATTGGCGTAAGGTTCAGCTTTAACGTTGACACGAATTCTTCTACTATTCGTCAATTTTGTTTCGTTTAATTTGATACGCCATCCATGCGTCTAATCTCTAACTATATCGACTGCATTTTACAGTTTTTCTGAAGCCTTAGTAAAGGATTTATCAGACACCAATATTGCAGTATCATCTGCAAAGGTGGTCATGCTACCGTTCCTATCCCTAGTATATAATAAATACAGGGTTGGTCCTTGGGGTACACCGGCTTCAATTTTCTTAAGTTACGAGTAATTTTGGTCGTCTAAAGAGTCGTTTCGTAACGTGGGACTTCAGTATTCCGTAGTACTGCTTGGGAAAGTTCCTATGCAGTTTGTACTCAATAGAGAATAGAGCTATTGAAGGCATTTATTTCAAAACCTAAGCAGTTATTAGATCATACCCTGGTGAATTTTTGTTAGATAACCTATGTTGACGCATGCTTCTTACTTATTTGAGCGTGAAAATGGGAATTTCACATTCGTCACTTCTATCAATAAGCTGCAAGACATCGGTAGCTGTATTTGCGAAGAATGGCTTAAATTCGCAAGATGTTCAACAAAGATGTCAGACTTCTGTTTCGGGTTTCCCATCTAATTCCCATCTTGAGACTTATTTATTATTGGCGGGTTTTGTGTCTGCGTTCTTTTTTGGGGCTTGGCTGCTTTCCATAAGGAGTATTCGGTAGAAGTATCGGACGTCAAACTTTTTTGGAATCTATCAAGTGAATTATTTTTAAATTCACCGATTCCTTTTCAGTTCATTGTTAAGACGGTTGAATACTGCCTTATCGCCTGGAAATCTCGTAGTTTGCCATTTTCTTCGAGCTGTTCTTTTTTCTATACATATTGAAATAGTTGGAGTACTTTCTTCTGCAATCTGTTACACATCTGCTGTGAATTGCTTCATGATCAAGTTGTTCAATTGTTTCCATTAAAGAATTAAAATTTATTTTTAATGGAAGATAAGCAATATAGATTCTGATTTGAAAAGTGTAAAATTCTTAAATTTAACAATATTAACCTTAAAGCTTTTTAAAGACTACAAGTTTGAAATACGATCCAAGTTAAATTGAACCGCTGAGAAGAAAAAGGAAAACATTCCACTAATCATAGTTTTTGGGAAATCAAAGAAAACTGTTTATTTCTGAAACTGAAAGTTATTCTTCAAAACATTCAGAAGGACAAATGTAAAGCTAGTAAAGAAGAGTGACATACCAAACAATTGAAATTAAAAACTTTAAGGCCTGGCTTAATAATTCCTGTTAAAGTGTGTGGAATGTTTAACTTTTTCCACTAATTGAAAAAAAAAATCAAATAAACTATTTTAAATTAAGTTTTTTTTATTCAAATAATATAAATAATGGTTACAAAACATTTTATTTATTTAATATTAAATAATTCTGCAAAATTCTAAACAATATTTTAATAATAATTCAAGGGAATAAAAATAAACAGAAATAAAATGCACGACTGGATCGCACGAACTTGCTCTTATGTAAAAGTACTTTGGAATTTAAAATACATTTTATAAATATAAAACATGGATTTAATGAGATAAAAATGTTCAAATTTATGGAATTTCCGTCCGATTAATCCTTTTAATATTAAAGTAATTTTTTATATAACAAATTTCCTTAAAATTTTTCGAGAACAAAATTTGGGATGCCAAATTTTAAGTATATAGCAGTATAGATTTTAGAAATAGTTTCAAAAAATAATCGTTCACACGTTTTAAAGATATTGGTTTTTCAAAAAAAACTTTATTTTTTTTTAAATTAAAAAAAAAAAAAATTCGAATATTTTTATATACAATATTATTTTAAACTTAAGGGGCCTGCTGCTGAAAATGTTTGGTTAAAATCGTTAGATCCGTTGATGAGAAAGTCAAAAAATCAAAAAACGGTTATATGACAGGCAACGTTCCAGTGGTTTAGGCTGTAGGGAGAGGTGCAGACATACAGACAGACAGACGGAATTGCAGAACCCACTTTATTCGTCTTTATCATCGTAATATCAACTTTGATCAAAATCTCGAGGTCGATTTTTTTTCCAAATGCAGAACTTGCCCTATAGTACCCTATTATAAACGGAAAAAAAATAGCCATCGTCTTCAACGCTATTCGCAGTGTTCGATGTAGGCCATTGAAGAATTTCATCGAAAAAAGGTTTAATTTCCTCCGGGATATAGTGAACGATTTTCGAAATATCGTTCAACTTTTTTTTGTTAATTGGAATTTTTCTATCAAAAGCCTCTGTAGAAGGGAGCTCGATCACATCCACTTTTTTAAGTCGAAAAACGATCATATCTGCGAACAACTCGCTTTATGACAGAAAAGTTCCTGTCACAGGGGAGGAAACTATGTCCTCGGACTGGGTAATATTGTTGAATGACTTTTAATTTCCCACTCATAGTCAGTGCCATCAAGAGTCTTGTCAAACAAACTTAATAAACTTAAATAACGTGAACGGAAAATTTCAAATGTTGAGTGAAAAAGGAAAATATTCCTGGAATCAGTTCCTTTTTCCACTCAATGATATTTTATAATCGCATTTTTAGGCTTATAATGTGCGCTATAAAAATAGCTACACTTTTGCATCATTACTTCAATTTCCCATTTTTGTGGAATGTTTTCCTTTTCTTCTCACCGGTTCAATTGAACTTTGACACAGTCATCAATGCGTTTAATTTGTAAAAAATATTTTTAAATCATCCGCGTAAGCAGATAATTACAATTTTGTAATGCACCCACTTTATCATAAATATTATATTTTAAGAAGTAAAGGACCAAGACGACTTCCTTGTGGAATTCTAGAAGTATATTACTTCTTAAAACTTTGAAATCAATCAGTAAGCGATGAGTTCTGTTCCTCAAATACGAATAAATTTACTTAAGCATTTCAAAATATTCAAGCCTATTTAATAAAATTTGATGAATCGCATCAAATACTTTACTAAAATCCTTGTGACATCAACTTGACACTTCCATTTCATTTAAGACATGTGATGAGAAAGCCACTTAATGTTTCACATAGACCGAAGCCATACTTTGACAAACATTCATTTTTCAAAAACTCTATTTAATTTTGAACTATACTTTCAAAAAGCTTAGGCATACATAATTTAGATTTTAGAGTCTTTAGTATTAAACAAGGTTTTTTAGAACCCAGCTTGAATATAGAATCGTGAAATGTTTCCTTGACTTAGGTAAATATACTTAAGTATTTTTAACAGATGAAAACAAAGGTGTCACTTCATTTTTTCAAGATACACTAGACGGAATACTATTTTTACCACCACTATCATTAACCTTTAGAGGCCAAAGAGCAAATAACATATCATCAAATCGCAATTTAACGACCTCAATACTGACCATTTCTTCTAAATGGGCAAAAAAGTAGCAAACAGTTACAAATGAGTGTCAATGCATGACGAATTAAACCCATTAAAAATCAGATTCTGAGGAATGCCTGTGGACTTCCTCTTGGAATTTTTGAAAGACTAAAACGATTTACAGTTACTTTTTATATTATTACAATAATCATAATGAAATATCTCTAGCGGCATGCACTTAAAATCAATAAATAATTTCTTAAGGCCATATGGTCTTAAGAATTTTCTTTTTCTTAAGTCCATAAATATGTATGTAGCTTTATTTTAAATTGTTTTTA
Source organism: Chrysotoxum bicinctum (assembly GCA_911387755.1). Lineage (NCBI taxonomy): Eukaryota > Metazoa > Arthropoda > Insecta > Diptera > Syrphidae > Chrysotoxum > Chrysotoxum bicinctum. Next base: position 189,700,674 of record OU426988.1, read on the forward strand.
AAATGTGAAAGCCTTTTATATGTTACTCATTAAATTCATAAAGGTTAAATTTATTTTTTTTGACCTGATTTATTTTTGGAGCTTTTAAAAGTCTTGTACAAAATGTCTCATCCACCTACAACTACTTTCTTAAGCAAAGATATATTAATCATACTTTGTGGGTCCTCTGCTTTCTCAGTATGTACTCAATCGACGGATCAAAAACAACACACTGCTCTTTAAAAGGCAGATTTAAATGAAGGTATGAAAGGCATTGTTATACATCCTACACCAATAATAACTGGAAGTAGCACAATCACCTAGTTGTATGTAGGTATTGTAGGTGTATATGGAGATCAATCCAAGTGATGGTTAAAGCTACAGAAAAAACAACGTTTAGACTCGCCTCGCCTACTGAAAATGAAATTCTTACACCAGTCGAAGATGAAGTTCCGAAAACAAATCCTCGCCCAGTGTTTGTTCTCAATTAGGGAAAGTTAACATTTTTGTTATTTTTTTTTTTTGTTGTTGTAAATGAAAAATTAAACTAGGACGGAGTTGCACGTTCTTACTTGAATACGTAATAATTTCAGGGTCAGAGCTAAGAATTTAATAAATAATTATTTTATAATGGTCCAGGTAAATAAGCTTTGAGTAGGCGTACCTATAAACCCTATTAAACTGACTGAATTTAAATGACTTTACATATAATACTCGTAGCGTCAACTTTACAATTAATCACTTGATATTTTTCGACAACTAAGCGAAACCAAAACGAGAATATGAATATGTTAAATGAAGTCGGAACAGAAACATTCAGAACAGAACATTCTACACGCATTCATATCCTTCAAAATGGAAAAGGCAGGGTTTTTGGAAAAATAAATTCAAAGAGTTCGGTTTCTTTTCTAATAAAGAACTAAGACCTTTGATTATTTTAAAGCTACGAAAAAATTAGATGCACGCCTAGATCCAATGAACTTGCTCTTATATTACTAGAGAAAACTATTCATAACTATAAAATTCATTTTTATGTAACTAAAACAACTCCTTCAGTAGTTGGAGCTAGAAATAGGATGCCTGGTGATTTCTCAAGCAAATATAAATTTATGCTAGAATCGTTGTATCTGTTTAAAGTCCCATTTAGACGATCATTTCAGTTTCTGTTTAGCTATCAGTTAAGCTTTCAGTTAAACTGATGTCTAACAGTTCATTAAGACTTCAGTCTGCAATTAAGTTGAGCTTTTATTTTACTTGGGAACAGTCGAAATATAGAAGACATACAGTGCTCAATAGACGATGAAAGCCTAATTGCAGTACATATAGTTTTGGCGCTTTATATATCACCACAAAAATGGAAATAAATGGATCAAAGATTAGTATTTAAGACGACGATACCTATAGCACGTGAATTTAATGAGGCAAATCAGGATTGAACACGGTGAGTTATATTTGAAATATAAGATATGTAAGTGTAGTTTTAAATATAAAATTATTTATTTATGAAAACTCGTTGCAATTGAAATGATAACTGAACTGAAAAGTATTTACACATCAGTTAAACTTATAACTGCATTTGGACATCAGTTTAACTGAAATCTTAACTGGTAGCTTAACCGAAACTGAAATAATCGTTCAATTAGGGCTTACGACAAAGAATTAGCTTTGCGTTATTTGGATGTTGAGCAAATGTGTATTTCTGTAAACCTTTATACCACGCATAATGTTTCTCTATTCTTTATTATCAGTTATATTGCTCCAAATAGTAATGTTGAATTGTATGAAAAACATCTTATGAATATTGAATTTATTAATAATATTTGCTCTGAATTTGATAATGTATGTGTTTTTGGCGATTTTAACTTGTCAAATATAGAATGGAACTTATCCGATAATGAAAGTATGCTAATTGCTTCCAATATGTTAAAAGATTTTGAATCAATTTTTATTGACTCTATCTGTTCATTAAATCTCGTTCAAATTAATAATATTTTAAATTCATTATATAAAATATTAGATCTAGTCTTTGTTTGTAATGATTTATTAAATGCTAAAGTTTCGACTGTTCCTTTTTCACTTTTAAATGAAACTATTTATCATAAAGAATTATTTATTGAAATTGAAATGTATATCTTTTCTGACACTGTTCCTAATCAACCTTCAAAATGTTTTAACTTTAAAAAGGCAAACTTTGTTGATCTCAATAACTTTCTTTTTACTTTTAATTGGTCTGATGAATTTTTAAATTTGACTCTTGAACAAATGTATACGCGATTTTCTTCGATAATTTTTGAGAGTTTTTCAAAATTTATACCTCTGGCTCAAAAACTGAACACTAAACTACCAAAGCTTCCGTGGTATAATAAGCAGTTATCTAATCTTAAAAACGTTAAACGTAAAGCTTATAATAAATATAAAAAATCCAAAAATGAGTTAGATTATGCTTCCTTTAGTAAATTGCGTAAAGAATTTTTCACTCTTAATAAGTTCCTTCATAAGTGTTACATCATGAATGTTGAAAGTAATATTAAAGGCAATTGTAACTCGTTCTGGTCATTTGTTAATGCGAAAAGAAAATCTACTGGTTTTCCTAAAAATATGTCGTTTAAGAATATTGAAGCTTCAAATAATACTTCTATACTTGAATTGTTCGCAAACTTTTTCCAATCAGTTTACTCAACCCCTGATTTGAATAACTGTTCAAACATGCCTAATATTCCAAGTAAGGTTGATATTGGAGAACTACAGTTAAGTCGTTTTGAAATTCTCTCGGGACTTCAATCTCTCAAACCTAAATTAAGCTCAGGGGCCGACGGTATACCCGCTATATTTCTCAAATCTTGTGCTTCTTCAATTTGTTATCCTCTGCTTCAAATATTTAATAAGTCTCTAGCTGAAGGAGTTTTTCTGAACACCTGGAAAATCTCTTACCTAGTTCCTATTTACAAATCTGGGTCTAAAAACTTAATTGAAAATTACAGAGGTATTTCAAAACTCTCAGCAATTCCCAAGTTGTTTGAGAGTATCGTCAAAAATAAAGTAGAGTTTTTAACCAAAGAAGTCATATCGGAATCACAACATGGTTTTATATCTGGGCGATCTACCACTACTAACATGGCTCTTTTCTCATCATATGTGATTAACTCCATTGAGGAAAAGTGTCAGGTTGATTCTGTTGACCATCTAACTCTGATAAGGAAACTTGAGATATTTGGTTTTCACTCTAAATTTCTTAGTTGGATTTCGTCTTACCTTGTAGGTAGGTCTCAAAAAGTTTTAATTGATAATTCATTTTCGAGGTCTATAAAATGTAGTTCTGGTGTTCCACAGGGGAGTCATTTGGGTCCTCTCCTTTTTAACATATTTATCAATGATATTGTGTTAGCTATTCAACATTCCCAATGTCTTTTATATGCAGATGATCTTAAATTATTTTTGGACATAAAAGACGTTGAGGACTGTTATCGTTTACAATCTGATTTAAACCGAGTTGTTGAATGGTGTAACGACAATAGATTAAAATTGAACATAAGGAAATGTAACGGTATCTCTCATTTTATAATTCTAGTAACCGCATTGTCTTCAACTATTTGATTGAATCTATTTTGTTATCTCGTGTAGAACAAATCAAAGATCTTGGTATAATGCTCGATTCAAGTTTTTCTTTTAAAAGTCATATCGAATATGTTGTTGGTAGAGTGAATTCACTTGTTGGATTTATTAAGCGAAACTGTGTTGATTTCTCCGACCCTTATGCGTTGATATCACTATATATATCACTTGTTAGATCTATACTTGAATACGCCGACGTTATATGGAATCCAGCCTTTAAGAATCTTTCAAATCGTATTGAAAATGTTCAACGGCGATTTACAAAATTTATATTTTTTAAAATGAAATGGAATTTTGCCCCCGATTATAAAGCTAGATGTCTACTACTTGGAATTAAATCTTTAGATTCAAGACGAACGATTCATGATGCAATGCTTGTAAGGGATGTATTATGTTATCATATAAGATGCCCTCCTTTAATTTCAATTATGCCAATTTATGCTCCGTTTAGATCACTACGCTCAAGGAATTTGCTTTTCGAACGGTACCAAAGGACCAATTATGGTAGTAATGAGCCTATTTCTAGAGCTATAACTCATTTCATTGAAGTTTGCCGACTTATGAGTATTGATATAAGTTTTTCTAGAAATATCTTTAAGGCTAATCTTTTATTTTTATTTATTTTTTAGCATTATATGTATATGTATATGTATAACTTTAGTTTTAATTTTATCCATAATCTGTTAGCTGTAAATTGCTTGTAGATGTAAATAAATAAATAAATAAATATAAAAATATAAGCTTTTACACACAAAATTTTTAAAACATTTTTAAGAATTAAAATTTTTATTATTGCACGAATACAAATTAAATTTCATTCTTTTTTTTATTGAATTAAGCCTAGTACTCAGTTCAAGTGAAAATGAAAATTTCATATAAAAGTGACTGCTGGTTCACTGGCATGAAATCCGCAACGAGAGGTGAGTACTAAAATGTGGATTGGAAAAACAAATATGTTCCACAACTTTTTCCACGCTATGATTTTCATTTCTCAATATACAACCATCAGGAAAAAGTTTAAGGCAACGTGGAAAACTGTGACATTTGTCAGTTGATTTCAATATTTTGCTTCAGAACAAAAAATCGAAAATTTATAAACAGAAAGAACGAATCAGTTTAAAAATAATTGTCATTTTTTTTTTTCATTCAAAGTGAGTATCAAAAATTCACGTGGAAAAGTTTATTCTATTTTCATTTTTATTCTTCGCGTGTAATTTGGAACGTATTTATTTTTCATTTCACGCTAGGTGAGTACTAGGCTTTAGATGGTAAAAATTAATCAAAGTTCTATAGCTGCCGTTTTCGAGCAAAATACGTTTTTCGAAAACCATTTTTTAACATTTGAATGTTGGGTACGGATATTTTTACATTTTTTCTCACATCTTGTAGAATGTATTAAAACACATTTTCAAAAATTGGTAATGACGCAGGGCAAAGATTTTTTATGCGCTAAAAACATAAATTATGTGCATAAGAATGGACGTAAAATGAGAAAATATGCGCTTAAATGTAAAAATATGCTCTGCAAAAGTTGTGAGATATCTAATGAAAAAACATTGACATTGAAAAAAAAAATATAATCTTTTATTTAACAACAATATCAAAAAACAAAATAAATATGTATGTATTAATTAATATGTTTGAGATTATTTTTATTTTTGAGGGGTAGATTTTATTTAAAAAAAAAACATTTTCAATTTTCTTCTGCAAAACATTAAACCTTCGACCGAATTAATTTTTGCAAATGTATCTTTGTTCAGAAATCGTTAGCTCGAACTTATAAAAATTAAATGTTTTTTAAACAATGACTGGTTAAGTACTCCTTTTGTTTTTTTCTTTTTATAAAAAGAGCTTCAGAATCAACTCTTTGACTACTTTTTGAAGTTTAACGTTTCTCATTCCAAGTATGTAATTTGTTTTGATAGACACTCGTAGAATTAGAATAAAGAGCACGGGAATGAAAAACATGACAACTGGAATTGTGTTTAGTGCTTCAAAGTTGGAATTGATAGTGTTAAGATGCGCACGTAATTTTGTAAAAGTAAACATATAAATTTTTAAGTCTTTTGAATATTTCGAAAATATTCGCTCAAAATATGCATTTATTTTTAAAATATGTCCAATTAATCGAAAAATGCATTTATATAAAATATGCTCTAACGATTGAATGTCATTTTAAAGAAAATTTAGTGATTCGAAAAACTAGGTTCTTTATTTTCTTCTATGTTTATCCAAAAACAAATATGTTTTAACAAAAAAGTTTTCGAAATATTGAGATTTGAAAAAAAAAAAGATTTTTTTTTTCTTGAAAATCCGAACATTTTTTTATGGAAAATTTGAATACACAATACCATCCAAACTTTTGGGAAGCCAAAGCATTAGAAAATTATCAAAATTGGTTATACCGTTTTTGAGAAAATAAAAAAAAATTGTCCATTTGTTTTTTCTTAACTAGCCTTAACTAAATGAAATGTTTTGATTTTTTTTTTAAATCTTTGGAACCATTTTGCAGAAAAAAAAATATTTTATAAAATTTCTAGAAAAAAAAATGACAGGTACCGTAATTTTTTGTTTATTCTTGGCTGTAGTCGACGGACAGATAGACTGAATTCCATCTGATTTCGACAGTGTCACGTTACCACGACAACTGGAACTCTGTCGAAACGTCGCACAGTGGGTCCTCTCCATACACATCAGTGCTCAAAATACAATTTTTAATTTTTGTCTTAAAAAAAAAATAAAAATGCATGATTAATATACATATTATAACACCATGTTATTTGTAAGTATTATCTTTCTTCTCTGTCTAATGGTCAAGTTACGGTACATTCAAGTTGACTCTTTGTCATTGATTTTTATTAGACATGCGCAAGTTTTAATTTTGTGCAGTTTTATTTTAATTTTAAAAGTTAACTTCGTTAAACAAAAAAAATTAAAAATATGTTGTTTGTTCAAGAAGGCATGTAGATTGCAAATACATTTTTATTTTCCTTTTAAAAGTTTTACTTAGTGTATAAAATACATAAATAGATGACGCTTTTACTCACGGGCAATGAAATTTTTAAAATGATTTTTTTTAACTGGCGCAGAGAACTTTTAAATCTAAGTATACAGCATGAAAGAAGAAATATTTGTTATTAAAAATCCGAAGACAGAAGTAAAAGTTAGGTGCGCTAGTTCGAAATATCACTCTTTGAGTTCGCGGTTCAATAAATAAATAATACAAAAGGCCGACAAAAAAATTTGCTAGTGTATGTTAAGCTAAAATATGAGAATGTGGGCTTATAGGTATGTCTATCATGGTATCTCAGGGGTAGGGGTGAAGTTAAAAACTATCTATTTGTCCTATCTTTGTTCCAGGTGTAACCACTTATATAAATACAAAATTTAAATATACAATTTGATGCTCTGTAATTAAACCTAAACTTACATACCTGAATTTTGACTATCCGACTGATAGAACTTAAAATATAAGCTTTTTAGTGAGTCATATCAAATTTTTTGTTAATTTTTTGTTTAATATATGATCGGTTTTCAGATACATGCGGAAAGATTTAGGTGTTTTTTCCTAGAAACAGCTCGACTTTACGTGAAGCTCTGTCTTTGGCATCCCATGAACACAAGTCTGCACCAAATCCTTATCAATGAAAGTGAAATAATGGCTCATGCCCTACTTCTAATTAGCCAGTTATGCGAAGAAGACCAGGAGGTGCGAAATAGAGATTTTCATATATCGGCAACAATTCAGCGGGAAGACATCTCGAAAAAAAAGAAGGATAACATGTGGGATGTTATAAATAGGTTATTTATTTCTGCCAATCCCTTGATAACATCGCGCAAAACGACAGTCATTCACCGAAAAATGTTTTATCCTGAAGGCATAAATATGTTAGGGGAGACCGGGGATAGTAGACTCAAAATTTTCTTATATATTTTTTTTAAGAAAACTAAGAAAGATATCAACACAAATTAAATGCCCTTTTATAAAACATCTTTTTTGCTTTATAAAAAAAATATGTTTTCTAAAATTAGTTAATATTAAGACCTTTTTTTCCTAATTTTACAAAACGACCTCAAGTGGGTCAAATAACCCCTGAACCGGGGTAAGTTGGCCAAGGCTATGGGGTCAGTTGACTATATTCTTATTTCCAGCTTTTTAATACTAAAACTATAAGCAAATATAATTAAAAATTAATTTTGTTTGAAACAAAAAATTATTATTATACACAAAATATAAAGCGATGCATATAAAAAAAAAATTAAATAAACAAATTAAATTTTTGCACATATTATCTTTGCATGGTTTTATATGGAATACCATAGTCATGAGCAACAGATCGTATGCTTTTTCCTTTTCCAGAAATAAGCTGGCACGCACGTTCCAAAACTGTTAGTTTAGTTGCCCCTCATGATGTTTTTCTTACATAATGTCCTCATTTTTCTAGAAATTACCAAACAAAAAATGAGTCAATTTACCCCCAAGAAAAAATGTCAACTTACCCCGATCGGTCTTTCAGCATTCAATGATTTTTTTTCGGTTCTCAGAAATCAAATGAACATAAAACTACCTGGTGTTATGAATACAAACACTTACTTGCTCTTTTTCCTAAAAAAAATTTGGCGTTAGGCAAAAGCACCCTTACGAAAGAAGAAAAAGAAAACAAAACAAAAAAATTACTCACGAAACCAAAAAGGTGTTTTTTCGCGATAACCTCCGAACGACGCCGGACTCTGGCGAGAGACAACACGAAACTAAGCAAGCAGCTGTGCTTGATGTAATAAAAAGAATAAACTTGAAAGAAATTGTTTTGTTTTGAAGTTATTGTCGGTTAGTCTACTTGCCCCTGGAGCCAACTATCCCCGGTTACCCCTACTTCAACAGCAATTGTTTTCTTAAAATAAATCTATCAATAATCTTGAAAATATTTACTATAGTCAGAACTATATTCATTATTAATAATATTTTGATTTTCAAAAGCAGTTAGTATCTATTTATAACAGTTCTTAGCATTTTAAACAAGATTTTGAATTTTGAGCACTGCTTAGTATGAAGGGGACCCACTGTGCGTCGGGCAATAAGTATCAAATATAATTTTGATGCAAATAAATACTGTATTGTATTTATATTTATTAATTTTATTTAAGTATCTATAAATAAAAATTTACCATAATTAGTTATAGCTAACAATATGCATATGATATGATATGATATATTTTTAAGAAAATCGGCAACGATTTAATGGATCGTATATCGGCAGGAAGCTTATTAAATAACTTAAATGCCATAAGAGAAAAAGAATTCCCAAAATGAGTAGTTCGGAAAGAGGGGTTACAAACGGCAGAACTAAAGACACTACGTAGATTCTGAACAGCATAGATTGATCTTTGCAAATAGCCACTTTTCAAAAAGAAAATTTTCAAGACTTCAAAATAGAATAGGTGTTATATTGGTAGAATTTGTAATTTCTTGAACAATTAATATGTACGAGTATGTGTAAAGCGGTTGCTCCTACAAATCTTTGTAACAACATAGTCTTGCAAGACAGAAACAGGCTGAATTTACGAATGATACGCACTATCATAAAAATTTAACTCATACTCTAATTTAGATTGAAAATTTCAAAAGTACACTATTCGCAACGTTCAAAGTGATATATGGCGCGAAGAGGAGACTGAAGATACTGTTTCAATCTTGAAGTAAGATGCATGGGAAGTCTAGTCAGAGTTGGACCTAATTTTCAAGCTTGTAGGGTGACATATACAAATGAAATCGCAATTTCGTTCACAATTACGAACATGAAAATTACATCGAGATCAGGGTATTCGTGAGAGCTTAAATTAAAGTACAAAAGTTTGGCTTTTTTACTGACAATTAGCTTATGAGAGGCGAACCATATTCGTAATATATTTATACATCATTGTTAATATCAGCAATTAAGTTCAAAAGATTTGCTGAAGTATGTGTGCGTATAATAACCAAATAATCAGCAAAAGCTTTCACTTTTCCAGCAAACATTTGATAAAAAGAGAGTTTATGTAGACAAGAATATAAAATAGGACCAAGGACAGATCCTTGAGGAACACCTAGGTTAAGAAAATGGGTGGTATGCAGAAACCTTTATCTCAGTCTCAAATCTCACTTTTTTGAGCAATTGCTAGCTTTCGTATGAAGAATGATTCTTGTCACAGAATTATTATGCATGCGAAAGCTAGCAATTGCTCAAAAAAGTGAGATTTGAGACTGAGATAAAGCTTTCTGCATACCACCCAATGTCTCGAACCATATCTTTTTCAGCAATTTTTGCCTTTAGTAATCTAATCTTTATGTATGAAGCAATTCAACTTAAAATAAAACTTCGAAATCCCACACAGATCAATTTGTCCAAAAGAATATTGTGGTTCACCATGTCGTAAGTCTTTTAAGTTTTCATATATTTCAAATATATTATGTACATTGACCAATTTTTGAAACATCGAATTCTACACAAAAAAAATTGTAATGTTTTTTTTCTGATATCTAAATATTTCGAAATACTGAGTTTTCAAAAACAAAAAGTCCAAACAAAAACATTGTTTTGAAAATTTGAATAGAAAATACTATTCTTAAGAAGAATCAAATTTTTCAAAATAAGCTGTATCGTTTTGGAGAAAATCGAAAACCATTTTACTAAAGAGCTAAGTTCGGCCCTTCATCTGCTGTAGTGACCGTCATGGGTATAGATTTTAAGATTCGTTGGGCTGGTTCGTTGATGTCAATATACGCTCCACTTGTCCCAGCCATATCAAGAGCTGTATTTTTAGCTTTTTGACTATGTCGACGCCGCTGTATAGCCTGTAAAGCTTGTTCTTGACTCTTTTTTTCATACTACATCGATACATACCGGATACAGCAGAACCGGACAATTAGGGTCTTATATAATGTCTACTTGGTTCTTTGAAAGAGGGCCTTACTATCCCAAGAAACAGCTATTGGCGAGAGTGATTATTCGTTTGATCTCTGTACTGATGTCAATTTGCGAGGTAATAGTGGAGCCCAATTGGACAAAGTCCATAACGATTTCGAAGTTGTGCCTACCCATCGTGAGTTTAGCCTGATTCGACGATGTTGAGATTTCTTTCTCGATGATAGCATATACTTCCTCTAGTCCTCATTAACAGCCAAACCCATTTTCGCCGCCTCCAATTCGATATTTGCAAACGTGCCGGTAAAAGCTTGCTTCCTGCTCCCAATGATGTTAATATCATCTGGATAAGAAAGAAGTTGAACTAACTTTTGAAAAATGCTACCTCTGTTTTTGACTTGCGAATTTCGTACAACTGCTTCAGGAACGATGTTAAAGAGGTTGCATGATAACGCGTAGCCTTGCTTCAAACATTTCTCGACATCAAAGAGTTCAGTGGTATTTTAACTGAATTTGACGGAATAGCAAGATTTCTGCATCGTCATCCCGCACAAGCGAAAGAGTTTGGCAGGGGTGCTGAGATGCCATATGGCTATGTATAATTCGTCTCTGTCTACGCTATCATAATATGCGACTTTAAGATCGATAAAGAGGTGTATCGATTTGAACTCCGTGATTTTTTCAAAATCTGTCGGAGTGTGAACATTGGATCGACGGTTGATTTGATGTTTAATAGGTAGACAAGTCACATTCAATAGGACACAAGCATCCACAAGTTTTTTTTTCAAAGCGAACATTCGTCTATCAATTCCTACTCTCACCTTTCCTTGGTGTAAATCAGATGCTTAGTACCTCTAACTGCAGATAAGGTTCCAATCCCAGGCAACGGTAGCGTCTACAGTTCCAGTCAGGTTGAACTACTTAGCGAAGACATTATACAGGCTACTAAGACATTTTCGTAGCTCAGACCTATAACAAGCCGTAAATACGGACCCCCACCCAGTTATAATAAGGTTCCGGTCCCCCGGGTTATAAGGTTGTACGGCGGGTTAACTTCCTAATCACAGACAAAAATAAAGGTTTCGAAAACCTAACTGAGTCTTTTCTTAGAAAATCGAATAAATTCGGTTCTAATAGTCGCATAGGGGTACTCCTAATAATCCGTAAAGTGAATTCCCCTTACGATGTTTTGTAGAAACTGCTGATAATTTTTTTTATTTCGATATTTTTATGAATGCCTTACAAACACTTTTTGTGCAGATACCCTGTGGAATCGGATATAGAAGTAAACATAAGCAGTTCATATGTATATATAAGTGTTGAAATGAAAATCAGTTGACGAAGGCTTGCAGCACACTAATTGGGTGCAGGGAATTTCTGTTCAAGTCAATGCTTCTTCATTGAGTCACTCCTTCTCTGATGCTGATGTCCTTTTTTGGTTCTGGTTGTACTTTTTGGTATACTTCTTAACATTGTGTGCTACTCGAGTATACAACCGGTCGATATAGCATCATGATTGTACATTCATATTGTATACACAGAGAAACGAACTCATTCAAATTGGGGTTGTTTAGCTGATACAAAAAAAAAAAGAAGCAAAATCACTTCAATTTTTAAGCAAACAAAGTGATGATGTTGATGAAAATGAAAAGACACTCCAAATATTTAATATGCAAATTTTAGCAAACTTGAGGGTTAATAACTTGAATAATTTTAAATTAAAATTGTTCCATTTCAATGAATATTTAGAACTTGTTTTACTTGGTTGGGTATTTTTTATTTGTTGTATGACTTAATTAGGACCGGACAAGGTGTATAACCTGAATTGTGGAAACGACTTATTTATAATTATAGTTATGATGAGTAATAGAGAATATTCTGACTTCATATCGAAACAATTTTTAATAAATTTACAACAAGGATTGACAATTTTTAAATTCAATTCCCCGTACGAATTAATCCATCGAAGTAGCTTAGCATTTCTGGATATATATTATAGAAAGGACACACCCTAATATACTATTTTTGTATAAGAAACAAAACAATCTTATAAAATAGAAAACATTAAATGCATCATTAATCAATTATGTAAATGTGTACACATAAACGATAAAGAAAAACCGAAAAATATCGTTTGAACAAACACACATACATTAATTCATATTTTTTTTGGCAAATCACATTAATTCAAACTTGTTGACCAGAATAATAAAACCCCAAAATTGGTTTACCTTAATTAGTACACGCATTCAAAATATTCCAATTATTTTAGCCACAAAGCTGCATAATGGCATAAGTACCAAAACACCACATGCAATCTAATCTTGCATACAATTTATGCAACTTACATGCATAACTATGGCTGCACTTTATCAAAATCAATTAAATTCAAAATATAATGACATGGTTATGGGACTAAGCATATACAGCGACAGGTGTAAACGAATTTGACAGAAACTACACTCGTTTACATTATTTTTTTTTTCAATATAATTTGCACAAACTCAAGGGGTTATGACTACCCTTATAATGTTATGATGTAACACAGTAGGAGCGTTTAGGAAAAGTGGAGGGGATTTAATGGGAGACGTCGATGCACATTAGTTTTGAAAGCTTGTACATCAAACTGAGGGAAAAAATTGAAAAGGCAAAGCATTCAACATTCTTGTAGTGCGTCTGAAGAAAGAACCTCTATATTTGAAAGTACGTCCGAAGTTAGGTTCAAAGGTAAACTGATGTGCATTCACAAGCTAGACGAGTACTACGGTGGAATTGTTTGAGGGGGGAATGCAACTGACTATTTCATTTGAGCATTGTTGAAAGAAAAAGTGATAAAATAATGAAAGACAGGAAACATTTTGGCGGCGTTCAAGAGAAACAAACGTTTTCGTAATTGATCTGTCTCCTATAAGTTGCATGACTCTATTCTGAATTCGATCTAATAGTTTCAAATGAGTAACCGAGCTGAGATATGAAATTTATACTTAAGTTTTGGGCGGATACAAATCAAAGCCAGATCAGAGGAGAAAATAAATTTCTTGCATCTTTTAAGAAAACCTAAGCATTTCGCTGAGTTTTTGGCAATGTCAAATATATGATCATTTTATAAAAGATGGTCAAGATCGTCTTCAGTTTAACGTGAGCACCTGCCTATTATGGCTCAATCCCACGGGAGGCCTACCTCCATTTGGAGTCAGATTGGGTCCTGAGCATTAACCCCGACATAGCAAGCTATCTCGATCGCTGTGATAAATTGCAGCATATGCATACCTCTTGCTTTGGAGGCGAGGTCTATCTAACAACTCTTGAATTCAAGAAAAGAATCTTGAAAACCTTATGTCTCCGCATTCGGAATAAACCAAGCCACCATGATGCTCCCACTAGGGGGCCTACCTCATAGATAGGGTTTGAGCCGAGGGTAAAACTCAACCTCCGACTCAAATGGGCACTATCTCCCATGATACCAGAATATAGCTTCCGGTGGAGCTTCGCAACCGAGGTCACTTACAGATGGGCTCCTGCAAAACCCTGGGCCTGTCAACCCTTAGGAAACACACTAAGAAAATTGGCCGGGGTGGTAGCCAACAACTTACTGTGCTTCCTATCTTCATTCGCCTTGCGACGAACTAGGAAAGATGCTCCTAGTCTTTAGCTTACGTTACGGCAAACAAGGAAAGACGCTCCTATCTTTTATTTACATTACGGCAAATTAGGAAAGACACTCCTAGTCTTTGTTCTAAAGAACGAGGACGACGATCCTCCTATTATTTGTTACTACAGATAATAATCCTTAAAAAATCTTAAATAACCTTAAGAGTCTCCAGCCACGTAAGCAGCCGGAGACCTCACCAGTTAACTCCTCGTTATAACCCAGTATAACCTTAAAAGTCTCCAGCCACGCAAGTAGCCGGAGACCTTGCCGATTTCACCCTAGACATCCTTAGTAGACCCTTCAAAACCTGGAGAATATCTTAAAAATCTCCAACCACGTCAGTGGCCGAAGATTTCACCAACACACACCCGTTTCGACCCTACTACTCCCTTGGGTTTTCTTAGTTGTTTAAATCTCTTAGCTGATCGAGCAGCCAGATAATAGACGTAAGCCCCCCCCCCACCACGACCAGGTGAAATCCGTCGGGGGCATAAAAGATGGTCAGTAATATACATACCGACTATAGAAAGCTTTTCGGTTTCTTTATAACAAGTGTCATTCGTGAATATTCAAGGGTGGTGTTTTTCACTTAGTCGACAGAAGACAGCATTGTGTTTTCGAAGCATTAAATTCCACACAGTTTTTTATTCCCCATTGTATAATGCTGCCAAGATCGGAATATAATTAGTTTTGCATACGCTGCTGTTCCAGTGCCACAGCCAAAGAACAGGGTTTGCAAATCTGGAAACGAATATGAGAAGTTGAGGGTGCTGCCGGCAGCGAAACAATGAAGTGGATTAGAAGTTTTAGACAAGATAAGGAAGAGTGTCAGAGACAAAACGGAGCCTTGTGGCACACCAGCATTTATTTTATGAACATCAGACTTGAAACCGTCCAATACAACTTGTATTGAGCGGTCGGAAAGGTAATTTCGAAATCAACGAAGAAGAGACTCTTTTCTACCAAATGCACGCATTTTCGATAAAAGAGCTTCGTGCCAAACTCTATCAATTGCTTTTCAAATATCAAGTGCAATTACCTTCTTTTCTCCAAAATGATGTAAGGATTGGTTCCGCTGTTCTGTGAGATATACCATGAGATCACCAGTGGACCTGTTGCTACGAAAGCCGTACTGCCGGTCATTTAAGAGCTTTCGTTCTTCGAGATATTTCTTAAGCTGAATTGTGGACCATGGAAAAAAGGGACATTAGTGCAATTGGTCGGTAATTGGAGGGGGAGGAAGATTTGTCTTTTTAAGTACCGGCAGGATAAGTGCCTTACGCAATGCTCTTGCCAGAGTAGGAGAACACCCTAAAGGAGATATACAATCTGGACCAGTGGATTTATGTATTTCAAGATCTTTGAGGAATCTTAATTTGTTCCATGGAATCAATAACGCTCTCAAGTACAGGAGGAGTCATAACACTGTGAGGCAAAGTCGAATTAGTTTAGCTAACTGCGTTGCAAGCAAATTGGCTTTTTCTTGCGAGCTGGAAAAAGGAGTGTTATTGTGGACCGATAACATAGAAGTTTTTAACGTTTTTTACAAAAGCCTAAAAGTTTTTACTTTCTTTGGGCCATCGTAGTATCTATTTTTCTACACGTATATATTTTAATCATGTATAAGAACTTTGTTCTTCGAATATGAGCAAATGAGAATTGCAAGTTTTCCTCGCTTGTCTGAACTTTTTCCGGTTTTCTGTGGGGTTTGTTTTGTAGCATCGGAAGCTGAAGTCTCTTTCCCTGATAATCTGATGAGACATAGTCGTGCCAAGAATTCACTTTGGAACTAGTTGCCTTTGCAATGTTAGGGATATTCCATTTAGAATAATGCCTGTTATCATATCAGCACTGGAATCTAAGTCACTATCGAGGAAGCATAGTGACCAGTGGAAGTTTCGAAAGGAGTTATAACTCTAAAACGTCCCAATTGGCTCTCTCATATTGCCGAACGTTTCTTTTTAGAGTCTGTTGGTGGAGCATGACAAATTTGCTGATATGATGCAGTGGCCCGACGTGCCTAGAGGTGCTAAAACACTAATAGTGTATTTGTCAGGATCAGACGTGAGTAACAGATTAAGAGTATTTGCGAAATGACATTTAACGTCAGGTTTTTGGTTCGTACAAAAGCTGAGTTAAATGATTTAAAACAGCAAATATCTCTACATACCTTCCTTCGGGTGTTGTCAGGCCAAAATTTCGAAGCCAAGAAGAATATTATGAAGATTAAAATCGCCCGTGATAATGCTTTCAGTGTGAGGAAAATGTATAACTATTCTTAATATGGAGTTAGATAGCGCCTAGAATTCGTTAAAATTCAGATTACTATTTAAGCTTGGGATCCTATAAATAAAACAAGCGTGTATGATGTGCTTACATACAGAAATTTTAAGCCACATAAAATTAAAGTTCGTTTTAGAACAGAGGCATACTGAGGCTGAAGCTGGTAAGCAACATCATCTCTAATGTACAAGGCGAGCCGTGGTGTGGGAAGAAAAGTGGCACTAAGTTAAAAGCCATTAGGCTAAATTCTGAGATATCAGCATTTTCACCCACTTGGATTTCACTCAGCGCCAAAATAGCTAGCCTGTACTTGACAGCGTGGATGTATGCAGCAGGAAAATTCTTTGGTAAGCCACGAATGTTGCAATAATCTACCCGAAAATTACCCATCCCGAAATTACTCAAACTTTCAAAACACTCAACCTAAGCTTAGTAACAGGTATGAAAACTGATGTCAGTTCAACATAAAAACAGAAAAAAGTATTATGCAATGCGCCAAACACTACTTGAGTCATCGAAGCCATTAGCTATGTGAACAATAAGTTATCCACACAGCAACTATGATCGATGACCAGACAGACCCACGCAATATTGCTTGAGAGGGGTCGGGCGGGGGTATAAGAGCATCGTTCGTCACTGGCTAGTGGCTATGATAATTTAGTTTTATATTATTTTTTTTGAATATTTGCACACTGCATAAAATATAATAATATTTAAAAAAAAATAATACTTTTTCATGTGCTTCTGTGATAAGATGGTACCTGCGTAGTTTCGGAGAGCTTGTGTTTCTGTTCTAAAACCACCAGTCAGTTGCTTGGCTTTTTTTGATAAAACCTCTTAATGTTATTCCGATCACGAGATTCATTAGTCTCCTTGAGTTGAGCTGAGGGAAGACTCCGAACACCTTCTTCTTTCTACACTGCATCTTTATCTTATCGCAGGATACTCTTTTTTCGCAGCTCATGTTGCGGGTTTCATCATTTAAACAATTGAAAACAATTATTTGTATTTTTTTTTTCCGAAAATCAAAAAAAAAAATTCTAACATTTTTATAAACATTATTATTTAAAATTTGAATACGCTTCTGTGTAAATTTTTTACCGAAATCAATAGAGCAGTTAATGAGAAACTCGGAAATATAAGAACCTTCTATGACAAGTGCCGATGATAACATTTTTTGGAATTTTTGTCTACCATAATGTAGCTCATGCAGTAGAAGGTACTGTTATGGAATCTTCCGTAGAAGATAAAAAACAACATTTGTCCAGCCTGTTCTTAAAAAAGGCGATCTTCCCCCCTACCAACGTCATGGAATAGCTGATCAATCATCAGCTCAAGAAATATCTCGAAGATCGGCAGATTCTTAATGATTGGCAATACAGCTTTCGCAGCAATCGTTCCACGGGTGATCTGATGGCACATCTCACCAAAGCGTGGAACAGATCTTTTGGGGGTGGCCGTGGCGCGATGGATGTGTGCTCGCCTGTCAACCTCATGATGACAGGTTCGATCCCTGCCGTCGTCTATGTCGCTTTAATTCCATTAAAAACCTTCTAAAAATTGTCATCAATGGGTTGCTGGTTTACTCATTACATGTTGTTCAGGCATAACACTAACAACATGTAATTGAGTTAAGCTAGTATGCCCAACAAGGATGAACACGAATAAAATAATGTGAATTTTAAGCGACATAAAAATAAGACACGGCATTTCTCCGCTTTAGCTCAGCCGCCATCCCTGGAGATAAAAATATCTGAGACAACCACCAACAGTCTCAGAACATCGTGCCACACATCTTTCTTTACTTCACGCCCGCGCTGTGTTGAAACATTTAAAGGGTAATCATAATCCCTTGAGCGCGGGTAGATTATAAAAAAAAAAACTTTGTTATTGAAAAAGTAAGATTAATGCGCTTAAAGAGTTTACTTATCGAAAATCAATGAAACCTTTATTTCTAGGATCAAAAACTATCTTCTGGATCGTTGACTACATATTGTTTTGAACGGTTTCAAGTCTGATCTTCACAATATAAATGCTCAGTTTTGTCTCCGACTCTCTTCCCCGTTTTTATAAACGATCTCTTGTCTGAAACTTCTAATCCACTTCATTGTTTTTCCGACGACTCTACCTTTAGCTTCGCATATTCGTTCTCAAATTAACGTCCATCTCCTTCGGAAGGGCAATTGTGCAATGGTATCGAATGATTAGATCATCAAACTCTGATCTTTATAGCAACATTAAATGGGGTATAGTAAAAAATCGTGTTGAATTTAATGCTTCGAAAACTCAATACTGTATATTGTTTTTGAAGTAAAATTTACCCTTTATGCCATTGTTCTTGAATGGCACTAGCAGCGAAGAAGTCGAAAAGCTCTTTGGTTTCCATATATCTGTCAACGATGATCTTGAGCACTGGAGACCGCCAATTCTGATCTAGCTATAATTCAGAAGGCGTTTATACTTCCAAAACTCGAGTATAACCCACATATTTGGTCAGATGCAGTCCAATCTTCCGTTAGTCTTGAAAAAAAAAATCAATTTCTTCTCTCGGGAATCACCGAAGACTGCAGAAGAAGAAGTACCAACTTTGAGGCAAATCGCTTCAGCGGGCTTGGCTGAACAGACATGGGAGGTACAGACATACGGCGATATAATTAAACCAATTTTCCATCTTCCACAAATCGTTTTAAAATAGCTTTGCCTAAAATACTTAATATAAAAAACTCGTAAATTTCAACCAAGGATTTTTTTTTTTTTGAGAGAAAATATTGTTTCGATAATATCCTTTCCAGAAAAGTATCGATTTATCTCAGTGTTGTAGCCACTCTCCCGAGTTGATTCTTGAAATTTCTTCACACAGCAAACTAAATTAACGACAGGCTTTTAATAAGAAATTCATTTCTTCCCACTTGTAATTTATGCCTTGAACTTTCTGACATGAGATTAAAAAATTAAACAGCCATATATTTTAAGACATCACCCACTCAGAACCTGAAGGATGAAAAGAACATTTTAATTATGATGGTTTCGCCGACTCCCCAAAGCATTAGCTTCGCGCTTCCGAAGCGCACAAAATTATTTATTGGTTTTCATTTAGCCATTGGCTTTTATCGAGAGACCCCCATTTGTTTCAACATAAATCACTTCCTTGGCAATTCAGGTGGAAAAATAATCTTTTTAATACCAGTTTTGCACTATCAGCTTTTGGGGACTTTGAAAATACCATAAATATGTAACCAGCGACATCCAGTGGTGGATATAAGATTCTCTTCATTGACTATTCAGGTCAAACGGTGGTCGCGTCGAGTCGTTCCGTTTCGCCAGTTCCTGCTGTAACAACGAATCGCATCCGATTTTAGCCAACGTTTTTGTTGTTCTTTTCCGTGACATTATTATTTACACTTTTATGGGTCAGCAAATTTAACTATAGAATTTTTGAAGGCTGTGCGTTACTTGTACATATATTTGTATAGATACATATACATATAAAACCAGAGGAAATATGATTTATGAACAAGGAGTCACAAACTGGTCATAAAGTGGAAGAAAATGAAATATGTGAGCTGAAAGTTAAGACTTATTTATATGTTGCTATTTTATCTTATGAAATAAATCTATTTACACTTTAAGACCATTAGGGCTGTATGGAAAGACATTGTGTCTTTTATATTGATATTTATTTATGAGTTCTTAAAACACGGAAACTTATCGTCCGAAGAGTAAAAAGGTAGTTCATTTGATTTCCATAAGATTGATAAATTTTAAGTCTTCGAAGGAAGCCCCGTACCGAATGATTTTAGTAAGTAAATTTATGTACACGCAAAAAAAGTTTAGCTGCCGTAGTTGGCTATTCAAACTGGAGACTTTATTTGAATTAAAAGTATGAATGCGCTCTGGAATACAAATTCTAGAGTGCACGTTTTGAATGCTGAAGGTATCCTTGTTAATTTTTTTTTTCTTCGATCTCCTGTTAGTTAATTCATTATACACTAATTGAAAAATGATACAGAACAGCTAATTTCTTCAACCCCAATTGAAATGTTTAAACTCGCATAAAGCGAACTTTTTTTGACAGTTTTTGTAGAATTTTTGAAAACCACACCGTTTCATAAAATTGATTACCAGGTTTCCTGTGTATAAGAAAAAGCTGGAAGAAAAACATAATTTGCAACATTTTGATCCGTTTTTCTAGAGTGATCCAAGGAATCACTAAAGACTCTGAATAAAATTCCAGTTCCATTCGCACCACTCATCTTCTGTAACTTGCAGTTGCAGAGCTATGGAAAGGTTTTTCATTTCAAAATTAAGCACCCTTACGTAAATTTTGGAGAGCTCTGCGTTCATTCGGTATCGGTAAAATAGAAGTGGATGACAATTTTTCATATCCAAATGACCTTCATAAAGGCTTGGACCACGTCGTTTCCTATTTTTTTTGTTTTAATGGCATGTCTGATATTTTGTTGATTCTCTCCATCTTCAGATTATGAAACGCAATTACGTCTCTGCGACAAACAAACTTTGACCAGCTTTGAGGAAATGATTAACACATACAAATAGTTCTCTGGCAATATTCAGCTATGGTTAAATTATTTCAGAGTGAAATTCGAATTTTCTTGGGCGACAAGTTCCACGATTTGGATAGATCATCATAAGCCAAGCTTGAAATTCACTCAATCTACATTCTCTTTTTATTCGATTCAATGCATAAACTACCTGAAAATCAGCGCCCTAAACAACTTGAGATTACATGGTTCTCATGAAATCTTTCCAGTTAAGTATATGTACGTAGTCCCTCAAGGCAGCCACTTAGGCTCTGTCCTTTTTATTCTTGCTCTTAACGATATTGAAATGGCTCTTCCAGGTCTGTCCTGGAATAATCCCTTGTTCCTTCTTCCCTATCAAGATCGCCTTAAACTAATCAACCTTAATTTATTAGAAGAACGAAGACTACTTACAGGTTCAGTTGACTATATTATCTTCTTTAATACCAACCCTCGTAACATACGAAATCCCTCTCTCTTTTATATATCTACCCACCGTACGTCTTCTGGCACTAATGGACCAGCTTCTCATATACTCCGGAGTGTTAACTCAAACACTAGCAACTTCGACTTTAACCTCAGTACCTAGTGCCTGAAATTCCGTCTCCTGAATCAATCACCCCACTAAACACAAAACGTAGCTATAAGTTTCTTAGTGCTTAAGTTGGATTAAGCATTAGCTTGTAAATAAGCCGAATAAATGGGGGTTTTGCCACCACCAAAATTAAAATTAAATTAAAATTAAAATTATACTATAAGTACCTTTAGACATTCATGAAGGAGTTTTGGAAATAAAATTTATAACGGCATTCATTTCGAACGGTAACTTTGGAAGCACTACAGAAACAACCATTTCTAGTTCGGAAGGAAATATAATATAATCTGCAGGATAAATATGCTAGTAAGTATGTAGATATCTAAAAACTCCACAACCAAGGAATACAAACTCTAGATGACAGCTTAATTGCAATGTAAGACAGTAATGATCTTACGCTAATCACCTTGAGGATAGCTTCAAAGACCATTCTCCCATTCACCTTTCCGACTTTATCTATGAAGTAAAAACTCGCTTTGAAAACATATCATCTACAACCGAACCCATGACCCTGTTCAACCAAGAAAAGCACTCATCCGAGTCGCTACTGATAAATATTTTCACTTCTCCTGAAGAAGTGACTCACTCACATTATCTTCAATGAAAATTCCAAAAAATCATCAATATTTCTTACTACGTACTTTAAGAGTTAACAGATCTTGCTGTTCTACTGGTGACTTGGTAACTAAAATCTTCAACAACTATCTGAATAACAGCTATTTCGATGCAGCCTGAAGAAGATAAGCCGCATAAATGTGGAAGGATAGCGGTAAATATCGCTGCTCAGCTGTATGTTTTCTGTAGGGAAAGGGATGTCATACTAGAGTTTCAGTAACACCTTACATACATCAACTACTGGGGACTTCATAGTGACTTTACACTAGTTCAATAAAAAAGAAACGACTATAACGTGCTTACTCGACATCGAAAAGGTTTTTGACATAGTTTGGATAAAAGGTTAATTTTCAAACTTTCAGAACTTGGACTTCCTAATTACTTGGTAAGAATAAGCAAAAATTTCCTTGCCCACAGAATTTTGTATGCACAGGTATTAAAACACATTTCATTTACCAAGGGAATCAACGCTGGAATCCCTTAAGGATGAAATCTTGGACCACTGTTGTTCAACCTATATACTGATGATCAACCAGACAATATACCAGTAATAAAGACGAAACTTCATGCAGACGACTCCATCACATACGCCACCGCTTTTTCAATAGGAATTGCTGCAACCGCACATTAAGAACCTATGGGAATACTATCTCAAATGGGAATTGAAGATAAACAGTGAAAAAACCGAACTCATCTGCTTCCAAGCACCAGTGACTTTCATTACAAGACGAACGTTTGCAACACGCTGTGATGCCATCAAACTATTTCTAGATAACACTAAAGTATCAGTCAAATCAGCAACGAAGTACGTGCGAATCAACTTTTCCAACAAAGTGAACATCAAGAAGCATGTAGACTTGAGGTTGAAGAGAGCCAACTATTCTCTATAGCTGGTCCAGCTGCTACTCAGCAGGTACAAGACTTATCCGACCCGTTGTGACCTAAGCCTTTCCCATCTGGTTTCCTATTTTACCTACAGCAATGATGAGGATGAAGTATTTTTAAAGAAAGATGATTTGCATTGGACTACGTCGTAAGCCACTGACAAAGAAATAGCATTTTTTGTAGCTTTCCGGAAAAATCATCAGGAACCTAGAAGATCATCCCAACTCAGAAGTGCAACAACTTCTCCAGCGTGAGCCTAGTGACAGGTATATATATTAGACTGGGCCAAAAAAATTGACTATTTTTTTTTTTGAAAGATATATCGAGAATATCATTCAGAATGACAAAAAAAAATTTTCGTAAAAGTTTGAGCCCTTAATATCAATTTTAAGAGGTCTATCATCGCTAATTTTGATTTTTAGTCATAATTTCATGTTTTGCGTCAGAACTGACAAAACATTGAAGTAAAAAAAATTCATTTTGACTTACTTTTATATAAAATTAAATTCCCTACAAAAAAGGTCTATTTGAAAATTTTCGTCAGACAAGCCGTTTTTGAGTAATTAAGCTTAATAAATTGTTAGTTTTCTTCGATTTTACTTTTTTAATTTGGAATTTTGTAACTAACGAATCAATGAATATCTCAAAATGATCACAATGGATTTTTAAAGGAAATTTAATGCTCTACAAAAAAGGTCTCTTAATATTTTTGTCTAAATTTAATACTTCAAAAGTTATTCACAATTGAAATTGAAAAAAAATTGAAATTTCAAGTTTTTCTTTCTTAACTCAATTTTTTTTTACTTAAAGGAACAAATTGACTTTTTTGAACATTATTAATCATCATTCATCGAAAATCTCTTAATATTCACCATTATTCTAACAATATTATTACAAAAATATATAAATTTAACAATAAATATGAATTTATTTTTGCCTAATTGATCATTTCTCAACAAAAACATGGTTCTACTATCTTAAAGAAATTTTTGAGTAAACAATTATTTAATTTCGCTGTTGAAAATTATTTATTTATAATATTTCATACATTTATATAGGAAAAAAAACAGATTATGGCTACTTAATTAATAATAACAATAACAGATGGTAAAAAATTTATTTTTAACACAATTATAACTCATATTTTATAAGAAATCTATAGGATTTTATAGTTTTACAACCATAATTAACTACTAGTTATAACATTTTATTACATTAAGGTTTTTTTGTTGCAATTAGGGTATTTTTTTCCGTACTCACTAATGACTAGTAGTAAGTACTGAAGTTGCTCTTCGTTTTGTGGTTACTAAAAGAAGAGGGGATACGTTTATTCGGTATAGTGCTTAATAAGTTGATGAAAAGCAAATCAAAATCGAGGGTTAAGGGAGGAAATGTTATTTATCGATGTAAATTCGTGTATATTAATAACATAAAAATTCACAAATGTATGAAATATTGTAAATAAATAATTTTCAACAGCGAAATTAAATAATTGTTTACTCAAAAATTTCTTTAAGATAGTAGAACCATGTTTTTGTTGAGAAATGATCAATTAGGCAAAAATAAATTCATATTTATTGTTAAATTTATATATTTTTGTAATAATATTGTTAGAATAATGGTGAATATTAAGAGATTTTCGATGAATGATGATTAATAATGTTCAAAAAAGTCAATTTGTTCCTTTAAGTAAAAAAAAATTGAGTTAAGAAAGAAAAACTTGAAATTTCAATTTTTTTTCAATTTCAATTGTGAATAACTTTTGAAGTATTAAATTTAGACAAAAATATTAAGAGACCTTTTTTGTAGAGCATTAAATTTCCTTTAAAAATCCATTGTGATCATTTTGAGATATTCATTGATTCGTTAGTTACAAAATTCCAAATTAAAAAAGTAAAATCGAAGAAAACTAACAATTTATTAAGCTTAATTACTCAAAAACGGCTTGTCTGACGAAAATTTTCAAATAGACCTTTTTTGTAGGGAATTTAATTTTATATAAAAGTAAGTCAAAATGAATTTTTTTTACTTCAATGTTTTGTCAGTTCTGACGCAAAACATGAAATTATGACTAAAAATCAAAATTAGCGATGATAGACCTCTTAAAATTGATATTAAGGGCTCAAACTTTTACGCAAATTTTTTTTTGTCATTCTGAATGATATTCTCGATATATCTTTCAAAAAAAAAAATAGTCAATTTTTTTGGCCCAGTCTAATATATATGCCCGAGCCATCACTGACAATCAATTTGAAGGAATCATCCAGCAAAACGACTACGCACGAAAAGCATACAAAATTATAGCACTAGAAAATATCAAGCCAGAAGAAGAACGTTGGGCCCCAACAAAAGAGGGCCAGCATGATTTAATTAAGTAATAAGTTGGTTTTAAAAAAATTCTATATACAAAAAATTGAAAAATAAAAATTCTTAATCTAAAAAAAAACAAAAAAATGTGCGCCCTTTTCATTCTTCGCCCATAATCATGCTTCCTAGTGGAATATTCTCAACGTGGTGGGTAAAATCTAGTAGACCATTGAACTATTCGCCAATACTCGTACGTGAACAAAATACAAAATCTGTCGTAAATATAGCTACTATCCGTGAGAGTCTGCCGTTAATTTCGTAGCGCGCACAAGAACTCGGCCCTTCGTAGATCACGACTTTTTGCGTCATGACTTGGCCCTTCACCGTGTAATGAAGCGTTCCATGCTTCCACCAATATCAATTATAAATCGTTGTTCAACCATGATCCCGCAGCCGACGCCGCAGCAACAGCAGACCGACGACACCATACAACGCAGCAGCGACCGACGACACCAGGCGCGTCGGTAAGATAAGGTAAGGTTCGATACCATGAGCTAATATAACACACAGTCACTATAAAATCATGACGTCACAGCCGAGTGAACATTTGGTAATTTTCGTTCGACCTTTATATAGTTCACATGCATTTAATGCAGGAAATATAACAAGAGGACCTCCATTCGGGAAGGAAAGTGACTTGTTTCCTATGGTCGAAGCTGACGAGCTCGATTTTAGTTTACGAAATTGTCCAGCTATTTCGTTCCATCTGTTTGGTTCAAAGAATAAACGTCCTAATTGCCACCAGGGGCTTTGGTACCTGCTGATCTGTCGGTGTTTATATATTGACTGTGCTTACCAGGGGCCTTAAGCCTGCCGATCTAGTCAATCTAGTGCCTATTAGGGGCCTACCAGGGGCTAGCTAAACCTCGGCTGGAAAGCAAAAAGCACTTCACAATCTGTACAAACTTCAACTAATCCAGGAGCTCAAAGTTAACGCCCATAAACAACGTTATGTTTTCGGAGTTGGAACTTGACCCCAATTTCGGTCGAAAAAACGTATTCAGCAACAAGACCTTCTTTTGGAATGGGTTCATCAACAATAAAGATTGTCCAAATTGGGACAATCACAACTCACACGAGATCTACCAAATTGCAATGCATCAAGGGAAAGTCACTGTTTGGTGTGGATTTTGTCCTGGCTGTATGATCGTCACACTTCTTTGAGAACGACGCACGTTGGTTTGGTCATCACCTTCAACGGCAAGCGCTATAGGTCGATATCTAATTTTTTTTACCTCAATTGGATGATATGGATACCGACGACATGTGGTTTCAACAGAAGGGCGCTACATACCACGCAGCCCGTGCCACAATGCACATTTTGCACGAGCGATTTCCGATCATCACGTGCAGGCGATGAGAATTTGACATCGAGATCGTGCGATTTAACAATGTTAAACTTCTTTTCGTGGAGTTTTCTTAAGCTACAGCCAATAAACCACAACAAATAACTAGAAAGTTTCATACTTGGCGATTCATCACTATACATTATAAAATGATAAAGATAATTATTCTTATTAACCTCAATGTTAAAGATAATCGTTCCACAGGTGATATTGAATTTCTCCATTTTGTATTTTTGTACACAATTCTAAGGCGAATTTGTTGTAGCAGTTTCTTGAAGTATTCAATGCTCCTTCTATAGTTTTGCACAAATGTCTGTGGCTGTTCTTTTAGGCTATCGTAGATCTTATGAAACTGACCGTTAAGTAACTTGCCATCTATAACCGTATGCACCCACTACGTTTTTGAGTAGACTTTAAACTTATAAAAAAAGACCCACTAAACAACAATTCCTAGTGAAACCCATTTTAATACTGACAAGAATTTTATTAAAAAGTTGCAAGTGCGTGCACCCTTACTTAAATCCATTTAATCTATTTAATTTTGCGACAAAAAAACGCTTGAAAATACATAATTTGTTTCATCGTATGTGCGTGCACTCAAATTTAACGCCACAGTCTTATTTCATGGGGCTTAAAAATCGAGCGATTGAAAATCACAACTCACAAGTGCATGCATTCCAATTTCTTATTACGACTACGATTTCGTAGTCGTAGTATTTTAAGTCGCAAATGTGAACATATTATCCATTTGAGTGCATTATTTCATTTTAGCTTACGACAATCGCATCGCGAGAAAAATTAAACAAATTTTGACCTCTAAATCATCACGATTTTTCGGTATCAAGTGCGTTCATTCTCATTTTAACTCATATGTTCTATTTTTGCGACTAAATAACCGCGCGATTAAAATCACAGGTGCGTACCTAGCCTGAAACGCTGGATATTTGAATAATCTTAAGCTAGGACCGCACTTGCGATTTTTCGTCGAGGCTATTAAAAAGTCGTAGTTGCTACAAATTATTGTCATGCACGCACTTGTGATTTTTTTTGTGCGCGATTATTTAATCGCAAAAAATAAAACACTTCTTTTTATGTGAGTGAACGCATTTGCTACAAATAAGTAGCGACAGAAAAATCGCTTGAAAAAATGGAACTTGTTTCATTTTGAAAATCGCTATGATTTTTAAGTCGCATGTGCGTGCATTCACATTTAACGCCATGTGTCTTATTCTTTGCGGCTAAGAAATCGTGGATTAAAAATCACAAGTGCGTGCATAACAACTTCTTATTGCGACTACGATTTGTAAGGCATAGTAATTTAAATCGCAAGTGTGAGCATAACCATTTGAGTGCATTTGTTTCAATTTAACTTAGGTACGACAGTCGCATCGCGTGAAAAATGAAACAAATTGCGACCCTTAAATCGTCAGGATTTCTTGTTATCAAGTGCGTTTATTCTCATCTAAACTCACGTCTTCTATTTTGCGATTAAAAAAACGCGCGATTGAAATCGCAAGTGCGTTCCTAGCCTAAGGCTAGGCAAGTGCGTGCATGACAATAATTTGTAGCGACTACGACTTTTTAATCGCCACGACGAAAAATCGCAAATGCGTTCCTAGCCTAAAACGCCGGATATTTGAATAATCTTATATTGCATACATAATGACATACATTGGCCAAAATAGATACAAAATTTCAAAAATATTTCACTCATAGTTTGTCTTATTCAAATTTAAAGATAGAAAGAGCTTAATGGAAAAACCTTTAGTTAAATCCGAAATTAATACTTTTGTAAAATTTCTAAGCAGATAGTCAAACACGATGATGTCTCAGATAAATTTCACTTGATAGCCTGGAACACAATTAAGAGACAGTCGTGAAAAGTTTCACCTCCGACAAAATTATTTAAATATCGTTTCTTGTTTTATTTATTTCAAAGGACTTACAATTGTGTGTACGAACTTGCATTAGATATTAAAAACAATTTAAATTATTTAAGATGTCTTTTTATTTTATAAATCATTTCAAGGACTCAAGTATTCTTATTTCCCGGTTGGGACAAAATTTTACGCTTTCAAACCACTGTCCTTTTTCTCCTCTTCGACATAATTATTATTTGCCTTGAACAAACAACAAAAAACATACGATTTTCCGCCTTCTATAAATGTATAATCATTGTGTGTCGTGTGTTCAAATAAACACTGCATGTCACTTGATTAGGGATGTTTATAAACGAATTTTTTGTAAACAAGATAATTTTTTTATGTAAGATATAAAGGTTTAGGAAGATTTAGGGTTCTCAGAAAAGAGGCTATATTTTAAGTATTGAAATATTTTAGCAAAACCGGATCAACTACTTGACCTTTAATTTTTGCTTTCATTTCTCTCGAAATTCTTAAGTTTAACCAAGTCACATGTTGAAATCCAGGATTAGCCATACAAGGCCTTGCATGTGAAGCACCTATATCACTTGCAGTAATAATTAATTTTAATCAAGTTTACTTACATTATTAAATAGATTTTATTGAAATTAGTGCACACTTTGTATTGTTATGGTGAAATTTGCGGTAAAAAGAATCTATTATTTGTAAAAGATGGAACGTTAACGGCTAGACCTTAGACATTCCCCAAATCTGCGCAAAAACACAACGAATTAGGTAACTTCGCAAAGTAGAGAATTGCCGCCAACTTCCTTTAAATTGTAGGTCGTAAATAGTAGCAACTTTCTTTGCACAAGTTTTCCAGGGATGATGATAAAGCTGGGTTCAAAGTGCGAGTACGAGACGTGTGATGTGTTTCAACGGCATTGGCGCACTATCGCCAATGTGCTGAGTGTTGCTGATTAATGACGCGACCCAAGCCCATATCACTGATTTGTGGAAAGCACTGGGCAAGGTGAAAGCCTGGGAGGACACTCTTCTTTACTGTGATTTGATCAAGCTAGAGGTGCGAAAAATTTATTTGGAAAAATATTAACAAGGAAAGTTTGGAAAACAGAAAAGGAATTATTATTTCGAAGATTGAAAACAAAAAAAAATTGAAGAATTTTAAGTTGGAGAAACTGAGGAATACTATAGTGAAGAATTAAGTGGCAGATAATTGAAAGCTAGATCGAAAACTAGAGAGGAATTTAATGGCAATTAGAGAAAAATATAGTGGTATTAAAATCGTAATTTCTTATTTTTATTGTCATGTCGTGTCGATAGTTTCGTTTAAGTCATTTTCGTATTCATTTGGTTTTTGCGATCGAAAATATCCAATATTGGACCCGCCTTTTAAACACCATTTGTGCTTTCGAGGCCGAATGTTAGTTTAATTTTCTTTTGTTCTTATTGTTTTAAAGATCTTGGGTCTTATAGCCCTACTTAATTGCAAGGTTTCCCAAGCAATTCAATAAAAAAATTCAAATTCCCATTCGGAATTATAAATTTAATTATCTTATTTTAATTATCTTTCACCATCCGCTTCGTTCCAAAAATTTGTGATTTACTCATAAAAAAAAAAATAAAATAATTGGAAATTGATAATTTTAATAATTTGATTACTTGCAATTAATAATCATCATCAAACAAAATAATATGTGAACCCACCTTAAGTGCTTTGCACATGAGCTGCGACCTGCGAACGCGAATGAATCTTTTTAAGCAATTTTCACAGCTAAAATCAATGTTTGTTTTGTTTTTACTTTACAACGAAGTGAATTAATGATCGAATCAAAGCAAAACACTGCATACAATAATTGTAGATTGAAATATTTTGTATTTTAAAAAATTTTACCCAACCAACAACGTACTCGTATCTTCTGCGAACTGTCAAATGTTAATTCGCAATCCACAACTAGTGAACGCATTTCACAAACCGGCGACTAAAAAATTCGTTCGAATATAACCTCTTTCTTCTTCAAATCTATGACGATTCATATTTAGAGGATGCACATGTAAGTTTTTTCTCTTTTTTTAAATTTTGGTAACAAATGAAACTGCATTAAACCCACCTTTTCTTAAAATAACTTTGCTTAGCACTCATTTTACTTTAATTTATTTACTTTTGTTGTTTTTTTTTGACAATTCGCACTGCTCGGCGACCAAAAAAATTAAGTGCTTTACACATGAGACACGAACTGCGAACTGCGAATTGCGAATGGTCGCGAATTTTGACATTTCTTTCACATGCATATTTTGTTTTTATTCGTCGCGAATGGCGTTTACTTAGACAACTTAGAATGATTTTGAGGTTAGCCGCGCGCGAACAATTCATTCGTTGCAGTGTGGATGGTATGTGGGACGCGAATAGTGTTTGACAGTTCGTAGCATTCATATTGCAATTCGCGACGACCAATTTATTTTCTCAAATTTCTCTCATTTTAGCAATTACAACACTAATTTTAATAAATTAACATTAAATTAAACTAAATTGCTACCATTTTGTAAAGTTTTTGTGAAGAATTTAGGCTTATATATGTTTTAAATCCCATTTGTTTTTTTATTCGTTGGTCGTTGGTAGCTCTCATGTGAATAGTCCTTAAATAAATTAAAGTAAAATGAGTGCTAAGAAAAAATATTTAAAGAAAAGGTGGCTTTTATGCAGTTTCATTTGTTACCAATTATATTATTTTAAATTATTTTACCCTTTTTTCCATAGATTCACTCATTTTTTTTTTTTCCGTCTAGCAACGAGCAACACAACACAGTAGAGATGTTATACATTTGAGGTTAGGTTCGAACGAATTTTTTAGTCGCCGGTTTGTGGAATGCGTTCAGTTGTGGATTGCGAATTTACATTTGACAGTTCGCAGAAGATACGTTGTTGGTCGCGTAAAAAATATTAAAATACAAAATATTTCAATTTATAGTTATTTTATGCAGTGTTTTCCTTTTAAATCGTTGATTCGATCATTAATTCACTTCGTCGAAAAGTTAAAACAAAACAAAAATTGATATTAGCTGTGAAAATTGCTTAAAAAGATTTATTCGCATTCGCAGTTCGCAGCTCATGTGTAAAGCACTTTGCTGAGTCTAGTCGTTTCGGTGGCGTTTATTTTCGCTACCAGTTCTAGTTTTCTTTTAATTCCTTGAACTCGTCTAACTGTAGTTTGAGAGACCATCATCGTTTTATTTTAATTTTTGTTTAACTAATTGTGGTTCGGTCGTGTCGCGTCTCCTTCTTGTGGTTTCTTTTTTTTTGGCTGTTTACTTTTTACAATCAAAAAGTTAAATCCCATCGCGAATTAAAATTGTAACAGTATTAAGTATGATATCAGACAAATTCTGCTCGATAAAGACACCGGCTCTTTTTAAGCACATTTTGCATTACAACACTTAATGTTTCTGGTTACAAACTCCATATTTCGGAGCCTTCGAATCTCCTGTACTATTCGGACTCAGCGCTTAGAAAGGTTATACCGTGATAGATAGGATTTATAGCGATTGATTTTTTAAGAGCTATCGGAAATTAAAAAAAAAAAAAAAAACGCCCATAAAATTCAGAAAAATTCACGAATAAATGCTTCAATGTTGGCTTCCAGTGCGTCAATCGAAGCCGGCTTGTCGCTATAGACATGAGCGTTAACATTACCCCACAAAAAATAGTCTAGCGTTAAATCACACGATCTGGCGGCCAATTGACCGGCCCCAAACGTGAAATAAACCGTACACCGAACTCGTCACTCAATTGGTCCATTGTTACGCGTGCTATGTGGCATGTTGCACCGTCTTGTTGAAACCACATGTCATCCAAGTCAAGCTCTTCCATTTTGCGTAAGCAAAAGTTTGTTATCTTCGCACGGTAGCGCTCACCATTCACAGTAACGTTGCGATTTGCATCATATTTAAAGAAATACGGCCCAATGATTCCGCCAGCTCATAATCCGGACTAAACAGTGACTTTTTCTGGATGCATTGGTAGCTCTTGCATCGCTTTTGGCTGCTCTTCACTCCAAGTACGGCAGTTTTGCTTGTTCACGTATCCATTCAACCAGAAATGAGCTTCATCGCTGAACACAATTTTTCGATAAAAAAGTGGATCTTCGGCCAACTTTTCAAGAGCCCATTCACCAAAAATTTGTCGTTGTGGTAGGTCGTTGGCCTTCGATTTTTACACCAGCTGTATTTTGAAAGGCTTCACACCTAAATTCTTCCGCAAAATTCTCCAAGTAGTGGAATAACAGAGGCCCAATTGCTGCGAACGGCCCCGAATCCATAATTCACGGTCATCACTCATCACTAACACTGGCCAATACCGCAGCGATATTTTCCGCAGTTCACACTCTACGTAACTGTGTTAATGGTTTTATGTCCAACAATGTATTAAATTTGGTGCGAAATTTAGTCACAATAGCCCGAGTAGCCACCTGAGTAGGTCGACTAAACTGACCATAAAATGGAAGAAGCGCGCGATGAATTTTCTTAACAGGGTACGCATTTTTGATAATAAAATTCAATAATTTGAAAGAGTTGTTCGTTTACAAGGCGATTCATGGTTAAATTATAGACCAAACTGAAGATGTTTGACAGTGACACAAAACACGAAACGTACGTAAGCTATCAAACCCAATGTTGCCAAAAAGAAAATAGCAAAGAAATCACTCATTGTTATGTTCTATGTGCCCCTAAGTTGAGTTCGAACATCTTTGTTCGAATTTTGATGAGCAGCGTTTTCTTTTAAATTTCTAAGAAATATTGAAGGTAAGCATAATCCGGGTGTAATTCCTTAAGTACTATTTTTACAAATGAATTTACATTATTCTTATTTCTATGAGTATTCTTACTTATCTAGCTTTAATTACGAGTAATATGCTTATCTTACGCCGCACCTCCATTAGCAATATTTATTTCTGACATTATATCAGACACTGTATCTGAAGTTTATATTTCTTTAATTCTGTGGGCAAATTATGTCGTGATTATTCATTCCTCGCCATAATCTCACCAGGTAAGTCACGTCATTTGATTTTAGCGATAAACGCAGTGGTAAAACTGGAAGAGGCAAAACGGAAAGAATACAAAAGGACCTTGAAGAACATTTGCTACAAGGCATAATTGAGTAGTCCCACAAGCATGAAAAGTCTCTGAATGCCCTAACTAATTTTAAAAAAATTTATCAAAATACTTACTATCTTCAATGTTTAATTCTTTTAATGTTAATTTTGGCCTGCAAACAAACAAACAACATTATATATGTACTTCAACACACAGTAAATGGTAGAAAAATTACATCTTGGCTTCACAGGACATAATTTCTATACGAAGTGAAAACATAACATGAGTTCGTCAATGAAATGAAGGAATGTTACATGAAAATGTGGAAATTGGTGTCAAGACTCGACGTCTTGTGAGAAATTTGTGTCTAGTGAAGACACAAGTCATGAAACGTCAAAATTTATATCTGCATTTATTTCTTCTACGAAGACAAGAAATAAATAGAAAAAATTATGTCTAAAAATAACAAAAATCGAGACATAAGGGGGCTCCACAAGAAATATTGGCTACATGACACATTTCTTGCAATCATTTATTTAAAGTGGAGGCTCAGTGTTATATAACCGTCAGTGAATGTTCAAGATGATCCGTGTTATTTTTATTTATTTACATACATGCACATCGGGTTTTCTATACGTTCTATGTTAATGTTTGAACAAATAGCATAATTAATTTTAATTTTGGTGGAGGAATAAACCCATTTATTAGGCTAAATACAAGCTAATTCTTAATCTTGCTTAATCTATAGCTCTTATTATATGAATCTAGGATTGGAGTGAATTGGAAGGATAATTAAGACGGAGTTCAGGCAGGGTGAACTAAGGTTGAAGTCGAAACAGTTAATGTTACTATTAATCCTCCGAAGCATACGAGAAACAGATTCGTTGGAGCTATTAGAGGTATGGTGGGTGGGCAGATAGAAGAGAAAAGGATTTCTTACATTACGTGAAATAGTATTGAAAGAAATCGAATTGTAAAGAGTTATGCAGTCAACAGATCTTGAAAGTAGTCGATATGAATGAAGAGAATATCGCTTATTGCTTTTTGTTCTTACAGCATATTCAAATTAATAAATAGAAGTC
Source organism: Chrysotoxum bicinctum (assembly GCA_911387755.1). Classification (NCBI taxonomy): domain Eukaryota; kingdom Metazoa; phylum Arthropoda; class Insecta; order Diptera; family Syrphidae; genus Chrysotoxum; species Chrysotoxum bicinctum. The sequence continues at coordinate 189,735,510 of OU426988.1, forward strand.
GGTCTCCATACTGAGATAGAATCAAAGGATTATTTCAAGAAACACCACGAACGGCGAAACGTTCGAAACGAATCGAGTATATATGCTCTCAATTCTGGTTACATGAATTTGTTGATAATACTTGACAGGCGTATTCAAGAAGGGACGAACAAAGGTTATGTATAAGGATTGGGTAACGTAGGGGTGAGAGAATTCTTTGGACCATCGTTTCACAATGCCTAGTGCAGAGTTTGCCTTAGGTATCTATCACATACAACACCAAGGTCACGAATTCACTGCGGTGGATAAAGATTGATAATGAAGAAATTAGAGACGAGGAGGAAATTCGATGCGTTTTCGTAAAAAAGTAATTGAATGACATTTGGAAATATTTAGATCTAAGCAATTTTTCAGGCACCAGATAGAGAAACTGTTGAGATCAAGAAGAGCGGAATCATGTGTGGAAGAATTGGTCTTGAAGAATTTTGTATGGTCGGCGTAGAGCGAACTATGGGAATATTTGATGACCATTTAAATATCTTGTATAGTAAGAATAAAAATGAGAGGACCTAAGTGGCTGCCTTTTGGGACCCCGGAGGTACCAAAGAAATCATCAGAGAAGGTTGATCTAGATCGAACTTTGTAGTAGCGGTTTTTCGGGTAAGAAGAAATGCATCTTAAGAAGATAGGTTCAAGTGAGATTTTTTCAAAGGCTTTACTGAACTCGGTTAAGACAACTTCGACTTCTTTTCGGTGCTCTAAGGCTGACAGGCTAAAGGATTCGAATTCAACAAGGTTAGTAGTTGTGGATCTATCCTTGACAAAGCCGTGTTTTTAGGGAAAATGAGAGGTTTACAATGAAAACTTAAAATTTCATCCAAAATTCTTTCAAGATTTCGGGAATATGTGAAAGTTAAGAAACTTAATCCTCTTGTTAAGCAACGAACGTAGTCAAAGTGGGAAATAAGAATTATATTGTTTTGCTGAACCCAGGTCGATTATGTTATTTTTTTTTTTTTTTTTTTTTTTTTAATTAGATTTTTAAATTTAGATTTATTCTTTATTTTTCAATAATATGAAAAAACATTGGGTACAAATATTATTTAAAAAGATCGATGCATAGGCCATCTGCCGTTAAGCAAAATTACACTAACAGAGAGATAAATACATTACGTTTAAACAAATTTAACAAAAATCAAATAATAACAATTTTTGTATAAAAAAAAATAACTTTAATGAGCATTTCCAAATAAATGATAACTACACAATATGGCTTTTAGTTAAGCGAAAACAAAATAAGTTTAATTAGAGATTATTATACTTTATAGCAAATAAAGATGGCTTTTAGTTTAGCTAAAACAAAGAAAAAAAATATAAACCTACTTTAATGGAAGGCACAAAATAATTGCATAATTAGGTCTTAAATTAAACAGTTCGAATTTTAAAAACTAAACTCATTTCAAAAGCTGACAACTCTTCTCTTAAATAATTATTTATACCCAAACTTAAATTGAGTTGCTTATACATAGTCCGAAAGGTTGATGATCTGGCCTTATGGCCAAAAACGAAGACCACTAGCAGCTGATGAGAACCTTGCTACTTCCAAATTTTCTTCCAATGCACAAGCCAATGCTTCAAATTGAGAACGAATTATTGTTTTACTAAATATGAACGCGTTAATGACGTTGAGTTCAAATAAATAAACTAATAAAAAATGTACTTAAAAAAAATTTGGTGGTGCAACAGCTCGAAGTGAACCAGGACCTATAGTGACTTACAATTCTCAACCATTTCTGTGTGCGTGTCACCAGGAACGGAGGGGTCCTACAATTTTCTGCCGATTCCGAACGGCTAATGTGCAGCAATTTCCAAGACAAGAAATATACTCTTAGAGGATTTGTCAATTCCTTGCAAGAGGCAGTACACTCCTGAAAATCTTTTTGCTGTGGCTGAGAATCGAACTCCAGACCTTAACGCACTAACAATTGTGCCAAGAGGTACCAATTTACTTACATACATTAACTTTTTGACCATTTTTATCAAAAAAAAAAACAAGTCTCGTTTAGGAAACTGAACACGAGTAATACAGTACACACATACGACTTCAAGTAAATCGAATACGAGATTCGGAATAAGGATAAATTATGAATAGTCGTATGCGATGTTTTGCGTTTCCCAATATTAGTAAAAGTGAAGTCGAATGTACGACTCCTGGAATACCAACATACGACTATAGTCGAATACGAGTCATAAATACGAGTTTCAGAATATGGGTGATTGTTTTGAAAGCCGATTGTTTGTTTTTCTAAAAAGTTTAAAAAAGACGAAGGATCTTTGTTTACTTTGTTTACAGTCATTATGATACCATTTCGACTGAAGTAAAGGTTTCTGCGAAGCTGTAGGTTTTTATGATAAAGCTTAGCCACCAGCTATAAGCGCAGCTCTGAATGTCACCTTAACTGGCTAGCTCAAAATAAGAGAAAACTATAGAGCGAAGCAATATGCGCCGCGCTCAAGATTTATAAAGAATAACAAATTGAGTTTTAATTTTCTCATGATCTCTGATAAGTACAGTTATTCTCACGTTTTTTTTTATTTCGTTAACTGCAAGTTGTAGGGTCTTAAATCAAGGTTAAAATCAAGGTTATTATTGCGTAGAGAGTGCTTTATTTGAATAGACCCATTTTTCGCGTGTTATCACTTGTTGTAAAAAAATATTTTTGAAAATAAAGACAAGATTAAGATCTTTTAAAAAAAGTAAGATTCACCTGCCTTTACCTGCATTTTTCCTTAATACAACCTATTATTTTCATGCATTTTTAACAGAATGTGTTCAAATAGAGAGATTTTTGAGGTATGGTTGTCTGCTCCATCAATCAAAGTTCCAAATCTTTTGCAGTTTGTTTTAAGAAAATTTAATGTAGAAGGTATTTTGGAGCCTGAAGATGACATTAAATTAAAAGATCACCTTTTTTCCCTGTGCTCAAACATTTATAAGCGCTGGCAAAAGAGCAAAAGCACGAAAAGTATTTTTTTTGGAAAAATAAAAACAAACAAAACCAAAAATATTAGCAAACCGTAGCAAAATATTTTATGTCATTATGTTTTGTTGTTATTGTGCTTTGAGAAAATGTTTACTTTTCTTGCTACTTCTTGCTAACCTTCAAAATATATGACTTTTTGTAGGGCAAGGTCAAACCGTAAAAAATTAAAAAAAATTAAAAAATGGATTTCTTTTAATAAAAACACAAAAGTTGAAGGTGTTTTTGAATTTATATTGAATGATTTAAAGATTAAGAACGATTTTGTTGGAAAAAGTATGCTTTCTTTTCAAAAATCTTGAACGTAGGTGGAAGGCTTGTACACGAAACGGCGATCATTTTGCGAGACGCCAGGGAGTCTGGTTGAGAACTTCTTTTATTTTTCCAAATATTATTCTTAATTTTCTGGAAAATTTATCATCTTGTAAATAATTTCTTCAAAAGTAGATTGGGTCTCATTGTTGACAAGCCTAAGTTTGGATTTGGGTCAACAAATTATGGAATCACGGCAAGAAGTTTTTTTCAGAATTCGAAAATAACTGCAAAAATAATAAGATTTGATGAAGAACTCATACATAAATTTTCAATCGCATTAAGAGTCTTAGCTTCAGGATTTTCTATACAATTTCATCTTTAAAAATACCTTTAAGACAACTGTCTGAAGAAGCACTAGAGGCGAGTCATAAAAAATTACGGAAAAATCACCTCCCTCACACAAGAGAATCATTAATACAAACGAAGACCTCTTGACAACATTACTTTTCAAGTCTGATCCTTTTATTTCGAATTTCAGACAGATTCAAGACTTTAAAAGCTGATCAAAGCAATGTCAGGCCATATATCAAAATCTTTCTTCGTAATTGTTTTTTTTTTTTTCAGTTTTTCCTTTTGATATTACTTTTTTTATGAATAACTATTTTTGTCAACAATAAAAATATTCATTCTATTTTGCAAAATCTTTTATGCCGTTATATTCCGTAGTTTTTGTACTTTGGGAACATACATATATACATTCCTACTAACCTTTAAAATATTACAACTTTTGTATAACGTAAAAATCATAAATTTTTTGTAATGTTTGGCTTCCAACTAATAATAATAAAATTGTGAGCGTGGCAGTGGGTGGACTTCGGTTCAAATTAATTTTTTTATCACACACATCAATTCTGGACACTTTTTTTCAATATCCTACGAGAAGTTTAAGAAAAGCTATTTTATAGAAAAAGTGGGCGTGGCAGTGGGCGTACTTCACGATTTTATTTATTTACAATTTCTTAACTAACCAGAATATTAATACTTGAATTCACTAACGTACGGAAGTTTCCGTTAAACCAACTTTTTGTCCGCAGTGGGCGTGGCAAGGGGCGTTAAAATTCCTCAAATTGAGTAAAATCCTTATTTATTGCATTTAATAACCAATTTTTGTGCACAGTTACCTTACTTTTGAAAAACAGATTTTTTTCCACTACCGCCATACAATCGACACACTGTGCGGCGGCGGTTTCGGTTAGTGGAGTACTTGAATGATAATAATTATGAAACTCGCAGGAAACAATTAAGGGCGAATACGTTGAGAAATTAGACAAAATTAATTAAAAACTGACCATTATTCGGGGAAACGAGTTTTGGAAACCGCTTATACGTCCATTAAGATCACCTATAACCATCAAATTGGTATGGTTTTAGATAATTAAAAAGTTATAAAGATCATCATATTTTGAGTTCCAATCGTTAAAGCTTATAGATAGATTATTTTATAAAAAAGTTGCGTAAGCACTTTTTCAGTCATAAAACCGCACTGAACAATACATCTAGATGGGCGTGATTTTCGGCCAACCAAACTAATCATCATGAAGATGATCTTCAATTTGAATATTGGCGATATTATCGTTGCGTCAATATAAAATCGATAATTTTAACGCCTTGCTAAATACTGAATGCATCTATAACTAACACTCAAGGGTTTATTGTGAGACCCTTATAATGTTGACCAAACACATAGCACGAGCGATGGGGAAATTAGGGGGCAGAAAGGAGATGTAGGTATATGCAGGTAGGTTTTAAATGTTTTGCAAATTGAAATGGCAAGGGAAAACGTTATTATTCCATAATCGTGTTGTTCGTCTAAGAAACAAATTTTTTATCTGACGGAACGACCAAAATTAAACTCGAGGGTGAACTGATGAGCGAAACAGCCACCACAGGTGAACTGATTGAGGATATAAATGCATCTGGATACTTCGAGTGAGCAAATCTGAGTATGATTGTGTTCATGATCGGGTAAAGAGTATTGTGTTTGTAAAAATTCTTTAAATGAACTAGCTTCAGTCAACGAATCTATTGGAACTTAATTTCACAAAACCTAGCTACCAGCTTTTTACGTTGTCGAGGTTTACCCGTGAAATTTAATAAATTCAATGAATCGACACAGAGTGTATATAATAATCGTTCACATGCATAATCTCTGATGCAGAGGATCCACTCCTGCTCCTTCCTGCTCTTGAATTCAGAATACTAGTAAATTTTTAATTTTACTACACAGTTAAGCTTTCCAGCAATTACCTGCAAAACACGAAAACAAGAAAACTTCTCACAATGAAACATGTTATTTTCATATAAATTTTAAGTGGATTCCATTAGCTCCATGCTGTGTCTCCTCGCTCGCATATCCTACTGCCATATTCATACCACTCTACTGCTACCCTCAAAACGAAATATGTATATAAAAATAACCCCATCCCATAATTGATAAAAAAAAACCACTCATTTCGGGTGGGTTGGTCTGAAGGGTTATTATAATTTCGCTTTTTTTACAAAGCTCCAACTCCGATGCTCAAAACTTTTCGCATTTCCACTTTATAAAACCAGATGCTATTAATTATTATGTCAGCTGAATTGGCGCCCCTATTGCGCAGCGCCCCCTGGCCCTCCCTTTTATCGGATATATATCACCATGTTCCATCTAAATGGCCACTGTAACAATAAACCGCTCGATGGAGCCCGCAGCATACTGAGCGAATATTATTTTTTTTCCGCTCTAATTATTTAATTAAAATTATGATGGCTGCTTTTCGCTGGTATTTTATTGTCAATAATATAGTACCTTAGCTACTTAAATCTATTTGAGTGGGGATAGATGCACGTGTATCGATTACGCGATTTTTCATTTTCTCAGGTTTTCCTATTGTTCGGATTCGGGTTTTAATGTACCTACTTGTGCAGAATTTCAACTCTGCGTGAGAATGAGAAACGCGTGTCAGTTGCTTTTGTCGCACAAAAAGACGTGGTTCCGCAGCGATGCCATTAATTGTAGTCATTTGTGGTGCTGTTGTTTTTATGGGCATGCTGTGCAAAAGCGCGCACAATATGCCATTTAATGGGCTCGAAGCTTCGAGTATAAAAAGTCCATTAAATCTGAAGAAATATCTTGCAATGGATAAACCACCTCTACCTCTGTGTTTCTTTTTGTTTAATCTCCAGCAACAATGGAATTGGGTGTGTTATGCAAGATTGGCTGTATGGAACAAAGGAAAGGGAAAAGTAGACTTGAGGCTTTTTTTTTTATTTTTGAATTAAGGCTGCCGCTCGCTGTATTGCAGGCTATTATTATGGCACGCAATTTTCAGCTGGTTTCTTACCCGCATACATAATGAATTCACTAATAGATTAGGTTAGTTGGTCAATGGATTTAGCCCTTATTATATGGTATAAAGTTCCATTAAGAGCCATACATAAAAGATTTGTAAGGTTTTGTATTTTCGTGGTTTAGAATTTGAGTGAAAGGTACTTACAATTTGCTAAGCAAAGCGTTTTTTTGAATAAGTGAATAGGCAGGTCAGCAAATCTTACAACTCAAACAACAACAAAACAATCAGGGAGAGTATAAGAAAAGAGAATTTTAATTTTTGAAATATCGATGGTTTAATTGTAGAAAAAGTGAAATGTGACTTGCATATTGGAGGGTACTGATTTTGACATCTAATGTCCTTGAATTTTGAAATAAAAAAATGGTTTAAAAGTGAGTATATAAACTTTTTATTCACTTTTTTACAGTTCACACGCGCTCGAGGGTTTCTTGAGACCCTTAGGGCCATTTGCTGATACGAAACTTAAATATTTATGTTCAACTTAAGCGCTTATGTTCTACTTTTTCCTCTACGTAAACTGTCACATAAGAGTTTATGTGGAACATAAGTACTTATGTTCCGTATCAGCAAATGGGCCTTAAAATGTTAAACACAGCACGGGCGATGGGGAAATTAGGGAGGGTGAGACAGGAGGTGTCGATGAATACTGATTTTGAAAGTTTGCGAATTGAAATGGCAAGGGAAAACCGTGCTGGGTAGATTATTCCATAATTTGACGGTATTTTACAGTACGACCAACATTGTGTTCGAGTGTAAACTGATGAGCATTCTGAGAGAAACTAGTATCAAGGGTGAACTGATTTAGGGGAGGAATTCAACTGGCTACTTCGAGGGAGCATTGCTTGTGGAAAAAGCGATAAAACAAGGCAAGACTTGAAAGATTTCGTCGCTATTCAAGAGATGGGAATGATCCCATAATAGTTCTGTTTCCTTTCAATTTGAACTCTCTGTTATGGTTTCTTTTAAAAAAAAAAAAAAATTGAGAAGTTTTGACAGCAACTGTCCAAAGATGTGAATTATACTCGAGTTTGGACGTAAGAACACCTTATAAATTGTAGGGGTGAGCAATTTGTTACACCGATATAGAAATCCTAAGCGTTTAACAGCGTTTTTGCCGGTCTCGAAATTGTGGTCATTTCAACCAAGATTGTCATTCACACACATACCAAGTATTGACAGTTTTTTAGTTTCTTCGATTAAAGTGCCATTCGGGGACAATGGCATATAAGGGGTACATTTTGCGTTGACAGCATTAAACATCATTAGGTCTTCGAAGCTTTAAACTCCACACGATTTTTGATAGCCCATTTAACAGCGCTGTACATATCAGAGTTTTATAAGCTTATCATACGATAGCGTTTCGATTCCACTTCCAAAGGCGGTGGACACGAATTTGGGAACTAAAAGTGAATTTGAAAAGTATGTAACGAAGCGTTACAATCTTAAATATCCGTATTAGCGAGCAAAACGTTACGGCACCGACGACCCCTAATCATATTTCCGAGCGAAAGGTTACGACACCTATATACCGCCTTATTAAATGATCATTATTACACATACCCAGTGTGTAGAACCCGAAGTCAGGTGATCAATACCCAATTTAATACACTCACAATTTTGACGTTTATTTCTTGTAATTCACACTGTCTCTTAGCCGTAGATTTAATAAGTGGACGTTGGGGAAATGACAAAATTGTCTTTTATTCTCGTCCAGTGTAAATACCAATCTAGAGTATAGAGAGTTTAAGATCGGGTCGCAAACAAAAACCTTATATAAGGCGTTTCGGTGACAGATAGGCATTGCCGCATCGGTGAAGCTAATCTAAATTTTTTTATAAAATAGTAAGGTTTCATTAGCTAGATTATTTAGGATTATTAGGAGTATTAGCTAGAGTGGAGGAATATTTATTATTAGTATTATTATTATTATTAAGAGTATTATTATTTACTAAACTAACCCGTTTCTTTCCTTTGATTTCCTCTTCAAGGCAGCTCATTGGACAGGTTCTCTGTATAGAGTTCCACCCGTTTATATTTCCCTAGGTTGCGTGCTAGGGACAAGAGTTTTCTATAAGAATTCTCGACCGTTTATTTCCTTTGATCTCCTCTTCAAGGCAGCTCACTGGACAGGTTCTCTTTTTAGAGTTCCACCCGTTTATTTCCCTAGGTTGCGTGCTAGGGACACAGGGCTTCCGATAAGATTCCCGAACCCGTTTCTTTCCTTTGATCTCCTCTTCAAGGCAGCTCATTGGGCAGGTTCTTGTTAAAAATATAATACAAATTTGCTTTGGTTTCCACCTTAAATTTAATAATTTCGTTAAGTTTAAAAGTGTTCTATTTAATTTGCATAATGTTTAGAATTTGCCTTTCGTTGACCTTTAACCAATCAAACAAATTACTTCTATATAAGAATGTCTAAATGAATTATTAAATCAAATCGATTTTAATCTCTGTGAAATACAGTCATCTGTCTTTTCTTTTAAATTATTAATTATTTTTAAAAGTTCCTGGGCCAAATTTTCTAAATTTGGTGCCGAAACCCGGGAATTGTTCTGATAATTAAATACTATAATTGGAAGAAAAGATTCTCAACGTAACGAATATTTTTCAAGGTTAAATCAATAACGTGTAATGGATTTTGCAAGTCGCGCTTCATATCGTGGTCAAGTAACTAAACTTGTTAATGCCGCAAACGAATACTTATCGTCTGAAGAATCGAAGCTCAATGACAATTCAGATAATTTAGACACTATCGAGGAAGAGCTAGAGGTACTTCTGGATCGTCTTTTATCTGCACACGAAAGTCTTTTAAGAGCAAATACGGAGGTTCTTTCTTCGATTAAACCAGAAGACTTTGCAAGAGAATCGGATGCTGTTGCTGACTATAACGATAAAGCAGTTGGAGTCATCACGCGTTTGAAGCACAGACTGTCCAAAGTCCGGCAGCGTCAAACGGGTTCAATTCCAGAAGCACAACGTGCAACCGAACAATCATCGGTTATGCATGGTACAAATACAATGCATCAAGCGGTAAAATTAAAAAAATTATTCCCAAAAAGGTTTTCAGGTGACTATAAGGATTGGGTTCCCTTTTGGGAGCAGTATCGAACTTTAATCCATGAAAATTCATCCCTAACCACAATCGATAAGTTTAATTATTTAGAGACCTCATTGATTGGGAGAGCTGCGGAAACTTTATCGGGCTTAACTCCTACGGAGGCCAACTACAATTCGGCGATTGAATTGCTCAAGGAGGAGTACGGAGACCATGAAAAAATAATTGACCATACAATGCAGCAACTACTATCGACACAACCAGTTTCTTCCAAGGCAGATTCGATGGGTCTGCGGCGTCTCTATACATCAGTTTTAACTTCAACTCGATCACTGACGTCCTTGGGTGTTCCTTCCTCTCAGTATTTTGTTATGCTAAAAGGTGTTCTCCTTCGCTGCATTCCAAACGATCTGCGTGTGGATTTTCATAGGTTTTACGTTAACCTATCTGAAAGTCCTGAAACAACAAACGAGACCGCGAACGAGACTCCTTCTTCGGCTTCTGACATCTCTTCTACAAAATCATTTGGGGATAAGCAGGTAAATTCTTTACTTAAATTTCTTAAACGAGAGGTAGAGGCGCTTGAAAAATCGAGCGAGGCTAAATCTGTCCCAGCACGTGTTCAACATCAAACAGGTAACAGTTCTCGACATGTGAAGACTGCTGTGGGCTTATTCACTGCTGGAGACAATGATAACGGATGTTTTTTCTGCAAATCTAAAGATCACATTACCAGTGATTGTAATCGTGTACCAAATATATCAGAGAAAAAACAATTGCTACGTAATGATAGAAGGTGTTTTACGTGTTGCAAAAATGGACACAATTCTAAAATGTGTAAAAATAAGCAAATTATTTGCAAAACCTGTAGTGGTCGCCATGCAACCAGTATGTGCGATCCTCTTTTTATGAAGACGACAAAAACACAATTGCATTCACTACAGCATGAAAAACCTAAAGGTAGTGCAGATGAACCTACGTTAGATTTATCAAAACAGCGTGCACACCCACAACCATCTTCGAGTCAGCAAACATTAAATTTGTACACCGCACAAACAACGGAACAATCATGCAGTGTTCTGTTACAGACTGCTTGTGCCTTTGCTTCTAATCAGTTTTCTAACGGAGAATTATTCATTCGTTTTGTCATGGATGGCGGTAGCCAAATGTCATTTGTGAAATCATCTGTAGCTCGGCGACTAAATTTATCATCGATCGGTTCGCACAATTTGAGTATCATATCATTTGGTAGCGATAAACCTAAGCCAAACCGGTTATGCAACAAAGTACGGTTAACCCTACGGAGTCAATATAGTAACCGTACATTCTTTGTTGACGCGATTGAAGTGCCCGAAATTTGTGTGGATGCCCTTGCCGTACCTACAAGTGAAATTATTGAAACATCTTTAAATGGGTTGCCACTAGCCGATGCACGTGTTCTTGGTCTTACTCCAGAAGAAGGTATAAGTGTCTTAATTGGTGCAGATTATTACTGGCAATTTGTTAAAGATAAGCATAAACGAATTACTAATAAATTAACAGCAATAGAAACAGTGTTCGGGTGGACAGTTCAAGGGCCATTACCGGTGGATGCAGTTTCCAAAGACACAATTACATCTCTTGGCATATGTGTCTGCGAAGAAGTTCGTAATTTCTGGCAACTTGAAACCCTTGGAATTGTTCCTGCTTCTAAAAGTTGCAATAAAGACTTATCTCTAAATATTTCCAGATTTGGCGATCGCTACCAAGCTATGCTTCCGTGGAAGGAGATGGGTCCACTTCACGATAACTATTCAGGAGCAATACAACGATTCAAGTCCCTGGTCAGGAAGCTGTGCATGAACGGAAAACTTTTGGAGTATGACAAAGCGATGAACGAAATGCTTTCGAACGCAGTAGCTGAACCTGTAGGGCATACAAATTTAAACGAACGTGTCTTTTACATGCCCCACCGCCCCGTTTATAGGGAAGACAAAGAGACAACAAAACTTCGCATCGTGTTCGATGCTTCAGCTCATGCACCCAATCATCATTCTTTGAACGAACATCTAGAGGTGGGCGATAATCTGCTTCCGGATATTTTAACAATTCTGCTTAATTTTCGGACTGGTAAGATTGCGTTAACAGCTGATATAGAAAAGGCTTTCTTACAGATTTTGCTGCACTCAAAAGATAGAGACAGCCATAGATTCTTTTGGTTTTCGGAGAGATTGAGCAACATTGAAAATCTTCCCACCGTGAAGATGTTCCGAATGACTCGTGTGACATTTGGTGTGACGTGCAGTCCCGCTCTCTTAGCTGCTGCAATTATAAAGGCAATTAAAGAAGTTGAGCACATGTACATGAGGACTTGCACCCTTCTCCTGAGAAGCTTTTATGTGGATGATCTCGTCTTCAGTGTTGATAGTGAGATAGATGCCGTGGAAATTCAACGTGAAGCAAACATCATTCTGGACAGAGCTTCTATGAAATTGTGCAAATGGAGATGCAATAATTCAACTGTTTGTCATGAATTCCTTGTGGAGCAGGACATTCAAAAAACGCAGAAGGTACTTGGTATAAATTGGATTGTTGCTACTGACGAATTGGGTATACATTTTGATGGCGTTCTTAACCTTTTGGATTCTCAGAAGCTTAAAGGAACAAAGCGGAACGTTCTTAAGGCAATGGCAAAAATTTTTGATCCTCTTGGTTTTCTAGGTCCATGGATAGTTCGTCTGAAGATTCTCTTTCAATCAATTTGGCGAAAGAAGCTAGAATGGGATGCGATGCTACCGGATGACATGATGAATATTTGGATGACATGCTGCAAAGAAATTAACGATCTAAGAACGATTGCATTAGCTCGTCATGCTTTTATTGGTAAGAAGTCGACAGAAATCCATATATTTGCAGATGCAAGTCAATATGCATTTGGGGCTGTTGCATATGCCAGAACCAGTGATAACGATGGTAATATTTTTGTACGATTTTTATGCGCTAAAAATAGAGTAGCACCACTCAATAACAAAAATCAAAATGAGCTTACAATTCCCAAACTAGAACTTACAGCCTCTCTCGTTGCAGCCCGTTTACTAGATTATCTTCGAACAAATTTGAATATCGATTTGGATGACGCATACTTATGGACAGACTCAAAAATCGCTTGGTTTTGGATTGTTGGCTCAAACAAGCGCTGGAAACCATATATCGAAAACAGAGTCACCGAAATTAGATCTATATGGAACGTGTCGAAGTGGAGGCATTGTCCAGGCCTAGAAAACCCTGCAGACCTAGTTACAAGAGGAATAAGTGCAACCGCTCTATTGAACTCCTCTCTTTGGATGTATGGACCTGAATGGCTGAAGGAAGATGCGTCAAATTGGCCACAACACGATATTAACGTGACGTTAATGACATCTTTACTTTCAAACGATACTACGAGTAACGAAACTGAAGTGCATCCAGCTAAATGTTCACAGAGTGCTTGTGATTGTGAACCCTTTTTAAAATATTATGAATTCAGCTCTTTGAAACATCTGTTACGTATTTCTGCTTACTGTTTTCGTGCAGTTAATTTTTTTAAAACAAAACAAAAACGTTCAGATTTCCTTTCAGCAGATGAAATTATTGCCGCTGAAAAATACTGGATTAAATATATTCAGGGGCAACATTTTCATGAGGAATTAATATCGTTATCTAAACGAACAAGCATTGATTCTAAATCTAAATTATCAACTCTTAATCCCTTTTTAGATGACACTGATGGTCTTTTAAGAGTTGGAGGACGCCTTCAATTTGCTGGTTTGGACATAAGCGAAACACATCCAGTTATCTTACCGAAGCTGTCTTACATTACCAGACTGATTGTGAAAGATGCTCATGAGAAGTTGTTTCATGCTGGCACAAATGCGGTTCTTTCACATCTTCGCTCCAAATTTTGGATACTGAAAGGAAGGCAACAAGTGAAGAACGTCATCAAAAAATGTTTTGTATGCAAACTTTTACGAGCTAAGTCAGCATCGCAGCCCTTTGCACCGCTGCCTCGGGACCGAATCCTACATACGCGGCCATTTGAAATTACTGGCGTTGATTTTGCGGGACCACTTTACATATTGGATAACGCCAACCAGTCAATAAAGGTGTACATCATGTTACTTACGTGTGCAGCTGTTCGAGCAGTACACTTAGAGGTTGTTCTCGACCTCACAGCAGAGAGTTGCCTTTTAGCTTTAAGGCGATTCATTGCTAGGAGAGGCGTACCACGAATTATCTACTCGGATAATGCCAAAACCTTTAAAAAGGCATCTTCAGAACTTGGTAAGAAACTCAAATTAAACGCTAATCAGTCTTTTCAGTGCTTCTTAACTGATCAACGAATTAAATGGAAATTTATCGTCGAACGTGCTCCATGGTGGGGAGGTTTTTGGGAGCGCTTAGTCGGAGTTGTGAAATCTTCCTTGAAAGCAGCTGTAGGGAGAGCAACTTTAACAACTGACCAATTTACAACTCTCCTCACTGAAGTTGAAAACGTTGTAAATTCACGACCGCTCACATATTTCAGTGACGATACAACGGATTGTACACCTCTTACTCCTGCACATTTTTTGGGTACCCAAGGAAATTCTGGAGATGATATATTAGAATTACATTTTCAGCCAACGAACCAACAATCACTACGAACGCAGTGGGCTCAACGTCTTAAAAATATATCAATTTTTAAACGGCGATGGTTTGGAGAATATCTGCGGCAGTTGCGTTATTTACATCATGAGAGACAGGCAGCATCTACAGATCTTTCGATAGGAGACGTTGTGCTTTTGCAAGACCCATTCCAACCAAGGATTCTCTGGAGGTTAGCAATTATTCAAAATACATTTCCAGGACGAGACGGAAAGGTACGTGCGTGTGAACTACGATTAGCCAATGGGTCAACTCTTCGAAGACCAGTTCAACTCTTATATCCTTTGGAAATAAACAATTGATTAACTCGGCCGCGGAGGATGTTAAAAATATAATACAAATTTGCTTTGGTTTCCACCTTAAATTTAATAATTTCGTTAAGTTTAAAAGTGTTCTATTTAATTTGCATAATGTTTAGAATTTGCCTTTCGTTGACCTTTAACCAATCAAACAAATTACTTCTATATAAGAATGTCTAAATGAATTATTAAATCAAATCGATTTTAATCTCTGTGAAATACAGTCATCTGTCTTTTCTTTTAAATTATTAATTATTTTTAAAAGTTCCTGGGCCAAATTTTCTAAAGTTCTCTTTATAGAGGTCCACCCGTTTATTTCCCTAGGTTGCGTGCTAGGGACAAGGGTTTTCTATAAGAACTCCCGACCGTTTATTTCCTTTGGATTCCTCTTCAAGGCAGCTCACTGGACAGGTTCTCTCTTTAGAGTTCCACCCGTTTGTTTCCCTAGGTTGCGTGCTAGGGACACAGGGCTTCCGATAAGGTTCCCGAACCCGTTTCTTTCCTTTGATCTCCTCTTCAAGGCAGCTCATTGGACAGGTTCTCTGTATAGAGTTCCACCCGTTTATTTCCCTAGGTTGCGTGCTAGGGACAAGAGTTTTCTATAAGAATTCTCGACCGTTTATTTCCTTTGATCTCCTCTTCAAGGCAGCTCACTGGACAGGTTCTCTTTTTAGAGTTCCACCCGTTTATTTCCCTAGGTTGCGTGCTAGGGACACAGGGCTTCCGATAAGGTTCCCGAACCCGTTTCTTTCCTTTGATCTCCTCTTCAAGGCAGCTCATTGGGCAGGTTCTCTTTATAGAGGTCCACCCGTTTATTTCCCTAGGTTGCGTGCTAGGGACAAGGGTTTTCTATAAGAACTCCCGACCGTTTATTTCCTTTGGATTCCTCTTCAAGGCAGCTCAGTGGACAGGTTCTCTCTTTAGAGTTCCACCCGTTTGTTTCCCTAGGTTGCGTGCTAGGGACACAGGGTTTCCGATAAGGTTCCCGAACCCGTTTCTTTCCTTTGATCTCCTCTTCAAGGCAGCTCATTGGACAGGTTCTCTGTATAGAGTTCCACCCGTTTATTTCCCTAGGTTGCGTGCTAGGGACAAGAGCTTTCTATAAGAATTCTCGACCGTTTATTTCCTTTGATCTCCTCTTCAAGGCAGCTCACTGGACAGGTTCTCTTTTTAGAGTTCCACCCGTTTATTTCCCTAGGTTGCGTGCTAGGGACACAGGGCTTCCGATAAGGTTCCCGACCGTTTCTTTCCTCTGATCTCCTCTTCAAGGTAGCTCACTGGACAGGTTCTTCTTTTAGAGTTCCACCCGTTTATTTCCCTAGGTTTCGTGCTAGGGACACAATATATGAAATACCGTGTTAGTTATTTAGGCTTATGAATACTGTATTATATGAAACACCGTGTTATTTATTTTAGAAAAATAAATATTGTTAATAAAAGTATATGAAATACCATGTTATGAATACGAAGCCATGAAATAAATTAATTGAAAGTTTTGGAGTATTAAAAAACATTATTTCATTCGGAGTTTTAGTCCCTCCAAACACAAGTTTGTTGCTTCTTTGGGAAGGACCCTGGACACCGACGAGTTTTACCTAAGTCACGAAGAAAAAGCATCACAAGTAGAGTCGTCGGCAAAACAAAGAAGTCGATAAGAAGTTTTAAACAAGAAATCAAACATAAAAATGAGGAAAAGACTCGGAGACAAAACGGAGCCTTGGGGAACACCAGCCTATATTTTATTAAGATCAGACTTGAAACTGCCCAATACAATATAAAACGAACGATAAGAGAGCTTGATGCCAATCTCTATCAAATGCCTTACAAATACTACATAAGCACTATAATCATACTTTCTCCAAAACAATGTGAAGATTTGTGCCACTGCTCGGTGGGATATACCATCAGATCTCCAGTGGACCTATGGCAACGAAAGCCGTATTACCGGTTAATCAGAAGCTTTCGATGTTCGAGATATTTCTTGAGCTGATGATTGGTCAGCGATTCTAATTCCATTAGGGCCAGTGGATTTATTTATATAAAGATCTCGAAGGGCTCTTGAAACTGAACGAGTAAGGAAATATGCCTGTCCCATTGAATTGCAGGTGGGGGTGATAGCGTGTTTGGTAGCTTAAGACATGTCCTAGGCCCTGTGAACTCTGCTGGTGTTGATGCGGATGCACAATCCATCCACTGACGTGTATGGGTGCTGAAGTGGTAATACTGGTTTGTAGTTCTAATGGGCTCGTCCACTGATTTATTGGTGGGCCGGTATTGCTACCTATGCACAACTCTATAACTTCCGTTTCCTATCGACCTTCTCGCGGTGCCTGTGGATAGGTTACGTAAGTAACTGAACTAACTAGATAGAAACAGTCTGGACGGTGCCCTTATGGTAGGAATCTACTAAGGAGTGTGTAACACCACGTGGTGTGTGGCACCACGGGAGATAGTGCCCAGAGGTTTGTGAGCTGTCATGTCTTCGGGCTCTCCTATTCTATCTTCGGATAGAGAGCATTCTTCATGCTATCTATGAGGTAGGCCCCCTTGGTTGATTCCGAACGCCGAGACACATGGTTTCCAGGCGTGCCTGCATTCAAGAGGTGGTAGATAGACCTCGCCTCCAAGCAAGAGGTGTATTCATGTCTGCAACATGTCACAGCTTTGCCACTGAGATGGCTTCGGCTATTTCAGTTTTAATGGTCAGGGTTAATGGTCAGGATCCAATCTGACTCCGATGGAGATAGGCTTCTCGTGAGGTTAAGCCATAATCGGCAGGTACTCACGTTAAACCAAACATACTCGTAGGTTCTGTCCCATTGAATTACTTACGTTCTTAAGTACAGGAGAGGCAAGCTTATCGTCTGCCGCCATTAAATTCCTTATCAAATAAATCGATTCGAAACCCTGGATTGTTTTGATAAATTTTGTATTTATGTATGAGTTTATTCTAAGCATTTTTTAATTCGTTTTTTTTTTTGTGTGAGTAGTAAAACTTTTGGTAAGAAGTGGGATCTTCAATCTAAGATGATTTTGTGGACATACACAGCTGTGGTCCGACTGATCCCCAACTATATATAACATCGATGAACTGAAGAAGATACAAAACACTGCCAGCATTAGCACCATAGGAGCTCTAATATCCTGCCCAACTGATGTCTTTAGCATTTTTTTTTTTATAACTTTTACCACTTGAGTTACACATTAAGTATCTAGTAGCTGACAGTGCATCAAGACTAAAGGAATCTAACTCTCGGATTGTCAAGTCTTATGGTCACAGTAAAATTAAGGAGTTGATTCCAATACACATCTTTTCGACTCCCACTGACTACTACACCCATGAAATAGGAATCAGTAAAGATTTTAAGGTTATATTCCCATCAAGAAAGGACTGACATCGTGATGAGAGATTTCCACACAACTATCTTTACTGATGGCTCAAAGATGGAGTGTGGTGTTGTTTCAGAATCATTTTCTGTGAATTTGGATATATCTAGGTTGCTTATCCGACTTTTCTAGTATTTTTCAAGCTGAACTATTGGCTATAAGGGAAGCATGCAAGCTAATCAAACAAGATCCAAGCCAGAATCGGAATACGGCTATCATCACAGACAGACGCAGACGGGACGAACTTTCTACCCGCAATATTAACTACAATTTCACTTTTTTTCTGGCTTCAGGGTCATTGTGGCATTGATGGGTTACTTTTATGCCGTGGCCTGTCTTAATGCATAGATCCCGAGCTATCGGACTGAGAGCTTTGCCTGAGGATTACCGTTCGGGGAGCCGGATGATCATTCAATCGGATTGACTACTGTTTCAGCATCAGTCAACAAGCTGCCTAGCTTGGCATAGTGTAGATGGTGTCGGATGAGTGAGTCATCAAATTTCCGGGTTATTGTGCAAAAGCAAACACATAATAAGAGACATAAAAACCTACTAGATCCACACTTTTGAGCTTAATCCAAACTGGATGACTTCGCGAGAATGTTCACAATTTCCTATATCAATTCCATCCACAAGTTAATACTAGTCAGGGTATCAAAAGGACACAACATATCCGTGCTTATTGGACCACAGATCTAGACTGCCAGTGGTCGACATTTCTGCCTACATAGGTATACATGCGGCGTATACTTACTTCTCAGAATTGGGGAAACTGCGATCGAATGAAGAGGAATTCTTCTTCATGCATGCTGCAGAGTTAGCAATTAATAGTGTTGGGTTCTGTTCTTATTGTACCATTAATATTTATCAGGCCTGCTCGTGCTTTGAAAATCCATCAGATCATTGAGAACTTTTGATCATCACATACGTATTCCTTGCCGGTATCGAAATTAAGTAGATGGTAGACTCTATGTAATGCTTCATATTTGTCACTTCAATAATTTTATCCGCCACTTTACCAACAGCATTGGAAATATTCCTTTTTGACACAAAATCTTGCAGGTTTTAAAAAATTCTAGCCTGACTGATGTTGATATCGCAGCTCTGGAACCAATATATCCGCCGATCCATTGTTATTTTTGCCATGGTAGTCTTTTGTTATCATAAGAGTTGAGAAGATTCCTAAATAATTCATGTGCCGGCGCATCGAGTATTCGAAAATTGGCTTAATTTCGCATTGTGTGAGCATATATTCGATGTGAAGGCCCTTAGTAAAATTGTTCCAAAGGCTATGACGAGCCATTTTAGATCTTTGTTCATATATGAACAGGGAGTAAACAGATGTGGGCAGCTGCGCCCTGTTACAAAATAAAATAAAAATACAAATACACTATTCCAAGAAAAACAATCTTGTGATAGTGCATAGCTGAAGCCTGAAGGTACGCACAGATAAACACATAAAATACTCGTACCCGTAAAATATACATATACATATGGGACGAAGCGATAACGTTCCGGTTCCATAAGATAAGGTTACTTCCTATAAGATAACATGTAGGTACATAGTTTGTTATAAATAGATATGTTAAAATAAAAACTAACCAGATAATTTTCTGAAGCAAAGGCGAGTGTTTCATTCATTTTGGTCCTTCGAGCCGGATTTCCCGTTGCGTGTCAGGGGTTCAAGATTAAATGCTATGGGTCTGCTTTCTAGAAGAATGGGCATCATTCAACAACATTTTCCAAGATATGGTGAACAACAACACCAACACTAAAATTTCGAATGCGGAAAAGATGCTATGATTACGTCTTTGTTTAAAAGGCGAAGCAGCAGGGTTGTGAAAATACACAAAAAAATAACTAAATGAGACGTTTATTTCGTTTCCTGAACAATTTTAAAAATGTCGCTTTATACATTCTTACGGGCAGGTATCGATATCTATTTATAACAAACTATGAAGCTGTTATCTTACAGAAAGTAACGTTATTTTATGGAACAGAAACGTTATCGCTTCGTCCCAACAAATGCGATCTTGCTGATCTGATATTGTTATAGATATCTGTTTACTCAATGTTCAGATAAGGACATCTTTCTTTAAAATGTTCTGTTAAGTATAATCCAGGTGTTAGCCATACCCCCGGATACTTATGTATATTTGACGACAACTTCAATAGGTTGGTCGTAAAGCTTCCAGCATTCTTGACTACCTATTCTTCCTCCTCTTTTCAAATAAAATGCACGACTGGGTCGCACGAACTTGCACTTATGTAAAATACTAAGAATTTCAAAAATGAATGTTATAAGAGAAAAACTGTTCATAAGCATAAAATTCATTTTTTAAATGTCTAAAACAACTTCTTTAGTAGTTGGAAGTAAAAATAGGACGCCATGTGAATCAAGTAAATATTTGGTTATGCAAGAACAAAAATTATAAGAGTGGTTTCTTAAAAAAAATAAGCTTTTATATACAAAATTTTTAAAACATTTTTAAGAAAAAATTTTGCTACGCCAACTCAAAGTTTTTATTAATGAACGAATAAAAATAAAAATAATAAATAATAATAATATTCAAACTTTGGAGGAACTTTAGCATAAAAAAATCATTTAAATTGGTTGTACCGTTTTGGAGAAAGTCCAAAACAAAAATAATAGTTCCAGGGGGGGCTACGAAAAATAACTATTTTTTGTTAAAATTTTTTCAACCATTACCTGGCGGAAACTAAATGAAATCTTATGAATTTTTACTTGCGACTTATAGGTACTATAAGGCAAGTTATGCATTCGTAAAAAAAATCGAACTCGAGATTTTGATCAAAGTTGACATTACGATGATAGCGAAGACTAAAAAAGTGGGTCTCGAAATTCTGTCTGTCTGTCTGTCTGTCTGTCTGTCTGTCTGTTCGACTACAGGCTAAACGACTCGGCCGATTTTCTTTAAACTTGGTACATATTATTTTTAATTTTTTCCCCCCACACGTTTTTTTCTTTTTTTTTTTAAGACCAAAAATAACGGTACCCCCCATACGAATTTTTTTCGAAATTTTATAAACATTTTTTTTTCTCAAAAACTGTTCGACAAATTTTAAAAATAAAGATACAGAAAAATTTCATTTAATTAAATCTAGGTATTGGTTGAAAAAAATTTTCCGAAAAATGGTTATTGAGGGAACCATATTTTTTGTTTTTGATTTTCTCAAAAACGGTTCAACCGATTTTGATCATTTTTTTTTGCTAAAGCTCTCCAAAAACATTAATAGAATTGTGTACTCAAATTTTCAAAAAAATTTTTTTTGGATTTTTAAAAAAAACTTCAAAAATTTTTTTTCAAAACTCAATATTTTGAAAACCCCATGCTAGATTTTTTTTAAACTTGATAAATAAAAGTTTCTCAATATGATCTACAAAATGTGAAACAAAATTTTTTATTTTACCTAAAAATAAAGGTACCTACCATACAAATGCTAAAAAATTAAAAAAAATGGTTTTCAAAAATCGTATTTTTCTCGAAAACGGTGCCTAGAATTTTGATAAAATTTTTTTTCTTTCAATTAATTTTTACGATCTTTAATTTAATAAAAAAAAAATTGAAATTAAGATATTACAGCTTGTACCTACCATAGAACCATTTTTTCGAATTTTGAATTTCTCATTATCCACATAACGGATCTTAATGAAAATTTTTATAGAGAAGCTTCTAAAAAGTCTAAAACACATTGCGTTTCAAAACTTTAAAATAAATATTTTTTGAATTTTTGAAATAAAAATCTATTTTTTTTTTTTTTTTGAAAATTCGATATCTCCGAAACGGGTCAATATTTCTTTTCGTAAATTTAATTTTTATTCGAACAATAATAAAAACTTTAAATTAGCGTACCAAAATTTTTTCTTAAAAAGCTTTTAAAAAGTTTGTATATAAAAGCTTCTTGCATAAATTCATATTTGCATAGCATTCTGTTACTACTAAAAGAATTTAAAAATTAATTTTATCCTTATGAACAGTTTTCTCTAATAACATTCGTTTTTAAAATTCCCAGTCGATTACATAGGAGCAAGTTCGTGCGACCCAGTCGTGCATTTTATTTTTAATTCTGTGCGACAGTTTTTGAAAAAAAAAAAATATGTATTTATAAAATTTCGAAAGAAATTCTTATGACAGGTACCGTTATTTTTGCTTAAAAAAAAAAAACATGTGGGGGGAAAAATTAAAAATGATATGTACCAAGTTTAAGGAAAATCGGCTGAGCAGCTTAGACTGAAGTCAAAAAGACAGACAGAATTGCGAGACCCACTTTTTTAATCTTCGCTATCTATCATCGTAATGTCAACTTTGATCAAAACCTTCAATTTGATTTTTTTTATCAATGCATAACTTGCCTATGTACATATTTAAATCGCAAGTAAAAATGAGAACTTTGGACTTTTCCACATTAACCAAAAGATTTCACCGTCGGGTATATTCCGGATCATTAATTGGAGTACTGGAGTATTTTGCAGCTTCTTAAAAAATTGATACTCTCCGTCCACATATTGAAAATAAAAATTGGAACCGATTTGTAGTTAAACGAAACCGAGACCGATATGAAGTTAATATGTATTTGTATTTCCACATCTCGTGCCCAGCCTTAGTCACTTCCACTAACTTATCTTCTTGAGAGATCAGGGGCCATATTACCGCATCAGTGAACGAGTGAGTGAGTCCCATCAGTGATCGAATGAAAACGTCAAATTAGAGTAATCAATTGCTAGTTGACGTAAGCGGTAATGCCAAAGTCACATAATTCAGTCACGTATTACTCGATAACTGATGCGGTAATTTGGCCACTGATCAGCAAGAGAGATTAGTCAGCTTTTTATATTGTTGGCAGACTTAAGCTTCAATCAACTAGAAGTAGAGGGGCTATGCTCGCAGATGTCTCCATATTTAATCAACACCAGTCAAATTGGTACTGAGGAAAACGAATAAGCGGATAGCTCATTTGGAGAAAGGGTCTCACAAAGTTACATGAGTAAGTAGCAGATTTTGGGCATTGAAGGAAGATCATGCTTCACCTGTTCCCTGATGAAAACACAAGTGGACCTGTTTTGTGTCATAAAAAATCCCAAATCTTTATCAATTTGCACAAAACACAGTGCTAATTCAAATAACTTTTGGTAACGTTTAGTTAGAATGTGCGATTTTTGTAGAAGCAAATTTACCGGGCGATATTTGTTGTTTTTTGTGTTTTTCGCTTTAAACGCCACAAAGATAAAAGTAATCTTACTTTCGCCTGCCAGACTATAAATCTCATAACTTATTAAAAAAAAGATATAATTTCCATACCTATTCCTACCTTTTTCGTCTAAATAATGAAGGCATTCCAAGGGCGACAGTTCAAATGTTACACAGAACACAAAATGAGTAGGTATATAAGCTAAACGTAGATTTAAAATGAAATTGTTATCATCCTTAATAAAGCAGCAGTTTGCAAAAGCATTTGCTTGTGGTTCTTTTTTGCGCTGACTAGGAGTGTCTACTTCGCATCATTAGATGAGACCAGACATTTTCCTTTCTTCGTGTTTCCCCCTATCCAGGGATGGCCAAAAACATAATTACTTAGGTACATACACACATACTTACATTTAAAAACAAGCACTCAATAAAGGTAAATAATTTTATAAAAAGCTTTAAATTTGCAGCACTTGAAAAATGGATAGCATTTTTCTATATTTATTTTTATTTTTTGATTAGCATTTTAATTCCATATTATTTGTTTCAAAGAAAACAAAAATTCTAAGCAGATATCATCCCTGCACCTCATTCTTAAATAAGCGAACAAAAACACTTTCACATCGCAAAATAAATTGTGTAATATAAAAGGATATAGCTACCTTTAATACGAATATACGAGTAAGAAAAAAGAAATCGCTAAATCATAACGAAGAAAGAAACCAAAAAGACAGCATGGAAAAAATCCTCGCTAAACGAAATTACTTTCTTATCCTTGCATTATACTTCTTGCACATTGCTTGGTCCTTAGTTCTTATTGTAACCTGCAGAAAGCCAGACAAAATTATGTGTTTGTATTTTTGTATTCTTTTTTCGCTAAGAAATTTCGTGTTGCATATAAAGGCACTTTTGTAAAAGTGTGGCATGGATGTGATCATTTTTATACAACCAAGAAAACATAAGAAAATCTAAGAAAAAAAATGTCCATTAAGCAACAGCAGAAATTGTTGCGGAAATTCTTGGAAATAAAATATTTGTTGCAGGAATTTTCGTAATCTCCTTCCGACAGTAGTCGTTCTCAAAGATGAACGACTATTATGTGCCTGCCTCACTCTGCAAGTGAAAAGTTTTTAAGGAAAAATACCTTTGGTCCATCCTCGTTGGTTCGGTGCGAGCTTAAGAAGTTATATCGTTGTAGTTATTATCTGTTATGTTACAAGGGTATGAAAGTTAAATATTATATCTCAACATTGTTGACCTTCCAGTTTTCCATTTTTCTCTGAACCGAATATGTACATACGTACCTACTGCAGACCAAATTTTGCATTCGTAAAATACTCGAACTTGAGAATTTTATCAAAACAGATATACTTAGAATAGATTGAATAAATAATGTGTAAAGCTTAGCTTATGCCAGCCTTTCGCCCCATTAAGAACAACATCAAATCTGTTTTTTTTTGTCCAAAAACATCTCGTCGGATTTCTTGAAGGATTGAACATAGTCCTTAAAAGTGCACGATATTTTCTATTTCAAAGGTTTTGCAGATTTCACATTTGATAAGTGGTTCCGGTCTGTGAGATATGAAGTTCAAACAAAGTATTTACCCTCTGGCTGGTAGAATTGAAGAGATCATGTTTGTGGAATTACAATCATTAAAATAATTTAACTCTCCTAGATTATACTCTAAATTGCTGTAGAATTCTCTATATTGCGATGATTTTGCGTGGTTGATTATGTATGTCGATATTTTTCATCCAATTTGGAAACAAGGGTGTAAAGTTTTCTTTTTAAATCAGTGGGTCGGTCCATATCAAGAGCGATAGATTCCTCAAGTGAATTAGATATACCGATCCAAGTTTGCACGAAATTAAGTCGATTTGAGATGAGAAATTTTAAAACTCTGATAACCAGTCGGGTGGAATCAATTTGCAGAATTTTGATCATGTAATCGAAATGAATCTTGAGCGAGTCGATGAACATTGGCGCTTCAATATGAAGCGTATAATTAGGTTTTGTGAAAGGGAGAACAAAAACTCGTTTCATAAAGAAACGAACTTATTTTTCAACATCCTCATATTCTTTGTATCCCCACACTTGCGTGCAGTAAAACATACAAATTGTTTTTTTTTTTTCAATGAATGATTAATAGATTTATTTGCAATTTTGTTTTGTTTTGTTTTTCCAAGAAACACAAAGGGCAGCTTTGGCTTCCTTTAGTTTTGACTTGATGTAATTTTTCATACAGAGGTTACTTGTTATAATGACACCAAAATACTTGAATTCCTTAACCACTTTTACTTCCTGCCCCTATTACTTCCTTTTTTACTTGCGGCTTCTATAGGTACTATAAGGCAAGTTATGCATTCGTAAAAAAAATCGAACTCGAGATTTTGATCAAAGTTGACATTATGATGATAGCGAAGACTAAAAAAGTGGGTCTCGCAATTCTGTCTGTCTGTCTGTCTGTCTGTCCGTTCGATTGCAGCTAAACGGCTTGGCAGATTTTCGTCAAACTTGGTAGATATGGGTTTTAATTTTTTACCCCCGGATGGTTTTTGATTTAATTTTGTAAGACCAAAAATAACGGTACCTGCCATACAATTTTTTTTTCGAAATTTTATAAACATTTTTTTTTTCAAAAACTATTCGACAGATTTTAAAAATAAAAACACAAAAAAATTTCATTTAATTAAAGCTAGGTATGGGATGAAAATTTTTTTCTGAAAAATTGTTATTGAGGGTACCCCCCAAGGAACTCTTTTTTTTATTTTTGATTTTCTCAAAAACGGTACAACCGATTTTGATAAATTTTTTTTTGCTAAAGCTCCCCAAAAACAAAAAAATTTTTTTTTTTTCAAAACTCAATATTTCGAAAACCCCCTGCTAGATTTTTTTAAACTCGAGAAATAAAAGTTTCTCAGTAATATCTACAAGATGTGATAAAAAAATTTTATTTTACTTAAAAATTAAGGTACCTACCATACAAATGCTAATAATTAAAAAAAAAATGGTTTTCAAAAATCGTATTTTTCTCACATAACGGATCTTAATAAAAAAATTTTATAGAGAAGCTTCTAAAAAGTCTAGAACACATTGCATTTCAAAACCTTAAATTAAATATTTTTTGAATTTTTTATTTTTTTGAAAATTCAATATCTCAGAAATGGCTCAATATTTTTTTTGCAAATTTAATTTTTATTCGAACGATAACAAAAACTTTGAATTGGCGTACCAAAATTTGTTCTTAAGTTTGTATATAAAACCTTTTTTTGTAAGAAACCACTACAACGACTTATAATTTTTGTTCCTGCATAAATTCATATTTGCATAGAATTCTGTTTTTATCTCTTACTACTAAAAGAATTTAAAAAATTAATTTTATCCTTATGAACAGTTTTTTCAAGTAACATTCGTATTTAAAATTCCTAGTCTATTACATAGGAGCAAGTTCGTGCGACCCAGTCGTGTATTTTATTTTATTTTTTTTTTTAAGACCGAAAATAACGGTACCTGCCATACGATTTTTTTTCGAAATTTTATAATTGTTTTTTTTTCAAAAACTGTCCCACAGAATTAAAAAAAAAAAAATTTTAAATTTCATTTGGTTAAAACTAGCTAATGGTTGAAAAAAAAATTGTTATTTTTGGTAGACTCCCTGGGTCCATTTTTTTTGTTTTCGATTTTCTCGAAAACGGTACAGCCGGTTTAAATTTTTTTTTTTATGCTAAAGCTCCTCCAAGGTTTGAACATTATTACGAGTACATATTCAAATTTTCAATTTTTATTTTTTTGGATTTTTAAAAAAAATTTCAAAATTTTTTTTTTGGAAACTTAATATTTCGAAAACCACAATATTGATTTTTTTTCAAACTTGACAAAAAAAAGTTTCTTAACCCACAAGATTTGAGAAAAAAAAATTTGTTTCGGCTAAAACTAACGGTACCTTCCATACAAATTTTATAAAATGGTTTTGCTAAAATTTTTTTCTTTTGATAAAATTTTACGATCTATAATTTAATAAAAAAAAAAATTAAAATCTAGATATTACTGACTGTACCTACCATAGAACGATTTTTTCGAATTTTGACTTTCTCATTATCGGCATAACGGATTTTAATGAAATTTTTTATAATTTTTTATAAAGAATATAAAACATTGCGGGGGTTTTTGTATGGTTACATACATTCAGTGTACCTGCGAAGCTTCATATATTTATGAATTTTTGAATATTAAAACAACAACTTGAATGAACTACCACCAAGTGGGTTCTTATTTTGCTGGAGTTATAGCTATTTCACGGTTGCCAAGCCGATCATCAGACTCCTTTATTAGTGGTGCTTAGCCTTTATACTATCAAGTTTAATCGAAAAACTTTTTGCCTTGACTGAGATTTGAACCCAGACCTAGCGTCGTCAGAAGCCAATGCCCTACGCATCACGCTACCGAGACCACATGCGTAGGGCATTGGCTTCTGACGACGCTAGGTCTGGGTTCAAATCTCAGTCAAGGCAAAAAGTTTTTCGATTAAACTTGATAGTTATAAAGGCTAAGCACCACTAATAAAGGAGTCTGATGATCGGCTTGGCAACCGTGAAATAGCTATAACTCCAGCCAAATAAGAACCCACTTGGTGGTAGTTCATTCAAGTTGTTGTTGTAATATTCAAAAATTCATAAAACATTGCATTTCAAGACTTAAAAAAAATATTTTTTTCAATTTTTAGAAAAAAAAGTCTTTTTTTTTTTGAAAAACTCGATATCTCAAGAACGGCTTAGTATTTTTTTTGGAAATTAGACTTTTATTCGTACAGTAATAAAGACTTAAGGTTGGCGTACCAAATTTTTTTCTTAAAAATGTTTTGAAAATTTTGTACATAAGAGCGTATTTTTTAAGGAACCACTACAACGACTTATAACTTTTTTTCATGCATAAATTCATATTTGCATAGCATTTTGTTTTAATCTCTTACATAGGAACAAGTTCGTGCGACCCCGTCGTGCATTTTATTTATAAGTGCCGTATCATCCATGTCCTTTTCTAAATCTCATGATGCTTGACTTATTTAGGTTAACTGTTAAATTCCAGGTGTCACAATATTTTTCTAAATTGGCAATCATGTTTTGAAGATGATCGTGAGATTCCGATAGCAGAAAGATGTCATCAGCGTACAGTAAGCCGGGGATACTTTCGCCAGCAATTGTCACACCACCTCCTACGCGCTCCACTAAATCGTCGATAAATAGGTATGAATTGTATTGGGGGTTATTGCACTGTGCCCCCTCTTAAAAATGATGAGCTGGATCATCCTACAGTTCCCCTCAAAACCTATTGCTTTTAGGAATTTTAGTATTTGGGGCACTTTTAGAGAGGATAGGTTGCTCCCTTCCTCCTGGTACCGTCCCAGATGGGTTTTCCTTTGGTGTATGATTGGACAACACTTTCCCAGTAAGTGTTGCGGTGTTTCCTCATGCATGTTGCAGAATCTGCAAGTGGCACTGCAGTAGATTAAGGTGTCTTCGAAGTTTGCAGTGTCTTGTTAGAATACATGTTATTATTCTTAGGTTATTCCTAATATTGCCCAGTAGCAATTTCGCTTGTCTCAGCCTAGGGAGTTCATTCAAGTTTTTGAATCTGTTTGCCTCCTATTCTTGTTTAATTTTGGTTTTGATGACATTTTCACCTATTCCGCAACAGGGTTCAGGCCCTGTTAGGGGAATTGAAGCGCCTATTTGTGCTAGGAAATCTGCCTTTTCGTTTCCAAGAACACCAACGTGTTATGCACTCCCACACTAGCTTAGAGCTGATGGTGTATGAGTTTAGTGCCTTGAGTGCTGCTTGACTATCTGATATAATGGCAATGTTCTTGTTACGATAATTCTTTTCAAGATTGCGATCCAAGCATTTCCCTATGACGTTTACCTCCGCTTGGAAGATGCTGGTGGACTGCCCCATCGGTATGGAAAGTTTGGTTTTTGGCCCAAAGATTCCTGCACCAGTCCCTTCGCTTGTTCTCGATCCATCAGTGTACCATTCGATGGTATTTGTTTCGAGTGTGTAGTTTGTATCCTCTCCTACCCAGTCTTCCTTGTTACTGAGCTGTGTAAGAAAGTTTTTCTCGAAATTATGTTTTCTGATCATTCCATCTCTTGGGATGTCAATAAGGTTTGTTATTGTGGACCTGTCAATTAGGTCCCTTTCTCTGAGACCAAGAATTTTGCCTGTCGCAGTTAGTGTACATCCACCTGACGATGTTCGGTTTGCATTCCCATGGCTTACCTGCAATTCTTTTGCAAATTATTAGGGCTTTTCTGGCTTTTCCGACTATAGCATTTATGTGTTTGTTCCAGAGGAGTGTACTATATAGTATAATTCCTAGATATTTTACCTCCCTCTGCTTTTTAATTACTTCACCATTCAAACGGATAGATTTCAAATGTGGTAGAAGTCTTTTCCTGGTAAATGGTATGATTGTTGTCTTGGATGGGTTTATAGAAAGCCCTACAGACATACACCATTTACTTGTAATTGTTAGTCCTCTTTGGATAATATCGCTAAGAGTTTCTTCCAACTTACCTCCTGCAATGATGGCGATATCATCGGCAAGGCCAATGCAGTATATACCTTGGATGGTAAGATTTGCCAACAATTCGTCTACTACAAGACTCCACAACAAGGATGATAGTACACCGCCCTGTGGACATCCTCTCTGATCACTTTCTTTAAATTTTCTAACATTTCTTTTATCCATCTGGTTATGATAAATAGGTAAAATGAAAGAGTGCTTAATGCAGATTCCTGCTTCATTCCTGCTTAAGACCCATTGAAGAGCTGAAATCTTCAGAAAGGCATTCTCCATCCCAAACAGCTAGAATCTCTTGCGTAAAGAGATCTTAGAATACTGATCATTTTTGAAAATAACCCGATATTTGGCATTGACAGCTTAAGAAATAGTGCCTCTCTATCAATACTGTCAAATGCTGCCTTAAAATCTATAAAAAAAAACGCATACAGTTTCTTTCCACGATTGAGGTATTTGCAATATTCAGCAATATTTGTTAGTAGAAATATTTGATCCGTTGTTGAGTAACATGGCCGAAATCCAGGTTGAAGTTCTATTAGCTTTGAGTTCTCATCCACCCAATTTGTAATTCTGCTGAAAATCATACTTGCAAACAGCTTCATAGATGAATTCAAAAACGAAATCCTACGATAATTCTCTGAAACAGATGAGTCTCCTATTTTGAATAGCGGAAAAATATTCGAAGTAAAAAAACTACGAGTAGAAGTAATATTCCTTGACTCAAAAATATCATTATAACGGTATACTTGAAGAATTCAATCGGAATTCTGTCTGCTCCGCTCCAGCAGCCTTGTTAATCTTAGCTCTGTCTAACACTGCGTTCAGTTTTTCTTCGGCAAAGGTAGAATCCAAAAAATCGTCCTCAATAAGTGAAATCGCATAGTGAAACCTTGCAGCCCTACATTCAGTATTTACGAGTAACAACGGCCAAAAATATTCTTTTAAATGAGACGCCTTGAGATTACAGGCATTTGTAAACTTCGATCCATTAATTAGATTCGTTGTCTTCCAAAATTCAGCGGAAGATCTAGTTATTGCCAGTGAGCTAAAAACACTTCTATTATAGTCTGCTTTTTTTGTAAGCACAGTGCTTTATATTTTTTGTTTGAATCTACGTACCACAGTTTAAAGTTGTTACTTTTGAATGAGCGAAACAAGGCGAGAAACAAAAACGAAAGATTCCGCGCATTTTCACAATCCTTATCAATCCAAGTTTGCTTGAAATTGATATATTATGTTGAAACATAGCACATAGGTATCACACTGATTTTGAACCAAACCGCTGGAGAGTTATTCAAAAAACTTAACACTAAACGCTTCCTAGAGAGGGGTAAATGTGAAGTGTGTTAAGCTATAAGCGAGATATAGAGGAATCACTTTCAAAGTAAAGTGCCTTTAAACGTAATACTTGCAACTGTGATACCTTCAACTGTGATAAACTGATGATGATAAGATGTGAAAAAAGATTTAAGTTTTCTCTTACTTCAATGATATGAACTTTCATATTCAAATAGACAAGATTGTGACGTTTATATCAGTCCTTGACGAAAGATATATGTATACCAGACCATTTGCAAATCATTTATTGTTGGCTTTTCCCCATTCTTAGCTTTTCTATAACTTCCTGTTTATTTTCATCTGTATTGAAAAACTCTGCTATAATTCTTCTGCATAAAAGAGCCAAAACAGACGAAGTAAACAATTATAGACTTTTTGCGGGATTATCGGAAGTTTCAAAAATGTTTGATGCCTCAATTAGTGAAACTCGAATCTTTTTTTATCATTAATCATTCCAAACCAAAATAAATTTACGAAAGTCTATAGAGTAACCTATTTAATGGAATTGGCCTATAACTGTATCGATTCATTCAAAAATAAAAGTCAAGTGGATTGTGCTGTCACAAGACTTAAGTAAGTCATTCGATAAACTCTCGCATCGAATATTGCTATTAAAACCAGCGTTGCCGAAGTGGCACGATCGTGCCATTTTGACACGGAAATTTTCTCGTGGCACGGTGGCACGAAAAGTTTCAATATGGCACGTTTTTTTTTTTCATTATTTTACCTAAATGCGTTTAAGATAATTAACCGAACCTTTTTAATAAATAATCCAAATATACAAAGTATTCTGCCACACTTCAATATTTTGGTATCAGAATTTTCTCATCTATTAGAGTGCGAGAAAGGATGTTCTTTTTGCGAAATAAGAACAATTTTTGAGATTGGACTAGTCGAAAGTATTTTTCTTGAAGATTCAAAAACGTTCTAGGTTCATTAATAATTCAAAATTTATGTTAATTCTTCTCAGTTTGCCTCACGAAAGTGCATCAGCAGGGCGACTGTTTTCAAGGCTAAATAATGTTAAAACAAACAACAAAAGCAGACTGTAATACAAAACAATTAATGCTATAATGTCATTTAATGAAATTATTAAGCCTAATAATTGTCAAAATTTCAAACCTCCAGCTAATTTATTTATTTAACTTATTATAACAGCTTTATAACACGTCTTTATATTTTTAAATAATAATAATAGGTACTCATCATGTGATGTGAAATAGGTAGTTACATAATACATACTCATTACTTATTATGAACTTGCCAAAAACTCCTATTTCTGGAAAATACCTATAGGTACACGAATAGAGAAAGTGATTTTTTGTTTGTTATTTGCTTGTAATAGTATTTAATTAAAATTAATTTTTAAAGAATAACTTGAGTTATTTTCATATGGCACAAAAATGTCACAAATGGCACGTTTTTTCAAAGAGTGTGGCACGAAAAATTTTTTTTTTGGCCATTTTGTTGTATGACTTCAATCTAATTTTTATAATAGATAATACTTGGCCCCTAGTCCAAATGCGTTTCACTCGAGGGCAACAATTGATAATTCTCGGTCCTTTTTAATGGACATACCTTTCCTTTAAACGTGAACTCTGGATTACCACAGGGCAACCATTTAGGCCCCTTACTTTTTATTATATTCATAAATAACTCACCTTCTGTAATTTCTCTCTAAAAAATAAACTTTTCATTATATTATCAAATCTTTAATTATTTATAATTCTGCTTTGTATTAATTTATAATTATGTGCTTTTTAATATTGTTTTTTTTTTTTTTTTTTTTGAAATGTTGGATGTATTTTTGTTTTAATGTAAATTTTTATCTCAAAATGGTTGTTATAGTAGTCTGTAAGAGAAACTCTGATTGACAATACAAAATAAATAAATAAAATAAAAACTTTCTCGCTAATGGTCCGATTTCTATCAAATGGTACATTAAAATAAAATAAAGGAGGACTTTTAAAGAAAAAAAAAATGTTTGCCTATCAAAATGTTCTAATGCTAGCTACAAACGAAGCAACCGTTGCAGCAACCTAGCCATGTTAAAGCAACCGCTGCTTCGTGTGTAGCTACGTTGCCAATTGATTTTGTGTTGCTGCAACCGTTGCCAGAAATATCAAAAAGTTTTGATATTTTCGGTCGGTTGCTCGAACAGTACTGTGTTTGCGGCAACAGTTGCCACGTGTGTAGTGAACAAACGAAACACGTTGCTGTAACGGTTGCCTCGTGTGTAGCTATAGCCTATAGCATAACAACTAGATTTAGAAATAAAAAAAATATATATGTACATAATATTTTAAATATTTAATATTTGGAATAGAACATACATATGTACATATGTCTATAATAACTTGTATTTTCAAACTGTCAAGTTTAAATCTTTTTTCGTTTGTACCTTTATATACTCGTAAATTAAATTTATAAATATAGTTATTCGATGTGTTTTAAATAAATAAATAAGATGATTATTTACAGGACTAATATGAATGGTATATCCTTAAGCTGAATTAATTATACTTTTACCTCTAAAACATCCTTCAAAATCACTCACCTGAAATAAAAGAAAAGAACAATATCAGAACGATCCAAGTATATTTCAAGTTTATTTACTTTTAAATTGATTCAAAATAAAATTTGTACGATGAGCGAATAGCTTGAAACTAAATCAAATGAAATCATGCCTAATCTTAAACAACCACATCCATGCCAATATTTTAAATCTTTTGTCTGCCAGCAAATCTAATTTAATTTAATACCAGATTCTCATGGTCCACCACCAATTTGTTAACATTTTATTGAAAAGAGAAATTCGGGGTAAGAAACAACGAGTACAACAATACCGATTCAATGATGAAATTGTTAGATTTGAATTTCTCGAATCGGAAATATGTACATACGGATGTGTGTGTGAATATAAATACATTTAATACCGAAATGAAAAGAAAATAATAGAACTTTCATGTTCGGTAATCCCCAAATCAAAACAAAGTAATTGAAAGTGGATATTTACCAGTAGGAGTAGAGGCATATCAGACGAGTAGAAAAAAGAATATGTGGGTAAATGGGTACGTGGGTATGGCACAAGTTTTAAATAATGGGCCTTGTGAATAAAAAAAAAGCTAAAGCTAAAACTTGGATTTTTAAGTAAAAGCTTGATTTTTAGTGAATAAAAATAAGCTTAAGCTAGCTAGTTAAAGATGTTTTCTAGTAAAAGCTATTTTAAAATAGCCAAAGCTAAATTCATTTAGTCTTAGCTTGTTTTCCTAGCTTAAGCTTCAATTTGTGTGAATAAAAATAGCTTAAACTAGAATATTATAGTTAAAGCTACAAAAATTTCAAGATTTTTTCGACCTGTCTAGAAAGCTTTGACTAGATCTTATTTTCAGTATTAACTTGTGCGAGTTGTTAATTAAACATAAGGGAATATCTCAAAAAATAGGACTGTGAACGTATAGACATAGAAACTGACATACGAAATGTTAAAAACATTTTTTAGCCGAAAAATACTTGCCCTGTAGAACAGATAACAAATTGAGGCAAAAAAACTTTCCTTTCGGTCATACATGTACCAGTTTTAGCTAAAGCTACCTAGTCGAAACCTGTGAATAAAAAAACGAACAGCTTAAATTACGAAGCTTAAGCTAGAATTTTCTAGCATAAGCTATTTAGCGTTATCATTTTTTTATTCACATAAAACAAAGATTAAGCTAGAACTGTCTAGCTTTAGCTGCTAGTAAAAGCTATGACTAGTTGGCTTTAGCTTCCTCCAAAAAAAGCTTTAACTTTTTTTTTATTCACAAGACCCAATAATCCAAAATTTGAAACCTGATTCCGAATGTGAAAATGAAAATAAAAGAGATTAAGAACTAAGAGGAGAAAGTTCTATTAAAATCAAAAGTTTGTCGTTACTGCCATAGGTAAAAACCATACTTCACTCGTAAATTTACATATATGTATGTACTTGTTTACTGAATAGGATAGGTGTACCAGTATCCATTAGAATTCGTCCAGTTTGACAAAGATGT
The DNA here is from genome assembly GCA_911387755.1 of Chrysotoxum bicinctum. Lineage (NCBI taxonomy): Eukaryota > Metazoa > Arthropoda > Insecta > Diptera > Syrphidae > Chrysotoxum > Chrysotoxum bicinctum. The sequence continues at coordinate 189,770,737 of OU426988.1, forward strand.
TGATTAATTATAATTTACAACACTTTCCTCGTCTCCAAATAAAAAAACTTAAATTACTTCAGGTCTGTGTTAAATTTTGTCAAAATTTGACGATTTTGGGCATCACATATTTCTAAACTCTTTTAAGATGTAGCTTTTGTGTAGAACTGAAATTTGACGAAGAAAGGTTGTAATCACTGGGAAATAGATTTCGAAAAAATTGAAGAATTCCTTATGAGCAGAGTTGTAAAAGAATGCAATATTATGGTATTGCATTCCGAAAAGTCCCACTCATTCAACTGATTCGTCGGGAATGCAATAGAATTTATCATCTCATTCTTTTGACTTCAGAAATTCATTCCCATTCTATTTTAAAGTCTTAAATAATACAATCATCAAAAGCAGTCAAAAGACTTTAAATAAAAAGAATGCATTCTTTTTTTACTGCTTGCAGTCTTTGAAGTCTTTGAAAAGTCTTCTACATTCTTTGCAGTCTTAAAGTCTTTTAAATGCATTCAATGTATTGAAGTCTTTTTACTGCTTTGAAGTCTTATTACTAATTGAAGACTTTTCACTACTTATGAAAGCCTTTTCAGGGAACATCTATAAACTAATACTATCATTTATAAAGATATATAGTCATAAAGAAAAACTGTGCGAAAACCGTTTAACTCGTATAAGGACTTCTGTTTTGTCAAAATTTTGATTTTAAGTGGAGATTTAAAATAATTGCTGAAGTGTGCTTCTTTTAACCGACTTGAAAGCAGTTAAAAAGCTTTCAGCAGCAAAAAGGATTCAATCAATAAAAAGACTTCACAGCCGTAAAAAGATTTCAATACATTGAATGCATTGAAAAGACTTTAAGAATGCAAAGAATGTAAAAGACTTTTGAAAGACTTCAAAGACTACAAGCAGTCCAGATTTTAATTCATTTGACTGCTTCAGATGATTTTTAAATAAAAGACTGCAAAATTGACTGGGACTCACAGTACTGAGGTTAAATCAAAAGACTTTAAAAAAAAGTCTTTCCATTCAATTGACTGCAATACTAAAAAGACTGCATTCTTCCACATCTCTGCTTATGAGCGGTTTAATCTTCAATGTATTGGTGGTTGGCGAATGGCGATCTAAATGCAGGAGTAGGAACGAGTTGAAAATGAACAGGAACGACAAAGTGAAGGAACATGAAACTTATGCCTCAGCTGCACTGGAAAGATGGTTAGGCCACTTCTAATTAAGGGTGGGCCAAATACGGGTTTCTTTTTAAAAATGCAATAAAATGAACAACATTAATTTTTGTCAATGTATTATGGCTTTATTAGTAAGAGCAAATATTCCCATTAATTATGGAACACAACGTTGTTCAAGTTTCAAGAGGCTGCCTCGGCTGGCTTTGCAGAACCGCATACTGTCACTCCAATCTTTGTCTTCCAAGACTTTGTTAATGATTTCGGGATGTAGCTCATGGATTGCTTGGATGATATAAGCCATATGTGCTTGAATTGCTTCCGGATTGTTGGCATAACATCGGTTCTTCACGGTTAACCACAAAAAAAAGTACAAAGGGGTCATATCGCACTTATCGCAGCTCCGAGGCGCCCAATTGGTATCGCCAAGACGGCTGATAACACAATTTGGGAATTCGAAAAAGATCGATTGTCGCATGGGCTGTGTGACATCGTGCGCCAAACTGTATGAACCAGAGGTCGCGGTCATCCAAATCCATGTCTTCACTTCAGTAATAAAAAAAGTCGATTAACATAGCTCTGTAAAGCCCGCCGTTGACTGTCACTCTCTGTGGATGCATTCTCCTCTGGACAATAACGTGCGAGCTTTCCGAGACCCAGATGCGACAATTTTTTTTTTTTGAACATTTTGATGAAAATGCGCCTCGTCAGAAAAGACGATTTTTCGGCAAAAGTAGTTGTACAATTCAAGCTGCTCTAAGGCTTGTGAAGCGGATGGTCATGCGCGCCTTCAATTGCTGAGTCAATTGGACCTTGTAAGCGAATAATCGGAGATCTTTGTGCAGAATGATTCTCCTCAGCCTACTGCATGAAATGTTGAGCTGTTGAGATCGATGGCGAGTTGATATTGATCTTGGCTACAGCAGCCACATTCTCGTCTGTGCGCATCGTACAACGACGGGGAACATGAGTGTTGTCCACTGTGCATACCAGTCTCACGAAGACTTTACCAGTCTTTAGAAGAGAACTTTTTGCAATTTTTAAGGTCAATTTAAAAAAAGAAGTTAATTAAGATAATAGAAAATAACAAATATTTCGTGGAATGGCCACTGTGGAATGAAGGGCGGCAGCACATATGTATTTCTTTCAGTAGGTTGAAGGTAACACCTGTCAAATCAAATTGGAAATATAAGAAAAAAAATGCATATCGTGCACTTCGTGATTTTTTCGGTCAATTTAATCGTCCAAATGTGCGTACAATCGGAAAAATCGTGCAAAAATTTGAGCAAACCGGGTCTGTAGGAGATGTGAAAACACCAGTGCATACTCGTACAGCTCGTACTGCAGAAAATATTGCTGCTGTTCGCTGTAGCGTAGCTGAAGAGCCGTCCACCTCAACTCGTCGTCGTGCCCAACAATTGCACCTCTCACGCTCGTCTTTGATGAACATTATGCATAAAGACTTGCATTTACACGCTTACAAGGTGTAATTAACTCAAGAACTAAACCATCTTGACCAAGCGTCGTTAATGGTCAGAATGGTGGCAAGAAATGAGAAACGGCAACAGTGGATGATCAATTTTCAAAGAAAATCATCTTCAGTATTGAGGCACATTTTCACCTCAGTGGATTCGTCAATAAGCAGAATTGCCGCATTTGGGCGAATGATACTCGTAATCCAAAAGTGATTGTCGAAAAACAAATGCACCCACAAAGAGTGACTGTTTGGTGCGGTTTATGAGCTGGCGGCATCATCGGGCCGTATTTTTCCAAAATGAGGCCGGTCAAGCAGTTACTGTGAATGGTGTTCGCTATCGTGAGATGATAACAAACTTTTTATGGCCCGAATTGGAAGATATGCATGTGGACAATATGTGGTTTCAACAGGACGGTGCCACTTGCCACACAGCTAACGAAACAATGGCTCTTTTGCGCCACAAATTCAATGGCCGTGTTATCTAACGTGGTGGCGATGTCAATTGGCCGCCAAGATCATAATGATTGGACACCGTTGGACTTCTTTCGTTGTGGTTATTTGAAAGAAAAGGTGTACGTCAATAAGCCAGCAATAATTCAAGAGCTAAAGGATGAGATAATTCGGCAAATTAATTAATTATGCCTCAGCTGTTAAAGAAATCATCAAACTACTTGTTTCAAAATACTGCACACAAACATTACAACTTAGCTTTTGTTCACTTGTTTATATTTTAAGTTTTTCTCTAAATTATTTATGTTCATTCAATAAAAGTTATTTGATTAGTTCGGAACTAGTTGTTCTTATATTTCCTAATTCCCACTGCAATAGGTTATGGGCCCAGAGAAGAATGGATTTTCTGAAGTCGTCTTTTACGAAGCTTAATGGTGAAAACTACCAATTTATGGAAATATAAGATTGAACTTATATTGAAGAGGCAAGGAGCATGGGAATGTGTTTCCGAACCGCCACCGATTGAACCAGACGCAGCTTGGATGAAACTTAATGATGAAGCGACTATTATCATTGGATTGTCCGTGGAAGATAGGCAACTTATGCTTATCAAGAAATTCAGAACAGCGCGTGAGTCTTGGGAAGCACTACGCAGTCATCACGAGAAGAATACGTTGGGAAGCAGCGTAAGTCTTATGAGAAGGATTTGTGGAATGAAATTTTCTGTGGTTTGCTGCATATCAGAGCACATTATGGAAATGAAACTGTTGTTCGAAAAGTTGGAAGCTATAGGTGAGCAATTTTCTGAGCGTTGGCTCGTGGCTATGTTACTAAGCAGTCTTCCATCTTCTTTTGATACGTTGGTGACCGCCCTGGAAGCTCGGAAGGTTGAGGAATTGACACTTAAAGTTGTCGAAGCTAGCCTGATTGATGAGCACCAGCGCCAATCCAAACAATTTTCAGCAAACAATTCCGCTTTGAAATCATCTGTAAATTCAGAAGAACGCAGCAGAAAGGTTTGTCACCATTGCAAGGCCAAAGGACACATTAAGAAGGATTGCTGGAAGCTGAAGAAGTTGAGGCAAAATAGTAAAGTTAATGAAGTTCGAGAAAACAATGGAGAACTAAATGGTAACTATTGTTTTTCAATGACTAACGACAAGAGCATTTGGGTCGTTGATTCTGGAGCCACCTGTCATATCAGCGCACGTGAGTCAGATTTTGTCACAATAAATAAGTCCATTAAGGAAAAAGTTACTGTGGCAAATGGACAATCTGTTGTTTCCAGTGGAAAAGGGCTTTGTCGTATTACTCTTCTCAACAGCAAAGGCGAAAAAGTTATTGTCGATGTGAAGGATGTTTTGTTTATTCCTTCTTTTCATGGAAATCTTCTCTCCGTCACAAAAATTTTAAAGATGGGATTCAAACTACTCTTCTCTGACATTAGTTGCAGCATACAGACCATGACCGGAAAAGAAATCGGAGTTGCTGATGCATCGAGTGGGCTATTTCGACTACGCCAACCTTCCGAACAAAAGGCCCTGATTGTGGATTGTAAGTTACAGAACTGTCAGCACTATTGGCACAAAATTTTTGGACACCGGGACATTGATGCTGTGAAGATGATGCAACATGGAAAGACGGTAAGAGATTTTAATATTACTGATTGTGGTGTACAAAAGAATTGTGAGATTTGTATTCAGTGCAAAATGACTAGGCTACCATTTAGCAAACAATCTGAATCAAAATCCAAACGCGTATTAGATTTGGTCCACACGGACGTTTGTGGTCCCATGCAAACCATGACACCTGGTAAAAAGCGATACTTCGTAACCTTCATTGATGACTATAGCCGTTTCACAGTAGTGTACCTTCTTCACGATAAATCTGAAGTTTTCGATAAACTGAAATCCTATCTCGAACTTATGAAAAACAAGTTCTATAGATATCCTTCTATTATTCGCTCAGATAATGGAGGTGAATACACCTCAAACAATTTCAAGCGTTATCTTGAGACCAAAGGCATTCGTCATCAATATACAGTACCCTATTCTCCACAACAAAACGGTGTCGCGGAGAGGAAAAATAGATCCCTTGTGGAAATGGCTCGTTGTTTGTTGGCTGAAGCAAAATTGTCAAATATATTTTGGGGAGAAGCGCTTATGACAGCGAATTATTTACAAAATTATTTGGTATCAAGTTCGATTCCCTCTACTCCATTTGAACTTTGGGAAGGTAGAAAACCAAACATAAGTCATCTTCAGGTTTTCGGCTCAAAAGCTTATTGTTTGATTCCCAAAGAGAATCGTAGAAAGCTAGATTCAAGAGCCCAGGTTCTAACTTTTGTTGGATATGATGAGAATTCAAAGGGATATCGTTTAGTTGACATACAAACCAAGAAAATCACAATAAGCAGAGACGTTAAATTTGTCACGGAAGATGAAGTTAATAATAGGGTTGAGCCAGAGACAAATCAGCCCTCAGAGATTGAATTTGAATTTCTTCGTAGTCAAAATTGCTCAGATAGACGTAACGTTAACGACCTAGATAACAAAGACCAGGAATTGATCTTAGAAGATGAAACTTCGTTCCAAAGCCTAGATCCTGACACAGACTCTGTAAGCTCCGAGACCATTAATGAGACAATACCAAATGTAGAAGATGAGGGTCGTGTTCGTCGGTCAGAAAGGTCAACTAAGGGCCAGCCCCCAGATCGATTAGGTTTTAAGGCTTCAACATTAGATTCATCGAAAGTAGAACTCGAACCCAAATCTTACAATGAAGCCATTATATGCGAACAACGAAGTGAGTGGGAAATCGCTATGAAGGAGGAAATCAGTGCTATGAAGAAGAATGGCACTTGGGATTTGGTAATTGCTCCAGAAGGCGTAAATATCGTGGGTTGTAAGTGGACTTACAAAATCAAGCGTGATGGAAAAGGTCTTGTCCAAAAATATAAAGCTCGTTTAGTAGCTCGTGGGTTTAGCCAAAAATATGGATATGACTACGATGAGGTATTCGCTCCTGTTGTTCGACAAACCACTCTCCGAACATTGCTATCCCTAGCGGGTTCTAAGGGCATGAAAGTTGTTCATATGGATATAAAATCAGCTTTTCTTAACTCTGATCTAGATGAAATCATATATATGAAGCAACCCTCTGGCTTCGAGGAAGGGAATGCAAATTACGTTTGTAGACTTAGAAAAAGCTTGTATGGTTTAAAACAGGCTGCTCATGTATGGAATAAAACAATACATACTGTGCTTATAAATGGAGGATTTATTCAAAGTACAGCAGAGCCTTGCCTTTACATAAAATGTTCCAACGAGGAAGGGATAACATATGTATTAATTTACGTCGATGACATTTTAGTAGCAAGTTCTAAGCAAACCAATATTGACGAAGTTGAGAGTTTACTCAAAAATAAGTTTGAAGTAAGCAACCTTGGAAATGTTCACTGTTATCTTGGAATGGAAGTTTTTAAAGATCAAAATTTTAATTTTAACATTCGACAAAGTCAATATATTAAAAATTTACTTAAAGATTTCGGACTTGAAAATTCAAAGGCATCTAAATACCCTCTTGACCCTGGATATGGAAAAACTCAGTCAGAAAACCTTTTAAATAATACAAATTATCAAAAATTAATAGGTTCTCTTTTATATTTGAGTGTGAATTCCAGACCCGACATTGCTGCTTCCGTTTCTATTTTGGCAAGAAAAGTAAGCTGTCCTAATCAAGAAGATTGGACCGAAATTAAACGTGTTCTTAAGTACTTAAAAGGCACAATAAATTTTTATCTTAAATTAAGTAATTTACCAACTAAAAACAAAAACCTACTTATAGGCTACGCAGATGCAAACTGGGCGGAAGATAGACTTGATCGAAAATCTAATTCCGGTTATATCTTTCAGATAAATGGTGGAACAATAAGTTGGAGCTGCAAAAAACAATCTTGTGTCTCGCTTTCATCCACAGAAGCCGAATTCATTGCATTATCCGAGGCTTGCAAAGAATCTATCTGGATTCGTCAGCTGCTCAAGGATATGAAAATTCAACAAACTTCACCAACTGTAATCTTCGAAGATAACCAGAGCTGTCTACGTTTGATTAAAGAGCAGAAGCTGAGCAACAGGACTAAGCACATCGATACTAAAGTAAACTTCGTCAAGGACCACGTTGATAAAAATCATATTGTATGCACCTATTGTCCTAGTGAAGAAATGATAGCTGATATGCTCACCAAGCCACTGTGTTGTTCGAAAATTGAGAAGTTTAGAACAAAAGCTGGAGTACAATTCATTTGAGGAAGGGTGTTAAAGAAATCATCAAACTACTTATTTCAAAATACTGTACACAAACATTACAACTTAGCTTTTGTTCACTTGTTTATATTTTAAGTTTTTCTCTAAATTATTTATGTTCATTCAATAAAAGTTATTTGATTAGTTCGGAACTAGTTGTTCTTATATTTCCTTATTCCCACTGCAATATCAGCGTCATCGAAAATTTGGACCATCGGATGGAGGTGTGCTGCCGAGGTCGCGGCGGCCATTTGGCCGATATTTTGTTCCATACATAATTGAACCATACCATTTTATCATAATAAAAAGAAACGACAATAATTTCCTAAATAATTTGTGTTTTATTCAAAATCAACATCGGCCCTTAAAATTTAACCACCCTTTATATTTATGATGTTATACGAAAGCACAGAAGTATAACCTAAGAATGCAAAGAATAACTGATTTTGTCAATAAATGAACATAAAAAGCGCAGCACAACAGATCATTCAAACTATAGATGTTTTTCATTCTTGAATGCACTTGGGCCTACACCCGTACAAGATCAAACTGGCCTAGGAGCTCAAAGTTCATTATCATCAGACTTCAGAGCGTTTGAAAGAGGCCCCCAGTTCTTACCGAAAAATCATCTTTAGTGTAGCGAAGCTCATTTTTAGATGAATGGCTGTGTTAACAAGCAAAATTGCCGTATATGGTATGGTGGTGTGGATTTTGGGCCGGTGACGTCATTGGTCCGTACTTTTTCGAAAACGACGTTGGTGGTCACCGTCATTGGCGAGCGCTACAGATAACCAAATTGAACCATACAGATATGGACAGAGTTGTGGTTCCAGCATGACGAAGGTCCGTGCAACACAGCGGACGCTACGATTGACATTGTGCATGAACGTTTTGATGGTGAGGTTATCTCACGCAGAGGTGACGTGAATTCGCTACCTAATACCGAATAAATTAAAATAAACCACGACCTATGCCCTTAAGGCGAACATAATATAGAGCATCGCTTAAATTTGACGGAAGAGTCATTGCAAATTGGAACACTCGGATCCGTGCTATTGTAAAAAGCGGAGGCGTGCATTTGAACGATGTCAAATTCCATACATAATGTCATACATGGGCCTTTAAAATCAAATAAGAATTTGGGTTATACCGCACACGCAGCTTGTTTTATACATTTGCTCGTCCTTTTCACAAAAAAAAAAAACTTTAATTCATTTGATCTCAGTCAATGAAATTTTGTACCATAATAAATTTTTTGTTTTTTAAATTGAAAAAAGTGGGTTTAAGGCGGTATTTGTTTCACTGTATATATATATATATATGTATGGATATATGTACTAGGGTAAAGTGTAAAACTTCGTGGTCCGGTTGTAGTTCCATTAAGATGCTCAGATATGTGCTGTAGGATTAGTTCCTTGGGATGCAATTGGCATATGAACCATTGTAACGATTTTCCTACATCTAGTTCCAAACGTTGAATTACCCGTTTCTTGGTTCTGGTGTTTATTACTATTCCATGGATTTCAATAACCACAATTAATACTTAATCAATCTCTTATTAATCAATTTTGTACTCGCGATTTCAGTTTTCCACTTGGAAGGGAGAGATGTCCTAAATCCTAATCAGTGGTACCACTTTACTTCAATTGAAGTAGATCTACTTCTTCTTTTTTTCAAAATATTTTGAAATTTTAAATACCTACAAAATACTGAAATCTACTATCTTTTAAATATCTTGGTTTGGACCTGCTTCAATTTTACAAAAAAGCCCAAATCTACTTCTTTTTCTCTATTTCACTCTAGGTAGTATGTACATGTACAACCCCAGAATTTCCGTGAACAAAATTTCTGTCAACACAATATAAATACATAAATGAGTAATTTTACATAATGTGCACGAATCTTATCAGAATTTTGCAGACAGACTGAATAACTACTTTTTCGTGTTGTAATGTCAAGTGATAAAAATCTTGAGTTCAATTTTTTTCTAAATGCCAGTTAAAAGTCCTTTTTGAAATCTATTTTGATTTTTCTTGAGTTACTTCTCTTTTTTCTTCAAATCTACTTCGATTTTTTGTCCAGAAGTGGTAACGGTGATCCTAATTATTTAGATTCCGGTTCTTTCACTAAACATAAATGCTCCTCAATAATAACCTTCTTTCTGTCATATATCATATTTATATAAAGAGCTTTATATTTTCGTCCTTCAAAATAAATTTCCAACTGGATTTCTTGGAATAAAATCTACAGCGACAAAGATGATATTGATAAGGAAGTTTTGTTTTGCATTGAAGACTTTCTGCAATCTGCTTTGTTAATTTGACGTCAACATTGCTTATAATCAATTTTCTTTAGGATCGTTGGTCCATTAAAAATTCGCACTTGAATTGCGTTTCACACTGACATGAATTCAAATCCTTACATTTCAAAAAAGCGAAGGATTTATTTGCATTTATAAACGATTTATTGGTTCTCATTAAGTTACAGTATTTCTCGTGATAATTTTTATCTGCTTCAAAAAAGAATGCTGGTCTATCACAGCTGCTATAGAAGTGAAATCCCAAAACTGAAGTAATTTTGGACTTATTTCTTCAAAAGTCTCCGAAACTGGGTTTTTGTAATCTTTTTGTTAATTTCAATTTATCCACAAAAAACAGTTCATAACATCTTCATAAGTTGGAAGCACTTTTTTTTAACGTCTCTAGCAAGACCGGCATATTTCTACAAGATAGCACAAAATTAATCATCCAATTTTGTTTTTGAATTACTTTTAAACTTAATAAAAAAAAAAAAGATTTTAATTCATCAATATCGTGATCGCCGCCATTGTTGATACACATTTGTGCCCGTCTTATCGCATTTATCATGACATTCAGCAAGATTTCCGGTGATATCTGTTTGCATTCTTGTCGAATAGCTGCGATTGTCTGAGCGATTCAAGTATCTCCAAAGAAAAAAGTCTAATATGGGCGATCTTGCTGGCCATGTCAAATCGCCAAAACGGAAGATTACGTGACCAGGAATCGCTTCTTTCGAAATACCCACTGTGGCTCATGGTGTGTGCGGTTGCATCGTCAACCACATGTTCACCAAAGCCCCGCTCATCCAATTCCGGCAGTATGAAGTCGTTTATCATGGCCTTGTAGCGTTCGCCAGTAAAAGTTACCGTATTGGCGATGGCATCCTCAAAGAACGCCGCACCACGTAGTGGCTTTGAGTGGATGTAATGGTTCTTCGTGCTACTTTCGCAGATTTTCAGTGCTCCACAAATGAAGATTTTTCTTATTGACTTAACAAAATCGTCTTCTTCGTTGTTGAGATTGATAGGATGGATTGACCGTAATTCACAGGCGAATTAACTGATGCATTTTGTACGGGAACATGTGTACGTCTGTCAAAAAAATTCACTGGTGATGTCCGATTGCTTGGACCATCGTCTGGTTGATGGCTCTTCGTTCACCGACCGATTATTGGTCCACGGTCTTGCGAAGTATAGCGCTCCATTACTTGTCTATTTGTATTCTGCAGCTGTCTAGTTAACAAAAATGTCAAATATGATTGACGTACGACGACATTTGCAAAATTTATAACATCTTCCGATAGGGTGATTATTTTTGCGCCACCTTGTACTTATATACAATAACATAGTGTGTGGTTTTTTGGAAAAGTGTGAAGTAGCAAATACGGTACACTTGCAGTAGAAGAGCAACGCTGCTGTCGGGGGCGGAATACTATTTTTTAGACTTACGGCACATAACGAACTCCGGTATGAATTAGCCAAATTGAAGGTCGCTTAAAGAGTAAAATTTTTTTTTTTTTTTTTATAATCGGCGCACACTCAAGGGGTTTGTATACCCTTAATATGCCAGAGACACAGTGTGAGCATTAAGAAAAAAGGGAAGGGTTAGAAAGGAGGTGTCGGTGTACATTGGTTTTGAATTCTTGAACATTGCAATGACTGGGAAAGACAGAGCGTGGCAAAGAATTCCACATTCGCGTAGTACGGCTGAAGAACGAATCTCTGTACTTCACAGTACGGCCGAAGTTAGGCTCAAGGGTAAACTGATGGGCATTCCTAGAAGTGCGAGTATTACGGTTAAATTTTTTAAGGGGAGGAATGCAACTGGCTATTTCACTAGAGCATAGTCCGTTAAAATAACGGTAAAAAAGGGTGAGGCAAGAAACATTACGACGATGCTGGAGTGACGTAAATGAGTCAATGATGATATTATCACCAATCATTTTAAAAGCTCTTCTTTGAATACTGTCCAAGAGACTTAAATAAGTTACTGGAGCACCAGCCCATGGATGGGAGTTATACTCAAGTTTTGGACGTATATAGGTTTTATAGATTGTAGCCAGATCAGAAGGAGAGAAAAATTTCTTGCACCGTCTCAGAAAAGCCAAACATCTTGCGGCATTTTTGGCAACATCGCGTATGTGAGTGTTCCACAAAAGGTGGTTCGTCATGCACATACCGAGAATATCGAGATGTTCAGTTTCTTTGATGCAAGTGCCACTCATAGATAGTGGCAGAAAGCTATATCTCGCTTTAACGATATAAGACAGCATTGGGTTTTCGAAGCATTAAATTCGACACGGTTTCTTATTCCAGATTGCACAATGCTGTTTTGGTCGTAATTTAATGTGCTTATCATATTTTGTCGTTTCAGTTCCACATCCGAAGAGGAGGGATGTGAGTCTGAAAACGAATATGAAAAGCTAAAAGTACTATCGTCAGAGAAACAATTAATTGGATTAGAAGTTGCAGACAGGAGATCATTAATAAAAATGAGAAAGAGGGTTGGGGACAAAACGGAGCCCTGGGGCACACCAGCATTTATATTGTGGGTTTCAGACTTGAATCCGTCTAGTACAACTTGTATTGAACGGTTCGAAAGAAAATTTCTAATCCAAAGAAGTAGGGATTCGTCGATCCCGAAAGCACGCATTTTCGATAAAAGAGCAAGATGCCAGACTTTATCAAATGCCTTTGAAATATCAAGTGCAATAATCTTACTTTCTCCGAAACAATGTAAAGATTTGTTCCACTTTTCGGTTAGATAAACCATCAAATCACCTTAGAAAGAAGGGACGTTAGTGCGATCGGTCGATAATTAGAGGGAGAAGAAGATTCGCCTTTTTTGGGAATTGGCTGAACAAATGCAGTTTTCCAACCACTCGGAACGAGTCCTGAAGAATAGGACAGATGAAAAAGCTTACGCAGGGGTTTTGCTAGCGTAAAAGAACACCTCTTCAGAATAATAGCGGGGATACCATCCGGACCAGCGGATTTATAAATGTTGAGATCTTTCAGGACTCTTGCCACGGTACGATTGCGATAAAAGATTTGTCCCATAGAATCACTAACGCGCTCAAGAATTTGGGGGAGTCATGACACTATCCGGCAAGGTGGAATTTGCGGCGACCTGCCTTACAAACAAGTTAGCTTTATCAATAGAGCTAATGAAAGGAGTGTCATTGAAAACAAGCGTAGGAACCGAGGAAGAGGAAGAATTCCTGCGACGGGAACGGGGACGAAGGCAGAATTACGAACGGATACAGAGCACGGCACTAGGACATCGACCGACCTCCTCTAATATTCACTGACAACCAATATTCACTGACAAGTGACAACCAATAAAGCCAAAACATAAAGCTTCCGCTATTAGAGTAATCAACCTTTTACATTCAAAATAAAAAAATAGTTTCCTCGAATTCGAAATCTTTAAAACTTAATTTTATTTTGAATTTTTTTGTTCCTGGTTATTAGGGATTTTGGAATATGCATTTTCAAAATATGTATTAGGTTTTCGGCTGCTTTACAAAATCCGGTTGAAATAATATCGACTCACATTGTGTTCTTTCGTGATCTGTATGTATAGTCCAAGACACTGTCTCTCAAACACTCAAATCTTTTTCATTTTGGATGTGTCAAAATTGCAGCCCTGGATAATTTCTATCTCGACAGTGAAGTCGGCCTATGTTTATGTGCCTACTTTACTTACATCCCCTCACGCAAAATACCCGCATATCCCTTCATAATATACCTATACACAAATTCAATTTCATTTTGCCCAGAGAATACCTATGTACATACATATCTACCCGTAACTAAAATAACCTTCCCTTATTGGTTTTCATTTTCCAAAGAATAAAACTTGAATGAGAATTGAAAAACACTAAATCAGCATTCAACTAAAAGTCCCTGAAGATTCAATGTACCTTAATTTTATTTTTGAAAATCAATTTGTAAAAATACTTTTTATATTTTTTTCCGGTTCAATATAAGGTTGCGATTCGGTTATATAAAATGGATAGAATCTTTAAATGATTAATGAAGGCATAAACCGTGGGACACAAGACCCAATCGATCGAAGAGACCAGTTTCGATAGGTTAGGTACGAGTACCTGTCCTATTTTTATTTTATTTGGTCCCATTTAATGTCAGAATTTCAGAGCAACTCTATATAAAATCGAAAGTAAGGAAATATGTTTATCTGTGCACGAGTATGTTATGTATAAAAGTGAAATCATTCAGAGTATACCTTATACCTTAATAGGTAGATGGTAGAGTTTGAATAACTAATGTAGATTCCGGGAAGAGGGCATAATGTTATGAATTATTTAGAAGATTTGTGAAAGCTTGAAAAACAAAAATAAAGATAAAAAATGTCCCATCTTGAATAAGTCATGGAACAAAAACTTATGTCTATGAGCCATATACATAAATGTTTTTTTAATTGAATCCTCAAAGGTATAAGTCAAGCTAAGGACATCCGTGAATTGTTTATTTGAGGATTCCAATGGGATTTAGATTAATACAATTTTGTTTTTTATGTACATACACATACATATGTATATTTATGTTCGTATATATTCTTGATTGATACAAGAATTCTATGAAAAATAGTTTTTTTATATCGTGTTCGGGCGGAGTATAAAAGTTCTCAAAAAGGAATGTTAATAGGGAGTCGAAATATTTTTATAAAATAAATAAAAATTAAAATGCACGACTGGATCACACGTACCTACTTGTTCTTATGTTAAAGTACTTTCGAATTTGAAAATTTTTATAAATAAATATAAAACATGGATTTAATTAGATAAAAATGAAAGAAAAGTTTGAATTTATGCAAGCAAATTTTAAAAATCTTTTAATTAAAATTAAGTTTTTATATAAGAAATTTCTTTAAAATTTTTCAAGAAAAAAATTTGAGAATCTATTTTTAAGTATTTAGTAATATAGATTTCAGGAAATAATTTCAAAAACTAATCGTTAACACGTTTTGAAGATATTGATTTTTCAAAAAAAAAATTCGAACTTTATGTTAAGAAATCCAAAAATATCTTAGGGCGTGGTTCTTGGGTATATTCTAAGAATTTTGTGGAGAAAATTGTGCCCAAGGTCAAAAAATTAGCATGTGTAGGAAAATCGGAACTTCCTAGAAACTAGACATACTGAGACAGGAAATTAAATTTGTTTGAACGTAATTACAAAGACTGGTATTTCTTCGGGGGTGGCCGTGGCGCGATGGATGTGTGCTCGCCTGTCAACCTCATGATGACAGGTTCGATCCCTGCCGTCGTCTATGTCGCTTTAATTCCATTAAAAACCTTCTAAAAATTGTCATCAATGGGTTGCTGGTTTACTCATTACATGTTGTTCAGGCATAACCCTAACAACATGTAATTGAGTTAAACTAGTATGCCCAACAAGGATGAACACGAATAAAATAATGTGAATTATAAGCGACATAAAAATAAGACACGGCATTTCTCCGCTTTAGCTCAGCCGCCATCCCTGGAGATAAAAATATCTGAGACAACCACCAACAGTCTCAGAACATCGTGCCACACATCTTTCCTATCCTCCTTTCTCTTCATTAACTTCACGCCCGCGCTGTGTTGAAACATTTAAAGGGTAATCATAATCCCTTGAGCGCGGGTAGATTATAAAAAAAAAAAAAAAAAAAAAACAAATGTCTAAATGAAGATTATCATGTGTCAGGGTACGCCGAAATAGGGCTTTTATTAAATTCCCGATATATGATATAAAAATTGGAGATAGGCCCTTGCTGTACAACGATTTTTTTCTTAGAATATAACCAAGAACCACGCCCTAACATATTATGCACGAATAAAGGGAAACTCTGTATATCGCACAATTTTTAAAACATTAAGGCATTTGAAGAAGAGCAAGTCCGAGAGACCAAGTCTTGCATATTATTTCAAAATGCCTATGTATGTATATAATAACTTTTGTATAGATAACGTATAGCATTATCATGGAGCGTGTTTTTGTAATACCAACGCTATCCTGGTGGTGGCGCTCGAAATTAGCGCACGATCTTACAGAGGATAAGATAAAAAACAAGTAGTAAAAAAGAGAATACTTTATTATTAAATTTAGCAGAGACAAATCTAGAAAGTTCTGTCCCTATACTTAAAAATACTTTTTTAGTTCTCTCTAACTGGACTACTTAACTTATTCTTTTTTTCTTTGTGCCAACATTTTACTCTCAAATTAGGTTCCCTTCAAAAACTCAAGACATTTTATTATATTCTTCAAATTAAAATGACTTAAGAAAAGAAGTTCTACTGAATCTGTGTAGATTTTAAAAGCTTGTGAATATACGCAGAATTGCATTATGATTGTAATCTCTTTAGTTGAAGTTGTATTTCAAAAATCCATAATGCTTTATGAAAATCAAATAAAGTTTAAGCCCACAGTTTTCAAATACTTCTTGTGAGTTTTTTTAAAATAAAATGCACGACTGGGTCGCACGAACTTGCTTCTATGTAATAGCCTAGGAATTTTTAAAAAGAATGAAGCAAAATTTTAAACAACCTATTATTAAGCGCTTAGCAATTTACTAGTTAGCAATTTATTAAACTTTTAGTAATTTCCTAACTCTTCGAAAATTTTAAAACTTTTCTTTTGTTTTGCTAACTAGTAAATTACTAATTGCCTTTCATTAAATATGGTACATTTGAACACGTCCAAACAATGACAGTTCGTGAAAAATTCAAAGCAAACAAAACTAAATCTGAGGAAGGGACCTAATAATTTGATTTGTCAGAAGTCAAAGTAACAACCACAATTTATTTCTCCCAAAGAAGTGTAATGAAACTAGTACTTGTAGTTCTGGTGAAATTAGAGTAACACGGCATGTAATTCGGTCTTGGATATTCAGGTTTCCAACCAAGAATCGAACTGTTGTCTTGTCAAACTTATTCCTCGAAATCTTTTATATTATTTTGTTTACTTTTAAAAACAATAAGCTCACGAATCATAAAAAAAGCACAATTTAACCCTTTCAAATAAAATTACCAAGAAATTTTGTACGAGGAAAATGACAGACATTTTACATTTAAGAGTTGACCTACAATAAATTGCAACCCCTCCACCAACTGTAGTAGTACATCTATCATTCCGGATTAGAGTGTAATTGGGTAAGCTGCGAACATAATCAGGAATATTAGGATTAAACCACGTTTCACTTACACATATCACAATTACATCCACACCATTGAAAATTTCTTTAACGTTATCAAACTTGGAGTCATTAAGACTTCTGGCATTAAAGTGGCAAACTTTAAAACCATTCCTTGCCTTGGACAGGTAACTCATCACTAAGTGTGCTGATTTGAAATTAGCATTGCCATTAGCAGCGTCATAAAACGATGTCATTTAATTTAGAATTAAAAGCAACAAATTGAGAAAAAGCAGCCGTAAAAGAACCATAGAAACACCTAAGAATGGCATTATGCAAAGGAAAACGTAAGGAACCAATAACTGAAGAAGAAGAGAAAAATAAAAAAAGAAGAATAAGTTCGAATAGTATTATAATAATAATAGTATTCAGAAAAAGTAAAGAAAAAGATATATATATGTATGAGAAAAATAGAAATGAAAAAAATACTCGAGGAAAAATTATAAGAAATAAAGTGAAAAAAGCGTTAATAGAATTTAAAATAAAATTAGCAAAAAATAAAAATATAAAAAATAAATTTTTGATAGAGATAACAGAGAGCATAAAATGGTAACACTGATTAGTCATCATTTCCTGGTATGGCATCATTAGTTTTGTTGTTCGATCTGTTATTGTTTTCGTTTTCATATTGGTGCATGATATGCTGCGACGATTGAAGGCACGAGTACGATAACTTGGCCGCCAAGATTTGATGACGGATTTTTGTAGAGAGGTCAAAAATAAGCACTTTTACTATGGGAGGGGGGGGTCTATCTCCCCCCGTTTAGGAGGTAGGGGCACTTTTAGAAAAAATGGTTTAAATTGAAACAAAAAATATTGAAAAACAACGGAAACACCTACAATAAAGTGCTATACTGCGTTTGAAAGCCAGAAGATTGTTCTATAATCCTGCATTTAAATTAAATTACTCATATCAACAGTTTTTGAGAAATTCGCATTTAAAGTCCAAATTTTGATAAAAAAACGTAAAAAAAAAAGTTTAGACCGGTTGTTTTCAAAATTGTGAAATGGAATTGTAAATTAGCTTATATGTGTTTTATGTATCTATCAGTTCTTAATCGAACACAAAAAACGGCATGGTTCTACGTCTTCTGGTTTTTGAGAAAACCTCCGTTTAGGAGATAGGGGCACTTTTAGAAAAAATGGTTTAAATTGAAAAAAAAAAATATTAAAAAACAACGGCAATACTTACAACAAAGTGCTATACTGCCTTTGAAAGCCAGAAAATTTTTATATAATCCTGCATTTAAATTAAATTACTCATGTCAATGGTTTTTGAGAAATTCGCATTTAAAGTCCAAATTTTGATAAAATAACGTAAAAAAAAAGTTTAGACCAATTGTTTTCAAAATTGTGAAATGAAATTGTAAATTAGCTTACATGTGTTTCATGTATCTATTAATTCTTAATCGAACACAAAAAACCGCATGGTTATATGTCTTCTGGTTTTTGAGAAAATCGAAAATAACTAAAACTACTTTTCTACAAAATGTTTGATATTTTTTGCTTCCTTACATAAATAAATCAGTGTTAGCTTCCAACATTACAATATATAAACAGTAAAGTATGTATGGGGGGGCATGCTGCCCCCCTGCAACCCCCCTGCTTGGGCACACTATAGGATTTGGGGTAGGTGCGAGGTTGGGTACATGCAAAGTTTCTTTTGCATTCACAGAATCTGTATTTAAAAAAAATCAAATTTATTCTATTTATCCAATGTCCACTAAATACATATAAAATACAATAAACGATCTTGAAAACCAAAACAAACTTCTGACCATGTTCACCAATACATGGCACTATTTTTCTATCGAAAATACTGCCTAGAAAGGAAATATAAGGACGACTGGGGTTCGCACATAATAGAGTTTTTATCAGATGTAAAAAAGTTTACCCTTGTTATACCGATGGTGATATATGTGAGCGTTTACAGTTAAAAGACATCGATCCTCCCACCCTTCAGAGCGAAAATTTAGAAAGTGTTTTACCGCCAAAACATCCTCGGCTTCCCACCATAAAAGAGTAACTCAACGAACTCGACAGTTATAGTACGGACGATGGCTTTATTGACGAGACTTACACAACTTTTTAATACATTTTGACCATTTTTAACTAACTATGACTGACTAATTCCTGACTAACTGACAAAATTACTGACCCAGATGCAATTCTATCTCCTCATGGTGCATTCTGGGTAATGCTAAATGAATTGCGGTACTGAACTAACAAAGATTCATTATGTTTACCATATTTAACATTAATCCTTAAAATGGAATCACCGTCACCACCAAAAATCAAAAAAAGCAGTTTTGGTAATTTTCGATTTTCTCAAAAACTAGAAGACGTAGAACCATGCGGTTTTTTGTGTTCGATTAAGAACTGATAGATACATGAAAAACATATAAGCTAATTTACAATTTCATTTCACAATTTTGAAAACAACCGGTCTAAACTTTTTTTTCACGTTTTTGTATCAAAATTTGGACTTTAAATGCGTATTTCTCAAAAACTATTGATATGAGTAATAAAATTTAAATGCAGGATTATAGAACAATCTTCTGGCTTTCAAACGCAGTATAGCACTTTATTGTAGGTGTTGCCGTTGTTTTTTAATATTTTTTGTTTCAATTTAAACCATTTTTTCTAAAAGTGCCCCTACCTCCTAAACGGGGGGAGATAGACCCCCCCCCTCCCATAGTAAAAAGTGCTTGTTTTTGACCCCCCTACAAAAACCCGTTATCAAATCTTGGCGGCCAAGTTATCGTACTCTCCCCCGATTGAAGATTGGGAGCGGTACTAACGGGTGATTTTTTTGAGGTTAGGATTTTCATGCATTAGTATTTGACAGATCACGCGGGATTTCAGACATGGTGTCAAAGAGAAAGATGCTCAGTATGCTTTGATATTTCATCATGAATAGACTTACTAACGAGCAACGCTTGCAAATCATTGAATTTTATTACCAAAATCAGTGTTCGGTTCGAAATGTGTTTCGCGGTTTACGTCCGATTTATGGTCTACATAATCGACCAAGTGAGCAAACAATTAATGCGATTGTGACCAAGTTTCGCACTCAGTTTACTTTATTGGACATTAAACCAACCACACGAATGCGTACAGTGCGTACAGAAGAGAATATTGCGTCTGTTTCTGAGAGTGTTGCTGAAGGCCGTGAAATGTCGATTCGCCGCCGTTCGCAGCAATTGGGTTTGTGTTATTCGACCACATGGAAGATTTTACGCAAAGATCTTGGTGTAAAACCGTATAAAATACAGCTCGTGCAAGAACTGAAGCCGAACGATCTGCCACAACGTCGAATTTTCAGTGAATGGGCCCTAGAAAAGTTGGCAGAAAATCCGCTTTTTTATCGACAAATTTTGTTCAGCGATGAGGCTCATTTCTGGTTGAATGGCTACGTAAATAAGCAAAATTGCCGCATTTGGAGTGAAGAGCAACCAGAAGCCGTTCAAGAACTGCCCATGCATCCCGAAAAATGCACTGTTTGGTGTGGTTTGTACGCTGGTGGAATCATTGGACCGTATTTTTTCAAAGATGCTGTTGGACGCAACGTTACGGTGAATGGCGATCGCTATCGTTCAATGCTAACAAACTTTTTGTTGCCAAAAATGGAAGAACTGAACTTGGTTGACGCCACATGCCACACAGCTCGCGATTCTATGGCCATTTTGAGGGAAAACTTCGGAGAACAATTCATCTCAAGGAATGGACCGGTAAGTTGGCCACCAAGATCATGCGATTTGACGCCTTTAGACTATTTTTTGTGGGGCTACGTCAAGTCTAAAGTCTACACAAATAAGCCAGCAACTATTCCAGCTTTGGAAGACAACATTTCCGAAGAAATTCGGGCTATTCCGGCCGAAATGCTCGAAAAAGTTACCCAAAATTGGACTTTCCGAATGGACCACCTAAGACGCAGCCGCGGTCAACATTTAAATGAAATTATCTTCAAAAAGTAAATGTCATGGACCAACCTAACGTTTCAAATAAAGAATCGATGAGATTTTGCAAATTTTATGCGTTTTTTTTTTTAAAAAAGTTCTCAAGCTCTTAAAAAATCACCCTTTATTATGTAGATGTATAAAGGTAAGCTGATCTAGTTCTTGCAAGCTTTTAATGCAGATGGCTGATTCATTTTTGTTTACTGTGACATGGACAAGTCCACGGGCGGTGAAGGCAAAGTTAAGTAATTTTCTTTTTTTAAGTTGAATAGCATTCCGAAGAATCTCTCTATTTTCGGTTGTTAAGCTCTCATGAATATAAATCGGTGTGTTGGTTTGATTGTAGTTCGGATCAATTTCTCTTAAACAAAATTGTCGTGAATTGGATTTGAGGAATTCAGAGAGTGCTTTTATCATACTTCTTTTGTCACTGGCGGAAAAGAATTTAATAATTATAGCTGAAGTTGTGCGTGGTTTGGATCTAAATATTCCGGAGATTGTTGGTGGTTGAAAATGTATTGAATGACACAACAAATTAAAGAAGTGTTTTAGTTGCTCATTCTCGGTATATGGTACTCCAATAAGAATAGCATCAGCCGCTAGATTATTGATGCTTAGTGTTTGGAATTTCAATTTTAAACTTTCAATTTCTGTGTGCAAAGTGTTTGTTGCATTGCTTACATCCGAGGTGTTCGCGCAGTGTTCCATTTTCAAATTGGTTTTGTTGACATCTGTGCGAAGTTCTTTAATTTCGGCATATTGTTTTTCAAGTTGTGTGACCCTTTCTTTTAAATTAGTGAGATCGAGAGTGAATATCTCTAACTTGTCAGACATATTTTTCTCTATATTATCCATTCTGTTCGTTAAGTTTTCTTCAAGTGTGGATAACCTTCCCAAAATGGACTTACCTTGCGTACTCAAATTTTGTAATAATTGAGTGTGGGTCAGAGGCAGTTTCTTCATTTGCATCAAACTTAGCCTCTACAGCAGCAGCAGAAACAGCAACAACAGCAGCAGTAGCAACAGGAACAGTAGCAACAGGAACATTCTTTTTGGTAGCAGGAACAGCAACATTCGAAGAAGAAGCAAGAGTGGCAGGGGGAGTTTTGGAAGTCGTTTTCTCATTTTTTTTATGAGCTTACTTTGATAAGGTGAGTTTGACAAAGTGCGAGATGTAATGGGGGTACTCATATTGGACCTTAATAGTGGATTTCTGGACCTAGTTCTTTCCGAAAGAGGCATTAATGTGCTAGTGGTAGTGTTTTTATTATTTTATTTTATTTCACCAAAGAACAAAGGCCGTAAAAGAAAAAAAAAGCAAGATCCTATTATGAGGAAAAAACAGCAAAAGTTAAATACGATTCCTCTTGGGTCTTCACTTTACTTTTTTCACGAAAAACTCTTGTGCTATGCAATAAAATGGTTATTTTAATTTAGCAAACAAAATTAACTTGAATAAGGCACTTTACACTGTTGGGGTTAAACAATCTTAGACAGCAAAAAATTTACACGTCCGTTCGCTAGCACATAGCTTTCCAATCATTGACGTATAATAAGTCAATGTCTCCAATTCTTCATGAGGACAATATTTTTAGTAGTAGTAGTAGTAGTAGAAGTAGTGATTTATTTGGTTCAATAATATCAGTATTTGGTACAAAATTCACAATAGAGCATTGGCTTTTGCCGTCAGCCGACAATCTTTTTATATTATATGGTATTATTTTCTAAAATTCTTTTAAGTAAGAGACAAAAACAAAATACTATGCAAATGCAAATTTATGCAATAACAAATATTATACGTCGTTATAGTGGTTTCTTTTAAATGCAAAATTCTTAAAAGATTATTAAGAAAATAAATTTGGTACGCCAACTTTAAGTTTTTATTATTGTGCGAATGAAAATATAAATGAATTTTCCAAAATAAATGATTTTTTTTTTTAAATTCAAAAACTATTATTTTTTAAGTTTTCAAATGCAATGTTTTTAAAACTTTTTAGAAGCATCTCTATGAGAAATTTCATTAAAATCTGTTATGTCAGTAATGAGTAATTCAAAATTTGAAAAAGATAGTTCTATGGTAGGTACAAGCTGTAATATCTTAATTTAATTTTTTTTTATTAGTTGAAAGGAAAAAAGTTTTATCTAAATTCTAGGCGTCGCACAGAGGAGTATTCGACCCCAAAATCCGGTCATAAGTAAAAAAAAAAAAAATCGCATTCGACCCGTTAATTTTTGCTTTTTGCATTCCTCAATACCCATGCTAACTAAAACCGGTTTCAAATAATAACTGTTGACCCCCTAATCCTCAAGATCTTAGGCTAAATCTAGTCAATTTTAAAAGCTCACGCCACATAAGCTTATTTTGTTTTCTAATCATTAACACTGAAGTCTGTTTTTTTTATTGTGATTTGTGATAATTGTGAAAAATTTATAATGGATGTCTAAGGTCAAGGTATGTACTTTATTTTAATACAGAAATTTCCATATATTTTATTGATAAAGTATTAAAAATTGAGATGACAAGAATGCATAGAAAAACATGAAAATTTATGTAATTTTCGGTGGAAAAAAAAGTGTTTTTGTTATAGTTCCGGGTACGATCGGGCAAAAATTTTTCTTTTATATTTAACTGTACATTTTTGTCATGTCATGTACATAAAAAAAAGTCACCCATCTTGTCACATTTTTTTTTAATGGGGTTTCTTAGTCTTGAGGTATTTTTAGTCAATTTGCCCTTTGTTGTTTAAAAAATTATGTTTAATTTAGATATATAACCAAATTACATTCAAATGATCTTTAAGGAAAGCAACAAACGAAAAAATTTCATGTATAAATAATTAAAATGAATTAAATAAAATTGAAAAAAAAAATAAAATGCACGACTGAATCGCACGAACTTGCTCTTATGTAAAAGTACTTTGGAATTTAAGATACATTTTATAAATATAAAACATGGATTTAATGAGATAATAATGTTCAAATGCATAAAATTGCTAAAAAAAAATATCAATTTCCCCTTTAGGGAATCACCGAAGACCCTTAACTACCGAGATTGAAAGAAATAGGTTCAGTGGTTTAGGCTGTAGTGAGAGGTACAAACATACAGACACACTGAAACATGTTTTTGTGTAGATACTAAATTTTTCTTAAAATTTTTATAAAAAAATTATTATGCAAATTGTTAGTATTTAATAACATAAATTTTAAATGTAATTTAAAAATTTAATCCTGTATTGGTTTTCAAGATATTGAATTTTCAAAAAAAAAATTGTATTATTTTTTTAAAAATCCAAAAACTATTTTTTCGAAAAGAATTTTAGTTTATATTTTTTTAAAATGCAAAGCAGCTCCTGCATAAAAATTTTGGTTAAAATCGTTGGAGTCGTTGGTGAGAAATTCGAAAATCAAAAAAACGGTTCTATGACAGGTACCCCTAATAACATTTCCTCCCAAATTTTCTTCTGACCAAAACATAGTCCCTGCCCATAATATCACACTTAATTTTTTTTATCCAAATCGTTAGAGCCGTTTTCGAGATAAATAAGATTTTGCATTACGGGTGTATGGGGGGTACCGTTAGTTTTGGAGCTAAAAAAAAAATTTCAATTTTCCCTCTAGGGAATCACCGAAGACCCTTAAGTACCGAGTTTGAAGAAAATACCTCCAGTAGTTTAGGCTCTAGTTCGAGGTACAGACATACAGACATACAGACAGACAGACAGACAGACGGAATTACCGGACCCACTTTTTTCGTCTTCGCTATCATCGTAATGTCAACTTTGATCAAAATCTCGAGTTCGATTTTTTTTCCAAATGCAGAACTTGCCCTATAGTACCTATATCGCAAGTAAAAAATACTTAATTAAAAAAATTTATTTTTATCTAACCCGAAAATTTTTGTCAGTGTAACTTTTTAATGCATAATAAGTTATAAAATAATATTTTAGGCCAATTCCAATAAGAAAAACAAAAAAAATATTTTTGACCGGATTTTGAGGTCGAATACTCCTCTGTGCGTCGCGTCGTTTTCAAGAAAAATGAAGACCATTTTTTAACATTTGTTTGGTGGGTACCTTAAGTTTTAGGTAAAATAATTTTTTTTTTTCACTTCTTGTAGATTATATTGGGAATCTTTTATTTATCAAGTTTAAAAAAAATCAAGCATGAGATTTTCGAAATATTGAGTTTTCAAAAAAAAAAAAATTGAAAGTTTTTTTTTAAAAATCAAGTTTTTGTGTGTGCTAACAAAATGATCAAAATCAGTGGTACCGTTTTTGGGAAAATCAAAAACAAAAAAATGGTTCTTTGGGGGTACCCTCAATCACCTTTTTTGGGAACATTTTTTTCAACCATTACCTAGCTTTAACTAGATGAAATTTTGTTGTATTTTTATTTTTTAAATCTGTCAAACAGTTTTTGAGAAAAAAATATTTATAAAATTTCGAAATAAAATCGTATGGCAGGTACCGTTATTTCTCGTGTTAAAAAAAAAATAGAAAAAAACTTGTGGGGGGAAATTAAAAATGACATCCACCAAGTTTAAAGAAAATCGGCCGAGTCGTTTATGCTGTAGTCGAACAGACAGACAGACAGACAAAATTGCGAGACCAACTTTTTGGGTCTTCGCTATCATCGTGATGTTTAAGTTGTTACACCAAAACCATGTGTTCGAAGGCTTGTTTTTCGATCAATTAGTTTCTTGTTTTTAACGTCAACTAAAAGATCGAAAAATGATAAGAAATCGGATCCAATGATCGGCCCGGTGACTTGGGCAATGACAAAAGGCCAGTTAAAGTTTCTGCGAAGACCAAGGTTGAGTGACATCAGTCGTTCTCCATTAGTTGGAATTTCAGAGTCATTCCCTGCGTAGAGAACTCGGTTCGGCTGGCTGTTCCGTTTGTCTATACTTGTGGGTGGAATGACTGAAATTGTAGCTCCAGTGTCTATGAGAAAACATTTTTGGGAAGATTTCTCATTGACATAAAGGCGACTTATGGTGTCTGATGCGGACTGACTTATCGCTGATTGTTGTCCGCAAATTAGTTTCCCGTCTGAAACTGACAAGGTTCTTGGCACTTCTCGCCTTTTTGCCATATTTTCGGTGGTAGTAGCAGATGCTAGAATTTTTGGATTTCGATCTCTTCCTGAAGGAATTCTTTGAACGTTAAAACAGCTGCAACATCTGAATTGGTGTAGACATCAGAGATTTTATCTGCCATATCTGGCCAAAGTTTTGATATTTTGATTTTCACTACACGACAGGGCTCCCAGGAACAATGTACATAGTTACAAGATAGATAGTTTTGTGTGAAAGAATCATCTTTACAAATAGGAACTCTTCGTTCAAACAAACAGGAACATTGACTAGTGACGTCACAAAACAAGATTTAACAGCAATAAGGATCCCACCGCCGACAGTATTGATACTCGGATCGGAGTGTCTATCTCGTCTATATACATTAAACGAAGAATCAAAAAGTTCCGAGTCATTTATCTCGCCAAACAGCCATGTTTCAGTCAAAGATATGACATCGTAAGAAGAATTTGAAGAGCTGTAGTAGACCTTATTAGTCTTTGTCCGTAGGCCTCTTACATTTTGATAGAGTATATCAATTAGTTGCGACGACGGTGTGTTGGTCTTGTCAAAGTCTTTCGAAAAGGAGTATTCATAGTATTTCGCTTAACGAACTCGTGGATGATAATGTTTTCCGGCCAGAAATGCTTATCCAATAAACGGGTGAATATTTCATGTGGAACGAATAGTTTGAAAGATGAGTAGTCAATTCCTTTTGTTGGTAACTGCTCAATTTTGAATTTGATGTTGGAGAAATGAGAATCAACATATGCAGATATATCATTGCAGGTAGTATTAGCATCGAAATTTGATAGAAAAATGCATTTAAATCTCTCAGCGGCTCTTAATTTAACTGCAGGTAATATATCACCATTTGGTAAAGCTACTGACGATACAAACGTAGAAGACGGGGGCACTGAAGTTGTGGAGAACTTTGAAATTGAGGAAGTCGCAGAAGTCGCAGAAGAGGTATTAGAAGCCGGTAAACAAAATGAAGATGATATTGATGCGAATGACGAAGGGGGTGGTGACGAAATTGTTGGTGAAGATGTTAAAGATGTCGTAGACGTTGAAGGTGAACATACTTCAAGTGGAGTCATAATATATGAAGATGAAGTAAATAAAGATGGTGAAGATGAAGAAGTTATAAATGAAGATGTTGCATATTATGTAGATGTTAAAGGTGTAGATGGTGTCGTAGATGAAGAAGTAGTAGATGTGGACGTTTTAGGTGAAAAAGCTGTAGATAAAGATGAAGTTGTCGAAGATGAAGAAGTAGTTGATGTTGAAGTTGCAAGTGAAGGTGTCGTTGTCAAAGATGTAGTTAATGAAGATGTCGTAGAAGAACACGTAGTAGATGTATAGATGTTAACGGTAATGGAGTCGTTGATAAAGAAGATGAAGATGTAGATGAAGAATTTGTGCATATAGATGTTGAAGGTAATGGTATTATAGTTGAAGGAGTTGAAAAGGATGAAGATGTCTTAGGTGAAAGCGTTGAAGTTGAAGATGTAGAAGATGCAGGAATTGAAGATAAAAATGTCACAGATGGTGGTTGTGTTACAGTTGTTGAAAGAGTAGGTTTCTTTGTCTTTTGGACTAAAGGTGAAAGAGCTAAATTTGCTCTTTTGAGGGTATTGCGAGTGACACGTAAGGGACCAGGGCGCTCACTTATCTTAAGGGAAGAGTTGTGCGATGTTAATACCGCCTTTCTTAGATTTTGAATCTTAGGAGTCATTGGAGTAACAGCATTAGATGAGGACAAGCAGAGATTTGAAAGTTGCTCATTGATTTAGTTCCAAAGAATTAATGTAACCACTGACATTTTCCATTTTTTAAATGCTTATTTTTTCTTTATGTTTATTTAAACTTACTTAAGTTCGGGGGCAATATTAACTACGGTCCTGGTGATTTGCATAGGTTATAATAATTGAACCATATATAGCACAAAAGTATGCAATGAAACTTAAAAAAAGTATGCAATATATTTTAATGAATTTGCGAAAAATATTGTATAAAAATCATTAAAGTATGCAAGCAATTACACAAACCAGAGAAAGAAACAACGATAGTTATTTGGAAATTTTTCACTCAAACAAAAATAAAAAAAAAAAAAAAAAAAAAAAAAAAAAAAAAAAAAAAAACTTCATAGAGATTAATTGTCAAGCACAGAATGAAAAAATGCAAGAAAGATTTAGTTAATTAATTTTATATCACTTGTATTTTTAGCTTAACACAAAGTCGAATTAAAAAACACTTTAAATAAAATAAAATATATAACCAACAAGTTAAATTTTATTGATGATTAAGTCAAATATTAAAGTACTTAGATGAAGCGCAAAAATAGACGTCACTGTAGTTGTAGTTGCTTCATCCATAAGGTTCTGAAAATGCCTTCTGATATAGTGGGTGATACAAGCTCTCTCATCTTTGTAAGCAGCTGAGTTGGTCGCCTTCCTTTAAGAGTGATGCCGCTGAGAAGTGTCTGCAGATTTTTAAAGCTTGTGAATACACCCAGAATTGTATATTATGATTTTAATCTCTTTAGTTCAAGTGGTATTTCACAAAATGTTTTATAAAAATCAAATAAAGTTTAAGCCCATAGTTTTCAAATACTTCTTGTGAGTTTAAATAAAATGCACGACTGGATCGCACGAACTTGCTCTTATGTAAAAGTACTTTGGAATTTAAGATACATTTTATAATTATAAAACATGAATTTAAAATTAAATTGCCGTCTGATTTCTAGAAAAGTATGAATTTATGCAAACAAACTTTAAAAAATCGTTTTATTATTAAATAAATAAATTTTTTATATAAGAAATTTCTTTAAAATTTTTCAAGAAAAAAATGTGGGATGCGAATTTTTAGTATTTAATAATATTGATTTTTGGAAATAATTTCAAAAAATAATCGTTCATAGGTTTTAAAGATATTGATTTTTCAAAAAAAATTTTTTTTCAAAAAAACCCAACAAATAATTTTTCGAATATTTTTATATACAATATTATTTTAAACTTAGGGGAACTCCTGTTGAAAATTTTTGGTTAAAATGGTTAGAGCCGTTAATGAGAAAGTCGAAAATCAAAAAAACGGTTCTATGACAGGTACCGTTAATAACATTTTGGCCCAGATTTTTTTTTACCAAAACGTAGTCCATGTCCATAATATCACACCTAATTTTTTTTATCAAAATCGTTAGAGCCGTTTTCGAGATAAATAAGATTTTGCATTACGGGTGTATGGGGGGTACCGTTAGTTTTAGAGCTAAAAAAAAAATTTCAATTTCCCCTCTAGGGAATCACCGAAGACCCATAACTACCGAGTTTGAAGAAAATAGGTCCAGTGGCTTAGGCTCTAGATCGAGGTACAGACATACAGACAGACAGACAGACAGACAGACAGACGGAATTGCCGGACCCACTTTTTTCGTCTTCGCTATCATCGTAATGTCAACTTTGATCAAAATCTCGAGTTCGATTTTTTTTCCAAATGCAGAACTTGCCCTATAGTACCTATATCGCAAGTAAAAAAATTAAGTCTAAGTGCATTATAAATCAAGTTCACCACGATGACGCTTGATATTATAATCCCTTAAAGTTCTTATTGTCCACTGAACAAAGAAATCTAGTTCCACTATTTCAATCTATCCAAACGGTCTGCTCCCATGTTACACCTGGAGATAGTCCATCTTCATTTTCATTTCAGTAATTTTTCATTAGCAAATTTGTTCGTGCTCGCGAGAAAGGTTTCTGAGTGCCAAAAATAAAAATGAATCTTTTATGCCCTGCATTTTCTGCTGTTTTTTTTTTTTGTTTTTTGTTGCCAAGGCAATGTAAATTTCTATCCCCCGTTTTGAAAATATGTACTCCCATTTATCCCATTTGCCCGGCACATGTGTCTTTGGTTTAAATCCTTGAGTCTGTGATGTGTCTGAGTAAATGGGGCTTGCCAGTTGTCGTTTGTCACCTCCCATTAGTTAACCTTTTACAGTTTTTCTTTTTACCACCCGTTTTTTATATGTATAGTATGTACCTACACCTTGGAGCAAAGGTATAAGGCTTATGCTGGGATTTAGTCTATCTTCTTTCTGTCATTTATAAAAAAAAAAAAAAAAAAAACGAGTACAGGGATAATGGATTCCGAGATAGAAACTTTTATAAAAGAAGATATCCTTTGCGAATTCACCAATATTTTTTTAATAACTGAATATTAATGGTTTATTTCATGTTCAATTACGTATCATGCATTTTTAAAAAGTTATTCAAAGCTACGAGTATCAAAGCATCCATGAGTGAACTTGTTACAGTTGGTTGAATCTGACAAATTTTATAAGTTCAATTCAGATAGTTAAATGAATCCATTTATTGGTCATATGATGATAATGGAGCTAAGCTGCAAGTTGTTTCGTTAGTTATTTTCGAAAATGGCTTTTTAACCACAACTTTTATTCAGTTCAGACACCCAAAAAACAAAACCTAATTGCTTTAAATACGAGGAAGGTACGATTCGTTTTAATTTTACCCAATTAGAAACCAGAAGTCCTAGGTTAACCAATGGTCCGTTAAGCCAGGCTAAAAGTCAAGTTATATTTACTTAGTATTTTTCGTCTAGGCCAAGGACGAGGAAAAAGGCTCCCATCACCCCAACAAGCATATTACATTACACTAATTGTATAACTAAAAGTATCATTAAGGTCTCACACACATATCTAGCACCTTCAAGTCGTGCTACATACCATTTTTTATGTTTTTTTTTTCAGCGTTTCATACATATTAAATTTTAAAAAATAAGCCAAATGCATGCCAAGAATTTCTCACTCATATCCCACTTCATTGTCTCATTTTCACCACTGTCGGGATGGCAAGTATGCCATTATCATTTCCCATCAAGATTACATGTCGGCCTAGCTCTTCACTCTTCGGCAGCTTCTCTCTGTTCTGGCGATGGCAAAGGTGAACTAGACGGCAAGGGAGGACCGCATTTGCATACATTTTGCCAATTGACGTTGGCTTCACTTCACATCGCATACGTTTCGTATTCTTTTAAGTTTTTTTTTCGTCAAACTTTTCTTTTCTTTTTCTATTTGTTCATGTTTTTTTGTTCAATTCACACACCTGAATTCATACCCACATGCTTGGCAACTTTCAGTCCCGTCATCCTTCCTGAAGCTGGAACATTTCCAACTGCAACCTTGGTTCTTAGGTTGGGTTTCTTTCTGGTTGGTGATGGGTGAGAAGGTGGGGAGGGGTTGCTTATACAGTGGAGATGGAACTTTTCGGAGTGTTTTGCTCAATTTATTTCTTCCCCGCATCTCAAGCATTCAAAACAACAGTAGAAACACAATGGTTAGGAAAAAAACACATTCTGCTAAGCCAGCAACAACCACGACATGTGGAATAAGATGTCGACTTTTAGTGACTTAAGAGTCATACATTATACATACATACATACATGATACATACACATGAAAATGGATATAAAAATAATAATGTAACACATGCTGTCACAGTCGAGACAAAAATAATAAACTCATGCGTGTGTTTATAAATTTTTCCGATTTTTATTTCTTAGAAAATGGAGGCTCAGCCCGAACGAAAAAAAAAACAAAAATTTTCAATCTTGAGAATTTTAATAGTCATTCCTGCAAAACGTCAATTCTGGAATAGAAACAAAATTTTAATCAGTGATTTTGACATTCCAATAAAGACGGTTTTTTATTACCAGACATGTTTATTATATGATTTTTTTTCGACCAATATCATAATCCATTTTTGCAATAAGGACTTGACAACTTTATTTTTTAACAAAACGCAATTCATTTAAAACATCTTGAAAATTTATTATTGATTTGAAGTATCTTGGACTACGCTGTTCATATCTAGATGACGGGAACGTTTGCAGTGGTCGATTTGTTGAACCTAACTTTCGATAACTTGGCCACACATCTCGACGGAAACAGCCACTTTCTCTCTTTCAATATTGGCTCTGAGCTGCTCTAACGACGACACCGCGGCTTGTTGGTTTAGACCAATGATTTAACGAAGCCCCATAAAAACGTCTCGAGGTCTTTTAAATCACACGATCTAGGCGGCTAATCGACAATGATATTTTTCAATAAAACACGTTCAACTCATTGAGTTTTCAATAAATCGATCGTTACACCAGTTGGATGACTTGTGGCATCGTCTTTTGAATTATCAACGACTTGTGAATGCAAGTAACAAAAGAAATACATGCCCCTCTAGTGATCTGCAATGACTGTGATGTAACGGTCATTTTCATCAATGAAAAAAAAGAAACTACCCAACGACACCACAGGTATAGAAACCACACCATTATGTTATTTTATTTTGGAGGAAGTGATGTTTTCTTAAAGCACATGAGAGTTTAAACCTGGCCAGTAACGAAGCCTGTTTGCCAAAATTGCGCTTCCTTAAGAAATCGGTCTTCTTCCAATTTTTGCAGAGCCTAGTCTGAGGACGTCGGTCGTCGTACAAGTCGTCACTTCTTATGATGGAGTGGCTTTAGTTCGAGTTAGTTAACTTCATCTTATAAGGGTACAGGTACAGGTCAAGATCCTTTCGCAAAATTCCACAGAGTGTGGTCGGTAATAGCGATGAATAACTTTTGAGAATCGCGTGGAATTGACTATTTTGATTCCCATGCGACGGACGCTTGAACAGCTACAATATTCTCGACACTTCGACCAACTTGATATCTCACTTATAAGGGCAAATCCAGCATTGAAAATTTAGACCCAAATTTGTTCACTAGACTATGAATTGATTGTCTACTGAGAAGAGAATTACAAAAAAAATTGGTGTTAAAGCTCCTAAGGTTGCTGTGACCGACTCTGAATTGGGGGAATTTACTTTATTTATTTGTAAAGTTCTTTTTTCGTGCACTTTATCATTGTAAAATTTAATTTTCACTAAATGTTTTGACATACACAATTCGGTCATTAGTTTAAGGGTGGGCTTACAGTGAAAGTTCAAACCAGTTGGGAAGCCTTGCATTTATCTGTTTCCTGGTTTTTGATGTGCCGTAATCTAATAATTGAATGAAGTTTGAAAGTCTTACGAAAAAGTAAAAAGAATTTCTCAAAGTTACAAGGTCCAAACTAAAGCCTGCAAGGACAATCAAGGGATTCAATTCAATTTTGTTTTATTGAACATACTACGAGTATTTACAATTTGGCTTACAACTAATAAGATACTACATACATATGTGTGAAAATTTACTTTCGTTGGCTCATAGGGGGCCTAACTACTCGTATATACAGTGACTTAAGTTTAATTATTTTTATATAAAATGTACAAAAAAATAAAATTTAAAAGGTCGGTTGACTGTATTGTCCTCAGGGTGATCAATGCTTTCTCGACATCCAGAAAGCATCCGACGGTGATACGATTACTGTTGAGGGCTGTGGTGATATCGTATTGGAATTTTACGAGTGGATGCAAGGTTGAGTGTTTTTCTCGAAAGCCGAATTGCATGTCAGGTATGATGGAATTTTCACAGCAAAATTTTTTCAGTCTTCGTAGGATTACTTCTTCCAGTAATTTGCTGATGTTGTTGAGAAGTAATATTGGCCTGTAGTTGGAAACTAAGTTGGAAGTACCTTTCTTTGAAATTGGCACAATCTTTGCTGTTTTAAACTTCTAAGGGAAGTAACAGTTGTTGATGCAGTTGTTTAACATAATTGTGAGTAAATCATTACTGCATGTGGCAGCCTTTTCAGGAAGTAGTAGGAGACACCATCTAGTTCAGCAGACTTTTTTGGCTTAGAATTGCCGATGATTTCTACAACCTCCTCTAGATTGGGATCATTTGCTGGATTGATGATATTAAAATTTATTTTATCCGGATTTGGTTGCAGTGTTTGTCGAACTGTTGCCTCAACTTCTTGTAAAAAAGTTGAATCAGTAGGTAGGTTCAGTGTAAAGTTTCCTTCGAAGTATTCGGCGAACGCTTCCACCTTGTCTTGGTCTGAAGTAGTTTCAATATCATTGCTGATGATGGTTTCCGGTATTTGTGGCTGTTTTCTAATGATGCTATTGATGTTTTTGAAAGCATCTGGTCCTGGCTTGAATACTTGCAATCTCTTCTGGTATTGGATATTATTGTGGTATTGAATGGAGTTCCGGAACAATGTTGTTGACTTGCTGTAGCTTATTCCAAACTATCAGGTAGTTTCTGTTGGTTATATTCAGTTCACTTTAATAAGTCCCACGGAGATGTTTTCTTAGACGTTGTCTGTGAGCGTACAGACTCGGGAAGATACTGGTACCTATCCTTTGACGTTTTAGCCTGATTTTGCTTGTCCGGGGCATCAGATACGGCATGTTCCAGAAGATCCAGATCCAGAAGATTCCTGTCTGAAGGTGGAAGAGTTAAGCTGCCTTCGATGTCTCTGTGAAGTCTATCAGCCGTCTGAAATTAATAAAATTCTCAGGAGTTTCTCTTATAATGAGTATGGGTTGGTTAAGGTTGATCGATAATTGAAGAGTGTGCACTAAGTTGGAGGAAGCCAGAAAGAAGCCTAGCGTTGATGGTGTTCTGGGAAAGGTGGGTTTGTGTGAATCAACCACTAAGGAGTGCTGGTCGTTGTTGGCGTCCAGCTAGTCAACAATCGACACTCAAGGGATCTTCGTAGTTGAGTCACAATTGGTGCTGAGATTATGGAAAAACTTGTTTTTTCAAAGGACAAACAATGAATTGGTCAGGAGTATGAACTATCTCATTTATAAAATATGGTCGAAAATGGATCCGGAAATGGACCCAATATTCACATTACGACAGGTCTTGGAAAAACCAGCAACATCAAATCGACATCCACTACCTTTCAATTCATGCTCATGATCTCTACAGAGAGATTGGTGAAAAATGTCGTCAAGGTCATGAAACTTCTTAAATGTCGTTCTTTAAACAATAGTGCAAGTGCAACAGTACTAGAGGCATAATCTTTCAAAAGATCGTCCAGTTAACCCCATAATGACGACAATATTGAGATAAGTGGAAGAATAAAGCGTGTTGATAGTGGTGCTTTTGTAACTATTGAAGAAGCAATCAAAAACCAACTAAAAGCAACAAGTTAAATCATAAACAGATATAACAGCGAGATAGTTAGACATTCTGTCTAAGTCCCATTATACACCTTAACAACGATATCAGCAGTCAGCACTAAAATCGGACGAAGAATAACTCTTATCCATCGCCGCTTCTTTAAATTAAGAATTCATTTGAGACCGCTCTCAAACAAGTAAAGTTTCCATTTATAAGATAATATCTAATCACCCAGTTCCTGAAGGATGTGCCCTGTCAAATGTTGATGAGAACACTTTAGAGCTGTTTTGGAGGAAAATTATCGTAGGAACAATGATTACCAATCACGATATCCTATAGTTGTTATGTTTATCAAACGTATGTATTCACAAAAAATTTTCTGTGCTTTGGGCGCAAATACCCGTGAATCATTTGATTGCCAGAATTTCCTCTGAATTTTTGTGTTTTCTTCAGTACGACCCTGGCGAGACCAGCGCGCATAGACTTGACTGGAAAGCAAAAACCACATCAATAACTGTGAAAAATCACAATTTGTAAAAATCGTATGAAATACTCGTACTATTTCGTCTTCGTTTCTACGGCCGTCTTCAATGACACTCCGTATGTTAGGTCACATGAAAACGCGAATTTGTTGTCAATTTGACGCTGTCAGATAGTGTCATGATTGCTCCTATAATTCAGAGCATAAATAATTTTATGGGACAACTCTTCTTTCGCTGGCCCAGATAGTGTCGCCCTAAAGAGGTGTTCTTCTACGCTGGCAAAACCATTGCTTAAGTTTTTCCACCTGTCCTACTTTACTGGTCTCTTTCTGAGTTGATGGAAAACAGCATTTGCTTAGCCTATTCCTAAAAAGGGCGAATTTCACTTACATCCATTCTTTCTTTGGTCAGAGGAAATGCTGATAAATAATCAGCTCAAAAAATATCTTGATGCATGAAACCTTCTCAATGACCGGCAGTATGGCTTTCGTAGCAATAGGTTCATCGGAAATTTGATGATATATCTCACCTAGCAATGACACAAATCTTTACATTGTTTTTGAGAAAGTGAGATTATCGATCTTGATATTTCAAAAGCATTTTATAGAGGTAAGCATCAAGCTCTCGTATCGAAAATGAGTGCAGTTGCAGTTGCAGTTGGTATCGATGAATCTCTTCCTTGTTGGATTAGAAATTGCTTTTTAAAACCGCTTTATATCTACAAGTTGTATTGGATGGTTTTAAGTATACTATTTATAAAATAAATGCTGGTGTGCCTCAGGGCTCCGTTTTGTCTCCTTCTCTCTTTCTGATATTTATCAATGATCTTTAGTCTGTAGCTTATAATAATCCCTAAAATTTGTTTTGCTGATGACATATTTGTTTTCGTATTTACCGCTTCGTTCTTCGTTCGTAAGTAGATCTAGAACAGCAGCGCATGATGATGTCGATAGCATTGTCGCATGGGGAACAAAAATCCGCGTAACATTTAATGCTTCAATAACTTAATGCTGTCTCCTGTCGTTGAATTGCATTAAGGAAACAGAAACAGCTTTCTGTTCTCGGTATATGTATCACAGGCCATCTTATGTGGAATGACCACTTATTCGACGTCGCCAAAATCGCTGATAAGTATTTAGGATTCCTTCTCCGATACAAGAAATTATTCATCCTCTTCTGATCTGACTGTAATCTATAAAGCCTATATTCGTCCAGAGCTTCAGTGATTCTCATGCTTGGACAGATGCTCCAATAACCCACTTGAGTTTCTTGGATAGAATCCAAAAAAGATTTTTAAAAATGATAAGTGATACAACAATGTGAACAATGAAACATTTGAACCTCTCGACCACTGCCACAATGTTTCTTGTCTTTCATTATTTTACCGTTGTTTTTACAAACAATGTTCTAGTGAAATATCCAGTTGCATTCGTCCTCTTTAACCGTGACACTCGTCTGTCAGCTAACTCTTGAGCTCAACTTCGAACGTACTGTTCAATTTAGAGATCCTTTCTTTAGCCGCACTACACGAATGTGGAATGCATTCTCCGGCTGAATATTTCCCTACCATTAAGATAGTCAGACAATTAAAACCAATATGCGAATACCTAAGTATCTCCTTTAAATCCTCTCCAACTTTCCTAAACGCTCGCACTGTGCTAAAACATTTTAAGGGTATTCATAACCTCTTAAGTTCACGCAAAAAGAAATGGTGAGTGAGGGTTATACTACTGGTGCTCAAGATAAATTTAATAATTAATTAACTAAGAACATATGACAGGTAAGTCTTCTAGAGCGTTTCAAAAATAATGCGGAGCGCTCGGGTAAAGGACGTTGAGAGCTTTCTAGGTACGCTCGAACTCAGTTCAGAGCCCTACTCTAAGAGAAAAGGGAAAAACGCCTAATCTTTGTTCGAGTGAGTATGGGCTGAAATCGTTAAACTTCTCGGTGAAAAAAAAATATTTTTTTTCGACTTGGTGCAGGTATATCACCTTAAACAAAGGTAACTTTTATCTTATTTGTGTTTAATTTATATAATTAGATATACATGTGCTTTCTTTCCAAGATGGAGATTGCTTATTTAAATTTTGAAAGCTTCTGGCAATATAACTGATAAGTGTTGCCTTATATGTTCCAATTTATTGCAATTTAAAACTCTTTATTTGAATTTTAACATTTTTTTTCCTAACACTCCTATCAATATAGTTGACAAATTTACCTTAAAAAAAAGTTTTAAAAGAAAAACTTTAACATCAAATTTTAAACTCGTCTCTACAATTTTTGCCAAAACTGTGCATCCCATATACATACATTGCTTCCCGTTCCGCACTTAACTCTCAATATTTAAACGCATTTTGTTGTTGTTGTTGTTGTTGTTGTTGTTGATGTGTATGTTAATTTTATTTATGCGATGGAGGATATGGAAAATTGTCATACAGGTGCATTGTTGATGACACCTTCATCCGAGGCAACGAAGACTCTGCTTTGCTCTTCTCTGATGATGATGGTGGTGACCAGGGTTCGGACTTTACTTCGATCGAAGTAGATCTACTTCGATTTTGAGGAAAAAAAATGAATCTACTTCCCTACTTCTCTTTTTTATGATCTACTTCTCTTTGAAATTCTTAGCCAACATATTTAAAGACAGCGCTGATCACTCTGTATTATATAAAAAACAAGTTTAGGAATCGCTCAAATGTAAGCACCGGGGAATAATTTAATAGAACACGTACAGAAAAACGTAAAGATATTTATGAGCCACCCTTTGAATTGATAAAATTCATACAAAAGTACAAGTGAGATGGAAAATTTCCTTTAAAACAGTAATCTTTAATTAAAAATTTTTTACAAGTCTGAAATCCGAATTCACTTATATATATGTTATGTTTATATAATTTAATTTCCTAAATCTACTTCGAAAATTTTGGATCTACTTCAGTTTTTTTCCGTATTTACTTCGAAAATTTAAAACCCAAGTCCGAACCCTGGTGGTGACGATAAAGTTTCTGGATACCGCATAATCTGTCGGATGAATAAGTGCAGGCAAAAGTGCATTCACTTTTTTTTTTTGCTTGTTTGTCGATGTTGTTGTTATTGTTTTTGGTTTCAGTCAAAGTGGTACGTAACCTAGCTTGGGTTTTTTTCTACATAGTTGTTGTTGTTGTTTTGCAGTCCCCGCTCTACAAGTGTCGTGCCAGAAACCTAGAATCTTGTACTTTCTGTTCGAATGAGTCGGCTCTTAGGGATTGTTGTTGTTGTTTAATTTCACTGAATTGTGGTGATGAAAAGGTATTCAGAGAGCCGAAACAAGGCAAGCAAACAGGGTGTACCAGAAACTTATTACAAAAATCGTGTCTAGATATAGATTTAAGGTCCACCTTTGAAGTATGTAGAATTAGAATGACTTATTTTTTTTCAAATTTGCAGCGAAACTTTTATGAATAGTTTTTGTACGTAGTAGCCGAATGATGTATTTCCGCCACAAAGTTCATGTTTGCCAAATTTCAAAAAAAAAACTGATAATAACACAAAAAGCATTTTTTCACAAATTGATATAACTTTTCAAATCAGTCAGGATTTCAGGAATCGAAATTTTATTATGGGCTCCTGGGACACCCTGTCTCTACTTTTATTTAAAGGAAAATGAATTTTTGTGGTGAAAAAAAAAACGAGGGATTTTTTCGTCAACATAAAAAATAACACGTGTGAGGTGTGACGGAAGCAGCCTTAAAAAGGTTTTTACTGGCGCATATGTGTAAAGTGTTTCCATGCACGAATTCAATTTTGCAATTTAGCTTACATTTGTGTTTTTATTTTTTTTTTAATTTTAAATCCCTCTCTGCTTCGGTAGAACAGCTTTCATTTTACTTTAGTTTTTTCAAGAACTCATTTTATGGTTGAAAAATCCAATCTATGCGTATATGTGGTGTAGAGTAAAATGGCGAAACTCATTTTCACTTTTTGCAGAACTAACAGAGGAAAACAAAAAATTGCTTGCCATAATGTTTCATAACACCAGTTAAGGTTAGCTGTTAGCATAATGTAGAAATACATTCGTAGCTGAGATTCTTACTTTCAAATACCATCATTATGTAGGGGAAGAAATAGGTGTGATATTAGGTAGGTACGTAACCTTTAGAACATATTTATAATTTTGTTAAATGTCTTCTAGGAAGTAGGATATAAGGTTCTTTAAAATTGCTATTTAATGAATAAGACTTAAAATGAAAATATTATGACACAGGTCAGCTCCATTTTCCCGAGTTTGTATCCGAGCTTGAAAATGCTATTATTAACGTAAGCTTTTTTGAATTATTTCATTTGACAAGAATTAAGGTTGAACTCGAAACTTGAATAATAATAGGGGCATTATAATCAAGAATAGAATCGGGAGAAGCATCATCATCATCGGCTCGACAACCGCGTTCCGGTCCTGGAATCTTTCAACAAGTCTCTCCACCTATCCCGGTAGAGACGCCATCCAGTTGCAAACCCCAAGGCTTCGGGCGTCCTGGTCTACGCCATCTCTCCAGCGCAAGCATGATCTACCACGCTGTCGTCTACCATAGAATGTACCACAAAGAACTTTCCGAGCAGGTTCCTCTTCGCTCATGTGAGCTAGGAGCCCTGCCCACCGGAGTCTACCGAGCTTAATTTTTGTCACGATATCTGCGTACAGTTCATGATTGTACCGTCTCCGGAATCGTCCTTCCTCACATATGGGGCCAACAATTCTCCTTAAGACTTTTCTCTCGAACGCCGCTAAGAGATCGGAGTGCCTTTTGCTAAGCAGCCAAGTCTCGGATCCATATTTGAGTACTGGCAGGACCATGGTCCTGTACAGCAGCAGTTTTGACGTTATGGTAAGATTTCTGGATTTGAAGAGCTTTGACAGACCATAGTAGGCTCTGTTGGATTTGAGAAGCCGCCCGCATATTTCTTCTTCTATATTTTTATCAGCTGATACTATTGACCCAAGGTATTTAAAGGATTGCACCACTTCAAATTCGTGCCATGCTACCTTGATTGTTTGACCAACTGTTCCTCTCGCATTCGACGCCACCATGTACTTTGTTTTACCTTCACCAATGTGCAGCCCCAGATTTTGTGCCGCCTGCTCGATCTGGATAAAGGAATCGTGTACAACTTGTTCGGTTCTTCCGATGATATCGATGTCGTCTGCATAAGCCAGTAACTGGCTGGACCTGTTGACGATGGTCCCTCTTGTCACGGATTGCTTTCTCCAACGCCAGGTTGATGAGGAGGCAGGCCAAACCGTCCCCTTGTCGGAGTCCATTAAAGATGTTGATTGGTCTGGATAGCAATCCGGCTATTTTTACTTGGCTTGTTACGTTGGTCATGGTCAACCTACATAGTCGTGTCAATTTATTTAGGATGCCAGAATCGGGAGAAGAATGAATTAAAAAAAGTTTTGAGGAACTTATGTTCTAAAACAAATAGATATTTATTAATGCAGTATAACTTCAAAATCTTAATATCGGGATATCCCAATAACAATACAAATTAGAGCTATTTTAATTAAACAAACTATCTCTTGAGAATGCATTGAACCGTCATGCCAAAGATTTGAGTTCGATTCCCAGCCGCTGTCACCTAAAATTAAAAATTATCTTACAGGGGCACTGTTTCTTTTAAGCGATTCGAAAATCGGCTAAGGTTATCTCTTTTCATGAAATGTGGTTTTCATTTTTGCCGTTAAAAATCAGCCGAAAATTGTAGGTCCGCTCCATTCCACATCTGACATCACGCTAACCCGTTTTTTTTTTAATTTATTTTATTTGAATAATGCGCTCCAAAAATCTTTGGTTGTTTACACATCCTTTTTTTAAGATTGGAAATATGAGTGCTTCCTTAAATTGTTGAAGAATTACTCTTTATTTAAAAATTTCCCTTAACTTTCGATGGATTAGAAACAACCTTTCGAACAGCAATACAAGTTGTATTGCATGGTATTAAGTCTGAAATTTTAATTATTATTATATTAATTGGTAAGGATTGCTTAAATACTCCTAAAAGATTAAATCTTGTTGTATTATGTTAAAATTATAATAAATATGAAATGAAAATGAAATGAAATGAAATTTATAAAATAAATGCTAATTGGTGTGCCACAGGGCTCCGTTTTGTCTCCGACGCTCTTTCTCATATTAATCAATGATCTTAAATCGGAAAATGACGACAGTACTCCTAGCTTCTCATATTCGTTTCCAAATGAAACATTTGAATCTTCCGAGCACCGCTGCAATGTTTCTAGTCTTTTATTATTTTATCGTATTTTTTATAAAAAGCGTTCTTGTTCTACCCAATTGCAATCCTCCCCTTCAATTTAACCGTAATACTCGTGCTTCAGAGAAGGCTAATCACCATCAGTTTACCCTTGAGCCTAACTTCAGACGTACTGTTAAATTCAGAGATTCTTTATTTAGCCGCGCTACACGAATGTGGATTGCTTTACCCGATTCTTTATTTCCCTCCCGTTATAATATACAGACATTCAAAAGCAATGTGAGTCGGTGTCTCCATTTCAATCTTCTCCAACTTTTCTAAAGCACTCGCACATTTTAAGGGTAGTCATAATCCCTTAACTGCGTTATTAAACAAAATAGTATCTAATAGACCCTTTCGTTTCTAATTCCTATCTTTCAAACCTGTCAAAACCACAGTTCATTAGAATCTATTCGCAAAATGTTAGGGAAAACTTCTGCCATCTACTTAAATTTTCAAAAACTCTATTTTGATGTCTCTGCACTTACCGAAACCAATCTCTTTAATAAAAGTGAACTATTCACCTCTGATTTTACTCTGCATCAAGAACATGTTCTTGTTGCTGATGAAAATCTTAGCGGTAA
Source organism: Chrysotoxum bicinctum (assembly GCA_911387755.1). Classification (NCBI taxonomy): domain Eukaryota; kingdom Metazoa; phylum Arthropoda; class Insecta; order Diptera; family Syrphidae; genus Chrysotoxum; species Chrysotoxum bicinctum. The sequence continues at coordinate 189,813,084 of OU426988.1, forward strand.
GTCTTCATTAGGTCGTGCTGCACTTCTAACAATACAATCTTTATTTTAATCATCCCCCTTAAAAATACCAAATAAAGGGTGGTTAAATTTTAAGGGCCGATGTGACCTAAGCGTCAAGTTATTTTCTGCATTTCATTTGACATTTCTCAATTTCAGACTAACTCAATTTGAACCATGGAAAGATACACAATCGAGCAACGCGTTAAAGTTAGTCAGGCTTATGATGAAAATGGGCGTTCAAATCAAAATGCATATCGTGCACTTCGTGACTTTTTCGGTCAATTTAATCGTCCAACTGTGCGTACAATCGGAAAAATCGTGCAAAAATTTGAGCAATCCGAGTCTGTAGGAGATGTGAAAACACCAGTGCATGCTCGTACAGCTCGTACTGCAGAAAATATTGCAGCTGTTCGCGATAGTGTGGCTGAAGAGCCGTCCACCTCGACTCGTCGTCGTGCCCAACAATTGCACCTCTCACGCTCGTCGTTCATGAACATTATGCATAAAGACTTGTATTTACACGCTTGCAAGGTGCCATTGACTCAAGAACTAAAGCCCCTTGACCATTTCAAGCGTCGTCAATGGTCAGAACAGTGGCAAGAAATGGCAACAGTGGATGATCAATTTTCGAAGAAAATCATGTACAGTGATGAGGCACATTTTCACCTCAGTGGATTCGTCAATAAGCAGAATTGCCAATAATATAATCCAAGAGTGACTGTCGAAAAACAAATGCACTCACAAAGAGTGACTGTTTGGTGCGGTTTATGGACTGGCGGTATCATCGGGCAGTATTTTTTCCAAAATGAGGCCCGTCAGGCAGTTACTGTGAATGGTGTTGGCTATCGTAAGATGATAACGAACATTTTATGGCCCGAATTAGAAGATATGGCTGTGGACGATATGTGGTTTCAACAGGACGGTGCCACTTGCCACACAGCTAACGAAACAATGGCTATTTTGCGCGACAAATTCAATGGCCATTTGGCCAATATTTTGTTCCATACATAATTGAACCATGCCAATATTATCATAATAAAAAGAAATGACAATAATTTGTATTTTATTCAAAATCAACATCGGCCCTTAAAATTTAACCACCCTTTACTTTAAGTCTGGAAATCATTTGTGTACAAATTCGAGTAACTAAACGCAGTTAGAATACCAGTGTTCAGAAAACTGTGGTTACTGAAAATAATTAAATCCTCTTCAAACTTGACAATCATCATTTGATTGCGAAAATATACTTCTGTTCTCACTCACATTACAGAAATATAATTTTCGCAAAGCTAATTTCGACAAACGAATCTTTTTGTTCAACTATAAAATGGCTTTTTAAAATCCATGCCTCAAAACAATTTTAAAACCTATATCTCATGATACAACAAAGATCCGCTCTACGAGCACGGCGCGTCATGCCACACAGTCCATACCAACATCGATCTTTAGCGCACCAAATTCCCAAATCGTGTTATCAGCCGTCGCCTCGGAGCTGCTATTTGACGGCTTTGGGCTTTTTTTTGTGTGAAACCGTGAAAGACCTATGTTATTCCAACACTTATGTCCAATATCAGCCAAGCAATCCATGAGCTACTCGTACATCCCGAAACCATCAGCAAGGCCTTGGAAAATTCGAGTGACAGAATGCGCTACTGCGAAGCCAACCGAGGCAGCCACTCGAACGACGTGGTATGTATTCCATAATTAATGGAAATGGGAATACTTGCTCTTTTTAATAAAGCCATAATACATAGAAAAAATTAAATTTTGTTTATTTTATTGCATTTTTAAAAAGAAACTTGTGTTTGGCCCAAATTTGTTTTGTTATTGATTTACTAATGCAACATTTCAGCACATACATAAACATCCATTCTGATGAAAAATCTTCTCTTTATTTCGCAAATTCAAAACAAAGACTCCCACTCCAGTTTGCAAATCTGCAGCAAACACCCCCTTGTAAGATCTTCAGCAAAAATCGATGCTAAAAAAATAAAACATTGCAATGTGCTTAGTGTCCAATAAATCATGTCCCAGATTTCATTGCCTCGAAATATAGGATGTAAGAGCAATTCCACCCCTCCGCTTCAACACGCGTCAAATTCGACCAACTAAACTATATTTTCATTTCGCCCAAAAACAAATCACCCATAAAAAATAATCATTCATTCCAACGGTCTCCTAAAGTTCATACTGCCATCCAGTCGTTGTCTGCATGCTGAAAGCCGTTCAGAGCTATTTTCTATGGAAGAGAAAAAATGGAGTAGCACGTGTTCCACATGACCTGTGTGCCGACAGAGCATTTTCAAATTGTTTTTACTCAACGTCAATGATGGGCTAAAATGGGGTTGCTCTAATAGACTCCTGCTTCTGTCAGAAGGTTAGATAGAATGATGTTGAAAGTTGCTAAGGGTGCGCTTCATAAAAATCAGGTTCCGCTTGTAAAACGTGGTAATTACTTTGTAGATCAAACTTCTTTATTATGATTTGACAAAAAAAAAAATAAAAACATAAATGACAGCAGTGTCATTATTTTTGCTCTCTGGCCTATTAGGGGCTGCGGGAGTTTTGCTCCTCTGCTATCTGCTGCACCACGAACACGATAATGGCCATTGAAGCATTACATTCGAGGCTTTTGTTTTCGCCTCTTTTCTCCGCTGTTGTCATTTGTATATATTATATTTTTTTCTTCTGGTTCCATATTGCCTTTACTCCATTAATATCTTCACATGGTAAACGTTATTATGCAACATCTATGTATGTATGCCCTCCATGCGAATGTTAATTTTTCAATATTGTCCTGGGACGGCAGAACAAGGAATTGTGAGCGGTGGGTGTGTGATGGGCATGAGACCCTTGTGGCCAAAAGGGAAACCCAATTTGTATGCAAACAGTGGTATGTGAAGGCAAGGATAAAAATCTGATTTGTACTTACGTACATGGTAACAGGAAACGGAAGTTGTCTCCGTGTAATGAAAAGTTCTACGTTTGTGTCTATCCCCTTGGCAACTTTTCTCACTCAGCCAGCAGTTGGCATAGGACAGCATTTCATTGTGTTTAACATTATGTACAGCAAGAAAGTTTCTTTATTTAGCTGTACAAGTTTATATTTTTAAATAGAGTTGACTTGGCGTTATATCTATCAGTTATCACCTTATAAACAAATTTGGCATTTCCTTCTGCTTCAGCACTATCTATTCCGGTTTTAAAGTTTATATTTCTTAAATCGAATTATTGCAATTCATTTTAGTCCGGTGATTCGACTGACTTTTTAGATAGTAAATCGCAATTTCACGATAGTGAAATTTTCTAATATAGAGGTTTCTGTTTATTTTGACAGCCGATTGCGGCCATATTGTTGAAGATACATAATGGCATATTGGTTGCCATTTATTAACAAAAAAAAAAGAAAAAAACTGACCCACGAGCTCAGAGTAATCAAACATATACCCCAATTTTTGTCGAAAAATCATATTCACCGACGAAGTCCATTTTTGGATGAACAGGTTCGTCAACAAGCAAAATTGTCCAATGGGGGACGATCACAATCCACACGAAATCCACCAAATTGCAATGCATCCAGAGAAATTCAGTTCTTGGTGTGGACTTTGGGCTCATCAGTCCATACTTCTTTGACAACGAGGCGATGTTGGCCAGAAGCCTTCACCGTCAACGCGAATCAATGATAACAAATTTCTTAAGGCCCGTTTTGGATGATATAAACACCGATGACATGACATATGGTTTTAACTGGACGATTCAACGTGCAACACAGCGCGTGCCACAATGGACATTTTGCGCGAGCGATTTCGAACATGATTATCTCACGCAGAGGCGATGTAAAATGGCAACCGAGATCTTACGATTTGGCCCCGTTAGACGCCTCCTTATGGTGTTTTCTTTAGTCACAGATCTATACGATCACTGCCCTGAAAGACAACATACCATATTCAATGCCATTAGCAGTTTCAGACTGATTTATGTTGTGTCAGAGTTATCGAAAATAAGACTTTTAAGGTTGGCCCCATACAGCAAAACCATAAAAATTAAAGGCAGAAAACCGCTTAATGGAAAACCCTGTGTTCGTTTGCGTTATCCCCTACACGGCGAACACATTTGGCGAACATTCATTTCGTGTTGATTCTTCACAGAGTAAGCATATGCGATGCACAGTGGGTCCTGTTCATACTAAGCAGTGTTCAAAATTCAGAGTCTTGTTTAAAATGCTAAAAACTGTTATAAATAGAAAATATTATTAATAATGAATATAGTTCTGACTTTTAAAAATAAAAGAAAACTGCACAAAATTAAAAATTCCGCATATTTAATGAAAAACCACTGACACAGAGAACAGAGTCAACTTAAATGTACCGTAACATGGTCATTAGACAGAGAGGAAAGATAATACTGTGTTATAATATTTGTTTTAATATTTATATTGATTAGGCATATTTATTTTGTTTTTATTGACAAAAATTAAAAACGGTATTTTGAGCACTGTTATGTATGAAGAGGACCCACTGTGCGACGTTCACAGAAAAAAATAAGATTTGCTCGCGAACATGGCCCTACACGGCGAACATCAAAGCCAACGAACACGACAAAATCGAAATTTTTCGCCAACAGCGAGCGGCTCGCGAACCAGCCCCTACACGATGAAAACATAGCGAGCACGAACAAGTTCGGCGAGCATGTTCGTCGTCTAGGGCTAGCTTTAGGCAATGATTTTTAGCAAAAGGTTAGATAATCTTCATATCATACCATTCCAATAAAGTGTACCTTTATAATATTTATGCATCAAAGAAATATCTTCGACATTTTATATTTTAATCTTGTGTCCTTTTGACTCATATGGAGAAAAATGTGTAGAGAATTTTATCATCCACAAATTAAGCATTCGAAATTCTTGACGGCTCAGGCATTTGTAATTTTTAAATAAAAAAAATGATATTTTAAATGAAATGATATAGGAACGTACTCATGATAGCTTCTTTTACCGCTTCAAAGCTTTACGCAAAATAATATTGACATTTTACCTTCAAGGTACAAAGTTAATAGGTGCTCGAAACCGGTTTTAGTATTTAATGGAGCAAAGTTTACAGCGTATTGTAGATTTACGTCCATTTAGAAACTTTTCCATTTGTGTAAGAATTTTAATGTTTTCTATTTTATAGTGGAGAAGACTATACAATAAATAAATAATATCTTCACAATACTCTCCCATAGATTATATCCTACATTTGTTCCTTACGTTATTTTCATTTGAGTTTCATAGATTTAGTTTGGGAAGATTGAGCGCAAACTGGTGAGACTCATTCAGCCTTATTTATTAGAATTGGCTAAACGGATGAATAGTTATGCAATGCATAAGGACAAATTCATATTTATAAAACATTTTCCTACCCAGCATAGTTATAATGAGCTTATGTCAAATATAGTACCAAAAAGTGTAAATCTATTACATTTACCCGCCATAACACAGCTGAGCTGTTTGTCAACGAAAACAAAAAAATCTGGTCTGCAGGTCTAATTAAGTAAACAAAAATGGAATTGCCAAAAGCTTAAAGAATTCCAGCAATTTACTCTTCTTCGGATAATGATGTCAATTCTAGTAATTAAATTTATATTTCTTTTATCACAATCAACAAATACAGCTCAGACAACTTATTGTGCACAAAAACTCAATTATCGAAAGTTTAATTGCGACACTAACACGTACCGGTAAAAGAATAATGCGGGGATAGAGATCACTAAAAAAAAACATATTTATTTGATTTTAAACAATTTTCAATTTGTTTTTAATGTAATATAATATTTTATTTTAAATTAATATAAATAAAAGAAGGTTTAACTTTCAATAAATAAATAAACAAAACAATGAACTACAAGGCATTTTTGTTTTGGTAAATCGCAATATTTTAATATAATGTCAAAGTGAATGTGACAGTTCAATACTAAAATGTAGGCACTATTCAACCTCCAAACGCGTTTAGCTTATAATGCCTCTAGTCAACTTCACATAAGTTTTATAAATAACGATTTCGTGTTTAGAGGCATTATAAGGGCTGCATAGGCTTATGTACTCACTATAATGAGTTTATAAATATGGCTGATTGTGTTTATATATTATAAACTGAATCATCTCAAGACAGATTGATACAACAAAAACTGCACTTTTTTGTATATCTATTAAAAAAAAAAAACCAATGAGACTCATGCGTCCTGTGCTTAATTTTTAATCGCGCCTCACGACACAGCCCTGATCGCGCACTTCACTTACCCATAAACTGCCGTGTACAGGACTCAAACTCAATCTTCCCAATCTAAAAACCGTAATACAAAAGAAGATGTCAAGTTTTTGTCTACCATACTGTTCTTTGTTTTCTATTCTTTTTTCTGCGTTGATATGGCGTCATAACGAAAAATGCATAAATGAATGAATGAATAAATGAACTTTGAGGCCTGGAGCCAAGCAACTGCGTTTTGTTTGGCTTATTGTGTTTCTTTATCCCTGTTGTTACCTGTGAGGTGGCCTATGTTGACGTTCTTTATAAAAATTATAAAATACGCAGAACAGGAAAATATCGTACGGGAGGTAGGGTTGCGTTTTAGGTACTAATTATTGAGGGTTAATATTTGATAAAGGTTATTTTTTAAAACTTTAAATGGTTTTAAGGTATGTATATTCCGATGCACATTTCTTTTAAATCACTGAATATTGCAATGGTAGGGAAATATTGAGCTGGGTAAAGAATTGCACGCTCATGTAGTGTAGTTAAAGAAAGAATCCCTGAACTTAACAGAACACCTGAAATTGGACTCATGGGTGAATTAAGAATTCTCTGAATTGCGAGTATTAGCTATGTATATTTGAATTATCTTAGGAGAGGGATGCAACTGGCTATTTTTATTTTTGGATCACATCAAAGAGTCTCAAGTAAGTTATTGGAGCACCTATCCAAGTGTCAGAATTGTACTCAAGCTTCAGTAAAAATAGACTTTATAGATTACGGAAAGATAAGAAGAAGAAAAAAAGGCATTCACATCCGAAAGATAGACGACCATTTATGGACTATTATTGAGAAGCTTTCTGGCATCAAGATATTTTGTTAGCTTATAATATATCAGCGTTTCTATAACCTCAGAAAGTAGAAAGGACGTAAGTGCTATTAGACGATAATAAGAGGCAGGAGAAGATTCGACTTTCTTGGATATAGGCTGGTTTAGTGATGTTTTCCATATACTTACTCGGAAAAAGAAGCTAACGCAGAAGTTTTCACAGTGTTCAAGAACATTTCTTCCTGTGAAATTGTAAACATCGATATCTAAAAATACTTTTGCAAGTGTACTAGTATCTACAAAAGATGATTTGTCCCATAAAATCTCAAGTACAGGAGAAATCATGATATTTTCTGTAAGCGTCGAATTACTCGTAGTTGGAAACTGTGCTGCAAATTGGCTTTTTTTGTGAGCCGACAAAAGGAGTGACGAACGAAAGAACCGAAGAGGAAATAGAATTTAGTAAATTTTTCACTATCGGGAAAGTATAGTCACCAGTTAAAGTTTCTAAAGAAATCATTAAGACCGTCACAGTTGGCTCTCTCGTATTGCCAAACAGTTTCTCTTAGGGATTATTTATCTAACTGGATTTTGTTGACATGAGAAATTTGCAGATATATCACGGATGGTCTGATCTGCCTCTAGGCGATAATACACTTATAGTGTCATAGCGTTTATAAGTGCCATAGGTAAGAAACAAGTCAAGTGTCCGCACAGGTGCTATAAAAATCGTTTGAACAAATTTCAAGCTTTGTTGCGTGCTGGCCTATAAGGCAGTGTCCGGTTATATGCAAGCACTTCAGATCAAGCATCGATCAGAACTAGTTATATAGTTCCATCCTTAGGTTTGCCCGCTCTAGAGCATCTTGTTTCAGCATATGTTTGCATGTAGTGATGGTTGTACCTTATTTGCCTTATCAGGTAAAATGGTTAGTGTTGTTCCACCTTTGGTGAATTCTTCAGTCTTACAGTTCCACAGAATGCTGCTATGCCCTGGCACTTAACAGAGCTGAATATTGAACTGCTGCGCCATCTCCATAAGAGATGAATGGCACTTTAGGGCTATTATAGAGGTAATAGAGATTAATTCCAGATATTTAATAACCACTTGACTATCCGAAAAGATGCGGATATCAATAGTTGAAAGAACGTTTTCTTTGAGCCAAGACAGAATTTTTTTTAATATCTATGTATAAGCTCCGTCTGATGGAACACGCTTCAATGATGAATCATACATCCGTGGTAAAAACAAAAGCCCTGTTTTATTACAATCTAGGAATGACACTAAATAGAAAACTCCTCTGGAACAAGCAAGAGACTTGCACCTAAATCATGGGCTGCAAACGGAAAATCCTCAGGTGGATGTACACTAATAAAAAAGTAATAAAAAGACTCATCATTACCTATGGTGCGGTAGCATGGCGCAAAAGAACCAAATTATCAATAGCTAAGAAAACCATAGAAAAAGTCCCAAGGTTCGCCTGTATTTGTATTACGGGTGCAATAAGAACCTGCCCTTTCGGAGCTATGGAGATTGTCTTCCAACTATCTCCTATCAATGAGGTTATCGGCAATTGGAGCTATCACGAGATTCTCAAGGAACAGAACTGGGAGAGGCAAAATTATTGGACTCAGGGAAAGAGACTTAATACATTAAAAAACCTTCTTGACATCCCACGATCAACAAGTAAGATCAAAAAGTAAGAGCAAAAAATCTATTTTCGAGGAAAAACGTTCTTATTAAGTTAAGCAATGACAAAGATTAGGTAGTAGAAGCAATTTACTACACCCACGAAACAAATAAAATCATGTAATAGATTTATGGATCGATAACAAGCGAGGGGACTGGTTCAGGATTCTTTGGTCATAGGCAGCCCACCAGCACTTTCCAAGCAGAGTTACACGCCATAGGGAAATGCATGAATCGTAATGTCGAAATAAACTTTCATCACTAAAACATTGCCATATTGTCAGATAGCCAAGCTGAGCTCAAAGCTCTGAGCTCCTATGTCATCAGCTCTAAATTAATGTGGGAGGGCATAATAATGCTAAGCGAACAAGTTGGATACCTATTCATGTGGGTGTTCATGAAAACGAGAAGGCAGACTCTTTAGCAAAAATAATTACATCGACCTCTTTAACAGGGTCTGAGCCCTACTAGGTATAGGAGAAAACGTAGTTAAAAACAAAATCAAACAAGAAGAGGAGGCAAGAAGATCCAAAAGCTGGAGAGAACTGCCAATTCTAAGGCAGGCGAAACTGCTATTAGGCAATTACAACCAAAAAAGTTAGTGAAACAAGTCAGCTTAAGTAGGAACAACCTAACAATAATAACCGGAGCGCTTAGGTCAGGCTTGGTTCGGAGCGAGTTGTATCTCCCAGGCCCCGCTATATGCCCCGCTTAGTTTCCCGCACAGGGCTAAAATTGAGTTTCCTACTAAATACCTACCTTCTTAGTTGGATTACATTTATTAAACACAAAAAAACAATAATTACCAATAGGGCAAATAAAAACCCTCTTAAATGGAATATAGGTACGCTTTTTAGTTTCATGATTTCTATCAGAGCCTTCAGACTTTTTGATATACATATTTTCTTTGACATGTCTTCGGCTGGATGCTATCTTGTTGTCGGTGTGCAACACTACCTTGCTGACTATGCCACTGACGACGACGACGATGAGGAATTCTACCGAAGAGATGTACTGTCTTCGTCCGGCACGTTGCATGTTGCACGTTCACCAACGTGACACAGCGCCTTGTACTTTTACATATTTTACTATTATTTTTTTTTTTCTGTTAATATTTCTTTAATTTGCTGAGTTCTGTCTATGCTTTTCAATCTTTTGTTATCCTTGACAGGGGTTTGCTTGTTATGACACTGCCACAAAGGAGTGAGAAACAAAAATCGGGGGAACAAAATTGGAGCAAATGGTGAAGTCTAATATTTTTATAAACGAATAACAAGACCAGTTGTTGGAACAATAAATGGTTTTCTCGTTGTAATTTTGTCCTCTGGAGCCCGTTATTCCTTCTTTCATACCGCCATAGTTGCTACGCGCGCCGCGACGCCGCTGCTTATAATATCCTTACTGTGTTGTGTTGTTGATGATGACAAATGAAGTTTGTTGCACATTTTGAATACCAAATGAGTCACAGAGCTACAATCACAAGTACATGGGTGGGTAGGGGTGGTGGTATGTCGGTAAATATCGGTGGCAGAGCAGTGCGGCGACATAGGGTTTTAAAGATTTTTCCTCCAGATGGGTTTTTTCTGATATGGAACAGGACACAAAACGGACTGTAAGAGTTGATGGAAGATACCTACATATATTACGTAGTAGTAAGTACATACCTAGCTTGTAGGTAATTGTTATAAAATATTTATAAAGTGAGACGGACGGTTGGAGTCCACAAAACCCGAGTTTATTGATGGAAACGAACTTGTTGTGGGAGGTTCGTTTGCTGTGGTAATTTATGATGTCGGACTTTAAAATATTCCACATGCACAGTTGCTCGTCTTATTTTAAAATGACGATTTGATAATGGCTTTTAGTGAGTACCTACATAATATTATATTTAAAATGTAAAAAAAAAAAAAAAACAATTCTCAAAAAGAGAGAGACAGAGAAGTTAAAACGATTGCCGAAGTTAAATGATCGATTCTAAAACTTCGGAAAATGCTTTTCATTGACTTCATTGAATTGACGAATCCTTGACATGAAAAGTGTTGCTCATCAGCCGTTTGGAATCTGCAGAAAATTTTAAGTCCCCTCCATTCCTAGTAAAGCACGAACACAGGAATTGTAGAGTGTTGTAAGTTACTACGTTTAGGCTATCCATGAGTAGTGATAAACAATTTTTCATCAATTTTCGTTTTTATACGATATCGATTAAAATCTTCTAAGAAGCATATTAAACATTTTCATTTTGTGGTGCACAAAATTTCATCTATTAATTTTAAAAAACTATGTAAGTCAATCTATTTGAGATTAGAAAAGAAAATTTTATTAAATAAACTTTCAGGTTTCAATGTACTAAATAAAATTCAAGAAATATTAATAAAATTCAGTAAGAGATATTGATTTGTTAGAAATGACATATTATTTACTATTGTTTTCCTTTTAAATTTAAACATTAGGCATAATTTTCATAGCATTCTATATCTGTTTATGTCCCCTTATTTCTTATTTTTTTTTTTGGTGAGGAAAAATCAGGAAAAGTTATTTCGAAAAATATGGTAACTATGTATAAACAATGCTGTGTTGTTACCTTTTACGACTTTCATTTTTATACTTTTTCGACAGATGAGAGGGCAAACAAATCTACAATGCTGTTTTGTTCATGATATGCAAGGAAAACCAGCCCTTTTCTGTTCTCGAGAACCAAGGTTTTTTAAATTAATATTGCCTATCAAAAAAAGTGCCAAGCAGAACAACTGGCACGTTGGCTAGACGACAAATATGATGTTTTGTCAAAGTAAATGAAATCAAAGCTTGCAATTCTTGACCATTTTACATTAACAAGTGACATTTGGTCTGATATTCAAATGCGCAGCTTCCTAAAGGTAAGTGTGCAATGATTGGTCGATTTTACAATATTGTCAGATCTGTCAGTGAAAAACATGCTTACAATATCTTACAACCGCATAGTCTTACAATTAATTGTCAGAAATTTTTTCGGACAATTAATTGTTAGACCCTTATCTCATTGACATAAGGAAAAAAAAAGAATCGCTCCCAAGAAAGATCCCTGTAGTACACGGTAGCTCATCGACAGCAAATCGAAAGCCCGAAACTACTGCTTTACTTCTTCCAAACAGAGAGGGAAACATTTTTTTCACCTTAAGCCTAGTACTCACTCACCTAGCGTGAAATGAAAAATAAATACGTTCCAAATTAAGCCTAGTACTCGGTTCAAGTGAAAATGAAAATTTCATATAAAATTGACTGCTGGTTCACTGGCATGAAATCCGCAACGAGAGGTGAGTACTAAAATGTGGATTGGAAAAACAAATATGTTCCACAACTTTTTCCACGCTATGATTTTTATTTCTCAATGTACAACCATCAGGAAAAAGTTTAAAGCAACGTGGAAAACTGTGACATTTGTCAGTTGATTTGAATATTTTGTTTCAAAACAAAAAATTGAAAATTTGTAAACAGAAAGAACGAATCAGTTTTAAAATAATTGTCATTTTTTTTCTATTCCAAGTGAGTATCAAAAATTCACGTGGAAAAGTTTATTCTATTTTCATTTTTATTCTTCGCGTGTAATTTGGAACGTATTTATTTTTCATTTCACGTTAGGTGAGTACTAGTCTTTACACGCGAAGAATAAAAATGAAAATAGAATAAACTTTTCCACGTGAATTTTTGGTACTCAGCTGAAATACTGAATACTTATTTTGAATGAAAAAACAAATTTTGACAATTGTTAAACTGATTCTTACTTTCTGTTTATAAATTTTCAATATTTCATTTTGAAACAAGATATTCAAATTAACTGACAAATGTCACAGTTTTCCACACTGCCTTAAACTTTTTCCTGATAGTTGTACATTGAGAAATGAAAAATCATGGCGTGGAAAAAGTTGTGGAACATAATTGTTTTTCCAATACAGTAAAATCCGCTACAGAGAAACCCGCTTAAGAGAAAAGCCCGATTAACTGAAATACTTTTTTCATCCCCAAGTATTTTCCGACCAATTTTCCTTAAAAAACTCCGGATAACTGAAACATATTTTCAGTTAATTTTTAATATTTTTCATTAACAAAAACTCTTAAAACTTAAGTGAAAAAAAAAATTGAATCGAACAGAAAAAAAATTTGCTAGTTTTCGTTTTTCAAAAAATTATTTTTGTGTTATTTAATTGTTGTTTTATTTAACTTCTTTCAAGGCAAGTCCAAAATATAAAAACAATATTGTTTCTAGCATTAAATCTCCGCTTAATGGAATTTTTAAATCCGCTTAAGTGAATTTTTTTTTCACTTATCCGAACTCCGCTTAAGTGAAATTATTTTTCACTTAAGCGGAGTTCGTTTAAGTGAAAAACCCGCTTAAGTGAAAGAAAGACTGTGACATTTTGCCGTTCATCTTAAGCGGGTTTTACTGTACACATTTTGGTACTCACCTCTCGTTGGGGATTTCATGCCAGTGAACCAACTGCCACATTTGTATGAAATTTTTTAATTTCACTTGAACTGAGTACTAGGCTTTAGAGGATAAATTGGACAGAAATGAAAATTTTCTACATCTTACTTATATTTAATCAATGGCATTGAAGGCCTTAGAGTTGTTTAGAGTAAATTTGTAACATATATGGCTTTCATTTCTTGCTCAATGACTTTAAGGAGTTGTAGTACCAATTTTATGGTGAATCGAAAGATGCAGAAGTAAATTAAAAGAGTAAATCAATTTAGGTCGATTGGTCCCGTTTTTAAAGACAATTATGACTTTGGAAACTTTCCATTGCGAAGAGGCAAAATGCTTTTAGTGAAGATTATGTAACAAAATGGAAAAATAAGTGACAGTTGTATCTAGAAATGAGGAATGCAATCTATTAAAACCCATTTTTTTTTTTTATAATCTACACGCGCTCAAGGGATTATGATTACCCTTTAAATGTTTCAACACAGCGCGGGCGTGAAGTTAAGGAAGAGAAAGAAGGATAGGAAAGATGCGTGGCACTGGCACGATGTTCTCAGACTGAAGGTAGTTGTCTCAGATTTTTTTTTATCTACAGGGATGGCGGCTGAACTAGTGCGGAGAAATGCGTGTCTTATTTTTATGTCCCTTATAATTCACATTATTTTATTCGTTTTTCATATTTGATGGGCATACTAGTTTTACTCAATCACATGTTGTTAGTGTTATGCCTGAACAACATGCAATGAGCAAACCAGCAACCCATTGATGACAACTTTATAAGGTTTCTAATGGAATTAAGAAGACATATACGACAGCAGGGATTGAACCTGTGATCATGCGGTTGACAGGCGGTTACATTATCAGAACACCCTCACATAACTCTGTAATAATTATAAACACCCATGATAATGAAGAAAGATACAAAGTATCTTTCAATACACATAGTAAAATATCTTTCAATAAAAATGGTATCTTTCTATAAACAAAATGTAATGCTCACACAATGATTCATAATTTCATCTCATAGCAAAAATGATGATATCTGATATTATAAATATAAAACTGCATATCAGCACATTTTGCCTTCAGTAACTTGTGTGCCCAAAGCATCTTTAAGAATTCCAATAAAATTCGTGTGTCAGCAATTTTAATAAGATAAAGAAAAGCAAACGATCTTCAGTCGAAGATAGATTTGCTGTCTAAACATTTTATAAGTATAAAAAGGGTCTCATCGATGTTCATAAGTAGTTCTTAGTTTTCAGTTCTTAGTTCTCAGTTCTTAGTTCTCAACAGTAGTTCTTAATATTCGTATAGCCTAAGATTTCCCCCGACCCACGGTAAGGGATCTGAAGCTTTAATAAACTTAATTATTAAAATAAAATACAAAGAGAATACAAAAATATATTTTTTTTATTAGTTTCAAAGTTAAAACTAAAACTAGGCGAGCAAACATCCATCGCGCCACGACCACCCCAATTGCGCTGTATTTGATACAGATGATGTAGTTTTCCTGCGACTGACATGGACCCGACGATATTGGTCGAGAAACTGAACAAATTGGCTGAAAATTCGATGATTGACCTTCAAGAAAATTCGTCTATCACATAATAAAAACTTTAAATCTAGTTTGAAAAATCATCGAGATACTCTAGCTCAATATGGATATAGGGAATTTTGTCATGCAATGAAGATTTGACAAAATTAGTTTATAATCTCGGTAGGTAAGGTAGGTACTTAGAAATTGCGACCACTGATATAATCTAGCCCTATGACTTAATTGGCTCTTAACTGCCCCATTTTGATGCTATAACCCGTGTGATGGACTTGATATTGGAAATTGTGGACATTCTCACGGAGTCATCCAATTTAGATTGAGTTCAAAAATAAGAAAGGATCTTGTAGGTATTGATGTCTTTTATTTTGTGTCTGCTATTGTACAATCATTCGGAACTTGGATCACTAACTCAACCGAACCACCACACTCATCCGACACCATCGACACTGCGCCAAGCTTGGCAGCTTATTGACTGATGTTGAAACAGTTGCCAATCCGATTGAGTGATCATCCGTCGTAAAATTCCCTCAGAATTCTCACACTGTTAGCTCGGGATCAAATAGATTGAACGGAGGGCACGGCAAAGAAGTAAACGAAGTTCATTTTTGAACGAAACGACTTCATCGATTTGAGAAAATATAACAAGACTTTTATCTCCATTTCAGAAAGTTCCTCAATGTCGTTACAAAAATACTCTTTTTATTAATTGTTCTCTTAATTTGGCCAGAACAGGCTGAGGGCTGTTTCTTTTTCCCGCTGGCCTCCACAGCTATCACAGTTAGTGTTGTGAGGAATACCTTGCTTCACTGCATGCTCTCCTATTGGCCAATGTGGGTTGCACGTACCAACGATCTATCCGGCTATATCTTGCTAGTTTCTGCATATCAGATCAAGCGTTCGGCATTTATGATAGGTGGGCCAAATCTTTCTAGATCTAATGCAGTTAGCTTAACTGCTCTACCTACAATTTGATTCGTTAAGAAAAATTGAGAGAATTTCGCCCTTCATAAATCCGAGCGGAACGTTGTCTCTTTTTCTTTTAGCAAGTGGGTTATTAAGGGCTAATCCTTGCCTGGCCAGCTGCACGTTCGCCCGTTCATTCCCATCAATGCAACAATCACCCGGAACCCAGATAAGTGAGTGAGTGACTTGAGTGGTTAAAATTGAGGCTAGCAAGTATATTCCGGCATTGCTGGAGGAATGAAAACGATGCACTAGAATTAATGGCTTTAATAATGGCTGATAATAGCCGTTTTCCGGTTCTGGTTTGAATCTTGTGTGCTATATTTTCCGAATACCAATTAATATCCTATATATAGCCAAGAATCTTTCGAGGAAGAAAATATCATGGTGTCAAGCTTTATTAAACAAAATTATATGGAAGTACTTTTTCTATTTCAGTCAAAGGTGTGTTTTTTTAAACTGAATTTGTTTTCATTCTAAGTTTTCGTTTACTCTCCTTAAAATATTTGTGTATCACTATGTTACCTACAACCTCCACGTTGATTCGTGAATCAGATCACAAAACATCTTTATGATAAAAATGAAATTATGTTTCCTGGTTAAAACTCTACTGTATCTGCTTTCCTCAACAGGATTTTGACTATCCCCTGTACTGGTCAATATTCGTAGGAATAATTTGAATAAGTTTTTATATGTGTGCATAGAAAATTAGACCATTTTTCACAGCTCTAATTAAGAAGTTAATAATCATTGCAATCACCCAAAGTCTCCTTAACATGAATTTATACCACCTTTATATCATTTAATTTTATCTGACGTCTACTCAACCTCCTTAAGCCATAACTTACTGAATTTTTGTCGTCGTCATACTTGTGTCTACCCTCTAGCCCAAGAACACAATTCAGTTGCTTCCTTCTTCCGTCTTCGTCGTATGCCTGTATAACATGTAACACGAAGCAAAACTCAAAGGCCAGACAAACGGAAATAAAACGAAAGAAAATTGCGTGTTAGAACTACAACATCTTCTACTTCTCGTCGTCGTCAATGGTAGATATGTTTGTGTACTCTGGAACATCTTTGCACCAAGAGGACATTAACCTTGAGAACCCACAATTCATTTGAGAAGGTGCTTAAAATGCCTCTCTCTTATCACGCAAGATACCAAACAAACCAAAATTGTTTGGAGGGGTTATAATACCTACTCGTAAATTTTGCTTACCAACCATTTTACTCCACAGTGTCTGGGAATTCGGTTCTTTGCCTCCCAGACAATGCGACGACACGAGAGCAACCCACGATGAATTTTATTGGGAACTCCCAGTTCCAACGAAAATTCTTTCTTCCGACCGAACTTTATGAGTCATGCTCTCGTAAAGAACCTCCACAATTAATTGGTACTTTTTCTCGCACGTTACATACGCCGACTTCTTCCTGCTGCACAATAATTTATTATCCTGCCATTCTTAGGATGGCTAAAAAAATTTTAGTGACGGAAAAATATTCTTTGTTTCCGTTGCAAAAATAAGTAATAACACCGAACCGCACCTCGAAAGATTCTTTTTTTATTTCAACTCTTCGTGGAGTGTAAGCAATGTGCACCCTGTATAAAGGTCCTGTTGCATGTTTTGGATTTTATTTTTTTTTTTTTCTTGCCATTTCCTTAAAACATTGTAATAATTAGTTTCATTTATTCACGTCGGATGAACACCATACACCACCAACAAAAATCAACATGGTCGACGAAGCCGGCGGCGTTGCCTTGGTGATGGAGACTATATGCTCACCAACCTTCCATACCGCCCATAGTTTTATTAATTTCATCTATGTCGGTGTGTGACTCATTAACTGCAGAATAAGTTTAAGAGAAAATAGCATCGTTACGTTGGGAAGAACTTGCAATCTTGCACCCGTTTTATGGAATTACATTTTGTGAGCGAATAAATATTTTATTAAATTTTTCTTTCAATGGGATAGGGACACTTATGTACATGCAAAATGCAGCGTTGTTATATAATTTTTTTGAAGTTCTTTTTTTTTAACTTTCATGCTGAATAACTTTGTCCTGAGACCTAGCAAAAGATTTTTTTAGGTTGAAAGGCACAAAATAGACATATTTGATTTTTTTTATCATTTTATAAACAATACAAATGAGGAATGCCAAGTCGAAAATATATGTGAGTTTGTTTTTAATTTAATTTTTTTTTCAAAATTTTACGTAGTTACATGAAGGTGAATTTCTAAAATTTGACAGGTGATTGCGGTCATATTGTTGAAGCTATATCCGTCAAATTGGATGTCTGTCTTGCCAATTCAACATAAATCTCCATGTTCAAAAATATGTCAAATGATTAGATTGTTTTTAAAAAAGTGGGTCTTCTGTACGTACAGCATTTCGGGCGCTGTGGTCAAAAAATATTATTCAGGGACGAAGCCCAGTTTTTTTTCATGTCCAATTCGAAAGGTTTTAAAAACTTGATCAGTGAACCCATCAAATTTTAGTCAGTAATCATTAAATAATAAAATTTCTCTATTACATTGTAGCTGTTTCAATATTATTCTACTTTAAATATTAGGTATTAAGCCTTCATGAAGTAAGAACTTGGCGTACTTTTAGATCTCAGTACTTTTCACGGCTAATTTGTTTTTGTATAGAAGAACTAAGCTCTTTTTTCAACATTTATATGTTTGGTCTGATTAAGGTATTAGTATGATACTACTTAAAAATCTTTTGTGATTTTAAACATTTTCTAACTACGCTTTAACCAAGTTTCATACTAAAGCAGCTTCAACATCGTACTTATTCAACTAAAATGTTGGTCCATTCTTTTACGAAACCAGCTATTTGATACGAATTAGATTTAGATTTATCCCGGTTGAGCCCCCAATTTATGAGATTTATTTATTGATGAACTAATTTCAAATAAATGTTTATGGGTATCTTCTTACATTTACATTCCTTATCTGAATCATTTATTGTATGAAAGAAAAGGATTATAAAGAATGATAAATGAATTGAGAGAGAGAGAGAGAGCGATTGAAAGGAAAAGAATTAATGAAGATTCGATTGTAGAGATCACCACAAACGTGCTTTTGGGTCGTACTCAATTCTACATAAATCCCCATATATGAAAATAGTTCTTTCTAAGGCATGATGTTCAGAGGAAACAAATTCAAATATACGTTCGGGAAGTCTATTGTTCAGATACTCATAAATTGCACTTTATATAATTTGGTCAGGAATTCCTTGTCCTTCAAATTTGCTAGGGGTCATACCATCATGATTTTGAAGTGGATAACTATTTACCAATTCCTCTTAACATCCATTCAATCTTCACCACAGCACAGGGCAGTACTTTCGCAGAGCATGGTGCAACCTATCTTGCATTCCAAACAAAATTTCCAAAATTTTCAATATTTTCCATATTGTATATGGACGGGGCCTACGCTACCCACATTGAAATTTCATGCTTCACAATCTTATATATTTTACCCACGATATACTGATACGCGCAATAAAAAAAAATTAGAACTCTGAAATCGTCGTTAATAAAAACATCAACCAAATGATCAAGAAAAACTATAGGGTTTCTATATTTATTTCAGATACGAATTCGGGTCGTTAACTAATAGCGATCTAAGTATATTTCGCCACAGAACAGAGACGTACTTCTGACACTAGGCATAGATTCGCCATCTTGGCCCACTTTAACCATCGAATCGATATGACGCAATTTCGATCGAAAGAGAACGGAATAAAACTTGACCCAGCGAAAAGATCTAAATTCCCTATTAATTTGGAAGTTAGACCTCCAACTCAACTTGAATTTATTAAAAAAAAGTCAGCAGCAATCGATGGCATAGCCAAGCTTTCACAACGATATCTAATTTGGGAAGCAGTTGACATCAATGACATACTGGTAACAAGTGCGTTGAAAGACATCCGTGGTACTTCATCTCCCGAAAAAGGAAATAACCACCTACAATCCGGTTAATCTCCATTCGAAAAATCTTCTTCTGAGTATCATCAATTTATTGGGAAAAGTTATTAATAGAGCTCTATCCCAGTGGGCGGAGGACAACAATATCACTCATTTTGTCAGCTTTAAAGGACATTCCACGGAATTTTAAATATTGAGGTGGGACGGAAAAAGAATTTCATAATTCAAGTGAAATAGAAAGATATGGTTGGGAAATGGGAAATTAATAAGAGAAGGTATTTATAATTAACCATAGATAATAAAGTAGTAAACATTTTAAATTAATCTAGATCTTATATTTTGAGTCTTTCCATGTTCATACTAAAATCAATAGTAGATCGGTCTTGCCTTTTGTTAATTCTTAAATAAAATCTGTACAGATTCCCAATACCAAGTATTTTAGAAGTGTTGAATGTTCGAATTTAGAACCAACAGCTAAATTATTTGAATTTTTTTTATTCGGTTCACTCTTATTCCTGGATTTAACAAAATATTCCATAAAAACATAATAAGTACTATTGGTATTGGATCCATTGATCTAAGTTTTGAAATCACTTCAATAAAATTATAGTTCTAGTTCATTCGGCATTCCTCCTGCTGTGACTTCATTTCTGCTCCTTTACTAAATATATTTAATAAGTCCCTTTAAGAAGAAAATTTCATAGAAGAATGCAAACATTCTTACTTAGTTCCTATTCACAAGTCAGATTCCAAGAATACTCTAGAGAATTATAGGAGTTTTTGAAAACTCTCCCAAATTCCTAAGTTGTTTGAAAAATGTTAAAAAATAAGCTTTATTTTCTTACGAGTGAATATTTTTTAGGAATTACAGCACGATTGTCTCTCCCGTTGATCTTCTGTTACCATCTGACCTAATTTACTTCATATGTCATCAATCCTGTGGAACACAACTTTCAAGTGGACGCAGTATACATAAATGCACTTTAAGATAAGATAAGATTGGAAATTCATGTTCAAAGGAAATTAAGTGTATTTCGGGTATCCCTCAAGTTAGCCACCTGGCTCCGCTTCTGTTCATTATTTTCACCAATGATATTATTTCCCTCTTAAAATATAGTGATCTGAAACTATTTTTTAATGTTTCGAGTTTAGATCATTGTCAACCTTGATTCTCTGTCAACTGAGTGTAACATTAACGGCCTAAAGTTAAATATTAAGAAGTGTAACATAGTTTGCTTTTCAATTATGCAATTCAATCTGAACTTATTGATCGGGATTCAAGTATTAAAGACCTACTCCCAGATTCACAGTGGAAGTTTAAACCCCACTTTTGGTTTAAACTTCAGTTCAACAATAAATTTGGTTTCACAGTGTCATTTTAACCTTGAATAGAGTTCATTCTGTAGTTTAAGTTAAACGATACTATTCTGCCGTTTAAACCTTAGCTAAACAACCAATTTATACATTGATTAAATGAAAATAGAATTTAATAATAGAATCCTAACTGGGTGTTAGGAGTTATTCTTGACTCCTGTTTTTCTTTTGCTTAGTCTTTCCTAGGTTTTATAAAATGAAATGGAAACAATTTAAGAATTCTCTTCGGGTTAATATACTTCTTTTTCATCTCTTATCAGATCGCGTTTGGCAGGTATAGGCAGATATTATTTGTAGTCCCACATAAAAAGCTCTTTCTGATCAGATTGAAAAAATTCAAAGACTATAAATTCACGAAATAGTCACATACCAAGTACTGACAGCTTTTTGTCTTCTTCGATGCAAGTGCCATTTAGGGATAATAAGGTACATTTTTCTTCGACGACATTATACAGCATTGAGCTTTCGAAGTATTTATCTTCACACGATTGTTTATACCTCATTTAACAATGCTGTAAGGATCTTATCTTAAGTTTTTATACGATACCGTTGCAATTTCACTTCCGTAGTAGATGCACGTGAGTTTGAGAACGAGTATGAGAAGCTGCGAATAGAGTCGTCGGCAAAACAAAGAAGTGCATTAGAAGTTTCAGACAAGAAGAGAATCGGAGACAAGACGGAACCTTGGTGAACACCAGCATTTATTTTGTAAAGATTAGACTTGAAACCATCCCAAACGACGTGTATAGAATGATCTAGAAGGTAATTTCTAATCCACAAAGTAAGGATTTCGTATACTTAGCGCATTCATTTTCGATGAGAGAGCCTGGTGCCAATAATTTTACTTTCTCCAAAACGATATAAATACCAAAATAATGAAAGTTAGCTTAAATCAAATAATGAACTATTTGTCTTCATTTGAGAAATCAAAATCTTTGAAAGGATACAAAATCTCTAAACTAACAATACTCTTAAGTCTTAAAGTCTTCTGAATTTAAATAAACTAAAACTATACCATCACTGGTCTCACATTACAAAGCAAAGAAAAGACAAAGTAAATCAAGTGTAAAGAAGAAAAATATCATCTCTTTGCTCACATTAGAAACAGCTATAAGTCTCCAATTCACGAACATTTCCAACTAAACTCTAAACCCTAACTTAAAATACTCGTATCTTCACTCCTACACACATACTCGTATATCACTGACTCACATTTTTCTTGGGTTTCCCTTAAAATTCCTACAAAGTTCCTTGCGATTTGCCACATCTATTCACATCTGAAAATCCCAAGACGATTTTATTGATTAAATTTCATGATTCATGGGAATGTTCGGCTTCAGCTTCGGGTTCTGGCTTTGGGGTTGTTTTTTTTTTATTTTTTTTTTTTTTTAAGTTTGTGTTTTATCTGCAGCGAACTCCCCTTAATTTTCTTTCGATTTTCATCGTCACATGAGTTTTCCTTGCTTCTGGGTGTATAGTTATGGGGATGAGCAACAAAAAAAAGGAATCGATGGTATGTTATTCGCCTTCAATGTCCTTTTGTAAGTTTTCCCATGTACTCGTACCTAGGTATGTGTTTATACTTTTTTGTCAACTCGTCTCGCCAGTCAGATGTATTTAAGAAAAATATCTTTTATTAATATTTCTCATACGAAATTGTTGGTTTTCTTTTTGAGATGACTCTTTTCTTTTGAAGGTTTATGAGGGTAGAATGAATTTTTTTTTGCCAACAAGAGAAGTTAGGATCGTTATTTTTCTGGATGGAAAAATAAAATGAAAATTTTCTTTGTCACGAAATATTTTTTTTTACGACACCTTAGTTGAGAGTTGAAAGTGGTTTTGTAGAAAAAATAAAAAAAAAAACAAGCATTAACTGGACTAATTAAAGACAGCATTTTACCCTTTTTTTAGATAAAACCGCAAGATTATTTATGAGGTATTTTGAAGGAGCACTTGAGCACTTTAAGATGATGTATTCATTTCAAGAGATATGAATCTTACGTATTATTTTATTTTTTAAAAGAGTTTTGTGTTGCTTAAAAAATTGTGTTTTTACCTCGAAAAATATTTTTCATTACACAAAAAAATACTTTTAAGGTACCTACGTATAGGTACTTCCAACGTAGGATAAATAAAAGAATATAAAAGATTCGCTTGTAAAAGATAGATGGTTTCAAGTGCAACTGAAACCATTCTCAAATTGCCGCATTTGTTTCGTTTGCCAAAATCAATTAATTAAATTTTTTAAAGTTTTAAACGAATTTAGTTTTTCCAGATTTTCTAGGTCTATGGACGAAATTGGTAAGTCCGAAAATCGTTCTTGTTCTGAGATAGGTTTTAATTAGTTTTAGCAGGAGTGTAGGTGAGTTTTAGGAGCACCTGCCCAGATATGGGAGCTATACTCAAGCTTAGGCCGAATGTATGCCTTATAATTTTTAGTCACATCAGATTGGGAAAAAAACTGCTCACATCTTCTGAGGAAACCTAAGCATTTCGCCGCATTTTTCGACACATCAAATATGTGAGCATGCCACAAAAGATGCCACAAAAGATGGTCAGTAATACACATACCGAGGACGCAATGCTTTCCGGTTTCCTTGATTCAAGTGCCGACCATGGATGATGGCAGGGGTGGAATATTTTGCAAGCAACTTCCAAACAAACTGATCACTTCGCGATCAGTCGGCGATTTAGAAGCAGTCTCCAGGACGTCCGAAACAGAAAAGGTGCAGACATGGGAATTGCCCGGGACCACTATCTGATGGTTGCTACCGTAAGATTACGAACAGCTGCAGTTCGGAGATCCCAAGGACACACCTGAATGCCCAAGTTCAACACCGATAGACTCAAGGATCCCGCAGTCCGCCAACAACTTTCACAAGGATTGAGAACAATCAGTAGCATGGAACCCACCTCCATAGAAAACCATTGGTGTGCTGTGAAAAATGATTTCATATCAGGTGCTGAAAGTATAGTCGGTCGGTCGCAAGGAAGAAATAGTGCCTGGCTTTCCGAAGAAACTTGAGCGAGGATCGCAGAAAGAAAACAGCTCAAAGCTCGCATTGCAGCAACGTCAGCAGCAGGCAGAATCGAGCTAGAGTTTGCGTACCGCATGAAGATGAGAGAAGTTCACTGTAGCGTGCGACGTGACAAGCGTAACTATATCAACGCATTGGCAACAGAAACAGAAGAGGCCGCAAGTAGGTGCGACAGTAGGACCGTCTACAGAATTACCAAAGAGCTAACAGGTGTCCAAAGCTCTAAACAACACCTGGTAAAGGGCATAGACGGATCACTGCTAGTTTTGGATGAGGACCAGATCAAAAGGTGAAAGGAACACTTTTCTGCGGTTTAAAATCGCGTTTTCACCAGCGAAGTCAACCTAACACCCAATGAGCCGTCCGTAGTAACAAATTCCCGAATAAGCACTGTATCCCCCAGTAGAGAAGAAATCTTAACCGCAATCAGAGCACTGAAGAACAACAAAGCGGTTGGACTTGACGGTATTCCCGCAGAGCTCTTACGAGCAGCGCCAACAACATCATCTGAGCTCCTGCACCCACTCATAGAAAGAGCTTGGGAAATAGAAAGTTTCCCAAGGAGTGGCAAAAGGGGATGATTGTCAAGCTTCCAAAGAAAGGAGACCTTACGCTGTGCGAAAACTGGAGAGGAAAACTGTAGCGAAGGTTATAGCAAGAATCGTCCTAGGTCGAATAAAAGACCACCTAGAAAACACGCTTGACGCCGAACAAGCTGGTTTCTGCACTGGATCTTTCTGTGTGGACCACATCAACACCTTGCGGATCATCATCGAACAGTGCTTTGAATATCGATCACCACTTCACCTGCTGTTCATCGATTTCGAAAAGGCGTTTGACAGTGTCAATAGAGAATTTATTTGGCTTGCCTTACGCAGGAGGTGCATCCCGGATAAATTGATCGCTATAAGCAAGGCTACCTATGAACGATCCAAATATCACGTTCTGCATAAAAGAAGGTTGTCTGAGGAGTTTGAAATCCAAAGTGGCGTTAGACAAGGTTGTATACTGTCACCAATACTGTTCCTGTTGGTAATAGGTGATGTGCTGCATGCAGCCTTGTCGACTTTAAGTGGAGGAATTCAATGGAATCTGCTATCACACCTGAAACATCTAGACTATCCGGATGACGTGTGCTTACTCTCTCATAGGATCATGGATCTCCATCAAATGACAACAAGGGGGGAGAGAGAAGCCGAAACCGTCGGGCTTAAGATCAATAGGGAACTAAAAGGATCAGCCTTGGAACTTGGAACTCAAATAGATATTTCTGGACAACCAGTAGAGACGGTAGAGAGTTTTCAATACCTTGGGAGTATTGTCTCTACTGATGGCGGGACCGAACTAGATATTACGAGCCGAATCGGGAAAGCAAAGGCTGCGTTCGGAATGCTGTCCAAAATATGGAGAAACAACTCTATAAGCCTAAAGACCAAGCTACGACTGTTCCGCTCCAATGTAGAATCCGTGCTTCTTTATGGATGCAGCACTTGGCAAGTAACACCCACTGTCACAAGAAAGCTGCAAACGTCTGTGAATAGGTGTCTGCGAAATATCTTGCGGATTTCCTGGCTTAACCGTATCTCCAATGATGAATTTCATGCGAGAACAGGTCAGGAACCCATCGACTCTATAATACGAAAACGTAAGTGGCAGTGGATTGGACATACGCTTCGAAAAGGCCAAGAGTGCATTGCGAATCAAGCAATGCAATGGAACCCTCTCACGCAGCGAGGCAGAGGAGTAGGCCGACCCAGAAGTACTTGGCGAAGAACGGTCGAAGAGGAATCAGCACAACTGGGGAAGAGTTGGAGAGAGCTGAGGTACATCTCCAGAAACCGTACACGATGGTGCGTAGGAGTAGTGAAGGCCCTATGCCCTGCAAGGGGAACCACACGAACGTAACAGGTCCGAGGACCTAACGCCTTAAATCCGAAAAAAACACAATTAAGAAAGTAGAACACGGTGGTGGAAGAGTGATGATATGGGGCTGTATGGCTGCATCTGTAGTTGGAAATCTTGTCTCAATAGAAAATACAATGGATCAACACGTTTATCTCAATATTCTTAAAAATAATTTAAGAGAAAGTGCGAAGAAACTAGGTCTTTCAAATAACTTTTATTTCCAGCAAGACAACGACCATAAGCATGCAGCCCAAAAGTGCAAATGTGGCTCATTTACGATACTCCCCACCTATTAGCAACCCCTACCCAAAGCCCGGACATGAACCCAATCGAGCATTTGTGGGATGTTCTTGAAAAAGAGATAAGAGCCAATGTTATTCGAGAGAAATCTCAGTTAAAAGAAGTTTAAGTCAAAGAATGGGAGAATATTACACAAACTTGCACAGAAAAATTGGTTAATTCAATACAGAACAGACTTAAAGCCGTTATTTAATTGAAAGGCTATCCAACCAAATATTAAGAAGGTAAATTTTTATCACAAGTGCTATATTCTGAAATGTTCTTTTCACTTTTTGATAGGTGTACGATGACTTTTGTGGAAGAAAATTCATTTATTTGTTTTGATTTTGTTGATGAAATAATTGGTTCTTTTCTTGGTATGTATTGAAATTACGAGCAAATAAATATGAATTGATATAATATGAATTTTTTTTAAATTTTGTCATCTTGTGGATACTTCAAGCTTTATGCCTTAAAATGTATGCTGTACCATCACTTTTGTGGAACACTGTACATATGTATGTATGTATTTGATTTGGAAAATAAAATTTGTCCAAGTTGATTTCAACTTGAAATGACCAATGAAGAATCATGAAAATCTAGACTTATTTTTTTAGAAAAATTAGTATTCCTGGAGTTATAGGACGCATCGATGGGACACCTTAATCAAGTTCAAACGCTATTCTATAATAGAAAAGGATATTTGTCTTTTTTTGTTTTCTTATTTTTTTTTTTCTGAAAATTCCACAATAAAAAATAAATTCAACACAACTAAAATTTAAATCACCTCCAGATCGAGAAAATCGAAATCTCGCATCAACTTCACTTCGAAAAATACCAAATTTTATAGATTTCAATTCCATTTCGAGTGAAGTAAAATGTATAATCTGCCTGTATTATTTTCTTTTGGATAGCGCCAAAATGTAAATTTCGATTCGAATAGATGGCTATGTTTTTAAAAAGTAAAAACTCTATCGATGTCCATAGTTTCTATGCCAAAAAATCCTAATTCTGGCCGGGTGTCAAATGATGGCATCTGGAATAGTTATTTGTCTTATCACTTTGCACCAATAGCACTAATGTCGGTAGTGAGAAGTCGAATCATATTCATTGGGGCATTTGTATAAAAATTTCATACGACTAGCACACCATATAATAATAAGTCAGTGGCTAATGTCCGTGACACACACGTCTGGTATGGACCCCATGGTATGAATAATACAGCATTCTCAATTCCATGTTAGGTGACACACTGCAGAACGTATTATAGTTTGACAGCTTGTCATATTCATATTCCCATCCTCTGCCAGTTCCGCACACGTTTTTTTTAATATGGGAATTTTGAATATGTATTAAGCCTTCGATATTTTCACTCCAAATATTTAAAATTTGGGCGATCATAATAAACGTGAATATGACAATTAGTTTAAGTAAAACTATTATCAACTTTGAAAGAATGGCGCTGTTTTCGCTAAGGGGAAGACTTAGGTATAGTCCACGAAAAAAAATCATAGTGTAGATATTGACACATGGAGTCACGGCACCTGGCAGTCAGCGCGTGAACCTTCAATTGGAGATAGATTTTCTTTCGATTTGACGTTCAATGTATTTCCCATAAGAAAAAAGCAAAAAAGGGTCGGAAAAACATTGATTTAACTAATCAAACTTATATGAACCGGTATGCATTTTATGATTTTAAAAGAATAGTAATATGTGTTTATTTCTAAATCAAGTTGAAAATATTGTAAGAAACTTAATCAATCTTTTGTAATTTGGCTTCAAAAATCATAAACATATCGTATGTGAATGACAGATGAAACAATTTTGTTAATTTGTATGATCTTCTTTGACCAGCCGTATTTTAGTCTCAAGGTAGAATATTTGTCCTTAAATCAATAATTATTTATTTATTATATTTATATTATTTAATTTAAAATAAAACAAACATAAAACTCCTGTGTGGTGTGTGGCCTGGCCAATTCTAAGCCAGCAATTTTTTCAAGTGTAATTAAATTTCTATGTAATATAAGAAAACAAATGTAACAAAAAAAAACACAGTAAAGTTTACTAATACTACTTCTATTAAGTTTTCAACTCGATTCGGTCGGTGTACGTCGTTTAGTGTTTTTATGTTGTGAAAATTTTTGTTTTTTCTTGTTAACAAGTTTCTATGATAAAAAAGACAAATTAAAAAGCAGGAAAATGTAAGAAACTTTGTTATTTTTGTGACTTAATTAAAAAAAATTTATGTGTATCCATTTTTTTTAAGTATTTGTTGTTATTTTCTTGCATTTTCTTTACTTTTTTTTAGTACACATTGCACAGGATTAATTATGTTTTTGATATATTTTCCACCTGATTTAGAAATAAACACATATTATTATTCTGTTAAAATCATTTCATATAAAATTCAATTCATATAAAATTAATTAGTAAAATTTATGTTTTTCGAGCTCCTTTTTGCTTTTTTCTTATGGGAAATACATTGAACGACAAAGCGTAAAAAATTCTATCTTCATTTGTCAGTACACACACTGACTTCCAGGTGGAGTGGAAAGCAACTTACCAGGTGTCAATACCACGCTCATACCGTTTTGCTCGGCTGTGTTATACCCTGACAGACATGTGGCTCATTCGTATACTACGCTATCTATACTTGATTTATGTCAAGGGCATAAGTACATAAGACATTTAATTTTTCGTTTCAGTTCCGTTCACTCAATAGAGGTACATATGTACATATTTACACAGCATTATAAGATTAGGTACAAAATATTTGTAATTATTCATTTACCCATCTTTTCAAGTTTTCTGTAGGGGACTCAGTAATTCTCATAGCCTTACAAAGCTTTAATTAATTTTATTACGAAGGCACAGCAGAATGAGAACTGGCAAAAGGTCTATTTTAAGACTTGCACGATAGTAAGATTCAAAAAATAATCAGAATTATGGGTTAATCTCCTTTGATTTAGATTATTAAATGCTTAGGAAGGACCCTCTTTTGCCCAAATTTGTTACAAATCGCTTATTCCAGTTACATGCTAACTTTCATTAAACACCGTCCGTCAATACAGCACCCATCGCACAAAAAGAAACAACTTTTAAATTGCTTTCTCTTGAAATTCATTGAAAAATAAAAATAACGAAAAAAACATATTTTTTTTCTGCCGTAATTATCATGCTACGGTCCGGCGGATTCCTAATTTTCCTTCCATCACAAATTATAATTGAATTATTCATCAAGGAAGCGACCATATTTTGCCGCATAAATTGTATTCATTCCTTGTTAAGTTCATGTTATTATGATATACAATTTAATTTTCTCTTATTTCTCGCTGGATTCTGCTGGGTTCTGGTCTTCGCTTCGCTTCGACCGACGCCGACGCTAATTAAGAACCCACTCGCAACGGGTGGCACAGATTTCCTCATTCTTTCCGAACAAAAGATGGAAAATATGATTGCAAAATGAAACAGGTCTTCTTGTGTTAGTGTTATATGTATGATGGCGCGTAGGAATTGAGTTTGAAGGAAAAAGGCGAAAGAAGGAAGAAAATAAAAACGAAAAAAAAAAAAAACAAATCTGCTTAATTATTTGGACAGGATAATAACTCACGACAGCTGCTGTGCGGGTCTAGCATTGCAGCTATACATTATGATAAATATAAATCGCCTAAAGGATTATGTCCTTTATTTTTTCTTGAAAGGCAAAAATGCTACTTTTGCTGGAGAAATAAATTTATTTAACATTTAATTTGTGTCGACAAATGAGCTGAGAAAGTATTTTTACCCGCGAGGTTATTTTATCGCATTGTTCATTGTCAGATGGAATTTGACGCCACTACTCTTGTCAACCCCCGCCACCGCCGCCGCCGGCCTATAATTTCACTTTTTCCTTTTTTTGTAAAACTACGAACTATAGAATTTTAAAATTTTCACCCAAAGCGAAATAAATTTAAAAGGATTTTTTTTCTGTAGAGAATACCTACATGTTTTGAGTTTGACAATTTTTAAGCATTTTTTATGATATGGACAAATTTCAATGATGATGGATTATATATTTTTTTAGACAACATCGATAGCCTAGAAAGTCTAGATATTCTAGATTGTCTATTCTGTGTATGTGTATAGTCTTCTTGTAAGGTACCTTTTTGGTCTAGGTGGTCCAGGTCTAATGATCTGGGTGGTCTAGGTAGTCTAGTTGGTCCAAATGCTCTAGGTAGCCTAGGTAGTCCACGTGATCTAGGGGGTCTATAGGTGGTTAAGGTGGTGTACTCGTAGTTCGTCAATGTGATCAGGGTTGTCTAGGTTGATTAGTTGGTCCAAGTTGTTTAGGTGGTCAATGTGATCTCAGTGGCCTAAGTTAGGTAGGTGATTAAGATGGACGTGGTAGTCTAGTTAGTAGGTAGATAGGTTTTTTTTTTAAATAAAAATTATAATGACAATGACCCATCTTGAACTTTTGTTGAAAGTTTCTTTTCTTACTTACTGGTAATTAGGATTTTGAATTCATATCAGAAATTCAAGATAGAACTCAAAGAGCAAGAGGACTCTAATCAAACACTTGGACTCGGACTCGGACACCTTCGCAATCATGTTTAATTTATGTCAAATTAGACATATTAGTCCAAGCTTTTGATCGCCAGAATAGTGAGTATACATGTAGTACCTCATAGCGAAATTGTAATTGCGGTACACCTGTTGCACTAGAGAGGTGTAGCAATTAATTTCCAGCACCCAGACAATGCCATCTAAAATAAAATGCACGACTGGATTGCACGAACTTGCTCTTATGTAAAAGTACTTCGGAATTTAAGATACATTTTATAAATATAAAACATGAATTTATGAAATTGCCGTCTGATTTCTAGGAAAGTATGAATTTATGCAAACAAACTTTAAAAAATCGTTTTATTATTAAATAAATAAATTTTTTATATAAGAAATTTCTTTAAAAATTTTCAAGAAAAAAAATGTGGGGTGCAAATTTTAAGTATTTAATAATATTGATTTTAGGAAATAATTTCAAAAAATAATCGTTCATAGGTTTTGAAGATATTGATTTTTCAAAAAAAAAAAAATTCAAAAAACTTAACAAATAATTTTTCGAATATTTTTATATACAATATTATTTTAAACTTAGGGGGACTCCTGCTGAAAATGTTTGGTTAAAATCGTTAGAGCCGTTAATGAGAAAGTCGAAAATCAAAAAAACGGTTCTATGACAGGTACCGTTAATAACATTTTGCCCCAAAATTTTTTTTTGCCAAAACGTAGTCCTTGCCCATAATATCACACCTAATTTTTTTTATCAAAATCGTTAGAGCCGTTTTCGAGATAAATAAGATTTTGCATTACGGGTGTATGGGGGGTACCGTTAGTTTTAGAGCTAAAAAAAAAATTTCAATTTTCCCTCTAGGGAATCACCGAAGACCCATAACTACCGAGTTTGAAGAAAATAGGTCCAGTGGCTTAGGCTCTAGATCGAGGTACAGACATACAGACAGACAGACAGACAGACAGACAGACAGACAGACGGAATTGCCGGACCCACTTTTTTCGTCTTCGCTATCATCGTAATGTCAACTTTGATCAAAATCTCGAGTTCGATTTTTTTTCCAAATGCAGAACTTGCCCTATAGTACCTATATCGCAAGTAAAAATATAATTGTTTTGCAGAAGTACTGTCGCTTATATTGTACATCTAAAGAGTTTAGAATCAGGTAGATTGTGGTAGGTTTCCTCCATTCCTGCTGACAACACATACACAGATATCGTTGAGAGTCTTAAATCACTCGTTATCTAGCTGTCACGCTGCCAAATCTATCTAATTAAGAGATATCTTGAAGAAACATTATAGCACAACAACAATCGCGAGTATATAGCTTCAGTAATCAAATTATACACTTTCTTAAGCTCTGTGGTATTGTTTTTTTTTGCTAACACACTTTGTTAATAGAATAGCAATTATTTAAAAAAAAGGGTTCAAAACTATTCTTCTAAATTGAAATCTCAGATAAGATGAATTGTGCTTTGACATTTTAAAGAATGACTCTATTAAGATTTCAAAAGGATTCATCTATTTGAATACCCTTCTCATTAACCACAAACATTAAAACAAAGCAGCCCTTATTGAAAACCAGAATTAGAACCACAACCTTTATCGCAAATTACGAAATTATCATCATAAGAAGTTCACCAAGGTCTAGTTGTAGGAAAATCGTAAAACGCTCCAACTTCAAGTTATTAATACAATCGTTTCCTAGCGAAGCACACAATTAGAAGTACATCGTGTAGAGGGGTTTTTAGACTGCAGAAGGAGCATGGGAAGGTCCAGTTTTATTGTTCGAGATACTCGTACATAAATTAATATAAAATTATAAGACGTGCTGGGTACCATTAAAGGCTTCCAATTGGGGCACGAAAAAGTAAGTACATAATCATATTTCTGGACCGCTTATCATTGACTATAACGTTTTCGCCACCATCATTTTTGAAGACACATGGACCAATGGTTCCACCATTAAGCGCAGTTAAGGGTGACTGGATATCGATATCGCTCCAAATACGAAAATTCTTTTTATTGACATACATTTAACCAAAAGTGCTCTTCAGCACTGAAAGAAATTTTGAAAGGAAATAATAGATCCATAGCAGTGTTTTTTTCAATAGATTTGAACAATTCGCAAACGTTTCCTGTCGATCAGAACTTCAGATTTCAGAACAACTGAGAACTATAAAGTCAGATGTCAGAAAAAACAATGTTAGCAATTTGATTTTCTATACTTTTAAACATTTTTTTCTTTTCCTTTGTTTTGGATACTATCGAAAAACGAAGCTATTTTAGCAGCGCTTTCGATGCAGTTTGCCACATCAAGTTACTTAGTAAGCTTGAAGTATTCGGCATTCATTCAAACTCACTTCAGTGATTTTACTCCTTACTGACTGGTAGGATTCAAGAAATAAAACTTTATGAATGTACTTCCAGGCCAATTAAGTGCACTTCAGATGTTCCTCAAGGCAGCCATTTTGGTCCGTTGTTTCTTATTATATTTATTGATGATATGGTGAACTATATTAATTTCAGCTAATGTCTCCTATATGCTAATGAACTGAAGATATTTTTGAAAGTAGCTTTTGATGATGACTGCTTTAGGCATCAAATGGATAATTTTTCTCTCTGATGTAGACTTATCCTCTTGAACCTTTATGTTAAAAAATGCTTCCTGATTTCTTTTCTAGAAAACGGTTGTTTGTGTACGAGTTTTCATACTTTTTAGATCCAGATCGCAGTCATCTATAGGGAACTACGAGTATTAAGGTCAAAATTTAAATGTCACTTCTTATTTCAAATTTTCATTTACTCCACATGTTGATGCTATTATCGCCAAAGTGAACTCAATATTAGAATTTAAAAGAAGAAATTCCGTTACTTATATACACTTTTGTCTCCTTATATACATCATCTGGAACACTCACCAAACATCGATTTTGGATAGAATCCAGAAGGTTTAGAACGGTTTAACGTAATATGTTTTAATAAAATGCGCTGGAATTTTTATACAAATTCTATAGCCGCTCAAGTCCCGTAGATCTAGTTTTTGTGCGTGATATTTCGTGTTATTAAATTAAGTGTCCTACTTAGCTCTTAATATACGCTCCAACGATACTACTGAACTAATTATGGTATAAACGAACCAATTTCAGGGTCAATTTAATTTTTTTAAATATAAAATGTACCGCTAATTTCACAGATGAAGTTTAGTTTTTGATAATACGATGAAAGGGAAGACGAAAAAAGTAGCTATTTAAAGTCTGTCTGTCTATCTGTTCGACTCAGCCTAAATGGCTCGCCAATTTTTCCTTTTTTTAAATCTAAAAATATATACCTGCCATAAATATATTTTAAAGATTTCCAAAAAATTTTTCAAATTGCTACCTCGTATACTCGTAGAACCATTTTTTTTTTCGATTGTCTCAAAAACCGTACAACTGATTTTGATCAATTTTTGCATATTCAAGCTCGTAAAAAGTTAAAATAGTATTGAATGTATAATCAATTTTTTTTTTCAAAACTCAATACATTCTTCGAAAACCTAATTTTTTTGAAAATTGACATCTTACAGATGCAGAAAAAAACTTTTCTTATATCTAAAAATACTGGTACATGCGATATAAATGTCAAAAATTCGCTTTTGAAAATATTATTTTCCTCTAAAATGGCTCCTAGAATTTTGATAACATTTTTTTCTATTTGACTTAATTTTTACGATCTAACATTCAATTTTAAATTAAGACATTATTTATGTATCTACTATGGAACCATTTATTTTTTTTTTTGACTTTCTCATTATCGACATAACGAATTCAAAAGAATTTTTTTGCTTGCAGAAGTCTTAAATAGTAAACAAATCAAAAATAAAAAAAAATGTTCTTATGTTTTTAAAAAAAAATAAATATTGCTTTAAAATTTAATAAATCAAAAACCGGTCGAAGATTGTTTTATGAAATTTACGTTACAATTATAAAAAAATGTAAATTGGCGTACCAAATTTTTTTTTGGAAAATGTCTTAACAAATTTATAGATAAAAACTTATTTTTCGTAAAAACATTTATATGAATTCATGCTATCCTTTTATTATTAAATACATTTTTTATACATATATAGATTTTTATTTATATTTTTAAAAAGTATTAGGGTGTTAATTGTAAGTATTTAATAATATACATTTTAGAAAATAATATTAAAACTAGTCGTTCAATTTCACTAATTCCCATTTCTCTTCTTAGGAATTCACCGAAGACCCATACCGGGTGTAAAGATAATAGCGTCAGCTTAACCGTTTTCAAACTTTTTTTAAGCCCAAAAACTGTTTTTTTTTTCAAAAATGTTTGCATACAGTATTTTTCAATTTTAAAGTATCCCCTGTATAAAATTTTTGGTCGAATTCCGTTCGGAATAGGTAGAAAACTACAGGTCCACTTCGTTCCTGGTAACACACACACAGAAATGGCTAAGAGTTGTAAGTCAATCTCGATAAGTTAAGACATTCTAACACATGAAGCAATGAGTACATTCACACTATCGATACCGCATATATGGTCTCGGTTGTTTTTTGTGTAGAAAAATTTTATCGTAGCGGGAGCGTATATCGAGATCGGCACAATAGTGTGATGTGAATTTCTCACCTAGATATTTTCTAGGTCTTGTGCTTTTTTTTTTTGTTTTAAATTTTCTGTAGAATAAAATATGGACCTTGAGTTTGAATTTAGAAGCTGCAAAATATTTACGATGAATAATTTAATTTTATAATTTGTAAGTACATTTTTTTTTATTTTTAACCTTTTCTGTCCAGATCACCAAGCCTCTGGGCGAAAATTTTTTTTGTCGTTGGAAATCTTTAAAAGACAATTAGTAATATTTGGTACCAAGTAGTCTGGGACTCTAATGTCTAATGTTAGTCATCTGCAGCTGTATTTGCTGAGAATAGCTTAAAGACATTCCTAAGATTTTCAGCGAAGACGTCAGCCTTCTGTTTCGATTTTCCGATCCAATTTCCATCTTGAGATTTTCCTGCCAGGATTTGACTCTTCGGTTTTTAGGCGCTTTGCAATTGTTTCTACAGGAGATCTAAAAGGTTCCAGTTTATTATCATATTCACAAGTTTAGGATTACTTTTTTCTATCATTTCTACCTCACGTAGGAGTATGATCTGACGATAAATCGAAATTACCTTCGACACTTATATGATTTTGTTTAATTCCTTAAGCTACCAAAAAGTCAATAAGGTCTGATCTCTGATGTTTTGTTAGAGTATGTTGACAATCCAGCAAAATAGAATTCGCAGCTGCATTTGTGGCCTACCTGAAACAGTCGATTCCCTTTAATAGCTATGAGCTCAGCTCTCTAGTAGCTTTGTTAAGCATTAAAGTCGCCATCAACAAGGAAGTTATATGTCTTAGCAATTTTAGGAGTTCCGCATGGTCTTCTTCAGTTCGAGAGCGCTTGGGTGGGAAATATAGAACTGTCATTAGTGAACTTTGGTTCTTCATAGTGTTTCAAGCAGTTTTTATAAGTACTGCTGATCCTCTTCTGACTTTGTCAGCCGATGCGGAGCGTGATAGCTTGCCAGTTTGGTAATTTACTATTAAGACTGTTCTATTGTAAAGTGAGTTTCGGAAACTAAACAAATTTCTATATTTTCTATGTCTAAAAAGATGATTAATTCGGATACAGGTTGTAAAAGACCGTTTGCCTTTTATGTTGCGATTTTAAGTGTTCTGTCCATCATTTTATCTTAAGACTTTTAGGCTTAACTGCTTGATGTTCAAATCTTGTTTATCAATCCATTTTTAGAATAAGTGCCAGCCTTTATTTTATTAAAGTTTCCTCTTTCTTCCGCACAATTTTAACAATTTAGGAATATGATTTATTTTCAAATATTTCTTTTGCGTTTGGTGAGTTTCTAAGCTTGTTTCCAGTTTTGCTTTTTCTTTTCGTGTCTTAAAATTGTTTGGCGACTGGACATCCTCTATAGCTTTGACAGTTATAACTTATAACATTTCGTTTAATGTTCTTTACATATGCCGAACAATCTTTGCCTTTCGCAGGGGTTCAATTTTGACAACTACGAGGATAGTCCCAGAAGTACCCGACCTAACAAAAAATTTGGGGAAAAATATCTTTATTTCTCTACATAGTCTCCTTTTAGCTCGATACACCTTTCCCAGCGAGGTTCAATTAATTCGATACCCTGTTTATAGTGAGAACCATCGAGCTCCTCAAAATAGCCATCAAACGCAGACTCCACCTCTTCATTGTTGGCAAATCTTTTACCACCGAGCCATTTTTTTAAGTTTGGAAACAGAAGAGGGGGCTAAATCTGGGAGAATAGGGTGTGTGAGGAAGCAATTTGAACTTTAACTCATTGATTTTGGCCATCGCGATAACGGATGTGTAAACTGGTGAACCGCTGATTGTTTTTCCTTTCTGAAGATAATCAATGAAAATTATCCCACGCGCGTCCCAAAAAATTGACGCCATGACCTTGCCTGCAGATGGAACTGTCTTCGCCTTCTTTGGAGCCGATTCTCCCCTTTCAGTCCATTGTTTTGACTGTTCCTTCGTCTCAGGTTCGAAGTGATGGACCCATGTTTCATCCATGGTTATGAATCGAGGCAAAAACTCTGCTTTATTGCTGTGAAACTTCGCCAAACACTCAATTAAAACATTCCATTGTGAGTAATCTTGCGCACAGCTTTCTCATGTCCAAATTTTCAGTCAATATGCGATGTACAGCACTTTTTGAAATGCCTACCATGTCTGCTAGCTCGCGCACTTTCAGTAGACGGTCACCCAATACCATTTTGTGGATTTTCTTCACCATTTCTGGCGTGGTCACCTCATTTGGTCGACCACGGCGATTTTCGTCTTGGCAGCTCGTACGACCTCGTTTAAACTCTGCCACCGAAAATATTTTACTGTTGTAAACGAAGGAGCAGACTCCCCCAGAGTAGAATATAGCTCCGCTTTGATATTGGTTGGACTGAGGCTTTTCAAATGAAAGTAATGTATCACATAACGATGACCAATTTTGTCCATGTTTACAAATTCACTGAGAGCGTTCACTATTAATGGCTGCCAAACAAATACTGAACAACGTAGCATCGTCAAACTTCAAACTTAAGCTTCATAAAGTTGGTACTCTCTACCATAGTCATTCTTTTCAAACAACAACCGCCATCTATACGTCAGGTTGGGTACTTCTAGGACTACTCTCGTATATCCAGAATTGATCTAAAACTATAGATTTTGTCGAGACTTTCTTTATTTTCGAAAGTGAGCATAAATAAAGGTAGAGGTCTTTTTGTGACGTTGATACCCTAGCAGAGCGGTCAGCCATCACACGAATAGGGGGAACAACATGTAGCATACGAAAACATGCACGTGCCGTAACTGTTCGGGACTGGTGGAAGTGTGATCATAGCTTCTCCGCGGCGGCCGCTAAAACAAGCCTTTTAAAAAAGGTATGGCTAATATGATCAGGCTGGTTCCTCAGGTTGGCGACAGGTTAATTCCCTGTCCCGCAAAACTAAAAGAATTTCGAGACCGACAACAAGCCTCGGAAACGGACTGATCACACGATGACAACCCTCGCAAGGAAAACGGAAAAACGATTTACGAATTTTCTTATGGAACGTACGATCGCTCTATAGAGCTCGAGCTGCTCAGCAGCTAGCCGACGCACGCCCTGTCAAAATATAAAGCTGACATAACAGCCCTCCAAGAAATCAGATAGACAGGGAATGGTGAAAGAATATGACGTATACTACAGCTGTCATACAAAACACCATGTGTTTGGGGTAGGCTTCCTAGTCAGCGAAAAAATGAAGTCTACCATCATCGGCTTTAACGCTATAAGCGAAAGGCTATGCACCCTTCGCGTGCGAGGCAAATTTACGAACATCAGCCTCATTAACGTTTACGGGCCTACGGAGGAGTCCTCAGACGAAGAAAAAGATACTTACTACGAACAAGTGGAGAGGGCCCTCAATGCATGTCCAAAGTATGATGTTAAAATCATCCTTGGGGATTTGAACACAAAAATAGGTCGGGAGCCGGTATTCAGGCATTACGCAGGCACCCATAGTTTGCATGAGAACACTAATGACAATGGACTTCGAGTCTTAGAATTGGCAGCATCGAAAAACATGGTCGTTGCGAGTACCAGGTTCCCGCGTAAAGATATCTACAAAGCCACCTGGGTATCACCTGATGGAGTCACTCGTAACCAAATAGACCACGTGTTGATAGACCGTCGCCACTACTCGAACTTGATGAAGGTACGAACGTACCGAGGTGCCAATATCGACTGGGATCACTATCTTGTTGGTATGGTTTTCCGAGGGCGGATTGCCTTGCGAAGACGCATTGCATCCGCCGATCAGGTTCGAATCAACACTGCTGCCCTGCGCAATGAAAACACCAGTAACACCTTTGGTAATGCGTTAGGACTCGCCCTAGAATCACTTGACTTAGGGAGAGTAAGTCCTGGAGCCAGTATGCTGGGCGTAAATGAGAAGTGGATACGCCTTAAGAATATTGTCATTAGTACTGCCAAAGTGCCAACTCCATCTTAGGCAGCAGTCGTAAAAATCGGAACGACTGGTTTGATGATGAATGTAAGCTAGCGACTGAACGTAAGAATGTTGCGTACCGAGCAATGCAACAATCTCATAGAACGCGGGCACGCGAAGGGGAATATAAAGAAGAGAAAAACGGCTTCACAATCCGTCCGAAACATGACGCAGTACACACCACGCTGCACATACTGCAAGGACGGAGAGGGAAATCTGATCACCGATCCTGAAAGCATACTGGAGCGATGAGAAGTATACTTTAATGAATTGCTAAATGGTCAGCTCACTGCAGAAGTGGAGCAGAAGTGGAGGCTCCACTACTTCAAGAAGAATACCCTATGTTGCCGCCACCAAGCATAGAAGAGGTTGAGAAGGCTATAGGCCGGCTTAAACAGAACAAAGCCCCGGGAGCCGATGGCATACCAGCCGAATTATTTCATCACGGCGGGCCAGCCTTACGTCAAGCAATTCATGATATTATAGTGCACGTATGGGAGCAGGAAGAAATGCCAGAAGACTGGCGAAAAGGCATAATATGCCCCATACATAAGAAAGGAGATATCACAACGTGCAGCAATTATAGAGGTATCACATTGTTGAGTACAGAATATAAGATACTCTCCTCTATCCTACAAGACCGGATAACCCCATACGCTAAAACCGTCATCGGACAATATCAGTGTGGTTTCATTCCAGGCAAATCAACAACTGATCAGATCTTTACCCTTAGGCAGGCGATGGAAAAATGTCTAGAATTTAACATCCCAACATACCATCTGTTTATAGACTTTAAGACCACCTATGATAGCATAGCCAGAGTAGAACTTTACAAAGCCATGAGAGAATTCGGCATCCCAAATAAATTGACATGACTAAGTAGGTTGACCATGACCAACGTAACAAGCCAAGTAAAAATAGCCGGATTGCTATCCAGACCAATCAACATCTTTAATGGACTCCGACAAGGGGACGGTTTGGCCTGCCTCCTCTTCAGTCTGGCGTTGGAGAAAGCAATCCGTGACTCTGGCACGGCAACAAGAGGGACCATCGTCAACAGGTCCAGCCAGTTACTGGCTTACGCAGACGACATTGACATCATCGGAAGAACCGAACAAGCTGTACACGATTCCTTCATCCAGATCGAGCAGGCGGCACAAAATCTGGGGCTGCACATTAGTGAAGGTAAAACAAAGTACATGGTGGCGTCGAATACGAGAGGAACAGTTGGTCAAACAATCAAGGTAGCGGAGCACGAATTTGAAGTGGTGCAATCCTTTAAATACCTTGGGTCAATATGAGCAGCCGATAACAATATAGAAGAAGAAATACGCGGGCGGCTTCTCAAATCCAGAAATCTCACCATAACTTCAAAACTGCTGCTGTACAGGACCATAGTCCTGCCAGTACTCACATATGGATCCGAGACTTGGGTGCTTAGCAAAAGGCACTCCGACCTCTTAGCTGCGTTCGAGAGAAAAGTCTTAAGGAGAATTGTTGGCCCCATATGTGAGGAAGGACGATTCCGGAGACGGTACAATCATGAACTGTACGCAACCTACCTTGAAGCAGATATCGTGACAAAAATTAAGCTCGATAGACTCCGGTGGGCAGGGCACCTAGCTCGCATGAGCGAAGAGGAACCTGTTCGGAAAGTTCTTTGTGGTACATTCTATGGTAGACGACAGCGTGGTAGACCATGCTATCACTGGAGAGATGGCGTAGACCAGGACGCCCGAAGCCTTGGGGTGCGCAACTGGATGGCGTCGGCTATAGGTGGAGAGACTCGTTGAAAGAGGCCAGGACCGGAACCCGGTTGTCGAGCCGATGATCATGATGATGATGACCCTAGCAGAGTCCCTCATTATCTCATTTTTAATAAGGTTATTGGCATCAAGTGCTTGAAGGCCTTTTTCTTCAAGGTCTTCGACAATTTCCTTGGCAACACATGAGGGTTGAAGGCCTCTCGATACTACTTTTTGTTGAGTTCTTTGGTGACAGAGATCTATACGCATCGGCATCTTCAACTGCGACTTTTCAGTTGTCTTTATTGTATCATGAATATTTACAGACCTTATTCGTACATTTGTCTACGTAGCTCGCCAAACATTGTCAGTCACGAAATCACAATTGGAGGTTTCGCAGTTTGCCTGTTGGATTTCGTACGACTTCTTTTGGGCTAGATATTTTATGACTTTATTTAATGGTGTCAATATTGCAACACTCGGTGCTTGGTATCGTTCCAAAAAGTATTTTTTTATTTTGTAGGAAGAAATAAAATTAAAAATTAATTATTAGTTCTTTAAATATTTGCATACACATCGTCGCCTCAACTATATCATGATATTAATTACAGCTAACAACTTTAATCAATTCGTCTTATAGCCTCAGAGCAAAGATCCTTTGTTATATTTTATACATACATATATGTATTTTTTTTTTTGTTAACATGAAATCATCTAAAGTATTGGTGAAATTCACCAAAGTTTCCATGTTTTCATTTCGACTTGAAGTAAAAAGTATTTTATTCGCCCTTCGATTGACCAGTCTCCATCTCAATTCAATAGCCTGAGGAAAGGGACTGTGGAGGTGTGGTCTCAGAGGATGGATGTGCTAATTGGGAAAATTATTTCCATTGATTTTCCATTTGAAAATAATTTCCTTGTTAATACATATACATTGGCAATTCTTTTATTTTCAGTAAGACTAGAATAAACCTGAGTAGGTATACTCGTAAGGTAAGAATTATGTATATCTACCTCACTCGAGATTGAATCTTAATTAAATTTTACACACTAAAGCATTTGAACTTGTTTGCATGTAGAAGGATGTGTGTGAAGTGAAAAGGAAACTAAAGCCTTTAGGTTAAGCGTGGAAGAATTTCCAATTAATCATCTGTCCGCTTTTCCATCGCCGAGCCTTGGACTTTAATGCTTAGCGGTGAAAATTAATTTCCCTTAACTTATTTCAAAGGAAAATCAAATGAGTAAACATAAAGAGTGTTTTGTTCTTGAAAGTTCCTGGTCTATATACACCACCATAAAGTATCTATATATATTTTGAAGCCCACTTGATAGAATAAGAAAGTTAAATATAATTGCAAAATCAAAAAGGTGGAACTTTATATTTGATTAATTAGAAGAGAATTTGAAAGGCAAACATCACGGAACCGGAGTCATTCTACAAATGATTTTACTTTGATGAAGGTGCTACCTATGTTATATACATACATATTGATCCTGGCTGATGGGTAAATATTCGCTGCTGAAGAGAGGAGAAAGGATTCCAATTTCCCTAGCTAATTAAGGATTGATTGAAAGGTGAAGTCATGCGATTGATTGCTGACGACAAGGTTGCATTGGAATGATCTGTATAAAATGTGGGGGTGTGTTTTTGTGTTTACATTTTCGCTGATTCATGGCGGCGGTGGCGGGCGTGGGGGCGGGACGTGTAAAACTCATAGGGAATGTTTGTATAACTTTCAGCGCTGTGTAGCAAATAAATGGGTTTATTTTGATGCTCATGGTCAATTTACAAGGATATAACAAACTATTCACTAACGAGTATATAAATTCAGTTAGCTTGTGGATAATTTGTAAAATAGTCTAGATTAAGACAACATACATATAAAATGAGGCTTTATGTGTGCTTAACACACATTCTTGAGAAGTTTCTGCAGCAATAAGAGGAATTGAGTGAAATATTTGGTTTTCTTGTGTTCGGTAGGACAG
This sequence comes from Chrysotoxum bicinctum, assembly GCA_911387755.1. Classification (NCBI taxonomy): domain Eukaryota; kingdom Metazoa; phylum Arthropoda; class Insecta; order Diptera; family Syrphidae; genus Chrysotoxum; species Chrysotoxum bicinctum. Next base: position 189,856,207 of record OU426988.1, read on the forward strand.
GGGACAGTTCTATAGCCTTCCACTCAGTTAGTTTAAGAATTATTTGCTTTTTCCAAAATTTTGTTTGTCTTTTGAAAGCTAAGAGTCTCACTATCAAGGGGAAGTGTCGAATTTAACTTTTCATTGATATTACTGTTCCTGCATCTGTCTCTTGTATGTAAATGTCCGATGGAAGAAGGAAGAAAGATAGCTTTAATTTAATTAAAAAGTTTATAACTTGTTCCTAAATAGGAATTTCGGAACATTGACAAGCGTATGATTGCGACTATATTGTTGTTGAACCTGTAGATAAATTTGACAACCAGAATTGTTGCGTATAACCTAAATAAATTAACTGCTTATTTTACACAGACAATGGTTAAAAAATGAGCAGGCGTGTTCTTCAGTTGATAGAGGAATATTTACGCAAAAACTTAAAAACCGTATTGCTGGCAACTATACTCTGTTCAATTTATATTTGCAGAACAGGCCTTATGGGAGAGCTTTTTCAGAAACACTGGTGCCTGCTGCTGTTTGCACGGCACCTTAACTTAAGAAATTGCCACTGAAATAAGAAAGTGTGACACTGAGTTACATTAAAATTGTTTGTGTAATCTTCTTTGAGCTCACGTACAACCCACCACGACCCATCTGCTCCATGGGTGAAAGCTGAAAGGAGACTGATCGCCAATTTGCAACCAACCCTTATTGTGTTTATTAAAAAAAAAAACACTGAATCAGAGTTACCATTGCCAAGTTGATAGAAATTCATATGGTATTTTCTTTGGTTTGTGCTATGTAACTTAGGATTAAAGCTTTTTCAAGCTTTTGGTACCAAATATTTTTGTGAGATTTGTGCCACTTTTTAATGCTCACTACGGCAACCCTGTAAGAGCTTTTAATCAAAGATAAGTTATTGAAATCCATAATGGTCAGACTGAAAGCCAAATATACTATCTTCCCTGTACTGCAAAAATAAATTGAACAGACTATAGTTGCACAGTTTTTCTTAATTTACATCCATTTTTCTTTAAACTGATTCATTTTTTTTTTACCGCAAGAAATACATTAAAAGGCTACACTTTGAATTAAAAATAAAATGTGGCTTTTCCCGTTCAAATAAGTTGCACCAAAAAATTATTTTCTTTCTTGATTTGGGTAAGTTTATCTAATGTAAAAACTAATTTTAGGTTGGTCACATTGAATTCAATTTAATTCAGTTTTATTGGAGTACAGTAAGACTCAGTGGAAAAGTGTTTAAATACTTCACGTTTGATGATTGTGACAGCTCTAATTTCTCGATGCTAGCTGGTAAGGAATTCTGCAGGCGAATGCTCGGGACAAAGAACAACCGCGATGAATTTACAAAATTAAACGGAGGTATCCTAACATTCCTAAGATTTCTCGTTCTAGTTAAATGGCAGAAGCTTATGTTTTCATAAATATATTAGCGAAATATCGAGTAAATGATTTTATGCTAAAAGAGTTGTGCTCTGGGGCCTGTAACACAAAGCTACAAGTCTACAAAGTCAACAGCCACTTGTAGGATTATATTAATCTTACAATTGTAGATTATTTCTGTAACACAAAAAAAAAACTTTACGCTTGTAGAAAACAAAAATTTCCCTACACTTGTAGGCATTCTGCTTACAAGTGCTCATTGAAAGAAAGATAAGCAACGTGATCGCATCTTAATAAAAATAAAATGCTTGCTTGCTCTTATGCAAATGTAGATACTTCGGAATTTAAAAATTATGCATGTGTAAATATAAAACATGGACTTAATGAGGTAATGATGTTCAAATGCATGGAATTGCCGTCTGATTTCCGCAAAAGTATGCCTTGATGCAAACAAAGTTTAAAAATGTTTTATTATTAAAGTAATTTTTTTTTTAAACCCAAAATATATTTTTTTCGAATATTTGCATATACAATATTATTTTAAACTTAAGGGGGCTCCTGCTGAAAATTTTTGGTTAAGATCGTTAGAGCCGTTAATGCGAAAGTTGAAAATCAAAAAGCCGTTCTATGACAGATACGCGTTCATAGTCCTTGTGTGCAATATCACACCTATTTTTTTTTATTAAAATCGTTAGAGACGTTTTTGAGATAAATAAGATTTTGCACTACGCTTATATGATGGGGTGTACCGTTAGTTTTAGAGCTAACAAAAGTTTCAATTTCCCCCCTAGAGAATCACTGAAGAACATTAAGAAAATAGCTCCAGTGGCCTAAGCTGTAGCTCAAGGTGCATACATACATACAGACAGACGGAATTGTCGGACCCACTTTATTTTCTTCGCTATCATATTAATTCAACTTTGATCAAAATCTCGAGTTCCATTTTTTCCAAATGCAGAACTTGCCCTATAGTATCTACCCATATCGCAAGTAAAAAAGATAAAGAATCCGTTCGAAAATATGTAATTGCCGTCTTGGTAAAAATCCATGAAAGAAAACATTCTTTTTGGTGCCTTTTTGGATTGGGACTGTATTTTTAATACAATTCAGCATGTTATGTTCCTGGATCATTTTACTTAAATTTCATATGTTTACCATTAGTACTAATTTTTTTTAAATACATATATCATTTAATAAAAATTCAATTATTTCTAAGTTAATCTAAGAAAAGTAATATTTTTTATTATTATTATTATTTCGTGTTATGTTTAATTTTTTAGTTTACTGAGATTTAAAAATGTTTAACTTTTCAAAACTCCTTAAAGTATAGGTATATTACGAGTAAATTACCTTTAACACTTTTCTCTAATTGTATAACAATTACTACCGAAATAATTTACTATTGAAAAAAGATCACAAATATACACTTTACACAAAAATATATTCACAATTTTATATTGTTTTTTGGTTAAAAATATCATAACTACGAAGAAAAAAATTATGGAAATGCTAATTAGTTGAAAATATTGTTTTTTTTTTCGTACATTTAAATACATCTTCTTCATCCTACAAGTTTTAAATCACTTGTAAGATTTAGCTGATTATTCTACAAGTAGGATTTAGTTTTTTTCTACACTTGTAGCTTTGTGTTACAATGTGTTAATGTTCGCTCATTAATGTTCGCTCATTACACTTGTAGAAGAGCCAGCAAACTTGTAGCTTTGTGTTACAGAAATTTGTTACACTCGTATTAATTCACTTGTATTACAAGTACTTGTAGTTTTGTGTTACAGGCCCCTGATTTGTGTATTCAGAAAGCGTGCAGTTGGTATTATATAGGGATAAATTCTAACCTTAAAGGAAAGTCGACCACGTTCGGCATTTTGTAAATGTATTTAAATTCATTACTGATATTGCTGCTCCGGTGTCTAATTCCATGTCAAAAGGAATTCCATTAATTTTTAGGTTAATAAAGTACTTACCACCGTGAGTATCAACACAGCTTCTGTGTACTTTCAAGGCATGTATACTAGACTGGGCCAAAAAAATTGACTATTTTTTTTTTGAAAGATATATCGAGAATATGATTCAGAATGACAAAAAAAAATTTTCGTAAAAGTTTGAGCCCTTAATATCAATTTTAAGAGGTCTATCATCGCTAATTTTGATTTTTAGTCATAATTTCATGTTTTGCGTCAGAACTGACAAAACATTGAAGTAAAAAAAATTCATTTTGACTTACTTTTATATAAAATTAAATTCCCTACAAAAAAGGTCTGATTGAAAATTTTCGTCAGACAAGCCGTTTTTGAGTAATTAAGCTTAATAAATTGTTATTTTTCGTTAGTTACAAAATTCCAAATTAAAAAAGTAAAATCGAAGAAAAATAACAATTTATTAAGCTTAATTACTCAAAAACGGCTTGTCTGACGAAAATTTTCAAATAGACCTTTTTTGTAGGGAATTTAATTTTAAATAAAAGTAAGTCAAAATGAATTTTTTTTACTTCAATGTTTTGTCAGTTCTGACGCAAAACATGAAATTATGACTAAAAATCAAAATTAGCGATGATAGACCTCTTAAAATTGATATTAAGGGCTCAAACTTTTACGAAATTTTTTTTTTGTCATTCTGAATGATATTCTCGATATATCTTTCAAAAAAAAAAATAGTCAATTTTTTTGGCCCAGTCTAATGTATACCTTCTAACTCTTCATTTGCCAATTTCAGTGCGTTTATTTCGTGCGGGCGATATACTCCTTCTGTGTAATCGTCATCTTCATCATCCGTTATTACTTGTAACGCATTTGCATCTCTCGGAGATGATCGCCACTTTTTGCAGACGGCCTGCTTTTCGACACTTTTTGCAAAACAAATTTGTCGCCCGACACTTGTTTGCCATATGATCTGGTTTCCCACATCGGAAACATGTGATCCCTTTTTCCGTATGTGAATTGTAAGAGGTCTTGCGACCATTCTCATGTGCGGTTTGATTTCCATGTGCAGTGGCCTATTTCACCAACTTACAAATTGTATATTACAAGCACTTTTTTAACAAATTTGTTCAAAAATCGTTTTTTTATGTTTCACAAAATGGTTGTATTACAAAAATGTGTTTGTTGTTTACAAAGGGTAATTTGTAGAAATTTCATTATTTCAGTTTCACCAAAACTAAATTTTTTTGTTGCTTACAAGTACAAATTTGTTAAAATTTATATTTTTTTGTAAGTTTCTGTTTCACGGAATCACGAAATTTTACAAATTTGTTCAGTTACTGAAAATTTTTTGCAGAAGAAAGATCGTCTGCCGATTTGATAACAATTTGTAATTTTCGGAAAAAATCGCATTTCAAACCCAAAAAACCTTACATCGAAGGCATAGTAGCACAAATAGTGATATAAGTGTAGATTTTGTGTTTAATAGACGAAGAAAAATATATTGACCGCGAATTAACTATGAAATTTCAAATGCACGGTATATCTAAATCTACGGTATGCAGAACTGTCCATCGTGTTTGTTCTGCCATTGTTGAGACTTTCTTTGAAAATACTGTACGTTGGCCAGAAGAACACGAAAGCATTTGTAAACGTTTCTTTGATATTGCCGGTAAATATAATCTACCTAACAAATAATTTTTACTTACCACAGTATTTCGTCTTTAATTTTGCCACACGGCATCTCTTAGGTATTTCCAATCTTTATCTATTAAAATACCATTAGATTTTATATTGTTGAAAATTTTTTGCCACTCGCTAACTTTAATATTATGTGCTATGATATCGGAAAATTTTTCGAATAAAATATCTTTCTTATCACGAATTAAATCGGTGATAAAAATTTTATCTTGTTTATTAATTTTTGTTATGATGTGTCGAATGCTAACAAACTTGTACAGAAACAGTTGTTATTTACAACTTTGCAAATTAAACGGTGAAACGACTTTTTCTTCTATTTGTAAATAACAAATACAATTTCCCTTAATCTTTTCTCTTTCCAACAAATTTGTTTGAATTATGTTTGTAGTTTGTGAAACAGAAAATCAGTTTACAAATTTGTAATTGTAGGTAACAATTACAAATTTGTGATTGTAATTGTAATTTGGTGAAATAGACCACAGGTGCACCTGTTTTCCCCCTGATTTGTACTTGATGAATGCTATTCATAGTGCGGCTCTCGGTCTTTGAAGATTCTATTCCAATTGCAATGGAGAGAGCTTTATCTAGAGTCAGATCTTTTTCTTGGAGCAGTCTCTCTTTTATATCGGAATCTCTTAATCCTCTAATAAACTGTGAACGTAAGTGAGTATCAAGTGTAGATTTTTTACAAGATTCGCAAGCGAAATTACAGTAAAAACTTAATTTCTTTAACTCGGCTAAAAAACTGGTTATTGATTCGCCTTAATGCTGTAACCTCAGTAAGAATTTGTGTTGTTCACTGATTTCGTTTGGTTTGGGGCTTAGGTGGTTCTTGAGGACATCGATGAGAAATTCATAGGATTTTGTAGCTGGTTCATCTGGTGCTGTCAAATTTGATAAAAGCTGGTAGTATTTTGCACCTATGCAATTAATCAATACTTGCCGCTTTTTTCTGACATCAGATATGTTTCTTAGAGCCAGGTAGTTTTCCAGCCGTTTAATGTAATTTGGGAATGGTTCTTCACTCTCGTTGTAGGGCTCAAAATGCAGGTTCGATGCATTTGCAGTTGATTGGTTTTACAGATTTGCTATTGCAGTTGTTAACGCTGCTATAACTTGCTGCGTGGTTTCCATCGCTAAGATTTTCCTCAATCTTAAAATCCCATCCTCGTCGCCACTGATAAATTCTAACTTTAAAGGAAAGTCGACCACGTTCTTTGAGATTAATATAAGGAATGACATTTATTTCATCTTAGTATGACGGCTTACAGCTTCACAATATGACAAGAGCCTGTATCTAATAATGGTTATAATACATATAAAGTAATATAGGGTGATTCATTAGAATTCAAATACATATCAGTCATCCTATCTTCTGAGACCATACACATATCTTGTGACGTCGTTAAATGCAATACGGAGCTTGTTTTGTCAGAAAACAATCGGGCCAAAATCAAGCCCTGAGGAACTCTGGTTTTTAGGCAGCTAAGCTGTAACGAACTACCACACGCTGAATTATATTTGATAGAGAATTTTCTAAAAGACAAGAAACATGCAGATCAGAAAATCCAAGAAAGCACTTAAGTTTTTCACAAGGACTGGTTGACTTGGCCTTGAAGAAGTCCAGTAGACATAATATGGTCAAATTAATTTGGTCATTTTGCAGTCTTATATCCTCAAAAACCTTAACCATGGCAGTAGAACAAGAGTGGTTCAATAAATTGCCATGTAAGGATCTTTATGAACTAATGGTAAATTGAGTAATAAGCGTATTAAGGTTGAGCTCAATTTTAGAGCCTTGAAGCCTAAGATGCCAGCGAATTGTGGATTTTTGTTATTAAAATTATTTAATCATAATTTGCTAGTGCTGTAAAAATTCAATGAATTCAAGTCACAAAACGCTGCATTAAATTTGACTCTCTTGAGAGTTTTATTTATATTCACCCGCACTTTGTTTCAATTTATATTATGATAAAAGGTTTCATCTTTGGAGTCAAAATTTACAGCATTACAAAATAAAATTTATATTAAGAAAACGTTTTACTGAAATTCAACAGATTTGCTTAAAGGTAACATAAAAGTTTAATTGCTTAGAAGCAGTTACTCTTTAAAAAAAAAAATAGACTTATTCACCTAAGAGCTCAATAAAACATTTCATGCCTACAACTTTTCTGCTCTTATTTTCAATACATCGTATTCGTCGGAGGACGACGACGATGGCGGACGGCACAATCTGCCTTTGAATTGTTCGCATTGTTTCAATGAATCCCATTACAGAACTTTATACATCCAAACGTTTAGCAGTAATCCCACTGAATCCCCTTTATTTTATGGAGTTTTCATTGAAATCACCAAAAGCAATAACAACAGCAAAAAAGCCCTTAAATGCCCATTTAACGCACGCATACACACTTCCTAAAGTCAGTTAGCTTTCTTATCAGTTAAAATATTTGTGTGCGCGTTAACATTTCTATTGCAATTGCCTAATTTTTTCTGGCAAAAAACAAAAAAAACAAGGACACCCTTCTCAGAAAATGAGTCTTAATGTTAATCCCTTTGTGAAAAAGCCACCCCTCAAAATTTGCATATCTCAACATTTTTTTTTCTATGATATTATCCAGAGAAATTCCGAAAAACTTTCAAATTTTTCCACGGGGAAAAAAAAGGATGGTGGAGTATGTATGGGAGCCAAGTTATTTAATGCCAACATGATTTGGATCGTAATTAGACATAATATCGTAAAACCAAAGGGAGTCATAAAACCCAATACACACAGAATGGAAATTTGATTGCGTGCAAAACTGAATTTTCCCGCCAACTTTCACCAAGACTACCTATACTTACTTCCTGCAAAACAAGCATTCCAAAAAGCCATAAAGACTATGTCTTGGTTGGGTGGTTTCTTGATCCTTGCTATAAAGAACAACATGGCTCGCGTTGGGCGCCATTTATTATTTCCAGTTTTTCTTCATTTTCTTTATTTATTTCTTTCTTTGCCTTTCGATTTCTTTTTCTGCAACGTCGTCGTTGTCTATGGAGAAATAACCTATTTCCTTTTTTATTTGCATTTTATTTTATGTGTTTGTAAATAAATTAAAGCATTTATCTGCGGTACAGCGTTCTGGAGAGAAAGCCTTACACTATCCCAGGAGAATATTTTATTATGGCAAAGCAGGGTATACATATTTTTAATACCTTCTTTCGATGGGTTCTGTTATTTTTGTTTTCCTTTTTAAACCTTAATATTGAAGAGCTTGGGGGCTCGTGGTCTCCTTAGGTGCAGCCAAAAGAATGACTATAACATCGGTTTTTCACAATCACCCGTTTCGTTTTGAGTTTAGTTTTTTGTTTTATTTTTCGTTTGGAAAGGTCGTAAAAGCAAATAAGCAGAACATGAATCGATTTCTGGTCATGTTCTGAAAATGCTTCTCTGTTATCGTAGTCTTGCAATTTCTTTCACTCTTCCTAGTTGTTTATCTATACTCCCTGTGGCAGTCATTGCAAAATTGTGTATACTTTTTTTCAGAGTTGCTTTGGAACGTTTTATTTCCAGTCCAATATCACTGACTGTACCTATATTTGGGGTTTTATTTTTAAACGGCACAGAAGGGAAAGAGGAAGCGGAAGCTTTCTTCAATAAATAGCTCCTTTAACAGTCAAGCAATATTCACTTTATTTATTATGTGAATATGAAATCGAAGAGGAACTACATTTGTGAAGTGTATTGGCACTGCACTTGGTAAGCTAATGGTAATAAATTATTTTAAAGATCAAAGAACCTTAAGGAATTGATTGATTTATATTTTCGAAATAATTGACGAGTAAACTTGTCAGCTTAAGGTGTGTGCACTTACTCATATTGATTCAGTGAGGAAATAGTAACTTCCTTAAAAGTTCAGTTTTATATACATTAGCATCCTCTTAAGGGGTTTCGAATCCGTCTGGTTACATGTTGTTGAGATAACATAACATCTGTTAAATCTGTTGTTTATTATTTAGAAATTGATGCCAAATACGACGATTTAACAGCACGTCCAAATGATTAAACTTTATTATCAAAATGAGTTTTCGTTAGAGCAAACGTTGTGCGCGTTGGGCCCCTTTTATAGTAGATGTGTTGGACCTTCGCAGTCAACTCTTAAACGTCTGGTGACCAAATTTCAGCCAATCTTTGTACATCATAGGAATGCAAGGTAGGGTAAGAACATCACTGCAGTCTTTAACAGTGTACAGCAGATACCTAGGCAGTCGATTTCTCGCCGTTCACAAGAACTAGGCTTTTCGGAAACTTTAATTAAATGAATTTTGCGTCGAGACTAACATAAGAGCTCAAAGCTCATTACCATAGACAACTCCGTTTCTTCGCTGCCTGGACTTCTGAGGATTGGGAAATGGATCACAAATTCGGCCGAAAAAATCAGCTTTAGCGACGAGGCATGGTTGTGTCAACAAGCAGAATTGCCGTATAGTGGGCGACACCAGCCGATAGATAATTCGTCAGGTTACAATATATCCTCAAAAATTCACCGTTTGGTGTGGATTTAGTCCTACTTTTGCCTCAGAAAATGGTTTTTCAATATGGATTTTTGAACTTTGACATGTGATTGCGGCTATATTTTTTTTTCTCAAATTAGCTGTCATTTCAATAACATGATTTACCGCAACAAAAACCATTTCTTGAGCGGTTCTTAAAGCCTTTTTCGGACTATGGTGTTTGGTCTTGCCCTTGATATTTGTTTTCCCCTCCATCCCAACCATTTCGTTTTTGAAAGGGGCAGCTTGGAGAGGATGACAAAGTAGATACTCCTGTTTTATATCGTGGTGAGCCAGCGGATGGGCTGGAGAAGTGGAGACTCTCACCATATATGTTTGAAGAGCGAAATCACCGGTAACTGGAGGAAACATACACTTAGATTGAACTTTTGGATTTTAACGACACACAAAAACAACAATCATCACACATTTAAATTCTTTTTACTTGCGACTTATAGGTACTATAAGGCAAGTTATGTATTCGTAAAAAAAATCTAACTCGAGATTTTGATCAAAGTTGACATTACGATGATAGCGAAGACGAAAAAAGTGGGTCTGGCAATTCTGTCTGTCTGTCTGTCTGTCTGTCTGTTCGATTACAGCTAAACGGCTCGGCCGATTTTCTTCAAACTTGGTAGATATGGGTTTTGATTTTTACCCCCGGATGTTTTTTGATTTGATTTTTTATGACCAAAAATAACGGTACCTGCCATACGATTTTTTTCCTAAATTTTATAAATATTTTTTTTTCTCAAAAACTGTCCCTGCGATTTTCTTAAAAAAAATCAAAAAATTTAATTTAGTTAAACCTAGGTAATGGTTGAAAAAAATTTTCAAAAAAATGAGTAGTTTTGGTACCCCCCTTGGGACCATTTTTTTTGTTTTTGATTTTCTCAAAAACGGTACCACCGATTTTGATCATTTTTTTTATGCTAAAGCTTCCCAGCAGTTTATATATTATTGTGTATTCAAATTTTCCAAAACAATTTTTTTGGATTTTTAAAAAAACTTTCAAAATTTTTTTTTGAAAACTCAATATTTCGAAAACCCCAAGCTCGATTTTTTCAAAACTTGATAAATAAAAGTTTGGAAAAATAATCTACAAGATATAAGAAAAATAAATTAATTCTACCTAAAAATAACGGTACCTTCCATACAAATGTTAAAAAATGGTTTTCGAAAATCGTATTTTTCTCGAAAACGGTTCGGAGAATTTTGCTTAAATTTTTTTTATTTGTATTATTTTTTAATATCTGTAATTTAATAAAAAAAAATTGAAAACAAGATATTACTGACTGTACCTACCATAGAACGATTTTTTAAAATTTTGAATTTCTCATTATTAGCGCAACGGATTTTAATGAAATTTCGTAGAGGGAAGCTTCTAAAAAGGTTAAAAAACATTGCATTTCAAAACTTTAAAAAAAATATTTTTTTGAATTTTGAAAAAAAAAAAATCAATTTTTTTTTTTTGAAAATTCAATGTCTCGAAAACGGCTCAATACTTTATTTGTAAATTTAATTTTTATTCATACAATAATAAAAACTTCAAATTGGCGTACCAACTTTTTTCTTAAAAATGTTTTAAAATTTTCTTATATAAAACCTTATTTTTTAAGAAACCACTACAAAGACTTATAATTTTTGTTCTTGCATAAATCTATATTTGCTTGAATCACATGGCATTTTATTCTTACCTTTAACTACTAAAGAATTTTTTTTTTAGTCATTTAAAAAATGAATTTTATGCTTATGAACAGTTTCTCTAATAACATTCATTTTTGAAATTCTTAGTCTATTACATAGGAGCAAGTTCGTGCGACCCAGTCGTGCATTTTATTTATATGGCTGCAAGCCCACCATACATTTTCAAAGGTTATAATTTTAAATTAAATAATAATGTCCGCCTTCAAAAGAATGGACCGCTAAACGCTCTTCCCTATTCCACTAAATCTACACAAAGGTCCAGCGAATTGTAGGTTTTGAGATAGTAATCTTAATTTGCGTATTTGCCTTCCTCCTTCGCTTCTTCAAAAATTGTAGTTCTTTAATAAGTTATGCATTCTCTGTCTTCGAATTACCTGCAGAAAAGATTAGTTTTTAAAGAGACTATGAGAAAGTTTTCAACTTTTTATATTATTTTCTATTTTTCATTTCGTGTAATGTTGAAGAAGTGTATTACGGCCTTGCGTTTGTCAAGTCTTGGAAGAGTGCCAAAAATTTGGGGAACTCAATTTCGAAGTTATACCGTAACCAGTGCTACCACTTTACTTCAATTGAAGTAAATCTACTTTTTTTCAAAATATTTTAAAATGTACTTCACACTTCCCACCATCAGCAAAATACTGAAATATACTTCATATTACAAATCTCTGCTTTAACTTACTTTATGTCGATTTCCTTTACTCATGAGAAATCAATTTCGATCTTTCGACAAATTTTATGTTCCTTCACACCAAAAAAATCGATTTTTTTAACAGAGATCAAAACCTTCGAGTCCGTTTTTGAAGAGAGATTTACATGTAGGTACATATGTATATGAAATACTTTCAAAATTTGTTAAACCCCCCAACTAGCAAAAATCATCACTTATTTGCCCTCCCTTATATAGAGAATGTGGAACTTGATGCGAGAATAACACCTCTAGAGATAAAAACTGTAGCCTACGCTTGCAAGCTCAATAAAGCACCTGGAGTAGGCCGTATACCGTATGAATTCTATAAGTTGTCCACGGAAAAATTTTTAAAATACTTGGCAGAATGTTTTAATCGGGTCTTTGATAAAGAATCAGTAGGTGAAAGTTTCAGGAGAAGCATCATATTCCCAATCTTTAAAAAATGGAATGCAGAAGAAGCTAGTAACTACCGAGGAATATCATTCTTAAATTCAGTAATGAAAATCTTCTCTGCAATACTTCTCAACCGTTTAACAAATTGGATTATGAAAAATGGACTACTGAGTGAATTCCAAGCAGGTTTCCGTAAATAATATTGCACTGTAGATAACATTTTCACGTTAACAAGCATAGCGAAGATATACCTTGATAATGGAAGGAAACTATACGCTTTTTTCGTGGATTTTAAGGCAGCTTTTGACTCTATAGATAGAAATGCTCTCATTCTAAAGCTCAGTCATATATACGTGTCAAAGAAAATCCTGAAAGTAATACAAAGTATGTATGAGGAAAACCAAGCGGCCGTGTGGTATGGGAACCAATTGTCTCGCTGGTTTGCAACAAAAATGGGTGTTAAACAAGGATGTTTATTAAGCCCTTTACTCTTTTCATTATTCCTTGATGATATTACTTCCTTCCTACCAGGAGGAATTGTTTTTAATGGAATAAACATTAAATGTCTAATGTATATGCAGACGACATCGTCCTGCTGGCAGATACGCTAAATATGATGCAGCTTATGGTCAACAAATTACAGCAATATTGCCGAACATGGAACTTAAAAGTAAACACAAATAAATCGAAAATGATAGTTTTCCGAAATTGCAGTGGTAGATACGCTAGAAACGAGAAATGGACCTGGGATGGAAAGGAGCTAGAAAATGTCAAAGAGTATAAGTATCTAGGAGTAATACTGACTCCCAAACTCTCTCTTGAAAAGCATTTCAAATCAAAGCTTCGCGATTTTAAAATGGCTATCAATTGTAACTGGAAAGGAATTCTTGGCAAAAAGGACGTCGCAACAAGTGTGAAGTACAGATTATTTGAAGCAGTAGTAAGAACCATAATGCGTTATGCTGCTCAAGGCTGGGGTTTGTTTCAGCATGAGGAAGTAGATAAACTCTTAAGATGCTTCTTAAAGAAAATCTTTCGTCTACCAGAAAATACTCCAACGTATATGCTCCATTTGGAGACTGGACTTCCACCTCTCTACCTGTACACTCTCAAACTACATTTCAACTATATAATAAACGTCATGGAATATCACCCGCAAAGGCTTCCCAAAATTGTGGCATCTTATATGATTCAACGAAATTCTCAATTTCTTGGTGAGTGGTCAAGACTGTGCTTGGAGCATAAAGTGCAAATGGACCTCGACAACCCAGCAACATGGGAAGACCCATTCCTTTCCCTCCAAAATTCTATCAAGGAATCCAGGTTTGAGTTTTTCCGTGAACGAGCGAGGCTAAGTGAGTCAAGGAATCTATATCGAGCACTGGATCACAACTTAACAAACAACTTTTTTCACGACAACAACAGTATTGACACTATTTCCACAATTTTCAAAGTAAGAGGAGAACTTTTGCGCTTAAACTACGAGTATATCCTACATCGAAATGACCAAAATACTGAATGTACACTGTGTAACCGACATACATCCAGAGGACGTTATATACTCGTACTTTGTTTGAATTTGCCCCATTTTTAGCTTCATCAGACGCGCCCGCTGGGGTAAAAAGAGTCTAAGCATGGATGAACTCAAAATTATTTTAAACGGCGACTGCTTGCTGGAAATATCGTTCCCAAATAATAAACGAAAGTTTCTGATTAATCTAATTCTTAGAATATCTGTGAGATACTAAAATGTTTTATAAAACAACTTTTTCATTATTTATATTCAATAATCAATAAAATATTATATCCTCTCTGTTTTTTTTCGGCTGATGGCTTACGCCATGCTCCAATTGTGAACAATTTATGTAAATTATGAATATTGAATAAAGATCACATCTTACTTCTTACTAAGACTACTATATGAAATACGCACATCAAAAGAAAAAATTTGATCCTGGAAATCGACATTAATTTTACTTTTTTTCTTTATTTCACTTCAAATCAAAATCAAAAATCATTTTTTTTAAACAAATATGTACAGTGCCGGATTAGCCACGAAGCAAGAGTAGCAAATGCTACGGGCCCCGCGCATCCGGGGGCCCCGCGCACCAACCTTTTCTGACCATAAAAAAGTATTATTTACATATTAGATTTAGTCACAATTACTAAGAAGAAAATATTTGCATCAAAATGATCAACTAAAATTTTATTTTTCTATCTGCTGGTCTTACCAAAAATCATGTTTCGCACCGCACCAAACGCAAATTGGACAACCGTATGAAATTCAGGTATTTATTGTCACCATTGATAACGTACTCACTGCTTTAGGTAAACGTTTATGAACAGTTATCATAAAATTGCTGGCTTTTCGGAATATTCCGAGAGCTAAAATCTCTTCCTGATTCAAAATAGCTTTTTTGGCCTTTAGTCCACAAAAACTGGCGTTTCGTTCGGGTGATCGCACATGGACTCATCAGTTGGCTGTGAGGACCTTGTCAATACGCAATTTTTATGGTTTCAAGGTTTTTTATTGAACTTAATATATACAATTGTGAAACTTGAGGATAATATGTATAGGGTAGAAATTTGTTGGCACATAGGGGGCCTAACTTATAAAATGACTTAAACTCTAAAAATTATAATATTTGTAATGTACATGGTTCAAAATTAGCATTATGAAAATTTGTCTTGGTTTTTGACTCGGGTTGTTCAGTTCCGGTTGTTCAGTTGGTGGGTTGTTGGGTACGCAATTTTTATTGAATTCAGTTCATCTTACATCGATTTTTTGACAAAAATCCAATGTGAACTATATCCAACCAAGATTAAAATTATAATCATTAACGTTGGAATATTTTGCCCGTGGCCGAGCATTGATTCTATATGAAGGTTTTTATAATACAAATTCTATATACTACTGAAATAAATCAGCCTAGTAGAAGACTTAGCACTATTAATGGATTTGTTGAATTTGTTGAAAATAGCAAAATATTTCAACGTTAATGATTACAATTTTAATATTGGTTGGATATAGTTCACATTGGATTTTTGTCAAAAAATCAATGTAAGATGAACTGAATTCAATAAAAATTGCGTATTATCAAAGTCCTCACAGCCAACTGATGAGTCCATGTGCGATCACCCGGACGAAACGCCAATTTTTGTGGACTAAAAGCCATAAAAGCTATTTTGAATCAATAATTCAACAAGTCCATTAATAGTGCTAAGTCTTCTACTTGGCTGATTTATTTCAGTAGTATATAGAATTTGTATTATAAAAACCATATAAAATCTCTTCCACCAGAAAAAATTAAAAATCTGCAACCATAGTAAGTGCTTACGCAGATGATTTGGAGGACAGTCTGGGCAACGAATTAGTGCAATTCGCTTCAATGCTCAATTCTGATGTGGCTGGTATTATTGACAGCAGGAATCATGAGGCTCTGGAAATGCAGGTTTACAAGCTGTTGATAAATAATTCTTTACAATCTTGTTTCCCGAACTTTGAAATTGCTTTGCGCATTTATTTGTCTCTCATGATCACCAACTGCAGTGGTGAAAGATCTTTCTCAACATTAAAACGTGTTAAAAATGAATTGAGGAACACGATGAGCCAACAACGTCTTAATCTCCTCACTTTAATGAATATTGAACATGATTTACTCCGAGAAGTCGATATCAACAGCCAGTGCCGCCGCTGGTTGTTCGTGCGCCCTTGTGCAAGAACCTTAGATTGCCGCCCCATATCTTGGGTGCCGGAGGTATATACGTTGAATAAGTGGAAGTTTTATGTATTCTTCATTTCGCAGTTGAAAAATTTAAGCAAACGTGCATTATTGTTGTCGCGTTCAAATCTACATCAAATTCTTATAAAACGAACGTAGTCAGATTAGGATTTGGGGGGTCTCTCCTGTAAATGAGTTTGAGAGTTTCTGTTATAGCATATGAGGAAATCCTGTTAAACTTGAGATTTGATGACCCTCGTGAAAATAATCCAATGTTATTCTTTCAAACCATTTTTATCACCATCACGAATTTTATTAAAATAATCTGTAGGAATGACGTCACATACGTATTTCAGATATAGAATATTTAATTTCAAAAAATAGAAGTTTTTAATTGTCTGATTTTAATTTTTGTTATTTTTTAGCTTCATAAATTTTTGAGGCATCATCGAATTCATTTTAAAATTAAATCCATGTTTTTCTACATCAAACTGAATATTTATATTTATGTGTGCTGCTGAAAATGTGGAAGTAGCAAGTAAATCAAAACATGTCCATCGTTTTTTGCAATATTCTAAGTGTTGTACTTTTATTATCATAACATTTTGAGGCATTCATGCACCTTAAAAAATTTTTAACAGCATGTTCTACGTGAAAAAATAAAAGAATTAAGCCAAGAAAAGTCAGTGTGCCTCAAAAATTGATAAAGATATAGGGCCGTACCAACAATCAAATTAAGAGACCACTTTAATATTTGAGCGAAATGGACCATTATTTAAAGAGCTCTATAAAGTTAACCATACAAGTTATGAACTTAATATTTATGTGAACTCTAAATTATGAACCATTTATTGTACGGAACCTAAAAAATAAAATGCAGCATATATGGTCAGTTATATAGAGTCCATTAAAAAATGCTTCATTTCGCTCAAATATTAAAGTCGTCTCTTAATTTGATTGTTGGTAAGGCCCATAAAGACATGAAACAAAATTCCACAAGCGTAATTTTTATCTTGAACGTTGAAAAATGTTGAGCACACTTAAATAAAACTTAAGAATTCCTTTAAACATAAAGTAATCGAAAAAGTAAAGTTATAAAAACTTACTTTGAAAAGCCTCACTCTACATTGTAAAATTTAAGCATTTTAATTGCACTTCAAATTCAATTGCGTTCATTGGGGTTCATGATTTACGGGTTATAGGTCTCAACTTCCTGAGGCATCAAATGAATTGCAATTACGCTGCTAAATTTTCATTTTTTATATCATTTTGGATTTGGTAGATTTTTTAAAAACTTGATAAATAAAAGTTTCTTACGATACCTACTCTACCAATGTTAAAAAATGGTTTTCGAAAATCGTACTTTTCTCGAAAACGTCTTCGAGAATCTTGATAATTTTTTTTTCTTATGATAAATTTTTACGTTCTATAATAATTAAACAAAAAAAATTGAAATCAATATATTACTGACTGTACCGACCATAGAACCATGTTGTCGATTTTTTAATTTCTCATTACAGGCTGAACGGATTTTAATAGATTATTTTTTAGATTAGATTTTTGCATAAACTAATATTTGCTTGCATTACATGGCATCCTACTCTTAGCTCCATCTTGTACTAAGATTTGTTTTAGTCATTTAATTGATGAACTTTATGTTTATTAACAGTTTTTTTTCTAATCGCATTAATTTTTTGAAGTCTTTTACATAAGAGCAAGTTCGTGCGACTCAGTCGTGCATTTTATTTTAAGAAGAAACACAAAATTTGGCGATCGCGAATAATTTTCTTCAACAAAACCATTTTCATATAAAATGCAAAGGTTCGAGTTCCTACGTAGCACAGTTTTGAATTTATGTATGTCAAATCAATCCTTTGGTAAAAATCAATAGATTATTGCTTGACAGAAAGAATACAAAATAGTTTTTGATACTTTTAAAAGTTTTTGTTTTCACCTCTCTTTTTAACACACTTAGGGCCATTTGCTGAAACGAAACTAAAATATTTATGTTCAACCTAAGCGCTTATGTTCTACTACATAAGAGTTTATGTGGAACATAAGTGTTTATGTTCTGTATCAGCAAATGGCCGTTAATCATTTACTTCCGGATCTGGAAGTATTATATATAATTCCTTGACATCTTAGGTACCCTTTGATGGAATTTGACATTTTGTGATTTGTGTGCGAACAATATTTTGATATAAATAGAGTCTGAACATGATTTACTCCGAGAAGTCGATATCAACAGCACAACAGCATTATTTATAAATTTTCCCAAATTAAATCAAGAAAAGTTTGTTTGTAACAGTTTTGTTTTATTTAATACCATAAACTTGATAAGTACCTAACCTAAAACAGTCTAAGGGCCCCTTGATAGAATTTGCTACAGGCCCCGCGCTGGCTTAATCCGGCACTGAATATGTACATAGATTTATGTAAAATAAAATGTACGACTAGAGCGCATATTCTTGCTTTTATATACAAGTACTTTGGGAAAAAATTTCAAATGCATAAGATACATTGTTTTACTCAAAAATTTGTTTGAACTTAAAAATGCGAATAAATTTTTTAAAAAATGTTAGAAGAGTTTTATTAATAAATTAATTTTTTACATACGAAATTTCTTTAAAATAAAAAACAATTTTAAGTACATATTTAATAAAATATATTTAAAAAAAAAATGTTTTGTATACAATATTATTTCAAAACCAAAGAAGCTCGTTTATAAAAATTTTGATCGAGATCGGTAGAGTCGAAAATCAGAAAGTTGAAAATCAAAAAGTAGGTTCTATGACTGGTACTGTTAAAAATATTTTTTGACCGAAATGTAGACCATTGTTGGTATGGTCTACACATAAGTTTTTCTTTACAAAATTATTAGAGCCGCTTTCTAAATAAATAACATATTTCATAATGCAAGGATCCGAGCTTTCTCCTCTAGGCTGCAGGTTGAGCTAAATACCTACAGACAAATGGAATCACCACTGTTGGAAATCTCGTGTTTATTTTTTTTTTTCTAAATACAAGTAAAAAGTCATTCTGAAATCTACTTCGATTTTTCTCAATTAACTTTAGTTTTTTCTTCAAATCTACTTCGACTTTTTTCCGCAAGTGTAACTCTGACCGTAAATGAGTTTCACGAAAGCTTTTGAAAAAGAGAATGCATGTCGCATGTGTGTGTGAATGAGGAGGCCAGAAGACAGAAGAAGTTTTGGTAAGAGTAAAGAAAAGGAAGAAAGAAAAAAAATATAAAAGGATATCGAAAATTGATAAAGCTTATAAAAAAAATTCGTTGCAATATTTGTAATCTTTTTCCATTGTTCGTTGATCCTTTTGACAGTTCGTTAATTTGTGTGCACTTGTGCAGGTTGCACAATTTTTTCATGATTATAATTGGATTCGTGTAATCCTAATTTGCGGTTTGTAATGTAATCGTCATCCAAATTATCGTAATAAATCTTCCTAAATTCGGCATAAATATTGCAACAATGAAGGAGGGTCTTCTATTCGAGCCACATTTCGGACGCTTCGCCTATCTAACGGTCACCATAATCGTCCTTTGGTTAGAACTATTTACAACCTGGTGGATAAATTCGAGTTGATCTATTCAGTGAACAATCCGCTAAGGAAATGCAGAAATATCCCCGCTGTCTGTGAAAGTGTGCAGGAGGATCCGATGCAGTCAATTCTGCACGTTTCACAAGAACTCGGTCTGTTACAAACCACACCTCGGAAATTTTTGTGTCATGACTTCGGTATAAATCTGTACAAACTTTAACTGACACAGGAGCTCAGAGTAACCGACTAAACACAACAATGTCTTTCCGCAAGCTAACTAAAATTTTGGTCGAATAATCATATTCTTCGACAAGGCCAATTTCTGGATTAAATGAGCTCGTCAACAATCAAAATTGTCAAGTTTGGGACGATCACAATTCAAACGAGGTGTAAGGTGTGGATTTTCGGCGGGCAACATCATCGGTCCGTACTTCTTTGAGTACGACGCGTTGGTCAGGCCATCACTATAAACGGCGAGGGCTATCTATCGATGATTACCAATTTCGACCGACATCATATGGTTTCAATAGGATGACGCTACGTGCCATATAGCCCGTCTCACAATGCACATTTTGCACGAGCGATTTCCGAACATGGTTATCTCACATGGAAGCAATGTGAATTGGCCGACGAAATCGTGCGATTTGATCCCTTTGCAATACTTCTTTGTGGGGTTTTCTTAAGTCACAGATGTATGCGTAGAAACCACGGGCCAACACTTTTTTTTTTATATAATTAGCGCGCACTCAAGGGGTTATTACTACCCTTAAAATGATTAACACAGTACGAGCGTTAGGAAAACAAGGAAGGGTTTAAAAGGAGATACCGATGCACATTAGTTTTAAATTTTTGAAGATAACAATTAGAAGGAAAAATAGAGCTAGGTAGAGCATTCCACATGTGTGTAGTCCGGCTAAAGAAAGAATCTCTGTATTTCACAGTACGTCCGAAATTGGGCTCAAGGGTAAACTGATGAACATTCCTAAAAGCGCGAGTATTACGGTTAAATTGTTTAAGGGGAGGAATGCAACTGGTTATTTCGCTAGAACACTGCTTAAAGAAGTAACGGTAAAATAATGAAAGACAAGAAACATTGCGACGGTGCTCGAGAGATTCAAATGTTTCTGTTATACTTCTATCACCTATCATTTTTAAAGCTCTTTTTTGAATTCTATCCAAGAGACTCAAGTGTGTTATTGGAGCACCTGCCTTATAAGCCATATAGATTACAGCCAGATCAGAAGGGGTAAAAAATTTCTTGCAACGTCGAAGGAAACCTAAACACTTGGCAGCGTTTTTGGCCACGTCGAATATGTGATCATTCCATACAAGGTGGTCTGTAATGCACATACCGAGCACAGAGAGTTGTTCAGTTTCCTCAATGCAAGTGCCGCTCATGGATAGCGGCAAAAGGGGAGGATTTCGCTTTAACGATAGAAGACTGCATTGGTTTTTTGAAGCATTAAATTCTACACGGTTTTTTATTCCCCATTGGACAATGCTGTCAAGGTCAGAATTTAATGAGCTTATCATACGCTGCCGTTCAAGTTCCACTTCCGAAGAACAAGGAAGTGAATCTTCAAACGAATATGAAAAGCTGAGGGTACTATTATCAGCAAAACAATTTAGTGGATTAGAAGTTTCAGAAAAGAGATCGTTGATAAACATGAGGAAGAGAATCGGAGACAAAACGGAGCCCTGGGGTACACCAGCATTTATTTTATGAATTTCAGACTTGAGGCCATCCAATACGACTTGTATTGAGCGGCCTGAAAGATACTTTCTAATCCAACGAAGAAGAGACTCATCGATACCAAAAGCACGCATTTTCGATATGAGAGCTTGATGCGAAACTCTATCAAATGCTTTTGAAATATCAAGTGCAATAATCTTACTTTCTCCAAAACGATGTAAAGATTTGTGCCACTGTTCGGTGAGATATACCATCAGATCACCAGTGAACCTATTGCTACGAAAGCCATACTGCCGGTCATTAAGAAGCTTTCGTTCTTCGAGATATTTCTTGAGCTGATTATTTATCAGTGTTTCCATGACCTTGGAAAGAAGGGACGTAAGTGCAATTGGACGATAGTTGCAGGGGGAAGAAGATTCACCTTTTTTAGGGACAGGCTAGATAAATGCTGTTTACCATCTACTCGGAAAGAGTCCAGAGGAATTGGATAGATAGAAAAGCTTACGCAGTGGTTTTGCCAGCGTTGACGAACACCTCTTCAGAACAATGGGAGGGATACTATCCGGGCCAGCGGATTTGTGTATGTCAACATCTTTTAGGACTCTTGCAACTGTACGAGTACGAAAAAATATTCGTCCCATGGAAAAGTTTGTGTTCTCAAGCACAGGAGGAGTCATAACACTCTCTGGCAGCGTCGAATCAGCAGCAAAGTGCGCTGCAAGCAAATTGGCTTTATCTAGTGAGCTGACATATAGGGAGTGTCATTGATAATGAGCGTTGGGACCGAAGACGAAGTAGTATTTCGAATATTTTTTACAAATGACCGGAAATTTTTACTACCCTTGGGACATTGTAGTATTTTTTGCCTGATTTGTTGGTCATGTAAGAACTTGGTCTGTCGAATATGATCATTGCAGGTCTTTCTAGCTTGTTTAAGCTTATTCCGGTTTTCCTCAGTAGGGTTGGATTTATAACATCGGAAACTTACTTCTCTGACCCTGATAACCTCTTTACAGCTCAAAAACCATGAGTTCTCTTTCGGTTTGATAGATTTTTCCATATGCGGGATATAATTTCTCATTCCGATGAGAATTAAATTTGTAATCATTGCACTGGAGTCCACGTCACTATCGAGGAAGCATAGCGACCAGTTAAAGTTTCTAAAGAAATCATTAGGACCGTCCCAGTTGGCTTTCTCGTATTGCCAAACGGTTCTCTTGGGGGTTTTCTCTTTAACTGGGGTTTTTTGACACGAGAAATTCGCAGATATGATACAGTGGTCTGATGTGCCTAAAGGAGATAATACACTGATGATGTATTTATCAGGATCAGAGGTAAGAAACAACACTGCCCTGAAAGCCAACATAAAGGACTATTCACATGAGAGCCACTGACAAATAAAAGAACAAATGGAATTCATAACATTTATAAGCATAAATTCTTCACAAAAACTAGAAAAAATGGTGGAAAACTTATGAAAATTTATTTGTTAAAATTTGCTTTAGTAGGAGTTATTTGAAAAATTAAATTGGTTGTCACAAATTGCAATCTGATTATTACGAACTGTCAAAATATACATATTCGAGTTCCACATACCATCCACAAAAACAAGGAATTTATTGTTCATGCAAGAATAACCTCAAACCATTCTTTTTTCGTTTTCCTTGTTTGCTTTAATCATTATTCGTCAGAAATAAAAAAATGCTATGTGTAAGAAATGTCAAATTGGACGAATGTTCGTTCATTTAATATATTCTTGTTTTTTAATCACTTTTAGTTGTACTATCTTGTGTCTGTTTTTTATAAATCAAAACTTATTTGCGGAGTATTTTAAAATGCCTTTTATTTTAAAATAATTAAATCATAGTGCAAATCATAGCAAAAACATATACAAGACTTACCAAAGCATTTGAGTGATTATTCAAAAATTCTAATTAATTATGTCTGAGTCTGATGCGTTGAGCGAATCACAAACGACATCAATTCATATGGTAAAATATTATTCTCTCTATCGTCGACTATAAAAAATTGAAATTTGAAATTCAAATAGGGTTCACTGCACGACTTAAATAATGTGATAGACCACAAATCACACATACATATGTAATCGTACCTACATTGATAGAAAATTATATCTATTGTGATGGTAATATTTCTAAAGCTTTCCGATGATGTTAGATAATAGCAAACATTAATAAACACAACGTATTCTAGTTAAAAGGTCAAAAGCATGGTTTTCAGAGATTAATTATATATTTTTACCAAACAAATGCCAAGTTAGATAAAGGAAATGTTAAATTCACGAAATATTTAACAAAATAATAATCTTTCGAATCCTTCAAAAAAATATTTATTGAAAACGATAACTATTCAAATTTCAGTGTTGTGTTTAATAACATCATAAAAATTAACAAAATACCAATAATTTATTATGAAATTATGACTAGATCTTCAAGTTCAAGGGATTGGGGAAGCTCGTTCATATTTGTCTAGATGACTAAGTTCAACGTTCTCATTGCGCAAGAACATCTTCTTCATTTCGCAGAATGATTTTTACTCCACTGAAGTTTGTAAAAAAAAATAATTAAGCAGAAGGTTTTTAAGATATTCAGAAATAATATGCAAGCTCTAATTTTTACTGTCTTTCCAATTAAAACCCCAGCTGCTCCACAAGAACGTGCCTTAAGACTCGTCGAAAATTATGTATTTAAAATATATCTCCATAATATTATGAAATGTTAATTTTTACTAAAAATTAAAACAAAAGTTAGACCTTTTTGAATTCATGAGATATAAATATGTAAATGGGTCGTTTTAAAAAAATTACATTTTTAGCGTTATAGCTTCTATTTTTTTTTTGCATTTCAATTTAAAGACTTGAAATTTGGCATGGAGCTGTGTTTATATGTCAGCATTATAAGAAAAAAATTGCAGATCGATTGATGGTAACTAATATTCATGGTGTTACCGAAATTTCTAAACGCGAATTTGGATAAATTTGTATGAAAATTAAAGTTTAAATTTATGAAGGCGGAACAACAATCCGCAAAACACAAAACAGGATAGTTATTTAATTAAACGAATTAATTTAATACTCGAAAAGTCGTAATGAGCCGGCGCGACGTGCAAAAAGAAAAAAACTAATGACAACTACTGTCAACTCGAAGGTGGGTGTATTTAGAGAATTCGCAACAGGGAGCATAAAAAAATGCTGCCACCTAGATAGCTCAGCGATGGGGTGGGTTCAGCCAAAACGGTGGGCTGTATTAATTTGGGGGATCGATAAAAAAAGATGTAAAAAGTGAATTAAATTAAATTGTAAAATAGGATGTACCAAAGTTAAAATGGGCGCCAGTACAAACAAACAAACCTTTGAAAGAATTAGCTGAAAAAGAAGTTCCTTTCCAAGAAAAATAAAAGAAAGTTTTAATTTTACCTGAATAGGATTTAGTGGAAGTTTTATTTTAAAATTATCTGGGAAACCTTTCTGAATATAGGTATAAAACCCTGAATTTTTTCTAAGGCAAATAAGAAATTAACACATGTATTTGGCATTTGGCAGATGGCCAATTTACATGATAAACAGAAAACAAGGTACATATGCTCATTAGATTTTTGACAGTTCTGCTCTGACATCACAATCATCTCGCTGGGAAATTAGATAGAAGAAAAAAAAATTCATTTCATGCGATAGTTCTTATTATTTTTTTATTTTTATACAGTTTATGTCTCTTGAAAATAATTTGTTTAAATGCTTTATCCTAAAATAAAGTCTACATTTAAAAAATAATTTTTTTACCCTTACATATATCTAGAGACACAGCTTCTGCTTTTTTTAAGTGAGTTTCCATAAATTTTCCTTGTGTATGTAGAACTTCTTTATTATTTATCATAAGAATACTTTCTGGTACTCTTTTAAGGAACATATTGCTTGGTTTTTTAAGTCCTCCTTCAGATTTTTCGTTCACCCAAGTAAAACTTTAAGAAGTATTTTGGTCGTCAAATTCTGGGGCCGAATTACCGCTTCAGTGACGAGTGAGTGAGTCCCATCAGTGATCGAATGAAAACGTCAAATTTGAGTAATTTATTGCTCGATAACGTAAGCGGTAATGCCAAACTCACATATATCAGTCACGTATTACTCGATAACTGATGCGGTAATTTGGCCCCTGATATTTCTTCTTCTGTTTGTAGATCGACCTCCTGTTCTTCATCATCGATAGCTTCCGGGTCCATTCTTGATGCAAACACTTTGGATAGCATTTGTGCTACAAGTTGATCATAGTTGTAATGCTATTGGGACAAACACAATTCTCCAGATTTTCCTGATCACAATCTTCTTCTGTTGTGGGTTTTAAACAACTGTTTAAAACAAAGTTAATGAATTATAAAGAATAGTTTATGATTAATTCAATTTATTTACTTTTCAAAAGCATCCAAACATTCATTCACGATCTTTTTGTTTCCTCTGAGTTCTTGTCTCTTGTCTCAATTGGCAATTTTTTGGATCGAACTGAACCGATATTCAAAATTCTTTTATCTTTAAAAAGTATATCCTGAAGTCTATAATCACTCAACAAAATGTTCCAAGCAAACCCGACTATTTATCAAGGAATATTTGTTTTTATTTCCACAAACTTTGATCCACATTTGGCACAATTCTTTGTCCTTTGGGAAGTAGTGAAATCTAAGTTTTTTTCTCATTGTTTTTTTCTTCCTGGGGAATTATTACAACCCAAAACAGCACATCCCACCATTTAAAACTTCTGTTTTTATTTTCCAAATTTTAAACTTTATTTATTTAACTGCACACTAACAAAAAATATAATATATCCAATAGAAATTTCCAACTAAAACTCGAATGTCAAAATCGGAGATGATTCCTACGTCATCACTTTTCAAGATGGCGACATGTCAGATACAATAAGCATACCTACCTTGTTTTCTGTTTATCATGGCCAATTTACAAAAAAAAGCATTCTGTTAGATGGGATCCCATGCCATTTTCCCAACAAACATTATGAGACAGGATCCGATGTTTCACGTGAAATTTAACATATTTTAAACCCGTAGGCTTTCGCGCAGACAATTAAGGGTAAAGGGAAAAACATCGCAACGTGATTTTACTTGGTGAGCCAGACACTTAAAATTGGGCAGAAGGCCATACTAAATTTATGTTGGTGTGAACTTGAAATCACACATGCCGTTGAACATGGGTCAAAATCTTCATGTTTTACAATCCTAAGTGGACCATCTGTCGTACACTGTGTACCTGTGTGTTTTTGCCGTTGTGACTCATCCGTCACATATATGTATATGGATTTTGGTGACCGCCTGTCACTCAACTTTGTATTTCAGAATCGAAGACCTAGTTTGATTGCTTTTCCAGAATGCTTAAGAGTAGGACTCTGGACGGTGGAAACCAGGTTTCATTTCAACTGAGCTCTACAGCATTTTGGAGCCGCACTAAAAAGGAAGGTTGAAAAATGGATTGGGGAAAATTGAATAGGTAGGTGAAACTTGTTGTGGTAAATTTTACCGCAACAATGGTAATTAATAATGTGAAATCTCCGTGGCCTTTTTGGGATGTGATTTTGTGATCAGTTTTATTAATATTTTTAATGATGGAAATGATTTTTTTTTAATTTTGGGCCTTGTCGTTTGAAAGGCCTTCTCTTAAACTTCAATTTTATGATATGCAAAAAAAAAAATTTTTTTTTGTTGTCCCAATACCTAGTTGAGTGAGTGTGTCAAGATTTTGAAAAAAAAAACATTATTAAACATTTTCGCTTTTTCACACAATTAAACAATTTTTAATAATTTTGTACGATGCATCATCTTATAGTAAGTCAAAAAACCTTCAATTTCATGTTTTATTATAATTTAATTATTGCAGTTAATTCCTTTAAAATTTACATACAAAATAATTTTTTCATCCGAGTAAAAATTCAGTGTAATCTCCGTGGCCTGTAATCTCCGTGGCCATTTTCGTATTTGTTTTTTTAATATATTCTTTTAGTTTATAATGGCTCATATTATTATTAATTTTTTTTATATTCTAGATAAGTATACTGAATTTCATCATTATTAATTTTAATTTTTTCATTATTATAAATTTCAAAGAATAAAACAGTTTTTACCTGAAGAGTATGATTTTGAATTTATTTAATTTGTATTTTTTATTAATTATCCTAATAAATTTATTTGCTTTCCACAAAATATCAACTATTTATCGTTACTATTTATTTTGTGGGTTATTGTTATTTTATACAAGAAAAGAACATTTTTAATACATTCGAAATTTTCAATTTTAATTTTTATCTAAAAATACTCGTAAAATGAAAAATATTTGAATTTATTTTTGCACAACTCGGAGAACTCCTTTTCTACTTGTTTACTATGGATTTAGAAACTAAAACCCAAGAAAAACTGAAAAATTTTTTGAAACGATCAATAAAAAATGTCAATTTTTAAAAAATGACCCAAATATATATTTTTGTAAAATTCTACAGCACAAAATTCTTTCCTATTTTACAAATTTAAATAAACTATTTCGATTTCTAGTCGGAGAAATAAAAGATTTGCAAATAAAAGATGTTATGCTTCAAATTTTTAAAACTTCTGATGAAGGATTGTATGGTTTATAAAAATATATGATATGTTATGAATATATTTCATACGAATACTGAAGTTAAACAAAGCTGTTTCCTTAATCCGCTTCTGGACTGGAGGAATTAGTTTTGTTCGAGTCAATATCAAAGTGGTAGTTTATGCAGACGATATCGTCATAAGGCCGTGTGAAAAAAAAGTAAGCTAAAACTTGGCAGTAAAAGCTGGATTTTTAGTGAATAAAAATAAGCTTAAGCTAGCTAGTTAAAGATGTTTTCTAGTAATAGCTATTTTAAAATAGCCAACACTAAATTCATTTAGTTTTAGCTTGTTTTCCAAGCCTAAGCTTCAATTTGTGTGAATAAAAATAGCTTAAACTAGAATATTATAGTTAACGCTTCAAAAATGTCAAGATTTTTTTTCGACCTGTCTAGAAAGCTTTGACTAGGTCTTATTTTCAGTATTTTATGAAGCAGGTACTACAAACTTGTGCGAGCTGTTAATTAAATATAAGGGAATAGCTCAAAAATAAGACAGTGAACGTAGAGATTCAGAGACTGACGGACGATATGTTAAAAACATTTTTTACGCGAAACCAATACTTGAACTATAGAACAGATAACAAATTGTGGCAAAACAACCTTCCTTTCGGTCATACATGTATAGTTCTAGCTAAAGCTACTTAGTCAAAACATGTGAATAAGAAACGAACTGCTTAAATTACGAAGCTTAAGCTAGAATTTTCTAGCTTTAGCAGCTAGTAAAAGCTATGACTAATTGGATTTAGCTTCCTGCAAAAAAAGCTTTAACTTTTTTTATTCACAAGACTCATAATGTCTGAACACTCAGAAATGATGCATATGATGATTAAAAATCAAAATTGCAATCCTACTGTCACCCGTGCAGCCTCGAGGTTAACACCAACAAATCTAAAATACTTATTTAACGCAATAAAATAGGCAGATTATGTCAAAGCCAAAAAATGTACTCACAATGTCACAACTTTTTTTCAAAACGCATCTGCAAGGTAAAATCATAGATTTAAAAAAAGGCTAACAATTGCAACTGGAAGAGATTCCTTGGTAAAAAACACATTGCACCAAGCGCTAAATAAAAGCGGTGATGCAATTTATTATGTGCTATATGCTGGAAAGGTTTGGGGTTTTCGACAGTTTGATGAAGTAGAAAAATTTCACTAACATGCATTTTAACTAGGTAAACAAAATATTACCTTTGGCAAATCATCGACTATCAAACATAATTGCAAGAAATCTGGTACAGAAAATCACTTTTTTGCTCGGAATGGTCACGGCTGGAACTTCAATATAAAGTTCAACTATGGCAGAGAGAGGTTTGGAAGATTCGAGTAGAACCCTTGAGGTTCTGCTTCTGCTGGCAAAGATCCAAGAAACATGCTTTAAACATTTTGCAGAACGGCTCTATGGAGTGATATGAGAACCATTTAGAAAAGTCTGCAGCCATACCTTGGTGACAATAATTATTTCCATAACCAGTATTCTATTCTAACAATCCTGCAATCTATAAAACCATAGGAGTTATACTCTGTCCAAATAAACTACCGTATAATCCAAAGGGAAATACAGATTGTTCACTGTGAAACCTCAGAGCATCACAAAATACGTATCATTCCTAAGCAATCTGCCCCGTTCTCAAAGAAATAAGTTAGGCTTAAAGGAGTGAAACTGTCATCAATGGCAAAGATTAGACTGAATTATAATCGTACAGTTGTAAGATAAAGCGAACAAATTTTAGGTGAAGCATTTTGATATTAATTTTAGTTTTATTTGTCACTTTTTTACTTGCGATATATGTAGGTACTATAGGGCAAGTTTTGCATTTGAAAAAAAATATAATTCGAGATTTTGATCAAAGTTGAGATTACGATTAGCTCTTTCTGTATGCCTATACCGTACAGCCCAAGCCACTGGAGCTAACTTCTTCAAACTCGGTACTTAAAGGTCTTCGGTGATTCCTTATAGAGGAGACATTTTTTTTAGTTCCAAAATTAACGGTACCTGCAGTACACCCATTATTTGTCTCAAAAACGGCTTTAACCATTTAAATAAAACAATTAAGTCTATATGAAGGATTTTATAATACAAATTCTATATACTACTGAAATAAATAAGCCAAGTAGAAGACCTAGCACTATTAATGGACTTGTTGAATTATTGATTCAAAATAGCTTTTTGGCCTTTAGTCCACAAAAATTGGCGTTTCGTCCGGGTGATCTCACATGGACTCATCAGTTGACTGTGAGGACCTTGTCAATACGCAATTTTTGTTAAATTCAGTTCATCTTACATCGAGTTTTTGACAAAAATCCAATGTGAACTATTTGAATCAGCTATTTTGAATCAATAATTCAACAAGTCCATTAATAGTGCTAAGTCTTCTACTTGGCTTATTTATTTCAGTAGAATATAGAATTTGTATTATAAAAACCTTCATATAGATAGAATCAATGCCAGGCCTCGGGCAAAAACTTTCAACGTTAATGATTACAATTTTAATCTTGGTTGGATCACATTGGATTTTTGTCAAAAAATCGATGTAAGATGAACTGAATTTAACAAAAATTGCGTATTGACAAGGTCCTCACGACAGTCAACTGATGAGTCCATGTGAGATCACCCGGACGAAACGCCAATTTTTAAAACAATTAAGTGTACTAATATGGGCATGGACTAAGTTATGGTTAAAAATGATATTAACGGTACCTTACCTTTCATAGAACATTTTGTTTTTATTTTCGAATTTCTCATTAACGGCGCTAACGATTTTTTCCAAAATGCTTGTGCAGGAGCTTCTTGGAATTTAAAATAATATCGTTTATAAAAATATTTGAAAAAATATATTTTTTGGGTTTAAAAAAAAACATTCCATTTTTTTTTGAAAAATTAATATCTTGAAATTGTGTGTCTGACTAATTCCATAAATTATTTCCTAAAATCTATTATTACTAAATAAGCACTTAAAACTGGCATCCCAAATTTTTTTCTAGGAAAATTTTAAGGAAATTTCTTCTAGAAACCAGACGGCATTTTTATGCATTTGAATATTTTTATCTCATTAAATCTATGTTTTTTATTTATTTATAAGAAATTTACTTATACATAAGATGAAGTACCTGCTATCTATATTTATTTTTATGTTTAATATTTTTGACTGAAAGAGTTTTTGAGATTGAATATTTAAATGCAAATAGCAGTATAAGATTTTAAAAATAAATTTTAAACCCATGCCGTAGAAAATAATTTCTTTAAAACCATTGCTTTAGTGTTTTTGTTAATTATTGTCCTTCAATTTCTTACCAAGTTAATGCAGGTATTCCACAGGGATCAGTGTTGGGTCCTTTTTTGTACAACGTCTACACATCCGATATTCCCAGGCTACAGGAATGTGAAATTGCTATATTCGCTGATGATGAAATGAAATGAATTTAGTCTCAACATTGAGACAAATTTACATTATGCACTTGAACTGATGATTCAATATTATCAAAAGTGGAAAATTAAGCTGAATGCTGATAAATTACAAACTATCTTTTTCAGCAGAAAAAGAAAGTCTTGCTATCTTCCCAGTTATCAGCTTATTGTAAATGCGTTAATGTTAAATGGGACTTGAATGTAAAATATTTAGGGGTTTATCTAGACCAGTGATGGGCAAAGTACGGCCCGCGGGCCAACTCCGGCCCACGAAAGCATTTAATCCGGCCCCCCGACGGTCCTTCGACATGAATAGTATATGGCCCGCAATAATTATATTTTGACGGTCCAGAAGTATGAAGTATATGCCACTAAATTCTAAGAACAAACAGATTGGAGCAGAGAGCAAAGAGCAAACCAGCGAAATCAAACACGTGTAGTTGTAGTTCAGTTGCTTTCACTACATGTGTTTAATTTCGCTGTTTTGGTCGCATAGACATAGACATTAGACACATAGGTAAAGGAGCCAGCTGCCAGCGGCGTGGTGAAATCTGAAGTGAGAGGGAGTGAATTCAACTCAGTCGCCTGCTGTCACAGATTGAGCCGCACGTAAAGTTTTGCTTGTTCGCGTAGGTAATTTTGTTTTTAATTTCTCCCGTGTTTTTGCTTGTTCGAGTAACGAACTACATTCATAATTTTATGAAAAAATAAGCTCCGCTTTTGAGACAATGGCGTGTAGAAAACGAAAAGTCGATTCCGAGTGTCGACTGTTTAAACAAGAGTGGGCTTGGAAATACTTCTTTACAGAATATAACGGTAAGCCAGTATGTCTTATAAGTAATGAAGCAGTGGTGGTATTTACAGATTTTAACCTCGCTCGCCATTTTAACACTAAGCATGCCAAAAGCAAATTATGCTGTGATAAATGACGCAGAAAAGAAAGTGAATGCGGAAAACCTAAAAAAACAATGACTGGTCAAAGAAATATGTTTATAAAGCAAAACACTGTTCAAAAGGCTTCTAACACTGGCTGGATATGTTGTGGCTTATAAAATTGCTAAAAATAACAAAACATACTCGGAAGGAGAGTTTGTAAAAGATTTCATGGTGAGTATGAGTAGTATTATCTGCCCAGAAAAAGAGTTTGAGTCTGTCAGCTTATCGCGAAAAACAGTAACAACGCGAATTGATGCCATTGCATCAAACTTGTCGACCCAATTTATGCAACGCATAGAAAATTTTAAATATTTTTCCGTGACGATGGATGAAAGCACCGATAGAAGTGACACTGCTCAGTTATTGATCTTCATTAGAGGCGTTGACGACGAATTTAATATTACTGAAGAGATAGCTTGTTTGCAATCACTAAAGGGAAAAACGAAGGGGCAGATAATTTATAACGAATTTTCTGAAGGTTTTCAAAATGTAAATGCTCCTATTTCAGAACTATGCAACATAACTACAGATGGAGCCCCAAATATGATTGGAAAAAACGCGGGATTTTTAGGTATTTTTCGGAACCAGAATCCTAATCACAATGTTGTATTTTTACATTGTATAATTCACCAGGACGTGCTTTGTAAAGCAAAGAGGAAATACAAGATTTTTTAAAGAATAAAACAGACAAATGGTCTGATTTCCAAATCTTCTAAGACAATGATTGGTGTATCGATTTTGCATTTTCTACCGATTTACTCGAACTCTACAACAAATTAAATAAAAAATTGCAAGGAAAGAACCAATTTATAGATGAGACTTGGGGCTGTCTAAAATTAATTGAAACCCAGCCTTTTCTGTTTTACAACTGTATGAATAAGAACGATTTAACTCACTTTCCGCGTTTAAAATCCGTGTCGCCAGTGAGTGAGAACAAACTGAAAGAATTCAGTCAGGCGTTGAGAAAACTTCACACAGAATTCGAAACTAGGTTTCAAGATTTTAAGAACATTCAGTCGTCGCTGGATGTTTTCTCGATGCCGTTTAATGTAAGTAGATCCGGAAAATGTCTCTGCAGAATTGCAGTTGGAAAT
Source organism: Chrysotoxum bicinctum (assembly GCA_911387755.1). NCBI lineage: Eukaryota > Metazoa > Arthropoda > Insecta > Diptera > Syrphidae > Chrysotoxum > Chrysotoxum bicinctum. The sequence continues at coordinate 189,889,604 of OU426988.1, forward strand.
TATTGAAATGCAGTGCAGCACCCATTTAAAACAACTGTTCTTAAATTCCACAAAATTAGAATTTTATAGAACACTGCCGAAAGCTGAATTCCCGAAGATGATTTCTCACGCCCAGAAAATTATGGCGATGTTTGCGTCGTTGTACGTGTGCGAACAGACTTTCTCGACCATGAAATTACGGAAAAACTCAATCAGAAACCAACTTACTAATGAACACCTTTTCGCGCTGCTGAAAGTTACTTCGTCACAGCTTGAACCTGCATTCGAAAATATTATGGCAAAATAAAAGCAATTTCATACATCTCACACGCTTACCGTGGCAGGGCCTTCGAATAAAAGTTAAATTGTAATTTTGAACATTTGTAATGCTGTAATGCTTTAATATGATTAAAAGTTTCAACACAAAATGCATTTTTCAAATAACTCTGGCCCTCCTCTGCGATTTCTTGAATTTTCTGGCCCTCCATTAAGAAAGTTTGCCCACCACTGATCTAGACCAAAAACTTAGAAAGTCATCTCTAAGCAACCCTAACAAAATAATTATTTACAAAATAATATTCCAAGCAATCCTTTTGTATGGATGCCAAGTGTGGGGAAATTCTTCCAAATGTCATCTTAATAAACTACAAGTTTTACAGAACAAATTACTTAAAATGATGCTTAATCTTGGACTTACACACAAGAGCAAATGTGGGAATGATCTCTGTAAGAATTGATAAACTCAACAGTTCTTTTTTTACGAAATTGTGAAATTGCTGATAATCCATTAATCATTGCTTTTTGCAACTATTTATTTTATTTTTTTGTTTATTCAATTATTTATCTATTTTTTTGTCTTGTGCTTATTTGGTTATCTATTTTTTGTTAATTTACTTATATATTAATCTATGTGTTTAATTATTATTTATTTACTTATTATTTTATTTTATTTAGTTTAGTTTAGTTTAAGGTTTTTTTTTATTATGATACAAAAATTCATACAATTTAATTTTAATAACATTTTTTAAATATAAATATATTTATTATATACACATAATATATATTTATTTATTTACTAACAAACTACTAATATACATTATATAAATTATTTACTATTATTATTATTATTATTCACTAACTCAATTCATACTAACTTAATATTCTTCTTAACTATTGTTTTGAAGTATTATTTCTTATTCGAGTCAAAATGAACAGCTGTCTTTTTTCCTTTTTTTTGTATTGAAGGTTTTAATTGTATTTTCCTTCAAAAAGTAATTTCTTAACCCTTTGTCAACTTAAAAATAAATAAAATACTTATTCAGTAGAAAGATATTACTATAGTATATCAAATCTCTGTGTATAAACTGTGCGGTAGCTTACCAAATGTATATCCAAATACCGAAAGTAAAAATCTATCTACGAGTATCTATCTTAAGTTTATTGAAATGGCGTTTTCTTAAAAATTTAATTACAAGTATTTCATATCCATTTTTTTTGCATTAAAAAAATATTGGTTCAAAAACAAAATTGTATTTGAGAGATCATTTAGCAGACGATCAGTTTCATACTAACATCGATACAAACATAAATGCATACATATATGTACAATTCATCAAATGTAACCGAAAATGTCACTTTGGACTGATATTGTTAACTATTCTTGAACTGTTTTATGATAGCTAACTTTTAACCTAATAAAATCCAATATAAATTGGTAAGTAGACTTTTATTAAAGTTTCGATTTATTTATTTCTAATTTTATACAAACGTACATAAGAACGTATTTTATAAAATGTTGATCTTTTTACAAATGGCATACACGATAAACCCTTTAAAAAAAGCAAAACAATTAATGATAACAATAATTTTATTCTGCCAATGCTTAACTGGGTGAACCGCACTGTGTGAAACTTATTTGACTGTGTGTCTTGTGTGACAGTTCAATCCCATACACAAATATAAAAATACCCACTACATTTAAAAACTCTTTTTAACTGAAAGATATAAATTTCGTTTCCGCAAGAGATCAGCTGATTTTCTCTTAAAATTGACCATTTTTTATATCTCTTAGTTTCAAGCCCTCCTCTACACAGTTAAATCTATAGGTTATAGCTATATCGATCGATTTACACATACTGTCAAAAATAGATACTTGCAGAACAGGTTTTTATGTCATAGACAAAATGGTATGGGCAAAAAAGAATATAAAACAAAAGAGTTCAAATTGTGACGAACTCGATTTGTAGCTTCACTCAAACCGAACCGCACATAATTCTTACTTCCATCACAATTTTATTCAAAAAATAGAGCCATCTGATCGTTTGTTCGTTCGAATAAATAAAAGATACTCAAATTTTATATTTTCTTGTTTATTGGTCAGAAGAAGAAGATATGGGTGTTGTGTATGGATGTAGATACATACATATGTTTGTAGATACTTTGTTTTAAGTTTTTATTAATTTTTTTGGTGAACTTTTATGGATATTTTACTTATATGACATTTTGATGGGGGTTTCGGTTAAGTGCTACAAACTTGCTTTGTTGCAGATAGAAATTGAGGAGTTCGCATTTGGTGATGTCGGCAAAAATGACAGCATTGACCTCAAATGGTTGTTGTTATTTGTGGTTTTAGCCAGTTGTATATGACGCACCAGTTGAAACTTCTGAGGTCTGAGTGCGGTTCACTGAAACACCGGTATATTTTTCATATTTAATAACAAATTATAAAAGTCAATACAAAAATTTAATTTGAAAACTTATTTTATTGATTGGGGAACCGCTTATCGATGTTCGAATCGAAGGACAAAAAATATTGGTAAAATGTGAAGATCTATGTATGTTAGAAGAAAAGCAGAATGTTACCTAAAATTCAATTTAAAGGGCTGTCCAAGGTATGCTAAACAGGCTTCCCAAATCAATTATAATCATACGAGTATTTTATAGAAATTGCTTTTATTTATTGGTCACACGTAACTGCTGCAAGGGCTTAAGGTTTTAATAAATATAGGTACTAAAACATTTAGGATGTAAGGTATTGGTATTATATTATATTATAAAATAGCACAGTTAAAGAAAAACATCAAAAAAGTCAAAAGTGATAGAAATGCTCAGCATTAAATTCGGATCATTTGTTAGCTCAAAAGAGGGAGAGAGTTGTAGTGCAGATGTACGAACTAGCTATCGGACGGAAAAGCGGATACCACTTCATTGGAATTATTTTATTTTCGTAAAATATGTACATACATATATGATTTAAATAGAAATCTCAATCCGTTTTAGCACCGAAAAAAACTAAGGGTCATTCAATCAAACGAAACTTTTTTAAATTCCCCAAGCAGAAATTAGGTTTTGGTAAATGTTACTGATATGTACTATAAAAGATGTGCTAGCTAAAAATGTGGATTCAGATTCCACATTTTTTGTAAACGTATATTCGATTAAATATGCAAATTTCCCTTAAAAATATAATACGTGTAAAACAAAAAACTTTTACGCGTTTAGTTAAGGGCGATAAACATTTCAGGTTATGAGTTAATCGAATATATAAATTTAATTATAATACTAATGGCGCAAGACTTAAGTTAAATTAGTATCTTGCTTTCTCAAACTTTGTTTTAACACTTAAATACCTGGAATTCCTATTTCTTTTTAGTATCCTGTTCAATTCATATAACTTTTTGACACTTCCAGCTGTTAAAAATTTTTGTTTACTCTGTTTTGCACGAACACTAAATGTTTTAGGTGTTTTGAAAAATACTCTTAGCACAATACTAGTTAGAAAATGTTTTAAATTAAGAAAAAGGTAGTAAATTTCCTTAAAGTTATCTACCATAACACTAGGCTGTACAATTTTGCGGCAATATTATCATAGAAGGCTTTCCAATACGAGGGCGGTCCGATAAGTACTTAGCCTCACCGCCCGATGGTGCTAGTATAACAAGAGAGATTTACTATCGTCTAGTACATTCTCTTAGACGGCTAATGTCAATTTCAGCCGAATTGTATTCGTAGTTTTGTTTTGACCACGTGTGGAAGCCATCTTGTCCGCGAGTTTTGGAAAAATGGAAAAAGAGCAATATCGGTCGGTGATTCGATTCTTGTTTTTGGAAAGGAAATCGTGCAGCGAAATCAAAGAGCGCTTGGGAACGGTGACTCTTCTTTCGATGGCGAACGTCAAAAATTGGTATAACGAGTTTCAACGTGGGCGCACATGGGTTTTTGATGAACCCCGCCCAGGTGCACCAAAAATGGCTACCATGGAGGATAACGTGTCAAAAATCCACGATCTCGTATTGGCAGACCGCCGATTTAAGGTGTGTGAGATAGCTGAAACAATAGGCATCTCAAAAGACCGTGTGGGTCATATCCTCTTGGGCATTAAAAAGCTATCAGCGCGATCGGTGCCGTGTTTGCTCACTCCGGACAACAAGCGCAAACGTGAAACCACTTCAGAGCAGTGGTCAAATTGGTCGAATTGCACTACGAACTGCTGCCCCATCTAACGTATTCTCCAGAATTGGCCCCGTGCGACTTTTTTTGTTTGCTAACTTGAAAAAATCACTCGCCGGGCAGAAATTTGAGTCGAATGAGGAGGTCATCGCCGTCATCGCCACGGAGGCCTACTTTGAAGACCTCGAAATACCCTATTTTTCGGATGGGTTGAAGAAGTTGGAGCATCATTGGATCAAGCGTATCGAGCTAAAAGAAGATTATGTTGAGAAAAAAATCGCTACTTTTCCAAAATTTTTGTTTTTCTTTTATATGCTAAGTGCTTATCGGACCGCCTTCCGTAAGAGCATATACATTTTATATTTCAATGCAAGCCCAACCTTGATATTTTTTAATCATCTGTCAATGTTAAAACGTCAGTTTTTATCGTGATGAATGATGTACTACCCCTTGGCATAATGATTGGTTCGTTGAAATATCAGGCTGGAGTCTGGATTTGCCCCCAGTTCCTGTCACCTAAAAAAATTTAAGGAAAATTGTCCATAGTTATTGCGTCACAAATCCTCCAAGAATATGTCTTGCAATAAAAAAACTTCTCATTTTAGCAGTTTTGAATTGAAAGTACTTTCCATTAAGGCCGATAATACATAGGCATGATTGAGAATTAAAAGTCACTAGGTTCAGTTTTCCATCGAAATGTTTTACCGAGTTATCGAAAGTTGGGAAGTTGGGTTCAATGATTCAACCCCTGCAATCGTGCCCATGGTGCAGATATGAACGATGTCAAATTCCAAGCATAAATGTCTTAACTATAATGATAATAAAATTTTCGAGATATCTCAAATCGTTGCGTTTTATAAAAAAAAAGAAAAAAAGGCAAGTCTTTTGAAAAACTCAATATGAAACTCCATGAAAGAAATCTCAGCATTGTGTGCCCGATCCTCAAGAAAGGAGACTCTCTGAACTGCGCCAACTACAGAGCCATAAGTCTCCTGAGCATCGCGTAGAAGATCATTTCTACCGTTTTATATAAACGTGTGAAGCCTTTGTTCAACAGCCTGATAGGTCCACTTCAGTGAGTCTTTAAAAGAGAAAAGTCCACCATTGATCAAATATTCACATTACGGCAGATCTATGAAAAAAACACAGGAAATTTAAATCTATACCTACGACCTTTTCATCGATTTCAAAGCCGCGTATAGTCGTGCGACTTCTTCAACATTGTTCTTAAAAGAATTGTGCAAGACTCACGCGTCAACACTAGTGGCATAATCTTTCAAAAGTGCATCCAATTATTCGGATACACCGACGACATTGGCATAATTGCAAGACTAAAGCCTGATTTTATAGGCACGTTTGTGAGCATTGAGATCTAAGCGAAGAAGATGCGCTTAGCGGTCAATGAAGCCAAGATCAAGTACATATATGCTGTCATCAAGAAAGTACACACAAAACCAAAATCTTGGACAGAACGTCACTATAGACAGCTTTAATTTTGAGGTAGTTAAGGACTTTTTCTACCTAGGCGCCGCTATTTATTCAGACAATAACACCAGCGCTGAAATCAAACGGAGAACTCTTGTCAATCGCTGCTTCTTTGGACTAAGAAGGCAATTGAGTAGCAAAGTCCTCTCTCGAGAAAATAAAGTGTCCCTCTATAAAACTCCCATCATCCCGGTCCTTGTGTAGATTGCAGAGACATGAGCTTTGTCGAAATTGGATGAGAACGCTTCAGGATGTTTCGAGAGAAAAGACGGAGAGCCGTTAAGTGGAGGAGGAGATATAACCATGAACTGTACGGCTGTACAGTGAAACCGACCTAGTCAAACGAGTTAAAGTCAAACGAATGAGAAAGCTAGGCCATGTAGACCGAATGGACTTTAATATTACGTTCCGGAATTTAACTCCGAGGGACGGCGCAGTCGAGGAAGACCGCGACTCAGGTCGCTCACAGTGGAATAGGACCTCAACCAACTTGACGTGCGAAACTGGAGACTAGGGACCGTGCTAGCTGGACAAGCTTGTTAGTTGAGGGCCTGGTCCACTGTGGTCTGTAGCGCTACCCTTAATAAGTAAGTGATAAAGAAAAGCTATCATTTCAGTTTTGTGGTTTGCTTGGTATATATAGCGTGAAGTGTATGAACTTAAATTATACAGGGTGATTGGCATAAGGTGTGACAAAAAGCTAGGGCGTGTAGGTTGGACTTAGACAAGAAAAAAATCGTATGGGAGGGGGGGGTCTATTTCCCCCCGTTTAGGCGGGAGGGGCAATTTAAGAAAAAAATCACTTAAAACAGAAAAAAAATTATTAGAAAATAACGGTGATACCTACAGAGTAATGCTATGGCATTTTGAAAAGCCAGAAATACATTCTTTAATTCTGTTTTTAAATAAAGTTGTTCGAGTGAATAGTTTTTGAAAAATTAATTTTTAAAATCAAAATTTTGAAAAAAAAAATGAAATTTTTTTTTTTAAACAATTTTTTTTCAAAATTTTACGTAATTAAGTATTATTTTTTTATTCAATATTCAATGCTCTTTTTAATTTTTGATCAAACACAAAAAACCGGATGTCAAAATGTTTTGTAGTTTTTGAGAAAATCAAAAATAACAAAAACTACTTTTGTTCTAAGAAAAGCCTTTTATTTTAGTTTTTACGTTTTTGGATTCTTATGTAGGTGAATTTACGATTGAAAGGATTAACTTTCTTTTTACTATTCTTTTAATTATCGTCTTATAAGCATACAATAATGTGACAAAGTACTGGATTAACCATATTTCACACATTTTTTCATTGAGAACACCTGCGTGAGAGCATTGGATTAATATTGATCTGCGAATGTTTTTTAAATAATGCAGCGTTACACGCCCTAACTAGTGACAGAAAATTGCGAAATAAGAACAAAAATGTTCCTGAATCTTGAAATCAATTTAAATAATAAATACATGCATATTTAGATAAAATACATAATTACTGTTTATTTAAAGTTAATCCTTTCTTTCGTAAATGCACCTAAGCCAAGCCGACCCCACCATAATAAAAAACTGGCAGGTCAATTTTGAACCAATGCTCTCACGCAGGTGTTCTCGAAAAAATGTGTGAAATATGGTTAATCCAGTACTTTGTCACATTATTGTTACTTATAAGACGATAATTAAAAGAATAGTAAAAAGAAAGTTAATCCTTTCAATCGTAAATTCACCTACATAAGAATCCAAAAACGTAAAAACTAAAATAAAAGGCTTTTCTTAGAACAAAAGTAGTTTTTGTTATTTTTGATTTTCTCAAAAACTACAAAACATTTTGACATCCGGTTTTTTGTGTTTGATCAAAAATTAAAAAGAGCATTGAATATTGAATAAAAAAATAATACTTAATTACGTAAAATTTTGAAAAAAAATTGTTTAAAAAAAAAAATTTCATTTTTTTTTTCAAAATTTTGATTTTAAAAATTAATTTTTCAAAAACTATTCACTCGAACAACTTTATTTAAAAACAGAATTAAAGAATGTATTTCTGGCTTTTCAAAATGCCATAGCATTACTCTGTAGGTATCACCGTTATTTTCTAATAATTTTTTTTCTGTTTTAAGTGATTTTTTTCTTAAATTGCCCCTCCCGCCTAAACGGGGGGAAATAGACCCCCCCCTCCCATACGATTTTTTTCTTGTCTAAGTCCAACCTACACGCCCTAGCTTTTTGTCACACCTTATGCCAATCACCCTGTATATGTGTTTGCCCCACAGAAGTTCAGTGTTTTAAGCAATGCTTAGTATTAGAAGTTAAGGAATTTCCCTAGCGGAGTTAAGATGTAGTTAAGCTTTTAAATGTATGTTATTGAAAAAAAAATTTCTTCACTTTCTAAGCAACCTTTAAAACGCTTTTTACCCTATTGAAAAATGCATCGTGGTTGATCTATACTAAACTACTGCTACCAACAGTGACGTTTTGTTCTAGGCGATGTGCAGCTGAGGCATTGCTTATTGATATCATATACTTTGTTTTGTCCTCATTAACTTCAAGATCAACGTGTTTCGCCTGTTCTTCAATAGCTGTGAACGCTTCCGGCACAGCTCGCTTGAAGCGGCCGATTATTTCGATGTCGTCCGCATAGCGTTGGGAAGACCTGTTGAAGATAGTACCTTCCAGGTTAACACCTAACACTCTTGCGCGCGCACTATCTGCTCTAGGACTAGGTTGAAGAAATCACATGAAAGCGTATCTCATTATCTCCTCCTGTGCACGTCTGCAATAGCTTTGATGAGCTGTTACCTATTCGCACGTTGAACCGCGTATTTTGTAACGTCATACGGGATAGCTGGATCAGTTTTTTTGGGATCCCGAGTTCCGACATCGCCAATAGAAGCTCTTGGCGACTTATGATATCATATACGGATTCGAAGTCGATGAAAAGATGGCGGGTCTCGACTTGAAATTCGTTGGTCTTTTCCAGGATTTGCATCAATGTGAAGATTTGGTCTATCGTTGATTTGCCGTACCGATCAGTGTTGCAGAAAGGTCTTAGACGCTCACATAGTACGGTGTATAGGATCTTGTAGGCAACATTTTTACAGGACATAAGATCGCCTTTTTTGTAGATTGGGCATATGGAGCTATTTAACCAGTCGTCTGGCTCCGTCCATTAGGTCGTAAAACTCCTCCCTGTTTGACTCCTCAGCTTCATCGGTAGGGGCGTGTGCACATATTAGGCTGATGTTTTGAAAAGTAGCTTTGATGCGGATCACAGCCAGGCGATCGCTAATAGGCTGAAAATCGATGACTTTCGATTTAAGTCGATTTCCCACTGCATCCTATAACATGTGCAATCTTTGATGACAGCTTTAATAAATGTTGCAATATTTTCTTTTCGCTATTCCTGATTCTATCCATCATATGTCCTGGACCGCAGTAATGTCGTTAGTCATTGCTCAACAAAAAACGGGAGAAAAAATAAATTGTACAAATCTGCGCGAGATTATCTTCTATTTGATGATTTCATATGTATGTATGTCATACATACATTCTGTTCTGTTCAGAACTTACGAAGAAAAACGTAAGGTATATATTTTCGCAAGTCGTATTCATATAAGTATACCTATGTATGTAGATACATACGTATATGTGAATGCTTTTAAATTGCATTAAAGGCCTTTATTTTTTTTAATTTATCAATTTTTATTCATAAATACAATATTTAAGCATATCTAAAATCCGTTTTAAACTCAAAATCTCCTCCATAGTTTGTCGATTTAATTTTAAATTCTGAATTTATCTGAATTCTGAATTTATATACGTATACGAGTATAATAGTACAAATTTAGCTGACCTCATTTCAAATTTCAATTCCATTGGGTGGCAATGCTTTTGAGTGGACATCTATGCACTAAACGTGCCCAGAACACAGATATTATGTAGATACACACCAACACCATGCCTACCTATATAGAATGTCCATTATAGGGATAGATCCTATATCCAGATGGTAGGTACTTAACATCACCCCATTTCATTCTATCTCGAACAAATAAAAACCCATGGTAAATTTAATATGTACGAGTATGTTCGTGCATATAGTATACATACAATTCCAATAGCTATTACGATGCAACACGGAAAAATATACATTTTCATTAATTACAGGTACTTAAAAAGGATTTTCCTCCAGGCACCCATTTTACACTTGTGTATATAATCCTCATTCAGTTGGGTATATTTGTACGTGTGTACACTTATTTGCGGAAAACAATACTATATGTTTGTCCGGACCAGCTGCATGCAATGCCCAGGATTCCTTATTATCCATTACTTGTGAAGCTACCTACCCAGAACACATGGCGTTGTTTGGGATTTACTCATAGGAAAGTCGAAATCCAAACCTTTGGGAGTATCCTCAAAAAAAAAAACAGAACAGTGGTGGAGCATTGCAAATAAGCAGTGCCACTTACGGCAGACGGGCAGAATCTCTCCAATGCATGTCCTCGAAATTTTCGATACCAGTGGCCATTGTCATTATCGTTATCATTTCTTTTGTTTCGTTTTTATTACCATATAATAGTCCAGAGTTTTTCTCTTGCTTTTTATATTTTGTTTTGTTTTGTTTTCTTTTGTTTGTTTTGTCTGTGACGATTGGGGTAAAAGTTTCTTTCAGTTTCACTTCAACATCTTGAGCATCCATATAGAATTTCAGGGCTGGCCTTAGAATGGGACGGTTCCAACAGGGCTCAAAACTTTTTGACGTCTGTCATGTTGGTGGTGCGTTTTATGAAATAAGAGAAATTGACTACTTTATTTATTGTTCTTAGTTGTTTTTTTTTATGGGTTGTGGAATAGATTTCAAAATTTGTAGCTTTGCACTATTTTTACCATTTCAACTACCATTTCGTTAAATACTAGTTTTTCATCGTCTACCAACCCTAGATTAAATAAGAATTGACATATTTCTTCTTTAAATCCCGTGGTTTGCCATAAAAGATTTAATCTCCTTATACCTATTAAGATTTACAAAATTTTCTTGCAAACAACAAAACTTTATTTCGTAGAACGCACCCTTTTAGGCTAGGACCGCACTTGCGATTTTTCGTCGAGGCGATTAAAAAGTCGTAATCGCTACAAATTACTGTCATGCACGCACTTGCGATTTTTTGCTGCGCGATTATTTAATCGCGAAAAATAAAACACACTACTTTTTATGTGAGTGCACGCACTTGCTACAATTAAGTAGCGACAGAAAAATCGCTTGCAAAAATAGAACTTGTTTCATTTTTATAATCGCTACGATTTTTAAGTCGCATGTGCGTGCATTCAGATTTAAGGCCATGTGTCTTACTACAAAATCGTGGATTAAAAATCGCAAGTGCGTGCATGCCAATTTCTCTTTGCGACTACGATTTTTAAGTCGTAGTAATTTAAATCGCAAGTGTGGGCATACCCATTTGAGTACATGTGTTTCATTTAAGTTTACGACAATCGCATCGCAAGAAAAATGAAACAAATTGAGACTTTTAAATCGACATGATTTGTTGGTAGCAAGTGCGTTCATTCTCATTTAAAATCATGTGTTCTATTTTTGCGACTAAAAAATCGTGCGATTGAAATCGCAAGTGCGGTCCTAGCCTTAGACTTCATCTTTTTGGCATTGACAATCGAACAAAGAAATTTGTTTTCATTTTCGATTGCATGAATGTCGAATGAATTAAATGTAAGTATATGGCATTTAGTAAAATGCTTATAAAATATAAAAGTTAAAAATTTTCAAGAGAATTGAAAGGCTAATTAAAATATACATAGAAAGTTGGCCGGCGGCGGATGACGAGACGAGGCGTTGTTGGTTGAAGTCGGTCCGACAATTCGGCCGACTCACACATAGGTTTAGGAACAAAGGGAAATTAATCACATTTAAATTATTGTGAAATAGGATTCCGCAGAAACTTTTCTACAATAGACCAAATTTACAAACTGCAGAATATTGCTGAGATTTTCATGAAAACTAAAAAGAAACTATGTGTCTTCTTTATGGGATTTAAAGTGGTGTCTGATATCATCGACATAAGAGCTCAGATGCTTAAAGTTTATATTAACGCTCTCTCAACTAAATTTGGAAGGATTTTAAAGGCGTTATATGACTCTACTACCTCTGCGATCTCGGATAAAAACTGTTTATATGAGCCATACCTGGTAAAAATCCCTCTGAGACAAGGGCGTAATTTAAGCCCTCTTATATTCGCTCTTTACATTGATGATATTGAGGTTAAAGTACTAAAATTTGCAGACGAAATTGTTGTGTAAGCTGAAACGCATGAACGTCTCCAACTGATGATGATGAACAGAGTAGCTGATTATTGTGACATTTGGAGGCTTCAGGAAAATCTTGGCAAATCGAAAGTCATGTCATCCGAGCCAGTGTTTTCTTGTGCCAATTCTGAGGCTGACGTTAAGTATTTTAGTTATTATGAATGGTTGCACCCAGACTTCCCTAACTTCCATTAATCAAGATGATTTTTCTTTTGGTCCTGACGGTCCCCCTTCTGTTTCGTTGAAAAAATGTACTGCCAACTTAGCCCAGCCACTTACTGCACTCTTCCAAAATGTTCATTTTCATAAGTAAGGACCTTAAAATGATATAGTTAACTATAGACCTATTGCAAAGCTTTCTTGCATACCGAAACTCTTTGAGAGTATTATATGTATGTATATGACAATTTATGTTCTTTTTTGTAAACCGATTTTTTAACTAAACAACATGGTTTCCTAAAGGGCAGCACGACTACCACTAATCTGGTAGATTTTATATCTACTACCCTGTGTGCTTTAGAAGTAGGAAGACAAGTCGATGCGATAGCTACTGACATCAGAAAAGCTTTCGACAAAATATCCCATAATATAATATTATTTAAGCTGAAACTTACCGAAACGACAATAGAACGTTTTATTCAGGTCGTGTATATCTACCTCCATCTGTGCAACGTCTGGAGTTCCACAAGGTAGCCACCTAGGACCACTTGTTTTCGTTCTAACCCATAATGACATTGAAAAAAATATTTTCGAACTCTGATCTGTTTATCTACGCAGATGACATGAGAATATGCCGAAAGATCTCTTGGACCGAAAATTCCAAATCTCTGCAAATCGACAAATTCTACATTTGGTGCCAAAAAAAACCTCATGGAACTCAACGTTAATAAATGTCAACATATACATATATACATATACCCGTAAGCGTCCTCCATTAGTTCAAAGACAATATTTTATAAATTGTTACTTCGATCCGTAATTTAGGTTTATTATGGGACTCCCAACTGAACTTTCGCTCTCATATTGATAACATTATAAACAAAGCGAAATCTTCTCTTGGATTTATTAAACGCTGGTCGAAAGAATTCTCCAATCCCTATGTTACGAAATCCCTCTACATGACTTTTGTCCGACCACTTGGAATATGCATCTCAAGTCCGGTCGCCAAACTATCAAGTTCACATTAATCGTATTGAAGACGTCCAATGAAGATTTTTACGTTTTGCTTTGCGTGGACTTGGCTGGGACGATCCTTTTAACCTTCCTCCATATGAAGAACGTCTAAAGCTTCAAAGTTTACAATCTTTATATGCGCGCCGTAACTCTTCTGATATTATCTTCGTTCATCAGTAATTAACATGTAACATTGACTGTGACTGTTTACTACAACAGATCGGTTTTAATCCTAACCCACATCGTTTTCGACCTACGACTCTTTTTCAACTCCAATACCATAGTACCGACTACGGATGAAACGAATGTTGAGTAGGGTAAATAATTCTAATATATTTTACTTAAACCTCAGTAAACCCTCCTGATACTTATCCAAATTATTTTATTATTAACTAATTTATTAATTTTTTGACTTAAGTACTTAATGTTGAATTAAGATATTTTATTGTTATATAGTATAAGTGGCTTGTATTAAGCTTAATAAAAAAAAAGATTGTGTGTACTGACGTACGCGCGGTTGAAGTAAAACTTCTTTTTCCTCAAGCAAAGCTTCTGTAAGATTATAACCTACGAACAAACATTTTGTATTCTAAAAACATGTCGCTGTCTTTGACAGATAACGTGACATTTGACGTCACTGACATTGCATAGAAATTTTTTTACCCCCAACGCCAGAAAAGAAGTTTTACTTCAAAAAAACATCAAAAAGATATGTTTGTTTTTTTTTTTTAAAGGATAGTGGTTTCTGCTTGTTAAATTGGTCGACCACATAATTCACAAACATTTTGTATTTTTAAAACATGTCGCTGTCTTTGACTGATAACGTGACGGTTTGACATGTCACTGACAGCTGCATAGAGAATTTTTTACCACCAACGCCGGAAAAGAAGTTTTACTTCAAAAAATTGAATGTGCGCGCCTAGCCTTAAATGAAATCGAGAAGAAAAGTACAAAACTCCCATGCCACTTGACAAGCAAGTTGCCTCGCTTTGTTGGTATTACCCTAGGGCTGCACGTGCAAGTATTGGCAAGCATGTTGTAATCTTGTAATGTACACAAGCATTTTTTATTAACCCGTACAAACCCGAGCAACTTAGTAGTCACCTGGCATTAATTCAGTATCCAGGCAACTTGGAAAGCAAGTACACTGACAGCGGTACTCTTGTAAAATTAATTATTAAAGTATTTGATTGATTAGTCGGGTGACGTTTAAATTTATAAATACCAAAACAAATGTCGGTGGCGTGTGCGATTAAGCGAATAAATATTATTAAAAAGTATAATTTCAAAACTTTCAGGCAACCTGATGGTCATATGGCATGCCGCCTATGACAGCAAGAATACAAATGGTAGTGGATATACCCAACTTTTTGGCCAGTACTTTGTATGCGAGGGTTAGGTGTTGGTAAAATTTATTTGGATTGCAATATGCTTGTCAATAATTATTCGTGTTGCATAGCCATTGCGCGTCTGAACCTATAGTTTTATGTTTATCTTTGAATGCAGCCATTTGAAATATGTAAATTCTAAATCGTATCCAACTTCATGTTATAATTACTTTGTATTCTAAAAACATGTCGCTGTCTTTGACGGATGGCGTGACGGTTTGACATGTCACTGACAGCTGCATAGAAATTTTTTTACCCCCAACGCCGGAAAAGAAGTTTTACTTCAAAAAGGTAGGTTATGCAAACCAGATTCATTTTAAATCCAAGTCTCACATCTTTGAAATAACAGCGAAGACTGTCATTAGCTAGCGGCGCTTAGGTATAGGCTAACAAGTTATACGACGAGGTCGAACAGCTTTTTAGCTTCTTGAGCTTGAACTTCTGCTCGATACGGGCCTTCCCCCATATATATTTATACGTGGAAAATGCAGGTGGACTTAATCCTAAAATCAGTCAACAAGGATGATCAGAAAAAACTATCTTGGTGCGAAAGTTGGAGTAACATAGCTACATCCTGCGCCCACCAACTAATTCATGCTCAAAACAGTCCTGAATGTTGAAAAATAGAACTCCATGACCTCATCGTTAAAAAAGGAGATGAGTTTATCGCAAAAGCGAGACAAGAATGGATTTTAAACACAGCATGAACGATTGGGAAAATAAGGGAGGAAGAGAGTGGATTGTGTCGATCAACCATTGGTTTTGAAAGATTGGCAAATGGCAAGGGAAAACAGTGTCGGGTGAATTATTCCATAGTTGTGTAATCCGAAACTAAGCTTGAGGGTAATATGATATACATTCCATCGATAGGGTATCACGGGTGAACTGATTTAGGAGAGGAATGCAACTCGCTACTTGAAGGGAGCATTGCTTGTACAAAAAGCGATAAACCAAGAAAATATATGAAACTTTCCGACGGTATTCAAGAGATCGGAATAATTTTGTGGTAGTTTTATTATTTCCTATCAGCTTGAACGCCTTTTTCTGAATTCTTTTCAGTAAATGAAGAGAAGTTTAGACAGTACCTGCCCTAATGTGTCAGTTGTACTCGAGTTTTTGATATATAGACACACCTTATAAGTTAAAGCCAAATCTGAAGGGCTGAACAGTTTCTTAAACTGATATAGAAATACTAAGTATTTGGCATCGAAAATGTGGTAATTCCAACGAGGATCGTCGTTGACGCACATACCGAGTACTAAGAGCTTTTCGGTTTCTTCGATGCAAGTGCCATTGAAGGATATTGCTATAAGGGGTACATTTTGCTTCAAAGACAATACACATCATTTAGTTTTTGAAGCATTATACTCTACACTATTTGATCTACCCCTTCTAGCATCGCTGCTGTACAGATCGAAGTTTAATGAGCTTATCATACGGTACGATTGCAAATTGCAATTCAACTTCCGACGGAGATGAACCTGAATTTGAGAACTAGTATACGAAGCTGAGGTTAGAGTCGGAGGCAAAACGGAGCTCTGGGGAATATCAGCATTTATTTTCTGAAGATTAGACTTGAAAACGTCCCATTCAACAAGTATTAAACCATCTAGAAGTTAATTTATAGACCATGGGTTTAATTGATACCAAACGCACGCAATTTCTATAAGAGAGCTTTATGCCAAACTCATCAAATGCCTTAGAAATATCAAACGCAATAATCTTGTTTTCTCAAAAACAATATAAAGGTATGTTCCCTTCTTAGCACAAATATTGTTTTATTAATGAAATTTTGAACTTAATCTAGGACATAAAGTTAAACCTCCACTTAGCCACCTTTATTAGTTTGGGTGTTCAAGATTTATATTTTCAGACTCTTGGCTTCAATCTTGGATTATCTTTTCATGAAAAAGTATATAAATATGTATTTAATTTACAAATTTTATTTTTAGTGCCCAGTTATCTTATGCTTTGCGGAGCCGAGTGTTGGACTATAAGCAGAAAGACTAAGATAAAACTGGGCTCTTTCAAAAGAAAAATTGTTTCACGGATATTTGATTTTGTGAGCGAGGGGAGCGAATGGAGGAGAAGATATAACCGCGAGCTCTATCAGCTGAACGGAGATGTGGAAACAGTCCAGAAAGCCAAAACACGTCTACTAAATTGGCTCTGCCACATTGCCAACAATGCTCTAGCTAAGAGAGTCTTCGAATCCCAGTCCACAGATTTGCGTCCACAAAGATAGACCGAACTTCTGGTTTAAGGAGCAAGCCATTGCAGAAGCGAGAGCGCTTGGCCTAGATGACTGGAAGCAGAGCACTCGACATCGCAGAGGATGGAAAGCGGCGGTGTCTCAGGCAGATACCCTGCATGAATCGGGATAAAAAAAAATACGGCAAAAATAAACACCCCTATTAAAATTCTGTTAGTGATGAGATTTCACATATGAATCACTGACTATAGATAATTCATACTTAATACGGGGTACAAAATTTACAAATTATCGTTATTTACAAAGCTTAAGACCTGTCTGCGTCGCTTATAATATTTCTCTTATGATTTAAAACTAGAAAATTTCTAAGCAATGAAAATATTTACAAATAAAAGGTATAAAATTCGTAAACGAGGAAAAAGTGCAGAGTACTATAACCTTTACAATACATATTTACTATTTAATCACTGAACTTGATTTTATATATTTTAAGGCTTTTTGTTGAATAACCAATTAAGGGTAAAATATATCGGATAATTAATACAATAGACCCTGCACGGCAATACATTTCCAAAACACCCGTTTCCCTCACACCCGGGTTTTTTTTATTTCAAATTTGGTGAACCGCAGTGGTATATTTATTTGATGATTTTTCCAAAAATACACAAGTAGTGAAAAAGTATTTATTGCCAAAATGCACAGAAGCCAAAAGTTCTAAAGTTAATTTAATAAAAAAAAAACAAAGGATAGTATGTAATATAATATATACTCCTTAAAAGTATCCGTTTTAAATTTAAGAGAAATTGGTATAGGTATAATTAAAAATTGCAAAAACAACCCATTTCTTCTGAGGACAGCCCTGGTTATATTATTCTCGTGTTCCGCATCCTTAGTTAGAACTAAGTACTTGAGTGGTGGTTGAAATTTTTCCAAGTGAAACTTTCTTGTTCTTTTATTTTCTTTTTTCTTTTTTATGAAGAGTTGTGTCTCCTATCTACATACTCGTAGCTATGTGTATTTTTGTCATGCATTTTTCATTTTCATTTCATTAGTTTTGTCGTCTTAAAAGATATATACATAGAGATATCGTGCTAGCCCCCCTTTTTGGTTTTCGAACTTGGTAAAGATTTTGTGATTTCAAATGGAAATGTGGTCCTGGTCAGTTTTTAAGTTTGCTTCTCTCTACCATTCAAATACACTCAATCCCCTTTTTATGTACCCACAAAGTTTGCTTAAGCATCATTCACATTTTTCGAACTAAATATATGTATATGTAGGTATTGAGTAGGTACAGACATAAAGTGGACCAGAGTGATCTAATAAATTTTCTTCGGTCAAGGCCGTGTGTTTCTTTCAATGCTTATACTGTCGGATTTTTTTTATTTTTTTTTTAAATCTTTATTTGTGCCAAAATGCGGTGGACTTTACGGATGCACGTTGTGGCGGTGTTTTAGAATTCATTCATTTGCACTCTTTGTGGCTTCTTTTAGGAAAACAAACACTATCACAGGAAGTATACCTACCTACGGAATGATATAGTCAGTCTTCGTCTATGAAAACTAATTCACTGGTGGTTTATGAAGGATGAGCCTTAAGCAAGCTATAAACGTACCGACTCATTCACATTTTTAAGCTTGCATTGTTTTTTTTTTTGTATTTTGTGCAGAAAAATGAAAAACTTCTCACAATACTCAGTACCAGTATCTACATCTTACAGTGAAAGTGAATAGAGCTCTATTTTGTGAAGAATAAAGTAAGACACTAATTCAGTTACCATCCAAAAAGGATTTTCTTATAGGTAGTTTTCGAAAACCTAACATATGTATACATACTATATGTTAGGGTGGGTCAAAAACTTACTTTTTGGAATTGAGAGTTCTGATAGCACTAAAAAGTGGCCATCTGGTGTCCATAGCACGTATGCAAAATATTTTTGAAATCGGTTGACTTTTTATCTGTCTCCAATTTATCTTTAAAGTTTTGACGTTTTTAACTTATTTACCATGTTTGATTTTTTTATTTTTCAAATTTTTCAAATTTTTAAATGAGGTGGCTTTGACTTTCTCATTTCGTTATTTGAACTTTATTAAAAAAAAAATCAAAGTAAGCCGTTACCCAAATTTAAGAAAAAACACAGTAACATGGCGTTCATTTAAAAGGTTCTTCATCTTCAGTGTAGTCGCAAAATTGAAGCAAAGTTTATACTCGTATCATAGTGTGATTGTGCTTACTGTTAAAATTTCTTTGAATTAAATCTGTCGAAGGGAACGTACTAGAAAGGCTTTCAAATGCCCTATAATTGGCGATACTTGTGATTTTAAGATTAAGGTACTCCCCACTTACGAAGAGGTAATGAAATGTTATGAATGGAACAGTCACAATTTGAAAATTAATAAAAAGGAACCAACGTTTAAGGAAATAAGTGATATAGTGTGTTAAAAAATTTGATTTTTTTTGGAAACAGGAATCACTACCGGTTGTTTCGACTATGAGATCGTTACAAATGATAAAATCTTATCATGGTAAATGTAAACAACTTCTTTAGTTCCATCCCAACATTCCAAAAAAGAAGCATTGTATATAAATTCTTATAGTCCGGGAGCTGGCGACACTTTTCAATGTCTAAGATGCGTACTCATGAAACATTTTTTTTCTTGTAGTTCTGAGGTAGGTGACGACGAAAATCGACTGCTGCCACCTGGGTAGTGGTGGGTTGATTTACTGTGAATTTTTGAAGTTGCAAAAAAAACCGAAAATTTGTCTAAAATGCGTACTCATGAAACCAGTGGCATATGTTAGTTTAACATTTAAAACGATGAAAAAACTTGTGCTTACACCTGGGGGGTGGTGGAAAGTACCGCTGCCAGTTAAGGGAAGTTGGGCCCCCTCGTAGTGCACTGTAACCTAGTTATTTTTTTCCTGGCCTTAAAATCTTGTAGAAACAAATTTTTTTGATTGAATTTCATAGATAATTAGACAAAGATTACGGGAGAAATAGCACGTGCTTTAAAAGGTCATCTTTTACCCTAAAAAAGGGGCAAAAGGGGGGAAAAACACTCTTTTGAAAGTTTTTTTTTTTTAATCTCAAAAACTACATGCATTTTGATGAATCTGATAAAGAAATTTTAGATTTCATACAAACATAGACCAAATGATAAAATTATAGAAAAAAATGGGGGGTGCCGGGGTTAAATGTTCCCTTTTTACGCATCTCAAAAACAAAATGTATTTTGAAGACTTTTTTCTTCTGAGGTTTTTTTATTCACAAATTCATACATATTTTATTATACATATATAAAATAAGGGAGGGGGCTTGGGGAGGGGAATACATTTTTCGAGTTTTTTGTCATATATCATAACGAAATTCATTTTTAGTAATCCGCTAATGAGGTTTATTCTGTACACATTCAAAATCAAACAAATTCAAAACAAATCGAAAACAGAATTAAAAGGATGGGTAAGAATTTCACAAACCAATAACATTTTTTCCTAGTATACGTTCCTATCCGTTTTAATCCTGTTTCTAATTAGGTACTAATTACCTAAAATTTCCCCGTCGCGACTTGCAGGTCACCTTAATCCCTCACAGAACAACATACCCTTTTTATTCAGAAGAAAAATAATACAAAACGCAATTTTTTATATGTGTTTCGTGTTCTTTAAAAATTATAACATTACACTCTCGTCTGAATATCCAAAAGTTTTCATTAAACAGGATAAATCTTCTTCATCAAAATCCTCACTTGTGCTGACTTGGGTGTTTCTTGATTCTTCTTCAGCATCAGTTTCCTCACTATCATTTTGGATACTAGAGTCTATAAAATTGAGAAATAATTTCAAAAAAAGTATAAAATGAAGAAGGAGTCATTTTTGTGATTACATACCTGCATAACTGATTTTCGAAAGATCTTCGAATACAACTTCTCTGACTGAAGTTGGTAATTGATCACCTTCAAACCATCGAAAGTCCAGTTTGTTGTCGATTTCTTGCCATCCGCATTCCGAAGAAGACAGAAAGGTGTGGATTTGAACATTATGCGTTGCACCATATCCTTGAGATGTAAGCACATCTCAAAATTTGCTGCCGAAGCAAATTGCTGCCATACATACAGCAAACAAATTTTTCAAACGTTTGGAATACATCTGCTTCAACATCAGGATAATTTTGTAGTCTTGAGAAGGCTTCGATGAATTGAGGAGAGTTTTGCAAAATTGTGAATGCTCGGATAATTCAGTTACTTCAATGTTTTCACTTTAAAATATGGAAATTTGTACGTTAATAGAATTTTAGTATAAACACTTTTCATTTAGATTCGAAACTATTTTTATTTCACGAGATTGTGAAAATAGATAAATTATAATTTAGAAATTATTTAGGTACACTTACTTTGTGATCACAGATGTTGAAAGTCCCGATATATTAGATTCACTTCACTTATCACATTGTTTATATTTTTTCCTTACTACATTAAACTTGCTCAAACACTTTGAATGGTAACCTTCACTTTTTCTTAAAATTGGTTGCAATTTAATGTCGCGCCCGGTCAAGTTATTTTCTTGACGAATTTTCAAACTACTCGTAACAAGACATTTATCTAAACCTTTTTGAGTGAATAAAATAATTGTATCTTTTTTATTTCCACAAAAAACACAAACTGGTCGAGAATTAGCCATCGCACAAACTGATTACTGTTTACTGTCTTTATCTAAGATAAAAAGAATTGTACTGAAAAGTTAAATATTTCGTGGTACTTCGTTAACTTCTTCTATGCATAATTAGAAACAGAATATGGCACAGGTAGGAAGTTATACTTCAAAAAACAGTATGTTGTTCTTTGAGGGATTAAGGTGACCTGCAAGTCACGACGGGGAAATTTTAGGTAATTAGTACCTAATTAGAAACAGGATTAAAACGGATAGGAACGTATACTAGGAAAAAATGTTATTGGTTTGTGAAATTCTTATCCATCCTTTTAATTCTGTTTTCGATTTGTTTTGAATTTGTTTGATTTTGAATGTGTACAGAATAAACTTCATTAGCGGATTACTAAAAATGAATTTCGTTATGATATATGACAAAAAACTCGAAAAATGTATTCCCCTCCCCAAGCCCCCTCCCTTATTTTATATATGTATAATAAAATATGTATGAATTTGTGAATAAAAAAACCTCAGAAGAAAAAAGTCTTCAAAATACATTTTGTTTTTGAGATGCGTAAAAAGGGAACATTTAACCCCGGCACCCCCCATTTTTTTCTATAATTTTATCATTTGGTCTATGTTTGTATGAAATCTAAAATTTCTTTATCAGATTCATCAAAATGCATGTAGTTTTTGAGATTAAAAAAAAAAAACTTTCAAAAGAGTGTTTTCCCCCCTTTTGCCCCTTTTTTAGGGTAAAAGATGACCTTTTAAGCACGTGCTATTTTTCCCGTAATCTTTGTCTAATTATCTATGAAATTCAATCAAAAAAATTTGTTTCTACAAGATTTTAAGGCCAGGAAAAAAATAACTAGGTTACAGTGCACTACGAGGGGGCCCAACTTCCCTTAACTGGCAGCGGTACTTTCCACCACCCCCCAGGTGTAAGCACAAGTTTTTTCATCGTTTTAAATGTTAAACTAACATATGCCGCTGGTTTCATGAGTACGCATCTTAGACAAATTTTCGGTTTTTTTTGCAACTTCAAAAATTCACAGTAAATCAACCCACCACGGGTGAGCCTGCAGCAGTCGGTTTTCTGTTTGTCGGGCACCTAAATTACACAAAAAACATAAAATCATGAGTACGCAAATCTTACAATTTTTTGTGTCGCCAGCTCCCGGACTATTATAGTAGTCTCATGACGAGGAACGCCACGTAATTTACCAAGCGGCAGAGAAAACAACCAAACCCAATAACCAAACCATATCTTAGCAAATTAATTTAACATTTTCTCATATGCTATCCTTTTCTCGGCAGAGAGAGACATAAACAACAAACATGCTATATTAGTATAGCTATTCAGAGCACACTGATTTGCACCAGCCAGTCAGCGCAGGCGCACACAAGCATGCATACATTATATTTATATGCAGAAAACCTACTGAGAAGGACAGCCTACGTACGATTGATGGTGGCGGCGGCGCGGAGGTGCGGTTGCGACGGCACTTTGCGAATGAAATTTTTTAAAACGTTGTTTTGTTTTTTGGATACCTCTATGAGAAATGAGAATATATGCATTAGGTATATGAATGAGCGAATAAAGTAGCAATATATTGCCAGAGAGGGGTTTGCGATTGATGGCGGTCCATTGTAGGTATTTAGTTTTTGCATATACATGTACTTATATAGGGAAAGACATATGCATTAGTAAAAACAATCGAACTCGAGATTTTGATCAAAGTTTATACAACGATGATAGCGAAGACTAAAAAAGTGGGTTTCGCAATTTTGTCTGCCTGTCTATCTGTTCGACTACCTACAGCCTAAACGGCTCGGTCGATTTTCTTTAAAATTAGTGGATATCACTTTGAATATTCCCCCCCCCCCACGTTTTTACTTGCGACTTATAGGTACTATAAGGCAAGTTATGCATTCGTAAAAAAAATTGAACTCGAGATTTTGATCAAAGTTGACATTACGATGATAGCGAAGACTAAAAAAGTGGGTCTGGCAATTCTGTCTGTCTGTCTGTCTGTCGCTGCGACTACAGCCTAAACGGCTCGGCCGATTTTCTTTAAACTTGGTAGATATGGGTTTTGATTTTTTACCCCCACACGTTTTTTTCTTTTTTTTTTTAAGACCAAAAATAACGGCACCTGCCATACGATTTTTTTTCGAAATTTTATAAATATTTTTTTTTCTCAAAAACTGTTCGACAGTTTTCAAAAATAAAAATACAGAAAAATTTCATTTAATTAAATCTAGGTACTGGTTGAAAAAAATTTTCCGAAAAATGGTTATTGAGGGTACCCCCCAAGGAACCATTTTTTTTGTTTTTGATTTTCTCAAAAACGGTTCAACCGATTTTGATCATTTTTTTTTTGCTAAAGCTCCCCAAAAAGATTAATAGAATTGTGTACTCAAAAAAAACATTTTTGGATTTTTAAAAAAAACTTCAAAATTTTTTTTTCAAAACTCTATATTTCGAAAACCCCATGCTAGATTTTTTTTAAACTTGATAAATAAAAGTTTCTCGATATAATCTACAAAGTGTGAGAAAAATTTTTTTATTTTACTTAAAAATAAAGGTACCTACCATACAAATGCTAAAAAAGTTTAAAAAATGGTTTTCAAAAATCGTATTTTTCTCGAAAACGGCACCTAGAATTTTGATAAAAATTTTTTTCTTTCAATTAATTTTTACGATCTTTGATTTAATAAAAAAAAATTTGAAATTAAGATATTACAGCTTGTACCTACCATAGAACCATTTTTTCGAATTTTGAATTTCTCTTATCCACATAACGGATCTTAATGAAAATTTGTATACAGAAGCTTCTAAAAAGTCTAAAACACATTACATTTCAAAACTTTAAAATAAATATTTTTTGAATTTTTGAAAAAAAAAAATCTATTTTTTCTTTTTTTGAAAATTCGATATCTCCGAAACAGGTTAATATTTCTTTTCGTAAATTTAATTTTTATTCGAACAATAATAAAAACTTTAAATTGGCGTACCTAATTTTTTTTCTTAAAAAGTTTGTATATAAAAGCTTTTTTTTAAGAAATCACTACAACGACTTATAATTTTTGTTCTTGCATAAATTCATAGTTGGATAGCATTCTGTTTTTTTATCTTACTACCATACTAAAAGAATTTAAAAATTAATTGTATCCTTATGAACAGTTTTCTCTAATAACATTCGTTTTTAAAATTCTTAGTCGATTACATAGGAGCAAGTTCGTGCGACCCAGTCGTGCATTTTATTTTATTTTTTTTTAGAAAAAAAAAATAACGGTACCTGCCATACGAATTTTTTCGAAATTTTATAATTTTTTTTTCTCAAAAACTGTTCGACAGATTTTAAAAATAAAAATACAAAAATATTTCATTTCGTTAAAGCTAGATAGTAGTTAAAAAAAATTTGCGAAAAATAGTTATTGAGGGTACCCCCCATGGAACCTTTTTTTCGTTTTTGTTTTTCTCAAAAACGGTACAACCGATTTTGATATTTTTTTTTTTTTGCTAAAGCTCCCCAAAAACTTTAATAGAATTGTGAATTCAAATTTTCAAAAAAAATGTTTTTGGATTTTTAAAAAAAACTTCAATTTTTTTTTTCAAAACTCAATAGGTAGATATTTCGAAAACCCAATGCTATTTTTTTAAACTTGATAAATGAGAGTTTCTCAATATAATCTACAAGATGTGAGAAATTTTTTTTATTTTACCTAAAAATAACGGTACCCACCTTACAAATGTTAAAAAATGTTAAAATATTGTTTTCAAAATAATAAAAATAATAAAATTTTGATAATTTTTTTTTCTTTCAATTAATTTTTATGATCTTTGATTTAATAAAAAAAAATTAAAATTAAGATATTACAGCTTGTGCTTACCATAGAACTATTTTGTCTAATTTTCAATTTCTCACATATCGGCATAACGAATTTTAATGAAATTTTTTATAGAGATGCTTCTAAAAAGTTTTAAATAAAAGTTTAAATATCAAGGAAAGGAAAAGCTATGAAGCTGTTTACGAACAAGAATGCTAGCAACGCTTCCTGATAATAAACAATAAAGTCTGATTTTCAACTTTGACATCGCTTTTTGATGATTTAAAAAAAAGGGTAACTTTGGTGTACCCTGACCCATGTTAAAATAAATTTCTCTGTCAGTACTCACAGTAGGGACCTCATTCTGCACTTTTTTTTAGTATAATACTAACCTTTAAAACTACGTTTAAATTGAGCTGATATGTTTTTAGGGTTGCCAGATATTCGATTTTAAATGGTGTTCAATTTTTCTTTCCCGAGCAAAATTTTGACTTTGAGGTAAATTTTTTTTTTAATGCGTCATAAACACAAGGTTTTCTTATTTTTACCTGATGAAGAAAACAATAATTAAAAAAAAACTCATTAAGTGCACCCAAACACCCATACATCTTTTGATACATGGGGAAATCTTAAACAGGTAAAAATGTTGGGTTTTTTACCTACTTTTATTGCAGCACTTGGCAATCGGAGTGGTTTTTCAAAAATTGATAGTTTTTACGTAATTTTTAATACTGTGTAATCATAAAGAGAGTTAAAAGTATACTTATAGAGCAAGAGCCCGTAAACCCCAAACCTTCCTTATTTTATAAAAGCTGAAAGTTTGTCAGTGCATGCTCCCAACAAAGGTAAGAACGATGGACTATTATGAAGTTTGTATTTTACTTGTATTAAAAAACAGTTGAAATATGAAAAAAAAAATGCAAGACTGGATCGCACTAAATTGCTCTTATGTAAAAAAAATTTTGAATTTTAAATACATTTTACAAATTTACAACACATGGATTTAATAAAAATTTTCAAACCTTATTGTTCTATGCTCAAATGACTTAGCGTTGAGAAACAAGGTTCTATCCATTTTTTCAACCACCAGTTACTGCAAAATTATGAATTAAATATGTTGTAGATTTTTAAATTCAGATCAACATAACTTAGTGCAAAATTTGTGTTTTCAAAAAATTATGTAGATCCGAACAAAAATATAAAAGTTATTGACAAACAAAATTCAATCTCTGTTTTCTCAAAAGTGACTTGAGTGTAGTTAGAACCCTATTGTTCTAAAGTCGCGAAATTTGCTCAAAATTCGTAGATAAACATGAAAAGAAATATTTGTTAGTAATTTGAAATTGGAACGCCAAATATCTCCTTTTTTTATTTCTGTTTAACAAAATGTTCTAGGTATCTGGTATATGCATACAAAATACTTTTTGCAAAAGAAGTTATCGGATTTTATTTTCTAAATATTAGTAATGTGTATATCTATCAATAAATTTCTAAAATTGGTATACTACAATTTTTTCTAATTTTATTTTTTTTTTAATTAATTTAAATTTTCCATACTACATTATGTTATGTTTGCATGCCGAAACGAGTATAGCCAAACGAATTTGCACCTTGCAACAACAAAATTGAGTTTTTATGCTGTGAATTAGCGATATATACCTACTTCATTTCCAAATTATTATAAAAAACAAAACAGTGATGGTGGTGGTATAAATTGAAGCAGTTCAATTTAGTCTTTCTTTTGTTGTTTATTTTAGGTTGTTCAAGCTGGTTTTTTAATATTAACCCATTTCCGGCGGCTACCAGTTCCAGGTGTGGTAGGAACTTGAAATTTCACACACTGTCTATTTTTAGTCTAATTAGAGAAAATCTGAAAAAAAAATTGGAAAAGCTTTCAGTTTCCCGGAAAATTCACGTTGCGTTTTCGCAACATCCGCCTAATGTAGAGCAAAATCTTTGGAATTTATTTTTTTATATAGAGTTTAAATCAAATTTAATCAAATATTTCAGTGGTCACAGGGCATAACCGCTTAAGTCGATTTTTCATATTTTTCAGGAGAGCAGTTTTAAGTTTCATAATCTCTCTATGAATCAGGAATTATGAATTTTTAAATTTCTTAAATGCAGAAATGAAGAAAGAATACACATTTCTCATATACTAGAAGTAATAAATTGTATGTCTTATATTTAATGAGTAATTAAGGAAAAAAACACTTAAGCTGTTATGGCTTATTGAACTTTAAAAAAATAAAAAGCTTAGGTCGAGTTAGGTTGTTATGGCATATTAAGAAAGAATGATTAAAATTTCTTTTCTCGACTTAGGTCGTTATTCCATGTGTGAGATTGTGGGAAAAAATTTCATATGTTGACTTAAGTTCTTTTTCCTTACCAATAAACCAGGGTATTTATTAACTTAAGTTAATTTTCCATGTTTGTTTTCTTTTGGTCGTGAAAGTATCATACAAGTAAAGGAACATTTTGTAATAA
The DNA here is from genome assembly GCA_911387755.1 of Chrysotoxum bicinctum. Classification (NCBI taxonomy): domain Eukaryota; kingdom Metazoa; phylum Arthropoda; class Insecta; order Diptera; family Syrphidae; genus Chrysotoxum; species Chrysotoxum bicinctum. The sequence continues at coordinate 189,917,560 of OU426988.1, forward strand.
GAATATTTTATCTATTCAAGTTTTTAATATGCATAAGTTTAAATTATGTATTGTACATTATTGATTAAATTTTGAGCAAAATTGATATTTAAGTATCTTCTGAGTTGTCAGGGCCTGTTAAATGAGGATAAGTATTTAGCTCGTCCATATTGGATGGAAGATTGTCATAAAAAGTCTGAAAATCAAGACTTGATGTTTTAAGTCCATGAAATCTTCTTTTCTTTCGGGAAAGAAGTTGTTTAGATTTAAAGAAGCTTTCGTCTTTTTTTTACTTTTTATAATTTTAGAAACCTCATCTTTGTGCAAGAAATTTGTGTAGGACATTTGATGCAGTTTTTATAGTAACGCAGCTACCGAAAAGAGTTCCAAGTTATTTTGTTACCATCTTCATCTATTCGTTTCCAAGAAACTTTAGATCTATAAAATTTGGCAAAATCAGAAAAATCATTGTCGTTGTTCTTCGTGTCAATTAAATCAGTCTTATTAACGAAATAAAACCAATATCTTGGGGTTTCAATTTGGACCTTCGTTTTTTTTCTCACTAAGCTAATTGAGCTCGTGATGGGCGCAATCACATTTGTAAGCCCTGGTTCAAGGATCGATGAAGGTCCAAGCTTTAATTTAAAAGTGTTTGGTTTTTATTGCCTCTTTTTTTCGTTGCGTTTTGCTTCACTTGCAATGCGAATTTTTCATTCTCGGATTCGGTAACCTTTCTCTTCGAAGCAAAAGAACACTTGTCTACTTTTGGGGCATTAAACTCTTGGCCGATAAATCCAAACATTTTTAAGTATTTTGATAAGCTTGCCAGATTTAAAGATTATGATTTATAATGGCCGTGTATCGATGTAAGATTAACGCTAGCGTTTAAATATTTTGTACACGAGTCCCTTCAAATGAAGTGGCTTTCATGTGCAGTAAACCTCGAAATATGTCGTTTTATTGTTAGCTCTCAGTTTCGTCAAAGAACTGATAAAAATATGTTTTACAAAAAACATTACAAATATTTTCGTATTCTTCATACTACGGTCGCGTTTTGGCTTCCAGTTAACTGCGTACACCAAGGTGTCAAATTTTGTATCTTCAATGTGTTTGAGGGAACCAATATATAAAATTCTTTGGTTATAATATTCCTAATGACCAGTAGCTGTTGACCTACAGTTCAAGTTTTTAAAATTTAATTCTCTCGCTGCATTTACTTCTAAAAATATAAAAAGGCCCTAGCCTTAACAGTCTTTCTGCTGATTGGAAGTTTAATACGAAGCTTTTACTTAGTTTTGCATTTAGGTCTTGCAAACGTTTCTTCTACATATTTGAGCTCTCAGAAATTGAATTACTAGACTTTCTTAATAAATTATTATTATTATTATTTATTAATCCAACAATAAATGTACAGAATAATAATTTATATCAGCTGGAACGGCTTAGGCTTTCTGCTGAAATAAATTAAAATTTGGATATTTCACTGAATCATCTGAGTGTATCTTTTCCGGTTTATTAAAAAAATTACCATCAAATCGAGATCATTTTCAACGTTCTCAGTTTTATGTACATTGTACATAGTTGAATAGTTCACCTGAACAACAAGAAATTATATGCATATCTTTATCTTAACATAAACTTTAGAATTGTATTAAATATTAAACGTTTTCTTGCTAAAGTGATGACTTAAAAAGAAGAGTAATTGGATCAAGTCAACATCAAAAGTTTGGCCGTTCATTGATCACTGTGCTACGTTATATTCGGTTTAAAATATGGAAACATTTTTGTTTGGTTTAATTGTAACAAAACTCATAATATTATATTTTGATTTAAAGCATAAATGCATTTCTAAAAATTCCTAAAGTTTGCATAAGCGTAGTGGAAAAATATTACTCAAAGGAAGATCAATTCTTAACACTCCTTATTTTGATATTTCTTTTTGAATTTTGCTTTAATTTGACAACCAACATTTATTTTAGAACAAATGAAAAGTAAATATGTTGTAACGAGTACTTGCTCTTATTAAGTAATACCTATATCTACTAATTTTGTTTGTATAGGGCACTGCCACAATGTGATATCAGCTCCTTAATACATCACATAACTATATCGTGTAATCAGAATGGTAATAGATAATTATTATCTTGTAATTTGTAAGCATCCTTGTTAATTCCATTATTTGCAGAGCTCATTTTCGGTATCTTACGCACTTCTTTAATTAAACCTTTCAACAAAACATCACTTGCACTACAGATGCGAGTATGCGACTGTTCGTAATAACCTATCTTCACTTATGACTCATTTTTACAGTAAACTGATTAAGGCAAAAGAACATAACGTCGTCGTTCTATGAAAACTCCCTAAGTCCATTTAAAAAAAAAATGTGATTCAATTCTTATTTAATTCATTTCGGATAAACCATTTGCAATAAAATTTATTGCACAATGGCTACGCCAAACCCATTCTACAATTGAGGCCTGAGATCATGCTATTTTGATAATTTTTGGATTTTTTTATATTAATTTCCAAGTTTAAATGCAAATATCTCAAAAAACAAAAAATGGACTTAGGGAGTTTTCATAGAACGACGACGATAAGTCAACTTAGATTTGTGATTTTTTAAATTGAAACACGGAATAACGGCCTAACTCGATTTGAGATTTTCATGCAATCATAGTCTGGTTAGCCAAAAGAACTTAAGTCCAGTTAAGTTTGCAAAAGAAATAGAAATGTGATTTGCCATAACAACCTAACTCAAGTTAAGAAAAGTAAATATTTTTTCTACTTTAGGGAATAAGAGCCTATGTTGACATAAGAAAAATGAAAAATAAGCGTTTTTAATTCTCGGCAGATTTTAAATTGATTAACTTGACTTATGTTGTTATTCCTCATTATTTTTTTTTTCAATGCAGAATAATAAAAACTTAACTTAAGTTATGAAACCGCCGTTGTATTTTTATTGAGTTAAGTTGTTATGACAAATTACAATTTTTGAAAAGCGAGTTAGGTGGTTAGGTTTTTTGTTTATAACTTTTCTTTAAAAAAAGATACAGACGTAAAAAATTGAGTGGGCATAGATTTGTATATTCTCAGCACGATTATGATAAAAACTCAATTTCGTCATAACTCGAGTTAGGCGGTTATGGTTTGCGGCCACAGATTTGTTTGATACCATAAAGCGTATTAAAACAGAAAATATATTAATATCTAATGAATTATAATTTAAAAAATTTAACATTATAGGGATGTATATAGCTATGTATGCTCATAAAATATTAATTTTTGTATGGTAATCGCATTTAAAGATAAACATTTGATTTTCGTTACATGCGAAACGTGGATTGAAAGGTGGCACTCCCTAGATCACGAATATGCAATTTTTAACTCGCTAAGATGCCAAGTTTAGCCAGAAATCACGTTTGAAAATGTCAACTTTGGGGGGTCTACGAAGCTCCGGTTAGCCGCAAATCGTATTTAAAGATAAATATTTGTTTTTCGTTACATGCGATACGTGGATTGAAAGGTGGCACTCCCTAGATCACGAATCTGCAATTTTTAACTCGCTGAGATGCCCAGTTTAGCCAGAAATCACGTTTAAAAGTACATTGGGTGGCAAATTTTTGTCAAGAAATATTTTTGAAAAAAAATGTATGAAAAATCAAAATTTATTAAAAAAAAAAATTGTTGAAAAAAAAATGTTATTGGAAAAAAGTTTTTTGAAAAAATATTTTTGATAAAATGTCCAAAAATATTTTTGGCAAAAGTTCAAATGTCCAAAAATAAAAATTCATCTTATCTCTCTAAAGATGGAGGAGGTTTATCTCCTCGGAGTTCTAACATTTCTTTCCATTTGTTAAAAAATAAATCAAAATAAAATATTCTGAATTCGATTTATTTCCAAATTCTTTTTGGCACTATTTCGGTTACCATAACGAAATAAAGCCAATTTGAAATTATTTTGTTTTCAAAAATGAAATAAAACCATATTTAGAATTTGAGTTTATTAAGTTCAAATGACTCTAGATCTAATTACAAAGTCGAAAAAATGGCAGCCTCGCTGATTAATCGTATCAAAATGTAAGCAAACCAGGGGCCAAATTACCGCATCAGTTATCGAGTAATACGTGACTGAATTATGTGACTTTGGCATTACCGCTTACGTCAACTAGCAACCGATTACTCTAATTTGACGTTTTCATTCGATCACTTATGGGACTCACTCACTCGTTCACTGATGCGGTAATTTGGCCCCAGATTGTATGAGTAATGAAACAAAATTCACAAGAACTCTCATACACTCTCAATACTATTTGCTTGTATTCATTTCGCACCTGGCATATACATATACAACTTTATATACCTACCTACAATTTATTCTGACAGCAAAAAGAAACGCAGATAGGATTTTCTCCCTTACCCTCTTTTAAAAATATATCACTACCGCATCTCTTCTTTTATTTTCTTATATTTTCCCTTCCACGTAGTATATCTTATATCACTACCGCATCTCACTGGCGATTCTAATGTTTCTGTCGCAGAGAAAAGAAACTTTTAATTCAGTTCCATTCCATGAGACTACTATAGAGTTAATATACAAAGAAAGAAGCTAGAGGAATTTGTTTCTGCTAGCAAAGTTTTATTTGACATTTCATCTTGTAAATGCTCTGATTTTTCGAAATGCAACTGTCCAAAAGAGAGAAAGGTACCACTGAATAAAAAAAGTTTTCTGAATGATCAAAGAACGACAAGGAAAATGATAATTGGGAACACAGATGTACTCGCTACAAAAACTAATCTGAAAAGTCTGAAAAGAAAACTGGATAGAGAAACATCAGCAACTTGCTTTGCGAAAACGTCTAAAAGTGTTTCTGCTTCTGTTCTTAACAATAGTCCAACAGAAGCACCATCAGATTCATGTGAAGATTCAGATAGCGAAGTTGACGACTTCAAAGAAAAGGAAAAAAAAACAGCAATCCGTAAGACTGAATTACTCCGCGTTATCTCAAACCTGCGTCCGATATGGGGTATCAGACAGAGCGGCAGCTGCCATTGCTTCTGTAATCTTACAGGAATCTAAATACCCATTATTGACAAAAATAAACTAAGAAGGGAGCGAAAAAAGGCAAGAGAAAGTGAAAGAGAATCTGTTTCTGAGATCAGTGCTTTGTATTTCGACGGTCGAAAGGACAAAACTTAAGTCAACTATAAAGAAATGGAAAGTATTACCGCGAACAAGTGATCGAAGAACATATTTCACTAATAAGCGAACCAGAGTACTTAGGTTACATTGCTACAACATCAGGTACTGCTAAATGTGTTGAACAAAAGTTGTTTAACTATTTCCTGACAGAAAGCATCAATGTTGGGAAATTTTAAGGGATCGTGCGTCTGTTGGAAAAAAGATTAAAAAAACCATTACAATGGATAGTTTGCATGTTGCATATGAATGAGCTGCCATTCCGTCATTTATTTGCCCATATTGAATATTGATGGCGTAACTTCGGGACCAAGAACATTTTCGGGAGTGATTGGAAAGAATCTGGAAAATTGCGAAGAAACGTCTATCGTTAAATTTAAGAGCATTCTAGGAGATTCGCTGCCGATAATGGACACGAATGACCTTAGCTCTGACCAACTTTATTTATTCAGGATCGTTTCAGCGGTTTTGACCGGCAGTTGACCCGATGACCTAGCTGATAAATCCCCCGGAAAGATGTCCCATGCTAGGTGGCTAAAGCTAATCGCATTCTTCGTCTGTATATCGGAACGTCGTGAAGGTGTATGCTCCAACTTGGTTCAATATCAAAAGCCAACCTACCTGCAAAGATGGAGCCAGGAATTTATGGGGTTTAATCTCGAAAAGTCGCTATCTTTCCGTGGAATATCAGACTGTTATTGATCCTGTAATCAAGCGAAACAGTTTCTTTGCGCATTCAGAAAATGTATTGCTAGCAATGTTAACTGATCCAAGAAAACATCAGAGAATTGGCTCTCCGGCGCGCCGTATTTTAAAAGCTCGCACCGAAAAACCTACTTGGTTAAGAGTTTTTGAAGTCCCAAATATAAAATTGGATGCAAAAGTGTACTATGACCTCATCGATTGGCAAAAGGATATTTTTGAACCACCTATAATAAAACATATTTCAAACGATGAACTTCAATACTTTATTGCTCAGGAAGAAAACAACCAAATTGAATTTTTGCGGCTAGCATGTCACAACCAGGCCGTTGCCGTTGAGAGGGCAGTTAAGACCGTCACAGAAGCATCAGAAACTTTATGTACAAAAGAAGCACGTGAAGGATTTATACAATCTAAGATTGTATCTTGTAAATTCATGCCGAAATTTGACAGTAAAAAAGACTTTTGTGTAAATTGATGTCAATTTAAAATTAAATATTTAAAAAATTCCTTTTAATAAATCCAATGTGATAAAAAAATAATTTTTGTTGCATTTTTAAGTAAAAATAATGAATTAAGAGATTTACCTTACTTTGGAAATTTATTACTCAATGCTTTTTTTATTAAGAATTGGAGGCAGAAGTTGTATGATCTCAATAAAATTTTTTGTGTGCATTCACAACATCATTTCGCAACTTTGTAACGCTATTAGAATCGAAAACTATGAAAAAAAAAATGTTGTCATACAAATGTGACCCACCCTACTATATGTCCTTTGGAATGGTAAATTTAAAAAAGTTAAAAAGTTGTACTGAATGTGCGCCCGACTATGATTTGTATCATTTATTCTCATACCTAAAGCTAAGTGTACACGATTGGTAGATCTTACAATATTGTAAGATCTTACAATGTCTGACAATTATCTACCAATGAGCTGACAAAAAAGTTGTGTGTGTACACGGTTGGTACAAAATCTACCAATATCTTACAATTAATTGTCAGAAGTTGGCTGACAATTCATTTTCAGATAGCCGGCTTAATACCTACCAATTAATTGCAAGAGATTGGTAGATTTTCTACCAACCGTGTACACACACAATTAATTGTCAGTTTTTGTTGGTTATGGAAACTGACAATTGAACTTTGGCTGCAAATTGTCTGATAATAAGAAAATTGTATGATGCTAAAAAACGAACATCTTACAATTTCTTCATTGTCAGAAACGTCACACAACGATAAAAATTGGCAGGCCTGACAATAAATTGTGTGTGTACACGATTATCAAATACCTTACAATTTATCGTCTCACAATTAATTGTCAGATATATTTTCTGACAATTAATTGGAAGATTACACGATTGTCAGCTAGCGTACACATGATTGTCAGATTTCTTACAATTAATTGTCAGACAATGATCTAACAATTAATTGTCAGACAAATTTTCTGACAATTAATTGTAAGACTACACGGTTGTAAGACATTGTAAGCATGTTTTTCACTGACAGATCTGCCAATATTGTAAGATCTACCACTTAGCTTAATCGTGTTTTGTGACAAACAATGAGTACAAAGTGCCAGAAAATATTACGTTTAATCAGCCGCGTAGCTCCAACTTTTTGTTGAATTTACACAACAGTCAAATTGTCAGAATTTCAGTCTCGAAACCGTACAAATAATCCTGAACTTAGCGGATTGACAAATTTTCTGTCTGATATGGCGATAAGTAACTAAAAAGTAACAAATAATTGCATTTTCAGTGGTTTAAATCCAGCATTTTCGAAAATATTTCATTTCATAATGACACATTCACATGAAGTTATAAAATGACTCTCTGAAGATACTCTGTCAAATAAAGATTGTCACTGCAAGGCTTATGAGTAAGCTTATTTTTCAAATCAGTGGGACCTCCCGATTTCCAAAGGCACTGCACAAGAAGAAATGCCTATTAAATACACACTAAAAGTATAGACTTACCACCGCATTGATTTTGTAAAATCTTCTTTTAGCGAACTAAAACTAAAAAACTGTCAAGTTAGCATTAGCTACCAGGGGTTATTTTATAAAAAAAAAAAACAATCGCGACAAATTTTGCCATTTCACGACAAATTCACGCCAATTTATCCAATTATTACATCTTTAAAATTTTAAAATTTTGAAGTGGTAGTGCTAACTTGACGAGCATAATTCTTGCGGCCTGTGGCAGCCATATTATTTTGATAAAATCTGTCAAATATGTTGTTTATTATTCGACTCTTCAACATTTAGTGGCCAGATTTGGTAATCAATTAGTTAACATACTGTAATATTTTTGTTAGGTTCGTTAAATAAAACTTATCACTCTTTTTGTTTACACTTTATTTACACTTTCCAATTCAAAACAGTAAATCTCAATTTATAATCAGCTCAAATACTTTTATTCAATTTAAATCACACTTGTTTAATAACACAATTTAATAAGCAATACTTTTGCACACTTTCACAATCCAAAATCAACTGTGTCTCGCTCACCGTGAACACTCCCTTATATACTCAAATTAGTTGTTCTCGAAAGTTCTTGTGTTGGAATGTTCTAGATGTTTGGAATAAGGGGACATACATTTGACATTGGAAAAGAGCTTTTTGTTTCTTCCATAAATTAGATATGCAGTTTTCCAACAGATGGCGCTGTAGTAGTATAAAGCTCTGTTCACAACAATACGTACGTCAACCGAACGCAATATCAGACGGGAACATCGCCGCTGTCCGTGAAAGTGCACAGCGGAACCCGAAGCAGTCGATGCCTCGCTGGGCACAAGAACTCGGCATTTCGCGGACTTCAACTTGGCGAATTATCTGTCGGGATTTGAGTCTGCACCCGCACAAGATCGAACTTACCCAAGAGCTAAAAGTTTATGACAATATACAGCGCCGCGCCGTTTGTTCGCTAACTAGGCTTCATAGAGTTCGCAAAAGAACCCCAAATTTGGCAGAAAAATCATCAGCGACGAGGCGCAGTTTAGGAAGAATGTCTGTGTTAACTAGCAAAATTTCCATATATTGGTTGACACCAACCCACACAAGGTTCATCAGGTGAAAGTGCCTCATCAAAAAGTTACCGCTTGGCGTGCATTTTGGGCTGGCGGCATCATAGGTCAGTACATTTTCGAAAACGACGTTGGTCACTATAAATGGCGAGCGCTACAAAACGCTGATAACAAATTTCTTAAGGCCATACATAGAACCATATGAACCTAGACGACATGTTTTTCCCTCAAGACGTGCCAAACAACGGAACCCAAGATTGACATTCTTTATGAACCATTTCGCAGAGGTCACGTAAATTGGCCCCCAACGTCATACATTTCGACCCAGCTAGACTTTTTCTTGTTAGGTCTCCTGAAGCGATGGGATGGCGGTTGTTCCAAATTAACCGGTTTACGGTTTTTCCGGTTATTTACCCTCCCAGTTTAACCTGACAGTTTTCACTGGCCAAAAAAAAAAACGTTTTTTTTTTAATAACCGATTTTCAGTTTTTTTATATAAAAAACTACACTTCGTGTAATACTTCCGTGTAAAAATTGCAGGTGCGACGACATATTTCAGATAATAATTTTATGTTAAATAATATTGATGTTGAAATTTAAAATTAATTCACAAACTTCAACGACAACGAAAACAACAACCGTATGGTAATGAAATAAAATCAGCTGACAAATAGGACGAACTGTCACTTCCTCGCAAGAGGCAGAACCCCTGAGTAAAAAAACATTTCTTTTTACTTAAGGTGGCAGTGTCTAGGTATCGACTTGAGACGTTTGCTTTGACAGTCCACCGAACTAACCATTACGCCACGGGATTATTTTTATTTTCAATCAAAATAAATGTTCTAAACAGCATGAACTTTTCTCTATCCAAATTGCGCCTCGCATTCTCGAAGGTCTCACACAAAGGTTATTGGTCGTAGATGTTAGAAGTCTTTATTAATGATCCAGTTCATTTGACAGATGTAACTTATTTTTGCGAAAAAAAGAACTTCTTGTAGACTGAATAGATAAGTACCTAACTAATGAAACCGAACCGAAAGGGAAGAAAAAGTTTCTCAAGAGCAAACAAAAAAAGAAAGCAAAACAAAAACGACTATTCGCCTTTGACATCTTAGCTCAGTTCTTGCTTATGTTATATTTTTCAACAACTTGACTTCTTTTATTTTTTGCACTAATTGCACATTTTGATTGATGGACTATTGATTGGAGAGTTCCAAAGTTTCCATCAAAAAGGGGAGAGTCGATGACTATCTGTTTTTATTTATTTTTCGTTTGATAGACAGCCGGGGAGAAAATAACATAAATCGTTCAGAGAAAATCTCATCTGATGGTTGTCAATAAGTTGGGACTGTGCCAACGAACTGTCTATTTTGACATCTGTACTTCTCTTCTGCTTTTTTGCTTTGGATGTTTGCCATGGCACAAGCAATACAAACCTTCAGCAAAAACGAACACATTTCGCTGATCTAAAAAGGGATGTACATACATAATTCTATGCTAATTTCCTGAACGAAAGTGAAGAAACAATTGACTTATGGCATGGTGGCAGCAATAAAAAATTAAAAAAAAAACGAGTGGCAAGAGCCACCTGACGGATTGTCACTTTTAATATGAATTTAATTAGAAATGTGTCTGGTTCTCAACTCTGTGTGGAAAGCAAAAGTTTGTCTATTCGATCCACCTTCCTATTAGGTACTCGTACCTCTACCTAGTGATTTATTTTTGAATAAGTTTTCTGTTTCCTATCCTTTATCCCTGAACTTTGAATATGTCTGCTAAACAGAACCACTCACATATTGGAGAAAAGGATTTCCTCTGCGGAATAGAATTTATGGCTCCATTCCGTGAGCCTTTCTACACAGGGAATTCTGTCTTCTGTGCTTCTTTGAATCTTTTGGCTCTATGTAAGAATGTAAGTCTGAACATGACTGTGCTTTGTGCTACAACATTTTTGTGTGTGGAGCTATGGTGATTTGTATATACAAGAATTGTGTATCGCATTATGCTCTAGGCTTATTGATGATTTGCTATTCCCATTTGTTGGCTGCCTGGTTATACATGCAATTACTTTTTATATCTTAAGAATAATCAGGTTTCGAAGATTTGAGGTTATGAACTTTTTGTTGTTGTTATTGTTGTCGATGTTTTGTTTCTTTTGGATAAGTTTATTTGCAGAACGTGATGATGCTAAGAAGCTTAATGAAGATTTTTAATCTTGAAGCACGTCTCCTTCGAAAATAAATAAGAAGAAAATTAATATTTGCACAAGAAGCTGCATAAATTTCGAATGTTTATAAAGTTAAATATTTTGTTTAGGAGTTTTTGCGAGAGAACTTCGCTTAATGGGTTTTTATTATGAGCTTTTCATTCTGTTTTTTGATATATTGCAAAAATAATTATTAATATTTACTCCAGAGCTACATATGTAAAGTAGCGTTGCCAGACGTCCCGGTTTACCCGGGACGTCCCGGATTTGAGACATCTGTCCCGCCGGGGCACCTTTTTGCTCGGGTTGTGGCTCAAACTCACAAAATAATGCACCTAAATATCTTACATTGATAAGGAACAATCGCTGCTTTGTGATTTAACCTTAAGAAACTGCTTTTTAAATTTCAATTAAAAAAAAAACTTAACTTAACGAAGAATGTATTTTTGCAAACTTAAATTTGTCATTAAAATTGATAAAAGAAAAATATTTGCAAATGACAAATGACAAAAAGGTAATTTAATAAAAGAAATTAATAATAAAAGAATTTATTTATTTTGATCAACACGCATATTATCTATGATTTTTTATTTTGTCCCGGGCAATATGTTGAAATACCGGGATCTTTCATTATCTTAGCCATTTATCCCGCCGAGGTGTAAGAAAATCTGGCAACCCTAATGTAATGCATGTTTATGTGTGTTAAAGTATAGGAAATATGTATGCTAATAACAATATTTAATTTGTTCAGTAAAAAAAACTGTGCGTACCAATGGAAAGGTAAAACAAGCTGAAAATCCAATTTTCGAACGGGTTTTGAGCATTTGGAACCGTTTAAGGGATAAAACATGGCAAATGTTGTGAAAACCAAATCATTTTTGAATTTTCGTTGTGGACTGGCGTAGCGTCTTAAAATATTCCAACAGAAAATAATCCAAATGTGATTTGTCTGTATATTGCCTTCTTACTGCCTCTTTTGAAGAAGTGACACATCATATCTTGTCTTGTATCTCTTGTCAGAGTAGGTATCATTAGGGCACTGAGCAGTGATGCCATATCGTGGGTTTTATCCCTTTTTGTGGGTTTTTTTGGTCAAAAAAAAATCAAAAAGTGATAAAGGGTTTTTTTGGGGCTCGTAGAACAAAAAAAAGGGTTTTTTCATAATGAGAATTTTCGTTTGCTAAAAAAAAATTCTAAATTAGAAATCACTTCCACTTTTCCTTCATCTAAACGTAGTGTTAGGATGTTGTTCAATTTTTTTCCGCTGCCCCTATTCACCTATTCACCTTCCCCATATTTTTTTTTCACCTCAGTGAGATTACCATAGAATACAACTATATTCTACAATGTTCGTGGTCTCTGTGATAATGTATCTTTGTTGTTTGTTATTTTGTTTTGAATTTGTAAATTACGGAACGACAACGAAGTACACTTCAAAAATTTAATTTATTTGGATGGTTCTGCCTTGAACATTTTAAAACAGCCAATTGCCGATCTTTTGAATCAAATTACCATTAAAACTTCAAACGTCGTTGAAGAATTCAGAAGCATTTCTGTCATTCTAAGTGATGAGAAAAAATCTTCACTGAGGAAACTTTCGATCGACGAAATGTGGTTCGAGATCTGCCACATGAAGAATTTCAACGACGAACTAATTTTACTAAGCTTAAATGATGTGGTCAAAACGGCCTTAATTGTAACAGATATGAAATCCAAAAAAAGAAATCGCCTCGGAAAAGATATGATAAATTCAATTTGTTTATTAAGATCATGTTTCCAGGCCAAATATATTTACTGCTACAATTTTGAAATTAAGGAAGAGCACTTAGCCGTACATAATTCAAAAATGTACACACAAAATATGTAAATGGAATAATGTTAATATAGGTATAAGTTCTTATAACTGCATATGTGAGTTTTTTATAAGTTAAGTGTGAAAATAAGTTTTTTTTTGTGTTTTTTTATAAGTTAAGTGTGAAATAAGTATTTTTTTGTTTTTGTTTTTTATAAGACTGAATAGATATGTGATTTTTTGTTTTTTATTGTTAATTTTATTTTATTTTTCAGTTTGTTGAAGACTGAATAATAAATAAGTATGTTTTTTATTAAAAACTTGTTTTTTTTAATTTTAAAATGGATTATAATGAAAAAAACAATACATTTTTGATTTTACACTTCGTGGGATATTTGTGGGTTTTTTCTTGTAATACCGTGGGATAAAAGGGTTTTTTTCTATTCATTCTGGGATTTTACGCTTTAAAAGTCTGGCATCACTGGCACTGAGCTGTCATATGATTAAAAATCATCTCAAATTAATTTCAAAATAAGGAATGTTTAGCTATTATATAACAAATTCAAAATGAGCCACACCCATCTTTTTACTTCTGCGTCAATTTTTTCTGAGCTTATAGATCGCTCTCCGTGTTAGCCTTGACATTTATGAACTAAAACCAACTCCCATATTTTATTGTTAGCTCAGTGTCCTGCTCTTAAATAATAACGAAAAACCCAATAATTAACATTAAATGTCAGTTCATCTTTTTTTTATAAAAAACACTTCATGATTTTAATGTCGTTTTTATTTGGCAATCCGGAAGCCTTCCGGACTCTTCTGAAAGTGTTCAATTGGGAAAAAATGACAGTTCTGATTCTGAAAAGAAGAGAAATTTGCTTCTGGATTTGAAATCAGAAGCAAAACCAGAAGCACTCACACATTCATATACTTAAACGTCAACCTCAACAGCTGTGATTTTTGGTATCCAAATTGTGCGAACCAGGGTTGGCCGAATTAACTACACTACATTTTCTACATGATTTACTACTACTACGTTTATATGCAGTATCGAAAGATCGAGTTGGATTAGGGTCGGATTTTCGACCCAGGTTTTTCGTCATTGGAGTTGAGAGCTCGATTTGGAGTTGAGTTGAAATGGTGTTGAGCGATTCTGAAACATTTTGTTAAGCCAACTCCTCGACCCAGGTTTTTCGTCTCATATTTCGACTCGACACCGCTGAGCGAGTGAGATCGAGTCGAACGAAGCTCATTTCAACTCAATACCCGTTTACAAAGGGTCGAAGCGAGCTTCAAGCTCGCTTCAATACCTCATGTAAACGTAGTATACGTTTATATGAGGTGTTGAAGCGAGCTTGAAGCTCGCTTTGAACCTTTATATACCTGTATTGAGTTGAAATGAGCTTCGTTCGACTTGATCCCAATCGCTCAGCGGTGTCGAGTAGAAATGTGGGTCGAAAATCCGACCCTAATCCAACTCGATCTTTCGATACTGCATATAAACGTAGTATTTAACTACGCGTAGTTTATTGAAGAAACTACATGCCTAATTTACTACAATTTGTTACGTCTGTTACATATGTATATACATATGTAGTTATTTCATAAAAAATCAATATAATAAAGGAAAAAAAAAACAATTTTGCACTTTTATGATCTAATGAAGGTTTGTAAAAAAAAGTTTCATTTAAAGGGTTTTCCAATAAGAGGTGTTATTTTGAATAGCCCGCTATTTCGGTAGCTGTCACTTTTGAAGCTGTCATTTTTTGACATTTAACAAGTAGAAACTACGCTATTAATAAAAACGAAACGAACGATACACGCTTCAACAACGCATTGAAATTATTAAAATTGGGTCCTTGAAATGCATGAAAATGAACCGGAATTTCATCGAAAAATCATCTTGACTGATGAGGCCCATATCCACCTCGGAGGCTACGTCAACAAGCAAAACTGTCGCATCTGGGGCTCGGAAAACCCAAGAGTTATTGTTGAAAAGCCTCTCCATCCTCAACGCGTGACTGTTTGGTGCGGTTTATGGTCCCGCGGGGTCATTGGACTTTACTTTTTCGAAAATGAGGCTGGAGCAACAGTTACGGTCAATGGATTGCGCTATCGAGAGATGATTAATGATTTTTTATGGCCTGAATTGGATGGTATTGATCTGGACAACGTTTACTTTCAACAAGACGGCGCTACGTGCCACACAAGCAATGAAACCATCGATCTTTTACGGGAAAAGTTTCCGGACCGTGTTATCTCTCGAAGAGGTGATCACAATTGGCCACCGAGATCTTGTGATTTAACACCTTGCGACTTCTTACTTTGGGGCCACGTGAAAGATAAGGTCTACGCCAACAGCCCAGCGTCGATTCAAGACCTCAAAGATGAAATTCGTGAGGCTATCGAGGACATAGGGCAGCCACTTTGCGATTTGGTTATGGAAAATTTCATGAAAAGGATATGGTCCTGTAAGCGTGGTCTTGGCGGCCATTTGGCTGATGTTGTGTTCCATTATTAACGGCATACCTTCCTCTTTATAATGAAATAAACATCCGATCATTTATCTCCAAAAATGCCATTTTTCTTTGAATATCAAAATAACTGCTCTTATTGGAAAACCCTTTACCATAAGGATGAAGAATTGTAGGAATAACTGAACGTTTAATTTAAAAATTCAAATTTCAAATGCATAACTGACAGTTAATTGACAGCAATGCTACAAATTCTTACATTAACTACAATTAACTACATAAACTACGTAGCAGACGTTACAAATGTAGTTATTTCTAAAAAGTGACAATTCGGCCAACCCTGCTTTCAAAAACATTTTTCTTGATTTTGATTATTGTACGCATTTGATGTTTCACATATACAATCAAACAAAACTTCAGAATCATCAGAAGCAAACAAAAGTGTTCAATTGGGATTCCGGATCGGAGAGAGATTCCGGATTGCCAAATAAAAACGACATAAGTGTGCTGATTATAACTTTGACAGATGATTGCGGCAATATTGTTAAAGTTTCATCTGTCAAGCTGGCTGTCATTTATGTATAAGGTCTGTCTTATCAAATCAACATGGAGAGTTCAACAACATGTGTAAATGATTAAATTATTTTATAAAAGTTGGTCTTCTTTAAATGAGGAAAATTTGCAAAATGGTGGCTAAATTCAAGGAAGCAAAATTTTCTAATTCAAGACGATCATAATTCAAACGCGATCCATCAAATTCAAGTGCATTCAGAGAAAGTCACTGTTTGGTGAAGATTTTGGCATGGCGGCATCAGCGGTCCATAGGTTCATACTTCTTTGGAAACCACGTTGGCTAGGCCACAACTATCAAAATCGAGTGCTATAGATCGATGATAACTAATTTCTTTTAACTCAAATGGACCAACACCAACAAATTCGAGTGCTTTCGATCGATAATAAGGATAACCAATTTCATTTGGCGTATGTTCACCAACGACATGTAGTTTTAAAATTGGAAACTCTAGTCTACGTGCCACACAGCCTGTGCCATAATGAACATTTTGCACGATCTCCAAACATGGTTCTATTCCGCGTAGGCGGTGTGAATTGGCCCTCGAGATCGTGCGATTTTTAACCGTTATACTTCTTCTTGTGGGATTTTCCTTAGTCACAGGTCTATGTCAATAAAACCAGTATTGCCCTGAAAGCCAACATAATCAATGTTATTGGTCAAATTCCGCCTGATTTTTGTGCCAAAAAATTTGACAATTGAACGTTTCGGATGCGCGGAACTCAGCGAAGAGGCGGCAGACATTTGAATGATGTTGTATTACACATGGGCTCTCTTTATAAATATAAAAAATTCAATGATTTCACATTTACAGTTATTATTAAAATTTATTTTAAATTTAAAGATAAAAATCGCTTAATGGAAATAGGAATGTTTAAAATTAAGAAAAAGTAATTAAACTGCTTATTAGCTAGCAAATTGTTGAATAGAAACTATCACAGGGCTGTTTAAATTTTGCGGTAATATTTTTTTATTTTTAATCTTTGCTGTCCAGAACACTGGCGCGAGACCCTCATTTAACTTTGGTTTTCCGACTTTTCTGGTCTCGTAACCAGCCTTAACAATAAGTACAAAATGGGAAGGAGTATTCCTATTTGTCCGTCTTGTAAATCCAGCATTACCCCAATTTTAGCGGCGGTTTTTAAGAATACGAGCTTAGCGCCCTCGGCCACGAAGCAGACTCCTAATTTAAGGAAAGAAGAGGGATCTTAACCAGATAGGGGAGACCAAGGAGAGTAGATACTCTAAATACTTAAGTTTTTCTAAGAAACAAATTTCGAGAAAGAGTTGTGCTATCGCCAATCTCATCAATCGCCTGGATGGGAATGGGATTACAATATACCTAGCATTGAACCTACTTAAACTACAATGTTAATTCACTCATTCAGAGGAACCTCCTACACGGAAGTAGTAAACAACTACTAAAGATATACTCCCGACACCATTAATGATAATAATGTTAATGATAATAGCCGTGTTTTATTGGTTAGTGAATACACTACATCACAAAATTTAACATGGAAAACAACAACAAACGATTAGTGAATAAAAATAAGCTAGTAATTGAAATGGATAATTTAGTGAAGATAGATTTTCGGATGTTGAAATGTAGGAGGTGTTTAGGTGGTGTTTGAAAAAATATATGTGGCATACTTGAGGGTGTGTTCGTTAGTATTTATTTTTATTATACTTTGCCTTTACTAATCCAAAGTGTGATCGCTCCAAAATTTATAGAACAAATATTTTTTCAAATGTAAAACTTTAATTCATAACATAATTCCGGCTTTACACTACTACCATTAATTTTGTCATAAAATATTGAATTAATTTACGCGAAGGCGATTGGTTTCGATTGATATGTTTTATCAGTTCACTGGCATTTGTTCAAAAATGTCATGTAACTGCGGCATTATGCTGAATTTATTGAATGAATTTATATAACAACGAATTTATATAAACGATTGCCTAAAGTAAGTTCGCTATTTTGTGTAACATATAGTTATATGCACCTGCGCGGACATTCAACCAAATAGTTCATCTGTTTTCTATAAGTATCCAAACAGTTGTGCAACTAAAAATTGAATGTGCGCTCCTAGCCTTAGGACGATATTATGTAGTTAAAAAATGTTTAAAGTTAGAAAACTACTTTAAAGTTAGGAAATATATCAGAAGTATAATACTACTACCTTAATAAGAGGCTGTTTAAACTTTTGCGCCAATGTCATTTTATTGAGTACTATGTTTTTTTCTCCAATACTCAGTATATATATGCGATATATTTTCGCACTTTTGTAAGTTTTAAATCAAATTTAACAGTGAGAAAAACTCTAAATCAACTCGATCTGCATTTTCATGAATATTTCAACACCAGCTTAAAAACGAGATACAGATCTTTTGAACACATCCCTGTAAGTTAATTCTTAATTCCACAAGTAGGAAGGAACAAGGAAGAGTGAGTTAAAGAGTGAATAAAGCGTTTTTTTGGTGCTTGTATTACTGCGCTAGATATAGATTACCAATAAAACGCGCCTTGAGATGAAAAACGTCACGCAACTAATATCTCTCAAACATGTTTGTGTAGTGTGTGGCGAAACTATGTTTGCTCAAACACACGTTTGAACAAACGTGTTTGCATAGTGTATGGGCCCTATTAGTTAGCAAATTGTTGAATAGAAACTATCACAAGGCTTTTTGCGCTGGATGGGAACACAATAGGCCTAGCATTGAACCTACTTAAACTACAATGTTAATTCACTCATTCATAGGTACTCGTACCTCCTACACGGAAGTAGTAAACAACTAGATACTAAAGAGATACTCCCGACACCCTTGATGATAATAAAATTTATAGTGTTTTTCAATTTGTGACATCTGTCAAATCCGTTGTTTGTTATTCGACGATTGAACAGCACGTTGAAATGAGAAAACTTTATATTCAAAAAGAGTGTTCGTTAGTGGTGTCCAAATTTGAGATGATCAATCAACCGATAACACCGAGAACCGAATACAGCAGATCCCGAAGTAGTCGATTCCTCGCCGTGCACAAGAACTCGGCGTCTTGCCGCAAAATGCAACTTGCCGAATTTTGTGCGGGCCTACACCTGTACAACTGGCCTTAAACTTCAAAATTCATGACTATAGACAACGCCGTTTATTTACTAACTGGGCTTCCGAGCGTTTGGAAGAGGACTCCAATAAGCCTGACAAATCATTTTTAGAGACAAGGTGCATTTTTGGATGAATCTCTGTGTTAACAAGCAAAATTACCGTACATATGGGATGACATTATAAACCCACACGAGGTAAACCAATTGAATCATCATCATCATCGGCTCGACAACCGGGTTCCGGTCCTGGCCTCTTTCAACAAGTCTCTCCACCTATCCCGGTCTCTAGCCGACGCCATCCAGTTGCGCACCCCAAGGCTTCGGGCATGGTCTACCACGCTGTCGTCTACCATAGAATGTACCACAAAGAACTTTCCGAGCAGGTTCCTCTTCGCTCATGCGAGCTAGGTGCCCTGCCCACCGGAGTCTACCGAGCTTAATTTTTGTCACGATATCTGCTTCTAGGTAGATTGCGTACAATTCATGATTGTACCGTCTCCGGAATCGTCCTTCCTCACAAATGGGGCCAACAATTCTCCTAAGACTTTTCTCTCGAACGCAGCTAAGAGGTCGGAGTGCCTTTTGCTAAGCACCCAAGTCTCGGATCCATATGTGAGTACTGGCAGGACCATGGTCCTGTACAGCAGCAGTTTTGAAGTTATGGTGAGATTTCTGGATTTGAAGAGCTTTGACAGACTATAGTAGGCTCTGTTGGATTTGAGAAGCCGCCCGCGTATTTCTTCTTCTATATTGTTATCGGCTGCTACTATTGACCCAAGGTATTTAAAGGATTGCACCACTTCAAATTCGTGCTCCGCTACCTTCATTGTTTGACCAACTGTTCCTCTCGCATTCGACGCCACCATGTACTTTGTTTTACCTTCACTAATGTGCAGCCCCAGATTTTGTGCCGCCTGCTCGATCTGGATGAAGGAAGCGTGTACAGCTTGTTCGGTTCTTCCGATGATGTCAATGTCGTCTGCGTAAGCCAGTAACTGGCTGGACCTGTTGACGATGGTCCCTCTTGTTGCCGTGCCAGAGTCACGGATTGCTTTCTCCAACGCCAGGTTGAAGAGGAGGCAGGCCAAACCGTCCCTTGTCGGAGTCCATTAAAGATGTTGATTGGTCTGGATAGCAATCCGGCTATTTTTACTTGGCTTGTTACGTTGGTCATGGTCAACCTACATAGTCGTGTCAATTTATTTGGGATGCCGAATTCTCTCATGGCTTTGCAAAGTTCTACCCTGGCTATGCTATCATAGGCGGCCTTAAAGTCTATAAAAAACCAATTGAATGCATCCTCAAAAAGCTACCGCTTGGTGTGGATTATCGACCGAACGCGCTGTCATTGGTCCGTACCTTTTCGAGGACGACCGACGTTGGTGAGGCAGTCACCGTCAAGTTCGAGCACTATAGAACCATGATAACTAATTTCGTATGTCCTTAATTGATCCATATGGACCTAGGCGCCCTGTGGTTCTAGCAGGATAGCGCTACATGTCACACAGTAGACGCCACGATTGACATTCTGTATGAACGATTTGAGGGTATCTAACGTTACATTTCTTAGAGGTGATGTGAACTGGCCACTAACCAACGTCATGCAATTTGATCCCGCGACTTTTTCTTATAAGGTTTTCTGATGCCGCAGGCCTATGCAAATAAACCACAATCGACATGCCCTTAAGGTGATCCCTCAAATTCAGCAGGATCTATGCAGAAGAATCATTGAAAATTGGACCACTCGAATACGTAAAAATTCCAGGCTGATATTTGAACAATGTTAAATTCTATACATAATGTCATACATGGGCCTTAAAAATTACTATAGATATTGATCCATTAAATGAAAATAAAACAATACAGATCATAGTGACAGGAATTTTGTTTTCTATTTTTTCCATCTTTAATCGTGATCCCGATAAAGAGCAGAATCTCGCGTTGTCGTAATGAATCTTTTTATGGTCTTTATGGATTATATCTGATAGTAAAAAACTGCTATTATTCAATGCCAAAAGTAACCAAAACATACATAGGTAAAGAAAAAACAAATAAAAGCCGAGGCACTCAATTAACTACCTAACGGTAAACCAGCTTTTATTTCCCCAGACAAATTAAATAATAATTCACCAACAAATAAAAACAAAAACTTAAATACAATGACTCACCTGGTAAACGAAGTGGCGATGGGCTGGCCATTCCAAAAAAATTACCATCATACTCCTTGTGCGCCAATAGGACAATAACACCAAGAAATATCCAATTCATGATGTCGTTGCACTGGTTGGCACTGATGATTGTTGTTGCAACACGACCAAAAACAACAATGGCAGTGGTGGCGGTAATAACGTGTGTTCAGATGATGCTAATGGGGCTGCTTCCGGTTTTGAATGAAGGCTATCACCACCTCACCAACACTGTGTTTCTACCGGTAAAAAAAAAGACTGCAACTGGTCTTCTACTGCCCCCGAAGCAGTAGCAAAACCAATATTTGGCAGAATTGACAGCGATGATGATGCCGATGTAAGACTGGATTATAGTAATATATGGATAAGTGGCACGCGAAACTATTGACATCTGACATCTGTCAACAGCGGCAAAGAATCTTTTTTTTTTATAATTTTAAAGGTCGAATGATATGACTTTCACTTTCGCTAAGTGTACATTTTTTAAGGTTTAATCTTACTTTTGTATGATATTTTTTTTTTAAATACACAATCACTGAAACTGTAGGGAAATATTTAAATATTATCACTATTATTTTCCCGTTTTATTTAGATACGACACGAAACTGACATTCGACCGATTAAGTTAGTGATTAATTCGAATTCGAATTTCTTTTTTCGATTTCAGCTAATCAGCGGACAAAAATGAGAAATTCTGCTTAATTTTCTTTAACCTTCGTTCTGTGATTATTAATGATCGGTGTTTAACGGTAAATTTCTATTGCACGGTACTACGAATAAAGACAGCAATGGCGTTGTAGCTATGTGTTTAAAGGTATGGGATAAGCAGATAGGTACAAGTATACTCAAAACTCATCCCGATGATGGTATCCTGTTTTTCAACATCCGAGCGAAACGAGACGCACGTTCGAAGTACAGGGTGTTTTTTTTTTCGGAGTCGCAGATATTTTAATATAAATAAAACAGACATTTCGATAAATTGAACCTATTTTTGTGACTGAAAAATTGAGAATAGTTCCCATTATGTCTGTGCAATTTTTGACAAATTTTCCTACAATTTCTAACTTTATATGCTTCAAAGTATGACTATTTCTCTAAGATTCAAAACTCTTCCCGTACTACAGAATTGGGGTATTTTTTCGCACTATCGGTACTTTGAGAGAAAATGTCACTTTAAAATTTGACAGTTTGTGAGTTTCTGTACCAATGGTCAGGGATCTGAGTTTATATCAAGAACAAAGCAATAACAAATGAACACCCTTTATATTTGACGTGTGTGTAATTTGATTGCACACAAAGTCGATACACAAAACGGGATTTAGACATCGACTATAGGTATGGCCAAAGAAGCATCCCATATGAAATTGAGGGAGAGAAGCTGTGATTAAGTTGGATATATGTATGCATGGGCAAAGTAGGTATAGACACTTATTCAATGCATACACAAAATGAGTACCTATCTTCGGAAGGACAATCATGGTTGTTTGTACTTGTTCTATATACTTCTACTCACAAATGCCATAGGCAATTCATGTAAACAGCACAGGATGTTGTAGATAAATCTTGGTGTGAAAGATTCTGATAAGAAAAATGATTTCCCAACAATCTACGAAACTGTGACAGCGGGTAATTAGTTCAGATGAATTACCTATAGAAGATATTCTGGTTTGAGTGCCGAACGTGTTAGAAACGAGATACGTAGATGCGGAAGTTCAATACTGACAGGTGCAGTTAAAGAAGCTTGGATATATAATGGTAACTAGAAGACAAATGAAGGTAACATTTTAATCTAGATGCCTGCCTTAAATGATTTGTCTATGAATGGATGCCTCATAAATCGGCTTCATGTAAAATTATTATTATAAGGAAAAGTCATTAAGGTGGCGGTAATTTTGTGATGGAGTTTTATTTTTTTTTTAATATACCTATGTGCACCAAACGAATTATTGGTCTTGACAACTTTTGAGTGAAAAATAAAATAACAACGTTAGCGCAATATATTCTCAAAAATACTCATTGCTAGTATTTCTTCTTATTAAATTGATCTTTAAGGCCTTGTATGTAGATCGCGCTAAATTTTATGTCCCATACAAAATTCTCTCAAAAATTTAACCAAGCTAAAATTATGTCAAGCATATTAGCCGAGAGGTACGCTGCTCCAGCTTAAAAATCAAAATTTCTCTTCGAACTGTACATAACTTATCTGTCAAAATCTAGCGCACGAAGTAACTATCCGGCATATATATTCTTGAGCTAAATTTCAATTTGAAATGGAAGAATATTTACAAGAATATTTGGTGACGAAGTCTTACAAGATTTTCGAAAGCAAGAATCACTCATTCATAATTCTTAAAAAATCACACTTTAAAACACTTTAAATCTTTGAAAAAATTTCATTTAGAGAACTGCTGTTTAGTTTGGAGAAAAATATTGGAGATAAAATTTAGCGTGACTGCCTGCTAGGCTTAAAGTCATAAAGTAGAACCGCTAGGCAGAACGGTAAGTACTTCGGTTTGACATGCCGAATGTCTGGGTTCTTTTTCTGTCTTTTTTTTCGACAAACGTCAACTCTTTTAGTTAAATTCAGTTTTATTAAAACAGAATGTTTAATCAAAATCGTAAAATCGTAAGAAGTGTTTTCCAGTTAAATTTCAAAATTCCAATATTCAGCTCAGACGCGATCATCGATTTAGTTCAACATCAGTTAATTTGAACATCACAGATAAATACTGTTTATTGAAAACCGTTAGAGAAGTTTTTTGAAATTAGCTTAAACAAAAATAATAATTTCTTCTCCGAGAGATTCCATACTAATATTTTGTACCAAATTTGAAGCAATTACATTTGGCATATGTATTTTCGTGCTCAAGTTCAATGGAGAGGCAGATAGAGGTACAATTCAATAAAAACTGAACCACTTAACTGATATTGATCAGACTTTCAGTCATGAACGGGAAATGAAATGATCACTTTTATTGTTGGACTACCTACTTAAAAATGTAATATAATGGTACACATTTAGGAAAGTCGGAATTTTGCCTAATTTTTTTCAAATGATGGTTCAACAAAATCTGACTAGTACTAAACCTATTTTAGTAAACTTAAAGGTGTGAAGATGTAAGAATTACCCCTTAAAATTTCTGCCAACTAACATTCCATTTTTGATAAAAAAAACTCCTTCGCAATATTGTAATCTTTGTGTAAAGAAAATGACAACTTTTGAATCAAAAATGACTCCAAGATCATGAATCTCATATTTGCAAACCAGAATCTGGTTAAAAATCTTAGAGTTGTGCAAAATTGGAGTTAAAATACGATGAGCAGTTAAGACGTTTACACATTTTGATATTCAATGGTAGCAAGTTGATTTGGCACCAATCTAAGTGGATTCAAATCATTTTAAAAATCACAAAAATCTGTTGCGGTCTTAATGCAAATAAATATTTTATTATCATCTGCATAAATTAAGCATGAAACGTTATTAAGCAAATATGGAATTTCATTTATAAATGAATTATTAAATAGAAGCGGTCCAAGATGCCTAATTTGTGGTACTTCAGAAAGAATTTCGATTATTTTAGAGGTATTATTTCCAAGTTTTACACACTGTCTTCTAACACTAAGGTATCTAAACAACCATTTTAAAACCACACCATGAATTCTATTGGGTCGGAGTTTAACTAATAAAATGGAATGACAAATAGAAGACGCATTTCATTATCGTCATTGAAAATAAAGCGATACGGATCATAGTGACAATATTGTTGTACGTCCATCTATCTTTTGCATAATGTTTGTTGATTTCAAAATGTTTCTTGTCTTTTTTCTTTACACGTTAGCTTACACTGCCTTTTCATGAAAAGCCAGCTTAATATATGTGATCTCTTACTATAGCCTCAAATAATTTTCGAATCACAGAAATTTTCCAAATAGGGCTGTAATTTTCAACCAGGCTTTTATGTCCAATTTGGAGCGGAAATGCAAATTGACATTGTGACAGTTCCATTAGGACCTGCATTTAAACATGATTTGTTTTTTTTTTTTTCATACCATTCAAAATATCGAGTTCAGAAGAAAAAATTAAAATGAAAAATTGCTAGGGCAAGAAGAATTATGTATTTTAAAATGGTATGTAGATTCGTACCGATGCTCAGTTCAGCTTTCAGTTCTCGGTATGTGCATCACAACCCACATTACGTAGAATGACCACATATTCGACGTGGCCAAGAACGCTGCTAAGTACTTAGGTTTTCTTCGACGATGACAGAAATGGTCACCCGTTCTGGTCTGGTTATTATCTTTTAGACCAATTATCATTTGAATACAATTCCCATATTTGGGCAGGCGCTCCAATAACACCCTTGACCCTTGGGTCTCTTGAATAGAATTCAAAAAAGAAATCTAAAAATTAAAGGTGAAAGAACTATGTATAACAGAAATATTTGCATCTCTCTAGTACTGCTGAGATGTTTCTTCTTTCATTACTTTATCGTTATTTTTGAAAATAGTGTGGTAGTGAAATAGTTAGTTGGATTCCTCTCCTTAAACATCCATCAGTGCCTATCAGCTTCCACTTAAGCCCAACTTCCAACGATAGTCTTTCCTTAGCCGTACTATACGAATGTAGAATGCTTTATTCGGTCCAATATTACGAAAGCAACTTTGAATCACAACTTTTATTATGGATGGTTTTATACCGCCTTTGCACCAATGGGTGACGCATAGTTTTTAAAAACCATGCTTTTGAATTTGTTTATAATCTTAATAAAACGTTTGATTCAGATCTTTAAAGGTTCATAACCACGAAAATAATACTTGATAAAAAATAAAATATCCAAATTTAAGTGGCGCCCAACGAAACATTTGTATAGTCGTATAGTAAAGAAAACATTTAATTCCTGTTATTTTAAAAGACTGCACTAATTGTGTGTCAAAACAATAAATATTTATATGACTTAATCTATATTTTATCACAATAGTTCCCATAAAGGTAAGTATCTATCTACTTGTTTAATAGTTACAAAAAGAATAAGACATTGAGTATTGTAATCATCAAAAACAAGGCAATTTATTTAGATACATTAATAAAATGCCTACTGTGATTTGTTTGAATTGCATGTATAGTCAACTTTATAAGGATTTAAGTCATTATGAGATTTTATTGCCTTGTATTCTTAGGTTAAAAATAGCAACAGTTAATTAATTTCAATTTATGTTAGCATATCTTCATTGCTAGAACACATTAAATCTATAATTATTCACACAATAAAAACACAGGTGTTTCGATATTCAAAAAAAAAAATTGCTAAGGTAAAACTTTACATTCTCTCAAATTAATTATGGTTTTTATTAACAAGCATTTAATATTTCTCATTTTATAATTATGTTTTCCATATTTAATGATTTTCTTGCTGTTAACCTTCCTCACGATTATGTGAATGACTAACAAAATAATCAAGGTCGTGTACCTTCCTGTGGAAGAGACCATCACGTCCAAATCACCTTTTGTTTTTTTTTTATTTGCTACTTTATGTAGCTGTCAAATATAGAAATGAGTTTATTAATCAAATATCATGTTTTTCGGAACTCTTTTTTTTTGAATACTTTAGTCTGCCTAAATGTCCTAATAAATTCCATATTAAATCCTAACCATCTTGTTTCATCCTTGCAACCCTGTTGGATATGTTTTAATGTAAACTGCAAAAAATATAACAAATTTCTCGAGAAACTTCATCATAACAACAAAGAGTGATTTTTTCTAAGAGTTGAGTCCGAGTGTATCAACAAAAATCTCTCACTCTTGCTCTCGCTAAAAAAAAACCCTCTTTGTTTACACAGATACCTGCGCAGTGTTAGTGGTTACTGGAATTTTTGTTTTACTATTTTTGTTTCACATTTTGTGTTTCCTAGACTCTGAATATTTATCTTTTCTTTTGCAATAAAAAAAATAAACTCCTTATAATGATTTTCCAAGTTTGCTTCTATATTATTTCGAACTCCAAGAAATATATTCGAACATACGAGTACATTTAAAGAAAATTCAAACGTCACTTTTGACAGTTTATGAAAAAAGCAAACTGAGTTTGACAGTGATTTTTGTCCATGCATAGCAAACTGACAGTAGTTTGCAAATTGCAATATTGCTGCGACTGCGGTAGATGCCAATGGGGCCACTAGGCCTTGGTCACGGGGATAAGTGAGCTGAGAGTGTGGCGAAGTATTTCGCACGTAACAGCGTAACAACTGCATTGGGTATTTTCCTCCAGAGGTAGCAGATACGATCTTACTATAAAGGTAAAGGTATTCGTAGGTACTCCCACTTCTTTTCATATACCTTATTATATTCGCATATCGAAGCAACAACAAAACAAAAATCTTTACACCAACACAAAGACCGAAAGACGATATAACCCTGCCATTTCATACTTTGTTCCTTTTCATCTTACAAATTCACCTGAGAGTTATTTTTTTCTCTGGCGTTGTAGAAGAAAATAAGTAAGTAAAAAAGTATTATTAACGGAAAAGATCATATTCTCGTAAAATGGGGAATTTATTTTGGGATTTAATTTATGTTTGGGAACAACATTGCCATCGGTATCCGTTGCTGTTGTTATTGTCGACACAATCGGTTGCTGTTTTTTTTTTTAATTTCTTTGTTGATAGATGACCGGAAGAGGGGGGGGGGGGGGAGGGGCAGAGTTGGGGAGATGTCATAAAGGTTTTGTTATTTTTTTTTTCTAGCAACCGATATTTAACCACGAAGGTAAACCACTAATACACAACTAGATATTAGAGCACCACAAAACACACACACATTTCAAGCTACACAAGCTCGCTATTCAACAGCTATTCACTAAAATACACACACACAATGATAATAATATCACGGGTAGTCGATTTCGTTCGTAATTCGTAGTAGCACAATTAGGGAAAATACTGAATTTTATTCGATTTTTATGATAGGTTTGCACGTTTAATGGGATTTTCGTCTTCGTCTTCGTCGCGTTGGTATTGAATAACAAAATTTTAAATTTCGGATCCAACTGTATTCAAACTAATTGGATTTCTTTTTCTCCAACTGTGGATTTCGGTGAAGACCATAACACGATTCCAATAAGAAAAAAATGGACATTTCATAGATTACCTCTGATTTCGGTCAAAAGATACTTTTAACAAACCGTTATGTTTTTTTTTGTTTTGTTGCTAGAGAAAGATTATGATGGAATCCAATAATCTATTCTATTTTGTATTCAAAGCAAAATGACGAAAGATATACGAGCCGCGGTGTAAAGACCTCAACCGAACCGTTTCGTATTTAACCGTCGACTAAATATCTAATGTTAAATTTGTATCCATGAGACAGCTACAGCAGCAGCAGGTAAATTTGTTGATTCACTCTTTGAGAGATGGTGGAGAAGAAGAACCCCAATTTGACTCTTTGACTTTTTTGTTGCGGAAAATCTACAAGTTGTAAAGAGAGCTATGAGAGTACGATGCAATTCAATTGTTTTTCTGTAGAATAACAGTTATGGGGAAAACCTGTTAAAAACGGTTCAAAATAAAAGATACGAGTAGATTTTAATTCATATAGTATTATAGAAAAAGATACCTTTGTAAGTGGGAACAGTTTACTTCTTCGTGAAAAGTGTTGCCATTTTGGTAGGTATATTAAATTAAATGATAAAAATAACCTTTATGTCTAGAGAAAGTTGAAAAGCAAAATTAATAATTTTAAAAAAAGATCTGGACTTCTGATCAGACGATTTGAGGAGCAGACAAAAATGCACCTAGCGCCGATAAATATCTAAGTGTCAGTGCGAGTCACTGATCTCTATAGTACACTGCATAGCGTATTCCCTACATTGTATAACAGTTTATTTGACTCCAATTGAAGATGACAGATGGTGGTCAGCTTTATAATTTGTCGTCTTTTCACAAAAAAAAATATTTTGACATGATATAGAGGAATTTGTGTCACTGTGTTTTTATTATTTGTTTTAAAATTATTGAAATTAAAATAAATTAAAAACAAAACTTTTTAATAGATCTCAAAATACGGAGGCTGTTTGAAAAGTTCTCGGCCTAACATAGAAGACGTTGTTTTAATAAATAACTTTTAATTCCTCAAATAGCCTTATATATATAATAATTGTATGTGAAGTTTCATTAAAATTGGTGGCGTACTTATATCAGTGCAATTTTTTGTTTGAACGAACCTATTGCTAACAACGAAAATGGAAAAAAAATGAAATTAGAGCCGTCATTAAATATATGGTCAAAAAGAATATGACACCAAATCAAATTAAAAGATGACTTCGATGAGACATTGGGGGAATCTGCACCTTTGTATTCCATGGTCAAAAAGTGGGCAGTCTTATTTAAACATGGCAGACAGAGCGTCGAAGATGATCGCAGAAGCGGAAGGCCAACAACGTCCACCTCTTCAGAAAACGTCGATAAAGTTCATAAAATGGTTTTAGACGACCGAAGGTTAAAAGTGCGAAAAATAAGCAACACCATGGGGATCTCTTCTGAGCGGGATTACCACATTTTGACCGTAGAATTGGGGTTGAAAAAATTGTCCGCAAGGTGGGTGCCGCGTTTGCTGAGCGAAGAACAAAAATTCAATCGAGTTGAAATCTCTAGAGAGAATATAGCGTTATTTCGGAGGAATACCAGCGATTTCTTGAGAAGATTCATTACCACCGACGAAACATGGATTCATCACTATATTCCTGAGACAAAAGAACAATCAAAACAATGGAAGCATAGCGGTTCTCCTCCACCGAAGAAAGCCAAGTCGTGTGCTTCAGCTGGGAAAGTGATGGCGTCAGTCTTTTGGGATTACAAGGGAATTATTTTTATTGATTACCTTCCCAAGGGCCAAACTATCACTGGTCAATACTTGCAAACCTGTTGGACAAATTGGCTGGAAAAGTTGCCGAAAAAAGACCAGGATTAGCCAAAAAGAAGATCCTTTTTCTTCAGGATAAAGCTCTAGCACACAAGTCGGTTGTTGTCATGGCTAAACTCCATGAACTTCGATTTGGTGTATTGAACCACCCCCCTTATTCACCTGATTTGGCACCATCAGACTGTTACCTCTTTCCTAACTTAAAAAAAAATTTGGCTGGACGCAAATTCTTCACCAACGAGGAAGTGATTGCTGAGACGGAGCGGTTTTTCGAAGAGTTGGAGGAATCGGCCTATAAAATGGGTATAGAAGCACTGGAACACAGATGAAATAAGTGCATTGATATAAGAGGAGAATATGTAGAAAAAGATTAAAAACAAGTTTTAAAATTTATTGCGTTTTATTGGTCAGGCCGAGAACTTTTCAAACTGCCCTCGTATGCGTTCATAAAAACACAAGTTAAGAAAAAATACAACGTAAGAACTCATTTGGCAAAAATTGTTTGTATTTTGCATACATTTCAGGTGAGCTATAGCGTAATTTTTCGAATTATTGCTTCGGATAAAAAAAGCTTGATACAGCTTTTTTAAGATTCGAAAGCAGATTCCAAAAAGTTATCAACCAACTTTGTAGAGGTAGCCGTTCGAAAAAGAAACGCCAGTGCTTTTGTGAATTGTATGTGTTTTTTTTATCGAAAACCCTACAATTGACCTGAGGAATAATTTTTTCGTCTCCGACATTTGCTTTGGTTTTGCCATTGCATGCATTGTTTGGGTTATGCCAATGTTTCGGCATAATTATGGCCAAAAGAAATTTGAAAAAATCACACTTTAATTTAAAACGAAAAAATGAACTTTATCATATAAAATTTACAATGGGGGTGAAAATTATAAGAAGTGACTTGATTATGTTGACTGACTGCCAAATTGCAAAATAACACCCCAGCAGTTTTGTAACTTAGCCTAGGTGGGTGCAAATTCTGTTCATATAGGAATTCAGCCTGCCTAGTTATAGCCTAGTGCCCCTATTCTTCACTTATCATGGCTATAATATATGCTAAATATTATGTTGCTTATCAGCCTCAAGCACAATGTGGCACTTCCTTGGTTAAATTTTAAGGGCCGATGTTGATTTTGAATAAAATACAAATTATTTAGGAAATTATTGCCATTTCTTTTTATTATGATAATATTGGTATGGTTCAATTGTATGAAACAAAATATCGCCCAAATGGCCGCCGCGACCTCGGCGGCACACCTCCATCCGATGGTCCAAATTTTCGATGACGCTGAGGCATAATTGAGGTTATATGCCGTTAATGTGCCGAATTATCTCATCCTTTAGCTCTTGAATTGTTGCTGGCTTATCGACGTACACCTTTTCTTTCAAATAACCCCAAAGAAAGAAGTCCAACGGTGTCAAATCACATGATCTTGGCGGCCAATTGACATCGCCACTACGTGAGATACATAACACGGCCATTGAATTTGTCGCGCAAAAGAGCCATTGTTTCTTTAGCTGTGTGGCAAGTAGCACCGTCCTGTTGAAACCACATATCGTCCACATCCATATCTTCCAATTCGGGCCATAAAAAGATCGTTATCTTCTCACGATAGCGAACACCATTCACAGTAACTGCCTGACCGGCCTCATTTTGGAAAAAATACGGCCAGATGATGCCGCCAGCCCATAAACGGAACCAAACAGTCACTCTTTGTGGGTGCATTTGTTTTTCGACAATCACTTTTGGATTATCATTCGCCGAAATGCGGCAATTCTGCTTATTGACGAATCCACTGAGGTGAAAATGTGCCTCATCACTAAAGATGATTTTCTTCGAAAATTGATCATTCACTGTTGCCATTTCTTGCCACCATTCTGACCATTGACCAAATGATCAAGAGGCTTTAGTTCTTGAGTCAATTGCACCTTGTAAGCGTGTAAATGCAAGTCTATGCATAATGTTCATCAACAACGAGCGTGAGAGCTGAGAGGTGCAATTGTTGGGTACGACAACGAGTTGAGTGCTGTACGAGCATGCACTGGTGTTTTCACATCTCCCACAGACCCGGTTTGCTCAAATACCCTAGCTACGCCAAGGCTAGTACTTAGCTAAAATATACCTTTAATATGCTCGGTAGTAAAACAATCACAAATAAATGTGAATAAAGAAACGGCAATAATATGACTTGTCGAACTTCATCAATATTTAAGAGAAAATGTCAATAATATTAATTTGAGTTTCCTTAAAATGTTTTCTCTTTTGAAATAATGCAGCCAGGGGTTTGTTATTGAAATTTGAAAATCTACGCATGACAAATACATTGTTTACATATATGAAAACTACAATTTTCAGTAATTCAGGTTGTTTTCAATCAAAGTTTATATTATTGTAATATTTTTGCTAGGTCCGTTAAATAAAACTTATTACTCCTTTTAGAATTTCTTCTTTATTTACACTTTTCAAATCAAAACAATAAATCTCAATTTATAATCAACTCTAATACTTTTATTCCAACTTAAATCCACTTCTTTAATTACACTTTCCACAATCCAATAGTTCAGCTTTGCACACTTTCATAATCGAAAATAAACTGTGTTCCGCTCACCGTGAACACTCCCTTTTATACTCAAACCAGTTGTTCTAGAAGGTTCTTGTCCAGAAGGGGAAATTCTTATGGGGGTAGAATGTTCTAGTACTTTGGAATTAGGGGAAATTTAGATGCGATGGAAAAGAGCTTTTTGTTTTGTTCCCTCACAAAGCAGATATGTAATTCCCAACAGATGGCGCTGTAGGAGTATAAAGCTCTGTTCGCAACATTGCCCCCTTCTTAAGATTGTTCGTCCCGAACAACTCTATCACCAGCTTCGGCACTGTATCGGTAAAGTCGATCGCTATGCACAACTTTTAGCTTTCCTCTTAACCCTCTTTGAATTCGGTAAACGACATCATTGATTTTCGTGACGACAGTATAAGGGCCTTCCCAGTTTTGTTGAAGCTTCGGCGACAATCCCTTTTGACGATGTGGATTATACAGCCATACACGATCTCCTACTTGGAATCCTGTCGTGTTTGCTCTTGTGTCGTACCTTGTCTTCATTCGATCGCTGTAAGTGCTCATTCTAGTCCTGGTCCTTTCGTGGATGCCGATTAGCCTCTCTTTAAGGTCACTCACGTAATCCCCTGTTTCCTGAGACTCTTGTGGTGGGTGTCCAAACCTTATCTCACTAGGCAGGCGTATGCTTTTTCCGAACAGGATTTCAGATGGTGTTTGTCCTGTTGAGCTATGTACTGCACTTCGATAGGCCATCAAAAATAGTGGTATGTGCCTATCCCAGTTTCTTTGGTTGTCGCCTACGACCTTAGTGAGGTGCTCTTTTAACGTCCTGTTGAATCTCTCGACCATTCCATCAGATTGCGGGTGAAGTGGTGTGGTTCTCGTTTTCTTAATGCCAAGGAACGCGCACACCTCTTGGAATATGTTCGACTCAAAGTTCCTTCCTTGGTCAGAATGGAGCTCCATAGGCACACCGAACCTGCTTACCCAGTTAGACACAATCTGGTCGGCCACGGTCTTGGCTTCTTGGTTCGGGATAGCGTATGCCTCAGGCCATTTGCTGAAGTAATCCATTAGCACCAGAATGTATTTGTTTCCATCATTCGTTTCCGGAAATGGGCCAGCTACATCAACAGCAATCCTTTCAAACGGTGAGCCAACATTATATTGCATCATTTTTCCTTGCAGTTTTCTACCAGGGCCTTTGGTTGCAGCACAAGCGTCACAATTTCGGCACCACTTTTCAACGTCGTCTCTTGCATGCAACCAGTAGAATCGTTGTCTCACTTTTTCTAACGTCTTGTTGACTCCCAAATGGCCTCCTGAAGGTCCATCATGCATTTCTCGAAGAACCTCTTTAATTTTTGATTGAGGTAACACAAGCTGCATCACATAGGATTTACCATCAGCGGACTCCCATTTTCGCCGAAGAACACCTTCTTGCACATGAAGTGAGTCCCATTGTGCCCAATAGGCCTTTAAAATTGGACTTCTATCGGAAATGTCATTCCATGCGGGTTTTTCTTCATGTTCCTTCCATGCGAGAAGAGGTTCAATGTCGGGGTCTTCTTGTTGAGCAGATCGTATTTCTTCATTGCTCCATCCACAAATGGGGTCAGCTCTTATTCGCAGAATGTTGATGGATTCCTTTTCTTCTTGTCGCCTGCAATGCTTGCAATCTATTTTACAAGGTCTTCGGGATAGTGCGTCGGCATTTGAGTGCAGCTTTCCCCTTCGGTGTTGAATTTCGTAATCGTAAGTCTGCAGTCTTTCTATCCACCTTGCGACTTGTCCTTCTGGGTTCTTGAAGTTCAACAACCAGTTAAGAGCACCATGATCGGTTCGTAGAAGAAACTTCTGTCCATAGATGTATTTATGGAAGTGTTTCGTTGCCAAAATGAGTGCCAAGAGTTCTCTTCTGGTCACACAGTAGTTTCTTTCGGTCTTCGACAGTACTTTGCTGAAATAGGCGACAACCTTTTCTTCGCCATTGTGCACTTGTGACAGAACAGCGCCGACTCCCACGTTGCTTGCATCAGCATCGATGATAAAAGGCTTGCCTGGAGTCGGATAGATCAGCACCGGAGCATTGCATAGACGGTATTTCAGTTCTTGGAAGGCTTTTTCACACTCACCTGACCATCTAAACTGCTTGTTCTTTTCCGTAAGCTGATGCAAACTCTTCGCAATTCCGGCAAAGTTCTTAACAAAACGTCTGTAGTAAGTAGCAAGACCAAGAAAACTTCGTAGTTGATGTTTGTCCTGTGGTGTTGGCCAATTTTTGACGGTGTCAACTTTTTCAGGATCGGTCTTGACTCCTTGGGACGAGATGATATGTCCCAAATACTTTACTTCAGTCTGGAACAATGCACATTTTTCTGGGTTCAGTTTAAGGTTAGCCTCTCGAAGTCTCTGGAACACACCCTTTAGATTCTTACAGTGTTGGTCGTATGTCTTTCCATAAACGATAACATCATCCAAGTAGACAAGGCAAGTTTTCCACGTCAGGCCTTGAAGGACGCACTCCATCAAACGCTCAAAGGTTGCCGGAGCGTTGCAAAGACCAAACGGCATCACGTTGAACTGCCAGAGCCCATTACCTGTGGAGAACGCTGTCTTTTCTCGATCTTCAGGGTGAATTTCAACTTGCCAATATCCACTTTTCAAGTCCAGTGTTGAAAACCAGTGTGCTCCTTCCATCGCATCTAAGGTGTCACTAATTCTTGGCAAGGGGTAACTGTCTTTCTTGGTTACGTCATTCAACCTTCGGTAGTCAACACAAAACCGTGTACTTCCGTCCTTCTTTTTGACTAGGACCACTGGTGACGCCCAAGGACTTTTGGAGTTTTCAATCAAACCATCCTTCTTCATGGTGGTAATCATTTCCTCAGCTTCACCTTGTTTGGCCAGTGGCAGACGTCTTGCGGGCTGACGAATGGGCCTTGCATCTCCTGTATTTATTCGATGCTGCACCATTTGTGTCCTTCCATATTTTCCGTTTGGTGAAGCGAAAATGTCAGCATACTCGTTCAGAAGGCTTTCTGCCGTTTTAACCTGATGTTGGTCTAGGTTAGATGAATTAAGTATCTTTGCCTTGATGCTATTGAGTTCCTGAGGGTTTAATGTCGTTCTCGGTGTTTCAGCGTCCATTCGTGTTATGGCTGCCACAGATTCGCACTTACCGATAACTTCTCCTTTTTTTAACTTCACATCGTACGGTTTGGTGTTGAGTATCCGTACGGGGACCATATTGTTCTTCGGAGCCACAAGTGTCTTCCCAATGATGACGTTTTGGGAAGAACAATCTGGGCCTGGTTCCACCATTAGGTATCGATGGCGTCCACACTCTCCTTCTACTTTTGTCCAAACGAATACCTCAGAAGAAGTAGGAATAATCACGTCTTCTTTGATGACAGTCCTTAGAGTTGTTGTTCCTTCGTGCCCATAGATCATTGGAATCTCTGTATTCTGGTATTTGAGTACCTGGTTGCCAATATCCAAAATTACTCGATGTTCTTTCATGAAGTCCATGCCTATGATGCATTCGTCACATATATCTGCCACCAAAAATTTGTGTGAGAATTCTAGATCTGCAATTCGAATTCTGAGTCGGACTTCACCATAAACCCTAGCTGCTTCTCCTGTGGCAGTTCTTAGACGGTAACTATTGGTGTTGTGTAGCCAATTCAGGTGAACTAGGTCTTGACGCACAATGGAGGCTGTGGCACCGGTGTCGATGGTGACCACACGGTTGTTGCCATTTAAAGTTGCCTCGACAGTCAGACTTCTATTGTCTCGCTTAGTTTGAGAGACCTGGATGGTGTTTCTGGGGCCATCGATACCAGAAACCAGCTTCTGCCCCTCGAAGTTGGTTCTTACTCGTTTCCCTGTTGGGAAACTGTTCGGGAAGTAACACTGATGTTATTGTTACCTTGTTCTGGATTTGAAACTCCGTGTCCACAATGTTGACAAGCTCTTCTTGGTGGTAATCGACATTGACGCTGTAAATGTCCGGTCTTGTTGCAATTCCAGCACTTTGCAAGTCCGTTTCGTTGGTTCCTTTGGACATCAGTTCTTTGGCATGAGCATTCTTCGACGATGGCTTCTCTAAGTCGATGTACTCCGTGAGAAGCTTGCTCAGCTGCTTCCATTGTCAAGGCAAACGCTAATGTTTCCGAAAGCGTTCGTTTTCCAGCAGTTCGCACGGCCCTTTGAAGATGTATGTCGGAAATGGCGCGAACAAATGCCTCAACTGCGAACTGGTTACAAATTTCCTCTCCAACATCTGGATATGCAAGATGAACAAGCCTTTCAATGTCCGCTTGCAGTTGTTGTAGAGTTTCGCCCCTCTTCTGAACTCTGGAATTGAGTTGCACTTTGAAGACTTCTTTCATGTGGCTGTTACCAAAGCGTTTGTCTATAGCCAAAACTAAGGAATTGAAGTCGCCGCTCTTATCTGCTGGTATGGTTTGCAACAACTCAGCAGCTGCTCCTCTAAGAGCAAGAGTTAAGGCTATATACTTGTCAGCCTCATCCCAGCCATTTGTTGTGGAAGCTGCCTCGAATTGCTTCTTGTATATAGACCAAGAAGTTTGTCCATCAAAGGTTGGAGGTTGCATCTCTTTTTTTCTCAAAGCTTCCCCAGAACTTTCCCGAATCTTTATGTTTCGAACACGGTCTAACTCTTTTGAAAACGTCTCCATTTTGTTGTCGACTAGCAATGAAACACGTTCATCTAACACTTTTGAAAACGTCTCCATTTTGTTGTCGACTTGATTCTCCAGCAATGAAACACGCCCATCAAGTGCAGATACATTATTCTCGATGTTAACAAGCTTGCCTTCTAGCATTTTTCT
Organism: Chrysotoxum bicinctum; assembly: GCA_911387755.1. Taxonomy (NCBI): domain Eukaryota; kingdom Metazoa; phylum Arthropoda; class Insecta; order Diptera; family Syrphidae; genus Chrysotoxum; species Chrysotoxum bicinctum. The sequence goes on from OU426988.1 coordinate 189,955,126, forward strand.
CTGCTCTTCGAGAAGGTCTTTTTGTTCGCTATGCTGTTTTTTCTGCTCATTTCTTTGCTCTTCGAGACGTTCGAGAACATTCTTTTGTTCGTTTTTCTGCTCATTTCGTTGCTCTTCGAGACGTTCAAGCAGAAGACTAAACATATTTGAAACATCTACATTTTTACTCACGTCTGCTTCCTCAGCGTCAGCTTCAAAGACGAAAATGTCCGGGTCTTCATTTTGTTGTTTCAAATATTCGGCCAAACGCAGAACAAGCTCATTTTTCGATCCTGCTCTAGAAAGTTCTCGCTTGCCTAATTCACTTTTCAACTCATTACAGTTGAGCTCTTTCAGTAACTTGCTCATTTTTTTTTATTTTTTTTTTTTTCGCACACTTCACTGCACAATAAGTTTTATTCCACTTTTCTGACACCAATGTAATATTTTTGCTAGGTCCGTTAAATAAAACTTATTACTCCTTTTAGAATTTCTTCTTTATTTACACTTTTCAAATCAAAACAATAAATCTCAATTTATAATCAACTCTAATACTTTTATTCCAACTTAAATCCACTTCTTTAATTACACTTTCCACAATCCAATAGTTCAGCTTTGCACACTTTCATAATCGAAAATAAACTGTGTTCCGCTCACCGTGAACACTCCCTTTTATACTCAAACCAGTTGTTCTAGAAGGTTCTTGTCCAGAAGGGGAAATTCTTATGGGGGTAGAATGTTCTAGTACTTTGGAATTAGGGGAAATTTAGATGCGATGGAAAAGAGCTTTTTGTTTTGTTCCCTCACAAAGCAGATATGTAATTCCCAACAGATGGCGCTGTAGGAGTATAAAGCTCTGTTCGCAACATTATTATAAATAAAAAACCCAGATTAAAGCTTTTCATTTAGTATTTTGAGAAGACAAAATGAAGAGCTTTCTTCAGCAAGCTTTCAATAAGGGTTCGGATTAAAATTATTGTCAACATTCTTAAAACAATTATATAATTCCCAGTAACTGAAAATATGAATATCTTTAATAAATAAATAAAAATAAATAATACACGACTGGATCGCACGAACTTGCTCTTACATTGTATGTAAAAGTACTTTGGAATTTAAGATACATTTTATAAATATAAAACATGGATTTAATGAGATATTAAGCCTAGTACGCAGATCGAGACAAGACAAATTTTATCTCTACAATTTTAATCTCTACAAAACTTTTCCAAATCTCGCGCAAAAGTTTTAAGTTGGAGAGAATAAATATAATTTAATGTGTTTTTTAGTGTATCTCTGGAACGGGCTGTCTTACAAAAATCGTTCATACCTTTTTGGAATCTCCTCTCAATGCTTTCAAGAGAAGCATCAGCACCTTTTAAATAAAACCAGTTTTGACAAAAATCACTTTCGGAAATACGGTGGCTGTCAAAATTTGTCCCGGAAAATAATGCTTGTATCATTCTTTTTCCTGGCAAAATTTAGTGGAGACATTTTGTAGAGCAATTCACAATAGTACGAATTTTGCGCGCGAACTGCGTACTGCTCGGAAAAATATCCGAGACAAAATTTGTCCCAGGAAAAAAAATGTATGGGAGACAAAATTTTTCCCGATGTGCGGACTAGGCTTTAATGTTCAAATGCATAAAATTGCCGTCTGATTTCTAGAAAAGTATGAATTTATGCAAACAAACTTTAAAAAAAAAAACGTTTTATTATTAAATAAATTTTGTATATAAGAAATTTCTTTAAAATTTTTCAAGAAAAAAATGTGGAATGCGAATTTTAAGTATTTAATAATATCGATTTTAGGAAAATAATTTCAAAAAATAATCGTTAATAGGTTTTGAAGATATTGATTTTTCAAAAAAAAAAATTTTTTTTCAAAAAACCCAACAAATATTTTTTCGAATATTTTTATATACAATATTATTTTAAAGTTAAGGGGGCTATTGATAAAAAAATTTGGTTAAAATCGTTAGAGCCGTTGATAAGAAAGTCGAAAGTAAAAAACGGTTTTATGACAGGTACCGTTAATAACATTTTGCCCCAAATTTTTTTTTTACAAAAATGTAGTCCACGTCCATAATATCACACATAATTTTTTTTTATCAAAATCGTTAGAGCCGTTTTCAAGATAAATAAGATTTTGCAATGCGGGTGTATGGGGGGTACCTTTAGTTTTGGAGCTAAAAATAAAATTTCAATTTCCCCTCTAGCGAATGACCGAAGACCCTTAACTACCGGGATTGGAGAACATAGGTCTAGTAATTTAGGCTGTAATGAGATGTACAGACATACAGACACACTGAAACATGTTTTTTGTGTACTTAATTTTTCTTAAAATTTTCGTAAAAAAATTGATATGCAAATTGTTTTTTTTTTTTTAAATTAGCGCGCACACAAGGGGTTATTACTACCCTTAAAATGATTTACACAGTACGAGCATTAGGAAAACAAGGAGGGGTTTAAAAGGAGATACCGATGCACATTAGTTTTAAATTTTTTAACATTACAATGGGAAGGAAAAATAGAGCTGGGTAAAGCATTCCACATTCGTGTAGTCCTGCTAAAGAAAGAATCTCTGTATTTCACAGTACGTCCGAAGGTGGACTCAAGGGTTAACTGATGAGCATTCCTAAAAGCGCAAGTATTGCGGTTAAATTGTTTAAGGGGAGGAATGCAACTGGCTATTTCGCTAGAGCATTGTCTATAGAAGTAACGGTAAAATAATGAAAGACAAGAAACATTGCGACGGTGCTCGAGAGATTCAAATGTTTCTGTTATACTTCTATCACCTATCATTTTTAAAGCTCTTTTTTGTATGCTATCCAAGAGACTCAAGTGTGTTATTGGAGCACCTGCCCAAATATGGGAATTGTACTCGAGCGTTGGACGAATATAAGCCTTATAGATTACAGCCAGATCAGAAGGAGTAAAAAATTTCTTGCAACGTCGAAGGAAACCTAAACACTTGGCAGCGTTTTTGGCAACGTCGAATATGTGGTCATTCCACACAAAGTGGTCTGTGATGCACATACCGAGCACAGAGAGTTGTTCAGTTTCCTCAATGCAAGTGCCGCTCATGGATAGCGGCAAAAGGGGAGGATTTCGCTTTAACGATAGAAAACAGCATTGGGTTTTTGAAGCATTAAATTCTACAGGTTTTTTTTTTAATTATTTTTTTTTTTTTTTTTTTTAATTAATTTTTATTTTAATCAATCTTAAAACTATCTTAATGCTAGACAAAAATTCATAAAAAAAACTAGCCTACTTATCCAAGCAATAACTTAAAACTAACTTACTGGCCCTATGCGGGCGCTCTAAGCTAAACTATATCTTAAATCTAATACCTTTCGGCCTAAAAAACTATTCTCAATTCAAACTATGTATATATATTTTATTTTGTCTCGAGAAAATTAAGAAAAACTCGGATTCTGTAACTTTTTTTAAATTTTTTTATATAAAACTTACAAACTAAAGTAAAACTATTTTTTTTTTTTTTTTTATGTACATCGAAACATGTACTATTTTTTTTTTTTTTTTTTTTTTTTTGTGCCACCCTGACTGTCCCTACCTAACGAACTACACTTAAATCTATGTAAGTCGGCCAAGACATATATAAGTCCTCGTCAACTTTCTCTATCATCCAACAACCACCAGAACTGGTTCCCCTGTCTCACCCTGTCCCTCCGGTCCCTATCGGATACAGTCCTACTGAACCGAAGGCGCTCTGCTCCATCTTGTGCGAGGACGTCTCGACCATAAAGGAGCCGCCTGTCAACAGTCTTACGGCTGACGTGGTAGATTAGCGGAATCGCCATTCTATCTTGGACCAGCCCTCGTCTGTCTAAGTAGAGAAATGCATCGGGCGGGATGAAGCCGCTAAGACGTACACTCTCATAGTAATCATCGTTTGGGTAGTAAGCCCCAAAAATAAGGTTGTTGGTCGAGGACATCGCTCTTGCAATGTGACCCCGAATCAGTTTTTTATTACCCAATGGACAATGCTGTCAAGATCAGAATTTAATGAGCTTATCATACGCTGCCGTTCAAGTTCCACTTCCGTGTATCCATTTTCCAGATATTGAATTTTCAAAAATAAATTTGTATTATTTTTTAAAAAATCCAAAAACTATTTTTTCCAAAAAATTTTTAGATTTTATATTTTTAAATGCATACGAGCTTCTAGATAAAAATTTTTCGAAAATTTTCGAAATTCGAAAATCAAAAGAAACGTTCTATGACAGGTATACCCCTAATAACATTTCCCACCAAATTATTTTTTACAAAAATGTAGTCCATGTCCATAGTCCTAATTTTTTTATCAAAATCGTTAGAGCCGTTTTCGAGATAAATAAGATTTTGCTTTACGGGTGTATGGGGGGGACCGTTAGTTTTGGAGCTAAAACAAAAATTTCAATTTCCCCTCTAGAGAATCACCGAAGACCCTTAAGTGCCAAGTTTGAAGAAAATACCTTTTTATAAAACAAATTGATATGCAAATCGTTAGTATTTAATCAAATATATATTAAAACATTATTTAAAAAATTAATCGTGTATCGGTTTCCAAGATATTGAATTTTCAAAAAAAAATTGTATTATTTTTTTAAAAATCCAAAAACTATTTTTTTCGAAAAAAAAAAATTAGTTTATATTTTTTCAAATGCAAAGCAGCTCCTGTATAAAAATTTTGGTTAACATCGTTAGAGCCGCTGGTGAAAAATTCGAAAATCAGAAAAACGGTTCTATGACAGGTACCCCTAATAACTTTCACCCCAAAATTTTTTTTTGACCAAAATAATATAGTTCATGTCCATAATATTACAAATATTTTTTTTTATCAAAATCGTAAGTGCCGTTTTCGAGATAAATAAGATTATGCATTATGGGTGTATGGAGGGTACCGTTTGTCTTAGAGCTAAAAAAAAAATTTCAATTTCTCCCTTAGGGTATCACCGTAGACCCTTAAGTACCGAATTTGAAGAAAATACCTCCAGTAGTTTAGGCTGTCAGACATACAGACAGACAGACGGAATTCCCGGACCCACTTTTTTTCGTCTTCGCTATCATCGTAATGTCAACTTTGATCAAAATCTCGAGTCGATTTTTTTTCCAAATGCAGAACTTGCCCTATAGTACCTATATCGCAAGTAAAAATGACACAATCTCATTAAAAGTACTGACAAGATTATAAAGCAATGCAATTTATTAATAGTATCTACACATTTAGAAGAAGTGAATTAATGGTGGTTTGAAGATCTCATATCCTTTCTATCTAAAGGCATAAATGACAACATTTTAATGTGTTTTTTTTAAACTTTTTATTTTTCAAAAGTGGGTTCCGGAATTCGGTATGTCTGTAGATTTTTCTAAGTCATTGAAGCTCCAAAAATAGCGGAAGGTACCTCCCATACAACTGTTATAAGTTATAACTCTAAGGGCTAAGTCTTAATTGGACAATTTACATCCATGGTACGACTAATCAATGAACTGTCGCCGGGCAGGTCGCTAGCGCTACCAAACTGTGCGTTCTAATATCAGTCATAAAAAGCCGTTTCAACACAACGACAAAAATGTTGGTTTGATTTGAGGCTATCACACTACTTTTAAAAGTAGTCGTTCGCACAAAGTTGTTCCGTGATTAGGACACTCCCTTTCAAGAATAAAGTTTGACTATGAAAAGCGTGGATAATGTAGCTTGAAACAAGCATGGGTGAACATGTTACCTGATGGCGTTACCGCGATTTAATTTAAATAAGCACCATCCAAAGGAATGACCATCGTTCGTTGCTCGGTCGCGCGATAACCGATAACTGTCAATAAGGACCTAGGGTATGGCAGAAGCAGGACCTATTTTGTAGTATCGTGTCGATAAATAATTGTCTTAAATGTTTGCAAATTGAAATGGCAAGGGAAACTTCGTTTTTTCAAAATATTTTAAAATCTACTTACTACTTCGCACTTTCATCAAAATACTGAAATTTACTTCATTTTATAAATCTGTGTTTAAAACTACTTCAATTTTACAACAAAAAAAAATAAATCTACTTCGTTTTCTCTATTTCACTCTAAGGACTATGTGCAACTCCATAAATTACCCTACGATAAAAAAGGTGAACACAATACATACACAAATAAGTAATTTCAAAAAGCAAAAAATCTCACCACACTGCTTGTTTGTGTTTAAACGAAATTTCTTTAAAATTAAAAGAAGTGTATTGACAATTTTAAGTATTTAATAATATACATTTAAGGAAAACATTTTTTGTATACAATATTATTTGAAAATCAAAGAAGCACCGATATAAAAATTTTGATCAAAATCGGTAGAATCGGAAATGAGAAAGTTGAAAATAAAAAAAAAACTGATTCTACGACAGGTACTGTTAGTAACATTTTTTTTTACCAAAATGTAGACCGCATTGTTGGTATAGTCTACACATAATTTTTTACTTGCGACTTAAAGGTACTATAAGGCAAGTTATGGATTCGTAAAAAAAATCGAACTCGAGATTTTGATTAAAGTTGACATTACGATGATAACGAAGACTAAAAAAGTGGGTCTCGCAATTGTGTCTGTCGGTCTGTTCGACTACAGCCTAAGCGGCTCAGCCGATTTTCTTTAAACTTGGTACCTGCCATACGATTTTTTTTTTGAAATCTTATAAATATTTTTTTTTGCTCAAAAACTGTTCGACTTAAAAAGTAAAAATACAAAAAAAATTCTTTTAGTTAAAGCTAGACAATGGTTGAAATATTGTTATTGAGGGTACCCCCCAAAGAACCATTTTTGTTTTGTTTTTAATTTCCTCAAAAAATAGAATTGTGTATTCAAATTTTCAAAAAAAAAAATTGTGGATTTAAAAACAAAAAATTCAAATTTTTTTTTTAAATCTCAATATTTCGAAAACCCTATTCTAGATTTTTTTTAAACTTGATAAATGAAAGTTTCTCAATATAGTCTACAAGATGTGGGAAAAAAGAAATTTATTTTACCTACAACTAAAGGTACCCACCATCATCATCATCATCGGCTCGACAACCGGGTTCCGGTCCTGGCCTGTTTCAACAAGTCTCTCCACCTATCCCGGTCTCTAGCCGACGCCATCCAGTTGCGCACCCCAAGGCTTCGGGCGTCCTGGTCTACGCCATCTCTCCAGCGCAAGCATGGTCTACCACGCTGTCGTCTACCATAGAATGTACCACAAAGAACTTTCCGAGCAGGTTCCTCTTCGCTCATGCGAGCTAGGTGCCCTGCCCACCGGAGTCTACCGAGCTTAATTTTTGTCACGATATCTGCTTCAAAAGGTAGATTGCGTACAGTTCATGATTGTACCGTCTCCGGAATCGTCCTTCCTCATATATGGGGCCAACAATTCTCCTTAAAACTTTTCTCTCGAACGCAGCTAAGAGGTCGGAGTGCCTTTTGCTGAGCACCCAAGTCTCGGATCCATATGTGAGTACTGGCAGGACCATGGTCCTGTACAGCAGCAGTTTTGAAGTTATGGTGAGATTTCTGGATTTGAAGAGCTTTGACAGACTATAGTAGGCTCTGTTGGATTTGAGAAGCCGCCCGCGTATTTCTTCTTCTATATTGTTATCGGCTGCTACTATTGACCCAAGGTATTTAAAGGATTGCACCACTTCAAATTCGTGCTCCGCAACCTTGATTGTTTGACCAACTGTTCCTCTCGCATTCGCCGCCACCATGTACTTTGTTTTACCTTCACTAATGTGCAGCCCCAGATTTTGTGCCGCCTGCTCGATCTGGATGAAGGAATCGTGTACAGCTAGTTCGGTTCTTCCGATAATGTCGATGTCGTCTGCGTAAGCCAGTAACTGGCTGGCTGGTACCCACCATACAAATGTTAAAAAATGGTTTTCAAAATCGTATTTTTCTCGAAAACGGCGCCTAGAATTTTGATAAAATTTTTTTTTTAATTCATTCTCACTATCTTTAATTTAATAAGAAGAAATTTGAAATTAAGATATTACAGCTTGTACCTACCATAAAACCATTTTTTTTCAAATTTTTAAATACCCATTATCGACATAACGGATTTTAATGACATTTTTTTATAGAGATGCTTCTAAAAGTTTAAAAAACATTGCATTTCAAAACTTAAAAGAAATATTTTTTAAATTTTTAAAAACATTTTTTTTTTTTTGGAAAATTCGATATTTCAAAAACGGCTTAGTATTTTTTTGGAAATTTAATTTTCATTCGTACAATAATAAAAACTTAAAATTGGCGTACCAATTTTTTTTCTAAAAAATCTTATAAAAATTTTGTATAGCTATATTTTTAAGAAACCACTAGAACGACTTATAATTTTTGTTCTTACATAAATTCATATTTGCATAGCATTCTGTTTTTATCTCTTACTACTAAATGAATTTAAAAATTTTAATAAATTTCATTTAATTTTATCCTTATGAACAGTTTCCTCTAATAACATTCGTTTTTAAAATTCCTAGTCTATTACATAGGAGCAAGTTCGTGCGACCCAGTCGTGCATTTTATTTTTATCAAAATCATTAGAACCGTTTTCGAAATAAATATGATATTTCATAATGGCTGTATGGTAGGAACCGAGCTAAATAAACAAACCATTTCATTTTCTCCTCTAGCCTACAGCTTGAGGTACAGACCTACAGACATACAGACAGACGGTTTCACTACTTTTTTGTGTTGTAATGTCAACTGATGAATATCTCGAATTCAATGTTTTCTAAAAGCAAGTAAAAAGTCATTTTAAAATCTACTTTGATTTTTCTCAATTTACTTCCTTTTTTCTTCAAATCTACTTCGACTTTTTTCCGGAAGTGGTAACGTTGCGCTGGTTGCAATAACTTCTGACTTGTTTATGCTTTTCCCAATTTTACTCTGTTAGATTGGCCTTGTAAGAGCGGGAACTTCTGTTACGAATAAATGTACGCATCCCAAGAAAAATCACTTCTCTGATCATATCAGCATGTACATATTTAAGGCTGAGATATACCCATGTCCGCTGATTCGTTTGTAAAACTCAGGAGTATAATTTTTAAACTTCTAAAATAGTCTCGAGCTCAAAACAAGATATACCCACAAACCATTTAAATTTATGTACCTAAATTAGAAGCTAGTTTATTTAAATTGGGCTTAAATGAACTGCAAATGAAGATATAGTAATATTCTTGAACAGAAATTTCACTTTTAACTAATATCAAATCCGTTAAAAACTCTTCGAATGTTTCCAAAAAATTGTTTTTTGCTCCACCTCACACTGAAATAGTGATTAGGTACGGATTATGGTAAATTTCAATGAACACTACATTTCAATGAACACTACAATTCAATACCCGATGGAAGGTATGTATGATTCTCCGAGTAAAGCTACCGGACCCAAACTATTAACGATCTAACCGGGCGACTTGAACTTCAGGAATTTACAAGTCAAGCTGCCCACACTCTAGACTTCTTTATTTCTTACATCTGACCCTGATAAATATGCTATAAGTGTACTATCGCCTAGAACCGTTCGGTAAGAAAAAATCCAACTCGCACGGTCTTATTAATTCATTCAGAAACTTTAACTGGTCACTGTGCTTCTTCGATAATGAAGAAGACTTCAACAAAGATATACGTAATTATCAAATATGAAGTTTTATTGAGAATAGGATAAAATCTACCGAACAACTCATCTTATGATTCGAACAGTAACCTTTCAACGCCAACCTTACTGGCGAAAACTCGACCAAGTTCAAGCGACCTATAGACATACCTGTAACGGTAATAATCAAAGAACCCATTTAAAAAAAAAAACTATAAATTCACAACATTTTTGGTAATTTGTGAAAAAACATAAAAAATAATCCTTCGTTGTGGGTTGTAACGCCCGTTTTCAACGACACTCCTACAAGTTTTATGACTCCTCCTGTTCATGACACCGAAAATGATTCCACAGGACGGATATGATGTGACTGTTCTGAAAAATCTCAATATACACAAATCAGTTTGCCCGGACCGTATACCTCGCCTTGTTTTGAAGAAGTGTTCTTCAAAACTGGCAAACACAGCTTTTCAATCTGTCGTAATCTACTTCCTTCTTCCTTTACATCGTTTTGTAAAAAGTAAGAATATTGAATTTAATATTTATTAAGCCTTTAAAATAACTTGGCATCAAGCCCTCGTAACGAAAACGTTTGCATTTAGTATTATGGTATTGATGAAACCCTTCTTTGTTGAATAAGAAATTACCTTTCGCACCGCTCCTTTAAAGATGTATTGGGCGGTTGTCTTAAGTTCACAAAACAAATGGTAGCGTGCCCTGGGCTTCGTTTTGTCTTAGAATCTCTTTATAATATTATTAACGATCCCTTATGCCATGTGTGGTTTCTGCATTGCAGAAGCTGAGCAACTATCCATTGTACATAAATGTATATAACTTGTATAACTAACAAGCTTATATGAAATTAACGCATATTCCAAGTTGCTAAGAACACTGATAAGTTTTAGGCTGCCTTCGTCGATACAAGACATTTTTCACCCTTTATGATTTGGTTGTAATCTACAAGGCGACTACAAATCGCATATTTGGGTGCTTCTTCAAGTTTCATAAGTCTTTTGGCTCTTCCAGCCTCACTAGCTTTATAAGCAGTGCTCCAGTGAAATAGCCTCCTTGAACATTTCTGTCAAGTGCAGATATTTTTGTATGTACTGATGTGTTAAGTTTTGTTGATCGCTTAAAGCGCGGATGTTCCGATCTTGATTGGAACTTTTTAGCATGTGCTCAAATTCGATATTTTACTTTTATTAAAACTTCTCATTAGTTACAAATTTTATTTTATTTAATTCATAAAACATAAAATAATCCCAATTTAATGCAAGATACTCGTAGCTTTTTTCTTAAGAAAAAATAAACAGTAATAATTTATCTCTGTAAATAACAAAATAATCAACATAAAATCAAGAACAATCAATAACAAAGCTGGAAATTTACACATAACAAAGTTACACTTGCATGTAAATAGAATTCCTATTTGTGTATGTAAATAATACACATATATATATAATATTAAAGAAAATAAATACTCTGAAAAGTTGTGCTCTAACTTAATATGCGCTAAACATTTACTAAACAGTTTCGTTTGTAGCAGGAATGTTTTTATTGTTACAATCATCTTCCCACTAAATATTTGTTACTATGCTAACAGAACATACATCGTTGTAAATAAAAGCTTAATCCAAATAAATACAAAAAAAATGCAAAATAAAATGGTATTCTGTGACTTTTGCTAGCTTCAAAAACCGAAGACTTGGTACTTCTTGTTAAATAAAATTGTTTTTTTTTTCTACAGTTTGTTACGTTCATAAATAAAAGAAGCTATTAAATGTTCCTAAATTAGGCTCTTTCGCTGTTTTTTGTATCCATTCATTCATATATAAATGCATTTGACTAGTTAAGAACAATAGTGAGCAGAGTAACATTTTTAAAGAAAAGTAGAATCAATCAACTTAGATCACATCTGCTCCATATTTTAAACAAAATACGAAATTTGCATCAAAATGTTACTTGGGTTATTTTTGTTCTTAGCTAGTCATCTTGAGATTTAGGCTAGTTTTTTTGGCTCGGGAATAATTCCAAAATTGAGTCTAAGTTGTTCAAGGAACACAAATGTTATAATAGTATGTGGACCTAAGCGAACAAATGCTGGAATGTAGCCCTTAAAGAATCCCAATGGGCCTAGACGGGCAGTGAATTTCACTATGTCCCACAAGCCAGTGAATTCACCCGGTTTTGCATTCATTGTGCGGGTTTTAAGTACATCCAAGGGCTGAGTGAGTGTTGTTGCAATGGCTCCAGCTCCTAATGAAGCCAGAAAGTGAGTGCGCAGATCATCCTTAAAGCTTCCTGAATCCAAAAGCAGTGTCTTGATCTAAGATATTAAATTAATAGAACAATTAAGTTTTTTGAACTATTATCTGACCAACTTACCTGATCATAAAACGCAATTTGCCCAACCGTCATTAGCACACCTCGACTTACGGCTGTAGTTCCTCCTGAGAAGAGTTGTTTGAATCCTTCGGACCGGTATACACGAATGAGACCATCGAATGCATTTTTGTAACTATAAACAAGCCAAGAATTTCAGCACAAGCCATTCTAAATTGACAACTCTTACTTTCTTCTAGATTCTGCTGGCAGTTTAACATCGTTCTGCATTCTAACATTGACCATATCTGCTGGGGTGCCTACCAATCCACCGATCGCCCCAGATAAACTGGCTAGAGTTATTTTACCCATTAGGGTGTTGGTTTCAATGTTTTGTTTACCGACTTCGTAGATTCCAAAACGAGTCATAGAATATGTCATTTGACGGAGGACTGAGGCCGAGAGTCCACTGTAAAGAGCAGTGATACCTATAAATTATGAATATATTTGAATTGTGTTAGTTTTGAATATTTTTAAAAGATTACCTTGGTCTCGAATAATTTTGGCAGTAAGCGGAACGACGGAAAGTTTTCCTTGTTGAGTTTGCAAATTCACTTTAATCAAATCCAAGGGATGGGTGCAGCAGGCAGCGCCAGCGCTGGCCACGCCACCGAAGTACCAACGTCCCAGACGGGGTGCAGGTGCGTTCTGATCGGTCATTTTATTAATGGGATGTGTACTTCAGTAAGTGCTGTAATCAAATAAATGTATGTATTACATTCTTGCTGTAGTACCCCTTGGCATAATGGTTAGTGCGTTGGACTGTCATGCTAAAAAGTTTTTTAGGGGTGTACTGCCTCTTGGGAGGAATTGACAAATCCTCTAAGAGTATATCTTGTCATGGAAAGTGCTGCTCATTAGCCGTTCGGCATCGGCAGAAAATTCTAGGTCCCCTACATTACTGGAAACAAGCACACAAGAATGGTTGAAAGTTGTAAGTGTCCTGGTTCTCTTCGATGTGTTTTTTGCACGACCAATTTCAATTAATTTCATTCATTTAGAATCTAAATATCTTAAATCCTAAATTTTCGAACTCTTTGAGGTGTATGAATTCAAAAATATTAAAACAATAGCTGCAGCTACTTGCTTTCGAGAACTCATTTTCAGTTTCTTCGTAAGTTAATATAATAGGTTTTTTGGTGCTTACGTAACTACAACTTACATTCAACTTACGAAAGCATTACTTACTATCAGTTCATCTAGTGTAAACCTTCTTGTGAGTTACTTCTGTAAGACCTACGTAAATCGTAAGTATAACTTACATAAAAATAATTCTTTGTCTGATCTGAGCCTTTTTCTGGCCTAAAACGGAACTCTCAGATCAGGTTGTTCGTAAAATGTTTTAGGCTATAAGCAATTTATTTAGCAAAAAATTTACAATTTTTTTAACTTTCAGATTGAAGAGTTCTATAATAATTCTTTTTTTTAACAAATCAATAATATTAACATATTTATTAAACGCTGCACATATAGAAAAACAGTGAGTTCCATAATTTGTTCTATTAAGTCTCTGTTTTACAAAATCTACAAATCTTAACATCACGATCGTTAAAATGATTTTTTCGAATAATTTTCGAATACATGACAACTTAGCAATGTTCGCACTTTTTAAAATTGGTGAAATAAATGAAGACTTCAAAACGTTTGGTAAAATACATGTTACAATCGATAAATTTAAAAGATAACACAAAGGACATGCTAAGAAAAAAATATACCGTTAAACAACGAAGAAAGTTATTTCTTCAGGTGGAGGGGATATTAGAATCCCTTAACTTTGATATAATTTACATCAATTACTGGTCTGGCAACATGAAGTTGGGAAAAGTTAGATATAGTTTTTAAATAAGTATTATTACAGTTTTCCATCCAGTTGCGCACCCCAAGGCTTCGGGCGTCCTGGTCTACGCCATCTCTCCAGCGCAAGCATGGTCTACCACGCTGTCGTCTACCATAGAATGTACCACAAAGAACTTTCCGAGCAGGTTCCTCTTCGCTCATGCGAGCTAGGTACCCTGCCCACCGGAGTCTACCGAGCTTAATTTTTGTCAAGGTAGATTGCGTTCAGTTCATGATTGTACCGTCTCCGGAATCGTCATAACACTAACAACATGTAATTGAGTTAAACTAGTATGCCCATCAAGGATGAATACCAAATAAAATAATGTGAATTATAAGTTACATATAAATAAGACACGGCATTTCTCCGCTCTAGTTCAGCCACCATCCCTGGAGATAAAAATATCTGAGACAACCACCTTAAGTCTCAGAACATCGTGCCACACATCTTTCCTATCCTTCTTTCTCTTCATTTCACACCACGCCCGCGCTGTGTTGAATAAACATTTAAAGGGTAATCATAATCCCTTGAGCGCGGGTAGATTATAAAAAAAAAAAGAAACACAGTTAATATGAACTGTTATTACATCCATTACAAGAGAAATCAGGGATAAATTCATCTAGTTTCTAGAGATTTAATATCAATTAACTCGCATCGTTCAGTATATGCTGGTAAAGGCATGGTCCATTCAAGTTTACGAAGCGAATATTTTCTGGATTCTTTCAATTCTATTAGTTGCACTCTTGTAGTAAGAAAACCAAACTACACGGCAGAATCCCAAAATCAGACGAACTAAACTGATAAAAAGAATTTCTAGACAAAAATCAAAGCATAGAATTGCCGATATAGTCAATATTCCTTCCGAAATTTAGTTTGGAATCAAATATACCTCCTAAATCCTTATGACTAAATACTCTTTGAACAACGTTCTCAGAAATACAGCAGTCAAAAGAAATCGGACTATAAGATCAAACATTTTTTTATATTTAAGTCAAGGTCATTAAACAGACACCATTTGGATAAGCAATTTAAATCTTTTCGAAGTTGCACCCAACCAAAAAGAGAATTAACTTTTCGGTACATCATTGACAAAAAGTAAGAGAGGAACCAGATGACTACTGGTGACCGCCCGAGTAATTAAATATTAGTTTCGATTTCATTTGACTAATTTTTACTATTTATTCTCTATTTTTTAGATAGGTCTTAATTCATAATCGAAAGCATTTGAGAAGTCACTATAAACGCCTGCTTGGCTTCTTTTCTCAATCGCATTTATACAATAGTTATTAAATAACGTAAGGTTTGTTGCTGTGGATTTCCCACTCACAAAAATCATGTTGATAAGGTGAGATATGTGCTTTAACAACGTCATACAATTTAGTTTTAATAAAGAATTCATAACTTTTGGGAATCAATTGAAATTTTGTAATTGGTCTATAGTTTTCAGTTGATTGCTTAGAACCTAATTTTAAAGTAATGTATGAACTTTTACAAGAATCAGGGAAAATACCATTTCTGAGAGAGATTGAAAACTATTTGGAGCCGTTTATAGTATAAGTTGGACTAGCAGTTTTTAATGAATGTTCGGCAATATTATCGGGGGGAAGACTCATGTCGTTTTTATTTGGCAATCCGGAAGTCTGCTGAACTCTTCTCAAAGTGTTCACTTGGGAAAAAAATTACAGCATTGATTCTGAAAAGAAGAGACATTTGCTTCTGGATTTGAAATCAGAATTGATACCAGAAGCATTTAGACACTCATATACATTAGGGTGGTCCTTATTTTTCGACTTTTGAATTATCCCCGGGGCACTTTCTCATTTGATTATATACCTCTAAATATGAAATACGTTTTTGTTTTTTTGTTAACATTTAGAGGTCGCTACCAGCTGACAAATTTTTTATAAAATTCATTGAAGAACAGCTTAAATGATAGTTTCATTCATGTTTCACTTAGGCGTTTATATCACATTTTCCGTGCAAGTAAAACTCGCTTCTTATCTTTTCCTCCCCTCGACCTCTCTTCTGTACCAACGCGTCGAGATATAGACCGTTCACACAATCAAAAAGATAAGTCGTAAGACGTACAATTTAAGGCGTACGCGTGCGCACTAACATCATAATAAGTTAAAAATTGGTTTGCGTGCATGCGTAGGCGTACGTTTTAAATAATTGTACGTCTTATGGCTTATCTTTTTGATTGTGTGAACAAACACCCTTATCCCGCCCCGCAGTTCAGTTGTAATGAGTTATTAACGAGAGCGCACGCGTTTTATTAGTAAAAATCATAGTAACGTGTTTTAACTTGCAATGGCGTCTACAAGTAGCGGACTCAGTAAAGCTACTGGAAATCAAAGTAAAGTTTGGCTTATCGGTTTATTATTATCCGAATTAAGCCAATCAACGTTGCCATCCATCGGTAAAGTTTTGCGTTTTTTTTTTACTACAAAAATGAAGAAAAGAAAAGCATACGTGAATCTGCGACTTTGACGGAGTTATAAATTTGTGGGAGAAAGTTAGTATACCTACCAATTCAATTAAAAAAACATGTCATCAGTAAAATTAAAAAAAAAACTATTCAAAGAATGGCAAAATCTAAAAAAAAATAAAGAAAACAAGAAAAAGCGTTCAGAAGCATTAAAGAAAAAAGAACAAAACCGGCAACAAAAATTAAAAGATTTATTTGATATTGCTCAACGTGATGCTTTAAATATTATGACTTTAGAAGAAGACAAGGAGTTTTTATTAGCAGTGCGACAAAATCGACACTACGACACTACTACGTTCAAAAGCATTAAAGAAAAAAGAACAAAACTGGCAACAAAAATTAAAAGATTTATTTGATATTGCTCATCGTGATGCTTTAAATATTATGACTTTAGAACAAGACAAGGAGTTTTTATTAGCAGTGCGACAAAATCGACACTACGGCTTTAAATACCGGCTTAAGAAGTGGAGTATGCATTCTTTATTCTTTGGAAACGAAAAATGGATAAAAAATGCTTTGGTTTGCTTGTCGTCACCACATAATGGAAATTATGTTGTCAGCTGTTGTGGATCAATCGCTTGCCCCATCTAGTGGTCCTGATATACAATTATTTAAAAGATTTAAGAACAATTGGAGCAGATGATGCTGAGGCAAATATTTTTGCAGAAGTGGCCGCAGGCAGCATTTCTTTTGCCAAAAAGCAACTACAAGTACATCAACCTCTAGATGACTACAGAGAACTGTAGAATCTCACTATCATTTTCATAGGAGGTGCTCCTGAAAAAGGCGTTTTATTTAGGATACCTGCTAGTTTATATCGAGCTAGATGGATGACAAGAGCCTTGTACTGTTGAAAATCTATTTATTTAAGCACCAGTTTAAGCTAACGAAGAAGGACGAAAAGGCTGTGAGTGAAATATGCATTTTCACGTTTTTATGTTAAATATTGGTTTCAAGCCTCTACCGGATGGTCAGCACCAAGAAACGATATACAATTATTGAAAGATTTTAAAGGCTTTGAAAGCTTTAACAAAAATATAGCTACTGTTGCGCTGAAAAAGATTCTAAATAATTTGTGTTATTTGTCGGAAGAGCTAGTTTCGCTTGCCTTTTTCGATGACGAACTTTCAGTTCAAGAGAAGAAAAAAATTGTAGAAGCACTGAAAATTGAAGGCACAGAAGATTGCTTAAAAATATTAAACCTTGATATCGACGAAAAAAATATAGAAAACTTCGTGAGCAGTAATTCTTTAAGATTCTTCCAGATCCTAGGTATTTATCAAATTTTTTGAAAAAAGACGTGAAAACTTGAAACGAAGAGTTTGGTGTTGCTTTAATGGAAGAATATAATAAAATAATTACAACCATTGAAGAACTAAAGCAATATTTGCTTTTGTTGGTAAAACAGTATAGCAAAAAGTTCCCTAATACTAACAAGTCACCCCTGGTATCTTAAAAATAAATGATTCAAATATCTACATAATATATTAATTTATAACAACAATAATTCTTCAATATTTTTTATGTCATGGTTATAAAAATAAAAGAATCTAACAAATACAGATTTTGAGTTTTTATTTAAAATTCAAACCTTGGTAGCGACCTCTAAATGTAATTTGAAAAATTCCAAAAAAAATAGTGAAATACTTTCTTATGGTATATAATCAAATAACTTGGTGCCCCGCGAAATTAAAGAAAATAAAATTTTTTTCTTAGAAATAAGGACCACCCTAATATACATACTTAAATTTCAAACTCGGCAGTTGCCATTTTTTTGTGTCCTTCTTTTGCGAAGTGATTTTCTTACAATAAACATTATTTTTGATTGTACATATTCTCTTGCAAAATTTGTTGGAATCCTCTTCCTCGGCTTGCTCCTTATCAAGTGATGATGATATCGTCGCTTTTCCGGCAGAGTAGCATAAGTCGAAATTTGCAAATTTTCAGGAGAGCCTTTTAAATTTTCTTTCATACTGAAAAAAAAAATCGTTGTTCATAAAAAACAAAACTCGAATGTTGAATACGTGAAAAAATTGGATTTTTTGTTTAAGTTTTATAAAAAACGAAATATTAAAAAAAAAAAACAAAAATTGATTTATGCCGTATTTATACGTAGAAAATGACAGGGATGTTTTTGAACATTGAGAGCGGCGCTTTTTCATAACTCGGAAAGTAGAAGAAGTAGGTTAACGCCGATTACACAGAAAAATTGTGTTTTTTTTTTCAGCTCAGTTCTGTGTTCTAAACTAAAAAACGACAAATTTCGACTTATGCCACTCTGCTGGAAAAGCGACGATATGTCAAAAAAACAAAAGTGCAGAACTTCGTGGAGGATGCAGTAGAAAAATAATCGGAGAAACAGGTAAATATTTATATCTTTAAGCTTTTAAAGTTTAAAATATTTTATTAGTTTTGTATTATAAATAGTTTCGCACATAAAAATGTACATAATTATGTACATATACAATCACAACAAACTTAAGAATCAAATAAAATGCACGACTGGATCGCACGAACTTGCTCTTATGTAAAAGTACTTTGGAATTTAAGATACATTTTATAAATATAAAACATAAATTTAAATGAAATTGCCGTCTGATTTCTAGAAAAATATGAATTTATGCAAACAAACTTGAAAAAATCGTTTTATTATTAAATAAATAAATTTTTTATATAAGAAATTTCTTTAAAATGTTTCAAGAAAAAAATGTGGGATGTGAATTTTAAGTATTTAATAATATTGATTTTAGTAAATAATTTCAAAAAATATTCGTTCATAGGTTTTGAAGATATTGATTTTTCAAAAATTTTTTTTTTTTCAAAAGAACCCAACAAATAATTTTTCGAATATTTTTATATACAATATTATTTTAAACTTAGGGGGACTCCTGCTGAAAATTTTTGGTTAAAATCGTTAGAGCCGTTAATGAGAAAGTCGAAAATCAAAAAAACGGTTCTATGACAGGTACCGTTAATAACATTTTGCCCCAAATTTTTTTTTACCAAAACGTAATCCATTTCCATAATATCACACCTAATTTTTGTTATCAAAATCGTTAGAGCCGTTTTCGAGATAAATAAGATTTTGCATTACAGGTGTATGGGGGGTACCGTTAGTTTTAAAGCTAAAAAAAATAATTTCAATTTCCCCTCTAGGGAATTACCGAAGACCCATAATTACCGAGTTTGAAGAAAATAGGTCCAGTGGCTTAGGCTCTAGATCGAGGTACAGACATACAGACGGACGGAATTGCCGGACCAACTTTATTCGTCTTCGCTATCATCGTAATGTCAACTTTGATCAAAATCTCGAGTTCGATTTTTTTTTCCAAATGCAGAACTTGCCCTATAGTACCTATATCGCAAGTAAAAAAGTGTTCAGTTGGAATCTCGGATCGGAGAGAGATTCCGGATTGCCAAATAAAAACGACATAAGACTATTGTCCGATTTACCGAGCGCAGATAAAACTTGTTCTTCTGAAGGATAGTGTCAGTTATAGCAGGAATGCCACAATTAATCGCAGAGCAAAATGAATTTTGAATAAAGTTATACCGAAAAAATGATGCAATTAAATTTATTACATAGGCATTATAGGCCATATACAGTGACGAGCAAAAATGGTCAAATGTTTTCGCTTACTTGAAAAATTGATTTAAAGTAAGAGTTTTTAATAGAATTAAAATCTTTTTTATTTTTTTCATTTTGTTTATTTAACTAAATTTTATTTATAAAAACTTTTTTAAAAAATAATATATTATACAAAACAAAAAATATTCCATTAGTTTTTAGACTTGTCCAATTATGCACGTTTAAATTCAATGTTTTTTCTTTAGTATTTAGTCCATAAACCTTAATTTTTAATTACTTGGGAGCAACGCTTTGGCATACTTTCCACCAAATTATGGATAATTTGCTCTGGAATATGGCCCCATTCCAGCTCCATTCGTTGCCAAACCTCCTGAGTGTTTGATAGGTGATTTTTGTGCTGCCCCAACCGTCGCTTCACAATTGACCATACATTTTCAATTGGATTGAGGTCAAGGCTTTGTGCTGGCCATGTCATCGTCGTAAGCTGTTGATTTCTCAGCAATTCCGAGATAATTTTTGACGTGTGTTTTGGATCTTCGTCCTGCTGAAAAGTTGTTTCACAATTATTGAAACCTGTTGATGCAATAAAAGGTAGTAAATTTATCTTTAAAATTTCCAAATATTTTTCTTTGTTCATGATGCCATCGATTTTCACCAAAAGACCAACGGAGTTCCACGAGAAGCAGTCCCAAGCCATCACCGAATCTCCTGCCTGTTTCACGGTCTTTTGAACTTGATGTTGTTGAAGTGGTGCTCCAGGACGTGACCAATAAAAAGATCTACCATCCCTTCCTAATCTATTGACCTTCGTCTCGTCCGACCAAATGACTTTTTTCCATTGATAAATGGTCCAGTGTTTGTGCTTTTTAGCAAAAGCTAACCTGGCTTTAATATATGTATGCTGAAAGCAGAGGCTTTTTCGGTTTCTCTTTAGCGTTTAACCCAATTCTTTTGAGTTTTGGGCTGCCTGCTTAGGTGTTTTGGACCCACAACTTCTCAGCTTTCTTTCCATTCTTCTAGCTTCCAAATCAGAAAGTAGTCGTTTCCGTCCTTTTTTCATTGGGGGGACATCAAATTTTTGTTTTTTTTTAATACATACTTTTAATACATCAAATTTTTGTTTTTTTTTTTTAATACTAAGTACAGAAGTTTTTGAAATTTTTAAAATTTTAGACACTTCACGCGATGATTCACCACTTTTTATTTAAAAAAATAGTGCGGTCGACAGTATTTTTTTCATTTTGACAATAATCAGCTTTACACGTTTTAAAATGAACTATTTACCCACAACAAACTATAAACAAATAAAATTATCCTGTTACTTGTTAAATAACAGTAAAACAAGCACAGCACAATAGAGAGTCACATCTCTCAATGAAAAAACGATGTTAAATCTCTTGAAACTAAAACGTGCATAATTGGACAAAACCAGGAAATTATTATTATTTTTTTTTGTATAATATGTATATTATTTTTTTGAAAATTTTACTATACATAATAAATGTGAGAAAAAAAAAATAAAAAAAGATTTTAATTCTATTAAAAAATCCTTACTTAAATTAATTTTTCAAAAAAGCGAAATCATTTGACCACTTTTGCTCGTCACTGTAAGTAGGAATACCAATAAATTTTCTTTAGGAATTTAAATACTGCCAAAACCATTTAGAATTTGATATTTGATTCCACGGACCGTAAGATAAGTTAGTCTCCAGTCGGCAGAAGGAAAATGTTTACTTGCAGATTGTAGATATTTTGTGTAGAAAGCAGAGACATGTAAGCAAAAATTAACGTTTTATTGATTATTCGTATAAAATCAATTCGGGGAAGAATTCCCCAACGTAATGTTATTTAAAAATGTGTGTTTTGAAAACACTGCTTCAAATTTGTTTTTTTTTTTCAATCGTCTACCAATTTTGAATCACGGTTACGCACCAAATAGCAAAAGAAGACTGAATACACTAATACTATTGCCAAGCTACATTCAATCGTGAGTTCCAAAGTCCGGTTTGGTTAATACTCATTCATGGCCGAGGCCTGCCCTTAAATTTTAAGAACTACAACTCATAAGCCTGCCCATGTTAAATTCGCCATCCTCATCACAAAATCGTATCAAGGTTGTCAGAGGCCATCAACAGATGTCCATAGTAACCTTTCGTTTTGTTTGACACAATTATACAAACTCGTTCCTTCCAAACAACAACAAAAAAAACTCACCAAACCTTAATCAAATACGCAAACTGCAAGGTCAACGTTCTACTTTTCTATGCACAAAACTGCTGGCTGAATCAGCATTAATTATTGCATCAATTAAAAAAAAACGAAATCAATAAGACACTTGTAAAATTCTCTCCTGTATGACATAACCACTGACCAAATCAAGGATTTTCTTAAATTCCAGCAAAACTCTGATTTAACTTACCTTAGATTGATTTCATGAATAAAGTTTCTAATCGGGCGGAAGATTTGCGAAGGTTCTGCCACCACTTAAATTATTTGCGATAAAACTTTTGGAATGTGAATTGTTAAGCAAATTATAAAGAAGATGCCAATAAATAGAGATTAAGTTTTAACAGAGGAAAGGAACAAAGGCTCTTGACTGAGAGCTGGTAGCGTGAATTTTGTAAGGTAATTGGTGGTGGTTGGTAATGAACCGCGACCGCGAAGAAACAAGA
The DNA here is from genome assembly GCA_911387755.1 of Chrysotoxum bicinctum. Classification (NCBI taxonomy): domain Eukaryota; kingdom Metazoa; phylum Arthropoda; class Insecta; order Diptera; family Syrphidae; genus Chrysotoxum; species Chrysotoxum bicinctum. Next base: position 189,977,669 of record OU426988.1, read on the forward strand.
ACCCCACAATCTATGTATGCAAAACAAAAACTAAAAGAGAAGACGATGAGACGAACATTGTATTATATTCAGGAAGAGGATTGAGGGTGTGTGGAATGATTTAAGATAAAATTGACCATTGACGGCCATGGCGAAAGTTATGACGTCATTCGGAATGTAATGTAATCAAAAATCAGCTGACTTGCAGATTCCCTAAATTCTCTCAGTTGATACATTTTTCTTTAGGCCATCTAGTGTCGAGCACGGATTAGTTCAGGTGTTTGATACTAGATGCCACCAAAGTGCTATTCATGGAATCGAATCCGTTTTACGACATTTAACGGAGTCCTTGGCATAATCAAAAATATAATCAATTTTAAGACCTTATTTGATGTTTTTCATGAATAACAATTTATTTTAAAGGGAATAAAGAATAGAAGAAAACCACCAAGTGAGATCACATCTCTCGTGTGGTCTTGGTGTGTTGTGCAATAATATTCAGTAGTATGAAGTAAAATGAATGGCCAAAATATAAACATTTTTCTATTTGCATTATTTTATAAGGCCAGGCGCGCACATTCAATTTTTAGTTTCGCAACTGTTTGGTTGCTAAAATGAAACACATGGGCTTATATGAGACACCGCGCACTTACAGCAACTCGATTCGAGCAACTAAAAAGTTTGTGTTTTGACACAAACGCAACGATTTCCTAAAATCAGTTCTCTATTTTGTGTTACACATAATTATATGAACCTCGGTGCACATTTAACTAAATAATAGAGTTGTTTTCTATAAGAGAGAAAATTGTAAGTATGACTGAACTGTTGCATGTGCGCGCTGCTTTAACAACTGGTGATTAAACTATTTCATTTCGATCAAAGTTGCAGTGCGCGCCTAGCCAAATTCGCCGAGAAATTGACTGCCTTGGGTTCTGATGTACACTTTCACGGACCGCAGCGATGTTCTCGGCCGATCTTGCGTTCGAATGTTGGCTAATTGATTACCAAACCGGTCGTCTCAAATTTGAGTCTACAGTAATCATTTGGACGTGTCAAAATTGTTCAATTTTTTATAACTTTTCTTAGCACCAGTGCACAGTTGTACAAATTCTGAACGGAGGATCAACCAAGGCCTGAAGAATTAAGTAACAAAAACTAAATAATAGCCAATCACATGCAAATCCTCCAAAAGACCGTGTTAAGAATTTGTACCCAGATTGTGCATATAGCCCATAACACGATAGACAATTTACACATTTTAATTAATTATTTTTTCAATCAAAAAAAATTTCAAAATGCATAAACTTTGAAGTCGCAATAATTTTTATAAGTAAAAAATGTAAATAAAGTGACAGCAGCTGCTTTGAGTGGAAATAGGTTTAATATTGCACGGATCCAAAAATGACTGAAAAACTTATTGAGATGTTTGTCAGCACAGCTGTCATTTTGACATTTACAAGTTGGAAAACAAAAATTTGTCCATTGGTGTTAAGTTTTGTTCTTCTTTCGCAGATTTTAATTTAAATATAAATAAGTTTGTTCTAGTCTCGAAAAGGGTAAGCATTTAGAATTATTTAAAAAATATATATTAACGCAGCAGCAGGTACATATGTACATAGGTAACTGGTCTTATAAGTCGGATTTTATGTGAAACAAAAACAAATCTAACTGAATTAATTCACTGTAATTAATGTACAACTAATTAATGGCTTATATTATTTATGATATTAGTTGTGTTAAATCGATGTTAAAAGAACAATAAACCAAAAAAACATTTCAAGTTCGTTGTTTCAGCTTTGAGAATATGATAAACAACAGAGGTGCCGTTCTTTATCATTAAAAGAAAATACGTTTTCTCTTGAGAAGAAATACGTTTCAAATAGTAACTAGAGTTAGTATAGAAGGTGTCCTTTAATTCGTCAATGATTTTGGGATATGATTCTGGGTATATTAAAAGAACAAAATCGTTATACAGTGGCTATGGGTCTATCTCCAATGTTGATATATTTATGGGACTTAAGAAAAGGCCTTCTTTGCGCTACTCTGACAAATTTTAACGAAAATTGTTCGAGTGGTAGAAGCATCGTTGAGAACTTGATTTTAAGAAGACATACAAGCCTTTAAATAAAGTTGATATCTTGTTGGGGTCTTGAGATATCCAATATCTAAGCCTGTTAATTTTTCTTACCCACGCTAATTTTTGACTTTGAGGTCAATTTTGTCCAGAAAATGCCTCATAAACATGACATTTTACTATCAACAAAAATGAAAAACTCAAAAATATACATATTGCTGTGATAGAGAATATGAAAAATGTGGGTCCCGGCAATATAAATGGCAAACTTGTCATACAAATAAGGTCCACAAGTGACGTACATATGTATATATAGGTGCAATAGACTTATTTATATCGCAGAATATATATGATGCATCATATGCCGTTACATATGTATATTCTGTCATATACAAAAATTGCCGTTTCGTCCTAGCAATCTCACTTGGTCAGGTTAGGTAAGGATGGTTAATCTGTCAGCAGGAAGGCCCACACACTTAGACCATTAGTTAGTTCATTGAGATATCACATTGAATCGTGGAGACTTTCTCCCTAATAGTTAAACCAATTGGAGCTCTTTATGAAGCGAGCGAGATTGCCTATATCTATATTTGCCAGATCCGTAAGATCATACTATAGTGGAAACCTCTTAGATGGAGTCTACGTCTTGAGATAAAGCATGACATGCACAGAGAAGGTGAGGAATCGATTCCTCCTCTTCTTGGTCCATGCAGCTTCTAAAAAAATCGTTAGAATAAATTCCAAGCCTCGTTACGTGCTTGCCTATCAAACAGTGTCATTTTATAATACCTATTACGGAGCCTAAGAGCGATTTGCTTAAAGGTATTAAACCTTTGGGGCGCTTCATATCCAGAATTGACCAAATTTGTTTTTTTGCCAAGCAGGTGGTGATATTGTTCCACTTAAGGTTTGTCCTCTGCATAGCATCTTGCTTTAGTATAAGTATATACTATGTTGGGATATGAGATATCCCTGCTGGTTGCTCGATGATTTTGTCAAGAAATAAAAGAATATTCGTTGGTTGGTAGTTTTACAATCTTTATTTCTTTAGCGATAGGTCTTACCTCGATGAGGGTTAAATCAAGAATAAAGCTACCTAAAATCTAATATGGAATCGTGGTTTCCGATTCTATAACAAATTAAGTTTAGTACAACTTTAATTTAAGAGACATCTAAGTGTCAAAAGTAGAAGCAACTACAATAATAACTAGGTTCTGTTTAATTTAACATTTTGAACTGAACATTGCCGGCCGCCTTGCAGCAACGGCTGTAAAATATAATATTAAATTCATTAAAGTTTTAAATAAAGATAATTTGAGAAAAAAAAATAAAATATATACAAACTTTGAAAAGTATTAAACAAATAATTCAAAAAATTAAATATACAATAAAGGCGAGAAATATTTAAAATCAGTGCAAGATACTTTAATGTATATGTACATAATTTAGATATTTAAAAAAAAAAATGATAAATAGATATACGAGTATTAAATTTTATATATACAAATTTAGAAGCAGTTTATGACGGAGTTAGCACACAAAGTTTGACAATTGGACGGGTTATAACTCCATTTTGAGTTCTTATGTCCGCGACACGTACTCGACTATCGGATCCCTGATGGACATTAACTACTCGACCTAAGCGCCATTCGTTTGGGGGGAGATTTTCATCTTTTATGACAACCAGGTCGTTTATTGCGATGTCTCTTTTGGGAAATTTCCATTTGTATCTTTTGTTCATTTCTCTCAGATACTCGTTTTTCCATCTTCGACAGAATTGTTGATGTAAAATTTGTATCTTTTCCCACCGCTTAACACAGCTAAGGGAGCTTTCATCTGCAGCTGGTTCGAGAGGAGCTAGCAGAGGACCACCTCTGAGAAAATGACCTGGAGTTAATGGAGGAATGTCAGATGCATTTTCTGAGATAGGGGATATGGGCCTGGAGTTAAGGCAAGCTTCAATTCTAGTGAGAAGAGTTGAAAACTCTTCGAAAGTAAGCTTGTTAGCTCCCGCAACTTTCCGAAAATGAAGCTTGAAGCTCTTAACACCAGCTTCCCACAAACCTCCCATATGTGGTGCCCCTGGCGGAATGAATTTCCACTCAAAATTTCTGTTTTTATACTGCTGTGAAAATTCTGGAGGTAGAGATTGAATGAATTTTTTAAACTCGGTAGCAAGACTTTTACTAGCACCTACAAGGTTAGTCCCATTGTCTGAATATATTTTCTTAGGCATACCTCTTCGTGCAATGAATCTATTCAAAGCCGCTAAGAATGCTTGGGTTGTCAAGTCGCTTGTGGCTTCTAAATGTATTGCTTTGGTACTAAAGCATACAAAGAGACAGACATATCCCTTTGTTATACGGCAATTTCGCCCAGAAAAACTTTTTATTAAAAACGGACCTGCGAAATCTAATCCCGTAAAGGTAAAAGGAGCTGAGATTTGAGTTCTCTCAAGTGGCAGTGCTCCCATAAGCTGACTTTGCATTTGTTTTTTGTGGATAATGCATTGTTTACAGGCGTTTACATGTTTTTTCACAAGATTTTTTATCTTTGGTATCCAAAATTCACATCTTATCAAACGAATCATCAGTTGATTTCCACCATGAAGAGTGATATCATGAATGAATTCTACGAATTGACTTGATATCTTCGCTTGATAAGGCAAGATAATTGGATATTTTTCATTATAAGAAAGGGTAGATGAAGTCAATCTGCTATTAGAACGCATGATTTGATCTGGATCCATAATCGGATTAAGCGTAGCTAATGAACTTTTTCTTGGGATTGGCACATTTTTTGAAAGAGCCTGATACTCATCATAAAAATAAAACGATTGAGTTAAACGAATAAGGCGATTCTTAGCATTTGTCATTTCATCTTGACTTATTATCCGAGATGAGTAAGAAAAGCTTTCTCTCAGAGGTCGATGGGTTCTTTGAAAGAATCTAATTATGTAGCAGAATACACGCAAGGTCTTAGACCATGAGGAAAATCTCCCTACAATTGTATCGATGTTGATATTAAGAGACGCTATGTTTGATTTTATTGGTCTAAGTTCAAGATTTATGTCTTCGATTTCGTTTAATACAGATCTAGGCCAGGTAGATGGGGCTTGACAGAGCCATGATGGACCATGCCACCATAAGCTGCTCATCTTAAGGTCCTTTGGAGATAGGCCCCGTGTTGGTAAGTCTGTTGGGTTATCTGCTGACTGAACGTGATTCCATTTTGCGTTTGGCACGTTTGTTTGAATTTGTGAAACACGATTTCCAACAAACGTTTTCCACGTACATGGTGGTTTGTTTAGCCATGACAACACTATCGAACTATCCGTCCATAAAAAAAGTTCATGTTGTGAACAGTCAAGTTGAGTTATAATTTGCTTATAAAGATTAGATAATAAAACTGCGCCACAAAGTTCAAGCCTTGGCAAGGCAAGCTGTTTTACTGGTGCAACCTTACTTTTACAACACAGAAGATTGCACGACCAGTGGTTTTCGCTGTGCTGGACTCTTATATAAAAAGTTGCTGCATAAGCTTGCTCGGAGGCGTCAGAAAATCCATGAATTTGGATTGGATGTGACGGACTATAATTTATCCAGCGGGGTACTTGAAGATCGCGTATATCAGGAAGGGCAGCAAAGAATACTTTCCAGCGGTGACACGTTAGGGGCACAAGAGGTGTGTCCCAAGACGTCCCATCTCGCCAAATTTGCTGCATTATGATCTTTGCAGTGATAATAATTGGAGCTAACCATCCTGCGGGATCAAATAGTCTCGCAATAACAGAGAGAACTGCTCTTTTTGTTAAAAGATAATCTTCATTTAGAGCTTTGAAAGAGAAGTGAAAGGAATCTAACTTTGCATTCCACTGAATACCAAGTGTTTTAGAAATACTTTTATCTTCTAACTGTAGAAAGTCTTGATCGTAACGATCTGAAGAAGGAATATCTTCAGTAAGGTCTATGCAGTTCGATGTCCATTTCCTTAAGAAAAAGCCAGCTGAGTTTAAAGCTTGAGAAAGTTGACGTTGTGCCTCTAACGCAGTTGAAATGTCATGGGCTCCAGAAAGTACATCGTCTACATAGAATTCCCTTTTCAGAATAGCAGAAGCAAGAGGAAAGGTGTGTTGCACGTCATCTGCCAGTTGCAACAGAGTGCGAATTGCCAAATAGGGGGCGCAGTTAACGCCAAAGGTAATGGTTTTCAATTCACAATCTTCAACATTGCTATCCGGGGATCTGCGAAAAATAATTCTTTGATAAGAAGTGTGTTCAGGATGGACCAGTATTTGGCGGTACATCTTCTCAATGTCGGCATTAAAAACATATTTATAGAACCGCCACTTCAAAATAAGAGTCATGAGATCAGTTTGTAAAGATGGGCCTGTATATAACATGTCATTAAGACTAGTTCCATTGCTTGAAGGTCTTGAAGCATTGAAAACGACTCTTATCTTTGTTGTGGTACTGTCAGCCTTAATAACAGAATGGTGTGGTAGATAATAAGAAATAATTTGATTGTTTTTAATAAGCTCTTCTGATGGAACAGCTTTCATATGACCAAGTGTTTCATACTCTTCAAGAACTTGATTGTATTTAATGTGAAATTCTGGATTTCTTTTCAACGAATTTTCCATTCGAGTAAATTGCTTAAGAGCAATATCCCTGGAACATCCAAGATTTGAAATTGGAGATTTAAATGGAAGGTGAACTATATAACGACCTTCAGCGTTTCTGTTAGTTGTTTCAGAATACAACTTCTCACATACTTCATCTTCATGAGACAGAAGTGGAGTGTCGGGAACCTCTTCCACCTCCCAAAACTTTGCGATCTGTTGGTCGATTGAGTTTTCGCAAATATACTTTAAGGTAGTTGTGTTACATTTGAAACTTTCTTGCTTAAGTGGACCAGAAAGTATCCAGCCAAATATAGTATTCTGGGCAACAAGTGATCCGAAGATATCACGTTTAATACCCTCCTTTATAATAGATGGATATAAATCAGAGCCTATTACTATATCTATTTTGGAACTCTCATAAAAATATGGATCTGCGAGTTGAAAATCGAGAGGGTTTGAAACATCTTCACGTAGTATGAAACAAGAAGGCAAATCACCGGTTAGCCTTTTTAATACAATCGCATTTGCGCTTAAGGTAAACGATGGAACATGCTTAGATCCGATACAGAGTGTGCATAGCTTAGAAGAGTGAGCAGTTACTACAGCACTCATACCTGCTATCTGCGCTTGAATTGGTTTTACCGGTAAGTTTAATTTCCGCTGAGTATCTTCTGATAATAAGGTTACTTCTGAGCCACTGTCTATAAGTGCTCTCAAAGTATATGTATTTCCAAGATGAAAGATATTAATCAAGGCTGTCGCCAAAAGAATTCGATGGTTGTTTTGATTAAAACAAGTATTTACTTGATGAAAGTTGATAGGTGCAGTGGACTGTATTTGGTTTGGTTGAAATTGGGGAAGTTGAGGGGTTTGTTCTTTTGAAATTGATGAAGTTGGAGCAGGTGAAGTATGTAAGAGTGAATGATGCCTTTTCTTACACTCTGCGCAATGGTAATTGCTTCGGCAAGTTTTTACTTCATGAGATGGAGATAAACAATTTTGACAAAATTTCAAAGCGTTCACCTTTGAAATTCTTTCGGATACGTTTAATTCTAAAAACTTAGGACATAGTCGAAGTGGGTGAGGACCTTGGCACAATTTGCAGTTAAAATTGTAAACCTTTGTGTGAAAAGCTTTGTGCTTTTGCTTTTGGTTTGGCACCGAAGCTTGTGCTTTACTATTTTGACCTTTCGGTTTTACCGAAAACTTAAGATCGGATACGGTTTCGAGTACTCTGTACCTATTGGTCAAGAAAAGATCCATTTCGTCCCATTTTGGGATATCACGTGGATTTTTAATCAATTGCTCCCATAGAGAAAGTGTGCTTTCAGGAAGTCGATTCGAGCAAAGGTACACAAGAATAGGATCCCAGGAATCTATAGAAATATTATGGGCTTTTAATATTGATAAGCAATCGTTAATATTTCTTTGTAAATCTCTGATTTCTTTCCCTGATTCAATTGAAATAATAGGTAGGTTAAAAAGGTTCTTGATTTGGTTGTTTACTAAAATTCTGCGATTCTCATATTGATCAGAAAGTGCTTTCCAAGCCACCTCAAAATTATCGACTGTAAGCGGAAACTTCGAAACTATATTATAGGCATCTCCTCTAGTTTTCGCACGAAGATGAAATAGCTTTTGAACTCCGCAGAGTTTCGGATGGTTTATATAAACCGCGGTGAACATGTCTCGGAATGATGGCCAAGTCAGATAATCACCGTAGAAAATCTCGGTATCACATGGAGGAACTTTGATAAATGGACTACTGTCCTTTGACATTACACTTAAACTCTGTTTTTCATCATCATCTTTGATGAGTTTCAATTTATTGCATGTATCTATAATTTCACTTAAGCAACTAATATAGGTGGTCGACGATGTCCTATATTTAGCCTTAATTGAATCTAGATCTTCCATACTACCTTCGGCTACACAAGCACCATAGCAAGTTTTTATGGTTGCCCAAAGTGTCTTTAATTCCGCTTTGGAAGTTTCTAAATAAGTGATGGATTTATCCACAATAGGTATTTCCTTGTAGGAAACTTGAAATTGAACTAGCTGATCGGCAGCGGCAATAAACTCATCTAGCACAGACATATTTTTCCGAAATTCTAACCTCAAAGGAATTTTGGCGCAAATAAAGATAAAACTTATCTGTGTATTTAAGAAAAACAACGAATCTATCAAACTCTGTGTGAGCAAACAAAACTGGAACCACTCCTACATCAAAATTATATCCAATATAAAATTTCTAATATAAAAAATGTATTTTAAGTAACTTTAGTAATAAGTATTATTCAAGTTAAATGCACTGATTTTTCATAAAGCACGCACCTGTTTCTGAAGACCTTTTTTATATTAACAAATGTTTACGTATGATTAAAGCTGTATGATTAAAGTTGTATGATTAAAGTTGTTTTTGTTATTATTACTGCCGAGGATTTCTGGAGACCGGTGTTGTTTGCTTGCTGGCAAATGACTGACTCCAACTGATGATAGATGAACTGTGTGTGATGCAATGACAGAAGAGATGATTTCTAATAGTTCAGCCGAATCTGCTTAGGCTGAATTAAGAGTGTCGTGAATTTGAAATCTCCTGTCTTTAGAACCGGTTTTTGTGATGATGGGGAATCCGATGGTGGGGTAGGATGGTGAAAGATCTGGTGATCGCACTGATCACTGATCGTATGTTGGTAGCTGATGAATTATGAGAATCTTTTGCAGATTTTGCAGATTTTGCAGATTTCTGATGACGATGAGTATTTTTTCTTGCTTAGCTTGCAAATTTCGAAAATCTTTCCCGATTATTGTTTTTTTTTTTTTTGCATTGAAATCCTCAAATCCTCATTTAAGAGCAAGCTGATGAGTTTTCACTGAACAGGATTAAATCTGAAATTTGCTTGTGATGTAGGATTGATAGCTTCGAGCAAATTTAAGAAATTTGCATATACGAGTATGTAGGCACTGATGTTTCTCTTTAAACGTAGTTTTGATGATTTTTCCAGGTGAAACCACGAAGAGATTGCTACGATTTAAGATGGTTGTCGTCAGATCACGTTGCTTGGAGTTTGATGATTATTGAAGAGAAAACTTCTTCTGTCTTCGATGGATCTGGGCCTCGATTTAAAGTTTATTGGTTGATAAGCTCAATGATAGGTTTCGACGGCCAAGAACTCTTCTCTCATCGATGGATGAATTTCTTTATCCGGCTCGAAGGACCAAATGTTGGGATATGAGATATCCCTGCTGGTTGCTCGATGATTTTGTCAAGAAATAAAAGAATATTCGTTGGTTGGTAGTTTTACAATCTTTATTTCTTTAGCGATAGGTCTTACCTCGATGAGGGTTAAATCAAGAATAAAGCTACCTAAAATCTAATATGGAATCGTGGTTTCCGATTCTATAACAAATTAAGTTTAGTACAACTTTAATTTAAGAGACATCTAAGTGTCAAAAGTAGAAGCAACTACAATAATAACTAGGTTCTGTTTAATTTAACATTTTGAACTGAACATACTATATTTGCCTTATCTGCCAATAAAATTTTCATTTTTCAAATTTTGGCGAGTTTGTCAGCCTTACAATTTCCTGAAATGTGCCTGTGGCCCGCACCCGCAGAGTTACGAACATCAGCCTCATTAACGTTCACGGACCTACGGAGGAGTCCTCAGACGAAGAAAAAGAGACTTACTACGAACAAGTCGAGAGGGCCCTCAATGCCTGTCCAAGGTATGATGTTAAAATCATCCTTGGGGATTTGAACGCAAAAATAGGTCGGGAGCCGGTATTCAGGCATTACGCAGGCACCCATAGTTTGCATGAGAACACTAATGACAATGGACTTCGAGTCTTAGAACTGGCAGCATCGAAAAACATGGTCGTTGCGAGTACCAGGTTACCGCGTAAAGATATCTACAAAGCCACCTGGGTATCACCTGATGGAGTCACTCGTAACCAAATAGACCACGTGTTGATAGACCGTCGCCACTACTCGAACTTGATGACGGTACGAACGTACCGAGGTGCCAATATCGACTCGGATCACTATCTTGTTGGTATGGTTTTCCGAGGGCACATTGCCTTGCGAAGACGCATTGCATCCGCCGATCAGGTTCGAATCAACACGGCTGCCCTGCGCAATGAAAACACCAGTAACACCTTTGGTAATGCGTTAGGACTCGCCCTAGAATCACTTGATTTAGGGAGAGTAAGTCCTGGAGCCAGTATGCTGGGCGTAAATGAGAAGTGGACACGCCTTAAGAATATTGTCATTAGTACTGCCAACTCCATCTTAGGCAGCAGTCGTAAAAATCGGAACGACTGGTTTGATGATGAATGCAAGCTAGCGACTGAACGTAAGAATGTTGCGTACCGAGCAATGCAACAATCTCATAGAACGCGGGCACGCGAAGAGGAATATAAAGAGCTCAGAAGAATAGAAAAACGGCTACACAGACAAAAAAAATCAGCCTGGGAGAAGAACCTAATCTGTGAAATAGAAAATAGCCGAGAGCGAGGTCCGCACCAGGCGCGGAAGTTCTACCAATCCGTCCGAAACATGACGCAGTACACACCACGCTGCACATACTGCAAGGACGGAGAGGGAAATCTGATCACCGATCCTGAAAGCATACTGGAGCGATGGGAAGTGTACTTTAATGAATTGCTAAATGGTCAGCTCACTGCAGAAGTGGAGGCTCCACTACTTCAAGAAGAATCATCTATGTTGCCGCCACCAAGCATAGAAGAGGTTGAGAAGGCTATAGGCCGGCTTAAACAGAACAAATCCCCGGGAGCCGATGGCATACCAGCCGAATTATTCCATCACGGCGGGCCAGCCTTACGTCAAGCAATTCATGATATTATAGTACACGTATGGGAGCAGGAAGAAATGCCAGAAGACTGGCGAAAAGGTTTAATATGCCCCATACATAAGAAGGGAGATGTCACAACGTGCAGCAATTATAGAGGTATCACGTTGTTGAGTACCGCCTATAAGAAACTCTCCTCTATCCTACAAGACCGGATAACCCCATACGCTAAAACCGTTATCGGACAATATCAGTGTGGTTTCATTCCAGGCAAATCAACAACTGATCAGATATTTACCCTTAGGCAGGCGATGGAAAAATGTCTAGAATTTAACATCCCAACATACCATCTGTTTATAGACTTTAAGGCCGCCTATGATAGCATAGCCAGGGTAGAACTTTACAAAGCCATTAGAGAATTCGGCATCCCAAATAAATTGACACGACTATGTAGGTTGACCATGACCAACGTAACAAGCCAAGTAAAAATAGCCGGATTGCTATCCAGACCAATCAACATCTTTAATGGACTCCGACAAGGGGACGGTTTGGCCTGCCTCCTCTTCAACCTGGCGTTGGAGAAAGCAATCCGTGACTCTGGCACGGCAACAAGAGGGACCATCGTCAACAGGTCCAGCCAGTTACTGGCTTACGCAGACGACATCGACATCATCGGAAGAACCGAACAAGCTGTACACGATTCCTTCATCCAGATCGAGCAGGCGGCACAAAATCTGGGGCTGCACATTAGTGAAGGTAAAATAAAGTACATGGTGGCGTCGAATGCGAGAGGAACAGTTGGTCAAACAATCAAGGTTGCGGAGCACGAATTTGAAGTGGGCGGCTTCTCAAATCCAACAGAGCCTACTATAGTCTGTCAAAGCTCTTCAAATCCAGAAATCTCACCATAACTTCAAAACTGCTGCTGTACAGGACCATGGTCCTGCCAGTACTCACATATGGATCCGAGACTTGGGTGCTTAGCAAAAGGCACTCCGACCTCTTAGCTGCGTTCGAGAGAAAAGTCTTAAGGAGAATTGTTGGCCCCGTATGTGAGGAAGGACGATTCCGGAGACGGTACAATCATGAACTGTACGCAATCTACCTTGAAGCAGATATCGTGACAAAAATTAAGCTCGGTAGACTCCGGTGGGCAGGGCACCTAGCTCGCATGAGCGAAGAGGAACCTGCTCGGAAAGTTCTTTGTGGTACATTCTATGGTAGACGACAGCGTGGTAGACCATGCTTGCGCTGGAGAGATGGCGTAGACCAGGACGCCCGAAGCCTTGGGGTGCACAACTGGATGGCGTCGGCTAGAGACCGGGATAGGTGGAGAGACTTGTTGAAAGAGGCCAGGACCGGAACCCGGTTGTCGAGCCGATGATGATGATGATGTTGGGAATGGCATGTGGCATGTGCCGAAGCTATCGAATTTCTCCAGCATGAAAAAGGTATGCTCTTTGGATTTTTACTACCAACTTTGGCAACCATCAAGACAAAGCTACGTAAACTACAATTAAATACGACTTTGAGGATTATTCCCATAGAAAATGTAATTAAATTAGAAAGTTCTTTGGTGGCAAGATTTCAGGGGTATTTTGATTTATCGCCACAAGTCAATGATACCATCGCACAGTGGCGGAAAATCCCAAAAACGTGGCCAAATTATTTTTTGTGCTTGCAATGTAATAAATGCTTTTATTTATCAGAGGAAAATTTTTTGATTATATTTAGTTCAAAAATAAATAATAACGACAATGGGGCAAAATTTTAAACAACCTATTATTAATGGCTTTATCTTACTAGCTAGCAATTTGTTAAACTTTTAGTAATTTCTTAGCTCTTCGAAAATGTTACACCATTTTTTTCGTTTTACTAACTAGTAAAATTCTAATTCCCTTTTATTAAAAACGGTGCATCTGAACATGTTTAAATCAACAGTTCTTGGAAAATAACAAAACAAACAAGACCAAATCTGCGGAACAGACCTAATAATTTGAAATGTTGGAAACTCAAAAGTCAAAGGGACAACCTACAGTTTATTTCGTTATTTGTTTATTTGTGAAAACCTTTTTCGAAATGTTTTTTTTTTATCATTTTCCCTATTGTGGACTGGACCATTCCATGTATTGCTCCTATGAGATTTATTGGTGTACATAGATATATCGTTTGTGTTCCATTAGGAACTTTTTACTGCATAAAACTTAGTCTTCAAACATATGTATATGTATGTACTCGTATATCAAAATCTTCGTCTTCCGAAAACATTTTATATTATTTTATTTACTTTTAAGATCAATAAAATGAATCATAAAATAAACACAAATAAAATAAAATAAAAGCTAACCCCCAGTTTCACAGTGAGAGTTTAAAACCCACTTTTGGTTTAAACTTCAGTTCAACAACAAATTTGGTTTCACAGTTTCATTTAATCCTTGAACAGAGTTCATTCTGTAGTTTAAGTTAAACGATACTATTCTGCCGTTTAAACCTCAGATCAACAATCCCTTCGAACATTTGAAAATAAAATTTATTTTCATATTTTAATTTGTTTTCCTGTCACAGGTCACAACTAAAACAAAGCAAACTTTCGTTGATTGTTTTTACATTGATTCAGATAGAAAGAGAAAACAATTTACTTAAACTACGTTTAATCAACTGAAGTTCAGATTAGACTGTGAAACCGGACGAGTTGAACTTCAAATTTAAACTCCAGTTCAGGTTCAGCAGAACTTGAGTTTAAACTCTCACTGTGAAACTGGGGGTAAGAGTTTTTTTTTGTGGAAAATGACAGATATCATATAAATTTTTAGAAAGTTAAAGTTGCCAGTTTGTGATTTTAACTTTAGTAAAATGTTAAGAGATAGTAAGATATTAAAATCATAAGATTAGCAAAATCCTTAGTAACTTACTAAAATGGCTTTAACATATTACTTAATCGCTTAAAATGAATGTGGGTGAAGTTTTCAACTTTTTCTGACAAAAATTCAATTTTTTCTTTTGAATCATGTGATGAACAAGTTCTTAAAACCTCACTTAGCTAATTTCTTGATAAAAAAGTTAAGTTTGATTGTGAGTCTATATAAAAAAATAAGAAAATCGAAAACTATTTATTGAGGCGAACTTGCATTTTCAGTGTGTTCAACAGATTCCGTCTACAATATCTCTTAACATCGCAAAATATCGCAACATTTTTTGTTAATAACTTATAAAGGAGATATCAAGGTAAATTGAGAGCTACATTTCATCACGGGATCTCACGGGAAACATAAACTTTTTCATTACTACACAAAATTCAACATTTTTTTTTTAGTCACAAAAGGCGATTCTGGAACATGTTATATACAAACATATAACATGAAATTTTTTAACTGTTTTTTATTCATTTCACTAAACATACCACCAGCAATAGATTCCATATTGTTTTATGAACAAAAAATTTATACAGCGAAAAAAAAAGATCAAGAAAATCAACATTCTCTCACAAAGAAAATCTTTAACTAGGGCTTATTAAAATATTCCCACTTTAGTCGCATCGCCTGACTAAATAAATGCAAAAAAAATAACGGGATTAATCAGATCATGTACTTAACTTATCTGTTAATAAGTTGGCATACAAAAACAATAACAATTCTGATTTTTGTTTTTAATAGTTTTGGCCACGTTTTTGGGATTTTCCGCCACTGTGCATCGTTGCCTCAGTGTTATGTCCCTCTGTCAAGCTGAGGTGGATTTCGGCTCTTAATCCAAATTTTAAAGACCAAACATTTGTGAAATAAGCTCCATACGGGCGAAGACCAATGACCTTGCTCCTGAACTTGATAACAAACAAAAAACTTCGAAAACACGAGAGAATTCTTACTTTGATTTATTCGTGTCAGGTAACTTTTAAAATTTGGTTTTGATTAGATTTTATTGATTTAAAAACAAACATAAATGTACATTAATAAAACTTACAGATGATGTAGAAAATGGTTCATCAAATAACATGGCTGATGAAAATTTTGATCTATACCTTGCCCAACAGACAACATCACTTCACAGTCTGAACAAATACCCTAATTTGAAAAAAAACGTTCATAAAATATAATACTCCGTACCATCATCGGCAGTTGTAGAACGGCTTTTTTCAATTTTTAATGGCTTATTGGCTGTCCGAGAAGATGCGGATATCTTTATTTGATATAACGTTTTCCTTAAGCCAAAACATGACTTCTTTAATAGATAAAAGTTCCGCCTGGAACCCACTACAGTGATAAGGAAGACGAAAAAGAGACTTAAATTCAGCCTGTCTTAGTAAACACCTCCACAAACACCGTCATTAGTTTTTGCTCCATCGGTGTATAAATGGATTGAATCATCTACCAGGAATGACAGGTTCTCCCAGATTTCTCTAGAAGAGATGGTTACCTAAAAGTTTTTATCAAATGAAATTTGGGACATGGTGTAATCGATGCCATTTGCAAGTGAACCGAATGAGTTCAGAATGATTGAGTGTTCAATTTCATTATTGATCCACTGCGAGGAGGGTTTTAGAGGAATAGCTGTGTTTGTAGACGTAAGGTTGCCGAATATATCGAGGGGTGTTAGATGGAACAGAATGTCCAGTGCAGAAAAAGGAGTACGAAGTGCTCCGGATATGCACAGACAAGCTGACCGTCAGATTTTGCTTAAAATTATTGTTTAGCTGTAAGTATAACCTGTTATATAAACATTAAAAAAAACTTAATAACGGTACCCGGAATGTAACCGTTATTTTCTTTTACTTTGACTTTTTTGCTAAGGCTGCACACAGAGCCTGTTTGAAAGTTTAATATTTATATTATTTGGTGTCAAAATTTTCAGAATAAATATTTTGGGAAATTAAAAACAAATTAAATTTGTTTTAAAAAAAAAAATGATACTTTTATTGAAATTATGATTTAGTGTTCATACTCGTATGTATGCATACTGTATGTTGTATATATCGAAATATTGAAACAAAATAGACAGAATAATTTTAATTCTGCATGTTCTAAATAACTTTCATGTTTAGCATGTAATTTAACATTAGGTTTATAATTCAAGCTTCATGTTTACTAAAAACTGTTCAGTTTAGATAATCTTAAAAGAAATAACTAAATGCCTTTTAACGGATTCAAAAAGTATTGTATATTTAAAAATTTTTTTAACGTCAATAAAAATAAAGTAAAGAAATGTGATTTTCAAACGAAATTTGTATATTAAGTAAATAACTTATACTAATGTACATAGCTTTTAATCTTGGTCTTCTTGTTTAAACTCATTTTGCTCATATTGTGACAAATACCCTGCTTCTAATGTATGGGTTGGAACCACAAAGTCTTCAGGTAAATGTAATGTTTCGGCAAGTTTCGATATGAGCAATTCATTTACTTTAGAAGGCTTAAGCTTAAGTACGGCAGGAGAACACTAATCCGACCTCTCAAGCAAACAGCTTTTTTATTAAGGAGAACTGTGTTTATGCCTATATTGTAGGATCCCAAAATATGCTTTTTCAAATTTGAATGACTGAATTTAAAGTCGAGAAACTTTATTCGCAGAAAGGTTCTTCGCTGTTTATAGAAATCATTGTAACTAAGAAATATATTGGTTCCTTTTGAACGGCAACGTGCAGACTTAAATACCTTTAACCAGTAAGAAATTTGTAAAGGAAGTTCTATGTTTTTTTTGCATTTTATATTGCTATTAGCGCTTTCTATTCAACTATAAATTTCATGACTTTGTCGCGCGTACTTCCTCTTGCTGTAAAGGTAACTAAGAAATTTTCATCTTTAAAAAAAATAAGATATTTTATGTACACTCACAGGCACAATTATTTTTGCCCACACAGTTTTTTTTTTTAATATAATTGTAGATGATAGCTCATTGTGTAAGCTCGTCTGTAAACAAGCTCATGATCATCTGGATCTTGTAATCTTGTAAGGCAGTTCTGCTTCCGTCTTAAAACAAAAAGGTATTCCACTGGCCCATCGTTCAGTCGGGATATTCTCAAGTTAAACTAAGTCTAGCTATTCGATGAGAATAGTTCGGAAACCCGGTACGAGCGAAATGATTTTAGATTCTTTTCTGTCAGTCTTCTTCTTTAAGTAAATTCACTTACACTGACATTTCTATCATCGAAAAGAACAGTATGTACTTCAGGAGTTGAACATCCGATCACCCACCAGATTGTTGACAACAAAGCGGTTGTCGTCGAGCGGTTATATTTTGACCTGACAAGTCTTCTGAAATCGTTTGATGGTTTTCGGGACATTAGTTCAAGACACATCAATTGTTCCAGCGATCTAACATTAATGAGTATCCGCTTAAGCGACAGTCCTTTTTTTGTTTGAGAATTACAATACTAGAGTATCACAAACTCTAATTGAACAGTTTTTTAAATATCCAGAAGCGATGGTATTCTACTCCAACTACTAAAGGCGTTGTTTTACCTATTTAAATAACTAAGAACTTTACGGTTATAAATATTTTGGTCATTCATTTTTAAAATTCTAAATCTATTTCATAAAGGGAAGTTCGCGCGAACCAGTCGTGAATTTTGTTTTTCTAGAAATCTGATACAAAATATTAATACAGGTGTTTTTGTTTTTAATTTAAACAAGTAATTTAATGGTTGTTTAGATTTTCTCTTGTTTTTTATTTTTGAGAAAGTTCCAAGTAACTTTTATTAAGACCAAGTTCTGTCGGTCCAGTTGTGTATTAATTTTTTTGATATTTATATGCAATCATAAGATAATGTGAAAATATTTCTATTATGATTTGTTAGTATTATAGAAATTGTCAATTTACCTTTGCCTTCAAGCAGGTACCTGCTTGAAGGCAAAGTGACGGATCCAAAAGTACATCAGTTATTCTTTGCTGACGATGGAGCCATCATAAGTGAAGACCCGATATCCCTACAACGAGCACTTGACGTATGGGTGGATGTTCTAGAAGGAAGTGGGTACCGCATAAGCGCGAAAAAGACAGAATACCTATGCTGCCCATTTTCTGATCCACACAGGCCTATTCCAGACATTTATTTGAATGGAGTAGTGCTTTCCAAGTGTGAAAAGTTTAAATATCTGGGGTCTATGATAAATAACGAAGCTACTTGTGATGACGATATCAATCATCGCGTAAGCGTAGGGTGGATGAAGTGGCGGGAAAATTCTGCTATCTTCTGTGACCGAAAAATGCCCCCTAAGCTGAAAGGAAAGCTCTACACTTCAGTTGTGCGTCCAGCACTCACATACCGTTCACAATGTTGGACAATGTACAAAAAGTATGAGAGTAAGCTTACGGCAGCTGAGATGAAGATGCTTCGTATGACAGCAGGAGTTACAAAGCTTGATCGAATTAGAAGTACGAAGATCCGAGGAAGCCTTCATGTTAAGAATACCATTTCCCAAAAAATTGAACACGACCGACTCAGTTGGTATTGCCATGTTCAAAGGAGAGATCCTGAGAACCCCGTCAAAAAGGCAATATCATACAACGATCCAATTCGGAATAAAAAGAAAGGTAGGCCTAAACACTCCTGGTACAAACAAATGCAAAAACACCAGCATTCAGTTGGCCTCAGAAATGGAACAATACAAAACCGGGAGGCTTGCCGCCGATTTCTGAGGTCAACCCGGCGAACCCCACAGGCGGATCACTAGTGTGAAGCAGATACGTGGGAGAGTTATGATCCCCTCGACATCGAGATCATAACAGCGCCGAAGAAAAGGAAGAAGAAGATAGAAATTGTCAATTTGCAATTCATGGAATTGATGATCATTCGTCATTAAGACAACAAATTAATTGCAACCAAACGATATTCGTTTAATTATTTAATGTACTTTATATTCATGTTATGATGTTATATTTTTTTGTATCAAACACTTTTTGTAAACGGGTGGCTGAAGAATGATTATGCAACATTGAAATAAAAATTTCTACTGAATTGACGTATTCAAAATTGATGTGAACATCATATAAAATTAAATATTTAGGAGTATGTATCTATTCCTATTCTACATATATCAATCATCATTATTCACCAGAATATAATGTACATTTTTGCACTCAATAAAATTTCGCCAAAAATCGGAAATAGGTAAATTAACTTGCTGGAATTGTTATGGGTATCCCATGAAAACTACAAATCTGTTTCTGTTTCCTAACAATTACACGAACACCCCTTGTAGTTTTCAAAATGCATTTAACCCTCCATAAAATAAATGTATTTGTGTCATGAGCTCCAGACGCACTTTTCGCTCATAATTCAAATAAACGTTTAAATTAAATAAAAACAAACGAACACGAAACACCACCCGTTTAATAATTTTGCTTATAGACAGCAAACTTTTTTGTTTATAGCTATTTGGTAATGAATATAAATAGTTTTAAATGGCCACAGGAACCTATATCAACACTATTTGACATAGCCGCAAATCTATATACATAGAAAGATATGTATGTTAATTAATTAACATCCTTTGTCAATTCGTAAAACACTTTTTAGTTGAAAGTTAAAGGTTTTATGGTTTCGTAAACTTTGTTAGGTTTTACATTCGAAATTAATTTTACCTGGAGTATTTGGATGAATTAGTGTGAGGTTTATTTTGTTGTTATTCCAACTCACAATAATTGGAAGTATGGTTTGTTTGTATAAACAAAAACACCCGCAACTGAATTAATTTCAATAGATACACAGATACGCACGTTTTATGTAATTGCCGCACCACTGTTTTCACACACCCCGCACTCTGAATAAAATTGACTGAAACAAAAAAATTCGTTGTTTTTCGTATTGAGCGAAAAGAACTATTAATTTTAGCGAGTCCAGAAAAAGAGTAAGCTTATTTTTTTGCATAAATGCCGGTCGGTGACGAAGGCGATCTCATGAAAGCTTTGTTAGACAGTTTTTGATTGGCATAATAAATTAATAGACATCCAGCTGATAATACCAAACACATAGCACTCATTTTGTTTACACTTCAAAACTCTACAATAATTGAATGGTGGAATTCGATTGAAAACTTTCGTAAAGAAGAATAAACAATAAGAGTTAAAATTATAGCGCTATACGTGACGTCTGAAATTGTTTGATTTTTTAATAAACTTTTTCTTGATTGATGGGTTCATTGTGTTGACAACTTTATCACTTTACGGTTCATTGATATGGAAACTTAATTCTATCTGAATGACTGTCATAAGAACAATTCAAGTTCCGGTTTTTATTTGAATTTTGTATAGAATCACTGATTGGCTTTGGAAATCAAAAGACTTTTGGTTTGTTTTGTTTCTTCCTGACTGTCTCAATTGGAATCAATCAAAAAAAGGACTGTAGGGCCCCTTCTTTGTTTTTTTGCAATAAAGTTACTATAGGACAAGTTTTGCACTCGAGATTTTGATGAAAGTTGACATTAAGATTATAGACAACATGAAAAAAGTGGGTTCCGCAGTTCCGTTCATGGAACAGTGTTTCGGAATGCATATTTAACGCGAAGTGGTAGTTTCCAAAATTGTGTGGTACACGATTTTGATTTGGATATTTCCCAGAAAACTGTTTCTATAGAAGATCTAGATTACCTGGCATAGTAGGATTTGCGGATGGAACCTACATTGGGATAATTGCTTCAAACCATCTTCAACACCAGTATTTAAATCGGAAGGCCTTTTATAGCTTGAATCCAATTATTTTTTGTTTGTTGTTTTTGTTTTTCCTTTCTTTTAGACTTGCGATCATAACATGAAAATTCGGTATGCTTTAGCCTGATATCCTGGTTCTACTCATGATTTTTACTTGCGATTTATAGGTACTATAAGGCCAGTTACATATGCATTGAGAAAAAAATCGAACTCGAGATTTTGATCAAAGTTGACATTACGTTGATAGCGAAGACTTAAAAAGTGTGTCTCGCAATTCTCTCTGTCTGTTCGACTGCAGCCTAAGCGGCTTGGCCGATTTTCTTTAAACTTGGTAGATAGTATTTACGTCTTTACGAGTAATAATTTCCACCCTCACACGTTTTTTTCTTTTTTTTTTTGAAGACCGAAAATAACGGTACTTGCCATACGATTTTTTTTCGAAATTTTATAAATTTTATCTGTCCTACACTGAGAAAAAAAACGAGCTAAAATCAAGAATATCGGTGTCAAATCAAGCAGATTCGTTGACGAAAGTCTGTTAAACTCGAAAATTCTTAATTCAAGCCTCAAATTCTTGTTTTGAGCTTGTTTTTTATAAGCCTAGAATTCTTATTTCAAGATTATGGAAGCTTAATTTTAAGAATACATAAGCTTTATTTCAGACCATTTCAACCTCAAATTAAGATCACGAATTCTTATTTATACCAGAGATAAGAACAATATATACTTAAATCAAGTTTTTTATTCTTAAAAAAAGAACAAATATTCCTGTATTTAAGTTTCTTTCGGATTGTTTCTAGCTTGTTTATTCTTGATTTAAGATGGAGTGGTCTTATTTTCAGAATCAGTCTGCTTGCCTCACCACCCCTCTCCCCACGCTCCCTGCCTTCACCACCAACCAAAATAAAAAACATCTTTAATAATTTTATGTATTCAAATTTTTATTATTTATTTTATTTATTTTATTTTATGAAAAATACTTAAATATACATTATTAATTTTAAAATGAGTTTTTTCCACTATTCAATGAGTACAAATGTAATGATGGACTTACAACTGTTGACGAGCTGCTACTTGGGGCGTTTTGTAGCGAGGTTTATATTTTTGTCGGCACAGAATTTGTTTCATTATCTATTCCAAACTAAAAATATAGTATAGACATTAAATACAGCATTAATAAACTTAAAGTATTCATTACCTTAGTTTTTGCACGAAAACAATTTTTCCCTGAATTCTATCTGGAGCCGAAAGATGAGGTATTGCTTCTTTGAGGTCTTCAAAAATTACTTTAATCACTAAATTATCATGTCCGAACTGGAATATATCGCACATAAAAATGAAACAACCATCTAAACATTCTTGCAGCAAACGATTTTAAGATCGCTTCGGCTTGATTTGAGAATGTAAAAACTTAATTTAACAACGCGGTGGCTCAAATCAAGGTTTTTGTTCTTAATTTTAAATACAAATTTGTTTTAAGAGTAAAATTCTTGAATCAGGAATGAAAGGTGTCACTTTCAGGATAACAAAAATAAGAATACAAAAATCTTAAAATAAGCCTGCTCGTGCTTGAATTTATCCTGCCTTTTTTCTCTGAGTGTACAGATTTAAAAAAAAATATAAAATATTTCATTTAGTTAAAGCTAGAATGTATTGAACGGGTTTTTGTATGAGTACATACGTGCAGTTGTGCCTGCAAGACCTCTTCATATATTTTGTAATATTCAAAAATTCATAAAGCTAGAATGTTTAAAAAAATGTCCAAAAAAAAAGGTTATTTTTGGTACCCCCCTTCAAACCATTTTCTCAGTTTTTGATTTTCTTAAAAACTGTACAACCGGTTAATTTTTTCTTATGCTAAAGCTCCACACCAGATTGAATATTATTGTGTTTTCACATTTTCAAAAAAAAAAGCTTTTTGGATTCTTAAAAAAAATTTCAAATTTTTTTTTCAAAACTCAATATTTCGAAAACCCCAAGCTCGATTTTTTAAAACTTGATAAATAAAAGTTTCTTAATATAAATTACAATATATAAGAAAAAAATGATTTTACCTAAAAATAACGGTACCCTCCATACAAACGTTAAAAAATAGTTTTCGAAAATCGTATTTTTCTCGAAAACGGTTCCGAGAGTTTTGCTAAAGTTTGTTTTCTTTTTTACGATCTATAATTTAATAAAAAAAATTGAAATCAAGATATTACTGACTGTCGCTACCATAGAACAATTTTTTCGAAGTTTGAATTTTTCATTAGCGACATAACGGATTTTAATACAAATTTTTATAGAGAAGCTTTTAAAATGTATAAAAAAATACTGCATTTCAAAACTTAAAAAAAAAAAAAAATTTTTGAAATTTAGGAAAAAAAAGTAATTTTTTTTTTGTTGAAAAATTCGATATCTCAGAAACGGCTCAATATTTTTTTTTTGTAAATTTAATTTTTATTCGAACAATAATAAAAACTTTCAACTGGCGTTAAGAAACCACATCATCTACTTATAATTTTTACTTGTGATATAGGTACTATAGGGAAAGTTCTGCATTTGGAAAAAAAAATCGAACTCGAGATTTTGATCAAAGTTGACATTACGATGATAACGAAGACGAAAAAAGTGGGTCCGACAATTCCGTCTATCTGTCTGTATATCTGTATGTCTGTACCTCGAACTACAGCCTAAACTACCGGAGGTATTTTCTTCAAACTCGGTAGTTAAGGGTCTTCGGTGATTCCCTAGAGGAAAAATTGAATTTTTTTTTATAGCTCCAAAACTAATGGTACCCCCATACACCCGTAATGCAAAATCTTATTTATATCGAAAACGGCTCTAACGATTTTGATAAAAATATTAGGTGCTATGTTATGGACATGGACTATATTTTGGTCAACAAAAAATTTGGGGGGAAATGTTATTAGGGGTATGTACCTGCCATAGACCCGTTTTTTTTATTTTCGAATTTCTCACCAACGACTCTAACGATTTTAACCAAAATTTTTATGCAGAAGCTGCTTTGCATTTGAAAAAATATAAACAAAAATTTTTTTTCGAAAAAATAGTTTTTGGATTTTAAAAAAAAATAATAAAGTTTTTTTTTTTCAATTCAATATCTTGAAAACCGATACACGATTAAATTTTTAAATTACGTTTTAAAATGTATTTTATCAAATACTAACAATTTGCATATCAATTTTTTTTATAAAAATTTTAAGGAAAATTTAGTACATAAAAAACATGTTTCAGTGTGTCTGTATGTCTGTACCTGTCACTACAGCCTAAACCACTGGACCTATTTCTTTCAATCTCGGTAGTTAAGGGTCTTCGGTGATTCCCTAGGGGAGAAATTGAAATTTTTTTTTAGTTCCAAAACTAACGGAACCCCCCATACACTCGTAATGCAAAATCTTATTTATCTCGAAAACGGCTCTAAAGATTTTGATAAAAAAAATTAGGTGTGATATTATGAACATAGGCTACATTTTGGTCAACAAAAAATTTGGGGCAAAATGTTATTAGGAGTACCTGCCATAGACCCGTTTTTTTTTATTTTCGACTTTCTCATTAACGGCTCTAAGGATTTCAACCCAAAGTTTTCAGCAGGAGTCCCCTTAAGTTTAAAATAATATTGTATATAAAAATATTCCAAAAAATATTTGTTGGGTTTTTTTGAAAAAAAAATTCTTTTCTTAAATCAATATCTTCAAAACCTATGAACGATTATTTTTTGAAATTATTTCCTTAAATCAATATTATTTAATACTTAAAATTCGCATCCCACATTTTTTTCTTAAAAAAATTTAGAGAAATTTCTTATATAAAAAATTATTTCATAATAAAACGATTTTTTAAAGTTTATTTGCATAAATTCATACTTTTCCGGAAGAAATCTTTCTTGTAAAACACATAGGGCCTTACCAACAATCAAATTAAGCGACGACTTTAATATTTGAGTGAAATGGACCATTATGTAAAGAGCTCTAGAAAGTTAGCCATACATGTTATGAACTTAATATTTATGTGAACTCTAAATTATGAACCATTTTTTGTACGGAACCTAAAAAATAAAATGTAGCATATATGGTTAATTAAATAGAGACCATTAAATAGTGCTTCATTTCGCTCAAATATTAAAGTCGTCTCTAAATTTGATTGTTGGTACCGCCCATACTTTTACATTTATAGATATTAAGAAACTAACAATTATGAGTGCACCAGTCAAAAAACGAATTAAGATCACATTGCCATTCTTCACAATCACGAGTATTTAAAATAGTTTTAAAGATTGTTACATCGTCGGCGTAAATGAAAAGACGTCTCGCTTGAAAGGACGAAATAATTACAGTGCGAGATATTTGGAAGCAAATAAAACATGACTTGAAAAAAAAATATAAATTCATCTGCTACCGTGACTTCGAGATGATTAACAACCTTGAACCTCTAAAGCTAGAAGGCCGTTAAAAAGTTTCACCGAATCTGGTATTAGGAGTCAGTCAATAAAAGGGCAATTCATTGGAATAACTTTCTCATGCGACTGAGACTTCTTTATGCAAGAAATGTAAGCGGGATGCTGCTCTTTCTTATACAATAGAAGGACCATTAACATCTATTAAAAATGATAGGACAAGCAAGTGCCAATGTCTCCAGACGAAACATTAGCTAATAATAAACACCAAATCCAATAAGTCTACTTATCATATCGATATACTCATACTGCAAAAAAACCAACGCAAATATTTATTCCTCCTGGCATAACGTGTTATTAGCTCAGGGAAGTTGTTATAGAGGAAGGGAAACAAAAAATATAAAGAAGAAAATTTTGCTTATAGTTTTTGTTTTTGTGGACTCTATTGATTAAATCAAATTGAAAGTTTTTGCGACCTTTAGTCCAAATGCGTTTCGCTCAGGTACGACAGTTGGACTCATCAGTTAGATGCTGTCGTACCCTTCTAAGACGACAAAAAAATTTTTTTTCTTTATATTTTTTGTTTCCCTTCTTCTTAAATTAGCCAGACCACGGGCGTCATTTTCTAGGTGTCTGAATTTAACCAAATTCCCCTAGAAAAATATAATTTACTTCGCATTCGTGCTGTAAATTTTATGTGTGTTGATAACCATCCACTAATATATTGCGTCTTGGAAGTTGTTATAGGCGAGAACAGCATTGCTTTGGCAAAAACATAAGGGTGGAGATAAAACTGTAAGCTTTGCTTCATTTAACAATATGTATGTCAACTATGTAAACTTCAAGAAGATGTAATGTTGACCTCTACTAGGGGCAGGTACTTTTGTTTGTAAATGGGGTATAGACAGTAGCTCTGCTCAAAGGTACTATAGGCAACGTACCTAGTACCTACCTGTCTTTTCGACTACAGCCTAAATGGCTTCGCTGATTTTCTTTGAACTTAGTAGATAGTATTTTTAATTTTTTCCCCCCAAACATTTTTTCTTTTTTTCTTAAACTGCTCAACAGATTAAAAAAAAAATTATTTAGTTAAAGCTAGGTAATGGTTGAAAACAAACATTTCCGAAAAATGGTTATTAATGGTACCCCTCTTGGAACCATTTTTTTGTTTTTGATTTTCCCAAAAACGGTACAACCGATTTTGATAATTTCTTTTATGCTAATCTCCCCTCTACTTCAGAGAGGTCATTAAATCGTTTGTGTATTCAAATTTTTGAAAAAATTTGTTTTGGATTTAAAAAAAATTATTTTTTTTTTTCAAAACTCAATATTTCGAAAACCCCATGCTCGATTTTTTTTAAACTTGATAAATAAAAGTTTCTCAATATAATCTACAAGGTGTGAGAAAACCTATTTCATTTTACCTAAAAATAACGGTACATACCTACCATACAAATGCTTAAAAATGGTTTTCAAAAATCGTATTTTTCTCGAAAACGGCGCCTAGAATTTTGATAAATATGTATTGTTTTCTTCCAATTTTTTTCAAATTCAATTAAAATTTTGAATTTCTCATTATCGACATAACGTATTTTAATAAACATTTTTATAGAAAAGCTTTTAAAAAGTTTAAAAAATATTGCATTTCAAAACTTAAAAACAAAAATTTTGAATTTTTGGAAAAAAAAGTATTTTTTTTTTGGAAAATTCGATTTCTATGAAACGGTTCAGTATTTTTTTTTTGTAAATTTAATTTTTATTCGAAAAATAATAAAAACTTTAAATTGGCGTTCCAATTTTTTTTTCTTAAAAACGTTTTAAAAATTTTTTATATAAAAACTTATTTTTTTTAAGAAACCACTACAAAGACTTATAATTTTTTTTCTTGCATAAGCTAATATTTGCTTGAATCACATGTCATCCTGTTTTAAGCTCCAACTACAAAAGGAGTTGTTTTAGTCATTTAAAAAATGCATTTTATTCATATGAACAGTTTTCCTCTAACAATATTATTTTTGAAATTCGTAGTCTTTCAAGTTCGTGCGACCCAGTCGTGCATTTTATCTTTTATTCAAAATGGCTGCCTTTAGCTTTGACATAGGCTTTTAAGCGTTGTTGCCATTGTTCTACAGCGACACGCACAGTTTCGATGGGAATTAACGACGCTGCTGTTATTAAAGCCGCTTTAAGGCTGGCCAAATTTCTATGGAGTGTCTTACAGGCTCTCCAACTCTGACTACAGGCTGTAGCCCAGCAGATTTAAATCTGGACTTTCTAATGGCCAATCTGCAGCAGCGATAAAATCCTGGATATTGCATCTGAGCCACTCTTGTGTCGTTTTGGCTTTGTCTGCCCGAGCAGAGTCTTGTTGGAAGACCCATCATAAGTTATCACACTAAAATGGGAACTTCTGATTCATCTAGGAACATTTCAAAAACACTTGAGAATTGCTTCGCTGTTCCTGATATGTTGCTTGTGCCCTAGACATATGTACCTGAAGGCAACAAAAACTGTTTCAAAATAATGAAGCAGCCTTACTGCCCTCATCTCATTATCATTTAAACATAAATTAACTTCTTCAACAAAAGAGTGATTCAAAGCAATTTAGAGCTACCGTACTGAGTTACATTTATCGATCAAATAATTGTGATAATTATGCTAACAAAGTGCAACAATAGCAATTCTTTGTATTTCGTTTTTAATGATACAATCCGCTCAGTCAAGCTATCAATCCAGATAAAGTATAACAATTAATTTCCAAATACCAAAGAATAATAAATTGGACAAATCGTCGTCGTTCTATGAAAACTCCCTAAGTCCATTTAAAAAAAAAATGTGATTCAGTTCTTATTTAATTAATTTCGGATAAACCATTTGCAAAAAAATGTATTGCACAATGGCTACACCAAACCCATTCTACAATTGAAGTCTGAGATCGTGCTATTCTGATAATTTTTGGATTTTTTTATATTAATTTCCATGTTTAAATGCAAATATCTCAAAAAACACAAAATGGACTTAGGGAGTTTTCATAGAACGACGACGAAATAATACCATATCGCTGACCAGTGTGTGGTATGGGAATAAGGAAGAGCCAGCAGGGAGCACACAAAAATCAATCCTCACAATTCTGTCAAGCTTCATCAATTTCATTAATGCCTGAGCATAAAATATTTCATCATTAAATTATGCTAATTGGGGTCATTTGCATTTATTGAAACATTCGACTAAATGTTTAATCACTAAGGTTAAAGGTGATTACTTAACAAGGAAATAGGTCTCGCATAACCGAGCAATTTATGACCAAAAAGTTATTTGCGGTTCAAATTCTGAGGAGTTTTAATTTTTTTTTTATTTTCGAAATACTCGTACCACCCACAATTTTCACCAGATGTGCAACATGTATGGTATGCAAATTGAGTTTTTCCATGAATTTCGCCGAATCATTTAATTTTTTTTAATCCGGCAATTTTTCTTCGCCGGAAAATTAACATTTATTGATAGCACATTATAACACTTTTTTATAATGCCTAAAAGTTGGGGATTATTTAAGTTGACATACACCAGTATTTAAGAGATTTAATTTGTGGAAATTAAATTCAAAAGTTGATGTTGGGCTTGGGCTAAAAATAGTTAAATGGTAATTCTATTGGTACAAACTAAGTGTAATTGAGTAAGTGTAATTGAGTAATTATGTAAATGATTGTTACTTAAAATATATTAATAGCGGGCTTGTATTCCCTTATTCCTATAATGACTTCTTTTAACCAGTTTTGCATGGAGCTTATTAGTTTACTTGTAGTCTGTTGGTAAATTTTTTTCCATTCGTCTGCAATCACCGTTTTTAACTGATCCTTGCAGGATATGGCATATTTTCTGATACATTTATCCAACACGTCCCATCGATACTCTATGTCATATTCATATCTGGGTATTGTGGCGGTGTCTTCAGAGTATGAGGAGTGTTATATAGTATCCTTTCTTTCACTAAGCAAATAAGCAGAAAGCTTTGGGTCATTATCTTGCTTTAAATAAAAATTCCCATCAAGGCCCAGTTTGTCAGCACTTTTTTAAGATTTTCTTTTGATATATTAAAAAAAAACCATCTTGTCCATTATTCCATCTTATTATTTACTTATTGGAGATTTTAATTATTATGACTACGACTTGTTTTTGCCTATATTTGTTTGCCTTGAAAATGAGGTTTGGTCAAATTATTATTTTTTTGTTTATATTTAAATACATACAAACTTTTGTTTTTGTGTTTTAACTTTTAGCAAAATTTATGAAAATTAATTTTCGTTCTTATGTTATATTCATAAAGTTTTGAAAAACAGAGGTGTGTCAATACCTTTTTCCATGTGTATGTTAGTACTATGCGTAAAAAAAAGGTGTGTATCGCAATTCTGTCTGTCTGTTCGATAACAACCTAAACGACTCGGCCGATTTTCTTTAAACTTGGTAGATATCAATTTTTAATTCACCCCCCCCCCAAAGGTTTTTGTTAAGACCAAAAATCACGGTACTATTTTAGAAAATATTTTTTTTTCTCAAAAACTGTTTTAAATATTTAAAAAAATCAAAAAATTTTATTATATTAAAGCTATGTAGGTAATGCTTGAAAAGAAAATTTCCGAAAAATGGTACCAGTTTGATAACATTTTTACTTGCGACTTACATATATGTAGGTACTATAAGGTAAGTTATGCATTCGGAAAAAAAATCGAACTCGAGATTTTGATCAAAGTTGACATTACGATGATAACGACTACAGCCTAAACGGCTCGGCCGATTTTCTTCAAACTTGGTAGATATGGGTTTTGATTTTTCCCCCCACACGTTTTTTTCTTTTTTTTTAAGACCAAAAATAACGGTATACTTACCATACGGTTTTTTTTCGAAATTTTATAAATATTTTTTTTTCTCAAGAACTGTCCCACAGAATTTTTTAAAAAAAAATTTGAAAAATTTCATTTATTTAAAACTAGGTAATGGTTGAAAAAAATTTCCAAGAAATTGTTATTTTTGGTAGCCCTCCTGCGTCAATTTTTTTTTGTTTTTGATTTTCTCGAAAACTGTACAGCCGATTTAAACCATTTTTTTTATGCTAAAGCTCGTCCAAAGTGTAAATATTATAACATATTCAAATTTTCAATTTTTTAATTTTTGGATTTAAAAAAAAAATCAAAATTCTTTTTTGGAAACACAATTTTTAAAACTTGACAAAAAAAAGTTTCTTAACATAATCTACAAGATTTGAGAAAAAAAATTTGTTTTATCTAAAACAAACGGTACCTTCCATACAAATGTTAAAAAATGATTTTCGAAAATCGTATTTTTCTCGAAAAGGGTTCTAAGAATTTTGCTAATTTTTTTTTTCTTTTAATTAATTTTTACGGTCTATAATTTAATAAAAAAAATTGAAATCTAGATATTACTGACTGTACCTACCATAGAACGATTTTTTCGAATTTTAAATTTCTCATTATCGGCATAACAGATTTTAATGAAATTTTTTATAAAGAAGCTGCTAAAAAGATTAAAAACATTGCATTTTAAAACAAAAAAAATAATTTTTCAATTTTTAGAAAAAAAGTTTTTTTTTCTTTGGAAAATTCGATATCTCAAGAACGGCTAAGTATTTTTCTTGGAAATTTAACTCTTATTCGTACAATAATAAAACCTTAAAGTTGGCGTACCAAAATTTTTTCTTAAAAATGTTTTAAAAATTTTGTACATAAAAGCTTATTTTTTAAGGAACCACTACAACGATTTATAATTTTTGTTCTTGTATAAATTCATATTTGCATAGCATTCTGTTTTTATCTCTTACCACTAAAAGAATTTAAAAAAAATTCATTTCATCCTTATGAACAGTTTTCCTTAATAACATTTGTTTTTAAATTCCTAGTCAATTACATAGGAGCAAGTTCGTGCGACCCAGTCGTGCATTTTATTTTATTTCAATTCATTTTTACGATCTATAATTTAATAAAAAAAAATTAAAATAAGTTATTACTGACTGTACCTATACAATAGAACCATTTTTTCGAATTTTGAATTTCTCATAATCGGCATAACGGATTTTAATGAAATTTTAGTTCGGATGTCGATTTAGAACGGCAGGGTATAAAAAGCTCAATAAATTCTGATCTGATGTCGATAACAAATAGGGAATATATAAACCGCGTAGAACGCTTCAAAAACTCAACGCTGTCCTCTGTCGTTAAGCGCCCGCCACCCACCCCCATGCCGCTATCAATGAATGACACTTGCATCTAGGAAAACGGACAGCTCTCAGTTTTCGGTATGTGCATCACAGACTACCATTTGTTAAATGACCACATATTCGACGTCATCAAAACCCTGCTAAGTGTTAAGGTTTCCTTTGTCGATGCAAGAAATTTTTCATTCTTTATGATCTGGGGTCTATTGCACCATCTTACAAAATTGTGATTACAAGCATTTTTTTAACAAATTTGTAAGAAATCGAGATTTTTTCATTTATAATTTTTTTTGTTAAACACAAATTAGTACTTGTGAATTACAAGTCACAAATTTGTTGACAAATAGAATTTTTCGTTGCACAAAAAAAAGTTGTAATTGTTAATTACAAGCTAAAATTTGTGAAAATCGTTCTTTTTTGTGTGGGTTTCGGTTGCACCATAATAAGCGATCACAAATTTGTTTCAGTTTGTGAAAAAATTCTACAGGTGAAAGACCGTGTGTAAATATTTCTACAAATTTGTTAACACACTCATTTGAACATGGTGCAACAAAAAATCGTATACAGGATTTGTATTTGTAGATTACAATAACAAATTTGTGGTTATAAATTGTAAACTGGTGCAATAGGCCCCTGGCATTTGAAGGAGTTCGAGTACAATACCAATATTTGGGCAGGTGCTCTAATTACCCAATGGAGTCGCTTGGATAAAATCAAAAAAAAAAAACTTTGGGAATGATAAAATAGAAGTATTTGAATCTCTCGAGCACCGCACAGTGTGGTATTTTGGTCTTAAACCTGGCCAAAAATATTTGTGCACATTTTTCACATCAAATAGGTACCAAATGACTTAGGTTAGGTTAGGTTAGGAGGGGTGTGCACAGCCCAAGGGCTGTTGCGTACACGGGGGCCTATTGGTCCATTGTGATCCCCTATTAATAAAAGCAGAGATGCTCCTAACTAATTCCTTATGTAGACTGGTTCATTTTCGAACCAGCCTGAGCTTACAATGAATTTTCTCATATTTGCCATTGAGACCTGCGTTAGATCGTCTAGTTCTCCAACAAACCTGTTTCCGAAGTAGCGAAGGCGATTTGTTTGGAGGTTCGGACAGTCACAGAGCAAGTGTTTAATGGTTTCAGTCTCCTCGACATCCTGGCAGCTCCTACAGAAATCGGGTGCAAATGCACCCATTCTAGTGGCCATTGTGCCAATGGCGCAGTGACCCGTTAGTACACCTATCAGGATTCTGATGTTCTTTTTACTCAGCGATAAGATATACCGAGTTTCTTTTTCATTAATTCTAGGCCATAAACTTCTAGAGATAACACAGTCGTCCCTGGAGGACCAGGAGTTGTTGATTTGCTCTTTCGTTATTAGGTCTATTTTCCTTTTAATCACTCCAATCGGGATTTTTGGTTCTAAATTTAAATGGCTACTGCTGTTTTTATTTGATAGTGATCCTTTCCTTGCCAGTTCATCTGCTATTTCATTCCCTTCTATATTACTATGTCCGGGAACCCAGCAGAGGTTGACTTGGTTAGTGCTACAAATATTGTTCAGCATGTCTCGACATTTTGTTACTGACTTGGATCTTATAGTCTCACTAGCTAAGGCATTGATGGCAGCTTGGCTGTCCACGAAAAATGTGATCTCAGACGAGTTCAATTCTTTCGTGCGTACCAATTCTGCCGCCTTACCAAATGACTTAAAATTTATTTGGAAGGATAAATTTTGATTTTTTGGTGCAGTAAAACCCACTTAAGTGCCCCTCCCGATTATTAAAAATAAAAAAGAGCACGTCCAATACTGTGCTATATTTTTTTTTAAAGCTAATATCTTATTCTTTGTTTTATTTGTTGATTCAATAGTTTTTCAGAAATTAGGCCTCAAAGTTGAGATTTAGAAAAAAAAATTTTTTTTTTTCATTTCTAATTGATTTTCTATAAAATGTTCATTATTAAGGAC
This sequence comes from Chrysotoxum bicinctum, assembly GCA_911387755.1. NCBI lineage: Eukaryota > Metazoa > Arthropoda > Insecta > Diptera > Syrphidae > Chrysotoxum > Chrysotoxum bicinctum. Next base: position 190,011,389 of record OU426988.1, read on the forward strand.
AATTTTTTGTCAATAAAACACTGAAAGATAGTTTTTTCCAGGAAACCCCATTTTTCTATGAGTGGTTTTACAAGCCCGCTTTTTGTTTAACTATATAAACCCGTAGGTATAACACGGATATAATGTTTGTCTGTTGGCCTGATGAATGAGTTTTTTGCTTGGACGACCTTAAAAGACTATTCACATGAGAGCGACCAACGACCAACGAATAAAAAAACAAATGGGATTTAAAACATATATAAGCCTAAATTCTTTACAAAAACTTTACAAAAGAGTAGCAATCTAGTTTAATTTAATGTTAATTTATTAAAATTTGCGTTGTAATTGCTAAAAGGAGAGAAATTTGAGAAAATAAATTAGTCGTCGCGAATTGCAATATGATTGCTACGAACTGTCAAACACTATTCGCGTCCCACATACCATCCACACTGCAACGAATGAATTGTTCGCGCGCGGCTAACCTCAAAATCATTCTAATTGTCTAAAAAAACGCCATTCGCGACGAATAAAAACAAAATATGCATGTGAATGAAATGTCAAAATGGGCGAATGTTCGTTCATTCGTCGGTCGTTGGTCGCTCTCATATGAATAGTCCTTAAGACCTTCCGAAAGTATGCCAACAGGTAGTGTTATTTCTTCTAAGCCACTCTTCATTCTTATCCAAGATACGTCTTTCTGTGCTATTGCAGAGTTGCCATCCCCGTTTATAATTCGGCTTGAACGCCCTGATAATTTTGTGAAGTTCATCTTTTTCTCTGGGGGACAGTTTGTTATATCTATATGTACGTTTTTTTATCCAAATCTTCAAGGCTTCCCTTAACGAGTCTTTGTAAGTTTCCTCTTACCAACTCATGGGGCTGTTTTCTATTTCTAGTCACACACAAGGTGGAATTAGAGTCATCTGGAATAATATAAAAATCAATTTCTAGTTAGGGTCGCTTTAAAGGAGGTTTTTTCTTAGGTGAAAACTTGTGAATGGTTTTAAAAGCTAAGATTGTTCTACATATTCAGGAGTTAAATAAAAATAAATAAAATGATACACTAGTGTGCGAGGTGTTGCATATATTTAAAAACACCAATATTTGGTAAAAATAACGATAAAAGTGAAATTTGTTTAAGTGGATACTTAAACTCATCGACATGAATAAATTAAGTTGAATATACAAATAAATTTTTGCTTAAAATATAAATATTTGTAGCTTGATTGACGATATTCATATCAAATTTTCTCACCAAAATCACTTTTAAGATAAAAAAAGCACGCAGAAAATACACTTTTTTTATCGCAAATAAACTCGTGCTTATTCAACTAGTGCTAGTTGTAACTGATACTGTCGCGAACGGGGGTGACCAATTTATAGATTGACTTCACTAAAGAGCAGCCTGAGTTATGTACCTGTTATGGGACACAGACTTAATTCTGGGAGGGAAAGTTGACAAAATTGATTTTTGGCCACGTTTCAGGTCAAAATACCACACTGTGCACTGCCGCAATGTTTCTTGTGATTCATTATTTTACCGTTATTGTCCTATAGTGAAAAAGCCAGTTGCATTCCTCCCCTTAAACAATTCAGCCATAATACTCGCTCTTCAGGGAATGCTCCGTCAGTGTACCCTTGAGCCCAACTCCTGACGTACTGTAAAAATCAGAGATTCTTTCTTTAGCCGCACTACATGAATGTGGAATGTTTTAATGAATCTATATTTTTTTGCCATTACGATATTCAGACATTCAAAACTTCTTTTGAATCCTTTCCTAAACTGTCGCACTGTGCTGAAACATTTTAAGGTAATCATAATTCCTTCAGTGCTCGAAAATTTGTGTATGCGTATATGTAAAAAAGAAAAGACATTAACAAAATAAACAATAAGGGGATATTTTTGCTCCAACCATTAACGAGACAATCATATCAGAGTCCGTCTATTTTATTATAGCCTGCCCTATTGAAAAAACCCTTTTACCATTTAATAGAGAGCGAAATTCCATTGCGGTTATAGACGAATTTTTCGTTTATGAAAAATCATGTATCTATTTAATTCCGTTTTTTGAAATCCGTGCAGCCTTAAGATGTGTCGGGTTATGAGAAGATACCGTAAGCAGAGAGTACTATATGAACTTTATAAATTACAAAAAATAAAAAAAAAAAATTAAAACAGTTTAAAGCAAGTCCGCTCAATTGGCAGTGCTTACAACTTATTTGTACAATGAAATATTTACATCTTATTTTTATCTACACGGTAACATGACAACAAAAAACTTCTTGAAATATTAAATTCCCACTGTACCCTAGGCAAACATTTAGAAAATCAAAACGCTTTAAAAACATGAGTGCAATTCCCCTTGAAGTCAAATCCAAAACTAAATGCTTCCTCTCAAATACATATATGTACATATGTTAGTATTTACGTATCTATCTATACATTTATGTTAATCACGCTGTTCTCTGTTTGAAAATTAAAATAATGTAAGATCAAAAGTACACCAAAAAGCTTTTCGTTACTCTTGTTCTATCTCGTATTAGTTGTTTAGTGTTTGCGGCTCTGGAAAGAGGAACAAATTTAAAGCTTTTTCTTTTTGCTTGCTCTGAAAAAAAAATTAGATTTCCCGCGTTAATATTATCAAATGACACTATTCCATAACTAAATAATTATTTCAGTGTAAGTTTGTGCTTATTGTTGTCTATTTTACAATACATTTATTGATAAGACCTTTCCATGTGTTAATTTTAACACAATCAAAACTGTTGACAAAAAGTGATAATGATTTTGCAAAACATTCGATATCGATGAAAAATAACAAATAATATTCGTGTAAATTGTCTGTTTATCTAATCAGGTTTTTTTGCTTAAAATTCAGAGTTCAAAAATTCATTTTCATTTTAAATAAATAAGTTGGTGCTAAATTAGTTGGTCGGATATTGGTGCCAACGGATAGAAACTGAACTTCGACTCGTGTTTGCACTGTGCCATTGGAAATTATGGGGCCCATTAGCTCAGTTGGTTAGAGCGTCGTGCTAATAACGCGAAGGTCGTGGGTTCGATCCCCCCATGGGCCAAGTATATTTTTTATATTTAAGTTTTGCAGATAAAATTAATATTTTAGATCTCAGAATTATTTCGTATGCAACAGACTAAGATATATTATGTGTCTATAGTTTTCAGACAGTGAGAAAAATGTGTAAAACATACAGATTGCCAAAGTTCCCAAAAATAGTCTTTTTTCATGTTTTGACAAAAAAGTATAAAAATGAATTTCAAAAAATAAAGTGAACTAAACTGAGCTGAACCAGAATATTGCAAGAAGAGATCGGCCCAACTCTACTCAAGCAGGGGTGTTGCAATCTTTATACGAACATTTATCGATCATAAAGTTATATATAATATTGATGTTCGTAGATTTCGGTCGCTGCATTCCTCTCTAATAGGGAAAGCGGATGTATGTGATCGCTGTTTATGCACCGGTATCGCCTCAAATTATTTCGTTTCATTTCAGAGCTTGAAAAACTTTTTGAATGCTTACCACTAGATTCGGAATAGATTTATTACCTGATGGCCAGAGATTTGAATGCCAAACACCTAAATTGAGGAAATTAAACACAAAATCCTAGAGGTAGCCATCTATTCAATTGGATGACTCAGTACAGCGCTGAATATGGTATCCACCTTTGGCTACATAAAGACGATCGTTTCCAAGAAGCGGTGGCTATCTGGATTTACAATTACAGACACTGTGGGTCAATAACCGAGAAACTGTTTACGAACGATCGAGTGCTATAGTGACCACTGCGGACTTGCCGCCGTAATACATCTTCCGAACAAGCTTGTAAGGTTGGAGGAATATGTGCCTGTTCATTCTTACATAGTTAGATGCAATGGCCACGCTTCACCAACGCCTTATCAAGGGAACTACGTTTCAATAATATAGGGGAGAGTGGGGCACATTTGAACACTTTTTGCTTTACAGACTGATAAAACCTAAAATATTCGAGCAATTGGCCTGATATTTTACTCACATTGAACAGTACAGTGGTATTGAGCTTCAGTTTAGAAAAATATTTGGTCCATTTAAAGAAACATTTATTAAATTTTTATCTCCAACCAATATATGTAGGTTCTTATGTTCAAAAGCGCCTCATGTATGGGGCAGTTTTGAACTTGAAAGGGGCACTTTTGAGTAGTGCTATAATTTTTTTTTATTGCATAAAAGAATTTTTAAATTTTATTTTTATATCAATTTTTTAATAAGAACTTATCAATAAAACTCAAAATTAATACTTTTGTTATTCATGTATTTGTAGAAAACAAAAATCCACAAAGATTAATAAAAAATATTTCAAACTTAAAATTAATCCAAATCATCAAATGCTAATACTTGAGCTTAAGTTTTGGGCCTTGTGAATAAAAAAAGCTAAAGCTAAAACTTGGATTTTTAAATAAAAGCTGGAATTTTAGTGAATAAGAATAAGCTTAAGCTAGCAAGTTAAAGATGTTTTCTAGTAATAGCTATTTTAAAATAGCCAACGCTTAATTCATTTAGTTTTAGCTTTTAGCTTAAGCTTCAATTTGTGTGAATAAAAATAGCTTAAATTAGAATATTATAGTTAAAGCTACACAAATTTCAAGATTTTTTCGACCTAGAAAGCTTTAACTAGGTCTGATTTTCAGTGTTTAATAGCTAAAAAGTGAGACAGAGAACGTATAGACGCAGAGAATGACGGACGATATGACAAAAACATTTTTTACTTGAAACCAATACTTGCCCTATAGAACAGATTACAAATTGCTTGAAGCTGATTAAATTTTCTCTTAAATAATGTTAAAAAAACTAATCGGGGCAGTTTCGAACATGTTCAAAAGTGCCCCAACACGCCTATTCAAATCTGCCCCAAGTGTTCCAGTGACATAAAATTTAGTATAAATATTTAACTGAAATACATATATCAAGTAAAAAACTTACCGTAATTAAGTTTAAAATTTATTTTTCCTCCAAAAAAATTTGTTCCTGTTTTAAAATCGCGCAGTAATTTTTTTTAAACTCTTACAACTGAAAAACGAAAACAAAACACTTCCACTAGCAAAATGAACTTTCACCTCTAAGTCCGAGAGACAACTGAGAGAATCAAGGAAAGTCAATGACGTTTATGGATATGGTGTCAATACCATACCAAATTTTAAATTACTTTAAAAAAAAGTAATAAAGTAAAATTTTATAGGCAATGTTCAAATGTGTCCCGTGTTCAAATGTGCCCCACTCTCCCCTATCCCTACCAAATGACAGGAGTTTGACAAACACAGAGATAGATGAATACTTGGAACAAATGAACGATACAATTAGACAAATAATGAACAGAAAAATACGAAAAAACAAAGAACAGGACACTACCGACATGTACCGTATCGCAACTATTGAATCATTACACAGACGAAAAACAAAAAGTGGACTTCTGACAAAACTAAAAGGCTTGTACCGACGATTCACTAACATTTATGTACATGATCTAGAGTTTAAGACACTGAAGTCGTCAATCAAAAACATCAATCAATTGCCCAAGGAGAACTATAGGTTGTTCATTTGTTTTAAAATATGTAATCGAATTCGGGCCGTTAAATCTAGCGTTCTGGGAATTGTTTCCCAAAATTAATAAGATCTTTAGGAGGATCTATAAAAACGATCTTCTGTGTCTTAAACTTCAGAACATGACAGATAACAGAGACGTAATTCTGACTGCAGGTGAAGATCCGGAGGACTCCGTCTTAGATAACGACCTCTATATTTTCGAAGATCAAAAGGACCAAGTTGAGACGGTGGGGGATGCTTTTCAGCAAGTGTACGAGGTCAATGCTAGGATTCGTCCGAATTTTAAAAAACAGCTCTGCTTCACCACTTTCTACCTTCGAGATAAAATGACACAATGGCAGAGGACCGCAGTCTCACCGGTTTCAATGATGACAATTTGGCAGACGCCATCATCGCCGAGCGAAACGGTTCCAGTTTCCTCTAAGTTACGAAAGTGTAGCTCCAGCTCATCTTCCACTAAACCCATCAGGAAATATCCAATCCGGCGAATCTCCGATCTTTAAATTTTCTTCCGAGTATCAGTAACGTATTCGAAAAAGTTATTAACAACAATATCATACCGGATACTCGGTTTTAAGGCGGGACATGATGCAATTTATGCTGCATCTAAATTAGTCTCTGATATCCAATAGGAAGACAGTGTACTGGTGCTTGTCTGGTTGATTTGAAGAATGCTTTCTCTATTCTCAGCGATATTATCGCAATATCTTGACTGAAAGTTGTAACTGAACTTTTAGAAATCTGAAACTATTTTGTTGTTAAACCTGATTCGGGGTCAAATTGCAAGAGCGATATCCCCGACCAAAAGCCTAATGTTTGGGGCTTACCACCTTAATGATGGGTATTATGAGAGTGTGCGTTTAAGCGGCTTAATCCCACCCGATGCATGACCTCTACTTAGACAGTCGAGGGCTGATCCAGGATAGAATGGAGATTCCGCTAATATACTAAGTCAGTTCTGGTGCATATCTGATAGAGCAAGTTGACTTAGAATGGATGTCTTGACCAACTTAAATAGATTAATGTGTGGAATTAATTAGGTTAGGGACAATCAAAGTAGCACATATGCAAACGTAGCTACCTTTGAAACTTTTTAATCTTTAATTTCAAGACGATGTTCACATTAGACTAACTCTGCCGACTTTTTTTTTACATCTTTGTGCTTTATATTTATTATTCAAAGGAACGAACTTATTTATTTCATAAGTTAAATATTGTAAGAAATAGAACGTACCACCGAACTCCGCTAAATTAGAGTACATGTAAAGCTCCATTTAGACTTTCGTTCTTCATTCGCTGTACGTTGTTCGTTCTTCTCTCAACAACGAACAACAAGGAAGCATTTATATAAATTCGGTTTTGTTTTTCAGTTCGTTCTTAACAACAAAATGGATAAGAATACATTGTTGACAGTGGCGGCTCCTGTTGGTCGAATGGTTGGTTGCTGAAAAGGAAACATTTATCGCATACAAATCTTGTTTTATTTTCTAAACTAGTGCTAGAAATGATTATAATATCGTGGTTTTTTGCATGTTTCTCTGATTATTATATCTAAAGTATTATTATTCGCACTAGAAAGATAAAACCCATTGACAAAATATTTTATTTATTTGCCTATAGGTACCTCAATTTATAAAAAAAGCCTTCTGAAGCTCCATTCTCATAAAAAAAAACTTCAAAAATGTCCCTCAACGAACAACGACATTTCCGAGCTTCTTTAAAATTGCACACTCGTTCGTAGTTCGTTTTTATCGTTTATAAATATTACATTCTCATTTTTCCGCGTACGACCAACAACAAACAACGTATGTACATAGAACACAATACCCCGGAACAGTGCTGTCGTTTTACAAAGTCCAAGAGTAACCATTTTCATAAATTTTGGGGAGCCTTTTCGGACGTTGAGGAGCCATGCCTAAAATGCACTAAAAATAATGAACGAAAACTAGTCACAATAAACAAAAATCTTGCTTTTTTTATTTTTTATTATTAACTTTTTTTTTTAACAAAATAGGAACTTCAGCCTTATCATAGTTTGTACTATAGATACTTAACAATATTTTAAATATAAATACTCTATTTTTCGTTATAGAAAAAAAACAAGAACATGTAATATGTAAAAATCAGGTACATATTATAACTAAATTCATTTTACACTGATTTTTTTTAAGAAACACTTTTTGAAAGAAAAAAAAGTTAAGGCTCCATAAATTTAATTAACGCTAATTCACATCATTAAGGAACATTAGAAAGTTAAGTGCCTTTAGCACCTTATACAAAAAAAAAAAAAAATAAAAAAACATAACAATAAGCAAACACAAAACGAATCACCAGTTTTTTTTTATTGTGGTTGTTTTTTGTATTTTGAGATCAATGTATTGGATGGTTCCCAGTTTTCAACGTAATCGCCACTTAAAAGTTCTTTTGCCATTAAAATCGCATTCACTGTTTCAATGTTAAGGCAGTTCCGTTTCTTATCTTTTATCAAACTAACTTCAGAAAATTTTCTCTCAGCAGTGGCACTACTATGTGGAAAAGATATTATTGTTCCTACAAACTTTCTTACTAATGGAAACATAGTTTCATTCAAAGCATTTTTGATATTAAAAATGTTCTTGTAAAACTCTTCAAACTCTAAGTCCTTTGACACAATAGATTGGTTAAGAAATAAACGCCACTCCTCGTCTAAATTTTGCGATTCGGACTCATCCACTAAATTTGGAAATAGTGTCATCAGGGGTACTAAGCTTGGAGCTAAATTCTTGTGGTCAATACCTTGCATTGCTATTAATACTTCGTCATCAAATTTTATCCTAGACAATACTTGTTTGCATATTTCAACGTAGTACTCTCGGCAATTTTGTTTTATTTTTCTGACGTCAGCTTCTGAAATATTTGATTTATTGATAATTATTGCTGCTTTAACTCCGATGTACACATCGCTCAAGTCTAACAAAATATTTACATCGGTAAAGTCCGTACGATTAAACTGCAAATTATTAATATATTCTGTCTTGATAAAATTTTGAAGAATGGTTTGGAAATATGTTTTGACAGTTGGAAGCAACGTATGCATTTTTGGGGCTTCCGCTTGGAATTCGATGTTAATCTTGTTAGTTATGTTTAAAACGTACCCCAAAAAGCTTAAATAGATTTTATTTATTTCAGTTAACTCTAAGCAAATACTATGGGCCAAATCAGCGTTGCTGTCTAATTCATAAGCAATGAAAAAATGTTGCAAAGGAACCCACTGCTCAAGTATTCTTGAGACAACGTTTTCCAACGAAAGCCACCTAGTTGATGACATCTTTAGAATTTTGTGTACCTCAACAGAAAAATATTTTTGGAATTGTTGAAGTTCTAGTTGCCGCTTAGGGCTATGTGCAAAAAATGAATAAATGTTTCTGGTTAATGCTTCAAGATGGGAAGGAAGTTTCTTTGAGGCTGCAGAGGAACATAAATGCAATGAGTGGCATATGCAACCCATTACATAAAGATGTGGCTGATCTTTTTGCAAAAGTGTTTTAACTCCCGACCTCTTTCCCATCATGACTGAAGCATTGTCTGATGCAAAGCCAACAAGGTTTTTTAAAGGAACATTAATTTTTTGAAAAAAATCTACTATTGTTCTGTAAATTGTTAAACTGTCACAATTCTCTAATCGTAGCAATGCAAGAAATTTATCTGTGACCCTACAAAGAACAAAATCGAAATACCGTACTACTAAAACCAGGCACTTAGTTGTACTGACGTCTGTTGTTTCGTCAATTATGAGAGAAAACGGTTGAGTGCGCAGAGTTTCTCCGATTTTTTCTAATCCCTCTTCAAGTACGATCGTGTTGATTGTTTAGGTGGCCTTTGTCTTGCCACATTTAAGTCCCTTGACAATCTCCGAATCGAAAGCCACAGCTTGTATCAAGGCAATAATTGCTGTCATTAAGGAAAACGGCAGGTTATGTTTAATCAAAAACATAATAATTCGCAACTCAGCTGCTTTAATTTTTTTGGTTTTTGATTGAAAATTTGTAATAAGCTGGACGTTGTCAATCAGTGGCTGTTTTTTTAAGATATTATGTTGTTTAATATGTTGTTGTGAATCCTTGTGTCTGTCTAAATGTGTTTTGTTGTTTGGTAAGAAAATTTTACAAATCTTACAGAAGGGCCGTGTGGTGTTGTTTGGTCCAACTCCTTCTTCCACCCACTTAAAGCATTCCAGCCAAGCCTGTCTAAATTTTCGTATTCTTGAATTGCTCGTACTTTGTTCGGCTTCATCCAAGTTTTCTGTTTCTTCAATAGATTTCTTTCGTTTAACTGGAGACTGCTGTTGCTGTGGTGTTGGTCTTTTTGATGTGCTTATTAAGAATCTGTTGACAATTGAGTATAATACAACAACATATACATAAGACAATAAGTATAAAATTAGAGAAACATCCTGTTTTTTACATAAGAGACTTACTTTTTCATTTTATCTTGTATTTCACACTCTATAGACAACAAACCGAATACTTCAAAATATTTTGAAGTTTATAAACAATGACTGACATTTGACAAGTATAATTCTGAAGTTCTGTTGGATTTGAATTTCTCAAAGTTAAACAGGGTTGTGCAATCTTCAGATTGGTGCTCGGTAAAAATGTAGTAAACGTTATTTTCTTCAATGATATGTAAAAAAACATTTTGCTACTGCAGTAAATTCTAGTTTTGGTTTGGGGAGCCACTTTGACATATGAGGAGTACAGTAGCCATTTACTCAGCAAAGGAGCCAAATGTTACTATAGTAGCCACTTCGACAGCAGTGCCCCGGAAGTCTAAATGCAGCTTAAATTTAATCCATTGACATCGCAGTCATTATCCAGTTCGGCTCACACAATTTGTGTTTTTCAACCTTTGACTTTTAATTTTTGTTATAGCTATAGAACTCCGGGGCTCCTTGTTGGAGTTTCTTCCAGTATGGGGTCTTGTTAGTATGCTCGTATATTAAGAAAGACTTTTTCTACACATTTAATCTAACTTCGGATAATAAATCGAAATAAAAATGATTAGAAAAGAAATATTAACAATTAATAAAATTTATTCTATTTTGTAAATATTTATTTTATTTCGTTTATCAGACAAAAAACATGATTGGCCCATGGGGGGATCGAACCCACGACCTTCGCGTTATTAGCACGACGCTCTAACCAACTGAGCTAATGGGCCAGTTGGGGGCTGATGAAAATGTTGAAATCTCGATCGGTTTAATATACCTATATATAGCAAATTTAGATTTTGAAAACATAAATGGAATTTACCTATCTAACAAGTTGTCAGGTAGTAGACCCATACACTTTTAATTAAAACTACCAATAAAAAACGAAATAATTCATATCTACTCAAGGTCCAAACTACGAAATAATTATCAAACATATTGCCCAATAAATAGTTGATTAGGTTCGCATAAATAGTTATATTAATCGGATCGTCAAGAAGTTTTAAGACTGCAAAAAATGACAAAACATCATTTTCTGTTTAAAAAAAATGAATTGAAGTCGTTATACGCCTGAAACAAAAATAGGAAATATCGCTATTTTTAACGCTTTGCCCACACCAATGGCGACAAAAAAAACCGGCCAGACTTTGGTTTTTGGTATTCGATACCATGAATCATACACCTATAAAAACTCATACTCATTATATTGGTTATACAGGGTGATTTGCATAAGGTATGACAAAAAGCTAGGGCGTGTAGGTTGGACTTAGACAAGAAAAAAATCGTATGAGAGGGGGGTCTATTTCCCCCCGTTTAGGCGGGAGGGGCAATTGAAGAAAAAAATCACTTAAAACAGAAAAAAAATTATTAAAAAATAACGGTGATACCTACAGAGCAAAGCTATAGCATTTTGAAAAGCCAGAAATACATTCTTTAATTTTGTTTTTAAATAAAGTTGTTCGAGTGAATAGTTTTTGAAAAAATAATTTTCAAAATCAAAATTTTGAAAAAAAAAATTAAAATTTTGTTTTTAAACAATTTTTTTTTTCAAAATTTTACGTAATCAAGTATTATTTTTTTATTCAATATTCAATGCTCTTATCAATTTTTGATCAAACACAAAAAACCGGATGTCAAAATGTTTTGTAGTTTTTGAGAAAATCAAAAATAACAAAAACTACTTTTGTTCTAAGAAAAGCCTTTTATTTTAGTTTTTACGTTTTTGGATTCTTAGGTGAATTTACGATTGAAAGGATTAACTTTCTTTCTACTATTTTTTAATTATCGTCTTATAAGCATACAATAAAGTAACAAAGTACTCGATTAACACATTTTTTCATTGAGAACACCTGCGTGAGAGCATTGGATTAATATTGACCTGCGAATGTTTTTTAAATAATGCAACGTTACACGCCCTAACTAGTGACAGAAAAATGCAATTGCGAAATAAGAACAAAAATGTTCCTGAATTTTGAAATCATTTAAAATAAGAAATACATGCATATTTAGATAAAATACATAATTACTGTTTATTTAAATTTTTAACTATTTTTTAACTAAAGCTTATTACAAAAAAATTTCTCCTTGTGCTAAGGAAGGGATTACGTCGAACCATATCCAAAATTACAACTGAAAAACGAAAACAAAACACTTCCACTAGCAAAATGAACTTTCACCTCTAAGTCCGAGAGACAACTGAGAGAATCAAGGAAAGTCAATGACGTTTATGGATATGGTGTCAATACCATACCAAATTTTAAATTACTTTAAAAAAAAGTAATAAAGTAAAATTTTATAGGCAATGTTCAAATGTGTCCCGTGTTCAAATGTGCCCCACTCTCCCCTATCCCTACCAAATGACAGGAGTTTGACAAACACAGAGATAGATGAATACTTGGAACAAATGAACGATACAATTAGACAAATAATGAACAGAAAAATACGAAAAAACAAAGAACAGGACACTACCGACATGTACCGTATCGCAACTATTGAATCATTACACAGACGAAAAACAAAAAGTGGACTTCTGACAAAACTAAAAGGCTTGTACCGACGATTCACTAACATTTATGTACATGATCTAGAGTTTAAGACACTGAAGTCGTCAATCAAAAACATCAATCAATTGCCCAAGGAGAACTATAGGTTGTTCATTTGTTTTAAAATATGTAATCGAATTCGGGCCGTTAAATCTAGCGTTCTGGGAATTGTTTCCCAAAATTAATAAGATCTTTAGGAGGATCTATAAAAACGATCTTCTGTGTCTTAAACTTCAGAACATGACAGATAACAGAGACGTAATTCTGACTGCAGGTGAAGATCCGGAGGACTCCGTCTTAGATAACGACCTCTATATTTTCGAAGATCAAAAGGACCAAGTTGAGACGGTGGGGGATGCTTTTCAGCAAGTGTACGAGGTCAATGCTAGGATTCGTCCGAATTTTAAAAAACAGCTCTGCTTCACCACTTTCTACCTTCGAGATAAAATGACACAATGGCAGAGGACCGCAGTCTCACCGGTTTCAATGATGACAATTTGGCAGACGCCATCATCGCCGAGCGAAACGGTTCCAGTTTCCTCTAAGTTACGAAAGTGTAGCTCCAGCTCATCTTCCACTAAACCCATCAGGAAATATCCAATCCGGCGAATCTCCGATCTTTAAATTTTCTTCCGAGTATCAGTAACGTATTCGAAAAAGTTATTAACAACAATATCATACCGGATACTCGGTTTTAAGGCGGGACATGATGCAATTTATGCTGCATCTAAATTAGTCTCTGATATCCAATAGGAAGACAGTGTACTGGTGCTTGTCTGGTTGATTTGAAGAATGCTTTCTCTATTCTCAGCGATATTATCGCAATATCTTGACTGAAAGTTGTAACTGAACTTTTAGAAATCTGAAACTATTTTGTTGTTAAACCTGATTCGGGGTCAAATTGCAAGAGCGATATCCCCGACCAAAAGCCTAATGTTTGGGGCTTACCACCTTAATGATGGGTATTATGAGAGTGTGCGTTTAAGCGGCTTAATCCCACCCGATGCATGACCTCTACTTAGACAGTCGAGGGCTGATCCAGGATAGAATGGAGATTCCGCTAATATACTAAGTCAGTTCTGGTGCATATCTGATAGAGCAAGTTGACTTAGAATGGATGTCTTGACCAACTTAAATAGATTAATGTGTGGAATTAATTAGGTTAGGGACAATCAAAGTAGCACATATGCAAACGTAGCTACCTTTGAAACTTTTTAATCTTTAATTTCAAGACGATGTTCACATTAGACTAACTCTGCCGACTTTTTTTTTACATCTTTGTGCTTTATATTTATTATTCAAAGGAACGAACTTATTTATTTCATAAGTTAAATATTGTAAGAAATAGAACGTACCACCGAACTCCGCTAAATTAGAGTACATGTAAAGCTCCATTTAGACTTTCGTTCTTCATTCGCTGTACGTTGTTCGTTCTTCTCTCAACAACGAACAACAAGGAAGCATTTATATAAATTCGGTTTTGTTTTTCAGTTCGTTCTTAACAACAAAATGGATAAGAATACATTGTTGACAGTGGCGGCTCCTGTTGGTCGAATGGTTGGTTGCTGAAAAGGAAACATTTATCGCATACAAATCTTGTTTTATTTTCTAAACTAGTGCTAGAAATGATTATAATATCGTGGTTTTTTGCATGTTTCTCTGATTATTATATCTAAAGTATTATTATTCGCACTAGAAAGATAAAACCCATTGACAAAATATTTTATTTATTTGCCTATAGGTACCTCAATTTATAAAAAAAGCCTTCTGAAGCTCCATTCTCATAAAAAAAAACTTCAAAAATGTCCCTCAACGAACAACGACATTTCCGAGCTTCTTTAAAATTGCACACTCGTTCGTAGTTCGTTTTTATCGTTTATAAATATTACATTCTCATTTTTCCGCGTACGACCAACAACAAACAACGTATGTACATAGAACACAATACCCCGGAACAGTGCTGTCGTTTTACAAAGTCCAAGAGTAACCATTTTCATAAATTTTGGGGAGCCTTTTCGGACGTTGAGGAGCCATGCCTAAAATGCACTAAAAATAATGAACGAAAACTAGTCACAATAAACAAAAATCTTGCTTTTTTTATTTTTTATTATTAACTTTTTTTTTTAACAAAATAGGAACTTCAGCCTTATCATAGTTTGTACTATAGATACTTAACAATATTTTAAATATAAATACTCTATTTTTCGTTATAGAAAAAAAACAAGAACATGTAATATGTAAAAATCAGGTACATATTATAACTAAATTCATTTTACACTGATTTTTTTTAAGAAACACTTTTTGAAAGAAAAAAAAGTTAAGGCTCCATAAATTTAATTAACGCTAATTCACATCATTAAGGAACATTAGAAAGTTAAGTGCCTTTAGCACCTTATACAAAAAAAAAAAAAAATAAAAAAACATAACAATAAGCAAACACAAAACGAATCACCAGTTTTTTTTTATTGTGGTTGTTTTTTGTATTTTGAGATCAATGTATTGGATGGTTCCCAGTTTTCAACGTAATCGCCACTTAAAAGTTCTTTTGCCATTAAAATCGCATTCACTGTTTCAATGTTAAGGCAGTTCCGTTTCTTATCTTTTATCAAACTAACTTCAGAAAATTTTCTCTCAGCAGTGGCACTACTATGTGGAAAAGATATTATTGTTCCTACAAACTTTCTTACTAATGGAAACATAGTTTCATTCAAAGCATTTTTGATATTAAAAATGTTCTTGTAAAACTCTTCAAACTCTAAGTCCTTTGACACAATAGATTGGTTAAGAAATAAACGCCACTCCTCGTCTAAATTTTGCGATTCGGACTCATCCACTAAATTTGGAAATAGTGTCATCAGGGGTACTAAGCTTGGAGCTAAATTCTTGTGGTCAATACCTTGCATTGCTATTAATACTTCGTCATCAAATTTTATCCTAGACAATACTTGTTTGCATATTTCAACGTAGTACTCTCGGCAATTTTGTTTTATTTTTCTGACGTCAGCTTCTGAAATATTTGATTTATTGATAATTATTGCTGCTTTAACTCCGATGTACACATCGCTCAAGTCTAACAAAATATTTACATCGGTAAAGTCCGTACGATTAAACTGCAAATTATTAATATATTCTGTCTTGATAAAATTTTGAAGAATGGTTTGGAAATATGTTTTGACAGTTGGAAGCAACGTATGCATTTTTGGGGCTTCCGCTTGGAATTCGATGTTAATCTTGTTAGTTATGTTTAAAACGTACCCCAAAAAGCTTAAATAGATTTTATTTATTTCAGTTAACTCTAAGCAAATACTATGGGCCAAATCAGCGTTGCTGTCTAATTCATAAGCAATGAAAAAATGTTGCAAAGGAACCCACTGCTCAAGTATTCTTGAGACAACGTTTTCCAACGAAAGCCACCTAGTTGATGACATCTTTAGAATTTTGTGTACCTCAACAGAAAAATATTTTTGGAATTGTTGAAGTTCTAGTTGCCGCTTAGGGCTATGTGCAAAAAATGAATAAATGTTTCTGGTTAATGCTTCAAGATGGGAAGGAAGTTTCTTTGAGGCTGCAGAGGAACATAAATGCAATGAGTGGCATATGCAACCCATTACATAAAGATGTGGCTGATCTTTTTGCAAAAGTGTTTTAACTCCCGACCTCTTTCCCATCATGACTGAAGCATTGTCTGATGCAAAGCCAACAAGGTTTTTTAAAGGAACATTAATTTTTTGAAAAAAATCTACTATTGTTCTGTAAATTGTTAAACTGTCACAATTCTCTAATCGTAGCAATGCAAGAAATTTATCTGTGACCCTACAAAGAACAAAATCGAAATACCGTACTACTAAAACCAGGCACTTAGTTGTACTGACGTCTGTTGTTTCGTCAATTATGAGAGAAAACGGTTGAGTGCGCAGAGTTTCTCCGATTTTTTCTAATCCCTCTTCAAGTACGATCGTGTTGATTGTTTAGGTGGCCTTTGTCTTGCCACATTTAAGTCCCTTGACAATCTCCGAATCGAAAGCCACAGCTTGTATCAAGGCAATAATTGCTGTCATTAAGGAAAACGGCAGGTTATGTTTAATCAAAAACATAATAATTCGCAACTCAGCTGCTTTAATTTTTTTGGTTTTTGATTGAAAATTTGTAATAAGCTGGACGTTGTCAATCAGTGGCTGTTTTTTTAAGATATTATGTTGTTTAATATGTTGTTGTGAATCCTTGTGTCTGTCTAAATGTGTTTTGTTGTTTGGTAAGAAAATTTTACAAATCTTACAGAAGGGCCGTGTGGTGTTGTTTGGTCCAACTCCTTCTTCCACCCACTTAAAGCATTCCAGCCAAGCCTGTCTAAATTTTCGTATTCTTGAATTGCTCGTACTTTGTTCGGCTTCATCCAAGTTTTCTGTTTCTTCAATAGATTTCTTTCGTTTAACTGGAGACTGCTGTTGCTGTGGTGTTGGTCTTTTTGATGTGCTTATTAAGAATCTGTTGACAATTGAGTATAATACAACAACATATACATAAGACAATAAGTATAAAATTAGAGAAACATCCTGTTTTTTACATAAGAGACTTACTTTTTCATTTTATCTTGTATTTCACACTCTATAGACAACAAACCGAATACTTCAAAATATTTTGAAGTTTATAAACAATGACTGACATTTGACAAGTATAATTCTGAAGTTCTGTTGGATTTGAATTTCTCAAAGTTAAACAGGGTTGTGCAATCTTCAGATTGGTGCTCGGTAAAAATGTAGTAAACGTTATTTTCTTCAATGATATGTAAAAAAACATTTTGCTACTGCAGTAAATTCTAGTTTTGGTTTGGGGAGCCACTTTGACATATGAGGAGTACAGTAGCCATTTACTCAGCAAAGGAGCCAAATGTTACTATAGTAGCCACTTCGACAGCAGTGCCCCGGAAGTCTAAATGCAGCTTAAATTTAATCCATTGACATCGCAGTCATTATCCAGTTCGGCTCACACAATTTGTGTTTTTCAACCTTTGACTTTTAATTTTTGTTATAGCTATAGAACTCCGGGGCTCCTTGTTGGAGTTTCTTCCAGTATGGGGTCTTGTTAGTATGCTCGTATATTAAGAAAGACTTTTTCTACACATTTAATCTAACTTCGGATAATAAATCGAAATAAAAATGATTAGAAAAGAAATATTAACAATTAATAAAATTTATTCTATTTTGTAAATATTTATTTTATTTCGTTTATCAGACAAAAAACATGATTGGCCCATGGGGGGATCGAACCCACGACCTTCGCGTTATTAGCACGACGCTCTAACCAACTGAGCTAATGGGCCAGTTGGGGGCTGATGAAAATGTTGAAATCTCGATCGGTTTAATATACCTATATATAGCAAATTTAGATTTTGAAAACATAAATGGAATTTACCTATCTAACAAGTTGTCAGGTAGTAGACCCATACACTTTTAATTAAAACTACCAATAAAAAACGAAATAATTCATATCTACTCAAGGTCCAAACTACGAAATAATTATCAAACATATTGCCCAATAAATAGTTGATTAGGTTCGCATAAATAGTTATATTAATCGGATCGTCAAGAAGTTTTAAGACTGCAAAAAATGACAAAACATCATTTTCTGTTTAAAAAAAATGAATTGAAGTCGTTATACGCCTGAAACAAAAATAGGAAATATCGCTATTTTTAACGCTTTGCCCACACCAATGGCGACAAAAAAAACCGGCCAGACTTTGGTTTTTGGTATTCGATACCATGAATCATACACCTATAAAAACTCATACTCATTATATTGGTTATACAGGGTGATTTGCATAAGGTATGACAAAAAGCTAGGGCGTGTAGGTTGGACTTAGACAAGAAAAAAATCGTATGAGAGGGGGGTCTATTTCCCCCCGTTTAGGCGGGAGGGGCAATTGAAGAAAAAAATCACTTAAAACAGAAAAAAAATTATTAAAAAATAACGGTGATACCTACAGAGCAAAGCTATAGCATTTTGAAAAGCCAGAAATACATTCTTTAATTTTGTTTTTAAATAAAGTTGTTCGAGTGAATAGTTTTTGAAAAAATAATTTTCAAAATCAAAATTTTGAAAAAAAAAATTAAAATTTTGTTTTTAAACAATTTTTTTTTTCAAAATTTTACGTAATCAAGTATTATTTTTTTATTCAATATTCAATGCTCTTATCAATTTTTGATCAAACACAAAAAACCGGATGTCAAAATGTTTTGTAGTTTTTGAGAAAATCAAAAATAACAAAAACTACTTTTGTTCTAAGAAAAGCCTTTTATTTTAGTTTTTACGTTTTTGGATTCTTAGGTGAATTTACGATTGAAAGGATTAACTTTCTTTCTACTATTTTTTAATTATCGTCTTATAAGCATACAATAAAGTAACAAAGTACTCGATTAACACATTTTTTCATTGAGAACACCTGCGTGAGAGCATTGGATTAATATTGACCTGCGAATGTTTTTTAAATAATGCAACGTTACACGCCCTAACTAGTGACAGAAAAATGCAATTGCGAAATAAGAACAAAAATGTTCCTGAATTTTGAAATCATTTAAAATAAGAAATACATGCATATTTAGATAAAATACATAATTACTGTTTATTTAAATTTTTAACTATTTTTTAACTAAAGCTTATTACAAAAAAATTTCTCCTTGTGCTAAGGAAGGGATTACGTCGAACCATATCCAAAATTCTTTCCTCTATGTGTACTGATGCAGAAGATGAACTTTCTCTCCCTCGGTGCTCCAGTACTCCGTGTTCTCGAAGACGTTGATGGATTCTTGAAAATATCGTATGACTGGGACACCTATGAAATATATGTATATATATCTACTATATATATATACTATGAAAAATTGTTGATTTGAATAATTGATTCATCAAAAATTAACAAAATATTTTCTTCAATATCACCTACGCGATTTGGTTCAGTGTATTGGGATACATTTAAACGTACAGTCTTTGCGCTTCACGACTTCGACCATGAGCCATACCGTAGCAGTAATGCATATCCGTTAATGCGGCACGAGAGTAATTTGACATCGTGATATGTTGACGACTTGACATTCAAATTAGGAATAATTTGTACAACAAAACAGGTCGCGTCGCCAAGCCGACCCCACCATAATAAAAAAGTGGCAGGTCAATTTTGAACCAATGCTCTCATGCAGCTGTTCTCAATGAAAAAATGTGTGAAATATGGTTAATCCAGTACTTTGTCACATTATTGTATGCTTATAAGACGATAATTAAAAAAATAGTAGAAAGAAAGTTAATCCTTTCAATCGTAAATTCACCTAAGAATCCAAAAACGTAAAAACTAAAATAAAAGGCTTTTCTTAGAACAAAAGTAGTTTTTGTTATTTTTGATTTTCTCAAAAACTACAAAACATTTTGACATCCGGTTTTTTGTGTTTGATCAAAAATTGATAAGAGCATTGAATATTGAATAAAAAAAATAATACTTAATTACGTAAAATTTTGAAAAAAAATTGTTTAAAAACAAAATTTTAATTTTTTTTTTCAAAATTTTGATTTTGAAAATTAATTTTTCAAAAACTATTCACTCGAACAACTTTATTTAACAAAAAAATTAAAGAATGTGTTTCTGGCTTTTCAAAATGCTATAGCATTACTCTGTAGGTATCACCGTTATTTTTTAATATTTTTTTTTCTATTTTAAGTGATTTTTTTCTTCAATTGCCCTTCCCGCCTAAACGGGGGGAAATAGACCCCCCCTCCCATACGATTTTTTTCTTGTCTAAGTCCAACCTACACGCCCTAGCTTTTTGTCACAACTTATGCAAATCACCCTGAGTACATTTGAATCAAGTGACCTGTGGGCTCTTGGACTTTGTTGCTTGTGTTGGTTTTAGACTTGATATACATATATGTATGTATGTACATATGTATATGTATGTAGGTACTATAGGTCGAGTTTTGTATTTGAAAAACAATTTGAAATCGAGATTTTGATCAAAGTTGACATTACGACAATAATTCAGTCTGTCTGTATGTCTATACATTTCGTCGCCTGAGTTCTATCTTGTTCAAAAGACCATTTTTGGCGAAATTGAGTTAGAAATGCAGTTTTTATAAATCGAACATGCTCTTTCGAATGGCGTACTCCATTTTTTTCTATCTCTTTTAGTTTTAAAGTTATGAAGAACTATTTTGTTCAATAAACCACTTTATTAAATATTTTGAGTGTCTTTTTTATTCAATAAACCACTGCTTTTTGTTTTTATATGAAATTGAACAATTTTATATTAACTTTAAAAAAAAAACTACCATGTATTTCTTTGTTGTTCAATATCCATATCTAATCCATTTAGTTTTGTATGTTATTGAACAAAATCCTATTAAAAAAGTTATGCGGACGGAAAACCGCATTTTTGTTCAATATCACTGCACTGTAACTGTAATGTACCACACAAAATTAATACTGATATAACATTGGAAGCTGTAAGCACAATGTGATGTAAGCGAAAAGTTGGAACGTAATCTTCAAACGCTTTTAAGGTATTTTGAGAAACCCTTTTATCTTTAGACAGATTTTGAATACAATATTTTTGTCGCTTACAGTATGATAAATCCAGCTCATTCAGGATCTGATATTTCAGAATTCTATCATTCAGAATTCTAATATAGCTCCTTTATCTGAAGAAGTCATTTCAGTACCTTCATTGGAAAATGCCCTGGATCGAGTAAAAAAAATCGAAAACCATTTTTGTGGAAACAAAATATACAAAAACGGATGGGTCAAGGTGGTAAGCAATATTCAAATGACAACCGCTTGCAACCTTAGTTGCAGTCATAATTGTTTCACCAAATTTTCTTATGATGAACCGTGAAAATATTTGATTCATTTTGGACCTTAAGGCTAGGCGCGCACATTCAATTTTTAGTTGCACAACTGTTTGGTTGCTTATAGAAAACATATAATTATATGTTACACAAACTATTTAGTTGCTCGACCCAAGCAGTTGCGAAACTAAAAATTGAATATGCGCGCCTAGCTTAAAAGAGTGAAAAAGCACAGTTTTATTCCAAATTTGTGATAAGATCGGAACCAAAGTGAAAGAGAGTAGTTAAAGTAATTTCAAGAAAAAAGTTTACTTTCAATGTAGACAAATACAATATCGACAATCTGGGGCCTGTTTCTCAGATCATACACATCATACATTTTGTATGATATTGACAGTTCTGCTGTATGATTTCTGTTTCTCAATTTTGTTGTATGATCCACTGTCATACAACAATGTATGACTAAAGATTACACTGGAAATATTGGAATGTTGTATGATTCTGTTTCTCAGAAATGTGTCATTTACATCATACAGTAAATTTACCTATAAATGATCATACATTTAATACAGCACAAAATTCTGTTGTAAAGTGGCTGCTGCATGTAATATGTAGCAACATTGTTTTCATGCTGGGGAAACAAAATTTATTTGAGAAGTTCTCTGGCTCGACATTCACAAAAAGGTAGAGCCTGTAGGGCATAGAGAGAGGTAGTTTCATTGGGGTTGTCTTATGGGCTTGCATTATGCCGATTTCATGATAATGGATTCCATTCCCAAGCTAATGAAGGGTTAACAATATTTGTTGCAAAGGTGACAAGGCTTTGTTGCAATTAGTAGAACGCACAATTGATCTTCCCAATTTTTCCACTAAAAATGTTTGGCAATCTGAATTTTTCAACAAAATATGGATCTTTAAAATTAAAATTAACAGGTTCTTTTATTATTTTAGGGCGTCATCTGACACGTATATTAATTTCAACTAGTTGCAACACGTCTTCACCAAAAATTGAGATTTATATTAACCTCACACTCAAATAATAATGAAATGTCAGAATCATACACATCATACAACAAAACAAATGTCATACAACACTTCCAATGAAATCTGAGAAACAGAATAATGTGTATGTTGTATAAAAATGTTGTATGTTGTATAAAATGTATGATGTGTATGATCTGAGAAACAGGCCCCTGATCTTCTTTCAATACATTACAAATAAAATCATAATGGCACAAAATTTTAGTTGAATTATTACGATGTTAAATCTGTTTTAGTATGAAACTAGGTTTAAACAACGATTTTTATGAAAAAATAATAAGAAACCAATTACAATAAAACTCAGTGGCGCAAAATTTTAAACAGCATTTTATTAAGGTATTAGTATGATAATTCTTAACGATTTCCTAACTTTAAAGTAGTTTACTAACTCATTCTTAATTCTTACAATTTTCTAACTATTATTGTGCTAAGACTATTTTCTTAATGAATTGCACCTAAAACAATGAAAGTTCGTGCAAGGAACTAAGTCCTTGTGTGGCGTTTGTAAATAGCACGATAATAAAAAAATAATATAGGTATTCGACGATGTTCGGATCAGCTTTAGCATCGTACTAATTTAATTAAAATTTTGCGCCAGTTTGTTTAAAACAATAACAAAATTTAAATTAAAAATTGTGTGTAAAATAAATAATGTATTTATTTGAAAAAAGAAGGGGAAAAAGTGAATTCAAAAAAATGTTTAACAAATTTTGAATTTCATTACCTACCGAGCAGCAGCAATATCTTTTCTGATCACCCATTATGTTCTAGTGCTTAACTCAAAGAATGAGTTATAATTTTTTGTTCTATGTTCATAGTATTTTCATAGTTTCAATGATTTAATTATTAAGTGCTTCTATTTTGTTCAATATTTAGCTTTTTTGTTCAATATCCACCAATTTAATCAACTTGTTTACAGCCCATACAACGTTGTTCAATATCCAAAATGACATCCCACTTGATTTTATTTTTTAACTATTTCAGGATTTAATAAAACCTAGATTTATAAATCATTTTGCAAACAAAAATTATTGAGTTTAATGGAGAAAAAAACTCCAAAGTATTTCCTTTCAAATTTAAGTAAAAATTTTGCTTCTGAAGTTAAAAAATCGTTTTCCCAACATTTTCCAAAATGGACATTGAACAAGATAGAACTCAGGTGACGATTTGTATCTCGACCAACCACTTAATCGTGTTTTTATTAAAACTCAAACGTTTTTTGATTTTCGACTTTTTCTTTAGGCGTATTTTATTGGTAACCTGTACTTAGTACAACAATGCAAGTCGAATCTCTTGTCATGAAAAATGAAGCATATTATCATTAGTTCGGAATCGAATAATGCTTTGCATTTATACCCATGTCAAAATCTGCTGACTCGGAAAACCAGTTAAATAAATACGGGTTATAGATAATTTATGAACTTCTTTTAACAAATCATATTAAGAAGATATTTCAGATTCGTTAGGTGAACAAAATAAAATATAACGAAAACGAAAGATGAATTATGTTCGAACAAATAAACAATCCACTTTAAAAAAAGATGAAGGATGCGTTGGAAAAGTATACATATACGTTATTGTATGTCAAGTTAAAATAGAAATTGATGGTTATATGTAGGTATGTAGGTAAAAAATATAATTTTCAAAGCTACGCTTAAGCTATAAATTCGTTTTAGATAATGTTTGATAAAAAAAAAAAATAAAATGTTAAAATCATTAATTCACTCTAAACGTAAATATAAGGTTTGTGCTAGATTTAGACCACTGACAAAATTTCTGTCACCTTCTACCTTAGATTATGTCATTATTTGCCATATGCAAATTTTCACAATTTGCTGTCAAATCCCGTACGCAAAAACCAGCTTAAAAAAATTTCAAGTTCCTTTATATGTATATAAACGATGACAGTTTCTTATGATAATAATAATGGCAGATCCAAATACATATACGTATTTACATTATAAAGTCACAAGTCAATAAATGGAAAAAAAACTTGTAAGCCGTCCAAATCCAACATTAGTGTTTTTGCCAGGAATAGGAATGAAATTTCGGTTATTTTTATCGAAATCTTTTTATATTGTCAGTTAATGGAAATTTGACATCAAAATCGTGGATTTTATGGATTTCATTGCAAATTTCACCGCAAAGCAATCCAATTGTTTTTTTTTTTCCAGGCCGAAAAATATAATGTAATCTTAGATATATGTTTTTAATCTGTTGGCATCGCAGCCATCCTTTGATTAATTTCATACCCTTACCTGACCTATAAAGAGCATTCAAAATTATTTGATTTCAAATTCGAAGCCAGGTACGTTAACACTTTGACACATTACTTGCCATAGCATTAATATTGTGACCATTGACTATTAACTTTCACGGTCTAATCGTAGATTAATATTGCAAACCACATTATTTTGGCTCTAGTAAAAAACATAAAATGAACAAATATCACCGAACACATGCTCAAATAATCAAAACCTGCCAACCTCACGCAAAAAACATGAGTATACAACCAACTTGAGGGTCATTCTAGTCCATACATTCCAAAACTCTAACCGCAATGATTATTTAAATTTTGTTTTGTATCTTAAAATTTTTTTTCAGCTCAAACTATTTTTTAGTAGTGGTTTTAGTAATTTAAACAATTAATTTTATGCATTTGAACATTTGTCTCAAATTAACGTTTTTATATATACAATTTTTAAATCCTAAATTTAAGACCAACAATAACGCTACTTACCATATAATTTGTTTTTCGAAATCTTAGAAAATATATTTAACTCAAGAGCAGTTCTTTAGCTAGTTCCAATGGTCTACAAAAGTGATTGTTATTATTTTTGTTTATACAAATGTTAAAAACTGGGTTTCGAAACAAAATCGGCACCTAGAATTTTTAAAAAATTTGTTTCTCTTTCGCTTAATTTGTTCGATCTATTATCTACTGATAATCATAGAACTATTTTTTCGATTTTTGACTTTTTCAACGAGTTTTAATAATTTTTTTTTTATACAGAAACTTGTTAAAATTTTAAGAACCATTGAGTATCAAAACTTATTTTTTCGATTTTTGGAAATCGTTTAAAATAATGTATTTTTTTAAATTTGTACATCTTAAAAACGGTCAATGAATTTTTTCGAAATTAAAGTATTATTTGTATTTATTTGGCTTAAAAAATTTATAAATAAAAACTTTTGTTTGTTCTTCCACAAATTCATA
The DNA here is from genome assembly GCA_911387755.1 of Chrysotoxum bicinctum. Taxonomy (NCBI): domain Eukaryota; kingdom Metazoa; phylum Arthropoda; class Insecta; order Diptera; family Syrphidae; genus Chrysotoxum; species Chrysotoxum bicinctum. Next base: position 190,037,066 of record OU426988.1, read on the forward strand.
TTTGCTTGGCATTCTTTTTCAGGCTTAACTATTAAATGAGTTGTATTAATAACCAAGCATAGAAGAGGTTGAGAAGGCTATAGGCCGGCTTAAACAGAACAAAGCCCCGGGAGTCGATGGCATACCAGCCGAATTATTCCATCACGGCGGGCCAGCCTTACGTCAAGCAATTCATGATATTATAGTACAGGTATGGGAGCAGGAAGAAATGCCAGAAGACTGGCGAAAAGGTTTAATATGCCCCATACATAAGAAGGGAGATGTCACAACGTGCAGCAATTATAGAGGTATCACGTTGTTGAGTACCGCCTATAAGATACTCTCCTCTATCCTACAAGACCGGATAACCCCATACGCTAAAACCGTCATCGGGCAATATCAGTGTGGTTTCATTCCAGGCAAATCAACAACTGATCAGATCTTTACCCTTAGGCAGGCGATGGAAAAATGTCTAGAATTTAACATCCCAACATACCATCTGTTTATAGACTTTAAGGCCGCCTATGATAGCATAGCCAGGGAAGAACTTTACAAAGCCATGAGAGAATTCGGCATCCCAAATAAATTGACACGACTATGTAGGTTGACCATGACCAACGTAACAAGCCAAGTAAAAATAGCCGGATTGCTATCCAGACCAATCAACATCTTTAATGGACTCCGACAAGGGGACGGTTTGGCCTGCCTCCTCTTCAACCTGGCGTTGGAGAAAGCAATCCGTGACTCTGGCACGGCAACAAGAGGGACCATCGTCAACAGGTCCAGCCAGTTACTGGCTTACGCAGACGACATTGACATCATCGGAAGAACCGAACAAGCTGTACACGATTCCTTCATCCAGATCGAGCAGGCGGCACAAAATCTGGGGCTGCACATTAGTGAAGGTAAAACAAAGTACATGGTGGCGTCGAATGCGAGAGGAACAGTTGGTCAAACAATCAAGGTAGCGGAGCACGAATTTGAAGTGGTGCAATCCTTTAAATACCTTGGGTCAATAGTAGCAGCCGATAACAACATAGAAGAAGAAATACGCGGGCGGCTTCTCAAATCCAACAGAGCCTACTATAGTCTGTCAAAGCTCTTCAAATCCAGAAATCTCACCATAACTTCAAAACTGCTGCTGTACAGGACCATGGTCCTACGAGTACTCACATATGGATCCGAGACTTGGGTGCTTAGCAAAAGGCACTCCGACCTCTTAGCTGCGTTCGAGAGAAAAGTCTTAAGGAGAATTGTTGGCCCCATATGTGAGGAAGGACGATTCCGGAGACGGTACAATCATGAATTGTACGCAATCTACCTAGAAGCAGATATCGTGACAAAAATTAAGCTCGGTAGACTCCGGTGGGCAGGGCACCTAGCTCGCATGAGCGAAGAGGAACCTGCTCGGAAAGTTCTTTGTGGTACATTCTATGGTAGACGACAGCGTGGTAGACCATGCTTGCGCTGGAGAGATGGCGTAGACCAGGACGCCCGAAGCCTTGGGGTGCGCAACTGGATGGCGTCGGCTAGAGACCGGGATAGGTGGAGAGACTTGTTGAAAGAGGCCAGGACCGGAACCCGGTTGTCGAGCCGATGATGATGATTAATTATTTAAGTTAAATGCAGGCACGAAATGGTCATATAAACTTGCTCTTATGTTTGAGAGACTTCGGGTTTTAAAAATGGATAGTACTGGAGAAAAATGTTCATAAGCATACAAATCCTTTTTAAATGGATAAAACAACTTCATAATTAGTTGCATCTAAAATCAGGGGCCAAATTACCGCATCAGTTTTTGAATAATATGTGACTGAATTATGTGAGTTTGGCATTACCGCTTACGTCATCGAGCATCGGGACTCACTCGGTCCCCGAAGCGGTAATTTGGCCCCAGAATGCCATATGATTTTTAAATATAATATGTATCAAAAAATTTTAAGTCGTTTCAGCGGTTTTATAAATTAAAGTTCTTAACACATTTTTTAGAAAAAGATTTAAAATATTATTAAGTAAAAATTAAATTGAAAAAATAATAATTGACTTGTTTTTGAGATATCAAATTTTAAAAAAAGGAATTGATTTTTTTTCTTAAATCTAAAAAAATTTTTTTTTTTTAGTTTTGGTATGCAATATTTTTTATTCTTTTTAAACGCTTTTGTACAAAAACTTTGATTGAAATCCTTTATGCCGACAGTGAGAAAGTAAAAAATCAAAAAGTTGTTCTATGAGTAGATGCTGTCCGTAATACCTATGTATCTTAATTTCAATAGCATCAAACAATATCCCGAAATCTTTCACTTCCGATAGTTTTTCTGTTGTACCTACCTAATGAATTTACACTTGTATTTCTACAAACATACAATACGTTCAAAATAAAATAAATTTTTTTGTTTGTTTCTTTCTAGCCCCATTTAAAATTGTACGAAACAACACTAAATAAAGAAAATGGCTGCATCCCTTCTAATAGCCTGTGGCCTCAACGAGAATAAACTCCCACCCTACATTCACATAAGCGAGGAATCGAACATGGACGGTGGATTCCTTATCACATCAATTCTCGGCCAACGTCTGCGAACACCCCAGGTCACCACAATGCTAGTCGGTCTCCAGCATGGATATCAGCATTATCTAAATGCAGGCATGCGACTTGGCTACAACCTAAATTTATTCTTGAATAAAAAGTTCTTTATTATCGATGCTCTGAAATCCATCAAAGTTAAACAATGGAAATCTATATGGCTGACCGAAAGCGATTCAATGGGCAGCAAATTGCTCAAGTTCTTAAGCGCGAAGCTGACAGCTGTACAAGATTCTGGCACTTCTTTCACATTCATCATTGATAATCTATCGATTCTTCTGAATTTTGGCTTAACCCCCGATGGTGTGCTGCGACTGTGTCAAGACTTACAGGCCATGACCGCAGAACATCCTGGACTAACGATTGTCACCAAATTGGGTACTAGTGATATCAATCCAGTATTGGACAATAATATTGCCAAACTTGCAGATGTCCACTTGCGAGTAAAGCAGCTCAAAAGCGGAGCATTCCGTGAAGTCGATGGAAAGTTGTCAGTCGTCCGGGAGACCACAGATGGCTGCTATGAATTGATGGAACAGCAGAAGGAAATTTTGTACAAAGTCAACGAGAGAAATGTCAAGATTTTTAGTCCTGGCGAAGTTGGTGTGAAAGTCTAACCAAACTAATAATAATAAATTTTTATTTTTGCCATAAGAAGTTGGATTTATTTTTCGTTAACCCTGGAAACTAATCTCATGAAGACCGTTCGTATCGGAGGAGATTTTAATATAACGCCGTACTCGTATATCCCCGTGTCGGTAGATTAAAAACATAAATTTTTCGATATTTTGATTTCCTTTTTTGCGTTCATTGAGGATAAAGGATAATTTATTTTATAACCCCCTATATGTGGGAACTTTGTAGGTTTTAGGTTGGTTTTGCATCCTTTAAACTTTGGACAGTGTATCAGGATTTATTTGATGCAAAATGTCCAGTTAATTGGTATGTTAGGACTGAAGAGAGATACTTTGCAAATTCGTTTGCACTACCCTAGGGTTATGTGGTTTTTGCGGGGAATATGAAATCGATTATTTTATAGGTAGTTATTTTTTTGATCGAAGCTTGCAATGTAGTGTGGAACTTCAATATGTGTAAATCTTGATACTTGTATGTACGTTCGACTGTCCGTGTAATCTAAACAAAAATTAGATTTTATATTCAAACATTATCAACGAATCCATCACAGTTCGATAAAATAAATTTGTCTTTGACGTCGGACACAATTTTACTGCTAATTGGTTTTGGAAGTATAGCTTTTGATAATTCAGGGCCCCCGCTTTCTCTAATGGACAACTTGATTTATACATAGTTTTACGGTTTAAAAAGTACTCCAATTGGGAATTTATTAAACATTTCAAAGTACGATAGATAACCATGTTGGGCATATAACCGTGATATAATTCCCCCGCACCGTTAAAATTGATATTTTTTCATTTAAAATTTATTATTTATTAAATTTATTATTTTTGAATCAAGAATGGTTTGGCCTCGATTTTTTAGGGTAGGGTAGAGCGGGGCTAGTTGGACCGTTTTTTTCTTGAAGTCTCATAACTATCATACTATTTATAGTACAACTTTGGACCTGGTATCAAACGAAAGACTGGACTTCTGGCTTCAAAATCAAATAAGAAAAAATAGCAAATATGTTACCCCAAATGAATAATGCTGCCTTAAATCGCGACCTTAGAACAACAAGGTTCTAACCGACAATTTTGAAAAAAATGAGTTTTATATCAAATCTGGGTAAATTTAGGGTGCTCTTTCGATTCCCGCAATCCATTTTGCTGTATCTCTTTCCATTTCCATGATAGACAGGGCTACAAAGTTCTATCTGCATATTTTCCATTTGAGATTTAATCAATAAGGTTCTAACTGCCACTTAGAACCTTGTTTCACAAAATATCCAGAGCTACAGAGTTCTATCTGTATATTTTCGATTTGAGATTTATTTAAAAAGGTTCTAACTTCCACTTAGAACTTTGTTTCACTAAATTCAAAAAAAGAAACCAAGTTCACAAGGTTCTATGTGAAAAGAAATATGAAAATATAAGTTAACAAGGTTCTAAGTGCTACATAGAACCTTATTGTTCTAGAATATAGTGTCGCATCGTTGAGCAGCAAAGTCCTATAATGATTTTTAAAGTCAAATTTAAGGGTTAAAAATCTGGTTTTATTAGGTTTTAAAGTAAAAATTTTATAGATTGTGTGCATATTCATCGGGTTATAAAAAAAAATTTTTAATTTTTTTAAACAGTATCCCAATAAAAGACTTCAAATATTCAGATGCGTTTTTCTCAAAACACACTTTGGTGTACTTAGAACCTTGTTGTTCTAGGGTCGCGAAATGGATCAAGTCCAAGTGGTCCAACTAGCCCCCATAGTGGGGCGAGTTGGACCAGTGTGTGGGGATAGTTGGACCAAGCCCTGAAAAGTTCCAAAAAGTCATCCAACAAATCTAAGTTTTTATTTTTTTTGTTTTATTATTATTTAACACAGTTCGACTAACAAAAACATATAACAAAAATACTTCACTCAGTAAGAAAAAAAATTAACAAAAATAAATTAAAAAAAAAAATGAATTCACAAACATAAATTAAGCTTTGTATTATTGACTTAGAAATGTTAATTCCTAAATTCCTTAGGAACTCTAAGAGTCGTAATCGCTGTTGCAATTAACGCAAATTACATGCAATATGTATATTTATTTTATTTTAGGGTAGTAGTTTTTTTCGAGAAGAAAATGTAACGGCTGTAAAGTGGGAACCCTGGTTTGTTCTTGCGTATTCTAGGAATTGCAAGTAAAAACAGATACAAACATATGAAATATGGTTTTTGAAATCAGCGGGCTAGTTGGACCAGGTGGTCCAACTAGCCCCTCACATGGTTTGGTTTACATATTTCATCATACACATAAAAATACTTAAAACTATTCAATTAAACACACAAAATATGAAAATACAATAAATTCACTAATAAAAAAACTTTACCTCAGTCCAAAATTCTTTTTTTTTCACTTCACAAATATAAAAACTAATTTTTCCGAATTTTTTACTTTTGTAGTTCGGGTGACACAATGAAACTGAAACCGGTTTAGCACGTGTTGGTAAGAGAGAACGCTTTATTCGTGTTTGATCATGTTCTTGTAGTACTTTTGGTTTCTGAGTAATTCGCGTGGTCCAACTAGCCCCGTGGTCCAACTAGCCCCGCTCTACCCTACTAGTCTACCGTTACTCTTGCGCACATAAGAGAAGGCGGATGAATCCAATAGAGTGAAGCCAGAGTGTCGTTAACCGTCTGAAAGAAAGAGACCTAACGGAGCATACTCTGACATACTTTGAGTAAATTTCTTACATGATCGACGAATAAGCTAATAAGCTCAGCTTTCACGAAACTATAAAAAAATAACGGTTTTCCACAAATAGACTCTGCTGCAGCTCGTTATACAAGGTTTTTCGGATCAATAAAGCAATCTGGCATTCTCCAACCACTAACATAATTGACAGTGCGGTATTTTGATCAAAAACCTGGCCATAAATCAAAAAAAAAAATTTTACCTCCCAGGATTAAGCTTGTGTCCGATAACAGGTAGATAACCAGGCTACTCTTTAGTGAAGTCTATCTATAAATTGGTCACCCCCGTTCGCGACACCATCAGTTGCAACTAGTACTAGTTGAGTAAGCACGATTTTTTTTGCGGTTTTTAAAAAAAAGTGTATTTTTTGCGCGTTTTTTTTTCAGTCTTAAAAGTGATTTTAGTGAAAAAATTTGATATGGATATCGTTAATCAAGGTATGTATAGTATTTTAAGCAAAAATTTATTTGTATATCCATCTTAACTTTTTCATATCGATGAGTTGAAGTAATCACTTAAAAAAATTGCACTTTTTTCGCTGTTTTTTTCAAACATTAGTGTTTTTGAAATAGCGCAACACGCCGCAACATAGTCTATCATACATTTTATTAAACTGCTGGATATGTAGAACAATCTTACATTTCAAGAGTTTGCACAAGTTTGCACCTAAGAAAAAACAGAGGCTTTGAAAAAACCCTTTAAAACGACCTTTAATAATAGATTTTTATATTATTCCAGATGACTCTAATTCCACCTTAGCTATGACCAGAAAACAGCTTCACGAGTTAGGAAAAGGAAGCTCACAAAGGTGTTTCGACGAAAAACTTGAAGATTTGGATAAAAAACTTATGGATATAACAAATTGTCCCCCAGAGAAAGAAGATGAACTTCTCAACATTATCAAGGCGTTCAAACCAAATTATAAACGGAGATGGCAACTCTGCCACAGAATAGAAAGCCGTTTCTTGGATAAGAATGAAGAGTGGCTTAGCGAAGAAATAATACTACCTATTGGCATACTTCCCGGAAGGTCTAAAGGTCGCCCAAGCAAAGAATTCGGAGAATCAAGTGACCGAACAAAACGTCGAAAAACAGTGGAACTTCGAAGGAATGTGTCTGTTGATGAACTGACATACGCAGCACAGATGAGTCAAAGAGCGACGGGAAATAATGATGTAGCCAAAGTGATTCAAACTGTGACAAAAACTCCAACCAGGGCTATGAAGTTCCGAAAAGCAGCTGCGATTGGCAGTAAAGCCCTGAAAACGAAGAAACACACACCTGAAAACGCCTTGAGGATATTCGTCGATGCCAATTTAACTGTAAGTCAATACGAAGTGATTCATCAAGCCAACAAAGATATATATCCGTGCTACACCTACTTGTATAAAGCTAAACAAGAATGTTATCCACCAAAAAGCGTCAGTGAGACAGTTGCCGAAGTGAAGCTCCAAGATTTAGTGGATCACACAATATCGCGATTATGTAAATATTTGGAACCAGAACTCTCATAGTGCTTGGATAACAGGGAAACCGATTTAGAGCTAATATATAAGTGGGGATGCGATGGATCTACTCAAAGCCAATACAAGCAGAAATTTGAAGATGACGACAACAGTGATGCAAATATATTTTTGAGTTCCCTTGTGCCTCTTCGTCTCAAGTCTGGGAGTGAAATTATATGGCAAAATATCCACTCTCCATCACCGAGGTGGTGCCGACCAATACGGATTCGTTATTTGAAAGAAAATAAGGACATAACCAATGAAGAAATCGAATACATTGAAAACCAGGACCAAAATCTTCAAGCAACAAAAGTAAGCGACAACATAAGAATCAACCATGTACCTCTTCCAACAATGGTCGATGGAAAGGTGTGTAATGCAGCTACGAATACTTCATCTACATTACGTTGTTACATATGCGGAAAAACTTCAAAAAGTCTCAACGACTTGTCTTCTACAGAACCAGAGAATCCAGAGACTTTCAGATTTGGGCTATCAATACTACACGCCAGGATTAGGTTTTTCGAATTTCTGGTGCATCTTTCGTACAAACTTAAAGCGGACGTGCATAAGGGACGCGTTACAGATAAAAGTGACCGGGAAAAAATTCAAGCGGCCAAGAGACAGATACAAAAAGAATTCCACGACAAATTGGGCTTACTGGTGGACATTCCAAAAGCTGGGTTTGGCAACACCAATGACGGCAACACCTCTCGTAGATTTTTCAATAGCCAAGAAGTAGCAGCTTCCATTACAGGCGTGGATTTATCATTAATTAACAAATTCAAAACTATATTAGAAGTGATATCCTCTGGTTATGAGATAGATCTTAAAAAATTCGAAAAATTCACGATGGATACTGCTAAACATTATGTTAGCTTATATCCATGGCAGCCTATGTCTCCAACAGTGCATAAGATTTTAATTCATTCTGCTAGTGTCATATCCCATGCATTGTTGCCAATCGGTCAGTTGTCCGAAGAAGCCGCGGAAGCTAGAAATAAGCATTTCCGCCAATACAGAGAAAAATTTTCACGAAAATTCTCCAGGACGGCATGCAACGAGGATGTGATTAACCGGCTTCTATTGACGTCAGACCCTTATCTCAGTAGTTTAAGGACAAAAAGTAAGACCAAGAAACAGTCGTTTTCAAAGGAGGCTCTCGAATTTTTGACTGTTAATAACAATGATGATGATGACGATGATGATGATTATGATGATGATGATGATGGTAATAATGATGATGATGGTGATGATGATGTTTTTGAAGATGTTTATGATGATGAATAAATAATAAAATATAAACTAGAAAATTCAATTATTCCAGGTCTTTTTTTATTACATACTTGCATATAAGACAAAAAAGATTAATCTTTTTATTGAGTAATTGACCTGTAATCATAAAATATGCAACTAAAACTAATCCCCTTCTCAAATTTTGGATTAAAAGGGTCGCAGGTATTTTAAATTGGCTACCTGCATTAAGAAAATTTCCGGTTGTAAAACCACTCATAAAAAAATCGAAAAAAGAGGTTTTCTGGAAAAAAAGTATCTTTCAGTATTTTTCTAATTTTTTAGAAACTATAATATTTATTGGAATAAGGTGTTTAGTATTTGAATACAAATTTATTAGGCCATTGAAAATTAAAATAAAAAATGTCCTAAAAATTGCAAAACTTTATAAAAAATCAATTAAAAAACTATTTTTTTTTTTTTCTAAATTTCATCTTTAAAACTTAATTTCTCAAAAACTATTTAATGAAACAGCTTGCATCAAAAAACAAAATAAAGAATGAAAATAAGGACATAACCAAAGAATGTACGCGCTTTCTTTGATTTTTAATAATTTTTTTTCTCTCGGCTAATCGCGAGGTAAGTGGGTAAGCACTTAAGTGGGTTTTACTGTACCCAAAAAATGAAAATTTATCCTTCCAAATAACTTTTTAGTCATTTGGTACCTATTTGATGTGAAAAATGTGCCCAAATATTTTTGGCCAGGTTTTTGATCAAAATACCGCACTGTGCGACGTAGGGCACGTATCCAACGTTTTAAGGTGGATACGTTTCGAGGGGACTAGTATCGACTGATAATTTCGTTTTTACAGCAAACTTCAAAGCACGACTTACAAACTAATAGCAATATTGAATATTTTTGCGTACATGCATCGAGTTTCCAGTCTTCAAAAGATCACCTAAGCGGGCGGGTCTTCGCTCTGCTACACCTGCCAACAATCAGTGGTCCTAATATCGAGATTTCGAGATATCATCGAAAAGGGAATTATGATGAATGCATTGAACTGCAAAATTTCAAAAAGGTGTACCTAAATTATGCTGCAGTATATGTATATTTATATCAAGCCAGAAGAAGATCTTGCTTGGGAAAGGATAACCTAAGTTTTATACAAAAGCAAACTAGCTGCTGGTTTTAAGCCAAACAAGCGAGGTCTTCAAAACGAAGAAGGTAACCTAGATTCAAGATTCAAAAACGTTTCAAATTGCTGTTGAATAGGATCATTTAGAGCAAGTAATAGGCAAAGATAACTTACTACCAGTCAAGCCTAGTACGCAGATCGGGAAAAATTTTGTCTCCCATAAATTTTTTTTCCTGGGACAAATTTTGTCTCGGATATTTTTCCAAGCAGTACGCAGTTGGTATGCAAAATTCATTCTATTGTCAATTGCTCTTCAAAATGTCTCCACTAAATTTTGCCAGGAAAAAGAATGATGCAAGCATTATTTTGCGGGACAAATTTTGACAGCCACCGTATTTCCGAAAGTGATTTTTGTCAAAACTGGTTTTATGTAAAAGGTGCTGATGCTTTTTTTGAAAGCATCAAGAGGAGATTCCAAAAAGATATGAACGACTTTTGTAAGACAACCCGTTCCAGAGATACACTAAAAAACACATTAAATTAGATTTTATCTCTCCAACTTCAAACTTTTGCGCGAGATTTGGAAAAGTTTTGTAGATATTAAAATTGTAGAGATAAAATTTGTCTTGTCTCGATCTACGTACTAGGCTTTAATGAAGAACCAGTTTAATATACAAAGCTTAAGAACAATAATAGTACAAGAGGCGACAGAAAATTTTGAGTGGAACTAAAATATGAGTACATGGGCGTATAAGAATGTATAAATGTTGTGAGATTGAATGTTAGTCTGTCAGGTTTTTTTTCTCAGCATTTGTCTGTTGATGAAGTTTGAAGTTTTGATCTGAAGGTCAAAGGCGTTTTTCTTTTAGCTTTCACCCTGCCAGACGAACCTAAAGTGGTCCAAAAACACCTTTTGATGTCCGGGACATGAACAAATGTGTGATACATAGAAAATCTCCATTTTATAAATATGTCCATAGGTGCCAGTACCAGACAGTGAATTACTCTCAGGTTTGCCCAATCCCCCTATTAAGCCTAGTACGCAGATCGAGACAAGACAAATTTTATCTCTACAACTTTAATCTCTACAAAACTTTACCAAATCTCGCCCAAAAGTTTGAAGTTGGAGAGATGAAATCTAATTTAATGGTGCTTATTTTGACATTCTCTTTCGTTCGAAAGTGAGTCGAATTCGTTGGAACTTAATTTTGAGACTCGGCGATTAGAATGTTAATCGAACAAATCGAAAGTTCATCCAATCCATAGAAAGTTCATTCATTTGCGAAAGCTAATTCAATTTTGACATTCAAAAGAATAGAATTAAATGTCATTTTTGTGTCGTTTGAATTTTTCTGTCGAGTAAGCAACAAAACATGTAAGTTTTTAATTATTTCATGGAAAATAAATTAGATACTTTTATTAATTTTTTTGTTGTTTTATGTTTAAAGGTCGCATTCCAACTTTCCAACTGGACAAACTGCAAACAAAAGAAAAAGTTAATCAAAATAATGGAAGCAAATCCGGAGGTAGCAAAGGGTTTTTGTACCACCCGTGTTGATACGGAAAGCATCCACTATTCTTTCCCTCTGCACTTCTTCAACACCATCTTCATTTATAAACAACACAAATGCCATATTTTTATTTATTATTAATTATTTTATGTTTTTATCAAAGAAATTTAAATTATTAAACAATAAACAACAATTGCAAATAAACAAAGATTTCACTTTTTGGTTTTGACATTTCACAAACACTTCTCTTTCGTTTTTGATATGTTAGTGTGACCAAGTGTATACGAAAAAAAAAAATTTAGAACGCGTCATTAACAACTTATGTGTTTTAAGAATAGTTTCAAAACAGCTTTTCATCGACTTAAAAGTCGTTCATAATAGCACTTAATACTCGGTAAATTTCAGTCCGAAAAAATTTGCTCTCATTTCAGATTCAATGAAGGTGAAATTGTTTTGGTCTCGTCGCAAGGATTTTTTGGTCTCGTGGACTGCCCTGGGGTGCCAGCACGTAACTTGATACAATGGAGTCTAGTCGATGTAATCGAGTATAGGGATAGGGAGTTCCTTATTTGATTCAATCGAATCGAAAACAATCGGCCATCATAAGAAAGAACTAACTGTTCTCGATTGTATCGACCTAACTCGATCGTATCAAGTTACGTGCTAGGGCTCCAGATCTTGAATTTTTGAGTATGGAACGATAAACATACCATAAGCCTGTGCAATTCCATAATAAGTCTACAGTGTGTAGTGCCAAAGTAGTTGGATAGATATTCTGGGGCCTACAGTGCGGCAGTTACCTAAGAAAAATGCCCTTTAGTCTGTAGAGAATTAACAAACAACCTCTTAATTACTAAACGCTATACAAAATTTATTTACAAAACTTTGTTTTTTAACAATTTAATAAATTTAAAATATATTTTTCATTTTCTTGAACTCCTATTTCTCCTTCTTTGAGTACGGGCACGTCTCCCACTTCGACTTCGACTCTGTCTTCTTCCACGACTGCTACGACGACGCCTTGAATTTCTTTCTCTATCAGTATTTAGCTAAGTGAACAAAGAAGGTATTTACCTTAGAAAATCATGAGTAATTAATAAAAAACCCTACAGGGACTGATTTGCTTCTAGTTGAATCTGCTTTCTGTTTTATGTTCCCCAGAGCAAAGGGTAATCGAACATTTGTATCCATAACCCGTAATATACCAATGGCTTTTCCGATTTCCAGAGTTTGCTCGAATTCTTTTTTCAAATTGTTGATCTTCAGTCCTTGGTTTTTTATTTTCTGGCGTAAGTCTCTTAAAAGATTTTTCTCCGTCTCCTCTGAAACAATTTTACATATGTATATGTACATAGTACATTATGTACATATGTATGTACATACATATGTACATATATATACATATTTTTTAAATATTTATGTAAATATATGTATTTATTCAATTAACCTAATAGAGGCTTTTGGCTTAGCGTATCCAAAATAAACGGAAAGATATTCGCCGTCGGATCCATAGTTAATTTGATTTTCAACGATAAATTTATGCAGATGTTTAAGAAAAATCTAATTTAAATCTAAAATTAATTTTGATATTTTTGAATATATTTGCGTAGACACTATAATTAAAAAAAATACTCAATTTAAATTATGGGGTATCTAAATTGGTATTTTCGGTTAAAATTGCGTTACTGACATTAAAATTCTGATGTTTATTATTTAGTAACTGATTCCAAATCACCACGGCAAGCTGAGCGATTGAACAGGACGTGCAGATGTGGTCGCCCTTTACGATCCACTCTTCAACGTTTAGTGCCCAACTTTGCGAAGACCAGGGGCCAAATTACTTGAATATACCACCAAATGATTGACGCTTACTAGACTTTTTTTTGTTGGGTTTCCTGAAGTCACAAGTCTATGTGAACAAACCACAATCGATTGATGCATTTAAGGTGAACATAACCATCACTCAAATTCAGTCGAATCTATGCGGGAGAGTCTCCAAAAATTGTACCACTCAGATCCGGTGCCACTGTAAGAAGCCGAAGCAAGCATGTGAATGATTTCATATTTCATATAAAATGGCATATAATAGACATAGGCCTTCCAAGCAAAAAATGGACCATTTTTTGTATATCGTATGAACAAATTTTTTTTTCGTAAAAATGAAATGGGCCGCGGAAGGAAAGGAGTATTCTAGTCAAGAAGTCCTTAATAATCCAAGAATCGTTTGGACTATACTTTGATGAACGAAAGGATAAAACTATTTCAATGATAGATTCTTCTAGAAGGAAAATCGTTTCCGAAGAGCATATAAGTCTAGTCAAGGAACCAAACTCAGAATACATGGGACACATTTCAGTATCGAGTGGAAAAGCTTCCAACGTGAGCAATGAAATAAAAAAAAACTTCTTAAATGAAAAGGGTGTGGACTTGAATAAATTTGTTGTAGTTGGATGTGATGGAACCGCTGTCAATACAGGATTCAAAGGAGGTGTAATAAGATGCTTAAAACAACAATTACAAAGACTATTACAGTGCAGTGGTTTATCTGACAACTACACGCTAATGAACTTACATTGAGACATTTATTCGAGCATCTTGATGGTTCTACAACTGGACCCCGAAGCTTTATAGGAGCAATCGGAAACAATTGAAAAGATTGTGAGATTCTGCCTTTAGTCGATTTTAAATCAATAAAGCTGTGCTCTACCGGATATATCGAATGCAAACGATCTAAGCACCGATCACTCATATCTCTTTCAGATTTGCACCGTTATTAACTCTGGTCATTGCCGTGAAAATCTTTCAAGAAACAATCCCGAATAAATTGTTTATTCTAGATGGCTTACCACGGCAAATAGAATTCTGAGACTGTATGTTTCGACAGATTCTCCAAATGAAAATCTTTTACACCTGGTTAATTTTATTTTGAAAGTGTATGCTCCGATATGGTTTTCCATAAAAACAAAGCCAAGTTGTATCTATAGAGCAAAACACTTTACACAAAAGCATGGTCCTTTCGAGATATATGCCGGCGCAGTTCAAAGCTGTAATAATTGATCCTGTGATTCAAAGGAATGGATTTTTTGGACATCCGGAAAATATACTACTGGCGATGTTGGCTGACGATCGCGAAGCAATAAAGGTGCTAGCTCTGCGAACGATTCTGAAATGTAGAGATTTGGATTGTGGTACAAGAATATTTAAAAATCCAGAATTTAATTTCAATGCAGAGGACTACATTGATATTATTGATTGGAAGGAAGTGAACGTTACTGAACCACCACTGCTGAAGAAAATTTATAGTGATGTCATCAAAGAATGTATTCAAACGCCAGAAAAAATTAATTCAATGATATTGCCCATTCTAAAGGAATTTCCATGTCACACACAAGCTACAGAAAGGTGTGTCAAAATTGTAACAGAGGCCTCTGCTGCTGTATGCGGTTCTGACAGGAGAGATGGGGTTATAAGAACAACAATTGAATCCCGCAAAATAATGATGCCTGGTTTTAACTCGAAAAAAAATTACAAAATAGCTTAATTTAATATTTGCAAAACTTTTTTCTAATAATAATATTTAATGAAGTTTTATTAAGAAATATTTAAATTCAAGAGACATTCTTTTGATCTTTTTACTACAATTAAATATGAATTTTAAACGAAATTAATGTTTTAATATTTTTTTTCCCATTTAATTTAGATTTCAAAAAATTTATTTTTTCATAATTTCATAAGGCTTGGGGCGGTACAAAATGATTTTTTTGAAAAAATTTAATTATCTACACCATTTTATTTGTGTTGAATCGTGGCAACTTTCTATCACTATAGCCGAAATCGAAAATAAAAAAAAAATAAAATCAATCCACCCTTTATGCATGTATCAAAACAAGTTCCTGTTTGTAAATTAAATAAGAATAAAATTAATCCCTGTTTACACGCAAATGTAAGCCATCTTCTATTAAAGTAATTTTCGCTAAGCAATACCTACTGAAATCTAATTTTGTATTCATTTTCAAATCTACAATTTCTATCATCTATCTTCTAGATTAATTTGGCAAAAACCAAATATGTACAACAAAAATTTAAATTAATAATTCAAAATTTAACTCTTCTACTTCATACAGGATTGAATCTTTACTGATGTTTTTTTCATTAAATTACTTCCAACAAAAATATTTAAATGCCGATAACTGAGGGAGTTTATGGAAAAATATGAAATGGAAAAAAAAATCTACAAAGGGGACACCCGGGTTTGAACCGGGGACCTCTCGATCTGCAGTCGAATGCTCTACCACTGAGCTATATCCCCATATTTTTCTTGTAAGAATAAACAGTTGTTAATTTACCTCAAAATAGGTCAGTGCTGGGAAATTCCGATCAAAGTGCTACGAATTATTAGCAAGTTGAAATCATTCAGATTGAAAATAAAAAACATGTAAGCAAAGTTCATTGTGTGTGTGAAAAAATCAACGCTTATAATTTGTACTTTTATTCATAGAGCTATATTATATTTGCAGTAAGATTTCATTCAATCACTGAATAAAGTTTTGTGTCGAATGTAAAGCAAGTTTTGCAATAAATATACCTATACATATTACAAATGTATGTATGTAATGTAAATACATTCAGAATCACTCAACTAATGATTTTTTGACCTTTACAATAAAAGAGTTGAATGTGGGCTTAGCAACAGAATCTAAAGGTGTGTCCAGACCAAAGAAACATTTTTGAAACATTATAGAAACATTTTCTGAAATGTTTCAAAAATGTTTCTTTGGTCTGGACGCTCGCGAAACATTTCTGAAATGTTTTTCTGTTTCCCATTCCGAATGGGAAACTTTATTTGTTTCCCAAGCATTTACATAGGTAGAAATGCACGCGTGGTTATTATAATAATTTTAAAACGTCGAGAAAAGTGTGAGGCAACGAGAATGTTATCCAATTGATAAAAATTTATGAATAAAAAAAGTTTTGTGGCATCGACTCTTGACAAAAAATATTAAAAATAAAATCAAAAAAGCCGATTAGGCACGAGTACGATAACTTGGCCGCCAAGATTTGATGACGGATTTTTGTAGGGGGGTCAAAAATAAGCACTTTTTACTATGGGTGGGGGGGTCTATCTCCCCCCGTTTAGGAGGTAGGGGCACTTTTAGAAAAAATGGTTTAAATTGAAAAAAAAATATTAAAAAACAACGGCAACACCTACAATAAAGTGCTATACTGCGTTTGAAAGCCAGAAGATTGTTCTATAATCCTGCATTTAAAATAAATTACTTATGTCAATGGTTTTTGAGAAATTCGCATTTAAAGTCCAAATTTTGATAAAATAACGTGAAAAAAAAGTTTAGACCAATTGTTTTCAAAATTGTAAAATGAAATTGTAAATTAGCTTACATGTGTTTCATGTATCTATCAGTTCTTAATCGAACACAAAAAACCGCATGTTTCTATGTCTTCTGGTTTTTGAGAAAATCGAAAATAACTAAAACTACTTTTCTACAAAATGTTTGATATTTTTTGCTTCCTTACATAAATAAATCAGTGCTAGCTTCCAACATTACAATATATAAACAGTAAAGTATGTATGGGGGGCATGCTGCCCCCCTGCAACCCCCCTTCTTGGGCACACTATAGGATTTGGGGTAGGTGCGAGGTTGGGTGCATGCAAAGTTTCTTTTGCATTCACAGAATCTGTATTTAAAAAAAAAACAAATTTATTCTATTTATCCAATGTTCACTAAATACATATAAAATACAATAAACGATCTTGAAAACCAAAACAAACTTCCGACCATGTTCACCAATACATGGCACCAGTGCCGGATTAAGCCAGCGCGGGGCCTGTAGCAAATTCTATCAAGGGGCCCTTAGACTGTTTTAGGTTAGGCACTTATCAAGTTTATGGTATTAAATAAAGCAAAACTGTTACAAACAAACTTTTTTTGATTTAATTTGAGAAAATTTTTAAATAATGCTGTTGATATCGACTTCTCGGAGTAAATCATGTTCAATATTCATTAAAGTGAGGAGATTAAGACGTTGTTGGCTCATCGTGTTCCTCAATTCATTTTTAACACGTTTTAATGTTGAGAAAGATCGTTCACCACTGCAGTTGGTGATCATGAGAGACAAATAAATGCGCAAAGCAATTTCAACGTTCAGGAAACAAGATTGTAAAGAATTATTTATCAACAGCTTGTAAACCTGCATTTCCAGAGCCTCATGATTCCTGCTGTCAATAATACCAGCCACATCAGAATTGAGCATTGAAGCGAATTGCACTAATTCGTTGTCCAGACTGTCCTCCAAATCATCTGCGTAAGCACTTACATACTATGGTTGCAGATTTTTAATTTCTTCTGGTGGAAGAGATTTTATATGAAGGTTTTTATAATACAAATTCTATATACTACTGAATTAAATCTGCCAAGTAGAAGACTTAGCACTATTAATGGACTTGTTGAATTATTGATTCAAAATAGCTTTTATGGCTTTTAGTCCACAAAAATTGGCGTTTCGTCCGGGTGATCGCACATGGACTCATCAGTTGGCTGTGAGGACCTTGTCAATACGCAATTTTTATTGAATTCAGTTCATCTTACATCGATTTTTTGACAAAAATCCAATGTGAACTATATCCAACCAAGATTAAAATTGTAATCATTAACGTTGAAATATTTTGCTATTTTCAACAAATTCAACAAATCCATTAATAGTGCTAAGTCTTCTACTTACTGATTTATTTCAGTAGTATATAGAATTTGTATTATAAAAACCTTCATATAGAATCAATGCTCGGCCACGGGCAAAATATTCCAACGTTAATGATTACAATTTTAATCTTGGTTGGATATAGTTCACATTGGATTTTTGTCAAAAAATCTATGGAAGATGAACTGAATTCAATAAAAATTGCGTATTGACTAGGTCCTCACAGCCAACTGATGAGTCCATGTGCGATCACCCGGACGAAACGCCAGTTTTTGTGGACTTAAGGCCAAAAAAGCTATTTTGAATCAAGAAGAGATTTTAGCTCTCGGAATATTCCGAAAATGCCAGCAATTTTATGATAACTGTCCATATACGTTTACCTAAAGCAGTGAGTACTTTATCAATGGTGACAATAAATACCTGAATGTCATACCGTTGTCCAATTTGCGTTTGGTGCGGTGCGAAACATGATTTTTGGTAAGACCAGCAGATAGAAAAATAAAATTTTAGTTGATCATTTTGATGCAAATATTTTCTTCTTAGTAATTGTGACTAAATCTAATATGTAAATAATACTTTTTTATGGTCAGAAAATGTTAGTGCGCGGGGCCCCCAAATGCGCGGGGCCCGTAGCATTTGCTACTCTTGCTTCGTGGCTAATCCGGCACTGCATGGCACTATTTTTCTATCGAAAATACTGCCTAGAAAGGAAATATAAGGACGACTGGGGTTCGCAAATAATAGAGTTTTTATCAGATGTAAAAAAAGTTTACCCTTGTTATACCGATGGTGATATATGTGAGGGTTTACAGTTAAAAGACATCGATCCTCCCACCCTTCAGAGCGAAAATTTAGAAAGTGTTTACCGCCAAAACATCCTCGGCTTCCCACGATAAAAGAGTAATTCAACGAACTCGACTGTTATAGTACGGACGATGGCTTTATTGACGAGACTTACACACCTTTTTAATACATTTTGATCATTTTTAACTAACTATGACTGACTAACTCCTGACTAACTGATAAAATAACTGACCCAGATGCAATTCTACCTCCACATGGTGCATTCTGGGTAACGCTAAATGAATTGCGGTACTGAACTAACAAAGATTCATTATGTTTATTAACATTAAAATTAAAATGGAATCACCGTCACCACCAAAAATCAAAAAAAGTAGTTTTGGTAATTTTCGATTTTCTCAAAAACTAGAAGACATAGAACCATGCGGTTTTTTGAGTTCGATTAAGAACTGATAGATACATGGATCACATATAAGTTAATTTACAATTTCATTTCAAAATTTTGAAAACAATCGGTCTAATTTTTTTTGTTCACGTTATTTTATCAAAATTTGGACTTTAAATGCGAATTTCTCAAAAACCATTGACATGAGTAATTTAATTTAAATACAGGATTATAGAACAATCTTCTGGCTTTGAAACGCAGTATAGTACTTTATTGTAGGTGTTTCCGTTGTTTTTTAATATTTTTTTTTTTCAATTTAAACCATTTTTTCTAAAAGTGCCCCTACCTCCTAAACGGGGGGAGATAGACCCCCGCTCCTATAGCAAAAAGTGCTTGTTTTTGAACCCCCTACAAAAACTCGTTATCAAATCTTGGCGGCCAAGTTATCGTACTCTCCCCGGCGATTATATATCTATATTCATGCGCTTAAAGTGCAACACAGGCGAGGAAAAAAATTACAGACAACTCAATCTGGAAACAATGGGAAACAAAGAAACATTTCAGAAATGTTTCTCAAAGCGTCCACACCAAAAAAAAAAAACATATCAAAAACATTTCTGAAATGTTTCTCCAATGTTTCTGAAATGTTTCTTAAACAAATGGGAAACATTTCAGAAACGTTTTTTAAACAATGTTTCCTGAAATGTTTCTCTGGTGTGGACACACCATAAGAGAATTTATGTTTAAAAACCCCAAATTTGAGAGATAAAAAACTCAAACACAACTAGCTATAAAAAAAGAAAAAATCTTTTTTGAATCTATAAAAAAAGAACACAAGCAACTTCTAACCAATTACCTAATTTTCCGCCGAAAAAGTTTTTTTTTTATATAATACCTACTTAAATTAAGATTTTGACTGTTAATACGTTATTCTTATTTCGTTGTTAAAGATGGAAATGAAGTATATATTGCTACTTCACAATATAAGAACACAATTTTGTAGAAAAAAAATATCAAAATCGGTTTTACCGCACGAACTTGCTCTTATGTTAAAGACTAAGAATTTCAAAAATGAATGTTATTAGAGAAAAACTGTTCAAAGGCATAAAATTAATTTTTTTAAATTAAGACAACTTCTTTAGTAGTTGGAGCTAAAAATAAGAACAAAAATTATAAGCCTTTGTAGTGGTTTCTTAAAAAACTAAGCTTTTATATACAACCAACTCTATTTTTGTATTATTATACGAATAAAAAATAAATTTCCAAGAAAAATATCAAGCCGATTTTGAAATATTGAATTTTCCAAAAAAAAAAAAGATTTTTTTTTCCAAAAATTGTAAAAATATTTTTTTAAGGTCTTGAAATCCCATATTTCTTAAATAGAAGAAGAAATAGAAGCTTCTCTAAAAAAAATTTCACTAAAATCCGTTATGCCGATAATGAGAAATTCAAAATTCGAAAAAAATATTTCTATTGTACGTATACAGTCAGTAACATATAAATTTCACATTTTTTTTATTAAATTATAGATCGTAAAAATTAAACCAAAGAAAAAAAGTGTATGAAAGTTCTCAAAACCGTTCTCGAGAAAAATACGGTTTTCGAAAACCATTTTTTAACATTTGTTGGTGGGTACCATTATTTTTAGGTAAAGCAATATTGTAAATTATATTAAGAAACTTTTATTTATCAAGTTTGAAAAAATTGAGCATGGGGTTTTCAAAATATTGATTTTTTTAAAAAGTTTTTTTTTTAAATCCCAAAAAAAAAATTGAAAATTTGAATAGTACGCAATTATGTATATTCAAACTTTGGACGAGCTTTAGCATAAAAAAAATTATTAAAATCGGTTGTACCGTTGCCGAGAAAATCAAAACCAAAAAAATGGTGTGCGAAGAGGAGTACCAAAAATAACCATTTTATGTAATTTTTTTTCAACCATTATTTAGCTTTAACTAAATGAAATTAAATTTTTTTTTTTATTCTGTGGGACAGTTTTTGAGCAAAAAAAATAAATATTTATAAAATTTCGAAAAAACTTCGTATGGCAGGTACCGTTATTTTCGGTCTTAAGAAGAAAAGAAAAAACGTGTGGCGGAAAAAACTTTAAATAATATTTACCAAGTTTAAAGAATATCGGCCGAGCCGTTTCAAAATTTTGTGCTAAAACTGTTTCAGTATGATACCTGATTAAAATGACGATTTTGCAAATTTAAGTTCAATTTAGCATCATACTTTCTCTACTTTTAGTATAATCTACTTAAAAGTTAGTAAATTGTTAAGTAGTATCTTTGTATATAAAACTTATATTACTATAAAGAAAACGAAAGATTGTGGCGACATCTTAAGTATAGGCACAGTACTTGCTAGATTTGTCTCTGCTTAATTTAGTAATAAAATATTCTCTTTTTTACTACTTGTTTTGTATCTTATCCTACTCTCCACTGTAAAATATAGAGCTAATTTCAGCGCCACCACCAGGCTAGTGTTCGCAATACAAATATACAAAGATAGTACTATAAGTTTTATATACAAAGGTAAGTATCATAGGAATACCTTAACACCAGGCTGTTTTTAAATTTTGCGTTAATGGCTAAACTTTTGGAGAAATTAGGGAACGTTTGCTTTTGATTTCAAAAGAAAAGTTCCTTGTCTTAGACAAAGAAACTAGATATATACCGACAAATAGTTAGCATGAATTGAAACAATAAAAACGCGTCAAAACACTTAAATGGGCTTAAAAGAATCAAGTTATAAGTGGAATTTCTGGATTTTGTTATGATTTTGATTGATTTTCCGGACACCAGAGCAATAAATTTCCTGTCGGAGTGCCTGTTAGATCTAGGAGTCTGAAGCAACTTTGTCCAAGGCCAACATTAAAGATATAAAAAGATATAAAATTCCGTAAAAGTTATAGTAGTAAGTAAAAGTATAAGTTCCGGTAATTCTAATTGGCGATTCTGCATTCAGATTTTCGAAAATTCTGCATTTGAAGCCACATCTACGGCAAAAGAAAGAAATTACGTAGAGTTGTAGAAAATGCATTTGTTTATGAATTTTTGAATATTACAACAATTGTTGTAAGCAAACATTTATATAGTTTTTCAATAAATTTATAATTGCATTTTGAAACAAACTTCTCGAAAACTCCATTCTTTTCCTGTTCCACCTTTAAGAATTCGGACTCGGATTTTGTAATTTCTTCAAGTTTTTCTTAAAGTACTAGTACGGTCTAGAACGCCAAAATAGAGGAAACCAACTTCGATTCATCAGAAAACACCTTGTCCCATGGCAGACAGTTAATATCCGAATCTACTGAACCGATTTTCACAAAAATTGTTGGAACTTGATTGTTTTTATGTTACATTACATTACATTTTACACTACTCTGTAGATAAATCTACAAAGTAGAGACACTGAAAAGCACTGGCAACTGAGGCCATCGGCTTTAGACAATACAACAGAGAGAGACACACAGAAAGAAAGAACAACAGAAGAAACACATGTCAACAGCACACGGTTGAACGGTCCCCCATCCAAGTACTAACCGCGCGCAATGATGCTTGATTTCGCTGATCGATGGGAAGCGATGCTTTTTTTTTTTTTTTTTTTTTTTTTTTAAATTCATTTTTATTCAATTCAAACTTATAACTATGTTAATGCTAGACAAAAATTCATAAAACTAGCCTACTTATCAATAACTTACAACTAACTTACTGGCCCCATGCGGGCACTCTAAGTTAAACTATATTCTTATAACTACTGCCTTTCGGCCTAAAAAACTATGTAGAATTCAATAACTATATCTATATTTTTTTTGCTTTCTCGAGAAAATTTTAAAAAAACTCGGATTCTTTATCATTTTGACTTTTTTTTTATATAAAACTTACAAACTAAAATTAAACTAATTAAAACTACTTAAAACCACTTAAACTACTTAAAATAAACTAAAACTAAAATAAAACTACCTAAAACCACTTAAACTACTTAAAGTAAACTAAAACTAAAATAAAACCACCCAAAACCACTTAAACTACTTAAACTAAAACTACTTAAAAACTAGAACAACCACAGCGGAGGTTTTTTTTTTTTTTTTTTTTTTTTTTTTTTTGTACATTTGAAGAATGTAGGTTTTTTTTTTTTTTTTTTTACTTAAAAACTAGAACAACCACAGCGGAGGTTTTTTTTTTTTTTTTTTTTTTTTTTTTGCCACTGTGCCTATTCTACCTAAAACCTGTGACTTAACAGGTATGCAAGCCGGCCACGGCTCTAACACCACACCCCGACTACCCATTATCAAATACCGATTGAAGCCACCAAAACTGGTTCTCCTGCTTCACCCTATCAGTTTTGTCCCGTTCGGACACAGCCCTACTGAACCGTAGGACCTCATCTCCGTCTTGTCCCATGACGTCCCGAGTGTAAAGGAGCCGCCGGTCCACGGTTCTTCGTCTGACGTGGTAGATTAGCGGTACTGCCAATCTATCCTGTATCAGACCGCATCTATCTAAATAGAGGAATGCCTCTGGAGGAATGAAGCCACTCAAGCGTGCATTTTTAAAATATTCGTTATTTGGGTAGAACGCCCCGAAAATCAAATTATTGGTCGAAGTCATAGCCCTCGCAATGTGACCCCGAATTAGTTTTATCACGAAATTGTCAACTCTGTTGATCCGAGCCCCGTTGTATAGAGCCTGGTTCGGATAATAGTGAACATAAGAAGATTCGGGTGTCCGATGCAAACCAGTACAGCGTCGAAGACACTGTCGCTCGAACACCCGAATTCTCTCCATCTGAGATGGAGCAACGTTGAACCACACTGGACAACCATAAACGATCATCGGCCGTATAAGGGCCATGTAGCAAATGACCTTCACTCTGGGGTCAAGCCGACTGCTGTAAAACAGTCGTTTCGTCAGAGCGAAGGCTCCTCTGGCCCTGGCCAGTAGGGTGTCCCGTCGATGTATGAGAAAAAATTTTTTTCGAGCTACACTATCAAAAGGGGTATCAAAATTTGCGTAATTTTACACAGATAAAGAAAACGTCAAAAAAACTGAAAGAACATGTTATCTTGGGGGTAGTACCGGGCTTTGAAGATTTTTAAATTTCATGTTTTTACATACTTTAACCGTTTGAATAAAACTATAAAAAAAATTAAGTTTTAAACGTATTTTATTATTAATATTATTTAAACAAATCACATAAAAACAAAATAAGCAAGAAATAATTTTTAATTAATGACATAACCTTAGAATTTAAACTTATTTTTGTGTCCAAAATTTGGCATTTCTGCACGAGATTTCAACTTGTTTTTAATAAAGCCATCTCTAGAAGTAGGGTCAGTTACACTCTGTGATGCCTCTGTTACCAGTTTAACACATCTTTCCACAGATTGGGTGTGACAGGGAAAGTCAACAATTTCCAAGTTCTTATCTTTTGCCATGATGTGAAGGTCTTCAAAAGAAATATGTCGAAGAACCGGAGGTGATGTTACCTGACATTCGTACCACAAAATAATTTCGGTATAATCTTTAGCAGAGAAGTTGATCTTTGGTGGTTTATATATCCTGCGTTTGTTGATATTTTCAGCTTCTCTAGCTTTTTTTATTCTTCGCAATGCCAGCTCCCGAATGTGGTCCCTTTCATCAAACAACATACTGATAAGCAGGTTTTCTGGATGTTCAAAATAAGCATTTCTTTCTATAACAGAATCCACAACACATCTCAAATTTTCGGGTAAATATCGAGAGTACATAATTAATTGGAAAATATGTTTGGCTCCATCCTTAAAAGAGGCCTGTCGCTTGATTCGGAACCAAATTGGAGTGTATACTTTGACGACGTAGTTGACAAGCAATAGCAAATTCTCTGATGGACGAAGAGTACTAACATAAAGTCTCAGTATGCGATTAGCTGTAGTAAGCCATCTCGAGTGCGCCATTTTTCCAGGTTGACGGTTTGCCAGCTCAGGAGAACAGAAACCAGTAGATACAGCTTGACATATCTGATAATGATATTTTTGATCCGTACTAAGTTCATCAACCACATTTTTCGGCAAGTCAGGCATATTACCAGCCACTGCACAAAAGCTCACGGTGGTTTTACTTTCGCAATCAGCTAATTGTTTCCCAATAGGTCCAGAATATTCTCTAGGACCCGAAGTGCAACCATCTAATGTCAAGAATAAATGACGAAGAGGTAACCCATTGGCGTGAAGCATGCAAATACACCATTGCAGCGGTCTCTTCAAGAACTCCTCTAAATATTGAATGACGCCTCCCTTCCAACCAGTGTTAGTTGCAGTTCCGTCACATCCAATGCAAAGCACGTCATTTAAATTCAAACCTTGACTCTCTAAAAAGGTTGTGATGGAAGTAAAAATCCCTTTTGCGGTGCCACGACCTGGTGTTGTGTGTCCCAAGTAAATTGATCCAGGTTCTGCCAAAATTGAGATGTGTTCTTCAAAAATTTCTTTACGGTGATAACGCGCCCCTATTTTCTCATTTATCAGGGTCTTGTCCTTTCTTCCATCAAAATAAATGCTTTTTATAGCAATACCTCCAATATCTTCTAAAGCTTCTTTACGTGATTTCGATACAGCTCGGTGGATCTTATTTTTGTCTATAACAAGAGTTGAATCTTTGGAAGAAACCAAGCCGACATCAGCCAAAACAGCAGAAGCGACAGCAGCAGCAGATCGCGTCGATAAACCGTATCGATCACATACCTTGGCAACTGTTGGCAACATCAATCTATTGCGATAAGCTCTTGAAGTCGATGGTGCCTCTGTCAAAGGGGGGTTTGTTGGGGATGCCTCTGTTACCTAATGTGTTTCTGGGGAAGATTCACGCACCAACTCTTCATTGCAGTTTCCTGAGACAATATCCGTTTCCTGCGTAGACCATTTTTTTGCTTCCCTCTTTGACTCTTCAATTTGCCTCTGCTGTCGTTTCTTCAAGATATTTGTTTCTTTCTTGTCAACCCCGCTTATAACCATTTTCCTTTCATTTCTTTGATCCAACAAAAAACTTCTCTCATGGATGGGAACTTTCTTTGGTTTTAAACACGAACAAGTTTCAAATGAAGTGCATTTACAAGCAGCAACGTCGAAAAGCTTCTCAGATGACTCTAAAAAACACTTCAGTTTGTTTTCGAAACTAGCATTTTGTTTGCTTTTGGGGTATCGCTTCACAATATTGTACCTTTCGAAACAGGATTTAAGTAATTGAATAACTCTTTCCTTAGTTACAATTGGAATCGAAGCTTTAGCCCAAATATTGTCGATTTCTTCAAAAACAATCGCATATATTTCTGAATGGGAAGGATCCTTTCCGTTGAATTTAAGTTTTAGTTCGTTCCTTACAAACAAAATGAATTTAATGACATCTCTTGTAGTTGGTAGCTGCCGATCGTCAAGTTTTTTGTATGATCCCAATATAGCACAAGTAGTCCCACTACGTCTTGAACTCATTATTTTAAAAAAATCACAAAAATTGCTTTTAAAACTGTTACAACGCACTTTACACAATACACAACACAACCCGTTGAGGATCTCGAATGAATACTAAGGACTTCAAAGTGTGGCTTTTGTATAATATCAGGTCTACAAATTATGGAGTTCAACAATCAACAACCCATTTAGTCATAAACAAATGGTGAATGAAAAACCTCTACGTTTCCTCAATAAACCACATACAGTGAACATTGGAAAACGTGAACTAATTAAAACCGAGGGTGTTCATGTTTTTGAGATTGTTCATGTTTTGGAATGTAACATTTTATGATTAAAATAGTATTCCCACCGTATTGTCTCACTACTGCTCTTAAAATAAAACATATTTTCTTTCATTTTATCTTCTTTTTGCTTGCAGTAGTATAGATTTATGAATATTTTTACATATTTACACACATACTGGTACGGGTTATTAACAAAATTGGTTAGATTTAATTTTTAAATTTAAATAAAAGTTTTATTTAACAAACAAAATTTTTAATTTTTGTCTGTTCTATTAAAGCCAACATTTTAAAAACTACAATTTCTCTTAGGCGCTTTGATCAAAGTCTTCATCTGAACACCATTCGAAAGCCTTTTTAAATATTTCATACTACGCCCTCCCTCCCCCCCCCCCCCCCGAAGTTTTAAAAAATTAATTCAGTGCATTTTTAGGTAGAAATGTTGAAAAAAAAATCTGTTCACGTTTTAGAGCTTTTCGATTTGTTCACGTTTTAGAGCAGTCAATGTAAAAATTACGGTGTTCACGTTTTGGGATAGTTCACGTTTTGGGGGGTTCACGTTTTCCAATGTTCACTGTATGTGGTTTTTCCCATATTTGTCCACAAAACGCCCACTTTTCAAATCCTTGCGCTTTAAATCCGACTTTATTACCGGATTGAATTGTGTAGATATTTGTCAGGTAGAAAACAGCCTTCAGTTTTAAATCCGACTTTATTACTGGATTGAGTTGTGTATTTTCCAGGTAGGAAACAGGTAAAAACCCATATCCTTAAAGGACATCAATAAATTAAGTCATTTGTGCAGGTAGGCCTCAAATTTATAAACAAATTTTTCTTCAAAATCGGATAGGTATAGAAACTTTAATTCAAATTGTGTCAGATTTATAGAGCAGTGGTTTTAAGTTCCAGGAAAATGATGATACTAGCAATATGCGCCAAAAATTTAAAAAATTCAATTTTGGTCACCTATTGGGGGTATTTTTAGCTTAAAACCTTATAAATTTGAAACCGCTGGAAACGTATTGTTGCATGCAAACCAAAACGTCAAATATGTTCTAAACCTAATAAGATCAAAAAGTTAATATTTTATAATAAATAGTAGCTCAGGAACCGAAATTAAGGAAGGGAAAAAAAGCATAAAAATATCAATTTGTCAAAATTTTGAGGGTCGGTACAACCCCCTAGACAAATTTTAATATTTTTTTTTTATATATTTTTGTAATCTAAGTCCAATTACGCATGTTTTGAGAGGTCTTTTGTTCGGAAAATCCAAAAAAAAATTTGTCGGGACACCCTACTGGCCAGCGCAGCATCTATATGTCTGTCGAAATACAGATACTGATCCAACCAGATACCGAGGTACTTCACTACACTTTTGCTCGTTAATCGCTGCCCGTGAGGATCAACGATGACCATCTTGCGCCAATTCTTGCGCGTATCCCGCGGGGCTCCAGCCAACGGAGTCCGGAACAAAATTGTTTCCGATTTCTGGACATTTATTTTCAGTTTCCAGTCATCGCAATATCGCTGAATCTTCTCAAAGTCACGCTGCAAGAGAATTCTAATAACCTCAACCTTTCGGGCCGTTCTGTACGCAATTAGATCGTCGGCATACGCTATTGAATTCGGAAGGCTACCTATCAGATCGTTGGTGTAAATGCTGAAGAGAATTGGCGAATTAACCGCTCCCTGTTGTAGACCATTTTTGATTTCAAAAGTTGTGGTAGAAGTTACATTGCCACTTTTGACAACAAACTTTCTACCGTAAAGCATATCATAAAGCATATACATCAATGGTTTGCTAATGCCAAGTCTGTTCAGTTTCAGATAAAGACCCTCTAACCATACGTTGTCGAAGGCCTTTTCTAAATCCACCAAAACAGCACTCGTGCATTGTTGTTTTGACTTATTCCATTGGATATCAGAAACGAGCTTAGCCGCGGCATGAATTGTGTCATGTCCCGCCTTGAACCCGAACTGGTTATCCGGAATTATTTTGTTGTCCGCAGCCCATTTAATCAGAGCCCTATTGATGATCTTTTCGAAAACCATACTAATGCTCGGAAGAAGACTTATCGACCGAAGATTGGACGGATTGGAGTTGTCCTTTCCCTTTTTCGGGAGAGGATGTACCACCGCTGTCTTCCAATGCACTGGATAATATGCATTATTCAGCGCATTGTTAAAGAGTGTGGCATAAATGTCAATTGCCTCATTCGGTAAATGTCTTAGTACAACGTTAGATATACCATCAACACCCGCTGACTTCTTATTCTTAATAGAGCCGAAGATGAGCTGGAGATCCATCTTCGTCACTAACAAGGCACTTGTCCCTATTCGCTCGGCGATTGTGGCATTTGCCAAAAGATCGTCATTGAACCTCAAGAAACCAGGGTTCTCAGATCGCCATTGCGTTATTTCATTTCGAAGATAGAAGTGATGCAGTAGAGCTCTGTTTTTCAGGTCGTGGTTCGGGCGAATGCAAGCATTCACCTTGTACACTTGCTGAAACGCAGCCCCCACCGCCTCCACCTTCTCCCTCTGATCCTCAATTATATAGAAGTCATCGTCCAAGACGGCTTCCTCTGGATCTATTTGCGCTGTCAGGAGTACGTCTGTGTTCTCTACTGTTCTCTGGAGCTTAAGACACGGAAGGTCGTTTTGATTATTTTTCCTAAATATCTTATTGATTTCAGGAAACATACTTGGGTCGTTGGACTTTACAGAACGAATCCTGTTGTCCCAAAACTTGTTGATAGATAACCTGTAGTTATCCTTAATCAATTGGTTGACATTCTTTATTGACGGCTTCAGTGTCCTAACCTCCAGGTCGTGCGAGTCTGTGAATCGTCTGTATAAGTTTTTAAGTCTTGTCAGTAAACCACTCTTATGTCTATGTAGTGCGTCTATGGTCGCGTTTCTGTAGACGTCCATTTGGTCGCGTTCTTTGTACTTGGGTATTGTCCGTTCCATTGTTCGTTTAATCGTTTCGTCCATCTGTTGTAGATGTTGGTCGATTTCTGTATTCGTAAGGTTTCTGTTATTTGGTGGGGCTATGTCACTCGAACGAATTTCTCTCGCTAAGGCGTTGGTGAAACGAGGCCAGCGCATCTTACTGTAATTGTAAGAATGCGTTGCGACGTATTCCTCCAACTCCACGCGTTCGTCCGGAATCTGAATTACAGCAGCCAGTCCGCAGTGGTCACTGTCGTACTCGATTGTCTGTAAGCAGTTTCGAGGGTGATTACCCACTTTGTCTGTAATTGTCAGTCTGGTATCGTACAGCAAAAGGTCCAGAAAGGAACCGCTCCTTGGATACGACGGCCTTTCAGTAGTCAGCAGGTCAATACCATATTCAACGCTGTAAAGATTCATCAAATTAAAAAGATGATTACCTCTGAGATTATTTGTTTGGTTTCCCCAATCTTCATGTTTTGCGTTCAAATCACCGGCCATAATATAGTAGTTTTCTTCCAAGCTCAGTTTAAGTGTTCTAAAAAGAATCTCGAGCTCTGAGTCAAAAGTAATAGCCTGCGGAGCTTCAGCCGCATAGGCCGCAATCACATACATCCGCTTCCCTTGAGTGAGAGAGATGCATATGACGCAAACCTCTAGCGTCTGGAGCTTTCGAAGATCATTGTTGTATATGACTTTATAATTAATG
Source organism: Chrysotoxum bicinctum (assembly GCA_911387755.1). NCBI lineage: Eukaryota > Metazoa > Arthropoda > Insecta > Diptera > Syrphidae > Chrysotoxum > Chrysotoxum bicinctum. The sequence continues at coordinate 190,067,664 of OU426988.1, forward strand.
CCTTTTCGTATGAAGATGGCGACACCGCCTCCTTGAGTAGAGTCGGGTCGGTCTCTTCTTACGATATTGTAATTTTTATGAGTCAATTTATGTTTCAGGTTTAGCTTGGTTTCGCTAGCCAAAAACACATCTGGACTGAGGTCTTTCAACAATTGGAACAAATTAGCTCTACGTTCAATCCTAATCAGTGAATTTACATTCACAGCCAGGATTTTTAAGCGCGTCTCCGGTAGCGCGCCCATTATGGTCTATATTGCACTAGGCCAGACAACAAAGAGTAGAGATGGTCTACCCTTTTGCCTTGCTCCTTTAACTGACTTTGCAGTCCTGCTAGCTGGCCTTGAATGCTCAGTAACAAGGCTACAATGTCGGCCTGCACCTCTGGCGCCTTAGGCACGGGGGCCTGTGGGGCAACCGTTGGTGGGGCCTGTCTCGTAATCCTATCTCTTGACGCCATTTGGGCGTAAGAAAGGTTAGGAACCACGAATTTTGTTGTTGGAGCCTGTCGAACTTCGGCTTTTTGACTGGCCTGTTGTTGTTTTATTTGCTGAACCTTAGGGCAGCCCCTATAATTAGCGGGGTGCCCCTCGTTTCCGCAGATGACACACTTCAGCTGGGTTAAATCTTCAACCCGCTCAATCCCTAACTGACATTCACCCCTTATGTGGGTTTCTGCGCAAGGGAAGCGATGCTTTCATCAAAGCCAAGGCCGTTGACTGTTTTTATGTTTTCTAAGACAATTTACCACAATTTAACCAAAAAGTTATGAACAAAAAAAAAATGACGACCCAAAAACGGCCAACAAAATTGCAAAAAAAAAATTTTTTTTCAAAACTTGATATTTTTTTTTGTTTTTGACTTTTTAAACAAATTGAGATAAACTGTCTCGTAAGAAACCTTCCTTTAAATAACCCACTTTGTTTTTTTTTTGTTTCAGTCCAGCCAATCCTGAGATTAACTGTCCGCAATGGGACAATGTATTTTTTGATGAGTCGACGTTGGTGCCCTCTATAATTCGGCCAAAATTCGAAAATTGAAATAAACAAATTTTTTTTTTGTACTCTTGACGCATGTATTCATTATTAAAAAAAAATTATATTATTACTAATAAGGTTTCCCAGAAAAAAATTCCCAAAAATTGTGCGTTTTTTTGGCATTATAGACCGTACTAGTACCTTAAATGCAATTATCTGTTGATTTTAACTGTGAAATTAGACTGCTTCTAGCTGATTCTTTTATTGTCACCTGAAAATTTTTAGCATAATTTGTTTCAATTAAATTAAAACATTTATTTTTTTCTTTGTTCATATCAAAAGCAGTTAAGCAAAAAGAAAAAAAAAACAATTGAGTGACTTTTTTTTTGTTAATTTTACCGTCTCTCTCAACCCATACAACTTGTTGCACATAATACATATATTAACTCATTTACCGCACTTCCTTGTACTCATGTCATCAACTAAACGCACTGCTTCTCGCACTAAAGCTTCCATCCCTGCCATAGACTCGCCCCGTAACATTTCATCTCCCCTTCGAACACCTACTGCAAAACCTATGGGGCACGATGATAAGTCTTGGATGGATGAAAAACTTCGCCAGCAAAGTGAGTTCATCGTTAAGTTATTATCACAAAAATTAAGTGAATCCGAAAAAAGAATAACCGAGGAATTAGCCCGTGAAATTAAAGAAATTAAAAACAATATAAGTGACATTAATAGTCGAGTTGTCCATTTGGAATCTCGTAACTCTGATATAAGATCGGATATAAACTCAGTTAACACCGAAATAAACAATATTAAAACGTCACTCGCAAATATTACTTCTGACTGTATGAACACAAGAGAAATGTTAAATGAAAAATCCATCGAACTTACAAATGTAAATAATAACTTTGATTTAGCAGTTAATGAATTGAACAAATTAAAACACTCCATGAACAATTACGAAAATCAATTTATCGCAAGTGATGCTTTTATTTTTGGTATTCCGTTTTTGCCAGACGAAAACTTAAAATCTACATTCAATTTAATTTGTGATACCATTAATATTAAGCCACCGACTCTGAGCAATATATATCGCACTCGGCCAAAACTCAGTTCACCAAACTCTGCAATTAAAATTAAATTTAACTCTCCGTATGATAAAAACTATTTTTTATCTTCTATCGCCAAGTATCGTAAAGTCAACAATAATAAACAGATTTGTCTTTCTGACCTACACTACTCTTCAACCTCCGCATCCTCCGCCGCTATACATATTCGTGAGAGCTTAACACAACACAACAAATGCATAATGCAACGTGCTCTCGATTTAAGGAAGAGAAAACAATTGTCAGTTGTCTACTCTGCACGAGGAGTTGTTTATGTCAAAGGCAAAGCTGATGACAGAGCTGTGCAAATTGACTGCATCGAGGGACTAGAAAACATTGCCAGATCATCAGCTTCAAATTCAAATTTTAATTAAAATTATTTATCTTATTTCTTAATTTTCTTATAGCAATTAAATCAATTATCTTAATTTCTTCTTTAAGACTTTTTCTTATTCATAACTCGTTTAACATATTTTCTCTCTAATTTGTTTTTAATTTGTTTTTCTTTACTTTTTTAATTTTTTTTTTTTTTTTTTTTTTTTTTTTTTTTATTTGTTGCTCATTAATAATGTTTAATAGCAGATCTATGCGTTCCATGGTTAGAGTTCTAAGCAAACAGAAATGCGGACTACGGGTTTGTCACCTCAATGCACAAAGCTTGCTTTTGAAAATAGATGAATTTCGTGATACTTTTGTTGATTCTGATGTAGATGTTATTTGTGTAACGGAAACTTGGCTCAGGGACGAGTTGAGTGATGAGGTTTGTTGCGTAGAAGGTTATCGTGTTTTTCGCTTAAATCGAAAGGATCGTGTTGGAGGAGGTGTGGCAATTTACGTTAAGAGGACTATAAAATGTAAAATAAAACTTTCATCCGAGCCTTATAGTTGTATTGAGTATTTGTTCGTCGATATAATAGGTAATGATTGTACCTTACTTCTAGGCGCTGTTTATAGGCCTAATAGGTTCATTGATTTTTCACCCCTGTTTATTGTATTAGAAGAAATATCTTTAGGCTCCTCTAATATTGTTCTCTGTGGAGATTTTAATTGCAACCTTTTAAACCCTAATGTTCTGACAGAAAATATGCGTACTTATAATTTAAGACCAGTTAATACAAGGACACCAACCCATTATTTTGGAAGAGATGCAACATTGCTGGACTTATTTTTTGTAAGTGACCTCAAGGACGTTGCTTTTTATGATCAGCTTTCGGCGCCTGCATTTTCAAAGCATGATTTAATATTTTTAACTCTTAGATTTAGCCTTGATTACTCAGTAAAAAATATAACATATCGTGATTTTCACAATATCAATGTTCAGCAACTAGAAGAGCATTTACGATGTATGAACTGGGACACTATATTTCATATGCCGTCACCAAATGATCAGATACATTATTTAACCCAAGGTATAACTTATCTTTTCGACACTCACGTTCCCATAAAAACCAAAATTCTTAAACCTAATAATAAACCCTGGTTTAACCATCGAATAAGACATTTAATGCATCTAAGAGATGAAGCTTATAACATCTGGAAACGGTACCGATTGAAGGAGTTGCGTCTTGCATATTGTTCTCTTCGAAATGAAGTTGTTGCGGAAATACGCTCAGCCAAATCCGAACATTTCTCTCATCAGCTTAGTGCATCATTAAGTGGACGTCAGTTGTGGAAAAATCTACACAAAATTGGTATCGGTAAGTCAAGAATTGGACCATTGGACCAGGATATTGATGGTAACACCCTCAATAAAACATTTGTTTCTGTTCCATTGACAGAAGTCACATCGCTCAGCGCCGAAACCTTCCTTCCATTTATCAATCAGAGCAACGGTGATGTCCCTGGTTTTGGATTTTCCGCAGTTAATAGTTCTGATGTTGTCGAAAGTTTGCTATCTATAAAGTCAAAGGCAACCGGGCTAGATAATATTCACCCCTCCTTTTTGTTTCTAATTCTGCCAATTGTGTTGCCTTACATTACTTTTGCTTTTAATAGCATATTAATGTCTGGAGTTTATCCGGATATATGGAAGGTGGCAAAAATCATACCACTTCCCAAAAATGCAAAAGGAGATGATTTTAGACCTATATCTGTTTTGCCCTTTTTGTCTAAAGTCTTTGAAAGGATACTACAAAGACAAATAAATGTTTATTTTACGGCCAACTCAATGATTACCACTAAACAATCAGGTTTTCGTAAGAAACATAGTTGCATCACAGCACTATTAAGAGTGACTGATGATTTAAGGCAAGCACTGGATAAAGATGAAGTAGCATTTTTGGTTTTGCTCGACTTTTCAAAGGCTTTTGATACTGTCAATCACGTTAATTTATGTCAAAAACTTATGCAAAATTTCAATTTTTCATCTGGAGCAACTAAATTAATTTTTTCTTACTTGACAAATAGAAAACAAGCAGTACAAATTGGGGACACTTTGTCGGATTTCCTGCCGAATGTTATTGGTGTCCCTCAGGGTTCCATTCTTGGTCCCCTTTTATTTTCAGTCTATGTTAATGAACTTCCATCTTTGATTGCTAACTGTTCCTCCCATTTATATGCAGACGATGTTCAACTGTACTTTAGTTGCCCTCTTGGTTTAATCGAGCATGGAGCTTATTGTGTAAATGAAGATTTAGAGAAAGTTGTATTTTGGTCTGAGTCAAATGGTCTTATTTTAAATCCTAAAAAATCTAAATGCCTGGTAATATCAAGAAAGCAACTTGACCTCGCTTATTTCCCATCGATTGTTTTGAGCAAAGCTCCAATCGAATACGTTGAAACCGCCAAAAATCTCGGTATAACTTTCAACCGCTTTTTAACTTGGGATAACCATATTACCATCATCGGCTTTAACGCTATAAGCGAAAGGCTATGCACCCTTCGCGTGCGAGGCAAATTTACGAACATCAGCCTCATTAACGTTCACGGACCTACGGAGGAGTCCTCAGACGAAGAAAAAGAGACTTACTACGAACAAGTCGAGAGGGCCCTCAATGCCTGTCCAAGGTATGATGTTAAAATCATCCTTGGGGATTTGAATGCAAAAATAGGTCGGGAGCCGGTATTCAGGCATTACGCAGGCACCCATAGTTTGCATGAGAACACTAATGACAATGGACTTCGAGTCTTAGAATTGGCAGCATCGAAAAACATGGTCGTTGCGAGTACCAGGTTCCCGCGTAAAGATATCTACAAAGCCACCTGGGTATCACCTGATGGAGTCACTCGTAACCAAATAGACCACGTGTTGATAGACCGTCGCCACTACTCGAACTTGATGACGGTACGAACGTACCGAGGTGCCAATATCGACTCGGATCACTATCTTGTTGGTATGGTTTTCCGAGGGCGGATTGCCTTGCGAAGACGCATTGCATCCGCCGATCAGGTTCGAATCAACACGGCTGCCCTGCGCAATGAAAACACCAGTAACACCTTTGGTAATGCGTTAGGACTCGCCCTAGAATCACTTGATTTAGGGAGAGTAAGTCCTGGAGCCAGTATGCTGGGCGTAAATGAGAAGTGGACACGCCTTAAGAATATTGTCATTAGTACTGCCAACTCCATCTTAGGCAGCAGTCGTAAAAATCGGAACGACTGGTTTGATGATGAATGCAAGCTAGCGACTGAACGTAAGAATGTTGCGTACCGAGCAATGCAACAATCTCATAGAACGCGGGCACGCGAAGAGGAATATAAAGAGCTCAGAAGAATAGAAAAACGGCTACACAGACAAAAAAAATCAGCCTGGGAGAAGAACCTAATCTGTGAAATAGAAAATAGCCGAGAGCGAGGTCCGCACCAGGCGCGGAAGTTCTACCAATCCGTCCGAAACATGACGCAGTACACACCACGCTGCACATACTGCAAGGACGGAGAGGGAAATCTGATCACCGATCCTGAAAGCATACTGGAGCGATGGGAAGTGTACTTTAATGAATTGCTAAATGGTCAGCTCACTGCAGAAGTGGAGGCTCCACTACTTCAAGAAGAATACTCTATGTTGCCGCCACCAAGCATAGAAGAGGTTGAGGAGGCTATAGGCCGGCTTAAACAGAACAAAGCCCCGGGAGCCGATGGCATACCAGCCGAATTATTCCATCACGGCGGGCCAGCCTTACGTCAAGCAATTCATGATATTATAGTACACGTATGGGAGCAGGAAGAAATGCCAGAAGACTGGCGAAAAGGTTTAATATGCCCCATACATAAGAAGGGAGATGTCACAACGTGCAGCAATTATAGAGGTATCACGTTGTTGAGTACCGCCTATAAGATACTCTCCTCTATCCTACAAGACCGGATAACCCCATACGCTAAAACCGTTATCGGACAATATCAGTGTGGTTTCATTCCAGGCAAATCAACAACTGATCAGATATTTACCCTTAGGCAGGCGATGGAAAAATGTCTAGAATTTAACATCCCAACATACCATCTGTTTATAGACTTTAAGGCCGCCTATGATAGCATAGCCAGGGTAGAACTTTACAAAGCCATGAGAGAATTCGGCATCCCAAATAAATTGACACGACTATGTAGGTTGACCATGACCAACGTAACAAGCCAAGTAAAAATAGCCGGATTGCTATCCAGACCAATCAACATCTTTAATGGACTCCGACAAGGGGACGGTTTGGCCTGCCTCCTCTTCAACCTGGCGTTGGAGAAAGCAATCCGTGACTCTGGCACGGCAACAAGAGGGACCATCGTCAACAGGTCCAGCCAGTTACTGGCTTACGCAGACGACATCGACATCATCGGAAGAACCGAACAAGCTGTACACGATTCCTTCATCCAGATCGAGCAGGCGGCACAAAATCTGGGGCTGCACATTAGTGAAGGTAAAACAAAGTACATGGTGGCGTCGAATGCGAGAGGAACAGTTGGTCAAACAATCAAGGTAGCGGAGCACGAATTTGAAGTGGTGCAATCCTTTAAATACCTTGGGTCAATAGTAGCAGCCGATAACAATATAGAAGAAGAAATACGCGGGCGGCTTCTCAAATCCAACAGAGCCTACTATAGTCTGTCAAAGCTCTTCAAATCCAGAAATCTCACCATAACTTCAAAACTGCTGCTGTACAGGACCATGGTCCTGCCAGTACTCACATATGGATCCGAGACTTGGGTGCTTAGCAAAAGGCACTCCGACCTCTTAGCTGCGTTCGAGAGAAAAGTCTTAAGGAGAATTGTTGGCCCCGTATGTGAGGAAGGACGATTCCGGAGACGGTACAATCATGAACTGTACGCAATCTACCTTGAAGCAGATATCGTGACAAAAATTAAGCTCGGTAGACTCCGGTGGGCAGGGCACCTAGCTCGCATGAGCGAAGAGGAACCTGCTCGGAAAGTTCTTTGTGGTACATTCTATGGTAGACGACAGCGTGGTAGACCATGCTTGCGCTGGAGAGATGGCGTAGACCAGGACGCCCGAAGCCTTGGGGTGCGCAACTGGATGGCGTCGGCTAGAGACCGGGATAGGTGGAGAGACTTGTTGAAAGAGGCCAGGACCGGAACCCGGTTGTCGAGCCGATGATGATGATGATAACCATATAAATGGACTTGTCGGCAAAGTTTATGGTGTACTTCGTACTTTATGGGCAACTCAGGCTTTTACACCAGTTCAAACACGTTTACTCCTTGCTAAAACCTTAGTAATTCCTATTTTGACATATGGTTGTGAAATTTACTGTAACTGTAATTATATTAGCAAGCGAAAACTCAATGTCGCATTTAATTCCACTGTGCGCTATGTATACGGGTTACGTAAATACGACAGGATATCTGGTTTCGCCATGCGTCTGCTGGATATGCCTCTTGAAAAATACCTTCAACTTCGATGTTTGATTTTGCTTACGGATATACTTCTTACACGCCAACCACAGTACTGTTTCGAAAAAATTAGACTTGCAACCTCGCATAGATCTCGTCATTTAATTGTCCCTCACTGGTCATTCTTAACATCTGAGCGTCAATTTTTTGTTAATTGCGTCCGTCTTTGGAACTCTTTACCACGAAATATAAAAGAAAGTCAAAACGCTACTAGAATCAAAAAAGACTTAAAATCTTATTTTTCTGTAAATTTATGAATTTATGTAATTGAAATCTTAAATATTAACTAAATTTTTGAATTTATTTTTGAATTCCTTTAAATATACTAATTTAATCTATTATTGCTCAATTTTGTAAAATTAGCTTATAACTATCTTATAAGATATTGTATCTTACAGTTGTTAAGCAATCACGAAATATAAATAAATAAATAAATAAAAAAAATAAAACAAAAAAGGGAATTTTCAAAAATATTATCTAAGACAACCACATTCAGATTTTCTATCCTCAGCCCTCGATATGATATGGCATGTGTTCTTTGATATAAAAGCCATGTTGATGGTGACTCACCTATTGCTCCAATATCATTTTTTTCTTTTCCATAAATCACATTTATTTATTGTTAGATTATGAATTTTAATTTTTATTTTTTCTTGAGCCTTTTCTCATAATCTTAGCACATTACCTTATTCACATGCGTATTTTTTCTTGCTCCTTGAAAATCATACATTTTGTCTTCCCAAAGCTCTCCACAAGGAAAAACTTATTTAAATAAAAGAATTAAATTTCTCTTTTTATAATATTTAATTAGCGCATAGTAAAAATAAATTTGATTGTTAAATCCCTTCAAAGCTTTTGTAGGAAAGGTGCTTATATTCTGTTCCAAGATGACTCCATAATATTAATGTTATTCTTTTAGATTTATCGCGTTATTCCATATACAACTTTATACTCGTATTTGCATAAAAAGGAGCTGAAATCTTTTGGAAAAACCCTTATCATGTTAAACGTTAGAATTTTTCCGGGTTAGTCTCTAAGATTTTGATACATTCAAAAGCCATTCCAGGCTTTATTTTTCAAGAATATACGAGTACATAGTTTCTGCATATGTTTCATAGGATAAAACACATAACACGTAAGGCAGACATGGGTTTACCCTTTTCAATCCAACATGTCAACGGATTGGTGTTATATTGTTAGCACCAATTGAGTTGTATGTGAATTTATTTTATGAGTGAATAAATATAAAATATATTGCTTAATAGAAAATGAAGGAAAGTTTAAAAAAAGAGCTTTATTACTTTACGCTGGATGACAGGAAAAAATAATTAATAGTGGTTGACGTTAATTAAGAACTTTTCGTTCTAATGGCTTTTCAAACCACAAGAAGGATGGTATTTTTGAAAGGCCTTAGACGTCTTTTGGGAGTTAATCGCACCCATGCATCCAAGGACCATGGCCACATTAAAGATTAACGTAGGCACGCAACAAAAATCCATCTTTCATTTCTTTTGAGTTTCTACCAATAATTTTCGTAGCAGCTCCTTTCTACTTATTGAGAAATTGACCCATCCCATTTGTTTCAGGATGAGTATCTTTTGCGTGTCTACGCTATGTGGCCATGGAAATTCATACACAGACAACCAACCGTGAGTTATTTATGAAAATAATCGAAGTCGGTTTCGGCTGTGGAAATTTTGTTCAGTGGGTGACTGGTGGCTGGGGCCGGGGCAGTGCTGTTGTTTATTAAAGTTCGAAGTGAAAGTAATTAACGCGTTTGGTTTATTCCTCTGGTGACAGGTGAAGAATTGTTTTTATTAGTAGGAGTCACATTATAACAACTCTGTAATTGAAAACACAACGTAATCTGTAAGAATCGAAGATGAAATATCTTCAGATTTTGAGTCTTCGTATTTCTAATTAACTACAAAATTACTTCTCCATTTTAAAGATCAAAGTATAGACAGACAGACATAAAAAGTTAAGCAGACAAGCAGAATTGCTAGGACTCAATTTGGTCGTGTTTATTGTATTTATACTGCCAAGTTTGGTTCTAATCTCCAGTCCTATTGGTGTCGATTGTGGACCAGTGGGATCTTCTGTTTGCACTTACTTCGAAAACGATGATTTACAATCACCATCAAATAAAAGTGCTATCAATCGGCAATAAGCAATTTCTAATTGCCTAATTTGGATGATTAGATGTGAAAGTGAATGACATGCAGTGCCAACATGCCGCTGTAATGTGCCACACAGCGGATGCCCTAAAATACATTTAGCACAAGCTATTTAAGGACAGAGCACTCGAGATGAATGCAGTTCTGACAAAGTGTACAAACAGAGTGGAGCGGAGAGCAAAGCGGTGAAATTCATCAGAGAAAAGAGCAAAGAGCACGAGAAGAGAGAAAGGATGAAGCCTAGCCAGAGTGACGAGCAAGGAGCAAGAGCAAAGTAGAAGTAAACAAGCAAGCGATCATTTGCAGTTTTCCTCAGTGAATTTTACCATTTATTCTAAGAGCTACGAGAAAATCATGTTAAATTTGAAGAATATTTCCGAATGACCATGAAAACATTCGGTTATTTTCCTTACAAAATTCAATACAAGCTGACGAAGAAGTGGACAGATTTCGTAGCAAACCCGATTCTAGTCAATAAAATATCTTGCAGTAACTTTAAATACAAAAAAACATTTCAAAATTTCACCACTTCTAGTTAAAAATCGCAGCGATGAGAGCGGAGAAATCAAACATGTTTGAAATCGCCGCTTTGCTCTCTTGACGGCTCTTTGCTCTATCTTCGAACTACGCTGCACTCTGTGTGCTATAGCTTGAACTAGGGATATTCACTAAACATCGATGTATCGAATCCATTCGATGTTCACCATACAGACATCGGAATGATCCGATTTTTTGGCTAGTAAATTTTCTATTCGATGTATCGATGTTTTTTTTTTTTATCGAAAAACTATGACAAAGAACATAAAGACTTATTTTTATTAATTTCATTCAGGTCGGTGAATATGAGCTGACTTTTTTCGAATTTGTAGAAATGACAACTAAGCAACCGAGGTAACGCATACTTTTGCAAAAATAGCAGTGTTTTTTTGGAAAAGTTATCCGTAGTACAGTAGGATTTTGTATGAATAACAAATAATACAACATTCGCAGTAGGATCACTGCCAATACTCGAATAAACGTCAAATCTCTATCCGCAGCAGGATTTCACTTCTCCTTTTATCGGCAATGATCCCACTGCGGATGTTGTATTTGTTATTCATATAAAATCTTACTGTACTACGGATAAATTTTCCAAAAAATCACGGCTAATGTGTGCATCAGCTCTTTTTTGTCTTTAGTTCTACTTGTCTTTGATTAATTTCTTAGGTTTAGTGTTTCATTTCACTGTCCTGCCTGAACTGTACTGCTTCATATACTTGCTCTTACTCACACTCATCTACAGTGTGATTTGTGAATCGAAATTTGCCTTTTTACGCTAATTTTAATCTAAAGCAATTAAACTGATCAAATTTTTTTTGGAATTTTTAAGGAATAGATAATACTTTTGCTAGCGCATATTGTTAGTTTCCATTTGTTAAAGTAAAAAATCATTAAATAAAGTAGGTATTCGATGTTGAAAAAACATCGATGTTTTTAAGCGATGTATCGGAAGACATCGATGCCGGTTTCCGATGTCTAACATCGAATAAACACATCGATGTTTTTCTAAAATGGACACCCCTAGCTTGAACCAATTCAGTTGGCCAACGGTCGGTTGCGCAGAGAGAGGATTTAAGAGAACAAAAATGGTGCGCAAGATATTGGGGAGAGTACGATAACTTAGGCGCCAAAAATTGATAACGGATTTTTGTAGAAGGGTCAAATACAAGCGTTTTTTACTATGGGAGGGGGGGTCTATCTCGCCCCGTTTAGGAGGTAGGGGCGATTTTAGAAAAAATGACTTAAATTGAAAAAAAAAATATTAAAAAACAACGGCAACACTTACAATAAAATACTATACCGGTTTTGAAAGCCAGAAGTCTATTCTATAATCGTAAATTTAAATTAAATTATTTATGTCAATAGTTTTTGAAAAATTTGCATGCAAACTCAAAATTTTGTTAAAAAAAATGAAAAAAAAAAGTTTAGACCAATTTTTTTCAAAATTGTAAAATGAAGTGCTTAATTGGATTTTTGTGGTCAATGCTACTATTAATTCTAAATCGAACACAAAAAACCGAATGGTTTTGTCCCTTCTAGTTTTTGAGAAAATCGAAAATTACTAAAACTACTTTTTATGAAATTTTTGATTTTTGGTATTTAACTACGGTGATTTCATTTTGAGGATTAATGTTAATGTGGTTCATTTGTAAGTACAGTACAGCAAATCATTAAGGGTTACCAAGAATGCAGCACGAGGAGGTAGAATTGCATGGCATTTCGCGTCTCAGTCAGTCAGTTTGTGAGTAAGTCAGGTGTTACTTAAAAATAGTCAAGTCAATTTTTCAATGTTCAATGTATTAAAACCGTGTTTACAGGCATTTTGATCACAAAAAAAAATTATAGCAAGCACCTCCCGAATCTCTAGCCAATATTGAGGCCCATGGAAAAATGTGCCGATAGATGGGTTTATTGCTCTGAGATTAACTTTTATATGGATTGCACCAGAGAAACTTTTAAATCATTAGTTTTAAGCAAAATTTAAGTAACGTTATTTATTAAAATAAAAGATTAACTATGTAAATCATTTAAATGTATGTAATATGAATTTTATATACCCACCTACAAATTTGTAACTATATATTTACTTATGTATCTTAGTCTGTAAGAGTATAATATGCTCTGGTTGATGAATAAATAATAATAATAATATTGTATTCTTACAATTTTTGTCACCTTTTTGAGTTGGAGTTGAGGGAAGTTGACGCTTTAGTTGGAATTAGACCAATTTCTTCTAAGAACGCGATGCTTTTGAAATATTTTTTTTGAAATATTGAAAAGTTATTTAATTTAGGATGAAGTAGTGGATGCTTAGTCGCCATTTTTTATTCAAAGAAAAAAATACTTCACTCTTACAAAGGTTGAATAACGAATGACCTTGGTAAACAATAACCTGTACCACATTACCATTAAAAATGTTAGACACAAACAATAAACATACATATTAATTAAGGACTTATATAAATTTGCTGCATTCGTACAGTAGTACCAAGGTAATGTGTATTTTTCATAATGTATTAAATTTTCATGTCTGAACATTTTAAATGTGCAACTTTGGGCTACGTACATACATATATTTAGTAGACATTGGATATAGACCATAGGGTAAATTCAAAGTTTCTTTAAATCCAGATTCTGTAAATGCAAAGGAAACCTTGCATACACCCAACCTCGCACCTACCCCAAATCCTATAGTGTGCCCAAGCAGGGGGGTTGCAGGGGGGCAGCATGCCCCCCCATACATATCTCACTGTTTATACGCCGTAATGCGTAAGCAAGCAAAAAAAGCAAATATCCCATAAAAAAGTAGTTTTAGTTATTTTCAATTTTCTCAAAAACTAGACGACATAAAATCATCTAGTTTTCAGTTTTTGAATAAGAATAAATTAGAGCAACGAATTTTAGGAAAAAAAATAATATAAAACTTTGCAGTTTTGAAAAATTAAACTTTAAACTTTTTTTGTTATGTTTTTTTTCACCAAAATTTGAGTTTAAAACTCGTTTTTTCAAAAACTGTGCATAGATTCTACTTGATTTAAAAATTATCTAATAGATCAGAGTATTGGCTTTAAAAAAAGGTATAATACTTAATTGTAGGTATTACCGTTATTTTTTAATATTTTTGTTTCCATTTTAGTACCTTTTTTATAAAATTGCCCCTCCCGCCCAAACGGGGGGAGATAGACCCCCCCCTCCCATAGTAAAAAATGCTTGTATTGAACTGTTCTACAAAAAACCGTTATAATTTCTTGGCGCCTAAGTTATCGTACTCTTGCCAAGATATTTAATGAGTAGAGATTTTTCCTTAAATCTTACAGTGCCTAACTCAACTTTGCTTTGACAAATAGTTTAGGGATTATTGTTTATTTCTATGTTTTATGATTTGTGGCTAAGCAACAGAAAGGTTCCTGGAGCGTTATGTTTATATTTATTTTATGGTGTTAGTGTTCATTTGATATATGTATTTACTATTTTTTGACCTGTCGGGTTTTGGGATTAATTGTAGATTAGTATTAATTAGTTAGATTAGTGTTTACGAGTTTGAATAATTTTTACCTACGAGTTTTTAAGAATTTATTTTACCTTAAAATAATTATTATAAATTTGTACTTCAGAAATAAATATAAAACATAATAATAAAATAACAATAATATAAATAACAATAATATAATTTAAATAATAAATGTTCATTTACATATAATTAGTTTTAAGAACTAATGTCGCTTTCATAGTCGGTTTGAAGAATCGTCACCTGGATTATTTATAACTGAATCCGAAATTGTGTCCCACGTCAGGTCGTGAGGAAAGTATTCGTCCTCAGTTCTTATGACTTTTTCGCACACTTTTCGCCAGTCTTCAGCCGTTATTTTTGAAAATTCTTCCTCTGCTAATTTTTGAACATCCAATAAATTGAATGTTGTATTTCGTGAACCTACTCTTGCTTTGACAGTTGCCCAAATATATACAGTTCAAGTTTCAACATCTGTATAGTATGCGGAATATTGTTTTCGGTTAGCCATTGTATCATCTCGGATTTCTTGCTAGCAGAAGTAATTTGTTTTTCTTCTAATTTATTGTGGTACGAGGTGTTGTCCATTACAATAACTGAAGGTTCCTCCAAGTTATTCAAAACTTGTTCTTGGATCCATTTGCAGAAATTTTCGAAGTTCATGTTGTCGTGATAGTCTCCCGTTTTCGTTCCAGATTTGAATAAAAGTAAGGAGTTTCTCACGAAACCTTTTTCACCACCTGCATGCGACATTATCAGCCTCTTTCCCTTTGAAATTAGCGTCTTCAACCCAAGCCCGTGGCCTTGTATGTGAGCTATGAATATAGCTTTCGTCCAACTAAATGATATCAAATTCTTTTGTTCTGTATTCCCGGATTTTTCTCAGATACTTCACTCGCATGAGTTTAATATCATTTCTTTCACAGAGAAGATTCCGGTTGTTTTGAGTTTTTTGTAGCTAAATCCGTTTCTTCTTTTTTTGTTATAATTCACTCGCGCTCAAGGGTATGTTACGAGACCCTTATAATGTTTTAAACACAGCACGGGCGAGGGAGAAATTAGCAGGGGAGAGAAAGGAGGTGTCGATGAACATTGGTTTTGAATGTTTTCAAATTGAAATCGCAACGGGAAACTGTGCCGGGTAAGTTATTCCATAATCGTGTTGTGCGACTAAAAAACGAATCTCTATATTTGACGGTACGACGTAATTTTTAAGTTACACCTTAGATCTTCCTGAACTCGTTGTCTCAACATTTTTAAGGATATCATCATTTTTTCCTCCTGGTGGAAGTTGTGCATTATACGCCGAATAGCTGCGATGTCAAATTCGTCTAGTATATAGTTTTCCACTTTGTATGCTGCACTTTTTTATTTAGTGACTGCACAACTCCTGTCTCTTCGTATTCCTTAATAATCCTTCTGATTGAACGTTCAGAAATTTCAGTAGTTTTCACTGTTTGCGTTGTTGCGTAACTCACAGGATTTCCAAGAAACGAATTATTTGCTTCTTTCAGTTTGTCATTATATATCTTAACTACTATCTTACGCGCCTGGCTTCCAATAGGTTTTCCTTTTCTAAATGGATCCATTACAATTTCTTTTAAATATATTTCAATATATTATTCTTGGTTGTTTTTTTTTAACTAAATTGCAAAGCAAGGCAAATATCATTTAAATACCTTAATTCCCTCTGATGCAAAAATTCATTCTTAAAAACTCGTAGTTAAAAATTGTTCCAACTCGTAAACACTAATCTAACTAATTAACACTAATCTACAATTAATCCCAACCCCACAGGCAAAAAAAAAATATATCAAATATACACTAACGCCAAAAAATAAATATAAACACAACGCCCCCGGAACCTTTCTGTTACTAAGCCACAAATCATAAAACATAGAAATAAACAATAATCCATAAACTTTTTGACATTAATCCTATGTCGCAGCTTGCAGGTAGTTTTTCTTGTCTAACACAATTGCATTTTGCAATAGACTTATTTTTTTATTATAGGTGCACTGAAATTTGTCCCACTAATAAAAACAAAAATTATTAATTTTATTTTTTCGAAGTAAAGTTTACACCTAAAAATCTTTTCCTTTTATCTCACCAGAGATGAAATAGTTTTTTAGACATCAAGCTATGAAAGAACAGTAAACCATGATCATATCTTATTCAAAGAAAGTCCATCACTGGAAATTCATTTCTATTTTACTGTGAGCGAAGCTATAAACAAAACTCACCCTCCTAAGTGCTTCAGTATGATCGCAGCAGCGTCATTGACAACAACGCTTGCATGTACATCTTTGTTTTCTTTTTTTCAGTGATTTTTCTGTCTCTTTAAGAATTAAAGAGTAGAGCAAAGAAATTTAAAGAGACCTGCGCAGTAGAATTGCCAACTGAATTGGTTCAAGCTATACCCTTTCAATTCAATGCACGTGTTTGATTTCTCCGCTCAACTCTTTGCTCGCTGCTTTTGCTCACTCGCTGCTCCACTCTGTTTGTACACTAATGGAGTGTTGTGTATGTTTCAATTAGTGATGTGTACCTCATACATGAGGCAATACAAAATGTCCCATACACCAATCTGAAATGTCCCATCACCTCAAAACGAAAAAATGTATTACCTCACACCTCACCACAAAAGCAACGAAAAATATTTCTCTTTACTCTTTCATGGAAAAAAACACTATTCGTATCGCGCATCTCACTCATCGGCCTGATACTAAGACTGAGACTGATGCAAAATGAAGTTGTATTGTAGTTAATTGTATGAAAGGAGGAATAGGCCTCAAACTCTCTACCCACCAAAGATCAAACCAATGGAAATAGAATGAGGTTTGTGGAAGATGAGGATTTTAAATGAAATGAATGAATGTGTTGTGAGTTGAGTTGTTGTCTTGTTGAGTACTTTTTACTCAAACGTCCCATTCAAACAAAATTCGTGACATTGTCGCAGGCTGGGTTTTTGTATCAGACTGGAACTTTGTACCAGGATGGGACTTTGTACCAGGCTAGGACTTTGTACCAGGCTGGGACTTTGTACCAGACTAGGACATTTGTCATTTAGGATTGAGGAATTGAGTTCTTTTGCATCTGTTTGAGGAGACAATATGAGAAGAGGTAATGAGTGGGACTTATGAATGAATGAATGTTGCACTGACTACAATGTAACAAACAATGAAGATAGGTATGAAGCATTATCGAAAATTATACAATCAAAGGGTTAAAAAAGGAAGGAGGTTTTTTTACAGTTTGGAGTAGGAGGTTTTGTTAATTTTTGAAGGAGTAGGAATTTTCGTTTTTGATATGCAAATGCAAGTGCATTGCTTTTATTTGTATTTGTTTTGCTTTTAGTGTTAGAAAAAAGAGACTAGGGTTTAGAGATCAAGATCAAATATGAGAATTGAAAAAAAAATCAATCAATCAATTGTGCTGAGTTTGCGTACGTGAAGAGTCATTAGTGTTGTATTTAGTCCAGTGTCCTGTAATCAAATTTGTTTGTAAAAAAAGTGATCAGAACAGGTCTTAAGTCTTAACAGAAGAAACATGTTGAGTGGGAAGAAAGTAGGACAAATATTGTTTTTAAATGCAAAAATGTAATGATGTATTTTTTTAAACTCATTAGATTCAATTTATTTTGAATGTGATAAAATATTTGTTTTTTTGTTAAAAAAATATCTTTTTGTGTTTATCTTTTTATTAAATGCTTTTGTTTTCTTTAAATAACTTAAATAAAATTTAAAAACACTTTTTCTTTTAAACGATTTTTTTAGGTTAATTTTTTTATTATATCTTTTTATATTTACCTACTTATTTTAAACTTTATTTCTGTTAAAAACTAACACTTTTTTAATTTTGTTTTTAAATGTTTTATTTTAAAATAAAGTGTTTTGTATCAAGGATATTTAATTAAATATATTATATTTATTGATATTTAATTTTTGTAACCCTTTTATTTAATGCAATTTTAAAAACTGTTTTTGGAAAAAATATATACTATTAAAAAAAATACGCATTGTTTAATTTCGAATTTCAAAATATCCATTTAAATAGGTATGTACCATGGGACATTTGAGGTGGGACAAAGTACCACCTCATTTCAAAAAATGAGTACCTCATACAAACTCATTTCAAATTCGTGTCCTACCCATCACTAGTTTCAATAGCTACAGATAATGTGTTGTAAGCCCTTAAGTTATACACATTTTTCAACATTTCATTATCTTAATTGTGAGTAATCTTTGTGACTTTTGCTCTGCTCTGACGTCCTGATGGGAATAAATTTGTGCTTCCCAAAGCTTATAAGATTTTAATTATTACATAAAAACTAAAAGATCTTGAAATTCACAAATCCTGTGCTCTCGAGTCATTATCAGGAACGAGGCCTCTTACTGGATGAATAGGTTCGTAAACAAGCAAAATCCTCGAATTTATTTTTGCCAACGAGATAGTGTGATTTAACCCTACTAGACTTCTTCTTCTGGAGTTTTCTTAAGTCAATGGTCTATGCAAACATTCCTCAAACCACTATTGCACTGAAAACCAACATAATCAATTCCATTGGTCAAATTCAGCTGGATTTATGTCCTAGAGTTGTGGAAAATTGGACGTTACAAATACTTGCCGCCCAACGAACCTGCAACCGACATTTGAATAATGTTATATTCCATAAGTTACGTCTGAGACGTCATCTGCAACGGCAATCCCGTTACCCCTTCACACACCCTTTGCTAATAGCTTAATTCCCTTCACCACTCAACACGCCCCTTTTGCCTAACGGCACATTTACTGTTTTCCCACACTTTTGTGCATACCTTGCACAACGTATCATAAACAGATACACCCCCTTTGCTCCTACGACAAACGGTTGCGTATAAGTTAAAATAAATAGGCTAACATTTCATTTCAAATAAATGAAATATGAACAACTTTGAATTGACACATTCCATTCCCACGGAAACCACCGTGCACCCTATTTGAAAGAAAAACTATTACAACAGTAAACAAAACAGTTCAACAATTAAAATACTAAAAAAATGCATTATTTCAACTCACAAAATTGAGCTTAGGGGAAAGTGGCCTAAGATGGCATAGAGCCTAAGACGGCACACTGCACTTTTCTCCGGTTCTAGTTTATGGATCGCAAAACTCTGAACACGACTTTGCTTGTTTAGTCTGTGCGAGAAACCTGATACAGACGGTCGGCTGTTGAAGTGCCGCAAATTAATTAAAAAAATCAAAGAAAAAAAAGTAAGTAAACAAAAAAATATTCTCATATTTTGCATGTTTCAATAGAATATTGAAAAGTGAATATTTAAACAATATCTAAACAGTGTCTGGTTAAAAAACATATTAGTTTTTATATAAACGTGCTACAAAGTGTGTGTGTAAAACTGTATTGGCAAAATTAAATATTTCTCATAACAAGTCAAAAAAGGCAAGATGGCATACTATGGCGATGGGCAAAACGGCACACTATGCCATCTTGCCCCACCTTAATAATTGCATTTCTTATTTTGCCACATATATTTTTTATTTATTTTGTTAAGAGATAATTTTATTTTTTCAGTGGTTGGCAATTACAAACGAACGACCAGCAGGCAAAGCTGGAGCTCAGAGGCTATGAAAGGAGCTATACGGTCGGTCAAAGAAGGACAAATGGGATGGGATAAAGCAGCGAAACATTTTAAAGTCCCAAAAAGCACTCTTCGCAGACACGCTGTTAAAGAAATAGACGCACAAGGTGCCAAAAAAGGTATTGGCAGGTTTAAACCCATTTTTTCACCTGTTATTGAGGAGGAGCTGATAGCTCACATAAAACTGCTTGAATCACGACTATTTGGACTGACATGCTTGGAAGTACGGCAACTCGCTTATCAAATTGCAGTTAAAAATAATATCGTGCATCAATTCAATGAAACAAACAAGTGTGCTGGAAGAGATTGGTTACGAGGATTCAGGAAACGTAACCCAGATATTTCTCTCAGGCTGCCAGAAGCCACTTCAGCAGCCAGAGCCCGAGGATTCAACAAAGTGCAAGTCGCAAAATTTTTTGAAACTCTACAAGATGTTATGGCAAAAAATAAGATATCACCTTTGAACATATGGAATGTTGATGAATCCGGCTTATCAACTGTTCAAAAACCCAGAAAGGTACTTGCGCAGAAGGGTCGTAAGCAGGTGGGCTCCATTACAAGTGCAGAAAGGGGACAAAATACGACTGCTGTCTGCTGCAGTGCTGCATGAGTTCATCTGGATCATTTATTCCTCCAGCCCTTATTTTCAAACGAATTAATTTTAAGGCAGATTTGCTTGATGGAGCACCTCCAGGGACCTTAGGACTTGCACAAGAATCGGGATGGATGACTGGTAGACTTTTTTTTACTCTGGATGCAACATTTCAAAAAGTGGGCTGCCCCAACACCTGCGAACAAACTTTTGCTGTTGCTAGATGGCCATGTAAGTCACAAGCAAATTGACGTCATCTCCTACGCCAAGGAAAATAATATAATCATGTTGTCTTTTCCACCACACTGCACACACCGTATGCAACCGCTCGATGTTTCATTTTTCGGCCCCTTAAAACCGTTTTATAATGGTGAAATAACGATGTGGCTTAAGAACAAACCTGGTCGTGTTATTGGACAGTATCAAGTAGCAAGACTATTCGGAACTGCTTTTGGTAAATCAGCAAGACATGAAGTTGCTGTTAACGGGTTCCTTAAAACAGGGATTTTCCCTTTGAACCCCGATATTTTTCCCGAAGAATTGTTTTCACCTGCAGAAGTTACAAATATTTCCTTTAATGACGAAAACAAGGAACCTGAAAGTGTTGAAGAAGCTCTAGAGTTTATTAATGTCATAGATTCTCAGCTATCAACATCGGCTAGCTCTCTTTCGGTTCTCTTTGATCCCCTTGAACATGAACAACCAACTTCTACTTCGAGATTGTTGTTTTCACCAGCTGATATTTCACCGCTACCTGTGTCAACACACTTGGAAAAACGAGCAAGACGAAGCGCAGGAACCGAAGTTTTGACAGGCACTCCGTTCATGGCAGCAGCTAAGGAAAAAGAAGTTGAAAAACGATCAGTGGAACAACGAAAGGCTGCTAAAAGAGCCAAGCGCAACCTTAAAATGTTTAAAACTGATGAACCTGAGGATCCCTTTGCAACGGAAGAAAATGAGGACGATGTTCCATGCTTATATTGCAATGAGCTTTGGTCTGTTTCTAAGCAACAGGATACATGGATCCAGTGCCAAAAGTGTGCGAAATAGGCACATTGTGAATGTGCCGGCCTCGAGATAAGCTCGACTGTGTATATTTGCGAAATTTGCGATTAACTTAAAAATATTTTTTTTTTGTTAAAGCTTTAGAAAAGCATATTAAGGTTTTACTTATTTTGTATACTATTTATTCTCATGTTATTTATTTTTAGTTTTGTTAAAGCTTTAGAAAAGCAATAAAAAGTTCCTTTTTATACATTATTGTATCCAATATTTTTTAAATAAAATAATAGAACAATATATAATCCGAATTATGTTGATTTTTTAAATATAAGGTAACGTATGCCATCGTGCCCAACTTTGGTATGCCATCTTACACACCCCGGTGGGCAAGACGGTTTTTCGTGGATTTCTATTCAAAAATGTATATTGCTGAAACGGCTGATTCAAGTGACCTTTACTTTTAGCATCTGATAAATAAAATGAAAACGTAACTTTTGTTATCCAAACTCAAGCGATAAACCTAATCTGCTAAGTTCTATAGCTGAAAACCAAAAAGTGGGCCATCTTAGGCCACTTTTCCCTACATTTATACAAAACTTAAAAAACAAACAAAAAATGCAATATAATTTTTAAATTCAATATTTTGTGTTATAGCCTTTAGTATCTACACTCAAAAAATTTCGTGTGTAAATACTACTAATTCATGCGTGCATTCTACGAATTTTATTCGTGGTTTTCAGCCACGAATAGTATTCGTAGAATGGACGTTTATTAGTACATTTTACGAATATTCGTAGAAAAACAAACGTATATTGTACGAATACCATTGGTACAATGTACGAATATTATTGTAATATTTACCAATGCCATTCGTATATTGTACGAATATCATTGTAATATTTACTAATGCCCTTGTATTTCATTCGTAAATTATACAGCTCCATTCGTATATTGTACGAATATTATTGTAGAACTTACTACCATTTATGTCCTCTGAAATTTCCTTAAATACCTATTGTAAGAAATAATAACAAAAGGTATTTATGTGTAAGTTAAAAATAGTTTTTTTAATTCATTTTGTTGTCATATATGTATATACTACCGGCCCGGTACGTGCTTCGCTACGTATAAAGTGAAATAATAAAAAAAAATTAATTGCAACATCAAATTCATTTATTCAAACAAAAAAATATTTTATTAATTGCTAGCTATTTTAAAACTTAATCCAAAACGTTTGGATAAACAATAATCTTTGTTTTTCCATTTTGGGCATGAATAAACAAACGGCTGGGGGTACCGACTCTGGAACAGGCAACATAAAGTTGACCATGTGAAAAACATGATTCCTCCAAATTAACTCCACAAACTTGAAGTGTTTGCCCTTGATCCTTGTTGATGGACATCGCAAATGATAAACGCACAGGATATTGTAATCGTTTGAACTCAAATGGCATATCAGTTGGAATCATAGGGATACGTGGTATCAAACAAACTTCTCCTTTTGATTTAGCAGCTAAGATCGTAGCTTTAATCAAATTTGGCAATAACTTTTTCACTGCCAATCTGGTGCCATTACACAGTTTTGGTGGATTAATATTTCGCAATAATATGATCTAAGAACCAACTTTCAAATTCAAGCAATGCGGTGGCATACCAGCTAGTTCCAATGAATTTAAAAATTCAATTCGATAATTCATTGCCTCATCTTGATTCATAACACTGTTGATTACCACGTAAATCTTGCATTGTTTGATTAAATGCTTCTAGTGATTTTTTATTCGCCGTTGTACACTCATCCCATAAAATAATTGAGGTTAATCGCTGAACTTTTGCCATGGCAGAATTTCTCGAAATATTGCAATGTGGAGTTTCAATCACCTGTACATTCAATGGCAATTTTAGTGCAGAGTGTGCAGTCCTACCACCTTCTAATAATGTAGCAGCAATTCCCGAAGATGCAAGTGCCAATACAATTTTTTGTTCCGATCGAATAGTTAGAATAGCTAAAATCAATGACATAACGACCGTTTTGCCTGTACCACCAGGCGCATCCAAGAAATATAATCCACCTGCATTATTGGAAACGGCTTGCATGATTGTGTCATATACGATGAAGTTCCGAAACATGTTGCAATTGCTCATTTCTGCGATGAAGTACAATATCACGGGATTGAAACTGATCACCAAGAATTACAATTTCAACCTCATCAATTGTGGGTGCATTGAATCGCCTTGTATGCTCTCCAACAGGTGTTCTATCAGCCCTTATTACGATTTTGTGATTATCAGATGGCATACGATCGAGAGCAATTTTGAACAATTGATCTAATGTGTTATGCTGATGCAAAAACCTTTGTAGCTCACGAATAATTTCTCGTCTTGTATTCGAAACAATTGCACAACGTTGATCCAATTCACGATTTTCATCACCAATAAAATAAATTTGCAAAAATTGATGATCAGCGTCGAAGTATGGCAATAACGAACCAGCTTGATGATAAATCTGGCCCTGAATCTGTAACATGTATGCAATTTTAGGTAGATGTTGGATCAGAATTTTTAAAACTATCGAATACTTTATGATTCAGATTGATATAAACATGGGACAATCATGTTGAAGTATTTACCTTAAACGTTCGGCATAATTATCTCTAATAATTTTAGTAGCACTAAAAGAGGTCATTTGAAATGCCGAATTGTGTTGTTGAATATGGATCAAAAATTGATTCGACGTTTGAGATGTCCCAAAAATAAATGAATACAATGGTTTGGGTGGAGTTTCTAATGCTGGAAATCTCACTTTGCCATTAGCACAACACAGGCTTTTCACGTGGAAAGTTAGCCGCATCACAATGTGGACTGTTGTAATTAAAAGCAGCACGCATCATTTTAGCCAAAAGAGCAGCACGACGTATTCGTGATCGGCGTGCACGGTTCAGTACAGGTACAGGGTCAACAGATCTATTTCGTGCATTACGTTTACTGCGATGCATTAGCTTGTGCGCGTTCATCTGCAGTCTGTGATCGACTTAGTAATGCCACATCATTTGCATTACGCGTTCGCCGACCTACATATACATATTTGCTCGCCCGGCTTGTGGCATTATTCCTTCATATAAAAAAGAATAAATCAAATTAAAAATATAAGTTTCAATTTGACAGCAAAATCCCCACTAACAAAATGATCCGACATTTATTGAGTTCATTTGTTACAAAAAATGTGATAAATTAAGAACCACTCGACCGATTTTGTGCAAACTTCACATAAACTATCTACTAAATAGTCCAAACAAAGCCATAAAATTTGGTTTGGATAGGTAAGCCCGTTCTTGAGTTATAGAAACACAACGAAAAGTGGCATTGATTTTTATATATATAGATGAATAAAGTTAAAAAATAATTAATTCATTATAAATATAATTAACAATTAAATTAATATTTAAAAACTCCTCATTTTATGTACTTAGGGCCACTGAAAATAGATTTAACATTTAAAATTGAAAACTTCCGAAAAAAAATTGTACTTACATTGAGATTCTTTCAGGAAAAAAATTCCCACATATGTATGCTCTGCTACTTCTGGATGCTGTATTTTAAATATAAAATAATCTTTAAAGCATATGTATGTACATATGTCTAGGTACTTACCTCGTCTTTTCGAAAAAAGCAGATGTTAGTCTGATCCACCACTGCAGCACTTTATAAATAATATCACGTTTCAACGTGTTGACTAATGGAATACATTTAATTTTTAGAACTGAACACATGTTATTTTTTTTACTCATGCACTTCATGAAAATACGAAGTTATTAGTACATTCTACGCATAATGCGTACGGTCTACCTACGAATGAATTCTGTCTACTAATATTAGTTTTACTTAGTAAATAGTACGAATTTATTAGTAAATACTACGAATGCAAAAGGTTAAAGTACGAAGTCATTCGTACGAGAAATTAACGAATGTTATTAGTTATATGTACACAACAATTCGTACAATGTACTCAAACAAATTGTTTACTTCTTGTTTACGAATGAAATTAGTGTATTAAACGAATAGATTCGTAGATAGTACGACAGTTATTAGTAAAATTTTACGAATGCATTCGTAGATATACGACTGTACAAATACTTCGTACATCTTACGAATATTCGTACAATGTACGAATATTTTCTTTACGAATATCATTCGTAGCCATTTTACTAATAAATTTTTTGAGTGTACCACTGCTCTTAATTGACGAGGCATTGATTCCACCATTATTTTAAGTGTAGGATGGAGGAATACTTTCCCACACATGTTTTACCTTTTCTTTCAACTCGATTTTATTTTTTTCATTAACATTTTAAAGTTTTTTTTTTTTATTTTCCCAAAAAATAATCAATGAGATTGAGGTCCTTTAATTCAGATAGGGTCCTAAGCTGATTCTTGACGTTATAAAGCAACCATTCCCTTAAAACTAGCGATGTTTTTGGGGTCGTTGTTCTGTTGAAAATAGAACTCTGTTGGTACACTCAGCTGTTCCGCTGTTTGGATCATATTTCTTTTGACGATGTCAAGAAACTTTCATCTATCAATAACGGTTTCTATAAACTCGAAAGTTCGTGAACCACTAGCAGCTATTGAGCCCCACAACTTACAATAACTACCACTTTGTTTAACAGTAGGAAAACATTTTATTTCAATTCTGTGCTTGGTTCTCTCTAAGCGATCTGCCTGCCATCAGGACCAAATAAGTTTATTTTCGTTTCTTCAGTAATCAAAACACTCCCCCAGAAGCTTTGTTGATTATTAATATGCTTTGTAGCGAACTGTAACCGTTTACCTACTTTGATTACTCAACGAAATGAAAGTTTTTTTGCGAGCAACTCTGCCGTTTAGGTTTTTTGCGTAGAGCGCACCGAACGGTTTCGTGATTTTTTATAATGTCGGCCTTTTTATGATTTCCTCGATGTCCGACGCTTAATTTGGAACTTGTTTTTGGATTGGCATAATAGCATAATAAGCGATTCATATTGAAGCGGAATTTTTTCGAGATCCACCAACGCTATTAAATAGCATACCTACTATCAAAAAGATATTTGTTAACGATCTTTTGAACAGTCGAATGTGTTCGCCTGATGATTTCACCAATTTACCGCAAAGATTTTCCTTTGGAATGCAAGTTGGTTAAAAGTTTTCTTGTAAAAATGTTAGAAATTCGGTTTGTTTTCGTTTTTCTTTCATTTTAACAAATTACTATAAGAATACTAGAAATACTAGAATGTATATTATAATATATTGCAAAGTAAAATACTACAGCTAAAGTAGGGTTAATTTAGGATCATACGATTTTACAATGCTTGCTTATAACAGGGTGTACGCTTATTTTTGTGAGTAAAAATAATGCATTTTTTTTTAGTATTTTAATTGTTGCACTGTTTTATTTACTGTTTAAATAGTTTTCCTTTCAAATATCGGTTGTTTAATATTTAAATAAAAATAAAATTAAAACAAAATATATTGAAAATTAATATTTGTAGCATTAAAACGCAAAAATAATAATTTTTACTTTGTGTACGCTCAATTTTGGGAGTAACTGTACAAAAATTCAGAATTTCAATGATATCTCACTCACAGTTTTTTTTTATTATTATTTAAATCACAACACACACCCTTAAGTTCCATCGTTAACAATTATACAATTTATTTCCTTAATTGTTAAATAAACCGGTTCAAGCAGGCAGCCACAATACATGGCATATATGTACATTAATTTAAACAAGCTTACACAAATTAAATTGTGCTTAAATGGTGAAACAATCATTTTCGAATACCTAATAGATTCGTAATAAAAAGTTAAAAAAAAGATCAAACATAATTAAAGTAAACGTCTTAATCCCAATATAAATTGGGCTTCTAATGACCTTAATAAAATGAAACTAACTACTTGCGGTTTATAAATAAGACAATATGATTTTACTCCTACATTCATGAGTAACCTTTTCTTATAGCCAGACAGACTGTTGTTATGTTTTGTCTTTTATTTTGACGAGGACCCAATTGAGATGGCAAAATCCTCTATAGGGACACGATCAAGGTGATTGCGTTGGTTTAGTATACCTAGGTAATAAAGTTTTAAGTGGCAATAAAATTTAAACGATATAGAAACCCAATTTAATGATGTCGCCATTAAATTTTGGGTAAGCCTTTTAAATTGTTAGAATACAGATACCTTACCTACCTACTATATTCGTATAGACATGTGCGTAAAGATTTAAATGAATCCCACAGGTAGCTTTATATATTATGTAAATTTATTATTCTTTTCAAGGTTTTGTTGATGCTGCATACGTTCTTTAAGGTTTGAATTTCAATAAAATGTAATAATTGATTTTTTTTAATCGCGTGCACTAAATGAAAATGTAATACCTTTGTATATAAAACTTATAGTACTCTCATAAAGACGAACGATTGGGGCGACACCTTAAGCATTGCGATAGTACCTACTTGTTAGATTTGCTTATGCTAAATTTAATAATAAAATATTCTCTTTTTTACTATTTGCTTTGTATCTTACCCTACTCTCCACTGTAAAATCGTGTCCAAGTTTCAGCGCCACCACCAGGCTAGCGTTAGTACCACAAAATCACGCTCCATGCTAATACTATTAGTTAAAATTATATACAAGGGTATTACTGCCCAATAGTGTTTGAGCTCAGTGCGAGCGTTAAGAAACGTCGGAGAGGATTTAAAAGGAGATTCCGATGCACATTGATTATGAATGTCTGAATATTGTAATGGAAGGGAAAGATTGGGCCAGGTATAGCACTTCACATTTGTGTAGTGTGGCCGAAGAAAGAACCTCTGAATTTAACAGTAATGTGGAAGTTGGACGGGTAAGTCGGAAGGGTAAGCATATGGACATACTCCGAAGTGCCACTTTAACGCCAGAAGACATCAATTAATTTTTGAAGCGGTTTATGGTTCCTCATTTGGCAACTCTATCAAGATCAGAATTTAATGAGCTTTCCACACGCTGCCGTTCTAAATCCATATTCGAAGGACAAGGACCTGAATCTGAAAATGAATATGAGAAGCTGAGAGAACTGTCGTCAGCATCATTGATTGATATGAGAAAGAGAGTCGGAAACAAAACGGAGCCCTGTGGCAAACCAGCATTTATTTTATAGCGTTTCCAAGGCCTTGTAAAGAAGGGACATTAATGCAAGTGGTCGTTAATAACAAAAAGAAGAAGACTCGCCTTTTTTAGGAACAGCATGGAAAAATACTGTTTTCATTCCAGTCGGAAAGAGACCAATAGAATAGGAAAGATGAAAAATCTTACGAAGTGTGTTTGCCAGTTGAATTACACCTCCGCGGAACAATGGGGTAGAAATAGAAACTGTCCAGGTCAGCAGATTTGTGTACATCGTGCATTGAAATAAAAGAAAACTGTTGCAAGCAAATTAGCTTTTTCGTATGAGCTGACATAAGGAGTGTCATTGAAGACGGGCGTTGGAAGCTGATGAAGTATTTTGTATATTTTTGTACAAATGACCAAAACTGTGTACCACCTTTGGGACAATGTAATATTTTTTGCCTTAATTGATGGGCATGCTAAAATTTTGTTCCTTTTCTAGATTGCTTGAACTTATTTTGACTTTTTAACAACGGAAACTTATTTCTCTGACTCTAATAACTTCTTTACAGCTAGAATCAAACCAAGAACTCTCTATCGATTGGAAATATTTTTCCTTATTCAGGATAAACTTTCTCATTCCGAAAGAATTAAATTTCTCATCATATTTACAGTGGAGTCCATGTCACTATCGATGAAGTACAGTAAGCAGTTAAGGTTTCTGAAGAAATCGTTGAAACCGTCCTAGTTGGTTTTCTCGTATTCCAAAACGGTTCTCTTAGGAATTTTTTTTTCTCTAACAGGGTTTTGTTGACACGAGAAATTTCCAGATATGACACAATGGTCTGATGTGCTTAGAGGTAATAGTACAATTATAGTGTCTTTATCAGGGTCAGACGTAAGAAACAAGTCAAGAATGTTAGCGGATTGATTGACCTGCAAATTCAGAAATTCGAGTAGGCTCCTGAACGTTCTCGCGAACGTTTAACTCAGAAAAAATCTCTTCTTAACTTCCTTAGGGTATAGTCTGGCCAGAGTGATGAATTTCGTACTTTGAAATCGCCTGTTACAAGGATTTTAATGTACGGATAAGGGGAAAGAACTCTCTGGATAGACTTTCGAATCAATTTCGTCATAAATTGAGTTACTCTTACTATCCAAACATGCACTGTGATTAGTCAAAAACGAATGAATCAATGGAGAAGTCAAACCACATGAAGTTAAAGTTTGTATAGTAATCCTCTATACATCTTGTATAGTATGACCTAGCAAATGCAACTCATGAGAGAGCTTTTATAATTGTGGCTGTAGTTGTTAAACAACATCATTTGACACATATATGGCAAAAGCATGATGTGAAAAAATAGGGGTTGTAAGTTATAACCAGGCAGGCTTAATCCCATACAACCCGACTTTTCACTCACCTAAGCTTCGCTAAGTGCCAAAACTGCTGCCCTGTTTTTCGCAGTATTGACATACATAGCACATACATTTTGCATAAGCCCCGATTGTTGCTACAATCGACCCTAAATACATACACTCAACATTACAAAAATCAAACCTATATACAAATAAATAAAATCAGGTTCTTAGCACTTTTTATTTTAAAACTTTGGTCCTTCTCAATAAACATCAGTCCATGTTGGCATCATTTACCCACCTTAAATATAAAGACATGTTTTCGACAGCGAGACAGAAGATCAGAAGAAATGTCTGTTGAATATTATACGAACTGTTGCGACTATACCAATTAAATTTTTAACAACCTCATATTACCGTTAAAAGCATCGTTACAAAATTTATGTCAATGATGAGTTTATGGGAACGATAACCTGTTGCTGGTGCTCAGTAGCATACAATTCAGCGAACAGCGAAATAGTCCTCATAAAGCTAATTTATGTATCGCAATCCAGACCTTATTTCGCTTTTCGAACTGGAAAAAGAAGACTCCATAAATTGTCTGCCTCGCAAGTTCATAATTTTGATGCCTATCGATTCATTGATGTACTGCACTCCTACTCCTGTAGTAATTGGAATGGTTAAAATCTTTAAGTGGAAGAAGGTTGGTAACTCTGTTTTGAGTGTTTGGTTGTGTCATAATCTTACTCTGCTTATTTTTATGTATTTTATCGTGAAAGCCTTTTAAGTTTTAATGAAATTTTGCTGGATTGTTTACTTAAGGCTCTTGTCATCTCAATTAAGTTGTGTTTTATTGTGGGTTAAAGTGTTTTGGTTGTTAATTTTGATTTTTAGCTTTATTAAA
The DNA here is from genome assembly GCA_911387755.1 of Chrysotoxum bicinctum. NCBI lineage: Eukaryota > Metazoa > Arthropoda > Insecta > Diptera > Syrphidae > Chrysotoxum > Chrysotoxum bicinctum. Next base: position 190,098,426 of record OU426988.1, read on the forward strand.
ATCAGTGTCATCATAAATAGTTGTATAATTCTCTCTTTAACTGAGATTTTGCAATATATTTTTTTTTTTTTTTTTTTGTCTCCCCTCTTGGTGAGTACAATTTTAGTGTATGTTCTGCCGTTCTCCAATACAGAAACTACAAACAACACCTATTTGTTTCTTTTTCTTGTTTACACCACTACATGATCATCTGATGAAATTAACGCTACATTACCGACTCTGGAAGCTTTTTATAAGCTCATAACGATAACCTAATACACACACCACATCAACTTCTCCATATGTGCTTTTTTGTTATTTCAACTTTACCACTTTCATCGAATAACACAACCAATCAATAATATTTTCTACAGTCAAGTCAAAAATTATTGTCTTATAACAAAAACAAAAAAAAATATGGAAAACTTAAAAGAAGATATTAACTCATTGGCAGTAAAAATCGATATACTTATTGACGCGGTAGCTTTTATCAAAGAGCACCTATCACTTCAAAATTCATCCACAACTAAGGGAATTTTACCTAAATCACCAATAACTGATAACTTAAGGAAGTCAACATTATTATTATCATCTCCGAAAATAATTCAACCTCCTGTTCCTGTCCGTGTCACTAGAAATATTTTAAAAAGAGCAAATGTAGCCCTCACACCCTTAAATAAAAAGACGAAGAAACCAACACTATTATCGCAATCGCCTAATAAACCATCGACTTCAAAAAATTATGCATCAGTAAAGTCATCTACGAGTACCTCCTCTACGGCACCATCAACATCTCTAATACCTTCAAATTCTTTTTCCTCAACGTCTTCCACATTTGTCTCATCATCATCATCTACATCATTATCTACTATATCTTCATCATTAGCATCAACTTCGTTATCAACTCCAGTTTCTACGTTACCTACAATATCTTCACCATCAACGGCATCTACATCTTCACTTCATTCACCTATTATCTATGTGCCTGAATCATCTTCATCTCTACCTACATCTTTACCTTCATCTATTTCAACCAAAATATTGCCTTCATCACTTATAACTTCAACTTCATCATCGCTATCATTCTCTTCAACATCTCTTCCATCTCTTCCATCTCTTACGTCTTCATCTATCTGCTCACTTCCTGCAACTTCACATACGTTAACCTCGCCACCATCGCTATCTAATAATACTCCTGATGCAAATTTAAATTTAAATCCATTAATTCAACTTAAGGCGGCTGAGCGATTTAAATGTATTTTCTTATCCAACTTCGATCCCAACACAATATGTGATGACATATCAGCGTATATTACATCACGTTTCAATAATTCAAAATTCAAACTTGAACAAATGCAAACTAGAAGTATGGATTATGCATCATTTAAACTATATATTACACAGGAACTGTTTAATCTTTTGTTGGATAAGAAATACTGGCCAGAAGGCATAATAGTTCACGAATTCATTAATAAAAGGAATAATATTTGTAATCCTTTTCAGAAAAGATTGACAAGACAAACAATTCGTCGCAATTAATTGATATATTTTATCAGAATGTAAGAGGTCTTCGGACTAAGACCAACAAGGTCTATTACACTTCTTCAATCTGCTCCTATGATATCATTTGTCTCACGGAAACCTGGCTACATTCGGGAATAAATGATTCAGAAATGTTTGACGACACATTTAATGTATATAGACGTGACAGATACTGCGATCCAAATATTGACACCGTTGGAGGCGGGATTCTCATAGCTGTAAAATCTTCTCTGTTAAGTTCTCTGGTTAATGTTCCTGTTTCACTTGACAATGAAATTCTCTGCATAAAAGTATCATTTAAAGATAAGAACCTGTATGTTATAACATTATACATAGTTCCTGGAAGCCTACAAGAGGTTTATTCCAAAGCTTTCGAATACTTAAGCTATATCTATGATTTATTGGAATACAAGGATGAAATAATTTGCCTTGGCGATTTCAACCTTCCCAATGTCACTTGGACACGCTGTCGTGACACAAATGGTATGTTACCATCTGGTAATCTCAGATCCAACGACTCTAAGCTAATTGATGATTTGACTTCACTTGGACTTCTTCAATTAAATGATGTTTTAAATATTAATGAAAAATTGCTGGATCTAGTGTTTACTACTATTGACGATGAAATTACAATACGAAAATCCACCGAGCCTTTAGTACCTGAAGATAACCATCATCCATCACTGATCTGTTCACTTTCTAAAAAATTTAACAATTTTGATAATGAATTGTGTGAAAACTTTTACTCTTTCAATTTTAAAAAGACTGATTATATAAAACTTAATTCTTTGTTATCACAAGTTGATTGGTCTTGTTTGAATAATTGTTTGGATGTTAGCTTAATGGTGTTTAAATTTTACAATGTATTGTTTGATTGTTTTCTTAATTCTGTTCCCATCGCGATTGTTAAAACAAGATCTTTTGGGCCAGTTTGGTACGATAGTGAAATAAAAACTCTAAGAAATCGAAGAAATAAGTTATGGTCTACTTTTAAACTATACCCAACAGAAACCAATTTTAATATGTATTGTGAATCGAGGGATATTTTCAATAGAATATCTAGTTTAAAGTATCTTAATTACATTCAGAAGGTGCAAAGAGATCTAAAAATGAATCCAAAGTGTTTTTGGAATTTTATTAACAGCAAAAGAAAATCTTGTCCTTACCCGTCTGTTCTCAAGTTAAATGACATTTCAAGTCATGACCCACGGGTTATAACGCAACTTTTTTCTGACTTCTTTCAAAGTGCCTTCAACTGTGATACTTCAAACTGTGATACCTTTAACTGTGATTCCTCAATCTGTGATATATCTGACGAAATGGCTCAAAGCTTTGACCATTTGAAATCTTTTACTTACTTGACTGATATGAACTTTAACATTGATATCGACAATATTGTAAAGTTTATATCTAACCTTGACGACAGCTGTATACCAGGTCCTGATGGTATACCCTCTACTATTTTGAAAAACTGTGTACGTCACTTGTCATTACCTTTATCTATTCTATTTAATCTTTCAATGTCAACATGTTCATTCCCATCTATTTGGAAAAGTTCATTCATTATCCCTCTACATAAAAAAGGGAAAAAAGACGAAGTGAAAAACTACAGGCCTATTGCCAAATTATCTGTGATTCCTAAACTTTTTGAGGCTATTATTTGTGAAGCTTTATGTTTTTATGTTAAGTCATTCATTGTTCCTAATCAGCATGGTTTTATAAAAGGACGCTCTACTGTTACTTTTCTAATAGAATTAGTTGAAAATTGTATTGATTCATTTAAAAACAGTAAACAAGTAGATTGTGTATTCACTGATTTCAGTAAAGCTTTTGACAAGCTATCACATCGTGTTTTGCTTTTTAAGTTAAGAAAATTAGGTTTTAGCGAAAATTTTGTAAAATGGCTTCAATCTTATTTATTAGACAGATCTTATTCAGTGCTATTTAACGGTTGCGAATCAAATAAGTTTAAAATCAACTCAGGAATTCCACAGGGTAGTCATTTAGGACCTATCCTTTTTATTTTATTTATAAACGACTTACCATCGGTGTTAAAATACTCTAAGTGCCTCATTTACGCCGACGATGTAACAATCTTTAAAACTATTTCAAGTACTCGTGATTGTGAACAATTGCAATGTGATCTTAACTCGTTTTTTGACTGGTGTACTCGTAATTGTTTGTTTCTTAATATCGATAAGTGTAAAACTATGTGTTTTACAAGAAAGTTTTCTTTTATTTCGTTCAACTATTTGTTTAATGGCATATCAATATCCCGTGAAACAGTTATATCTATTCTTGGCGTCACATTTGATCGCAAACTTGAATTCATTCAACATATAAACTCCATTTCAAACAAAGCTAATTCCATTCTTGGATGGATAAAAAGAGAGTCGAAACAATTTTCAGACCCTTTCGTGACAAAGCAGCTTTTTATATCTTTTGTTCGCCCCATTCTAGAATACGCTTGTCAGGTTTGGTCACCTCATTATGAATGTCATAAAAATAGACTAGAACAGGTGCAAAAAAGATTTATTAGGTTTGCGCTCAGGGGACTAGGATGGGATAATCCTTATGATCTCCCACCTTATAACAACAGACTTCGACTAATTGATATACCCAGTCTCGAGAACAGACGTTCCTATTTATGTTTTGCTTTCATTGTAAAATTAATTAACGGTAACATAGACTGTTTGCACCTTCTGTCCCGTATTAACTTTAATATTCCTCAAAGAAATTTGAGGAACATACCGGAGATTATACATATTTCAAACTATCGTACCAATTATGAGAAATTTTCTCCATTAAATAAAATGTTTAAACTATTTAATTTCTACAATCATAAATATAACAATTTGTTTGATAAAACAATAATAAATTCAAGTCAATTTAAATCAACATTTTTTCAATGAAATTGTTTAAAATATTATTATAAACCTTTGTTAGAAATTTAGAAATTTTTTTTTTTGTAAAACTAGCAATTTAGTTATGTTAATAATAAATAAATAAATAAAATGCCAATACCCTCATATTATGTATGGAAATCGAATAAAGTTCAAGTTATTCAGCTGACCTTTGGGGCGACTGCATGTTAACCTTTTTATGTTTTATCGTTTATATTGAATTACCTTGAAAAAGTTATTTTCTTTGGTAGAAAATTGATAAAAAAAATTGGAAGGATGGTTGGCAGTCAAGGCAATTTAAGGCTTTGTAGATAGTTTTAATATTTTTGGTGCTCCTTACACATGTTCGAAGGATATCAAAGTAATTGAATATATGTGGCTATAAAGTTGGATTTATTTGTTTTTAATTTTCCAAAGTAGGTTAAAATAATTTTAATTTTAAGAAGTGTAAGGTTAACATGGATCGATTATAATGGAAGAAGTATCCTTCATAGATGTAGCTTTGGAAACAAATTTAATTAAATTCGGCAGAGTTCATCCGATACAGAAAATTTTCAATTTCACATTCCACAGTAGAAAATTGGTAACTGCCGAAGGGAAGACCAAGTCGGATGTAAATCTGCGAATTTTGTTCAGTACCCTTTGGAAAAATTTAAAAACCTTATAGATTTGTGACACTAGTGTGTATATAGTACTATCTTATAGTAGGTATAGGTATATTATTAGACTGAGATAAGCAATATATAAACTAAAAATTCGTTTTTACTATAGTTAACTTATAACTATATTAGACCTAGACATTCATATTAAATTACCCTACTTTAATTTTTAATAATTTTTTTTCGTACATATACATCTAAAAATATACAATTTTACTAAGAATACAAATATGCAAGTAAACTTTTAATATCAGTCACTTAAACACACCCTACTTCATCGGTCTTTCAGTTTTTAAGAGGTTATTAGTGTCAGAGAAGTAAGTTACCGAATTTATGAATCCAACTCTCTACTGAGGAAAACCGGAATATGCTCAAGTAAGCTGGAAAGACCTGTAATGATCAAATTCGAAGAACCAAATTTTTGCATGACCAACAATTAAGGTTAAAATAACCACAATGACTCAAAGGTAGTAAGCAATTGGTCATTTGTAAAAAATATACGAAATAATAATCCGTGTTCTAACTCTCATCTTCAATGACACTCCGTATGTCAGCTCCCAAGAAGAAGCAAATTTGCTTGCAGGACAGTTTGCTATTAATTTGACGCTGCTGTCAGAAAGTGTCATGACTCGTCCTGTACTTGACAGCGTAAATGACTTTATGGAACAAATCTTCTATCAAATTTTTTTAGTTGCAGGTTTAGACCAGAGTTGAAGAAATTCGCCGTCATACTTCCGTTGCTGATTAGAGTCACTGCTCAGGCAAAGACAACCCGGCTGATTTGGTCACAAGAGGGATCTCTGGAGAAAAGTTGCAGTCATCAGCTATTTGGATCGGTGGACCGAGTTGGCTGAATGTTCCTGTTCTTGACATTCGTAAGGACCTAGCAGATTGTCAAAGTCAATTGAGCCTATTGACCCAAGCTGAAGAAATCATTCGTGACCAGAAGCAGAAGGAACCGATGGAGGCCATCGTGAATTTCGGAAATTTTAGCACATGGCTAAGGCTGCTGAGGGTGACTTGCTGGGTTTTGCGGTTTGTTCGCCGCAAACAAAGTTTTGAGAGTTTCTTGACTGAGGAGGAGCTGCACGATGCCGAGCTTTACTGGTTAAGGTATGTACAGAGAGCAAGTTATACTAATGAATACTTTTCGTTAAAGAAAGCTGGCGTTTTGGAGCCATCCATTCCTAGACGACGATAGACTTATCAGAGTAGGAGGCAGGCTCCAGATGCTAGAAGAAACCTACGATATCAAGCACTTAATCATTTTGCCGCCTGACCACCATATCACAGAGCTTATTATTGATGACTATCACCGAACAACGTTACACGGAGGAGTAAACACCGTCCTAGCTAAGATGAGGGATGTGTCATCAAAGGGCGCCAGGTTGTTAAGAAACGGACCAAGAGCTGCATCGTTTGTAAAAAGTTGTTTGGGCAGTCCGTTTCCCAGCCATTTGCGCCACTGCCACGACATCGAATAACATTAGCCAGTCCTTTCAATGATGTTGGTATTGATTTTGCTGGGCCTCTTTTTTACGAAGCTGACGATGATTCTTCGACGCGTAAAGCATATTTGCTGCTCTTCACCTGCGCCGCTGTCAGAGCAGTTCATATCGAGCTAACCACGAGCATGTCCACTGATAGTTGTGTCATGGCTTTGAGACGTTTTGTTGCAAGACCCCATCCACTATATACTCGGACAATGCTAAATCCTTTCGGCGAGCCTCATTTGAACTGGAAGGTTTCAATGATGTTCTACAAGGGGAAGGTCTGCCCGACTTTCTAGCGAACCACCGGATAAAGTGGAACTTTATCGTTGAGAGAGCTCCCTGGTGGGGGGGCTTCTGGGAGAGAATGACAAGTACCATTTAGAATGTACTCAAAACGGTCATTGGTAAGGCCAAATTAAATTTTGAACAATTGAGAACTTTACTTACAGAGGCTGAAGCTTTGGTGAATGAAAGGCCACTTACTTACGTTTCCGAAGATGCCTTGGGTTCAAGGCCGCTGACCCCGGCACAATTCCTGCAAATGCGCTCCCTAACGACCAGCCAAAATCTGTCTAGAGAGCTTAACGCTTCGGGTTTGAGAGAACTTTGGCAACATCGAATGAAGTACTTCGCTAAGATGACAATAAGATGGCGAATCGAACACATGCAGCAGCACAGTGCCAAGCCACGTGTACACTGGGAGATGGTAATGGTCAATCAGACGTTCGAGGGCCGAGATGGTAAGGTTCGAGCTTGCGAGGTGAGATTTGCAGACGGACGATTAATGCGAAGACCAGTCCAGCTCCTATATCCATTGGAGTTGGCAAATTCTGCCCGGGCCGCAGGATGTTAAAAAAAAGCAGTCTACATGTATTTGTATTTTTTTTGTACAGTATTACTTTCATATAGTACCTATGTATATATCGCGAGTATAAATAAGGCTATTGAATAAGGCCACAAGTTAGTCACTATTTGCATTTCATTGTTAGCTATTGTATATATTTTCTTTAGTCATTAAATAATCACTCCATTGAATTATATTTCGGTGTTGTCTTTCAATTTATCGGGAATTATTTTTCATCAAAGACCAATGTGTAGGTTTTTCCATCTGTCTTGTTCTACTGGATGGAAAACAGAATTTGTCCATCCTGTCCCTAAAAAGGGCAAATCTTCTTCCCCTTCCAACTGTCGTTCAATTTTGCAAGGTCATGGATATGCTGATAAATTATTATAAGCTGAAGAAATATTTTGAAGAACGAAAGCTTGTCAGTGACCGGCAGTATGTCTTTCATATAACAATAGGTCCACTGGTGATCACAACGGACAGTGGCACAAATCATTACATCAATTTCGATTAAGGAAGACTATTGACTTGATATTTCAAAGGCATTTGAAAGAGTTTGGTATGAACCTCTCTTATCGAAAATAAGTGCATTTGGTATCGATGAGTTTCCTCTTCGTTGGATTAGAAACTACCCTATGAAGCGCTCAATACATGTTGTATTGGGTGGTTTTAAGTCTGTTATTCATAAAATAAATAGTGGTGTGCCCCAGGGCTCCGCTTTGTTTCCTACTCTCTTTCTCATATTCATCATTTACTTGAAACTTCTAATCCATTAAATTGTTTTGCTTGACGACATTACTCTCAGCTTTCTCATATTCGTTTCCAGATTCACATATATACTTACATATCCTTCGCATATGGATCTAGAACGGCAGTCAAAATTTGACATTTGCCTTACACATTACTTCATAATCACAAATAAAAAGCAGTAACACCCCAAATAACTAAATTGTTTGTTCACTCATGTCGTTTTTAATTGGCAATCCGGAATCTCTCTCCGATCCGGAATCCCAACTGAACACTTTTTTTTTACTCTGATGATTCTGAAGTTTTTTGTGATTGTATATGTGAAACATCAAATGTGGACAATAATGAAAATCAAGAATAATGTTTGTTGAAAGATACACTTCGCACAATTAGGATACAAAAAATCACTGCTGTTGAGTTTGACGTTTAAGTATATGAATGTGTGAGTGCTTCTGATTTCAAATCCAAAGCAAATTTCTCTTCTTTTCAAAATCAGAACTGTCATTTTCTCCCAAGTGAACACTTTCAGAAGAGTCCAGAAGGCTTCCGGATTGCCAAATAAAAAAGACATCAGTCTCAGAAATGAATAACAACTGACAGTACGAAATGACATTTCCTCAGCTGTCAAACGAAAATACGAACTTTTTAACATTTTATTTTTATGTTGCAATGGGATTAGGGTGTAGATAAAGTGCAAACATTTTTGAAGATTTTGATTATTATATGTTTTTTGTAGAAGTGTAAGAAAATTTTATACCTTTGCACTTTTGCTACACCAGTTACAAATGATCGTTGTAAGATACGCATAATGTGTCAGGAAGGTAAATAATACACCATAATCTTTTGGTTCTAATACTGTTCAACTGACATTTATATATTATTTTCACCTAAAACAAACTACAACTGACAGCAAAAAATACACAATTTCTCGTAATGACAGTAGAATGCGTCATGTTTAGCAGTTCAGACATTGTTCTCTGTTCCTCTCAAACTAAGAAAGCCAAGAAAATGAGAACGACGAATTACACGAGAGCAGTATTATTACGTGGACAAATTTAATAACAAATACGGTACGTTAATAACGTTTGCATAGACGATAGAAATATTAAGTGATTAAGAATTCTTTTAATAAAACAGCTCCATCGATTTGTATTTAAGATATCAGACCGGGTTTAGATTTTGAGTTAAGGACTATTAAAAGAGTAGTTTCAGCAGTTAAGGGATCGAGTTCCATGGCTTTTTTTAATATTTTTCCCAAATTGGATTCAAGTTTTATATAGTATTAGTATATTATTTTTTTCCATGTATTATAACTTTATTAGATAGTATGAGCAGAAATTTCCATTAATTATTTATGGAACACAACGTCATTCAAGTGGTTGCCTCGGCTGGCTTCGAAGTAACGAATTCTGTCATTACAATTTTCCAAGACCTTATTGATAGTTTCGGGATGTAGCTCACGGATTGCTTGAATAATATTAGCCTTAAGTACTTAAATCGTTTCCCGATTGTTCGCATGACATTGGTCTTTCAAGTTTCCCCACACAAAAAAGTCTAAAGAGGTCAAACCTCAGTTCCCAGGTGGCCAATTGACATCACCAAGACGGCTGATAATACGATTTTGGAATTTGATCGATTGTAGTATGGGCTGTTGTCCAAATCCGTGTCTTCAATTTCAGTAAAAATAAAATGCACGACTGGGTCGCACGAACTTGCTCTTATGTAATAGACTAGGCATTTTAAAAACGTATGTTATTAGAGAAAACTGTTCATAAGGATACAATTAATTTTTAAATTCTTTTAGTAGTAAGAGACAAAAACAGAATGCTATGCAAATATGAATTTATGCAAGAACAAAAATTATAAGTCGTTGTAGTGGTTTCTTAAAAAAAGCTTTTATATACAAACTTTTTAAAAGATTTTTAAGAAAAAATTTTGGTACGCTAATTTAAAGTTTTTATTATTGTTTGAATAAAAATTAAATTTACAAAAAAAAATATTGAGCCGTTTCTGAGATATGGAATTTTCAAAAAAAATAAAAAATTATTTTTTTTTTCAAAAATTCAAAAAATATTTATTTTAAAGTTTTGAAATGTAATATGTTTTAGACTATTTAGAAGCTTCTCTATTAAAAATTTCATTAAGATCCGTTACGTGGATAATGAGAAATTCAAAATTCGAGAAAATGGTTCTATGGTAGGTACAAGCTGTAATATCTTAATTTCAAAATTTTTGTTATTAAATTAAAGATCATAAAAATTAATTGAAAGAACAAAAATTATATCAAAATTCTAAGTGAAGTTTTCGAGAAAAAAAAACGATTTTTGAAAACAATTTTTTTTTAATTTTTTAACATTTGTATGGTGCGTTATCTTTAGTTTTAGGTAAAATAATTTTTTTTTTCACATCTTGTAGATTATATTCAAAAACTTTTATTTATTAAGCTTAAGAAAAATATAGCATGAGGTTTTCGAAATATTGACTTTTGAAAAAAAATTTTAAAGTTTTTTTTTAAATCCAAAAAAAATTTGTTTGAAAATTTGAATACACAATTCTATTTAAATTTTTAGGGACCCTAAGCAAAAAAAAATATCAAAATCGGTTGTACCGTTTTTGAGAAAATCAAAAACAAAAAAATGGTTCCATGGGGGGTACCCTCAATAACCACTTTTCGGGTAATTTTTTTCAACTATTACCTAGCTTCAGCTAAATAAAATTTTGTTGTTTTTATTTTTTAAATTCGTCGAACAGTTTTTGAGAAAAAAAAAATATTTATAAAATTTCGAAAAAAATTCGTATGGCATCAGGTACCGTTATTTTTGGTCTTAAAAAAAAAGAAAAAAACGTGTGGATGGAAAAAATTAATCCCATATCTACCAAGTTTAAAGAAAATCGGCCGAGCCGTTAAGTCTGTAGTCGAATCGACAGACAGACAGACAGACAGAATTGCGAGACCCACTTTTTTAGTCTTCGCTATCATCGTAATATCAACTTTGATCAAAATCTCGAGTTCAATTTTTTTACAAATGCATAACTTGCCTTATAGTACCTATGTATGTACATATGTATAAGTCGCAAGTAAAAATCGGTTGACTTGACTCTGTAACGCCTTATACTGACCGAAACGTTTTCCCAGCCTCATTTTCGAAGAAAAATTGTCCAATGATGCCACTACTCAACAATAGTCAATCTCTGTGGATGCATTGGCTTCTGGACAATAACGTGCGGGTTTTCCTAACCTCATATGCGGCAATTTTGTTTGTTAACGAAGCCGCAGAGGTGAAAATGCACCTCGTCAGAAAAGATGATTTTTCGCCCAAAGTCGTTGACCAATTCAAAGCTTCCCTATGATCCAAACTGCGAAACGATAACGAAGCGGATGACCGTGTGCCTTTTATTGCTAAGTCAATTGGAGCTTGTAAGCGAATAACCCGAGATATTTGTGCAGAATTCTTCTCAGGCTAGTGCGTGAAATGTTGAGATCGATCCAAAAATAATTAGCGTAATTAGTTAGGCCTTTAGTAGTTATTTACAAATGTGAACGTCTTGCATACTCTAGTGGGCGCAATAGTGCATTATAGTGCATTAAGTATGCAGTTCTTTCCAAATCCAAATAATTGTGATAACAACTTTGCCAAAATGTAGAGTTAAGCCCCCTGATTGAAAATATCGAGGTCCAAGACGTTTTACAGACAGCCTTCTGCCTGCCAGACGCGATAAGAATAGGCAACTTCTTGCACTAAGAAGGCCACCTTCAAAACGTCATGGACCTCGATATTTGCAATCAGGGCACTTAGCTGTTCATTTTGAAGTTATGGCAATTTTTTTTTCCCAATTTTTTAGAATAAGGAAAGAACTGCATAGATACTTGATGCACTATAATGCACTATTGCGCCCACTAGAGTATGCAAGACGTTCACATTTGTAAATAACTACTAAAGGCCTAACTAATTACGCTAATTATTTTTTGTTATCAATCACACCCAAAAATTGCTGTGGGCTCTCGGTCTATTTTATTTCTAGCAATTATCACTCCATCACATAATACCTACGTATCTTGAACCCTTAAATCCGTTAAATCCACAAATTTATCCTCGCAATATTGAGTTTGTAAAAAATAGTGTTTCCCATAAAGCTAAAACTTCAATGGTAACCCACTTACCTACAATATCGAAACGTAGGTAGCAAGTTCAATCAATCAGCAATGAATCTCTCCATAAGAAAATATCAAGCAACAGGACCCTCTTTAAAGTCAAAGTTAAGAATTTAAGAAGAAGGAAAAGTGCTTATCGTTCATTCCAACCAACACAAGTCACATTATCCTTTGAAGCCAAACCCAATTAAGTTGAACATGTCCCGACAGCGTTGTTGTTATTTTTGGGTTTGGCCTTAAGCCGATGCAGATGCTTTTGTGGGAAGTTCAAAACATTGCACATACATGGAAAGTTATAAAATCGATTAAAACTTCTTCTAGGTATATAAAATAGCAAAATGAATATTAAGGACGATACTTGCTTTCGGATCGTTGTGTGTGTTATGACTTTATAGCGATTTTTCAGTTTTGTGGAAATTCTATTGCACGCCTTCACAAACTAAACACAAAGTTGTGGGTAATGTTGAAGTATATCACTTCGCCCCATAGGGGAATACACTGAGTGAATATGCATAAAAAATAAGGGTATATTTGTGTAGGATCTTAGCAAATACAATCAAGGTCGGGTGTATTTATAGGGCGGACGAAATTAACTCCGTGAGGTTTTTTTTTTAGTTTTACGCGCACTAAAGGGAGTAAGGGACTATGACTAACTTTAAAATGTTTGAGCACAATGCGAGTGCTTATAAAAGTTGGAGAAGACGGAGAAAGGGGTTTTGAATATCACATGGGAGGGAAAGATTGGGATACCCTTAGTTTTAAAACAGAACTTTAAACGTCATAGTCACTGGCGTATAGCACGCACGCACATTGACATTTTGATTTTTTTGAAGCAAATTCGCGGTCATCACGCTTAGTTCTGATCACGCCAGCAATAATCTAAAGTAGTTCCCGAGGGCATATTTGTTCTCTTGAAATACATCTATGTGGTTTTGGCTTTATGTGCAGGAGCAGATTGCGGTTGAAATATCCACGGAAAAAAATTATAAAAAAGCCAACCAACGATTGGTAAAAAAGCTAAGAGTCCAAAGGCTCGTAGAACACTTGAACCTAGTGTTATAAGTCACTCAAGCGTTCCTGTGTTCGGGTCAACGTCAGGAATGGAGGCGCCCTTATATTTTCTGCTTAGTCCGAACAGCGAAGATGAGGAGCAATATTTATGATAAGAGAAACTCTTTTTTTTCTGTTTATTTGAAGTGGCAGTGGCTGGGTTCGATACCAGATAGAGTTGCCAGACGTCCCGGTTTGCCCGGGACATACCGGATTTCAGATATAAATTCATCAGACCAAAAACATAAATGTTAAAAAAAAAGCCAAGTTCTTCTATACAAAAACCTTTGTGTAATAAGTCAGCCGTGAAAAGTACTGAGATCTAAAAGTGCGCCAAGTTCTTACTTCATGAAGGTTTAATACGGAATATTTAAAGTAGAATAATATTTAAACAGCTACAATGTAATAGAGAAATTTTATTATTTAATGATTACTGACTAAAATTTGATGGGTTCACTGGTCAAGTTTTTAAAACCTTTCGAATTGGGCATAAAAAAAACTTGCCAAGCGATCCCATCAAATTTTAGTCAGTAATCATTAAATAATAAAATTTCTCTATTACATTGTAGCTGTTTAAATATTATTCTACTTAAAATATTCCGTATTAAACCTTCATGAAGTAAGAACTTGGCGCACTTTTAGATCTCAGTACTTTTCACGGCTGACTTATTACACAAAGGTTTTTGTATAGAAGAACTTGGCTTTTTTTTTAACATTTATGTTTTTGGTCTGATCTCACTCCTTTTTGCAAAGATTTTAATATTTTGCCATGTAAAAATCATGAAAGATACGGAAAAATAGAAGGAAGGACTCTACCTTATAAAATCAACTTAGTTTTTAGCTTCCTATTTTTTTTTTGTATATTTTCTTTTTGTTATTGGTTGTTTTGATTTGCGCTTCAATTGTTTCTTCTTGTCCTTTCAAGATACCTAACACTAACATACCTACTTTAATGTTAAATACTAGTACCTACATCCGCTCAAAACCATAAAAAAGCAATAATTGTTGAGGATGCGATGATGTTTTTGTTGCAATTTTAACTCCTTTTTTTAAATGCAGGTAGACCACCAATTAACAGCCTAATTAGTGGTTTTATTATAGTTCACATCACAGTTAAGAGTTTTTTTATGTAAACTCGTAAGTTTTTCAGGTATGCAAATGTTTTCTTTTTTCATTCATGTTAACATAACATAGAGTACCAAATCGAGCACTCTAGTTCTAAGAAAAGTTATGAAATTTCAAAATGCATGTTTAGTTTCAAAATGACAATAAAAAATAAAAATAATAATAAAAAATCTTAGATTTTCTATTTTTCGCTTTTCATTATACAGCAGTGAAGTCGGAAGTGCTCCATATAAATCAAACTTTTTTTCGTAAGGTGGGCGAATACCACGCCCCCTGAATGGAAAACCTCAATTTTTATTGTTGGTCCTTTATATATAGGGTTTTCCAATAAGAGGTGTTATTTTGATATTCATAGAAAAATGGCATTTTTGGAGATAAATGATCGGATGTTTATTTCATTATAAAGAGGAAGGTATGCCGTTAATAATGAAACACAACATCAGCCAAATGGCCGCCAAGACCACGCTTACAGGACCATATCCTTTTCATGAAATTTTCCATAACCAAATCGCAAAGTGGCTGCCCTATGTCCTCGATAGCCTCACGAATTTCATCTTTGAGGTCTTGAATCGACGCTGGGCTGTTGGCGTAGACCTTATCTTTCACGTGGCCCCAAAGGAAGAAGTCGCAAGGTGTTAAATCACAAGATAAGGTCTACGCCAACAGCCCAGCGTCGATTCAAGACCTCAAAGATGAAATTCGTGAGGCTATCGAGGACATAGGGCAGCCACTTTGCGATTTGGTTATGGAAAATTTCATGAAAAGGATATGGTCCTGTAAGCGTGGTCTTGGCGGCCATTTGGCTGATGTTGTGTTTCATTATTAACGGCATACCTTCCTCTTTATAATGAAATAAACATTCGATCATTTATCTCCAAAAATGCCATTTTTCTTTGAATATCAAAATAACACCTCTTATTGGAAAACCCTTTACAATTTGAGCCCGATCGTTCTATTAAATTTCATTGTTCTACTGCAATCGGAAGTGTACCATATAATTTACATATCAGTTCTAAGGAAGTGGGTGGATACCACGCCCCTGAATGGAAAACCTCAAATTTTATATTTTTTTCTTTGTATGCAATTTAAGCCCTACCACTTTACCAAATTTCATCGTCTTACAGCTGTCGAAAGTGCTCCATTCAACCAACACCAATTCGGCGAAAGTGGGCGGATACTACGCCCCTGAATGGAAAATCTCAAATTTTATATTTTTTTCTTAGTATGCAATTTAAGCCCTGCCACTTTACTAAACTTCATCGTCTTATAGCAATCGGAAGGGCTCCATTCAACCAACACCAATTCGGAGAAAGTGGGCGGATACCACGCCCTCTGAAAAGAAAACTTTGGTGTTTATTTTTGGTTCTTTATATGCCCTACCGGTTCACCAAATTTCATCGTTTTACAGCAGTCGGAAGTGCTCCATAATACGATGTCGGGAAGTGCTAAAATTCGGAGAAAGTGGGCGGATACCACGCCCCCTGAATGGAAAGTTTCAAATTTTCGATTTTTTCCTCTGCTTGCATGACAAGACCTACCTTTGTGCAAAATTACAAGATTCTACGATGTCGGGAAGTGCTCCATAATTTTGATGATCTGTCAGTCAGTCAGTCAGTCAGTCAGTTACGGTTTTTGTGATTTTTGAGGCCTTATATCTCAGGAACCGCTTATGCTAGGAAATTGAAATTTGGTGAGGCGCCTGTGCCTGACTACCTTAGCAAATATTCGGAGTTTTAAGTTTCTGACTTCATTGCTACTGAAGATAGGGAGGGGTCAAAAATCGCCTGAGTTTGTTCCTGTAAAAAGGGTGTAGTGCCAGAACTTGGCTGGGCACTACCGTGCCCTTTGAGCTGTTCCACCCGGGGCAGTTTTTTTCCCGGTTGGGACTTAAGCTCACAAAATAATGCCTAGTGTACTTTAATATTTTTCAATGATAAGGAACAATCGCTGCATTTTATTTTAACCTTAAGAAATTGCTTTTAAAATTTCAATTAAACAAAACTAACTTAACGAAGAATGGCCGCGTTCGCCTACGTATCTAAGGGTATCCGGATATTGTGTTGTTGTTATCCCATTGGAAAAATTAGCTGATGAACGAAGCAGCTAATGTCAAGCAGAAATCTAAAGCTATCCAAAAATGTTTGGTAAATAAACTATACGAGAGGAATTTTGAAGAACAGCTGACATTTCAGTTCCTTGATTTAAGAAGTACACATTACTGGTCAAGTTCTTGAAAGTGTGGCTTAAGTACTTGATACTTGGTTTTGTTCGTCTACCCAAATACTTGAAAAAAAGGAAATACATGTATTTGTATTTTTCAAGTGCAACTACCCTGTAGTTAAAAGTTTATTACCTACCTAGTGCATGTATATTCTGCTATAAGCCCCATGGAAAAACTGTTTTATTTTCTTCCATCATTTCCTTAAAACACATGCTTTCCAATCAAATAATTTTTTGAGTGTAAAAATGGGTTTGTTTGGACGAAAAGAAATATCATTCATAACTGTAAATTGCTGATTTTTGCTTTTGTTGAAATGTTTATTGGCCCACAGATCCCTTGGACATGGCTAACATCAATAAACAAATAAAACCTATTTTAGAAATGAAATGAAATTTCACAATGCTTGCAGATGTCATTGAACTTTGATTCTTGATGATGGACATAGAGGTGGACTCATAATATTTTTGTTCAGATTTAGATTCATTTTCGTGTATGCGGTTCGATGATGAACTTGAAAGTCTGTCATTTCATTAAAATACGATTTGTCTGTGAATGGGATATAGCGTAGCGTGTAGACTTGTTATGACCTTCCATTGATGTAGACGAAAATAGTGGCAATAATTCATTATGACCCTAAATACATCGATGATTTTATTACCTACATATTCATTTGTGTATGTGTTTAAGAGGTACATCTATTCAATTGTAACAATTAAAAGTCGTATGATAATAAAGGTATTCTTGTTTGGAAAAATCAATTTTGAGCTTCTTACCAATTCAGTAATTTTCTTACAAATTCATAAACAATTTGACAAATTTTATGTGAAAGATATTTTTAAATTTTAAGTCATTTTGTGAGCATTCCTAAATTTCTTAAAAAAAGTTTCCGTAGATAGGTACCTACATATTTCAGCAAAGAGTAATAGATATCAGTCCAGGTGAAAACCTCAACTCGCGGCGTATAAAGTTTGATTTAATTGCGATAGTTCGAATTCGTATAATATTTTTTGGTGGGGGCAACACCCCCTTTTTTTTTTTAAGTCTCTTCATTAACTTTGAAACATTTAAAGGGTAATCATAATCCCTTGAGCGCGGGTAGATTATAAAAAAAAAAAAGTCGAAACAGTTAATATAACAATATTAATGCTCGTAGCATACGAGTAATAGGTTCGTCGGAGCTATACGAGATACAATGGGTAGGTAGATAGAAGAGACGAGGATTTCTCAGATTGCGGGAATAAGTGTTGAAAGAGATGGAGTTGTAAGGAGTTGTACAGTCAACAATCCTAAAAGAAGTCGATGAATAAAGTGAATTTCGCTTATTTTTCTTCGATGTTCCAGCGTATTCAAGTTAAATAATACCTGTCACTTTTGATATGGAGGTAGAATCAAAGGTTTATTCCAAGACTCACTACAAAGGCAAAATGTAAGAAACGACGTCGAATGCTCTCGATTGAGGATATTTCAGTTTATTCATAAGGACACCATACATGACAGGCGTATTCAAGAAGGGGACGAACAAAGGTTATGTAAATGGATCGGGGCACGTAGGGTTCAGAGAATTCTTTGGACCATCGTCTTACAAAGCTTTGTGCTGAGTTTTTATTAAGAATAATCTCGTCTATATGTGTGAAAAAGTTGAACTATTTATTACATAAAATATCAAGGTCGAGAATTGGCAGTGGATATGGGTTTGATAATGAAAAAGGTAGAAACGGGGTGGAGATAGGATGCGTTTTCATGAAAAAGTGATTGACTGATTAAATTGGAAAGATTTAGCTCACCAGGCAGACAAAATGTCGAGATCAAGTTGAAAAAGTGTAGAAGCATGTGTGGAAGTAATGGCCTTGAAAGACTTGGTAACGTCACCGTAGAGTGTTATAAGAGAATATTTGATGACCATTTCAATATCGTTAACAGTAAGAATAAAAAGGAGAGGTCCTAAGTGGCTGCCTTGTGGGACTCCGTAGATAGCTAAGAAATCATCGGATAATGAATATATGAATCGAACTTCGAACTTTGTAGTAACGATTTTTCAGGTTTCTTATCTCAAAACTGAAATGAAGTTCGGTCATTTTACGAAAAAATAAATAGAACAAGATTACAACGGCCAAAATTATGCCTTCAAGGCAGTCGGTGCTGATGCAATAATCATTTTTACAATTTGTATAATAGATAGATTGTACCATTTAACTATAATGAGGCACGTAGACCAAAAATTAAGATCATCCATCCGATTTTGATGAATTGAACTTAGATATTTTTGTAAATTTAGCCATAAGCTCAATAAATCTGTTGGTGTGTGGGGGAAATATGTCCTAATTATCAGGTAATACTGAATACTGTAATACTGATGATGTTTGTTAATAATCTCATTCGGTATCCTCTTCATTGGATTGAAGTTTACCTTTCGGACTTCTCAATATAAGCCGCAATCGATGTTTTAAATCTGATGTTTGTAAAATAAGCGAAGGTAAAGCGCAGGGCTCTGCTTTGTCTCCGACACTCTTCCTCGTATTTATGATGCAAAAAAATCCAAATCGAGACTTTGATCAAAGTTCACGAAACGATAATAGAGTACACGATAAAAGTATATGTCTCGCAATTCCGGCTGATTGTCTGTATTTATGTTTGTTTGCCTGAGCCTCCATCTACAATCTTTCCAAGGTCATGGGATAAATCATCAGCTCAAGAAATATCTCGATGATCGAAAGATTTTTAAAAGCCGTATTTACAGCAATTGTTCAGGGATTTGTTGCCGCGCGCTGGTTTGAGTTTTGAAATCGATTTATTGCTTTGAATAAGTACAAGATACGGGTTTCAAGCTGTAGATCAGCAACTGCTCCTTCGGGATTTCAGTCTTGCATCAGATATCACGGTTGACGCCAACTATCCACAGCTTTAATTGGCTATCAACGGCTTTTGCTTTTTGGCCTAACTGCTCGTTAGGAAAAAGGTTATGGAACTGATAAGAAAAATTCTTAGTTGTTCAGACTTGAGGACACTTTGCAGTGTCCACATGCTAAGGAAGCATGCAGCGGTCTGGGTAAGTATTTTCATTTTACAATTAGGTAGGGAGGGCTGCTTCCTATGAAAACATGCGGTTGGTTGGATAGGTAAAGTATTATGTGCTTTGGTTTCAACAACCGACGCGTAATTCGGGGTGAGGCGGAGTTGCAATGTAATGATGATAATGATAAGCTCAATAAACTAATATCCTTACAGCATTGTTAAATGGGGTATACAAGATCATGTGGAGTTTAATGCTTGGAAAACTCAATGCTTCCTACAGCCGTTGGAGCAAAATGTACCCCTTGCACCATTGTCCTTAAATGGCACTTGTATCGAAGAAGCCGAAAACTCTCAGTACTCGCTATATGTATCATCGACGACCTTCGATGGAATGATCACATTTTCGAAACTGCCAAAAATGCTTCGGATTTCTATATCGATGTAAGACATTTTTTACACCTTGCAATCTGGCTATAATTTATAGGGCGTTTATACGTCCAAAACTTTTTCACAAGCAATGCTGACTCCACTCCAAGTAGCCAGTTGCATGCCTAATTTCGGTCTTACAGTCAACAATAATGATTTTTTTTTAGTCAATGCTGTCTCCTGATGCAATTGATGCGGAATCCACCACCCATACTACTGTTTGTGACGGCACGTGCATTGAGTCAACTTGTAGTTTTCAGTATATGCATCACAGACTACCTTGTGTGGAACGACCACATATTCGAAAGGCGCCCAAAACGTTCAATGTATTTCATAATTTGTTCGATATTTGTATACACAGTGTTATAGTAAAAAAGCAAGATGCATTCTTTATTACTCGCACTTCAGTTAACCATTGAACTTATAACAAAGCGTTCCATGCTACACAATTTTCTTCATTTGTTTGGCAGCTGAAATCTCTGCTTTTATGACTAAGTAGCAAATATTCAAAAATAACCGTCACTTCTTATGCTACCCTCATATCACAGAAGATAATGTCATCATTAAAAATATGTTTTCAACCTGAAAATCGATCGCCAGCAAATTTTGAATGTGATCAATTCAACTCTTATTCACAAAGAGCACGTGACGTCACAAAAAATGTAAAAAATAAATAAATAAATTTGGTGGTGCAACAGCTCGAAGTTAACTGGGACCTAGTGACTTGCAGCGGCTGAGAATCGAACTAGAGACCTTCTGCATTACACTCCAGCGCACTAACCATTATGCCAAGGGTTACTACACAGAAAAATGTAAACACATTCTAATTTCCATTCATCGGCTTTACAGTTCACATTCAGTTTTGACGCAAATATAGCATAATAGGAACTGTTTTGGCATACGAAAACCACCAGTCGTTCGGCAACGATTCCGTATTGGTCAAAATAAATTAATTGCCACCAGTCGCTTCATACCTGCTAAAAACATCATCCCAGACATGCAGTTTGGTTTTCGGGAAAGGAATTCAACACTGCATCCATTACTAAAGTTCCAGTGCCACCGTAGGATGCTTTCTGGATGTCGAGAAATAATTCGACAGCGTATGGATAGAAGTCTTATCCATAAGCTTCGAGTACTTGGGTTACCTTCGCCACTAATAAAGATATTATTTTCTTTTCTCTCTTTTAGGAAATTCTTCGTTCAGATATACAGCTGCAAGTCTTCAATCAAATCCATCAAAGTCGAAGTCGCCCAAGGATCAAAGCTGGGTCTCGTCCTATATAACCTGATGACGTCTGATCAACCGGTGCCAACTGATTGCGTGAATTTGCTTTTCGCTGACGACTCGCTGACCTACTCCTCGTCGATAGCACCAAAAATTGCAGCTCGGAGAGTGGAAGCCCACGTCTCCAAACTCTACGAGTACTACAAAAAGTGGGGTATCCGAATAAACACTGCCAAATCGGGGCTTGTGTGTTTCAGGAGACCCACCAGCCACCACCAATGGCAACCGATGTCGTTCAGCAGCCACTTGCAGAAACCTGACCGTGAAGCTCCCCGATGGGTCAACGATAGCAGCCAAAAGAAATGCTAAATACCAAGCAGCTAATCAGACCTGTCATCAGGAAAAATTTTCCTGCATGATACACCATTTCGAAGACAGCAATGCAGAAACTTCAACTCTTCGAAGGGAAAATTCTGAGGATAAGCACCGATCGACAGCGAAAGAAGGACTACAGCAACGAAAGAGTCTATGAAGAATCAGAAATCAAGCCACTGGACCAGTTTCTCGTGCAGTTGGCAAGGAAACCTATTTCTAACATCACCAACCACCCAAACCCGCTGATGAGAAGGAGGACCACCAAGGAACGATATCCAGAGCCCAGATACCTTAGTGCTTTGGATATGTTAGAAATGATCCCATCCGACAACGTAGAAGCAGTTCGATTTACACTGACGTGGAGTCAGCATACCACCGTGACTGAAAACAACTACCAACCAACCACCAATAAACCCACTAACTGGACAACAGGGACAGAACAACCCGAGAGAAAAGCCAAGCCAATTTATCCAGCGGCTTTATACCTACCACCAGGGGCTATGTACTAGGGTGTGTCATTTTTGCATGGCCGCAAAAAAGTACTCTTACATATTTTTAAATGTAATAGTGCTCAAAAGTTGTATTAGGGTCTGGGGTTTAAGAACATGTAAAAAAAAATAAGATATCGTTCGTCTTTGGCTCGCTCAAATCGGTTAAAGTTGAAAAAAAAAATTTAATTTACAGTTCATTTCTTTTTATCTATATTAAAAAAAAATCAGCAAAATACAGGGCCCTATTTTGTATTACGAAACGAGCGGCAAGTCAACGATACTGAGGAATACGATAGTCACTACAAAGAGCGATTAAGTAAAACAAAAAAGGCGTACAAAAAATGTTGCCAAACTTAATCGAAAAAAAACATTTTTTTTTGAAGCGCAACCAACTTCTGGACTATTAGGAATGTCAAAAATTGACAAATAAATGAAAAAAAAATATAAATCAAGTAATTTAATGAACAAAAATAATTCAACAAACAAAGAATGTTTTTCCATTGCGATTTTTTTTTGGATACAGACGATGAGTCCGAAGACGAGGAGAATTTAATACCAAGAATTATGATAAGGGACAAATCCGATCCCATGAGCATTCCAAATTTAGAGTAACTAAAAATGTTTACATATACGACAAAAACAATAACCCATACTATATTATTAAAAATTTTAATTTTATTTCAAGATTCAAAAATCTATTTCGGCTTACCAAGGAAGCCTTCACTTATGTATTGGAAAGAATTGATACCCAACTTCCGAGTTCACGGTCAACATACATATATACCTAAATTTTAAAATTATGTGCGACTCTTCGCTTCCTAGCAGAGGGTGGGTATCAAAGAGGAACCGGGCAAGACTTTCTTGTTGGTATGGCGCAACCGACTCTGTCCACAACCTTAACAAAGGTATTGTCAGTTATGGAGGACACTTTTTGCTCTGAATATACATTTATATCATTTGCAATGACTGAGGATGAGATGACTTCCAGCAAGCAGTATTTTTATGATAAACACCGTTTCCCTGGAGTTATTGGATGTGTTGACGGGACACACATCAAAATAATTTGACCAACTACTAATGAACACCTTTATTTCAACAGGAAAGGTGACCAAAGTGTTAATGCAATGATAGTAAGTACTTAGATGCACATATTAGATATATTTTTTCTATAAATTTCTTGTTCTCATAGGTCTGCGACTATAAGATGATGATTCGAGCTATTGACGCGAGATTTGGAGGAGCGTCCCATGACTCTTTTGTGTTTAGTTTGAGCGAATACCGTCGTCATCTCCTTCAGAGGTGGACTAATGGAGATAAGCGAAGTTGGCTTCTTGGTACATACATAATACATTATATTTCATTGCTGTTTTTTTTAATAATTCATTTGCATAGGTGATTCTGGGTACACATTAGAGCCATGGATGATGACACCATATCGATCCGCGGAAGAAGGAAGCAGAAACGAAGAAAGGAACACTTCAATGCTATTCATTCAAAATGCCGAAATATTGTGGAAAGAACAATTGGTGGTTTAAAGTCAAGGTTTATATGTTAATGTTTGTGCTGCAATGCACAATATCTGCATAAAATATCGTGTTCCAGAAATTCCAATTGTTGTACATCCAGATCATCATGATGATCAAGGATGTGATCTTGTGACAAACAATCATAATCAATTTTCATGTGTTGCAACAACTGTGCGAAATCAAAGATAAAAGATAATTTGTAAAATTCATATCACATTCTTTTTATTTCATTTCAAATAATTTCATTTTGTATTTAACTTTAAATATTAAAAAAAAAAAACTTAGAGTAATAAAAACAAACTAAACTAGTATAATAAAAAACAAACTAAACTTAGAGTAATAAAAAAACAAAATAAACTTAAAAAGTTTTGTACTTTAAGTAATACGATTAAGTCTTATTTGTGCTTAATATAGGAACTCTGATTAGATTCAGTGGACTCAGTAGACTCTCTTCTTGGAATTTTAATAGCAACATATTCTTTTGGGGTGGTCAGGTTGAATTTAAGTTCTTCCAATTCCAACTTTTTTGCTTCAATGGAAAGTAAGTCCAATTGTCCTTTATTTTTTCTTAAATTATTCTTTTTCGCTTCTTCCAGTTTTTCTTTTTTAAGTTCATATGCCTTTCTTCTCCATCTATTGGCTTCTTTATGCCAGTCATTAGACTTTTGAAGCTCTTTCAAAATAGCATTTTGCGTATTTTCCATTGAAGTAATAGTCCGGTTAATATAGACATTTGAAATAACAAAAATTCCCGGAAAGCCAAATATTGGTGGAGAGCTAGGGTTTACCATTACAAATAAAGTCTCAAAAATCCCCATCGATCCTATGTGTGCTAAAAAAGTTATGGGGGGTCAAAGGTTAAAATTTGAGGTTTTTTGGATTTTTCTTGAAAAAGGTAAGTTTTCTCAAAAAAAACCTCAGGAAAAAGTGGTAGATTTTAAAATTCTTTACAAAAATGGTTCTTAGAATTTCTTTTCCTAAGAGTTACCATTTGTGAGATATCGCGATTCTAAGAGTCAAATTATACATGGTATTCACACATTTCCACGCCACCTATGAGGTAGTGGACTCGGCGCGTTTTTTTTTACCGTGGTTGCCCCTGTCATGACAATTTTAAGATAATTTAAGGGAACAATACAATATTGCACTGAAACAAGCTTAAAATGACGGAGATGTCCTCATAATCGAAGCAGCAATAGAAAAATTTAATGCAATAAACACAACAGTTGTAGTTGGTGAAGATGTTGATTTGTTAGTACTACTTACTGCAAGGACTCCAATGGATACAATTTTTTATTTTCTGAAACCTGGAAGGGCTCAACAGCGAACAGAAATATATTCTTCAAAAAGTTTATCTGCTTATCCCAAATGCCAAAACTATATTTTATTTTTACATGCGATAACCGGTTGCGACACTTCGTCAGCAATGTTAAGAATGGGCAAAACGTCAGTATTACAATTATTCGAAAAAAAAGATTTGACTGACTGCGCTAAAGTATTTACAGAAATTGATTCCAGACCTCAAACAATAATTACGGAAGGAATTCGATTTCTTCTTGCGGTTTATGGGGCTCCAAAAAAAAATTACTTCCATTAATAAATACCGATACTTAACTTTTGTAAAAAAATAAGCGAAACAAGAAGCAAGTACAACTATGTATCATGTCTTCCTCCAACATCGGCATCTGCTATTCAACACTTGTATCGAGTATACTATCAAGTTCAAACATGGCTAGACAATCAACTAAACCCAGAAGACTGGGGTTGGAAATTGATAGATAATACTCTGGAACCGATTAAAACTTTACTCCCCCCTGCTCCAGAAAAACTCCTCAACACTATTTTTTGCAATTGCAAATAAGGGTGTAGTGCCAAATGTGGCTGCAAAAAAGTCGGGTTGTTGTGTTCTCCAGCGTGTACCAATTGCCAAGGTCAGTCTTGCTCAAATGTCCAGTTGAGTACAATAGAGGAAGATTCCTGGGATTTTAATGAAGAGACCAATGACTGCCACATTTGAGCAATTTATGAACATCCAGCAAGAGGAAGAGGAAGAAGAAGAAATCGAAGAAGACATGATTGTTGAAGTAGACTTTCAAGAGTATGAATATGATTTAAATATCTAAAAAAATCAAAACAATAGTTAACCCAATAATTAATCAATAGCAATAATTAATAATCATTAATGAATATCTATACTATAATACTATAGTCTGTCAAAGCTCTTCAAATCCAGAAATCTCACCATAACTTCAAAACTGCTGCTGTACATCACCATGGTCCTGCCAGTACTCACATATGGATCCGAGACTTGGGTGCTTAGCAAAAGGCACTCCGACCTCTTAGCTGCGTTCGAGAGAAAAGTCTTAAGGAGACTTGTTGGCCCCGTATGTGAGGAAGGACGATTCCGGAGACGGTACAATCATGAACTGTACGCAATCTACCTTGAAGCAGATATCGTGACAAAAATTAAGCTCGGTAGACTCCGGTGGGCAGGGCACCTAGCTCGCATGAGCGAAGAGGAACCTGCTCGGAAAGTTCTTTATGGTACATTCTATGGTAGACGACAGCGTGGTAGACCATGCTTGCGCTGGAGAGATGGCGTAGACTAGGACGCCCGAAGCCTTGGGGTGCGCAACTGGATGGCGTCGGGTAGAGACCGGGATAGGTGGAGAGACTTGTTGAAAGAGGCCAGGACCGGAACCCGGTTGTCGAGCCGATGATGATGAATGAATATCAATAATATTACCTTATTATCTAGAACTTGACAGGTGGCGTGGAAATATGTGAATATCATGTATAATTTGATTCTTAGAATAGCGATATCTCACGAATGGTAACTCTTAGGAAAATAATTCTAAGGTCCATTTTTGTAGAGAATTTTAAGATCTACAACTTTGGCCTGAGGTTTTTCTTAAAAAAACTTACCATTTTCGAGAAAAATCCAAAAACCTCAAATTTTGACCTTTGACCCCTCATAACTTTTTTAGCACACACAAAGGATCGATGGGGATTTTTAAGACTTTATTTGTAATGGTAAACCCCAGCTCTCCACCAATATTTGGCTTTCCGGGAATTTTTGAATTTGACCACTATTATTATGTCTAAATTGAGCGGACTATAAGCTTTTCATTTAGCATAACGATCACATCCCCTTGCATCTTAACATGCTGCTGTAACATAGCGTTCCGGATGTTTTTTCTTCTTTTTGGAAGAGGGGGTGCTACGTTCTCCGCATTTGGATGATTTGTTTGCGTTTCGTTTTCTGTTGCTTCTTCCGTCCAAAGTATTTCCGCCGCGTCAATTTCTTGGCAAACAACATCCTGCGGCTCATTTTCCGTTTGAGGTTATATTTGTAATTTTTCCAAACCTTAAAAAAAAATTGATTAATTTTTAGGTAAGAAGGTATCTAGATTTAACTTATTCTACAATGAACTTACGTTTTTCTATCCGTCGACAGTTCTTATAGGGGGTCCACATGCATTGAGTTTATCTGCCAAGTTGCTCCAAAGTATTTTGGACTTGGCTTTTGCTTGATTGTTGGGCAAATAATTTTTAGCCACACCCGGGTTGTTCTCCATGAAAGCCACCATTGCATTCATTTGCTCCGTTTGGGTTGGTTTACTATTAATCAAATAATTAAGTAAATAAAAGTATTAATTTTCAATCAAAAATGTGTTATTTATATTCTTGAAGCTCCATCCATCTTCACACCGGCAGACACAATTTTATGTTGACAGCTAAACGAAAACGAAAGTTAAACGATAGGTATATGTCAGTCGTTAGAACTAACGAGTATGGTTAAAATGAAACGATTCTCGTTATACATAATCGCATTTCAACGATAACGAAGTCATTTCAACGATAATCGTTTTACAAAATAGGGCCCCAGAAAGAATTTTTGTCTTTACAAAAAGATATACCACGATATTGTAGGTGGTTCCGTTGATTTTTAAGAATTTTTTTTTGTAAAAAAAAAACCATTTTACATAAAAAAAGGATTTTTCTTCCTTCTTTTATTATTTCATAGCTTCTTTATCAAGTGTTCAATTTCAACAAATATAAGCTTAAAAGTGTTTCCTTGCAATTATCTTTCACTTGAAAGCCTTAAAATATTTTATATAATTTTTTTTGTATCCACACGGCGCAATTTAAAACAACACATATTTCAAAAATCTCGAAAAATTTGATTGAGCCAAAGATATTAATTAAAATGAAAATTGTAAACGCAAGATTTAATTTTGATAATCAATGCAACTTTTAAAAGCTTTACATTTGAAAATATCATAGTTGAGCACTTTGACACACCCTACTATGTACCCACTGATCTACAAGAGCGTTTCGCCTGCCGTTTGGCACCGGGGGCTTGTATTTGTATTTGTATTTGTATTTAGTGTAGCAGAATATTCTTACATTTTTTCTTAAACTATATTGCACAATTTACAGAGTTATGGTATAAATCTACCTTACTACTGACAAATAGTAAAATTTTTAATACAAGTAATGAAAAAGAAATAACAATATATTGAAGGAAAAGCTACAAAAAAACCTTCATTAAAAAGTGTTCTGTGGATGTACAGAGGAGAAGGGTGGGCGGTGTGGTATTTAAATCAAACCCAACTTAAAGTTTTACATAAATGTATATATAAATTATATGATAAATAAATAGACAAATAAATAAATGAACAAATAAATTAATAAACAATTAAATAAATAATAATTAAACAAATAAATAAATAAACAAACTATGAAATGAATAAATAACAAAAAAATATATGAAAAGTTAAAAAAAAAAAAAAAAAAAAAAAAACAAGTAAATAAATTAATGGACAAAAAAATAATAAACAAAAATAAATTAAATAAATAATCAATAAATAAATTAATAAGTAAATTAAAAATAAATAAATAAATAAATAAATAAACAAATAAATAAATAAATAAATAAATAAATATATGATAAAATAAGAAAAAAAAAATAAATAATAAAATAAATAATATCACAAAATCAGTCTTAAAAAAGGAAAATAAAGAAAAAGAACAGAAATGTTCAATAATACATAACTAAGAAGCTAGGTTTGAAATCAATATG
Source organism: Chrysotoxum bicinctum (assembly GCA_911387755.1). Taxonomy (NCBI): domain Eukaryota; kingdom Metazoa; phylum Arthropoda; class Insecta; order Diptera; family Syrphidae; genus Chrysotoxum; species Chrysotoxum bicinctum. Next base: position 190,127,283 of record OU426988.1, read on the forward strand.
TTATCTGAAGATATACAGGATAAGTTATAGCGAACATTGAGATTGTCAATTCTTTGCAATACCGGTTCTATATTTGCGATGGCGTGAAGTTCAGCTGTTGAAAATGACCATGGAAGCTTGAGAATCATTTTTAGGACTTTATTTTGAGCTATTTGAAGTCTTCGAATATGGCATTTTGCACATATCCCCCAACACGGTGAACCATAAAACATAATTGCTTGAAAAACTGCTTTAAATATCAAGAGCTTATTATCATTACTCAGTTTAGATTTGCGGTTTATAAAAGGATAAAGAGTTTTGATAGTTATATTAAACTTTTTGATTATTTCTTGTACGTGCACGCCAAAAGTTAAAGTTTTATCTAAATGAACTCCAAGATACTTAGCACTTGAACGCCATTCTGTGCTTATTCCACCAACTTGAAGATTATTACTCGGCAAGAAACAGGCTTTTCTTTTTCGTGAGAAAAAGATAGCCTGAGTCTTTGAGGCATTTATTTTTATCTTCCAATCAAAAAAATAATCTTGAACTACATTAAGTGCAGATTGCAGATTTGTTTCAATAATGAAACCAACTGAATCTGATGAAAAGATACAAGTATCGTCAGCGAAAATAGCTTTATCACAGTTTGTTAAACATGGAAAGTCGTAGGTAAATATAGTGTATAAGATTGGACCTAGCACCGAACCTTGAGGTACACCTGCTATAATATTATAAGATTCAGAGATAAAGTTATTTATTGAAACGGTGCCGTGAAATAAGGCCAAGTGAAATAAGGCCAACTTTCAAAAATTGGCCTTATTGCACTTTTACAAAGTGAAATTAGGCCAATTTTCAGCAGTTGGTCTTATTGCACTTTTACAAAGCGAAGTAAGGCCAAATTGGTCTTATTTCACTTTCAACAGTTGGTATTATTGCACTTTGACAAAGCGAAATAAAGCCGAACTGCATTTTTATATTTATTTCATTTCATTCATTTCATTTATAAGTATTATTTATTCGTATAATACATAATTTATTGTTTATTGGTGGCCGATGTTCTGGGTTTTCTTGAGTAACAGTACCTTGGGTGGCCCGCTTCGCGGGTTTTCAGGATTTTAACTCCCTTTTCGGGCCTCACACCCGCTCACGCAACTCCGTTGCTCCGCTTAGGGTATGTTCAGTCGCCAGGCAGGCGCCTGTAGCAACAGTTTTCTTGAGCAGCAGTACATAACTGTTAGTTGTTTACTCCAATTAATGTAAAATACAAAACTGTTGCTACAGGCGCCTGCCTGGCGACTGAACATACCCTAAGCGGAGCAACGGAGTTGCGTGAGCGGGTGTGAGCCCCGAAAAGGGAGTTAAAATCCTGAAAACCCGCGAAGCGGGCCACCCAAGGTACTGTTGCTCAAGACAAAACATTTTATGTTTGGCCTTAAGTCACAAACAAATTTGGCCTTATGTCACGGCGCCGTTAAATACATTCAGTTGCTCTTATTACGCTTTCAAAAAGTGAAATAAAACCAATTTGGTTTTATTTCTCAAAATCATTTGGCCTTATTTCACTTTATCAAAGTGAAATAAGACCAACTACTGAAAATTGGCCTTATTTCACTTTATCAAAGTGCAATAAGGCCAATTTTTGAAAGTTGGCCTTATTTCACTTGGCCTTATTTCACGGCACCTGAAACCTTAAATTTCCTTTCAGACAGAAAGGATTGAATGGTCTTTATAAGATACATTGGGAAATTGAGTCTTAAAAGCTTGTGTAATAATGCATTATGCCAAACAGTATCAAATGCTTTTTCAATATCAAGAAGTACCATGCCCGTACTTTTACCCATCCTAAAATTACTTTTTATGTGATTGGTAATTCGATGAACTTGATGCACTGTGCTGTGGTGTGCCCTAAAACCAAATTGTTCAAGCGGTAAAATATTATTTCTAGTCACTTGGGAAACAAGTTTAATTTTAAGAATTTGTTCAAAACATTTGCTTAGTGAGCTTAATAAACTTATTGGCCTATAATTGCTTGGTAAGTTTGCACTTTTACCAGGCTTCAAAATTGGTATTATTTTGGCTGTTTTCCAAGCCTTAGGAAAGTAGCTCACCTTCAAACAACAGTTAAATAAAAGTTGCAAAAATTGGATTCCCGATTTTGGCAAATTTCTTAAATACACATTTTTAATGCCATCAAAGCCTGCAGATTTTCTTGTTTTAAGTGCCATAAGTACATCTTTGACATCTTGAAATGAAACATGGTCATAAATATCATTTGAGGTATTTGAGTTTATAACATTAATTGATTCACTGACCACTGACTCAACTGTAGTATTGGCACCGGGGGCTTTGTGCCTGCTGATTTACGAGAGAGTTTTTGCCTGTTGTTAGCCACCAAGGGCTTTATACCTGCCGATCTACCAGAGCGTTTCGCCGCAGTGGCTGCTGATTTACCATAGCGTTTCGCCTGCCCTTTGCTACCCAGGGGCTTTGTACCTGCCAATCTATCAGAGGGTGTCGTCTGTTGATATAACAGAGTGTTTCTTGTCGTGTGCCACCAGGGGCTTTATACCTGCTGATCTACCAGAGCTTGCTATTCCGAAGTCTCATCAGGGGCTACTGGAAAATATTTTACCTTCTATCGCATTATGATTGATGTTAAAAACAAAAAAATCAATTAGGGGGCTACAAGGTAAAACAGGGCATACATTTTTCTCCAAATATAATATATTAAAAAAAATTTCAAATCCATCCTGTATTAGATTGTGCATGGCTAAAGGCGCTGGAGGACAAAGGGATAAAATGCTTTGCATGTTTTTTCACGTCTCTTTGGCGGCAACCTTCTTTACAAGAAATCCTACTTAAAAATCTTAGCTCCTGTTTTTATTTCTTTCACAATAAAATCTAGATTCTTTTAATAAACAACTTGTCCACAAAAATAAAACAGTGGGTAAGTGATAAAATCGGCCAAAATAAAAACTTTATGTGATGATAAAAATATGTTTATGACTTACTCCTTCTACTGTGGTCAATTCATCCTTAAGAAAACAATACTCTTAAAGTGTCCTTTATTTTCTCGGAGATACATTATTATTATGACCACTAATGAATGTGTCCTCCGTCATTCACACCACTGCAGGCAATTTGGCAGTACTATGAAATTATGTGGATCATTATGTTCACCCAAATCAAATTTGTTGCGGCCATTTAATGAAGTGATGAATGGACAACTTTTATAATAAAATGGAAAAATTTTGGTTTGATAAAGTAGTGAAATAAAACGAATCGTTTTGTGCGTATACCGTATTTTTATTTGAAGTAGAAACTATTGGTCGTAAAGTAAGGTTAAGTGATATCTATAATTTTTGTTTGGTTTTGGACGGTAAAACAATTTTTATGTGGTTGTTGGTTGTACCGGAGTTAATAATAGATTAAGCAGGGGTGTGGGATTTTGATTTATTAAAATTAAATATTTTACTTGATTATGTGGGTGGATAATTTTGCTAAACTTATGTTTACTTATCTAATTTGTTCGGACAACTAGAGGGATGAAGCTGTCAGTGACATTTAGCAGTAATTCATGTGAACAAAGACTAATTTTTTTTTTTTTGGTATTCTGAAATGTATGCTCGTCTTCATTCTACTACTTGTAAATTCATCGGGTGTTTCATTAATTTTGTGGTTTGGAAAGTAAGTTTAAATAAATTTGAACAAATTTATGTCTAAAGTTTTGGTCAAACTTTTGTTTCAACACGGCCATTCCGAATGAAATATACATACATATCATGCAAAAAGTTCCTACATGACTTTATTCTGACAAGGTAATTTTACTAATTTTCTGTGACTTTTATGCACACATATCGGACAATAGCCAAAGCCAAGCCATATGGTTAAATGAATGAATAATGAGAGGGTTCGCACTGCGACCTAAAGATCTATTGTGAACCCCCCCCCCCCGAGCTAGATGAGTTACTAGCCTTACAGCTCTTCCTCCAAGTTTTTCGTCTTGATAAATTTGATTAGTTAGACCACCTCCAGTAGGATAAATCACTCTCTTCAACCTGTTAGCGTCCCAGTTAATTGTTTCTTTGATGCATTACTGCTTCGCAATGGCCTTGTATGTGTTTCGGAGTGTCGTCATAAGTATTGCAGAATCTGCTTGTGGGGCTGCATCTAGGCCAAGAATACTCAAGTTTACAGTTACCCGTGAGGAGTCCGTGTTACTATTTGTAGATTGTTCCTACTTCAGCTGATACAGTTCATGGAACGATCTTGGTTATAGTTCCCAAGAAGTAGATTCCCCTGCCTCAAGTTTGGGAGTTCTTTGAAGTTTTTGGATCTTTTTGCCTCCAACTTTATTTCGATTAAATTTTTAATCCCATTTTCTCCTTTTCCGCTATAACATAATTTGAGAGACAAACAATAAAAACCGGTAAACATAGCGCTGAGAATTGATTGTCACGGCAGGGCTTTCCTTATTTTCAAAGTAGTTTACACGATTGCTACCACCAGACCAAATTGACCAAAATGTTAAGCCTAAGGCTAGGACCACACTTGCGATTTTTCGTCGAGGCGATTAAAAAGACGTAGTTGCTACAAATTATTGTCATGCTCGCACTTGTGATGTTTTTGCGCGCGATTATTTAATCGCAAAAAATAAAACACACTATTTTTTATGTAAGTAGCGACAGAAAAATCGCTTAAAAAAGTGGAACTTGTTTCATTTTTATAATCGCTACAATTTTTAAGTCGCATATGCGTGCATTTACATTTAACGCCATGTGGCTTATTCCTTGCGGCTAAAAAATCGTGGATTAAAAATTGCAAGTGCGTGCATAACAATTGTTGCGACTACGATTTTTAAGTCGTAGTACCTAATTTAAATCGCAAATGTGAGCATATCCATTTAAGTGCATTTGTTTCATTTTAACTTACGAAAATCGCATCGCGTGAAAAATGAAACAAATTGCGACCTTTAAATCGTGGTGATTTGTTGGTATCAAGTGCGTTCATTCTCATTTATACTCATGTGTTCTATTTTTGCGAACTAAAAAACCGCGCGATGGAAATTCTAGCCTAAAGCTAATGATTAACAGTTTTAGAGTCTCAGATGACAGTTCGGTTTAAACGTGTGTAATTGAAACACGAATTGGATGACTATATATTAATTTTGAATAGAAATTGTCAATAATTGTAATTTACTTACTTACTTAACCGACTGCCAAACCATGAAGAGTCTGTTCCTGAGACACGACAGCTTTCCATCCTCTACGATTCCGAGCACGGTGCTTCCATTCATCTAGGCAAACCGCTCTGGCATCGGCGCGCGGGCGTTGGCTTAGTCTTGAAATCGGAGGTTCGGTCTTCCTTGTAGCCGCGAACCTGGGGGCTGGGATTCAAAGACTTAGAGAGTTGGAGCATTGATGTCCAGTCGCTCATTGTGGTGGAGGCAATGTAGTCGACGTGTTTTGGTTTTCTGAATTACACCCACATCATGGTACCACTGATAGAGTTCGCTTTTATATCTTCTTCTCCTTTGGCCCTCCCTGCACACACTACCAAATATCAGTAGAAGAATTTTTCTTTCGAAATAGTCCAGTTTTATCTCTCTCTTTCTGCGTATAGTCCAACATTCGGCGCCGCCGTTAAGCAGGACTGGTAGTATAAGGGTTTTGTAGAGGGTGCGTTTCGTTTTAAGAATGAGGAGTTTTGAAGACATTTTGTTTTGCTAAGCCGAAGAAGCAATTACCTACGGTAATTTTCCGTCGGATCTCCACTAAGGTGTTGTTCTTGGAGTAAATATTAACTCCAAGGTGGATGAACTCCTTAACCTCGCAGTTTTTGCTAGATACCAATAGTCGGTGGATAGATGTTTGTTAGTTTGTAGATAGCTAATATTCGGTCTTCTTCTTATTTACTTCAAGATAACCAAGTCTCGCCTGATCTTCAATAGCCGTAAAGGAATATATTACAGAACGTTGGGACTGCCGATGAGGTCGATATCGTCCGCATGCCCCAAGGATTGTTCCCTCTATCTGCTCTAGAACGAGATAGAAGAAATCACATGACAGCGCATCTCTTTGCCGAAACCCTGTGCATGTTTTAAATTGTTCAGAAGAATAACTTTCTAGTTGCGAATTCCACCACATATTTTCTAATGTATCGCGACACCATTGGATCAATATTTTCGAAATCGAAAGTTCGGCCATCATGATAAAGATAAAGAGCTCCCGACGATAAATGCTTTCATATGCGGCTTTTAATTCGATAGATAGATGGTGAAACTAAAAATTCGTTGGCCTTTTTCAGGATTGGCCTCAATGTGAATATTTTATCAATCGTCGGTCGATCTGCCAGCCCGGAAGCCAAACTTCTGGAAATTGTACTTGAAAGCATCCACAATTCTCTGTGGTTCGGTGATTAGGTTTAAAATTAAAGAAAATGACGGTTGATAGAGTGCTTAAACCTAGTGACTTTCAACTCTCTTCAATTTCTGTGTGCGTATTTGAAGAAATTGTGAATAGGTTACCTTCGTTGTTTCGAAGAGCCTGCATTCTGGGCTTGAAAGCAGGAGTCAGTTGCTTTAATTTTTGTATAAAACGGGAGACACTTCGATCTGTGAGTAATATAAAAGTGGGTGGATGCGGCCCCTGAATGGAAAATCTTAAGTTTTCTATATTCCCCTTTAAATGTACCTCAAGCTCTACTAATTTTCATTATTCTTCAACAATCGGAAGTGCTCCATATGATTTAGAAGAATTTTAGAGAAAGTAGGTGGATGCCACGCCTTCTGAATGGAAATCTCAAATTTTCGATCTTTCTCTTCGTATGTTCTTGAAGACCTACCGCTCTACCAATTTTCATCACTCTACAAAAATGGAAAATGCTCCAAATACTTAAAAAAAAATTGAGAAAGTGTGTGGATGGCATGCCTCCTGAGTGGAAAATTCCATTAGTGAGTCAGTCAGGTATGGTTTAAGCGATTTTTGAAGTCCGGTATCTCAGAAATCACTAATGCCAACGAGTTGAAATTTGGTGCGGCCCTCAGCAAATAAAGGGTAGGCCATCTAGTGGTTTCTTTTTAGACCGTAGGTTATTTTGACACTGTCAGTTTGTTGTTTCCCACTCGAAATCTTTACAGAAAGTCAGTATGATACCTCCGCGGAATGAAATGTGTCCAAACAGTGCGTTTCTTATGTGTGCGAAAAGTTCATTAGACTGGTGTGCTAGTGGACAACACTAATGATTCCCGTCGTGTCGTACGGTACGCCATCAATCTCAACAGCTCAACATTTCACGCACTAGCCTCAGAAAAATTCTGTACAAAAATCTCTGATTATTCGCTTACAAGGTCCAGTAGAATCAGCAATTGAAGGTGCATGAATATCCGCTTCGATATAGCTTCGCAGTTTGGACCTTAGAGAAGTTTAAATTGGACAACGATTTTGGGCAAAAAATCATCTTTTCTCACGAAGCGCATTTTAGTCTCTGTGGCTACGTTAACAAACAAAATTGCCACACTTGGGGCTCGAAAAACCCGCACGTTATTGTCCAGAAGCCAATGCATCTACAGAGAGTGACAGTTTGGTTCAGATGGTGGAGTTGTGGCATCATTGGACTATTTTGATCTGAAAATGAGGATGGGAAAACGTTTCGGTCAAAGGTGGGAGTTACAAAGCCTTGTTCACCACATTGTTTTTTTTTTTTACTGAAATTAAAGAATTGGACTTGGACGACCTCTGGTTTATGCAGGATGACACGCCATGCCACACAGCCCATGAGAAATCTTTTGCGCACCAAATTCTCAAATCGTGTTATCATCGTGTCAATTGGCCGCCTCAAAGTGCGGCCGAAGGCATCTTTTTGCGGCCAAAAGTCCAAAATAAAAGTTTTGAGTTAGGGGTTTTTTGTCATCAGGTTGTCTAAAGGAGACCCCTAAGGGACGAAAAATGTTCGCAGTAGAGTCTCTTGCCTCAAATCCCCCCCATAATCTCAGTCTAAATGTGGCTGCTAAGCTAACGTAGTCACGCGTCGTTAAGATATGCTAATGGACACTTCCATCAAACACGTGTAAGAGTTTTTATTTCCAAGCAAATCTATTGCAATAAAATGGATTCAACAGCTGCAGGTGCGTAAAATACTCGTAAGTTAAAGAATTTCTAAATAAAAATTCCTAAATAGTACATTGTTAGACAGAGATAAGTCAACACTATTTATTTACTTGAAAAAAAAATATTTGTTTGAGTGAAAACTTTTTTTTTTGCTATTTCTTATGTTCTCAAAGCTATTTAAGATTGTTAATAAAATAAAATTATACTGTACCAAATAAAATAAAATTCGGCTGCCCGTTGCTGCCCGTTGAGTTTTTTTGTGCATTAAGGTACTAGTACGGTCTAAAATGCCAAAAAAACGCACGATTTTTGGGAATTTTTTTTCTCTGAAATTTTATAAGATAATAACATATTTTTTTTAAATAATGAATAAGTACATGCGTCAAGAATACAAATTTTTTGAAATTTTTGAATTTTGGCCGAATTATAGAGGGCGCAAACGTCGACTCATCAAAAAATACTAGTCCCATTGCGGAAGTTAATCTCAGGATTGGCTGGACTGAAACAAAAAAAAAACAAAGTGTGTTATTTAAATGAAGGTTTCATACGAGACAATTTACCACAATTTGTTTTAAATGTAAAAAAAAAACAAAAAATGTCAAGCTATGAAAAAATAATTTTTTTTGGCCGTTTTTGGGTCGCCATTTTTTTGTTCATAACTTTTTGGTAAAATTGTGGTAAATTGTTTTAGAAAACATAAAAACAATCAAGTTGCAAAAAGTTTTTTGAAAATCGGTTCAGTAGATCCGGATATTAACTGTCCGCATCGGGACAATGTGTTTTTTGAAGAGTCAACGTTGGCGCCCTCTATAATTCGGCCAAAATTAGAAAATTAAGAAAAAAAAATGTTCTTGTACGCTTGACACATGTAGGGGAGAGTGGGGGCACATTTGAACAATGCTTATAAAATTTTACTTTATTACTCTTTTTTAAAAGTAATTTAAAATTTTAACCTGTCAATACCATATCCATAAACGTCATTGACTTTCCTTGAATATCTCAGTTGTCTCTCGGACTTAGAGGTGAAGGGTACTTTTGCTAGTGGAAGTGTTTTGTTTTCGTTTTTTAGTGTTGTAAGAGTTTAAACAAAAATTACTGCGCGATTTTAAAACAGGAACACATTTTTTTGGAGGAAAAATAAATTTTAAACCTAAAATTGCGGTAAGTTTTTTACTGGATATATTTCAGTTAAATATTTATAATAAATTTTATGTCACTGGAACAGTTGGGGCAGATTTGAACAAGCGTGTTGGTGCACTTTTGAAAATGTTCAAAACTGCCATGATTAGTTTTTTTTTAACATATTTAAGACATTTAGGAGAAAATTTAATTAGCTTCAAGCAATTAATCAAGCAATTTGTTATCTGTTCTATAGGGCAAGTATTGGTTTCAGGTAAAAAATGTTTTTATCATATCGACCATCAGTCTCTGCGCCTATACGTTCTCTGTCTCATTTTTGAGCTATTGAATACTGAAAATAAGGCCTAGTTAAAGCTTTCTAGGTCGAAAAAATCTTGAAATTTTTATAGCTTTATAACAATAATATTCTAATTTAAGCTATTTTTATTCACACAAATTGAAGCTTAGGCCTGGAAAACAAGTTAAAACTAAATGAACTTAGCGTTGGCTATTTTAAAATAGCTATTACTAGAAAACATCTTTAACTAGCTAGCTTAAGCTTATTCTTATTCACTAAAAATCCAGCTTTTACTTAAAAATTCAAGTTTTAGATTAAGTTTTTTTTTTCTTGTTAATCTTTGTGGATTTTTGTTTTTTTTTTTTTTTTCTACAAATACATGAATATAATATAACAAGAGTATTCATTTTGAGTTTTATTGACAAGTTCTTATTAAAAAATGAATATTAAAATAAAATTTAAAAGTTCTTTTATTCAGTAAAAAAAATTATATCACTCAAAAGTTCAAAAGTGCCCCTTCTAAGTTCAAAAGCGCCCCATATATGGGGCACTTTTGAACATAAGAACCTGTATTGATTGGAGTTAAAAATTTAATATAAATATTTCGTTAAATGGACCAAATATTTTTCTAAATTGAACGTCAATACCACTGTTTCATATAAGTAAAATATCAGGCCAATTACTCGAATATTTTAGGTTTTATCAGTCTGGAAAGCAAAAAGTGTTCAAATGTGCCCCACGCTCCCCTATTCATTATTTAAAAAAAATTATGTTATTATCTAATAATGTTTCCGAGAAAAAAATTCACAAAAATCGTGCGTTCTAGACCGTACCAGTTTTTTAATTTACAACAATATCCCTGGTATTGTATGTCCACGTTAGTTCACAAACTTTTAATTCATGGCCCCGAAATAATAAAATATTCAGTGTTACCTATCTGTCAAATGTCGGAAGATGCACAAGAAGCATGTAATATTTTTTTTTTTAAATCTATCAAGCTAATTTCGCAAGAAACCATTATCGTCAAAAGACAGTGGAGGATGTTTTTAAAAGATTCCTAATCGCATCCGATCAATTAATATCTAGTTGTCGGGAATTACCTCTAAAACCACTTAAATCTTTGTCTAAAGACTGTATCAATTTTCTAGCACCTCCACCTGTAAATAATAAAACAGATGATGAATAACAATCTTTTGACAGCTCTTCCGCTTCTGAAACAGATAATGTGACTGTTACGAGATGAGCAATGAAAACTTTTTCATGTAAATATCGGATTAACTTATATATGGCTTGCTCATATTGCATTTTGTATTTCTAAATTTATGATTTATAAAAATTACTGTGTTCGATTTCAATAAAAAAATATATAAATAATTTTTTTCCATTTTTTTGTTATATAACATTGCCATATAGCATTCCACCATTTTGAATTTGTTCATTTTTAATAAATTTTCAAGTACATGCCCTAATAATATCAAAACAAAATTTTTTAACCAACACTCAAAGTTATTTCATTTTTGATAAGTTTTTCCGTTTGAAATGACGCCATATTAGGTCGGCCATTTTGAATTTGCTGATTCTGATAACAGATTCGTAATCAGCGACCCCAAACACAAAGCGGCTTTCGGCCGCACTGTGCGCCTCGGAGCTGCAATTTGACTACTTTGTTCATTTTTTTTTTTGCACAACCGTGAAGGACCGATGTTATGCCAACAATCCGGAAACGAATCAAACACTTAAGGACTTTGATCAATTTACAAATCTTAAAAAAATCGTCAATATTTCGCTGACATCCCCTTTAATACTAATTCACTTAAGCTCAGATCCAATCCCTTTTCTTCTACCCTTCTTACCTACCAACAAACTAATACCTCTTTGAACTAATTTAAAGAATATTGCCAATAACTCATAGACATCTTTGACATCTAAATCAGTTCTTCCTTATTCCGGAACTCCCTTTACATCTCGTTCCAATCTAAAGCCTTTTGTGTGTTTTTTTTTTATCTAATTTATGTAAAAAGCTGGTGGGTGAGCATATGGACCCAGATCAATAATAAAGTATAAAGAAAACTCTGCCCGTAAAAAGTTGAAATTTCTCCTAAAAAGTCTTTGAGATATTCAATAACTTTTTTATCATTTTTTTTTTGCAAATAAAAAGATTGGAATTTTCATTTTATTTTATAAGTTATTATAAGCATAGCATCATTTGTAAGTCTAAGAACCTAACGGTGATATAAAAATGTCAAATATCACTGGTCCAGAAAAACCTCCATTAAAATACAGTTAATAATGAAAACTGTCTGCTATCTTTGATCCTCTACAAACAATAGAAGTCACTTTCTTATACATAAAATCGTATTCCTTTAGCTACTGCTATATGTTAATAAAAATAAAAATCCTAAGAACAAAGTACTAAGTACGTCCCCTAGAAAAAAGATACCTTGCATGATGTTTCTTAATAACTTTCAACCAAAACTATTCTAATAAAATGTAACGGTCATTTGCATAAACAAAACCATATTTTGAATTCCAACCGAATGTTTATATCTAACAATATGTGAACCCAAAAAGATATCCAGACACGCATAATAACCAAATGTCCATTAAGAGAAATCTTAATAAATTTTTATCTTCACTGCTGCGAGACATTGAATAAGGCAAAGCTTTTTTTCTATTTTCCAAAAATATTTCGCAATTCGTTCAACTTTGACAAAATATGGAGGTAGGTACTAGTATATTAATTCAAAAGGAGGATAAACTTTTTTCTTATAGAATATCAAATGTGGTTCAGGTACCAGGTTGACAATAAATAAGGAGGACTTAAGGGTATATAAAAGTTCCTTTTAAGATCTTGTCTGATTCCTCACGTGCGTCGCAATGATTTGTATTTGGTAACTGAGTGTAAGGCGGGAAGGTGCATCAGGTGAGAGAAGCAGCTTTAATATGCGTAATAACAATAAGGATATGGCGTATTTAACGTGAAAAGCTGATTTACCACCCCTTTAGTGAGTACATATACTTACATTTTGTGTTAGAGTTGAATGTGAAAGTGATATTTAACATGTCACGCCACATTGGTAAGCCTTTCACAACAAACAAAACAAATTATTTTCGTTGGGATTTATTTCAATTATTTTTATGAAAAGGCTTGAGGGGCTTATAGATAAGTTTTAATTAAAGTTCTTCCATTCAAAGTTTTAACATTCCCATCAATTAAGAACCACAACGTCGCTCAAGAGGCTGACTTGCAGTAGCGCATTCTGTAACTCTAATTTTCCAAGACCTTGTTGATGGCTTCGGGCTGTAACTCATGGATTGCTTGAATGATATTGCCCTTGATCGTTTCCGGATTGTTGGCATAATATCGGTCCTTCAGGGTTCCCCACAAAAAAAAAAAATCTAAAGGGATCAAATCGCAGTTCCGTGGCAGCCAATTGACATCGCCAAGCGGCTGATAACACGATTTGGGAATTTGGTGCGCAAAAGATCGATTGTGGCATGGGCTGTGTGGCATGGCGCTCCATCCTGCATAAACTAGAGGTCGTCCAAATTAATTTCTTCACTTTCAGTAAAAAACAAATTGGTGAACATGGCTCTGAAACGTTGGCTTCTGGAAAATAACGTGCGGGTTTTCCGAGCCCCAGAAGCACCAATTTTGTTAACGTAGCCACAGAGACGAAAATGCACCTCGTCAGAAAAGATGATTTTCACCCCAAAATCGTTGTCCAATTCAAGATTCTCTAAGGTCCAATCTGCGAAGCGATAATGAAGTGGATGGTCTGAGTCAATTGGACCTTATTGTAACCGAATAATCCGACATCTTTATGCAGAATTCTCCTCAGTCTAGTGCGTGAAATGTTGAGCTGTTGAGATCCGATGATGAGTTGATGTTCGTGAATTGAGTCTCACACTCTCGGCTATAGCAGCCACATTCTCGGTTGTGCCCATCGTACGACAACTGGATCATGAGTGTTGTCCAGTAGCATACTGGTCTCATGACCTTTGTACACAAACTTGCGTACAGCAGACGCAAGGGTACTTCATTTCGACCAAAAATTTTTTTCCAAAAATTAACTGTTGGGGCTACACAGCACACACTTTGGAAATAATTAGCCGATATTTACCAACGTTGTTCCTTCGCGTGGTAGTCACCTTGCCGCGGTGCGGAGGCTTAAGTTTCAAAGATTCATCTGACCTACAGGTTTGGGAAGCCCCAATCCGGTAGTGATTTTGAGGAGTTACGGACTAAGAACTGCCCCCCCTAATCCAGGGTGTTACGTGAACCGTGCCTATTGGATGGTTTGCAGCCAGGGGGTATACCGTCTGTATTCTAACGGTACCTCTTCGACACCAGGTCGAATCGAAGAGTAACCATGACCTTACCATATCATGCGGAGCTCTGATATGGCGGACCTACCCTTCTCTAGCTACTCGTGGGAACAATATGCCAAAAAACAAAAAACAAAAAAACAACTCAAACCACATTAAATTTAACATTCCGCGGGATGTCACCGCGAATGAGTATGTGGATCGTATGGAGTCTAACCTCCGTGGAGACGATTCGAGACCGAACATCAGTCACTTCTTCAAGAGAAAGCCTCATGGGCAAGTGCAAAATCGGGCAGCTCAAGGAGAATCGTCTACAACGAGTCAGGGGAAAATGCCACCCAGGCGAGTTACAGATGATACTCCTGGCACATCTGAAGCTAGCATGAGGAGAATACCTCCCAAGCCGGCGAAGGATGCTGTCAAAGCAATCAGTGATGGAAAAATGACACCATCAAAAGCTGTCTCTGAGTCTACGAGAATGATGCACCGAGAAAAAGACAGAGGCCAAATCAGAAAAAAGAACGGCCCACTTCCGAAAATGGGCGAGCCAGGTGGCCGGGATGACCCAAAAAGGAAAAGACTCAGCGGTGCAGGTGCAAGATGGTACCTCCGGTTCCTCGCCGAGGGCATGTCCCCGCAGGATGCCCGGAAGAAAGTAGACGAGAGAAAGGCGGATGCAAATAAGGAACCTGCACAACGCCAAGAACAGGGTAAGAGGAAGAGCCACCTTATAACTCCTCCCCTAAGGCAAGACGTCAAAAAAGCCAGAACGTCGCCAGCAACCACAGCGGGAACAAGCACCACTAAAATCGGAGCCGACGTACAACAGCTCTCGTACGCGAGCGCGGCCAGTACATTGAGGATTGCGGTTCTGCCAAAGGAGTACCCTCAGGTCTCCCTCAGTGCTGACGAATTGTCAGTATTGGAGGATGCCATTATTGAGGAAGTCTCCCTTGGTTGGACGCATAAACTGAAATTTAATGGCGTGCACTTCAGGGCGGGACTGTTGTTAGTCGACTGCGCTGGGAAGGAGACGGCAGATTGGCTCAAAGAAAAAGCTTCCAAGCTGAGTACTTGGAAGGGCAGCGAATTGATGGCATGTATGGGCGACGACATCCCCAAAATGCACAACATCACGCTGTTTCTGCCAAGAAGCACCGGGCAAGACGACAAAAAATCGCTCGCGCTCATCCAGGCCCAGAATGAGGGAATGATTGTCAATGCATGGAAAATCCTGTCGAGCAAGGTCGAAGGCAAAGGACAGCTCCTGGTAATAAGCATTGACGGTCAGTCAGCGGAGGACATAAGTAAGGCAGGACATCAACTGCATTACAAATTCGGGAAGATCCCCGTTACTGGCCTATGTAAAAACAGTAAGACGAGCTGTATGGAATTAGCAGGTAGAGGAGCCAACACCATCCCTACCACGGCCGTATCCAGTTTGCCTGCCAACACTCCCCTCCCTCCCTCAATAGCTCCCACCACATCAACAACCACAACCCAACCCCAATCCAGTTTGCCTACCAACACCCCCCTCCCCCCATCATTAGCTCCCACCACACCCACAACCCAACCCCAATCCAGCTTGCCTACCAACACCCCCCTTCCCTCCTTATTAACTTCCACCACAACCACAACCCTACCCTCCCAAACCTCCCAATCCATCCAAACTTCCCAACCCGTCCAATCCTCCCAACCTTCACAAATCCACTCAACTTCCTATACTCCAAAGCCCTCCCAGACCCCTGAACCAACCCACAACCACACCCACACCATAGCAGTCATCCAAAGCCAGGTAGAAACACTGGCAACAAACGAAGCAAATCGGATGAGCGAAGAGATGGAGGGCATTGACCTCTCTCCTAGCCCATTCAATTTGAACGAGTCGCTTCCCATGGACGAGGAGGATGATCTGCTTGCAGATGAAGGGGCATTCGCCCCTACCCAATAAAACAAATGTCTGGACGCGGGATCAGAACCAGGCTAGCTCAGGTGAATGTCCACCACGCTAAGGCAGCATCAGCTGTCATAGCAAGAAAATTCACAGCGGACAACCTAGGGCTAGTTCTGATCCAAGAACCCTGGATTTACGGGGGCCAAGTTAGGGGCCTAACATGTAAGGACTCTAAGTTAATATGGGATACGAGGATTGACTCGCCCAGAGCATGCATAAAGATAAGAAATAACATAAATTTTATATGTCTTTCAGAATTTATGACGCGGGACTTGGTACCAATACAAGCCCAAATCGACATCGAGGGCAACCTCTGCACGATGGTTGTAGCATCAGCCTACTTCGCCGGTGACGACGCCAACATACCACCAGTCGAAGTCAAGAAGCTAGTGGACTACTGCATCAGCAAAGGACTACCACTGATGGTTGGATGTGACGCAAACGCCCACCATACAACGTGGGGTAGTACCGATACTAATCAAAGGGGTGAGTACCTTTTAGACTTTATTATCGAGAAAAATCTAGATATATTTAACGTAGGGAACACACCTACATTTGTAACTAGAGTAAGGAAGGAAGTTCTGGACTTAACGTTTGGAACCCCGAACTTAAGTCGATTAGTTAGAGACTGGAGAGTCTCCAACGAACCTTCTATGTCTGATCATAGAATTATAGTGTTTACTTTAGAAAACCTGTTGACAGAGAACACCTCTGGCAGGAATCCTAAGAAAACAAACTGGAACCTGTACAAAAGCGTCCTAAAGACTAGTCTTGAACGAATAGGTCCACAAGAAACGACAAATAGTAACCTTGAGTTAGAACACTTAGTTAATGAATTTAGCGGGGCCATAAATGAGGCTTATGAACTCAGTTGTCCCCTTAAACCCATTAAAAGGCAGAAGGATGCCCATTGGTGGAACAATAATCTGTCAGAACTAAGATCCAAGGTAAGAAAGCTCTTCAATAAAGCAAAGAGTACTGGAGAGTGGCACAACTACTCTGCAGAGTTGACCAAATATAATGGGGAAATAAGGAGAGCTAAGAGAAATAGTTTTGCGAATTTCTGTGAGGGCATTTCGTCGACACCTGCAGCAGCAAGATTACACAAGGCTCTAGCCAAAGATAACACATTAACCTCTTTGGCACTTCGTTACGCCGATGGTAGCTTCACTGAAAACGAGGAGCAAAGGTCAACCCTACTGCTAAATACTCATTTTCCAGGCAGCTCACCAATGGTAGGAAATATGATAGAGGGAATACCTCTAAGGCCTAACCGGGAAGACTGGAAGATAGCTTCGACTATCTGTTCAGGCAATACGATTGAATGGGCGTTAAGTACCTATCAACCTTTCAAATCACCGGGCGTAGATGGCATCTTTCCTGCGCTCTTGCAGAAAGGTAAAGAGGAACTGATGCCCTATCTTATTAGACTGCTTCGAAGTAGTATTGCACTTGGGTACATACCGAGTCTATGGAGAAGAGCAAAGGTAATTTTCATCCCCAAAGTGGGGAAAAAAATACCACACATCCAAAGTCATTCAGGCCAATAAGCCTAACATCCTTCTTACTGAAAACTTTGGAAAAGGTAATTGATAACTTCATTAGATCGGAAGTATTAGTAAACATGCCCCTAAATCACCGTCAGCATGCTTACAGAGCGGGTAGATCCACAGAAACCGCTCTGTATGAACTAACTAATATAATACAGAGAGCTTTAGATATTAAAGAAACGGCATTATGCGCCTTCCTTGATATTGAGGGGGCCTTCGACAACACCTCTCACGAAGCAGTTCATTCGGCTCTAGAAAGGAAGAGAGTTCCTAGTACTATAGTCAGATGGATAAGTAATATGCTTAGTACAAGAACGGCGGAAGCATACGCAGGACTAAACGTCCAGAAAGTCATCACAACAAGAGGCTGTCCGCAGGGAGGGGTATTATCACCCTTGCTGTGGAGTCTTGTAGTTGACGAATTACTAGAAAGTCTAACCTCCCAAGGGATTCGATGTATTGGCTTTGCTGATGACATCGTTATAACGGCACTGGGGAAGTACGAAGAAACTCTCTGTGATATAGTCTAGAGAGGGCTGTCTATAACCAAGAAATGGTGTATATCTGTGGGACTTAACATCAACCCTACCAAAACAACGATAGTACCATTTACCAGGAAAAGACTTTTACCTCGCATGAAACCCATTCGGTTGGCGGGAGATGTAATCGACACCCAGAGGGAGGTCAAATATTTAGGAGTTACACTAGATAGCAAACTCCTCTGGAACAAGCATGTCGAAATAACTGTCGGGAAAGCCACAAAGTCCCTTATGATATGCAAGAGACTTGCAGGTAAATCATGGGGCTGCAAACCAAACATCATAAGATGGATGTACACCATGATGGTAAGACCCATCATTACCTATGGGGCAATTGCATGGCATAAAAGAACCGAACTAAACACAACTAGGGAATCACTAGACAAATTGCAAAGGCTTGCATGTATATGCATAACAGGAGCAATGAGAACATGCCCTACAGCAGCGATGGAAACCATCCTTCATCTGACGCCACTACACGTGGTCATTGAAAATGCTGCTAAGGGAGCCATAATGAGATTTGCCAAGGAGGGTACTGGGACGGGTAAAATTATTGGAAACAGGGAAAAAGATTCGATAATCCGGTCCTCAGTAAAAAACCTCATTGACATCCCAAGAGATGGTATGATCAAAAGATATAACTTCGAAAAACATTTCAAAACCGAGTTAAGTTGCAAGAAAGACTGGCTAGGCGAAACAATAAACTATAGTCTTAAAGAAAATACCATCAAATGGTACACAGATGGATCGAGGACGACTGAAGGGACTGGTGCTGGAGTTTTTGGGCCTAGAACTAAACTCTCCTTACCGATGGGACAGTCCACTAGCATATTCCAGGCAGAAGTAAATGCCATAGGCATATGTGCTGGAAGAAACCTCGATAGAAAATATAAAAACAAAAACATTGCCATCATGTCAGACAGTCAGGCTGCACTAAAAGCACTAAGCTCCTACACCATCAGCTCCAAACTTGTTTGGGAAAGCGTGATTAAGCTTAATAAACTGGGCAAGAATAACACTGTCACGCTTCATTGGGTACCAGGCCACGTTGGTGTCCAGGGCAACGAAGTGGCAGACTCCTTAGCAAAAATAGGTGCATCGACACCCCTTACAGGGCCAGAGCCCTACTGCGGAATAGGAGAAAACGTGATTAAAAACAAAATCAAAACAGAAGAGGAGACAAAAAGATCAAAGATCTGGAAGGAACTCCCTAAGCTAAGACAGGCAAAACTCCTACTCGGGGACTACAACCGAGAGCGTTTTCTAACCTGCATTAGATTAAGTAGGAACAACCTCAGGAAAATCACGGGGCTTCTCACTGGCCACTGTAGGTTGAGAAGACACCTCAACATCCTTGACTTGGTGAGCAACGCGACTTGCAGATTCTGCAACACTCACGAAGAGACACCTGACCACATACTGGGGAAATGTGATGCACTCGTGCATCAAAGGCACAGGTATCTGGGCAAGCACCACATAAAGGAGAGCGAATTATCATCCCTTAAAATACTCCAAATACTTCGATTCCTCAGAGGAGCAGATTTGGAGGAAGAACTGTAATAATGAGCCAACCTCATTCAGTTCTAGATGGGGGACACAATAGATCTTTAGGTCGCAGTGTTTTTATACCCCAATTTATTCATTCATTCATTCATACCAACGTTGTTCAAGCGAACAGCGACCCATTTTGTTCCGCGGAGGTATGATATTGACTTTCTGTCAAGATTTCAATCGGGAAACAGCTGTCAGTGTCAAAATAACCTATGATTTAAAAAGAAACCACTAAATGGCCCACACTTTACACATTACCTTAACATTACGTAGTCATGTTTACCCGTAAATCAACAAGTGTGTTTGTGTGATATGTTTAGGGAATGCATATTTTTATATATAATGTGTTCAATGAATTGTGCATGGAAGCTTCAATCCCTACATAATCATGCTCTCATTAAAAAAGACGGGCAATTATATTTTTTACTCTATCAATACGGCTAAGTGAAGGCAGAATATTGTACCAATTATCCAAATAAGTTGTCGGGAAAAAAGCAACGTCAGTCACCCTGTAATGGATGTGGATTACATAATACGATGATGAAAGGATCACTTTTGTGCCAACAAAGCAGCTGTATCTACTTGATGGATTACCAGCTAAATTCATGTAAGGCCAGTAGATATGCTACATTCGTTGATACAAACTGTTTGAGAAAATGAAACCTATCCCAGGGAAGTGATTGTAAAAATTAAATTGCAAAAATTGGCGTGGTATTACCGTTTTGTCCGTTTTCCCAATACTTATGATTAGGGTTCGGATTCTCATGCACTTAAAATTTGAAAATATGCCCTTAAAATATGCGCTTAAAAATGCAAAATATGCATTTAAAATATGCACTTAAAACCAATTCAACTTAATTTCCATTCAATATAAAAACTCATTTTCTTCATCTTTAAAAATACTCGTAAGTTAAATTTTTTATCTTAAAAAGAAGTCTTAAATTCATGTAGGATTTCCTTAATCCGCCTTAAAATAAACACTACTTTCTATTTTGTAATAATAAAATATTTATTAAATCTTTATTTTTAACACTTTTTGGACACTTAGAGGACGTGTGGCAAACCGACTGATTCAAGATAACGCTTGGAATGAAAATCTTTATAACGACCAAATTTAAAGAAAGATTAAAAGAAAAGGAGAAATAATAGAGAGGGGCGCATGTTCCTCTTACTTACAAATTTGTTGCAATATTTATACCCGAATTTTAGGACGAATTTATGTGACGATTAGGATGACGAGAACTTTAAAACCGCGACTTTGGAGTTATACGAATCCAATTATAATAAAACAGAAAAAGTTGTAAGGTCTGTTTGTGTCACGTTCAAGTACTAGTTCAGTTCGTTTCGTATTTTGTAAAATGCTGCTTCAAGAGTCAGGCCCCATCCCACATTCATTTTTCTATAAGAGCGGATTGCAAACATATGAAGTGTGCGGGATTATGTTGCATTTTGTGTTATTGTACCCAGCAACAGCAAATTTTGGATTTTGGCCAAACGACGCTGTTGACGTTGCTAGTGCTGGTCTATTTTGTATTGAACGATTAGAATACATTGGTTCTAAAACAATGGCTTCCGCTGTTGCTGGTTCTGGTTCAATCTGTTTCGCGCTTTAAGCCTTACCACATTATACCCACAAACTTTTATTTTTGATAGATGATCGTTTAAATTTCGATGTCATTTATACAGTTTCAAACACACGGACTTAATTTTTTTTCATTTCAATGTTTTGCCGGCATAATCTAGTCAAGTTCATATATGCACCTTTGTTTAAATAATGCTTTATATTGTGGTGTTTGAATATGGTTCAAGATTGTGAAATTTTTTATATTTTTTTACTGTCTAGTTTAGTTATTGAACAATATAGGTAGGTACTCTAAAACTATAAAATTATTATAAAAAATATGTAAAATTATGCAAAATATGCATTTATAGTAAAATATGCACACAAAAATGCAAAATATGCATTTATAGTAAAATATTCAAAAATATGCACTAACGGTCAAATGCCATTTTAAAGGAAATTTCTTGATTCGTATACATAATTAGTTGCCTTGCTTCCAAGGTGTTCCTAAAAAAATATGCATTTGCATGAATATCCGAACCCTACTTATGTCCATAATTATTTTCGAGCGGATAAAGACTAGAATCAACTCTACACTCAAGAGGCATCAAACTGGCTTTCACAGCGGTCGATCGTGTGCCGATCAGACAAACACTGCGTATTGTCCTTGAGCAGTCTACGGAATTTCGATCGCAGCCTTACTTCATATTCGTGGATTTTGAAAAGGCCTTTGACCGTATTGTATTTGGAGATCACTTCTTTGTAGAGGAATTCTCCGAAAAATTATTGCCTTATATGAGAGTCATATATCAACGCAAGGTGTTATGTTTTGCACAATGGTCATCTATCCGACTCTTTCGAAGTGCCACAGGGTGATGTTATATGGCCTATCCTTTTTCTGCTTGCGATTGACGACATGTTAACGGCCAGCGTTGGTATAGCAGAGAGGCAGGGTATTCAATGGAGACCGTAAGAGGCATAACAATATTAAGGCTCGGTGAATACGAGCGCTCCTAAACGGCTCTTAACTTTACGAGGCTCTTAACTTGAAATTTTTGTGGGGTATTCACCAACCACTCGCAAGTGTTTTTCGAAGTTCGAAAATGAGAGCCACTCTCTCTTGTTCAGGCATACCCAAACTGTGAAATGTTGTGGAATGTTGGTCTTGACAGCAAATGGATACTCTTCTACTTGGCATTGCTCACATGGATTCGAGTCAAATGCGTGCGTGGCACACGCACAAGCGAACAAACTTTCGAAAAGAGCGCTCGTAAGTTAGGAGTGGTCGGGACCACTCCTAACTTTTAAGAGCGCTCGTAGATCTTTACTAATATTGCTTGGTGAATAGGTTTATGAGCTTCTTAAGTTATTAGCGCTCGGTGAATACCGGCCTTAGACTATGTCTCCTGGCAAATAACATCATTATACTCAACAGGAATAAATAGCAAAAAGATAACAATAATGCTGAGAGGCCGCCCTACACATCAGCATATTGTTCTACAGGAGACAACAGTTGAAAAGGTCGATCAGTGTAATTACCTTTTTGTATGTATTATATCAGAAAAGAGTGGTACGGATCTGGGATGCCTTTGCTACTCTGTCTCAAAATTGGAATTTCAGTCAAATCTCCTACATTAGAGTCAGCAATTATAGAATCAGAAGTGATATCTCTAAAAGGAATTCTGTAAGTAACGAAAGCTGAAGGGAAACCAAGAGACGAAAGCTTGGATAATAAAAGAAGACCGTTATAAAAATTGTCAAAAGCCTCAATAAAGTCTGTGTAGATACAATACACTTGATGGCCGTTCCGAATAGTTTCAGTTGTAAGCAATGTGAATTCAACTTAATCAGTAAGAGTGCATTTCTGTTTTACAAACTCATGTTGCCCGATCGTAAGAAAAGGCTTACCTTTTAAATAAAACTTTTGAAAAGCAATATATGGAAATATATGGACTATAATTATGTAAAAAAAATCTCCACCTTTATCCTTTTTGTATCAGAGGTAGTACCGATCTGATATTCACCGTATTATTCGACGCATCATTCATAGATTTATTTATCGCAGTTTAAGTTTGGATAATAACTTGACTTCTAACGAACTCGATGCGTTGACTCTTTCCAGTGAGTTGTTTCCCATTATTAGAAGAGTGAAATCATTGTTACGAGCAATTTCAATGTACACAATGAGTTAATCAACCTAACTCAGCTTTTGACCGAGCCTACTAGTTATCTGACGTTGCAGGTCAATTTGCGAACACCCTAGACTTGTTTCTTACCTCTGAACCTGATAAGTACACTACAAGTATAGGAATATGTCTAGTGGTAATCTGATGGTGTATTCCACCGAACAATAGCACAAATCTTAAATTTGTTTTGGAGAAAGTAAGATTATTGCACTTGATATTACAAAAGCATTTAAAAAAGTATGACAAGTCTGATATTCATATATCTAATACATGCTGGTGTGCCCCAGGGCTCCGTTTTGTCTCTGATCCTCTTTCTCATTTTCAAAAACTTCTTATTCATCAAATTGTTTTCCTGACAATAGTAATACCAGAATTTGAAGATTCGCATCCCATATCCTTTGGGTAGGGAACTTCAATGGAAGCGTGTACGATAAGCTCAATAAATTCTGATCTTTAAAGCATTGTCGAATGGGGAATAAGAAACCACGTAGAATTGGATGCTTCGAAAACTTAATGCTTTCTCTTGGCATTAAAGCGAAACTTACCCTGTCACTGTACGGTGTCCCTGAGTGCAGTGCCGGATTAGCCACGAAGCAAGAGTAGCAAATGCTACGGGCCCCGCGCATTTGGGGGCCCCGCGCACCAACCTTTTCTGACCATAAAAAAGTATTATTTACATATTAGATTTAGTCACAACTCACAATTACTAAGAAGAAAATATTTGCATCAAAATGATCAACTAAAATTTTATTTTTCTATCTGCTGGTCTTACCAAAAATCATGTTTCGCACCGCACCAAACGCAAATTGGACAACAGTATGAAATTCAGGTATTTATTGTCACCATTGATCACCTACTCACTGCTTTAGGTAAACGTATATGAACAGTTATCATAAAATTGCTGGCATTTTCGGAATATTCCGAGAACTTCAATCTCTTCCTGATTCAAAATAGCTTTTTTGGCCTTTAGTCCACAAAAACTGGCGTTTCGTCCGGGTGATCGCACATGGACTCATCAGTTGGCTGTGAGGTCTTTGTCAATACGCGATTTTTATTCAGTTCATCTCACATCGACTTTTTGACAAAAATCCAATGTGAACTATATCCAACCAAGATTAAAATTATAATCATTAATGTTGGAATATTTTGCCCGTGGCCGAGCATTGATTCTATATGAAGGTTTTTATAATACAAATTCTATATACTACTGAAATAAATCAGCCTAGTAGAAGACTTAGCACTATTAATGGATTTGTTGAAAATAGCAAAATATTTCAACGTTAATGATTACAATTTTAATCTTGGTTGGATATAGTTCACATTGGATTTTTGTCAAAAAATAAATGTAAGATGAACTGAATTCAATAAAAATTGCGTATTGACAAGGTCCTCACAGCCAACTGATGAGTCCATGTGCGATCACCCGGACGAAACGCCAATTTTTGTGGACTAAAAGCCATAAAAGCTATTTTGAATCAATAATTCAACAAGTCCATTAATAGTGCTAAGTCTTCTACTTGGCAGATTTATTTCAGTAGTAAGTATATAGAATTTGGATTATAAAAACCTTCATATAAAATCTCTTTCACCAGAAGAAATTAAAAATCTGCAACCATAGTAAGTGCTTACGCAGATGATTTGGAGGACAGTCTGGGCAACGAATTAGTGCAATTCGCTTTAATGCTCAATTCTGATGTGGCTGGTATTATTGACAGCAGGAATCATGAGGCTCTGGAAATGCAGGTTTACAAGCTGTTGATAAATAATTCTTTAAAATCTTGTTTCCCGAACGTTGAAATTGCTTTGCGCATTTATTTGTCTCTCATGATCACCAACTGCAGTGGTGAACGATCTTTCTCAACATTAAAACGTGTTAAAAATGAATTGAGGATCACGATTAGCCAACAACGTCTTAATCTCCTCACTTTAATGAATATTGAACATGATTTACTCCGAGAAGTCGATATCAACAGCATTATTTATAAATTTTCCCAAATTAAATCAAGAAAAGTTTGTTTGTAACAGTTTTGTTTTATTTAATACCATAAACTTGATAAGTGCCTAACATAAAACAGTCTAAGGGCCCCTTGATAGAATTTGCTACAGGCCCCGCGCTGGCTTAATCCGGCACTGCCTGAGTGGCATTTGCATAGAGATAACAGACAAACTTTCATTCTGTGGAATGAGCACATACGTCATGTCGCTAAAAATTCAGTAAAGTGTCAAGGTTTCGTTCGTCGGTATTTGTCTCCCCTTTTCATCTGGCTATTATATATACATATATGTAACTTAAATATATTCGTTCAAAGTTGGATTATATCACCCATATCTGGACTGGTGCTCCTTCAACTCACTTGAGTCTTTTGAATAGTATTTAGAGAAGAGCCTTTAAAATGATTGTTAATATTGACATTGTTGAAAATTATTTTGAGTGCTGGAAATTTTTATTTGGATTTTTAAAATTTTTTCTGTTAAGTGGAAAAGATGATATCTGTCAAGTGGCTGCCGCCAGTTGTGATTCACATATTATGTGTCCGTTTTAGCGTTTTTCCAAGACTTTTCGCAAGATTTCCAGTGATAACTGTTCGCATTTCTGTCGAATATTTTCTTTAAGCCCGCAACAAGTAGCCCCAAAAAAAGAAGCCAAAGCGGGACATTATACGACCAGGAAACACTTCCTTCACAATAACCATTTAGACTCGTGCTGTGTGTGCGGTTGTACGTTCTCATTGAAACCACATGTTCATCAAGCCCAGCGCATCCAATTTAGGCAGTAAAAAGTCGTTTATCATGGCTCTGTATCGTTCACCAGTAACAGTGACCGTATTGCTGATAGCTTCTTCAAAAAAATACGATCCAATCCCCCCCCCCCCCCCTAAACGCTGCACCACACAGTTGCTTTGACTGGATGTAATAGCTCTTCGTGCATCACACGCGGAAATGAAGATTTTGCTTATTGACATAACCACTCAAGTGGAAATGCGCCTCGTCGATCAAGATGATTTTCGACACAAAATCGTCCTCTTCGTTGATCAGATTCAGGATGGTTTGACAGTAATTCACACGCGACGAACTGTAAAAAGGCGTTAACTGATGCACTGTTTGCACTTTGCACGAGAATATGTGTAAGTCTTTCACTAAAATTTGCTTTTGGATCCGACTGGTGATGTCCAATCGCCCGTTGTCTGGTTGGTGTTTCTTCGTTCTCAGCGACATCGTCAGCCACAGCTGCGATATTCTGGAGCGAACTAGCAGTCCGGTGGCGGCCACGCCCCGCATGATCTCCTATGATTCTATAAGTCGGTCCGAATCGACAGTCGGATATCTAAGCACCGGAATGTTAGCCCATTGGCACGACACGGTTAGGAAATGGCTGCGCTGATACCACAGACCGATTATTGGTCAAAAAAATAGACACAATTATTCCACGCTCTTGCGGAGTCTAGCGGTCCATTGCTTGTCAGTTTGTATACTGCAGATGTCTAGTTCACAAATGTCAAATATGATTGAGGTACGACGCCATTTGCAAAATGGCATCATCATCATCATCATAATTCTCCGATAGGGTGATCAATTTTGCGTCACTTTGTATATTCATTCGTCATTTTAAAATGGAATTAAATCCCCGGGACCTTATTTCCAAGGGCTTATTGCACTACGCCTACATTTCATAAATGTAGATATGTAAGTATCTAATTACATCGTATTCACTTACTGCTTAGATATGTCCAAGATATAATAATTTATTTTTCTATTTCTTAGATATACATTCTGAGAAGAAAACTTACTTACTTTACTTTAGATGGCGCTCACAGTCCAGGGTGGACTACGGCCTCAAGAGAAGAAAGCTAATTTATGAGAAAAACAAAATATTCAAGCTCAATAACATCTATTTGTCACACAACAAAATCATTAAATTGAATAAATTTCATCAAACTAGCCTTCTATGCATATTATATTATCTACTATTCCCTCGCAAACAGTTTATAAGTAAAAGAATACACAAGTCACTGCTAAGTATAGATAAAAACAATAACAGTACGTTCAACTTGTTCTTGACACTGCGAACAACATAAAGACGAAGTTGATTTTCCTCCAGCTATCGCCTTAGTAATCTAATTTGCTTACCTTCTTTATTGTTCGAGGATAAATTTCTAAAAAAAAATATGAAATCTGTGCAGGACAAGATATACTGATGATGGCCATGACGATGAAGGAGGGCAGAGCTGTGTTCGTTGAGATTTCCCTTTGAAAGCTTGAAGTTGTCCTTGGCCATGGAAATATGATAACTTTTTTTTTTATGTTCTGCCGTTTTCCCCTGGGTTTGTGAACTAACAACTAAATCATCGGCTTATTGAATAAAATAGAACAGGCGTCAAAAGCAGTTGTGCTGCCAGTAATAGTTTTATTTATTTATTGCAAATTTTTTCACAAGTTTATCGTTTCGATTAGGAAAAATCAATAAGTACTTTAATTATTTTTTGAAACTTTCAATAAATGAAAGGTATGCAATAAATGTGAGTTACACTGAAGGAAAATCTGTGAACATAGATATAATACAAACTGTGGCACATAACTTTTGGACATACAATATGAAATATGTAGTCATTACATAAATAAATCAAGAGTTATGTGGCCAGTAAGAAATGTTAATGATACATCACGTAACTGTCTTATTTTGTCTGTATCGGTCAAAAAGTCAAGACAATCGTCTCTAACAACTCCACCTTATGCATCCATCAGCTTGTCATTTGACGTAATTTGAGAAATAGAACATAGCGAAAGTACTTAATGGGTAGTGAATCAGATGACCAGCTATGTATGTATTATTGTATAAGGAGTTCCAATCACTATGTACAAGTCTCGGTGATAGCAATATCGCTTAAATTCGTTTTTCACTTCTTAGTTTCCGAAAACTTTTTTGAAATTTTTTTAATATCAAGGGCAAATCTGACGGATATTCTACTTTGATGTACTTAGAGGAGACAAGCAATAACCCTCTTACTATTAGTAATATGCTTTCATCATCTTTTAAACCTTCCTTAACCTTAACATCCCTTCTACCTTAAGCCAGCACCTTTACAAATTTAAATAACTTTTCTTGAAGACGATTGAATAATATTGTATTCGTAACCGAAAACGTTAAGGAACATCTTGATGATTTAGAGAGATTATGACACTTTTTGTTGTTCTAAGGATAAATTTGCTAGCTTCAATAGCATTTTTATTTTAGACATCTTATTCTCATCTTTTTAACTTGCGACTTATAGGTACTTTAAGGCAAGTTATGCATTCGTAAAAAAAATCGATCTTGTGATTTTGATCAAAGTTGAAATTATGATGATAGCAAAGATGAAAAAAATGGGCCTGGCAATTCTGTCTGTCTGTCTATCCGTCTGTCTTTTCGACTACCACCTAAGCGGCTCGTCTGATTTTCGTCAAACTTGGTATCGTTTTTGAATTTTCCCCCGCACACGTTTTTTTCTTTTTTAAGACCAAAAATAACGGTCATACAAAATTTTTCGAAATCTTATAAATATTTCTTTTTCTCAAAAACTATCCCACAAATTTATAAAAAAAAGTCTAAAAATGTCATTTAGTTAAGCTAGGTAATGGTTGAAAAAAAAATCTAAAAAATGGTTAGTTTTGGTAGATCCCTTGGAACCATTTTTTTTGTTTTTGATTTTCTCAAAAATGTTACAACCAATTTTGATAATTTTTTTTATGCTAAGTCTCCCCGAAAATTTGAATATTATTAGGTGTGTTTTTTTCGCAAAGCTATCCATTCCGTAGTGAAGTAAGATTTTATACGTATTACAAATACTTACAAAGTCTTCACTACCGATAAAAGTAGAAGTAGGATCCAACTGCGTGCCACAGGCGGTAATGATTTTCCTCACAATCATTTTAAACAACTGCATCAACAACTGTTACTTCCCCCAGAAGTAGAAAACAGCCAAGATTGTGCCAATTCCGAAGAAAGGTGCCTCCAACTTAGTTTCCAACTACCGGCCAATATCACTTCTCAAAATCTTCAACTTCAACAAAATCAGCAAATTACTGGAAGAATTAATCTTACGAAGACTGAAGAAATTCTGCTGTGAAAATTCAATCATCCCTGACATGCAATTCGGCTTTCGAGAAAAACACTCAACCTTGCATCCACTGGTAAAATTCCAACACGATATCACCACAGCCCTCAACAGTAATCGTGTCACCGTCGGATGCTTTCTGGATGTCGAGAAAGCATTCGATAGCGTGTGGATAGACGGTCTAATCCACAAACTTCACCTTATGCAAGTACCTCCGCCATTAATAAAAATTCTCTTTTCTTTCCTATCTTTCAGGAAATTTTTCGTTCAAGTAGATAACTGCAAGTCGAACATGAAGACCATCAGAGCTGGAGTCGCCCAAGGCTCAAAACTAGGCCCCTTCCTCTACAACTTGATGACTTCAGACCAACCTTCACCAATTGGATGCGAGAACCTTCTGTATGCTGATGACTCGCTCACCTACGCCACATCAATGTCACCTCTAATCGCTGTCCAAAAAGTAGAAACCCACATTAACAGACTCTTCCAATTCTACCAGAAATGGGGCATCCGAATCAATACTTCCAAATCGGAACTCGTCTGCTTCAGGAGACCTTCAACTTGTAGAGGCCTTCGCACCGCAACAATTTGCAGAAATCTGGTCCTAAGACTCCCTGACGGATCCTCCATAGTGGCAAAGCCAAATGTCAAGTACCTGGGAGTGCACTTCAATGAGTTGCTAAGGTTTAACCTGCACTCAAGAAATGTTCTGAAGAAGGCCAGCTGGGCCTTCAGCCGTTTGCACCCATTGCTGAAAAGAAGATCAGGTCTTAGCCAACCGACAAAGATATTAATCTACAAGCAGCTCCTGCGACCAGTGATCAGCTATTCCTTCCCAGTCTGGTTTTCCATCTCGAAGACAGCTATGAAGGAACTTCAACTATTCGAAAGGAAGATACTGAGGATCTGCACTGGACTCTACTTCGACCGTCAACGACAGAAACACTACAGGAACGAGCATCTCTACACAGAAGCCAATTTAATCCCGCTGGACAAATATCTAGTTCTTTCAACGAAGAAACTAATGGGGAACATCATCGACCACCCGAATCAGCTTATGAGAAGGATGACCACAGAACGACGACATCCCGAGCCGAGGTACCTCAGTGTGATGGAAACTCTGGATGATAACGTAATCATGGACAACGAGGAAGTAGTATCGTTCTACGCTGACATTGGGTCAGCCTACCACCGCGGCTAAAACGCCATCCCTGCCCACAACCCACAAAAATCATCACTGACAACCAGGAATGAACACCCTGAGGACAATACAACCGACATTTTAAATTTAATTTTTTTTTTCGTCATGTAAATTTTATATACAAATAATTAAACATAAGTCACTGTATATAGTTAGGCCCCCTATGAGCCAACAAATGTAAACTTTCATACATATGTAGTATCTTATTAGTTGTAAGCCAAATTGTAAATAGTATGTTCAATAAAACAAAATTGAAATTGAATTGAAAAGGATCCAACTGCGGATAGAATGTTGACGTTTGCTCGAGTCTCGAATACAAATATTGGTACAATTGAAAACTCTTTTGTATCTCGAAGGCATGTTCGTAGAGTACGAAAAGTAGTTTGTTGTTTAGCATTTTTCATTGAGAGTTTACGTCTTTTTTTTAAGAAAACCATTTTTATAAGAAAAACGCTGCATTTTGTATCGTGTTGGTGTCGAACTCTTATAGAAAGCTGTTTAATAACTAACGCGTTTTTGTAGCAGCGAAATGTCGTGGTCAGCTGTTATACTTTAGTTAAACAGCGACATTTAAGAGTAACTAACGCGACAAAGCCTTTTTATGAAAAAAGCTGTTGAGAAATCCAAAACTAACTAAAGTCTGCGAACAGATCCCTTGACTTTTGTGGTGATAATTGTCAACAAAAAAAAATTCACAAACAAAATACAAAACTTCTGCTTTATTAAGAATGGCTGGTCAACAGAAAAAGCCAGGAGGAATGAGTTCCAGCATAGCCGCAAAAAAAAACATGGATATAACCATTTGCTTTTGGATATGGTGTCTGCTGGCTATGATGTAAGTTTCAGAATTGTTTTTTTTTTTCTTTTATTCATTAAAGCTAATCAAATGTTTGTTTGTTTTTTCAGGACGAAAACACTACGAGCTCCCACCTGGCCATAAAAATCCAGATCCTCATCCGTGCCTATAAAACGGCGGTCGACAACAACAGCTAAACTGGGGCTGCTCAGTATGTTCCCCCTTTTATGGATAGGATGGAGAATTTGTTTGGGAGGCAGCCAGTAATTAGTCACTGCAATTTAATTACATGTGGTGCGGTTGCAATAGGGGTAACTTTATATTTTTGTTTTTACTTTCTTTATTTAAAGCAAGTTTTATTTTATTTATTTTATAGAATTCTCCATCCTCAATTACAGAGGTGGCATCCACGGAAGCCTCAGAAAGTGTTGATTTTGAATCTGCAACGGAGATAACAACCCCAACATCAACTTCATCTGATACACAGATGCCAAGTACATCGTCATCGTCAACCCAAGGGAACAAACGGAAGATGACGAAGGCGATGTACTTGGAAAAAAAATTAAAGATGAAGGAGAAGGAGTCGGAGTCGGAGAGCTCCGATTCCAAGTGGAAAGAGTTTCTTGAGCTGCAGAAGCAAAAAGAAGAGACGCGGAGGCAGAAAGTAAAGTTGCTTGAGGAATACTTGAAGAAGTGTAATAAATAAAAATAATATATTTAATATATTAATAAAAAAGAATATCGAAAACAAGTTTTGTGTTTATTGTTTTTTTTTTTTTTTTTTTCATTCTTTTTTGCGTACTCTTCTTCACCATGCAGTCCGTATGAGAAATAATCATCAACTGTTTAGTGCGTACACATCATATGGTAATGTTTTCATCAAACTAACAGCTGATGGAGAAAGCCTTGCTGTATACAACGTGGAATGTTTAGAAGCTGCCGTGGCGACGTCAAACTAATTTCGCAGTAAGCTGTATTGATCTACATACCATACATATAATTTTAAAATATTTTTGTTGTACAGCCTATTTTATTTGCCTTTTTTCATTTTCTTTATAAAAATGTTTCGTAAAATATTCTTTTTATTGCTATATAACTTTTATATCATTTTTATTTCTTTTGTAACAATGTTTTGCCAAATATTCTTTTTATTCTTAAATATTCTTTTCTATCCCAATTTCGTCGCTTCATCTTATCTTTTCCCTTCCCTTACTATAATACCTACGAGTGCAGCTAACGACACAAGGAGGTTCACTGGCAATAGCATGGATTCGAACTTGCACGACATGATTAGAATTTCAAGGGCCCAAAGTAATAACGGATTAAAGTTGTGCCATTTAAATGCACAGAGTCTTTTCAATAAATTAGGTGAGTTTAGATATCTGTTTGTGGACTCGAAGATAGATGTCATATCTGTGTCTAAAACCTGACAGAAGTGATGACTTCTATAGTTTGAAGGGTTTTAGGCTGTTCCGAGCCGATAGGAGGTTTTCTTCTGGTGGAGGCGCCGGCGCCGCCCTGTACGTGCGTGATGGGCTTACAAGCAGGTTTATATGTAAATCGGACGATAACTGTCCTTTAGAATATGTTTTCGTCAGTATTATATGTAACACTGAGAGTGTTTTGGTTGGATCTATTTACAGACCTTACAACTATATCAGCACCATACCTTTAATAACAACTTTGGAGTCTTTTTCTTGCTTTTTTTCTTATACTATAATATGTGGTGATTTTAATTGTAACCTGTTGAATTCACGTTTAGCCGAAAACTTTCTTAGTGGATTTAGGGCACTCAATTTGAGTCCTGTTAACTATTCCACCCCTACCCACTTTACTAAAGAAGCTATAGTACATTACTAGATCTTTATCTTGCTAGTGACGTTGGTAAGGTAATTCTTTACACCCAACTTTTGGCACCTGGCTTCTCCAACCACGATTTGATTTTCGCGTGTTTGGATGTAGCGTGTCAGGTTGAACAACAAAGGTTTCAATATCGAGATTACAAAAATATTAACGCAACTCAATTGGTACATGACTTTGAGTGCATAGACTGGGACTCATTATACGTCATGCAAAACGTAGATGACCAAGTAGGTTTTTTACAGCAGAATGTGTATAAGCTTTTCGATCAGCATATTCCCTTAAATACCCGTGTAGTTAAACATGGAGCTCCACCCTGGCTGAATGGTGACATCACTGCTGTCATGGCACGTCGGGATGCCGCTTACAGTCAATGGAGGCGATACAATTTGGAGGACTTCCACAAATCCTATTGCAGACTTCGCAACCAAGTCGTCGTAATGATCAGAACTGCAAAAAGGATTTACTACGAAAACAAACTCGGAAATTTAACATCTGGCAAAAAATTATGGAATAACTTGCGGGAAATCCGCATAGGGAAACCATGTAAGAGGTTAGCTGACGACATCGATTGTGATGCTCTCAATACAAAATTCACCACCACACCTCCGTCTCTGGATGTAACTTCAGCTACTGTTTCTCCTATTGAAGAGGAATTTAGTGGTGTAAAGAGCTCCTTCAACTTTATTCGAATACTTGAGGAAGATATTGTGGAGGCAATAATATCCATCGAATCAAACGCTACAGGCCTGGATTTAATGGAACCTAAGTTCGTTAAACTGTTGCTACCATATTTACTACGCTATATTACTCAAATATTTAATAGTATACTTACCACATCCAAGTTCCCATTAGAATGGAAGAAGGCCAAAATTATTCCCGTCGCTAAAAAGCAAACGGTTACTACTACAGAATTCCGGCCCATTGCTATTGCTATTGCTTCCGTTTCTTTCAAAGGCGTTCGAAAAAACTATTTTGAAGCAGATACAAAAATACCTAACAATCAACAACCTGTTAAGTTCCTGCCAATCTGGTTTTCGACCAAAGCGCAGCTGGAAATCAGCCTTACTTTTTGTGACTGATGAAATAAGAATCGCAATGGACAATGATCATATAACACTGCTAACGCTATTAGACTTTTCAAAGGCTTTTGACACAGTTAGCCATCCAATTCTGTGTAAAAAGCTGCGAAGAAGTTTTGGTTTTTATTTAGAATCCTGTAAGCTTGTTCATTCGTATCTTAGCGGAAGGCAACAATGCGTGGTGGCAAGTGAACGTTCTTCCACCTTTCTTAATGCAACAATGCGTGGTGACAAGTGAACTTTCGTCCACCTTTCTTAATGTCTTAGCTGGAGTGCCTCAGGGATCTATCCTTGGACCAAACCTCTTCTCACTATATATAAACGAGCTGCCACATGTTGTTAAAAATTGTCTGATTCATCTTTATGCTGATGATGTACAGCTCCTTATAAGTCGACCTTTTGTAGCAAAAAATGATGCCGTTGCTTTAATGAATGAGGATCTGCTTCTCATTCTACAATGGTCCAAAAAGAACCATCTTTGCTTAAATCCTCTCAAATCAACAGCTCTTCCGATCCATCGCAAAACATTAGATCTTTCGATCCTGAGCCCCTTAAAGCTTGAAGGCGAAATCATAGACTATGTCAGTACTGCCAGAAATTTAGGGATAATTTTCAATCGTACCCTTAAATGGAACGACCACCTTAATAGTGCAATTGGAAAAGTCTATGGTAGTCTTCGTGCTATTCAGTTCACTCGAAGTTTCATCCCTACAAAAACTAAATTGTTACTTGCCAAAACTCTTTTGCTACCTATTATGTTATATGCATGTGAAGTTTTTTGCAACTTGGACTCTGCCACTGGCCGCAAATTAAATGTTGCATATAATAACATTACTCGCTACGTCTATAATCTGTGACGGTATGACCACATATCGAACTTTGCACTACGTATATCTGGCTGTAGTCTCGAAAATTTCATAAATTTCCGATCGGTGAGCTATCTGCATGAAATCATTCAAACTCAACAACCGGATTATCTACATGACAGGCTGAACTTCCCTAGTTCATCAAGGTCTTTTGTCCTTATACAGGATTTAAGTATCTCATTACTGAGCGTCAATTTTTTGTCCATGTTATACGCCTTTGGAACTCCCTGCCCACTGCGATGAGAAGTATAAGAAGCGCGAATAGGTTTAAATCTTTAGTTTTCAATTATTTGGCAAATCGTTGACAATATTAATTAGGAGAGTTATCCATCTTTATCATTTTTCTTTTCTCTTGTTTTATCTTTATTTTTTTTCTTACATTTTCATATTTATGTTATACATATGTAAATAGAATCTATCTTTTTTTCTATCTTTAATTAGATTTCAAATTCCTGAATTAATTTAAAGGCTTCAAAACTTTATAAGACTTAAGTCTTACTTTGTAAGCGAAATAAATAAATACAAAAACAAATACAAATACAAATTAAATAATGTTCTGTTGACATACATAAATGCTGGAACAAAATTTGACGCCGATTGATCGTTCCTAAACTTGGTTCATCAGGGGTATCTCTGTTATGCACATTGACTTCTTCCTGAGGAAGATGTTCATATGTGTCGTTCATCATGATGCATAAGTTGTGCAGAATGAAAGCGCTCACAACAAGTGTTGATATAGAACGAAGGTCACGTTGTTCTGTAAATTTTAACAACCTCCTAAATCTTCCTTTCAACAATCCAAAAGAGTGCTCAACAACAATTCGAGTTGCAGAATGAATAAAATTAAACGATCGTTGTCGATCAGTTAGTCTTCCATGGTCTTTAAATGGTGGTACTAACCAGTTGGTAGCAGCATATGCAGTCACCCAAAATAAATGCGTTGCCGGGGAACAGTTGAGTGTTGTGAGTATGAGCTATTTTATACAGCTCAGAGCGCCTAAGAACTCTACTATCGTGCATAGATCCCGGTTCACCGCAGCTAACATCAATAAAATTTTTATCTGCGTCAACAACAGCTTGCAAAACAATTGTAAAACTATGTTTACGGTTGTAATAGCACTCTTTATTAATTTTCGGGTGCAGTCTATGGCACCAATAACCCCAGGGATCCTCTTTTTGTCTTCAAATGTTTGATAGTTTTGTTGTACAACAGTTCCTTGAGGCCATTAAATGTAGTTGGGACCATTAGATACGAGCCACTTTGATACCCGGTTCACCACAAGCCAACTGGAAGACTTTGTGACGCCGAATAAATTTCCCAGTTGACGGAAGGTCACGGAATTACTAATGTACCATACATACATACATAAGTACTTCTTTTCGTCCTCCTCGGTTTAGGGAATAATGCGACGAATAATGCCGCCAATAGGATGCTGTTAAGAAAAAGTTAGTAGATCTTTAAATTGAAAAAATAAAACCATACATATTAAATGTTCTACTGTAGAACGTAGTAGACGAAAGTGTGATTTGAAGTCTTCTGCACTGAAGGCTTCGATTGTCATTAGAAAGGTCTCGACTTTGGCATGATTCTCTTCCTCAGCCTCTGCTGAGGTTTCAACACTTGTGTTTTGGCAAAACAAAAAATTGCAAAACAAATTCATCGTC
Source organism: Chrysotoxum bicinctum (assembly GCA_911387755.1). NCBI lineage: Eukaryota > Metazoa > Arthropoda > Insecta > Diptera > Syrphidae > Chrysotoxum > Chrysotoxum bicinctum. The sequence continues at coordinate 190,164,022 of OU426988.1, forward strand.
GCTGCTGCTTTTGGACTCTATAAGTTCGCGTAAAAACTGTAATTATAAAATGGATTAACTAATATAAATAAATTTTTTGTATGTTTCTTACCATATCTTCATGTAAATCTTCCATTTTAATTTAATTATCTTCTTTTATTTTCTTCTTAGCCTGGCAAAAAGTTATTGGTTGTTTTTTTTTTCAATTAAATATTTGACAACAAGTCAGTGGTACCAACTTTAAAGTAGAAAAATCGCACAACTGCGGATAGGTTTTTTCGGGAAATCCTACTTCACTACGGATAATTTTCCCAAAAAAACACACCTATTGTCTATTCAAATTTTCAATTTTTTTTGATTTAAAAAAATGAAAAAAAAAATAAAATTCAAAATTCTTTTTTCAAAACTTAATATTTCGAAAGCCCCATGCTCGATTTTTTTAGAACTTGATAAATAAAAGTTTCTTAAAAATAGGTTTCTTGTAGATAGATAGATGTGAGAAAAAAAATTATTTTCCTAAAAAAATGTTAAACATCTTTTTTTTCCAAAATCGTATTTTTCTCGAAAACGGCTCCGAGAATTTTGATAAAATTTTTTCCTTTTAACTAATTTTTACGATTTAAGATTTAGGTAATCAAAAAAAATTTAAATTAATATATTACTGACTGTACCTACGATAGAACCATTTTTTCAAATTTCTCATTATCGACAGAACGGATTTTAATGACATTTTTTAAAGAGAAGCTTCTAAAAAGTTTAAAAAACATTGCATCATATGACTTTAGAAAAAACATTTGTTGAATTAAAAAAAAAAGCGAAGCGGTTCAATATTATTTTTTAGTTAAATTTTTATTCGTACAGTAATAAAAACTTTAAGTTGGCGTCCCAATTTTTTTGCTTAACAATGGCGCAAAATTTTAATTGAATTAGTACGATGCTAAAGCTGTTTTAGTATGATACTAGGTTAAAACAACGAATTTGCAAATTTTAATCGAATATAGCATCATACTTTCTCTACCCTTTTACTAAAGTTAAAATCATCGAATACCTATTTTATTTTTTTAGTATCGTGCTAGATTCATATTACTCTTTGACATTTGCAAACATCAAAAAAGGTTCGTGTACCTACTTTTTTGCACGAAATGTCATTGTTTTAGGTGTGTTCAGAAGCAATTTATTAAGAAAATTCTTTTAGTACCATACTAGTCAGAAAATGTTTAAAATTGAGAATGTTATATAAAGTTAGCAAATTGTTAAGTAGTATCATACTAATACCTTAATAATAGGCTGTTTAAAATTTTGCGCCAATGTTTTTAAATTTTTTGCATATGGAACACAGTGCGAGTGTTTAAGCAAGTTGGAGAGCGTAAAAAAGGAGATACAGCTGCACATTGGTGTTGAATGTCTGAACATTCCAAGAGGAGGGAAATATTGATCTGCGTACAGCATTCCACATTCGTGTTGTGCGGATTAAACAAAGAATCTCTGAATTTAAAAGTCCGAACCAAGTTGTGATTAGGGGTAAACTGATGGGCATTCCCTGAAGGGCGATTATTACGGTTGAATTGTTTTAGAGGAACAATGCAACCGTTAAATGATTAAGTAATGAATGAATGAATGAATGAAACATTGCAAGTTTTCTTTATAGTTTTATCACTTATTATTTTAAATGCACCTTAACGTATTCTATCCAAGAGCCTCAAATGGGTTATTTGAGCACCTAGATATATGGGAATAGTACTCAAGCTAACATAGACTGTAATCTGGCCAAGTGTAAAAATGTCTTGCATCGTCGAAGGAAACCTAAACAACACTTAGCAGAATCTTTGATAACGTGGAATAGCTGATCATTCCACACAGGGTGGCTTGTAACAAGAACTAAGAGCTGTTCAGTTTTCTCAATCCAAGAGTCGTTCATGGATAGCGGTATAGGGGAAGGGATTCTCTTCAACGAGTTTCGATATTATAATGAGCTAGTCCTGACAAGGTCGTGAATCTGGAAACGAATATGAGAAACTAAGAGTACTGCCGTCAGAAAGAAAATTTAATGTATTAGAAATTTCAGACAAAAGATCATTGATGAATATGATAAAAGGATTTGGGGACAAAACGAAGCCCTGAGGCACACCAGTATTGATTTCATAAATAACTGACTTGACCATACAATAAAACTTGTATTGAGCGGTTCGAATGGTAATTTCTAATCTAATACCAAATTACCAGTGGATTGCTATGTAAATCATACTGCAGGTCATCGAAAAGCTTTCGTTTCTTTAATCTTGGAATAAAGGGACGTAAGTGCAATCGGATGATAGTTATAGGGAGAAGAAGATTCGCCTTTTTTAGGGACAGGATGGACAAATTATGTTTTCCATTCACTCGGAAAGAGACCAGTAGAGAAGAACAGATGAAAATGCTTACACTATTGTTTTGACAGCTTGGAAGAACACCTATTCAAAACAATAGCAGGGATACTCTAGGCCAGCAGCCCTATTTATGTCAAGATCTTTCAGCAGTCTTGTAACATTACCAGTGCGAATGAAGATTAATCCCATTGAATCGTAAACGCCCTCCAGTACCGGAGGAGTCATGACCTTTATTAGAGCGCAGAACTTATAGGGAACTGCTTCCCTAGAAGAATATCTTTTGCGAGTAATCTAATAAAAGGAGGGTCAATGGAGATGAGTGTTGGGACCGAAGATGAGTTGGTGTTTTACAATAATTATATCTACCTTTAAGATATTTTAGTATTTTTTGCCTTTGTTGTTTGTCACGTAAGAATTTAGTCCTCAGTATGGCTTTCTTTATAACATTGGAAATTTTCTTCTCTGAACCTAATAACCTGCTACCAGTTCGAGTCAGAGCATGAATTCTCTTCCAGTTTGATAGATTTTTCCATATTTGTATTATTATTTTTTTTCCGAAATAATTCAATTGTACCCATATCTGTACTGGAATCTACGTAACTATCAAGGATTCATAGTGACCAGTTAAAGTTCCTGTAGAAGTCAATAAGACCATCCCAATTGACTTTCCTGCAATGCAAAACAGTTTTTTTTTTTCCTTTAATTTGGCTCCATCTTGGAGAGATTTTCTTCGAGTAACCTAGTAATCTAAGTAAAATAAACATTTGCAGTTTTTCTCGCTTCAAATGTTTCACCGAGTAGAGAGAAAATCTCTAGATTCATGTGGTATCATCAATTGGCCAACTCTGATCTAAGTCTGTCAGCTACGAAGTTGGGAGCCATTTCAACCTATTTATAAATACCAACCTATGTAGGTTTTATATCAAGTTACCTTGATAAGTTAACAAGGAGAGGTATTCAACCCTCATAACATGTGCTCGTGTGTACGAATAGAAAAATCAGAACACAAAATTTGTGGAATTCGCATAAATATCTAAACACCCACAATCCCAAAGTCTTTATTAAAAGTCGTTTAAGAAATGTTTTAAAAGCACAAAGGCATATTATCACTTTATACACAAAACAATTTAGAAAACAAAACTTTTTAAGTATGCTCCTTATAACCGCCTTAAGTAATGAATGTGAATCAAAATTATTTAAAACTTAATAAGAATAACTCAAATCGTTAGAGAGTTTTGAATAGAATTTTTCTGTTGGTGGTGCCTGCGCAATCTGAAGCCTTATATTCAAGAATAACCCCTACTACCCTACTGTTATATTCACATCTCTTTCGTGAGAGTGAGCGAAACACTAGTGACATGTTTATATTGGGAATAAGAAGGCAGTGCTGTGGGGTTGTATGTCAGCTCAAGGCCTCGACAGACAAAGACCAGTTATATCTTTCGAATGTCTTGCAAGAATTTTCATTGATAATGCGGTACGGGTAGAATAACAAAACATAAAACTTCATATGACAGTTGACAACAACAACTGTCAACTGACATGTCGGAGTGCAAAGTTTAAAGTTCCATGGTCCAACCCATATGTTGCGTTTGGGTTGTTTCACATAAGGTGTTCTTCTTTTTTCTTGCCATTGACACAAATATTACATAGGTACTAAAGGGCAGGTTTTAAATATGGAAAAAAAAATCGAACTCGACGGCTGAAGGGATTTTCGTCAAACTTGGAACTTAAAGATTTTAGGCAATTCCCTATAGAAGAAATTGAATTATTTTACGTACCAAAGCAATAACGATATCTGCCATGCAGCCTTTATGAAAAAGCTAATTTATGTCTCGAAAACGGCTCTAATGATTTTCATAAAAACATTTCTTTCATAGGTCTACGAGTATACTTGTTTCATTTGCATTTGTTGATCTTCATGCGTACTGCTATTTCAATTTTACTGTAGTTACGTGCCTTCTTTCCAAAGTCATGGAAACTCTGATAAATTTTCAGCTCAAGAAAAATTTTGAAAAATGAAATCTCCTGTTTCTGCTCTCGTCGAAAAGGTCCACTGGTGATCTGATGAAATATGGAACAGACAGTGGCACAAATCTTTACATAAATTTTTGCACTTGCAGTTTCAAAAGCATTTCATAAAATTTTGGCATCAAGCTGTCATATCGAAAATGCGTGCATTTGGTATTGATGAATCTCTTATTTGTTGGATAAGTTAGAATGTTACTGGGACTTAATGCCAGTTTTTGTGGACTAAAGACATAAGGCTATAAAAAGCTATTTTGAACCAAAAATTCAACTAGACCAATTAAATAGTGCTAAGTCTTCTACTTGGCTGAATTTCTAGTAAGTTAATTAATATTAATAATTTATAAGTACCTACCTACTTTTCTAATTTTTATCATAAACTCTACTTTTTGTTGACATAATTGATAATGATTTTTATAAAATAAAATTTAAGTGGGCTATTATTGGCATGGACAACAAAATTTTTAAGAATAACTATACTATGACATGAACGGTTTTTTTCATCTTCGATTTTCTCAATAACGACTCTTACAATTTTGACCAAACTTTTTATAGGTACCAAAGCTACTTTTGAATTTGAAAAAAAAATTGTTTTTACAAATTTTCAGGATCTTAAACAAATTATTATTTTTATTTTGAAAATTCCATATATTTAAAAATTTTGATGTTTTTAATCTTATGTCATTAATTACTAAAAAGTCTCATATCAAATTATTTCGTACAAATTTTAAGGAAAATTTAGGGTATAAAAATATATTTCAGTATGCCTGTACCCCAAGCTACAGCCTAAACCGGTGGAGGTAATTTTTTTTCAAACAATTCTCTTATTCCATCTGGTGCATCCTCTACTAATGATTAGAGAGAACGGACTCAGCAAGAAGACTATCATTCTCTTCTACAAACAACTTATCTGTCCCGATCTAACGAACGTCCCATTTGGCTCCATCAGCAATGGAGAAGATACATACATATTTTCGAGGGGAAAATCTTAATACCGTCCAACCCTCTCACAAGAAAGTAAGATTATTAAAAAAGATGCTTTAAGAATGCATAAGAATGTATAATACCAGCAAATATTTAAACTAACCATCAAAATTCTGAAGAACCTCAAAGGACATTCAAACACAGAGTAAAGGAACAACAACTAATTCAGAAAAACAGCCCTAGATTTCTTAGCCCCAGAGTGGTCACAGATGACGATGACAGATTTCGGGACATATTCCACAACGAAGGAAGACCGCATCCTATTAGAAAACCGACAGTGGACACGACTGGGGTTAAGACCCTTTATTACTTTTTAACACATTTTATTTATAAAACATACATACATATGTACATATATTAGATTAAGAAGATAAAACAATTTATTTTAAAGTAGGTATTATAAAATACATGTTTATAAGATATACAAAACTTAATCAAGCCTCTTGTGAGATGGGTTCAACGAGGGTTCGACGAAGATTATAAAACCAATTTCAATTGGTGTGTTTTTTTCGCAAGTCCATATAGAATTGTAGAAAAAAAACGACATCGGGACTAAGCGCTTTACATGCAAATGCAACAACTAGCTACTTAAATCTATACAGGGTGATTTGCATAAGGTGTGACAAAAAGCTAGGGCGTGTAGGTTGGACTTAGACAAGAAAAAAATCGTATGGGAGGGGGGGTCTATTTCCCCCCGTTTAGGCGGGAGTGTAATGACCTGATTAAATGGTACGACCGGTTAGTAAGAGAGAGAATAATAGACTGACTTTATTGAATCATAAGAATACAATAGTTAGGTTATTATATAATATAATATAGGTACATACATGTATGTATATGATGTACATGACATCTTCCCTTTTTTAACAAATTTACAAAATTTACAAATTCATATTAACTTTGATTTTATATAAAATTAATACATTTATACTTTATACAAAAATGTTCATTGGATTAAAAAAAAAAATAATCAAATTGTTAAATTCATAAGTCGATTTTATTTTTAAACTGTTAGATTTAGAAATTCATTTTTGTTTTGAAATAAAGAAAAAAAAAAGTTTTATTTTTAAGTAAATAATTAAAAAGAAGATTATGTTGGCATATAACGATTTACTGGCTTGACAGTTCTTCCATAACGGGTGGTGACTGTATTAGTCGATGGATTTATAGACGTCGATGTTGAGCTCTTCGGTTCAGTACTTTTTTCTATGTTGATTGGCGAAGTTGATGATGGAATAGTAACGACTTCTTTTGATGTTGATATGTTTGATGTTGTTGGATGAACGTGGATTGAATTTCGTCGAAAGGTTCTTCCATCATCTGTGCGAACGAAGAATGAGCGTGGTGATTTTGCAACCTTCTCAATCTCGCCTGAAATCCATTCTCTGTTTTTTATCTGCAGACGAACTTTATCTCCTGGTGACATTTCGGGCGATGGTTTTGCTCCCCTATCAGCAAACCTTTTACAGTCTCTTCTGGCTAGTTGTAGATTTTTGTGAACGTTACTAACGATTTTCGGTTTAAGTAGATCTCGGTGCGTAGGCAAAAGTATCCTAGTTGAACGACTCATTAAACGCTGGTTTGGAGACATAAGCTCATTGTTTCTGGCTGTATTCCGATAGTTAAGAAGCGCGATGTAGATGTGTGACTCGTCTTTGGCACATTTTTTAAGCATCCCTTTTGCTATTTGAACATAACGTTCGGCAAGGCCGTTAGATTGGGCGTACTTAGGACTTGAGGTTTGGTGATTTATGTTCCAATTATTGACAAATTTCCGAAATTCGATGGAAGAAAACTGAGGACCGTTGTCGCTCTCCAGAATGACTGGTATTCCATGTGTTGCAAAAAATCTTTTTAAATGATTAATAACTTTGTTTGAGGACAAGTTGGATAACGAAACGAAATCGAAAAATCCTGAATAGCTGTCGATTATGAGAAGATATTCTTTATTATTAAAGTTAAACAAATCTACAGCTACAATTTCCCACGGAAGTGAGGGAATATTTTTTAAAATTAAAGGTTTTTTAGATTTAGATACTTGATAGCTTTGGCAAATACCGCAAGACTTGATAAAGTCTGTTATGTCATTTGTCATTCCAACCCAGAACATCAGCTCTCGTGCTCGATTCAAGCATCTCTGGATTCCAAAATGACCATCGTGAATTTTGGCTAGCATTTCACATTGTAAAGCTGCAGGTACAATCAACTTCGTGCCTTTGAATAACACCATATTTTCGTAAACAATTTCTTCACGAAACGTCCAATATTTACGAAGCTCAGCTGGAACTTTGTGAAGAGAATCCGGCCAATTCAATTCAATTCGGTCAGTTTCATTTTTACAAGGCGGATTCAAACAGTCCCTGCTAAGTATGTCAGCCAAAGCTATTTCTTTGCCTTTTCTGTATATAACCTGTGGATTATATTGGGTTAGTTGAAACAAAATTTTTTGAAGTCTATTTGGAGCCGATTGTATAGGCTTTTTGAAAATAATCTCGAGTGGTTTGTGATCGGTTTCTATAGTTATACGCTTTCCAATTATGTACTCGCGAAACTTTTCACAGCCGAATTGTATGGCTATTGCTTCTTTTTGTATTTGTGGAAATGAAATTTGTGATTGTGATAGTGCTTTGGATGCATAAGCAACCGGTTGATCACCTTGTAGTAGCACAGCACCAACGCTGGAGTTACTGGCATCCACTTGGAGCCTTACGTCTTCATTGGGGTCATAAAATTTTAGTATTGGAGTACTCGAAAAAATTTCTTTTAAATGCTTAAAGGCGCTGTTCTGGTCTTCTGCCCAAACCCAGGCGACATCTTTCTTGAGCAATAATCTAAGGCTTTTTGTTAAATCAGAAAAGTTGGGTATAAACTTATTCAGATACGTGGCCATTCCAAGCAGTCTCTGTAGTTCAACCTTATTTGTTGGTGCTTTTAAAGACATAATTGCACTCACCTTGTCGGGATCCGCTTCCACACCTTTACTTGTGAGTATGTGTCCAAGAAATTTTATACGTGTTGCATTAAAAATACATTTTTCTTTATTTAGTTTTAGACCACTGCTTTGAATTTTGTTAAGTACTTGTTGAGTAATTGTTTCTAGTTGGTTAACTGTTTTACCATGAATTAAAATGTCGTCAATGGAGACTTCGGTGTTTTCAATTCCATCCAACAGATTAGACATATAACTTTGGTACACCTCTGAAGCTGAAGCCACTCCAAAGGGTAGCCGCTTATATGAAACTCGACCCCATGGAGTTGCCATAGTCAAAATTTTCGATGTACGTGGTGTAACCTTTATCTGCCAAAAGCCTTTTTTGCAGTCAAGTAAGGTAAAGTACTGTGACCCTTTGATGTTTGCAACAATCTCTTCCACTGTTTTAAGTGGATGGTATCGCCTAATAATGTTTTTGTTCACCTCAGAGGGATCAATACAAATTCTTATTTTACTATTTTTATTAACAACCACCATCGGAGACACAGCTGGAGTAATGCCTGAAGTTTTTTCTAAAACACCCATCTTAAGCATTTTATCGATCTCCAGCTTCACTTTGTCGCGAATAGAATGGGGTACTTTACGCGCCGCATAGATTTCAAAGCGCGGATTATCAACTAAATCGATGTCATACTCGTAATCTCGAACACATCCTAGGCCGGTAAAAATATTTTCATCGATTTTTAGTTCTTCAACACGAACTACAAGTTTTAATTTTTCACACGCTGTTTTTCCTAGAATTGGCGAAACTGGATAATCGACGACTTTAAAATGTATCCATGCTTTTTTATTACGAACTACACATTTTGCGTTGATTTCACCGCACACGTCTATTTGGTTGTCACCAAAGGCTATTAATTTCTTATTAGCGGGACTTTCGAGAGCACTGTTAAGTTCATTGAAAATTGATTTAGGCAGCACATTACACTGTGCTCCAGTGTCTAATTTTAATTTAACTGTTTTGCCACATATTTTAATCTCTTCATACCAATTGTTTTTTGTGTCTTTATTTGTTTCTACCGCTAGTACTAATAGACCATCAGAGTCGGTGTCACTTTCTGTATAATCATGATCATCATCATATGTATAATGCTCATTATCATTTAAAGCATGTACTTGTTTCTTTTTAAAACACATTTCTGAGTAATGTCCTTTTTTAGAACATTTTGAGCATTTATGACGATATGCTGGACAACTATTTTTTGCGTGTCGTTTTCCACATCGGTTACAATCGAATGTTTTGATTTGGGGTTTCATTGTATTTTTGTAGGTTTGTCTATCTGTTCTAAAATGTGTCGGATCTTTATTATATATTTTACTTGAGGATGTTGATTGAGCGAGCTGTCTATACTTCGTTATAGCATTGACTTCATCTGCCTTATGTAGTTCTTTTAATTTTAATGTTGCTACCTCACTCGCTCTACATATTTTGATGGTTTTGTTTAACAAGAGATCTTCCTCTGACAACAATTTTGTCTCTTATGAGGCTATCTTCTAAAGATCCAAAGTCACATTTTTTACTTTGATTTATGATTTTAGTAAGAAATTCGTCAAAAGACTCACCTTTGACTTGCATCATCATGTTGAAGGTATACCGCTCAAACGTTACATTTACCTTTGGAGCAAAAAATTCTTCAAATTTCTTTTGAACTACCGCTAATTTTTTGCTATCTGCTTCGGATAATGAAAACGAATTATAGATGTTGGCAGCATCAGATCCAATTGATGACATAAAAGTCGCCACTTGAATCTCTGGAGATTTACTACCCATATCCGCAGCTACTGAAAACCATGTGTATTGCTGGATCCAATGCTTCCACATTAAAGCCATATTGTTATTTGTTATAACTAATGCTTTTGGTGGTTTGACAAATGATGATGAGTTATTATTTGGTGGATCCACCGGCATCGTATATTTATTGTTTCTATTTTTCGAATTATTAAATAGAAAGAAAAATCTGTTCAAAACTAGGTTTTTATTTTTCTTATTTTTTTTTTTTATATTTATTTAGTCCGCTATTCTGACACCATGTAATGACCTGATTAAATGGTACGACCGGTTAGTAAGAGAGAGAATAATAGACTGACTTTATTGAATCATAAGAATACAATAGTAAGGTTATTATATAATATAATATAGGAATTTAAGAAAAAAATCACTTAAAACAGAAAAAAAATTATTAAAAAATAACGGTGATACTTAGACAGTAATGCTATAGCATTTTGAAAAGCCAGAAATACATTCTTTAATTTTGTTTTTAAATAAAGTTGTTCGAGTGAATAGTTTTTGAAAAATTAATTTTCAAAATCAAAATTTTGAAAAAAAAAAATAAAAATTTTTTTTTTTAACAAATTTTTTTCAAAATTTCACGTTATTAAGTATTAATTTTTTATTCGATATTCAATGCTCATATTAATTTTTGATCAAACACAAAAAACCGGATGTCAAAATGTTTTGTAGTTTTTGAGAAAATCAAAAATAACAAAAACTACTTTTGTTCTAAGAAAAGCCTTTTATTTTAGTTTTTACGTTTTTGGATTCTTAGGTGAATTTACGATTGAAAGGATTTACTTTCTTTTTACTATTTTTTTAATTATCGGTCTTATAAGCATACAATAATGTGACAAAGTACTGGATTAACCATATTTCACACATTTTTTCATTGAAAACATCTGCGTGAGAGCATTGGATTAATATTGATCTGCGAATGTTTTTTAAATAATGCAACGTTACACGCCCTAACTAGTGACAGAAAAATGCAATTGCGACATAAGAACAAAAATGTTCCTGAATCTTGAAATCAATTAAAATAAGAAATACATGCATATTTAGATAAAATACGTAATTACTGTTTATTTAAATTTTTAACTATTTTTTAACTAAAGCTTATTACAAAAAAATTTTCGATTACTCTCTAGGTATCACCGTTATTTTTTAATAATTTTTTTTCTGTTTTAAGTGATTTTTTTCTTAAATTGCCCTTCCCGCCTAAACGGGGGGAAATAGACCCCCCCCTCCCATATGATTTTTTTCTTGTCTAAGTCCAACCTACATGCCCTAGCTTTTTGTCACACCTTATGCAAATCACCCTGTATAGAGTTAGCTAAGACCAGATAATATTCGAGACATAATCTAAAGCGCGGAACAGATTGAACCAGGAACAGCAACAGCGGCCGCCATTAATTTAGAGCTAATGTATTTCAATTGTTCAACTAGTGATGGGTAGGACACGAATTTGAAATGAGTTTGTATGAGGTACTCATTTTTTGAAATGAGGTGGTACTTTGTCCCACCTCAAATGTCCCATGGTACATACCTTTTTAAATGGATATTTTGAAATTCGAAATTAAACAATGCGTATTTTTTTGAATAGTATATATTTGTTTCCAAAAACAGTTTTCAAAATTGCATTAAATAAAAAGGTTACAAAAATTAAATATCAATAAATATAATATATTTAATTAAATATCCTTAATACAAAACACTTAATTTTAAAATAAAACATTTAAAAACAAAATTAAAAACGTTTTAGTTTTTAACAGAAATAAAGTTTAAAATAAGTAAATATAAAGATATAATACAAAAATTAATCAAAAAAAAAGTTTAAAAGAGAAAGTGGTGTTTTTAAATTTTATTTAAGTTATTAAAAGAAAACCAAAGCATTTACTAAAAAGATAAACACAAACAGATTTTTTTTTAACAAAAAAACAAATATTTTATCACATTCAAAATAAATTGAATCTAATGAGTTTAAAAAAATACATCATTACATTTTTGCATTTACAAACAATATTTGTCCTACTTTCTTCCCACTCAACATGTTTCTTCTGTTAAGACCTGTTCTGATCACTTTTTTTACAAACAAATTTGATTACAGGACACTGGACTAAATACAATACTAATGACTCTTCACGTACGCAAACTCAGCACAATTGATTGATTGATTTTTTTTTTCAATTCTCATATTTGATCTTGATCTCTAAACCCTAGTATCTTTTTACTAACACTAAAAACAAAACAAATACAAATAAAAGGAATGCACTTGCATTTGCATATCAAAAACGAAAATTCCTACTCCTTCAAAAATTAACAAAACCTCCTACTCCAAACTGTAAAAAAACCTCCTTCCTTTTTTAGCCCTTTAATTGTATAATTTTCGATAATGCTTCATACCTATCTTCATTGTTTGTTACATTGTAGTCAGTGCAACATTCATTCATTCATAAGTCCCACTCATTATCTCTTCTCACTTTGTCTCCTCAAACAGATGCAAAAGAACCTCAATCATTAAAAATGACAAATGTCCTAGTCTGGTACAAAGTCCCAGCCTGGTACAAAGTCCCATCCTGGTACAAGGTTCCAGTCTGATACAAAAACCCAGCCTGCGACAATGTCACGAATTTTGTTTGAATGGGACGTTTGAGTAAAAAGTACTCACAACCAGCGCTGCCGAACTTACTCCCATAGTAGTATTTTACTCCTTTCGTGAAGTCGATGCTCCTATACTCCCCATGTTACAAAAATACTCCCCAAAAAAAATAAATAAAAATTAAAAATAAAACAAAATTGCAACAAACCAACTTAAAGCAAACATATTGTTTTTTCGACAAATTGCACATCTCTGTTCTTTTTTCCATACAAGATCGCATATCGTTGAACTGGATAACAAGATAAAAAGACAGAGATAATAAATATTGTTTCCTCTTTTTAATTTATCAAGTGCGAGCGAGATAGTTAAATCGGACTTCGTTCAATAAATTGACCGTTTCTAAAAAAATACAAATTGATCGTTACAAAGCAAAAAAGTAGAGATGAAAGTTATTTCGCAGTTTTTCAGACGAACATTTTGTTAAAAAAAGAAATACTCGTATCAACTTACTCTAGAGCAGGGGTCGGCAAGTAATTTTTTGAAGGGTCCAGGATTAGTTGAAACATTTTGTCGAGGTCCAGGAAAAAAAAAACTCATAATACTTACTAATTTTATTTGACTTCATTTACATAAGTAATTTTACAAAACACAATAGATAAAATTAATGTGAGAAATTACAACGACCGTCTTGAACGGGTTTTTTATAGTTTGGTTCACGCGTAGAGCAGCAAATACGAAGAGTATCTTCCAGGTGGGTGTCCGATAGTCTCGAATGATATTTGTTTTTCAAGAAATCGCATATACATATATGTCAAGCAAAACATAGAAACTAGGTTTATAGCTAGTTTTTTGCAATTTTCATACTTTTCTGAAACATGTTTACCCCAAAATTCTTCAGTGGATGCAGTTTTAAACATTTGCAGGGAAATATCTTTTTGCAACTCTATTTCCATTTGCAGCAAAGGCTTTGAAAGACTAAATAACTTCGCAGCCAAGCTAGTCCAATCTGTAGCTGCGTCAACTAAACAAGGCGATTTAAGGAATTGAGAGGGCTTACCCATCTCTACAAAGTCTTGGAATCTTGCAGAAAATTCGTTCCTAAGATCGGATAAAAACCTTAAAAACAATGCAAGATCTTTTTCAGAGCCTTTCTTCTTACATTCAAGAATTGTTGGAAAATGAATGAATTCTTTTTTTGAGATGACTTTTTCAAAAATATCCAGCTTGCGACGAAAAGCAGACACGCCTTGTATGAGATCACATATTAATTTTCCATTTCCCTGTAACTCGGTGTTAAGCCCATTCAAATATTTAAAATATCTTTGACAAAAGCCACAGCTAGCACATTTCCCTCGTTAAACGTTCAATAACTTGACCTTAGCCAACGAACATTGTTGTGTTGTAGTAGGTCAGAATAATCGGAATCACATTCAAAAAGAAACTCCTTGAACTGTCGCGTCGGTGCTGAAGAGCAGAACGAGAACTTATAAAATCAATTAATCTGTCCATAACATCTTTCAATGTACCACTAAGTTTTCCACAAAGGGCTGCCTGGTGAATTATGCACTGATAAGCAATTAGACGGGGCCCTACTATGTATCTCGATTCTACAAGAAAAATGTTCGAATTCGCAAAACTGCAACTCTGTAATTCTTTAAGAACGTTTTAATGTGCGATAATCGAACAGCTCGAGTGGTGCCAACTGTGTTTTAGTCTTTGAGTATATATAATATGGAGGGCTCGTTCCTATCCCTAATGCATTGTAGTACTTGAAGTTGTGATAGGGGTCGCTGTGTCACTTTCTGTAAGTTAAGGATACATCCGTATCCTCCGATTTGTGCTTACCTTCTCCTCGCATATAGTTCTCCGTCACATGTGATATGAAGCACTCGGCAATAGTTGTGTTCAGTGACGCTGTTCCGAACAGTTTAGAGCAGTTTGGAACAGAAAAGTACACCTTTTTGCTGTTCAATGAGAAATTTTCTGTTCTAAACTCTTCTGATTTGCTGTTCAATGAGTCTGTCTGGAACAGTTTGGAACAGCTTAGAACAAGATTTCTTGCCCTCGCTTTTTAGTTAGAGAAAGGTAGAACAGATAACTGACTGTTCTAACTTGTCTGACATTTCTCATGGAAACTGTTCTGCTCTGCTCTGTTCTGCTCTATTCTGCTCTGTTCTACTCTGAACTTTTATTCACTGAACAAAACTAATAACTTTGTCTTACACAAATTTGAGTAGCGCCCCCTATGATAGTCACGCATTTGGAATAGAAACGAGCCCTCCATATTATATATACTCAAAGGTTTTAGTGTACTTTACTACTTTCGCATAATAGGGGAACCACCTATCTCGAAAGTTAATGTCAAAACAAAGCGAAATCGCAAATAATCATTCTACAACAAATGTGTTTGCGAGCGGTTCGAGTGAAGAATTTTTTTTTTCAGAATGTAAGTAAATAGAACTTATAAATTAATTTTATTCAATATTTCAAAGAATTAAGTAATATGTTTATATTTTCTTCGTAGGGAATCATCTAAAATTGCAAACACGAACGCGTCACAGTTTGAGATTCTGGTGCAGTACATATGGAAAAGCATCCAGATTTGTCCAAGGGATATTTAAGAACACTCTGAGCTCCATTATATTAGATTTGTCTCTAATCCGCCTTCGTTCAATTTGTTGAATTCGTTCCGGATTTTCATCTAAACCTAACCAAATCGCGACACTGTCCATATTTATTTATTTTATTTATTGTTTCACTATAAATTCAGTTTCCAGCAAATATTGTCTATTTTTTTTTGTCAAAAATATTCGAGTCTCGTTCGAAAATCGCAAATTTGTTGGCAAATAGCTTGGCACTACCGGCATTCTATTCTATTTTCATGCGTAGTACCATTTGAAAGTAGAATCGCAAATTAGTTTCGAATAGAATCAAAAGTAGAATCGAGATACATAGTAGGGCCCCTGCAATCTTATCTTTGATTCTCTTTACTAATCCTTTTTCTTTGCCAATCATCGCTGGTGCCCCGTCAGATGAAAGCGATACCATTTTGTCATGATTAATATTGGTTTTCGTTACGAATTTATCAAAAGCATTGAGTTTTACCTTTCAACGTCAAAAAATCTCACAAAAGAGACAGTTGTTCATCATCAAATTAAATGAATAGTTTTGTAGGTACATTACATGTGTATATCTAAAAAAATTAGCGGTCCAAGGTTCGACCTTCCGATGTCCGCAAGCGGACCGCGGTCCGCCTGTTGCTGACCGTTGCTCTAGAGAATTGATTGATTGATTGATTAAATATTTTATTTCTTAAAATCCAAATAAGTATATTATTTATAAAAAGAAAGAAAGAAATAAGTGACAAAAGTATTTTTATAAAAATAGAGTTATTGTCACTCTTAGTAGAATGATTTAACATGTATTATTTTAAATGGGTGGGGTGACCCTTAAAAAAGAAATATTAAAAAAGAAAGTTAAAATATCATTAAATAAATAATGCATACAAAAATTAAATTGAATTAAGTTAAATACTTATTTCATGAAAACATCAGGTAAAACCATTTACAAAAAATTCGATACTCTCATTATTAAGACTAAGGAGCCAGTTTTTAACTTGTTTCATAAACACAAAATGAAAAGTTTGCATCCTGATAGAATTAGGGAGTCTATTAAATATTCGACATGAGGAAATATTATAAAAATTTCGAAATGCGGTTGTTCGAAACACCGGTATAGACACTTGGTTCAAAAAATGACCACGTAAACTATAACTATCAATTAATCTAAAATTAAGATGACCTGATCTTTTAAAGAAAATTTTTAGAACCTTATGGCAATACATATGTCGCACTGGAAGAATTTTCAAATCCCTAAATAGTGGAAAACTAGGGTACAAACGAGGCTTACCACATATTTTCTTCAGAACAGTTTTTTGTAAAACTAAAATAGGCTGTGTTTTGTTGTAATAGGAACCTCCTCAACAAGAAATTCCATATTCTAGTTTGTAATGAAAAATGCCATAGTAAATTTTAAGAAGCAAGCTTTACGCAAAAAGAAGAAATTACTAAGAGTGCACCGAAAATACTATCTAAGATTTTCTGTGTGGTTCTAAAAACTTATTCTAGAATCAATAATCAATCCCAAATAATTGAATTCATTTACTCTTTCTAATTTAAAACATTTATCACTACAGCTCGTGGAATCAGTAAAGTTTGTAGAAGTATCCATAGGACTACATGTACAGTTAAAAAATTTAAATTTTTGACACTCAGTAGCATAGAAAAAGAGATCAGCATCAACAATCTTTTGGCCAGACCAACTCAAAAACATGACCTTAGTTTTAGAACTAATTATCAGTTTGTGCTCTGCAAACACGATTCTTAACCAGCTGAAATCCCAATTTATATCAGATATATGTAAGATTAAGATGACTATCTGTACCATGTGAAAAGCCCACATCATCTGCAAAAGCTGTCAAAGAACCCCTAAATGGCAATCTTAATAAAGAATTGATGTATACCAAAAAAAGTATTGGTCCCAAAGCCGAACCTTGTGGCACTCCCAAATCGAATGTCTTTGTATCACTCCTAATACCATCAAATTTCACTCTTTGGGTTCTTACAATTAAATGTGATCTTAACCAATCACTTATGAAACTTCGAAGCCTAGCACTTACAAGTTTGCTTATCAAAATTGCGTCAACAAATAACGCAGCTGTATTCTCTTTCTTATCAAGGCTTACAAATATTTGAGAACAGAAATGTAACAAGGCATCTTCGGTTGATTTATTACTTTGAAAACCAAACTGAACATCACTGAAAAATTTTGTTCTCGTTAAAAAGCTCACCATTCTATTTTTTACAGCTTTTTCAAAAATCTTACTAATCGAAGGCAGGAGAGATATAGGCCTATAGTTACCCTAGTTCAACCAAAGATCTTTTCCGAAATTTAGTGGATGAGTCCGAAGTTGAGAAGCTTGATAATGAATGGCGTATTTTAAGAAACCAGTCATTAGTTTCAAAGGATTTATAATTTGCCGAATTTTATAGGAATGTATTTACTATTAAAAACGGATTAAATGAATTCATGTTTCCTCATGTACGTTAATATATTGAAACAATTGATATTGCTCTTCCGAATAGCAATGCAACAGTAGAGAGAAAATTTTCTGATGTTAGCCTTATAAAGGACAAAAAGCGGAATTGCCTGCATGTGGAAACAGTAGATAAATACCATACTTACTGCCAAAGAGCTTTTGAACCGCAATTTTGCAGAAAAGTGGGAGCCATCAAAAGACTTGATCGAAAAATACAAAAAACATATTTAAGTTTTAATTTTAACTTTTGTTTTTCTTTTGTCAAATTCTTGTTTAAATAAACAAAATACAAAATTTAATATTAATATTAATATTAATAAGCAATAAGTTGCTTGAAAATCAATGTACAGTATATATCTACATAGTTTGGGGGTGGCCGTGGCACGATGGTTGTGTGCTCGCCTGTCAACCTTATGATCACAGGTTCGATCCCTGTCGTCGTCTATGTCGTTTTAATTCCATTAAAAACCTTCTAAAAATTGTCATTAATGGGTTGCTGGTTTACTCATTACATGTTGTTCAGGCATAACACTAACAACATGTAATTGAGTTAAACTAGTATGCTCAACAATGATGAACACGAATAAAATAATGTAATTTAAATAAATAAGCGACATAGAAATAAGACACGGCATTTCTCCGCTTTATCTCAGCCGCCATCCCTGGAGATAAAAATATCTGAAACAACCACCAACAGTCTCAGAACATCGTGCCACACATCTTTCCTATCCTTCTATCTCTTCATTAACTTCACGCCCGCGCTGTGTTGAAACATTTAAAGGGTAATCATAATCCCTTGAGCGCGGGTAGATTATAAAAAAAAAAAAAAAAAAAAAACTTAATTTCCTTTTACATTTCTTCTTTTTGAATTAACCTTAATAAAGATAAGTCACTTTGAATATATATAAAGAGTAATCTTCTTTTATTTCGGCCATCATACTTTAGGAGTATAATTTCCAACAATTAAAAAACACAAATATTGAAGTTCCTATTTTTATTATAAATGAATTAAAAAAATTTAATTTATAGAAAACATTTCTGTGTTTTTTTCATTGAACTAATAATTTTCTTGATATTTTGGCGATACTCCTCAACTATCGTAAATACTCCCCAAAAATGCAAAAAATACTCCTCTAGAAATTTTTAAAACGGCAGCACTGCTCACAACACATTCCTTCATTTCATTTCAAATCCTCATCTTACACAAACCTCATTCTATTTCCATTGGTTTGATCTTTGGTGGGTAGAGAGTTTGAGGCCTATTTCCTCCTTTCATACAATTAACTACAATACAACTTCATTCTGCATCAGTCTCAGTCTTAGTATCAGGCCGATGAGTGAGATGCTCGATACGAATAGTGTTTTTTTTTTTTTTCATGAAAGAGTAAAGATCAATACTTTTCGTTGCTTTTGTGGTGAGGTGTGAGGTAATACATTTTTTCGTTTTGAGGTGATGGGACATTTCAGATTGGTGTATGGGACATTTTGTATTGCCTCATGTATGAGGTACACATCACTATGTTCAACACACATAAGAACAGCAACAGCAACGCCAACAGCGTCGTTAGGCCAAAGTCCTAAATTTGCTGTTGCTGGTGCAGTTTTGTCAACTTTCCCACTGCAATATTTAGTGGCACCACAATGAAAAACTTTTTTTCGATATGAAATGTCAAGCAGATGAAATGACGTTGCTGGTGGCAATGTGTTTGAGAAATGTTTGCTGGTCAGCGTGCTGTTGCTGGTTTAATCTGTTTCGCGCATAAGACCCGATAAAAATGGTGATGCCAAAATAATATTATCTATATGTTATCGATAATTTGTTCAGAGAAGTCAAAAGTGACGTTTTTGGATGCTGGTTGATGCTAGTCTCAATACGGCTGACAATAATGCCGTAGCGTACACAGTGCTTCCAGCTATTTGGAATTTACAATTACATAGCACAAACCAAAGAAAATGCCATATGAATTTCTATCAACTTGGCAATGGTAACTCTGATTCAGTGTTTTTTTTTAATAAACACAATAAGGGTTGGTTGCAAATTGGCGATCAGTCAGAGTCTCCTTTCACCCATGGAATGGAGCAGATAGGTCATGGTGGGCTGTACGTGAGCTCAAAGAAGATTACACAAACAATTTTAATGTAACTCAGTGAATCTTATTCTTATTTCAGTGGCAATTTCTTAAGTTAAGGTGCCGTGCAAACAGCAGCAGGCAAAGTTCTCCTTTACACGCCGTCTCCACTAGCGATAAATCCATCGCAATCGCAATAGCCAAAGCAGAAAGCAGATATCAGAAGAACTGTCAGATTTTTGTGGCTGGGCATTTCATCGCATACTTTTTTAGTATAGTGAATAATTTTAATGGATATAAATGAGTTCTATGGACAATTTCAAATCAGATTTTTTTAAATTTTGTTAGAAAAACGTAAACCCCAAGCAAAAGCTTTCTTCGCACGCAAAACTCTAACTCAGTTAAATTAAATTTGGGTACGCCAGAACAATATGACAGTTCTCCTTGCGATAAAGCAAGCGATGAATGGTATGCGATGAGAGCATACTTTCTATCGCAAGCGATGAAAATATAGCTGCGATGGCGGTCTCCACTTGCGATAATGAACGCATGCTTTAAAGCATGATTGGTGATAATAATATCATTGACTCATTTACGTCACTCCAACATCGTCGTAATGTTTCTTGCCTCACCCTTTTTTACCGTTATTTTAACGGACTATGCTCTAGTGAAATAGCTAGCTGCATTCCTCCCCTTAAACAATTTAACCGTAATACTCGCACTTCTAGGAATGCCCATGAGTTTACCCTTGAGCCCAACTTCGGCCGTACTGTGAAGTACAGAGATTCGTTCTTCAGCCGTACTACGCGAATGTGGAATTCTTTACCACGCTCTATCTTTCCCAGTCATTGCAATGTTTAAGAATTCAAAATCAATGTACACCGACACCTCCTTTCTAACCTTTCCCTTTTTTCTTAATGCTCACACTGTGTCTCTGGCATATTAAGGGTATACAAACCCCTTCAGTATGCGCCGATTATAAAAAAAAAAAACAAAATGCTCTGGATTCATCGCTAGTGGAGACCGCATGTTAAGGCCTATACTGCAAATACATATAAATTGAACAGAGTATAAGTGGCTCTGTTTTATATTTTTTGATTTCTCTTGGTGAGTGCTGTTTAAGCAACAAGCAAAAGCTCTGAATTAAGCCTTGTATTGAAAATATAAATTCGTACGATACGAAACTCTTAATCAAATAAATTAACGTGCTCCGCAATATGGAACGCAAACACCAGATTGCTACATATGTAGCTGTTCTGCTTTATTCAACTAGATATTTGGACTTTCAGTCCTATATTTTGCAATGAATTTCTATTTTTTAGAATGGAAGTTTCTGAATGATGAAATTGAGAAGGATAGAAAGCTCTTATTCCACGGCGAATTCATTTGCAAACACGTGGATTTGTTATGAAACCAAGTGCAATTGAAGTAAATTCAATAAAAGCTCCCACCCTACCTTATCAGGCAGACATTGGAAGCCCATTCAACTTTCCAAATGGTTTTAACATTCCCAGTTCGCAGTCTGGATATTTTTCCGAAATCTGTCTTGTACATCGAACAAACTACAACTTCAGCAACGAGCAAAGTTAACTTCGAACGAGATTCCAGTCGGAAACGGTACTCAATTTTGGTATGCCAAACCCAATAAAACCAACCGAACGATTCGGAGATTCAGACCGGAAATCCGAAACTTGTTTGAACGCTTTTGTTTAGGGTTGGTTTAGTTGATGCATGTAATCATCAGTTGATAAATCGGGAAAGCTTGAGCGAGCTAGCCGAAAATTTGGGCGGTATATCATAAAAACTTCCTGATGTTATGAAGGGAGTTTTAGGTCGCCTTTTTTTATTTCAATAATCCAAGACAACAATACGTTTATTTTTCAATTTTTTGCACGAATTACCTTCTTGTATACCTTGAAAATAAATAGGTACATATGAGTTTGTGATCACGTCCCTATAGACATTATCCCCAAGTGAAATTTTGTATTTTTTTTTTCCCGAAAGCATAATGGGTACTTAATGCTAGCAGCAGAATGTGATGTTAGATCTTTGTATATGAGCCTTAAGAACGTTGAAGAAAATACAATAAAAAATAATTTATCGCTATTTGGAGGAGGTTCAAAAATACATCAGCATAAACAACGGATTTATTTGGAATTAATGTTGCAGCTGTGAAGGAAGCGGATGTAAGTTTGAATGGCTTCTGTTCGCTCGTTTGCCTTAACTCAATTTAAATATTTCTTCCGTCGAACGGGAGTTGGCACTTTCGTATGCAGTTTTTTTTGTAAGGAAGGAACAGAGAGAAATGCATGATTTTAAAAGTGGATTTCAGGCTATTCTTTAATATGATATTTATGTGCATTCGGAAGCTAAAATGGGAGGTGATAATGATTTCGGGAATTTATAAAAGGAATGGATAATGCGAAGTGTAAGTAAAAATTAAGTTATTCAGGAACTATTGATTGGTAAATAAAACAGCACCAGAAAAGGAATGCTGATACACTTAGATCCTAATTTGGTCAATTATGAAAGCACATTGAATCTCCCATATGGTTAGATAAACCACTTTGGGAGAATCCTTAGTCGTTAGACTATTCCTATTATATAACAGCCTCTTCACTACGAGTATATAAGATTTTTGAAATAAAGATCTCAATTCGAAATATTCTTTAAGCTTTAAAAGTTAAAATTTATTTATAAATGGTTTTTCAGTGGGGATCTCCAAACTTTGACAGGTGATTGCGGCCATATAGTAAAGCTTCATCCATCAATTTGGCTGTCATTAATCTGTCTTGCCAAATCAATAAAAAGAGACATCTGGAAAGGATAAAATTGTTTCATGAAAGTTTCACGCGTTTCGCCCGAAAAATTCTATTCAGCGATAAGGCCCATTTCTGAATGGGGTCTTTAACAAATTTTCAAAATTTCGAATTTCACAACCCAGAATAGATGCACCAAATTGTAATGCATCCATTGTATGGTGTTAATTTAGGACTGGCGAAATCATCGGTCCATACTTTTTTATCGTCAATAGTACTCGTGTAATGCTGTCAATATAATGAGCTTAGGCGCTGTTGCTCTCGAAACAATGAAGGAGATTAGAAGTTTCACCCAAAAGATCTTTATGAAAATAAAAAGGTATCGCAGACAAATCAGAACCTTGGGGCACACTTATGACTATATTAGAACATGGTAAGAACATTTGTTCCACAGAAATATGTACAGGAGGAGTCATAACAATATGTAGAAAAGTTCATTTTTTTTTCTTGTCGAGGCGAGATTTATTGTGAATGACAGTTAAAACCAAGAAGAGTTTAAAATATTTTTTTTCTAAAATGACCAAGAATTTTAGTACCTTTGGGATTTGATATGGTATCTTTGAATATGATTGCAGGAATTCTCGGCTTGCCTGAATCTAGTGACTTACCAATCTCAACCATTGATATTTATATGCTGTCAATGGAAATAAGTGGAACATAGAATTCTTTCCTAACTCTTAAGGAATAAGATGTCAGAAATTTTGTTCATTACAAGAGATATTCATAGAGCATTGGAAGACTTATTCTGGGAATCGAACGTCAGACCTCCTGGGTAACGGTTCAACCCTCTAACCAGTAAGCCATGGAATACTTCTTAAAAGTTGTTGCGGTGGACGGATGTGTTTTTTATCCTTCGATGTTATAAGCAAAATATCAGGGATTTACAGTTCGGCTATAAATGATATCACAAGTATGTGATGTACAGGTTTTTGAGATCAATATTGATATATTGATACCTTCTATTAAGTCCTCTCCAATTAATTTAACAACTTACGATGTGTTTGAAGTCGAAGAAAAGATGGTGAGTCTCGATTAGTCTTTTCTAGAATATATGCTGTAAATTTTGTGTATAATTGATCTGCAGGTCTGAAAGCCATACTTTTTGTTACTATACTGATTAAAAAGTTAAAGTTCGCCTTAAGATGTTCACACATCAGTACGTTTAGTAAGGCATTACACAACGATATGACTCGATGATGATGATATTTATTAGAATTGACTTTTTTATAGATGATATGGAGCTGTTTGTATAGGGAAAGGAAGAGCATCCTGCCACATGCATCTCATCAATAAATCCCATTCGTATTTAAAAAGTTCCAAGGGAAAAGCAAAGTTCATGCTCTACAAAACTCTTATACTGTTAATCCTCCTTTAAGAATCCGAGTGTTGCAAACTATGCACAATGTAAAAGCCGACATTGTTCAACGCCAGATAATTGGTCCTGTGTAATTGGGATGCAGATAATAGAGGTTTCCGTATACGAGTATCAGGAACCGATTCTTCATGGTTTGGCAGCCGGATAAACAAAGAATCAAGTGTAAGAGATTTCATATTAAAATGTGCTGCAGTATTACTAATCATGTAAATTTAATTAAAAATAATCCTGACCACCCTGTACTATTAACTAAACATGTACGCATAAAAATGTTATCATCTCATTTTACTTATTTAGTACTTTCTTATATTGCTGTTCTATCGAACGACATGAAGAACAGTTTTTTTATGTAATATTCTACAGCCGTATTAATAAAAAACGCTTATTCCACCTATATTCCATGGTTTTGCTAAACCATTGAATAGGAGTTAAGCCATGGCTTAAATATTTACATTAATAAAAACAAAATGTTCCCGGAATAGTAAATTGACGTTTATCAAAAATCCTTTTAAGAAAATCTTCTACAAAAGTAAGCAATCTCTTTTTTATATTCTGTGGCTACCTAAATTGATTGTCAATTGCTTGTGTCTGACTGGACATTTCTATTTCTTATTCCTTCGCTAAACCACATACTTCGGTGGTTTAACTTTATCATAATTAGTAAACGTCACTTAACAGAAAATTTGTTTTATTAATGAAATTTCGCACTTAGTCGAGGACTTAACGATAAACCTCCACTAAACCATCTTTATTAATATGGGTGCTAATGTATTAACTGTAAGATAAGATCTGATGATTGATGTAAAGAATCACTTGTAATAAAGCTTTCGTGTAAAACAGACGTGTTTATTTTATTATGTGTATTATGAGTTGCATGTTTAAAGTTAAAAGTACATTATACAAGTAAGCAGTAAACCCACTAGATAAAGATTTTATATAGTTTTATCTTAGTCTAAGCCTTTTATAGAAGGTAGTGATACTAGGTCTGTATTGACTTACTAGTATATTTATTTAAATACAGGTTTTTGGGGGAAAAAATATAAATTTTAAAAATTTTACGTGAAAGATCATTCCGATGCCGAATCTACAATATTTAAGTCGCCTTGAGCTTGGGACTTTTCAGATATTTTCGAAGTGACTCTTTGTCTCTCGTGGCCGTATTCGGCAAGAGAGTGAAATTAAAATCATTTGAATATACATTAGTAACATTTCTATCAGTGAAAGGCTTAAAACGTTAAAGAAACATATTGTGATCCAGTCATTCTCGTATATTTAAATTTTAAGTTCTACAGAATTATGAAAAGTTTATAATTCGAAGCAAACAAATTTAAATTTTATTCGATGCCTGTAATGATATTCACTGCATTACCTATACACAAACACATAATCTAAATTCTACAATTCGAGTACCATAGACAAAGCGCCCTCATACAAAAACCTTTAAGCAATACTGGATACTTTTTGTCCCATGAGCCCCATATGGACTTTACTATCACTGACTGCAGTTGTGAGATTTAAATTGGTTTTTTCCATGATGTGTAAATAAGGACAAAATATAAAAAAGAAAAGATAGACTGGGAAAAATTCCTGAAATCCAATCTGAAACGACATCAATTGGGAGTCTTTATTATTGAGCTAGCTTAGTTTCAAACTAGATAACAATATGCGGGTGGAACCAAAAGAAACTCACTACGATAGTTTTTACGCATCAAAACAATTTGGTTACTATTTCCTACTAGCACAAATCTATATGTCCGTAGGGAGACAAGGGAATCAAAAAGAGATCCATTTGTATCATTCGTTAAAATTCTGTCAAATGTGGTACATGTCAGAATCTGAGTCACATTGTCCTTGAAAGTAATTTTCAATACGAGTACCTTCTAGCATCTGAGACACGTAGCTCCGCAAAGATCAAAAGGCAGTTTCGAAAATTTAGTCAAGGGCTGTCATTATCTGTCCATTGTTAAGGCACAATATGGGTTAAATCACTAAACAATAATTTTGATGACACTATGCACTTTCCCCAATCGAGACACTAATCGAAATCCAGACACCACATGAATCGATTGTCTGTGTTATCGGCGCTCTCATTGAAATGGAATGTTTCAAAACTTTGTGTGAGTTGAAATTGAAGAGGACAGTATTTACGTACAAAGTATAACATTAACATGTGTCTGTTCCGTGTAACCATGATTTCATTGGGAATATTGCGTACATATACTTACTACATCGCGTTTACATTGGAAACTTTGAGGCGCCTCAAAAAGAGTTCGCATATGGTGTCAAATGGATTGAAATTTCGATTTTAGTAATTTCCATTGATAGTAACATAGAACTTAATATCATTCTCCCAACACCTGATATGTCAAAAAGATGAAAGATGACACAACTGGCGTCAAATTGCATTTCAGGTTCATTCAATGCCTTTAACAAATCGCCTTCAAGTAGTGATGATTTTATTTTATGGGCCGGAAAATGATGACTACAGTATGCCAATGGAGATTATTTTTTAGTTTTTCCGATTATATTTACTTTGACAATTTCCATTACAAGATGGCAATGATGTCAACTGGTTTATAAATCACTGACAGAGAGTACAGATAAAGTACAGAAACGTCAAAAAAAAGCCGAAGGATTTAGTTCAGTGTGAACACCCAACAAGAGCCTAATAACACGATACTTTCTTCAGTTTTTACGTGTTTCGTCTTTTTGACATATTTGGTGTGAGGTGAAAAAGTGTGGCGGAGTGAAGCTATATGTTTCTACACTCCTTAGCCAAACTTAAAAAAAGAACAAAGATGAAACGTACGAAAATAAAATGCACGACTGGGTTACACGAACTTGCTCTTGTATAATAGACTATGAGTTTCAAAAAGGAATCAGAGAAAACTGTTAATAAAATTCAGTTTTGAAACTCTTTTAGCAGTAAAAGAATGCCATTGTGACTTCTTAAGCAAATATGTTTCATAAAATTTCATAAAAAATTTAATTTGTGTATAATACATTTTAAAAACATTCTTTACAAGAAATGTTGGTACGAAAAATTAAGGTTTTAATTGTTGTTTTAATAAAAATTAAGTTTCCAAAAAAATTATTGACCCGTTTTTGAGATATCGAATTTTCAAAAAAAAATTGATTTTGAAATGCAATGTTTGTAAAACTTTCTAGAAGCTATGAGGAATTTCACTAAGTCAATAATGAGAAATTCAAATTTGAAAAAATGGTTCCATGGTAGGTACAGTCAGTAATATCTCAAGTTTAAAATTTGTTTTTTTTTTTTAAATTATAGATCGTAAAAAAATAACTTGAGAAAAAATTTTGTTATCAAAATTCTAGGCGCCTCGCCGTTTTCGAGAAAAACAGGATTTTCGAAAACCATTTTTTTAACATTTGTATTTGTATTTTGCGGAATTTTTTTTTTCAGACGGTAGTTAGCTTTTACTAAATTAATTTTTTTTTAGCTTTTTTTCAAAAATCTGTCGAACAGTTTTTGAAAAAAAAAATAAACTACATATTTATAAAATTTCTAAAAAATTCGTATGACAGGTAGGTACCGTTATTTTTAAGCTTAAAAAAAAGAAAAAAAAAAGTAGGGGGAAAAATTAAAAATGATATCCTCTAAGCTTAAAGAAAATCTACGGAGCTGTCTTGGCTGTAGTCGAACAGAAATACAGACAGACAGAATTGCGAGACCCACTTTTTTCGTCTTCGCCATCATCGTGCTGTCCACTTTGATCCCTCCCCGATGAGTTTTACCTTGTCGTGGTGGGGAGGCTTATGTCTATTTCTCCGGCTTGCTGAGGATTTAGACAACTAAGAAAACTCAATGTGACCAGAATTGTCACGGCCAAACATACATAAATTAAAGCGATTGAGTTAATAATCTCTTTTGCTCGATGTATTAATTAATAAAAGTAAGATTGCTAAGTAATAAAGATATAATTTTGAAAGCAAAAGAACATCAGTTGTAGTTCAAGCTATGAAATAATTTAGTGCTATATTCTATCACAGGTTTCTGAGCAACGGATCCCTGGTACTATTTATACAAATCTTGAGCGATGTGATCACCATGTCACGGCCAAAACGTAAAGTAAAGTAATTGAGTTAAAATTCTCTTTTGCTCGACGTTTTGGTTTAGCAATCTTGGAAATGTGATGTTAAAAATAAACGATCGTTGAGATCAAGAAGATTGCTTAGGAATATCTTTCCAAAAACAAAGACTAATAAAAGGAAGCACACTCTAGTGGTTGGTTACAGCTTCGATCGATTGCTGAGTGTGTGCATCCTGGGGTTGACTGGCCCTGAGTTTGGCAGTAACTCATCTGTAAGTGACCTTGGTTGACCTCGGTTGCAAGACTCCACCGGAAGCTATATTCTGGCACCACGGGAGATAGTGCCCAGGAGTTAGAGATGGGTTGCGTAGTGCAACCTCTCTTTCACAGACTATCTATGATGTAGGCATCTAATGGGAGTATCGTGGTGGTTGTGGTTTATTCCAAATGCGGAAACATATGGTTTTCAAGCGTGTTTGAATTCAAGAGGTGTTAGATTGGGTGCAGGGAAATAAGTCCCCAGGAACTAAGTCCACTGAGGGACTAAGTTCTCATTTGAGGTGGGAAATAAGTCCCCAGGAACTAAGTCCACTGAGGGACTTAGTTCTCACTTAATGGGAACGAAATCCACTTTACTAAAGTGGTCTTTGTTCCCATGCAAGGTGGGAAATTCGTTACAAAAACCTGTGGGTTTTAGTTCCCTTTGAATGTGAAATAAATTCCCATATTAAGCCATGGGAACGAGACGTATAAACAGTGAGGTATGTATGCAACCCCCCTGCTTGGGCACACTATAGGATTTGGGGTAGGTGCGAGGTTGGGTGTATGCAAAGTTTCTTTAGCATTTAAAGAATCTGGAAAATAACCAACATAAAATCAATAAGTTTTTGTTGTTGGAAATTCATTAGATTGACCTCGTCTTTAAGCAAGAGGTGTGCACATGCTGCAACATGTCACAGCTTTGTTACTGAGTTGGCTTCGGCTTTGCACCTATATTCAAATTGTTTGTGGTCAATAAGGTGTTTTTTATTTTGCTTAACAATTTAACGAGACTATAAATTTTAAGTTCAATTATTTTAAGATCTTTGTTGGATTTTCCATTAAACACAATGGCGCAAAATTTTAAACATTTAAAACCTACTCTAAATCTATTTTAGAATGGGAGTCGACTCTAAATATTGAGTATAAAACGAGAACCGACTTTTTGTTAATTTTAAAGGACATAAACTATACTTTAACGTTAAAGAGCTCGTCTTACTTTAACAGCAGCAAATAGCTAGTTTATCTTTTAAAAGTGTACTTTATCCATATTGACAATGGTCATTTCATACCAAAGCAAATGGAAGAACAAATTTTTACTGATGTTTTATTCAATGTTTTAAAGATGTTTTTGTAAATAGCTGAATAACTGAATATTATAAATTCGAAATAATCGTACGAAAGTGCTCTACGATGAACAAATCTGTAAATACAAATGTATGTAGGTACATACATATATTATGTATGCACGCGCGCCGCCGCACAGTGGAACGAAAACATAAAAAAGTGGTCATCGGGATGTAACTTTTGAAATAATGGATGGATTTTGAAACGGTTTTCACTATTTTGTACTTGAAACATTATAGTTTCATACTATATTTCAAAAACTCTGAAAAAATGAGCAATTTTCCTAAAATAAATTTTACATAACCCCTGAAACTTTTCAAACCTTAGCTTTAGGCAAATAAAATTAATTTTATGGAGGAAGAACAATTAATAATTGTTATATTGTTATAATCTCTCATTTTGTATTATAAAGCTTTCTCTACCTACATACTCGTATGTTATATGTTATATTAGATTAATATTAAGTTAGTTGAAAAGAAGAACTCAAAGTGAATGGTTAAACCATCACGTAAATAAAAATGAATTAAAATTAAAAGTGTGTTTTATTAAAAGGAACATTAAGATAGAACAATAATGTACTGCTCTTAATTCATATTACAAGTTTGATGTGCATTTTTGCACTTTTTTTTTAAATATGTATTTCGAGACATCGTTCACATTTTAATTTGAATGTTATTTATATTGAATATTGTTCTAGTTAATATATGTTTATACAAAATTTCTTTTGCCTTTTCACGGTATTTTATTAAAAAATCTATTACTTTTGAAGCATTAAGCTTAACTTCGCCTTTCATCTTCATTTTTTCGGCTAAAAGAAGCGTAGTGCTGCATGTACTTTGACGTAAATCTTGGGTTTTACGCCTGTTTTTGTCGGTCACTGAAGTTATCAAACTGTTCATTAATGTTGTTAGCGGTTGATGGGGGTGGTTTTATAAAGGTTAATTTGTAAAATTCTGCTTCAAGCCACGTTTTAAACCGTTTTTTCGCATTTTATTGTTACTGCATTCTACAAATCCATTTTCCAGCTTCAAACAAAACTTGCGAAAAAATATAAACAAGTCCAATTTGTTTCCCGAGATTTTACTTTCGCTGTTTGGATAACAATATTTAAAGTCAGTTAAGTCACGCCCGTTAGCCTTTAAAACGTTGACAAAATCTTGGTAAGTAAACACAACCATTTTAACTTAAGGCTTCAAAATTATTTGTGTACTAGGCGATCGCTTTGTTAAAAAAACTAAACAAAAATGGCATTCATTATTTTAAAATCACGTGATTACATTTTTTTAAATTAAGAGAAAAAAAAATAACCGTTAGCATGAGAGCCATACTTTGTTTTGCCATTAAGTCTATAACAAATAATAATAACCTAAATAAAAAATCTCTTTAACCAAAGCAAATAAGATTTAATTGATAAAAGGAGAATCCCCCACCCCCTCCTTCTTTTTTTTCATGTCAATGCATGCACTGTTTCATAGTTTAAGATTTCTTAATGTTAGTTATTATTATTTATAATGCACAGATGCCTCTACCCCCTTCACCAGTTAACAAACTTATTTTATTTAAGAGTTCTCAGCTCTAAGAGAGATTTTTAAAAACCCTCCAGGAAGCGGGGTCGGATGCGGTCGGATCCAATTTTTTAAAAATATGACTCCAAATAAGTGCACAATTCATTTAAGACTACCGAAAAACCGAGCATTTTTGAGCATTTTTTTTAAAATCATCTTCAAACCTGAAATTAGATTTTTTTAAAAATACTCACAAAAACAGTTTTTTTTAAGGCTAAAACAATCTTGTTTCAAGGATTTTTTTAATTGTTAAGCTTAAATGAATCAATTGCATGCCTACAAAATTTATTTCGAAAAGAAAACATGAAAAGGGTCTGAGAAAAACAAATTATAAAAAAGCGTTAAAATTCCAATTTTTTTTGGTTTTAAAAATACTGCATCTTTGAGTCCCTATTACTTGAAAATTAAAGAGTGTACATAAAAAACGGTTTTATATATAAAAGAGGCGACAATTTTCTATTCATATCAAACAAAAAATATTTCGAATAATGAAAACAAAAAATCACCCAATGTCCGGAATTTTGTACTAGACGTTCCACTGTGCGCCGCCGCCGGCCGAGACGTGTATAGCTAAATGAATCTGCACCTTGCAACAACAAATTGAGTTTTTATGCTGTGAATTTGCGATTAATACTTTATTTCCATCTAAAATAATGTAAATAACTTATAAACAATCAAAATCTGTACCGAGGTAGTATATAAAATGTACTTTTTTCGGCGAAAAATTATTTGGTTTAAAGTTGTCTGCTCTTTTTACTTTTTTTTGTGTTTTTGTAGTTGTGTGAGTTATGTATCTGTCAAATTAAGGGTTGTTCAACGCAAATTCGCTTAGGTTCCGTTGTAAAACCCACATCAGTTAGAAGAGTTGTCTAACGTGTTTAAAATTATGCAAAAGTTAGACCAAGTCTCCAAGCTAAACGACTGCGTTAAGTAGAGCCGGTTTAATTCCTTAAACGAGAACTGTTTAAAATTTTGCGCCAATTATTTTCTTTTTAGACTTAAACTAAAACTAGAAGATTAAGTAAAGCTTGAGAATCTGGATAAAAATTCCAACACCTTTAAAAAAAATCCAATCAGCAGTTACGTATGTGTAGAGGGATACAAGGGAATACGTAAACTCATAAGTTGACAGTTCCCTAGAGACAGAGATAGCAAAGCATTTCTTTACGTTAAGTTGTAAGCTAAATTATTAAGGTACAGTTGAAGTTTTGAAGGCAGTCATAAATGGAAGTCATTTTCAAAAATAGTTCAAGATCATCAGCGTATATGGTAATATGTACATTGAATGAATTTTCTATTTCTAAAAATATCGTCGATATAAATTATGAATAAAAGTGGACCAAGATGACTTCCCTGAGTAACTCGTCAGGTACATGTAATAGATCTCGAGGTTTGATTGTCAATTTCAACTTTTTAGACCCTATTACTTATTACTGTGGCTTGTGGCACATTAGATCAAATGCCTTACTAAAATCCGTCTAGACTGCCTATACTTTGACTTTGACTTTCAATAAAATTTATAATGAAAGAGGAAAAACATACCAATTTTTTTTTCGAACCGAGCTTATAAATTGTACTCAGAAAGATGATTTCCATTCATACAAAAATAATCCAGACGATAAAGAAATGTTAAAAATAATAAGCATTTTAAATTAGAATTACATAATTAGAGCATTTTCTTAAGACAAGGGCGTGAATATCATTGACACCAGGAATGTTATTTGGCTTAGAATCCTGTAAATCTTTTAAAACCTCAGAGGAATCCAAGTGTAATGAGCCAATATCCACTTTAAGGACATTTTCTGAAAGGAAAACAGGGTTTCCTTGCGAGTTTGAGTAAGCCGATTAAAAAATTTTTGCAAAAAGCTTTAGAGATTTATTAATATCCATAGAATTATCCCCTTTAAGTTCATTGTAGTTGGAATGCCAAGCGATTTCCGTTTAAAATTAATAAAACTTAAGAATTGTTTCGGGGTTCTCGTCAAATTAAGTTAGATATATAATTTTTGTGCAAACATTTACTGAGAAAAATGAATTCTTAACAAAGCTTACAAAATTTTTATTTGTCAATTAAAGAGTTTGACATTTTATAACTAGCAAATGATTTATTTATTAAATTTTTAAATGAGTCAAACTTTTATTGTACCACGGAGTTTTTGAGACATTCTTAGTTGTCTTTTAAAGCAAAAATAAGTCAAAAGCAGTATTTAAGATACTGGCGAAATAGTTAAGCATTTTCTTTAAATTTATACATATTCTTTTTCTAGGCAAAAGATTGAATTCAATTAAATTTGACTTTCAAAAGTTAATAACTTTGAATTGTTACAATTTATTTTTAATAACTGGATTTCAATATATTGTTTCTTACAGTGTATTGAACTGTTTAACAATTTTGGGAAAATTAAGACTTGGTTGATATGGTTGGTGGCGAATGGTGACCAATTCTTTAATATTTTTCTATAAATTTTTGGAGAAATTCCAATTCCTCTACGAGCATGTGTAACTTTACTCTTCTCTAATCGATTTTTTTTCCTTCAAGTAGCTGCATGGCCATTGCGTGCAGAAGAATTCTTTCTTTTAATTGAATAATTCAAAAATACTTGTATTTGAGTTTTTTATATTTTAATTAAAAAACAAAAGGGGAATCCCAACGGATCAAATAGGATAAGAGGACGTAATGAAAGAAGAGCTGGTATATCCACTTCAAGTGCTTTCATCTCGAAGTATCGCCTAGATAACAATTTGTTTGAGTTTAAGACAGAATTGTTTACCTTTCACCAGGGCCGGCCTCAGCCAAACTTGCGCTCTGTGCAAGATTTGTAGAAAGCACCCCCTTTTTATATTTGCACACATACATACGTACAGATATAAACTGATATAAGCTACTAAGTGACTTATGAATTTAAAAAAATTTATTCACAAGCTCCTAAGTGACTTATGAATTCAAAAAAAGCTTATGAAGCTTATGATTTAAATTTTTTTAATTCACAAGTCACCAACTGACTTATGAATACATTTTTTTTAATTCATAAGTCAGTAACTATAGCAGCTGAATTACATTTTTCTTAATTCATAAGTCACCCACTAGCTTGTGAATTAAAGTCAAGCTTAAGCTAAAAAGTGGCTTAAGCTTTTGCAACCCTGCTTAACACATACATAACGAAAAACATCAAACGTGCAATAATATTGGACAAATAGTATGTCAAAAAAAATTGAGTAATCAAGTTTATGCAACGATACAATCGTGTGAAGATGAAGTTGCATAAGTCCACTCATAGATATTTCTAAAATGCAAAGTAAATATCCAATATCACACAATATATTGCGACACCTTTTAATATCAAAAGCATAAACGCCTTATATATAAAAAAAACCTCCACACTCTAACCCCTATCATTCTGTATGAAAAAGATTTAAAGAAATGTTAATTTTTGGACTCAGTATTTTTGAAATAAAACTTGCACAGATAAGGTGGCGTGAATCTTTTTGTATTGAGATTTTTTAAATTTTGTTTTCTTTTGTAACAAGAGGGTGGAATATTTTTAGATTAGGTAGGTAAGATTGAACTTGCATAGATCTAGTGCGATCTTTAATTTTACGATATTTTGAGTTAAATTCGCCTTGAGAGTGATGTTAGTTAATTTACGAGAAATAACTTAGCACAGTTGTTATTTTGAGATTATTTGAATAAGTTTTGTAGTTAAAATGCAAATGGTAGTATTTGTTTGCGCAAGATCAAATTAGATTTTCTTGTTCCTAATAATACGCCCCCAAAATTTTGCGCCTTGTGCATTTGCACATCTTGCACATATGGTTGGTCCGGCCCTGCCTTTCACTAAAGTAGTTACATACCTCTTGACAGGGACCAATGTCTAGACCAACGGTTCTTAACCTTTGAGAATGTGCGGACCCCTAACAACGAATTTATCAGTCGGCAGACCCCAAAAGTAAAATTTGATGTATTGTTGTGTATTAACTTTAAATTAATACCGTTACACCCACAAAGTTGAAAACATGTTGTTTTTATAAAAATATCTTTTATTAAAATCTTATTGAAAGTACATATTATGTTTGTACATATGTTAGAAGTTAGTAAAATAATCAATGTGATGGCTGGTGTTGTTTTTTAGCTACCAAGTTATTTATATTTGGATCAAACGAACATAGCTGAATTCGTAAATCAGGTTCTACGTCTAATTTATTTCTATATTTATTTTTCGTATAAACAAGAGTTGAAAAAGCTTTTTCACATAAATATGACGTAGAAAAGGGAATTAATACTTTTATAGCTCTTTCGGATATTACAGGATATTGCTTTCTAGCACTTAACCAGAAAGACTGATGTTTTTAAATACAATTTGTAGAGCTGAATCACAAGATATATCAATAAGCTGGTTTACTTCTAAAGCTGATAAACAGCCTATTTCACTAAAGTCAACTGAAAATGGATTTTTAATCCATATTTGCTATTATCAGGAATTGAAAAGTATTCTCGAAAACTTTTTTTTAGGTCCGTGAAATGTTTGAGAAAAATTTGAAAAATTGAGTCTGGTAAAATATCGTTGGCAGTTGTTAAAAATGCATGTAGATATTGTTGAAAATGATGAAAATCCTTTTTCTCAAATCGTCTTTGCCACATTTCATTTTTTTTAAAAGTCGATTCTATTTTGTCTTCAAATTGGAATACAGTTACTGTCTTTTGTGAGTTTTGTAAATCCATGTTTAACTTATTTAAACAGCCAAAAACGTCACAAAGTTAGGCAACTTGTGCACACCATGAAAAATCATTAAAACGGTCGCGCAATTCAAATTTATTTCTTTGAGGAAAAACATTCTTATTTCTTCGCGAAGCTCGAAAAACCGTTTAAGAATTTTTCCTCGGGATAGCCAACGAACCTCAATATGGAGTAGTAGCTGACTGTGGAAGTGGATGCTGCCTATATCATTACATATCTTATTAAAGATGCGGTGGTTTAGTGGCCCTGACTTTATAAAATTGATAATCTTCACAACTTCATCGAGAACAGCTTTTAATTCAGCTGGAATTCGTTTCGCCACCAATGCCTCTCGATGTATGCAACAGTGCTGCTATGTAGCTTCGGGCGAAACATTTTTAACAAAAGCGCGTAGACCACTTTTACATCCGGACATTGCTCTTGCACCATCAGTGCAAATCCCAACACATTTTTTCCAATTTATTCCATTTGATGTTATAAATTCATTTAAAAGATTAAAAATGGCTTCTCCGGTCAGGAAGAGGCAGACAGAATAAGAAATCGTCATGAATAGAGTCTTGAAGTTCGTACCGCACATACGTCATCCGATTGGCATTGTTTGATATGTCTGTGCTTTCATCCAATTGAAGAGCAAAATAGGAACTCACCTTTATTTTTTCTATAAGCTGTGCCTTGAGATCGCAGGACATATCAACAATTCTTCTCTTGACGGTATCATTCGAAAGAGAAACTAAGTCTAAATTTCGTAACTCTTTCTCACCCAGCATAGTTGCCACCAATACTTTTGCGGCCGGTAAAATCAAATCCTCACCGACAGTATGAGCCTTTCCAGCTTTGCCTATCAACAAAAAATGAACATGGATATAATACAAAAGCTAAATTTTATGTTAATTTCCAAACAACCAGAAGTTTACTGTAGTTAACTGCAGTCGATTTCTTTCATTCGAATTTATTAAGTTGATGCTTTTTGAATCTCTCTTTAGGAAAAATTTCCACAAACTTTCAAACAAATTTTTATACACATTTCAAGTTTAACTGTTTGGATACTTCTATTTGTGTTTTAAACAAATGATTTGGTCAGTACATACGCACATGCATACATTCACAAAAAAAGATATGTAAGTAGCTACTTTTTAATTCAATAAATAGCCAAAAAAATCGAATTTAGTAGCCACTGAGGTCGACAACAAGTGGTTGAAAGGAGCTCGACATTAGATTTCTCAAACTTACCTATCAACAGGGAGACTTTGTAGGATACAAGTACTGCATTTTCATTGATACGAGTACTTCCAGTAGCAACTTTCCGTAGGGATTTCTTATTCCTCTGCAACTCCTGTAGTTTTATGTTGAAAAATTTACGAGGCTTATCTCTATATTCCTTGTGCTTTGTTTCAAAATGTCGCTTTAGTTTGGCAGGATTCATAGATTCGTTGCTCTTAAACTAAACTAAACTAAAACTAAACTAAACTAAAAACTAATATTTTTAAGAACAAACACTAAACGCGAACGAGACACAACAATTTTGATTCTGAGTTTTCCGCTAAAAGAAGAAAATTCGCATATCTAACAATTAAAACGTTGCGTCGCCTACTGCAAACTTCGGATTCAAATTCAAATGCACATACAATTTTCAAGAAGAGCATGCATTTCAACAAAATTCTTCGTAATTACAGCCTACAAACAAAAAATAAGAGAATGAGCCGATGCTTTATAGAAAAGCTGTCGCGGACCCCTAGGGGTCCGCGGACCATAGGTTGAGAACCGATGGTCTAGAGTCTAGACGAATGAAAAAGGCATTGCCTGAGTTTAAACTCATAGCTCGCCCCTCGTGTTATATGGAAGCAGTTAGTTATGGAGAGGTGTATTGATGGAAAGAGCTAAGAGCTTCTCAGGCAACAATACATTAATAGATAGATACTCAATGATAAACATTCATTCGTCCAATTGGCTGGTAGAATAGGAGAATGTATCCCCCACTTTTGTATATTACAGTATCGAAGGGTTTTGAACATCAATAAATGCTGCATGTCATAAAATGAAACTTATATTTCTTAACTCTTAAAGCAGCTTTTTAGTGAAGTATAAACTTTAGTTCTATTCAATTCAATGTTGTCAATTTTTTTTAATATGATCAGTCTAATAATTTTTGATGAAAGGGCTTTTTATCCCCTGCAGTGCTGGTTGTTGTTCTTCTCGTAGAAGAGTGCCTCGACGTTATAGATGATTTCTTCAAATTGATCGTCAGTGATTGCTCGGGCGTAAAGATACCTGTCACTAGACTCTTGTTATTGCTGGAGGAGTTGTTGCACTCTGCATTGGGATGATCTTTCAGATGCCTAATGATTTTTCTGGATAGCTGTAGCTGGATGCAGTGGTAATAAATTTGTTTCCTAGTAGTTTTTTTGTTGGTATATACTTCTTCGTCAGTGGATTGAGCTGTAGTCGAATGTGGAATGTGATGGTGGACCAATTATGTGAGAATATTTGTGTCTCTTTAACATCAAGTATGTATTGAATTTCAGTTTGTTGGAAGAGTTGACCCAAGTTCTTCGTTGATGATTTCACTGTTACTTCGGTGTTGTCTGAAAATGGCATCACAATGTGTTGCAAATGCTTGTCTTCAAATAACAGTCTGGTCAATTCAGCCTTTTCGCTGTTTATCTTCGGTCCTCATTTGATAAAGTATACCCATAGGTTTTAAATGTGCTCTTGCATTTAGCAAATGGGCAGCAATTTCTGGTGAGCAAGCGGTGGCGTATGTGATGGAGTCATCTACGTAAAGCTTTGTCTTTATACCTGATATTTTGGCTGGTTGATCAGCAGTATAAATGTTGAATAGCAGCGGTCCAAGTTGCGATCCTTTAGGAACTGAAGCGTTGATTCCGTTGGTTGATGATTTGTATTTTTTTACATGTACATTAAAGAATTTATGGGTTAGGAAATATTTGATTATTCTTACCAAGTGATAAGGTAGTCCAAGTTCTGACATTTTGAATAGTTCTTTCATCCAAAAGCTGTCGAAGGCTTTTTCGATGTTCAATAAGCACGCTGTAATCGTTTTTATTTTGTTTTATTTTGTTGACCCCAATAGTAATCTCACCAGCAGCAGATGTATGGAATAGTTCTTATTGTGAAAGCCTTAGTAAAACTTCTGATTCCTGAACTCTCTTTCTCTGCGAACAAACATTAAGTTTCTTCAATGCTAAAGCCTCCAGTATCTCGCTCATACCGAAGAGCAGTGAAATATCCGTCATATTTATGACAATATCTATTTTTCACATGCAACGAAGTCCATGTGTCCTTACGTGCTCGTTTCTGAGGTCTGATTTTAAGAGGTTTAGTGAAATACGTCTGGCATAGAAACATATAGAATAAACCTTATATTTAATGAAGAGTAGGTGCATCACTACCACCTTTGAAGGAGGTCAAAGATATCTGTCTCAAACAGTCTTTCGGTATCGTCAAAGATGTTGAAACATAACACTGTAATGACTTGACTGCTGGTTTGGCTGAAGGATTTGTGACTGGTGCTATAGAATTGTAATATCTAATAATGGACAGAGATTGGTATTAAAGTGGAAAAATTGAATCCTCACAGTTTTCGTGAGAATCGCATCCGTTATGAGCAAACATTTTGGGTTAGCTTTTGGAGAATTTCTGGCTCTTCAATATTTAATATTTAATTTTTTTAACAGGGGTGCTTTAATTTTCGGACATTTCTTCATTATACAGAAAAGAATGTCTCCTATGAAGAATTCGCTCTAGGGTATTAGCAAATAAGTTAAGTGTGTGCCAGCATAATCATTTTCGGCGAAATCAAATTTAAAATCAAACCATGTTCAATCAACTATTTTTCAATATCTTATTGAGCACAGCATAGAATAAAGTCCTATATATGTATTAAGAGACTTGACTTAATATTTATTATCACAAATTATTTTAAGGGACAACCCTTTATCTTTTTTGAAATGGATGAAAATTATTTTTCGTTAGAAGACAAACTAAGAAGCAATGAATTCTTTTTAATGAAAAAGGGATTGGGCCAATTTGGGGTTTATTTATAATGCATAGGCGATGAGGTTTGGACTCCATATAATGCAGGAAATTAAAAGAAATAGTTTTGTGCGAGTAGATTATTTTCAATTAAATTTAATTTAATTTCGGTTCTTATTTTCTATTAGGTTTCCATTAAAAATGAGTTTTTGAATATCAAGATTTTAATTTTTTCAGTTTTAATTATTCTGACTCCAACCATGTATTTCATAAAACGTAAGTATTTTAGTTTTTGATGTAAGCGAGTACTTACTGACTTTGCCAGCTCCCAATTCATGAATGTTTACTGCATGCGACATGATGCTTTCAGTCATCTAGGCCAAGCCATCCGGCAACTACGACGGCTTGCTCTTTTAACCAAATGTTCGCTATTCCTTGTTGGCTGAGATTCGTTAGATATGGCCAAGCGAATTTATTCGCGGTTTTTCGACTTTCTGGATGTCCGTTAAGTAAGCACTACCACTTCAAAATTTTAAAGATGTAATAATTGGATTAATTGTCGTGAATTTTTCGTAAATTTGTCGTAAAAAGAAAAAAATTGTCGCACTTGTTTTTTAAAAAAATAAACCCTGGTAATGCTGACTTGACAGTCAAGTAAGCACTACCAGCCACGGAAGATATCAAAAACATCAACAATAAATTTAGGTTAGGTTAGGTTAAGTTACAAGGCTGACAGTTGATCTTGTTACCATTGCACTTAGATCAATGCAGGCCCGTTGTGATACCCTGTTTCCCTTATATTGAAAACTATGATAATATTATGTATGTGATTCAAGCCCCTTAAGGGTGTTGATGGGTTACCGTTACAGCAAGCTGTAGTCAGTTTTTTGTGTGCATGTTCGTTACTGCTGATTAAGTCAAAGGGGCTGTCTCGCTCTCAAAGAGGAGTTTACCAATCCTAGGGAGAAGTGGCCCTATCAACTCACTGATGCTTTTGTTCACCATAGGAGTGGCAATCGCTGGTGTATAGGTGAAGTGCCCATTTTTCGGTTCTTTCCACTTCCACATGGATCGCTTATTAGTTTTCGTTTCTACTATAACTATCGTACTGTACTGTACTGTACTGAAGGCGATTTTCAGAGTTTAGGAATTTTTAAGAGACATTTCAGAGAACTTCTCCAAGTCGTTGAAGAAGTGTCTCCCTAGATGTCTGTTTCTTAGATGACATAGCGCAGTGCAGTGACACAGGTAGTGCGGCGTATCCTCATGTATCTCATCGTTGGTTGTGACCGGTGACGATGCTCACGAGAAGAGAAAGAGACTTTTTAATCAGTTGGATGAAAACGTCGGACTTTTGTTTGCTGATAGTAGGCCATAGTTTTCTGGTTATAAGACAGGAATCGAGCGAGGTCCATCTTTTGTTTGTTATAGCTACAACTTTGCTCTAGATTACCCGTTTAAAATAACAGGGTAGGACGTGAACTATTGTGTCTGCCTGATTAAGATCAACTGTTGATCCTATTCTTGCCAGTTCGTCAGCGATTTCATTAGCTGGGACACCACTGTGACCCAACAGAAACGAATATTGTGTACCAAGAACCCTTAGCTGTTCGACAAACAGCAAGTTACAAGAGCCGATTTGATTTCTATTGCAGAGATCGCTTTTATTGTCGCTTGCTTGGTGATGAATGAAAACGGTGATATCAGCTTGTGGTATTGGCACTATTGGCAGCATTCTAGCAGCTTTCGTCCCTACCAGGACCTCAGCTTGAAAGACAATGCTGTAATCAGGAATTCTCAATGAGCTGTCTATTTATTACAATACGTTAATGCTAGCGTTAAGCTTACAATATTTCTTAAAATATAAAATTTATCTATAAACAAGATTTGATCGATTTTGAGCATAAATATTATTTTTAAAGAGTTCGGATTTGAGATTGACATTTGTAGATTCAATAAGAAGAGAAAATTTATTAAAAATATTTATTAACTGACTAAGAGGACTATAAGCGCCATAGTTTGATCTGCTAATAATACCTTACAGATGAACAATTAAAAGCAAGTATGTCACAGACCAGAGATTCGAACAGTTTGGGGATAGCAGATAATTTCGCAATAGGACGATAGTTTGTTATTAAATTCTTTAGGCCTTTTTCATGTATTGGCGTTAAGTATGAATTTTTCCAAAGAGCAGAAAATTTCGAACTTCTTATCGACTCGTTAAAAAGAACATATAATGGATAAGACAGGTTAGACAAACATTTTTTCAATATAAATGATGGAACACCATCCGGGCCAGGACTAAAACATTCATCAAGTTTCAAAATATTGTCGTGTATAGAAGCTTCTGTAATCGAAAAATTTATAAAATTAAGATGTGTGTATTTTTGAGTATAAGAAGGAATGGAAGAAGAAGTATTCGAAGAAAAGTCTTCAAAGGCACTTTTAAAATAATCAGCAAACATATTAGATATCATTTCTGGATCATGACTTGAAGAATTTTGATAGTTTATACTAACTGGGTAGCCATCAGATTTCCTTTTATTATTAACGTACTTCCAAAATTTCTGTGGATCATCTTTGAGCTCACATTCAGTGTTTGAAATAAAATCAGATTAAAGTAGATTTGAATAGTTTATAAAGTCGATTTGCAGTTCTTGATAATCTCTTTTCGATAGATTAAATTTCAACCAGGCTTTATTTCTTTTATTTTTCAACTTTTACTTGCGACTTATAGGTACTATAAGGCAAGTTATGCATTCGTAAAAAAAATCGAACTCGAGATTTTGATCAAAGTTGACATTACGAGGATAGCGAAGACGAAAAAAGTGGGTCTGGCAATTCTGTCTGTCTGTCTGTTCGATTACAGCTAAACGGCTCGGCCGATTTTCTTCAAACTTGGTAGATATGGGTTTTGATTTTTTACCCCCGGATGTTTTTTGATTTTATTTTTTTTACCTGCTATATGATTTTTTTTCGAAATTTTATAAATTTTTTTTTTCTTAAAAACTGTCCCAACGATTTTTTTAAAAAAAATTTAAAGAATTTAATTTACTTAAACCTAGGTAATGGTTGAAAAAAATTTTCCAAAAAATGAGTAGTTTTGGTACCCCCCTCGGGACCATTTTTTTTGTTTTTGATTTTCTCAAAAACAGTACCACCGATTTTGATCATTTTTTGTATGCTAAAGCTTCCCAGAAGTTTGAATATTATTGTGTATTGAAATTTTCCAAAAAATTTGTTTTGGATTTTTAGAAAAACTTTCAAAATTTTTTTTGAAAACTTAATATTTCGAAAACCCCATGCTTGATTTTTTTAAAACTTGACAAATAAAAGTTTGAAAAAATAATCTACAAGATATGAGAAAAATAAATTCATTTTACCTAAAAATAACGGTACCACCGTCCATACAAATGTTAAAAAATTATTTTCGAAAATCGTATTTTTCTCGAAAACTTTTCCGAGAATTTTGCTTAAATTTTTGTTCTTTCTATTATTTTTTAATATCTGTAATTTAATAAAAAAAAATTGAAAACAAGATATTACTGACTGTACCAATCATAGAACGATTTTTTTAAATTTTGAATTTCTCATTATCAGCACAACGGATTTTAATGAAATTTAGTAGATAGAAGCTTCTAAAAAGTTTAAAAAACATTGCATTTGAAATTAGAATTTTGAAAAAAAATATCTATTTTTTGTTTTTTTGAAAATTCAATATCTCAAAAACGGCTCAATACTTTTTTTTGTAAATTTAATTTTTATTCATACAATAATAAAAACTTCAAATTGGCGTACCAACATTTTTTCTTAAAAATGTTTTAAAATGTTCTTATACCTATAAAACCTTATTTTTTAAGAAACTACTACAAAAACTTATAATTTTTGTTCTTGCTTGAATCACATGGCATCCTATTCTTACCTTTAACTATCTAAAGAAGTTTTTTTTAGTCATTTAAAAAATTAATTTTATGGTTACGAACAGTTTCTCTAATAACATTCATTTTTGATATTCTTAGTCTTTTACATAGGAGCAAGTTCGTGCGACCCAGTCGTGCATTTTATTTTATATGCGAATCAAACCATGGCGGGTTATTACCTAAATATTTTGCTTTGCGAAATGGGATGGAACGAGTATCTAAGAAAAAATCAAACAAAATTTCATAAAGCCGCAAAATCATTTCATCTAAGCTCAAATTTGAAATAAATCATCCCAATTTTTCTTCATTAATAAGATAAAGACTTAATTAAAATCACATTTTTTAAAATTGAACTCAAGTTGATATTTACAATTATTTAGAACATTACATACACATAAATTCAATGAAATAGTTAAGGCGGGATGATGGCTATCTTCTTCAACAAGCTTTGAATCGCATGAGATAACGGCAGCATCAGTATTCAATACATCAGAGAAGTATACAAGATCTTGTATTCTTCCATTTTGATTTTTGACTCCATTCAGCTGATTTAAGCCAAAAGAAGCCATTCCATCCAATACACAAAATTCGTTTAAA
Source organism: Chrysotoxum bicinctum (assembly GCA_911387755.1). Lineage (NCBI taxonomy): Eukaryota > Metazoa > Arthropoda > Insecta > Diptera > Syrphidae > Chrysotoxum > Chrysotoxum bicinctum. The sequence continues at coordinate 190,208,351 of OU426988.1, forward strand.
TTCGATGCGTTTATAGGAAAATAGATAGCATCATTGGTAGATCTACACCATTTCAAGTTGGTAAGATTAAGATTGTAGTACCCCTTGGCATAATGGTTAGTGCGTTGGACTGTCATGTGGAAGGTCTCGGGTTCGATCCTCAGCCGCTGCTAGAAAGTTTTTTTCAGGGGTGTACTGCCTCTTGCGAGGAATTGACAAATTCTCCAAGAGTATCTCTTGTCATGGAAAGTGCTGCTCATTAGCCGTTCGGAATCGGCAGAAAATTGTAGGTCCCCTCCGTTCCCTGGCACACAGGAATGGTTGAGAGTTGTAAGTCACTAGGTCCTGGTTGCGTATTGCCAAACTGTATATCAGCACAGATCTCCATAGTCTGTGCTCAGCCATTTTCTGCTCACCGAATTTGAAAGTATTGTAGAGCAAACTGTATGCTACCACAGAGCGCTCTGTGGTCACATGCAGTTTGCTTGTAAAATATTAAAAAAGCTGAAGCAAACAATATGCTAGTTCAGATCGAGCAATGTACCTGCGATTACAGAGCCATCGTTCACGTTGGTATAGTTATTGTGTGTGGTGAGTTCTGGGTTGGTATACATTTTGCTCAGGAAACTAAGAGCAAAGTACCTGTGATTACAGAGCCATCGTTCACGTTGGTATAGTTATTGTGTGTGGTGAGTTCTGGGTTGGTATACATTTTGCTCAGGAAACTAAGAGCAAAGTACCTGTGATTACAGAGCCATCGTTCACGTTGGTGTGGTGTGTGGTGCCGTGACATAAGGCCAAGTGACAAAAGGCCAAACATAAAATGTTTTGTCTTGAGCAACAGTACCTTGGGTGGCCCGCTTCGCGGGTTTTCAGGATTTTAACTTCCTTTTCGGGGCTCACACCCGCTCACGCAACTCCGTTGCTCCGCTTAGGGTATGTTCAGTCGCCAGGCAGGCGCCTGTAGCAACAGTTTTGTATTTTACATTAATTGGAGTAAACAACTAACAGTTATGTACTGCTGCTCAGGAAAACTGTTGCTACAGGCGCCTGCCTGGCGACTGAACATACCCTAAGCGGAGCAACGGAGTTGCGTGAGCGGGTGTGAGCCCCGAAAAGGGATTTAAAATCCTGAAAACCCGCGAAGCGGGCCACCCAAGGTACTGTTGCTCAAGACAAAACATTTTATGTTTGGCCTTAAGTCACAAACAAATTTGGCCTTTTGTCACTTGGCCTTATGTCACGGCACCACACACCACACACAATAACCACACCAACGTGAACGATGGCTCTGTAATCACAGGTACTTTGCTCTTAGTTTCCTGAGCAAAATATATACCAACCCAGAACTCACCACACACAATAACTATACCAACGTGAACGATGGCTCTGTAATCACAGGTACTTTGCTCTTAGTTTCCTGAGCAAAATGTATACCAACACAGAAAAATCTGCTTTTGATCTGACACAGTATATAGTATGCTCTTAATTTGAATGAGCATTCTGTAGTCTATTATAGAGCGTCGGAGCTCTGTACTGATATACAGTTTGGCAATACGCGTCCTGGTTCACTCCGAGCTGTTGCACCACCAAATTTAAGATTAAAATCCTCAATTATAATGACTTCGTCAGTTGGATCAATTTTCTCATAGATGGTTTCAATGGAACTGTTAAAATTTTCATAAATATCTCTGTTAGAGCTGGGTGGAATATAAGTAGCAACCACATAAACGTAACCAGATGACACTTTTATTTTTACACATAGCAATTCAAGTGAGGACTGAAGAAAATCATCAACAGGTGAGCAAATAAGAGAGGTTCTTACTTCTATTCTAATAAACTCCCTCCAACAGTAGCTGAGTCATTAAGAAGGTGTCGATCACGTCGAAATACTTGATAGGTATCGTCAAATAGCCAGTGTCAGCAAAAGATGAATTCAACCATATTTTAGTCAGCACAATAATGTCATGCAGCTGGCTGGGTTTCTGAAAAGAATCCTGCACCAACACCATCAGTTTTCATCTTGGAACCGACGCGTCGGTATATATTGCTATCATCGATTCGCAGGTTGATGGCTCGTTAATTCGCCAGTCCTCCTTGCGGTCTTGAAGGGCTTGTAAAAGTTTAAGCGGGGTGTCATGTAGTCAGTACATACCCTATTTCCCGTGTATTTCTGTAGAATCTACGCATGACCTATTGCACCATGTCTCTAACTACTTCTAAGCCGAACTTAGTCGAAGTGCGCTATTGGCTGCCGATTCTTGTATAAATTGATCTAGGGGTTTTAGGTTGAGTATATCTTTCAGACCCGCTGTGGGGTTGGACACCATTGTCCCAGTGATTCCAAAACATGCCATTCTTGTACCTTGGTCATGATTTTCAGGTTGGTAAGTTCGTCTAATGCAGTCCACCAGATTACATTACCGTATGTCAGTATAGGTCTGACTATGGCCGTATACATTCACTGGGCTTGGTCCCCAGGTTTAACCAAATATTCTCTTGCAGGAGTAGAAAGCAAACTTGGCTTTATTTGTCCTTTCTTCATTCTTATTTCAATTTCACTCCAGGTTATTTCCCGTGGTCGGGGATTTTGAGTTGGGTCCCTTCTTTTAAGGGATTATAATTAAATTTGGATTAAAAATAATAAATAAAACACGTAAAATTTAAAGTTAGTACTCCTTTGGATAGAAGATAGAGCAAAATCTCAGCCTTTGACAAAAGAACATTACAAATGCTAGACAACACATTGCCAGGTACTTCAGCGACTATTTGGAAGAAATAGAAAACGACGTAATGGCTTGGATCTACTATGAACCCGGATATGAATCCCATCGATCACATTTTTGATCTACTGGTAAGAACGATTAGGAAGCGATCAGCCCTTTCAGAGATACTCAGTGGGCTGAGATTTGCTCTGGTCGAAGAATGGAAGCAAAATAGTATTAAAAAAATATTTTTTTTTCTACCTTATTTAAAATCATCGCAAAATTTCAAGGAGCTCATTAACTCAGTGTACAGATTGGGCCATCTAGTGGTTTCTTTTTAAATCATAGGTTTTTTTAACACTGACAGCTGCTTCCCGCTCAAAATCTTGACAGAAAGTCAGTATCATACTTCCGCGGAACTAAATGAGTCTCTTCACGCTTGAACAATGTTGGGAAATATGGAAAACCTAATTCCAAAGTGAGTGCTGTGTAGCGCAAACAGTCAGTTAACAACTGCTTAATATTTCGCGCACTAGCCTGACGAGAATTCTCCACAAAGATCTCGGATTATTCGCATACAAGGTCCAAGGCGCACGACCATCTGCTTGAACGACGTTGTATTCGATAATTAATAAGAATGTTTGCTCTTACTAATAAAGCCATAATACATGGATACCATTTAATTTTGTTCATTTTATTGCATTTTTTAAAAGAAACAAGTATTTGACCCACCCCCTACATAGTACTTATAAGCGAAGCCGCAATTAAAAATGAGATAAAATATCTTAGTGCTTCTTTAAGAAGCGAAAAATCTCAAGGACTCCAACAAAAAAGTGATAAAACAACATGAGAATTCAGTCAACAAAACATTTCCATAACCCACATCAACCTAAAGTGAGACAAATTATGATAAATTCCTGTTCGTCCTTGTGGCCTTATTATGGTAGATATGCAAAAGACGTTAAAACAGATTTCTAGTCAATATTTCATTACATTTTACCCAAGGGCCTTTTATGCCCTTAAAGAGTGGATAATTTGGGAAATCCTCTGTTGGCCTTCTAAAGGTCAATAAAATGATGGAAATGTTAGCAAGGACCCCCAACAATAACACAACATGAGAAATGTTCAAATTTTAATAAGAAAAGTGACAGCTTTCCTTGTTTATTCCGTGCGCTCAGGATAGTCGATATTTTTGTGGTTGTTTCAGCAATTAATTAGCAACAGGCTGACATCAATTGTTTTTCTCCTTTTTTTTTCGTAAATATAATGGAAGAATACGAATCAATAATACCTGTGGTGGATTTTCATTCAGCCATTGGAAATAATCGGAAATGAAAGTGGCAGCTGGTACATTGATATGGGACAGTTTTAATCATTAATACAGTAATTATTACTTCATTGTGGTTTTTGGTTTTGAGACCTTTTGTATTTTAGTTGGGCGTACACACCTCAATTCTATGGAAATATATTGTGCCCTGTTGTTGCTGTTTTCCGCATGGAAACTCACTACTCATTTATCGACGTTAATAATTATGGTAAGGCTATTTAATAACATGAACATAATGACAATAGAGGGTATGCGAGTTTTTCTTCTTGCTCATACTGCTTACCGTATTTGTCAGGTCTGGTAGACAATTTTCTCCCTGGGGGTAAGGCTTACATAATGCTGATGCGCATTATTCGGTTTTTGATGTGGAAAGCAAGCGTTGGACGTAAAAACTAAGCATAATCGTCGCCATAAACCCGGAAACTTATTACAACGAAATTTTGTATTTATTAAATTTTTGTAAGAGATGAAGAAGATATAGTTAATTGAAGACCACAGGGATGGAATGGGCTTTCGTGTCAGGGAAATATTGGTTTCCAAAGATTTACAATGACGTATAGTGACAAAAAAATAAAAATAAACTACGAGTATATTATTTTATTATACCAATTAGAGAAGACTAAATTATTTGTTTGTCAAATTTCTACAAATTATCTACTTTGGAACTTTGGATTTACGATTTTTTAAATTTTGACTAGGGCTTCGGAAACTTGTCCAGAACATCCAAATGATAAATCTGATGTACATATTATCAAAATTAATGTTTATCCAAAGCATTCTTGACTACTGTTGTTGAGGTTGTTGAGGCTGGTTGATGACTGCACTGGCTAGGCTAAGTCCATGCTCTTCCATCCACGAGTTTGCTCGTCGCATGACCTGGTTCCACTTTCTTTGCGCGTTATCGGTGTCTTGTGCCATAATAACCGCGGCGATGTGGTCATGGTATCCAACTTGAAAGGCATCGCTAGGCATCTCTATGCGAAGGATATCGTCGTAGGAGATGTTCCAGAGATCTGGTCCTAATATCGATCCCTGCTCCACCTGGCCGAGTTGAAGGCATTTTGTACGTCCAGCGTTGATAGCAAGACGATCTTCTACGAATAGTGGTTTCCTTGTTGGGCGATTTGGGTGGCGTGCACTACTTCTTGTATTACTCCGATAGTAGACCGCCCTACCCGGAAACCGTACTGCTCTTGTGAGCCGTGGTTTCAATAGCTTTTCCCAGATCTGCCCCGTAGTGTCTAGCATAAACAGTGGCCTGTATGCCGATGGGAAATCCGGATCTCCTTTGCCTTTGCTAATGAGCACCAACCGTAGTTTCTTCCAGCTCTTGGGAAAGATGCCTTCCTCGAGGAGGCTGTTAAACATGTTCAGCAGCAAGTGGGGACATGTTTGGGCGGTCACTTTCAGGACTTCTGTAGGAATTCCATCGGGTCCAGGGGCTCTTCTATTTTGCAGGGACTGCACAACTATGCTCAACTCCTCGTCGCTAAAAGCTGGAATGTACTGTCTTTGGACCGGTGTGTTGTCAGTGGCCTGAAAAGATGAGTTGGGAATAGTGTTTCCACGATGCGCTCCATATTTAGTAGGGAATAAGCACAACAATTTTAATAAAAGCCTTCAAACATGAGAAACGTAGCAAATGAAGGTTTTATTACTATTACCCACTACCCTAATCACCCTAAATATGTAAAATCATTTTGAATTTTGATTTGATTATTTGATCAGTACAAATAAAAAAAGAAAAATCTTTTCCCGCAGTCCTGAGACTCCTTGATCGATCCACAATAGTGGAGAAGCCTAACGTCAAGTACCTAGGAGTACACTTCAACGAGTTGTTAATGTTTAAAAGGGCAGCTGGGCCTTCAGCCGTTTGCACCCATTGCTGAAAAGAAGATCAGATCTTAGCCAACCGACAAAGATATTTGTTTGTTGAAATAACAATATTATTTGTAGTGCATTTTTTTTAAACCTTCAAAAATTATGTAAAATTATTAAGATTTTGTTAAATCAACAAAATCATATTGAAAAAAATGTAACAAAACGATAAAATTGTATTGTTGAAGGCCAACAAAAACGTTTTTATCAATATTACCTAGGGGGTAATTCTACAAACGATGGAATTTTCGGCGGCCCAAGAAATATTCTAAAATCCATTCAATTATTTAATCTGATTTTTTTTATAAAATTAAATCCGATCGATATCTACCTGGCCGAACAATATTATCAGGGTGACCTTATTTTATTTTGCTCAAAAAATTCCCCTGACGTGTTCCCAGTGCGTTTTCGCAAAGAAAAATTATTACCGTTCTCTTATTTCAGGTCTCATACTAAGATGAATTCCGCCGAAGTTACGCCAAATGATACATCTTTGCTACGAAAAAGATAAATATTTTTTAGTAATTGATTTTATTACAAAAAAAACTTAAGTAAACTTTGTCCCCCGTATTTCATATCAGTCCCCTGGAATATAGAAACAGTCGAAAATATTAACAACTAGGATATCGATCGAATTTCCAGTACTGGCAATTTGAAGTACTAATTCTCCTTACAATAAAATCGTGGTGCAACTTGATCCTGTTTCTTATGTTAGTATTGTGAAAAAGACATTTGTGCATGAAGTCGTGGATTGTCCTTTTAGTTTATCAGTCCTCTGGTGAGTTTTTACGAAAAAAATTTGTATGTAAGTAGGCATCTTTTTTAGCAGTATAGTATAGGTTTGATCGGTCAGCCATCAGACGAATAGGGGGAACAACATGTAGCATACGAAAACATGCACGTGCCGTAACTATTCGGAACTGGTGGAAGTGTGATCATAGCCTTTCCGCGTCGGCCGCTAGAAACAAGCCTTTTAAAAAAGGTTTGGCTAATATGATCAGGCTGGTTCCACAGGTTGGCGACAGGCTAATTCCCTGTCCCGTAAAACTAAGAGAATTTCGAGAACGATAACAAGCCTCGGAAACGGACTGATCACACGACGACAACCCACGCAAAGAAAAAGGAAAAACGATTTACGAATTTTCTTATGGAACGTACGATCGTTCTATAGAGCTCGAGCTGCTCAGCAGCTAGCCGATGCCCTGTCAAAATATAAAGCTGACATAACAGCTCTCCAAGAAATCAGATGGACAGGGAATGGTGTTTTACAAAAGAAAGAATATGACGTATATTACAGCTGTCATACAAAACACCATGTGCTCGGGGTAGGCTTCCTTGTCAGCGAAAAAATGAAGTCTACTATCATCGGCTACAAGCGAAAGGCTATGCACCCTTCGCGTGCGAGGCAAATTTACGAACATCAGCCTCATTAACGTTCACGGACCTACGGAGGAGTCCTCAGACGAAGAAAAAGAGACTTACTACGAACAAGTCGAGAGGGCCCTCAATGCCTGTCCAAGGTATGATGTTAAAATCATCCTTGGGGATTTGAACGCAAAAATAGGTCGGGAGCCGGTATTCAGGCATTACGCAGGCACCCATAGTTTGCATGAGAACACTAATGACAATGGACTTCGAGTCTTAGAATTGGCAGCATCGAAAAACATGGTCGTTGCGAGTACCAGTTTCCCACGTAAAGATATCTACAAAGCCACCTGGGTATCACCTGATGGAGTCACTCGTAACCAAATAGACCACGTATTGATAGACCGTCGCCACTACTCGAACTTGATGACGGTACGAACGTACCGAGGTGCCAATATCGACTCGGAGTACTATCTTGTTGGTATCGTTTTCCGAGGGAGGATTGCCTTGCGAAGACGCATTGCATCCGCCGATCAGGTTCGAATCAACACGGCTGCCCTGCGCAATGAAAACACCAGTAACACCTTTGGTAATGCGTTAGGACTCGCCCTAGAAACACCTGACTTAGGGAGAGTAAGTCCTGGAGCCAGTATGCTGGGCGTAAATGAAAAGTGGACACGTCTTAAAAATACTGTCATTAGTACTGCCAACTCCATCTTAGGCAGCAGTCGTAAAAATCGGAACGACTGGTTTGATGATGAATGCAAGCTAGCGACTGAACGTAAGAATGTTGCGTACCGAGCAATGCAACAATCTCATAGAACGCGGGCACGCGAAGAGGAATATAAAGAGCTCAGAAGAACAGAAAAACGGCTTCACAGACAAAAGAAATCAGCCTGGGAAAAGATCCTAATCTGTGAAATAGAAAACAGGTACGCACCAGGCGCGGAAGTTCTACCAATCCGTCCGAAACATGACGCAGTACACACCACGCTGCACATACTGCAAGGACGGAGAGGGAAATCTGATCACCGATCCTGAAAGCATACTGGAGCGATGGGAAGTGTACTTTAATGAATTGCTAAAAGGTCAGCTCACTGCAGAAGTGGAGGCTCCACTACTTCAAGAAGAATACCCTATGTTGCCGCCACCAAGCATAGAAGAGGTTGAGAAGGCTATAGGCCGGCTTAAACAGAACAAAGCCCCGGGAGCCGATGGTATACCAGCCGAATTATTCCATCACGGCGGGCCAGCCTTACGTCAAGCAATTCATGATATTATAGTGCACGTATGGGAGCAGGAAGAAATGCCAGAAGACTGGCGAAAAGGTTTAATATGCCCCATACATAAGAAGGGAGATGTCACAACGTGCAGCAATTATAGAGGTATCACGTTGTTGAGTACCGCCTATAAGATACTCTCCTCTATCCTACAAGACCGGATAACCCCATACGCTAAAACCGTCATCGGGCAATATCAGTGTGGTTTCATTCCAAGCAAATCAACAACTGATCAGATCTTTACCCTTAGGCCTTAGGCAGGCTATGGAAAAATGTCTAGAATTTAACATCCCAACATACCATCTGTTTATAGACTTTAAGGCCGCCTATGATAGCATAGCCAGGGTAGAACTTTACAAAGCCATGAGAGAATTCGGCATCCCAAATAAATTGACACGACTATGTAAGTTGACCATGACCAACGTAACAAGCCAAGTAAAAATAGCCGGATTGCTATCCAGACCAATCAACATCTTTAATGGACTCCGACAAGGGGACGGTTTGGCCTGCCTCCTCTTCAACCTGGCGTTGGAGAAAGCAATCCGTGACTCTGGCACGGCAACAAGAGGGACCATCGTCAACAGGTCTAGCCAGTTACTGGCTTACGCAGACGACATCGACATCATCGGAAGAACCGAACAAGCTGTACACGATTCCTTCATCCAGATCGAGCAGGCGGCACAAAATCTGGGGCTGCACATTAGTGAAGGTAAAACAAAGTACATGGTGGCGTCGAATGCGAGAGGAACAGTTGGTCAAACAATCAAGGTAGCGGAGCACGAATTTGAAGTGGTGCAATCCTTTAAATACCTTGGGTCAATAGTAGCAGCCGATAACAACATAGAAGAAGAAATACGCGGGCGGCTTCTCAAATCCAACAGAGCCTACTACAGTCTGTCAAAGCTCTTCAAATCCAGAAATCTCACCATAACTTCAAAACTGCTGCTGTACAGGACCATGGTCCTGCCAGTACTCACATATGGATCCGAGACTTGGGTTTGGGTGCTTAGCAAACGGCACTCCGACCTCTTAGCTGCGTTCGAGAGAAAAGTCTTAAGGAGAATTGTTGGCCCCGTATGTGAGGAAGGACGATTCCGGAGACGGTACAATCATGAACTGTACGCAATCTACCTTGAAGCAGATATCGTGACCAAAATCAAGCTCGGTAGACTCCGGTGGGCAGGGCACCCAGCTCGCATGAGCGAAGAGGAACCTGCTCGGAAAGTTCTTTGTGGTACATTCTATGGTAGACAACAGCGTGGTAGACCATGCTTGCGCTGGAGAGATGACGTAGACCAGGACGCCCGAAGCCTTGGAGTGCGCAACTGGATGGCGTCGGCTAGAGACCGGGATAGGTGGAGAGACTTGTTGAAAGAGGCCAGGACCGGAACCCGGTTGTCGAGCCGATGATGATGATGATGATGATGATGATGATGATGATGATGATGATGATGATGATGATGATGATGATGATGATGATGATGATGATAGTATAGGTTTGATAAAACTGTAATGTTATATATATATTTTTGTTATTTTAAGTAAAACCTTAATATCTTTTTTGCGAAAAAAACCATTAAAAACCTCAGTCCCCTGGCCTCAGTCCCCTGGCTAATAAATGAACAAATGATATTTTATTCAGAAACCTTAGAAATTTTTTAGTTATGTTGAACTTCGAAATTCATTGCGAAATATTTTTAAATTTTTTAAAAAGAATATAATTTATTTTAAATTGATTCTAAGTAGGAAAAAAAATTTAATTATAATATATTATATTCTTTTAATAAAATTCTTTAATAAATAAATTTATTTGTATTAACGATGAATTTGTATGTTTATGAAGACTAATTAAATTTAATTTATATATTTCAATGTGTACCCAAGAGAAAATACAAAAAAAAATAAAGATTTATCCAGTCCCCTGAACATCCTTTTTCAAAAAACTTCCTTAAAATGGTCATTCTTTATTTTTTTGACTGGCCGCTTTTAACAAAGCAAAGAGACGTTCTAATGATCAACTGGAACAACTTTTACGTCTTTTGCCTTCCAAAAATGTCGTGCCGAAATTTGTAACATTTTATTCCATTGTTTGTAGAATCACCCTAGGAATTTATTTTCAGTGTACATACATATGTGAAAATTACTATTTCAACCATAAGATCAAATGTGAAGAAATTTCGATGGTGCTCAGCTCCTCAAGTTACATTACATCCTGTAACGAAGCGTTACACTTTTCCTCCTACCGCCCGAAAAACCTCCCAACTACCGCCGCCGCCGCATACCGAATCATTACATTATACATACACTGCTGGGTACGAAGTGTACTAGATAGTAGTTCCGAAAAACATTTTGGGTTCTGAAATCTGAACCCCTACCTGCCGCTTAACCTGACCTGTTTCTCTGACCTGTTCCCCACGTTTATTTCTACGCTCCACTTCTTACAAGTGTAGCGTGGACAAGGCTTGACCTAAACCGATTTTTCTTCTGGTCTTTTGCTAGAAGTAGGGCCGTATCCCCACCGATTCTTTCTATGGCTACCCTTCTTCGAAGAGTACCACAGACACGCTTGTTGACGCGAACGAAGCCCCGATTTTTCCTCCGGTCTTTGCTGGATGCATGATTAAACGAAACCGTAAAGCCGTATATGAAATATTATGTTAGCTATAATTAGAATATTCGTTGTTAATTAAATAATAAGAAGTAACTAAAGAAATTGTAAACGCTGTAACCGAATTTGTAAATGAATAAAGATTGAATTGATTTGGAGTTTGGATACTTCTACCCAAGTTTTTGCTTTCTTTGGAACAAATCCTGGACACCGACGAGCATACCTCAGCCTCGAAATAAAAAAGCATCACAATCCTCCATCGGAACGACTTGTCTTCGTCTACCATTTACAGCTTGTATAATCTGGATGAAAGAGAGGATATATTTCATTTTTTAGGAAAATTTCCAATCTATCATGAATTTTATGAAACAAGAAGAGATGTTTTTGGGAGCGATGCCCTAACGGAAAATCAAATGTTTTCACTCCTTAATAAAGCAGTTGTGTGCAAATTGTGCAACTACACGGAAATTGCATTTTGCTACAGACAAAATATTATTATTTTTTTTAATTATTATCTATTAATGTTCGAATATCCCAATTGGACGATGAACAACCCGTGCTGGGCAGGAGTATGTGTTTTAATTTTTATCAATCAATAGAACTTCCAATGAGCCATATCGTTTCAAATCAATTAGTACACTAATGACAAAACATGCGTAGGCTTAGATTATTTCTATAAATATAACACACAAACTTGAACTGTGAACTATGTTTAATTTCTTCGGAAAGTCTATGAACCATGTCAAAACTCTATATAACCCCCAAGACCGAATTCCTTGCAGCATGTTGTTAATCCTGTAATATTGTCCTTCTTGATTTTATGACCTGTAAATTTTTGTTCTCCAAATCTGCAAATATTTCATAATGTTGATGTTGTAAGGTAACGTAGGCGTTGTTTCATCACACATACACAAAACCTCATCATCTTAAAGTGATTTGAAGGCTCATTTTCACATTATTAATGGATATAACGTACATCCTTAGAGCTTCCTCTCATTCAGGGCTGTCGTTTCATTCTTTGAGAACGCAGTACTTAAAAAAAAAGGCAGTTCACAGCAGTACGGCAATAAAATGAAACTTTTTTTATACATTTTTTTTCATTTCCAACGAAAATATAGTTAATCAATAAGTATTTTCGGATTAGACGCGTTATTTGAATTTTAATAAGAGTGCAATTTAGAACTCACCCAAACGTTTCGCACCAAATTGCTTGAACGTGGTTTCCCGGTGACCTTATTAGAATTCAAATAACGCGGCTAATCCGAAAATACTTATTGATTATGTCCAACAACCGCGAAAACCTTTAAAGTTATATAGAAAATATAGTTTATAAAAAAATAAGAATGGTCAAATTTATATTTATCTCTTTGAAATGTTTTTTTTTTCATCAAATTTACAACTAACAAGAATTTTACAAACAATCTTATTAATTTTTTTATATATGCTTTGGATTTAAATCTTATAATAATAATGAAAATGAGTTTTATATTTTTATGAGCATACGTTAGAACATTCTTCGCTTTAAACAATAAGCAAAATTATATTTTGATAAATAAATTGCACATGTTAAAAAGAATTTATTAGTCCGGCGATTGCAAAAATAAAGCTTAAATGTAATTAAACAAAATTATTAATGTAATGTATATCACTTTTTAAAAATGTAAGTCTTCTTGTATTGTTTTAATAAATTTGAAGATGGTTTCCTTTCATGTGTCTGGTAGCTGTCCAACTACGACTTGTCTGAAAGGATACCGCTTACAGTAGTCACATTTAAAGAATTTCTAGTTTTTGTTTTTATCAAATTTACGTTTGAAAAAACTCGTTCACAAGTAGCACTAAACAACAAAACAAATTTATATTAGGGAAACGATCTTCTCCCAAACCATTTCTGGTTGAAAATACATCACACCAGAAACGTTCAAGTTCGCTAGACAAATCTGTAAAGTTCAGTAGAGCCCTCCGCTCAAATTCCAGATCCACAATGAACAAGGTTTGTAAATAAGAGACGAGTTCTAATAAACTTCCACATACATTCCTTGGGTTTAGTTTTTGTATTTCTATAAGGGTTTTTTCGTTAAAATCGAATCTTATTTTATAGCTTGACAAAGAGTTTTATAATAGTTTAGGCAAATCGATTTTATTTCAACAATTTGTGTAATAGACATACCCTATGCTTTTATCAAGAGTGCCGCTTTAGGCCCAATAAAGACGTCTTTAATACTTAACAGAAGACGATCATTATTCAAATTTATGTTAAACATAAGGGGCATTTCACGTGAAGCGGACAACGAAAAAAGTGGTCGGTCATGAAATTTCTTGATATTTGGTATACGTACACTTCATTCGATTCTAAACATACATCTAAAAAGATTTTGAATTTTGACGCTTGTAGCTGCAGTTATGGACTTGCAAAGTTATGGAAAGCTGTATGTTAGGGTTCTGAAAAAAAAACGTATGGAGATCCCACTCTGAAACTTGGCATGTAGTTTCTAAATCGTATAAGCTTAATTTTGATACTAAAAAACAAAAATTCAAAAGTGTCGAAGTTTCTTAAAATCTGGTTTAAACTGTTCACTTCCGGTTTTTAATGCAAAGAAATAATCTATTTCCGGTTTTGATTTCATAATTGATAAGAACATTTAATTTGTCATATATTCCACAGTTAAAATAATTTGTCTATCCCTTAATTTAATTTATAATCTTTTTTTTTTCAGAACCCTAACATACAGCTTTCCATAACTTTGCAAGTCCATAACTGCAGCTACAAGCGTCAAAATTCAAAATCCTTTTAGATGTATGTTTAGAATCGAATGAAGTGTACGTATACCAAATATCAAGAAATTTCATGACCGACCACTTTTTTCGTTGTCCGCTTCACGTGAAATGCCCATAAGTATGTTTCGTAAACAAGATAATCGATTATTTTATCTTAAAATAACGGTGCCAACCACAGAAATAATAAAAAATGGTTTTCGAAAATCGTATTTTTTTTTAGAAAACAGCCCTTAGGCTAGGACCGCACTTGCGATTTTTCGTCGAGGTGATTAAAAAGTCGTAGTCGCTACAAATTATGGTCATACACGCACTTGCGATTTTTTTGCCGCGCGATTATTTAATCGCGAAAAATAAACCACACTACTTTTTATGTGAGTGCACGCATTTGCTACAAATAAGTAGCGACAGAAAAATCGCTTGAAAAAATAGAACTTGTTTCATTTTTATAATCGCTACGATTTTTAAGTCGCATGTGCGTGCATTTAGATTTAAGGCCATGTGTCTTACTTTTTGCGACTAAAAAATCTTGATTAAAAATCGCAAGTGCGTGCATGCCAATTTCTGTTTGCGACTACGATTTTTAAGTCGTAGTAATTTAAATCGCAAGTGACCAATGGTTTTTTCCTGGGTCTGCGCGACTTAAACCCCTCTTGAACAATAGCTCTTCTTCCGTTTCTGGATGCACTGTGTTGTTGTTACATATTTCGAGTCGTGTGCTTATCGTCTTAGCCGTAATAAAGTGATCTTGCTCCACCATTCGCTTGATCACACGCTTATTCCTTTCTGAGAGCTTCGAAGGTCAGCCTTATCTTGTCTCCGATTTAATCTGTCCTGCGTTTCTAAAGCGATCTACCGTTCTCTATATCGTTGAACGAGCTCTTGAGGTTATTTTTTACATTTCACTATACGACTTTTTTTGTTTAACGTAAAGATTAATAACTAACTGCTGCTCACTCAAACTTAACTCTTTATTTTTCATTTTTTGCTTAAAAAAAAAAAAAAAAAACCAAAGACAATTATTTGCAATAGGCGTTTAGAACGATTAAAAATAAACAAACAATCATATTATGCAAAAACAAATCTACCCATACTTAAACAGTGTGTAATGCAAGAAATATTCACCTGTACGCAGACTTCTGTGGAAGAATTTCAGATGTTTATTTTGTTTTTATTAATTTTTTGTGATACGAATATTTTTTTTTTGTTGAAAATAAAAACGTGGTAGATTTTTTTTAATAAAAAATCCCTTTTTTGAAAATAGTTCACTTTACATTTGTGAATAACAGCAATTTTTAAAAAATATCTTCCTTGTACGCAGACCTTTGTGGATCACTGAAGGTTTTTATTTATTTTATTGTTAATGAGAAAAAAAAAAAATAAAAAATAAAAAATGAATTAAACGATACAATTTATTTCATATCTTTATTTTTTGTGACCATTACAGTATTTTAAACGCCATTTAACATTGTATCAAGCGTC
Source organism: Chrysotoxum bicinctum (assembly GCA_911387755.1). Taxonomy (NCBI): domain Eukaryota; kingdom Metazoa; phylum Arthropoda; class Insecta; order Diptera; family Syrphidae; genus Chrysotoxum; species Chrysotoxum bicinctum. The sequence goes on from OU426988.1 coordinate 190,223,747, forward strand.
AATGTTTTGACCACGAAAATGTACTAAGCGACAAAAACTTCTTATCTGATTAAAATTTCGGTTTTGCAATGATATCAAGTTTTGTATTGAAAAAAGCCCTTTCCAAATCTGTTTCCTCCAATAAAATACTCAAAAAAATAACTAAATGAGACGTTTTTTTTCGTTTCCTGAACAATTTTAAAAATGTCGCTTAATACATTCTTACGGGAAGGTATCGATATGACGACAGAAATAGAAACAAAAATAAACGGATTGAGAAGAGAATAGAATAAATGGATCCGTACTTGTCGCTTTGAATTTAATTTGGGGGTATGTTCGTAGAGAATAGCTTTTGAGTGCATTTTAGATGGCAATATAGTAATAATGAAAATTAATGCTTTGAAGATTTTTTATGGAAAAGTTGACGAGAAGAAAAAGCAGTATACTTCGGCTATGTTTACAGTACGGCAGTACGGAGCTTCAAAAAGCAGTACAAATACTGCAATTGCAGTATTTCGACAGCCCTGCTCTCATTTGTCTTTGTTGCTGTCATTCATAAATTCACATACAATCGTACGTAGAAGTTGATACATTCATAGTTTGTGAATGGCATAATCAAGTGATATTCAGCCATTTTTCAAGATTAACAAATTTTAGGAACAGAGAATATTTTAAGGAAGAATGTCACGTTTTGTCTACATTGTGTTTATATTACCTTTTGTTAACCTGAACTGTGAGGATTAAAATTAAATTTACTGTCTGGCTTTTTAAGTTTGCAGGAGCTTATTGGATTGTTTTCCACAAAATTTGCACGGTTTTAACATTTTAAATTAAATACCTACATCTATTATTTTTTATAAAGTGGAAAATTGTGACGATGTTCGAAATCTTGTGAAGTTAACTCTACAGAGTACCTAGAGGATTATAGAAAACGACGTACGAACTGCTACCTATATGTTTTTAGACAAAAAAAAACACAAGTTGCCTTTTCTCTGCCTCAATCCACCTTTTTCCTTCTATAGGCTACATCTACAGTATGGCGCATAAGTGTAGTATAAGGATTTGATTATTTTCAGAATTAGGTTCAAAAACTTGGAAAATTTATGATAGAAAGATAGAGCACCAAAATTGTTCGTTTTTATTTTGAAAATCAGCATACGATCACATCGAATATATTCACAATATGTTTTCAAGATGATGTCTCTCAAATGGTGCACATTATTAGCTTCGTGCTGACGTGCTCTTTCGAGAGCATTCCCATTATTTTTCTTAGAATTTCAGGTCGGCTTATTAGTATGAATCTTACTTTTTAGGTATCCGCAAAGAAAAAAAATCTGGAGCCGTTAGAGCGGGCGGACAGGGGGGCCAGTTTGGATCTGATCACCAAAAATTTCCCTGAAGAGAGCCATAATTAAATGAGCTGTATGAGCTGTGGCTTCATCTTGTTGGAACTACAACTCTGAACTGTCCTCTTCCTCTGGCTTTAAGGAATTTGCAACCATTACTCGGTATTGAATGTCATCCCCATTAACCTCAACTGGTTTATTAAAAAAAAAAAAAAAAAAAAAAAATTAGTTCAATGATTCTTTCTTCACCATACTGTGCATTGAAGTGGGTTCGTTTGACATTCAAAAATTATTTCTGAATTTCGAAGCCCTAAACAATAACCATAAAGTATGTATACGCTGTACTTTCATTGTTACACAAAAGCCCATGCTGAAATGGACCAAGAGGGTAACTAAAGCACAAAACCGAAAATTCGTTTAACGTGGATACCTGCCAGCCAATTAAGTCTTAATTGCACGGCTGGCGGGCCTACCCACAGTAGCGGAGTCAAATTAAGCGTTAACCACACCGTGCTGAGATAGTTTTTCACTATCCCATTAGCGATTCTGCAAACATGCTTAGGCATGTTAAAAAATCTTTGCTTATATAACGCCTATTGCATCTTATAAAACTTGGACACCAACTATTACCCTGATGTACCTAAGCAATCACAGCCAACACGATACTCTCACAAGATGGCCTAACACATATATATTCAGGGACAGAGAGACCAAGTGTCTTGCGACATAGAAACCAGCCTACCCCATGTGCACTAAATACTTTCTCGCGTTGTACCATAATAAAGCTTTTGGTGGAGCTTCCCACTCATGAAGGTCTCTTTTAAATGAAGTTCACAATGCTCGAGGCTTACGAACTTCAAATATACACACCCAACCAAGTGAACTAAGGCAGAAGTCAACAGCCGAATGTGCACATTTATAGACCCATACGAACAACACAAAAACCTACAAGCTCCTAGGAAAACACCTGAACATCTCAAATGATTCAAATGGACGCAAGTACCACTCGAACCGTCTTACGAGACAACAGATAAATCTCGTGTACAGGAAGTGCAAATGGATAGATAAGACATGCACTCAACTCTACGAGCTCGAAGGCAAAGATTTTGGCCAAAACTACAATAAAGACAACACAAGGCAATAACCATGCTTTATGCATGTGATTGGGATAACTAAGGACACATATAACGCACCCAGCTACAGGCAGGTCAGGTCCCAATGCCACCAAGTCTGGGGACAAAGGCCCCATTTCAATGACAAGAAGCACAATGAAATCACCACATAACTTATGATGAGTGAGTAAGACAGATACCTAAACAGTCCCCTTCTCGTGCAAAACATCCAAAAGTCATAAAACCGTGGAGGGTGGAGTTTTGGGTTTAAGCCCAACCTAATCCGGCACCAAGTAAGCACAGAAACGCGATCTACATACGTTCTGATTCCACGCATACCGATGACTTGCAACGATTTATCATTTGAATTCAAGCAGCTGCAGTTGCCTTGGCGACTTGCCTTTGCTATTATCAACAAAGCTTATAGTACTCATACGTTGCCGTTCAAGATCTACATTCAAAGGACAAGGAGATGAATCTGAAAATTAAAATTAGAATCCCAGAGTACTGTCACCGGCAAAATATTTAACTGGATTAGAAGTTTTAGACCCAAATCATTAATGAAAATGAGAAAGAGAGTTGGAGATAAAACGGAGCCCTGAGGCACACCAGCATTTATTTTATGAATAACAGACTTGAAATCCTCCAATATAACTTATATATGGCGGCTTCCAAGATGATTTTTAATCCAACGACGGACGATCAGATTCCTCAATACCAAATGCACGTTTTTTCGAAAGCTTAATGCCAAACTCTATCAAATGCTTTTGATATATCAAGTACAGTAGTGTTCCTTGTTTAACGTGGATACCATTGGAGCCAGATTTAGTCCTAGCCATTAACCCCGTCATAGCAAGCTAATCCGGTCGCAAAGTTGTGATATGTTGCAGCATATGCACACCTCTTGCTTAAAGTCGAGACCTACCAACGCCTCTTGAATCCAAGAAAAGAATCCTGGATCCCATTCGTTTCCGCATTTGGAGTAAACCACGCCACCACGATCTCCCACTAGGGGGCCGACCTCAAGATAGCAGGAAGAAGAGAACTGACACACCCGAAGATGTGCACAATTGCCCTCAAAATCCCGGGCACTATCACCCGTGGTACCAGTATAAAGCTACCGGTGGAGCCATGCAACGTCATCAAATCCCCCCCAGGCGAAAACGGAAAAGAGGACATGGCCTAATTCCTACTCAACCTAGGAGTTATGGATATGAATCAGTCACTTCCAGATAGGTTACTGCAAAACCCTGGGCCTAGCAACCCTAGGATACACATATTGAGAAAGTAAGTTGAGGGCGGTCAACGAACATCTCATGCATATCCTAGTCTTTAGCCACCAGTTGGTGAGCAAGGAGAGACGCTCCTGTCTTTTGATCCCCTTACGGTTCACACGGGTGACGCCCCGGTCTTTAGCCACCAGTTGGTGAACAAGGAGAGACGCTCCTGTCTTTTGATCCCCTTGCGGTTCACGCGGGTGACGCCCCGGTCTTTGTTCCGAAGAACTCTGGACGACGGTCCACTTCACGCTATTAACGCAGGACGCCAGGTACAAGTACCCGGAACCCCCAAGTCTCTGACACCTCTTGACATAAAAACACATCATGTACCTAAATATAGTCCTTGCCTTTGTCTTTGAAGAACTCCAGCTGGGCTGATCAGCTGAAGAACCATCAAAATCACTTACCACACGATCGCTTGGGAATTACGCATGGAACACCCTGGAGACATGCCACCAAGCCTCATGTATATAGTAAGCAACCTTCAACAGTATTCCAGCAGCAGCACACTTCAAACAACCAATTAGACACATCGGACACTCTCTGACACTTCTTGTACTAATATGACACACGTCACACCAGACTCAGTCCCCAGACACCGGATGAGACCTAGGATCAGGGTTCGGACTTAGGTTTTAAATTTTCGAAGTAAATACGGAAACAAACTGAAGTAGATCCAAAATTTTCGAAGTAGTTTTAGGAAATTAAGTTAAATAAACGTAACATATATAAGTAAATTCTGATTTGAGACTTGTAAAAAAATTTTAATTAAATATAATTATTGTAAACTAAATTTTACATCAACGAACTCGTATTTTTGTATGAATTTTATCAATTCAAAAGGTGGCTCATAAATATCTTTACGTTTTTCTGTAAGTGATCTCGAAAACATTAAATTTTCAACGGTGGTGCTTATGTTTAAAGGATTCCTAAACTTGATTTTTATGTAATACAGAGTGATCAGCGGTGTCTTTTAATATGTTGGTGAAGAATTTCAAAGAGAAGTAGATCATAAAAAAGAGAAGTAGGGAAGTAGATTAAATTTTTTTCTCAAAATCGAAGTAGATCTACTTCGATCGAAGTAAAGTCCGAACCCTGCCTAGGATCCCCAACTGTATGCCCAGTCGAAAATCCACAGTCCCACCCATAACACTACCATCAAGATCAAATCAAAAGGTTCTCATTGGTTTTTGTGCCCCAAAGAGAACCATGCCAATTTTACCCAACGCACACACACTTTTTATGGTAAGACTTTCAGACCCCTGGCTGTCGCTGCAACCAGAGACCCTACGGTCCCACCATTCTTATCCAATCAAGACCAGCTACTACGAGATGCATTAGGTCTCCGGCTAGGCATATCACCGGAGTCCTAACCATCTCATATCGTCTCCAACCCTGACTGTCCCTATCTCCCTGACTCTTGGGTTTTCTTAGTTGCCTAATACCTCCTGCTTATGCTCAACAGCAGGAGGATAGACTTAAGCCCCCCCACCGCGACAAGGTGAAACCCGTCGGGGGGGATATATCAAGTACAGTAATATTACTCAGACCAAAAAACATAAATGTTAAAAAAAGAGCCACGTTCTTCTATACAAAAACCTTTGTGTAACAAATCAGCCGCTCCTGAATGGAAAACCGCTAATTTTATATTTTTTTCTTTGTGTGCAATTAAAGTCCTGCAACTTTACCGAATGTCATCGTTTTACAGCAGTCAGAAGTGCTCCATTCAACCAACACCAATTCGGAGAAAGTGGGCGGATACCACGCCCCTGAATGGAAAGCCTCGATTTTTATTTTCGGTCCTTTATATGCGATTTGAGCCCTACCGTTCTACCAAATTTCATTGTTCTACTGCAATCGGAAGTGCGCTATATATCAGTCAGTCAGTCAGTCAATTACGGTTTTTGTGATTTTTGAGGCCTTATATTTCAGGAACCGCTTAAGTTAGAAAATTGAAATTTTGTGAAGCGCCGGTGCCTGACTAGCTTAGCAAATGTTCAGAATTTTAAGTTTCTGACTTTATTGGTTCTGAAGATAGGGAGGGGTCAAAAATCGCCTGAGTTTGTTCCTGTAAAAAGGGTGTAGTGCCAGAACTTGGCTGGGCACTACCGTGCCCTTTGATTTCTCAGAGTTTGCATACTCGTAATTTTTGAAAGAAGGGACTAATATTTGACTGGACAAAAGGCGATTTCGATTCGCTCCGAAGAAGACTAGTAGAGCAGGAAATATGGAAAAGCTTACAAAATGGGTTTCCTAGCGCTGAAAAATATCTCTTCATAACAATGGATCAAAAAATAATGGCAGGGTTGAGGAAGGTGTACACTCAGGAAGACTGAACTTAATTCCTTCTTTTAGTCTTCTCAATCACTGTGGCATGTGGCAGGCAGAACTTTTGGCGGTTATAGAAGTCTTGTCTTGGCTTGAAGAAAACGTGATATCAATCCCAGATATCCGCATCTTCTCGGACAGCCAAATAGCCATTAAATCTATTGATTCTGCCGGGCCACAGCTGACGAATTCGTGAAATTGTAATGATACCTTCATTGCCAGATTTCTGGAGAGCTGCGTGGACAAAGAAATGGGGGAATCGATATTTCACCTTCTCTGTACAATGTAAATGTTCTGCACTATACCTTAGACGTAGACTCCAACTGGGAGATTTTTACTACAATGATCTTAGTGATCTGGCAAAACTAGATATAGGCAATCTTGCTCGCTTCATAAGGAGCTCCGATTGGCTTAACGATTATGGAGAAAGTCTCCAAGATTCAATGATTCATAGCGCGAGCAGTTAGGAAATTAGGAGGGTATTTAAAAGGAGATGCCGTTGAACATTAGTTTTAAATGCTTGTATCTACATCACAATGAGAGGGGCAAGTCGAGTGGTGTATAGTATTCCACATTCTATTATTACGGTTAAAGAATGAATCTTTATATTTTACAGTACGCCCGAAATTAGGCTCAAGGGTAAGCTGATGGGCATTCTTAGCAAGGGAGGAATGCAACTGGCTGTTTCATTAGAGCACTGTTTATAGAAGAAGCGATAAAACAAAGTAAGAAAAGAGGCTGGGTGCGACCCACACTGATAACTTCCCATTTGTGGTCTTGAAAACTTTATATTTAGTTTTTTTCAAATAACAAAATGTATAAAATGTATAAAACAACATACTTTAGAAGTCACTATCGGTGTTCATTCCCAAGAAATTCGACTTGAAATACAATTTTAACTAGTTTTCACTAGAATTTTTAATAGTTTTTTTATTTAACCCTTTTGTGTGTGAAGAAAAAAACACCTTAATCCGGGTGATAAGGTACCCGTGTACCTTCATATGAATTTATAGGAATACTAAAGATTTATTTTATGTTTTGATGATAATAGCTTTAAAAACCATTCAAAATAATGGGGAGAGTACGATAACTTAGGCGCCAAAAATTGATAACGGATTTTTGTAGAAGGGTTAAATACAAGCGTTTTTTACTATGGGAGGGGGGGTCTATCTCGCCCCGTTTAGGAGGTAGGGGCGATTTTAGAAAAAATGACTTAAATTGAAAACAAAAATATTAAAAAACAACGGTAACACTTACAATAAAATACTATACCGGTTTTGAAAGCCAGAAGTCTGTTCTATAATCGTAAATTTTAATTAAATTATTTATGTCAATAGTTTTGAAAAATTTGCATGCAAACTCAAAATTTTGTTAAAAAAAATGAAAAAAAAAAGTTTAGACCAATTTTTTTTCAAAATTGTAAAATGAAGTGCTCAATTGGCTTTTTGTGATCAATGCTACTATTAATTCTGAATCGAACACAAAAAACCGAATGGTTTTATCCCTTCTAGTTTTTGAGAAAATCGAAAATTACTAAAACTACTTTTTATGAAATTTTTGATTTTTTGTAGTTAACTACGGTGATTTCATTTTGAGGATTAATGTTAATGTGGTTCATTTGTAGGTAAAGTACAGCAAATCATTTAGGGTTACCAAGAATGCACCAGAGGAGGTAGAATTGCATGGCATTTCGCGTCTCAGTCAGTCAGTTTGTGAGTAAGTTAGGTGTTACTTAAAAATAGTCAAGTCAATTTTTCAATGTTCAATGTATTAAAACCGTGCTTACAGGCATTTTGATCACAAAAAAAAAATTATAGCAAGACCTCCCGAATCTCTAGCCAATATTGAGGCCCATGAAAAAATGTGCCGATAGATGGGTTTATTACTCTGAGATTAACTTTTATATGGGTTGCACCAGAGAAACTTTTAAATCATTAGTTTTAAGCAAAATTTAAGTAACGTTATTTATTAAAATAAAAGATTAACTATGTAAATCATTTAAATGTAATTTGAATTTTATATACCCACCTACAAATTTGTAACTATGTATATATTTACTTATGTATCTTAGTCTGTAAGAGTATTTATAATATGCTCTGGTTGATGAATAAATAATAATAATAATATTGTATTCTTACAATTTTTGTCACCTTTTTGAGTTGGAGTTGAGGGGAGTTGACGCTTTAGTTGGAATTAGACCAATTTCTTCTAAGAACGCGATGCCTTTGAAATATTGAAAAGTTATTTAATTTAGGATAAAGTAGTGGATGCTTAGTCGCCATTCTTTATTCAAAGAAAAAAATACTTCACTCTTACAAAGGTTGAATAACGAATGAGCTTGGTAAACAATAACCTGTACCATATTAGCATTAAAAATGTTAGACACGAACAATAAACATACATATTAATTAAGGAATTATATAAATTTGCTGCATTCGTACAGTAGTACCTAGGTAATGTGAATTTTTCATAATGTATTAAATTTTCATGTCTGAACATTTTAAATGTGCAACTTTGGGCTACGTACATACATATATTTAGTAGGCATTGGATATAGGCCATAGGGTAAATTCAAAGTTTCTTTAAATCCAGATTCTGTAAATGTAAAAGAAACCTTGCATACACCCAACCTCGCACCTACCCCAAATCCTATAGTGTGCCCAGGCAGGGAGGTTGCAGGGGGGCAGCATGCCCCCCATACATATCTCACTGTTTATACGCTGTAATGCGTAAGTAAGCAAAAAAAGCAAATATCCCATAAAAAAGTAGTTTAAGTTATTTTCAATTTTCTCAAAAACTAGACGACATAAAATCATCTAGTTTTCAGTTTTTGAATAAGAATAAATTAGAGCAACGAATTTTAGGAAAAATAATAATATATAACTTTGCAGTTTTGAAAAATTAAACTTTAAACTTTTTTTTTATGTTTTTTTTCACCAAAATTTATTTGAGTTTAAAACTCGTTTTTTCAAAAACTGTCCATAGATTCTACTTGATTTAAAAATTATCTAATAGATCAGAGTATTGTCTTTAAAAAAAGATATAATACTTAATTGTAAGTATTACCGTTATTTTTTAATATTTTTGTTTCCATTTTAGTACCTTTTTTATAAAATTGCCCCTCCCGCCCAAACGGGGGGAGATAGACCCCCCCCCCTGTAGTAAAAAATGCTTGTATTGAACTGTTCTACAAAAAACCGTTATAATTTCTTAGCGCCTAAGTTATCGTACTCTTGCCAAAATAATTATCTACTTTATTTATATTTTTTACATCATAAGATTTTTTTAAAGGTTTGCATATCTATGCTGTGGGTGGTTTAAACAAAACTGACCACATAAACCCTAGTCTTTGATTAAAAAAAAATAACGAAAATCACTCAAAAATAAAAATAACATAGTAGGCTTTGAAAAACAATAATTGGATATTTGAGTTAAATTTTGCTTTTATTACGACGGACGTTCCGTGTTGTTTGTTAGTAAATAATTTCAGCAGATTTATTTTGGAATTTCAAACAAAAAAAAACGGCATTCGTTAGAAAAAAAATTTAGGAAGTGCGTAAATTGGAAACGAAAACGTAAGTTTATTTTATATGACTTGGGTGATATTATTTTTGATCGTGGATAAATTATCTAGTGATTCGTCTAATCTAAACCCAAACTCCAAAATGGATACCACCGGAGCAAGTTCAAGTAGAAGATTACGAGTACGTGTTCACAGATATAACTTTGATCAAATGCGGGAATTTCTTCAAGAAAATTCAAGTGATGAAGATGGGTTTCAAGCAACAGATGATGAAGAAATTTATATTTCAATAGCTGAAGAGGATGAAGTTTCGGACGTTGAAGAAAAAGGGAATATTGACTTTGAAGAAGACTACTCAGATTCGGATAGGAGCATGGAAGACTCTACAGTCGAGTTCATTGGAAAAGACGGAACGCGTTGGCAGGCAGATCCCTTTCCAGAAACACAAACATTTCGTAGGAACATTGTTCGTCAGAGAGGTGGAGCAGCTAACTTCAGCAAGCTATTTACTGCGAAGGATATTTTTAAAGGTATTTTATCTACTCATATGTGTGATATTATTTTGCGTGAAACTAATAGAAAAGGTATAAAAGTAACTGAAGCATATAATAAAAAACAGGCAGACAAGTGTGTAAATTCGAGAGAAGTATATAAAGAAAAAATATTCAACAGATTTACTGAACAAGAATTCGACGCTTTTCTTGGAATTTTGATTTGTTGTGGTGTATATAAGTCAAATAGGGAACATTTGTCAGAATTATGGAAACCAGACCATTTTCCGCTGATGCGCGCATCGATGTCGCATGATAGATTCAGGATGTTCTTGCGATTTATAAGATTCGATAACGATGTTACTGATATACTGATATTTGGACTATGTTGCTTTCAAACTTGGACAAAAATTATAAACCACATGACTGTATAACAGTTGATGAGCAACTGTATGGATATCGTGGGCGTACGCGTTTTACGCAGTATATGCCGTCAAAGCCTGAGAAGTATGGCATCAAAATATTTTGGGCTTGTGATGCATCAAACTCGTATCCACTCAATGGGCAAATTTACACTGGCAAATTAGCTGGGGAAGAACGCCAGACAAATGTAGGGGAAAAAATAGTTTTGGATCTTGTTGCAAGATATAAAAACTCAGGGAAAAATGTAACAACCGCACATAAAGATAGGGCAGTATTTTCCACAAATTTTGCATTCAACAAAGAAGATACAATCTGCTCTTATGTTCCAAAAAAAAAAAAGAAAGCGGTTGTAATGCTTTCAACAATGCATTCAACACCAACTGTTCAAAATACCGAAACTGCGAAACCTGACATCATTACTTACTATAACAAAACCAAAAGTGGTGTTGATAACATGGATAAGTTGTTAGGAGAATACTGCACAAAACGCAAGACGAACAGGTGGCCTTTAGCTTTGTTTTACAACATGATTGATATCGCAGCCTTAGCTTTTTATATTATATACATGGACCACAACCCTATATTTACCTCCACTGACAGAAGGAGGAAGTTTTTGAAAGAGCTAAGTCGTCAACTCTGCCATGAAAATATTGGAGAGAGAGCTAATAATCCATTTGTTACATCGAAACCACATATTCATTCAGCAATGCAGGACATACTTGGACTTAACACTATTCCCGTTGCAACTTCTGGAACCTCAAACTCAACAAAAAGAGATGCAAGTGGTCGCATTGCTGTCGTTGGAAGTTGCTACCTCTGCAGACGTATAAAACAAAAGCAGCGGAAAACAAGAAAAGCGGTACTAATTATTGTTCCCTACCTGTTTGTGACGAACATTCAGTCACCAAAGCAAAATGCAATACTTGTTTCGAAAATTGTCAATAAGATTTTCGTTTTTCCAAAAAAAAAAAAATAAACACAAAACAATACAAAAATTGTAGTTTTTGTCATTTTCAGTCCGAATGTATAGGTAAGTAAATACTTTCCTCATATATGAAGGTACCCAGGTACCTTGTCACACGGTTTAAGATGTCTTAAGTTTTATGGTCAACAGGGATCCTCCCATTTGGCTTACTAGCTTCCAATTTATCAAAATATTTACAAAACATAAAATTAGGAGCTCTCATAAGCTCACATGCATACAGCTTACAATTTAATTAGTTTAATTCAGAGATCAAAAGTAAATCTCAACCTTTTGAAAGGTCTCTTAAATTACTCTCACTTGTTGAGATTTACAAAAATGATCACTTAATAACCAGTTTACTTAAATTTTATTTTTTTCGGTTTCTCAGAGAGAAACTTTTATTTTGATTTTTTTTAGGTTTTGGTTAACCGGTGATCACTTATTGCTGAGAGAAAAAAATAAAAATAAATAAATAAATAAAGAATAAAAATAAATTCTTCTCTAAGTTTTATACTTAGTGAGAGAAGATACAATTTAAATTCAAAAACTTTTGGGAGTTTACTTTTAGTTAGGCTTAATACTTAAGAATTAACTGATTAGTGAAAGTGCCGAAACAAAATTTCAAGAATGGAAATAACACAAGTTTACTATGAAGTGTTAAAGGTTTTATTTTTGTGACTGAAGTAATATATTTTGTGTTTTACTTGCAAAATAAAGAAAATAATATAATTTATCATTTTAACCATTTTTGATTTATTTTTTACGGAAAAGGTTTAAGGTTAACCATTTCTATTTATTTTTAGTTAAATAAGTCAACAGATAAGAGATATTTGTGAACATAAATGATAAATCTCACCCAAAGACCTAAAAAATTTATTTTTAAAAATAAATCACAGACCAAGACCAAAATGAAATTGGCGAATTAAATAAATCTCAGTGAGAAACCGATTGGAAATAAAGGTCAACGGTTATTTTGGATCTCTGGTTTAATTGTTCATTGAAAATTGAAAAGGTACCCGGGTACCTCTTCACACACATAAGGGTTAAAAAAAAAACTATTAATTCAAAATTTGTCAACATTTTACCAATTGTACAAAATTATACTATGTATAAAATAAACTAAATTAGAAGCCAATATCACTACTAGTTCTCGAGAAATTTGAGTCGAAAAACAATTTTTACCAATTTTCAATAGAATTTTATATAGTTTTTTATTTTTTGTAAAAAAATTGTAAACTGATTTTTTTTTTGAAATTTTCACCAGTTGTCAAACACATTATTTTTCGTAAAATAAAATTATTTTGAGTTTCAAATTGTTTTCCGTTCTTAGAATATCTAGGTTATGAAATTTTTTTGTCAGTTTTTTTTTATTTAAAAAAATAACGATATGTTCATTTTTTTCCAAATTCATACCAAATCTGTATGACCTTATAATGAGTACATTAAATTTTATTTGAAATCAATAGCATTATTTTTTCGTGAGATATTTGAAACTAACCAAAATTTTTACTTTTTTTTAAACCGTTATAGTGAAAAAACTACAAATGACCAAAAAATTTTATTACTTTGGGACATTGTATGTAGTATTTTTTGCCGGGTTTTTTGATCATGTAAAAACTTGGTTCGTTTGATATGAGCATTACAGGCGTTGCGCGCTTGTTTGTATTTTGTCCGATTTTCCTCAGTTGGATTGGTTTTGTAACTCTCTGAACCTTATAACCTCTTTACAGCTGCTATCGTACCATGATTTCTCCTTGGGTTTTATGCTTTTAGTTCTGTTAGGGATAAAAGTTTTCATTCCGTCGAGAATAATACCTGTCAACATATCAGTGTTAAAATCTACGTCACTATCGAGGAAGTATATTGACCAGTTAAAGTTTCGAAAGAAATGGTTGAGACCGTCCCAGTTGACTTTCTCATATTGCCAGACAGTTTTCTTTGGTATTTTTTCTTTAACTAGATTGGTGGAACATGAGAAATTAGCTGATATGACACAGTGGTCTGACTTACCTAGAGGTGCTAGTACACTAATAGTGTATTTATCAGGGTCAGAGGTAAGGAACAAATCAAGCGTGTTTGCGGATTGCCCATCCATGTCGGGAAATAGAGATGGCTCATTCACAAGCTGCGTTAAGTGATTTAACACAGCAAAGATCTCAAGATACCTTCCTTCGGGTGTTGTCTGACCAGAATGTCGAAGCCAAAAAGAATTATGTAAATTGAAATCGCCCGTAATAACGATTTCAGTGCGAGGAAAATGGGTAATCATTCTAAGTATAGAGTTCGACAGCGCATTAACTTCGTTAAAGGTTGAATTGCTGTCAAGATTAGGGCTTCTGTAAATAAAACAATAATGAATTATGTGCTCACGGACAGTACACTTGATCCACAAATAAGTTGAAGTTCGTATTAGAACAGTGGACGTACTGGGGCTGAAGCTGGTAAGCGACATCATTCCCTATGTAGACGGCGAGACCATGATGAAGAAAGAAAAGTGGCACCAAGTTGTAACCCTGTAAGTTAAATTCTGAAGAATCAGTATTTTCACCTACTTGTGTTCAAGACGTATGCAATATTTCTCAATATTTAATAATTCTTTTTAAGGTTAACAATATCCCTGTTGATCTGTTTAAAAGTCCTGTGTGAGGATTCCTTAAAAAGAATTTTAAATAAGTAATTGTTATAATCCATGTGGAAACGGTAGGAAGCGTATTTTCAAAGGAAGTTATATTTTACCAAAGGATGTGGTGCGTTTGACTTTGCATAAAGTAAACCAATCTTCTTAAAAAAAAAACATCCTATTCAAGCACTTAACAAGAAAAACATGTAACATAATAGATAGGGGATTCAAGTCATATCTGAACGAAAGGGATGTTATTGGAAGTATCAATGCATATGTGCGTTCTGTTTTTTTTTATGGGATACATGGATAAGTACTCAACTATTCGGTTTAAACCCAATAAAAGCTCTCATTGGCTTAAAATGTGTTCATATTTTTGCAAAAGCTAACATCATTGTCTTTTGTAGTTGGTTAACTTTAGTAAAACGGTGACTGTCATTGAATTAAATGAGATATTCTTACTTACAAAGAAGGATTGAGCTTCAAACTTTGTAGGAGACAAGGCTACAAGTATGTGAGAAATTAAGCTCCGTGTTGGCTAAAAGTGCTTTAATAAGGCATTAACGATGCGATTCATTTTTATCGGTTTGACTTTACGTGATGTGTACCACAAAATAACTGGATTAGTGATAAATCTTCGGGATTCTATGGGGTATCTGATTTTGTACAGCTTAATCTCTCTCGGGAGGCAGTAAGCTTATATACAACAACATTATATCCAAACATTTACTTATGAAATAACATTTAACTCAGGGCAATGAAAGCCAGCTGTGATAAGAAATAACTTCTTTCCGGCGATAAGTTTACTTCCGATTATTAGCAGCGTTGTAATTAAAATCGTTTTACTGGTAATTCATAGATGTTCTATGTGTACAGTTAAAAAAATAAAAATTAACTTAGAGACACAGATAGCTCGTAAAAACCCAAGTACAAAGTTCTAGAGAGTTTTAACTCTCAATCATTCCTGTGTACGTGAAAAATAAGGGAATCACAATATTCTTTTGGTTTCTAGCAGCTATAATGAGAAACACTTTTCAAAGAATTTTATAAATTCCTCACAAGAGGCAGTACTCCTGAGATAAAAGAATTTAAGATTTAGCAGGAGTAGCTGGGAATCGATATCAGATCCATTATACCACTGGGTCTCACTATAAATCAAATATCACCACACTATATGTGATTGGATGGTTCGAAACCTAACACCTTTTAAACAGGAATGTCTAGTTTCTTCATTCTTTTCAAGCATGCCCGCTTCTGCAGGATGGAAATAGAGCATGCGAAAATTTTTTTATATCGATATAGAAATCTTATATTTACCATATGTTTCATTTTACCAACCAAACAGTTGCGTAAATAAAAATTGAATTTACGCGCCAGGCCTTAGGGATTGCAACACGATTTTAGACAGTGAATCATGTCTCGCTCTCGTCTATGGTGTTCTCATCGTATTATGAATCGGGCATAGTTATAAAAACTTTTGTCTGTCGTTTTCATTTGGATTTTAATGTTACTATCAGACAAATCTAACCGGAGATAAAAATGCACTAATAAACGGCTACTATTGGCGCCATCTGTGCGCTATAAGGAGCGCCTTCCATTTTGTTCAACCTTGAAACAATCAAGTTACATAACTTTCTTGATTTTCTTAATACGAGTAATACGTGGTGTGTACTGCGTCATGTTTCAGACGGATTGGTGAAACCCCCGCGCCTAGTGCGGACCACGCTTTTGGCTGTTTTCTATTTCCCAGATTAGGTTCTTCTCCCAGGCTGATTTTTTTTGTCGGTGAAGCCGTTGTACTGTTCTTCTGAGCTCTTTATATTCCTCTTCCCGTGCCCGCGTTCTATGAGATTGTTGCATTGCTCGGTACGCAACATTCTTACGTTCAGTCGCTAGCTTGCATTCATCATCAAACCAGTCATTCCGATTTTTACGACTGCTGCCTAAGATGGAGTTGGCAGTACTAATGACAGTATTTTTAAGACGTGTCCACTTCTCATTTACGTCCAGCATACTTGCTCCAAGACTTACTCTCCCTAAATCAGGTGTTTCTAGGGCGAGTCCTAACGCATTACCAAAGGTGTTACTGGTGTTTTCATTGCGCAGGGCAGTCGTGTTGATTCGAACCTGATCGGCGGATGCAATGCGTCTTCGCAAAGCAATCCTCCCTCGGAAAACCATAACAACAAGACAGTGATCCGAGTCGATATTGGCACCTCGGTACGTTCGTACCGTCATCAAGTTCGTGTAGTTGCGACGGTCTATCAATACGTGGTTACGAGTGACTCCATCAGGTGATATCCAGGTGGCTTTGTAGATAATCTTTACTCGGGAACCTGGTACTCGCAACGACCATGTTTTTCGATGCTGCCAATTATAAGACTCGAAGTCCATTGTCATTAGTGTTCTCATGCAAACTGTATGAATACCGGCTCCCGACCTATTTTTGCGTTCAAATCCCCAAAGATGATTTTAACATCATACCTTGGACAGGCATTGAGGGCCCTCTCGACTTGTTCGTAATAAGTCTCTTTTTCTTCGTCTGAGGACTCCTCCGTAGATCCGTGAACGTTAATGAGGCTGATGTTCGTAAATTTGCCTCACGTGCGAAGGGTGCATACTGCATAGCCTTTCGCTTATAGCGTTAAAGCCGATGATGGTAGACTTCATTTTTTCGCTGACTAGGAAGCCTACCCCGAGCACATGGTGTTTTGTATGACAGCTGTAGTATACGTCATATTCTTTCTTCATGTAAAACACCATTCCCTGTCCATCTGATTTCTTAAAGAGCTATTATGTCAGCTTTATATTTTGACAGGACATCGGCTAGGTGCTCAGCAGCTCGAGCTCTATAGAGCGATCGTACGTTCCGTAAGAAAATTCGTAAATCTTTTTTCCGTTTTCCTTGCGTTGGTTGTTGTCGTGTGATCAGTCCGTTTCCGAGGCTTGTTGTCGGTCTCGAAATTCTTTTAGTTTTACGGGACAGGGAATTAACTTGTCGCCAACCTGAGGAACCAGCCTGATCATATTAGCCAAACCTTTTTTAAAAGACTTGTTTCTAGCGGCCGCCGCGGAGAGGCTATGATCACACTTCCACCAGTCCCGAATAGTTACGGCACGTGCATGTTTTCGTATGCTACATGTTGTTCCCCCTATTCGTCTGATGGCTGCCGCTAAAACTGAGGAATGAATTGTTTAATTTTTTAAAGATTCGAAAAGTAATCGGCTGAATTACAGAACATGTACAGAACACAATTCTTGTGGCTAAGCGAATGTGGTCAACTTAATTTTGATTATGTAACTAATTTGTAAATTCATTAAAATTTTAATCAAAAAAATGTACAAAATGGTTGTACGTTTATAGAATAAAACCTTACGGATGCTTTGCTTGAGGGATAAGAAGTTTTACTTCTAATGCACACACACGTACTCCTTTTTATTTTTTGTATTAAAATTTGTTTTGCTATTCTGTTCTTACTAACACAGCTCATTATTATTTTACAATAAAATTCATCTTTTAAAGTGTTTTTCACAACGAAAAAATAGAAAGAAGAGAAAAGGTACGATCTGTTGCCTAATGACAAGTAACGAAAGTACCAAAGAAAAAGTTAAATAATTCAAATGACTAAAATATATTTAATTCTTATTTTTTTAACAAGTGTTATGGGGTGAAGTGTCGAAAAAGTAATTTACGCAAGCAATTTCAAAGATTTAATTTCAAATATAAAATTTAAACTAATATTTTGTAAATGGTTCTGACTGTCTCAAAATCAAAGTTAAGGAGCCATTTTTTAACTTCTTTATTGAAAGAGTAAGTTAAACGAATGCATCGAATTTAAAAGGAAGGGAATTGAACAATCTGAAGTATAAAAATTTATCAAGTGTTGACTATTGTGCACAGGAATAAAAGCAAGATTTCTGTCTCTACTGCGTAATGTGTAGGCTGGAGTATTATGACTTAAAACATATCTTCTTCTTAAGTAAAAAAATTTCAAAACTTTATAAAAATAGAGATGCTTTATTGGGAGAATACCCGAGCTGACCAACAACGGAAAATTGTGTTCAAATCTTCTTTTCTTCCAAATAATTCTTAAAATATGCTTTTGGGTAATTAGCAAAGCTGTAAACAGTTTTTGAAAGTACCACCCCAATATATTATACCAAATTGAATTCTGGAACTAACTAGTCCATAATAAATTGTCTCCATTAGTTTTCTGCAACAAAGTTTTCTCAAGTGAAACATGACATGCGTGGTTGAGAGCAAATATTTTTTTAGTGCAAATGTATGAGCTTTGCAGTTAATTTTATTATCAATAGTTAAACCAAGATACTTGTATTCATTTACGTGTTCGATATGGAAGCTTTTCGGTGAACAGACGACATCCTAGACATTGTTGGAAGCAACACCAGAAGCACAACACGATAAACTACTCAAAGAGAATTTCTTACAGTCAATGCTGTGCTGAACAAGAATAGGAGGATATAAATCTAAATCATACAAATTGAAAAACATAGCTTTTGTTTTTTCGCTTACAACAATTTTATGAATACCAAACAAATGTCTGAATAACTCCAAGTCGTGATTCATGTCTGAAATCAGTTCTAACATTGACGAACAAGAATATACGCAAGCTATGTCATCAGCAAACCCACATACTTTTCCTTTTAAGTTCAAGTTAAAGATGGAATTAATATAAATAAGGAATAGAAATGGGCCTAAAACTGATCCTTGAGGAACGCCTATATTAATACCTCCTATTTCACCATTTGTTTTCTATTTTTAAGGTAAGGAGAAAACGAATCAAGCATAAATCCTCTGAAACTAGCCTTTTCTTATTTTCGTAAACAATATGACATGATCTACTTTGTCTAAAGCTTTAGTAATATCAATATATATAAAGAATATACTTTTTTGGTCTAAACTTTCAAATATTTGACTGCAGTGTGCTAGAAGCGCATCTTCAGTTGATTTACAAGCTTTAAAACCAAACTGTTTTGGACTGAGAAAAGATGTTTTTTTTTTCAAGATAACTTAATAATTTAGACTTCATGGCTTTTTCAAAAATTTTAGAAAAAACAGATAATAGAGAAAAGTCAATAATTTTGTATACATTTCTTGTCACCTGTTTCAAAAATGGGAATGACTTCAGCTGTTTTTAAATTGTCCGGGAATATATCTACCTTTAATAATGCTTTTGTTAAAAAAATGGGTTAAGATATCAACTATATTTAAGTTAAGTTTTTTGACAAAGTAGTTGGAGAAACTATTTGATGTGGAGGAATAACAATTATCCAGACCCATAATGGTTTTGTAAACTTCAAAAGAAGAAATCTGCTCTCAAAACGGTAAATTTATTAATTTTTCAACTTTTTCCGAATTACAAAAACTGGGCGTTTTGGTGTCTGTGGTCACTGCTGAACTTTGAAATATCAATATATTGATTCTATAAACGTTTCCAGAAATTATCAGGTTCTTAGTTCCATTGGCTGATTTATTGCCACCAATACGGTCATTCCGCCCAGTGTGCGGCGCGACGTTCGTGCTCATCTTTTGATATTAACTACTTGGGCAAAAGAAAAATTCCCAAATTATTACAAGTAAGCGATACATGTGACCCAGTTTGAATTTAAGAATAATATCTACATTCTTGTTGTCAGTTCTTCAGAACTAAAGCCATTTGTTTTTTTTTGTTTTTCAAAAAGTGAAAATGAAATTGACATCTGTAACTTTTATTACAACCCAATTTATTAGAATTAAAGAGAATACCCATAGAATTCTTTTCAGAAGAAGAAACACAAACATATACATAGATAATGAAATATGGATCCTTAGACACACATACCTATAGATACTCTATGAAATGTCACCTCGTTTCTGTCGTCATAGTATTTATAGTATCTAGTGGCGTTATTATTCTTTCAAACTCAAAATACTCGTATTATTTATTTACAAGCTTCATTAAATTTAAATACATTTCTACATTGTAAACGTCAGCCTGTACATATCTACATATGTACGAAGGTGCTCGTTATAAAAATTTACTTGCTCCTATTTCTCGTATAACCTCCCTATTTGATAAAATGTTCTTCTTCCGAGTTCACAAGAAGGCAACTTAAGAAACTTTCACAAGCAAACATACATACATTCAGAAAACATAATTTCATAATCTCTTGTTTCTTGTAAAACAAGGGCTTTTTCTTCTTAAATTCGATTAAGATAAAAATTGGGGTACCAACGTTAACTTAATTTGCATATTTATTGTCTTGCTTAGCTCCAGTTTAAATTCCTTGGGGGGAGAATGCTTCTGTTTAAAGGAGGACTCAAAAGTGGCACACAGTTTTTTTTTTTTCAATAAAATATGTATGTATGTATGTACATATGTACGTAACTACACACAGAATTGTTGTATTTTTTCTGCTGGCAAATATACAATAACATCGTTGTAGATAGGGACATTTGATTTTCCATTTTTTCTTAAGGCTTTCGTTGAATTATCTCATAATTTTATGAGTGTTGTCATAATCCTTTGTATAAGTTCAAATCATAACAAGTAAAACGCATGAGTGGGTCGCACGATCTTGCTGTTATTTACTTACTCTTATAGAATTAGAATTTTAAAACATTTTCATAATCCCTAAATTGATTTGTTAAAGGCTTAAACAACTCTTTTAGTATTTGGAGATAAAAACAGAATATACAAAACTCTTAAAACTTTTTAGAAACTTTTCATTAGTATAATATGGAATTTAAGAATGCGATTAAAAATCGCAAACAATACTACGTCAAGTGGAGGAGATTGCCAAATCCTACGTATTTGAAAATGGGAGTTCCTCAAGGCTCCATTCTTGGCCCAATTCTGTTTAGTGTCTTTATTAACGATTTGCCTTATGTTTGTGAGTATATTTCTGCTTATCTTTATGCGGATGATATACAAATCCATCTCTCGCCTAGAATTCGATTAATAGAAGATCTCGTCTTTCGCGTTAATGAAGATTATTTGAGAAAATAAAATCGAGATATGGAAAATGGTTTAATTGTCAATTACGTCAAAGTCATTCGCTGTTTTCTTTTTCTAAAAAGACATACTACTACGAATATCTACCTCCGATTGTTAGTTTTGTGATCTCCGTGACCAGTCTTAGTTTCAAAATTTCTATGAATCTTTCTTGCAGATAATATAAGTTCCTTATTGGCCGTATTTATGGAACTTATGAACTCTGGATATATGTATAATGTTCTTACTCCTTACGAAAACAAGCTCCGTCTTATGAGAACTTTACTTGAACCAATAATATATTTTTGTGAAGTCGTGTTTCTGAAGCTTGATTTTTTATGTGAACACCAACTACGTCTGGCGTTCAATGGTATGACTCGCTTTGTTTACAGCGGCTCGGCGTTCGTAGATGTGGCTATATTTCAGCTTTGGTAATAAAATTCCTAACTGCACTATGCTCGCTACAGCGACGATGCGACGCGGCGGTTTAATGAAAGGATTTGTTCAAAGAGTTCTAAGCTGATTTAAGCTCGAGATATTCAACTGTCGACCATATATCTGTATCTGTACTAACCAGCATTGCAAAACTATTCATTGAAAAGGGCAGAAAGCTGTATGCTTTCTTTGTATTGCGGAATGGAGAGCAACTGACATGACGGAGTGTTTTAAGACTTTTTCAGGTTAAGGACACGGATGTGTCTTAAGTCTCATCTTCCTTGCCCTCTTTATTGAGGGTCTTGTAGATTATTTGACAGGAGGCGTGATGTATGCTGGTACACTAATCAAGGCTCTTATATTTGAGGATGATCTTGGGCTAGTAGTGTATTCACCAGAAACCCTATGTACAGTTTATGATCAATCGTTAACAAGATTACATCAGTCTCAAAGTAAATCTTGGAAAAGTCAAAAATAATGATCTTCAAAATAGGTGGTGGTAGAAACTGCCAAAATGAAAAGTGAACTTCAACAATGAAACAATTAAAACAGTTAAGGAGTATAAATAAATACCTTCGGGTCTACATATCAAAAAGTTTGAATATGGAACGCAATCTTCAAGTGAAACTTTTAAAGTACAAAACTGATCTTCACATCGCCCGTGCTGTGCTTACCATTAGCGGATGGAAAACAGCATATGTCCAGCCTGTCTCTAAAAAAGACGGATCTTCTTCTCCGTCTTACTATCGTTCAATTGCTCCTCCGTCCCTTCTTTCTCAGATCATGGAAACGCTGATAAAATTATCAGCTAAAGAAATATCTTGAAGAACTAAAGTTTCGCAATGACCTTATTTTCAATGTTTTCATGGAATTCGGTTCACTGGTGATTTGATGGATATATTTGATGGTTTTGGAGAAATTAGGACTATTGGACTTGATATTTCAAAAGTATTTGATAGAGTTTGACATCAAGGTCTTTTAAGCGTGCTTTTGGTTGCTTCATTGTACTAGAAACTACCTTTTGAGCCGGTCTAAACAATTTGTATTAGTAGGTTTCAAGTCTCTTTATCATAATAAATCCGGGTGGTACAGGGCTCCGTTTTATCTCCGGCACTCTTTCTCATATTCATTACATTGTTTTGCTTACAATAGAACACTCAGCTTCTCATAATAATTTGCTGATTAACTTCCTGGTACTTCGGATTTGGATTTAGAACGGCAGCGTACGACAAGCTCATGTAATTTTGCTACCGTTAGTATTGTCAAATGATCAGTCCGTTTCCGAGGCTTGTTGTCGGTCTCGTAATTCAAAAGTTTTACGGGACAGGGAATTTGCACAGCACGAATTTGAAGTGGTGCAATCCTTTAAATACCTTGGGTCAATAGTAGCAGCCGATAACAATATAGAAGAAGAAATACGCGGGCGGCTTCTCAAATCCAACAGAGCCTACTATAGTCTGTCAAAGCTCTTCAAATCCAGAAATCTCACCATAACTTCAAAACTGCTGCTGTACAGGACCATGGTCCTGCCAGTACTCACATATGGATCCGAGACTTGGGTGCTTAGCAAAAGGCACTCCGACCTCTTAGCTGCGTTCGAGAGAAAAGTCTTAAGGAGAATTGTTGGCCCTGTATGTGAGGAAGGACGATTCCGGAGACGGTACAATCATGAACTGTACGCAATCTACCTTGAAGCAGATATCGTGACAAAAATTAATCTCGGCAGACTCCGGTGGGCAGGGCACCTAGCTCGCATGAGCGAAGAGGAACCTGCTCGGAAAGTTCTTTGTGGTACATTCTATGGTAGACGACAGCGTGGTAGACCATGCTTGCGCTGGAGAGATGGCGTAGACCAGGACGCCCGAAGCCTTGGGGTGCGCAACTGGATGGCGTCGGCTAGAGACCGGGATAGGTGGAGAGACTTGTTGAAAGAGGCCAGGACCGGAACCCGGTTGTCGAGCCGATGATGATGAGTATTGTCAAATGGGGAATCATAGGCAGCGTAGGTTAGTGCTTCAAAATGTCAAACATGTTCGATCAGTGGCGTAGATAGGGGGGGGATTAGGGGGATATATCCCCCCCCCATTGGGATCGATAATTGTTCAGCATAACCAGTCATGAACCAAATAAGTTAAAGAAACGCACTCTGAAATTTTTTTTTACGTCTCTAACCAATTGATAATAGGTAAACGTGCAAGAAAAAGAGCTTCCATCCAGCTATATATATTTTATTAAAGATATTAGCTAGACTGCCGGTTTCAACGTCAACTCCCGAAAGAACTTTCTTCAGTCAGTAAAGAGAATAAAAACAATATAAAGAAGCATGACCATAGAAGTGAGATTATTAAAAATACGTCTATTTTAATAACAGTGTGATAAGCTTTGGATGTTTACTTATTTGCATGATCGTTTGAATGGTTTGGCTGCTATTCATTGCGGAATACCTATAATAGCAGACGAGGTTATAAGTGTTTTATCTAAAAAGAACAGAAACCTGGATTTTATTTTGTGATTTATTTTTTAAATTAATATTATTTTACTTACTACAGCGCCTTGCATAAGAATAATCGCACCTGTAAAAATGCGTTTTGTAGAAGATTAAAATGGGAATGACACCCTACTATTTTTTATTGAATGGCATCACTAATCAAGTAAATTGAGAAGAAAAAAAAGTTCTGTTAGTTTCTCTTCTGGTGGTTACAAATTAAAACAGTTTTTTTTGTATTGCAAAAGTATAACCGCTTTTTTATTTTTATCTATTTTTTATTTTAAGTAAATTTTTTCGGCTAAATTAGTAAAGGACATTGCTGCCCCTATTTTTGACCAGTCTAAAAATTGTTTTTGACATACTGTTGACAAGGCTATTTAATATGGAATCCATTCTTCCACAATCGCCTCTCGCAGCTCAGCAACACTGTATAATTGCCTATTATGGGCATAAATTTTGCGGGTCAAAATTCCCCAAAGATTTTCAATAGGGTTACAATCTGGAGAACGTGCCGGGAACACCATAAAATGTATGTTATTCGATTCGTACCATCCCAAACTTTGACGACTAACGTGAATTGGGGCATTATCATGCTGGAAGAGATGCCAAACTCGACGAAATCGTGTTAAGTAGGGTACCAAATTATCCTGAAGTACCCTCGGTGCAAGCTGAACTGTTCATCTTTGCAGAGGTGAAGGCAAGTGCAACCTTACCACGGTCGCAGAAGGCCCCCCAAACCTTACAACTGCCACCGTCAAAGTTCCTCTTGGAAAAAAAACTTTTTTCCTTTCTCAGATCGTGCCAATATCCGTTAAAACCACCTGACCCATCAAAATTAAACTTTTTTCGCCCCTGAAAATAATCTAAAAAAAATTCATTAGATTATGCCATTTGGAATAACATGAGTTAAGTGTACATTAATGGAATGTTACTTATGGTTTTCCAATTCCGTTTCATGTTTTACTGGGCAAATTCTTACTTTTTTTTGTAGACTGTTGTCAAATTTGGAGCTGGCATCATTTTGCACTGAACAATCACTTTACTGCTTTTTAAGGCACGAAAAACCGTTGAAACCGAAATTCCCAAGCCCAATTCGTCACGAACGTCCGGCAAAGAATGCGCCGAATTGGATGCAGCATTTATTAAACGCCTCTTATCTCGACGTGTCAGCTTCTGCAGATGCCCGGGTCTTATTTTCGTCTCATAAGATTCTGGATCTTGTAAGAGATTTCGGACGACACGATCGGATCTTTAAATTTTCCTACCAATAGCCCTTAAGCTTAGGCCAGTTAACCGAAAAGCTTGAATTTTGACTTTTTCCGTATCGCTTAAATGTTTACCACGCGCCATTTTTGCTTGTCATTTCGAAGCACATAACTGAATGAAGCTTCAGAGAGGTTTGCATTGTGCTGTTATACTTTTGCAATATATAAAAATCAGTTTTTAATTTTTAAACAACAGAAGAGAAAATAACGGAACTAGTTTTCTTCTCAATTTACTTGATTTGTGATGCCATTCAATAAAAAAAATAGTAAAGTGTCATTCCCATTTTAATTTTCTACAAAACGCATTTTTACAGGTGCTGTTATAATTATGCAAGGCATAAGTTCATATTCAAATTAATGCGTATAATATATTATCTTTAAAAAATATAATTTTTTTATGGCATACATAATGAATTCAGTGAAGTCTTGTTATTTTTCTTTTTTTTTTAATTATTAAAACTATAAAAAAATGAGCGAACTAGATCCATCCCCCCCCATAGCGAAAAGCTATCTACGCCACTGTGTTCGATTAAAAAGTCGAATTTTTGTACGCAAAAAAGTATTTGTTTTACAGAGCAAATAAATGCAAGAATTACTTTAACAAGACGTATGAGTTGACTTCGAATTTATTGTTCCATTAAGTCTAAACTCTAAAGTATTCAAACAAAATTTGGACTATTTAATGCAATATTCTAGTTTTCCACTTCTTTTTGGGCCAAAACTGATTTGTTGCATGCTTGCATGTATGCACCGATGCACACAGAGTTGGACCTGAAATGTATGTCCATTTTCTCTAATAGGTATAATGCCTGCAATAAATTTAGTCCACTTTTCGTCTATGCTGTTGAACTTGTACATATAAAGCGCCTAGAATTTATAGAGTATTATCAGGGTAAGAATTTCGTAGAATATTATTTTTAAAAGTTGTTAAATTTTTCATCACTACTTACATTCGAAGAAGTGAAAATAAAATAAATGGGTCAATCTTTAATCTCTCATCTACAATTAAACTTTTTAGAAAACCCTTAACTTTGAAAATCCAACTGATAGAATTAAAAATATTTATCGATGTTTGCCAATCTATGCTCTTGATAGAATAGGATTCGAATGTCTCCAAAAACACCTAATCACCCAATAATTCCACTATTGATGGCCATTGCCAAAAATATGTATGCATGAAGCGAAATTTTACCACATCGTGCCTTCGAAAGATTTTATTAAGCAAAATAAATATCATATGTTTCTATGAAAACCTCCCTTAAAAGAATTTAACTTACTGTGAGTTTCACTTATAAAACCAATAACGGACGAAAAAGAATTTAATCTATTTGTCGGCAATTAAATAAAGTGCTTTTGTGCCCTTATAAACACAACAGTTGACGGAAGTTCGAAATAATGCCAAAAAACATCAAGTCCGAAACATTGCTGAGGAAAAACTATTACTAAGTATTATTAGAGCCTTAAGAACTTTTATATTATTTGAGGGCAAGATTTTGGTTCATATAGTAATGAAATGACAAAACGTAATCAATTAATTCCCAGTTATGGTACTAAGGAAATCAGTAGGCCTTATGTGTTAAGTGCTCAAAATTTTAGATGGTATTACAAAACATCTTGAACCTAATTTTCTGCTCTCAATTTTCCCAAGGAGTGGGGCTGCCATCTTGAATTTTATGAATTCCAAGCATAAAATCAATTATTATTTTGTGTAAATAATTATTTATAAGAAATAAAGGGGTTCAGGATAATATTTCCAGCAGCTTTTATCTTTTATCTTTAATTTTTTAGATTTTCAATCTACCATTCACAAATATTCATTTTGGCATCAGTGGAATCACCTTGTGGCGCATTTTGAGAGATCATTTGCATTTGTTTTCGTATAACATACGTTGTTATTGAAAATGCATCATCCGTTATCTCAAGATTAGTCATTTCCATATGTTCTTAGGTATTGATCAGTTTGCTTATTTGCCTCTTCTTGTGAAATCTCAAGTGCTTTTTGTAGGTTTAATTTTAAGTATTGGTTAGTATTTTTGGTAAAATGCCCAAAAAAAAGCGAACTAAGTTTAGTTAAACGTGCGCAGGTAGAGCAGATACATGATCAAGTAAAATCTCAGGTAGAAATTTCCAAAACTCTGGAATATTCACGTCGATCTGTCCAGTACTCTCTTAAGGTTCACAGAGATCGAATAGCATGAGAATAGGACAAGAACTGGGTGCATCCGAATCACAACCAAATATTGATTCGTTTTTGAAATATCGAATTAAAAAAAAATGATTTTTAAAAAAATTTAAAAATATTTTTTTAAGTTTTGAAATACAAATTTGAAGAAATTCGGTGAGTCGTTTCAGCTGTAGTCAAACTGATAGACAGAATTACGAGACCTACATTTTTCGTGTTCTCTATCATCGTAATGTCAACTTTGATCAAAATCTCGAGTTCGATTTTTCTTACAAATGCATAACTTACCTTAAGTCGCAAGTAAAAATGAGGTATAATGTTGTAGGCATGGTACATGGACTACATTTTAGTCAAAAATATGTTAGGAAAACGAAACCTGCCGTTTTTTTGATTTTCCACTTTTTCATTAATGGCTCTAACGATTTAAACCAACATTTGTATGCAGGAGTTCCTTTGAATTTGAAAAATTGTGGAATTTAAAAATTTTCGAAAAAAAGTTTTTGGATTTAAAAAAAAATACAAATTTTTTTTTTGAACATTCAATATCTTGAAAAGGATTCGACGATTAAATTTTGAAATTAAGCTTAAAAATTTATATCATTAAATACTAACAATTTGCATATCAAATTTTTTTATAAAAAAATTAAGAAAAATTTAGTACAGTACAGTTTAGTATAGTACAGTTTCAGTACGTCTGTATATCTGTACCTCTCCCCGCAGCCGAAACCTAAACCACTGAAGATTTTTTCTTCAAAGTCGGTACTTAAGAGTTTTCGGTGATTCCCTAGAGGGAAAATTGAAAATACACACGTAATACAAAATATTATTTATCTCGAAAACGGCTCTAACGATTTTGATAAAAAAAAAATAAAGTATGCTTTTATGGCATGGACTACATTTTCGTCAAAAAAGATTTTAGGAAAAAATGATGTCAACGGTACCTGTCATAGAACGGTTTTTTGATTTTCGAATTTCTCATTAACGACTCTAACGATTTTAACCCAATTTTTTTAACAGATGCCCCTTAAATATAAAATAATATTGTATATAAAAAATTCGAACATTTTTACTTGCGACTTATAGGTACTATAAGGCAAGTTAGGCATTCGTAAAAAAAATCGAACTCGAGATTTTGATCAAAGTTGACATTACGATGATAGCGAAGACCAAAAAAGTGGGTCTCGCAATTCTGTTTGTCTGTCTGTCTGTCGGTTCGACTACAGCCTAAACGGCTCGGCTGATTTTCTTCAAACTTGGTAGATATGGGTTTTAATTTTTCCCCCCCACACGTTTTTTTCTTTTTTTTTTAAGACCAAAAATAACGGGACCTGCCATACGATTTTTTTCGAAATTTTATAAATATTTTTTTTTCTCAAAAACTGTCCCACAGAATTTTTTTAAAAAAATTTGAAAAATTTCATTTAGTTAAAACAATGTAATGGTTGAAAAAAAAATTCCAAAAAATTGTTATTTTTGGTAGCCCCCCTGGGTGCATTTTTTTTTGTTTTTGATTTGCTCGAAAACGGTACAGCCGATTTAAATCATTTTTTTTATGCTAAGGCTCCTCCAAAGTTTAAATATTTTTACATATTCAGATTTTCAATTTTTTATTTTTTGAATTTTTAAAAAAATGTTCAAAATTTTTTTTTGGAAACTCTTTATTTCGAAAACCTCAAAATCGATTTTTTCAAACTTTATAAATAAAAGTTTCTTAACATAATCTACAAGATTTAAGAAAAAAACTTTTGCTTTATCTAAAACTAATGGTACCTTCCATACAAAAGTTAAAAAATGGTTTTCGAAAATCGTACTCGAAAACGGTTCCGAAAATTTTGCTAATTTTTTTTTTCTTTTGATTAATTTTTAGGATCTATAATTTAATCTAGATATTACTGACTGTACCTACCATACAACGATTTTATCGAATTTTAAATTTCTCATTATCGGCATAACGGATTTTAATGAAATTTTTTATGAAGAAACCTCTAAAAAGTTTAAGAAACATTGCATTTCAAAACTTAAAAAAAATATTTTTTCAATTTTTGGAAAAAAAGTCTTTTTTTTTTTGGAAAATTCGATATCTCAAGAACGGCTTAGTATTTTTCTGGAAATTTAACTCTCATTCGTACAATAACAAAAACTTAAAGTTGAATGAATGAATGAATGAATAAATTGGGGTATAAAAACACTGCGACCTAAAGATCTATTGTGTCCCCCTCTAGAACTGGATGAGGTTGGCTCATTACTACAGTTCTTTCTCCAAATCTGTTCCTCTGAGGAAGCGAAGTATTTGGAGTATTTTAAGGGATGATAATTCGCTCTCCTTTATGTGGTGCTTGCCCAGATACCTGTGCCTTTGATGCACGAGTGCATCACATTTCCCCAGTATGTGGTCAGGTGTCTCTTCGTGAGTGTTGCAGAATCTGCAAGTCGCGTTGCTCACCAAGCCAAGGATGTTGAGGTGTCTTCTCAACCTACAGTGGCCTGTGAGAAGCCCCGTGATTTTCCTGAGGTTGTTTCTACTTAAGCTAATGCAGGTTAGAAAACGCTCTCGGTTGTAGTCCCCGAGTAAGAGTTTTGCCTGTCTTAGCTTAGGGAGTTCTTTCCAGATCTTTGATCTTTTTGTCTCCTCTTCTGTTTTGATTTTGTTTTTGATCACGTTTTCTCCTATTCCGCAGTAGGGCTCTGGCCTTGTAAGGGGTGTCGATGCACCTATTTTTGCTAAGGAGTCTGCCACTTCGTTGCCCTAGACACCAACGTGGCCTGGTACCCAATGAAGCGTGACAGTGTTATTCTTGTCCAGTTTATTAAGCTTAATCACACATTCCCAAACAAGTTTGGAGCTGATGGTGTAGGATCTTAGTGCTTTTAGTGCAGCCTGACTGTCTGACATGATGGCAATGTTTTGGTTTTTATATTTTCTATCGAGGTTTCTTCCAGCACATATGCCTATGGCATTTACTTCTGCCTGGAATATGCTAGTGGACTGTCCCATCGGTAAGGACTAAGGAGAGTTTAGTTCTAGGCCCAAAAACTCCAGCACCAGTCCCTTCAGCCGTCCTCGATCCATCTGTGTACCATTTGATGGTATTTTCTTTAAGACTATAGTTTATTCCCAACTAACAATTTTGCTTCCTATTTCTGAAACTAAGAATCATTCGTTGCTATAGTGCTCATATAACCATTCTTGCTGGAAGTCAAATAGCTATAGGAGTAAACTTTGATATAATTCATCGCCTAGACATTCTCTGGAGCACTTTCTATCACCTCTATAGGTGTAAAGACTCAATTTTCCTTTAATTATACTATAGAGATACTATAAAACCACAGGACAGTTTATGCTCCTATAGTAATCCCAACAAACTGCTATAAAAGTCTTTATTTATTATTCGTTATCTTTATAGAATCATTATTGGACAGTTTAAGTCAAGACTCTATAATCATGATCAATTTTTCTGTTGGACTCTTATAGTGCAATATAGTTCCTATAGTACTATTATAACACTGTTCAATAGGCATAGTACACCACGTGCTTTTGCACATATAAGGATGAATTAATTACAACAACAAAATGCGGAAACCCCACACTGAGTAAATCCTTACAAATGCAAAGTAGGATTGGGTCGAACAAACTTGCCTAAATGTAAAGAATGGCAATTTCAAAAAATTAAAGTTTATGGTCGAAACTGTTTTTTAAAACATTTTTTAGAAAAGCATTTTATTACTGGATGGATACAAAATTGAATCTGAAAAAAAGATATCAAATTTTCAAAAAAGTTTTATTTTTTTAAAACCAAGAAAATATTTTAATCTTTTTCTTGGATAGAAGTTTTTTTTTAACCTTTTATCAAGCCTCTCTAAACAAATATTATTAAAATTCGGCAAGCCGATAGTGAGAAATTTAAAATTACAAAAAATAGTTGAATGCGGTAGGCACAGTCAGTAATATCTAATAATTTCAAAATTTTTATTGAATTATAGATCGTTAAAATTAATCGAAAGGAACAAAAATTATCAAAATTCTAGGTGAAGTTTTCGATAAAAATACAATTTAGAAAACCATTTCTTTACATTTTCAAAAAAAAATTTTTGCCTTGTAGATTGTATTATAAAATTTTAAATTTTAAGCTTTCCAAAAATTAAGCATCGTCTTATTTTTACGAATAGATAACTTGCCATGTGTCTATATCGCAAGTAAAAAGTCAATGGTGCAATTTATTTAAAAAAATATTTAAGTTTCATTCAAATTTCATATAAAATTTGAATCATGTTGTTTCTTAAGAAAAGAACTATTTTTTACGAATTATTTTAGTGACAGTGATTTGTATTGTCGATTGATTGACGAGACTTTTTTACTGCAACTGCAGTATACGACACATTTTTAACAGCTAGATTTTCGATGAAGAAGCTGAGAATAATCAATTTATCAATAAATTAATACTGGAACATATGCTAGGTATACCAGAACTCTAGCTTTTTTCACAGCTTATGCGAATTACTAAGCGATAAATATCGCTTCCTTCTAATATTTAAGTGTTAAAAGCACCTATAAAGGAAGCCTATGTGACATTATAGGATTAAATTCATGATAAAAGTGATCCCAATTCAACGCTAGGTTTTACATATATCCTAGTTTGGCCGTGCGGTTAGCGAGCAAGAGATTTGGTGCGAGAGGACCCGAGTTCGATTCCCACATTCTGCCTACACATGTAAGTAATTTTTAAATTAATTTTAAAAATAAAAGTAAAAATGAAATCATCAAAAATAATCAACTCTTCTAAGATCTTTACAGAAATCATGCGGAAAAAGCCGAAAAACAAGCAAGAAAAGCATCAAAATAAAAATGAAATCAAATAAGCACAGAAATAAATATTTTTTTTTTATTTTGCACATACTCCTATAAGTATTTTATTCTTGTGACCGTAAATCTTCTTTTCATTTCCACTATCGATGCAATTGCTGCAATAAAGCATATATTACCTCTATAACATAATGATAAGTATGTTCTTCGGAGTAACACAATTTACTCCATAAAGGTGGAATAGGAGTTAAAAAAAAGTCGCCCTTTTAACTCTTTGGAGTTTTATACAACCCTTAAATGTGTGCAAGAAATAGTAATAAGAAGCTTCTCTAGATGAATATAGAAGTAAAATTGTTAGTTGGGTTGTTTCGCCTAGCCAGTCTTTTTTGCAACTTAACTCCATTTTGAAATGTTTTTCGAAGTTATATCTTTTGATCATACCATCGCTTGGGATGTCAATGAGGTTTTTTACTGAGGACCGGATTATCGAATCTTTTTCCCTGTTTCCAATAATTTTACCCGTCCCAGTACCCTCCTTGGCAAATCTCATTATGGCTCCCTTAGTAGCATTTTCAATGACCACGTGTAGTGGTGTCAGATGAAGGATGGTTTCCATCGCTGCTGTAGGGCATGTTCTCATTGCTCCTGTTATGCATATACATGCAAGCCTTTGCAATTTGTCTAGTGATTTCCTAGTTGTGTTTAATTCGGTTCTTTTATGCCAAGCAATTGCCCCATAGGTAATGATGGGTTTTACCATCATGGTGTACATCCATCTTATGATGTTTGGTTTGCAGCCCCATGATTTACCTGCAAGTCTCTTGCATATCATAAGGGCCTTTGTGGCTTTCCCGACAGTTATTTCGACATGCTTGTTCCAGAGGAGTTTGCTATCTAGTATAACTCCTAAATATTTGACCTCCCTCTGGGTGTCGATTACATCTCCCGCCAACCGAATGGGTTTCATGCGAGGTAAAAGTCTTTTACTGGTAAATGGTACTATCGTTGTTTTGGTAGGGTTGATGTTAAGTCCCACAGATATACACCATTTCTTGGTTATAGACAGCCCTCTCTGGACTATATCACAGAGAGTTTCTTCGTACTTCCCCAGTGCCGTTATAACGATGTCATCAGCAAAGCCAATAAATTGAATCCCTTGGGAGGTTAGACTTTCTAGTAATTCATCAACTACAAGACTCCACAGCAAAGGTGATAATACCCCTCCCTGCGGACAGCCTCTTGTTGTGATGACTTTCTGGACGTTTAGTCCTGCGTATGCTTCCGCCGTTCTTGTACTAAGCATTTTACTTATCCATCTGACTATAGTGCTAGGAACACTCTTCCTTTCTAGAGCCGAATGAACTGCTTCGTGAGAGGTGTTGTCGAAGGCCCCCAGGCGCATAATGCTGTTTCTTTAATATCTAAAGCTCTCTGCATTGTATTCGATAGTTCATTCATACTTAAAGTTGGCGTACCAATTTTTTTTTTTAAATGTTTTAAAATTTTTTTTAAGGAACCACTACAACGACTTATAATTTTTGTTCTTGCATAAATTCATATTTGCATAGAATTCTGTTTTTATCTCTTACTACTAAAAGAATTTAAAAAAATAATTTTATCCTTATGAACAGTTTTCTTTAATAACATTCGTTTTTAAAATTCCTAGTCTATTTCATAGGAGCAAGTTCGTGCGACCCAGTCGTGCATTTTATTTTTTTTGAAAAACGAATATCTTCAAAACGTGTGAACGATTATTTTTTGAAATTATTTCCTAAAATCTATATTGCGAAATACTTAAAGTTTTTTTCTTGAAATTTTTTTATATTTATTTATACATACATAATTTTTTAATTTTTAAATTTCAAAGTTATTTTACACAAGAGCAAGTTCGTGCGATCCAGTCATGTATTTTATTTTATTTTGCGTAAATTTGTTAGCTAAACTGGTTAGGGCAAATATGTAGTTGAAAATCCTTCAAAAAAATCCTACCCATCTAGTAAGTATGTTAAATAGGTTTTTCCTAATACCTTTCTTACGGAATTCAGAATTGAAATGCCTTTGAAATTTTGAGATAAGTTAGCGAAATATAAGATCATAAAAAGAAGAGTTTCTTAAAAAGTCAGTACAAACCCGGGAACTTATTCTTCTGCATTTGAGAAAGAGCGAGTTCTAATTCTTCGAAAACTAATAAAGAGTCAAGCAATATGAGATGACTGAACATTGTCACTAGCTATCTTGATTACAATTTCGGTACGTTATACCAAAAACTCTTCCGAGTCCCTCCAACTTTCCAAATTTTCTTCTATGTTCGATGTGTAGTATAGCTTTTTAAACTAGAGAACTTGCTTGTATGTTTTATTTGCTTCTTTAAATGGTCGACGGTAGTACCCCTTGGCATAATGGTTAGTGCGTTTGACTGTCATGCGGAAGGTCTCGAGTTCGATACTCAGCCGCTGCAAGAAAGTTTTTTTCGGGGGTGTACTGCCTCTTGCGAAGAATTGACAAATCCTCCAAGAGTATCTCTTGTCATGGAAAGTACTGCTCATTAGCCGTTCGGAATCGGCAGGAAATTGTAGGTCCCCTCCGTTTCTGGTAACACGCACACAGGAATGGTTGAGAGTTGTAAGTCACTAGGTCCTGGTTCAATTCGAGCTGTTGCACCACCAAATTTATTTATTTTTATTTTAAATGGTCGAAATTGAATTTTTTTTATAAAAATAAGATATGCGAAAGACTTTTAAATTAGTGGTTGAGTTTTGTAATGAAAGACGAAAAATTGTTGACGAAACTTATCAACTATCACTCTTTCATCTTCATGCTCAAAACAAATTAAATTAGTGAGAGTACCTATTCCTTAAAATAATTGCCCATAGACTTACCAGTTCTGTTCAAGTGTTTGTCAGTGCGGTCTAAATACCGAAATTGCAATAAATATTCATGTACGAGTACTTACTGTTATATCATCAACAGGGAACTTCAAACAGAAGAAACAAATTTTCGTTTAATTTATTCAATGAAAAACTTAATCCTTGTTTGCAAATTGTACTCAAGTGCACACACTTTTGTAAAATTATTTTAACCAAATACTACCTCTTGGGCAGTTTGCCAAAAATGAATTGTTTTAAATTATGTGCAACCATTATACTTCCAAGAGAAGGAGTTGTATCCTTTTAATTGCTTGTCGACACAGAACAAGGTATACTTCCTCTCATGTATACTGCAATACATAAATACACAAACAGGGTACTGCAAATATTCACATAGAGTATCAGAACCAGAAGAACGTTCAAGATGAAATTCTTTTGAAATTCCAAATGAACGTATGCAACAGCTAGCAAGGATGTTTGCGTAGAACATTATTAAGGCATTCAGCACACGTACACGATTTTTCCAAGTACTTTACAAGGCTTGCACGTTCTACATATATTTATGAGTGCTTTGAATAGGATGAAAATAAAGTTTCTTTTTTCGATGATGCTGAGTGTTCGAAGATGGATCAATCAAATCAAATGGCTCTGACACTCAAAATCAATCGAAATTTCATTTGAAGTTCCAAAGTGCAACCTAGTAGTTTTGTGAGTATATACTCATATGAACTCTGAATTTAGTTTGAAAGGATATAAAAGTCAATGGGAGAAGAGGTATCTTCAAAGCAGAGAACTTTTTGATTTAGAAGTGCAACTTCTTGATGAACACACGAAAGTGCAAACCCCGATCCACGTGCCTAAGTCGCTTCTTGGCAAAGTGCTTAACATTGAAAATCGATAAGGTATACATAACTCTTGATTTGAATGTAATTAGATTTTGCGGAGCTATATCAAGTATTTCAATAGTCAGAACACAGGCAGGGCGGTAGTGATGTTATTGTTTCAGGAAAAACTTGCTTGCAGGTTTGCAGATAAGAACTTTAAGTCTGTAAGTAACACAAGTTTTATATTTTATAATTTTTTTAAAAGAATTGTAATCGCTGGTTTTTTGGCGATACTGAAGCATCCGCAGCTGTTTGACGTTAAAAAACACATTTAATGAAAGACGCGAAAGATAAGTAAATCATTTTAAATACAAATGTAATATGATACTACTTAAGCATATTTTAAATTTGCTTACTAACTCTTTCATAATTTTAAACACTTTGCAACTAGTATTATGCCTAGGCTATTATTTTAATAAATAAAGGTTAGGTTAGGTTAGTGGGCTGACTGTTGATCTTGTTACCGTCACACTAAGATCAATGTAGATCCGTTGTGATACCCTAGGGTTTGTGACCCCTTGTATTAAAACCTATGATAATCCTATGTCGATCAAGCCCGTTAAGGGTGTAGATGGGTTACAGCAAGCTTTAGCCTGAAATATCAGAGGGTATTTCTAAAGTATCTATCGTCACATAATAACCTGGCTAGGGAGAGGTATACGCTTTCTCAGGGGGTATTCCCTTCCTTAACCTCCACTTGAGCGATAATTCCCCCTAGCTAAAATACCATGTTCTAAATCTACTGTTGATGCCTACATTTGTAGTCTTGTACAGCGTCAGTTCTTTGGAATGTAGGCCCTATTCTGCCACCTGAAATCCAGTGTTCTTGAATCAGGGCAATGTCTATCTGTCTATTCTGCATGAGGTAGACAAAGTTGGCACTGGCGGCCTTACTGTTGTGGAGATTTATTTGAATTAACTTCACCTTCCCACCTACTTATTTACCTTTTTCTTGGTTGATATCAGCCGCAGCTTGCATCGGTTTGTTTTGACCCGCACCTTAAAATCAATCTTCCTTAGAAGCGGTACTGATTTATGATTTAAGATCACAACCACTTCTGTGCTACCTTTAGTTTTTTCACCCATATCAGTTACTTCCCAGTTTTGACTAAGATGGTCAGTATTGAGTGATCTGATATATCTTCAATACGATCCCTCGGTATGAGCGGTACTTAAAAAGCTTGGCTCTAGGTCTTGAAAAGCGCTGATTTCCTTCCTCCCCATGAGGTGAAGGTCAGCAGTAGGTCAAGGACCTTCAGCTTTTCTTGCGAATTCGTGCAGCCATGTTAAGTGCTTTACACATGAGACACGAACTGCGAACTGCGAATTGCGAATGGTAGCGAATTTTGACATTTCTTTCACATGAGTAATTTTTTTGGTCGCCGAACAGTGCGAATTGTCAACAAAACAAAACCAAAAGTAAATAAATTAAAGTAAAATGAGTGTAAGAAAAAATATTTAAAGAAAAGGTGGCTTTTATGCAGTTTCATTTGTTACCAATATTATATTATTTTAAATTATTTTACCCTTTTTTCCATAGATTCACTAATTTTTTTTTATTTTCCGTCTAGCAACGAGCAACGAGCAGTAGAGATGTTATACATTTGAGGTTAGGTTCGAACGAATTTTTTAGTCGCCGGTTTGTGGAATGCGTTCACTAGTTGTGGATTGCGAATTTACATTTGACAGTTCGCAGAAGATACGTTGTTGGTCGCGTAAAAAATATTAAAATACAAAATATTTCAATTTATAGTTATTTTATGCAGTGTTTTCCTTTTAAATCGTTGATTCGATCATTAATTCACTTCGTGGTAAAGTTAAAACAAAACCAAAATTGATATTAGCTGTGAAAATTGCTTAAAAAGATTTATTCGCATTCGCAGTTCGCAGCTCATGTGTAAAGTGCTTTAGAGTGTGTTCATCTTCACATGTCAGCATTTTGAATCCTTGGAGGTACTAAAGGCGTTTTTCTTTTTTAGTTCAGAACAGAGCCTGAGTTGTCAAAAAATAAATTGTGTTTCTTTTTTAGTTCAGAGCATTCAGAGCTTCGTAATGTGTTTCTTTTTTCGTTCTGAGCATGTTCTGAGCGTGTTCAGAGTAAGCTCTATAAGCTCAGAATAAAATAACTGAGCAGACAGAGTACAATGCTTAACACAGGCATTTGACAGATGGAAATTAAAAAAAAAAATGTCGACAGCTAAGTGTTCAGGTGTGTTTCAAAAAATACTCAGAGCGCTCAGAGCACGCTTGGTTCAGAGGATGTTCGGAACATGCTCGACATGCTCGGACTCTGTTCGGAGCTCTATACTGAACTAAAAAAGAAAAACGCCTTAAGAGTACCAAAGAGTGGCGGTGGCCGGCTCTTTACGATAGCCTCATTCACCCCTTCAAGAATCCGGAGTTCCATCAGTTGCCATTGATCATCCGTTAGTTTCCGTGCAGGATTACCATAGTTTGCTATGGCAACTTGTTGACCTACTGCTACTACAGGTACCTTGGAGATTTTGGCTGTCTTTACTGTGTTTGTTGGTGATGTGTTCGATGGTGAACTAGTTTCTATTCTCGCTCGCTTGGACGTACTTGCAATAGCTGGCGGGTCAGTTAATGTTACGTGACTTTCCGCAGTAATCTCAGCGATCGGCTTTTTCATTTTATTGCCGCGTTTGTCAGTAGTTTGTTTGTGTTTTTCAGTTGTTGATGTTGTTGTCATTAGTCTTTGTTTGGATCTGTCTAGAGCCAGCCGTTCCTTAACCGTTATGGTTTCAGGGTTTTTGTTTGCTAGGAACCAAACAGTCCTCACATTGTTCCGTTTTTGTCGGCGTTGAAGTTCTTTGTCACTGAGGAGTCTCTACACCTTGCGCCGAGATGCAGGCCATGTATTGCGTTGCAAGGTTGAATTCTCCACGACTGTCATGTCAGTTATGTCACTGTTAACTGTAACGTTTCCAATGCAGTCACTTGGCTTAGAGGAACAAGGTTGCATGTAGGGCTAAGGCCCAGGATGCTTCCCGTACGTCTCCAATTTCTCCCAACCTCACCAGGAGCTTCCTTTACACCGCCCAGGCCCGTAGGAGTAGCTGGCTCCATGCAACGTCTGCTTGGTGTGTTGTAAAGCTTTTTGGTGTGCTCCTTTATTGGGTCTGTAACGTTTTGTTGCCCTGTGGTAAAGAAGAGGTAGACGCACCCAAGTTGCATGTGGGGCTATAGTCCTGGATGTTCCTCATGTGCGTGACCCCTGCATTTACCTCTACCGGAGGTATCTTCCCACTCTTCAGACCCGTAGGAGCGGAGTGCTCCATGCAACGTCTGGCAGGTGAGTTCGATATTCCGGTAGTTGGTTCATGTTGGATGTCAGTCTTTGTATTTGATGAATTGTTTTACCGATACGCGGTAACATTATCAGAACACCCTCACATAACTCTGTAATAATAATAAACACCACATGATGAGTAGGCAGGTGGCCCATTCTTCATTGAAAGCTCCTTCTGCAGAAACGCACATGCGTTGTGCAGTCTTTTTTGTTCTGGGTCTGTAAGTTCATCCCAACTCCTTGTACCAAGTCGTTTGACTGTTTTCATACAGTTCCAGATTTTACTCCTCCTGGAGGAAGTCGAGAGTCCGGAAAGGTTGGAATCGGCAACGGAACAGCAGTCAATGACTTCATCACTGTGAACTGTACCGATGCTGGCCCCATCCCTTCTCCGAGGTTGGCAAAAGGGTTGAAGAGTAGGTCTTCATCCTCGTCTGTCATTGTCATTGTTTTGTCCTTGTCCTTTTTTGCGTGTAGTAATGCCACTGGCGACTTAGCTTCTGGCGAAGCCAAGCCCTCGCCGGCAGCCGTGACTTCTGCCGACACTTTAACGTATATCCCCGCTAGATTTCTGTTCGTTTTTGTTGTGTCAGTCATGGTTTTTCATAGGTTTGGGTTTCTTAGTTTGTTAGAAATCTACAGCTGGCCAGCTGAGAGTTTAAGGATGTGAATCACCAGCTGGCCAGCTGAGGATTTAAAACATAAACCTCCTCACCACAACAAGGTGAACCCTTCGAGGAGGGAGTACACCTAAAACAGTGTCAGTTCATACAAAAATCAAAGCCTTTTCAACGTTTTTAAATATCAAAGAGTCATTAAAATAAGCACGAAACTAGTAAAATAAAATAGCTATTTGATGATTTTAACTTGAATAAAACGTTCGAGAAAGTATAAGGCTTGACTCAATTAAAATTTTCAAAATTGACGTTTTAACCAAAACTAAAACAGCTTTAACACTAATTCGAATTAAATCTTATGCCATTATGTTTATTTCTTAGTTTCTCACTTTTCCTTTAAGTTCGCCATCACATCACATCATTTTATTTGATCACAGTTTATCAAGTATTGCAATAGTAAATAGTTGAAATTAAAAGCGTTTATGAATTTACTCTACATGCCTAATTTACTACAATGTTTTACCTGCATGACCAGAAGAACAACCTGCGCTGGGTGTTTTATCCTATATGTACTTAGGTGAAGAAAATCCTTGCATTCTTGGGAAACAAAAATTTCTGAAAAATTATTTAGAATGTAAAAAACAATATAATTGCAAATATTATTGTATGCAATGCAATTATATTTTTTTTTCATCTGTGGGACTGAAGCCTTGTCAGCAGCACACGAGTCACAGAGAAAGTCCAAAACACCCATTTTCCATTTTAATTGGAGTAAATCCAACGTCAGCCCAATAATTGTGTATTGATTTCGAGCAGCCATTTTCACTAAGCTTATTAAAAATGAATAACTGAATGTTTGATTTCAAAATTCAAACTTCAAATGCACAGCTGACAGTGAAAAGTGACAGCTGATAACCTGACTGACAAGCAGGGGGCGGAGAGGGCATTTTCTCCATTTAGAATTTCAACAAAAAAAGCTTTTACTTTTGTTCTGTAGATAAATTAATTTTATTTTAATGTCCAGGGCCTAAACGTCACAGAGAAGATTTATGTATCCACAGTTTTATTTAAAAAAAAAATTCAATTAAAACCTACGAATTTCTTATTAATAAAAAATAAACTGCAAGTGAACGTTAAGTAAGAATTCTTAAGGAAAATCTACCGCAATTTACAATAATTCTGTTGTCACCGAAGATTTGTACGTAGTCTTCACATAGTCCCTCACACTAAAAGTGAACTTATGGACATAATCACGTATAGAAGTTTTCTTCCATTCCATTGTGCAACCCTAGTTTGGTGGCTTTT
The DNA here is from genome assembly GCA_911387755.1 of Chrysotoxum bicinctum. NCBI lineage: Eukaryota > Metazoa > Arthropoda > Insecta > Diptera > Syrphidae > Chrysotoxum > Chrysotoxum bicinctum. The sequence continues at coordinate 190,264,962 of OU426988.1, forward strand.
GCGTTTGATTGATACTCGTAGGTTCATCAAATATCTAAATAAAAGATATATTTATTTACCATACCAAGTCTAAGTTTAATAGTGTTGTATTTATTAATTCAAATATTATAGGTTTTCACGAGAAATACGAATCTGTGTTTTCTGTCGTAGTTTAATCTAACGAAAAACTTTTCCTTGATGCTTAAAGTTTTCAAAAATATCTAACCAACCATTTTGCTTACCAATATTTTCTGCGATTATATGGTTGGGGCTCCAAAAGGCATACTTAGCAGGAAACATAAATCTGTTTTGAAAAACTTCTTGTAAAAGTACAACAAAAAGTTCAAATTGATACACCTATGTATGTATTTCTCTACGCAAATGTTTACGTTGTCATCAAAAAGTAGAAAAGAACATACACAAAATCTCTTTCGAAACTTTTAATGAAAATTGAAACTTTTATGATTTTCATAATGCACCTAAAGCTACCAACTTTAAGTTGGTAATAGAAAATAAATGGCTTTCTATCGAACTAGGGACGAATAAATAGCAATTTCACTTCTTTTTTTTTAATATGAAACGTGAGGCCTGAACATGCGTTTTGAATACTTAAAATGTTTCCCATATTTTGAAGACACTAAGATACCAAACATTGAAATTAAATTATAAATTTTCATTTATTTTTTAATTAATTAGTTTAGTTATTGTAAGTTGTTACATACATACAAGTAAATTGTATGAAAAGTACCATTTATTCCGAACATGGCCCAAGCATCAAACATAAAAAATAAAATGCACGACTGGATCGCACGAACTTGCTCTTATGAAAAAGTACTTTGGAATTTAAAATACATTTTATAAATATAAAACACGGATTTAATGAGATAAAAATGTTCAAATGTATGGAATTGCCGTCTGATTAATCCTTTTAATAAATATTAAAATAACTTTTTATATGACAAATTTCCTTAAAATTTTTCGAGAACAAAATTTGGGCTGCCAAATTTTAAGTATTTAGTAGTATCGATTTTGGAAATAGTTTAAAAAAATAATCGTTTACACGTTTTAAAGATATTGGTTTTTCGAAAAAACTTGTAATTTTTCTTTTTAAATCCCAAAAAAAAAATGTTAGAATATTTTTATATACAATATTATTTTAAACTTAAGGGGGCTCCTCCTAAAAATTTTTAATTAAAATCGTTATAGCCGTTGATGAGCAAGTCAAAAAATCAAAAAACGGTTCTATGACAGGTACCGTTAATAACATTTCGCCCCAAAATTTTGTTTGACCAAAATGTAGTCCATGTCGATAATATCACACCTACTTTTTTAATCAAAATCGTTAGAGCCATTTTCGAGATAAAAAAGATTATGCATTACGGTTGTTTTGGAGCTGAAAACAAATTTCAATTTCTCCTCTAAGGAATCACCGAAGACCCTTAAGTACCGAGTTTGAAGAAAATAGGTCCAGTGGCTTAGGCTCTAGATCGAGGTACAGACATACAGACACACAGACATACGGACATACAGACAGACAGACGGAATTGTCGGACCCACTTTATTCGTCTTCGCTGTCATCTTAATGTCAACTTTAATTAAATTCTCGAGTTCGATCTTTTTTTTGCCCTATAATACTTATGTCGCAAGTAAAAATGCACGACTGGGTCGCACGAACTTGATCTTGTGTAATAGACTAAGAATTTTCAAAACGAATGTAAATAGAGAAAAATTTTTCATAAGCATAAAATTCAGTTTTTAAACTCTAAAAAACCTTAAACTAAAAAATAAAGAGATAAAAACAGATTGCAGATTTATTATTCGTGAAGGCAATTTCTTAAAAATAAGCTTTTAGGTACAAAATCTTAAAAAGCAACAGTTAAAACTAATTATTTTGGTATTGTAGGAATAAAAATTTAATTTCAATAAAAAATATTGATCCGTTTTTGAGATATCGATTTTTCAAAAATAAAATTGATATTTTTTTTTTCGAAAATCCAAAAAGTATTTTTATAAATACAATATATTTTTTTAAAATACAATATTTTTCAAGCTTTTTGAAAGCTTCTCTACAAAAAATGTCATTAAGATCACCACCAGCCCGTCTAATCTTCGAATCCACCCCTGATGGTCTGCGCAGCAGAAGAAGGTCCCACCTCAAGTGGCGCGCACAAGGAGAGCGACCTCAACCAACTTGGAGTGCGTAACTGGAGGCAGCTAGCTGGAGGGGCTTATTGGTTGAGGCTATAGTCCACCACCACCCTGGACTGTGACGCCACCAAAGTAAGTAAAGGATCCGTTTTCGAGAAAAATACAACTGTCGAAAACCATTTTTTAACATTTGTATATAGAAAACCGCTATCTTAAGATAATTTTCTAAAATTTTGTGGACTGTATTAAAAAATATTGAAAATGCCATTTACCAAGTTTTAAGAAAATTGGCCCGGCAGAAAGACAGACAGACAGAATTGCGAGACCCACTTTTTTTACTAAGGCATAACTTTCCTTATAGAACCTATAGTTCGCGAGTAAAAACAAGTCTATGTATCGAAATATGGTCATGTCCGCACATGTTAAACCGACTAAAAGGTAAAATATGTTCATTATTTCGTTTTTGTTTGAAAGGTGCAGACGATACCTTTTCTATCATTCACTTTAAATTGTAGGCATATATTATTTCCATAAAGGCGTATGAAAAGAAATTACAATTAGCACTCAAGGGGTTATGTATACCCTTATAATGTTAAACGAAGTGCGAGTCATTAAGAAATATGGACAGAATTAGAAAGGATATACCAATGCACATTGGTTTTAAATGTCTGCACATTGCAATGAGTGGGAAATATTAAGCCGGGTAAAGCATTCCACATTCGTGTAGTGCGGCTAAAAAGAGAATCTCTGTACTAGACAGTATATCCAAAATTGGGCACAAGGCTAAACTGATGAGTATTCCTAGAAGTACGGTGTTAAGGTTGAATCGTTTGAGAGGAAGAAATGCAACTGGCTATTTCACTTGAGCACTGTGTATGAAAATTGCGGTAAAATATAGATAGACATGAAACATTGCCTCGGCGCTCAAGAGATACACAAGTCCACAAAAGATGGTCTGTGATGCACATACCTATAACTGAAAGCTATTCAATCTCCTCGATGCAAGTGCCACCCATATAAAGTGACATTGATGGAGGGTTACACGACAGTAAACAGCATTGAGTTTTCGAAGTATTAAATTCTACAAGGGTTTTGATTCCCCATTGGACAATGCTGTCAAGATCAGAACTTAATGAGCCTATTATACGCTGCCGTTGGAAGTCGACATCTGGAGGACAAGGATGTGAAACTAAAAACGAATATGAAGAGCTAAGAGTACTGTCGTCAGCGAAACAATTAAGTGGATTAAAAGTTTCAGACAAAAGATCATTTATAAACATAAAGAAGAGTGTCGGAAACAAAACGGAGCCCTGGGGCACAACAGCATTTACTATGTGGTTATCGGATTTCAAACCGTCCAATACTACTTATAATGCTTATAATGAACGATCCGAAAGGTTATTTCTAATCCAACGAAGAAGAGATGAATCGATGCCAAATTCACGCATATTCAATAAGAGAGCTTGATGCCAAACTCTTTCAAATGCCTTTGAAATATCAAGTGAAATAATCTTTCCTTCTCCAAAACGATGTAAAGGTTTGTTACAAAGTCGGCGAAATATACCATCACCAGATCACCAGTGGACCTATTGCTACGGAAGCCATAATACCGGTCATAAAGAAGCTTTCGTTTTTCAAGATACTTCTTGAGCTTATAATTTATCAGTTTTTCCATCACCATGAAAAGAAGGAAGGAAGATTCGCCTTTTTTTGGGACAGGCTGGACAAATGCTGTTTTCCATCCACTGCGAAAGAGACCAGTAGAGTAGGACAAATGAAAAAGTTTACGCAATGGTTTTGCCAGCGTAGAAGAACACATTTTCTGAACAATTCAGTTGGGGGGATACTATCCGGGGTAGCGGGTTTGTCTATATCGCAATCTTTCAGTACTCTTGCAACCGGTTTAGTGCGAAAGAAAATTTTTCGCATAAAATCTTTAACGCTCTCAATTACAGGAGGAATCATGACACTATCAGACAGCGTCGAATTGACAGCAAACTGTGCTGGAAGCAAATTCGAGCGAAACGAGCGAAGGAACCGAAAAAGAAGTAGTATTTCGAACGCTTTTTACAAATGACCAACAATTTTTACTCCCTTTGGTTCTTTGAATATGATCACTACAGGTCTTTCTAGCTTGTTTGAACTTATTCCGGGTTTTCTCAGTAGGGCTAGCTTTATAATATCGGTAACTTACTTCTCTGACCCATGAGTTCTCTTTGGGTTTGAAAGGTTTTTCGGTAAAAGTCAAGTTACCAATCAAGTTATCCAAGCTTAGGCTGCGATAAATAATTCACGTGTGCGTTGAAGCAGTTAAGCAACATAATTTAGGACATATATGTATATAGCAAGGCCATGGTGAGGGAAGAATAGAGACACTAAGCTATAACCAAGCAGATTGATTTCCGTGTTTTCAGAATTATCACCCACCTGGATTTCCCTTAGTGCCAAAACTGCTGGCCTGTTCTTCACAGTATGGCCATATACAGCACAGACATTTTTGATGTGTAAACATCTTTCCCGGCGGTAGAGTGAATCGAAAACGTGTGTAAAACTTATACGTCCCGTGTAACCCGTTACGGTTACACGTTACGGTTACACGTTCCGTGTAGCAACCTACCTTACCGACGATTGCATTTTACACCATACATTGTAAATATTGCGTACTTACGACATCGTGTTTACATTGGAGACTTTGAGTACTGAAATCTCGATTTTATTACTTTCCATTGCTGGCTAGAACTTAATTCAATCCCTCAACATTTCTTCACCTCGACCAATTAGGCCTATTCTGCAACATTTGTTATTCTGCTATAGATTTTCTGTTATGAATCATAAAAGATTTCCACCTTAAAAGATCTTTTATGATTGGTATTCAGAGGTTCGAACTTTTATAAAAGTCTGTTAGGCTACTCGCGCACTGGCAACTGTGATCGAAATCAAATAGTTTAATAACCAGTTGAAAAAGAACCGCGCACTGGCAACTCTTTACTCACGCTCACACTCTTTTCTCTCTTGCGCTTATGGAAAACAGCTCAACTATTATGAATTAATTTCAGGCAATCGTTTAGTTTGTGTAAACACACAAACTTTTTAGTTGCTCGAATCGAGTTGCTTTAAGTGCGCGGTGTCCCATATAAGCCCATATGTTTCATTTTAGAAACTAAACAGTTGCGAAACTAAAAATTGAATGTGCGCGCCTGTTCTTATGCTACTTCGAAAACGAGATCTGTTATAAAACTGAACTAAATCTGTTATCATAATCAGCTGTGATTATGTAAAATATTTCATCTGACATAATTGAAATGGGTGACGAACAAAAAAGTAAACTCTTAGGCTAGGCGCGCACATTAAATTTTTAGTTTCGAAACTGCTTGGTTCGAGCAACTAAAAAGTTTGTGTTTTGACACACTCAACGATTGCGCGCACATTCAATTTTTAGTTGTACAACTGTTTGGTTGCTTATAGAAAACAGATAAATTATTTAGTTGAATGTCCGCGAAGGTGCATATAATTATATGTTACATAGAATAGCGAACTCACATTAGGCAATCGCTTAGTTTGTATCGAAACACAAACTTTAAGTTGCTCGAACCAAGCAGTTGCGAAACTAAAAATTGAATGTGCGCGCCTAGCCTAAGGCCATTTTGTGTAACATATAATTATATGCACCTGCGCGGACATTCAACTAAGTAGTTCATCTGTTTTCTATAAGCTACCAAACAGTTGTGCAACTAAAAATTGAAAAATTGTGTTGACAGTTCATAAAAGTTTTCTTAGCAGATTTTATAACAGATTTTAGCGTGCTGAATACCAAAATTAAAATTCATAAAAGTATTGTTGACAGCTCAAACATTTGTATGGAAATTCATAGCAGAATAACAGAATAGAAGAATAAAAGATCTCGCCGAATAGGCCTAAATATGTGAAAAAGACGAAAGACAAATCAACTGGTGTAAAATTTCATAGCGGGTTCATTTAATCCACTTCACGTTATTGACGGACGATAACATTTTATTTTATGCTCGCAAAGAATGCATTTTCAGAGTTGAACTTTAAAAATCCAAAAAATGTTCTTCAGGGCAATCAGTTGACATCTGCAATGAAATATTCTCGATACGTCAAAATTTAATTTGTCCCTTATCTGTCATACCATATAGTTATTTTAATTATCGAATTAGATATTCTTTATTATATCAAAATATACTTTTAGCATTCACTATATCAAAATATAGATCGTTCTCCATCTGTCAAGCCATGAACTAGATGATGACTACTTCAATGTATTCAACAAAAATTAGTTTTTGCCACTTATAATTCGATTACAAGGTGGGAATGATGTCAATCGGTTTGTAAATCTCTGACAGAGGGAGTAAGATAAATTACAGAAACCTAAAAAAAAGTGAAGGGATTGGTTTGATTTTGATAAGGTGAACGCTCCATCTAGTGGTTTGTCAAAAAAAAAAGTTTTGACTTTTTCGCAGCATGACAAGTATCTATGTATATTTGTTGGCGGCGTTAAGCCAGATATACATTGTTTAAATGCATGAAAAGCACGTACAAGTCTATTCAGTGGCGAGAGAACGTTGCCCTTTGTGGTTTTTTTTTTCAGCAAAATTGTGTTTTTACGAATTTCTTTGAGATTTTTGTAATTTTATCCGAGTAATTTGTTTTATTTTGTCTGTCCATTTTATCATACAATTTTCGTTTGCTGTTTTAATATTTAAATCAGTGCTTATGCTGTGCTGTGTTCTCATCTCTTCAACGTACTATACGCAAATGAACCAATAAATACATGATCAATCATCAACCTTGCATACACAATATTTCTATGCAGTACGCTAGATTGAAAAGATTTTGATTTTTCTTCAAGCCTACATCCAATCTATACGTGTGACTTTTTCACTAATACACTTACAATTGCTGAGAAAAACGCGGAGTTATCGTTCATTCTTCTTTGTGGTTTTCTTTTTTATATTTAGCGTTCGCTCAGTGCAATTCGCTTAACTGGGTAGAGTAAGGAGTGCAAAGAGATGACTCCTTTTCGCATGAACAAAGTTAACTTATATTAAAAATCGCTGTGTTTAAAAGCACAGATGCACTCGAAAGGAAGCCAAAAGAGAAACAGAGATTAAAATCAGATGCGTGTAAAAACAGTCTATTTTTTATCAGATAACATCTCTGTTTGAATATAAGTGTACAAATATAATGCTGTCACAAGCAACATCCCTGGTTAAACATAAGTCAAACAAACTTTACGTTACGTAGCGGAGTCCACTTACTCCTAACACATGCCACGAACTACTTCATCGAAGCATATTGTCGATAAGGTTTTTGGGTCGTGTGAAATGAATAAGTGTCGACACGGCAGTGGGAATCGATGTAGTATGCCGACATGGCGGGTAAAAAGGACCGAACTCGTTCGTCGAAACAATTTTTTATGATGTTATTCGGTTGTAGTTGTTAAAATTTACAAATCGCCTGAAAAAGCAAGAATAAAATTCAATCTCCTTAAGCAACAATTCAATAAAGCTCTGATCAACACAAAAAAGTGGTTCTGGAGCATTAAAATTCAAATATTTTTCGGTCATTTTCACTTTTCATTTAAAATTTTACAACTCTACCATTTCACAGCTGATATACTTCTATGTCGGCGTATTGGTGTGAAAAATGCCCATCGAAAGCGAAGTACTTTGTCGATTAGGTTGATCGATGTGGCGTGTGTGAGGGGTAATATCTTAAGTCACAAACTAGTACGATTGCATTGTATGTTTATTGGGTACATTCGATAACAAAAATTCGGCACTCGGACGAACGTTGATGTTTACACATCTTAACCGTGAGTCCCGGCACTCACACTTTTTTTTCAACAAGTAATTGCCTTCAAGACCAATCGTGCACCTTGCACAAACAAGTATTCAAAGAATCTGAATATACAACCTACAAATATAAATACTGCATTTAAAAGGAAAAACCTCTTGTAATTTTTACTTGCGACTGATAGGTACTATAAGGCAAGTTATGCATTCGTAAAAAAATCGAACTCGAGATTTTGATCAAAGTTGACATTACGATGATAGCGAAGACCAAAAAAGTGGGTCTCGCAATTCTGTCTGTCTGTCTGTCTGTCGGTTCGACTACAGCCTACACGGCTCGGCCGATTTTCTTCAAACTTGGTAGGTATGGGTTTTAATTTCCCCCCCCCACACGTTTTTTCTCTTTTTTTCTAAGACCAAAAATAACGGTACCTGCCATACGATTTTTTTCGAAATTTTATAAATTTATTTTTTTCTCAAAAACTGTCCCACAGCTAGCTGATGGTTGAAAAAAAATTGTCCATTTTTTTGTTTTTGATTTTCTCGAAAGCGGTAAAGCCGATTTAAATCATTTTTTTATTCTAAAGCTCCTCCAAAGTTTGAACATTATTAAATATTCAAATTTTCAATTTTTATTTTTTTTTAATTTTTAAAAAAAATTCAAAATTTTTTTTTGAAACTCAATATTTCGAAAACCCCATGATCAATTTTTTTTTTAAACTTGACAAATAAAAGTTTCTTAATATAACCTACAAGATTTGAGAAAAAAAAAATTGTTTTATCTAAAACTAACGGTACCTTCCATACAAATTTAAAAAAATGTTTTTCGAAAATCGTATTTTTCTCGAAAACGGTGCCGAGAATTTTGCTAAAATTTTTTTTCTTTTAATAAATTCTTACGATCTATAAATAAAAAAAATTTGAAATCTAGATATTACTGGCTGTACCTAACATAGAACGATTTTTTCGAATTTTGAATTTCTCATTATCGGCATAACGGATTTTAATGAAATTTTTTATAAAGAAGCTCCTAAAAAGTTTAAAAAACATTGCATTTCAAAACTTAAAAAAAAAATATTTTTTTTTTTGAAACATTCGATATCTCAAGAACGGCTTAGTATTTTTTTTTTAATTAGACTCTTATTCGTACAATAATAAAAATTGAAGGTTGGCTTACCAAAATTTTTTCTTAAAAATGTTTTTAAAATTTTGTACATAAAAGCGTATTTTTTTAAGGAGCCACTACAACGACCTATAATTTTTGTTCTTGCATAAATTCATATTTGCATAGCATTTTGTTTTAATCTCTTACTACTAAAAGAATTTAAAAAAATCATTTTATCCTTATGAGCGGTTTTCTGTAATAACAAGGAGCAAGTTCGTGCGACCCAGTCGTGCATTTTATTCAAACCGTCTTTTATTGAAGTTAACTGTCAAAGCGGAAATGGATGTCAAAAAGTTTGATTTCCTCGCAATTTCCTCAAATAAAATAAAAGCTTGTAAAAAAATGTTTTCTAATAAATATTTTATTTTCTTCAAATAACGAGACAAACAACAAAACAAAAAATTAAAAAAGAAACGTCATATCCGATATTCTTGTTCTTGTTGTTATGTTTATGGTCTTGCATCCAATTTGTCCTTTGCAATGTTCTTTTCTTTTGTGATTTATTACTTTATTCAATACTTGAGAAAGAAAATATGATAGGGAAATGAATTTGTTCTAAAAAAAGTGTCCTTGGCATATTATGTTACCAAGCAATATTTGTATAAGGTAAGGTAATTTCTTTTCTGGTTTTGTTCCGTTTTCTTAGACATTCAGTTTCAATCGACAGAAAATTAAATAAAAGATTTTCTTAACTTTGGTTGAATGTCATTTTCATAACCAGGAATTTTTTTAAATCATTTTTAAATGATATTCTTTTCCGTTTCTTACATCTGATATTCCAATATCCGTATTATCTGGGAACTTGAAATTCTAAACATAATTTATAGAATAAAACACTTTTGGTAATTATCTGGTTCATCGAAATAAAATTTAAACTAAATAAATCTGATGAGCTAGAGATTTAAATCTTTTAACATAGCAAACCATATTTCTGGTAGAAGAAAGTATGAAATAATACTTAATACTGCCTTGAGGCGTTGGTATACAATGATTGCATTCAGTAATCGCTTACTAGGCCGATTTTAATTACTATTAATCAGGAATTGAAGTTCTACCAATGACAATTACTTGATACTCGTATTGTGTTGCAATTAACTAAAAAGTACAATTACAATTACTTGTAATGCAGGTAATTTAAAATTCTCCATTAGCAATCTCGTTTCAACAAAACCCAATTAGAGAAAAAATGGCTAAAAGAACCGATTAGCAATACGAAGAAGCAAAGTGGAACGGTCTGTGTGATTTCTTCAGGAACCTTAACTTATCACTGTAATTCCTCGATACTTAAGGGGACTCCAGTAGGATCTCAAATTAATTTTTTTTTGTTTCGGAATAAAAATATTATCCCGAATATGGAGAAATCTATCAAAACGAAATAGATATATTAATTTAATTCGAGTTGTTAAAAGGTTATTAGGGTCAGAAAACAAAGTTTTCGATGTGATAAAGTCAACTTTACGAAGCAAAACCGGAATAAATTCAAGCTAGCTAGAGAGACCTATTACGACCATATTCGACGAACCAAATTTTCGCATGAACAAAAATTAAGGCAAACAATACTAAAATAATGCTCCAGTAAAACTTGTTGGTCATTTGAAAAAAAATTACGAAATACTACTTCGTCTTTCCATGCTACGCTCATCTTCAATGACACTTCTTATGTCAGCTGATAAGAAAAAGTGAATTTGCCTGCATCACAGTCTTTTATTAATTCCACGCTCCTAGAAAGTGTCTAAGAACGTAATGGATTTTATGGGACAAATTTTCTGTGAAACTCGTCAATTGTACTAAATGATCTCAATATACACAAATCCGTTGGTCCATTGTTCTAAAGAGGTGCTCTTGAACATCGGAAAAACCACTGCGTAAGATTTTCGGTCTGTCTTAGTCTACGGGCTTCATTCCGAGGTGAAACTTATCCATCTTTTATTAACATTCAATTGCATTAAGTTCCCTCTTTCCAAGGTCATGGAAAAGATAATAAATTATCAACCCAAGAAATATTTTGAAGAATGGAATTTTCTCAATGGCCGGCTGTAAGGCTTTCGTAGAAATAAGTGCACTGGTGACCGTTTTAGAGAAAGCAAGATCATTGCACTTGATATGTCAAAGGGATTTGATAGAGTCTTGTATCAAGCTCGGTTATCGAAAATCGGTGCATTTGCTTTCGATGCATTTCTTCCTCGTTGGATTAGAAATAACCTTTCAAACCACTCCATACAAGTTGTATTGGACGATCTAATGCCTGATATTTATTAAATAAATGCTGGTGTGCCCCAGGGCTCCGTTTTGTCTCCGAATCTCTTTCCGATATAAATAAATAATCTTCTGTCTGAAATTTCTTATCCATTAAATTGTTTTGCTGATGACAGTACGCTCAGCTTCCAGGTGCACGTTTTTGTTCATTGGATGTGCACTTAGAAGGGCAGCTCATTAAGTTCTGTCTCCGCCTCTTGTCGTTAAATCGGAAAACTTCCCCGAGTTCCATGAGTGGCACTTGCATTGAGGAAACAGAACAACATTTAGTTCTTAGTAAGTGCATCACACACCATCTTGTGTAAAATTACCACAAATTCGACTTCACTAAAAACGCTGCTTAGTGTTTAGGATTCCTTCATCGATGCAACTATTTTTCCATGCCTTTTGATTTGGCTATAATCTATAAGACCTATAATCGATGAAAGCTCAAGCACAATTCCCATATTTGGGCAGGTGCTCCAATAACTCAGATTTACTTGGATAGAATCCAGAAAAGAGTTTTAAATACATCTGAATCAGAAACATTTGAATCTCTTAAGTACCGCAGCAGTATTTCATGTCTTACCGTAATTTTTATAAATACTTTTCTAGGGAAATATCCAGTTTCATTGATCCCCTTAGCTAAATCAACCGTAATTCTCGCGCTTCAGAGAATGCCTATCATTTTTTCCCTGAACGCAACTTCGGACTTACTGTTCAGTTCGTACTAAAGATGTACTGTTCACATTCTTTCTATAGCCGCACAACACGTATGTGGAATGCTTTAACCGGTTCAATATTTTACTCTCATTATGATGTTCAGACATTCAAAATGAATGCTCATCCGTATCTCCTGTTAAATCCTCTCCAACATTCCTAAGCCCTCGCACTGTGCTCAAAAATCTTAAGGGCAGTCTTAATCCTTTTAGTATGCTCAAAATTTTTAATCGTAAAAAAAAGAAAAATTGATAGCAAGAATATTTCATCAAAATTATAGGAGCCGTTTTTGAGGAAAATAAAATGCAAGTGTGGGTCGCTCAAACTTGCTAAAAAAATTTTTTTTTATTTTAAATTTTAAAATGCAAAGTTTTTCAAACATTTTAGAAGCTTGTCCTTAAAAAATGTCATTAAAATCGTTTATGCCGATATTGAGAAATTCAAAATTCGAAAATATGGCTTTATGGTAAGTACAATCAGTAATATCTTAATTTCTAAATTATTTTTATTAAATTATAGATCGTAAAAATAAGTTGAAAGAAAAAAAAATTACAAAAATTATAAATTATAAATACGATTTTCGAAAACCATTTTTTAACATTTTTGTGGAGGGTACCGTTATTTTTAGGTAAAATACAATTTTTTTCCTCGCATCTTGTCAAGTTTAAACAGAATCGAGCTTGGGTTTTTCGAAATATTGAGTTTTGAAAAAAAAAAACTTTGAAAATTTTATTAAAAGTCCAAGAAAATGTTTTTTGAAAATTTCAATGCACAATACTATGTAAACTTTTGGAAAGACTAAGTTTAAAAAATTACAAGAATCGAATTAACCCTTTTTGAGAAAATCAAAAACAAAAATATGGTTCTAAGGGGTTCTCATTGTTAACAATTTTTGGGAATCTTTTTTTCAACCAATACTAAGCTTTAACAAAATGAATTTTGATTTTTTTTTTAAATCTGTTTTTGTTTTTGAAAAAAAAAAAAAAAAAAAAAAATTATAGAATTTGGAATAAAATTCGTAGGGGAGGTACCGTTATTTTTGGTCTCAAAAAAAAAAGAAAACGTAGGGGGGGTATTGATATCTACCAAGTTTGATGAAAATTGGCCAAGCCGTTTAGGATGTAGTCAAACATACAGACAGATAAAGGGTGGTTAAATGTTAAGGGCCGATAGTGAATGTGAACCACACCTAAATGCCAAGTTTTTTTCTGCATTTCATTTGACATTTCTCAATTTCAGACTAACACAATTTGAACCATGGAAAGATACACAATCGAGCAACGCGTTAAAGTTATTCAGGCTTATTATGAAAATGGGCGTTCAATCAAAATGCATAGGTATCGTGCACTTCGTGATTTTTTGGTAAATTTAATCGTCCAAATGTGCGTGCAATCGGAAAAATCGTGCAAGAATTTGAGCAAACCGGGTCTGTAGGAGATGTGAAAACACCAGTGCATGCTCGTACAGCTCGTACTGCAGAAAATATTGCTGCTGTTCGCGATAGTGTGGCTGAAGAGCGGTCCACCTCAACTCGTCGTCGTGCCCAACAATTGCACCTCTCACGCTCGTCGTTGATGAACATTATGCATAAAGACTTGCATTTACACACTTACAAGGTGCAATTGACTGAAGAACTAAAGCCTCTTGACCGTTTCAAGCGTCGTCAATGGTAAGAATGTTGGCAAGAAACGGCAACAGTGGATGATCAATTTTCGAAGAAAATCATATTCAGTGATGAGGCACATTTTCACCTCAGTGGATTCGTCACTAAGCAGAATTGCCGCATTTGGGCGAATGATAATCCAAGAGTGATTGTCGAAAAACAAATGCACCCACAAAGAGTGACTGTTTGGTGCGGTTTATGGCCGTATTTTTTCCAGAATCAGGCCGGTCAGGCAGTTACTGTGAATGCGGTGTTCGCTGTCGTGAGATGATAGATAACGAACTTTTTATGGCCCGAATTGGAAGATATGGATGTGACGATATGTGGTTTCAACAGGAAGGTGCCACTTGCCACACAGCTAACGAAACAATGGCTCTTTTGCGCGACAAATTTAATGGCGGTGTTATCTCACGTGGTGGCGATGTCAATTGGCCGCAAAGATCATGTGATTTGACACCGTTGAACTTCTTTCATTGGGGTTATTTGAAAGAAAATGTGCACGTCGATAAGCCAGCAATAATTCAAGAGCTAAAGGGTGAGATAACTCGGCACGTTAACATTTGAACCATCGGATGGGGGTTTGCCGCCAAGGTCGCGGCGGCCATTTGACCGATATTTTGTTCCATACATAATTGAACCATACCAATATTATCATAATAAAAAGAAATGACAATAATTTCGTAAATAATTTGTGTTTTATTCAAAATTAACATCGGCTCTTAAAGTTTAACCACCCTTTATAACAGCGAGACCCACTTTTTTTGTCTTCGCTATCATCTTAACATCAAATTTGATCAAAATCTCGAGTTCGATTTTCTTACGAATGCATAATTTGCCTTATAGTACATAGGTATTCCGATATTTTTGGACTTAAAAACAGTTTTTTTTTAGTTGCCAAATTTTCGAATTATTGGATATAGTGAATCTCGCTAGATTGAACTACTTAATATAATGAACACAATAAAATTTATACTTTCTTAGAGTAGGTTAGAGTTAAGTTAGGTTGATTGACGTGGTTACTAGCAGAATGTCATCTCAAAATGACATTTAGATACTAAAACGGCCTTAAGCCTCATATGAAACAGATTTAGCTTATTCCACCGCTATTCCTCGTGCATTTTCATTATAAATAAGGTTTTCAGGTTTAGAGCCGTTGTAAAGTCGAAGTAACTTTACTCCGTCGCTAAAACGAGTTAGTAAATAAGGCTGAGAAGATTTAAGTTAGTATTAATCTATAGTTACGAGAAATGACTTAACTGTATGTATTATATATATTTTGTTTGTAAAAATAAATGTGTAGTATCCTTGGCATAATAGTTATTATTATTGTCATGCAGAAGGTATTGGGTTCGATTCTCAACCGCTGCAAAAAAAAGTTTTTTGGGGGTGTACTCCCTCTTGCGAGAAATTGACAAATCCTCTTAAAAGTATCTGAAAATTGCCGTTAGGAATCGGCAGAAGATTGTATAGGTCCGATCCATTCCTGGGAACACGCACACAGGAATCGTTAAGACAGAGTTGTAAATCACTAGATCCTGGTCCTCTTCGAGCTGTTGCATCACCAGTTTTTTTTCTTTTAAATAAATATATTAATTGGAACCTTAACATTTATAATTCAAAATTGACAGTTAAATGGTATGTTGTATAAGAAATAAAATAAATCCAATTAAATAACGCCCCATTCTACATGGGTGAGTAAGTGATTTGTATCAGTGTAAGTATCTTATAGAAATTTAATGTGTAACCTCCTTGTAAAACCTAAATAATGTTCATGACCATCTACTTGGATTAAGTTCGAATTGGACTAGTATTTACAGTTCCTTCTGATAGCCATCAATTTTATTCAATGATTTCTATCAAAAAACCTTGATGTGATTTCATTTTAGTACCTACTAACAAGTCACTCTGTTGTACGAAGCACAAACCACTCTCCTAACTTTCTTATGTATTAAATAAAATTAATATCATCCACAATCAACTTCAACATACCATTGCTTCCATGACATTAACCGTTAACAGTACTTCTACCTACCTAATTACTTCTTCTGCTAAGGACACCGAAATCAGATTAATCCCTCTATTAAGGATGGACAAGGAATGGGCATGATATTTCAATCTTTTCTTGACTGTATACAACCTACCCATAATACTTACTATTAAGTTAAGATAAGATAAGACTCAAATATAGGAAAATTTATTTTTCATTACAAAACTTAATGACAAAGTAGTGATTTGTTAGGTTTACGAAGTTTTAAATAAATTTGTCTCATTAATATGGGATGGATTGACTATGTGCTTTATGTTATTAATAGAATAAGCATTAGTATACCGTAAACCGAAAATAGAGCTACCAAAATATGTATAGAAAACGACAGCAATAAATGTTTTGAAAAACGTAATATGAACCCAAGCCAGCTCATATAGATGAAACTCCAAAAATGGAAGGAGTTTCTTTCTTATACCCGAGTGTTTCTGATACCCAAAAAACTCTTGTTGAATTTGTACTTGCGTCGTATAGGTACTCTATAAACTATAAATCATGTTATGCATTTGAAAAAAAAATCGAGCCCGAGATTTTGAGCAAACTTAACATAACAATGATAGCGAAGACGAAAAAAGTGGATCTCGAAATTTTATCTGTCTGTCTAGGTATCTGTTCGAATACAGCCTAAACGGCTCGGCCGATTTTCGTTTAACTTATATTTTGCCCTCCACGCGTTTTTTTTTTTCTTTTTTTTTATCAAAAATAACGGTACCTAACCTACCATACGATTTTTTGCGGAAATTTCATAAATATTTTTTATCTCAAAAACTGTCCCACTCATAAAAAAAAACTCAAAAAATTTCATTTAGTTAAAGCTAAGTAATGGTTGAAAAAAAAAATTCCAAAAATTGGTTATTAATAGTACCACCCTTGAAACCATTTTTATTTGTTTTTGATACTCTCAAAAAGGGTTCAACCGATTTTAATCATTTTTCTTATACTAAATCTCCCCAAAATGATTTAAAATGTCTTTGTATTGATCATTCAAATGATGTTTCTTTTTCCGAATTTTCAGTATTTCATCAAAATATCCGTAGCGTTAAAAAAAATTTTGATTCCTTTTTAACTCATCTAGCGTCGTTAGATCATTTCCCTGATCTTATTTTCCTCTCTGAAATTTGGATTTTTGATGATGAAGTTTCTAGATTCTCCATACCTAATTATACAATTGTTGCTTCTTGTAATAATTCTTATTCTGCTGGAGGAGTTGCGGTTTTTTATAGAAATGACATGTCGGCTAATATTAACGTGAATTGTTTTAATCTGAACAGAGCTGATTTGATAAATTTAAAGTGCGAAATTTCTGGGACTTATTACTGTTTTGTCTGTGTTTATAGATTCAATTCTTGTTCGTAAATGCCTTTCTGGAAGTGTTTTCCGGCTTTCTCGAAAACATTCGGTGTAAGAATCTTATTTTTTTAGGTGATTTTAATATTGATCTACTAACTGTTTCATCGGAACTTGATAATTACATTTCCTTAATGACTTATTTTGGTTGAATCAGTTTGCTGAATGAGCCAACGCGTTTAAATTCTTGTCTGGACCATATATTTATTAGACTACACAGAAATAATCCTACGAGTTATAAAACCACAACAGGTTAATTGAGAATATGGGCAACTCTAAAAGGAATGGGGGTTATCAATTAAATTTTAAATAAAAACAGGCCGAACGCGGATCTCGTTGTCAACATAATTAATATGTATGTTTCTGGACACTTTGAAGTCGGCAATGCTTTTAAGGACCATTTTGTAAGAATTACGAGTACCATTCGGGACACCTAAACAAATATTGCTACCAGCAGCCAATGCGATCAATATTCTTGATCCGTTTCAAAGACAGAGTTTCTTTTATGAACTTTTCTCACCTTTGGAAATAAATAGAATTATACAGCCGCTTAAGAGTTCTAACTCTAAGACTTGTGACAATAATTTCAAATAATATTTTGAAAAAGATTTATTTTTTTGTGTCTGATGTATTATGTCACATTTTTAATTTAAGCTTACAAAAAGGTATCTTTCCTAATTTACTTAAAGAAGCAGTTGTTATTCCATCACACAAGAAAGGTGATTCTTTGAATTTGAAAAATTATCGCCCTATTTCCCTTTTATCAGCTCTTGCAAAGGTTTTTGAAATAGGAGTAAAATTTAAAATGTTCTCTTTCCTAAATACATATACTCGTACTTCTCAATTTGACTTTCGAAGTGGCAGGTCTACAGAGGATGGTTGTTAAAACTGTGCGGTGAAATTTATAGCAGTCTAAAGGAGTCTAAGATCCCAGCTACATTATTCGTTGAAATTACTAAAGCTTTTGACATGGTAGATCATGAAAATTTGCTAAGTAAACTATTCAATATTGGTTTCAGAGGCTTTAGCCATGCTTGGTTTGTATCTTATCTAAAAAATCGGAGTCAACGAGTACCTAAAGATTGAAAATATACTGAGTGATAAAAAATTGATTAACATAGGTGTTCCACAAGGCTCTGGTTTTAGGGCCAATTTTGTTCTTAATCTATGTTAACTCGCTTTTCGTACAACCCTTTAATGGTAAAATAACAGCTTTTGCCGATGACACTGCTTTGAGTTATAGCAGTAAAAGTAATTTAACCTTTCTTTGTCCCTGAACCATGACTTAGAATTGCCACGTGGTTGGTTCAAGTTCCATAAAATGGTTATAAGCGACAGAACAAAGTTCATGATTTTCAATATTAAAGGAAAAATATGCAATGATATGCCATTAAAATATCATTCGCCCATTTGCGAAAGATTCCGTTTCATGAGTAATTGTTCTCACCGTAATAACGCACTTGGTTTTTGATTTGATTCTCAAAAATGTAGCTCCGACAACTGTTTTGAAATTGAAAGTGTTGACAGTTTTAAATACCTAGACTATAAAATGAGCTGGAAAAATCATTCTGTGAATTCAAAGCAACTTCTAACCAATGTAGTAAGACAATTATATCTCCTCAGCCAATACTGTGATTTAACAGTTTTAAAGTTAGTTTACAATAGCCTTTTTAAATCTAAACTGCAGTATGGTTTAGTTTGCTGGGTTGGAACCATCATTAACAAGATAGAACCTTTGCTTATAAAAAGCATGCTATCCGTATTATGTGCAAAGTAAATCGACAGACTCCAAGCTTTGAATTGTTTAAAAGTCTTCTACTTCTTCCATTAAGGCATTTGTATTTCTACAAAGTTTTAAAATTAAAAGTCAGGTTATAACTCTTCTAGAATTTATGAAAATCGTAACCTGCGTGTTAATGTTAACACTAGAAATCTCGTCCACATACATACCAACTTTTAAAATAGCACTTTATTCTCACTTTTATAATGTTGCCACACCTCGTCTATTTAATAAGCTACCTGAAAATCTAAGATCTGTGAAAGTTCAATCCGTATTCCTTAAAAATATTAAGCAATGGCTGTTCTTGATGAATTACGATGTTCTGGAAAATCTACTGAATCCATTAGTTTAGTCTTTCAATATACATATAATGAATTTTTCAGCTTTGTTTCTTTTTCTCTAAATTTTAATTACTGTTATTTTTTTTTAATTCTTAAGTTTATCACATCCCCATCGATAAGTGTATTATTTTATTATAGTACTTTCGCCTATTGTTTTTAAGCAACAGAATGTACTTAACTGTTTCATTTTTTTTAACTTAAAGAATCTTTAACTGATTATGATTTTTTCTTTGTTAATTGATATAAAAAAGAAATAAAGTCTTAAATTAAAAAAAAAAACTTTGAATATTATTGTGTATTCAAACTTTCTTTAAAATTGATTGTGGATTAAAATTTTTTTTCAAAACTCAATATTTCGAAAATTTCATGCTTGATTTTTTTTAAACTTAAAAAATAAAAGTTTCTTAATACAATAAAAGTTTCTTAATACAATATCTTAGATGTGGGAAAAGGAATTTTATTTTATATACAAATAAGTACCCCCCATACAAATGTTGAAAAAATATTTTTCGAAAATCGTATTTTTCTGTAAAACGGCGCCTTAAATTTTGATAAAATTTTTTTCCTCCCGATTAATTCTAACGATCTTCAATTTAATAAAAAAAATTGAAATTAGGATATTACTGACTATATCTACAATAGAACCATTTTTTTAAATTTTGAATTTTTCTTTATCAACATAACGGATCTTAATGAAATTTTTTATTGAGAAGCTTCCAAAAAGTTTGAAAAACTTTTTTATTCGAAAACTTTAAAAAAAGAAATTCATCATCTTCGCTAAAGATTTTTCAACCAAGTTTGAGTCCTCTTCCAAGTTCCAAACGCTTGGCAGCCCAGTTAGCGAACAAACGGCGTTGTTTATGGTCATGAACTTTGAATTCATGTCATGATGCAAAATTAGCCAAGTTGAAGACTACGAAAAGCCGAGTTCTTGGGAATGGCATATAAAAGTCTGTCTCGAGTTTCACTGTACACTTTTGCCGGTCGCGGCAATATTCTCAACCGACCTTGCGCCCCCCTTTGACGTATGAATGTTGGCATATTGATTACCGAACCGGTTAGCTAAAATTTGGTCACCTAACGTTAAAGAGTCGACGTGCTGTTCAATGGTTTCATTTTTTCATTTGCCATGGTGATTTGACATCAAATTCAAGTAATAAGCTACAGATTTGACAGATGTCACCAAAACAACATGGCCTCTAAACGTACCCGCGCCAATTGAAAAACCCTTTTGTATTATGGGACAGCTTTTCATAGGTCGATGTAATACAGACCTTGCGCGGCGCTGGTGTAATCAAATATAATGTGTGGTGAGTTACCATCGAATTTATAAAGGGTGGGCCATCTAGTGGTTCTTTTTTTTTAATTTTAGGTTATTTTGACATTGACAGCTGTTTTCCGCTCGAAATCGTGACAGAAAGTCAGTATCATACTTCCGCGGAATGAAACGAGTTGAGATATATTGAAAACTTAATCCAAAGTGAGTGCTGTGTAGCCCAAACAGTGCATTTTTTGAAAAGAAGTTTTGGACGAAATGAAGCATCCACCGCGCCTGCTGTACGCAAATTCGTGCAATAAATTCGTGAGACTGGTATACTAGTAGACAACACTCATAGTCCCCGTCGTCGTACTGTGCGCACAGACGAGAATGTTGCTGCTGTAGTCGAGATCAACATGAACTCGCCATCGATCTCAACATTTCACGCACTAGCCTGAAGAGAATTCCCCATACAGATGTCGGATAATACAGCAGCAATAGACAGCCCAACGCTCTAACTATTCTGCCCAGGGCCGCACATTTAAAAATGATTGAAAACAAAAAAAAAAATACATCGATTTGGAACATAAAACGCACCCTGTATGAAGTTTATAAAGTCTCCAAGAATGTCATTCATTATATCGCTTGGGCATTCTAACAAACTCATATAAGCCTCTGGGTAAAACGAAGGCTGTTTTTCTTTAATTTGTCCTTGTTGTCCTCTTAAACTAAAATTTGCCAATGGCCTTTATATATGTATGTAGGTCTATTGTTGTGATATAATTTGATGTGTAATGTGGCGTCCATATTAGGAAGTGTTCGTTTGTCATCTATAGTTATTTCATTTAATTTCCTCTAGTCTATAACAATGCGAAGAATTCCTGAATTATAGTTCTTTTTCGGCGCGACTATCAAAAAACTTAAGTTATTTTGACCTACTTTTTCTAATTTTATTTCTTGTGCTTCCGTTGGAGCTATCTGTTTTCTTAGTTCTTCCTATTGTTTCGGAGGATAGCCTTGTTGATAACTTTTTGTTTGCCTGAGATTCAGTAGTTGTTTTTATTTCTTATTTTATTACTGAAGTACTTGTTAGCTTATCTGCTTCTTTAAAAAATAATGTTTCCATAATTCTGTTTATAGTTCTTCTTTATTTAAATGGTCAAGCTTAGGCCGATTTATTATTCCATTATCGTGTTTTGTTTTAAATGTAGTTTCGTCACAATTGTGTGGTTGCTCTGATAATTGAATAGTTTTTTCATTGAGACGTTTGATTCCCGATGTGCAATGGATGAAGATGTTTAGCTTATTGATTATATGTCAATACCAATTACAAACTGGCAGGGTCTGTTAAGTACATTTATTTTTAATTTTCCATCTAAGACAAGCTTCCTTAGAAAATTTATTTTGGTAAAAGGCATTGGATTTTTTTTAACTGCTTCTTAGTCTTTAATTTCGTCTTCAATAATCCTAAAGGTGGACCCTATATCTATTAGAGCTTAATACGAGTATTTTGTCTTATTTATAATAATTTCTATAGTTAACTGTTCATCCGACGTCCAATGGTGAAAAAAACGCGGCGGTACTAACCTCATACTTATTTTCAATTTTTTGTATACTTCACACGCGCTCAAAAAGGGTATGTTAAGAAACCCTAATAATGTTAAACACGGCACGGGCGATGGGGAAATTAGGAGGGGGATGGGTAGAGAAAGGAGGTGTCGATGAACATTGGTGGTTTTGAATGTTTGCAAATTGAAATGGCAAGGGAAAACCGTGCCGGGTAAATTATTCCCCAATGGTGTTGTGGACTAAAAAACGAATCTCTATATTTGACGGTACGACCGAAATTAGGCTCAAGGGTGAACTGATGAGCATTCCTAGCGAAGCGGGTACCACGAGTGAATTGATAAAAGGGAGGAATGCAACTGGCTACTTCGAATGGCCATTGCCTGTGAAAGAAGCGATAAAACAAGGAAATATACGAAACATTTGACGGTGTTCTAGAGATTGGAATAAATCCATGAAAGCTTTGTTTCCTACCAGAATTTTATCAAATAAGTGAGGAGAAGTTTGTGCTGCACCTGCCTTTTAAATGGAAGTCAGATCAGAGGGGTAAAAAATTTCTTACATGGATATAGAAATCCTAAGCCTTTAGCAGCATTTTTGACGATCTTGAGAATGTCGTCATTCTAACGAAGATCGTCGTAGACACACATACCTAGTATTGAGAGCTTTTCGGCTTTTATTTTTCGATGCAAGTGCCATTCAAGGACAATGGCATAAGGGGGTCATTTTGCTTTAACGACAATAGAAAGCATTCAGTTTTCGAAGCATTAAACTCTACAGAATTTTTCTTAGCTCATTTAACAATGCTGTAAAGATCGGAGTTTAATGAGTTAATCATAAGATACCGTTGCAATTCAACTTCCGAAGGAGATGGACGTGAATGAGTACGAGAAGCTGAGAGTAGATTAATCGGTAGAACAACGAAGTGAATTAGAAGTTTCAGACAAGATCAGACTTGAAACCGTCCAATACAACATGTATTGAACAATCTAAAAGGTAATCCAAAGGATTAGGGTTTCATTAATACCAAACGCACGCATTTTCGATAAGAGAGACTGTTACGGAACTCTTTCAAATGCCTTAGAAATATCAACCGCAATAATCTTACTTTCTTCAAAACAATGTAAAGATCCGTATTTTACGAGTACTTTGTATGTGACCAATTCTTTGTTATATCGATTTTATTTTTAAAAGCAGGCTTTTTTGGTCAATTTTTTTTATAGATGCAAATAAAAAAAATTTATTTCATCTTCTCCTAACGTTTCGGCGGTGTTTCACGACTTCTTCAGGGATATGTAAAATGTTTTGTTCACAGCGATTGCTGTGAAAGTCGTATTCCCGGTCATTAAGAAGCTTTCGATCTTCGAGATATTTTTTGAGCTGATGATTAATCAGCGATTCCCTGACCTTGGAAAGAAGGGTCATAAGTAAAATTGGTCGAAAGGAGGAGAGGGAGGAAGGGTTACCTTTTTTAGAAACAGTCTGGATAAATGCTGTTTTTCGTCATCTAAGAAAGCTTTCAGAACAGTAGGAGCGGTGAAAAAGCTTTTCTCAAAAACAGTATAACTGATTTTGATTAATTTTGTATGCTAAAGGTCCTTAAAAGTTTGAATCGTATCTTGTATTCAATTTTTCCTTAAACTCAATATTTCAAAAACCAATTTATACGAAATTGACAATTGTTTAACTTTAATTACAAGATCTAGGAAAAAATGATATTTTATCAATACCCATTATACAAATGTTAAAAATATCGTTTGAAAGTACATAGTATTTTCTCGAAAAACAGCACCGAGAATTTTGATTCAATATCTTTTATTTCGCTATATTTTTATGATCTACCATTTCATCAATATCGAATTTTAATAAAATTTTGTTTACAGAAGTTTTTAAAAAGTTTATAAAAATTCAAGACATTACACATCAACATAATAAAAAAATACTTTTTGAATTTAAAAAAAAAATAACTGTTTTTGAATAATCGATGTCTCAAGAACTTGCCATTTATTGTTTTTTTTTTAGAAATTTATTTTTTATTTGTACAATAATATACAAATTAGTTTTTTTTTATCTTAAAAAATATATATAGTGTGCGTTTTATGTTCTAGGACGAATTTTTTGGTTTCAATATTTGTGTGAATAAAATTTGTGTATTGTCATTATTTGACAGTCGTGCCAAAATTATTGAAACATTTTATTTAAATAATTGTTTAATTGTAAATAAATTAAAGATTAGCATGGGATGCTATTTGGACCAGTGGCAGCGCGGCGCACAATGATGATATATTTCTTTGAGGATGCCACAGGCAATGCTGTAACATTTACTGCTGACCGCTATCGGGACATGGTTGAAAAATTTGTTGTGCCCGAATTGGATCAATTAAGCCTTCAAAACATGTGCTCCCAACAAACGATGCGAATCTTACGAGATATTTGTCCCGGCCGAATAAGGTCAAATGATGATCCCTGATTTGACACCTCCCGATTTCTTTTTAAAGTGTAGTTTTCTGAAAAATGTGTACATCAACCACAACCTGCATATTTAAGGACAACATTAGAAACGAAATTGCTGAATTTACAACACAAGGTTGCGAAATTGTTATACTAAATGTGCTTAAAAGAGACCGCTCTTGCGTCACGGCCACGAAACCGATGCCATACACGATATATTTAGGACTAAAAAATATTAATTACGAGATGTGTTTTAATTTAAAAGTTAAAAAAAAAACATCGACCTGGAACATAAAGCTTAACAAGTATTCAAAAAGTCGTTTTTCCATTTAAAAAAAAATCAATTTCATGCCACTGAAAATTTGTCTAAAATACTATTAATATTTTTTGCTTTAAAAATATCAATTTTAATATTTTTAAAGGAAAAAATGTGCAGCTAAATTTTATTTAAAAATGTATTGTTGTCATGGCTTCGTGTCGTTAAAATTCAATTTAAAGCTTAGAGTATTGTTATTCAATTCGTTCACTTCATAGGGACTTTGGCCTCTAAATTTGATATGGCGCATATAATGTATGTAGGTACCCTGCATTCACTGGTGATGAAATTGAACGCAGATATATCTCACGGTTCGAATTCAATAAAGGAAACTATTATTCAATTACCATATTGTTCAGCTTGACGTGAATAGTATTCGGGCTAAATTTAAAATTTGATTTTATTTGTTTTGCTGACTGAAAAGTTTTTCCCAACAAAATTAAGTATTTTAAAAATAATTACATAACGTATTCACAATTTAGCGTGAAAACTAGAAGTGATTAAAGCGAGAATCAATCTTTTCTTCTCAATGCAGCTCTAGTTGATTTTTTCTGGACAAGTTTTAAATAGTCATGTTGCTTGCCATGTCCATATTTAAAATACTTGCATAGTAGGCCCAAACTTATGTATAAAGAAACAGTTATCAATTATTCATAACAATATTCATCAAATTATTTGTTCTTAAATTACAGTTTAGTAAAATATGAGTTTAGCAACTTTTAGAGAGGATTTAAAAGAAGTTACCGATGCACATTGTTTTTAAATGTCTGAACATCGCAATGGGAAGGAAATATTGAGCAAGGTAAAGATGCTACATTCATGTAGGGGGGCTGAAGAAAGAATCTCTGAATTTAACAGTACGTCCGAAGTTGCGCTCAAGTAAAAACTGATGGACATTCCCTGAAGCGCGAGTTTTACGGTTAAACTGTTTAAAGGGAGGAATGCAAATGGCTATTTCACTGGAGCACTGTTTATAAAAATAACGGTGGTGCTCCTCAATAGATTCAAATGTTTCTGTTATAGTTTTATCACCTCTCATTTTTAAAGCTCGTTTCTGGATTCTATCCAAGAGACGGGTAGATTTTGGCGGCCTGTGGCGGCCATGTTTTTTTATTATTGAGTTACTGATACAAAATTACCTTGGCAAGTAACGCAATAATGCAACACGTCCAAATAATAAAACTTTATTATCAAAATGGGTGTTCTTTAGCGCAAAAGTTGTGCGTGTTGCGCCCATTTTAAAGTAGACGTGATTGCCCTTCACTGTCGATACTTAAAACGTTTGGTGGTCAAATTTGAGACGTCCAGCTCTGTAATCAATCAGCCAACATGCGTGCGTCAAAGGAACGTAACATCGGCCAAGAACATCGCCGTAGTCAGTGAAAGCCGAACCCGGGGCAGTCGATTCATCGCCGTGTACAAGAACTCGGTCTTTCCAGGAATTAAAAGTTCATAACTATAGACAACGCTCCTTGTTCGCTGACTGGACTTCGTATTATATTTGAAAACGACGTTGGTGAGGCGGTCACAGCCAATAGCAAGTGCTACAGAACGATGATAACCAAATTCTTATGGCCCAAACTGAAGCATATGGACCTAAACGATATGTGGTTCCAGCAGGATAGGCGTGGCGCTATAAGTGCAGCACAGCGGATACCACGACGACACCACATGAGCGATGTTGTGTTCCATAATTAATGGGAGTGTTTGTTCTTTCTTACTAATAAATCTATAATACATCAACAAAATTTAATTTTGTTCATTTTATTGCACTTTTAAATAGAAATTTGTATTTGGCCCACCATTTATACAGGGTGATTGGCATAAGGTGTGACAAAAAGCTAGGGCGTGTAGGTTGGACTTTAGGCGGGAGGGGCAATTTAAGAAAAAAATCACTTAAAACAGAAAAAAAATTATTAGAAAATAACGGTGATACCTAAAGAGTAATGCTATGGCATTTTGAAAAGCCAGAAATACATTCTTTAATTTTGTTTCCAAATAAAGTTGTTCGAGTGAATAGTTTTTGAAAAATTAATTTTCAAAATCAAAATTTTGAAAAAAAAATGAAAAATTTTTTTCAAAATTTTACGTAATTAAGTATTATTTTTTTATTCAATATTCAATGTTCATATTAATTTTTGTTCAAACACAAAAAACCGGATGTCAAAATGTTTTGGAGAAAATCAAAAATAAGAAAAACTACTTTTGTTCTAAGAAAAGCCTTTTATTTTAGTTTTTGGATTCTTTTAATTATTAAAATAAATAGACCGACAATTCTAATTACTTTTTAATGTTTATTTCATAATTAATCTTAACTGAATATTTATTCTTAACTCTATCGTGGTTAACAATCGAATGACATCTTCCGATTTTAATGTTATAAAAGTCCCTCTATAATTTGGTATGTTGTAGGTATGTCAAAGTATATAAATCAACATTATGTATATAAAGTACATGAATACCTTAAGGGTATTGTATTGGAATATACAACAATCTTCCCCACTTTAAATACTTCGTCATTTATCTCGATAATTTACTTTTTTCATTTTCTTAATTCGCTCTGATCTACGAGCCTTATCATTAGACAAGCTTTTACTGACACTCATTTTAGCGTACTTATTTATAATTCGTTTTGAGCTTTGCATTTCGCGTTTGTTTTTTAATGATGAAGACGATTTATTTAAACTTGGAGAGGATCGTGTGCCTTGACTTAAACTAGATGTTTCATTTACAATATTACGATATGGATTAAAAATATCTGTATTATTTGTCTCATTAATACATTTTTTTATTTGATTAAAATGAACAATGCGAACTTTATTCTGAATTTTAATCAAACACGTTAATGCACTTAATTCTTTTAAGAATATACCTGGAATCCAACTTACGTAATCGTTTCTAAAATCCGTTTTAAATAATATCTTTTCTCCCTCCAGGAACTTAGTATTTTTAAAGGAATTAATTGCATTTAAACGATTTTTTGGTTTTATAAACTTATTAGTTTGTTCTGTTTGTACAGTCTTTGAAATATTTTTAGTATTCTGATTTTTATTATTTACGTTATCTAATACGATTTTAGGTTTGAAGGCGAAAATCAGCTCCGATGGAGTTTGTAGACTCTTATTTATCGGTGTATTACGTTGGTTAAAGAGAAATTTGGAGACCACTTGCTGCATGTCCATGTTTTTATTTTTCAAAAAATTTTTCTTTAAAACGTTCTTTACCGTTTGTACATAACGCTCAGCCAAGCCATTACTTTGCGGATGATACGGTGGGGACTTACTTACTTTAATACCATATTTCTTACAAAAACTGACAAACTTAAATGACCCAAATGGAGGACCATTATCTGTGACAATTTCCCCTGGAAGACCAAAGGTCGCAAAAAAATTTTCTAATATTCTTATCAAATTTTCCGCAGTGTTGCTGCGAAGAGGAATAACATCTGGATATTTGCTAAATGCATCAACTAGGATTAAAAATTGAAATTTAGCAAAATAGAAAAAATCCAAATGGATACGTTGAAATGGATATTCACATGAGTACCACCTTGAATTGACCTTTTCCTTAGGAATGTTCATTGTTGATTGACAAATATGACACTGTTTTATAAAATGTTCTATATTTTGTTCAATACAAGGCCACCAGACATACGACCTTGCCATACACTTCATTTTAACGATTCCTAGATGGTTCATACTGTGAAGTAAGTTTAGGGTAACCCCCCTCAACTTTGATGGAATGACTAACCTGTCTCCATAAAACAACTTATTGTCTTCTGCAGCCAAACTATTTCTTACTCTAAAATAAAATTTGATTTGACTTGACATTTTATTTGGCCATTTATTTCTCTTAACATAGTTATAAACTAATGACAAAACCTCATCTCGAGCAGTTTCCTTCTGCACAACCTCAGTGTCAATGACCGAATCATTATTTGATGAATCTAAGTTTACTGAATTAATCAAACCAACAGAATCAACATTCGTGGAATCTGTAAGGGGTAAGCGGGATAGAGCATCAGCATGTTGCATTTGGGAGCTTTTACGATATTCAATATTGTAGTCATACATAGACAAAATTACAGCCCACCTTTGCAACCGTGCTGCCGCAACCCCCGCTGTTCCCTTACGTGGACTAAAAATCTCTTTAAGTGCTTGATGGTCAGTGCATATTTTAAAAGGTTTACCAAAAATGTATTTGTGGAATTTTTTGACTGCAAAAATTATAGCTAGAGCTTCACGATGAAGCTGTGAATAATTTTTTTCCGATGGGGAGAGCGAGCTTGATGCAAACAAAACAGGTTTTTCGACACCGTCATCGGTCGCGACTATGACAGGTTTACTTGGATCGAACAATTCTAAGACATTGTGCTCTGTGATAAGAGCTTTACTGGTCTCAAACGCGGTTTGACAATTCTTAGACCACACAAAATCAGTATTTTTCTTTAAAATAAAATAAAAATCTTTTAAATATGATGATAGGTTTGGTAAGAACCTACTATAATAATTTAGTAATCCTAAATAGGATTGAAGTTGTTGCAAGTTGGTTGGTGCCGGAGCATCAACTATTGCTCGAACTTTTTCGGGGTTCGGAAACACTTTTCCGTTTGACAATATGTGCCCCAAATATGGTACACTTTTCTCAAGAAATCGACACTTATTTAAATTAATTTTGACGTTATATTCGCTTAGTCTCTTTAATACATCGATGCAGTTTAGCTTGCAATCACTTTCATCCTTACCCCCGACTACAGTATCATCGACAAAGCAGCGTGTGCTTTTCAAATTTTTTAAGATCTCATCCATTGTACTTTGGAATGCAGATGGTGCCATGGAAACACCAAACGGCAGCACTGTATACTGTAGAAGACCTATGTGCGTATTAATTGTTAACAATTGTCGACTCGGTAGAGCGACACGCAACTGGTTATAGGCACCTGACATATCAATAACGCAAAAAACGTTGCAATTAGCAAAACTTGCAAATATTTCCTCGGTTAAAGGCAATGGGTGATGATAAGATTCATTGAATTTATTTATTGTCACTCGACAATCCATACAAATTCTTATATCTCCATTCGATTTCGGGACGCAAACTATTGGACTTGCCCACGAACTTGACTTGACCGGAATCAAGGTACCGTTCTTCACTAAGCGGTTTAATTCTTGTTCTACTTTGTCCTTGATTCTTAAGGGCACTGAATACGCTTTGTGAAAAATGGGTGAAGTGTTCTCTTTAAGAACTATATTAATTTCGAAATCCTTAATGGTTTCATTTGGCTTGAACGTTAGTACATTCGGAAAGTTATTTTTGATTAAATCAACAAAATTTACCTCGATTTTATTTACCGAACTTCGACAATCTCCAAATAACTTTTCTCTCCAATGTGGTATTAAAACTTGTAGCCACGTGCGACCAATTAATGGAAGGAAATAATTTGAGCTTTCAACAACTATTAAATCCAGATCATAAGTTTGTCCTTGAAACTCCACGCGGACACTGATTTTACCTTGAACATCAAGTTTTTGACCTGTAAAAGTTATAAGAGTATTAAGTTCTGGTTGCAATTTAAGATAAGAAAATTTTGACTTATATTCAGTAAAACTAATTAAACTATGACAAGCTCCTGTATCTAGCTCCATTGGCAGCGGCTGATCTTCGACTATAATGTTTTGTATGACACATGTGGACTCGACTTTCGCGATTGACTTGATCACTTTTACTGATGTGTGAGACTTTGACTGATTGCAGACTACAGATGTGTGTCCGATTCGATTGCAATTATAGCACTTCCAATTTTTTGCTGGACAAGTTTTGTAGTTATGATGACGACCACATCTTTGACATTTTCCAAATTTACCACTGATAGAACTATACTTTGACTTATGACTTTCAGAACTATTTTTAATCTGTGGACTTGATGATGACGTTTTGACAGCAAACTGTGTTGAGACTACTGGATGTATTGCCTTGGACTCTTTTGTGGACATTTCCATTGTTAAGGCGACATTACAGCATTTTTCAAAATTTAGTGAAGAGTCATTTAACAAGGCACGTTGAATCTCTTCGTTTCTTACACCTGCTATAAATTGATCCGTCAGTGCATCATCCAAGGCAAACGACTTGAATTGAAGTGGCTTATGTTCCTGCATTTTTTCACAGCACTTTGTTGTATTGGTATTAATTTCTTTAGCAAAATCACCAAAATCACATGTTTGTGCGACTTCTTTCAGACGGATGATAAACTCCTGGATACTTTGCCCTTCTTCTTGGATGATTTTTTTGAACTTATAGCGCTCAGCACGAATATTTAATCGCGGTGAAAAATATTTTTGTAATGCTTTAATTAAATCATTGTAGTTGCACTCCGATGGACTTTTGGGTTGGACAAGTGATTTGAGTATTTTATATGTGTTTTTACCGATCAAACTTAACAAAATCAAAGCTTTTTTAGAATCATCAATTCCATTAATTTGAAAATAAATTTGAAGACGTTCTTTAAACGTTTCAAAATCCTCACCAGGCTCGAACTCTTCCAATTTACCCATAATTTGACTATGAGACATTGTGTGACTGTACTCTTGTTTGTTTTATTTATTTTTTTTTCCGCAATGCACACGTATTTTAAAGTTTTTTTTTTTGCTTAATGTTTTTCCTCGTCACCACTTTGTTGTACCTTTACTTTTAATTATTAAAATAAATAGACCGACAATTCTAATTACTTTTTAATGTTTATTTCATAATTAATCTTAACTGAATATTTATTCTTAACTCTATCGTGGTTAACAATCGAATGACATCTTCCGATTTTAATGTTATAAAAGTCCCTCTATAATTTGGTATGTTGTAGGTATGTCAAAGTATATAAATCAACATTATGTATATAAAGTACATGAATACCTTAAGGGTATTGTATTGGAATATACAACAGATTCTTAATAATGTGACAAAGTACTGGATTAATCATATTTCACACATTTTTTCATTGAGAACACCTGCGTGAGAGCATTGGATTAATATTGTCCTGCGAATGTTTTTTTAATAATGCAGCGTTACACGCCCTAACTAGTGACAGAAAAATGCAATTGCGAAATAAGAACAAAAATGTTCCTGAATCTTGAAATCAATTAAAATAAGAAATACATGCATATTTAGATAAAATACATAATTATTGTTTATTTAAATTTTTAACAATTTTTTAACTAAAGCTTATTACAAAAAATTATTTGAAAAACATTCGCAGGTTAATATTAATCCAATGCTCTCACGCAGGTGTTCTCAATGAAAAAATGTGTGAAATGCTATAGCATTACTATGTAGGTATCACCGTTATTTTTTAATAATTTTTTTCTGTTTTAAGTGATTTTTTTCTTAAATTGCCCCTCCCGCCTAAACGGAGGGAAATAGACCCCCCCTCCCATACGATTTTTTTCTTGTCTAAGTCCAACCTACACGCCCTAGCTTTTTGTCACACCTTATGCCAATCACCCTGTATATCATGTCAGTTGAACTTTCCACTATTCATTGATCTTTGAAAAAATAAACCACAAAACTATAGAGAAAACTGTCACACAAAACACAAAGCAGTGTTCATTGACTTGTGCAAGTTAATCTTAAATACTGCATACTCTTAGGAATCACATTAACATTTATTATGTTCTTTCAATCTGGATTTGATGAAACATGTATTAATTAATATAATTCTTGGAGAACATCTGCGTTGAGGAGAACATTGAAACTCTTTCTATGTGTGATTAATGGGTATAATTGCAATTTCCTTTGGGAATAAAAATGTTCACATCTGTTTTCTCCGAAAAGGCATACTTTTGGTAACACAACAAATGGTCAAAGCTTCAGACATTCTCGTAATTTATTAAACCGAATTTGTAAAAAACAAATAATACTGACCCAACACAGAGGCTGGAAAAGAAACAATAATTTAACTAGCTATGTCCCTTAAATCCTAATCCCATAAGCAATAACATGCATATTTCAAGAAATTTAACAAAACTCAGGTGTTGAAAATAAATCATACTCTTATATTGCGAATTAAAATTCATTCTTAGGTCCTAGGTAATTTGGTGTGAAATGAGGTTCTTTCTCAGAATTTTTGTAAGTAATTAATTTTCGACAGGGGTGATAAAATGTTTCTCGAGTTTAATCTTTCTGTGCCCTGTCATTTTTAAGATTTCCTTTTTGTTTTTTTGTTTAATTTCCCTTCAGTTAGTTGATTTATAAACAAGGAGGAAAAAATCCCTGTGAGATTACAATATTTTTCAAAAATGAATAATGAAAGCTGTATTAATTAACAAGAGCTTTTGTTGCAAAAAAAAAAATATGAAATATCTATGTTTGAGGTTGTTCATATTTTGCGGACACATTTCAAGTTTTTTTATCCTTAGGAATGGGCTAAGGATTTTCGCTTTGGTACATTTTTGATGATTTTTTTGTAATATGTAGATACATAAATAGAGTTTGGGGAGAGTCTATGTAGAAAAGAAGGATATTGATGAAATGATGAATGAATGAATAATTGTGGGATGTAAGTGCAGTGCTCTTCCTTTAGACCTGCTTCCTTGAGAAACTTAAATATATCGAATACTTTTAGAGATTGTAATTAACTATGTCATATCTTGTGACGTCCCAGATACCTATGTTTTTGTTGCACGAGTGCATAAATCTATACCTAATATATGTTACGGTATTCGTTCATGTTTATTGCAGAGTTTGAGTTTCTTGGTTTTCAACTTGATGTGGTGGGGACTTACGTTTGACCTTCCAGTAACCCAAAGAAACCAACATATATTTTATCTAATTGAAAAGGCGATAAACACTCATGTATCAGCCGAAGTTACGGCTGCCATCGTAGGCTTGGCTTCGATATAATCTAAGTCACCAGTGACAAAATCAAAACCAATAAAATGACATAAGTAGCCGGTAAAATCGATGAGGAGCTCTCTGAATTCCTCATAGATTTTACTGATGTAGGAAAACTCCACCAATCAAGCCAAGAAAAGACTAGTATTGTCAGCATAAATAACGTCTTAACAACGTCTTAGTAAGACGCGTTAAAATACGCAATCATATGTGGTTGCCCCAAGAGCAGGAATTCGAACAAAACAAATCGGTACAATCAAATTCAGTCTGACTTGTTCCTCACTCACCACAGCTGATCCAATTTTGAAGTTGGCATCATTGCAGATATTCGAAAATGCTTAGCTGTCCTCGTGGTTCGTCGGAAAAGACAAAACATCTTTTCTTTGATCCATCGTCAAACTACAAGGCCTTGTTCCTTCAGTTATCAGTTCAGCTGTCAGTTCAGTTAAAAAAGGCAGTGTATTTAGACGTCAGTCCAATGTTCGGTTGAGCTTTCATTTTACTTGTGAGCAGTCGAAAATCAGGAAATACATTGCAATAGCTATAGTTTTGTCGCTTAATAAATCACCGCAAACTAAAATTGAAATGACGACTTAACTGACAACTGAACTGAAAAGTATTCACACATCCGTTTAACTGATAACTGAACTGAAAACTTATGGGAATTTCATCAATTTCAGTCTCAGTTAAACGCTTCAGTTTTTGTATTTAGACATCAGTTTAACTGAAAGCTTAACTGATAGCTCAACTGAAACTGAAATGATCGTCTAAAAGGGGCTTAAAGGTAGCCATGTTTTATTTGATAATTTGGAACATTTTTTAAGCTTACACAGCACAAAGATGCTAGTAAAAAACAGAAGGATTAAAGTCTGACAAAATTCATTTATAATGAATTTATATTTTTTTTTTAATTTTTGGTGCAACGTGGCGTATACGTGACCAAACCACAAAATACGATAATACTTTTTGGCTAGACCGATTTTTACATTCACACGCTTCGAAGGATACGAGTATACAAATTTTAAGTTGACAATCGACAATAGGTGAGTTCTTCTTTGTTATTTTTTCTGTGTAATCTGTAGAACAGTTCAACCGATCCGTGTTAAAAGATCGAGCCTTCTAAAATCTGCATAGAGTTTGTAGCTTGACTAGAGATTGATCTCATTTACTTCCCCAGAGCGGTATTTTGAATCCACGTGACTGAAGTTAAAAAGACTTGCAAAGAGAGAGTGAGAGCAAAGTGACGGTGACGTAGAAAACTAACAAAAAAGGGCAATATTGTTTGCTCCATCGGTCTTATTATTCTTATTCCTATTCGCATAATTTTCTGAAATCTATTGAATAATTTTTGCTGAGGATCTTTGTTCAGCAAACCAGTAGTTTTCCGATTAGGTACTTATGTAATCGCTAAACTCCTTCAGCTACGATCAATCTAATATCGTAAAAATCAAGCAACACCCAGCTTTTTTTTTTTCTTTTTGGCGCACCTGAAGTGAATGCCTGGGATTCATACGAATACCATAACCATGGTTTGACAATGAATTCTGGCAAGCACATGCAGCTAAATGAAAGGCATACCAAATGGCGGCGTTGCAGAAAAACACTACGAGGAGTTCTACGAACAGAAGAAATAAATTGCACGACTGGGTCGCACGAACTTGCTCCTATGTAATAGACTGTAGACTATAATATAATAAAGAATAATATAATAGAGAAAACTGTTCATAAAGATAACATTAATTCTTTAGCAGCAGGAGAATGCTAGGCAAATATGAATTTATGCAAGAACAAAAATTATAAGTCGTTGTAGTGGTTCCTTAAAAAAAAAAAGCTTTTGTGTAAAAACTTTTTAAAACATTCTTAAGAAAAAATTTTGGTACGCCAACTTTAAGTTTTTATTACTGTACGAATGAGAATTAAATTTCCAAGAAAAATATTAAGCCGTTTTTGAGATACAGAATTTTCCAAAAAAAACTTTTTTTTCCCAAAAATTGAAAAAAATATTTTTCTTTAAGTTTTGAAATGCAATGTTATTTAAATTTTTTAGAAGCTTCTTTATAAAAAATTTCATTAAAATCCGTTATGCCGACAATGAGAAATTCAAAATTCGAAAAAATCGTTCTTTGGTAGGTACAGTCAGTAATATCTTGTTTTCAATTTTTTTATTAAATTATAAACCGTAAGAATTAATTAAAGTAGTACTCCTTGGCATAATGGTTAGTGCGTTGGACTGTTATGAAGGTATCGAGTTCGATTCTCAGCCCCTGAAAGAAAGTTTTTTTCAGGGGTGTACTGCCTCTTGCGAGGAATTGACAAATTCTCCAAGAGTATCTCTTGTCATGGAAAGTGCTGCTCATAAGCCGTTCGGAATCGGCAGAAAATTGTAGGTCCCCTCCGTTCCCTGGTAACACGCACACAGGAACAGTTGAGAGTTGTAAGTCACTAGGTTGTAAGTCACTGGTTCACTCCGAGCTGTTGCACCACCAAATTTTAAGAATTAATTGAAAGAAAACATTATTAGCAAAATTCTCGAAACCGTTTTCGAGAAAAATACTATTTTCTAAAACCATTTTTTAACATTTGCTTAGGTAAAATAATCCCTTTTTTCTCATATCTTGTAGATTGTATTAAGAAACTTTTATTTATCAAGTCTTAAAAAAATCGAGTATGGGGTTTTCGAAATATTGAGTTTAAATTTGTTTAAAAAATCCAAAAAAATTGAAAATTTGAATACACAATAACATTGAAACTGCTGGGAAGCCTTAACATAAAGAAAAATGATAAAAATCGGTCGTACCGTTTTTGAGAAAATCAAAAAGAAAAAAACAAAAAGGTTCCAAGGGGGGTACCAAAAATAATAATTTTTTGGGAATTTCTTTTCAACCATTACCTAGGTTAAACTAAATGAAATTTTATGAATTTTTTTTTAAATCTGTGCGACAGTTTTTGAGAAAAAAAAATTTTTATAAAATTTCGAAAAATATTCGTATAGCAGGAACCGTTATTTTTGATCTTAAAAAAAAAGAAAAAAATATCCGGGGGTGAAGAAATAAATCCCATATCTAACAAGTTTGAAGAAAATCGGCCGAGCCGTTAAGTTGTAGTCGAACAGACAGACAGGCAGACAGAATTGCGATACCCAGTTTTTTTATCTTCGCTATCTTCGTAATGTCAACTTTTATCAAAATCTCGAGTTCGATTTTTTTTACGAATGCATAACTTGCCTTATAGTACCTATAAGTTGCAAGTAAAAAGTGTGGACGATGCACACGGGCATCCGCTTCGCACTTTGTATTGTTTCTCACCGGGAAACTCGAGCCGAACAAACACCTTAGCACTCGCTCTGTATGGGAACTGCTGTCCATCACTTAAGTAATGAAATGTATTTATGATTTAATTTAGATTATAAATGGAAATAAACGCGTTATAACGATTTAAAGTCTTGTATTTTAATTGGGACCAGTGCCGAGGTCCCGTAAATTATATTTTTTTCATCACAAGGATCTCTGATCTCTTACTTAGCAAATCGATTTTAATCTCAAGGCAAATAAATCTAACCCAAATGAAAATCTTTTTAACAATAAGCTTACAAGTACATTTAGTGCAACAGCTCGAAGAGAACCAAAACCTAGTGACTTATAGCTCTCAACCATTCCTGTGTACGTTTAACCCAGAATGCTAAAGTTCAAATTGATTTCTTAATACCTTAAGAGCCATTTTATTCACTACGAGTTGAACTCAACTTGAGGATTTCTATTCTCAACTTGCGATTTTGTTTCTCTTCACTCTAAGGCTAGCCGCGCACTAGCAACTTTTAGTTGCGAAACTGCTTGGTTCGAGCAACTAAAAAGTTTGTGTTTTGACACAAACTAAACGATTGCCTAAAATAAGTTCGCCATTTTATTGAACATATAATTATCTGCAAATTCACGGACATTCAACCAAACAGTTCATCTGTTTTCTATAAGTAACCAAACAGTTTCGCAACTAAAAATTGCTAGTGCGCGGCTAGCCTAAGTTGATAGTTTCAACTTTCTATTCTCAACTCTTGAGTTGATCAACTTCTGGTTTTCTCAACTTACGAAAATAGTAGAAGTTGAGAGAGCAAACTTGAGAGTTGACATGAATCATTGTTTTTTTTTTTTAATAAAATACATGCATTTCATTTCAAAGATTTGTTTATTTAGTTTTCGCAACAAAAAATAAAGAAAATATTGGGATGCCTAATATTCCGCAGTAATTTTCGGCAAAATTGGTCATCAACTTCGTCGGGCTGTGAAATTGAAGATGATGTAACTGAGCCATTGTACATTGAAAGAAGACAATACATCTTTCAAAACCAACAGCAATGATGGTGCTAGACTTCCAACGAGAAACGGTAAAAGTTTTAAATTAGCCGTGACCTTAAAACTTAAGTCCCACCTTAAATAGAATCGTGAATTACGGCCAATCACACAGTTATTGGTAGCACTACGATTTTATGCGCTCGGATCAATCCAATTGACTATTGCAGACTTCAGCAGAGTAAGCATTTCCAGCGTGCATCACATTCTAAAACGAGT
Organism: Chrysotoxum bicinctum; assembly: GCA_911387755.1. NCBI lineage: Eukaryota > Metazoa > Arthropoda > Insecta > Diptera > Syrphidae > Chrysotoxum > Chrysotoxum bicinctum. The sequence continues at coordinate 190,303,230 of OU426988.1, forward strand.
GTCGAAAGCAATTGCCAATCTAGCAGCGCGGTTCATTCGAATGCCGGAAAGATGCAGAAACCATTTTAAATCGCAAGGTAATGGTTTTGTCTAAGTGTACAAACAGAGTGGAGCAGCGAGTGAGCAAAAGCAGCGAGCAAAGAGTAAAGCGGAGAAATCAAACACGTGCATTGAAAGGGTAGCACCAGAGTGCAGCGTAGTTCGAAGATAGAGCAAAGAGTCATCAAGAGAGCAAAGCGGCGATTTCAAACATGTTTGAATTCTCCGCTCTCATCGCTGCGATTTTTAACTAGAAGTGGTGAAATTTTGAACTGTTTTTTGTATTTAAAGTTACTGCAAGATGTTTTATTGACTAAAATCGGGTTTGCTACGAAATCTGTCCACTTCTTCGTAAGCTTGTTTTGAATTTTGTCAAGTAAATAACCGAATATTTTCATGGTCATTCGGAAATATGCTTGAAACTTAACATGATTTTCTGTTTCCGCATTTCAGAAAATATCATATGCTTTAAAATTGGTTTTCAATAAAGTACAGATTCAAATTATTAGAAATAATTTTTATTTGGAAAATACAAATATTTAAATGAAAAAGAATAATATCTTGCTTGTTTTCTTCTACTTTGCTCTTGCTCCTTGCTCCTCACTCTGGCTAGTCATAATCCTTGCTTACTGCTCGAGCTCTTTGCTCTTTGCGTCGATTCTCCATCACTGTCTCTGAATGTCATCGGATGTCGTCCAGATGTTATAAAATCCAGTTTTCTTCAAAGTACGCCTGGATATTTCACCACCCTAGTTGATCGCTTCGTCTAGAGAACATGATGCTATCCAAATGGAAGACCGGCCCTTCAACTTTTAAACAAAAAAATCCTAGTTCTGAGAAACATTTTGCATCTAACCTATCCAAACCAGACCCCACCTCTATACCAAAGCAACGTCAAAACCCTTTTCGTCAGCCACATCAGCCGTCGACATCAAGAAATAAACAAAACCCTAATAACTGGTCCTTCAAAATGGGCATCATACCTAACTTCTCTCGTTCCCTATTCCAGAACTCATCTCTATCCGGTAATCCATCTAAACCTAAAGGTCAAAGGGTTTCCTTTAACCTAACTCCTTCAACTCATCTCTTACCCCCAAAAAATTCTAATTCAAAGTTTAACCTCAGTTTTGGAGCCAAATATTCTAATTTTCGCAGTTCACATATTCTTAACCCCTCACCAACTTCTAAAACACCTAACCACACATCCTCTTCTTCAGTCTACTCTACCTCTCCCCCGACATCAATTACCCCTCCCTTAATCACCACTCAGTCTTTTACAACTTTCCCAACGGCAATCTCACCTTCATCTTCCTTTGTTACCCCCTTCTACCCCGTACAGTCAAATGCACACAACAATCTAGTGAATCCACTGAATGCCGCTATGCTCTGTTGTTACATCTTACCTTCACAAACTATCGAATCCTATGAACTTGTAATTAAAACTATTGATCACATCACCGATTTGTGTGACCCCCATGATGAGATAATTCTTTTCGGTGACTTCAACCTTCCTAATTTAAAATGGTCTCCATCAGACGATCTTTCGTTTTATATTGCTCCTAATCCCACATCTGCCAAAGAATGTCTTTTCTTAGATAGCCTTGCTGATTCAAGCCTCTGCCAAATTAGTGGCATCTCAAATTTCATGGGTAGGCAACTTGACCTTATTTTCACAACAGACCCCATTAACTCATCTGTCTCACCTAGTACCCTTTTTCTATCAACTATCGACAACTTCCACCCTCCCCTTCTTGTCTCATTTTTTCACGATTATCCACTACAGTCCACCCCTCCTACGGATCTGTCTTCTTACGACTTTCCATAAAGCAAACTATCGTCTAATAAATGAATACCTCAACAAAGTCTGCTTCAATTTTGACAACTTAACCGTAAATGATGCCATAACCTTATTCTACAGAGAAATATTTAACTCTATTTCTCTTTATGTTCCTTTTTCCCGCCACAAAGCCTCCTCTACTTCTCCACCCTGGTACAATCGCAAACTTCGTTCTCTGCGAAATAAAAGAAATAAGTTGTGGGAAAGTTACCTCCGCTCTCGTTCTCCTATTGACTACTCTAACTATCTTGGTTCTTATCTCCATTTCACAGAGCTATACAATTCCCTTTACTAGCGTTACCTAATGGAAACGCAATCCAACCTTATCGAAGACCCTAAGTCATTTTTTCAGTTTGTTAACTACAAAAGAAAATCCGATGGCTACCCAACCACTCTCTCTTTCAATAACGAAGCATCAAACGATCCTAACACTATCGCCAACCTTTTTGCTACATTCTTCAAACAATCTTTTGCCGATGACTGCTTTGTTCCTGATTTTGTCTATTTCAATTATCTACAAAGTTTCTTTCTTGGACCGCTTCTCCCTCGTTCCGTCGATCCCCATCTCATCGAATATAAATTGAATCAACTTAACAATGAATTCAATCCTGGTCCAGATGGTCTCCCTGCCATACTTCTAAAAAAATGCTTTTCCATCCTTTCTTTCCCTCTCTCAATTTTCAACCTTTCCCTAAATAAAGGAGAGTTTCCTGAGATATGGAAATTATCTTTCATAACCCCTATTCACAAAAAGGGTCCGAAGAGCGATGTTAATAATTATCGTCCCATTGCCAAACTTTCACACATACCCAAACTCTTTGAAAGTATTTAATATGAAACCTTAAGTTTCCACTGCAAATCTCTCATCTCCCCCTCACAACATGGCTTTCTCAAATGCCGGTCTACAACCACTAACCTTGTTGAATTTGTATCCGTCACCCTTTCAGACTTAGAAAAAGGCTACGAAGTCGATGTTATCTCAACCGATTTCAGCAAGGCCTTCGACAGAATTTCCCATAAGCTTATTCATTTCAAATTGTCCACTCTCGGCTTCGAACCCTCTTTGTTACAGTGGATCTCTTCTTACCTTGAAAACCGTTATTATAGCGTTCGATTTAGATGTGCCACCTTATGCCCTTTCTTAGCTACCTCCGGTGTCCCCCAAGGCAGCCACCTCGGCCCACTTTTGTTTATTCTTGCTATTAATGATATTGATAGGGTCATCAAACATTCTTTTGTCTCTCTGTACGCCGATGATACCAAGTTTTTCAAGACCATTTCCTCAACACAGGACTCTTCTGTAAGGAATATTGTCCTTCATAACTTCTTAACAATACCTACTCTAAGCTTTATATACATACCTTACAATATAATATACTTTATACCTAAGCTCTAAGCATACTTTTTAAAGCTTGTTATTTTATTATTCTAAAAATTAATATTGTTTGATGAAGAATACAAAATATATATATTTAGATTGATTTAAACCTTTATTTCAATATAAGAAGACCTGTTATAACTCAGAAGTGGGATAAGCCAAGATTAAAGATTGAAAATTGAATATTGAAGATGGAATAAAAAAAAAAATCCGAAAACTACATAATAAGATATACCAAGCAATGGGATAAGCCAAGATTGAAAATTGAAGATTAAAAATTAAACATTGAAAATTAAACATTGAAAATTTAACATTGAAAATTGAAGATTTAAAATTGAGGATTAAAGATTGAATTAAAAAAAAAAATCCGAAAACTATAAGATATACATTATATATGTATAAGAATATGTCATAATAAAAGTGAATTGCTTGCATGCTGTGAAACAAACAATGTGGAAGTTCCGGCAACTGCAACAGTAGCGCAGCTTTGAGATTTGTATATAAAAAAAAATTTGCACTACAGCAAGAAGAATCTTCTGAACATTCCGAACATTAAGATTTGAACTTATTCAAAATTATGGAAATTCCGAACATTCTAAACATTCCGAAGATTACGAACATTCCGAACATTATGAACAATTATGAATAATATTGAACATTCTGAAGATTACGAACATTCCGAACATTATGAACAATTATGAACATTATGAACATTCCGAAGATTACGAACATTCCGAACATTATGAATAATTATGAACATTATGAACATTCCGAAGATTACGAACATTCTGAACATTATGAACAATTATGAACATTCCGAAGATAACGAACATTCCGAACATTATGAACAATTATGAACATTCCGAAGATTACGAACATTATGAACAATTATGAACATTATGAACATGACGAAGATTACGAACATTCCGAACATTATGAACAATTATGAACATTATGAACATTCTGAAGATTAAGAGCATTCCGAACATTATGAACAATTATAAACATTATGAACATTCCGAAGATTACGAACATTCCGAACATTATGAACAATTATGAACATTCCGAAGATTACGAACATTCTGAACATTCCGAAGATTCTGAACATTCCGAAAATTATGAGCATACTGAACATTATGAACATTCCGAAGTTTCTCAACATTCTGAAAATTATGAGCATACTGAACATTATGAACATTCCTAAGATTCTGAACATTCCGAAGATTCTGAGCATTCCGAACATTATGAACATTCCGCAGATTCTGAACATTCTGAACAATCCGAAAATAATGAAAATTCCGAACAATCCGAAAATTCCAAACATTCTGAAGATTCCGAACATTCCAGACAGTCCGAAGATTCCAAACATTGCGAACATTCTCAAGATTCTCAACATTACGAACATTCTCAAGATTCTGAACATTTCGAACATTATGAACATTCCTAATATTCTTAACATTCCGAACAATCTGCAAATTCCGAACATTCCGGACATTACGAAGATTCCAGACATTCCGAACATTCTCAAGATTCTGAACATTCTGAACATTCTCAAGATACTGAACATTCCGAAGATTCTTAAAATTCCGAACAATCCAAAAATTTAGAACATTACAAACCTTCTGAATAATTCTGAAAATTTAGAACATTCCGAAAATCCAGAACATTGTGAACGACTTTTTTGATGAAAATAATATAATTCCGAAGAATATTACAGAGTTGAATGATGAAGAAGGTTTCATTAAGCTATAAAGAAAAATCAATATTAAATTTCTTATAATTTATAAATCGTTATAATCGGGACGATCATTTGTCAGGTTGGCCGAGTTGTAAGGAATATTGTCCTTCATAACTTCTTAACAATACCTACTCTAAGCTTTATATACATACCTTACAATATAATATACTTTATACCTAAGCTCTAAGCATACTTTTTAAAGCTTGTTATTTTATTATTCTAAAAATTAATATTGTTTGATGAAGAATACAAAATATATATATTTAGATTGATTTAAACCTTTATTTCAATATAAGAAGACCTGTTATACTTCCCTTATTCAAAAGGATCTAGACAGTTTTTCAGTTTGGTGTCTAAAAAATTGCATGGAGCTTAATGTCGTCAAATGCCAATCAATTACTTACGTAACAAATCTCCTCCCCGTCTCTACCTGCTTCATAATCAACCCATACCCTCAGTTGATAATATTCGTGACCTTGGCATTTTATGTGACCCAGAGCTTAATTTTCTCACTTACATAGACGATAACATTCTCAAAGCAAACTCAGTGCTCGGTTTCGTCAAAAGATGGTCCAAAGAATTCTCCAACCCCTATGTAACCCGGTCCTTATACATATCATTTGTTCGTCCACTGCTAGAACACGCCTCTCAAGTTTGGTCCCCTTACCAACTTACTCATATTTCCAGAATCGAAAGCATCCAACGTCGATTCCTATGCTTTGCTCTTCGAGGTCTATCATGGAACAATCCTCTAATTCTGCCCCCCCTATCTAGATCGACCTAAACTAATCAACCTGAATTCGTTGGAAGAACGAAGAGAGATATCAGACATTCTCTTCATTCATCGACTACTCTCCGGTTCCGTTGACTGCATGTCGCTCTACAACTCCATCTCTTTCAATACTAATCCCCGTAATACACGTAACCCTCGTCTCTTTTATGTACCCACCCACCGAACCTCTTACGGCTCCAACGAACCTGTCTCTCGCATGCTACGGGCTGTTAATTTAAACATTATGCTTCTTCGACTTTAACCTGAGTACTCCTTCCTTAAAACTCCGGCTTCTGAACCGTCCTCCCCCTCACTAACCTTAGCTTAATTTCTTAGTTTTTAAGTTAGATTCAGAATTAGCTTGTATTAAGCCGAATAAATTGGGGTTTTGCCCCCACCAAAATTAAATTGTTCTGATGAATTTCGCAGCTTTGCTCTCCGCTCCACTCTGTTTGTACCCTAACTGTACAAACAGTACCATCTGCGAATTTTAAAATAAAATAAATGAATAATGTATTAAACATTAAGTACAAACAAGAGCATAGAAGTTAAAAATGAATAAATCTTATTTTGAATAAAAAAATAATCTTTATTGAATCGAATCTATCTTAAGACTAAAGTAACAATGTGTTTTAATAAAGCATTAAACCTAGCAATGTATATGAAATATGTAACGCTTGCAAAAATTACATTCTATGGAAAAATTGATTTGTGTTGCAGAGTTGCATAAATGAAATAAAATAATTCTGTGAAATTATATTTGGAAAGAAAAATATGTTAACTGATTCCGTGGAAAATATGCAAAGTAGGTATATCTGTAAGTATAACGGAAATGAGGTTCGGTGCAAAGTGCGACGAACCTTTTAAATTATGTTTTTATTGGCGGCACGTGTAACACCCCCACCGTTAGATTGAGGCTCCGGCGAAATTTCTACAATGGATTTACTTTGCATTTTTTTCATAAGAATTGTTATTACAATAAATGCAAATAGTATTACAAAAATGTTTGTACTTAATGATGAAACATTGAAAGTTCTATTATTTTTTGAAATGTTTTTTATTATTTCTCTATTCTCAATGTGCTTAAGGTATAATTCATCGAGATTCAAATATGGTATAGTTTTATTGTCACTTATTTTAGTAATGAAATTTGGCAATATAAATTTATCATGAATAGTTTTTACAAAGTTTTGATATGTTTTATTTTGTATGCTTAACTTACAATTTTTAAATTTAATTAAGTAGTTTCCTTTTAATCTTATATCTTGCTTATTACAATTCTGTATAATGTGGCTTTCTTTAATATTTCTTAACAAAATAATGCCTGTTGTTATTTCTTTTATTTCTGTTATGTTTGATTTGATTTTATTACAAATTGCTTCTTTAGATTGCAATACTTGTTGAATACAATGTTCATCAGATATTTCAACGAGATTTCTTTTGATATTTTCTTTAACAGGAAATTCAAAAATATTGTTATCTTCATCCATCAGGATGTCCTTAATTTTAAACATCACCGTCATGTTCTCTTTATCTGAAAGTGGTTCTATACGTATTTGTGAAAATCTATGATCAGATATTTGTGGTAATAGTAATACAATAATGATCTGGTCTTTGTAGGTTGTAACTGTTAATTTAATTTCGGCTAAGTTTTCTAAATCTGGAATTAAAGCTAATTCTTCTTGACTCAGAATATTTCTCGTTAAGATTCCTAATTTACTGGAAAATAAGATTTGTTCTATATCATCGATGTGATTTCTGAGGAGTAAAATATCATTGTTTATTTGATATAAATATTGCATGACTTCTAGTTCGGTTTCAATTGTTTGTACTTTTCCTATAAGTTCTTGATTATATGTGTTCAAATATGTTTCAATGGATTGTTGCTGTTTCTTAATGTGGTTGGTAATGTTAGCAATTTGATCTGTTATTAAGTTATTTATGACAACCTGTTTATTATTTTCATTTATAAGTTTTTTACTTTCCGAACTCAATTGTTCAAGTTTCTCTTTAATTTGGATTTCATCTTCTTGATCCATGGTGCCAGCTATGTATTTTAATCCTGTACCTAAAATGTTCATGAGTGCTCTCTTGGTTTTGTAATGGGGTTTTAAGTTTTCAATCTTTGCTTCTAATAGTAGAAGATTTTTAGATTAGATTTAGATTTAGATTTAGATATATTTATTTATTTCACATAAAATTCATTTTATATACTTAAAATTTAATAGCACCAATATATAAATAACTCATGGAAATAATAATGACATTTTGTATTTTTTGGATACCGAGGTACAAAAATAGTGTTAAATGCCACTTCAATGGGCTATAATCTTTAAATTAAAAAAATGCGTGAGAGTGGGGTGACCCTATTTATAAAAACATATCGTGATTCAATTCAGCAAATTAAATTAAATTATAAAAATAAAATATTTTCAAAATATGGTATTCAGAAACAAAAGAAAAATAAAAAGAATGTAAACTTAAAATTCGCAGCTCAAAACATTTTTTCAAAAGTAAAATACGTTAAATAGTATATTTGAGGAGATAATAACTGTTTATCAAACCAAAACATCAGAGAATAGTAATTCTAAGCTCATATATTCAAAATTAAAAAGCCAATTTTTAACGTGTTTTACAAACATTCCAATATTGGATAGTGTTCTTATTGACTGAGGAAGTTTATTAAAAAGACGATACGAAAACACAGAATAAAAATTACGAAAAGCAGTGGTGCGAAAATGAGGTAAAGACACAAAGTTTAAAAAGTTCCCACGAAGACTATAGTTGGAAATTAACCTAAAATTAAGATTTCCTGACCTCATAAAAAATGTCTTTTATACTTTAAAGCAGTACAAATGTCTAACAGGAAGTATTTTGAGATGGCAAAAAAGTTCAAAGCTCTGATGTCGACGATGTTTTCGACAGATTTTTCTTACTATGGCTTTCTGAAGCGTAAGAAGTGGTTGAATTTTGTTCCGATAAGCTCCTCCCCAACAAGCAATTCCGTACTATAGCTTTGAATGGAATATACCATAATAAATTGTTGTAAGGAGTTTTGTAGAACAAACTTTACGTAGATAGAAGAAATTTCTTAAGGTCCAGTTAAAATATTTTCTTAAGGATTCCGTATGGCATGAAAAGTTAATCCTCGAGTCAATGCAAAGTCCCAAGTACTTGAACTCATTAACTTTCTCTACCACAAAACAATTATCGCTGCAAATAAGACTGTCATAAAAAGTATAAGAGGAATAAGCATTTGAACATAATGTACACCTATTTATTTGAAACCTTTGGCATTCAGGAGCATGATATAAAACATCAGATTCAAATTCATTTAGGGAAGAAAAATTGAAGAACATAATTTTAGTTTTTGGGCTAATAATCAGCATGTTTCCAGCAAACCAAGATCTTAATAAATCTAGATCCCAATTTAGATCCGCAACAAGGTTCAAAGCACTCTTAGACCCATAAGTACAACCAATGTCATCAGCAAATGCAGTAAGAGTGCTTTTAAACTTCAAACCGAATAATGAGTTGATGTAAATTAAAAACAGAATCGGCCCTAATACAGAGCCCTGAGGCACACCTATATTAAAGAACATAATATTACTCCTGGAGTTTTCTATTTTAACTCTTTGTGATCTATTTAGAAGATATGACCTAAACCAGTCGAGCATAAAACCACGAAAACCAGCATTTTCAAGTTTTTTCAATAATATCTTATGATTGACCATGTCAAAGGCTTTTGTTATGTCTATAAATAATCCACACGTAAACTTTTTATCATCAAGATTCGAAAATATTTGTGAGCAAAACTGTAAGAGGGCATCTTCAGTAGATCTTCCTTTTTGAAAACCATATTGAACTGGGTTAAAAAATTTGGTAAAATTTAAAAATTTAACTATCCTTGCTTTGACAACTTTTTCAAATACCTTACCAACTGTTGGAAGAAGTGATATAGGTCTATAATTGGCCATCTCAACTTTCGATCCTTTTTTGAAAAGAGGTACGACGTCTGCACATTTTAGTTCATCTGGAAAAACTCCGGAAAAAATACTGCTATTAAATATATGTGCTAGGACCTCTACCAAAAAACATGAAATTTTCTTAAGGATCAGGTTTGAAATACCATCAAATCCACAAGCATTAGAGTTTTTGAGGGTACCAATAGCTTTCAAAATTTCTAAAGGCGTAATAGGCTCGAAAGCAAAGCTGCTACTTTGAACCGTTTCAGGACAGCTGAAATTAGAAGAACAGGTAGTGCAATTTAATTGAATGAAAGTTGATTGTGGGTTACTACCAATAGAAGTAAAATAGTTGTTAAATGCTTGAGCAATCGCATAATTGTCGGTAAATTCACAGTTTTCAACACCAGATCGAATAGCAGTAGGCTTTATTGAAAATGAAGACTTATTAAGAATGTTATTTATAACCTGCCATTCACTTTTTAAGTTTCCTTTAGCTGAGTTCAGTTGCGTACGGTAGTAGTTGTCACGACAAGCCGGAATTTCTTTTTTTAATTCAGAGCATAATCGCTTATATTTATTTTTTAAGTAATGATTAAATGGATTACGGGAACACTTAACCTTGAGTTTATTTTTAGTTTGAACCTTTTTTAGTAACTGACTAGATATCCAAGGCTTTAGTCTTTTATTCGATTTTTTTAAACGAATTGTATAGGAGCAAATTTCTATGTGTTTTTTGAGCGTTTTTATAAATATTGAATAGGACCTCGAAGGATCACTTTCCGCTAAAACCTCTTCCCAGAACTCATATAAAATATTATATCTAAGCATTGTGAAATTTAATTTTGATGTTTTATTAACGCTTTGATTGATAGTCGTAAACGTGGGTCCTAACAATTCTGTCTTGTCTTCTAATTTTAAAATGTTACTATGTTGTTTAGTAATCTCAAATTCTGTTACATTAATTATATGAAGTACTTTAATATAATTTTTAAATATTTTTGCCTGTCCTAAGTTTATAGTAACATATCCGTTATTACTATTAAGGTCAGCAAGTTGAATGTCCTGAGTTTTAGCTATCGTCAGTAATGTAAGTAATACGAGTAACGTATGCCACGGTAGTGTCATCTTTATATCCTGTAAATAAATTATGCGTTATATTTCGTTCATAACTGTTGGTAAGTCTATGTTTGGTATTTTTTTTTCTTGATTTAATATGAGTTCTATAATATTTGTTTTGATTCTGCGAATCAATAATATGGTCTTCGTCTATTTTGTGTGTATTTAGTTTTCGATATTTTGAGTGGTTTTTCCCTCCTCTAACTTCCTTAATAAAATTCTTTCCACCTTCCAGGATGTCGTCCTTTCGGTTTTCGTTTAGTTTGTCTATGACTCTCTGTTTTTTCTTAGAAATAATGTCATGGATGTCTTTATATTCGTCTTGGTGTATTTTACCATTAACAAAATCGATGGGTTTTCGATTGGTTGTGGAATGAATCGTGTTATTGTAATACGTTATAATCTTTAAAAATCTTAAATCTTTTTCTTCGACTGTATCGTCTTTAGTTGTTTCGTTATGTTTTAAAAGACGAATGTGTTCGTTAATTGTGTTGTGTAGTCTTTGAATGTCAGAGTTTGATGTGTGATTACTATTAGATGTGTAATGGATTTCTACGTTACAATTTTCTAGGTATTCTTTCATTTGAATTGCTTTAAAACCTAGTTCGTTATCTACTATAATTGTCCTTACATTTCCAAATTGACTAAAATAGTAAGAGAGGGCTCTCTTAAATTCAATCCAAGTTCTACTGGAAATTTTACTTGCCCAAGCATGTTTTGTGAATTTATCTATTATAGTTAAAATGTATAACTTCGTGGGGTTTTAAAGGAGTTTCTGTAATTTTATATAACGGTTTGGGAGGGTTCCTAACGTATTTTTCAATATTACATACATCGCAATTGTTTATATACTGCGTTATTCGTTTTAGTAGTTTTGGGTTGAAATAATTTAGTTTTACTTCTTTGTATATTTCTGTTATACCTCTATGGTTGTTTCTTAAATGTTCTTTCTCTATTATATCTACTAGTTTGGTTTCATCTGTTACATCTTCTAACAGTTTGAAGCACCGAATAATTCTAAATTTAATATTGTTTGAAAAATGTTCTTGAAAAACTTTTTCAATGATTTTATAAAATTGATCATCCTCAATGAGTATTGCATTCAAAGCATCAGGCTTAAAATGATTTTTTAGCAATACTATGGCTGACTGTTCGTCTAGGCTTTTTGTATGTACTGTAACTGTACATCTATTCCTATTGAATACTTTTAAATGTTTCATTCGAGTAGCTCCTGATTTAGATTTTCTGATTATGAATTGGTTTTTGAAAATGTTAATACATGATTCACTTATGGGAATGCAATTGTTATCAATTAAATTTACTTCCGTTTGGGGAATACGTGAAAGGGCATCGACATTACTATTGGTGGTGCCTTTTTTATATTTGATTTCATAGTCAAATTCGGATAACTTCAATCTCCAACGGATAAGCTTCGAATTCGGTTCCTTTATTGAAAATAACCAAGTTAAAGGTTTATGGTCTGTTTCGATAATGAACTTTCTGCCAAATAAATAAGGCCTATAATACTTGGTTGCCCACATAATGGCAAGGAGTTTTTTTTTCAATTGTGCTGTAATTAATTTCATGTTCGTTTAGGGTTCGACTTGCAAATGAAATCGGATGGTTTTCTTGTGATAGAACTGCGCCTATCGCAAAATTGCTTGCGTCCGTAGTCAAGGTAAAAGTTTTCGAAAAATTTGGATAAACTAAAATTGGGTCGTTTACTATGAGAGTTTTAAGTGTCTCGAATGATTTGTTATATTCAGGATCGGAAATATTTATTTTTGCATCTTTTTTAAGATATAGTGTCATCGGTTTTGCGATTTTTGAGTAGTCTCTGATAAATTTTCTGTAATAACCGGTTAAACCTAAAAATTGTCTAATTTCTTTTATAGTTTTTGGAATGTGGTAATTTTGTACACATAGTATTTTTTTTGGGTCTGGTTTTATACCATCGGGTGTGACAACATGACCAAGAAATTCGGTTTCTTTCTTGAGAAATTCCGATTTGTCAAGTTGTATTTTTAAGTTGGCTTCCCTTAATCGTTTAAAAATCTTTGTCAGAGATACGATGTGTTCTTGAAGCGAAGTCGAGAAGACGATTATGTCGTCGACATAAACGAGACAGATTTTATTATAATCTCCTAAAACATTGTTCATGAGCCTCTGAAATGTGGCTGGTGCTGTTTTTAGTCCGAATGGCATTCTGAGAAACTCGTAATGTCCATTCTCAATACTAAAAGCGGTTTTATGAACGTCAGCTTCGTGAATTTCAATCTGATGAAATCCCTTTGCAAGATCGAGTGTGGTAAAATATTGGCATCTGCCAAGCTTGTCTAATAAACGGTGATTTTTTAAGAGCTTGAGAACTTTTTTTAAAAAAAAAACGCATAAAATTTGCAAAATCTCATCGATTCTTTATTTGAAACGTTAGATTGGTCCATGACATTTACTTTTTGAAGATAATTTCATTTAAATGTTGACCGCGGCTGCGTCTTAGGTGGTCCATTCGGAAAGTCCAATTTTGGGTAACTTTTTCGAGCATTTCGGCCGGAATAGCCCGAATTTCTTCGGAAATGTTGTCTTCCAAAGCTGGAATAGTTGCTGGCTTATTTGTGTAGACTTTAGACTTGACGTAGCCCCACAAAAAATAGTCTAAAGGCGTCAAATCGCATGATCTTGGTGGCCAACTTACCGGTCCATTCCTTGAGATGAATTGTTCTCCGAAGTTTTCCCTCAAAATGGCCATAGAATCGCGAGCTGTGTGGCATGTAGCGCCATCTTGTTGAAACCACATGTCAACCAAGTTCAGTTCTTCCATTTTTGGCAACAAAAAGTTTGTTAGCATTGAACGATAGCGATCGCCATTCACCGTAACGTTGCGTCCAACAGCATCTTTGAAAAAATACGGTCCAATGATTCCACCAGCGTACAAACCACACCAAACAGTGCATTTTTCGGGATGCATGGGCAGTTCTTGAACGGCTTCTGGTTGCTCTTCACTCCAAATGCGGCAATTTTGCTTATTTACGTAGCCATTCAACCAGAAATGAGCCTCATCGCTGAACAAAATTTGTCGATAAAAAAGCGGATTTTCTGCCAACTTTTCTAGGGCCCATTCACTGAAAATTCGACGTTGTGGCAGATCGTTCGGCTTCAGTTCTTGCACGAGCTGTATTTTATACGGTTTTACACCAAGATCTTTGCGTAAAATCTTCCATGTGGTCGAATAACACAAACCCAATTGCTGCGAACGGCGACGAATCGACATTTCACGGTCTTCAGCAACACTCTCAGAAACAGACGCAATATTCTCTTCTGTACGCACTGTACGCATTCGTGTGGTTGGTTTAATGTCCAATAAAGTAAACTGAGTGCGAAACTTGGTCACAATCGCATTAATTGTTTGCTCACTTGGTCGATTATGTAGACCATAAATCGGACGTAAAGCGCGAAACACATTTCGAACCGAACACTGATTTTGGTAATAAAATTCAATGATTTGCAAGCGTTGCTCGTTAGTAAGTCTATTCATGATGAAATGTCAAAGCATACTGAGCATCTTTCTCTTTGACACCATGTCTGAAATCCCGCGTGATCTGTCAAATACTAATGCATGAAAATCCTAACCTCAAAAAAATCACCCGTGACGAATGATATTATTATCTAACATTTCGTTAATCTGTCTTTCAACCTCTTCCTTGTGTATAAAAGGATATCTATAATTCTTACTCTGTATGGGAACATTGTCTGTTGTTCTTATTGTATGTTTTATTTCACTTGTAAATGAAAGTTTTTGTTTTCTTCGAAAAAAATATCATGGTATTGTTTTATTAATTTTATTAACTCTCTTTCTTCTTCACTGTTTAAATGATTAATTCTTATTTGTTCTAATAACGATATACCTTCTGTTTGTTCTTCTATTATGTTGAAATTATTGAAATCTACGCTTTCAATGTCCACTTTATCTTCAAAGGGGATCAAATCTGTGTTGCTTCCAACTTTTTCTGCCTTTGCAAACATGACATAATTGTCTATGTTGTAAATTCCTTCCTCTACTCTTAATCTGTTTCCTAATATTGTTTCCTTTATATATCCTATTCCTTGTTTTTGTTGTACAGGTATATCTATACGTACATCAATTAATTTAATTTCCGCATCACTATTTCTGTTAAAATGGAGTGTTATTATTTTATCTCCGGTTTTCAACAAATTATTTTCATAATCTATGTGTGCTTTCAAAGGAGACAGAATGTTGTTTCCTATCAAACCGTCGAACTCGTTGTGAAACTGACAAATAAAGAATTCTATTCTTTCGTTACTATCACCTAATTCACTAAATAAAGGGATCTGTACCTTTTCTTTTATTGTGACATTATGACTAAGTGTTTTTAGGCTTATGGGTTCGGGTAGAGTACTATGCCACTTAGGATGACATATGTATATTTGGATTAATAATTGAGTGGGTTGCGCCCGTGTCAACTATAAATTTCAAAGGTCTTCCCTTTGATGCCACTGTTATATAAGGTAACTTGCATCCGAGGCTACTGAGTGAAAATTTTCAGCTTCTGTCAAATAGCTTTGAGTGTAGTATGTAGTTGTTTGAAAAATTGTTACTATTTCTATTATATCTATTATTGCCGTTCCTTCTATTTCTTTTTTGTGTTAATCCTATTTCCATAGGTTCATAATTATTGTTATTTCTAAAAGGATTTTGATTATTGTTGTGGTTCTGATTATTAGCATGGTTATTATAATTGTTAATGTTGTTATTATTTGTACCCGTTGATCTGTAGTGATCGAATGGAGGTTTGACGTACTGATTGTTATTAGGTGGTCTAGATTGCCACGACGTATTAGGATGATACGATCCATAATGATTGTTAGGTGGTCTTGATTGCGATGGTGTTCTAGTATTATTTGATCGATATTGATCGAATGAAGTTCTACTATTTGAATTGTCAGATTGCTTAGATTGCCGAAATGTATTGGAATTCAACGGTCCGTTATTGTTATGTGATTGTAAGTGTGTATGTGTAGCTTTGTTGATAATGTGGTTATAATGTGCGTATCCACATTCGTATAAGATGTTGATTGCGCCTTCTAAATCGGTTGGGTTCCTACAAAATAGTAGTGAGCGCATGGGCTCAGGCATTTTATTTTTAAAAATTACCAAAGCTGACAACTTGTTGTTTTCTATATTGGAATTAATTAAACCTGAAGTATTTTCCGAATTTTCGAAGATTTGCTTTGTTTTAACATTGAGCCGTCTTAATATTGATTTTATATCATTAAAAAAGTCTATACTGTTAGTTTTAAATTTAACTGCTCTCAACTCATCGAATAATTCTTCGAGAGTTAACCTATCTCCAAAATTATTAATTAGGGCCGCTTTTATTTCGGTCCATGAAGTAATATGAACGTTAATTTCGATGACTTCGCTAGCTTTTCCTTTTAGTTTGGACTTTAAATAATCCGAGAAAATGCTTTGGGATAATTCGTCATAATTTGTTAAGATCGGGTGAATTTTATCGACTAAGTCTATGAAATTTTGTAGGTCCCTAAAATCTCCATTGAAATCGGGGAGCTTAGATATATATTTAAGGGGGTCAATGTTTACAGTCAACATGTTTCCTTGGTTACTTTCTGAAAAAAAAAATTCCTAATATCTCCGAAATCTGATCACTTTTCTGTTTAGCTTGTTCTAATTGTTTTGAAATATCTTCTACCGAAGAACCACTTTCAGACATATTATAACATTCTACACAAGGGTTTATTCATTATTTCAAATTAAGTATTCAAATATAAATGTACGTAAAATAATAATAATAAAAAAAAATACATATATATAGTCAGACCTTAGTTATTTGCTGCTGTTGTTGATTAAAAGTTAAAGTTGTTTAGGATTGTCCTTCTCAAGTTGTAGTTATTTGCTGCTGTTGTTGATTAAAAGTTAAAGTTGTTTATTCCTCCTCTTTTTTTTTTTTTGTTAAAAAGTTTTTAGTTTTTCTTGTTAGATTTATTTTTTTTTTCTTCCTTTTTGATTTTATATTTGTTGTTTTAACTTAGCGATTACTTTAGCACACGTTAGAATGTACACGCACTTTTCGTGTTCGGATTTAATTGTTCTTTTTAGTTCATTAGGTGTCGCGCACAAGAAATTTATTATGGGTACGCCCGTGTATACTTGATCACTAATTGTAATTTTTTTTTCTTTTTGGTTCACGGTTGAAACGTTGATACGTACTACTGTATATTTATCTTAAAATAACAATATACCGTATCCTACCGACTGCGCCAGTTAAGAATGAATAAATCTTATTTTGAATAAAAAAATAATCTTTATTGAATCGAATCTATCTTAAGACTAAAGTAACAATGTGTTTTAATAAAGCATTAAACCTAGCAATGTATATGAAATATGTAACGCTTGCAAAAATTACATTCTATGGAAAAATTGATTTGTGTTGCAGAGTTGCATAAATGAAATAAAATAATTCTGTGAAATGATATTTGGAAAGAAAAATATGTTAACTGATTCCGTGGAAAAAATGCAAAGTAGGTATATCTGTAAGTATAACGGAAATGAGGTTCGGTGCAAAGTGCGACGAACCTTTTAAATTATGGTTTTATTGGCGGCACGTGTAACACATAGACTTAGACATTAATATTTTTATTAAATGGGGCTCAGCACATGACCAATGGTTTTTTTAACTTAACGCGATCGAAAAGACGATTTTTATAGGTCAATTTGGTCACTTTATCATCATTGTCACAATCGCTGATGAGAATTCGTACAACGAATTGCAGAAAGGCACTCGCAATTGAGTTGAGCGTTCATATGGCGTTTGGAAAAGCAGATTTCCAGTGTTGGCTTCCGACCTTATTACCAAATAGAAACGGCAAAACTCATCATCATCGCTTGCGCTGTTATTCAAAACATAGCAATTAATGCAAAAGTGTCAGAACCTGCTCCAGAAATACTCGGATTTGCTTATTTAGCTGCCACAAATGCACCATCCATAATTTATGTTTGAGGAAATGGCAACCTTCTTGATAAACATTCTTTCCCGATTGGCAACAACTTAGTTTTACCCCTAGGTACGAGTAGATCGATTAGAAAATCATTCATCACAAATATCACACAAAATCTCAATTTTATTGACCGAATAAATTCAAATTTAATTTTGAAAGTGAAGTTTGCATATTATTTTAACAAATATCCCAGGTAAATTTGAAAGTGAAGTTTGCATATTATTTTAACAAATATCCCAGGTAAATTTTTAAAATTAGAAGTTGATCAACTTTAGATTTTCAACTCGCGAGTTGAGAAAAAAATGTATGAAGAAAAAGAAATTTCAACTTGCGTTTCAGCTCTCGAGTTGAAGTCAACTCTCAAGTTGGTCAATTTGAGAGTTTGCCTCAACAGTGAAGAAAATGGCCCTAAATCTAATTGCATTTGGTTTAGATTTCTAAGCTTTTAAGTTAAATTGATTTCCTATTTGGTTAAATAAATGAACGTGCATATATGGCACATATATATAATTTCTCTTATGGACACAGCTTTTCTGTGAGTATATTTTAGCTTTAATTCTGGAATAAATAGTAAATATAATTATCATTAACCTTTGGATTTTTCTTAACTTCCTTAATAGACACAAAAAAGTCACATTTGTCACAACATCTTATGCAATGCTTGATAAAAAAAAAGGTAGATTTTCACTAAGCCAAACATCTTTTCAGTTTATCTAATTAGGATTTAGCAATCATGAAAGTACCTACATACGAGTATGTAGCCCGAAGGAATTTTGTGACATTTTATAAATAGAAAACTGAAAGAAGTAACCCAAAGTGTTTCCCTGAATTTGTTGAAGTTGTAGGATTGGAGACAGATACAATAAAGGGCACTAAACAGAATTCCACCAGGCACCATTGTATTTCCTGTGGAAATGTTTTTTTTTTTTTTTATTTCCAAATGAATTTTTTATGTGAAAGAAAACATTCTCATTATTGTATTTATAACTTATTTTCTTCGTAAACAAAACAGAATTCCACAACCCAAGGACCTACGACAAATATTAGACGGAAAACCTCGCACTTAATATATAATGTCTAATTAAACTGCTGGAATTTCTTAAGGGAAGTCTTCGTTGTGAAGATCTCTATTAAATTCTATTATATGGCAATTTTATCCACCTGAGTTCCTCAAGCCACTAGTAATATAGCTCCACTTTACCGGAACTACAATAGCCACCTTTGTGCAGTTTCCAAGTAGAAATCAATTAATCTTACCAGGAGCATGAATAATTTATGTGACTTGTAAGGTTATTTACGTCAGATGCCTGTATTGTGTAAGGAAAAGAAATATCACGGTTGCCAGTTTTGTTTTCCATCATCAATTTAATGAAAGCGAAACAATCTGTACCCAGAAAACGATCGACTAAAAACAACGTAAAATTCGTCTAATAATAAACAAGTGAGACTGCTAAAATACAACCTAAAAACTTACCGATTCAACTCGGTTAATTCATTTAATGAATCTTATTGCATACGAAATTGGTGTATAATTTAAACAGGCTGAAGTCTGTTAAAATAAAAATTGGATGTGTTAATAGAAATGTTTGACCGTTTGCTTAGTATGAGTTAGTAAATATGGTTAATTGTTTTAACCTAGATACTCGTTTAGATAACCATTAGCTTAATTCAACCAAGAAGATTGTTTGATATGAAATAAGAAATGTATATTAAACTAACTAAGTGTAGTCAGTTACATAATTTTAACATATATGGGTCATTTTTTAAAAATTGACATTTTTTTTTGATCGTTTGAAAAATTTTTTTTTTCAGTTTTTCTTGGGTTTTAGTTTCTAAATCTATAGTAAACAAATAGAAAAGGAGTTCTCCGAGTTGCGCAAAAATAATTTCAAATATTTTCCATTTTACGAGTATTTTTTGATAAAAATTTAAATTTTAAATTTCGAATGTACTAAAAATGTTCTTTTCTTGCATAAAATAACAATAATCCACAAAATAAATAGTAACAATAGATAGTTGAAATTTTGTGGAAAGCAACTAAATTTAATAGGATAATTAATAAATAATATTTATCTAGAATATAAAAAAATTAATAATAATATGAGCCATTATAACCTAAAAGAACATTTATTAAAAAACAAATACGAAAATGGCCACGGAGATTACAGGCCACGGAGATTACAAAATCGACTATTTCTTAATTTTAATATAGTAAATGTAATTCAATGTCATCCAAATTATATTAGGTTCAATAATGAGTAAATACCTTTCTTTTGGCGGTGGTTAGACTAAAAAATATTTATACGGTACAAAGATAACAAGGCCACGGAGATTACACTGAATTTTTACTCGGATGAAAAAATTATTTTGTATGCAAATTTTAAAGGAATTAACTGCAATAATTAAATTATAATAAAACATGAAATTAAAGGTTTTTTGACGTACTATAAGATAATGCATCGTAAAAAATTATTAAAAATTGTTTAGTTGTGTGAAAAAGCGAAAATGTTTAATTAGGTTTTTTTTTTCCAAATCTTGTCACACTCGTTCAACTAAGTATTCGGACAACAAAACAATTTTTTTTTTTTTGGCATATCATAAAATTGAAGTTTGAGAGAAGGCCTTTCAAACGACAAGGCCCAAAATTAAATAAAAAATCATTTTCATCATTAAAAATATTAATAAAACTGATTAAGCATGAAAATCACATCCGAAAAAGGCCACGGAGATTACACATTATTAATTACCATGGCTATTCGTTACCATCAATCGATCTGCAAATTTCTTCTTATAATGCTGACATATAAACACAGTTCCATGCCAAATTTAAAGTCTTTAAATTGAAATGCAAAACAAATAGAAGCTATAACGCTAAAAATGTATTTTTTTTAAAACGACCCATATATTTTTACTTGCGATATAGGTAGATACTATAGGGCAAGTTCTGCATTTGGAAAAAAAATCGAACTCGAGATTTTGATCAAAGTTGATAGCGAAGGCGAAAAAAGTGGGTCCGACAATTCTGTCTGTCTGTCTGTATGTCTGTATGTCTGTATGTCTGTACCTCGAACTACAGCCTAAACTACCGGAGGTATTTTCTTCAAACTCGGTAGTTAAGGGTCTTCGGTGATTCCCTAGAGGAGGAATTGAAATTTTTTTTTTAGCTCCAAAACTAAGGGTACCCTCCATACACCCGTAATGCAAAATCTTATTTATCTCGAAAACGGCTCTAACGATTTTGATAAAAAAAATTAAGTGTGATATTATGGACATGGACTACAGTCTGGTCAAAAAAAATTTTGGGGCAAAATGTTATTAGGGGTACCTGCCATAGACCCGTTTTTTTTTTATTTTCGACTTTCTCATTAACGGCTCTAAGGAGTTTAACCCAAAATTTTAAGCAGGAGTCGCCTTAAGTTTAAAATAATATTGTATATATAAAAAAAAAATTAAATCAATATCTTCAAAACCTATGAACGACTATTTTTTGAAATTATTTCCTAAAACCAAGATTATTATTATTTTATTTTCACCAACCTGGGCCAGCATTCATGACCATAACTTCGAAATATATTTGCACGCGAAAACAACATTCACTGTATTGTGCTAGTAAAATTGGAAAACCGCTTTCACTTTTTTTTTTTTCATTCAAACTTTCAAACTAATGCTCATAACAATAACTCCTAACATAAAACCATATTCCTTATCCTCAATTGAGGCATTGTGTCGACAGGATGCAGGAACAAATAAATGTAACCTAAAGACAACATCTTCCCATGAAAGGCATATTCTTGGATATAAATTGTCGCATTGAATTTAATATACGATAAAATTCAAACTAAAAGCTCGTTACATTTCCGTTGTAATGGTAGAGTTTCCTTGCTCTTAAGCAGCCCCTGAAGGTGAAAGTAAAAATAAAAACCCTTTTCACTAAAAAAACAATTACATTAAGACAACTCCCTGAGTCTGTTAAAACGTTTCGATAAGACAGACGGAAAAGACAATAAAACTAAATGGGAGTTAATGTCTGACCTCAATAGAAAAAAATAAGATGCACGACTGGGTCGCACGAACTTGCCCTTATGTTTAAAAGCTTATACGTAAATTAATATTTTTCGAGAAAAATGCTCAAAAATTTCAATATTAATATAATACATAGTTGAAGCTAATAACGGATTTCTCAAGCAAATATGCGTTTTTTTTTTATAAAATGCATTACTGGATCGCACGTACTTGCTCTCATGTTAAAGTAATTTGTAATTTAAAATACATGTTATAAAGTAAGTAAG
Organism: Chrysotoxum bicinctum; assembly: GCA_911387755.1. Taxonomy (NCBI): domain Eukaryota; kingdom Metazoa; phylum Arthropoda; class Insecta; order Diptera; family Syrphidae; genus Chrysotoxum; species Chrysotoxum bicinctum. The sequence continues at coordinate 190,325,402 of OU426988.1, forward strand.
TAAGTAATTCATTTTATTGCTTATTTAGTGGTTGAATTTTCAGTTTTAATGAATTTAGTAGCTATGGTATTGCCGTCAGCTCGGTTGACAAGTTTACGTTTTAAAATTAATTTTGTTTTAATATATAATTACAATAAAGTAGAATTAAATGTTTCTATTCGAATTCATTTAATAATAACTTCCTGTATTTATAAATATCTTTCAAAAAAGGTAATGTTTCTTCCAGTCAGTTTCGTTCAGCATTGAAATTGTTTCTTTCAACGTCATCGTTTTCTTTCCAAAAAATAATCGACGTTGGAGAATAAAAATTGGACATATAATGTACCTTCTTATGATATGAAAACAGTCTTCTTTGGCTTTAAAATTACATAAAGTGCAAAATCGATTGAAACTTCCATTGCACGGGCACCCATTAAGAGCTAGTAGTTCACATCTGGTTTTAAATATTAACGATATCTCTTTTTAACTCATTGAATCGTTGAAGTAGTTTTCTTCCATTAAATTAAGCTTCAGTTGTGAATATATTATTCTGCTTTCTAAACTACGAGCCTCTACTATGTGCGCAAAACTTACAGAGGTTTCGTGTGCTTGAATGATGCAATAAAACTGCTCCTTTATACTAGTTAAGTTGTGAGGATCTAACCTAATTACTTCTCCACAAGCTTGTCCTAAGTTTCTCCACTAAAGCACCCACCAGTCTTTGTTCCTCATTTCGTAAAGAGCCATTTTTTTGGTAGACGGTCGTTCGGAAGAGACAGTACCTTAACGATGTAATCCGCCTGTGACTTAAGGGTATTTATGTAAAGTTTGGGAAGGCCCGTTTCCAAATATAACGCATAGTTTGGTGTATTTAGTGTAAGGTTAAACAGCTTTTTCGCAAAATTTCGATGGAACTTTTCTATCACATTGTACTCATAAGCTCCCCATACCTGTGATGCGTAGCATAGTGTAGATTTAACAACAGCGTTAAATATTTTATACTTAGCAGAAAGTATGATGTGTTCGTTTGAGAAGATGATTCTCCAAGATAGATTTTTCAAGCTTTGGGAATATTTGGGTTTCTCATCTAGGGGTGTTTGGAGAAATCATTGGTTTTATTTAGTTTAACTCCCAAATACTTGTATTCATCCGCTATCTCCAATCGGTTGCCATTGAAATTCCAACTGCGTGTGTTTTGGTTCCGGTTAGATCTAGAAAATAACATAACTTTTGATTTGTCCGTGTGACATTAACATTAACATTAACATTAACATTAACATTAACATTAACATTAACATTAACATTAACATTAACATTAACATTAACATTAACATTAACATTAACATTAACATTAACATTAACATTAACATTAACATTAACATTAACATTAACATTAACATTAACATTAACATTAACATTAACATTAACATTAACATTAACATTAACATTAACATTAACATTAACATTAACATTAACATTAACATTAACATTAACATTAACATTAACATTAACATTAACATTAACATTAACATTAACATTAACATTAACATTAACATTAACATTAACATTAACATTAACATTAACATTAACATTAACATTAACATTAACATTAACATTAACATTAACATTAACATTAACATTAACATTAACATTAACATTAACATTAACATTAACATTAACATTAACATTAACATTAACATTAACATTAACATTAACATTAACATTAACATTAACATTAACATTAACATTAACATTAACATTAACATTAACATTAACATTAACATTAACATTAACATTAACATTAACATTAACATTAACATTAACATTAACATTAACATTAACATTAACATTAACATTAACATTAACATTAACATTAACATTAACATTAACATTAACATTAACATTAACATTAACATTAACATTAACATTAACATTAACATTAACATTAACATTAACATTAACATTAACATTAACATTAACATTAACATTAACATTAACATTAACATTAACATTAACATTAACATTAACATTAACATTAACATTAACATTAACATTAACATTAACATTAACATTAACATTAACATTAACATTAACATTAACATTAACATTAACATTAACATTAACATTAACATTAACATTAACATTAACATTAACATTAACATTAACATTAACATTAACATTAACATTAACATTAACATTAACATTAACATTAACATTAACATTAACATTAACATTAACATTAACATTAACATTAACATTAACATTAACATTAACATTAACTTTAACATTAACATTAACATTAACATTAACATTAACATTAACATTAACATTAACATTAACATTAACATTAACATTAACATTAACATTAACATTAACATTAACATTAACATTAACATTAACATTAACATTAACATTAACATTAACATTTTTTTCAACAATTCGGATTCCCCTGGAACGTGAAGAGCGCTTAACAGACATCCTTGCTTCACACAAGTGTCTGTTTCGAACCATTCTCAGTATTGCGAACCATCCCAGACAGCTGCTTTCGAATCTGCATACATCTCCTTCAAAACATGAATGAACTTTGTGGATATACCCACAGCCGGGAGAGTTTGTAAAAAGTGCATTTCCATTTACAACATCAAATGCTGACTTGAATTCAACGAATAATGCGTGTATCTTTTTGTTTCTTGCTTGATATTCTCTTTCAGCAGATAATCCTGTGCCTGTGGTAAAGTTTGCGTCATTGATATCTTTGGCCACCTTCCAAAACTCTTTCTAGTCTTTTGTTTGACCAAGTGTTAGAGCTTGTTTATTTTAAAATTCCGTTTTCTTTTTTAAGCATACATTTTTATAATAAGAATTTGCTTGAACATATTGTTGTGAACAGAGCTTTATACTCCTACAGCGCCATCTTTCGGAAAATTGCATATCTACTTTATGGAAGAAACAAAAAGCTCTTTTCCAATGTCAAATATATTTCCCCTTATTTCAACCATCTAGAACATTCCAAGATGAGAACCTTCGAGACAAACTAATTTGAGTATATAAGGGAGTGTTCACGGTGAGCGGGACACAGTTGATTTTTTGATTTCGGAAGTGTGCAAAACTCTGCTTATTAGATTGTGGAAAGTGTAAAACAAGTGTGATTTTAGTTTGAATATAGTATTTGAGTTGATTATAAATTGAGATATATTGTTGGTATTTGGAAAGTAAAAATAAAGAAGAAATACTAGAAAGAGTAATAGGTTTTATTTAACGAACCTAGTAAAAATATTACAATACACTTTTTTTCAAATCTTGTTAAATGAAGTTGGAGTTTCACATCATATTAAAAACAGCAAATGATTTTCTTCGGGCATTCATACACTCATTACCAAACCACTTATTTTTGAACTTCTTGTTCTTATTTGTAACGTTGTTTGTTGAAGAACTCCTTATACAACAAATGAGTTCATTGGAATGTACTTCAGCTGACTCAGATAACGCGTTTAAACTTTAAAGATTATTGTTCAACTTATTTTGATAAATTAAAAGATCATCCTGTTTCCAATTAAGTCGAGGTAATAGTTTGAGGATCCTTTGCACTAATGACATGATGCCATTTGACCATACCACAGTAATAGGTAAATGATCGGGAAACTTCTTACATTGCACTGAATTTGGATACTAAATCATTCCTACCATTGTTTACCGCACAATGACAGATTAACCTTGTCCTCCAATAAAAGTGTAGTGCCCTTCATTATCCCCTTTAGTAAATCCATTTAAAATTGTAAGATCGTACATCTGAAACAAATCAAGTATGTTCGTACGTACCATTTGGATTGCATACACCGTCTTTCGAATTTCTCTCTTCGCTATTTATAGAGAGGTTGTTTGACTTACGGATTGAGGTAGTTTGGCGATTACTGGTTCTTGCATTAAAATCTCGGACTATTAATAAATTTTTGTTTGCCAGGTGTAACATAATGTTGTTTAGCTGTTCAAAGTCCTCTGTCCATTTATTACAATTTATATAGAATGCTACGATGTACATATTGTTTCTCGTTAGAAGTTTTATAACTGTCGAACGTTCAATTGCTCCCAAATCGTATAGTTTTAAAAGTGATGTTTTTATTCCGTATAGTGTTCCTCTGCTTACTCGTCATTTTGTAAATTTTCTATCTGCAGCATTTGATACAACTTTATAACCATTAAAATATTTTGTAAATTTGTTTAAATTATCGTGACTAACATGTGTTTCATACAAACAAAATATATCAAAATCTTTGACATAATTAAAAAAATCTTCATATAACAAAACCTGATACGTTATAAGATAAAATATTACAAGTTATAAGTATAAAACATGGATTAAACGGGATAAAAATGTTCTAGAAAAGTTTAAAAATCGTTTAATTATTAAATTATTTTTGTATACAAGAAATTTTAAAAATTTTAAAATTTTTCAAGAAAAAAAAATTAAATGCCAATTTTAAGTATTTCGTTATATTGGCGCAAAATTTTAAACAGCCTATTATTAAGGTATTAGTATGATGCTACTTAACAATTTGTTAACTTTATAGTAGTTTACTAACTCATTCCTAATTTTAAACATTTTCAAACTAGTATCGTACTAAACGAATTTTCTTAATAAATTGCTTCTGAACACACCTAAACCAATCACATTTCGTGTAAAAAATTAAGTACACGAACCTTTTTTGATGTTTGCAAATGTCAAAGAGTCATATGAAGCTAGCACGATACTAAAAAAATAAAATAGGTATTCGATGATTTTAACTTTAATAAAAGGGTAGAGAAAGTATGATGCTATATTCGATTAAAATTTGCAATTTCGTTGTTTTAACCTAGTATCATACTAAAACAGCTTTAGCATCGTACTAATTCAATTAAAATTTTGCGCCATTGATTTAAGAATATACATAATTAAAAAAAAAGATATTGCTTTTTCAAAAAAAAAATTGGATTTTTTTTAAAAACTAAAATATATTTTTTCGAATTTCTCATTTAAAATTTAAAGGAGCTCCTGTACAAAAATGTTTGGTCAAAATCATTAAAGCTGTTAAAGAGAAAGTAAAAAATGAAAAATAGCAGTTCTATGACAGGTACAGTTAATAAAATTTGTATAATACACTTGATTTTTTTTATCAAAATCGTTAGAGTCATTTTCGAGATAAAAAAGATTTTGCATAAATACTGTATGGCAGGAGCTTAAAAAAAATCATTTTCCCGTACGAAGTTTGAAGAAAATAGCTATAGTGGATATGGCTGTTGGGAGAGGTACAGGCATACATAGAGACCTACAGACATACAGACACACAGAAGTGCAGACGGACAGATGGAATTGCGGACCCACTTTTTTCGTGTTCTCTATCAACGCAATGTCAACTCGAGCTCGATTCGAGGGTACGTTTTATCTTCTAGGTCAATGTTTTTTTTAATAACTTTCAAATGAAATACAATTTTATTATTTATATTTAATCTATTTCTATAATCTTTAATATTGTGTATTGATTATGATATCGATCAAGTGGGCGCCTCTGGTCGTGGCGCAAAAGCGAGCTTTTTCAAGCACATTTTGCATAACAATTTCGCAGTTTTATGTTGCAATTTAAGCAATTTCGTTGTTGTCATTATAAAATCGACCAGGGGCATAAAACGCACCCTGTGTATAAGTTATATCGCACTGCAAGCACAAAGCATATAAATATGACTATAGACATGAGTCTGGGTATATTACTAGATACAATTTACAAAGAAAAAAATCTTTATAATGTCCCAAAGGCAGTAAAGAACGTAACCAATTCAACTTCATCTTCGGTTCCAACGCTCATCTACGATGACAACCCGCCAACTATCTCCTTAGATAAGACAAATGTACTCGTACTTGCAGCTAATTTTGTGCTAGCTCCACGATGCCTGAAAGCAACATTCCCCCTTCTGTATACCATTCAATGGGACAGGTTTACTTCCGCACTCGTACAGTTGCAAGAGCCCCTTTTAGATCCTCATATAAACAACAAATGCTCTGGCCCTGATGGTACACTGCAGGCCAAAAGTTTGAGTCCAACATAGTCAACTAACTTCATTAATGCCTGGGGGTTGATTTTTTGAACTAAAGATTGGGTTTTTTACCTGAACAATACGCAACACCTTCAGGGCTTCAGGTAGTAAAAGTTGGATTTTTTATTCAGATTTTTTTTTAAAAAGGGTGTTTTTTTAATAAATTTGGAAAAACAGATTATATGGATTATTTAGACGTATTTGGGTTTTTCATAATTATAAATTTTTATGACTTTTGGTTGTTGATTTAGCACTTTTTTATGACGCCGAACATAAAAATTTTTTTCAAAACCGAAAAATTTTACACCTGGATTGCAAGTTTTTTATATAAAACCCACGTTTTGAAGTCATAAGCATTTATTAGAGATTCTTCAACTTTTGAGTAAGCAACTAGTTTAAAGAAGGCGAATCGCAGCGGGAAGTTGCTTCGCAGTTGAAGATATCGAAGGGCTGGGTTCAACGTGCCATTGAGCGGCACGCTCAAACGGACTTCTTGAGGATAAACCATGGTCAGGATGGGCTAGATCTACAACTAAACACGAAGATCTGCTAATAGTAACAACAAGCAAACAAAATAGGCGAAAAACAGCACCGGAAATACGTGATAAAATAAATACAACACAGAATAAGCCGCTGTCCTTGACAACCGTCAAACGGAGGTTAAGAGATGCTGGACTATTTGGACGAGTTGCTGTTCGAAAACCCCTTCTTCGACCACAAAACAAGCTGAAACGGTTAGAGTGTGCCAAAAACCTATAGACTGGACGGAAGAAGATTTTAATAGAGTTTTATGGTGCGGTGAATCCAAGTTCGAGGTATTTGGCACAAAACGGAGGGTTTTCGTTCAACGCAGCGCTGAACAAAAGATGCTACCTGACTGTATAGTTCCTACCATCAAGCATGGAGGTGGCTCTGTGATGGTTTCTCTTCAAGTGGAGTGGGAGATTTGACTCGAATTATTGGAAAAATGAACAAGGAGGCTTGTAAGAAGATTGGTCTCTGGATTGGTGAAGGATTCGTATTCCAACAGGACAATGACCCTAAACACACGTCGAGACTTTGGCAGGATAAGCCCGATAGAGGGGAGGAGCTGGATAGAAGGGTCCGGGATCAATGCCCTTCAACGGAATCTGCGTTGTAGAATACATTATAGGATTTCTGAAACAATATACCAAATGAAAAAATTCAAGAACTTATATGTGTAGATCGCCAAGAATTGTAAAAAGTAATCGAGTGTAAAGGAGGTTTTTTCGACGAAAAATCGGTTTAAATCAGTTTTTTCTTTTCCTTAAATAAATTCCTATTTGTAAACAACATAATTAAAATATTTTTCTCCTTATTTTGTCTTTATTTATGCTTCTCATAGATTCTACATACTCATTTTTTACTAAAAAGTTTTTTTTCGGTGCTAGAATTTGGTTTTCCTTCGAAAAATGAGAGTGGACTCAAACTTTTGGCCTGCAGTGTATACCCCCATTCTTCTGAAGAAGTGTTCTTAATCGCTGGCAAAACCATTGCGTAAGCTTTTCCATCGCTCCTACTGTTCTGGAATCTTACATACATACATACATAACTCACAAGAGCTGCAAACTACTTTTTTCTTTATGAGAAATCATACAAAAATATTTCTGATTTCAGTAGCTGCACCCTGTTCCCGTTTATACAAGTGGTGTGCTTACGAGTACGTTTGTGAATTTATATTAGCTTCTGTTCATGATTTTGAAAATAGTTTAACAAAGCTGTGGGTGTCGGTTATTAATTAATAATTTTATTCGCGCCACTTATTTTTGATTTGTGTCTCTTTTCAACTAAATGAATTTTAATTAAAAATATGGCTTCTTTATTTTCAAAGGTCTGTCGAAAGCATTAAAATTCATTCCTGTTCGCAGATACGGTATAATGGTTAAGGGAATATGTTACACCAAAATTATTTTTATAGCTTTTAATATTACTGAATTAATATTTGTGAAATTAAGAGTATTTTTTCATCTTTGATTTTTAAGATTTTCTAAAAATTCGTCTAAAATATAAGAACTTTGTTGCATTCAGACTCATTTTTACTATAAGGCAAGTTATGCATTCGTAAAAAAAATCGAACTCGAGATTTTGATCAAAGTTGACATTACGTCATAGGGTTTCCAGAACATCTCTTTTAAAGAGAACATGTTCTCTTTTTTTACTCCGATCTTTCTTATTCTTTCTTTTTTCCTAAAATTCTTTTTTTTTACTGTTTTTTTAATTGTGTACTCTTTTTTGTCTCTTTTTTCCAAAATATTAATCTGACCCACTTTTCATTTATATACTTTTGTATAAGTCTTCTAAAATGAATCATTAACGCACCTATCCATTCGGAAGCCATTATCGAACCCTGTTTCGAGCATTGAACACGAACATACCGATTTATTTTCATTAATGCAAAACTCACCACATGATCTCAAATTCTTTTTTGCATTTACCAGAGTTTTTTGTTGTTGTATCTGCATTTAAATGAACTGCCTAGCCTATTAGTAATTGCTGCTAGTTGTGTACCTAACTTACTTTTATAAATATACCTAGTTTATTTTATTTATTAAGCGATCTAACAGTAGATGTTTGGAGTTTCAAAAATGTCCTCTTTTTTTTCAAACACATTATGGACACCGTACATTACGATGATAGCGAAGACGAAAAAAGTGGGTCTGGCAATTCTGTCTGTCTGTCTGTCTGTTCGATTACAGCTAAACGGCTCGGCCGATTTTCTTCAAACTTGGTAGATATGGGTTTTAATTTTTTACCCCCGGATGTTTTTTGATTTGATTTTTTAGGACCAAAAATAACGGTACCTGCAATACGATTTTGTTTCGAAATTTTATAAATATTTTTTTTTTCAAAAACTGTCCCAACGATTTTTTAAAAAAAAAATTCAAAAAATTTAATTTAGTTAAACCTAGGTAATGGTTGAAAAAAAATTTCCAAAAAATGAGTGGTTTTGGTACCCCCCTTGGAGCCATTTTTTTTGTTCTTGATTTTCTTAAAAACGCTACAGCCGATTTTGATCATTTTTTTATGCTAAAGCTTCCCGGCGGCAGTTTGAATATTATTGTGTATTCAAATTTTCCAAAAAAAAACTTTCAAATTTTTTTTTTTGAAAACATAATATTTCGAAAACCCCATGCTCGATTTTTTCAAAACTTGATACATAAAAGTTTTAAAAAATAATCTACAAGATATGAGAAAAATAAATTTATTTACCTAAAAATAACGGTACCCTCCATACAAATGTTAAAAAATAGTTTTCGAAATTCGTATTTTTCTCGAAAACGGTTCCGAGAATTTTGCTTAAATTTATTATTATTATTATTATTATTATTATTATTATTATTATTATTATTATTATTATTATTATATTTTAATACCTGTAATTTAATATAAAAAAATTTGAAAACAAGATATTACTGACTGTACCTACAATAGAACGATTTTTTTAAATTTTGAATTTCTCTATCAGCACAACAATTTTAATGAAATTTCGTAGAGACAAGCTTCTAAAAAGTTTTAAAAGCAATGCATTTCAGAACTTTAAGAAAAATTTTTCTTGAATTTTGAAAAAAAAAATCAATTTTTTGTTTTTTGAAAATTCAATATCTCGAAAACAGCTCAATACTTTTTTTCTAAATTTAATTTTTATTCATACAATAATAAAATCTTCAAATTGGCGTACCAACATTTTTTCTTAAAAAAGTTTTAAAATTTTCTTATATAAAACCTTATTTTTTTAAAAAACCACTACAAAGACTTATAATTTTTGTTCTTGCATAAATCTATATTTGCTTGAATCACATGGCATCCTATTCTTACCTTTAACTACTAAAAAAGTTTTTTTTAGTCATTTAAAAAATGAATTTTATGCTTATGAACAGTTTCTCTAATAACATTCATTTTTGAAATTCTTAGTCTTTTACATATGTAGGAGCAAGTTCGTGCGACCCAGTCGTGCATTTTATTTATTCCGTCCGTTTTGAAACTTTTATTTTGAAAATAGATGAGTTTCAAAATTTCTCTTTCGACTACACAGCCTAGGCGGCATTTTTAAACTCTCCCCCTACACGTTTTTTTTTTTTTTTTTTTTTTTTTAAGACCAAAAATAACAGTATGTACCTGCCATACGAATTTTTTTTCGAAATCTTATAAAGAATTTTTTTTTCTCAAAAAGTGTTCCACAGATTAAAAAAAAAAAAAAAAAATTCACAAAAATTTTCATTTAAAAAATTTGAGGAAATGGTTACTAAAAAATTTCCGAAAAATGGTTATTAATTTTGTTTTTAAAACTCAATATTTCAAAACCCACATGCTCGATTTTTTTTTAACCTGAACAAATAAAATTTTCTTAATCCAATCTGCAAGATGATAGAAAAAATTTATTTTACCTAAGAACAACGGTACTCAAAATAAAATATTAAAAAAAGGTTTTCGAACATCGATTTTTTCTCAAAAACAGCGCTTAGAATTAAAATTTTGAAATTAAGATATCACTGACTGTACCTAACATAACACCAATTTTTGAAACTTTGAATTGCCCATTATCGGCATAACGGATTTTTATGAAAGTTTTAAAAAAAAAATACATATTTTTTAAATTAAAAAAAAAAAACATTTTTTTTTTTGGAAAATGTTTGCATACAATAATAAAAATTATAAGCTGTTTTAAAGATTTAGTATATAGAAGCTTATTTTTCTTAAAAAACCAGTGCAAAGATTTATAATGTTTGTTCTTGCATAAAATAATATTTGCTTGAATAACATGCATTTTGTTTTTAGTTTCAATTTCAAAAGGAGATGTTTTAGTCCTTTTAAAAATGAATTGTATGCTTATGAACAGAACTTTGATCAAAATTTCGAGTTCTTTTTTTAACTAATGCATAACTTGCCTTATAATACCTATAATACCTATAAGTAAATAATAAATAATACCTATAAGTAAAAATGTACATAACTCCAGAAAAAAAAAATTGTTACCTATATTAATAGCTATTTTTTAAATATTTTTTTTGAAGGTTTTGAAATACTTAAGTTAACCTATCTAGATTTTAGTGAACATTTCGTAAGATATTCGACCATAAATGGAAAAGGCAAGTACTGCATTCGGTGATTCAAAGCCTTATTAGATGCTTACCATGTGACTATAATAAGTACCATTCTTTGCTGGCCAAAGACAGAAAATCGAGGGCGGAAGCCGGTTATTTAAAAAAAAAAATAATAAAACGAGTCGTACCGCATCCGCAAATCAATCCATTAACTCCATATTCAGAAATTAAGGATATGTTTTGCGCTAAGGCTGATGTTGACAAAATTCATTCACGCTTACGCTAACATGGTCATGAAGCCCACTGTACGCAAAAGGTATCTACTGACTGAAAAACATGTTTATAAAAGATACGAAAACGACGTTGGTGAGTCTGTCATGTCAATGGCGTGCTCTACAGAAGGATGATAACCAATGTTTTATGGCTCAAATTAAATTATAGGACCAAGATGATGTAGTTGCAGCAGGATATTATTGTTAGAGAAAAAAGGTGTCCATGAATGTTTGCGAGGAGGTGTCTTGAATGTTTGCAAATTGAAATGGCAAGGGAAAACCGTACCGGATATATTATTCCAAAGTTGTGTTGTGTGACTTAAAAACGAATCTCTGTATTTCACAGAACGACCAAAATTAGACTCGCGGGTGAACTGATTAGCGTTCCTAGTATCACTGATTGAGTGAATGCAATTGCCTGCTTCGAAACGATACAACAATAAAGACATGAAACATACCGACGCTGTTCAAGAGAAGGCAATGCTTCCATGATAACTCTGTTTCCTATCAGTTTCAACGCTCTGTTCTGAATTCAATCCAATAAACGAAGAAAAGGTTAAGATGTAAGTTATAAATTCGAGTTTAGGACGTATGAACGCCTGAATAATGGTAGCCAGATCAGAAGGGGTGAAAAATTTCTTACATCAATATAGATATTCTAAGCATTTAGCAGCACTGTTGAAGGTCTCGAGATTGTAGTCATTCCAATGAAGACCGTCGGTGACAAATATACCGAGTATTGAGATGTTTTCGTGATCTTCGATGCAAGTGCTATTCATGGACATTGGCATAGGGGTACATTTTGCTTCTGTGACGACAATATCCAGTATTAAATTTTCGAACAATTAAACTCCACACATTTCACAATGCTGTACAGATTGGAGTTTAATGAGCTTATCATACGATGCCATTGCAATTCCACTTGCGAAGCAGGTAGACGTCAATTTGAAAATGACTATGAGAAGCTGAGGGTAAAATATATAAATATATATACAGGTATAAAAATGAGAAAGAGAGTCTGAGACAAAATAGAGAGCTTTTTATGAAGATCAGACTTGAAACGGTCCAATACAACAGGTATTGAATGATCTAGAAGGTAATTTGTAAGAAAAAAAATAAGGAGTTTCATTTATATCAAACGCACGCATTTTCGATATCAAATGCCCTTTTCTTAAGCAATGTAAAGCTCTGTTCCACTTTTCGGTGAGATATGCCATCAGATAACCAGTGGAACGATTGCTATGAACGCCATATTGCCAGTCATTCAGAAGCTTTCTATCTTCAAAATATTTCTTCAGCGATTTTAAAAATTACAACTTTGAACCGCAAAAGCAGTCGTACATAATTTTTGACTAAGAGTGTACTGGTACTTGGTATATTGACGGTAAAAGCAAAAGCTTTTTAATGAAGCGTTAGAACTTTATTTATAAGGCTCTTTTTGTACGAGTATGTATTTAATCAACCTTCGCATGTCGCATAGTGCAAGCTTACAATTAAAGAACAATTTTGGAATTACTGACCTTTATTAAACTGTTATTTTTGGACTACAACAGTTTATAATAGAACAGTTCCTCGGCGCCAGAAGTTTTTCGAACAACTGTAGATAGGTGTTATAGTGAGCATCTGTCAGTTAAGACATAATCTCACTACTGGGCCTACCAAGCACTATCGGGTTCAATGAACGGCTATTGAAGAAAGCCCCTGGGACATAGTTCCAGTTGCATTTTATCATAGAAGAAAGGTTGCAACTCCTTTCCAGCAGGAACCAGATCTTGATTCCTCAACAAACTAACTGGACAACCAACAACAACATCTCGCACAGACCGTCTCGGAATTCAAGCCAGCTTCCATACTATTCCAAATTTGCACTGTGTAGGCAGTACCACCCTTGGTCCGTGTTTTTCCATCTAACTATTGCTGGTAACAATAGCCAACCGCCACCGCGTGACTTGGTTGGTATAACCACAGCCACCTCGTACTCTCTTTACAGAGGGTCTACCCAATTAATAATGAGACAATGGTTTTTACACCCTGGGGGTTCTTATTAGCGCGGCAATTCTTCAATCTCATTATTCCCGAGGTACCCAATTCGGGTTATTTTTTTTTCGAGGTAAGTTTTATGCAGTAGAAACTCCGTGATGCTGACCATAGCTGACCGAACCCAATCACAATCTGCACCAATATTTTCGATTAGCTTTTTTTCCCCTTCAACGAACTAGGAACGGACTATCCTTCCTATCTTTTTTAATCTTCAAGCATTGGGAAGGACCATCAATTATCCAGATTGTTAAACCAAAACATCGAGCAACAGAGCAAATACTTCTCAATTGCCTTTCTTTATGCTTTGGCAGTGATTTCCCCATTTCACTCGCCCAAGATTTTTATATAAATGGTACGAGGGATCCGTTGCTCAGATTACCTGGGATAGGATATAGCACTAAATTTTTTGTGTATACAGCTTGAGCTATAACTAGTATTCTTAATTATTCAAATTAGTCTTTTTTCGCCGTACATTAAATTAGGAAGGATAGTCCTAAGCAATCTTACTTTACCATCATAACATAAATTCCATAGATTGAGAACACTATCTCAACTGCTTTTCTTCATGTTTGGCCGTGACTTCTCTGGTCACATTTGGGTTTTCTTAGTTGCCTGAATCCCCAGCTGTATTGTCGGAGAAATAGTCTTAAGCCTCCCCACCACGACAAGGTAAAACCCATCGGGGAGGAGTTTTGCGAAGAGTGAAACATTAAACAACCGAGCTGAGATCTTTTTGACCCTTTATTGAAGAAATGAGGGTTCGAACTTATCGGACTAATACGAAAGCCGCATTAAGCGACAGTATATTCTGAAATAACTATCCATTAGCGATAGATCCACTATTACATATGTATGTTCTCACAAAGAATTGATACCTGATACGCATTCGTCAATAAAGCATCTAAAAGAATGAATGGGAGACAATCCTAGTACCGACCATAAGATTTCCATGAAGCTGCAATCTGTTACAATATAAAAACTACACATTTCTGAAAGACTAACTCACATTAAAGTTTTGCTAGGTCTGGGAATAATATATGAATATTAATTCCTGGTATGTGTCCAAGTTGAAATCATTTAATTTAGATAATTGTGTTTTTATTTTAAGATAATAATAGCTTGTTAACAAATAGCTATAATTTTTGTTTGCTTCATGTTTCGCTTTGATTAGGTAATAAATTTTGTAGACAAATTGATTTCTATATACTTAAGGAAGGAATGCTTAAAATTTATGATCATCGCTCAAGCCAAGAATTATTTTAATTGATTTATTTAAAAGATTCGAAAGAAAAACAAGGGCATTTTCTTTTATCTTCACCCTCTTTAATTATAAAGTTAAAAAAAAAAACTTAAAATACCAAACGAATAATGAAGTTATTTTAAATCTTCGCAAGCTCTTTAAATTAATTGGCTTCTCAAATAATTTTCTCAAGTGCATTTAATGAATCCTTATTAAATCCACTCCTTTCAATTAATGGCTCTTCCCTCACACCTCGACAAGAAAATTTAAATAAAATAAAAGCTTTTGGGATAGTAAGAGAAAATTCTTGCGTTTTTACATTTCTTTGGGGAAAATTTTCAGTTAAAGGCAACCCAAAAAAAAACTCATTAATCAAGTTTTGTTTCTAAAACAAAAATGAAACTTCCCCAGGCGCTCCTCATTTCTCTCTTTAATGTTCTTTGAAAATATTCGATTTGCCAAATAAACAACAACAATAACTTAAGCCTAAATCAGTGGATTCTTAAAGTTGAAAAATTTAAATTAAGAGAAAGTAACTCATTTATTGAATATTTTAGACCTTAATGAAAAGATAGGTTGAATTAGGGAAAGTTATTTGACGAAAATGGAAATTAAAAGAGGGCCTAAAATTGAATCTTACGGCACATCAGGATATACTATATATAAAAATTGATTAATATTATTGTGAATTTATTTAATTGAATTTGTTCAATATCTTCAGAATGTAATAATATTGTTGGAGTTAATAGCTTTTAACTTGAAATCTAATAGTCCGATCTTCAAAATTATGATTTTTAAAGAACGGGAAAGTAATAGGCTAAATTTGTATATTTCGTAAAATTATTATTCGAATTTCTTTGCCAAACAGACCTTTTCTAACAATCCTCTGAACTAACGTCACCCGAAATACAGAGCTTTATACTGTAGGAGAAGAATATAGCTTCTTATGCAGTTCTCAAATTAGGGCTGATAGCGCTCTATATACAATATTCTTAAAACATTTTTAAGAAAAACTTTTGATACGCCAACTTAAAGTTTTTATTAATGTAGGAATAAAAATTAGATTTCCATAGAAAATGTTGAGCCGTTTTTGAGATATCAAATTTTCAAAAAAAAATTATTTTTTTTTTTTAATTCAAAATATATTTTTTGTAAAGTCTTTTAATGCTATGTTTTTCTCTGTAAAAATTTCATTAAAATCCGTTATGCCGATAATGAGAAATTCAAAATTTGAAAAAATGGTTCTATGGTAGGTACAGTCTGCAATTTCAATTTTTTTTTATTAAATTAATTTACGAATTAATCGAAAGAAAAAAAATGTAATCAAAATTCTAGGTTCCGTTTTCGAGAAAAAATACGATTTTTTAACATTTGTATGGTGTATATCGTTTTTTTAGGTAAAATACATTTTTTCCTCACATATTATTATCTATATATTAAAAAACTTTTATTATTCAAGTTTTAAAAAATTGAAAATGGCGTTTTCGAAATATTGAGTTTTCAAATATTTGAAATACTGAGTTTTTAAAAAATAATTTTGAAAAATTGCTTAACCCATTTACGGCGGCTACCAGTTCCAGGTGCGGTAGGAACTTGAAATTTCACACACTGTCTATTTTTGGTCTATAGGGAAAATCTGAAAAAACAAATTTTGGAAAAGCTTTTAGTTTCCCGGAAAACTCACGTTGCCTTTTCGCAACATCCGCCGAATGTAGTAGCAAAATCTTTGGAAACATTTTTTTTTTTTTATATGGAGTTTAAATCAACTTTATTCAAATATTTGTTTGATAAAGCATATTAAAACAGAAAATAAATTAATAATGAATTAAAATTAAAAAAATTTACCATTATAGGCATGTTGTATATAGCTATGTATGCTCATAAAATATTAGTGTTTGTATGGTATCCATCAAAGCATTTTGGATGAAGCGCTACTTTACACTTTTCAAAGAAAAAAAAAGTTTGACTTGAACACTTCCGACAGCGAAAACTTTTTTCTGTTTTGATGGCAGTGTGTTTCATGTCATCGAAACGAACAACTTCATTAGGATTTCTCTATAAAAAAATTAGTAATATAAATTACCTGTTGCAAAATAGCCCAGGGTAGAAAGAAAAGACTCATAAGTTTATGTGAAGTAAAGGAATTGTCGATAGTTACCGTATGCTGACCTGGTTTATCGACTTTTGAAGGTAACCTCAGTACAACGTTTTCACCCAAACCAAAATCTGAGGAAATTACGGTTGATGCAACACCATACGGTATAAATTGGAACAGGTATTTTTCATGTAAGCGCACAAGTTCCAATATTTATACCCAAAGCGTATGGGTTTTCCTTTTATGAACATGTTGAGCGAATGTCGTCAATACGTCCATACCCACGCCATACCCACGTCCACAAGTAGCACAAAATGGTATAATTTCGGTATCACATTTCTTAATTCATACTTTATTCCTTCTTTATTAGGTATATCAATTTATGCCTACTTAATTCCATCTTAATATGATCTTTATGAGGTATTGTCTTAAAGAACTTAACTCGGTGTGTTTACTTCTACTTAAAGCATTCTTAAATACTTCTTAAATTAGCATTTCTTAAATCGTTCTTTTTTGTTACTTAATTCCTTCTTTAATCCTTCTAAAAACATAACTTTTTTGTTTTGGTGCTAAATCGGTATTTTTCAAATTCTTTAATACATATTTAAGTCTTCTGAAATAGTATGATTTATAACGCCGGTTTCGTACTTTTAGTTTTAGATGGAAAGCAAAATGTGTGAACCGAATTTATTAAATCTTTAAAAAAAAAGAAATTGTTTCATTATTGCAGACAAACAACAATTAAAATAGCATTTATGTAAAATGTGACATTTTTTATGACATCCATTTATGTAACTGACAAAATGTTCATACTTAATTCATACTTTATTCCTTCTTTACTGGATAGGTGTACCAATTTATGGCTACTTAATTCCGTCTTAATTTCGTCTTTTTTAGGTATTGCTTTACAGAACTTAACATGGTGTGTTTCCTTCTACTTAAAGCATTCTTAAATACTTCTTAAATGGGCATTTCTTAAATCGGTTTTTTTTTTGTTACTTAATTCCTTCTTTAATCCTTCTAAAAACATTCCTTTTTTATTTTGGTATTAAATCGGTATTTTTCAGATTCTTTAATACGTATTTAAGTCTTCTTAAAGAGTATAATATTAAAAACACGAGAGAGTTATTTGAGTAGCACTTTGAGACAAGATATTTTAAGTGTCACAGTGGCACAATAGGTAGAGCACAAGCACGGCAAGCGAGAGGACTCGGGTTCGAATCTCAGTGGAAGCACAGAGGTAAATTAAAAAACTAACTTTTAAAATTCTTTCATTCCAGCAAAAATTCACATAAAGACTAGAATATAATCAACAATAATAAAAAACCAAACAGATAATAAAAAAAAATTATTTTTATTGTTTCTAATAATTTTTTTAAGAATTGCCGTAGCTCTTTAAGAAGGAGTTAAGAAGTATTTAAGAAGATGTAAGGAACTATTTAAGAAGGAGTAATGAAGTATTTAAGAAGAATTATATCCCGATTTAAGACCATTTTAAGACTCAATTTATCTTCTTATTTCCTTCTATCGGACCGCCCACTTGCGCCTTTTCTCTACTTAATAGGAACTTAAATCCGTCTTATAGAAGATGTCAGATACCGATTTAGAATTCTTAAAGACTTCGTTAAGTAATTCTGTGCTACTTGTGTCTATACCCACGCAACGAAAACGGAAAAACGATTTACGAATTTTCTTATGGAACGTACGATCGCTCTATAGAGCTCGAGCTGCTCAGCAGCTAGCCGATACCCTGTCAAAATATAAAGCTGACATAACAGCTCTTCAAGAAATCAGATGGACAGGTGACAGATGGTGTTTTACAGAAGAAAGAATATGACGTATACTACAGCTGTCATACAAAATACCATGTGCTCGGGGTAGGCTTCTTAGTCTACCATCATCGGCTTTAACGCTATAAGCGAAAGGCTATGCACCCTTCGCGTGCGAGGCAAATTTACGAACATCAGCCCTATTAACCTTCACGGACCTACGGAGGAGTCTTCAGACAAAGAAAAAGAGACTTACATCGAACAAGTCGAGAGGGCCCTCAATGCCTGTCCAAGGTATGATGTTAAAATCATTCTTGTGATGGATTGAAATTTTTTTAAAAATCCAAGAAAAATTATTTTAAAAATTTGAATACAAAATACTATTCAAATTTTTGAGGAGCTTTAGCATAAAAAAATGGTCAAAATCACTTGGACTGTTTTAATATTAGGAAAATGCTATGCTGGATTTTTTTTAAACTTGACAAATAAAATTTTCTTAATAGATTTTACAAGATGTGAGATATTTTTTTTACTTTATCTAGACATAACGGTACATACCCCGACACAAATGTTAAAAAATGGTTTTCGAAAATCGTATTTTTTTTCGAAAACAATGCCTAGAATTTTGATAATTTTTTTTTCTCTCGATAAATTTTAATATTAACTAAGATAATACTGTCTCTACCTACCATAGAACCATTTTTTTCAAATTTCGAATTTCTCAATATCGACATAACGGATTTTAATTAAATTACTTGAGAAGCTTCTAAAAACTTCGATATCTCAAAAACAGGTAATTATTTTTTTTTGTAAACTTAATTTTCATTCTTAAAGTAATTAAAACCTTAAGTTGGCGTACCAAAATTGTTTCTTAAAAACGTTTTTAAAATTTTGTAGATATATAAAAGTTTAATTTTTTAAGAAACCGCTACAGTGACTTAAAATTGTTGTTCTTGTACAAATTTTAATTTTGTTAAGAAAATACATGGCATTCTGTTTTCACTACTATAAAAGAGTCTACAAAATTAATTTTATGCTTATAAACAGTTTTCTCTAGTATCATTCGTTTTTGAAATTCTTATTCTTTTACACAAGAGCAAGTTCGTGCGGCCCAGTCGTGCATTTAATTTATATTTAGTCAGAGATTTTTTTAATTTTTTGGATTTGTTTTCATTTATTTGTTGCGATGTTTTCATTTTCAAATTAAGGTAATTTTTAGTTATGAAAAAGGCTAAATTTTTGGTGCTCTGGGGCCATATTTCATGTAGCCTTACATTACCAACCAATCTTCTGTGGAATGAGCCCTTACGAGATGTCGCTTAAAATAATAATGAAATAGCCTGTTGCATTCCTCTTTTAAGTAATTCGCGCTTATAAGAATGCTCATCAATTTACTCTCGAGCCGACTGTTGAATACAGAGATTCTTTCTATAACCGTACAACACGAATGTGGAATGCTCTACCCAGCTCTGTTTTTCCTCTCCATTTAATGTAGAAATTCAAAACCAATGTACATTGGTACCTTTTTAATCTTCTCCATTTTCCCTAATGCTCGCACTATGTTGTCTAACATATAAAAGGCGTTCATATACATATAAATAAAATTATGTAGTAAATTTCTCTGTTCTTTATACAGAAATGGAAATGTTCCTTTTTTTTAAGACCAATCCAGGACAAATTCAAAACCAAATTAAACTTGTATATTTGTCTTAATAAAAACACATTCAATTGAATTTAATCCCGTTGGCCTCATAAACAATTTATTGACCATTTTACACGATATCACACGTAGCCATTAAATAAACAAAAAATCATCATAATAAAATTTCATGACTGCCATTGACAAATGAAAAAATTAACAAAATAATATATGGCTCTCATATAGGCAATCTTACAAGTTCATTCTTCTACAACATTTGACCTTATAGTCTACCAACGACCAACCCTACCAAATATCGATTTCTTTTGCTTTAATCAATTCTGGATCACATGACTCTTCGTTATCTTCGACGGGCGACTTAAATTCAACAGATAGATAAGCTTAAAATATTAAAACCGAAAAGGATTGAACACCCCTATGGATATCGTTGTCATCGCGAGTTTAAAGGCAATATCTACCATGTGAACCTATTTTTAACCTACCAACCTCTATAATCATTAATGGCAGCACGAGATCAGATGGCTTTACTGAGGACTTCTGACTCTATCGATGAAAGTCAGATCCCCATTATATTCTGGCGAATTAGTCTAGCTGGAAATTTTGAAAATACATAATTATCACAAAAATGTTAAACGCCACAATTTTATGGGCGACTGTGGTGAATTCGCATTAAAGTGTCAAACCGTTGGAGAGGAAATGACACGGAAAAAGGCTATAGTAAGAGAGTTACGGGAGGAATTGTTGCGTGGGATTAGTGGCTTTGGGTGTTTTACGGAGCATAATACCAGGATATAAGGAGCTGATTGATGAGGTTGCAAAGAATTTGACACGACTAATAAAGGTAATCATGAGTGTGATGAGAAAAAAACAAATTTTTCAATAGAACTTGAATTGCTTAGAAAAGGAAGCGGCAAACATCATTAGGCAACTTTCTGTCCACATCCAAAACTTGATGAATTCCAAAACCATCCTAAATTCATTTATCTGACTGATTTAAATACAACAGAAGCAGCTACACCCCCGAAAAACTAAAATAGAAAATGGTGTTCTTCAAGACACCTACTAATTTACAGTGGAACAAGACAGTGGCGTAGCTAACTCTTTGGCGGCCCCGTATCAACATTTGTTGGGGCCCCTTGCCTGATTCACATCTTAGGTATAAGTGTTTTTGTTTTTACAAAATAAACTATAAACCTTGCAATCAGTAGATATGTTAGATAATTTTAATTTATAAGTACAACAACTAAGGTACTTAAATAAATAAATAAATAGGTATCTATGTTTTTTTAGACTTGTAGATTTTCCAGACTGTCCAATTCTATGTAAAAAACCGATAAGTCCAATAATCGTTCTTATTAGTTTTTTTTTATATTTTGCGAGATAAGGGATTATGAATAGCCCTAAAATATTTTGGCGAGTATTAGGAACGTTTGAGATGATTTAAAAGACGATACCAATGCACATTGGTTTTAATGTCTGAACATCTCAATCGGAAGGACATATTGGGCCCGGTACAGCATTCCCCTTTCATTTAGTGCATTTTAAAAAAAGAATATCTCAAAATTAAATAACCAGGTTTTAAGTTGTTTCAAGAATATACTAGCTGACTAGCTCACAGAAAGATGAAGTTTATAAAATAAGCGACATGATGAAACAGAGTAAAAATTTCTAAAAGCTAGTATTAGTACGAAAGATTAGTACAGTAACTAAATTTAAGGAATTACCGCGAAGATTATGATTGTCCAGAACCCTAAAGCTTATATTACCGGATCTCACAAAAAAAGCCATAAGAACTTTGAAACAGTAAAGATGAAGAATTGAAAGAATATTCAAATCTCGACACAAAAGAAAACTTTGTTGCAGACGATGTTTATTGCAGATTTTTCTTACTATGTATTTTTGGAGAATCAAAAGTGGTTAGCATCAGCGCTGTAGCTGAAAAAAAAATATCAGTGCCACCAATTACTTTTTGGAGTGCCAAAAAGTGCCATAGAGTGCCAAAGAAAAAAAATCAATATTCAAACAAAAAACTATAAATATTCTTTATTTTTCACTAACAAAATTAAATTATAAAATAAATAAAAAAAAAAACAATGGAAAATTCATTTACATATTTTTTTTTAAATAAGATATACATACATACATTAAATTTGTTTGTTTATATCAAAAATAATACACATGTTTTATTTTAAATGGCTTCAATAAGTCAATTTATAATTTTTCAAAAGCGATCTTGATGGGTTTCAACTACTCAAACTTTCATCGTTTAACATTTGTTTTGTTATTAATAAAGCATTAATAGTTGTGATTTTTAAACAATTGCAGTTTTTTGTTTTTATATTATTAAGATCGGAAAATATTCTTTTCGCCGCTGCACTGCTGTGTGGAAGACTAAGAAGGTCACCGATAAAATGTTTTAGGTTTGGATAAATCAAACTATTTTTCAACTTCAAAATGCTTCCCCAAAAGTCTACGGTGTCTTCATTATTCGAAATAAATTGTTGATGGACAGACCGCCATTCATCTTCAATTTCATCAATTTTACCTCCACATAATTGCGGAAACAAATGAAACAGAGGAACCATACCGTCACCAAATTTTTTAGGATTTAGTTTTTGCACCTGAATTAAAGTCTCATCCTTATAATTAAACCGTTTCAAAATTTCACTACATAACTTAATATGGGTGATTCTACAAACAATGCAATAAAATGATACAAATTTCGGCACGACATTTTTGGATTCCAAAAGTCGTAAGAGTTGTTCTAGATGATCATTAGAACGTCCCTTTGCGTTGTTGAAAGCGGCCAGTTAAAAAAAAATAAAAAATGACGATTTTAAGGACATTTTTTTGAAAAAGGATTTTCAGGGTACTGAGTTTTTTTTAAAGGAATTGAATAAATCTTTATTTTTTTTCTTATTTACTCTTGGATACAAATTGAAATATAGAAATTAAATGTAATTATTCTTCATAAACGTAAAAACTCATGGTAAATAAATATTATTAAGCATTTTATTAAGAGAATATAAGTAGTATAGATTGGTAGGTTCTGGCGTTCGTAAAGTGGTGCAAAACACCACCCTTCTTGTGGTTTTGATTTGATTGACAGTTGGATGTTCCAATTGTGGTTAGGGTGTTCCAATTGTGGTTACGATGTTCGGATTGTGATTATGATGTTCCAATTGTGGTTTAGTTGTTTATAGTTTTTATTTTTATTTTGTATTATGTTTTGACGTATGATCTATGTAGAATTTGAATATAGAGTAAGAGATCACTGTCATATATTACAGGTGAATATAGAGGACCTAGTCATAACAATAGTAATTTAAGATCAAGTCTTCCCAAATTTATTCTAATCATCTTACACAATGTCCCCTATTACACGATGTCTCACGAGACGAAGCTCACGTAAGTAAGGAAATGAGATGCACAAAAATATTCCCGGTGAGTACCGGGCTGATTTTTAGTAGTCTCATTTTGACGTTTCTTTTTCTCATATTCGTTTTATTTTGTGTTGTGCATTAAAAAAATATGAACAACTGGCAAATTTGAGACATGAGTTTCGTGAGACATGAGTCAACGTAAATGAGATTTCTTGATTCATATCGCTTTCTGAACGAAAGTCTTGACTCCCTATCACAAAATTTAGGTAAAGATGATTTTAAATTAACAACATCATATTTTAATTGTGATAATCAATTCGATTTAATTAAACGAAAGGGTGTGTTTCCCTATGATTATATACATAAATTCATGGAATCGCTTAGAAGTGAAGTCTTTACCGGATAAAAGTGATTTTTTTTTTAACAAACTAACTGATGAGGAATGTTCCGATGAGTCATATGAAGTTGTTCATAAAATGTGGTCATGCTTCAATTGTAATGTAATATGATGGAATGAATACTTGAAAATTTATTTACAAAGTGATGTTGTTTTGCTTGCCGATATCTTTGAAAATTTTCGAAAAATATGATGAAGAGTATAATATGTAGTAATGCGAGAAAGAAACTAATGTCACTATATATAACAGAATAAATAAAAAGAGTTATTTTTAAAGAATTTTAATTTAGTTTTAATTTGACTTTTCCATTGTAAGGTGTGGTCATCACTTCCCAATAATCAAACAAAATGTATAAATATTCCTTGCTGATAGTTTGCCTTTCATTGGGTTTATTACAAGCTATCCCAATACCACTAAATATTACAGCTAATGCTGAGAATAAAGGTAATTTGGAGTTCTCTTTGTTGCTACCTAGCAATGATACTTTAAAAATTGATTTGTCCTTTCAATTAATGAAGATCAGTGAGATCATTCATCAACAAAATGAGAATAATAAAACAACAACAACAACAACAACAACAGAAAAGCCCCAAGTAAAATATTTGACTATCAAAGAGGCTATAGAAGCATATACAAGGAATAATTGAAAGTGAAAATATTTTTTACAGACATTTTAAGTTAGAATATGATCAATTAGATCTGACAATTCGTTGTTCATACGATAGTAATTATAAGAAACGTACTTTGGTAATAGCTTGTTATGAATATCGTGAATATTCCACCGAAAGAATTATGAGTAATGGTGAAATCGAATTATTTACAACACAAGACACAGAGTTCCGATCTGATGTTGAATTGATCGATGTTAAAAAGTATAAACAGATATATGATATGACAATTTCATAGATTGTGAAATCATTTATAAGAAAGTTGAGATAAAAATGCGAACGAAAAACTGAACTTGCTGGGATCACTTTTAGTTTGATCACAGCATCCAATCGAGAAGGATGGATAAAGATACGGTTGGAATGAAAGATACAACACTTAAGAAGCTGCAGTATGTTGTAATAAAGAACCCTTTTAAAACATACATGGACAAGAAAAAAGAATCATCATCATCATCATCTAATTGTTCATCAAAATATACTTATAAAAAAATGTAATAAAGAAACGGGTTTATTTTTGAAAAATTAAATTTTGTTTTTTGTTTTATTTATAAAGAAATTTCAGACACAAGTGACCGCAGTTAAAAGAATTATAATTTTGCTGTTGGTTATAGTTGTATTTTATGTTGTTTCCTTGGGGTGGTTGAAACATTTAAATTAAAAACATAGGTTTTTTAATGTATGTGTGTGCAACAAAACGATCTTGTTGTCCGCAACAGAGATTTTTTTTTAAATACTAATAGTTTATCGAAACCGAGACATAGTTTACTTTTACCAAACACAATAAGGAGCTTTAATAGTGGAACCATCAATTTTTCAAATATATGCAACGAGTGTTGGAAGGATAAATATGGATTTCTTGTTATAAACAAAGACGATTCTATCGATGCGGGTCGTTATAAAAAATGGTTTGATATATTCATTCAACAAAAAATATTCAATATTAATCAATTTCTGATTAGTATACAATAGTATGAGACTAGGTCAATCTGTTAATCTGATCCGATAATTACAAGCTGATCTGTTAACAACCTGATCTGATATTTAAACAGCTGATCTGATAAAGCTGATCTGATAAAGCTCATCTATAAACAACCTGATCTGATATCTACAAGCCGATCTGTTAAGAACCTGATCTGATATGTTAACAACCTGATCTAATAAAAGCTCATCTGTAAACAACCTGATCTGATATCTACAAACTGATCTGTTAAGAACCTGATCTGATATCTAAAAAAACAATAAATATTCAATATTAAACCGTTTCTGATCAGTATACAATATGCTGTTGCAATAGCATTGGAGTAGGTAAATCTATTAATCTGATCCGATAATTGCATGCTGATCTGTTAACAACCTGATCTGATATCTTAAAGCTGATCTATTAACAACCTGATCTGATATTTAAAAAGCTGATCTGATCAATGAAAATGAATAACAAAATATTAAGAGATGTTATAAACACGAGAAATGTATTGCGGAAAAAGTTCAATAGTATTAAATTACAAGAATTAGATGCAGCAGACTTTTTGGAAGACACTTTTAAGCCAATCACTAAACCTCTCAAAGACCTCGTTAAAAATTCAAAGCCTAGTTATGATTATGGTGAAAATGAAGAAACCAATCTTGAACCTTTACAATTCCATCTAAAAGGTAATACAAGTACACCCCTTAAAAAGAGCAACTCACTGCTTGATCATACTTATAAAAAAGATGATGATGATCATGATGATGATGATGATACGATTTCAATCAATTCAAGTGGTTTAAGTAATGAAGATACCTTCTATTCACAATATGATGACACTGACAAAAGTGGTGTATATACAAATTTGAATTTGATAAAATTGGAACAGAAAAACAAATTGGATAAATTATATGGTCCACATAGAGATTCAAATGCTAAATGGAAATTTGGTAATAAAGAATTTGTACTAAAATCAAATTAAATTTCTATAGACGATCATATGTGGTCTTTAACACCCGGACTCTTTGAGCTTTTGTTTTACAAAACACCATCTAAAAACTATAATAAATCTGATTTGCAAATTTACAAAAAAATTCTTGTTATAACAAGTGCACATAAACGTCAATATGATGAAAACGAACAAATTAAAGGAACAAAAGCATACAAGTACAGAAGTATTATAAAAAGGTTATTCAATGATAAAACACTCCATAAAGGAAATGGTCTCATGACTGTAAATCCACAAAAACCTAACTATATTTTTTGGGATGATCCCAATGAAATCGTCGATAGATTACGACTTTTAATTTCATCACAGTCGGCAGGTCATACAGGTCACAGTAATGAAATTGTTTCCATTATTGAAGAGCTTAAAGAAAGCAATATAATTGTATAAATATAATTGCATAGAATCATTAGCAAAAATGAGCGTCGACAAGTTTGATCACTTTTCTAATAATAATATATTCCGACAGGATAGACTAAAGAAAAACCATTGGATTTAATTTGGACCATGATCGAAATATAAACCTTCATTTTAAATGACTGAAGAATATAGCTTTCCCTATTGAAGACAATGATGCAGTGTCAAAGCAATTTGTCTCGAAAAGTCTAAGTCAGTTGTCTTTAAAATAAAAAAAAAAGAAATCAACAATATTAAAGATATTGAAAAAGTTATAAAAGATTTAGAATCCGAAATAAAATCAAACAAATTGCTGAACGAAAACCAACACAATAAAATAAAAGCATTTAACAATTATTATATTGAAGATAGGTTCAAAGGGTTTGAAAATTATATTTTTAAGCAAATGGTGGAACCAAGAATCTTGAAAAAACTCGAGCAAAGCCATTTAGCCAAGCAATGAATTTAAATATAAAAAAAGGATTAGTAGATGAGCTTCATAGACAAGTGCGCAAAAATTTCCAACGTCGTCGAGTAATAATGAAAGGAATCGATGATCTTTAGCAAGCAGATTTAGTAGCAATGGATACCTATTCAAAATTTAACAAAGGCCACCGCTTTCTTCTCACTTTCATAGTTACATTTTCGAAATTTGCCTGAGTTGTACCTCTTAGAACTAAAACTGCTTCTAGTGTCAGTGAAGCGATGAAAAGTATACTTATTGAGGGTCGTCGGTCGCCAGCAAACTTACAAACTGATGATGGAAAAGAATTTTTAACAAACAATTTCAATCTTTAATGAAGCAGTACAGGATAAATCATTATTCAACATTTAATATCGTAAAGGCATCAATAGTTGAACGTTTCAACAGAACTTTTAAAGGTCTAATGTGGAAGGAGTTTAGTTATCGTGGGTCATATCAATGGATACATTTTTACAAACAATTGATTGAAAGGTACAATAATACAAAACATAGAACCATTAAAATGTCACCAATCAGTGTAAATTCTACAAATGAAAATATTAAAGTGGTAAATACCAAATATGGTAAAAAGATGCTATGCATCTTCAAAGATTTTCAAGTAAATAAAAAAATATCAAACAAAAATTAAAAGTAATATAATAACTTTTTTTTAAATAGATTTTTCTTCCGGATCGCTACAAAAGCTTGTCGGATGATGCGATCAAAACAATCAACAATTCACCTTATACCCTTACATATTTGGGTCCAATGGGAAGGTCCTCCAAAATAAAAATTGTACAAAAAATGTAAATAAAAATTTTTTTTCTTTTACATATAATGTAATTCAATGACTTTTTATTTAATAAATTATTCTTGAATTAACAAAACTGCGGATTAAAAAACTATTTTCCAAGGCACAGCAACCAGCAGCGTAATGATGTGGGCATTGTATTGATAAAGAGTTGTTTTTTCTGAAGAGACTTTAGATTTTTACATCCAAAGTCTTCAATGTTAACCACATGGTACCAGTTGTATCCAAGGATATATTTGATCCACTTTGTCTTCTCTACTTCTTTTACATAGATCACTGTAGTTATGCAAATGTTTTCTTAAAAAAAAAATTTGCACACTATTAAAGTTCACCGAACCATGAACAATGAAATGAAAAGCATATTTTATATATATTTTATAAAAAAAAATGTTTTATTTGTAAATATGTGTGTGTGTATGTATGTATGACAATATATGATTTTTATTAATCCATGAATTATGGTCGTTTGAAAATCCCAACCATTTTACTAGAACTTTGTTTCCGTTGGTATTAAGAATCTTTTCAACGAGATAACTAGTTGGATATCTAGTTTTGAACAGCTCAAACTCATAGACTCCTCCCTTGATCACATGGCCTTTATAGTCCTCCAAAATGTATGTATGTAGTTGGATTAGTATTTTGCAATGATCTGATTTTAAAAATTTCAGTTGTCCAATTTGGTGTGTAACCCTTTTCAAAAACATGTTTATATTTACTAATGCGTACACTGTCTCCCTTATGAAACTTTGGTTTATTAAATATTTTCAAGTTGTTGTAAACAGTTTTTAATAACATATTTTTCATTTGTAGAATATACACAATGGTTCTATGTTTTGTATTATTGTACCTTTCAATCAATTGTTTGTAAAAATGTATCCATTGATATGACCCACGATAACTAAACTCCTTCCACATTAGACCTTTAAAAGTTCTGTTGAAACGTTCAACTATTGATGCCTTTACGATATTAAATGTTGAATAATGATTTATCCTGTACTGCTTCATTAAAGATTGAAATTGTTTGTTAAAAATTCTTTTCCATCATCAGTTTGTAAGTTTGCTGGCGACCGACGACCCTCAATAAGTATACTTTTCATCGCTTCACTGACACTAGAAGCAGTTTTAGTTCTAAGAGGTACAACTCAGGCAAATTTCGAAAATGTAACTATGAAAGTGAGAAGAAAGCGGTGGCCTTTGTTAAATTTTGAATAGGTATCCATTGCTACTAAATCTGCTTGCTAAAGATCATCGATTCCTTTCATTATTACTCGACGACGTTGGAAATTTTTGCGCACTTGTCTATGAAGCTCATCTACTAATCCTTTTTTTATATTTAAATTCATTGCTTGGCTAAATGGCTTTGCTCGAGTTTTTTCAAGATTCTTGGTTCCACCATTTGCTTAAAAATATAATTTTCAAACCCTTTGAACCTATCTTCAATATAATAATTGTTAAATGCTTTTATTTTATTGTGTTGGTTTTCGTTCAGCAATTTGTTTGATTTTATTTCGGATTCTAAATCTTTTATAACTTTTTCAATATCTTTAATATTGTTGATTTCTTTTTTTTTTATTTTAAAGACAACTGACTTAGACTTTTCGAGACAAATTGCTTTGACACTGCATCATTGTCTTCAATAGGGAAAGCTATATTCTTCAGTCATTTAAAATGAAGGTTTATATTTCGATCATGGTCCAAATTAAATCCAATGGTTTTTCTTTAGTCTATCCTGTCGGAATATATTATTATTAGAAAAGTGATCAAACTTGTCGACGCTCATTTTTGCTAATGATTCTATGCAATTATATTTATACAATTATATTGCTTTCTTTAAGCTCTTCAATAATGGAAACAATTTCATTACTGTGACCTGTATGACCTGCCGACTGTGATGAAATTAAAAGTCGTAATCTATCGACGATTTCATTGGGATCATCCCAAAAAATATAGTTAGGTTTTTGTGGATTTACAGTCATGAGACCATTTCCTTTATGGAGTGTTTTATCATTGAATAACCTTTTTATAATACTTCTGTACTTGTATGCTTTTGTTCCTTTAATTTGTTCGTTTTCATCATATTGACGTTTATGTGCACTTGTTATAACAAGAATTTTTTTGTAAATTTGCAAATCAGATTTATTATAGTTTTTAGATGGTGTTTTGTAAAACAAAAGCTCAAAGAGTCCGGGTGTTAAAGACCACATATGATCGTCTATAGAAATTTAATTTGATTTTAGTACAAATTCTTTATTACCAAATTTCCATTTAGCATTTGAATCTCTATGTGGACCATATAATTTATCCAATTTGTTTTTCTGTTCCAATTTTATCAAATTCAAATTTGTATATACACCACTTTTGTCAGTGTCATCATATTGTGAATAGAAGGTATCTTCATTACTTAAACCACTTGAATTGATTGAAATCGTATCATCATCATCATCATGATCATCATCATCTTTTTTATAAGTATGATCAAGCAGTGAGTTGCTCTTTTTAAGGGGTGTACTTGTATTACCTTTTAGATGGAATTGTAAAGGTTCAAGATTGGTTTCTTCATTTTCACCATAATCATAACTAGGCTTTGAATTTTTAACGAGGTCTTTGAGAGGTTTAGTGATTGGCTTAAAAGTGTCTTCCAAAAAGTCTGCTGCATCTAATTCTTGTAATTTAATACTATTGAACTTTTTCCGCAATACATTTCTCGTGTTTATAACATCTCTTAATATTTTGTTATTCATTTTCATTGATCAGATCAGCTTTTTAAATATCAGATCAGGTTGTTAATAGATCAGCTTTAAGATATCAGATCAGGTTGTTAACAGATCAGCATGCAATTATCGGATCAGATTAATAGATTTACCTACTCCAATGCTATTGCAACAGCATATTGTATACTGATCAGAAACGGTTTAATATTGAATATTTATTGTTTTTTTAGATATCAGATCAGGTTCTTAACAGATCAGTTTGTAGATATCAGATCAGGTTGTTTACAGATGAGCTTTTATTAGATCAGGTTGTTAACATATCAGATCAGGTTCTTAACAGATCGGCTTGTAGATATCAGATCAGGTTGTTTATAGATGAGCTTTATCAGATCAGCTTTATCAGATCAGCTGTTTAAATATCAGATCAGGTTGTTAACAGATCAGCTTGTAATTATCGGATCAGATTAACAGATTGACCTAGTCTCATACTATTGTATACTAATCAGAAATTGATTAATATTGAATATTTTTTGTTGAATGAATATATCAAACCATTTTTTATAACGACCCGCATCGATAGAATCGTCTTTGTTTATAACAAGAAATCCATATTTATCCTTCCAACACTCGTTGCATATATTTGAAAAATTGATGGTTCCACTATTAAAGCTCCTTATTGTGTTTGGTAAAAGTAAACTATGTCTCGGTTTCGATAAACTATTAGTATTTAAAAAAAAATCTCTGTTGCGGACAACAAGATCGTTTTGTTGCACACACATACATTAAAAAACCTATGTTTTTAATTTAAATGTTTCAACCACCCCAAGGAAACAACATAAAATACAACTATAACCAACAGCAAAATTATAATTCTTTTAACTGCGGTCACTTGTGTCTGAAATTTCTTTATAAATAAAACAAAAAACAAAATTTAATTTTTCAAAAATAAACCCGTTTCTTTATTACATTTTTTTATAAGTATATTTTGATGAACAATTAGATGATGATGATGATGATTCTTTTTTCTTGTCCATGTATGTTTTAAAAGGGTTCTTTATTACAACATACTGCAGCTTCTTAAGTGTTGTATCTTTCATTCCAACCGTATCTTTATCCATCCTTCTCGATTGGATGCTGTGATCAAACTAAAAGTGATCCCAGCAAGTTCAGTTTTTCGTTCGCATTTTTATCTCAACTTTCTTATAAATGATTTCACAATCTATGAAATTGTCATATCATATATCTGTTTATACTTTTTAACATCGATCAATTCAACATCAGATCGGAACTCTGTGTCTTGTGTTGTAAATAATTCGATTTCACCATTACTCATAATTCTTTCGGTGGAATATTCACGATATTCATAACAAGCTATTACCAAAGTACGTTTCTTATAATTACTATCGTATGAACAACGAATTGTCAGATCTAATTGATCATATTCTAACTTAAAATGTCTGTAAAAAATATTTTCACTTTCAATTATTCCTTGTATATGCTTCTATAGCCTCTTTGATAGTCAAATATTTTACTTGGGGCTTTTCTGTTGTTGTTGTTGTTGTTGTTGTTTTATTATTCTCATTTTGTTGATGAATGATCTCACTGATCTTCATTAATTGAAAGGACAAATCAATTTTTAAAGTATCATTGCTAGGTAGCAACAAAGAGAACTCCAAATTACCTTTATTCTCAGCATTAGCTGTAATATTTAGTGGTATTGGGATAGCTTGTAATAAACCCAATGAAAGGCAAACTATCAGCAAGGAATATTTATACATTTTGTTTGATTATTGGGAAGTGATGACCACACCTTACAATGGAAAAGTCAAATTAAAACTAAATTAAAATTCTTTAAAAATAACTCTTTTTATTTATTCTGTTATATATAGTGACATTAGTTTCTTTCTCGCATTACTACATATTATACTCTTCATCATATTTTTCGAAAATTTTCAAAGATATCGGCAAGCAAAACAACATCACTTTGTAAATAAATTTTCAAGTATTCATTCCATCATATTACATTACAATTGAAGCATGACCACATTTTATGAACAACTTCATATGACTCATCGGAACATTCCTCATCAGTTAGTTTGTTAAAAAAAAAATCACTTTTTTCCGGTAAAGACTTCACTTCTAAGCGATTCCATGAATTTATGTATATAATCATAGGGAAACACACCCTTTCGTTTAATTAAATCGAATTGATTATCACAATTAAAATATGATGTTGTTAATTTAAAATCATCTTTACCTAAATTTTGTGATAGGGAGTCAAGACTTTCGTTCAGAAAGCGATATGAATCAAGAAATCTCATTTACGTTGACTCATGTCTCACGAAACTCATGTCTCAAATTTGCCAGTTGTTCATATTTTTTTAATGCACAACACAAAATAAAACGAATATGAGAAAAAGAAACGTCAAAATGAGACTACTAAAAATCAGCCCGGTACTCACCGGGAATATTTTTGTGCATCTCATTTCCTTACTTACGTGAGCTTCGTCTCGTGAGACATCGTGTAATAGGGGACATTGTGTAAGATGATTAGAATAAATTTGGGAAGACTTGATCTTAAATTACTATTGTTATGACTAGGTCCTCTATATTCACCTGTAATATATGACAGTGATCTCTTACTCTATATTCAAATTCTACATAGATCATACGTCAAAACATAATACAAAATAAAAATAAAAACTATAAACAACTAAACCACAATTGGAACATCATAATCACAATCCGAACATCGTAACCACAATTGGAACACCCTAACCACAATTGGAACATCCAACTGTCAATCAAATCAAAACCACAAGAAGGGTGGTGTTTTGCACCACTTTACGAACGCCAGAACCTACCAATCTATAGGGTGGTGTTTGCACCACTTTACGAACGCCAGAACCTACCAATCTATACTACTAATATAATGAGCCGTATGCATAAACGGTAGCAAATGCTTTTACTAGTAATTTTGTATAGTATTTACTACTTTCCATATGCATAAAAGACAAAGTAAATGCTGGGAAGGTAGTATTTACTAGAAGAAAAGTATTTACTAGTTTTGGATGAATTTTTATAGTAAATACTTATATTGATATGCATAAAAAACTAGTACGAACTTTTCTTTCTAGTATTTACTGCAAATTTTTCAAGTTTCTAAATACCAACTTAAACATTTACTAGTAAAAACTTTCTCATGTTAAATGCCAACATCAACAGTCGCAACTTTACTTTCAAAGCAATCGGTTTGCAGAGCATTTATTACGAGTATAAATATGGCAGCTTTTTTCAATGTTAGATCTGAAAAAGTTTATAAAGAGCGAAGGACGCCCGGGAATAATAATTTTAAAATGCTCTACCGTTTTGAAAAAGATAACGTTGAGTGGCTAAGCGAATATTTTATGGGTAAGATTTTTTATTTGCAATTAATTGAAGCTAATCAATTTATTTATTTAGCCCATTTCCACCTCGGAGGCTACGTCAACAAGCAAAACTGTCGCATCTGGGGCTCGGAAAACCCAAGAGTTATTGTTGAAAAGCCTCTCCATCCTCAACGCGTGACTGTTTGGTGCCCAGCGTCGATTCAAGACCTCAAAGATGAAATTCGTGAGGCTATCGAGGACATAGGGCAGCCACTTTGCGATTTGGTTATGGAAAATTTCATGAAAAGGATATGGTCCTGTAAGCGTGGTCTTGGCGGCCATTTAGCTGATGTTGTGTTCCATTATTAACGGCATACCTTCCTCTTTATAATGAAATAAACATCCGATCATTTATCTCCAAAAATGCCATTTTTCTTTGAATATCAAAATAACACCTCTTATTGGAAAACCCTATATAATACTACATACTATTACTTTCAGATGAAGTAGTAGTATTTACTGGGATGAATCCAGTATTTACTACTAGTTTATAATAGCTAGTAGAAACTTAGGTTTATGCATACCGATTGTAGTAAATACTATTAGTTTCAGCTGCAACTAGTAGTACTAGTATTTACTATAACCTTTTACTGCTAGTAATTACTTTCGTTTTATGCATATGCCTCAATATATTATAATTAAATATTTTTTTTTTCTAAGAATCAATTTTAAATAAATTATACTCTTTTTAAAAATTTTAAAAATATTTCGCAATGAAGTTCGAAGTTCAATATAACTAAAAATTTCTCAGGTTTCTGAATAAAATATCATTTGCTCATTTATAAATCTGAGGTTTTTCATGGTTTTTGCGCAAAAAAAATTTTAAGGTTTTACTTTAAAAAATAAAAAATATATAAAGGGTTTTCAATAAGAGGTGTTATTTTGATATTCAAAGAAAAATGGCATTTTTGGAGATAAATGATCAGATGTTTATTTCATTATAAAGAGGAAGGTATGCCGTTAATAATGAAACACAACATCAGCCAAATGGCCGCCAAGACCACGCTTACAGGACCATATCCTTTTCATGAAATTTTCCATAACCAAATCGCAAAGTGGCTGCCCTATGTCCTCGATAGCCTCACGAATTTCATCTTTGAGGTCTTGAATCGACGCTGGACTGTTGGCGTAGACCTTATCTTTCACGTGGCCCCAAAGGAAGAAGTCGCAAGGTGTTAAATCACAAGATCTCGGTGGCCAATTGTGATCACCTCTTCGAGAGATAACACGGTCCGGAAACTTTTCCCGTAAAAGATCGATGGTTTCATTGCTTGTGTGGCACGTAGCGCCGTCTTGTTGAAAGTAAACGTTGTCCAGATCAATACCATCCAATTCAGGCCATAAAAAATCATTAATCATCTCTCGATAGCGCAATCCATTGACCGTAACTGTTGCTCCAGCCTCATTTTCGAAAAAGTAAGGTCCAATGACCCCGCGGGACCATAAACCGCACCAAACAGTCACGCGTTGAGGATGGAGAGGCTTTTCAACAATAACTCTTGGGTTTTCCGAGCCCCAGATGCGACAGTTTTGCTTGTTGACGTAGCCTCCGAGGTGGAAATGGGCCTCATCAGTCAAGATGATTTTTCGATGAAATTCCGGTTCATTTTCATGCATTTCAAGGACCCAATTTTAATAATTTCAATGCGTTGTTGAAGCGTGTATCGTTCCATTTTTATTAATAGCGTAGTTTCTACTTGTCAAATGTCAAAAAATGACAGCTTCAAAAGTGACAGCTACCGAAATAGCGGGCTATTCAAAATAACACCTCTTATTGGAAAACCCTTTACATATATAATATTACAGTTTTATTAAACCTATACCTACTATACTTCTTACAAATATGCCTTCTTACATACAAATTTGTAAAACCTCATCAGAGGACTGATAATCTAAAGGGACAATCCACGACTTCTTGCACAAATGTCTTTTTCACAATTCTTACATAAGAAACAGAATCGATTTGCACCACAATTTTATTGTAAGAAGATTTGGTACTTCAAATTGCCAGTGCTGGAAATTCGATCGATATCCTAGTTATTGATTTTTTCGACCATTTCAATATGCCAGGGGACTGATAGAAAAAGCGAGGGACAAAGTTTAATTAAGTTTTTTTTGTAATAAAATAAATTATCAAAAAATATTTATCTATTTCGTAGCAAAGATGTGTTATTTTCCGTCGTTGGTGCAATTCATCTAAGTATGAGACCTGAAATAAGAGAACGGTAATAATTTTTCTTTGCAAAAACGCACTGGGGACACGTCAGGGGACTGAGAATCAGACACTTTGAAGAATTTTTTGAGCAAGATAAAATAAGGTCAACTTAATAATATTGTTAGGCCAGGTAGATATCAACAAGATTTAATTTTATAAAAAAAATCAGATTAAATAATTGAACGGATTTTAAAATACTTCTTGGGCCACCGAAAATTCCATCGTTTGTAGAATCACCCATATAATAATTTTTGCAGTGTAGTTTTATATTACCTACTTATTTCTTCAACATATATTTTTTCGTTATTTTTCAAAACCATTTGAGCTTTTGGCCCAATATATGTATATATTTGTATCTTGTACAAAAATTAAATTTTTGAAATTTTAATCAAATTATGCAAAACAACTAACAAAAAACTTTTAACTGTAGGGAGTAATTTATAAATCTTCGGTGATTCACTTTGGAATTCCTTATTTACATTGTTGGTTAATTTTCAAATATAATATAAAAATATGCCTTATTACAATCATTTAAATTAAATTTTCTGATATATCTGAGGCTAAGTCTGAATTACTTTCGAACTTAGAAAGTATAAAATAATGTTGAAGTGGTTGCCAGTGTTCTAAGATTCGATTCGCAAATTCGCAATTAGTTTGAAAATCTTTGAACTCATTTTGTCGCTTTGAAGTGCATTGAATGACACATACATCCAAGGGCATAAACAAATGGATTTATTTGTTTACACAACGCTTGAACCCTACTTTTTTCCCCATCATTAAACTAGCGTTATCCGCGCTTGTAATTTTTATAAGAAACATTTATTTTTAATTGAAATTATTGTTTGATAAAAAATAGTGCCAAATTTAAAATTTTTGAGTGCCAAAAGGTGCCAAAGTGCCAAACTTCCTTGAAAGTGCCAGTTTGGCACTTAAGTGCCTGTTTCTGCAGCACTGGTTAGCATACTGCAACTTTGAATGAAAAACTCCGTAATATACGAGTATTGTAGTTAATAGTTTAGAAGAACACATTTTGTTCTTTTTTTTTTTAAATACAAAAAAAGTGTCTTAGTGTATAACGAAAATATTTTCTTAGAGCAATAGAGTAGTTTGAAAAAGACAAATTAGAATCAATAAATCAATCCCAAGTACTAATATCCACATCTGAGGTGTTTTGGTAAAACAAACTAAAAAACATTGGCGCAAAATTTTAAACAGCCTTTTATTAAGGCATAAGTATGATACTACTTAACGATTTGCTAACTTAAAAGTAGTTTGCTAACTCATTCTTAATTTTAAAATTGAATAATTTTTCTTTGACTTTGAGGGCTTGTAAATATGTATATAAAATATATTATATAAAAAATACTCTAAAATCATATGCTCCGGATATATTAAATTACTTAGACATAAAACTTAAAAGGCTACTCATTACTTTCTGAAATGGATTTTTTCCGCTCTAAAACCACTGTGCGGCGTTCTTGCTTGCGTTCCTTTGACGTACAAATTTTGGCTGATTGATAACCAAACCGGAAGGCTCGAATTGGACACATAAACGTAAGGATTCGACTGTGAAGGTCGTCAAACGTAAAAAAAGCACAATGCACGCAACATTTGGTCTAACGAGCACTGATTTTTATAATGATATTTTATAGTTTGGACGTTCTTCTTACCATACTGATTTGGTATCAGTGACTGAATAATAAAAAAAACATTTGACAGATATCACCAAAATAACAAGACCATCAAGGCCGCCAAAAATCTTTCCGCGCCCCCTTTAGCTTTGATAGTTAAGCTAAAATAAAAATAAAAATTAATTTGAAAAAAATAGGGCTAGACTGTCACGCTGGAGATTTGAATTTTCGGAGGTAATACGTTATATCTAGTAGCATACCTTGGCGTAATGGTTAGTGGCGTTGGAATTTTATGTAGATGGTCTTGGGTTCGAATCTCAGTCGCTGAAAAAGTTTCTCAAGGGCTTTTGACTGTTGCAAAGAATTGACAAATTCTCCAAGAGTATCTCTTGTTATAAGAAGTGCTACTCACCAGCCGTTCAGAATCGGCAGAAAATTGTTGGTACCCTCCATTTCTGCCAACAACATGCACACTTCAATGGCTGAGATATTGTTTTCTTTAGCGCTCTACATAAATTCCTATGAGCTCTTGTGTCCCAAATTTAAATCCTAAATATTTGAATTCTTTTGAGATATTGAGAACATCAAGAATTGCTGTTTTGGTCAAGTATTTTATTTTATGCAACCTGATCTATAGGTTCTTACACGTAAGCTAATATGGTATTACATGGAGCTTAGTCATTATTCGGACTTCTTCCAACCGACTTTCACATTTGCTTTTTTGTTTTTCGCGACTAACCATTCCTTGAGCGGATGGTAGTACTCCAAGAGACCTTTGGCACTCACTTTCGGATTTTCAGGAAACATGGAGGCAAGTATCTCATAAAATGGTTTCGATGCTCCGAGTCGCATCATTTTTCTGCAACAAGAGGTAGAAGTCAATACATTTGATTTGGCAATCTAATTAATATTAAAAACTTATTTTAACATTACTTCAAAGCATCTCCAGCTTCTTTGCTTTCGCTAATATCACATAAATGCAGGGGTTCTTTTGGATAATGTCCACTGAGTTCACATAAACGTGCATAGATTTGATAACCCAGCATTTCCATTGTAAAGTCACTGTAATTTAATTCAAAATATTAAATGCAAGACAAGTTTTCTTTTTTTTGCAAAAGGCTCTCCCAACTTAAGCCCTCGTCGTCAGTTGAAGTTTTGAAGAACTTTAAATGCTTACCTTGACATTTCATTGTTATTCATTTCTCGGTAAAAGTTTAGGGGTAGATCATAAGTATCAGATTTATGATCCTTTGGCGGAACAACACCTACATATTTTTCCATGAGTTGCCAATAATGTTTATTGAGTTCTTCCTTTCCAACATCTCCTGACAACAAACCAGCCATTACTTTTACGTGAACAAAATCCAATGGACCAAATAACACCATAAGCTGACGAATAGCCTTTAAGCAGATAAATCAAATCAATCGAGATTAATATTATAACTTGTTGTCTACGAACCATTCTTAAAAGGCGATTCATTTCAACCTTTTCATTGAACTTATAGTCAGGAATCAGTCCGATGGTCTTTAAATTTTGATGAGTTGACGAAGATAAGACAATAGCATTTGAAACTCCAATATCCAAACGATTCGGGTAGTCAAAGAAATATGCTGGCAGACCGACCATTTCCTTGGCATGATATATGTGCGCCATGTTGGAGTAAGCATCAAGAAAATCCCAAAAGTTCATACTCTCACAGAAATCTAAATGAATAGATGGAGTCCAATACCAAATTCTATACTGGCAATCATCATCATCGTCTTCAGATTCAATGCTTTGTATCTGATTTCTCCAAACACTTGAAGGATATTTCTGAAATCCTAACTTTATAAACAATTTTTCGGCTATTCTATGCAAGCGTTTGGCTGTAAATTTTTCTATCTCGGGCCGAGGAAGTTCGTCGTAAGGGAAGAGTTCTTCAATAATACTATCATTTGTCAAAATCTGATGGGTAATTTGTCGAAACAGATGATCAGGAATCAGCCCATCGGGGGCTATATTGGATTCACCGAATTTTTTTCTCAGCTGATCTCGAACAAACGCATGCAGCTCCAAATAAAAGGGCCGAATTTCGGTCATCATATTTTCCATGTCGCTGATGTTGAATCCCCGCAACCAAAATTCCAACGGAGATAATTCTAAAAAAATTCATAACCTATTAACAATATTAGCTAAACTGGAGTTCTTACTTACCACTCAAATTAGCAGCTTGCCTTAATGCCTCGAGTGTTATATCAAGATTCTCATTTGCCCATTCGCCAGTCTTTTTCCTCCATGCACTCCAATAGTATTTCAATTCTTCTGCATCATTCGATGTTTCAAGTATGCTTTCAATATCAGGAGAATAGGCCAGTGCAGTACTGCTATCGTGATAGTCATTAATGCTCTCTTCCTGCTCTATATCGTCTAGCTCTTCTATAGAATCAAATAGCTCTAAAAATCGGTCTCCTCCGATAATCTTTTCGTCAGCCTCTTTAACCAATTTTTCAAAAGCAAACTTCAGTTCTTCGTCTTTAAAATTTTTGAAGTCAAATTTTCGAGAATCCTCAACAATTTTCGTCAAGAATATTGAATAGTTTCTATTGGCTTCGCGCTGATCATAAGAATAGTTCTCATCCGAATCAGCAAATGCTCCACTTCCTATTTCATCATAAAAGCTAAAAAGCTCGTCACTTGTGTGATTTAGGAACTTTCTAGCTTCTGCCTCGTTGGAATTTAATTCTGCTCCACGGCAAATCTGTAAAATCTTGTCAAATTAAAAATTAATTTCTGGTTCAATTTCGCCTTACCGCTAAGGCAATCACTCCGAACAGAGCCAAGCTTAGGAGATCTCTTCCAATCATCGTTTTAACGATTTTGATAACTTGTTTTGTGTTTTGTATAAAGTTTCGAACTACGAGTAGCACCGATCGGATCGACTGAGCTTGGATTCGCTTAAATTGTTTATTTTATATTGAAATATGATTGCGTTTATTAACTTTTTTATTATGCACATAATATTGTTGTTTAGTTATGCAATGTGACGAAGTTACTCAGAATTAAGAATTTATAGATTCAGTTTAAAAATAAACATGTTAGATGTTTTTACCAGGTAAAAATATCAGTGCAATTATTGGATTGCATCATGCGCGGATCGAGGGTGGGGAAATGAGGTTGATTGCCCTCCTGGGTTCTTAATAAATATTCTTAATAAATATCTTACAAATAAACTTAAACTGAAGTTTAGAAATTAGAAAAAGTTTTTGAATAGCCAATGTGTGCTAGAAGAATTAAGAACAAATACGAAAATTAAATACGCTTTTGCTTGCTTCTCAACTGCTTTTTCGATTTCGACTACACTATTTGAAAAAATGATGGATTCTTTGATTTCATGGCGCATTATTACGAAATAATCCGCAGGTGACGCACAAGCTTGAGCTATTTTTCTAACTCCTAAACTGTTTTCAATATTTCAAGGGCATTCGAAATCCCTAAACTATCAAAAAACAAGAAAAACACAAACATATCAAATCTTGCATTTTGAGCTAGATTAGCTTCATGATCGGCGTGTTCATTTCCCTGGATGCAAGAGTGACCGGGGACCCACATTAATTTCAATTTATTTGGTGATTTGATGAGTTTGTTCCGGATGTCAACTATTATGTCGGTGTTGTTGTTAGGGTTATTCACAGCTTTGAGGACGGAGTTGCTATCAGAGCAAATTATATATTTTCCACGATGGTTCAGTGCTTCTTTTGCAGCTTGTAAGACGGCAAATGCTTCGGCTGTAAAGATGGATACAAATTCTGGAAGGATACCAACGCAAATGATGGCCCCCTCTTCAAGCGTGACGGCGAATGTTGTATTTTCTGGTGTTTTTGAACCGTCTGAAAATATAAGCTTCCATCCATCTGATCGGAGGTCCGAGGAGATGCTGGAGAACAGAGCACGGTATGTAGCATTGTTTGTGCTAGATTTTTTATAATCTGCTAGCGTCGTTATAGTTGATTGTGGCTTTATAGACCAGGGGGGATAAGTTGATACCACGTTGTGGGGTCGACTTGTTGGAAGATCCATTTGTGTAGCTTTGTTGAGGATGTGGCTTATTGCGGATGGGATTCGTTTTTTTAATTTATGGTATCTTGATTGCAAAATGTCCTTATCAATAATTGAATTTTTGGAAAAAGCCAACTTGGCAGTAAGCTTCAATATAATTGCATCTCTTCTTTCTTCAATTGTCGGAAGTCCTGCTTCTGCTAAGATGTTTTTAATTGGGATTGTAGGAAAGGCGTTGATGCTTCTCCTCACTGCTTGGTGATATGTTGGTTTGATGATATTTAAAGTTGTTTTTGGGCAGTTGCCGTATATAAACAAACCATAATCTATTTTGCTTAAGACTAACATTTTAGTAATTGATGATAAGGTGTTAATATGTGTACTACTTTTCTTACTACTAAGATACTTAATTATGTTAGTTCTTGCAGCTATGGACTTCTTAAGATCTATACAATGTTGCTTCCAATTATATTTTTTATTAAAGATAAGACCTAATATATTTAAATTATCAACATTTACGATTTGTATATTATTAATGTTTAAAGTTAATTGCGGACAGTCACGTTTACGGCATACATGGAGTGTTTTACATTTATTAACAGAAAGTTTTGCGCCAGAGAGTACTGACCAGTCTAAGATATCGTCTAAAGCATTAACCAAAATGTTTTTGCATGTGGTTAGATCGTTAATCTTGGAAAGAATATAGATATCATCTGCGTAAAGGCAAAAATCCAAAGATTTGTGTCTCAATAAAGTTGTTGATATATCATCAAAAGCAATAATAAAAAGGACTACCGACAAAGGCGATCCTTGCGGGATGCCGTTGTATAAGGGGTATTGATTGGAGTATCGGTTATTTATTTTTGTGTAGAATTTTCTGTTAGTTAGAAAAGATTTTACATACCCATATATTTTTTTACCAACACCCCATTCTTTTAGTTTTTTCAAGACAATGTGTATACCGATTCTGTCAAAAGCTTTTTCAAAATCTAAGGAAAGGATTGAGACGTGATTCTTGGCAGATAGTGCTTTCGAGATATAGTAATCAATATGAAGGTGAGCGTCGATACATCCTCTGTTCGCTTTGAAGGCAATTGAAGGCTTTGGGATGGGGAGCAATGTGGCCGTTTTCCAGGATTGTGGAATAATCGCGGAATCAAATATATTATTATATAATTTGATAAGTCTTATCTTCACTTCAGTCGGCAGATTTTTTAACATTGGATAGGATATCCGGTCTCTACCTGGTGTTCTACCTTTGACTTTGCTTAAACAAGTTTCAAATTCGTCTTGCAGATGGATTAGTTGCGTGTTGCGGCACGGGATTATTGAGGATATCAAGTTTAGCTTCAATGAAATTCGAATTAAAGTTTGAGTCATTT
Source organism: Chrysotoxum bicinctum (assembly GCA_911387755.1). Taxonomy (NCBI): domain Eukaryota; kingdom Metazoa; phylum Arthropoda; class Insecta; order Diptera; family Syrphidae; genus Chrysotoxum; species Chrysotoxum bicinctum. Next base: position 190,369,078 of record OU426988.1, read on the forward strand.
GAGAATTCCGACCAGGTTTTGGCAAATAAGCTACAAATTTGATTAGGTTCTGTTATTATATTGTCCTGTGATCTAATAATTTTAATATTCAAACCTATAGAATGTCCAGTCAAGCACCGAATGTTTTGCCATATTTTGGCAGGTGGTGAATTTGGATTAATACTAGCTGTAAATGCGGAAAAGCTTTTTGCTTTACTGTCTTTAAGCGACCTGCGAAATTTTGTATTAGGTTGCGATTCAACATCTACTCCAAAGCAGATATAAGAAATGAGATACAAAAAAAAATCAAATCTCAGCAGCTTCTTGAATGGAACTCTTACAACCATCATTACAGTAAAATTAACTCTGACAGATGTCCACCAAAATATCCCACCAACATTTCAAAAGCTAAGATTTCAAACTTTGTTCGGCTGCGTCTGGGCCACACCAATGCTACACACCAACATCTCTTAACAAAAAACAACCCACCGCTCTGTCCTGCCTGCAACGTAATATTTGATCTACCACACATCATCGAAAGTTGTACAATATTCAAACCTATAATTCTCAACATATTTAAGAATACTAACATATACGATACACTCAAAAATCCGAATTCTATAAATATAGAAAGAATAAACCAGTTTTTATCAATAACTAACATTAGTATATAAGTATATCTTTATATAAGAGCCAATAGTCTTTGCAGCTAGGCTCATTAATTTTTAATATTACCATGTAATTTTAATTACCTGTGAATAAAATATAATAATAATAATAATAATCAAATCTTGCAAAGTCAATTGCGAAAAATTTTAAACATTCTAGTGTTAAGGTTGATACTAAATACTTAACAATTTTCTAACTTTCAAGTAGATTACTAACTCTTTCTTAGTTTTAAAAATTTTCTAACTATAGTATCGTGCTAAAACTATTATTTTAATAAGAAGTTTCTAATGACAGTTCATGCAAAAAAAAAATAAATGAACAGACCTATTTTGACGTTTGTAAATGTCAAAGAGTCATATGAAGTTAGCACGATACTTAAAAAAATAAAATAAGTATTCGATGATTTTAATTTTAATAAAAGAGTATAGAAATTATGAGAGATAAAATGGGGTTAAGGCTTAGTTCAAGCCCGTTCCAGCTCAACGTTTGAACCGAATGTAGGAGTTGCAGAAAATATTTTGTTTGTTCGATTATTATCAATGATGGAAATAGAAGTGGATTGCTGTGTGTTATGATTTCAGTATGCGTAGACTTTAAGATGTCGAGGGGCCCTTCGGATTACGAGGCCGTGTGCAATAGTACAATGCGCAAGTGCATTGAGCCACCCCTGTAGGAAACAACAACAAATGAATACTGCGAATTAGTGTAGATAAAGTTTTGGAACGTTTGGCATAGAATGACACTAAAATGGTGTGCAGGGAAATATTTTATCCGTCAGTTGATTTTTGGTATTAGAGGATGTGTTCGGGATATTTGAATACTTTATGGCTTATAATAAATAAATAAATTTGGTGGTGCAACAGCTCGAAGTGAATCAGGACCTAGTGACTTACAACTCTCAACCATTCTTGTGTGCGTGTCACTAGGAACGGAGGGGACCTACAACCGACCGATTCCGAACGGCTAATGAGCAGTACTTTCCATGACAAAAAATATACTCTTAGAGGAATTGTCAATTCCTGGCAAGTGACAGTCCACCCCTGAAAAACTATTTTCAGCGGCCGAGAAACGAACTCGAGACCTACCGCAGGACAGTCCAGCGCACTAACCGTTATGCCAAGGGGTACTATGGTATGGTTTAATGGTTTGAAATATTATTATAAAATTTGAAAAGTAACATTAATAGTAAATACGTTAACAACTTGACATAACTTACAAATTGTCAATACTCATAATGTTGTCTCCAAATGTGGTTTCATGTCTTATGTGTCAAAATTTTGACATTTCAAATATGAAATAAAATATAAATGTATTTCCTATTCTTTGGTTTTCTGGTCACAGTTCGTACTTATTATACTCTATATGGTATGCCATTTATATAGTTTGTTCCTATCTGTCAGGTAAGTGTATGAAATTTCATCAAAGGATGGGTTCGACGTCAATTGATTAAAATGCATTTGAAAAGTTAAGATAAAGACATTATATTTTTTCCTGAGAAAAAGCAATTTGAGTGAATTGCGGTGACATAATGGTTAGTGCGTTGGACTGCCATGCAGAAAGTCTTGGGTTCGATTCTCAGCCACTGCAAAATAGATTTGCAAAGGTGTACTACATCTTGCGAGGAATTCACAAATCCTCCAAGAGTATCTCTTGTCATGAAAAGTTCTGCTTATTAGCCGTGGTAGCACGCACACAGTCATGACCTCTTATTTATATATTTATTTTATATAACTATCAATTTCAACTCTATTTCAATTAACGCACAATAACTTACACCTACTTTTCCAACACATCCTTAAGCATATTTAAAAGTGGAATATTTATTGGTAGGTATTTCACTTTTTATTTTCTTTCACTTTTACTTTGTTCATTTAATGATAAGACTGAAACATCTTTTAAATAAATATGATTTATTAAAAGAATTTCAAAAATGATTTATAACCCTTATCTTTTTGTTTTTTTGTCCATTTTAATTTGTATTTTGTTTCTTAATTATTATACATACATTTATCTTATACGAGTATCTTTTCTCAGTCAGATGGCATGTAAGCCATCTAATAAGCTACTCGTATATAAAACATTTTATTCGGACTAGCATAGATTACCAATAAAATTCGCCTATTGTCATTCGTTCACAATTTCATACACTGTCACATCGATTTCACACTTTAAAAGTATAAACACTCTCATACAGTGTGTCATACTATTAGCAAACATTAATCATATTCTCATTAAAATGTTCATCCTATGAATTTCGGTGAAAACCCTATGAGGGGCAAAACTTGCTCCAAAACAAGTTGTGTTAAAATACTGGTTTATCCAACTGAATCAATTGAAATGCATTGCTTATGCTCATTTATTATCTATAAATATCTCAACTTACCTCCCAGCCAGGTGCGGATTTGAAAGCTTTAATTTTCAATTTTTACATGAAACATTTAATAAGGAGGCGGCCGCATTGGAAAATGTAGGCCCTACTTGAAAGTAGATGGCGAAACATTTAAGAAAACGTTAATCAGATATATTTTGTCAGGGCCGTTTGGCTAGGAAACTACCACTCATACCATAGTAAGATTAATGGAAAGCTTAATGACGAGTTTTTCTCATAATGTAGGTGTCAAAAAAAATGAGGCGTTCAAAGCCGTTTAGAATCAAAAGAAAGCTAAGTCTTACCTAAGTACAAAAACAGTAGTTGAACAAATTTTAACTCAAATTTTATAGTTATAGTCAATTTAAGTGATGGTTTCAGTTTGAAAGCGGTGTCAAATGATAAGTGGCTCAAGCTGTTCATCCAGGTTGTCAGTTTAGTGAAAACTTAACGTGCGAAAGGTATTCAAGTGCAATGTTATTCAAAATCGAGCATGTAAAATAATTCAGATTTAAGATGGTAGGATTTAGCACCGAATATCGGCTGAAAGCCAAAAAAGAATCCTATTGCGGATGGTTTTTCGACCTTTAATCGCGTATCGAATGGAATTTTGGTGGTTTTGTTTTTATATGTTGGCACAATTGTAACCTGTATGCATCTCGTTGGCTGTGTTCATTGAGTGGTTGTCCATTAGGGTGTGTCAAAGTGCTCAACTATGGTATTTTCAAATGTAATAGCTTTTAAAAGTTGCATTGCTTATCAAAATTAAATTCTGCGTTTACAATTTTCATTTTAATTAATATCTTTGGCTCGCTCAAAAAATTTTGATTTTTCGAGATTTTTGAAATATGTGTTGATTTAAATAGTTTTAGGCTTGCAAGTCAAAGATAATAGCAAGGAAACACTTTCAAGCTTATATTTGTTTAAATTGAACACTTGATAAAGAAGCTATGAAATATAATAAAAGAAGGAAGAAAAATCATTTTTTTATGTAAAATCGTTTTTTTTTTTGTACATAAAAAAATTCTTAAAAATCAACGGAACCACCTTCAATATCGTGGTATATCTTTTTGTAAAGACAAACATTTTTTCTGTATTTTGTTTAGTTTTTTTTTTTAGTTTACGTAAAAAAAAAAATTTACTGTAAATTAATTTTTTTTTTTCAAGTTCAACCGATTTGAGCGAGCCAAAGACGAACGATATCTTATTTTTTTTGTACATGTTCTTAAACCTCAGACCCTAATACAACTTTTGAGCACTATTACATCTAAAAATAATAGTACTTTTTTGCGGCCATACAAAAGTGACACACCCTATTGTCCATCTTCCATTGGGTTTTATTTATTCCATATGATCATTTTTCATTTTATATTCCGCGGCTAAAAATATTCTTTATTTTATGTGTTATTTAATAGAATAATTCCTATTAATTAATTAATTAATTAAGCAAAACTAAGTAAGCAGACTTTTTTTGACTGCATTTTGGCTTTTAACGTGACGAGCCTAACTGAACAGCGCTAGAAGAAAAGTATGCACATTGTAGAGTATTTGTGACATAGAGATACCACCTCTTATGGACCTCAAATTATGGATTCGTAAAAAATCGAACTCGAGATTTTGATAAGGCTTGACATAACGAAGATATAGAGGACGAAAAAAGAGAGTCTCGTAATTTTGTCTGTGCGTTTGTTCGACTACAGCCTAAACGGATCGGCTGATTTTCTTTAAAAAGTTATCAAGCTTTATTCCTTTTTTGAAAGACCAAAAATAAAATAGATAAATAAAGAAGAAAATAATTTTGTTGTTAAAACTGTTCCTCAGTTTTTTTTAAAACAATTTAAAAATTTTTATTTAGTAAAACCTAACTAATAGCTGAAAAAAACTTTCCGAAAAAGAATTATTAATGGTACCCCCCATACAACCATTTTTTTTTTATTAAAAAAAACATAATTCCTTTTTTTGGAAATTCTATATTTCGAAAACCATACACTTGATTTTTTGGAATCTTGACTATTAGTTTCAAAACTGTCTGCAAGATGTATAAAAAAAAAGATTATTTTATCTGACACTAACAGAATGTACATAGGTACCAACCACACAAATGTTAAAATATGTTTTTCAAAAATCGTATTTAGCGCGAAAATGGCATTTGAATTTTGATAGCAAATTTTTTCTTTCACTTAAATTTTACAATCTATAATTTGATAAAACAATTTTCAAATTAAAACATTATTGATTGTACCTATCGTAGAAACATTGGTTTTAAATTCTGATTTTCCTATTATCGGCATAACGGATTTTAATGGAGTTTTGTATACAGAAGTTCCTAAACAATTTGGGAATGATTGCAGATTTTTTTTGGGGATTAATAATTTTATTTTTTAATTTGTTTTATATGCAATTTGATTTAAAATTAACTTATTACTTAATTAAATCATGTTGGCTCAATAATAGGGGCCCAAGGTTCTTGTTTTGGCTTTACATAATGCTACTTGGTTACAATATCATATTAATGTTTTCTTAAAATGATTTTATTAAAATTAAAAGTATATGTAGTAATTTTTTATTAGTGCGCGTTTTATCCCCTGTATTACTGATTGTTGTTGACTTTGCTTTTTCGTACAGTTTCTTAGTTGGTACATATTTCCTTGTTAGTGGGTTACGGTATAGTCCAATGCAAATGGGGAGCATCTTTCTTTCAAAATGCTTCATCTTCTTCATTGCTGTAGTTAAAATTGTAAGTAAACCAGATATGAAAGGTGTCAGATAAGTCATTTGTACACAAGCAGCTTGGTCTTCTTATTAGTCCATTTCGCCTCCTGAGGGAGGAAGATTACCTCAAAGTTCAGCGAGGTGCAAAATCAGGAGGCGCAAATTATTATATCCGTCATACAGTGCTATTACACTAGCAAAAAGAACTTGTTATCCAGATGGTATAACAATATCGGAATGTGAAGCGCGGATTCTGATACAACAACTTTTGAACCCCACTGTTCAAAGGCTGTTCGAAACACAAAAAGAAGTTATGAGGTTATACCTTCCTGTAGAAGTGTTCGTTGTTGACGTTTATTACAAATGGGTTCTTAATGGAAGCGGAGGCCATAGTATTTAAAAACAGAACTTCAAGGACAACCCGAAGTACACCGGTTCTAGTATAATTTTGTGCGATTGTGCTTCTTGAAATTTCCATCTTCCATGATGGACAAAACATTTTTTTTGAAAAAATCCAAACTGATCTTCAACAAAATGGTGTCGGCCTATCGGATTTAAATTAATTAGGGAAAGCACCGATACTACAAGACAAGAATTCAACAACATTCAAAACCTACTTGAAGCTATTTCACCGACTAAGGTTAACTTTTGATGAAAAAACTATAACTCTAGAATTCCATCACATCCCAATGTGTACAATGATAGATGGTAAGATGTGGAATATCCTTACAGATACGTCATCATTACAGACTTGTAACATTTGTAAAGTTAAGAAATAATGAGGACACGCACAACAAACATTATTTTGACAAAATATAAACAAAAATAATTTTTCGCCGTAATCAGGCAATTTTGCCTTGTGTGGACCGGCTGGACAAATGCCGTTTTCCATCTACTCGAAAAGATACCCAAGGAGTATGTCAGATGGAATAGCTTGCTGATTTATTGCAATAAATACATTTCAGGTACTTTTTAGACATACTATTGAGACATATAAATTAAGCTCGTCTTTGAAAACTTTCAATCTTGCCTCAATATCTTTGTTGGATCTAAATAAAACTAAAATTATATATTTTTATATTTATAAAGGGTGTCCCTTAACTCGCGCGATTCTTGGGTATATTCTAAGAAAAATATCATTTTACAGTAAAAGCCTATCTCCAATTTTTGTATCATATATCGGCAATTACTTACTTTGGTGTACCCTGACCCATCTAAACGTTAATTGCGCCGTTAGTACAAATGATAGAAACTCCAAATGTTATGCACGAATTAAAATATAATAAAATAAATTATTTAGAAATTGGTATCAAGATCTGAATGCAATCAATGTTTAATGTAAATTCATTGCGTATCTATCACTTATATCGTCATCCTCATACATTTCATATATTGACATTACATACCTACTTATTTACAAGCCCTTACAGCCTGCGGCAATAAATTCTCTTTACAAAGCTGACTGCAATTGCTTACCTCGGTAGGTGCAACAATCAATGACCAACAACTTAATTCAGGATTGCAGTCTATGGTTCGAAATCTTGTCCGTAATTAAAGATTGCATATGGGTTGAATGTATGTGTTGTTTCAGAGGCAGTTATCACCTAAGGTATTTTGTGAATCAACACAGTTGGTATTCCAATTAATTTAAGTAGTTAAATCTGATGTTAATGCAGCATTATAGATAAATATTGACCCAAATGCTGAACACAGAATCAGAATGTAATCTTTTCAATTATATCTGTATATTTGTAAATTCAATTCAACAATTCAATAATGAAATAGTCGTAAATATTCTGCTAGTACGACACGAGTGTATTCGAACTCAATATTGGAAATTCAATTAATTTGTATTGGAACAACAAATTCGGGTTTATACTTAATTCAATAGCGATGTGCCACCCGTGTATTATTTGACAAATAAATAATTGGATCCTTACAAAAAGGATCACAACCATCTCCGTCTCGAGTTACATTATGTATCAAAGCATTCTTGATTTGTTTTTTAAGCAGCTGTGAGCTGACAACTTAAATGCATACATATATATTTATTATTGATCTAGACTTGACATCCCTGTTTCATTGACACAAGTCAAAGAACTGTCATCCGGGACTCAAAGGGCTCCCTTATCATTTGTAAACACGAGTTGTGAAATATATTCTAAAACTAGATTTCCATTTTACAATATACGAGTATGTAAAACAATTTGCTAAACGTGTTAAAATTTTGAAAACTTACATCAAACTATGAACAAGCATTGACACTAGACTTCTGTCTATTATGGTAAAACCACTTAAATCCCGGATTTACTCTTGGTGAAAACGTAGTATAAGCTCAGCACCGTGTGTAAAGGGACATCGGTGGAAACAGATTCTTCATACGAATCCTCCATCATAAAGAGTATACTATGGTTGCCTTCCTTGATATACATGACGTTTTTAACAATGTTGATTTGATACAATCACGTCCGCACTGTCATTTCTGAATGTAGAAGGATCGCTTGGTGAATTGATGAACTGGCAGGATTATTAATTCAAAGCTGAGCGGGTTTTCCGCAAAAAGATCTCTCTGTAGAGACACGGTGGAGGCGGTGTCCTATCTCCTATTTTTTGGGACTTGGTAGCAAATGAACAGTTGAGATAACTGAAAGGGGAGACTAGCAGGGTTATTGGGTATGCGGATGACATTGCTACTGCCGTATAAAGAAATCATCCTATTATACTCTAAAAGACCTCTTACAATATGTTTGAAACAAGCTAACAAATTGGGCCGATCAGTGTGGACTGGGTATTAACCCTCACAAAACAGATCTTGGCATATTCTCTAGGAAATATAAAAATTCCCAATAGACCCCCCTTCCATTAAAGGTACCAGGGCGGTGCGATAAATAAATAGCCTTACCGCTCGATGGTGCCAGGAACGCAAAAGAGATTTACTATCGTCTCAGCCGAATCAGACTCGCTTTTGACCACGTGTGGAAGCCAGCTTGTCCGCGAATTTAAAAAAAAAGGAAAAAGGGGAATATGGGTCGGTGATTCGATTCTTGTTTTTGGAAGGGAAATCGCGCAGCGAAATCAAAGAGCGCATGAATGCTATGTACGGTGACTCTTCTCATTCCATGGCGACCATCAAAAATTGGTATAACGAGTTTCAACGTTGTCGCACATCGGTTTTTGATGAGCCCCGCCCTGGTGCCCCGAAAATAGCTACCACGGAGGATAAGGTATCGAAAATCCACGATCTCGTATTGGCAGACTGCTGATTGAAGGTGCGCGAGATAGCTAAAACAGTAGGCATCTCAAAAGACCGCGTGATTCATACACTCCATGAAATTTTGGGCATGAGAAAGCTGTCGGCGCGATGGGTGCCGCGTTTGCTCACTCTGGCCAACAAGCGCAACCGTCAGACCACTTTAGAGCATTAGTCAAATTGCACTACGAACTGCTACCCCATCCACCGTATTCTTCATATTTGGCCCGGTGCGACTTTTTTTGCTTACAAACTTGAAAAAAATAACTCTCCGGGCAGAAATTTGAGTTGAATGAGGAGGTCATCGCCGCCACGGAAGCCTTCTTTACAGATCTCGAAAAAAACCTATTTTTCGGATGGGCTAAAGAAGTTGGAGCATCGCTGGATCAATGTATCGAGCTAAAAGGAGACTACGTTGAGAAATAAATCGCCACTTTTCCAAAATTTTTGTGTTTCTTTTGTAGGCTAAGTACTAATCGGACCGGCCTTGTATAGTACTAACATTTTGTCTGACGAATTAAATACTTGGGTCTTACTTTGAATAAGAAGTTGAGTTGGAAACCTTAACATTCAAGAAAGAGTTAAAAAGGCCATAGTGCCACTCTTTTCATGCAAAAAATCCACTAATAAATAAATGGAGGCTTCAACCCCGCACTTCTCACTAGCTATAGAACACCTCGGTAATCAGACCGATTCTAACGTTCACACAGCTCAATGGCCGAAGCACTTAACACGACTCGTCCGCTGCACTGGACGTTCTGTTCCATCTGACATCCCTCAATAATTTTGACACGAAAACGCAGCGCAGCTATTCGTCTTAAAACCTCCTCGCAATAGATCAATAGTTAAATTGGCCCTCCATCAATCGGAATTCATTCGGTTCACTTCCAAGTACAGTACATAACGCTTATAAGAAACTCAAAAATTGCACAAGATTTGTTTCTTATAACCGAGTGTTTCTTATATTCATAGAACGGATATGAGAAACAATTCATTTCACTTTTATAATAATTGCTTAACGGACTTACCGCGATGGTATTTTATTCAAAAAATTGAATTAAGATCCCGACGTTTCGACAAGGTTCCACTTGTCGTGGTCACGGGTTGACTGACAATTATTATAAAAGTAAAATGAAATTATAAAAGTAAAATGAATAGTTACAATCGCGATTATAAAAGTTTAAAATCTAAAATATGAGAAACAAGTTTCTTATACGGATATAAGAAACAAGTTTCTTATACGGATATAAGAAACAAGTTTCTTATACTCGTACAAATATACCCAAAGGTGTTCAACTTCATTGAGCGTACCATCCTCAGTTCGGCATCGAGAGAGACTGTGAACTCTGATATGATTCATTTTCATTATGGAGTGCGAATTCATTGTATACTAGTTGTTGTTGTACACAAGGTCACAAGTGTACAACAGAACAACACACAAGCAGTGTTCGGACTTCATACATCGCAGATCACAGTAAATTGGCAAGGAAATCGCAGTAAAACCAAAATTTTCGCAGTAGAAATACATATATTTTTTTGATTAGGTAACAACAAATTATAAACAAAGGAACCAAATCCAAAAACCAAATCACATTTAAATCATCGTTGATTGTTGAAACAACATAAGTGATGTTTTAATTTTTTACGGAAGAAAAAAAAACATATTAAAAAATCCTTAAAAAGTCGAAACACTTATAAGATTTTTGGGTTAAAAAAATGACAATGACTACAAGGCCAAAAATGTAGGATTTTTTGTATCTCCTGTAAAAAAAATTAAAATTTCAGTTTTGTTGTTTTAACAATCAGCGATTCATTTACATAATATTTGTGAACAAATATACTCTTACTTGATAATGAAAATGTATAGTTTAAGCAAAAATATATCGTCGCTGTAGATCGAATACCTCGTAACCCAGAAAAAACCGATTTTTAGGTAATGATGCAATTATATTGTGAACAAAATTCCGGATCTAATGAAAAATATCCTGTGAACCTAAAAACTATAATTGCAGAGCCACGCGCATAATAACAACACGTCTCTCATTGCCTCTCATTGCCTCTCATTGATTTGAGTTTAAGTTTTTTGGCTCTCCTGAAAAATCGACTTTTCTGGGTTACGATGTATTCGATCTACAGCGACGATATGAAGCTAGGTAATCAAAATAAATTTACCATCTACAAATTTGTACTTTTTGAAACAAGAACAAATTAAAGAATAGTAGAACTAAAACGTATATAGCTGAAAAGACTTGCACTAAAGAGACAAGAATCTTTTTGAATTTTGACATTTTGTTATGAGCACATTTATTTCTATGACCAGTGCTGCTATTCAAACAAAATCTGAAGAATCGTTCTGGTCTTTCCGTAAAAAAATTTGCTGAAAATGAAAAAAAAATCCCAACTGATGGCTTCGAATGCCTTAAAAGTTCCTATTGTCCGTTTTTTGATTTTGTGAAGCTTGAGAATGAACTTACTGCGTTTTTTAAACTTACTCAGTCACAATTCAAAAATATTTCCATTAAGGACATTCCAAAAATGCTCGATAATATGCAACTAAAAGACTTTGTTTTTCGGAAATTTTTAAACTAAGCTCACTAATCTTGACGATTCCAGTATAAAGTTGCTCTGTCGAGCGATCTTTTTCTGCCCTTAAGCGCATAAAATCATATGCCAAAAATAAAATGCTAGATAACAGATTGTCAGAACTGGCAATTATTTCAATAGAAAAATTATTTCTTAAGGAAATTAAGCAAAAAATATTTTTTATGATTATGTTCTACAAGCTTTTTTTGAAGAAATCCCGTCGAATCGACTTTTATATACAAATAAATATCTGTTGGACTGCGTTAACTTTACTAATTACTAAACTACTAAACAACACAAAAAAAACACAAAAAAAAAATACAAAAATAAATATACAAAAAAATATAAAAAATAAAAACAAAAACAAAAAAATAAAAAAAGAAAAAAAAAAATTAAATGGAATGGTTGTCTACGTCCTCGTCGTGATCCTGGATTAAAACTTAAAATAGATAAATGATTTGAATAAAAAGTTATAGTGAACACCCTACTGAAACCACCACGGCACGTCACTGGAAACAACATAATGATTGTTTTATGTACAATAGTTTATAATGATGGATAAATAAAAGGAAAGGTATTATTTTAAAAACTATTGGCGCAAAATTTTAATCAAATTTAGCATCATGCTATCTCTAACATTTTACTAAAGTTAAAATCGTCGAATACCTATTTTATCTTTTTAGTATCGTGCTCACTTATCCCAATTGAAGTCCCTTGAGACAGAAATATTGTCTTTATTTTGGGGTTCTATACTCAAGCAATTCAATATTGTATCAAAAAAAAATTAAGGTGTTGATACAGACGTTGAAACTGTGTCCAGGCTCTACGAGGCACTCATATCGTTTGTGAGAGAAAAACGAGAATGCTTTGATGTTTTTGCAGAGATGGGAAAAAGCAAAAAATCTGAAAATTACAAAATGGACCAAAAAAGAATCGTAAAGAGGAAAAAACGAAATGATGAGTGTCGCGAAGGGAGGTTATTTTTATTGATCGTGAAAATTTCAAAATAAATTCATTCATTCCTATTTGCGACCAATTATTGAGTGCGCTGAAGAAAAGAAATTCATCCTATGAAGCAAAAACAAATGGTTTTATTTTTGTATCTAAGCTTGATCACATGAGTGAAGAAGCAATTCGAAAAAATGCAACCACTCTTCAGAAAGTATACCCGGTTGATCTTGGGGAAGATTTTCAAGAAGAGCGTGTCTTACTTAAACATTTTCTGGAGCAAAACAACTCTGAAAATATGAGTTTAAGGCAGCTGAACCTTCATATAAGAGAAAAAAATTGAAGGAAGCATTTTTATATGCTGAGGTTGCTTTAAGAATATACTTGTGCACTGCAGTGTAGAGCTGTGTAAATCGTTCATTTCAAATGATCGAATCGTTCAACAATCGATAACGAAAATGAGTCCATCATTTGAATCGATCGATCATTCGATCATTTTCATTTCACTCAAATCGTTCAATACTATTCCGATTCGATTTCGTTGTAAGATTGAGTTAAGGCTTTCACAAAATACTCTATATTGTAAGCTATAAATTGCCAAATGACATCGAATGATGGCTACTATAACCATTGATTAAAAAGATAAAGAGATTTCATTTGTTGCTCCTTAAAAGATCAATTTTAGGACTAATAGTTACTGAATGACTTGGTACTATCGAATAAATTAACTTTTTGATACTATCGAATATGTAAGTCGAAAGTTGTTACAGTAAAACCCGCTTAAGAGAAACCCGCTTAAGAGAAAAACCCGCTTACCTGAAACACTTTTTTCATCCCCAAGTATTTTCCGACCAATTTCCTTTAAAACACTCCGCTTAAGTGAAATTCGCTTAAGCGAAAAACCCGGATAACTTAAACATACAAAAGTATTCTTGTAATAGGTGACCTAAATGCACGAACCAGCAACTTACAAAGTACTTCACTTCGCAGCACAAACAACCCCTCGATAAACCACAGTTGGAGAAATTCCAAGGACAGTGTATGCAACCAAAATGGTACGAGTCTTGTCGAAATATTTCAGATGTACGATTGTATTATTTTGAACGGTTGTACTAACGGTGATACTGAAGGCCACTATACTTTTATTGGAGGTCAAGGTAAATCGGTCATCGATTATTGCGCTGTAAACAACGAGTGGACTGATCTTATAAGGAAATTTGAAGTACAGTGTAAGAACTTTTCAGACCACATGCCAATTGTTGTTGAATGGTCAGAAAAAATAACAACTGAAAGAAATCTTCAACTTATCCCACGACTAAGATGGAAACAATATAATCTTTTAACGTATCAAAACAAGCTGGATATGAATATTTCTACAGTACATGTAATGACTGATTCAGCTGATGAACGATCAAATCGACTTGTATCTTGTATAAGAAACTCTATATCAACAGCACCTTCAAACTTATGTAAAAGTTACAAACAAAAATGGTTTGACAAAGAGTGTATGAACGAAAAAAATCCTTTTCTCTCTTAAATGCACTCCGGAATTCCAGCTGCCAAAACCTTAAAAAGTGGTACATAGAAGCAAATAAACTGTACAGAAATATATGTCTTAAAAAGAAAACTGAATTCGAAAACCATCAAGCGTACACACTTGGGCAAACAAGAGATTCAAGAGAGTTTTGGAAGGTGACAAAAGAAATTAATGGATCCAACTTTAAAATAGGATCAGGAGTATCTGCTAATGAACTTGCAACCCACCTTAAAAACATTTTACAGAACAAAAGATACATTACATTTTCGTATGCTGAACGTCTATTCACTGACGACATATTGGATAGCGAAATCACTGTAGCCGAAGTACAGCTTGTTATCCTCAAAGCGAAAAACGGAAAAGCTACAGGAGAAGATGGGATTCCATACGAATATTTCAAGAACGCCACCCCAGCCTTTGTTTGTCAACTTACATCCTTTTTCAATGAAGTTTTTTCAAAAGAAGACGTGCCTAAATCATTCAAAAGGTCCGTTATATTCCCTATTCACAAAAAAGGAGACATCGATAATGTCGAAAACTATAGAGGTATTTCTTTTATGAACGTTATCTCAAAATTGTTTTGTGGTGTACTTTTGAAAAGACTGGAAACATGGGTAGAGACCAACAATATACTTACTGAATTCCAAGCTGGTTTCAGGAAAAACTTCTCAACCATAGACCATATCTTTGTTCTAACCTCGATCGTTAAAGCATTTCAAGCTAGGAACTAGAAGGTCTATGCCTTTTTCGTTGACTTCAAATCAGCTTTTGATCTGGTTAATCGAAACGCGCTTTTCTACAAACTTTCACAACTAGGCATCTCTACAAAGTTCATTCGTATAGTGAAGGAAATGTATACATTATCGAAAGCAGCCGTCTGGGATGGATTAGCTTACTCCGAATGGTTTGAAACCGACACAGGTGTTAAACAAGGATGCCTCTTAAGCGCTCTTCTGTTTGCACTTTTTATTAATGATGTAGAAGCTTACCTGCCTGGAGGTATCCGGATTGCGGATCTGACCATAAACGTCCTCTTGTACGCTGATGACCTGGTGATACTATCTGAGTCTCCAGATAATCTTCAGCTAATGATAAACCGCCTAGCAGATTATTGTGGAAAGTGGGGACTTGTAATAAATGCTGACAAATCGAAAGTAATGGTTTTCTCAAGATATGTTCGGAATCAGACTACATATAAATGATCCTTCAGTGGTAATCCTTTAGAACTAGTTAAAGAGTACAGGTACCTGGGAGTGAATGTTAATAATACGATGGATTTTGATAAACACGTTTTGATTAAAGCAAAAACTTCACAAGGCCTTTTAAATCTTTCGTGGAGAAACATTTTTTTAAATCAACGGATAGTTCTGTCAGCGAAATACAAAATATTTGATGCTGTTGTAAAGAGTTCACTTTGCTACGCTGCTCAGGTGTGGGGAATCAACGAATACGAGGCGATAGAAAAATTCCATAGAGGTTTTTTAAAGAAACTTTTTAATCTTCCATTAAAAACACCGAACTATGCCTTATATCTGGAAACAGGACTGCCCAAAATTTACACTAACACTCTAAAGTCACAAGCCGACTACATCGTTAAGGTGTTGTCTCATCAGGATAACCGACTGACAAAAAGAATGGCAATGTATGAGTTGAGAAACGAAGATTGGTGGGCCCCGAAATGGAAAAATTTAGGAAGCGCTTGTGTAGGAGAAATTGTAACATTGAATCCAAATAATTTGGTTGATCTCAAGGAACAACTTTACAGCATAATTCGATCACACGAAAATTCTGTACGCGATGCTTTTATACAAGAGGCACGGAATTCAGATAGCAGACTTCTTTACTCTCAACTTAACCTAAACCTTATGCAATCAAACTACTTTAATGATTCGCTTAGTTAAAAAGAAATATCTTTGATCTTTAAAACGAGATGTGAAGTCCTTGGGTTGAACGGATCCCCATATAACGGCAGTTTTAACCAGTTTTGTACACTATGCAATTTAAAAGCCAAAGAAGATTGCTTCCACTTCATGAGTGTATGTCCTATTTTCACTCCCCAGCGAAAAACATACTTCGGAAAGAAAACTATGACGTTAGAAGAAACAATCGCAGTGCTTAATGATTCTGATTGGAAAACGCTCTATCTGTTTTCAAAAAATATATACGCATATAGGATGTTACTGATAACCGAATTTGTTTAAAAAAAGTCATTCATAAAATAAAAATAATAATTTGCTAACCGAGCTGACGGCAATGCCATAGCTTAAAAAATTCATAGTTTATAATTTAAAAATGTATCTTAAGCGAAATAATAAATGAATTACTTACTTACTAAAACATATTTTCAGTTAATTTTTAATATTTTTCATTGAAAAAAACTCTCTTAAGTGAATAAAAAAATTGAATCGAACAGAACAAAAATTTGCTAGTTTTCGTTTTTCAATAAATTATCTTTGTGTTATTTAATCGTTGTTTTATTTAACTTCTTTCAAGGCAAGTCCAAAAGATAAAAACAATATTGTGTCTAGCATTAAATCTCCGCTTAATGGAATTTTTAAATCCGCTTAAGTGAAATTTTTTTTTCACTTATCGGAACTCCGCTTAAGTGAAAGTATTTTTCACTTAAGCGGGGTTCGTTTAAGTTAAAAAAAACCCTTTTAAGTGAAAGAAAGACTGTGACATTTTGCCGTTTCTCTTAAGCGGGTTTTACGTATTCGATAAGTCTCATTACTAGTTCAATTCCCGCAGTAAACAAATCAAATCCTGGGCCCGTATCGCGTAGGAGTAAAGTGATCACTAAATTAATTGATTTTCGTTTTGACAATCGCTCTCTCTATATTTCTTTATTGATATGATAAAGACAGCTATGTACTATATTCAAAATGACAATCAAAAAATTGACAATCAACTATCACCTTACTCGATTCCACCCCTAATACCTCAAAAACACCAAATCGAATCGAGTAAATCATGGTTAATCGAGTTAACTGATACATATTAAAGATCGAGACTCATTGAAATGATTGAGAATGAAATAGAAAATCGAGAAACGAGAATCATCTAAATGGTTGAGATTGGGATCGATTTAAATGAAAATTTGTGATTTGGATCATCAATACTTTTCGATGATCGAATCGAAAAATCAAATCGATCCTTATTGACACAGCTCTACTGCAGTGACGAATTGTAGTGCAGAAAGATCGTTTTCCGTAGATATTGAAACGAATAAAAACCTATTTAAGGTCTCGTATTAGCGCCTTAATAGTTTAGCTTTATTTAATATAGAAGCTGAACTGACAAAAAATTTAGAAAACGAATCTATTGTTAATGAATTTTGTAATGAATATACACACAAAAAAAAATTGAAAACATAAAATATTACACATTTCGTTGTTTTTTATCATTATTTTCATTATTCTAAAGGGCGGCAAAATATATCAGCCCGGGGCGCCAAATCCTTAAATACGCCTCTGCATGTACGTATTGTAATATTTTTGCTAGGTTCGTTAAATGAAACTTATTACTTTTTCTAATACTTCTTCTTTATTTTTACTTTCGAAATCACAACAATAAATCTCAACTTATAATCAACTCAAATACTTTATTCAAATTAAAATCACACTTGTTTTACACAATCCAATAAGCAGAGTTTTGCACACTTCCGTAATCAAAAATCAACTGTGTCGTGCTCACCGCGAGCACTCCCTTTACTCTTGTTAGTTGTTCTCGAAAATTCGCGAAGCTTCTCGTCTTGGAATGTTCTAGATGGTTGGAATAAGGGGAAATACATTTGACATTGGAAAAGGGCTTTTTGTTTCTTCCATAAATTAGATATGTAATTTTCCAACAGATGGCGCTGTAGTAGTATAAAGCTCTGTTCACAAATGTATTATGTAGAACTGCCTTCCAGTTTCTCCCGGAGTTTGTTAGGGCGTGCGAGCTGGAACCCCCGGACTTCTTGTTCTTTATGTGATTTTTGCTGACGAGTCATGGTCGCCAGTTCGGCTGGATGTGCATATGGACCCCGACAGAGAGCGCAAGGTATGTGCTATTGAGTGTCCGCGATACGCCCGCTTCAGAGATCTGTGTACAATGGGTGTGGTGCGGGACGATGTACCTTGGGATTTCTGTCGAATTCTTTTTGAAAGTATACAAGCAACTTTGGTGACCGAGTTTTCCCGACTCGGGGCAGTAATGGTATTTTGTCATAACTGCCCCCGAGTGGATTGGGTTTCACCATCTGTTAGTCTTGTTGGTAGTACTTGACTTCTTGCTTATATGTAGGTTGGCGGGAGGGGGGTCGTTAAGATCTCATCCTCACACATTCACCTTCCATTATAAGCTCACTCCAATGCTGTTACTTGTCATACAAATTGGCACCTTTATTTCTGAGTCCTTTACTCAGGGGTCTGACCTGTTGTGAGGTGCTCTGTTAAACTTGGAGTACCTGACTTGTGTCCTTGGTCTCTCCCGATCACGTGCCTGAATTAGATGCGTCGATCTGGAGGTGCATAGCGACTCGTGCGCAACTTCACCAAATACACTGGTAATTGTTATTTTCTGTTGTCCTTGTTGCAGTTTTATAGCCATATGAGGCCATGCAAGAGATTTGCTCTGTTGTTGTGTGGTGCTTGCCTCCATCTGATTTCTCTGAAAGTTTCAGATGTTTTGGGAGTAAGAGAAGGCTTTTGCTTTTGTATGTGTGCCTATGAATGTGCCCATTCGGCTGTCGGCTTCTGCCTTGGTTGATTGTCGAGTGTGCATATCAGAGATTGTTAGGCCTCGATCTATGTGGAGCTTATCTAGGAGTGACTATCACAGTTGCGATGCTCCACCTGAAAACTTATTCTGGTACCATGGAAGGTAGTGTGGTTTTTTGTGTTGCAAGACACTTAACCTCTCTGCCTCAGATCTATCCATAAGGTAGGCCTTTTTGTGGGACTAAAGTGGTCGCTTTTCATCGAGGAAGAAATGCAACAATCTACATTGTTGTGGTCCTTAAAGACATCTTAACGTTAATTTTTGATCATCACACTTTCAAGATGCCAATAACATTTCCTGGAAAAAATATGTTTTCTTTCAATGATCCGGAATCAATATCTTTGAAAATGGGATGTTTTTCTTCTTGCATAACTCAGATACATAAATCTACCATTAACTCAGGGTAGATATCCGTAGACAGAAAAATCCAACCACTGACACATGTCGGTAATCTTAATCAATCACCATGAAACATTCCTTCGACTTGTCGAGTGTTTTCCTTACACTCCACATAAAAGGCAAATGATTTTCGTATTTTATTTTCCAAGACACGTAGCTACTCGTACCTCTACAACGACGAATGTGTTACTTCAATTGAATCTATTACGTCCGCAACCATATCTGGGTTAAGCCCGAAAGGTTGAAGTGGGATATATATCCTTTTTTGTGCGGTTCATTTTAATAATATGGCAGACAAAGCATGTGATTGTTTACCAATCATTTTATATTATTTATTTATGGCAGCAAATCAACACAATTTGCGATTGGATATTGTTTGGGAATGTTGGATTTAGGATAAAATTATTGTCAAGGACATAAATTGGCAGTGTAAGGACGTGTCAAGTTAAAGTTGACACGTTCTCGGGTTTTTGGGGATACAAGCAAATGCAAAAAACATGTATGTATCTAATTTCAGATACACGTTGCTACATTTTTTATTGTGTTTTATTGTTCAAGCTTACTGAATATGTCAAGTTGAATATATTTTTTGTCTTTCTGTTTCGATGTTCGTAAATCATAATCCAATGCTGCAGCCGTCACTTAGTAGCTATGTACATTGAACCTGATATGTCACTTCTCAAAAATAAGTTCAATTTTCAGTTATAAATATGTACGTCTGTCAAGTAACTAAAATGCACGACTGGACCGCATGTACTTGCTCTTATGTAAAATTAATTTGTAATTTATAAAATCGCTTATAAATAAATATAAAACATGGATTTAATGAGATAAAAATGTTCGAATGCATAAGACTGCCGTCTGAATTCTATAAAAGTATGAATCTATGCAAGCAAAGTTTAAAAAATCGTTTTGTTATTAAATTAATTAATAAGGATTTTAGGAAATAATTTAAAAAAAATCGCTTACACGGTTTGAAAATTTTTATATAAAATATTATTTTAAATTTCAAGGAACTCCTGCATAAAAAAATTGATTAAAATCCTTACAGCCGTTAATGAGAAAGTAGAAAATCAACTAATCAATTCTATACAGTTAATAACATTTTTTCCTAAATTTTGTTGACCAAAATGTAGTCTCTGCCTATAATACGAGTAGCACACCTAATTTTTTTTTATCAAAATCGTTACAGCTATTTTTGAGAAAAATAAGATTTTGCATTACGGCTGTATGTAGATACCGTTAGTTCTTAAAGCTACAAAAAATCAATTTCTCCTCTAGAGAATCACGGAAGACCTTTAAGTACCGAGTTTGAAGAAAATAGGTGCAGCAGGTGTCTGTCCGTCTGTCGGTTCGACTACAGCCTAAACGGCTCGGCCGATTTTCTTCAAACTTAGTAGATATGGGTTTTATTCCCCCCCCCCCACACCTTTTTTTTCTTTTTTTTTAAGACCGAAAATAACGGTACCTGCCATACGATTTTTTTCGAAATTTTATAAATATTTTTTTCCTCAAAAACAGTCCCACAGAATTTTTTAAAATTTTAAAAAAAAATTTGAAAAAATTTCATTTGGTTAAAACCAGCTAATTAATTGAAAAAAAATTTCCAAAAAATTGTTATTTTTGGTAGCCCCCCTGGGTCTATTTTTTTTTGTTTTTGATTTTCTCGAAAACGGTATAACCGATTTACATCATTTTTTTTATGCCAAAGCTCCTCCAAAGTTTGAATATTATTACATATTCAAATTTTCATTTTTTTATTTATTTGGATTTTTAAAAAAAAAATTAAAAATTTTTTTTGGAAACTCAATATTTCGAAAACCCCAAGATCGATTTTATTCAAACTTGCCAAATAAAAGTTTCTTAACACATTCTACAAGATTTGAGAAAAAAAAAATCATTTTATCTAAAACTAACGGTACCTTCCATACAAATTTAAAAAAAATAGTTTTCGAAAATCGTATATTTCTCGAAAACGGTTCCGAGAATTTTGCTAAAATTTTTTTTCTGTTGATTAATTTTTACGATCTATTATTTAATAAAAAAAATTTGAAATCTAGATATTACTGACTGTACCTACGATAGAACGATTTTTTCGAAATTTGAATTTCTCATTATCGGCATAACGGATTTTAATGAACTTTTTTATAAGGAAGCTCCTAAAAAGTTTAAAAAACATTGCATTTCAAACCTTAAAAAAAAATATTTTTTCAATTTAAAAAAAAAAAGTTATTTTTTCTTTTTTTTTGAAAAATTCGATATCTCAAGAACGGCTTAGTATTTTTTTTGGAAATTAGACTCTTATTCGTACAACAATAAAAACCTAAGGTTGGTGTACCAAAGTTTTTTCCTAAAAATGATTTGAAAATTTTTTACATAAAAGCTTATTTTTTAAGGAACCACTACAACGACTTATAATTTTTGTTCTTGCATTAATTCATATTTGCATAGCATTCTGTTTTTATCTCTTGTTACTAAAAGAATTTAAAAAATTCATTTTATCCTTATGAACAGTTTTCTTTAATAACATCCGTTTTTAAAATTCCTAGTCTATTACATAGGAGCAAGTTCGTGCGACCGAGTCGTGCATTTTATTTATATAGGTACGGGTACATGTGTATACATATATACATTTTTTGAAACATTTTTAAGATCAAGCTTTGGTACATCATTTTTAGTTGCACAACTGTTTGGTTGCTTATAGAAAACAGATGAACTATTGTGTTGAATGTCAGCGCAGGTGCATATAATATGTTACACAAAATAGCGAACTCATTTTAGGCCGTGGCGCGATGGATGTGTGCTCGCCTGTGAACCTCATGATCACAGATTCGATCCCTGCCGTCGTCTATGTCGTTTTAATTCCATTAAAAACCTTCTAAAAATTGTCATCAATGGGTTGCTGGTTTACTCATTACATGTTGTTCAGGCATGACACTAACAACATGTAACTGAGGTAAACTAGTATGTCCAACAAGGATGAACACGAATAAAATAATGTGAATTATAAGCGACATAGAAATAAGACACGGCATTCTCCGCTTTAGTTCAGCCGCCATCCCTGGAGATAAAATATCTGAGACAACAACCTTCAGTGTCAGAACATCGTGCCACACATCTTTCCTATCGTTCTTTTTCTTCTTAACTTCACTCCCGCGCTGTGTTGAAACATTTAAAGGGTAATCTAATCCCTTGAGCGCGGGTAGATTATAAAAAAAAAAAACGCCTAGCCTTACACGCCATGTCGGCATACTACTGCGATTCCCAGAGTTCGTGTCGGCACTTTTTCATTTCACACAACCCAAAAACCTTATCGTCAATAGATATGCATAAAGTAGTTCGTAGCGTGTGTTAGGAGTAAGTGGACTCCGCTGTGTAACGTAAAGTTTGTTTGACTTATGTTTAAACAGGGATGTTGCTTTTATATTCAAACAGAGATGTTATCTGATAGAAAATAGACTGTTTTTACACGAATCCGATTTTAATCTCTGTTTCTCTTTTGGCTTAATTTCGAGTGCATCAGTGCTTTTAAACACAGCGATTTTTAATGTAAGTTAACTTTGTTCATGCAAAAAGGAGACATCTTTTAGCACTCCTTACTCTACTCAGTTAAGTGAATTTCACTGAGCGAACGCCAAACGCCTTTTTCTCAACCTCAGCAATTGCGTTTAAAGCTAGATATACATTGTTCAAATGTATGACAAGCACGCGTGTAAGTGTGTTATTGAAAAAGTCACACATATAGATCGGATGTAGGCTTGAAGAAAAATCCAAATCCTTTCAATCTAGCGTACTGCATAGAAAGATTGTATATATGCAAGATTGATGATTGATCATGCATTTATTGGTTCATTTGCGTATAATACGTCGAAGAGATGAGAACATAGCACATCATAATAAGCACTGATTAAAATATTAAAACAGCAAACGAAAATTATATGATGAAATGGACAGACAAAATAAAACAAATTACTCAGATAAAATTTAAGAAAATCTCAAAGAAATTCGTAAAAACACAATTTTACAGAGAAAAAAACTCACAAAGGGCAACGTTCTCTTGCCACTGAAATAATAGACTTGCACGTGCTTGTCATGTATTTGAACAATGTATGCATTATCTGGCTTAACGCCGCCAACAAAAATATACTTATCTTGTTTTTGATTTTTTCGTAAACGGTACAACCGATTTTGATCGTTTTTTTTTATGCTAAAGCTCCTCAAAAGTTTGAGTATTATTTTTTTTTGTATTTAGAAACAAAATTCCAAATTTTTTTTGGAAAGACGAAGATGCAAAATTTTAGTCGAATTAGTACGATATTAAAGCTGTTTTACAATGAAACTAGGTTAAAACGACGATTTTGCAAATACATAAGAGCAAGTTCGTGCGACCCAATCGTACATTTTATTTAATGTCAAGTCTGAAAATACATTTTTGGGAGCATAAAATAAAATTTAATTGTCCATCACTAACGTGAACTGGATTTGTTTAAAAAACATTGAATGAACCCACTATGCAATCTTTCATTATAGGATTTAATTTAGTTGTAGCCAGCAATGGAAAGTAATAAAATCGAGATTGCAGTACTGAAAGTAGTTTCCAATGTAAACACGATGTCGTAAGTACGCAATATTTCCAATGTAAACATGGTGTTAAATGCAATCGTCGGTACACCGAAAAAAAAACGTTGGTAAAATCAACAAATATCCTTGGTTGATTTTGCGTCAACCAAGATGCGTAGTCAATTTGACTACGCGTGCGTGATCAGTCTTTTTATCAAAACTTTACAATTTTCGTGATCGATTTCGTGTTTAAATAACTATTTCGCATTATAAAATGATGGTAAACGTGTTAACGTGTTACTACCCGTGATAGAATAATCAGTTTCATTGTTAATTGAATTTGTTAATTTTGAAATACTTTTGTGTTTAAACAAACATTAATATGTTTCAATGACTATGTTCGTATAAGGTTTAATACAACCGTTGTTGATCAAGCAGGAAAATGTGTCAAAATATTTGTGCTTGAAGTTACATGTTCGTGCTTAGATAACTATGTTTGTGTTTAGCTAAAAATAACAGTCTTGTTATTTACATACGTTTGTGATTAGCTGATCATTTTAGTTGTTAACCAAGCAGGAAAATGTGTCAAAATATTTGTGCTTGAAGTTACATGTTCGTGCTTAGATAACTATGTTTGTGTTTAGCTAAAAATAACAGTCTTGTTATTTATATACGTTTGTGATTAGCTGATCATTTTAGTTGTTAACCAAGCAGGAAAATGTGTCAAAATATTTGTGCTTGAAGTTACATGTTCGTGCTTAGATAACTATGTTTGTGTTTAGCTAAAAATAACAGTCTTGTTATTTATATACGTTTGTGATTAGCTGATCATTTTAGTTGTTAACCAAGCAGGAAAATGTGTCAAAATATTTGTGCTTGAAGTTACATGTTCGTGCTTAGGTAACTATGTCTGTGTTTAGCTAAAAATAAAAGTAGTGTTATTTATATACGTTTGTGATCAGCTGATCATTTTAGTTGTTAACCAAGCAGGAAAGTCTGTTACAATATTTGTGCTTGAAGTTAAATGTTCGTGATTAGATAACTATGTTTGTGTTTAGCTTAAAATAACCCTGTTGTTATTTATAAACATTTGTGATTGACTGATCATTTCCGTTTGTAATCAAACAGGAAAGTCTGGTACAATATTTGTGCTTAAACTTCAATGTCCATGCTCAAATAAGTATGCTTGATTGTTACATTCACTATTTTCCTAGCTAATATACAATTGTTTCTGATTGGTTCACAACGATGCGTTTTTTGCAATGTTTTTTATACTTACTTTTATATTTCTGTGCTTTAAAAACTTTTAAAATAATAGCAAAAACAGATTATATTTTATTCAATTCATGATTTTTTTTTATTTTTTTCGTAAATCATTTTAAAAACAATAATGATAGCAAAAATAAAATAAATATAATATAGCACGGATATGCATTTACTATAGTCAAAATTAAATATTTTCTTAGAAAATAATATTTTTACATAATTTACAAAATAGTTATAAAACAAAGTTATTGCAATAAACATATATTCTTTCTAGACAAACAATTTCTTGTTTTTTTAAGCTAATATTTTTACATTTTTAAAAGATAAAAGAATAATTTATCTATTTGGACTTCATTGATTATTTAAATTTAATTGAAACATTTTTTAATTATTTTCTTGTAAGTCTCGTACCAGTTCAAAATACATAAATATTTTTTTAGATAGTAGCATTTCTACTTGTTTTAAGAAAATATTATAAAAAAAAAATTAAGTGCCATTTAATAATTCATATGAAATGTAGTGATTAAAATAGTCTGATGTACTATAATTTTCATAAACTGCATAGCTAAATAGTTTTGTTAAACAGAAAAAAACGTTCGATTCGATTAATATCTGAAGGTCACTTAGAGAATAATTACTTTTGCAGTCTATTTTGCACAATGTGACAATATTATAGCAAAAATGGTTATAAAAGTGTTAAAAGGAACCGAGAATTTCTTTTCTTTTAGTGCTGATCAGATTTTTAATGCATACATATATAGATTTTGTTTACAAATTGGGTATTATATTTTATTTTTGGAAAGATTCCCGATTTGCTATGTTGGATAAACAGTAAAGAAATAAGAAGTAAAGAAATTTTTAAGAGAGTGCGACTATGGCGATATCGAAGATATCGAAGAGGAAGAAAGCGATATAGAAGACAACGTGGAGGAGCAAGAGGAAGGCTCGGATTGGGAAGAATGTGTGGATTCATTGGACTTGGACGAAGATGCTGAGGATAACATACCTCTTAGCTTGTTAGAGAATAAGGCAAGTCAAAAATTATTCTATTTTCCAAAAAAGTATTAGAGGATAAGACAGACACATTTGGTCAACTCAGAAAAGCAAAAACTACATTCGTGGTACCAGTGTTGTCAATCAAGCCAGAAGACTTATACGCGAAACCAAAGGAATAACTGACCCATTATTATGCTTCGAAGATTTGTAACAGTTGAGTTAATAGAAGAAATTGTGAAGTGGACAAAGTTTGACAAATGCTGAAATTGAAACCAATATGACAAATTATGAAAAGGAAAAAGGCCACTGTGAGATTTACTAGCTATTGTCAAATAAAAGCTTTGATATAAATTTCAGTTCTAACATCCGCGCTAAAAGACAATCATCTAACAATAGAAGAACTTTTTAATTGCAACTTTTCAGGTAACAAAACAGCTAAATATGGATTAAAAATTGTCATGCTGTGTGATAGTGGAACTAAATTTATGGTAGATGCAGTGCGATATTTGGGAAAAGGTACACATTCTGGTAATCTGCCACTTGAAGAATTTTGTGTTAAGGAATTAACCAAAATTATTCATGGCTCAAACCGAAACATCACCATGAATAATTGGTTCACATCAGTTCAACTGGCAAAATCACTTCTTTATGCTCCTTACAAACTTTCACTTGTAGAGACAATGCGATTAAATAAAAGGGAAATACCGAAGGAAATGATGGAGTCCAAGACCAAGCCATACCAACCTACATGCTATTGGATATTTAGGATTTAAGACAAAAAAAACTTTAAAGCAAGTATCAAGTGCAGTAAGTAAAAATAAACTATAAGTGATTTTTCAAATTCACAATAAATTATTATTGGTTGAAGACTTTGTCCGAATTCTCTCACCTTTATTGACATTTTGTCAATAGTTGGATTAAAATCGTTCGCTTGGGATACCGTTAAAATCATTGACTTCTGCGAGTCCTTTATGGTAGGCTTAAAAAATTTTCTTTTTCTTGTTCCGCTGGTTGATGGGGAGTTCGAGTGTCTCGCTGAAGGTGGTAGGATGGCATGTAGGAGATTTGTAATTATTATTTTTTCTATTGGATAATTAGGATTTAAGACAAAAAAAATTTTGAAGCAAATATAAAGTGCAGTAAGTAAAAAAAACTATAAGTGATTTTTCAAATTCACAATAAATTATTACTGGTTGAAGACTTTGTCCGAATTCTCTCAACTTTATTGACGTTTGGTCAATAGATATGTGCCCTTAATATCATTGACTTCTGTGAGTCCTTTATGGTAGGCTTTAGAAATAAAAATTATGGAGTGCAAAATCGCTTCTTTGTGAGCCTTACAAACTTTCACTTGTAGAGACAATGCGATCAAATAAAAGGGAAATACCGAAGGAAATGATGGAGTCCAAGTACAAGCCATACCAACCTACATGCTATTGGATATTTAGGATTTAAACAAAAAAACTTTAAAGCAAGTACCTATCAAGTGCAGTAAGTAAAAAAAACTATAAGTGATTTTTCAAATTCACAATAAATTATTATTGGTTGAAGACTTTGTCCGAATTCTCTCACCTTTATTGACATTTTGTCAATAGTTGGATTAAAATCGTTCACTTGGGATACCGTTAAAATCATTGACTTCTGCGAGTCCTTTATGGTAGGCTTAAAAAATTTTCTTTTTCTTGTTCCGCTGGTTGATGGGGAGTTCGATTGTCTCGCTGAAGGTGGTAGGATGGCATGTAGGAGATTTGTAATTATTATTTCTTTTATTGGATAATTAGGATTTAAGACAATACAAATTTTGAAGCAAATATAAAGTGCAGTAAGTAAAAAAAAACTATAAGTGATTTTTCAAATTCACAATAAATTATTACTGGTTGAAGACTTTGTCCGAATTCTCTCAACTTTATTGACGTTTGGTCAACAGATATCTGCCCTTAATATCATTAACTTCTGTGAGTCCTTAATGGTAGGCTTTAGAAATAAAAATTATGGAGTGCAAAATCGCTTCTTTGTGAGCCTTACAAACTTTCACTTGTAGAGACAATGCGATCAAATAAAAGGGAAATACCGAAGGAAATGATGGAGTCCAAGTACAAGCCATACCAACCTACATGCTATTGAATATTTAGGATTTAAACAAAAAAACTTTAAAGCAAGTACCTATCGAGTGCAGTAAGTAAAAAAAACTATAAGTGATTTTTCAAATTCACAATTAATTATTACTGGTTGAAGACTTTGTCCGAATTCTCTCACCTTTATTGGCGTTTGGTCAACAGATATGTGCCCTTAATATCATTGACTTCTGTGAGTCCTTTTTGGTAGGGTTTAGAAATAAAAATTATGGAGTGCAAAATCACTTCTTTATGAGCCTTACAAGCTTTCACTTGTAGAGACAATGCAATCAAATAAAAGGGAAATACCGAGTAAATGATGGAGTCCAAGACCAACAAGTATCAAGTGCAGGAAGTAAAAATAAACTAAATGATTTTTCGAATTCAAGTGATTTCTAAGACAATGTGTCTGTTTTTTAATAAATAATAACTAATAAACATAAATAGTTTAACTTCACAGGAATTTATTAATTAATGGTTACCTGAACGTACTAAAAAATATAGTTACCCTCCTAGGGTTAAGAACAATTGACAATTCACAATGAAAGGGGGAAACGCTCTAACAACTCTCTCAACTTGTTTGTAAATTTGTCTGATTTTTAAAAGAACCTGATAAAAGTATAGTTTTTTCCATTTGGATTTGAGTGTGAAGAAATGGGAGGTCCATCAAAATCATTTATATTGTAAACAAAAAAGCTTTGAGTCGCACCTAATACTTCATATGCATTGAAGTGATCAATGTATTCCGATACAATACATTTTTCACAAATAACATAAATAGTTTTGTTCAAAATAAATAAACATTCAATTCGAAAAATTTCTGAAGATCTACTAACATAATTGTTATTTTTGTAGTCTATCTTGCAGAATGTTACCATATTGTAGCAAAAAAGTTCATTGAAGTTAGTCGTGTGAAGTGAAAGGTTTTGTATCTTAGGAAAACAGTGATGATCTTTCAGCAAAAGCTTATCATTAGGTAATTTTGAATATGTGGGGGAAATGCCTACATTAGAAATAATTCTTCTACAGAACATTAAAGAACTTTTAATTCCTAAGGACAGTGGTAAGTTTCGACGTGAAGTGATGTTATTACAATAGCTTTTCAGTACTTTGTGTTTCGATTCAAACCTGAAAGACCAAAAGTGTTTAAAAGGACCGATCATTTTTAAAACAAAAGGATAATGAATCATGAAATGAAATTTAGGCTTTAAATTTTCCTGAAAGAGTTCAATATATTATGAATGATGTGTTGATATGAGATTTTTTAAAATAGATATTTCATTTTGTTGAAAATTTGATTTTAAAACAATATCTAAAATTTTATTGAGAACGTTTAACAATTTCCAATGAATGTTTTTTTGAGGAACTAGATCACCAATTATTATGGGCAAAAATCTGCAAAATGTCCACATTTCTTTTGCTGACATGTTCAGTTTAAGCTTTTTGATATGCTCAGATTTAATAACTGGCGGGATATTACCAATTTCATATTCACCATATCTAAAAAACTGTGTTCTGTTGTTCAGAACATCTAGCGAAAAAAATTTGTCATGGATTATAAACTGATTAAGCAGCTTACATAAATCATAATGACAAACACCCTCAAATAAGTCATGCATTATATCTACAGTAATGTTTTTAACAACATGAAATGAAGGTATATTATTGAAAACTGATTCTTCTCTTATCCCGGTATTTGCCATTCTATCACTAACTTGTGGATATAACCTAACATCAGAATTATAATTTTCAATTGTTCTATGATGACGGCTATCATCTGAACAAAGCGAATAGTTTTGAGTCTTAGAACATTTGCAAATACGACAATAATATTGGGAATTAAAACCTTTTGTGTAACCTAAGATTGAATTAAGCCCAAGGTTATCACCTGTAATGAGTCCTAGTACAAAGTACACTTGAAAAATTTCAGATTTAACGTTAATCAAAACTCCGTTTTCTTCGAGGTTCTTAATTTCATCAACAAGTTGGTAAAAAATTGAATTTTCACCATAAGATTTATACTTTGAATAAAACAACATTGCTACAAAAATATTTTCCAATTCGGAATTAACATATTGCGGAAGACTAGGAAAGTTATAGTAAACTGCTCCAATAGAATGGCATCCACCATGAGATCCTAGCGGATTATTCGATTCAAAGTCATCAAAATACAAGTTAAAAGGAATTACTTTGTCACGCTTACTTTCTGAAAATCTTGAAATCCTATCTTTCCAAATTTCACTAGTTACCAAATGGGGAATATCATTGATTTCTAAATATCTCCTATAATCGATAGCAGACTTAAAGATTCCTGGAAGCTCAAAAAACTTTTGGAACTGAAATTTTAAGGGCAATATAACACCATCTGATTCGATAGCATCCATAGAGGGTGTTACTCCGCTTTTGACGCAAACCTCGTCATCTATAATATAACTGGAAGGATCTCTATAGAAGTCATATTTTTTTGCTGTTTGAACGAATCTGTAGAAAGTTTTGATACTTTCGAAAGGGTTCTTTAAAAACAATAAGGTCCTTTGAAATTCTTCTTCTTTTTCTGTTTTAATATGTAAAGAAAATTCTTTATAAAGTTTTGTAAAAATAATTTTAAAAAATCCTTCAGTTAAATCTTTAATAATTTCTTCACATATTTTTCGTGATAAGCTAGGGTTTCCATACAAGTTACTTAAGAAATTAATTGATGATCTTTCTATAATTTTAATTATATCACAATCTTCACCTATACTACTATTTTCTGCATCGTTTTCAGTGTCATTATTATTTGAGGATTCATGTGTAAAATTAAGATTTTCTGTTCTAAAACAATTTAAGGAAGGAGTTGAGCTAAGTGAAATATTTTTACACGAACGTTCAAAATGCCTTTTAAAACTTTTTAAACTAAAAATTTGTTTACAATTAAAGCAGTGAAAGTCATCAGTTTGCTTTAAATAATGTACAGTTTTATAATGAAAAACAAGTGTTTTTACATCAGTAAAGGATGTTGTTGGGCATAAATGGCACTTAAACATTATTATAATTTTTCAAAATATTGTCTAAAATAAGAACATCTGGTGGAACTCTTTCAGAACTTTCAATTTTAAAAAAATATTTTTGAAAAAAAGCCATACAGACCTACATGCTATTGGATATTTAAGATTTAAGACAAAAAAAACTTTAAAGCAAGTATCAAGTGCAGGAAGTAAAGAATCAAACTTGTACTTGATTTCGTTAAAATAAACTATAAATGATTTTTCAAACTCACAATAAATTATTATTGGTTGAAGACTTTGTCCGAGTTCTCTCACCTTTATTGACATTTGGTCAATAGTTGGATTAAAATCGTTCGCTTGGGATACCGTTAAAATCATTGACTTCTGCGAATCCTTTATGGTAGGCTTAAAAAATTTTCTTTTTCTTGTTCCGCTGGTTGATGGGGAGTTCGATTGCCTCGCTGAAGGTGGTAGGATGGCATGTAGGAGATTTGTAATAATTACTTCTTCTGGCTCTAAAAAAAAACGGTAAAATTAAATTAATTACTTTATTATATCAAAGCATATTAAAATTTAAACATACCTTTTAGAATTGTTTTCTTATTTAAGAAACCAAGCAGCTCTTGGCTATTTCTGTCTTTGATCTTCTCGTTGAAAACTGGTATAATGGCGGCTTTAAAATCGTCCCATAGTTCTATCAGACAGTTTTGCTTCCCCGGAAAAAGATTTTCAAAATCTATGTTTATCTTTAAAGAAGAATAATAAAGAAAAAATAGTAAACAAATGCTTTGAGAATGCGTGGGTGTGGTTATGTTACAAAAAACAAAATTAAAGATACTTAACCATATAAACCTTATAAAACCCAGTTACATTAATTGTTCAATAATACATTTATTTTATTTTAATAGCGTAGTTTAGATATTACAAAGTATTTTTTCGTCTGCTAAGTTATAATAGTTATAATATAATAAACTTTTACAAATAACCCAAGATTTTCTTTCTTTGCCTTTTTCATGAAAACGTTGAAACAGTTTTGGTAAGATTTGTTTTTTAAATAAAAAATAGTTTCAAGAATTCTTTGAAAGACGATTAAGACTCAGAAGTGTTTCAATTATAAAAATTTATCATATACTACAATTTCAAAAATGCAAAAAAGAAAAATTAAAAATTTGAAGTAAGAACGTTTATTGATTAGATTAGATTTACGAGTATGTGTTCAACGCAAAAACAAAATATGTGGCTTAGATTTGAAGAAAAGTTAAGTGGGTTGGGTCCTAATTAATAAAACGAATGAAAGACATAGGTATATGAAGTTCTTCTACGTTATTGATATGCTCCCTTTATCTACAATGCAGATGCAGATATTTAAGACAAAATAAATATTAAAGCAATTACCAATGTTACTCCAGCAGAATGCTTGATTAAGGGCCAGTTATTCAAAATTGTGGAAAAATTTGTGTTTGTAATAATTTCTTGATGTCTTGTCTTGAAAGTAGTTCTCCATTTAGATTTTACTTCATCCCAAGGCTCTTTATGAATTTGTAGCCATTTTATATCTACCAAGGTGTCATCTGAATAAAAAAGTTCAGATCATAAGATGAGGAGGCTTAGAGAATAATTTGCATTGTTTGGAGATAAGAAATTACCTTGTAACAATTCGATTTCTTCTTCGTTCAGATGTGGATTGAAAAAACTTTGATTTGGGTTTGAGTTGCATTTATCTTCGAACGTGTCAAGGCCAATTTTTCGATTTCGGCGCCTTAAATTGTAGTAGCGGGTGTATAACCTTCCTGTTGGATTATCTTTTGAAGCTTTCATAGGTGCCGAAAAATAAATACTCTGGAATTTATGAATATGAATAGTAGTACTGTATCCGTAATAAAAACTTTGACATATTTGTATGTTTTTTTTGTGTGTTCAAAAAAAGAAATACTTACAGGATCTTCATGAAATCGATCATGGATTCTTGAAGCAATGTGTTGGAAATCTTTACGTGATACAGCAGTGTTGTTTTTTGTGAGAAATGTTGTTATGCTCTCAATTAATATACTTCGAGAAGTTTCTCCAATTCTTTTATTCTTATTAAAATCATTGATCACGAAGTTGCCAGCAGGAAATGACTGAAGAACAGTATCTATATCCTTTAAAATATAATCAGATTAAACTAAACAAAGTTAACCTCTTGATATTAAGTTTAAGAACCTTTGTTGCCAGGTTCTTACAGCAAGAAACCGAATAGTGAAGATTTAAAAAATATACAACTCAAAATATAAGCCTTTTAAATTTGCCTTATCGAACTAAATTCTTATTATTCTTGTTAAATCTTATTCGTAAGTTCTATTAATTGAATTATCAAGATTAAATTATGCAGACTCAGAGTTTTTTTTAAATAAAAAATAACTTTATTAATTAATTCGGGCAACAAAGGGTTAAAACAAATGTTTAAAAGAGCGGTGTTATACAAAGCTTCCAAAGCTAATGCTGGGTGATGAAGAATTCGATATGTTTGAAGCGTTCGAAAAAGGTGATGGTGACCTTGTTGAACTTTCACGTTCTATTGAAGAAAACCTAATATGATCGGCTAGATGTTTTTTTACTTCGCCTTCTATTAAATTTTTGACATTTAATAAAATTTCTTCCGATGGATCTAATGGATTTCTTATTCCCTTAAATAAATATATTATAAATTTCTTAAAAATATTATGTGGTGTTTGTGAGAAACATGATACCTCCAAAAATTTACTGACCGTTAAGTTATTTAAAAACAGCTTTTGCTTTAATTCTAAAGAAATGATAATGGCAGTTTTAAAGTAAAACATATTTTTTTGAAGTGATGTGTATATATGTTTCTCCTAAATACCATATTTATGCACAGATAAGAAATATGAGTAGGTATTTACATTTTCTGTTCGCCATTGATTTAGTTTATGTTTGAATTCAACTCTAATTCCGAATGGCTTATTTGAAAAAAGATCTTTCAAATCTTCATGGCTTATATATTTCAAAACATTTACATTGAGTTTTTGTGATACAAAATAATCATACAAATCAATAAATCCCCACGAGGCGAGCAAATTAAACATTTCATTATCAGTTTCTTCAAGGTCTCCAAAATTATTTAAATCACCATTAGTGCTGTTGTTCAACTTGGCATAAGTAGGTAAATCTTCAGGATCATACGTATTTTCGTGTATGACTTGTTTTGGATGTATTACTTTGTTCACATAAGAGTGTTCATTAATAAATTCTTCCATGTTTATTGTGGAAATAACACTATGAAAAAAAAAACAGAAACAAAAATGTCAAATTCAAATATTTTGAACATAGGACCATTTCCAATTTTAAATCAAATGTACCTATGTTTTAGAATAACTCGACGTATATATTTTTAAATTTATAATTAAGGTAACGAAAACAACTGAGGTGTTCTTCTTTTCAATAATAAAATACAGTTAATATATTATTTTTTATAGCTTGGTCTTTGATATTTCCAAATATTTATTGTTTTGAGACGAAATAAAACCAATTTAATTGAAAAAACAAATGGGGTCACCGGGCTTTGGTCCCCTCATACATACTATGCTAAGGCTTTTTAAATAGAAAGTAAAATTCATATGAATGATAAGATAATGTAGCATGTTCAGAATGACAGTTGAAAAATATACCAATGAAATCCATACAAGATTCAATATTTTTATTTCATGAAAAATCTTAAGGCATGATCTAAAACTCTCAAAAGTGGCATTTATAGTTTTTGGATGAAAGTGGAATTACAAAAAAACACTCTCTCGACAAACATAAGAAATCTTGTTGAAAAATGCCGCGTGACTGAAAACATAATTCTCGCTCCTAGCTAAACTGCAAGTGCTAAAGACATGATCTAAACCTATATTGATTGCAATTGTAATCCTCTAAAAAGCTGCATTTATCCTTTTTGAATGAAAGTGGAATTACAAAAAAACACTCTCTAGGTCAGCATACAAATTTTTTTGAAAAATTGTAGCGTGACTGAAAACATAATTCGCTCTCCTAGCTAAACGGCAAGTGCTAAAGACATGATCTAAACCTATATTGATTGCAATTGTAACCCTCTAAAAAGCTGCATTTATAGTTTTTGAATGAAAGTTGAACTACAAAAAAACACTCTCTCGACCAACATAAGAAATCTTGTTGAAAAATGCCGCGTGACTGAAAACATAATTCTCTCTCCTAGCTAAACTGCAAGTGCTAAAGACATGATCTATACCTATATTGATTGCAATTGTAATCCTCTAAAAAGCTGCATTTATCCTTTTTGAATGAAAGTGGAATTACAAAAAAAACACTCTCTAGGTCGACATACAAATTTTTTTGAAAAAATGAACCGTGACTGAAAACATAATTCGCTCTCTTAGCTAAACGGCAAGTGCTAAAGACATGATCTAAACCTATATTGATTGCAATTGTAATCCTCTAAAAAGCTGCATTTATCCTTCTTGAATGAAAGTGGAATTACAAAAAAACACTCTCTAGGTCGACATACAAATTGTTTTGAAAAAATGAACCGTGACTGAAAACATAATTCGCTCTCCTAGCTAAACGGCAAGTCCTAAAGACATGATCTAAACCTATATTGATTGCATTTGTAATCCTCTAAAAAGCTGCATTTATAGTTTTTGAATGAAAGTTGAATTAAAAAAAATCACTCTCTAGGTCGGCATACAAATTTTTTTGAAAAAATGTACCGTGACTGAAAACATAATTCGCTCTCCTAGCTAACCGGCAAGTGCTAAAGACATGATTTAAACCTATATTGATTGCAATTGTAACCCTCTAAAAAGCTGCATTTATAGTTTTTGAATGAAAGTTGAACTACAAAAAAACACACTCTCTCGACCAACATAAGAAATCTTGTTGAAAAATGCCGCGTGGCTGAAAACATAATTCTCTCTCCTAGCTAAACTGCAAGTGCTAAAGACATGATCTATACCTATATTGATTGCAATTGTACTCCTCTAAAAAGCTGCATTTATCCTTTTTGAATGAAAGTGGAATTACAAAAAAAACACTCTCTAGGTCGACATACAAATTTTTTTGAAAAAATGAACCGTGACTGAAAACATAATTCGCTCTCTTAGCTAAACGGCAAGTGCTAAAGACATGATCTAAACCTATATTGATTGCAATTGTAATCCTCTAAAAAGCTGCATTTATCCTTCTTGAATGAAAGTGGAATTACAAAAAAACACTCTCTAGGTCGACATACAAATTGTTTTGAAAAAATGAACCGTGACTGAAAACATAATTCGCTCTCCTAGCTGAACGGCAAATGCTAAAGACATGATCTAAACCTATATTGATTGCAATTGTAATCCTCTAAAAAGCTGCATTTATAGTTTTTGAATGAAAGTTGAATTACAAAAAAACACTCTCTCGACCAACATAAGAAATCTTTTTGAAAAATGCCGCGTGACTGAAAACATAATTCTCTCTCCTAGCTGAACGGCAAGTGCTAAAGACATGATCTAAACCTATATTGATTGCAATTGTAATCCTCTAAAAAGCTGCATTTATAGTTTTTGAATGAAAGTTGAATTACAAAAAAACACTCTCTAGACCAACATAAGAAATCTTTTTGAAAAATGCCGCGTGACTGAAAACATAATTCTCTCTCCTAGCTGAACGGCAAGTGCTAAAGACATGATCTAAACCTATATTGATTGCAATTGTAATCCTCTAAAAAGCTGCATTTATAGTTTTTGAATGAAAGTTGAATTACAAAAAAACACTCTCTCGACCAACATAAGAAATCTTTTTGAAAAATGCCGCGTGACTGAAAACATAATTCTCTCTCCTAGCTGAACGGCAAGTGCTAAAGACATGATCTAAACCTATATTGATTGCAATTGTAATCCTCTAAAAAGCTGCATTTATCCTTCTTGAATGAAAGTGGAATTACAAAAAAACACTCTCTAGGTCGACATACAAATTGTTTTGAAAAAATGAACCGTGACTGAAAACATAATTCGCTCTCCTAGCTAAACGGCAAGTGCTAAAGACATGATCTAAACCTATATTGATTGCAATTGTAATCCTCTAAAAAGCTGCATTTATAGTTTTTGAATGAAAGTTGAATTACAAAAAAACACTCTCTCGACCAACATAAGAAATCTTTTTGAAAAATGCCGCGTGACTGAAAACATAATTCTCTCTCCTAGCTGAACGGCAAGTGCTAAAGACATGATCTAAACCTATATTGATTGCAATTGTAATCCTCTAAAAAGCTGCATTTATAGTTTTTGAATGAAAGTTGAATTACAAAAAAACATTCTCTCGACCAACATAAGAAATCTTTTTGAAAAATGCCGCGTGACTGAAAACATAATTCTCTCTCCTAGCTGAACGGCAAGTGCTTAAGACATGATCTAAACCTATATTGATTGCAATTGTAATCCTCTAAAAAGCTGCATTTATCCTTCTTGAATGAAAGTGGAATTACAAAAAAACACTCTCTAGGTCGACATACAAATTGTTTTGAAAAAATGAACCGTGACTGAAAACATAATTCGCTCTCCTAGCTAAACGGCAAGTGCTAAAGACATGATCTAAACCTATATTGATTGCAATTGTAATCCTCTAAAAAGCTGCATTTATAGTTTTTGAATGAAAGTTGAATTACAAAAAAACACTCTCTCGACCAACATAAGAAATCTTTTTGAAAAATGCCGCGTGACTGAAAACATAATTCTCTCTCCTAGCTGAACGGCAAGTGCTAAAGACATGATCTAAACCTATATTGATTGCAATTATAATCCTCTAAAAAGCTGCATTTATCCTTTTTGAATGAAAGTGGAATTACAAAAAAACACTCTCTAGGTCGACATACAAATTTTTTTGAAAAAATGAACCGTGACTGAAAACATAATTCGCTCTCCTAGCTGAACGGCAAATGCTAAAGACATGATCTAAACCTATATTGATTGCAATTGTAATCCTCTAAAAAGCTGCATTTATAGTTTTTGAATGAAAGTTGAATTACAAAAAAACACTCTCTCGACCAAATAAGAAATCTTGTTGAAAAATGCCGCGTGACTGAAAACATAATTCTCTCTCCTAGCTGAACGGCAAGCTGCATTTATCCTTCTTGAATGAAAGTGGAATTACAAAAAAACACTCTCTAGGTCGACATACAAATTGTTTTGAAAAAATGAACCGTGACTGAAAACATAATTCGCTCTCCTAGCTAAACGGCAAGTGCTAAAGACATGATCTAAACCTATATTGATTGCAATTGTAATCCTCTAAAAAGCTGCATTTATAGTTTTTGAATGAAAGTTGAATTACAAAAAAACACTCTCTCGACCAACATAAGAAATCTTTTTGAAAAATGCCGCGTGACTGAAAACATAATTCTCTCTCCTAGCTGAACGGCAAGTGCTAAAGACATGATCTAAACCTATATTGATTGCAATTGTAATCCTCTAAAAAGCTGCATTTATAGTTTTTGAATGAAAGTTGAATTACAAAAAAACACTCTCTCGACCAACATAAGAAATCTTTTTGAAAAATGCCGCGTGACTGAAAACATAATTCTCTCTCCTAGCTGAACGGCAAGTGCTAAAGACATGATCTAAACCTATATTGATTGCAATTGTAATCCTCTAAAAAGCTGCATTTATCCTTCTTGAATGAAAGTGGAATTACAAAAAAACACTCTCTAGGTCGACATACAAATTGTTTTGAAAAAATGAACCGTGACTGAAAACATAATTCGCTCTCCTAGCTGAACGGCAAGTGCTAAAGACATGATCTAAACCTATATTGATTGCAATTGTAATCCTCTAAAAAGCTGCATTTATAGTTTTTGAATGAAAGTTGAATTACAAAAAAACACTCTCTCGACCAACATAAGAAATCTTTTTGAAAAATGCCGCGTGACTGAAAACATAATTCTCTCTCCTAGCTGAACGGCAAGTGCTAAAGACATGATCTAAACCTATATTGATTGCAATTGTAATCCTCTAAAAAGCTGCATTTATAGTTTTTGAATGAAAGTTGAATTACAAAAAAACACTCTCTCGACCAACATAAGAAATCTTTTTGAAAAATGCCGCGTGACTGAAAACATAATTCTCTCTCCTAGCTGAACGGCAAGTGCTAAAGACATGATCTAAACCTATATTGATTGCAATTGTAATCCTCTAAAAAGCTGCATTTATCCTTCTTGAATGAAAGTGGAATTACAAAAAAACACTCTCTAGGTCGACATACAAATTGTTTTGAAAAAATGAACCGTGACTGAAAACATAATTCGCTCTCCTAGCTAAACTGCAAGTGCTAAAGACATGATCTAAACCTATATTGATTGCAATTGTAATCCTCTAAAAAGCTGCATTTATAGTTTTTGAATGAAAGTTGAATTACAAAAAAACACTCTCTCGACCAACATAAGAAATCTTTTTGAAAAATGCCGCGTGACTGAAAACATAATTCTCTCTCCTAGCTGAACGGCAAGTGCTAAAGACATGATCTAAACCTATATTGATTGCAATTGTAATCCTCTAAAAAGCTGCATTTATCCTTTTTGAATGAAAGTGGAATTACAAAAAAACACTCTCTAGGTCGACATACAAATTTTTTTGAAAAAATGAACCGTGACTGAAAACATAATTCGCTCTCCTAGCTGAACGGCAAATGCTAAAGACATGATCTAAACCTATATTGATTGCAATTGTAATCCTCTAAAAAGCTGCATTTATAGTTTTTGAATGAAAGTTGAATTACAAAAAAACACTCTCTCGACCAAATAAGAAATCTTGTTGAAAAATGCCGCGTGACTGAAAACATAATTCTCTCTCCTAGCTGAACGGCAAGTGCTAAAGACATGATCTAAACCTATATTGATTGCAATTGTAACCCTCTAAAAAGCTGCATTTATAGTTTTTGAATGAAAGTTGAATTACAAAAAAACACTCTCTCGACCAACATAAGAAATCTTGTTGAAAAATGCCGCGTGACTGAAAACATAATTCTCTCTCCTAGCTGAACGGCAAGTGCTAAAGACATGATCTAAACCTATATTGATTGCAATTGTAATCCTCTAAAAAGCTGCATTTATAGTTTTTGAATGAAAGTTGAATTACAAAAAAACACTCTCTCGACCAACATAAGAAATCTTTTTGAAAAACGCCGCGTGACTGAAAACATAATTCTCTCTCCTAGCTGAACGGC
Organism: Chrysotoxum bicinctum; assembly: GCA_911387755.1. Taxonomy (NCBI): domain Eukaryota; kingdom Metazoa; phylum Arthropoda; class Insecta; order Diptera; family Syrphidae; genus Chrysotoxum; species Chrysotoxum bicinctum. The sequence goes on from OU426988.1 coordinate 190,409,417, forward strand.
AAGTGCTAAAGACATGATCTAAACCTATATTGGTTGCAATTGTAATCCTCTAAAAAGCTGCATTTATCCTTCTTGAATGAAAGTGGAATTACAAAAAAACACTCTCTAGGTCGACATACAAATTGTTTTGAAAAAATGAACCGTGACTGAAAACATAATTCGCTCTCCTAGCTAAACGGCAAGTGCTAAAGACATGATCTAAACCTATATTGATTGCAATTGTAATCCTCTAAAAAGCTGCATTTATAGTTTTTGAATGAAAGTTGAATTACAAAAAAACACTCTCTCGACCAACATAAGAAATCTTTTTGAAAAATGCCGCGTGACTGAAAACATAATTCTCTCTCCTAGCTGAACGGCAAGTGCTAAAGACATGATCTAAACCTATATTGGTTGCAATTGTAATCCTCTAAAAAGCTGCATTTATCCTTCTTGAATGAAAGTGGAATTACAAAAAAACACTCTCTAGGTCGACATACAAATTTTTTTGAAAAAATGAACCGTGACTGAAAACATAATTCGCTCTCCTAGCTGAACGGCAAGTGCTAAAGACATGATCTAAACCTATATTGATTGCAATTGTAACCTTCTAAAAAGCTGCATTTATAGTTTTTGAATAAAAGTTGAATTACAAAAAAACACTCTCTCGACCAACATAAGAAATCTTGTTGAAAAATGCCGCGTGACTGAAAACATAATTCTCTCTCCTAGCTAAACTGCAAGTGCTAAAGACATGATCTAAACCTATATTGATTGCAATTGTAATCCTCTAAAAAGCTGCATTTATGCTTTTTGAATAAAAGTGGAATTACAAAAAAACACTCTCTCGACCAACATAAGAAATCTTGTTGAAAAATGCCGCGTGACTGAAAACATAATTCGCTCTCCTAGCTAAACTGCAAGTGCTAAAGACATGATCTAAACCTATATTGATTGCAATTGTAACCCTCTAAAAAGCTGCAGTTATAGTTTTTGAATGAAAGTTGAATTACAAAAAAACACTCTCTCGACCAACATAAGAAATCTTGTTGAAAAATGCCGCGTGACTGAAAACATAATTCTCTCTCCTAGCTAAACTGCAAGTGCTAAAGACATGATCTAAACCTATATTGATTGCAATTGTAATCCTCTAAAAAGCTGCATTTATCCTTCTTGAATGAAAGTGGAATTACAAAAAAACACTCTCTAGGTCGACATACAAATTGTTTTGAAAAAATGAACCGTGACTGAAAACATAATTCGCTCTCCTAGCTGAACGGCAAATGCTAAAGACATGATCTAAACCTATATTGATTGCAATTGTAATCCTCTAAAAAGCTGCATTTATAGTTTTTGAATGAAAGTTGAATTACAAAAAAACACTCTCTCGACCAACATAAGAAATCTTGTTGAAAAATGCCGCGTGACTGAAAACATAATTCTCTCTCCTAGCTAAACTGCAAGTGCTAAAGACATGATCTAAACCTATATTGATTGCAATTGTAATCCTCTAAAAAGCTGCATTTATCCTTTTTGAATGAAAGTGGAATTACAAAAAAACACTCTCTAGGTCGACATACAAATTTTTTTGAAAAAATGAACCGTGACTGAAAACATAATTCGCTCTCCTAGCTGAACGGCAAATGCTAAAGACATGATCTAAACCTATATTGATTGCAATTGTAACCCTCTAAAAAGCTGCATTTATAGTTTTTGAATGAAAGTTGAATTACAAAAAAACACTCTCTCGACCAACATAAGAAATCTTGTTGAAAAATGCCGCGTGACTGAAAACATAATTCTCTCTCCTAGCTGAACGGCAAGTGCTAAAGACATGATCTAAACCTATATTGATTGCAATTGTAATCCTCTAAAAAGCTGCATTTATGCTTTTTGAATGAAAGTGGAATTACAAAAAAACACTCTCTCGACCAACATAAGAAATCTTGTTGAAAAATGCCGCGTGACTGAAAACATAATTCGCTCTCCTAGCTAAACTGCAAGTGCTAAAGACATGATCTAAACCTTTATTGATTGCAATTGTAACCTTCTAAAAAGCTGCATTTATCCTTCTTGAATGAAAGTGGAATTACAAAAAAACACTCTCTAGGTCGACATACAAATTGTTTTGAAAAAATGAACCGTGACTGAAAACATAATTCGCTCTCCTAGCTAAACGGCAAGTGCTAAAGACATGATCTAAACCTATATTGATTGCAATTGTAATCCTCTAAAAAGCTGCATTTATAGTTTTTGAATGAAAGTTGAATTACAAAAAAACACTCTCTCGACCAACATAAGAAATCTTTTTGAAAAATGCCGCGTGACTGAAAACATAATTCTCTCTCCTAGCTGAACGGCAAGTGCTAAAGACATGATCTAAACCTATATTGATTGCAATTGTAATCCTCTAAAAAGCTGCATTTATCCTTTTTGAATGAAAGTGGAATTACAAAAAAACACTCTCTAGGTCGACATACAAATTTTTTTGAAAAAATGAACCGTGACTGAAAACATAATTCGCTCTCCTAGCTGAACGGCAAGTGCTAAAGACATGATCTAAACCTATATTGATTGCAATTGTAATCCTCTAAAAAGCTGCATTTATGCTTTTTGAATGAAAGTGGAATTACAAAAAAACACTCTCTCGACCAACATAAGAAATCTTGTTGAAAAATGCCGCGTGACTGAAAACATAATTCGCTCTCCTAGCTAAACTGCAAGTGCTAAAGACATGATCTAAACCTTTATTGATTGCAATTGTAACCTTCTAAAAAGCTGCATTTATAGTTTTTGAATGAAAGTGGAATTACAAAAAAACACTCTCTAGGTCGACATACAAATTTTTTTGAAAAAATGAACCGTGACTGAAAACATAATTCGCTCTCCTAGCTAAACTGCAAGTGCTAAAGACATGATCTAAACCTTTATTGATTGCAATTGTAACCTTCTAAAAAGCTGCATTTATAGTTTTTGAATGAAAGTGGAATTACAAAAAAACACTCTCTAGGTCGACATACAAATTTTTTTGAAAAAATGAACCGTGACTGAAAACATAATTCTCTCTCCTAGCTAAACGGCAAGTGCTAAAGACATGATCTAAACCTTTATTGATTGCAATTGTAACCTTCTAAAAAGCTGCATTTATAGTTTTTGAATGAAAGTGGAATTACAAAAAAACACTCTCTCGACCAACATAAGAAATCTTGTTGAAATGTTTATGATAATTTGTATTACTTACCTGCAATTTCTTCTTAGATTTTATTTTAATGGTTTTCTTTTTAATTTTTTGACTTTTTTTTATTGAAAATTTGGGTTTTAAAAAGCACACGACCCGTCTTAACTCACATCGCAATCGGTCGGATGTGAATGCGAATGCATTTGTAGTCCTCTCAAAAGTTGCATTGATAGTTTTTGGATGAAAGTGGAATTACTAAAACACACTCTCTCGACCAACATAAGAAATCTTGTTATTGAAAAATGCCGCATGACTGAAAACATAATTCTCTCTCCTAGCTGAACGGAAAGTGCTAAAGACATGATCTAAACCTATATTGATTGCATTTGCAATTCTCAAAAAAGCTGCATTTATAATTTCTTAATTAAAATGCAATTAGGAAAAAAATATTCCGAATTTATCTATTTTCAAGATAGCGCCTGAATACAAGAAAATTCTAGTAAAATATATGTATGTATATACATTCTTATTATACCTGCAAATACTTAAAAAGTTTATGATAATTTGTATTACTTAACTGCAATTTCTTATCAGATTTTATTTTAATGGTTTTCTTTTTGATTTTTTTGGCTTTTTTATTATAAATTTAGATTTTAAAAAGCACACGACCCGTATTAACTCACATCGCAATCGGTTGGATGTGAATGCGAAAGCATTTGTAGTCCTCTCAAAAGTTGCATTGATAGTTTTTGGATGAAAGTGGAATTACTAAAACACACTCTCTCGACCAACATAAGAAATCTTGTTGAAAAATGCCGCGTGACTGAAAACATAATTCTCTCTCCTAGCTGAACGGCAAGTGCTAAAGACATGATCTAAACCTATATTGGTTGCATTTGTAATCCTCTAAAAAGCTGCATTTATAGTTTTTGAATGAAAGTGGAATTACAAAAAAACACTCTCTCGACCAACATACGAAATCTTGTTGAAAAATGCCGCGTGGCTGGAAACATAATTCTCTCTCCTAGCTGAACGGAAAGTGCTAAAGACATGATCTAAACCTATGTTGATTGCATTTGTAATCCTCTAAAAAGTTGCATTTATAGTTTTTGAATGAAAGTGGAATTACAAAAAAACACTCTCTCGACCAACATACGAAATCTTGTTGAAAAATGCCGCGTGGCTGGAAACATAATTCTCTCTCCTAGCTGAACGGAAAGTGCTAAAGACATGATCTAAACCTATATTGATTGCATTTGTAATCCTCTAAAAAGTTGCATTTATAGTTTTTGAATGAAAGTGGAATTACAAAAAAACACTCTCTCGACCAACATACGAAATCTTGTTGAAAAATGCCGCGTGGCTGGAAACATAATTCTCTCTCCTAGCTGAACCGCAAATTCTGAAAACATGTTTGGAAATTATCTTGATTGCATTTGCAATCCTCAAAAAAGCTGCATTTATAATTTCTTACTTAAAATGCAATTAGGAAAAAAATATTCCGAATTCATCTATTTTCAAGATGGCGCCTGAACACAAGAAAATTCTAATAAAATATATGTATGTATATACATTCCTATTATACCTGCAAATACTTAAAAAGTTTATGATAATTTGTATTACTTACCTGCAATTTCTTCTTAGATTTGATTTTAATGGTTTTCTTTTTAATTTTTTGACTTTTTTATTGAAAATTTGGGTTTTTAAAAAGCACACGACCCGTCTTAACACAATCACATGCACGGCACTTACATTTTTAAACGTTTGATCTGGTCTGGACCCAAGCTCATTGAAAACTGAATTGACACGAACGTTGGTATTTGAGCATTGGTGCGTTCTCTTTCTTGTAGACTATTGTTTTTATGTCACAGTTACACTGTTCAGTTCAGTTATGATGTTTTCCATTGGTAAATTTAGATTCCAATCTAAATATTTATATTTTTCGTCGAGATTGGAATGCGATTTTAATTTTATTGTTTTTTGTTGTTGTATTTGTGTAATTTCTGTTTGGGTAATTGTTTGAAAAAAATAAAAGCATGCAATTGCAATGAAAAAGTCAGACGTATAGATTGGATGTAGGCTTGAAGCAAAATCAAATACTTTTGATTTACATTCAATATAGCGTATTCCAGTGAAATAGCGTATATGCAAGATTGATGATTGATAATGTATTAATGGTTCATTTGCGTATAATACGTTAAAGAGATGAGAACAGAGCAAGACATAAGCACTGATTAAAAGATTAAAGAAAAATTGTATGATGAAATGGACAGACAAAATAAAACAAATTACTCGGATAAATAAAAGATTGATGACTCAAGATTGATGTTTTTATATGCAACTTCAATCAGAATTTACTAATATATTTGCGAGTGCTTATCATGCATTTGAACAATGTATATCTGGCTTTAAACTGGCTCCATTTTGTATTGCATATAATTTCTGTCAAGACGTAATTTTCAAAATTAAAAAAAATTAAAGAAACCTAAAACCGCATTTTCAACTTCGCGTCTGAAAAAAGTTGTTATTTTAGAAATGAAAAACACCATTTGATTGTTACAATAAAATTAAGAAATGATCATTGTTAAATATTGTTGATTTGTCAAATTATCTTTTATTAAAACTTAACTCAAAAAAAAAAATTCAATTCAAGGCAAAGTTATACTTCCTTGTTATATATTGGAGAACTTTAACACTGAATTTGATGAAATAAGATGTAGAACTAAATACGAGTATGTGAGAAGAGCAAACCACTATTTTGTTCAAGATTAAAAAACAAACTTCACTAAAACTTCGCAAAAAACACAGTTTTTTTTTAATATATGTCAGATTAGATTATCATTGCAATTATTTGTTATAATGTAAATTATTTTTAACGTACATTCTCATTTTTCATGATTCATATTTTAGCTTAAAAAACTATATTTTTCCCTACCTGACATGTTCACACGAGGACTTTTCAATTAAATTTTCGTACATGATTTAATTTTCAAAAGATTCGTGTTAATAAAATAAGAAAATTAGTGCTAAATTTCTCGAACTGAATGGCTACTATATTTGGTGGAAACACTGCAATGTGAACTTTCCTTAAATTGTGTCTCTTAATAAGTTATCTTATTTTGATCACGAACGTTGGTATTCAAGCACAAACATGGCAGTTCTACGACGTTTCAGATGACTCAACAATGTTTGTAATCATTTTACAAAGTGTGAACAACGTTCATGATAACTTAACCACGAAAAAACTTCGAGTATACAAACTTTAACCACGTTTCTGATACTTAAATTACGTTTGTAATCATTTTATAATGTGTGTGTGGTAAAACCTGCGTTCGGGGAACAGTCGATGTTGTTTGTAAGGGCCCCCGAACGTGAGGAATTTTAAGTCCCCTATCACACGATGATTCTTTGCGTCTTATTCTTATTCTTTTTCGACTTTTTCATTTTAAAAATCAACCTTTGAGGCGCACGCTATTACACGATACACAACAATTTTTTCAGTTCTCTTTCAAAAATATGATATATGGTAAATATCAAAAATTAGTTTTTACTGATGACTTTGGCGTCATTAGTGTATCGAAAAAAAACTAATCCTTGATAAATAAACAAACGCATGGAGGTAAGAAATGGGATCATAACTATAATTATTTGATTATGCTTTTGGATAATGAACGATAGTTAAATACGGCTAATATCTCAAAGTCATACAAAATAACCTCTTTGGTCCACTTTGTTAAATGGGGAAAATAAATAAGTTTTCATATTTTTTGTGGCGATTGGAATGCTTTTTCAATTTTACTGTTTTTTGTTGTTGTATTTGTGTAATTTCTGTTTGGGTAATTGTTTAAAACAAATAAAGATAAAGAGAATTATCTTAATAAATTTACTAAATCGTTTTAATGAAACATTGATATGATCTTTCACTCATAAACATACTCATTTTCACATTTTTACAATCTATTGGTCTATCATGTTCGGTGTTCTTTAACTATAAAACTGATAATGCAATTGTATAAGGCTAGCCGCGCACTAGCAACTTTTAGTTGCGAAACTGTTTGGTTACTTATAGAAAACAGATGAACTGTTTGGTTGAATGTCCGTGAATTTGCAGATAATTATATGTTCAATAAAATGGTTAACTTATTTTAGGCAATCGTTTAGTTTGTGTCAAAACACAAACTTTTTAGTTGCTCGAACCAAGCAGTTTCGCAACTAAAAGTTGCTAGTGCGCGGCTAGCCTAAAGGTGAAAAAATTAAAAAAAACATAATTTTCTGTTAATCACGTTCATGTTTGATTAGCTATTAAAAAAGTAATTTAAATATGATTTCATATAAAAGTCAACTACAAACATATGTAATCAAACATGTTTATGACCTTTCATTCACAAACATACTCAATTTAACATTTTTTCCAATCTATTGATCTATCATGTTCGGGGTTCTTTAACTATAAAACTGATAATGCAATTGTATAAAGATGAAAAAATTAAAAAAAAACATAATTTTCTGTTAATCACGTTCATGTTTGATTAGCTATTAAAAAAGTAATTTAAATATAATTTCATATAAAAGTCAACTACAAAGATATGTAATCAAACATGTTTATGATCTTTCATTCACAAACATACTCAATTTCACATTTTTTCCAATCTATTGATCTATCATGTTCGGGGTTCTTTAACTATAAAACTGATAATGCAATTGTATAAAGATGAAAAAATTTAAAAAAAAAAATAATTCTCTGTTAATCACGTTCATGTTTGATTAGTTATTAAAAAAGTTATTTAAATATGATTTCATATAAAAGTCAACTACAAACATATGTAATCAAACATGTTTATGATCTTTCATTCACAAACATACTCAATTTCACATTTTTTCCAATCTATTGATCTATCATGTTCGGGGTTCTTTAACTATAAAACTGATAATGCAATTGTATAAAGATGAAAAAATTAAAAAAAAAAATAATTCTCTGTTAATCACGTTCATGTTTGATTAGTTATTAAAAAAGTTATTTAAATATGATTTCATATAAAAGTCAACTACAAAGATATGTAATCAAACATGTTTATGATCTTTCATTCACAAACATACTCAATTTCACATTTTTTCCAATCTATTGATCTATCATGTTCGGGGTTCTTTAACTATAAAACTGATAATGCAATTGTATAAAGATGAAAAAATTAAAAAAAAACATAATTTTCTGTTAATCACGTTCATGTTTGATTAGCTATTAAAAAAGTTATTTAAATATGATTTCATATAAAAGTCAACTACAAAGATATGTAATCAAACATGTTTATGATCTTTCATTCACAAACATACTCAATTTAACATTTTTTCCAATCTATTGATCTATCATGTTCGGGGTTCTTTAACTATTAAACTGATAATGCAATTGTATAAAGATGAAAAAATTAAAAAAAAAACATAATTCTCTGTTAATCACGTTCATGTTTGATTAGCTATTAAAAAAGTTATTTAAATATGATTTCATATAAAAGTCAACTACAAAGATATGTAATCAAACATGTTTATGATCTTTCATTCACAAACATACTCAATTTCACATTTTTTCCAATCTATTTATCTATCATGTTCGGGGTTCTTTAACTATAAAACTGATAATGCAATTGTATAAAGATGAAAAAATTAAAAAAAAAACATAATTCTCTGTTAATCACGTTCATGTTTGATTAGCTACTAAAAAAGTTATTTAAATATGATTTCATATAAAAGTCAACTACAAAGATATGTAATCAAACATGTTTATGATCTTTCATTCACAAACATACTCAATTTCACATTGTTTTTAGTTTATCACGTTTATTGTTGATTAACAATAAAATCAATAATGTAATTGTTGATTAACAATGAAATCATATTTGAAACAACTATAAACGTATTTGAATCAAATATGTTTGTGATACTTCAAAAAAAAAATATCAACAACGCTCCATTGGTTGATTTAAACACGCAGCGTTGGTTGATTCAACTACAAACGTATTCAATTTAGCCAATTGTTAATCAACCACGAAAAATAGTTGAATCAACCAAGGTTTTTTTTTTCGGTGTAAGGTAGGTTGCTACACGGAACGTGTAACCGTAACGTGTAACCGTAACGGGTTACAAGTTTTACCCACGTTTTCGATTCACTCTACCGCCGGAAAAGATGTTTACACAGCAAAAATCCAAAACAAATGTTATGAAAATTTTAATACACAATACTATTTGAACTTTAAAAAAGCTTATATGTAAAAAAAACTATAAGGTTATTGGCGTTATGTCCCCTAGACATGCATATGGTAGAAAGTAAGATCCTCGAAAACCTTGTTCACAACGAACTGCAAGGCTATATGCAATGCAGGTTAACCATTATTTGATAGATCACCAGTCTGGATGTAGGTAGCAACACAGGTATGAATCACTTCTTAGTCCGGTTGTACTGCAATGAAGAACTGTAGTGAAAGAAAAAAGAACAATATTCGCAGTTTTTTTTTTATTTCCGAGGGCCTTTGAAACCATCTACAGACGAATAGCTTCTTCTCCAAAAATTGGAAAGACATAGCTTAAAAAAGTTGATCTTGAATGGTTAAGGAGTTACTTGTCAAAGAGAACTCAGCGTACTAGAGTAGAGAACAAACTTTCTGAAGTGTTGCAGGTAAATCCTGGTGTTTCACAAGGAGCTGTGTCGAGGTCACCACTTTTTATAATAGTTATATATATTAACGATTTTGAAAAGGTTTATGGTCATGCCAAAACTAGGATATTTGCCGAAGGGAAGATCATTAGTAGAGAGTATCGGTAAATTGATTTTAAGGAGAGTTATCATTACCTAGTAATTGGAATAAATGTATTTAGTGTTATATTTGAGACAAGAGGTCATGAAATTCCTCCTTGACAGGACATTAAGCATTATTGAAAGGTGGCTTTGATGCGGATCCCAGCCAGGTGATCACTTATCGGCTTGGAGTCAATAACTTTGCCTCTTAGTCGGTTTCCCACGACGAATCCACATCCTAACATGTGCATTCTTTTATCTTAGCTCATCTGATCCATCGTATCTCTTGAATTGCTATAATATCTGCCTTACCGGGTGAGGACAGATTCAAGCTTTTGAATAGCACCTGCGTTGTTAAGTGTTCTCACGTTCGAGGTCTTGTTTCCATTTAAGGGTAATCATTATGGGAGGTTTCTGAATTCTGATATCTCTTTCATAACCGTTAAATTGTATGTGGTAGGGAAGTAAGCCCGACTAAAAAAACCCCCATACTCGGGGACAGAACACTTGCCTTAGGAAAGCAGGCCGAATAATCCGATGCCAGTAACCCACTAAGGGGATATGAGAGTTGGCGTTGGCTTATACCTATCTTTTTTAACAAACAGTAAAGTACTAAAAATCCTTATTGACCTCTCCACTAAATATGTCAGATTAGCTCACGTTAAACATATATACACAAAGTATAAATTGGAGACACCAATGTTAGTCTTTGAAGAAAACTTCCACTACCGTCTTTTCGAGAGTACCTTGGTGAGTGAGTATAGATACACTTTCGTTGCAATGTAATTAGAAGTGACATCCTACACCACTTCGACCTATTGACCATGGGAGTCCTTTTTGTGGAAAAGAATTCCGTCATCGCATATCTCTAGTTTTCAGCGTAGTAGTCACCGTAAGCCCTTTCGATATGTCAAAGCTTACACTATAAGTTACGAGGGCGGGTCAATAAGTCGGTCGGCCAACACCATATCGTGAATTTTTTCGATTGTTTCGGGTGTAGAGACCTCAACTGGGCGTCCAGGACTTTCGGCATCTTCAGTGCTTGTACGGCCACAACAAAATTCAGTAAACCACTTTTTTACCATTGAAATCGATGGTGCAGAGTCCCCATAGTATTTATCAAGCTTAGGCTTGGTCTCGGTAATGGTTTTTTTCGCAAGAAATAATGCTTAATAAGCACACGAAATTCACTTTTTTCCATTTTCTCCTCAAATTAGTGAGTAGTCTGATAAAAATAGCTGTCAAACACAAACTAACTGACGCAGCAAGTTTAAATTTTGACAGGAGTCAACTGACATATGCCTGTTGACAGGAGCAGTGTTGCTGTTTCAGTAAAGAGGTCAGAAATTCAAAAAGTCACGGACTTATTGACCCGCCCTCGTAAGTAAAGTATCAGAAGAAAAAAATCGAAAATGTGGAAAGTTCGTTTTTTTTTTTTTATTTTTAATGAAAACACTTAGCTTCCGAGTCGTGATGTATACTTAAAATTCGTATGGCTTTTCTCCATTTTTTTTTAGCAGCTGTGAACAAATTATGTTTATCTGGTTTTGCATTACAGCTCATAGGTTCGGTTCACATATCCCTAACCAGTTGATATGGTTAAACTTCCATTTTCATCCCAAATCATGTCCTATTAGACCTAAAGGAATGGAGATATTAGGGATTTTCCTTCATTCGTGATGTTTTTTTTTTTTTTTTTTTGAATCCATAAAATGAACATGAACCCTTTTGGAAACAAATTCATAAAATATAAGCAAAATTGTATCAGTTGTGGTTGTTTGATTTTTGTTATAAGAACACGACATACATACTCGTATAATATAATGTACCTATTCATCATTTTGTAAACATGTCAGATCTTTTGCTGATGGCAGAAGACTTCCGAAGTAATTCATGAGTAGATAAAGGAATTTCCAAGAAGACTCCTAAACTGGTTAGCCTAGGAAAGAAGGGATGACAAGTGATGTGTTTTTTTATAGATTTTATGTTTGGAAAACCTTCCTTAATGTCATCTATGTACTTCCGCATAAAATGACATGACATGAAACGGATAATATATACTTCTGATAGGGATACAGCTACGTGTACGAGTATCTTTGTTTTTCGTTGATATGGAGAGGAGCTTTATGGAATTTTATATCCATAAGTGTCTAACCAAAAGGCAAAGGTTATACTTATTTTTAAAGAGATCTGTCCATGCTTTAGTGAAACTTATAACCAGGGCAGTAATTAAGAGTAGATAAAACGCTAATGCTCACTTATATGCCATTCGATTACTTAATTATCCTCTATGTGTAATATTTAACAATTTTCTCCAGTCGGATTGAGCGCCATCTAAATTCTCAATATTTCATCAATTTAAATTCACTTTCTGTTGACTGGGATTACATATTTAGTTTTGTTGCTGTTTGTGTGTTGAAATTTCCCTAATCTGGCTATTCACTTTCCAAAAACACGGCTAGTAAAATACGAATCGACAATATGGGGATATTCATAGATGTTTACTAAACTCTTGCCAAGTAGAAGCTAGGCTAATCCACAGTTTAAGATACTCATAAATAAATTTAAACCTATGCTTACTAGGACAAAACCTGTGGTCTAACATTAAACATAGGTTTATGATATGTTCAAACTTTTTTTAACATGTCAAATTGTCAAAAACAGATTTTTCTTTCTTCAAGACAGACGTAAAGGTAAGTTATTAAATATTGTTTTATGAAAATTAAGTTTCATATTTATTTTTAGAAAAATATATCTATGGAAGATAATTATACATTGGAAGATTTTTATATATTGAAGGATATGGATATATTGAGTGAAGTTGAAAACTTTCAAAGGAAATGCAAAACATACAAGGCACGTTTTAATCCATATGAATTAAGCGATAAAGATTTCTATGAAAAATATCGATTCGATTAAGAAACGACAAATTTTATAATAACTTTGTTTAATCTCGAGGAACTACCCAGTCAAAGAGGTCTACCAGTTTCTGGAACTTTGCAAGTTCTGACGAAGCTACGATTTTTTGGCAGAAATGTTCACCAGAGTGATACAGGTAGGAAAGTATTAAACAAATTCCAAAGATCCAGAGCTTACTTAAAACATTATATTTCTTTTTTGATGATAAGCTGACCTTCATAGTATTTCGCAACTAACTGTTAGCAGAATTATTGCGAAAATTTCTAAAAAAAATCGCACTGCAGCTTCCTAATTTTGTCAAATTCCCATCAACAACTCAAGAGTTTCAAAAAGTAAAATCGGATTTTTTTTATATTGCACAGTTTCCGAGCGTTATCGGGACTATCGATTGTACACACGTCCGAATAAAGTGCCCTGCTAAAATCGTAGGAGAAAGTTTCGCTAGACATTTTCTGAATAGAAAAGGGTACTATTCACTCAACGTTCAAGTATGTACCTGTGCTATATATTTATTTTTGTGTAATGAAAATGTTGTCATTCCTTTATACATGTCTGAAGATTGTATGTGATGCACAATGCAAAATCACAGACATCGTAGCACGATCTAGAGGTTGTGATGTGTTTTTTTCTTTCCAGCCGAGGTTTTGCTCGCCGGATTTCCAAGGTCGCTCTGAAGAAAAACACGAAACTTCAGTAGGAAGGTCTTTAAAACCTTATACAAAATCTTTATTGAAAATAAATCTTAAATTCATATAACAACTTAAACATTCTTGACTTTAATTAATTACACCCTACCTGGTGTATCTGGTAAACATCGGTTATTCTCCTTGTATTGTGGTCCTGCTGGTTTCCTTTAGAAAGCTCTATTCTGGCATCTGGTTTCTTCTGGCATTCGGTATCGGGTTATTCTTTTATAAATACGGACTACGCTCTTAGCGCTTACAAGATCAACAGGTTTAAGGCCCCTGATAGGCACTAGATCGAAAGGTTTTAGGCCCCTGGTAGGCACTAGATCAACAAATTTTAGGCCTCTGGTAGGCACTAGATCAACAGGGTTTAGGCCTCAGGTAGGCACTAGATCAACAGGTTTTAGGCCTCTGGTAGGCACAGCCAATGTATAAACACCGACAGATCAATAGGTACCAAAGCCCCTGGTGGCAATTAGGAGTAGGACGTTTATTCTTCGAACCAAACTGATGAAACGAAATAGCTGGACAATTTAAGTTGACTTGTAAACTAAAATCAAGCTCGTCAGCTTCGACCGTAGCAAACAAGTGACTTTTCTTCCCAAAAGGAAGTCCTCTTGTTATATTTTTTGTATAAACTGTGTGTGAACTATATACTGGTCGAATGCAAATCACCTAATGTGTTCAACCGTCTGTGACGTCATGATCTTATAGTGACTGTATACTATATTAAGGCAAGGTATAAAATCGCTTATCTTGCAGAAGTGACTGGTGTCGTGTGTCGTTGGTAGCTGCAGCGTCGTATGGTGTCGTCGGTCGTTCGGTAGCTGCCGTGTGGTATGGTGTCGCCGGCCGTTGCTGCGGCGGCGGCTGCGGAATCATGGTTGAACAACGATTTATTATCGATATTGGTGGAAGCATGGAACGCTTTGTTACAAGTTTCGAGACATGATTCACGTATTTGGAGCTTATGCAGTTTGAAAAGTCTACTTAAACAAACCAGAAATACGCATAATGGGATTTACTTGGAGTCGCAGGGTCATGAATCCGCAGACTCTACAAGAAGAGAAATACAACAAATGTCACATCGCAACTAGAAACAAGATTGAATGTTTGAATGGACAGATTAAATCCAAATTTCGTTCTATTCTCGAGAGACTGAGAGTTGATCTAGACACTGCAAGAAATGTTGTTGTAACTTTCACTGTTTTGCATAAAATTGCTAATGAAAGAAATTTGTCTTGTAAGTATACCTACAAAGTATGTATACCTACTAGCATTTAGATTTCTAATGAAATCGTTATTTATTACAATTCTCAACGAGGATATTCAATTTTCTAGTGATACAGAAGCCGAAAATGTTTCCAAAAAAAAGGAAATATACGGGCAAGAATTTTTCGACAGAACTTTATAAATAACAATTTCGTATAAAAAGAAAACAACATTACATAAATTAAATAAGAAAAAATTATCATTATTAATTTATTCAATTTTCTTAAACCTAAAAACTTCAACAAACAATATTAATTCATATTAATAATAAAAAAAACAAGTTTAATTCATTTGTAATAAAAAATAACAAACAATAAAAATATTCGGTCCTAGCGAGGTATCCGTTCGGAGCGGAAAATTCTCCGATTTTGTACGATTCGGAGGATTTTTGCTTCGAGGTATTTTTCCGAAAAGCTGTTCGGAATTTTTCTCCGACATTATTTTAACGCACCCGGCGAACTGCGTTGAAGTGAAATCAAGTGCTTTACTTGTGAGATTTTTGACAGCTTAATGCAATTGTTTTTCCGATTTCGTCCGACACAAATTCTTCGCGGAACAAATTTACTTTAATTAAGTTAAGTGCTTTAAAAATGTAAGAAACTAAAAAAAAAATTAATAACTTGAGTAACTTTTTTAATTATACTTGAATTTGTGTTTCCAGGACAAGTGCAAACGAAAAAACAAGCACTCAACAATACGAGCGTCTGGTGAGCACGATGGAAGAGCAACCTGACATTGCTCAAAATAACACACAAAAAAAACACCAGGAGCTGTTGCTGCATTTTGGGACGACGTAAATGACTAGCTTAATAACATAGGTCTACGACGAAGAGACACTGGTGGTTGGAAAAAAGTATGTATTTGTGATTTTACAATTGCCTAAAAATTTAAATAAATGTGTGTATATTTCTTTTAAGGTTTGGAGTTGCTACAAGACCTACATACATTAAGAAAAAATTAGCAGTAAATAAAAAAGAAATTGGTGCTACAGGTGGTGGTCCACCAAAATATAAAACGTTTATACCTTTGGAGGATGCTGTCATTGCTTTACTAAGCATTAATAATTGTTCAGTCATTTGGAACGGGCAATGTGCTGAAAAGAGCAAGGCAATCCTTGTCATCTACCGCAACAGCAGAAACACAACCGTCATCGTCAAATACACAAGGAGTGAATAATGGTACTGAAAACAACGCGTACGAAGAAAACTTTGATGATACACCGATAACTTTTACAAAACGTCCACGAAAGGCTTTATCATCCATACAGCTCCTTAGAAAACAAGTGGACAATCAAATCGTTTTATTAGCCAACATAAAAACTTTCTTGCAGGAAACAAGAAGAGCTTTGCAGGATACAACAAACTCTCTAAAAGACTCCGCGATTCATCTTAAAAGGGTGTATCGATCCGTAGATTATATCAGACCAAAAA
This sequence comes from Chrysotoxum bicinctum, assembly GCA_911387755.1. Classification (NCBI taxonomy): domain Eukaryota; kingdom Metazoa; phylum Arthropoda; class Insecta; order Diptera; family Syrphidae; genus Chrysotoxum; species Chrysotoxum bicinctum. Next base: position 190,425,668 of record OU426988.1, read on the forward strand.
ACATAAATGTTAAAAAAAAGAGCCAAGTTCTTCTATACAAAAACCTTTGTGTAACAAGTCAGCCGTGAAAAGTTCTGAGATCTAAAAGTACGGCAAGTTCTTACTTCATGAAGGTTTAATACCGAATATTTAAAGTAGAATAATATTGAAACAGCTCCAATGTAATAGAGAAATTTTATTATTTAATGATTACTGACTAAAATTTGATGGGCTTACTGGTCAAGTTTTCAAAACATTTTGAATTTGAGCATACAAAAAAAATTGCCAAGTAAGCCCATCAAATTTTAGTCAGTAATCATTAAATAATAAAATTTCTCTATTACGTATCAGACAAATCGTTCAATTTGCTTTCACTTCTTAAAATCCTTCTTATTTCTTTGTGTTGTGCCCTAATTTCTCTGGAATCAGCCTAAAAAATAACACGACACTATCCATATTTACTTTTTAGTTATTTTAAATTTCATATGAAGTACTTTAGCTTATGTATTTTTTCTTTTTTTTTCTTTTATCTTTTGACAATTCGGTAATTATAGAGGTGGCATTTTCAAAAACATATCGATATTTATCGAATCGATATCTTATTGAATAAAATATCAAATTGTTTTTTAGCTAACACCAGCATACAATTTATTCGTATATTGATATTCTTCCTTGTTAGGAATTCTGAAATGAAATACTTTATACCGTTTTATGATAATTTAAAGGTAGTTTGGCGTTCTTATATAAAAATATCGGAAGGTATATCGATTTCTCAATATATTCTGTTCACCTCTATTAGAATCTTAAATCTGTCGCATGTCAAATCATTGCGCCACGGTGCGCCAACGCATTTGTGTATTATTATTATTTCCGATAGGATACCTCGAAAGCAATTTGAACCTGAATTTTCCGCTCCGAACGGATACCTCGCTAGGGCCGAATCAGTCCATTGGTAAGCACAAACAATGTAGGTACAAAAAAAAGCATTAAAACTTAAAACTAGGTATTTTAGAGTATAATCACTAAATTAGTTTTATTTCCTTGCGTTTTCCAAGGTCAGCTTCTCTCGTTCTAAAATTATGTTTTTTATTTCAAGCTCCTTTTTGAATAGCTTTTTTTCATATTTAATTTTATTTTTGAGCTGTTCCAATTTAAGATCATGAAGTTCTTGTTGTTGGCTGCTTTGACACACAATTTGTTTGCAGCGTTGCGGCAGAATATCAACTGGCCTTGGGTCATCTTTTTTCTTTATATGTTTAAGTTTTTGGATAGGAGTATAGCTTCTTGAAGAAATTCTTCTTCGTAAGCATCTGTATGTTGCTGTCAATTAATATAGAAACCTCTATGAAATCCTCTCTTATCATGTCTTGAACAGCTAAGTCTTCTTCCGGTGGTTGCTTAACCTCGACAACGTTTCCAGTAGGTCAAAGACTTTTTTGCATTCGGTGTTACTCTTTCTAGCAGCATCCTTCAAACGATGCCATTGTTCTTTTAATTTTGGAACCGTTCTCTTGAAACCAGCAGCCTTCATATTGATGCACACATCAATCCTTCTTTTTTCATCAATGACTTGTTTTTTAAGATCATTTTCACATCATTTCTTTTGTCGTTTATGACGTTGATATGCCGAGCCGACGTACAAGCTCCCGCAAGAGTTCCTTTTCCGTTTGCTTCGAATTTGCTTGCCTCTCTCTTTTGATGTTTTCTTTGTTCATCTAAAATTATTCCCAACAGACTAGACTAAAGCTATGGATTAAGAAGTCATGACTTTACTAAATGTTTATGAATATGCCCCTATGTGTCCAAAAGGTGGATATGTGAAGGCCATAAGGTTTTTTGAAAATCGATTCTATATCTGAACTTCGTTGGTTGGCTATTACCTCACCTGAAGATGTGCATGATGATTATGAAGAATGAATTTATGAAGATGAGCAATATTGCTTCATCAATATTGCCAAAGACCTCACCGATACCTTTGATGTCAAAAAGGGTTTTCACAATGCGATTGGACCTGGGTTATTCGCCTAGGCATAAAATGGTCGATTGCCAGCCGCTGCAAAAATGTTTTTCAGGTGGACCGGACGTGACAAATACACCAAGAGCAGTGCCGCCGCTGGGTGTTCGTGCGCCCTTGTGCAAGAACCTTAAATTGCATTGAAAAATTTAAGCAAACGTGCATTGTTGTTGTCGCGTTCCGAGCTACACCAAATTCTTATATGTACAATGAACGTAGTCGTTATAGCATATATGTACAGTTTTTGCATCCTTTTAATATTATTTACTCTTTTTACTTGAGACTTATAGGTACTATAAGGCAAGTTATGCATTCGTAAAAAAATCGAACTCGAGATTTTGATCAAAGTTGACATTAGGATGATAGCGAAGACAAAAAAAGGGGGTCTCGAAATTTTGTCCCCACACGTTTATTTTTTTTCTTTTTTTTAAGACCAAAAATAACTGTACCTGCAATACGATTTTTTTTTCGAAATTTTATAATTTTTTTTTTAAACAATGTCCAACAGATTTGAACAAAAATCTAAAAATTTAAAGAATCGTTACAACCGATTTTGATAATTTGTTTTATGATAAAGCGCCCCAAAATTTAAAATATTCCTGTGCATTAAAATTTTCAAAACTTTTTTTTTTAGATTTCATTTTTTTTTTTTTTGAAACTCAATATTTCGAAAACCCCATGCTTGATTTTTTTAAACTTGATAAATAAAAGTTTTCGAAAATCGTGTTTTTCTCGAAAACGTCTCCGAGAATTTTGATAAATTTTTACGTTCTATAACAAAAAAAAAATTGAAATCAATATATTACTGACAGTACCGAACATAGAACGATTTTGAGGATTTTTGAATTTCTCATTACCGGCTGAACGGATTTTAATGAAATTTTTTATATTTTTTTTTGGAAAATTCGATATCTTTTTTTGGAAATTTATTTTTTATTCGTAAAGTAATAAGAAAAATTTTTATATAAAAGATTATTTGACTTATAACTTATAACTTTGTTATAAATTTTGTTCTTGCATAAACCAATATTTGCTTGCATCACATGGCATCCCTTTCTTAGAGTTGTTTTAGCCATTAAATAAATGAACTTTATGTTTATGAACAGTTTTTCTCTAATAGCATTCATTTTTGAAATTCTTAGTCTTTTACATAAGAGCAAGTTCATGCGACCCAGTCGTGCATTTTATTTTAAGAGGAAACAACAAATATGGCGATTGCGAATAATTTTCTTCAACAAAAGCATTTTCATATAAAATGCAAATATTCGAGTTCCTAGCACAGTTTTTAATTTATGTATGTCAAATCAATCCTTTGGTAAAAACCAATAGTTTATAGCTTGACAGAAAGAAGACAAAGTAGTTTTTGATATTTTTAAAAGTTTTTGTTTTCACTTTCTTTTTGAATCACTAAATCATTTACTTCCAGATCTGGAAGTACTATAATGTATATAATTCCTTGACATCTTAGGTATGCTTTGATAAAATTTGACATTTTGTGGCTTGTGTGGGAACTACATATACATATTTTGATATAAATAAAGTCTGAACTCTGAATGTCAATTGATAGCTTAAATTGGAACGACCAATGAAACGTTAAATTTCTGGGTTATTCTGATTTTGTTCAATCCGTTGACATTTAAGTTATTTATCAATTCAATTCCAAAATTAATTAAAAACTATTCGTAAGCCCTTAAAAAGAAACATAAATATTTAGAGACACAAAACATTTTTTTTACCGTTTGTTTTTTTTTTTTGTTTTTTGGTTTCCGTTGTACTCGTAAAGATGGTTTGTTTCCATTTGGCATCGGTAAAATAAGGAATGTTTTAAATCACCTTCGATAATTTTATTTTTGTTACCAACTTAGATTTAAGATTTTTAGCTATATCATTGCAATCAGAATATTGATACCCATTCATAGAAAAATACGAGTAATTAGTTAAATTAATGTTTTCGAGACTCTGTTTTCGTTTTATTTTATGAGAAATACATGGTTACAGTTTATAAGTCTGAGATGAAGGTTGCGTGGAAAGCTATTTCCCAAGTGTCAATCTATGGCGACATGGCGTTAAGCAATTTAAAATATGACTGTAATCGAAGAGGTTATTTGGTGTGAGAGGCGACAGTCACAAACAAAATATGAATAAAGATTTGTAGTAGATTGTGTGTGGGAACTACGTAGTGAACGGTCAAATGTAAACAAGTTCCAATAGCGTTGGCGCCCTTGTGCGCCGCACATTTTGCACATACGGTAGCGGCGGCCCTGACCAAGAGTATCTCTTCTTATAAAATGTTCTTCCTATCTTAGCAGTTCGGTTTCGAAAGAAAATTGAAGGTCAACTGCATTCCTGGCAGTGTCACTTTTGTGAGTATTGAGAAGAAAGGAATAAATATTCAATGGTCAATGAGTGCAAGACCATTTATTTGCTGTCATCAAGAAAGAACATCCAACACCGTCATCTGTGATAGAACGTTATTATAGATGCTTATAATTTTGAGGTATAATTTAAGACTCTTTCTACCTATGCTCCGCCATAAACTGAAACAATGGTGCCAGTACGAATTTGTTTAAAGTGACACTTCAGTGATGCCTTCGTTAGCGTTATGTTATAATGCTGATAACTTTTAAGCTTCTTCGCCGAGGGTTTTCAAGGCATTCAATGATATTGGACCTTTGATCGTAGCCAATAACGATCGCAAATTAAAACATTCGGCGTTATTGATACAAGGGAACTTCAGGATGTAATAGGTCTTGGAAAGTCTGTCGGTTGAACCAATTCAAAGAAAGCGGTGAGAGTGTTGTTTGTGTGACGCTGGCCATTTTAAATAATTTAAATAAATAATTCGATTCATTCGACTACATCATAAGGTGATAGGAATAATAGTCCATGCAGGAAAATTTTTTGACGGCTTTTCAATATTGTTCATTTGCAATGAATAATAATGTCGCATCGCTCGAATTCTATGCCTTTCAATTTGAAGGTTGGAGTATAACAGCTTTTTTTTGAAAATCGTATTTTTCTTAAAAACGGCACCTAGAATTTTAATAAATTTTTGTGTCATTAGTTACATTTTTGCGATTTGTAATTAAATAAAACTTAAATAATTAAATAAACTTAAATAAGATATTACGCCATAATGGTTTTGAATGAAATTGCTTGTACATTTTTCTCTAATAAAATTCATTTTTTAAATTCTGTCTCTTAAACATAAGAGCGATTTCGGGTGATCCAGTCGCGTATTTAATTTGTATTCGAATCAATGAAAATTTGTGTTTTCAATACCTGCGAACGCGAAGAGTTATATTAGGTGCGTTTTATTATCCACAAATCTATCTGGATCCGGATCGGGATCTTGCCTTGAAAATAAAACGATACGGATCTTACTGACAGCAGTGTTATAAGCCCGTCTCTTTTTATCCTTGGGTTTGGAAATTTTAAATTATGTCTTGTCCTTTTTCTTTACACTATAGCTTACACTACCTTACCATAAAAAGCCATCTACTCGTCAGTGTAAAAACTAATTTTTGGATCTTTGAAATAGATCCCGATAGAAAACAGGATCCCAAATTGTTTTTGTAATACATGATAAAACTTAATCCAGATCCGGATCCAGATAGATTTGTGAATAATAAAACGCACCTATTATCTGTGCTTTAGCCTGTTTATGCACTCCCACATTAATTAAGAGCTCAGCCTAGAGTGCAGCTTGCCTACGTATCTGACTTGATAGCAATGTTCTGGTAATGATAGTTTCTTTCGGGATAACGATTCACGCATTTTCATATGGCGTGGACCTCCGCTTGAAATATGCTGCACATGCATCTGTTAGTACTGCCCCATCGGTATGAAAAGTATGGTTCTAGGCCCAAAGATTCCTGCATCAATCTCTTGGCTTGTTCTCTATCCATCAGTGTATCACTTATGCTGGTAGTTAATTGCTACTCCTACTCAATCTTTTTTGTTGCTTAACTTATAACGAAAGTTTTTCTCGAAATTATTTTTTATCATACCATCTCTTGGGATGTCAAGAAGATTTGTTACTGTGCATTTACTGAATAAGACTCTTTCCCTGAGACCAATAATTTTGCCTTTCAAAGTTCCTACTTTTTTTTAGAATCCCATGATAGCTTCCATTGCTCTACTTCTGATCACCTCGTGGAGAGGGTATATATGGAGTACTACCTCCATAGCTGCGGTAGGGTGGGTTTTGAATGCTGTCAAAATACAAATATTCGCGAGCCTGTTGGTAATTCTGTTCTCTTGTGCCACCATAGGTTCTCGACTCTTCCATTTCTTCTTTTCCCCTACAGGGGTTTTCATAATATATACTGAGAGAGAAAGAAATGCAGCTATAGTCCATCAGCCTATGTTTCTCTCTCTCTCTCTCGCTCTTCTCTCTCTCGCTCTCTCTTCTCGATCTCTCTTACTCTCTCTCTCTCAGTATTTTAGGAAAATAAATATTCGATGGTGCAAATTTTTATACGAAAAAAGTGGATGGGTGATCGTTTGTAACCGACTGGCCAAGCTGGTCCTCAAATGCCAGCATTATATTGACAGAAGGGCAGTCTGCTTAAATTAAATATGCCCGGGTTACAGTTGTTCCCCGACGCCGAAGTTACTCCTTGTTTCTTGACTCGAAGTTACTTCGAATAATTTATAATTGCTAATTACACCGATTTTCCAATATTTCTTTGAGGGGAAAAATATCCGCGATAAGAAATTAAGTTTCCTTCTTAGTTTTTTTTTTTTAAGTGAAAGTTTTGAAAAGCTAAGAAGAAAGATTTTAAATAGCAGGAGGAATGTTGGTGTTTTTTTAAGTTTGCCTCTTGAATATCGTTAGGGCTTTATATAATATCTTCTTTAGGTTATAACTTCACATGGCATAAAAGAAAACCACTTCAAAAGAGCTGACCAACACATTCATACGAGTACATTTGAAATTTTGTATCAGAAAATCATTGAACCGCAATTAATCGAATTTTGCATTAATATTTAAATTCATTTCCGATCGGATTATATACTTCTTGCTGATTTTATTAATTCAAACCAATTTGATCAGGAAATGCAAGTCAAAGCAAAACCTTTTATCACTTCAGTGCCTTTTTCGTATGTGGGGAAGATATTGGTTTTGGTTTTTGGTTTCATATAAGTGAATCGAAGTTTAACAAAGCAGTAATTTGCTTTTTGAGTCTGTTCACCCAAACCAACATCAATCAATACAGCTCTAATCGATGAAAGGGGCTTTATGAATGTAGATGAATATAGCAAAAAAAAAGGTTCGGTCTTTTCAGATGCATAAAAAAGACGTATACATCAATTTAGTTTGTATGGTTTGGTTACAAAAAAAACTTTCCTTATTTATAAAGTTTACAGCTAATATCTACATAGAAAATAGGCAATAAGCAATGCTTGAGCGCATCTTTGGTCTTCAATTGTTATTTGATTTTAATCTCGAGTTCGATTTGATTAAGGGTACACCATAGGTACATACATACTTACTAGAAAAACACTGTCCTTATCGATATTAAAAAGTTGTAAATGTTTTGTCAAATTTTATTCTGACCCAGTGACTCACTCTTTCACCAACTGACTTATCAACAAAAATATAACGCAATTCCTTATTCCATAGAAGCTTATTTGAAATTTCACCTTGTATGCAATAAAATAAAAAAAATAATTTTTGTTTTTTTATTAGGGAGGCGTGGCATCCGCCAATTTTCTCACAATTTATATCAATTATATGGATCACTCTCTATGGTCGTAGAATGATAAAATTTTTTAAAGTGGTATACCTTGTGGTGCAATAAAGAAATCCATAAGCATTTGAGATTTTCCGTTCAGACGCGTGGCATCCGCCCAACGATTTTTCGGCAAAAATTGGCATCCTCTTCTAAACGCTCCGAAACCTAGTAACGAACAAACGGCATTGTCTATGCTCATGAACTTTAAGCTCTTAGGTCAATTGGATCTTGTACGGATGTAGGCCTAAGTCCTGACTCAAAATTCGGCTAGGTGAAATCTGTGAAGTTATTGTGCATGGCGAGGAATCCACTGCTTCGGGTTCTGCTGTTCACTTTCACCGACCGGGGATGTTCTAGGCCGGTATTGCGATCCTTTGACGTACGAATGTTGTCTGATTGATTACCGATCCGGTCTTCTCAAATCTGGCCACGAAACGTTAAAAAGTCGACTGTGAAGGGCCACCACTAGCAAACTCCCTTCAATAATAAAGCTTTTACATTTGGACGTGCTGCTCAATAGTCTATAACTTGCCATGGTAATTTGGCATCGGTAACTGAATAATAATAACAGATTTGACAGATGTCACACCATGGCCGCCACAGGCTACCAAAACTTTTACAAATAAATTTGAGCAATTTAAGCAAGTGAATATGTCATCTGCTTCTGAGAAAACATTAAAAAAGTTAGTTCTGGAGCAGTTCCAAAATCACCTAGAGAATAATGATTTATCAATTGAAGACAAAATTCGTTTTCGAAGAGCTCATACATGTGACACTGCCATCAATTATTTGGTTTTGGATATCAATGAAATTCTTTATTCCTGTGAAAGTACGTTCGATGCCATTATGTATGAAACTCGATTTCTTTTGCATGGCCACCACGGGCACGAGTTACGCAACATCATACTCACTCGGTCAGAATGAAGAATGTACACAACACGAAGTATTGCAGTACTTTCGTAAATTAATGATCATTGCGATTGTATACATCTGTTGTAATTAACTTATAAATATGAGCATAAAAAACTACTGAGAGTAAGGAGATTAGAGTAGAGTACAGAGATTAAAGTAGAGTACAGAGACTTCACTTTACGCTTGGCCTCATTAGCTAACAGTCATTAAAATTAAGCTTAAATAAAATTGTAATTTCTTTTTTTTCGAAAACCGAATTGTTGTTTTTCTTTCGTTTATAAAACGGATTATTTAAAACCTATAACTGGCGCAGTCGGTCTTTTTTGCAAATTTCTCGAAGACAGCGTTTTTAAAGTCAATATTTCCTTGTGAGTTTATATATCAAAAGTACATTGATATTGCAAATGAAAATTGCATTTATTGAGACATCAAGATAGTTGACTGTACTTGTGCTTCACATCAAAATCATATTGATGATAAGTGGATTTTTGCAAAAGAACAAAGGACCAGGGCACACCTTGCGTGGAGAATTTTAATTCATTGGCCCAGGACGAACTTTCGGTGAATCGATTAACAGAACTACAATTTAATATAACTGGAAATAGTATTAATCTATTTAATGGGTATATGTATGTATTTATCGTAAATATTATATTATTATTACTTTAACTAAACTAAACTTAAACTTATATCTACATATATAATTATTTTTATTGTATAATTTCCATATTATTAGTTTTAGCACATAAGTATATCTTTATTAAAATAATATTACAGTAATATTATAATATACAAGTATCATTATTCCATTTACATTCTTTTTCTTACATATGCGTAAACATAAGTCAAACAGTCATTACTCAAAAAATTCAATCATATATAGACCATATTGTAAACCAGATTGTGAAAGTGAAGAAGACGAAAATAGTTTAACAATGACTAATGAAAATACAACGGGAAATAATAATCCAGTTAATACGGAATATCCTCTTAGATCTTCTGGCTTGGGTTTAGATGGTTTGTTTTTAAACAGTTCAATTAACGGTAGTAGTGTTATCAATGGATCTCATGATCTCAACAATAATTCAAATAATTTAACCAGCAATATTAACACAAATATTAACGCAAGAAATGAAGCAAATAATTTGAGTAATGCGGTTAACATTGGTGAAATTAATAACATCTTTAATACACTCAAAATTCCCGATGCCGTAAAAGATCTTCCCCAATTTAGTGGAAATCGTAGACTTCTCTACGAATTTTTCAATAATGTTGAAGAAATATTAAGTCTTATGGGTAGTATTAACAACACGCCATATGCTCGAATCATCATGAGAGCAATACGAAACAAGATTACTGGTGAAGCAAACGAAGTTTTAAACATGTTTGGAACACCTTTGGACTGGCCCTTAATCAAAGAAAATCTGATATTGCATTACTCTGATAAAAGATGTGAAACTTCCCTTATAAGAGACCTTCATAATATTAAACAAATGAATGACACAATTGAAGTATTTTACTCAAAAATTGTAGAAATTTTGTCGACATTAAATAACCACGTACATATTCACGAAGGAGACTCTAATGTAGTTTTAGCCAAAGGTCATCTTTATTCAGAAATGTGCCTTAATACATTTCTTATTGGTCTTAGGGAACCTCTAGGTTCAACCGTTAGAGCTATGAGACCGACCACACTTCAAGAAGCATTTAGTTTTTGCATAAGAGAACAAAATTCTTATTACATGAAATACTCTGCTCCAATTAATACTTCTAAGTCAATTAGATCAAACTATTCAGCACCAACAAATCAAAATCCATTTAAGTTTAGTCACGGTATTACATCTTCTGGCCAAAGGTCAAACGTATTTCCTCAGAGACTAAATATGCAACCGTTTCCACAAAATAATGTCTTTGTTGAAAACCCTTCTACTTTCCCAAACCAACGTCAAAACCAAAACATTGGAAATCCATACAATAACCTTTCATACCCATATCAAAATCAAAATATTGTGCCAACCAGACCAAAACATTTTTCTCAATCTATTCCATTGAATAACCATTTTATTCCATATCAAAATCAGAATATAGCACCCAGACCAACCAATTTTACCCAACCTTCCATAACATATCCAGCGCCAATGGATATAGCAAGCGGTACAACCCAAAACACTAGAACTCAGCAGTCCAATTATAGAGCTCCGAATTCATTCAACACACATACAAATAACACGCCAAGCAACAACAACAGCAACGCTCATTCCAACTACTCGATTAAAGAAGTGTATAATATACAACAAGATCCCACATACTACCAGAATCCATCAATAGAAACAAATTCAATAAACTATTTAGACTCTTACCCTGAACCATTCTCTTATACACAATTAGATCAGTATATTCCTATTGAACATCAAGAGGTATCAAATGAATTTTATAATTATAACGATGAGATAAACCACGAAATAGATGACACAAATTTTCGGTTTATTGCCTCGGAAAACAAGTAGGATTCATTGACATAAATAAACAGTGTACAAATTTATTGCCATATATTTCCATCATGTCTAGATCAGGAAAACCACTGAAGTTCCTTATAGATACAGGTGCTTCAGTAAACTTTATTAATCCAGAAGCGACGAATTATGAGACACTTGAAATTATTGAACCTGTTTGTATCACTACTGTTTTTAATAAGTACAAACTAAACAAGCAGGTTACACTCCCCGCATTTGAAGAATTAAATACGGATGAGAAATTTAAATTTTTAGTTTTTAAATTTCATTCCTATTTTGACGGCTTAATAGGTTTAGAGATGCTGAAACGTTTACAAGCTAGAGTCAACCTTAAAGACAAGATTCTAGAAACAAATACATGTGAAATACCTCTCCAGTTCAAACCCAATTACACATCAAAAATTATTAATATTCCTCCGAATTCCAAAATTATAGCTAGCTTACCAGTAGATATAGAAAATGGAGATATCTATATAAAACCCACAATGGTAAATAAATTTTTAAAAATACCTGAAGGCATTTTTAGATCTTCCAAATGGTACAGTCTCGTAGAAGTGATAAATATGTCAGATCATGAACAAAAACTGTTTTTAGAGCAACCTTTAAAAGTTGAACCTTATATCAACTTTCATGAAGTTTATAATGTTAACGTTAAATACGATCTGCACCAACCTGAACAAATATCCAATAACGACATTACAACCTTACTTCGAACAAACCATATGAATTCAGAGGAAAAAGAACAAATTTTAAAACTTTGTAGGCAATATGATGATATATTTTTCAAAGACGGTAGTGCACTTACGTTCACGAACGCAATCAAACACCGAATCAAAACAAACGATGAAACACCCATTTACACAAAGTCCTATAGATATCCGGAAATCCACAAGAAAGAGATTCAGAACCAAATACAAGAGCTCCTGAAACAAGGAATCATAAGACCAAGCTATTCCCCATGGAGCAGCCCAATATGGATTGTCCCCAAAAAGATAGATGCGTCGAACAAACAAAAGTGGCGTCTTGTAGTGGACTATCGCAAGCTCAACGAAAAAACTATTGGCGATAGATATCCACTACCTAATATGGAAGATATTTTGGATAAACTAGGAAGGAGTATGTATTTTACTACTCTCGACTTAGCATCAGGTTTCCATCAAATCGAAATAGACCGCAGGGATATAAGTAAAACAGCGTTCACAATGGATAATGGCCACTATGAATTTCTTAGGATGCCATTCGGCCTTAAAAACGCCCCATGTACTTTCCAAAGAGTCATGGATAATGTTTTGAGAGACATGCAGGGAAGAAATTGTCTTATTTATATGGACGACATCATTGTGTTCTCGACTTCTCTTCAAGAGCATTTGGAAAACCTTAAAAAAGTCTTCTCAAAGTTGCGACAAGCTAACCTTAAAGTTCAGCTGAACAAGTCCGAATTTTTGAGAAAAGAGGTAGCTTTCCTTGGACACATTGTAACTCCACAAGGTGTAAAACCAAACCCTGAAAAAATAGAGACAATAAAAAAATTCCCAATTCCTCGCACACAGAAGCAAATTAAATCCTTCCTCGGTCTGTTAGGGTATTATAGAAAATTTATTCAAGATTTTGCTAAACTCACAAAGCCATTGACAGAATGTTTAAAAAAAGGCAGAACTATTTCATTAGATGAACGTTACCGTAACTGTTTTGAGCATTGCAAGGACATTCTCAGTAATGACCCACTTTTGCAATATCCGGATTTTTCAAAGCCTTTCAATTTAACAACAGATGCGAGCAATTTTGCTCTAGGTGCAATCTTAAGTCAGGGTCCAATAGGTTTTGACAAGCCGATATCTTATGCATCACGCACATTATCAGACTCAGAAATCAGCTACAGCACAGTGGAAAAAGAGCTTCTTGCAATTGTTTGGGCCACGAAACATTTTCGTCCATATCTATATGGACGTAAATTCAATATAGTGACAGACCACAAACCACTGACCTGGTTGTTTTCCTTGAAAGATACTAACTCGAAATTGATAAGATGGCGACTTAAGCTTGAGGAATTCGAGTATGAAATACACTACAAAAAAGGTAAATTAAATACTAATGTTGATGCTTTAAGTCGCATTGAAGTAAACGTGAACGAATCCATGCAAAATAACGTAAACGATTTGGAAACAAGTAGCAACATTTCTACCGTGCATTCTGCTTTAGAAAATTTAGACGATGGAATAGCAATTTCAGAACGTTCATTAAATGAATTCACTGACCAACTTGTTCTTATCAAAACTAATTCTGAAACAATCCCGGACATGACTTATAAAATATTATTTCAGAATAAACGGCGAAGAATCTTTAGACAGCCAGATTTATACAATGAACAAATAATAACATCAATCCTTAAAGACAATATTTCTCCAAAAAAACTAATGGCAGTATATACGGATGACGATACTTTTAGAATAGTTCAAATAGTTTTTTCAAAACTTTTTTCCAACCGTAAAATATTTAAACTTATTCGCTGCAAGGAAATGTTGATTGATTTAGTAAACAACGATGATCAAGACGAAAAAATAAATGAATACCATTTAAAATCTAACCACAGAGGTATAAATGAGACATTTCAACACCTTCGCCGAACTTATTATTTTCCTAATATGAAAACTAAAATAACAAAAATTATAAACAATTGCGAAAAATGTCAATTATTGAAATATGAAAGGCATCCTCCCAAAGTCAAGTATGAAGTCACAAAAACACCTAGTCTACCTCTAGATACCTTACACATCGATGTTTACGCAATACATAACCAACAAATTTTGACAATAATTGATAGGTTTTCCAAATTTGCATCCGCCTATATCTTAACAGCTCGTAACAGCATCAATATAATTCAATCCTTGAGAGAGTTTTTTTGTCACCATGGTTCACCAAAAACAATTGTCTGCGATCCTGGATCAGAATTCAGCTCAAATTTATTTAAGGAATTTTGTATTCAATATGAAATAACATTACACATCACAACACCTCAAAACTCCACAGGAAATTCACCCGTCGAAAGATTCCATTCGACCCTTACAGAAATTTACAGAATAATTTATGACAAAGACAAAAAACAAATATGCAAGGATATACTTAATGAAGCCCTCACTACCTACAATAACAGCATTCACTCAGTTACTAACTTAACACCAATAGAACTATTCACTGGAAGGACACCTAAGTTTATTAAGGATATAAATTATGAATCTAAGCATGACTACTTAAATAAATTGCGATATTTTCAAACTAATCTCTTTGAACAAGTTAAAAATAAAATAGATCAACACAATAGAGGCATAATAAACAAATTAAATAAAAATAGAGAAGATCCTCCAATTTTTCAAGAAAATGATTCTGTTTTCGAATTTAACAATAGACGTAACAAATTAACCCCTAGAGCAAAAAAATTAAAAGTTAGTTTAGATAAAAAAGTTGTAGTCATAACACCACAAAACAGAAAATCACATAAGAACAAAATTAAAAGAATGCGTAAATTTAAATAACAATTAGTTCAAAAATCTATACTCATTTATAAATTCAACCTAGTCCCAAGTCAGAAGATAGCTTAAATAGACCTTGCACATCCGAATTACAATAATAATAATAATTTGTATCAATATTGTATACAATATTCTAACAAAAGAAAACAGAACACACAAATTATAACAACAATATACAAGTACGATGTTAATAAAATTAAATTGTCTAAAAAATTACCTATTTTAAAATTAAAATTCAAGAAAAAATTATTTTGTACAAGAAACCGTTCAAATATTGTAAATGAAATGAATATTTTTTATAATATCATCTAAATAGACTTAAATATTATGTATTGTAATTAAATAAGGTTAAAATCAGTTTCTTGAAGTAATATATGTAAATATGTATACCCAACGTAACAAAAGCATAATTCTAGTTAGTTAATCATCACATAAAATCAAATAATTACGACACGATATCATTAGAAAAAACAGAAACATAAGGTCAAAGACCTCAATTATCAACATCAGCTGTTCATCACTTTGGCAAACACCTGATTCTGGCGGCGGAGGAGTTACGCAACATCATACTCACTCGGTCAGAATGAAGAATGTACACAACACGAAGTATTGCAGTACTTTCGTAAATTAATGATCATTGCGATTGTATACATCTGTTGTAATTAACTTATAAATATGAGCATAAAAAACTACTGAGAGTAAGGAGATTAGAGTAGAGTACAGAGATTAAAGTAGAGTACAGAGACTTCACTTTACGCTTGGCCTCATTAGCTAACAGTCATTAAAATTAAGCTTAAATAAAATTGTAATTTCTTTTTTTTCGAAAACCGAATTGTTGTTTTTCTTTCGTTTATAAAACGGATTATTTAAAACCTATAACTCACGCTTGCAGAAATCCAATCGCTGAACCCAATTTTCGACGGTTTTCAAATTTGTCACAACGACGCACGTCACAGAGATGCCCAACGCTTGAGAACGACGTGTGAGAGACACATTTGGGCTTTCTGCAACTGAAGCCTCAGCGGCAGCAATATTCTCGACACTACGGGCACTTCTTTGTCTCACTGGGACGGGAACATTCCTGTGGATTCAAATTTTTCCACTAGACGCTCAATTGTTGATCTGCTAGGATGATTATGACGACCATAAATTGGACGTAGCGCTCTTAATGTTGAGGCCACTGACTCCGAATTTCGGTAGTAAATTTTAATAATTTTGACTCGTTGTTGGCTCGTATATCTTTCCATCATGAAATGGCAAACCTTACTGAAGAGAAATGTCAAAAGAGCGGCAAGAAATATGGCGTCGTTTGCTGTCCCTGTCGCTCTATTTTTGTAGCGTCCCTGTTGAAAAACCCTTTATTACTGATTGTACTTAGTATAGAACCATTTTTTCGAATTTTGAATTCCTCACCATTGGGATAACGGATTTAAATGTAATTTTTTATAGAGTAGATTATAAAAAGTTTAAAAATTATTGCGTTTCAAAACTTACAAAAAAATATATTTTTTGGAAAAAAGTCAATGTTTTTTTTTTTGAAATTTAATTTTTATTCGTACAAAAATATTTTATGGCGTACCAAAATATTTTCTTAAAAATTTTTTATTTCTTTTTTAAATTAATCTAAACTGTGTGACTCCGTAAGAATTCATATCAAAATCGCGTACTTCTGACCACAGAGCTAGACGGCCAGTGGTCCCCATTTCTATTTACCTACCTCTCGATATTTTTGGTTTTAAAAAAGAAAAGACAGTGAACGACAACAAACATACAAAAACTTTTGGGAAGATCAAATGGTATAATCTGGATAAGGAAAAAGGCGAAGCTTTTATTTCGAACATGCAAAACGTTCTGTATAACAACACCGATATAGTTCGAAATGAAGAGAGTACAGCACAAAGTATGTGGGATCTCCTACAGAGAACTTGCAAAGAAAAAGCCAAAACACTGTTAGGGGTTTCAAAAGGACACAACGAACAAGGCAAACAAGGCAAAGAAACATGGTGGTAGAATGATGAAGCTAAATCAGTTATAAGTAAAAAGAAAATGGCTTTCAAGGCTTGGTCGAAGTGCCCCTCTAATGATACAGAGCAAAAGTCACGCCTCGAAGTGGAATATAGAAACTGCAAGAAAGAAGCGAAGAAGAAGTGCGCCCAAATTCAAGCAAAGAATACAGAAAACCTGTATCGGGAGCTGGATGAAATTTCTACCCCGACAGCTGGTGCTATTCAAGAGCTACGGCAAAACACGAATAAGGGCGCAACTATCTTCAAAATAGCCGCTCAAAGAAGAAGAAATGCCCAGGAGATTTGTTCGCCAAAGTTCATTAACAATGCTCAAGGCCAACTACTTGTGGAAGACAACGAAATTCTTCACAGGTGGCGACAGTATTGTGACGGACTTCTAAACGAACAATTTCCAAGGCTATACTTTCCAATAGCTTCACCTAACTTAAGCGAAGTATCCGACGTCACAGTCGAAGAAGTTAGTGAGGCGGTAAAATACTCCAAAAAGGGAAAAGCTGCTGGCCCAGACGAAATACCCTCAGAGTTTTGGAAAAAGATGGGAGACATCGGGTTTAGATGGCTCATGATTCTTGTCTCCAAACTTATACGAGGTGATCGCATGCCTAATCAATGGAGGGAAAGTTACCTTCTTCCAATTTATAAAGGAAAGGGTGATACTCGAAGCTGTGATAATTACCGTTCGATTAAGCTGATGTCACACACCATGAAGATCGTTGAGCGAGTCTTGGGTAGCCGACTACGAAAAATAATTAGGCTATCTGATGACCAGTGCGGGTTTGTCGGTGGTAAGTCAACCACGGATGCAATCCAGAGTATAAGAATAATTATGGAAAAGCATCGGGATTCTTTGGAGGATTTGCATGTCGTATTGGTTGATTTTGAAAAAGCATTCGATCGGCAACCACGAGATCTAATATGGGTGGCCCTCAGGCAACGAGGAGTTCCAGAAACCTATGTGCGGATAATTATGGACATGTATGATGGAGCAGTTACTAAAGTAAGATGCGCAGCTGGAGTCACCGAAGAATTCGAAATCACAGTAGGTGTACACCAGGGAAGTGTCTTGAGTCCCCTGCTCTTTATTACAGTTCTTGATTACCTGCTTGAAGGCAAAGTGACGGATCCAAAAGTACATCAGTTATTCTTTGCTGACAATGGAGCCATCATAAGTGAAGACCCGATATCCCTACAACGAGCACTTGACGTATGGGTGGATGTTCTAGAAGGAAGTGGGTACCGCATAAGCGCGAAAAAGACAGAATACCTATGCTGCCCGTTTTCTGATCCACACAGGCCTATTCCAGACATTTATTTGAATGGAGTAGTGCTTCCCAAGTGTGAAAAGTTTAAATATCTGGGGTCTATGATAAATAACGAAGCTACTTGTGATGACGATATCAATCATCGCGTAAGCGTAGGGTGGATGAAGTGGCGGGAAAATTCTGCTATCTTCTGTGACCGAAAAATGGCCCCTAAGCTGAAAGGAAAGCTCTACACTTCAGTTGTGCGTCCAGCACTCACATACGGTTCACAATGTTGGACAATGTACAAAAAGTATGAGAGTAAGCTAACGGCAGCTGAGATGAAGATGCTTCGTATGACAGCAGGAGTTACAAAGCTTGATCGAATTAGAAGTACGAAGATCCGAGGAAGCCTTCATGTTAAGAATACCATTTCCCAAAAAATTGAACACGACCGACTCAGTTGGTATTGCCATGTTCAAAGGAGAGATCCTGAGAACCCCGTCAAAAAGGCAATATCATACAACGTTCCAATTCGGAATAAAGAGAAAGGTAGGCCTACACACTCCTGGTACAAACAAATGCAAAAACACCAGCATTCAGTTGGCCTCAGAAATGGAACAATACAAAACCGGGAGGCTTGCCGCCGATTTCTGAGGTCAACCCGGCGAACCCCACAGGCGGATCACTAGTGTGAAGCAGATACGTGGGAGAGTTATGATCCCCTCGACATCGAGATCATAACAGCGCCGAAACAAAACAAAGGAAGAAGAAGAAGAAAAAAGAAAAGATAAAAATGAGTCGGAAGCCAAGCCGTTAAAGCCAAAAGACGACAGGCAGACATATGGTAATGTATGTATGTCGTGATTCGTTTAGAAAATTTTCACAAATATAAGCAATTTTGTTTCCCAAAAATTTGTTATTTGCAATGAACAACTTTTTGTGAAACGGAAAATGGATTGTTCTCAAATTTGAATTGCAGATCACAAGTTTGTATATAAATAAGTAGTGATATAAAATAGGATTATTTTTCAACAAATTTTCTTTGAAACACCTTGCAGATAAAATTTTGTATTTCGTTGAAATAGGGCCCTTGAAGAATTAAGGACCAGAACTCACTCGCCACAAATGGTACAACGCAAATCACTTGCTTGCCTTGTACCTCTAAATTCTTCCTATTGCTCTTTGAGGAACAAACTATTTAAAATTGATTTGCGAATCTAATTTTCACATGGATATTGCGGGTTTTGCCTTTTTGCCAGAGAGATGGAATCAGTTAAATACAATTAAAGAAAAATTGATTTTCTTTTAGAAAATCTATTCAATTGAAAAGCTCTTGAGAACAAAAGAAGCGTTTTCTACAAAATTTAACTTCATACATTATTCCGCAATACAAAACTAACAGCATATGCCCAGTGTGTCTGAGAATCCATAGAATTAAAAAGCATCCAAATTTGGCAATAAATCACTTTTTAATAGATCATAAATCCAATCGTCTTTATTTGTTCTTATAGACTTTCTTTTTGTAGAGTTCACGGTTGAGGTCGCAAAAGCGACATTTATTGCCATACGTGGGCAACTGATATTGGCTATAAAAGAAAACTTACTAAAAGGCTCCATGTATTCCAGTGAACTGTTGGTATTCATATTCATAAATAGTCTGCTTATTTGTTCGTATCTGCTGGAGAAAAGGATACATCTGTTCTCATTTTATGGGCGAACCAGTTTTGGTATATTCTGGGAATTTCGATGTACATATTTAAGTCTGTTTAAAAAACAAAAGAAAAAAAAAATACCCACCTTTCAAAAATATGTATTATTTATCCCTTATTCAGATCCTGGAAGGAAGTAATCGTTGTCCCAAGAACAATTTAAGCCATGGAATTTCAATATCCAACAAATTGAGTGTATCCACAAGAAACTGGTATCCGATGCCTGACACTAAACTTTAATCACACTCATCATTGATAAACAATTTATAGCTTCTAATCTTAAGGCCACTCCCACAAAGTTGGTTGTGACCATGTTAAGTAATATGTTCGAACATGGTCACTAAGAACAAGAGCACCCGTCTAACAGTAGTCACCAAAATATTAATAATATATTAACTTGGATCTAGTTGGAGCTTACAGACAAGATATCGATGAAAGATGATTATTGGAAAGGGAGACCACAAATGGTTGCCGATGGACATGTTATACAAATCAAAGGAGGGGAAAATGTGTGTGCACAGTTCTTGTGAGGTTTTAAGGTTTAAGTAAAAATGAATTCAAAATATAAAATTGCTGATAATTGATATTCCAATACATTTTTGGAATGAATGTATAAGCAATCATTTTTTAGAGATCCGTATACTTATAAAAATAAACAATAAATTGAATTAACATATTTTTACTACATAAACAATTCTTTCGTAACTTTTCATTGAATAATAAAAAAAAAATGGATGTAGATATATTTTAAGAAATAGGTATAGATATGTAACGAGTGATTTTTTATGAGCTATCGGAAATTAAAAAAAAAACACGTCACAATAAATTCAGAAAAATGCATGAAATCTTTTATTTCCGCTTCTCACGAAAAAATGCTTCAATGTTAGCTTCTAGTTCCTCAATCGAAGCGGGCTTATCGCTATAGATATGAGCCTTAACAAAAGGCGATAAATCGCACGATCTAGGCGGCCAACTGACCGGCCCCAAAAGTGAAATAAACTGTTCACCGAACTCGCCTTTCAATTGGTCCATTGTTTCGCGTGCTGTGTGGCATGTGGCACCGTCTTGTTGAAACGAAATGTCATGCAAGTCAATCTTCGATTTAGCGCAAGAAAAGTTTGTTATCATCGCATGGTAGCGCTCACCATTCACAGTAACGTACCGATTCGCATAATCTTTGAAGAAATACAATCCAATGATTCCGCCAGCCCATAATTCGCACCAAACAGTGACTTTTTCTGGATGCACTTGCAATGCTTCTGGCTGCTCTTCACTCCAAATGTGGCAGTTTTGCTTGTCCATGTATCTATTCAACCAGAAATGAGCTTCGTCGCTAAACACAATTTTTCGATAAAAAAGTGGATCTTCGATCAACTTTTCAAGAGCCCATTCACCGAAAATTCGGCGTTTTGGTAGGTTGTTCGGCTTCAATTCTTGGCTGAGACTCGACACAATGCTTACCTACTGGCAACAAATAAAGGCAGCAACGGAAAGAGTCTCAAAAACAACCACGTCACTGAGAAGAGTGATGCCGAAAGTGGGGGGACTAACGGCCAGTAAGCGAAAGTTACTAATAGTGGCCACAGATTCCAACTTTCTGTACGGTAGCGAAATCTAGGCAGACGCACTTAAGCAGGAGAAGTACCGGAAACAGAAGGCGGCAGTGCAAAGATGCGGAGCTTTACGTGTGGCCAGCTCTTACCGAACGGTGTCGGAACCAGTCGTCCTTGTAGTCGCTGGAGTGACCCCTATCGAACTCCTAGCGACGGAAATGAAGTACATATATCTATGACAAAAAGGCGGAAATGGGAGTGGAAGCGGAGTCCGAGGAGGCTAA
The DNA here is from genome assembly GCA_911387755.1 of Chrysotoxum bicinctum. Taxonomy (NCBI): domain Eukaryota; kingdom Metazoa; phylum Arthropoda; class Insecta; order Diptera; family Syrphidae; genus Chrysotoxum; species Chrysotoxum bicinctum. The sequence goes on from OU426988.1 coordinate 190,447,171, forward strand.
GCAGCTGAGGAAGCAAAAGTGGTGAGAGCGTTGAAGCTCGAAAAGTAGAGGACTATGGACGGCGAGGTTGATCAGGAATGTGGCTGAGTGGAAGGCCCGGAAACACGGTGAGGTTAACTATTTCGTCACCCACTTACTCACCGGACACGGATACTTTAAATGCCTTTCTCCACAGGATCGGCAAAACGGGCAGTTCAGCCTGCCAGTACGGGGACTCTCAACAATATGACGCGCAACATAACCTTCTTCGCCTGCATAAGAACTGGAGAGAAACAGGCATCATCAGTCCATATTGTCGAAAAGATGCTGGCCAGCGAACAGAACTGGAACAAGATCTGCACCTGTGCAAACCACCTTCTCAGATTGAAGAAAAGAGAGGAAGAGCAAGACAGCGTGAGCCCACAATTTTTACTACAACAGGACCCCCTTTTGAATTAATACGAAATTGGTTCCGAGTGGGTGATCGTCGAGACACTTTTGGAGGTTTAGCCGGTATGCCGTTATAAGGTTGAAATCCCTTGGACTGTTCGGCACACGGGGAGGTATGGATGCCAACTTATAGTGCCTAACGCATTCCTCAAAAAAACTGTATTGTAAATAAGCGTTACAATTCTACCCCACTAACCACGCCCCTGATTATTTAAAATAAATCTCAAGGAAAAGGTTAGATATTCCAACTTTCCTTCGATTTATTCAGGAAATGTTCCAATTGAATACGTCAAAACTGCAAAAAAAATCATGGTATGACGTTTAATCGCTATATTTAACTATGTACATTTACTCGTCGGTAAAACTAACGGCATACTGCGGAATGAATTTATGGTTGTCTCCATCGTTTACATCGAAACTCTGGTAATATCAATATTGATTTATGGATGGCAAATGTTTTGTAATTGTAACTCGGATATTGTAAGAATTGTAAGAAATTGTAAGTAGATATGAAATATCGTCTAGTTACATAGGTATGTAATCCGCCCGATTAATATGCCTTTTCAAAACGATCTCCAAGTCCTTAGCTTAAACTTGCTCTCAGATATTCTACTGACTTGTCTACCAAATTACTGCTTTGAAAGAATTAGATTAGCATTCTCGCATAGGTCTCATCAGTTAGTTATTCATTCTAGTTATTCCTTTTTAACTCCTGAACGGGGCGATATAAAAGATGTAAGTAACACAACAAGTAAAGGGTGGTTACATTTTAAGGGCCGATATTGATTTTGAATAAAACACAATTTTTTTAGGAAATTATTGTCGCTTCTTTTTATTATTATAATATTGGTATGGTTCAATTATGTATGGAACAAAATATCGGCCATCCTCCGATGGTCCAAATTTTCGATGACGCTGAGGCATAATTAAGGTTCTAGCCGTTATTGTGCCGAATTATCTCATCCTTTAGCTCTTGAATTCTTGCTGGCTTATCGATGTACACCTTTTCTTTCAAATAACCCCAAAGAAAGAAGTCCAACGGTGTCAAATCACATGATCTTGGCGACCAGTTGACATCGCCACCTCGAGAGATAACACGGCCATTGAATTTGTCGCGCAAAAGAGCCATTGTTTCGTTAGCTGTGTGGCAAGTGGCACCGTCCTGTTGAAACCACATATCGTCCACATCTATATCTTCCAATTCGGGCCATAAAAAGTTCGTTATCATCTCACGATAGCGAACACCGCATTCACAGTAACTGCCTGACCGGCCTCATTTTGGAAAAAATACGGCCCGATGATGCCGCCAGCCCATAAACCGCACCAAACAGTCACTCTTTGTTAGTGCATTTGTTTTTCCACAATCACTCTTGGATTATCATTCGATCAAATTCGGCAATTCTGCTTATTGACGAATCCACTGACTGAGGTGAAAATGTGCCTCATCACTGAAGATGATTTTCTTCGAAAATTGATCATCCACTGTTGCCGTTTCTTGCCAACATTCTGACCATTGACGACGCTTTAAATGGTCAAGAGGCTTTAGTTCTTGAGTCAATTGCATCTTGTAAGCGTAAATGCAAGTCTTTATGCATAATGTTTATCAACGACGAGCGTGAGAGGTGCAATTGTTGGGCACGACGACGAGTTAAGGTGGACGACTATTCAGCCACACTATCGCGAACAGCAGCAATATTTTCTGCAGTACGAGCTGTACGGGCATGCACTGGTTTTTTCACATCTCCTACAGACCCGGTTTGCTCAAATTTTTGCACGATTTTTCCGATTGTACGCACATTTGGACGGTTAAATTGACCGAAAAAATCACGAAGTGCACGATATGCATTTTGATTTGAACGCCCCTTTTCATAATAAGCCTGAATAACTTTAACGCGTTGCTCGATTGTGTATCTTTCCATGGTTCAAGTTGAGTTAGTCTTAAATTGAGAAATGTCAAATGAAATGCAGAAAAAAACTTGACGTTTAGGTGTGGTTCACATTCAACATCGGCCCTTAAAATTTAACCACCCTTTATAAAAATTTTTTTAACGAGCCATTTTTCAGAAATGCTTTGACAAGACAATTTCAGAAAATGTTCTTAATAAATTTTTATTCTTTAAATTTAATTTTCAACATTTTTGAAAATTGTTCTTAAAAATTTTGTAAATTATTTGTTTGTAATTAATTAAATCACAACAACAACTAATTGAATTAAAATTTTAGTCTTATATAATAAGCTTAGGGCTACGCAATTAGATATTGTATCTAATAGTTTAAAAAAATATTTTAGTATGTGTATTTAAGGAATTAATTATTAATTCCCAAATTATAAATGCTACCGCGTAGATCGAATAGATCAAAGGGGCGGAGGTGTAGCAATTTTAATAAAAAAATCAATTCAACATTATCTCTTGCCCGTTGTAAGGACTCGTTTAATTGAAAATTTTGGTGTGGAGGTAGGATTGAGAAATCATACAACGTTAAAATTGTTCTGTGTATATTTTCCCGGTAAAAATTCAAATGAAGAAAAAAAAATTTATTTTAAGAGAGATCTTAGAAAATTGATAATAAGAAACGATAATTATATAATCGGAGGAGACTTAAATTGTAGGCATAGAGATTGGGGATGTGTTCGTGCAAACTCGTGGGGTAATGTTCTTGTGAGTGTCGTGCTTGTTTCCGTATTCCATGTTGTTTCCGTTTAGTCCAACCTATTTTCCGTCTGGGTCAAGGGGAAGTCCGTCCGTTCTTGATTTATTCATAACTAATATTCCTTCTTTTTTTACTCAGCCTGAGACAATCAATGATAAGTTCTGATCATATTCCAGTTTTATGTAAAATGAATGAATTGGCTGAGCATAGAGTAGAGTACTTTTTGGATCTCAAAAATGCAGACTGGTGTCGTTTTAGATCTGAAATTAAGTCCAAACTTAGAACAGTTTGCACAGATTTAGATAGAGTGTGTTCTGGAGAAGATATTGATGCGCATGTCAATACATTCTCTCGTCAAATACTAGACACACTGCAATCATGTGTACCAAAAAAGACAAAAAAAACTTTCTTTATTAAGATGCCGGAACACATTCTGGAATTAATAAGACTAAGAAGCAACGTTATCGCCTACCAGAACATCGTGATGAAGCAAAACTTTATAAAAAAAGGATTGATAAGGAAATTAGTAAGCACAGAAACAGAAATTGGAACGATAAATTAAGTAAAATGGAAAAAAATGAAAAACCTTTTCGGAACATTGTCAAAATTATTAAAAACAAAAATAGACGAATACCAAATATTGATAATGGAAATGAAGTGGTTTATCAAGACTCAAATAAAAGTAATTTAATCGCATCTTCATTTCTTACTAATCATAATCATACTGTTTCACAACACCTTAGTGATGTCACAACTGAAATTCTTGTAGGTAATACGTTGAGCATGGTAAACTCACAAAACATTGATACACCTAGTGATCAATTTGTATCTAGGGAGGATGTGGGGCACATAGTTTCAAACCTTAAGTCAAGGAAATCAGATGGACTAGACAATATAAAAAATATTTATATAAAAAAACTACCCAAAGCAGGCCTTATATTTCTTACCTTTTTGATAAATGCATGTCTTAAGATTCAGTATTTTCCAATGACTTGGAAAAACGCAAAGGTAATTCCAATTCCAAAACCTGGAAAACCTGCTAAGCTTCCTACTAGCTATCGACGGATAAGTTGGCTTAGTTGTCTAAGTAAAATATTGGAAAAGATTATTAAACGTAAAATGTTGCGAATCGTTGAAGATTTAAATATTTTTCCAAATGAACAATTTGGATTTCGAATGCATCATAGCACCTCTCATCAAGTTTTAAGAGTATGTGAACATGTCAAAAAAATCTTTCTCTTGGGAAATCAACTGGTTTTGTTCTACTAGATATAGAAAAGGCGTTTGACCCAGTATTGCATGATGGGATTGTCCACAAGATGGTACATTTTGGTTTTCCCATGTATCTTATAAAAATTATTCAAAGCTTTCTTTCTAACCGTTGCTTTAGTGTTTTTGTTAATAATTGTCCTTCAATTTCTTACCAAGTTAATGCAGGTGTTCCACAGGGATCAGTGTTGGGTCCTTTTTTGTTCAACATCTACACATCTGATATTCCCAGGCTACAGGAATGTGAAATTGCTATATTCGCTGATGATACAGGCATCTTTTCATCACATGAATTTAGTCTCAACATTGAGACAAATTTACATCATGCACTTGAACTGATGATTCAATATTATCAAAAGTGGAAAATTAAACTGAATGCTGATAAATTACAAGCTATCTTTTTCAGCAGAAAAAGAAAGTCTTGCTATCTTCCCAGTAATCAGCTAATTGTAAATGTTAATGTCAAATGGGACTTGAATGTAAAATATTTAGGGCCGTTTTCTTCACTATATCTCAACTTGAGGCAAACTCTCAAGTTGATCAACTTGAGAGTTGGATTCAACTCGAGAGTTGAAACGCAAGTTGAAATTTCGTTTTCTTCACAATTTTTTTTTTCAACTCCCGAGTTGAAAATCTAAAGTTGATCAACTTCTGATTTGAAAAATATCCCTGGGATATTTGTTGAAATATATACAAGCAGGGCCGGCCCCAGCCAAATTTGCGCCCTGCGCAAGATTTGTAAAAAGCGCCCATTTTTAATATTTGCCCACCTATGTCGTATACATACATACATACATACACATGCACATGATACAATTAAAAAAGAATACATAACCTAAAAACAAAAAAATCCTATTTTCATTTGCAAGAATTTAAACAAGCACGGCACAGCACTAATAAATGGAGACCATATTAAATTTTTATTTCAAAGTGAGCTGACAACAAACAGTGAGTGATGGATATCAGAGATGTATAAGGTGGTCAATAGATGTACAATAATATTGAGCAAATATTATGTCAAAAAAATTGAGCAATCAAGTTTTTGCTATATTTAACCGTGTGAAAATGAAGTTTTACGAGCTTACCCATAGTTTTTTTCTAAAATTCCCAATACAATATATTGCGACACCTTTTAATATCAAGAGTATAAGCGCGCCTTCATTGAAAAATTTTGTTGTAAGTCTATATAAAAACGTGCACGCTCGGACCCATATGATTCCGTATAAAAGTAATGTTACTAACTAACAAGAAATAATTTAGCGCAGTTTTTATTTTGGGAATATTTGATTAAAATGCAAATGGCAGTATTTGTTTGCGCCCTAAGAATCTTCCGCCCTGTGCATTTGCACTTATTGCACATATGGTTGGTCCGGCCCTGTATACAAGCTGTCACTTTCAAAATTAAATTTTAATTTATTCGGTCAATCTAATTGAATTTTTGTGTGATATTTGTGATGAATGATATTCTCTTCGATCTACATAAAAATAAGTTGTTACCAATCGCGAACGGATGTTTGTCATGGATGTTGCCGTTTCCCCAAAGATACATGGTAAATTTGTGTCAGCTAAATCAGCAAATCTGGGAATTTCTGGAGCAGGTTCTATAATTTTCCATCAATTGCTTTGTTGTGAATAACAGCGCAAGCGATGATGATGAGTTTTGCCGTCTCTATTTTCCACCTAATGTCGGAAGTCAACACGGGAAATCTGCTTTTCCAAACGCCATATGAACGCTCAACTCAATTGCGAGTGCCTATTTGCAATTCTTTGTACAAATTCTCATCAGCGTTTGTTACAATGTTGATAAAGTGATTTTTGTGATTGGCCACGAGATTAATTTAAAGGGGAACTTAGGTCTTAATTCAAAACTATTACCGTCTCGCGTTGCAAGGAAGTGAATCCTTTATTAATTCTATCAACATCACTGCTGTCGGTTTTGAAAACGAAAACAATAATTGAAGTCACGGTCGTCCCACTCTTCAACTCCAATGAGCGGCATCATTCACTGCTCGACGAAGTTGAAGTCCCATTTTCCCAAAAATAATTGCTGCGGAAAATTATGCCAATATTAATATTTTTTTTTTTTGTTGTGAAAACTCAAGTAAAAAAACTTTTGAAACAAAATGCATGTATTTTATTAAAAAAAAAAAAACAATGTTTCATGTCAACTCTCAAGTTTGCTCTCTCAACTTCTAGTATTTTCGGAAGTTGAGAAAACCAGAAGTTGATCAACTCGAGAGTTGAGAATCGAAAGTTGAAACTGTCAACTTTGAGTGAAGAAAAACAAAATCACAAGTTGAGAATAAAAATCCTAAAGTTCAACTTCTAGTGAAGAAAACGGCCCTTAGGGGTTTATCTAGACCAAAAACTAAAAACTTACCTTTAAGGAACATATTGCGCAAACCATGCGCAAAATAAGCATAGCAATCAATATGCTCTATCCATTCAATAATAGAAAGTCATCTCTAAGCAACGCTAACAAAATAATTATTCACAAAGTAATATTCCAAGCAATCCTTTTGTATGGATGCCAAGTGTGGGGAAATTGTTCCAAATGTCATCTTAACAAACTACAAGTTTCACAGAACAAATTACTTAAAATGATGCTTAATCTTTCTCGATACCATTCCACATTAGACTTACATACAAGAGCAAATGTGGAAATGATCTCTGTAAGAATTGATAAACTCAACAACTCTTTTTTGCGAAATTGTGAAATTCCTGATAATCCATTAATCAATCAATTGTTTTCTTAACCATATTTTTGATGTTGATTTTATTATATTATATTATATTATATTATATTATATTATATGTTTACATGTATTTATTCATTTATTTATTAATTTATTAATTTATTTATTTATTTATTTATTTGCTTTTTGTAATTGTATTGTATTGTATTTAATTGTATTGTTTCCCGTAAGGGTTACAAGCTGTCCGCCTCCTTACTCTCTCTACTCTCCCTCCTCTCTCTACTCTCCCTCCTCTTGTTCATTCTCTCTCTTCTTACCTTTTCTCACCTTCTCTAGTTCCTTTATCCATTCTTCGCCCCTCCCTGTTTCGTCCATTATTTCCCTCATTTTGTCCCCTATTGATTTCCCTTCATCTCCGCCTGACCTGCATCTTTCTATTAAATGTTCCCACGACTCTTGTTCACCCTCACATACCCTGCACACCCTCTCTTCTTCTCGCCTCCAGTACCACCTTTCTCTCACCTCATTTCCTAGCCTTACTCTTGCTATTCTCCTTGTCCTTTCTGTTTTCCATCCCTCTGTCAAATATTTCGGTATTCCCTCCGTCATCACTTCTTTATACCACTTGTTATACCTGGATTCTTTGATTAGGTCTCGTCTTTCCTTTCCTGCTCTTTTCTGCTTTCCATTTCCAGTCTCTCATATCCATTCAAACTATCTTCTCTTCCCTCCCTTTCCTTCATTTCTTCTCTCTCTTTTTCCCATCGTGATCTTCTCCCCCGTCCATCTCTCTGTCTCTCTTTAATCTCCTCCAAACATTCCCTAGCTATTTCACTTCCTTTTCCAGATGCTAACTTCTCTTCATAATTCCATGCCCATTTCCCTGCTCTTATCATAATCTTATCTCTTTTCGTTTCCTCTCTCACCATGTATCCTGGAGTTTGCCATTCTACCCCCAGGCTCCATTTAAGGTACCTTTCTTGCATCCTTTCCATTTCTTGTCTCTCCTTCCATCCCCATACTTCTGCCCCATATCCCATCACCGTCCACACCAGGGTGTCGAAAAGCCACATTTTCCTCTCCCATATCTTTTCAAATTTCCTTCTTCCAATTCCCCATGCTTCCTTCATGACCGCTGCTGCCTTTTTTATTCTGTCCTTTATATGTGCCTCCTGCCCACCATTCTTTTTGAACACATACCCTAAGTATTTAAATTCTTTTACCTCTTCTATTTTCTTTCCTCTCCATCTCCAGTCTACTGTTGTGTTCCTCCCTCCTCCTTTTCTGAACCTCATCACTTTCGTCTTTCCCACGTTCACTTCCAGTTTTTTCCTCTCGAAGTACTTCTCTAGTCTTCTTATCATACTTTGCATCTGTTCTTCATTTTTCGCCATTACCACCACATCATCTGCGTAAGCCAGTGAGCAAATCCTTCTTCCCTTCACTTTGACCCCTCCCCAGCTCCCTTTTCCCAGTTCCTCTTCTATATCCGCCGTTAACAAGTTGAACAGAATTGGGCTCATCGGGCATCCCTGCCTTACTCCCTTTCCCGTCCAAAATTTGTCTCCCATCACTCCTGCCGCTTTTACTCTACTCGTGGTTTCTTCGTAGACTTCCCCCACTCTTTCCCTTAGCCCTTCTCTCACTCCTATTTCCTCCAACGCGTCCATCATTATTTTCCTGTCTACTGAATCAAACGCAGCTTTTAAATCTATAAACAGTGCCACTAGCTTACCCCTCTCCTCTGCAACCTCCCTATTTACCACATAGTTCAGCACATATACGTTGTCTATCGTTCCTACTCCTCTTCTAAAACCTGTTTGATTTGGTGGTATCATCCCTTTCTCCTCTGCTTCTTCTTCTAACCTCTTCGCTAGAACCGCCGTATATATTTTGTATAGCGATGGCATGAGCGTTACTCCTCTGTATTCCTCTACCTTTGTTCCTGCTCCTTTCTTTACTATCGGCGCGATCACCCCTTCTTTCCAGCCCTCCGGCCATCCACCTCCTCTCCAGACTTTCCTACAGATTCCCCACGCTACCTCTATACCTTGCTCCCCTCCATATCTCCATGCCTCATTTGGTATACCATCTATTCCTACAGCTTTTCCTTCTTTGAGATTTCTAATCACCAATCTGATTTCTTCTTTACTAATCTCTGTCTCGTCTCCCTCTCTTCTTGTTCCCTCTGTTCCCATTCTCAACCTTTTTTCTTCTCCTCCAATTAAGCTCATAAAATAACTTTTCCATTCTTCTGCTTCAATCCCTTCCCCCATTGTTTTTCTCTTCTTTCTGTCTTTGTTTATTATTTCCCACACTTTATTTTCAGTATTGGCCTCTGCAATTTCTCTTACCATTTCCTCCTGCTCCTCCCTTTTCTTTCTCTCAATCATCGCATGATATTCCCTTTTTTTCTCCCTGTATTTTTCCTTCGTCCCACTTCCCTTTCTCCAACACCTTAGCTCCTTTCTTACTTCTCCTTTTTTCTCCCTACATTCTTCATCCCACCATCCTCTCATATTCCGTTTTCTTTTTCTTCCACCTACCTCCTCACTTCTTTCAATCTCTTTTTTTATCCTCTCTCCTATCTGCTTTTCTGATTCTTCTCCGTCCTCCTCCAGTCTTACTCCTCGCATTCTCCTCTCGAATTCTCGTTTCATTTCCTCCGACCACCTACCCATTTTTGTTCTTTTGTCCTCTTTTACTTTTCCTTTCTTTCTCCTTCTTCCTTTTTTCATCGTTATCACTAAAGGATGATGATCCGACTCTACTCTATCTGCTACTTTCATCCTTTCTATCCCTCTTCTCGTCCTCTCGTCACCCAAAACATAATCTATTACTGTCTCCCCTCTGCCTCCTGTGTACGTGAACTCTCCTTCCTCATCACCTTCTATGTTCCCGTTAAAAATTTCCCACCCTAATTCTCCTAACATTTGCGTTAGCTTCTTTCCTTCAGCGTTTACTTTTTTATCTTTCGACCTCCTCCCACTCTCTTCGTCTTCCAAATCCCTCACTCTCCCACCTTCCAGTCCTGTTCTCGCGTTGAAATCGCCCCCTATTATCACTCTTTCTTCCTCAGACTGCCTCTCCATCCATCCTCTTAAGCTTTCTAACTTCTTGTCTATGTCACCATTTACGTACGTTGCTACTATAACCCATTCGTCTTTCCCTGCCTTAACTTTCCTGCTCATTATTCCTTCTTCTTGATCCTGCCTCTCGTCACCCTCCATCGCCATTTCTTCTCTAATTCCCATCATCATCCCTCCCATTGCTTTTCCCTTCTTGTTCTTCTTTTTTGCTCCCTGCATCGTCCATTTATACCCCTTTGGCAGTTTTATTTTCCATTTTTCCCAATTCTTTTCCTCAACCCACGTTTCTATCATCACTACTACTTCCCATTCTTTGATCCCTTCCCAGAACTCTTTATCTTTATTTGCTAGCCCCGCAACATTCCAGAAGCCTATTTTCCACCTATCCTCCAACTCATCTCTACTTATTTCCTCTCCTTCTTCCCTTATACGTTTTTTGGGTCTATTTGTACTACAATTTCTCCTTCTCCTTCTTGTTTTTCTTCATTTCTACCTTCATCTTGCAATTGTTTCTCCAGTTCTCCCTCCCTAGCCATTATATTCCTAATGACCTCTCTTTTTTGATCCCAAACCCATGTCTCCCCATTTACTATCAGTTTGCCATATCTTATAATGACCCTCTTTCCTTTCCCTTTTTCTTCTTCTGCTCGCTCCCTAATTAGCCACTGCATTCTTCTTTCTTTCCACGTTAAGTCATCTTCAATTCTCTCACTCCTTCCTTTTAGGTTCGCTTTCTTTCTTATCACCCTTGCTTTATCCTCTAGAGTTTCCATCTTTACCTCTATCATACCTTCTATCCCATCTAATCCTCTCCTTCCTACCTCCCTTGCTTCCTCTATCCTTGCTCGGACTCCTATCCTTTCAAATATTCTTTCTACCGTTTCTTTTATTGTGCCTTGTATCTTCACTTTTTTAATTATCAAATTCCTCCTTCTCTTTTCTTTTTCTTGTCTCTCTACCTTTGCTTCCATCTCTTTCATCCTCTCCTCTAGGTTTTCTTTCCCCTCTCCATTATTCATTATACTTGTTCCTTTTTGAGTTTCAGCTCTATATTTCTTGATTCGCTCCTCTATCTCCCGTACGCTTTGTTCCTTCTTCTCTAAGTCTTCCATCCTTCTAGCTAGCCCTCTTACCTCAGCTTTCAGTTCTTCTCTCTCCTTTTCCCCTCTTCTTATTTCTTCTCTCATCTTTCCCATTTCCTCCTTCATCTCAAATCTCATTTCTTTCACCTCTTGCTTGACCTCTTGCAGCTCTTGTCTAAATTCGTCCCTCATCTCCTTGAGTATCCGCTCTAATTTCGACCCTTCTTCCTCTTTCTTCTGGGGTGACCTTTGGATTTTTTGTTTTTCGGCAATATCTCCACTTCTTCCTCCATCTCTTGCCCAACTCCGCTTTCCTGCTCCCTTTTCCTCTTAAATAACTCGGTTATGTCCACCATCGGTCCATTGCCACCATTCCTCGACAGTCTTTCGAGGTTCGTCGGCCTTCCCCTCCTCTTTATCTCTTCCTCATTACCTTCTTCCTTTTTGTCAGCCATTTATTTTAAATTATTTTAATTTTATTTTATTTTATTTCCTTTATATTATTTAATATTATTTTATTCTACTTCAATTTATTTTATTTTATTTTATTCTATTTTATTTTATTTTATTTTATTTTATTTTATTTTATTTTATTTTATTTTATTTTATTTTATTTTATTTTATTTTATTTTATTTTATTTTATTTTATTTTATTTTATTTTATTTTATTTTATTTTATTTTATTTTATTTTATTTTATTTTATTTTATTTTATTTTATTTTATTTTATTTTATTTTATTTTATTTTATTTTATTTTATTTTATTTTATTTTATTTTATTTTATTTTATTTTATTTTATTTTATTTTATTTTATTTTATTTTATTTTCTTTTATTTTATTTTATTTTATTTTATTTTATTTTATTTTATTTTATTTTATTTTATTTTATTTTATTTTATTTTATTTTCTTTTATTTTATTTTATTTTATTTTATTTTATTTTATTTTATTTTATTTTATTTTATTTTATTTTATTTTATTTTATTTTATTTTATTTTATTTTATTTTATTTTATTTTATTTTATTTTATTTTATTTTATTTTTTGCAAGAGCTACTCAAAAACACGTCCGAACACTTTGAAAGCTGAATTTGATCTCTGCTTTTTGTAATTATTTATCTTATTTTTTGTTTATTCTATTATTTATCTATTTATTTATCTTGTACATACTTATTTAGTTTTTTTTTTTTTGTTTATTTACTTATATGTTTATATGTTTACATGTATTTATTTATTTATTAATTAATTTTTTAATTTATTTATTTATTTATTTATTATTTTAATTTATTTATCTATTTATTATATACATATAGGTAATATATATTTATTTATTTACTAACAAACTACTAATATACCTTATATAAATTTTTTATTATTATTATTCACTAACTCAATTCATACTAACTTAACATTCTTCTTCTTCTTCTTCTTCCTTTGATTCGGCGCTGTTATGATCTCGATGTGGGATCATAATTCATAACTCTCCCACGTATCTGCTTCACACTAGTGATCCGCATGTGGGGTTCGCCGGGTTGACCTCAGAAATCGGCGGCAAGCCTCCCGGTTTTGTATTGTTCCATTTCTGAGGCCAACTGAATGCTGGTGTTTTTGCATTTGTTTGTACCAGGAGTGTTTAGGCCTACCTTTCTTTTTATTCCGAACTGGAACGTTGTATGATATTGCCTTTTTGACGGGGTTCTCAGGATCTCTCCTTTGAACATGGCAATACCAACTGAGTCGGTCGTGTTCAATTTTTTGGGAAATGGTATTCTTAACATGAAGGCTTCCTCGGATCTTCGTACTTCTAATTCGATCAAGCTTTGTAACTCCTGCTGTCATACGAAGTATCTTCATCTCAGCTGCCGTTAGCTTACTCTCATACTTTTTGTACATTGTCCAACATTGTGAACCGTATGTGAGTGCTGGACGCACAACTGAAGTGTAGAGCTTTCCTTTCAGCTTAGGGGGCATTTTTCGGTCACAGAAGATAGCAGAATTTTCCCGCCACTTCATCCACCCTACGCTTACGCGATGATTGATATCGTCATCACAAGTAGCTTCGTTATTTATCATAGACCCCAGATATTTAAACTTTTCACACTTGGGAAGCACTACTCCATTCAAATACATGTCTGGAATAGGCCTGTGTGGATCAGAAAATGGGCAGCATAGGTATTCTGTCTTTTTCGCGCTTATGCGGTACCCACTTCCTTCTATAGAACATCCACCCATACGTCAAGTGCTCGTTGTAGGGATATCGGGTCTTCACTTATGATGGCTCCATCGTCAGCAAAGAATAACTGATGTACTTTTGGATCCGTCACTTTGCCTTCAAGCAGGTAATCAAGAACTGTAATAAAGAGCAGGGGACTCAAGACACTTCCCTGGTGTACACCTACTGTGATTTCGAATTCTTCGGTGACTCCAGCTGCGCATCTTACTTTAGTAACTGCTCCATCATACATGTCCATAATTATCCGCACATAGGTTTCTGGAACTCCTCGTTGCCTGAGGGCCACCCATATTAGATCTCGTGGTTGCCGATCGAATGCTTTTTCAAAATCAACCAATACGACATGCAAATCCTCCAAAGAATCCCGATGCTTTTCCATAATTATTCTTATACTCTGGATTGCATCCGTGGTTGACTTACCACCGACAAACCCGCACTGGTCATCAGATAGCCTAATTATTTTTCGCAGTCGGCTACCCAAGACTCGCTCAACGATCTTCATGGTGTGTGACATCAGCTTAATCGAACGGTAATTATCACAGCTTCGAGTATCACCCTTTCCTTTATAAATTGGAAGAAGGTAACTTTCCCTCCATTGATTAGGCATGCGATCACCTCGTATAAGTTTGGAGACAAGAATCATGAGCCATCTAAACCCGATGTCTCCCATCTTTTTCCAAGACTCTGAGGGTATTTCGTCTGGGCCAACAGCTTTTCCCTTTTTGGAGTATTTTACCGCCTCACTAACTTCTTCGACTGTGACGTCGGATACTTCGCTTAAGTTAGGTGAAGCTATTGGAAAGTATAGTCTTGGAAATTGTTCGTTTAGAAGTCCGTCACAATACTGTCGCCACCTGTGAAGAATTTCGTTGTCTTCCACAAGTAGTTGGCCTTGAGCATTGTTAATGAACTTTGGCGAACAAATCTCCTGGGCATTTCTTCTTCTTTGAGCGGCTATTTTGAAGATAGTTGCGCCCTTATTGGTGTTTTGCCGTAGCTCTTGAATAGCACCAGCTGTCGGGGTAGAAATTTCATCCAGCTCCCGATACAGGTTTTCTGTATTCTTTGCTTGAATTTGGGCGCACTTCTTCTTCGCTTCTTTCTTGCAGTTTCTATATTCCACTTCGAGGCGTGACTTTTGCTCTGTATCATTAGAGGGGCACTTCGACCAAGCCTTGAAAGCCATTTTCTTTTTACTTATAACTGATTTAGCTTCATCATTCTACCACCATGTTTCTTTGCCTTGTTGGTTGTGTCCTTTTGAAACCCCTAACAGTGTTTTGGCTTTTTCTTTGCAAGTTCTCTGTCAATTGCACCTTGTAAGCGTGTAAATGCAAGTCTTTATGCATAATGTTCATCAACGACGAGCGTGAGAGTTGCAATTGTTGGGCACGACGACGAGTTGAGGTGGACGGCTCTTCAGCCACACTATCGCGAACAGCAGCAATATTTTCTGCAGTACGAGCTGTACGAGCATGCACTGGTGTTTTCACATCAAATTTTTGCACGATTTTTCTGATTTTACGCACATTCGGACGATTAAATTGACCGACAAAATCACGAAGTGCACGATATGCATTTTGATTTGAACGCTCATTTTCATAATAAGCCTGAATAACTTTTACGCCTTGCTCGATTGTGTATCTTTCCATGGTCCAAATTGAGTTAGTCTGAAATTGAGAAATGTCAAATGAAATGCAGAAAAAACTTGACGTTTAAGGGTAGGTCTACCCCAGAAGCAAACTCAAATCTCATGTAAAAACGTGTACATGTATTGGTGTACAAATATGGCTCTCTTAGTTAAGAATTTTTGTGTTAAGAAAATAAATTTACCTCGTCTCGTCTCTTCAGGATACCTCTTTTTTCGCATCACGCATAGAGATAGAGAAAGATAGAATACAATATCAAAAAAAAAATAACAGAAAACGGGAACAAGGCACGAGTGGCAAGCTGGCAAGCCGCACAGGCAGCGCACAAGCATTTGATTTTGAATTGACTCGGATTGCGCAAAAGATAAATGAAAGTTTTTTTTTCCTTTTGTATTTTGGGTAGAAAAAAATATTTTTCGTGAATCGTGATTGCTTGAGGTTTAGGAAAGGGAAATTGAGTTTTTTGCATTCAATTTTGCGCACAATTAGACACAATAATAGACGGTTTGTTTTCTGTTTTATTTTTGGTTGCAGGTGAATTGAAACTTTTCGCATTTAGGTAGATAGCGTTTTTATTCTTTGCGTATTTATACAAGGTTAATCTGTTGGTTCTAGGACTTTTACTTTTAAGGATATTTTAAAAAACAAAGAAAAGGGAGCACAGATTTAGACATTAGGAACCCGGGGAATTTGCTCTGATATTTATAATTTATTTTTAATGTAGACAATTAATTTTAGGAAACAGTTCACAATTCAAAAATTGCTCAACTAAAAAAATTATTAAATTTCCTAACCCAAGTAAATTATTAGACTTTCAAAAATAATAATGGTAACTACATATGTACCTATACCTATAAAAATGTTCTTTTGAGTCTTTTTCAAAGGGCTGTAACTCTGCGAAAAGTGATCGTATTGGGATGAAACCAAAAGCGTTTTAAATATTTCTTTTTCTTGTTTCAGAGTTTCTAAAAATGAGAAATATCCATAGTCAACTATTTTAGTTTTTCTTTTAAAGGGCTTCATTGTCTTGAGGTTATTTATGATTCAATAAAATTAATAATTGCAAAAAAATATAGCCTCAGATTAAAAAGTGGTTCCGTCTTTGACCACTGATTTACATGTAAAAATTGACAAAAATTTGGCAGTTTTGAAAACATGAATAAATTTGTTATAGATAATGGATTTTTTGAAACAATTTATGGAGATACATAATTGATTTTTTACAATTGACCGTTCATTTAATAAAAGTGGAAAAGTGTTTTTAATCAAACAGATTATCAATTTTGAAATTGGTTGATCAAACCGTTCGTTTATTATCTATTGTTCCTGAATATTATGTACCTAATCATCAAAATAAAAACAATGATAACAATTTTCATAGTTTTGCATTTGTTACATATCTTAGACTTGAAGTCCCTATCAGCGTTACCATTTCCGGAAAAAAATCGAAGGAGATTTGAAGAAAAAAGTGATGTAAATTGGGAAAAATCGAAGTAGGTTTTAAAATGACTTTTAATTTACTTTTCGAAAAATTTTAACTGGGAATTTTCATAAGTTGACATTACAACACAAGAGAATAATGATTCCGTCTATACTGTACCAACAATGCAGTCCACACTTTGGTAAAAAATAAATGTTATTATCGGTACCTGTCATAGAACCTTCTTTTTATTTTCTACTTTTTCATTTGCGACACTTCCGATTTCGATCAAAATTTTTACATCGCAGATTCTTTGATTTTGAAATAATATTGTATACGACAAATGTTTTCTTTAAATGTATACTTTTAAATACTTAAAATTATCAATACATTTCTTTTAATTTTAAAGAAAATTGTGTATAAATATTTAATTTTATTTAATTAATAAAACATTCTTTTATAAAAAAATATAAAATATATTTAAATATAGTTTAATTTAAAATTAAAAACACATATGCAAGCGAAATTTTCATAGGATTCGTGTACACATCAGTGTGTTGAGTTCCTATGCTTTTAAACCTACTTATTTGTGTTAATTTATTGTGTTGACATTCTTTTTTTTTGTAATTCGATGAATCTCTTCTTCGTTGGATTAGAAATTACTCGTACCTTTCGGACCGTTCACTAAAAGTAGTTTTGGACGGTTTCAAATCTGATATCCACAAAATAAATGCTGGTGTGCCCCAGGGGTCCGTTTTGTTTCCGACAGTTTCTGTCTATAACTGTTGCTCCGCTTAATTGTTTTGCTGACGACAGTAACCTTAGTTTTTCATATTCGTTTTTAGATTCACATCCTTGTCCTCGGATGTGGACTACCAACGGCAGCGTATGATAAGCTCATTAAATTATGATCTTCGAAAACTCAATGCTGTTTGGCACTTGCATCGAGGAGACTGAACAGCTTCTAGGTATGTGCATCAGAGACCATCATTTGTGAAGTGTTAACATGTTTGACGTAACCAAAAACGCCGCTAAGTGTTTAAATTTTCTCCGCCGATGCAAGAAGTTTTTTACCCCTACTAATCTGGCTGTAATCTATAAGGCCTATATTCGTCCAAAGCTCGAGTGTAATTCCCACTAGGTAGATGCTCTAAAAACCCTCTTAAGTCTCTTGCACAGAATTCAAAAGAGGGCTCTAAAAATGAAAGGCGACCGTTGTCTAACTGAAACATTTGAATCTCTCGAGCACCGCCGCAATTTTCATAAACAATGCTCTAGTGAAGTAGGCAGTTGCGTTCTCCCCCTCAAACAATTCAACCGTAATACCCGTACTTCTAGGACTGCTCATCATTTTACCCTTGGGCCCAATTTTGGACGTACTGTCAAGTACAGTGATTCCTTTTTTAGCCGCACTACACGCATCTGGAATGCTTTACCCGGCTCAATATTTCTCACTCATTGTAATGTGCAGACATTAAAAACCAATATGTATCGGTATTTCCTTTCTCACTATCCTACTTTCCTAATTTTTTGCACTGTGTTTAACAATTTAATGGTATTCATGACCCCTTGAGTGCGCGTTTAATATAAAAAAAATACTACCTAGAGTGAAATAAAGAAAAAGAAGTAGATTTGGACTTTTTTTTGTGAAATTGAAGTAGGTTAAAACAGAGATTTTTAAAATGAGGTAGATTTAAGTATTTTGCTGATGGTGCGAAGTAAGAAGTAGATTTTAAATATTTGGAAAAAAAAGTAGATCTAC
The DNA here is from genome assembly GCA_911387755.1 of Chrysotoxum bicinctum. Taxonomy (NCBI): domain Eukaryota; kingdom Metazoa; phylum Arthropoda; class Insecta; order Diptera; family Syrphidae; genus Chrysotoxum; species Chrysotoxum bicinctum. Next base: position 190,465,450 of record OU426988.1, read on the forward strand.
TATAATTGAAGTAAAATGGTGCCACTGGTTCCCATTAGCTGAAACAAATTTCGAAGAAAAAGTTTGTCAATTTTATTTCCAATAACATCATTGTATTTTAATTTTACTTTGTATAATACTATACTAATTTTAAGCTTCTATTTTATTACCTAAGCAAAAACTAAAAATGCATTTTATATAAAAACTGATCTCATTCAAAAAACAAAAAACCAATTTCATTAAGTAATTTCGAAATTATTCACAATTTGTCTTTTTGATTTTGACACCAACAACATTATTGGAAAACTAATACTTGTGTTTTTTTACAAATTAAAAACTAAGTGATAATGAATATATGAACATACATATGTTATGTATATTATATAAAGGTCGTTCTTATTAGAACTGGGCCAGACTTGCCTATTGTCCTTTGTTAAAAATTATCTGATTTCGAAATTTTCAACGAAATTACATCATGTGGCCTAATGAAAACGAAGTACGCATTACATATGTATGTATTTTCTATTTGCTTACTTTTTATCAATTTTTTTTTTGCTTGGGTTTTTTGTTTCCTTTGTTTGTTTTTGGAGGCATTATACCTTTGCAGCTAGGTTGTTGCAAAAAAATATTTATTGGTATGTACAAAATAGATTTGCACAATAAAAACACAACAGAAAATAACAGTAAGGAGAGTATTATCTATCACCATGACATATTGAATTAAAGGAGACAAGTCTTCCTATGTAAAACCAACAAAAATACATAAAAGAGGCGCACTTCCCATATTCTTTCTATTTACATACTTTGACATACCTCCCAATTTCACCATTCTTCTATCAGTGGAATACGTCACCACCGAAAACAAAATGTGATCGAATTTTCCTTCTGAACTTATTTATATAAATATGTACATATGTAGGTATTTAGATTAATAGATACCTGCATACATAATATTTTGGCGCCATCCACTTGCCATATCCCTTGGTTGTTGCGTATTCGCTTACAGTGAAATGCAATTTCATCATCTAATATGTTTTTGATACATCCATTACCTACCTACGCAAAATTAAATCAAAACAATCCTTACGATACCAAATCAAATCACGGCGGCGCGGCGTTGCACCTCTACATTACCTATGAACCTACCTATCGGAAAAAAAACAACACAAAATCTATTGTATATATTTATATGCATATGTATGTATCTTATTCTATACACAACATCGCAAATTTCATTTCTTCCATCATCTACACACCCTTTGACAAAAAAAAAAATGAAGATCACTATGCATCGCAATTTATTACTATGTGTGTACCTAAAATGGCTTTCCATAGAAGAAACAAAAAAAAAAAACAGTAGAAGTGATGATAGATCGCAAATAAAAAAATACAAAAAAACAAAATTTATGACAGCGAATTTGTGATATACCTACCTACTTATATACTTTTTTTATACATACACAAAGAACATTTTTCCACTTTACCTCCGACAATGTGGAATGGTCATTGCATCATTTACCTACTAAAAACAATCATTTCTAACACGTTTTTTTTTTATTTTTTCTGTTCTTGTAATACGAGATGCAAGATGACAAGTCATAAACAAGAATAAAAAACTAAATAAGCCCAGACAAAAAAAAAAAAAGAATCAAGAGAGCGGATGGGCGGACAAAATTCTTTTGCACAGAGAATACGAAACCTTCTCTTTCAAAGCGCTGATATTGCAGTGGCATTCTTGTGAACTGAAAACTTACTTGTGTGCGTGTGCAAAGGAACTTTTTGTTAAAAAATGCAAAACAGACCTCTTTTATAAAAATAAAATTAAATAAATATTCAGTGAAAAAAGTATTTTGTATTTTTGAATTTAGTAAATAAAATATCAAAAAAAAATAAAAAAAATATGTGAGAACTGTATTATTAATACTTTTCTTGCAAATGCATTACAAATACTGTCATATTGAATTGCATTTTTTTGAACTTTAGATGAGTTTTATTAAATTTTTAAGAACGATACGCTGTTCAGGGAATATAAATCTTTGATTAAAAAATTATTTCCAAAAATTAAAAAATATAACTCTCAATTTCCCAGGGTAGAGAACAAAATATTTGTAAAAAAATGTATATTTTTTGACTTTTGTTAGTAAAAAGTTACTGTAAAAATAAAAAAACAAATAAAAAAAAAATTAACGTAATTGCACATACTTATTGGCTTTGTACAAGAGTGAATTTTACTTCGTTATCTTTTATACTTATGAAGTTTTATCCAGTAGAGCATTCATACCACTATGCGAATTTCCTTCGTTTTTCATAGTTTTATATATTTTTTTTTGAATAAATAATAAAACAGAATAAAAAAAGAAGAACGATACGTGATTTGGGAATATGTTGTTTCTATAAAAAAAATATAAAAAAAATAAAAAAGTAATATTTTCGGAATTTCCCTATCATTTGAATAAGGACCTTACTAAAATGTATGATTTTTCCACTTGTGTGGCAGTTTCTGGGCACACAATTTTTTTATATTTTTTTCAAAACTGCAAAAGTATTTTGAATAACATTTTTCTAATCGATGACCGTTTATTTCATTGAAATATTCGTAAAATTGTGAAAGTTATACAGCTTAGCGCAAAAGTCTAACCTATTTTTTCAATGGACACCTACCCTTAAGTGTGGTTCACATTCAACATCGGCCCTTAAAATTGAACCACCCTTTATAAGAAATATTTTAACGAGGCATTTTTCAGAAATGCTTTGGCAAGGCAATTTTCAGAAAATGTTCTTAATAAATTTTAACCTTTAAATTCAATTTTCAACATTTTTGAAAATTGATCTTAAAAATTTTGTAAATTATTTGTTTGTAATGAATTAAATCATAACATCAACTAATTGAATTAAAATGTTAGTCTTATATAATAAGCTTAGTGCTACGCAATTAGATATTGTATCTTATAGTTTAAAAAAATATTTTAATATGTGTATTTAAGGAATTAATTCCATGCTATTTTAAATTTTCAGCAATTGCGTCCATGTAATCCTTATAAGTTAAATTCGTGCATTTTGAAATTATAACCAATAATTTTAAAGAACACTTAAGACAACTTCGTAAGAACAAGCATAGTATCTATAATGAATCCCTAGCATTCAGTTGTTGTCATACTCACTGTCCTTCGTTCAATATTATTACATCCATTTTTCTGTCGCATGGGTATTCCCTTCAATTATTATTTTTCTGTTCAACAGAAACCACAACAGTACTGTCATGACAATTATCTAGAAAAAACAACGTTTCGAAAGAACAAATTAAAATACATTTAATAAAAACTTTTTTACCATTGAGAAATATGAAAGGAACAGAAAGCTTCCACAAGGACTAGAGTATGCGTTGCATCCGGAAGGAAGCATTTCGGAGTCTCACTTTGAATGCAATAACATGGAGAGGAGCGGGACGGTAGTCGTTATCATTTTTAGTTCTTATGGTAACGATGCCAAACCAAGACTATATCAAACGTTCATATTATAATAACGATAAAATGTCACTTGTGGCGTCGCCGCCGTCCTCGTGGGTATGTCCTGCTTTTGTAAATGTACTCCTGCTCCTGCCTTGCGAAAATACACAACGCAGTTGTTTTTTTATTATAATTAAATTCGGGGGATTTGGTCGTTGAATGTTAAACTAGATGCAGAGACCTTCCCACATCAAGTTACTCGTATTAACATCTGCATTTTGCTTGGGATATTATATCCAGAGTTTTGTATGAATTTTATGCGGGCTATTTTCAAATTTTTGAGTGGGTTTTTTAAATGTGGATGTTGAACATTAGATAATGTGTTTCATGCTTCGGGGTGTCAGTGGTTTCGGCAAAGAAAAAGATAGTAAGGTTTCATTGTTTCAGTAACTTTATTAGCCGTCGAAAATTTTTGCAGAATCTCGAAACATGAGTCTTTAAAACTGAAATTCATGATATTCAAAATTACATATGTATATGAATGTATATAAAATTAAAAACAAAACAATTTAAATTGCGACAGTACATGCATTGCATTAATTACTGCTCGTTAAATATTAATCATAGAAGTATCTTAAAATTGGCTGATTTCAGAGCACGTCTCAGCTTATCGCATTATTTAAACTAACCAGACAGACAATTAATTCTCGGCTTATGCGAACATAATAGTTAATTTAAACTATGTACTTGCACATTCAATTTGCATTTCGATCGAAAGGCTAGATTAGTAATCTTTTAATTGCTCCTCTATCGTGTGTTGTATTTGTTGAGTAATGCAGAAGGAGAAGAAATGTGAAAAGTTTAAAAATAATGATTATACAAGCTCGACTAGGCTTTAATGACGGTTGAGTCATTGATATAATTAACGGGTGTTTTATATGTATGTTACATTTTTCGTTTGGTAAGTGTTTTTTTAGGGTGGTAGGCGCTAGTGAAAGGACGCCATTTTGAAAAACGTGGTATTTTTTTTTGTCTTAAAAACTCATTCGACTTAATGACATTTATACTTGCTCTTGAGTAAAGGAACTTTGGAATTTAAAAATTGCTGGTAAATATAAAAACATGGATTTATTATTTCACAACCCCACACAATCATGAAGCGTCGCAATCTTCATACGAAAAGGCATCGGTCATAAAGTTATTTTTATAATAGCGATGTGCGTAGATTTCGTTTGCTGGAAGCATCCATCATATGCATTCCTCTCCAACAGGGGAAACGGATGTATGTGATCGCTGCTTATGCACCGGTATCGCCTCAACCTATTGATTTTATAACAGAGCTTGAAAAACTTTTTGAATACTTACGATTAAACTCGGAAGAGAATTATTACCTCATGGTTGGTGATTTGAATGCCGAACACGTACGGCAGAAGACAGAGACGTAATGCTTAAAGCGGGCGTAGATACAAAAAATGGCGTCTTGGACGACGACTTCTTAAATGTTAGCATTCACCCGAATCTTACTTAATTACTTACTTACTTGTCCGGCTACCGATTCATGGAGATCTCTGTCTCAGATATTGCGGTCTTCCATCGGTTGCGATCCCTCGCGAGCACTCGTTGAGACCAAGCGCTCTTGTGTCTGTAACCGCCTGGTCCCTGTAGTGGAAGTTCGGTCTTCCTCGTCGTCTCGAACCTGGGGCCTGGAATTCAAAGATGTTTTTGGCTGGAGCGTCGTTGTCCATTCGCTCGATGTGACCGAGCCAGTGTAGTCGACGTGTTTTGGTTTTGGCTCTTTGGACTATATCCACATCCTGGTACAGCTCGTATAATTCACGATTGAATGTTCTCCTCCATTCGCCCTCTTCGCATATAGGACCAAATATCCGCCCAAGAATTTTTCTCTCTAAAGTGCCCAGTATCAATTCCCCTTTTTTACTTATCGTCCAACACTCGGCGCCGTAGAGTAGAACTGGTAAGATTAGCGTTTTGTGTAGCGTGCACTTTGTCTTTCGAGAAAGGAGTTTTGAACCCATTTGTTTGGCCAAACCGAAGTAGCAGCGGTTTGCTAGAGTAATTCTTCGTCGAATTTACACTAAGGTGTCATTCGTGGGATTGATGTTCATTCCGAGGTAGGTGAACTCCTTGACTACCTCGAAATTACTGCTACCAACAGTGACGTTTTGTCCTAGGCGGTGGACAGATGCGGCTTTGTTTGTTGGTAGCATATACTTTGTTTTTACCGATGATATCGATGTCGCCCGCATATCCAAGCAGTTGGGAGGACCTGTTGAAAATAGTGCCTTCCAGGTTAACACCACTCTTCAACCTAGTCCTGGGACATGATAGCGCATCTCCTTGTCTGAACCCTGTGCACGTCTGGAATAGCTCGAACGAGCTGTTACCCATTTGCTTGTTGCACCGCGTATTTTGTAACGTCATGCGGCCTAGCTGGATCAGTTTTTTCGCGATCCCGAGTTCCGACATTGCCAAAAGAAGCTCTTGGCGACTTATGCTATCATATGCGGCTTTAAAGTCGATGAAAAGATGGTGGGTCTCTTGGACTTGAAATTCGTTGGTCTTTTCCAGGATTTGCCTCAATGTGAAGATTTGGTCCATCGTTGATCTGCCTGGCCTGAAGCCACACTGGGACCTGCCGATTATAGTGTTGCAGAAAGGTTTTAGACGCTCACATAGTACGGTGGATAGGATCTTGTAGGCAACATTAAGCAGGGATATTCCCCTGTAGTTTTTGCAGGACATAGGATCGCCTTTTTTGTATATTGGGCATATGGAGCTATTTGACCAGTCGTCGGGCATACTTTCCTCCTCCCAAACTTGGTTGATGAGCTGCTGCATGCACCCTATCAGGACATCTCCTTCATACTTGGAGAGTTCCACAACTAGGCCATCCGAGCCGGCGGATACAATGCTCTTAAGCTTGTGGATTGCTTTCTTAACCTCTTCAGTACTGGGTACTGGGGCTGGATCTTCATTGACTGGTCTCATGCTCCTTTGCTCTCCTGTGGCTTCCTCTAAATAATGCCGACTAAGCAGCTGCCAGAAATGCTTCTTAAACACGTCTACAATTCCCTGTGCTTCGGTGGCTAGGTTCCCTACGCTGTTTCGAAGAGCTTGCGTGCCGGTCCTATAACCTGATACCAGTTGCTTGACTGTTTTGTAGAACCGACGGGTGATGGTGGCGGTGCTAGAATCCTGGAGATACTTGAGCTAAGAAACTGGGCAGGGTTTTTTCTCTTTCCTTCTCTTTTCACGGTACTTCTCTTTTGCTGCCCTTGTTTTCCGTTGCAGCATTTCCATTCGTGCATTTTCCGTCTCCTGCTTCATACCGCGCATTCATTTATCATACCACGGGTTCTTTACTAGGTGGTCTCGGCTACCTCCTTAATGATGTCGCGATATTGGTTTCACTGGTTGTTGACGCTTATCGCTGGAGGTACGGCAGAGAGTTTCCCGGTCAATTGCTCACTGTAGTCTCTGGCTTTCTCAGATGTGCTAAGGCATGCAATATTCAATTTCTTCCTTTGGGCGGTCCTCGCTTTCTTTTCATTGGACCTTTTATAACCCGACTGCTCTGAACTTTGTCAGAAGAAGAAAGTGGTCAGAGTCCACGCTTGCACCCCGGAAAGTTCGCACGTTCAAGATGTTCAACGCGTGCCTTGCGCCAATTAGCATGAGGTCGATTTGGTTGGCGGTTTGACCATCTGGATCGCGCCAGGTTGCTGTGTGTATCCTTCGCCTGGAGAACCTTGTGCTACTTACCACCGTATTTCGAGCAGCAGCAAAGTCAATTAGTCGGAAGCCGTTATCTATTGTACTCGTAGTTTCGTGGAGGCTGTGCTTTTTAACTAATCCGCCAAAGATATTTTCCTTCCCGACTTTAGCATTGAAGTCTCCGAGCACGACTTTGACATCGTACTCTGGACAGGCTGGACAGGTCTTGAAACTTCTCCTTGTTGGACTCCTCAGCTTCATCAATAAGGGCGTGTGCACATATATTGGGCTGATGTTTTGAAAAGTAGCTTTGATGCGGATCACAGCCAGGCGATCGCTAATCGGCTTAAAATCGATGAATTTCTAGCTATCCATCGTATCACCTGGATCGCGGTAATGTCTGCCTTGTACCGCGGGAGGACAGATTCAAGTTTTTGAGTAGCACCTGGCTTGTAGAGTGTCCTTACATTCCAGTTGCATACTCGTAAATCGTAGTCCATTTTCGTTCCGGCTCTGGTTGCCATTTAAGGGGGGGTCGTTATCCGAGGCTTCTCGAGTCTCTCAATGGGTATTTTTTTTACTGTGGCTGGGTCTATAGCCCGACGCACTAACCTCCAATCTGTGTGACCATAGGTTTGATGTTGCAATTCTTTCCTTGGTTAACTCTCGCACTTACAAGCTTAGCAAGTCATGACATACAGCAAAGACCAGTATCCGGCGGTTACCAACGTGGAGGTAATGTAAGCACTTGATGTGTAGGAAAAGATAAAGCTCGGAGCCCCCAGTTCCTACAACATCCAATCACCCGAATCGTTACCTGGAAAACAGAGCCCTGCTCTAATATTTCGAGACGAAATGATGCAATGGCTATTAGAGAACCGCGGTTTCACCGGGTTCAATGATGATTATCCGCCAAACGGCACTATCGCCGAGGGTAATGGACCAGGTTCCCTGTTAGTTTCGAAGCTAGATCTCCAGCTCATCTTCGACGCATTAAAGAAAAATAAGTCAGAAGACGTCGATAATATAACACTATGACAGCTACCTTCGGAGGCAGTGTATACCACACTGTTTAACAACGCATTAAATAATACACATTATCCAGTGCGATGGAACACAGCTGTGGTCTTGTGCAGTGAGCGATCAACTCGCCGATTCTCTTCATCATTTATACCAGCGATCTGATAGGTAGTCTAACTCAGACAATGCGTATTCCGATGATCTAACAGCGTACAGAAACACTCCAAGAGTTCAATTCATCATCAAAAAAAAAAAAAAAAAAAAAAAAACAAGCGATGGCCGGGCCGCAAGGAAAATCAACATTCAGAAATCGGAAACTATTCTGTGTTTAAGACTCCTTTGCGTAAAGCCTCAAGAGATATGAGAAAGAACTGGCGCAAGCTATAGTGATTATGAGGCCATCTATATCTATAGATAGTAAACTTCTCTGGAACAAACACTCAATTGCTATAGTCGGGAAAGCCATAAAAGCCCTAATGATTTGCAAAAGACTTGCAGGCAAGTCATGAGGATGCAAACCGAACATCCTCAGGTGGAGGTAAGATCGATCATTAACTATGGTACGGTTCCATGGCACAAGAAAACCGAATTAACAACAACTGGGAAAACCCTAGAAAAAGTCCAAGGGCCCGGGTGTATCTGTATTACGGGAGCAATAAGAACCTGCCTACCACAGCTATTGAGGTTGTCCTCCATCTATCCTTTCTACCCGAGGTTAGAGAAGTGCTGGAGTGGAAGGTATCATGAGGTTCTCAAGGGAAGGAACTGGGACAGGCAAAATTATTGGTCACAGACTTTATTGACAGGTTCACAATAACAAACCTTATTGACATCCCAAGATATGAAATAATAAAAAAACATAATTTCGAGAAAAACTTTCTTACACAGCTAAGCAACAAAAAATATTGGGTAGGAGAGGAAATAAACTACACCCTCGAAACAAATACCATCAAATGGTACACTGATGAATCGAGAACAAGCGAAGGGACTGGTGCAGGAATCTTTGAGCGAAAAACCACTTTCCATACCGATGGGGCAGTCCACCAGTATCTTCCAAGCGGAGGTAAGCGCCTTAGGGAAATGTGTAGATCGTAATCTCGAAAAATATTATCGTTACAAGAGCATTGCGATCATGTTAGATAGTCAAGCGGCATTCAAAGCACTAAGCTCATACACCATGAGCTCTAAATTGGTGTGGGAGTGCATAAGCAGGCTGAATGAAATTGGCAACCAGAACAGTGTCAAACTTTACTGGGTACCTGGTCACGTGGCGGTTCATGGAATCGAAAAGGCAGATTCCCTAGCAAAAATAGGCGTATCAACCCCTTTAATAGGGTCTGAGCCCTATTGCGGAATAGGAGACAATTTCAACAAAACCAAAATTAAACAAGAAGAGGACGCAAACAGATTCAAGAACTGGAAAGAACTCCCAAAACTGAGGCAGGTGAAACTAGTACTGGGCAATTACAACCAGTAACGTTTCGAAAACTGCATTAACTTAACCTAAGAATAGTAACAGGTATTCACTGCAAACTTTGAAGACACATAGGTTTACTTGGTGTGGTAAGCAGTGCCACATGTAGATTCTGCAATATGCATGAGGAAACACCAAACCATATACTGGGTAAGTGTTTTCCACTCATGCACCAAAGGATAAACCATCTGGGACAATACCAGGTAGAAGAGAGCAACCTATCCTATCTTAAAGTGCTCCAAATACTAAGATTCATAAAAGCAATAGGTTCTGAGGAGAACTGTATGATGAGCAAGCTCATCAGCGGGGGCACAATAGATCAACAGGTCGCTGTGTAATAACCACCCAATACAAATTCATTCTTTCATCGATGAAGCCTGTAACGAAGTTACATATTTTAGCCGCCGCGGCACGCCAACGCTACTACTCAGCTACTCATCTGAAGCCGCCTTTTCTGCTCAACCACCCAACACCTAAACTTACACCAAAGATACAGCCGAAAATACATCAAAACAATTGCGTACCTTTAGGTGTTCACGGAGATGTACATACAACGTACATTGAAGTTTAGTCGTCTGTGGTACAGCAACAAAATATGAGGAGTACATTTTGTTTAATTTTATGTATTCACATTTGCTGATGGCCATGGATATAATATGGGAAGGTGGAAAATCGGTCCAAAATCGGATTTCTTCTCGCCTATTGTTGTGGATGTACCAATACCGATTACCGCGGTAGAAGACTATCCCTTGAAACACGCTGATAGAGTACATAGTGTACTGTCCAGAAGTTTCTAAGCTTTTTGGCTCTGGCCGTAAACTGTGTGTGTGACGTGTGTGTGTGTGTTGTTTTGCCTTCTCGGTACCTCCCCTTTATTTTGTCTCTAATTTCGTTTGAGGCTAGGGATTTAATCCTACTACGTTTGTACCCTGCTGCGATTTGAGCCGAGGCTAGACATTAATCTCACTACCGATTTTGCCAGGCAATTCAATCAAAGCTAAGTATTTAATCCTACCGTCTGACCGTGCTCTGTCGCTGCCTTAGGCTAGGGATCTAATGTCTAATCCCTATTGCGTTCTGCCTATAGCTTCAGTCAAGGCTAGGGAAGTTATCTAACTTTCTGTCATCACCGCCCCTTGTCTTGCCCCGAACGTTTGTTTTGAGGCTAGGCATCTAATCCTAAAATTTAAACTTTGCGACGATTTGAGCTGGGGCTAGAGATTTAATCTCACCAACCGTTTTGTCCGGCATTCAATCCAAGCTTCCGTCCGTGCCCTGTCGTCGTTTAAGGCTAGGGATTTAATCCCACCTGCGTTTTGCCTAAACGTCGGTCAAGGCTAGGGATTCAATCCCACCGTCTCGCCCTTGTATATGAAATACCGTGTTAATTATTTAGGTATGTGAAAAATTGTGAACTATATGAAATACCGTGTTAGTTATTTTAGAGTTTGAAACTATTGTATGAGTATATGAAATAAATTGTGAGTTAGAATTAAGTTAAAAGTGAATAAAGTCGGACATTATTTGGAGTTCTGAACTTTCAAAAACCGAGTTTTGTGCTTTCTTCGGACTGACCCTGGACTGGACAAGCTGACGCTACCTCAGCCTTTGAAAAAAAAGCATCACAAGCCATTGGCGAATAAGCATAAAAGTGTAGTAAAATTCCTTGGCATCTGGTTGGATCAGTATTTGTACATATTTCGACAGACATAAATGCTGCTCATGCCAGGGTTAGGGGGGTCTCTTCCCTGACGAAATGTTTGGTTTACATCAGCCGGCCTTAAAACTGGGTGAAAATGATTTTATACAAGGCCCTCATCCAGCCGATGATTGCCTATGAGTACCCGGTGTGATACAACGTTGCCTAATATCAAATGGAAAAGATTCGGGTATTTGAGAATTGAGAGGCAGTGTCTTAGACGTTGTCTTGGATTACACGGAACACCTGAGTTGGAGTACAAACATTATTATTCCATCCAGGTTCTATACAACGGAGCCAACATAAACATAATTGATAATTTTTTGTTAAAGCTGATTCGGGGTCAAATTGCAAGAGCGATGTCCTCCATCAAAAGCCTTGGTTTTGGGGCTTATTTCCTTAACGACGATTACCATGAGAATGTACTTCTAAGCGGCTCTATCCCACCCGAGTTCTCATTTTAGACAGTCGAGGACTGGTCTAGGATAAAATGGCGATTCCGCTAATCTACCAGACCTCCTTGTGTTCATTAGGAATGTGTTCGATCGGGACCCAAATCCAAAAAAAAAAAAAATGTAAAATTTGAATACCCAATACTATTCAAACAAATGATCAAAATCGGTTGTACCATTTTTAGGAAAATTGATCAGGTTGGCCGAGAAAATCGCCTCTATTCGTAAAAGTCTGGAGATGCTCTCAAGGGAATTGACTACTCACTGTGCAAAACTTCGGAAACTTCAATTTGGAAAAAATTTGCATTGGAACTTACATAGGCCTGTATCCGTACAAGACCTCGACTAACCTAGGATATTAGATATGATAAAAAACAACTCCCTTTGTTCACTTATTGGGCTTAAAAAAAATATTTTAGAAACGACCCCAAAATCATCTTACATCTTTAAAAGTTAAATTTTCATTATTCGTAAATTGGTTGACGTCAAACCACTCGAAGTTGCACCAGGTGCCAATGCATCCACTCAAAGTTATTGTTTGATTCGAAAAAAAGACTTTATTGAGGTCATCACCGTCAACTGCGAACGCTGCAGAACATAAATAACCAATTTACAACAAACTACGTACCACACACGTACAATTTTCCTGGCACACAGATCAAGATAAATTAGACCAATGGCATTGACTATTTTGGTCTTCAAGCTTATTGGCATGCACCTGTAACTTTAGAAAATCCCACAAGAAGAAGTCTAACTAAGTCAAATCGCAGGATCTCGGTGGTCATTCATATCGTTAGATAACCAGATTTGGAAATGGCCCGTGCAATATGTCCTCTAACTGCAAGTAGTGCTTTCCACGTTCTGTTAGCAGGGTGTTTACATCAACAAATTTGGGCCAGAAAAAATTGGTTATTATCGATCGATAGCACTCGCCGTTGACGGTGATGGCCTCTCGTGTAGATTGTGATCGTCCTTAATTCGACAAGTTCGCTTGTTGACGAACCTATTCCTCCAGAAATGGACACCGTCGCTGATTATGATTTTTCGACAAAAATTGGGGTCAAATTACAATAATGGAGAGCTCAGTTAATGAACGCACGTTGTTGTCTATGGTCGTTTTTTAAAAGCCCTGGCTAAGTTGAAGTTTATACGGGTTCTGGCTCAAGTCAAGAAACTAAATTTGCGAAGCTGTGGTCTGTGAAAGCCCGAGTTGTAGTGCGCGGCGTGGAATTTTCAGCGGCCATATTTTCGGTATTGTGTTCACCGATCGACTTGAATCAATCCACCACATTGCCAATAGTCTTCTCGGAAAGATGATTATGGTGACCGTAAGAGGGGTGAAGCAGAAGAATAACTTTCCTAAGATAATTTAATCGTTTGCAATTGCTGATGAACGCTGTAACCATATATGTTGACTTAGTAAAATAAACTTAATGAATGACAGATAATTTGACAGATTAACCTTCATCAACATAGCCGCAATCACCTGTCAAAATTTAGCAATCCTTACAAATGAATTTAAAAAATGAATTTGTTCACAAGGCACCAAATAACGCCACACAAGTTTTGTAGCTATGGGCAATGCATTCTCATTAGCTTAATTCGTATTCAAGAAATCAGCTGTTAAGACAGAATTCTATAATACAGATTACCCTAATGCTTACTTTCATATTAATGAGCCATAATTTATATTTACGAGTTGTACAACCCACAACATGCCTTTGATATTGTAGGTAGGTAGGCCAAATGTTGGGATCCATAAAAACCAAGTCAAAAAGCTTATTAAAAATGACATGTGTCATCGTTGAAATCTTCGATACAAAATAATATTTCATAGGAACATTTATGAGCTCGATAGCCCGGCAGTCTATTCTGATATAAATCTTTCTCAAATGGAATAGCCCTCATAAATCTAATTTATGAAGAATGTACCTTTATGTGTACTCCGATATTATTTTAAGCGACGAAAGTCTCATGTTCCCCTACCCAAGATCTGTTTTAGTGAATTTAATGAGTATGGATTATTTAAGCATTCAGTGATAATTATTATTATTTAAAATAGAAGAAGGAAACAAGAAAGAAAACACGACATCACCCTCACAAATAAATCTTTATGTTAATTAAAGTTGACATTTGATTCCCGAATGCGATCTTGATTCAGCGTTATCAAAGGAAACTGGTCCGGGGGAATTCATTCAAGTGTTAAAACTTAAATAGGTTAACTTTTCCGAATTTAGATTATTCTTGATGTTCGAGGGACAGGTGGCGATGTTTTGGATCTGTGTGCCTTGAGCTATAGTTTTACCAAAATAAATATACTCGTACGTAGATATAAGTTTAAATTAAACGATTCGAATAATAATTAGTGCCAACAAACTTCAAGGTTTTTGGGCTGCGTGATTTGGGTTACCTACAAAATTTTAGTCGGATTACGTCTAAGACGTGTCATCTCCAGTGTGTTCTAAACACACTAAAATAAAGCCCCAACTATAGAGGTTGACAAGATAGAATTATGTAAATATTGATGGAAATAGAGTTACCAGCATACTATTTCACTAGAAAATTGCTTATACATTAACGGGAAATAATGAAATGCGATGCTAGTGTTGTGTTATACTTATATAACCTACCATATTTAGGGCTTTACTTGTGACTTATAGGTACTATAAGGCAAGTTATGCATCCGGAAAAAAAATCGAACTCGAGATTTTGATCAAAGTTGACATTACGATGATAGCGAAGACCAAAAAAGTGGGTCTGACAATTCTGTCTGTCTGTTCGACTACAGCCTAAATGGCTCGGCCGATTTTCTTTAAACATGGTAGATATCATTTTTAATTTTTCCCCCCACACGTTTTTTTTTTTTTTAAGACCAACATTTTTTTCGAAATTTTATAAATATTTTTTTTTCTCAAAAACTGTTCCACAGATTTAAAAAATAAAAATTCAAAAAATTTTATTTAGTTAAAGCTAGGTAATGGTTGAAAATTTTTTTACAAAAACTGGTTATCTTTGGTACCCCCCTTGGGACCAATTTAATTTGTTTTTGTTTTTCTCGAGAACAGTACCACCGATTTTGATCAGTTTTTTTATGTTTAGGCTTCCCAGCAGTTTCAATATTATTGTGTATTCAATTTTTTTTTTTTGAAAACTCAATATTTCGAAAACCCCATGCTCGATTTTTTTAAAACTTGATAAATAAAAGTTTCTTTAAATAATCAACAAGATATGGGAAAAAAAATTATTTTACCTAAAATTAACGGTACCCTCCATACAAATGTTAAAAAATGGTTTTCGAAAATCGTATTTTTCTCGAAAACGATTCCGAGAATATTTTTTTTTTATCCGATGGAAATCTTCAAAAGACACTCGGTAAGAATCGGTACCGAGTAGTGTGGGACTCTTACCGCCAGTGTTGCCATAAAATATTTTTGGAAATCGGGAGATTTCCATATCAGAAATCGGGGAAATCGGGGAATTAGAAGTTGAAATAATCTTACCTACTTTAAAAAAAAAATATTGTTCGTCATTTTATTTTATTTTATTTAAGTTCATATTATTTGAACACAGTAAGTTCTTTGAATTAAAAATAAATACTTCTCCTCTAAAACAAATAGTCTTGTATATGGTTAGCATATAAAAAACTTTAACATTAAGTTCTTTTAGATTACAAAGAAAAAAATACTAAATAAGCGTTTAAGTTGAACCACATATGTACTTATATACATATAAATATTTATAGATTTATTTATAGATACTCGTATTTAGAAATATGCGTTTCCTATCGCACTCACAAACGAACTTATGCGCGAAACAGATTAAACCGGCAACAGCACCAGCATCGTCAACAGCAAAAAGCACGCTGACCAGCAAATATTTCTCAAACACATTGCCACCAGCAACGTCATTTCATCTGCTTGCCATTTCATATAGAAAAAAAGTTTTTCGTTGTGGTGCCACTAAATATTGCAGTGGGAAAGTTGACAACACCACACCAGCAACAGCAAATTTGGGACTTTGGCCTAACGACGCTGTTGGCGTTGCTGTTGCTGTTCTTATGTGTGTTGTACAATTGAAATACATTGGCGCAAAATTTTAAACATTTAAAACCTATTCTAAATCAATTTTAGAATGGGAGTCGACTCTAAATATTGAGTATAAAACGAGAACCGACTTTTTGTTAATTTTAAAGGACATAAACTATACTTTAACGTTAAAGAGCTCGTCTTACTTTAACAGCAGCAAATAGCTAGTTTATCTTTTAAAAGTATACTTTATCCATATTGACAATGGTCATTTCATACCAAAGCGAATCGAAGAAAAAATGTTTACTGATGTTTTATTCAATTTTTTAAAGATGTTTTTTTGTAAATAGACTGAATAACTGAATATTATAAATTCGAAATAATCGTACGAAAGTGCTCTACGATTAACAAATCTGTACATACAAATGTACATATCTTATGTATGTATGTTTATGCATGCCGAGACGAGTATAGCTAAATGAATCTGCACCTTGCAACAACAAATTGAGTTTTTATGCTGTGAATTTGCGATCTATACTTTATTTTCATCTAAAATAATGTAAATAACTTATAAACAATCAACATCTGTACCGAGGTAGTATATAAAATGTACTTTTTTCGGCGAAAAATTATTTGGCTTAAAGTTGTCTGTTCTTTTTATTTTTTTTTTGTGTTTTTGTATTTGTGTGAGTTATGCATCTGTCAAATTAAGGGTTGTTCAACGCAAATTCGCTTAGGTTCTGTTGTAAAACCCACATCAGTTAGAAGAGTTTGTAACGAAGCGTTCCATGCTGCTCTACTCTATAATACATACTTCTGCATAAACAGCAAGAACCATAATTAATACGAAGAATTATACTTCGCCCGGGTAAGATTCACACACACCATAGGCTTATGACGTCACACACAAAGCAAACAATAATATTTTTCGTTCGTCACCTATATAATTCACATGCAGTTTTCACTGAAAAACTATCAAGAGGACCTACTCGGGTGAACGAAAATCACCTCACCTCGCTCATACATACAGTCAGGCGGCACAGTAGATCGATTGAATAAATCTTTTGAAGCCCAGTCGTAGACAAAACGTATAGACGAGTTGGTCATTTAGCTTCCCTTGCTTTTTGCGGAGCTTCCCCCCACCAGTGGTAAGGGGTTTCGTATGAAGACAAGTTAGGTAGGTGAGAATTGTCCAGCTATTTCTTATTAAGGCTTCCCCCCACCAGCGGTAAGGGGTCTTAGTTCGAAGTTTAATGTCCTAATTGCCACCAGGGGCTTCGGTACCTGCAGATCTACCAGAGCGTTTAGCCTGCTGTTTAGTGCCACCAGGGGCCTTGAACCTGCTGATCTACCAGAGCGTTTAGCCTGCTGTTTAGTGCCACCAGGGGCCTTGAACCTGCTGATCTACCAGAGCGTTTAGCCTGCTGTTTAGTGCCACCAGGGGCCTTGAACCTGCAGATCTACCAGAGCGTTTAGCCTGCTGTTTAGTGCCACCAGGGGCCTTGAACCTGCTGATCTACCAGAGCGTTTAGCCTGCTGTTTAGTGCCACCAGGGGCCTTGAACCTGCAGATCTACCAGAGCGTTTAGCCTGCTGTTTAGTGCCACCAGGGGCCTTGAACCTGCTGATCTACCAGAGCGTTTAGCCTGCTGTTTAGTGCCACCAGGGGCCTTGAACCTGCAGATCTACCAGAGCGTTTAGCCTGCTGTTTAGTGCCACCAGGGGCCTTGAACCTGCAGATCTACCAGAGCGTTTAGCCTGCTGTTTAGTGCCACCAGGGGCCTTGAACCTGCTGATCTACCAGAGCGTTTAGCCTGCTGTTTAGTGCCACCAGGGGCCTCGAACCTGCTGATCTACCAGAGCGTTTAGCCTGCTGTTTAGTGCCACCAGGGGCCTTGAACCTGCAGATCTACCAGAGCGTTTAGCCTGCTGTTTAGTGCCACCAGGGGCCTTGAACCTGCAGATCTACCAGAGCGTTTAGCCTGCTGTTTAGTGCCACCAGGGGCCTTGAACCTGCTGATCTACCAGAGCGTTTAGCCTGCTGTTTAGTGCCACCAGGGGCCTTGAACCTGCAGATCTACCAGAGCGTTTAGCCTGCTGTTTAGTGCCACCAGGGGCCTCGAACCTGCTGATCTACCAGAGCGTTTAGCCTGCTGTTTAGTGCCACCAGGGGCCTTGAACCTGCTGATCTACCAGAGCGTTTAGCCTGCTGTTTAGTGCCACCAGGGGCCTTGAACCTGCCGATCTACCAGAGCGTTTAGCCTGCTGTTTAGTGCCACCAGGGGCCTTGAACCTGCTGATCTACCAGAGCGTTTAGCCTGCTGTTTAGTGCCACCAGGGGCCTTGAACCTGCTGATCTACCAGAGCGTTTAGCCTGCTGTTTAGTGCCACCAGGGGCCTTGAACCTGCCGATCTACCAGAGCGTTTAGCCTGCTGTTTAGTGCCACCAGGGGCCTTGAACCTGCTGATCTACCAGAGCGTTTAGCCTGCTGTTTAGTGCCACCAGGGGCCTTGAACCTGCCGATCTACCAGAGCGTTTAGCCTGCTGTTTAGTGCCACCAGGGGCCTTGAACCTGCTGATCTACCAGAGCGTTTAGCCTGCTGTTTAGTGCCACCAGGGGCCTTGAACCTGCTGATCTACCAGAGCGTTTAGCCTGCTGTTTAGTGCCACCAGGGGCCTTATACCTAGGGATCCCGTCAAGAACCAGACATCCGAATGAAAGGGCCCGTTTGTAGCCTAATTACCGGAAGACAGAATACCCGTAACCCAGTACCAGATCCAGAGCATCAGCAAGCAGTATAACTGATGCAAAGCAGCTAGACTAGAAGCCAGAAGGATTGATGCCCGTGAACCGTTCCAGTTCCTGAATTAAGTGAAATATTAGTAGGAGATTATTGTATGTTATAGATTTAAGAGTTATTTCCAATAAAGATTTTGTAATAAGGTTTGAAGACCTTTACATCTGGAGTTTTGTGTTTTCTTCAGGACGACCCTGGCAAGACCGACGAGCAAAACCTCGGCTGGAAAGCAAAAAGCACATCACAAGTTGTCTAACGTGTTTAAAATTATGCAAAAGTTAGACGAAGTCTCCAAGCTAAACGACTGCGTTAAGTAGAGCGGGTTTTATTCCTTAAACGAGAACTGTTTAAAATTTTGCGCCATTGTCTCTAAATTAATGGCGGCCGCTGTTGCTGTTGACGGTGCTGTTGCTGGTTCAATCTGTTCCGCGCTTTAGTGTTTCATTTTTTTTTTAAATTAAATTTATTTGTTTTAACTGAATTTTCTGAATAATCAATCAGAAACCTTAAGGTTCAAGCATTACACTCCTTATACTTCAAGAAGTTCTTAGATAGTAAAATTCCTTATTAAGTTCCAACATCAAGGTGATTTCTGAGTTTTGTTTTATTCAAATTTATTTGAGAAAAAGTTCTCTCAACATTAGCTGCATAGTGTGTAAGAATTTAAGATATAATTCATTAGCAGGATCTTCTTAATATTTAAAAATAACTTTTCCCCTTTCAAGATTATCTACTTTGGCTTCAAATGCAAAGTACCTACATTTTGAGAGGTTCGTATAATTCTAAAATCCGGGAAACAACACATTTTTATGATAAACAACGAGTTTGTGATGGATGAAGCAGCCATAATAATTTTAAAAATTCTTGATATTTCGCTACTCTTTTTGACTGTTTTGAATATAGTTATATATATGTTAGAGCGGAGCTACTGTAGTGTTATAGCTACTATATTAAAATTGGATAGATATAGCTAAATGCTGGAATAAGTTCCAGTGGAGAGCATGGTGATGTATTGGTAAAAAAGCATATTTACCACAGTATGTGTAAGTATCTGAGTGGGATTGGAAAAGGATAACGTAGGAAGAGGAAGTGTCTGCGATTGCGATCGGCATTCGAAGGATTGATTTAGAAGCGATCGGACGTGCGGTGGTCGATGCACGGCAGATAATAATTTCTTTACTTTGGTTTTAATTAATTCTGTCATATATATATCGCGACACATTATTTCAAGATCTTTTGAAGTTTGAAGCAGGCATATGATGTACAGATGGTAAAAGAATTGCAGATGCATTTCAAAACTATAATGTTCAGGCAATCACCCTTTGAAAATGAAGCAACAGAGTTTTTACTATCTTCTGACAAATTATTTTTTGCTACATCCGCGCGCAAAACCGATTACATTTTCTTTATAATGTATTTTCATATCAAAAAAGTTGCGATTAATAGTTAAATGCAAATTTAAGTTATGTAAGATGTTACAAAATTTTTAATAAAATAATAAATTATTTTCTTTCAAGAGCGGAGAATATATCAACTTTTTTGAAATATGAAAATCGGGAGAAAGTGCACTATTTACATCAAAAATCGGTGTATCGGAAATAGGTTTAGAAATCAGGAGAAATACGATAAATCGGTGTTTCTAGCAACACTGCTTACCGCACTAAAACCACCGGTGAATCAGGACCAATCTATGAAAGATCCACAAATGATTTTTATTTCTTAATTTTTAAATCGCATTGGGGGAAGTTTAAGGTTAATAACACTTTCCCATAGCTTTTAGACCATCAGCTCATGAGGCTTGGTTCTTCTTAATCTCCGAACATTGTCTCGTACATTTAATACTATCTCCATTTCGGAGTTAGTATGACTTTGCAGTCGCTGATTGTGTGATACAGCGTGTTTCTTAACCACTTCTGTAACCATTTCAATTAGAAGGTCACGATGTAGATCGCTATTTCTTATATACCAAGGGGCATTTATTATTCCACGAAGGACCTTGCTTTGGAATTTTTGCATGGGTTCAGCATTTGTTTTCTTTGTTCAGCCCCATAGTTGGATGCCATATGTCCAAACGGGTTTCAATACTTGCTTATATAACCTTAGTTTGTCAGAGTTCTTTCCTAGTATCCAGTACATTTTTCTGTACTTCAATTTTAGTTCTTCTCTTTTCTTTTTGATGTGCTCTTTCCATTTAAGCTTTGCCCCGAGAATTTTGATAACATTTTTTTTCTTTCATTTAATTTTTACGATCTATAATTTAATAAAACAAATTTTGAAAACAAGATATTACTGAATGTACCTACCATAGAACGATTTTTTAAAATTTGGAATTTCTCATTATTGGCATAACGGATTTTAATGAAATTTTTTAGAGAGAAGCTTCTAGAAACTTTAAAAAACATTGCATTTTAAAACTTTAAGAAAGATGTTTTTTGAATTTAAAAAAAAAAATCTATTTTTTTTTTTGGAAAATTCAATATCTCAAAAACGGCTCAATATTTTTTTTTGGAAATTCATTTTCTATTCGTTAAATACCACTACAAAGACTTATAATTTTTTGTTCTTGCATAAACCTATATTTTCTTGAATCACATTGCATCCTAGTTTTACCTCCAACTACTAAAGAAGTTGTTTAAGTCATTTAAAAAATTAATTTTATGCTTATGAACAATTTTTCTCTAATAACATTCGTTTTTGAAATTCTGTTACAGGTCTATTGTTTTAAATATAAAATTAACCATTTGTTTCACTGACTTGAAAATTACTTGGTATGCTTGTTTGAAGCTGAGCTCGTCGGAATGGGGGAGGATTCTTTTTTCAAAGCCAGGGGGGGTTTTTGACCAACAAATAAAAAAAAATTTCATACCAAGTTTTGGAAAAAGAAAAAGAAATTAAATCAGACGGACAGAAAGCTTATGAGGTTCATATATATAGAAACATATATTTTTCTTTGTGACAGGTGTTACGTCACATGAGATGCACTTTTCCCTCCCTTATTGCACATAAGACAATTCGCCTTTGATAACTAAAGCATCCTTTTTTTATAGTTACCCCTTATTTTAAACTTACAGGAGTATTTAGCGCATTTGCGAATTGGACCAGCTACAACTATTCATAACCCCATTAAATTAAACCATTTAAGCTTTCATATTTGAATCCAAAACTTACAAATTATTTATTTAAATTTTCAAAATTAGTTTATATCTAAAAATCATTTTTTTATAAAAGAAAGTTAAATTAAATTTTAAGAAAGAAAAAAAAAATACATACAAAAATTTATTTTAAGTTAATGTTATGTTTAATTTTACGTTAAAAAAAAAGAAAGAAAACTAATTTAAATGTAATTTAAGAAAAGATATTATATAGTTAGACACTAATTAAAAAAAAAAACATTAAATCAAATCAAGTGCAAAATTATCGGGGTTATAGAAAAAAAAAGTATTAAACACAACTTACATGCATGTATTCCTGGTTCCGAAGACTTGTGCGCACAATCTCGATGATCAGGTTGCTTGTTGTTCCTTAAACCTTATTTGGAATTTACCACTGATAATTTATATACAACTTTTACAAACAAAATTTATGATGAAGAAAAAAAAAAATATATACTGCTAATTAAACTAAATAACACCACAAACACTGCTTTGTGAAAATAAGTAACACTAAAAATGTTGACCTTTTCAAATTGTATAGTAAGAAAAATTTTTGCTTTAAATTATCTTTCTTTAAAAAAAAAAAAACAAAACTTTATATCAAGTATGACATGCACAATTATCTTGACTTGATTTCACCATCCAACATTCTTGAAATTTTAAATTGTCTTTTTGTTTATATATTTTTATCATTCCTTGAAGAAGTCCTTTCTGCTAATGAAATAACAGAGGAACACTGGAAATTTCCTTCTGATCCGAATTTTCACGAAAATAATAAAAGTCGGTTGTTTTGGTCTTTCGCAATTTCACCCAGAATCGGGCTTCTTCCAAAAAAAAAAAACTGCTTCGAGAACGAATTCCAGAATGGCTTTGGTTATTAATGATATTTTATCAATCCAAAAGATTTAGGCCTAATTCATATGCTAAGAGAGAAAAAAAAAACTAAAATTCTATTCTTTTCGAGAAACAAAAATGAATTGACATACCTGAAAGCTATATACATATGTATATAATGTATGTATATCTGATTATATTATTATTTTTTTTGTTATTAAAAGTAACTATTTTTTTTTTATTTTTGTTCGTTCTCCTTCGACTTTTGAATTTACAATGATTCAAAAAATATGCTTTTGAATAGACAAAAAATTTTTTTTTTCAAAGCTGACTAAATAAAAAAAAAATTCAAAGTATTCATGTCTTACAGTAGATTTTAATATAAGATATTTAGAAATAAAAAACATCCGTAACAATTCTTAGTCTTTACAGTCGTGCATTTTATTTTTTTTTAAAGAGGAGTTTCCAACAAGACTTAAGGGTAGGTCTACCTCAGAAGCAAACTCAAATCTCATGTAAAAACGTGTACATGTATTGGTGCACAAATATGGCTCTCTTAGTTAAGAATTTTTGTGTTAAGAAAATAAGTTTAGCTCGTCTCGTCTCTTCAGGATACCTCTTTTTTCGCATCACGCATAGAGATAGAGAAAGATGGAATAGAATATCAAAAAAAAAAAATAACAGAAAACGGGAACAAGGCACGAGTGGCAAGCCGCACAGGCAGCGCACAAGCATTTGATTTTGAATTGACTCGGATTGCGCACAAGATACGAGTAAATGAAAGTTTTTTTTCGTTTTGTATTTTGGGTAGAAAAAATAATTTTTCATGAATCGTGATTGTTTGAGGTTAGGCAAATTGAGTTTTTTGCATTCAGCGCTCACAATTAGACACAATAATAGACGGTTTGTTTTCTGTTTTATTTTTGGTTGCAGGTGAATTGAAACTTTTCGCATTTAGGTAGATAGCGTTTTTATTCTTTGCGTATTTATACAAGGTTAATCTGTTGGTTCTAGGACTTTTACTTTTCAGGATATTTTAAAAAATAAAGAAAAGGGAGCACAGATTTAGACATTAGGAACCCGGGGAATTTGCTCTGATATTCATAATTTATTTTTAATGTAGACAATTAATTTTAGGAAAAAGTTCACAATTCAAAAATTGCTCAACTAAAAAAATTATTAAATTTTCTAACCCAAGTAAATTAATACACTTTCAAAAATAATAATGGTAACTATGTACCTATACCTATAAATGTTCTTTTGAGTCTTTTTCAAAGGGCTGTAACTCTGCGAAAAGTGGTCGTATTGGGATGAAACCAAAAGCGTTTTAAATATTTCTTTTTCTTGTTTCAGAGTTTCTAAAAATAAACAATATCCATAGTTAAACATTTTAAATTTTTATTTTTTAAATAGCTTCATTGTCTTGAGATTATTTATGATTCAATAAAATTAATAAGTGCAACAAAATATAGCCTCAGATTAAAAAGTGGTTCCGTCTTTGACCACTAATTTACATGTAAAAATTGACAACATAAAAGGTAAATTGGGCAGTTTTGAAAACATGAATAAATTCGTTATACCTAGATAATGGATTCCTTGAAACAATTTATGGAGATACATAATTGATTTTTTACAATTGACCGTTCATTTAAGAAAAGTGGAAAAGTGTTTTTTTAACAAACAGATTATCAATTTTGAAATTGGTTGATCAAACCGTTCATTTATTATCTATTGTTCCTGAATATTATGTACCTAATCATGAAAATAAAAACAATGATAACAATTTTCATAGTTTTGCATTTGTTACATATCTTAGACTTGAAGTCCCTATCAGCGTTACCACTTCCGGAAAAAAATGGAAGGAGATTTGAAGAAAAAAGTGAAGTAAATTGGGAAAAATCGAAGTAGATTTGAAAATGACTTTTTACTTGCTTTTAGACAAATTTGAACTGGGAATTTTCATAAGTTGACATTACAACACAAAAGAGTAATGATTCCGTCTATCTGCAACTCTGTACCTCAATCTGCAGCCTAGAGGAGAAATTGAAATGGTTTGTTTTACTTTAGTTCGGTTCCTTCCATACAGCCATTATGAAATATTATACTTATTTTGAAAACGGCTCTAATGCTTTTTTTTTA
This sequence comes from Chrysotoxum bicinctum, assembly GCA_911387755.1. NCBI lineage: Eukaryota > Metazoa > Arthropoda > Insecta > Diptera > Syrphidae > Chrysotoxum > Chrysotoxum bicinctum. The sequence goes on from OU426988.1 coordinate 190,490,203, forward strand.
AATTATGTATAGATAACTGTACCAACAATGCAGTCCACACTTTGGTAAAAAATAAATGTTATTATCGATACCTGTCATAGAACCCTCTTTTTATTTTCTACTTTTTCATTTGCGACTCTTCCAATTTCGATCAAAATTTTGACATCGCAGATTCTTTGATTTTGAAATAATATTGTATACGACAAATGTTTCCCTAATTGTATACTTTTAAATACTTAAAATTGTCAATACATTTCTTTTAATTTTAAAGAAAATTGTGTACAAAAATTTAATTTAATTTAATTAATAAAACATTCTTTTATAAAAAATAACATTAAAATTACTATATTTGAATATAGTTTAATTTTAAATTAAAAACACATATGCAAGCGAAATTTGTATACATAGGATTCGTGTACACATCAGTGTGTTGAGTTCCTATGCTTTTAAACTTACTTACTTGTGTATTTTTATTGTTTTGATATTCTTTTTTTTTGTAATTCGATGAATCTCTTCTTCGTTGGATTAGAAATTACCTTTCGGACCGTTTACTAAAAGTAGTTTTGGACGGTTTCAAATCTGATAATGGGGCATTCAATCCCTAGAATCACGACGTATTTATTTCGGTGTAATGCTTATCAGATATTTAATAAATTATAAAATCAATTGCCCTTACTTGCTTTCGTTGATTGGCTTTCATGTACCTTGTCGTGAATTACGTAATAATCGTTTATTTTGTGTACCCTTTCATAGGGTCAATTATGGAATCAATGAACCCTTAACTCGATGTTTAAGACAAGCTAATTCTGTTTGTAATGCTATTGATTTTAATTTATATGTAAGTAGGGACTGTTTTTAAAAAAAATTGTTGTTAATAATAAACTTCGGTGGTTAATGTCAATTGTACATTCTATTTTTGTTTTGTTTTATTTATTATTATTTATATAAATTTACTATTGTTCTAAGTAGTCTTTAAGAGTTGTGTCTCTGCTTGATGAATAAATAAATAAATAAATAAATAAATGCTGGTGTGCCCCAGGGGTCCGTTTTGTCTCCGACAGTTTCTGTCTATAACTGTTGCTCCGCTTAATTGTTTTGCTGACGACAGTAACCTCAGCTTTTCATATTCGTTTTTAGATTCACATCCTTATCCTTCGGATGTGGACTACCAATGGCAGCGTATTATAAAAGCTCATTAAATTCTGATCTTGATAGCATTGTCCAATGGGGAATCAAAAAACGTATAGAATTTAAAGCTTCGAAAACTCAATGCTGTTTGGCACTTGCATCGAGGAGACTGAACAGCTTCTAGGTATGTGCATCACAGACCGTCATTTGTGAAGTGATAACATGTTTGACGTAACCAAAAACGCCGCTAAGTGTTTAGATTTTCTCCGCCGATGGAAGAAGTTTTTTACACCTACTAATCTGGCTGTAATCTATAAGGCCTATATTCGTCCAAAGCTCGAGTGCAATTCCCACTAGGCAGGTGCTCTAAAAACCCTCTTTAGTCTCTTGCACAGAATTCAAAAGAGAGCTCTAAAAATTATAGGCGACCGTTGTCTAACTGAAACATTTGAATCTCTCGAGCACCGCCGCAATTTTCATAAACAGTGCTCTAGTGAAGTAGCCAGTTGCGTTCTCCCCCTCAAACAATTCAACCACAATACCCGTACTTCTAGGACTGCTCATCATTTTCGCCCAATTTCGGACGTACTGTCAAGTACAGTGATTCTTTTTTTAGCTGCACTACACGAATCTGGAATGCTTTACCCGGCTCAATATTTCCCATTCATTGTAATGTGCAGACATTAAAAACCAATTTGTGTCGGTATTTCCTTTCTCATCCTATCCTATTTTCCTAATTTCTTGAACTGTGTTTAACATTTTAATTTTATTCATAACCCCTTGACCTTGAGTGCGCGTTTAATATAAAAAAAAATACTACCTAGAGTGAAATAGAGAAAAAGAAGTAGATTTGGACTTTTTTTTGTAAAATTGAAGTAGGTTGAAACAGAGATTTTTAAAATGAGGTAGATTTCAGTATTTGGCTGATGGTGCGAAGTAAGAAGTAGATTTTAAATATTTTGAAAAAAAACTTTATCTAGTATAATTGAAGTAAAATGGTGCCACCTGGTTCCCATTAGCTGAAACAAATTTTGTAGAAAAAGTTTGTCAATTTTATTTCCAATAACATCATTGTATTTTAATTTTACTTTGTATACTAGTACACTAATTTTAAGCTTCTATTTCATTAAGCAAAAACTAAAAATGCATTTTATATAAAAACTGATCTTATTAAAAAAAAAAAAACGAATTTCATTAAGTCATTTCGAAATTATTCACAATTTGTCAACTACCAACGTAACAATTGGTGGTCGTAAGTAAAACGTGTTAGAAAAAAATTTTGATGGGTAGATATGTACAGATAACCGGCTAAGCTTTAATAAAAACGAACTTAATATTGGTTTTTCAAACATGTCAAAATCTTCATCGAAAACAAAACAAAAAATGTGCTCTTATTTTTATATCATTTTTTAATTTTGACACCAACGACATTATTGGAAAACTAATTCTTTTTTTTTTTTTACAAATTAAAAACTAAGTGATAATGAATATATGAACATACATATGTATATTATATAAAGGTCGTTCTTATTAGAACTAGGCCAGATTTGGCTATTGTCCTTTTTTAAAAATTATCTCATTTCGAAATTTTCAACGAAATTACATCATGTGGCCCAATGAAAACGAAGTATAGGTATTACATATGTAGGTATGTATTTTCTATTTGCTTACTTTTTATCAATTTTTTTTGCTTGAGTTTTTTGTTTCCTTTGTTTGTTTTTGGAGGCAGTTGTTGCAAAAAAATATTTATAGGTATGTACAAAATAGATTCGCACAATAAAAACACAACAGAAAATAACTGTAACGAGAGTATTATCTATCACCATGACATATTGAAATAAAGGAGACAACTCTTCCTATGTAAAACCAACAAAAATACATAAAAGAAGCGCACTTCCCATATTATTTCTACATACTTTCACCATTCTTCTACCAGTGGAATACGTCACCACCGAAAACAAAAAGTGATCGAATTTTCCTTCTTAACTTATTTATATAAATATGTACATAGGTATTTAGATTAATAGATACCTGCATAATATTGTACATAATATTTTGGCGCCATCCACTTGCCATATCCCTTGGTTGTTGCGTATTCGCTTACAGTGAAATGCAATTTGCGTTCATTCACAGGATTAACATGTACTAATCTAATATATTTTTGATACATCCATTACCTACCTATGCAAAATTAAATCAAAATAATCCTTACGATACCAAATCAATACAAGGCGTTGCACCTCTACATTACCTATGAACCTACCTATCGGAAAAAACAACACAAAATCTATTGTAGATACTTATATGCATATGTATCTTATTCTATACACAACATCGCAGATTTCCTTTCTTCCATCATGTACACACCCTTTTGCAAAAAAAAAATGAAGATCACTATGCATCGCAATTTATTACTATGTGTGTACCTAAAATGGCTTTCCATAGAAGAAACAAAAAAAAAAACAGTACAATGATGATAGATCGCAAATAAAAAAATACAAAAAAACAAAATTTATGACAGCGAATGTGTGATAACCTACTTATATTCTTTTTTATACATACACAAAGAACATTTTTCCACCCTACCTCCGACAATGTGGAATGGTCATTGCATCATATACCTACTATAAACAATCATTTCTCACATTTTTTTTTATTTTTTTCTGTTCTTGTAATACGAGATGCAAGATGACAAGTCATAAACAAGAATAAAAAACTAAATGAGCCCAGACAAAAAAAAAGAATCAAGAGAGCGGATGGGCGGACAAAATTCTTTTGCACAGAGAATACGAAACCTTCTCTTTCAAAGCGCTGATATTGCAGTGGCATTCTTGTGAACTGAAAACTTACTTGTGTGCGTGTGCAAAGGAACTTTTTGTTAAAAAATGCAAAATAGACCTCTTTTATAAAAATAAAATTAAATAAATATTGAGTGAAAAGAGTATTTTGTATTTTTGAATTTAGTAAATAAAATATCAAACAAAAATAAAAAAAATATGTGAGAACTGTATTATTAATACTTTTCTTGCAAATGCATTACAAATACTGTCATATTGAATTGCATTTTTTTGAACTTTAGATGAGTTTTATTAAATTTTTAAGAACGATATGCTGTTCAGGGAATATAAATCTTTGATTAAAAAATTATTTCAAAAAATTAAAAAATATAACTCTCAATTTCCCAGGGTAGAGAACAAAATATTTGTAAAAAAATGTATATTTTTTGACTTTTGTTAGTAAAAAGTTACTGTAAAAATAAAAAAACAAATAAAAAAAAAATTAACGTAATTGCACATACCTATTGGCTTTGTACAAGAGTAAATTTTACTTCGTTATCTTTTATACTTATGAAGTTTTATCCAGTAGAGCATTCATACCACTATGCGAATTTCCTTCGTTTTTCATAGTTTTATATATTTTTTTTTGAATAAATAATAAAACAAAATACAAAAAGAAGAACGATACGTGATTTGGGAATATGTTGTTTCTATAAAAAAAATATAAAAAAAATAAAAAAGTAATATTTTCGGAATTTCCCTATCATTTGAATAAGGACCTTACTAAAATGTATGATTTTTCCACTTGTGTGGCAGTTTCTGGGCACACAAATTTTTTATATTTTTTTAAAAACTGCAAAAGTATTTTGAATAACATTTTTCTAATCGATGACCGTTTATTTAATTGAAATATTCGTAAAATTGTGAAAGTTATACAGCTTAGCGCAAAAGTCTAACCTATTTTTTCAATGGACACCTACCCTTAATGTTGATTCTTTTTCCAATATATTGCCGTCTGTTTTACCCACAAGAAAACTATTTCTTAAACTAATACACATCCACAAATATTATGGACGTCCTACAAAGTTTTATCTATCATCAAATTTAATGGCTTATAAAATTTGGGGGAAGGTTAAGTGAAAAATTAATTTGCCTTTTCTTTTGAAATTTATTACGTTTTAAAATTTTAGCAGGTACTTCTCGTAAAACCACTGACCAGAAATTTATTTCCAAGAAATATTCAATCCTTATTTCATGAACATGAACAACTAGAAACCTAAACTCCAACTCTATGGCTATAATAGTATTGAACGTGTTGTGTTGCTATTACTGGAAGCTTATGGTACATATTAAGTAATTTTCATTAGTCTTTAAAAGCTACATGAAGAGATTAAAAGACAATGCATAGCTAAAATATGATGAGATGAAAAATATATCTAAAGAATTTAAAACTTTGAACAAAATTATTTCCTTGATCAATTGTGATAAATGGCTTAGTATCTTTAGTACCTCTACAACCTTTAACCTGGCTGACGGCATAGCCATAGCTTTTAAATTCTAAATGTTGTATAAAACTGTTGTAAATTAATGTAGATAAATGAATTACTTATATTACCTACTTATAGACCGAGCGCCCACAGCAATTTTTGGGTGTGATATATAACAAAAAATAGTTAGCATAACTATACTCTGTCCAACAAAAATTATCAGTACAGGGAAGATAGAACGTTTGTCTCTCATTCTGGTTGCATTGCCATGCATAAGTGTGTCGCCTTTTAAAGCTCTCACAGGGATTCCGTAGTTTACATTATAAATCGCCTTAAATGAGAGTAAAAAATGCGTAGAGCTACCGTCTGCCGATTCAAAGCGACTGAAAACAATATTCAATTTACTTTTTCCCACAACGCCAAGCGGTAAGATAATAGGCGCGTTTTTTTCAGTTGAAAAGCAATACGACAACACTCAACATACTCATCTTCTTAAAATGTGTTCTCAAAAGCTTCAAATCCCAAAAGCTCCTTAATAAAAACCACTGAAAACGCTCCTTGCTTGCAATTGAGAATGATAATGGTAACTCTGTTTTGATGTAGATAAAGAGCGCACGATCGTATTGAGTTTTGAGTCTGAGTGATACTTGACACCAGGGTTACCTTTGGGGACACTTTAGTGTCATTTTGACACCTTTTCAGTGTTCGGACACCAGGACACCACTTTTCAAAAATAAGTCGATTTGGACACTTTTTATAAATCTAGCAACTCTTTCGACACTATTTTAAGCAAAACAAACAATTTGTTCGAAAAATGGAACGCAACCCATCGCAAACAACCAGAATAAAAAATACCAACACCAAACTCTCTATTTCTATCTCTATCTATCTATGTCTATGATCATTAAAAATGGACAAATTACAGAACACGAAGTTCTTTTAATTAAAACTAAAACAGCTAGGATTAATGTTAATGATAAAAAGTTATCTATGTTACGTTTCTTGGACCCAGAAGTTATTAAATTGGGAAATGAATTGAATTATTTCGATTTGGTTTCAGAATTTGAAAATTTAATTTCTAATCCCGAAAAATTAATAGAAGAGTATAAAGCTTAAGAGTTAAAAGCTAATGATGCTGATTTTGAGAGTATTTCTAAAATTAAAAATATAGAACAATTTTGGTTCAAAATAGGAAACTTAAAAAACCACTTAAATGAATTTATGTATCCAAACTTATACGAATTTGTAAGAAAAATATTGACTTTGCCGCACAGCAGTGCATGTGCTCTTTTCCAAGCTTACACTTATGAAAAACAAACTTACTAATAAATTAAAAATTGAAACGTGTCATTCAATGCTTTCAGCTTTAAATGTTTTAAGAGGCAAAAATTTGGAGTTAGAGGTAGAAGAATGGGTTCCTAGTAATGTTCTTATACAAAAGTATAGAGAACAAATATCAAAGAAATAATATGATATCAAATACGAAGACTTTTTACAACTGTTTTCTAAACAATTTTTCTAGTTGTTAATCGCTTAAGTTACCTGAACTTATGCAATATTTTTTTGTTCTTAATTGTCATAATAAAAACTTTTATTTAACCTGCGTTTTAATTGACATTTCTTTGGGACATCTTTTTTCCTCTCGGACACCTTTTTTGACACTTTATGAAAATTTTCAGAGGTAACACTGCTTCACACTCTTGACGTTGACAGTATCTCATCAGCAGTGGGATACGACGGTCGTGTTGGGGTGTACAACTTTTGCTAAGAATTACAACAACAATTCCTTAAGAAAAGTCAGTGGCTTGCTCTTTTTTTAGTGGCATCTTTCCTAACGCATTGTAGTGAGGGTGCATATAAAACTTGTTAAGTAGCTTTTATTTAACTTACAATAGTTAAACATTTTTGTTAAATGGATTTCCTTTAACGATCCAATTACCAAACGAGTTATGTAAGCTTCATAATTAAATGGACTACTGGTTCGCACGAACTGGCACTTATGTGCTAGCTCTTAAATTTGTTTTTATCAAATTAATGATCATAAAAATTAAAGGAAAGAATTTTTTTTTATCAAAATTCAAAATGCCGTTTTTGTGAAAAAAATACGATTTTCAAAAACTATTTTTTAGCATTTGTATCTGTTAGAAATCAAGATGTAGCAGAGTAAAAAACTGACGAGGTAGTTCAACGCATAATTCTAGAGTGATAGAATAGTAAGATAGTAATAATAATAATAATAGATTTAAGTGTTGCTATTTAGTTCAGTAATTTAGTATTTAATTTGAACTTCTTAACTTCAACTCTGTATTTCAATAGTATCTGTTATTTTAAGATAAAACAAAATGTCCCACATCTTGTAGATAGTATTAAAAACCGCTTAATTTTCAAGATTCGAAAAGATCGACTTCTTACATTGGCGGAGAAAACCTAAACACCTAAACGGTTTTGGTGACATCAAGGTGGTCTGTGATGCACATTCCGCGAACTGAGAGCTGTTCAGTTTCTTCAATACAAACGCCGCTCTTGGATAGCGGTATAGAGGGTGGGTTGCGCATTAACGACAGAAGACTGCATTGAGTTTTTGAAGCATTAAACTCTACGCGGTTTATGGTATATGGTCCCCATTTTATAATGCTATCGAAGTCAGAATTCAATGAGCTTATCATACACTGCCATTCTAGATCCACATCCGAAGAACAAGTACATGAATCTCGGAACGAAAATGAGAAGCTTTCGCAGCAAAACAATTGAAGGGATTAGAAGTTTCAGACAAAAGATCATTAATGAATATCAGAGTCGGAGACAAATCGGAGCCCTGTGGCACTCCAGAATTTTTTTTATGAATTTCAGACTTAAAACTATCTAATGAAACTTGTATTGAGCGGTTTGACAATTGCTGTTTTCCATCCACTCGGAAACAGACCAGTAGAGTACGATAGATGAAAAAGCTTACGCAATGGTTGTGCCCGCGTTGAAGAACATCTGGGCCAGCGGATTTATGTATATCGAGATCTTTTAGTACTTTTATAACTGTATAAGTGCGAACAAAACATTATGTCCTATACGATCACTAATGCTCTCAATTAAAGGAGTACTCATGACAATATATGATAGCGCTCGCTCGAATTGACCACAAACTGTGATGCAAGCAAGTCTTGTGAGGTGATATAAGGACAAGGAGTTTCATTCAATACGTAGCAACCGAAGACGAAGTAGTATTTCGTACTTTTTTTACAAATGATTAAACATTTTTACTGCCTTTGGGACATTGCAGTATTTTTTGCCGTAATGTAATTTAAATGTGATCATTACAGGTCTTTCTATGTTTCCTCAGTAGGGTCGACTTTATAACATCGGAAACTTAATTCTCTGACCCTAATAACCTCTTCACAGCTCAAATAAAACCATGAGTTCGATTTGATAGTTTTTTTTCCCTTTTTTGGGATAACGTACGAAATAAATCTATAGTGTTGGCGGATTGACCTGCAACGTCAGGAACTCGGTGAGCCAAGTTGTTTAGCTCAGAAAAAATATCGACATACCTTCCTCTGGGTGTCCTCCCCGATGGGTTTTACCTTGTCGTGGTGGGGAGGCTTACGTCTATTCTCCAGCTGCACCAGCTGGAGATTTAGACAACTAAGAAAACCCAAAAGGGAGTAGAAGGTTTGAAACGGTGTGTGATGGTTAAATCTCCGGCTACTTGCGTGGCTGGAGATTTCTAAGGTTTTACTGGGTTAAATTGATAAAGTCTCCGGCTACTTGCGTGACTGGATATTTGTAAGGTTATATAAAGGTTTAAAAAGGGTAAGTCTCAGGCAACTTGCGTGACTGGAGATCTTATTTGCAGTAGCATATAATAGTATGACCGTCGTCCTAGTTCTTTAGAACAAAGACTAGGAGTGTCTTTCCTAGTTTGCAGTAATGTGAGCAAAAGACTAGGAGTGTCTTTCCTAGTTTGCCGTAAGGTGAGCAAAAGGCTAGGAGCATCTTTCCTAGTTCGTCGCATGGCGAATGAAGACCAAAAGGAAGCACACTAAGTTGTTGGTTACTGCCTCGACCGACTTCTTGGTGTGTGTATCCTAAGGGTTGACAGGCCCAGAGTTTTGCAGGAACTCATCTGGAAGTGACCTCAGTTGCGAAGCTCCACCGGAAGCTTTATTCTGGTACCATGGGAGATAGTGCCCATTTGAGTTTGAGGGTTAAGTTTTACCCTCTGATCAAACCCTTTGTATGAGGTAGGCCCCCTAGTGGGAGCATCATGGTGGCTTGGTTTATTCCAAATGCGGAGACACAATGGTTTTCAAGATTCTTTTCTTGAATTCAAGAGGTGTTATATAGACCTCGCCTCCAAAGCAAGAGGTGTGCATATGCTGCAACATGTCACAACTTTGCGACCGAGATAGCTTGCTATGTCGGGGTTAATGGTCAGCACCCAATCTGACTCCAATGGAGGGAGGCCTCCCGTGGGGTAGAGCCGGCAATCGGCAGGTACTCACGTAAAACCAAAAGACGATTCTTCCTCTGGGTGTTGTCTAACCAGAATAGCGGAACGACGAAGAATTGTATACATTGAAATTGCCCGTAATAACGATTTCACTGTGCGAAAAATGAGAAATAACTGCTTGGATAGAGCCAGACAGCGCATCGAATTTGTTAGAAGTCAAGTTACTATCCAAACTTGGTCTGCGATTAATCAAGCATGTATGAAATGATGCGCTTATTGACTGTAAATTTAAACCACATGAATTTAAAATTTGTATTTAAAAAAGTGCCATATTGTGGTTGAAGCTGATAAAGTAACATCATTACGTAGATATATGGTTAGGCTATGGTGAGGGAACAATAGAGACACTAATCTATAACCACATAGGTTGAATTTCGTATGACCCAAATTTTCACCACTAAGTGCCAAAACTGCTGTCTTGTTATTCACAGTATGGACATACAGCACAGACATTTTTCCTAATCCCCGCAATTTTGCTACAATCAAATCTAAAGTCACTCAACATTGCAAAAAAAAAAAAAAACAAACATAAAATACCAACTCAGACAATAAACTATGCTGATATCAGGCTCGGGACTCAAAATAACTTCACAATACAATTTACTGTTAGTGTTATGCCTTAAAAGTAAATGTAATGAGCCGCTCCTGAATTCCAAAATAAATAACAGCAATCTATCTGATATTCCTGTAGTTACACACAATGCATGGCGTGACCCAAACAATTTATGCAACGACGAAGCTAAAGCAAACTGTGAGTGATGGGTGGTGTCGTCAGACGTCCCGGTTTACCCGGGACGTCCCGGATTTCAGACATAAATTCATCTGTCCCACCGGAGCAGCTTTTTTTTTTTCTTTTTTCTTTTCTCTCTTGGGACTCAAACTCACGAAATAATGCCTAATGTACCTAAATATCTTTCATTGATAAAGAACAATCGTTGCATAGTTTATTTTTTTTTTTTTCGTGGGTAGGTGAAGAATCTTCATAGACACGATGAGCCCGGTACTCATAGTAGTGTGAGATTTTTACTCACTAAAAAACACCTCCCTTTTGTTCTTGCGACTACAACTAAGTTACCTTATCAAGTAGTTTTAATTTCATTATAAAGGGTTTTCCAATAAGAGGTGTTATTTTGATATTCAAAGAAAAATGGCATTTTTGGAGATAAATGATCGGATGTTTATTTCATTATAAAGAGGAAAATATGCCGTTAATAATGGAACACAACATTAGCCAAATGGCCGCCAAGACCACGCTTACAGGACCATATCCTTTTCATGAAATTTTCCATAACCAAATCGCAAAGTGGCTGCCCTATGTCCTCGATAGCCTCATGAATTTCATCTTTGAGGTCTTGAATCGACGCTGGGCTGTTGGCGTAGACCTTATCTTTCACGTGGCCCCAAAGGAAGAAGTCGCAAGGTGTTAAATCACAAGATCTCGGTGGCCAATTGTGATCACCTCTTCGAGAGATAACACGGTCCGGAAACTTTTCCCGTAAAAGATCGATGGTTTCATTGCTTGTGTGGCACGTTGCGCCGTCTTGTTGAAAGTAAACGTTGTCCAGATTAATACCATCCAATTCAGGCCATAAAAAATCATTAATCATCTCTCGATAGCGCAATTCATTGACCGTAACTGTTGCTCCAGCCTCATTTTCGAAAAAGTAAGGTCCAATGACCCCGCGGGACCATAAACCGCACCAAACAGTCACGCGTTGAGGATGGAGAGGCTTTTCAACAATAACTCTTGGGTTTTCCGAGCCCCAGATGCGACAGTTTTGCTTGTTGACGTAGCCTCCGAGGTGGAAATGGGCCTCATCAGTCAAGATGATTTTTCGATGAAATTCCGGTTCATTTTCATGCATTTCAAGGACCCAATTTTAATAATTTCAATGCGTTGTTGAAGCGTGTATCGTTCCATTTTTATTAATAGCTACTTCTACTTGTCAAATGTCAAAAAATGACAGCTTCAAATGTGACAGCTACTGAAATAGCGGGCTATTCAAAATAACACCTCTTATTGGAAAACCCTTTATTATAATCACGTTTGGCAGGAAGCTCCCCACTGAGAGGAACTGTGGATACCACATTTGAAAGCGGATAATCCTTATGGCGCTAGGTCGAACGGTCTCGTTCTTTGAAGTCGGCGCACAAGATTTGTCTCATCAATTGTTTGTCGAATAATTCTATTGTTATGCTATTTCATCTTCAACAGTTGGAAATCGTAAGTCTCTGTGTAAATCACTGTTTCTAATGTACCACAGAGCATTAACGATTTCTCTGAGAACTTTGCTCTGAAAAGATTGTAGTATTTGTCTATTGCTTGGTTTAGTACAACCCCAAAGTTGTATACCGTACGTCCATACTGGTTTTATCACTTGCTTATAGATAAGCAATTTATTGTAGATGCTGAGTTTGGAATATCTTCCAATAAGCCAATTCATTTCACGTAATTTATTTTGAAGTTGATCTCGTTTCTTTTTAACGTGAGTTTTCCATTTAAGCTTAGCGTCTAGTGTCATTCCTAGGTACTTTGCTTCATTAGCATATGGTATTTGCACCGAATTAATGTAGGTGGGCAGATTGGTAATTTTTTTGTAAGTAAAATTAATATGTGTTGATTTGGACTCATTAAGAACAATTCGCCATTTCTTAGTCCATACCGAAATTTTATCTAGAGCTCGTTGGAGCTTCTCGGTTGCAGATTCAACTGAATCGGATGTTGTAGTACGAATAGAATCGAAATAGCCTATCTTCGAGGTACGACTCAAGAATGTAATATATTTGATCCAGAAAGACCTGTCTTAGTTTAAACTTAAGGCCATCGCGCCAGACCTTGTCGAAGGCTTGAGAGACGTCTAGAAATGCGCTTGAACATATGTACATTTTTTCTCTCTAGTGATTTCTCAATTTCATTGGTTATCCTGTACACCTGATCAATTGTTGAGTGGCTTTTCCGGAAACCAAATTGATGGCCAGGAATAAGCCGCTTTTCTTCGATAATAGGAAGCAGTCGCTTTAATAAGATTTTCTCAAATACCTTCGAGATCAGTGGCAAGAGGGAAATCGGTCTATAAGATTTCTTTTCGTTCGGAGACTTTTCCGGTTTTGGAACCATTAAAACTTCTGCGACTTTCCATTGGCGTGGAACGTATGAAAGCCTTAATGCCGCATTCATAAGGTGCTGAAGTTTAATTGCTGCTTTTCTGGGTAGCTCTTTAAGCACTCGAGCATTTATAAGGTCGTAGGTACCCAGGAGCTTTGTTATTTTTAAGATTTTTAATAGCTTGATAAAATTCTGATAACGTGATATTCCGAATAAGAAAGTGTTCAGATGGCCATTGGATATCACCATGTTCATTTATCAACGCCTGGCCGTCAAAAGGTTTAAAGGTTTCCTCTAGATGTTCAGCAAATAAATCGGCTTTTTCTCTATGGGACTTAGCCCATTCACCATTATTTTGTCTGATTGGTGCTGAATGTATTTGCGGCTTTTTAACATCTTTTATAGCTTTCCACAATTAATAATTCGTATTTTTATCTGCGGTCAGACCTTCAAGATAGGTAGAAATCTTCCGATTTTCTTATTCGCGGATAGCATACTTGAGCTCATTCGAGAGGCAGGCGGTTTAAGATGGTTTTGTCCTGAGGTGCTCGTGATTGATGCCATCTTTTCCGAACAGTTCTTTTTTCGCGAAGCAGATCTTTTATTTCCGGTGGAATTGTATCTGCATTTCTAATTGGATCTCTAAAGTTCTGTGGAGTGTTTTTCCATGCAGCGTCTTGTATGACTTTAATAAATATATCGACTTCATCTTCTAGGTCTAAAGGCGTTTTCAAAGATATATTAAGAGCAATACTGTTTTCGCAATGTTCTTTGAACTTATCCCAGTTAGTTTTGTTGTTACATAAAAATGGAGCTCTTTCCTTTTTGACTAGCTTTCCACTTCCTGTCAATATGACTGGTGAATGATCGGTGAAAAGGTCAAAGTTTTCCTCGATTTTCGTGTAAATTTTATCTAGTCCTTTTGCGATAAAGAAGTCTACAAGGTCTGGCATTTTCGCTCTATCAGTTGGCCAGTGTGTTGGTTTACCTGTCGAAAAAAAATCAACACAAGCTTTGAAAGGCTGCCTAACCTTTAGTTGATTTGCATAGTGATTTAATTTTAAGAAATTGCTTTTGAAATTTCAAACAAACAAACCTAACTCAACGAAGAATGTATTTATGCAAACTGACATCTGTCATTAAAATTGACGAAAGAAAAATATTTGCAAATGGCAAAAAAGTCGTTTAATTAGTAATTAATAAAAGAATTTATTTATTTTGATCTACATGCATATATTATGATTTTTTATTTTGTCCGGGGCAATATGTTGAAATCCCAGGATTTTTCATTATTTTATACATTTGTCCGGTAATGCAAGCTTTATAATAATATGCCTATATTTTTTTCATATTTTGGGTTTTAAGATTGTGCAAAACTCTTGAATGCTTTGAAATCATCATGTCGTTTTTAAACCACTCAAAAAAGTAGCGACTAGTAGTAGGTATACTAGTATACTGCAACGCGGCCTTAAAACTCGGTCTGTTTGACAAGGCTTTAATGCTCTCATAAACACAAAATTAGTTACAGAAAGCTAAACAAATGATAAAACACAAATAATAAATTATAATTTCTTAAATTGTCAAAAACACGAAATTTCCCTGCGTTTTTATGGGTTTCAACTACCGCTAACTCGTATAATTATTTTCATCAGACAAAAGCGATTGACACTCATTAATTGCGTTCACTTCGAACACCGTGCGCCCTCTAGCTTAATATTGCCACTGACATAAATTCATTTTTCGGCGTCTGGATGAATGCGATTATCCCTCCGAACAGCTGAAGCCCATGCGAAAAGTCAACCCATTTCGCGGTTTGGCAATTCCGTCATTAAATAGAACACACAATTTTAAACAACCGTCAACCGCATGGAAATTATCACCCAACAACGACAGCGACGACGACGATAGGCGGAGGAGGAGGCGGCAAGCAGCAAGCTAATAAAAATATCTTTGGTTCAATTAAAAGTTCCAATCAAAAACTTTACCACAAGCAGGTTTTGACTGCAATAAATTTTGTTTCTTCTTGCTACGACACAAGTTCATTGATCTTGAGCCGAACTCTGAGGCCCCACCCAGCTGGTTCACATCTCGATGAAGATGTCGGTTCCTACTAACTATGCTCATTTGGGGACAAAACATCCTTTAGTTTTCTAGGGACAAACAGAACTTGATGTTTCATCTTGAAATATCATTCCAATGGACGCTTGAAAAACGTAAATCCGGTCAAACGGACACTTTTACGACTTTCATTATTGGCACCATCTCTGAAAGGATAAGCTTGGTCGGAGAGATGAAAACAACAACAAAAATCTCCATCGAAATGTCAATGAATCGAACCGAATTTTCTTCTTTCTTTTTTTTTGCTTATTGGCTATTTGTCTGAGCGCAAGGATATTTTACGGCTCATTGTCACATGCCGCGCCGCACAAGGACCCCACTCACCGCTGTTTGGATGGATGGAGCTGAATTGTGAAGCCTGAATGGCTGGCTGGAGCGATGCGATGCGATTGTTAAGGTTGACTGGTCGAGTGAAAGTATGTACATGTACATATATCCCCACAAGAGAGGTTATTATATGGACTTGATTGCTGATATTCATCTTATTTGTCTGAAGTTTATTAGGGGTGACGACTGACGAGCCGAAAGTGAGTGCGAGAAATTGAAATTTGTTAACAATGGCATTTATGTACATTTATATGCTCACTAAATCAACTTTATTTGCCAAATTCAAATAACTGGATCTATGGCTTCTTTCGAGGCGTTGATTTTGTTTTATTAGGTGTTTGGGAGAACCTTGCGTATAAAATGCATGAAAGGTTGTTTACTTGATAAAATATTGAAAGTCCGGAACTGTAAGGGGGCTTTTGAAAATTCATAAAATAAAAACTCCAGCGAGTTGTTAAGTTATTTTATTTTTTATTTTTTGATTAATATGAATAATAAAGATGTTAAATTAAACCATTTACCAAATGTCAACTGGGCAAGTCTTAAAAAAAGATCATTCATAAAGTAGTAAGTAGTAGTAGTAGCTCTGCTCTTGTATTTATGGTTTCCTATGATACCTACATACAGGCTGTCCCAAAAGTCAACGTCGAAACGAAAACGGGTGATAGGGTAGGTGGTGACAGTTATCATAAAAATAATAAGAAAAATCGTAGCCATGTATTTTGTGAGTTATAGGCATTCGAAAAAATGGTCACCCTGTGACGGTCTTTAAAGTGCCGTGATTACAAATCTTTATTTTTCTCATTTTTGTTTGTTATGAAACCTTGAATAACCCTTCTAACAATTGCATTCAAAAATTAAAACACACCTGCATCAGTTTTAAAGAAAATATCACTTTTTTGCCCAACTAAGTACGCAAAATTTTTACATGGCATTAATGGACTGTGGTGGAAGAAAAAATTAGGTACTACGAAATTTTGGCAAGTTACATTAAAAGTTTGCGTATTCAATTTGTATTTAAAAATGGTACATCGATCAGCGAAATCAAGCATCATTGCGCGCGGTTAGTACTTGGATGGGGGACCGTTCAAATACCAACCGTGTGCTGTTGACATGTGTTTCTTCTGTTGTTCTTTCTTTCTGTGTGTCTCTCTCTGTTGTATTGTCTAAAGCCGATGGCCTCAGTTGCCAGTGCTTTTCAGTGTCTCTACTTCGTAGATTTATCTACGGAGTAGTGTAAAATGTAATGTAATGTAATGTAAAAATGGTACAATATTTTTGAGAATATTCCATAAATAACGGAAACAAAAATTTGTTTCTAAAATAACCCGATTTTAAGAAAATTCTTTTTAATTCATTAAAAAAAACCTTGAATGCACTCTAGGCTTTCTCATGTCTAAGTTTAAGTTCGAGGGAGGTGCGATATTCAATTTTTCAACAAAAATCACATCAAAAGTTTATTTAGATTAGCTATAACAAATGTTCAAATTGTTTGCCTCCAACGGCAATGCAAGACCTACATCTTCTTAAAAAATATCGGTTTATAAGACGGGCGAATCTCCTTGAGTTGTTGTCTGCAACATCCTCCGTGATTTTTTGGCGAAGCTCGGCTAAGTTTTGAATCGGTTTTGAGTAGACCTTTTCTTTTATTGCCCCCCACAGAAAGAAATCCAGAGGGCTTAAGTCAGGTGAACGGACTGGTCACGAAATTGTACCAGACCGCCCTATCCACCTGCATGGGTATTCTTCATCAAGAAATTGTCTCACTGGGCGAACATAATGCGCTGGGTAGCCGTATTGTTGAAACCACATATTTCCATAAATGCTAAGTGGCACATCTTCCAATAAATTTCATACTGCGATTTGTTTCGTGCATCAAATGTGGATTTTCTACATGCCACTAGTGCAAATTGTGAAGGTTCATGTATTCATCCTTTTTAAATGTTGATCGGAGCACAGAATTTTGTCCCAGAATCGCGGATCTTCACTGTACCGTTGTAGTATCGTTCGACAAAATGCAACTCTTTTATGGTGATCTCGGGGTAGTAGACTCTGCACTCGTTGAACATGGTATGGATGAAGCTCATTTTTCTTCAAAATTCGGTGTGCTGTACTTTTGGGTACTGCTGTTCTTATTTGAATTCCGCTTACTGAGGTACTTGGATTTTGATCGAATACTTGTAGCAGTAAGTTCTCGTAGGGCGTGAGGGGCCTGCCTTCACTAGTCCTTTGGTAGGGAAATCGACCTTCTGAGAATGACTGGTGCAAATTCACAAACATCCGATGATCCGGATTTCGCTCAGCATTTGAATATTTCTCACGGTAAAGTCTAGCTGCAGCCAGTGGCGTAGCGTGGGTTTTTGCCGCCCGGGGCAGAGCCAATTTTGCCGCCCCTAGCAATTTTTTTCTGGGCCTTTAATTTTGTTTGCTGTTTTAAAAAACATCAAAGTGAAACAGCAACTTAACTTACAATGTTATAATTTAATTTTTTATTCACAGATATATTATATTTATTTATATTTTATTATGTAGATAGAAGTGTCTAATCGGGTAATGATTGCTTAAAAATAAAACCGGTTAAAAAAAAAATCAACCCACACTGCCTGTAATTATTATTATTCTCATACACTGAAAATAAATTCCTAGGTAATATTGACAAAAACGTTTTGTTGACCTTTAACAAAACAATTTTATCGTTATGATAAAATTTTTGTCAATACGAAAGAATGATTTTGTTGATTTCACAAAATTTTTATTATCCAGCATGATTTTTTGTCAGTTTAACAAAATATGCACTACAAATAATATTGTCAGTTTAACAAACCAAGTTTTGTTAATATAACAAAATAAAACAGAGATTTTTATCACATCGACAAACTTTTTTGTGATGTTAACAAAATGTTTGTTGTATCTACAAAAAATCTGTTTTGTAAATGTTTGTCAATATCACAAAGTTTTTGTTAATTTTTTTTGTCAATTTAACAAAAAATGAAAACATTTTTGTTAAAATGACAAATATTTTGTTTTGGGGTTGAATTATTTTGTAATATTGATAAAATAATATTATCAGATAGATAAAGCTATTTTGTAAGGAAACCAAACAATTTCTTTTGTGTTTGATATAGTTCACACTTGGTTTTTGTTAAAAAATCGATGTAAGATTAACTGAACTTAACAAAAATTGCGTATTGTCTAGTGATGTGCCAACCCGTAAATTTTTCAACTCGAGTTAACTCGAGTTGAAGTTCGGTTAACTCGGGTTGTAACTCGAGTTGAGTAACTCGAGTTAAATAACTCAATTTATAAAAACAAAAATGTATTATATTTGAAAAACTTAAAAAAAAGACAATCATTATATGTAATTAAAATAAATATTATTAATTCATAAAGTGACAAAAGAGGAAACTTGTTACCAAGCAATAAAAACATAAAAATTAAATGATTTAAGAACAAAACAAAATAAAGTTAAGAATAAATAGGTAGTAGTTAAAAAAAGGAACTTCATTTCAATCACAAGTAATAAAAATATGTAGGTACAAAGAGAAAAAGAACATAAAAAAGAGTCATTTTAATTTTTTAGAACTATTAAGAAATAAAATTTGGTCCACTTTTCTTGGAGCTAATCGATTTCTTCGCTCATTACACAACATACCAGCTTTGGAAAACAACCTTTCCGATGGAACTGAGGTAGCTGGTATACATAAATACTTTAGAGCTAGCTTATGTAATGGTGGGAACAAACTTTTTTTTTCTTCCCAAAATTCTAGTGGGTTTTTCTTCCTATCAAGATACGGCAAATCGATATACTGCTTCACCATACTTGCTGCTGAAGAAAAAGGTGTCATGTTAGTTTGTGTTTCACAAACTTTTTTGTCAAGGATCCCCCAGATATCATCACCTTCATTGTTGTTGTCGGCCTCGGTAGTTATTTGGGCTAGAAGGATATATGAGAAAATCATTTTACATTTTAAAATAAGATAGACAAAAACAAATACTAACCTGCATTTGAGCTGCTGGCTGAACAGTGAGGACTTGAAGATGAAGTGTTTATGATATAATCCCTGAGTTCTTCAATAATCCACATTTGTGAATTTGCAGCATGAGATTCAACTCCAAAACCTTTTTTTTTAAAACGTGGATCTAAAAACGTGGACTTGGCTGCCGTCCTGTTGGATTCAAAAACGCCAAGACGCTTTTCTATCGCCGTTAGTAAATCTCGTTGTAAACGTTTAGCGGACTCAGCATTTAAAATTTTATTTGCAACTGTATTTTGAAGTCCCACTACTAGCGGAATAACGCAAGAGATTGAAGGGTATGACTCTCCTGACAATATTATTGTTATTTTTTCAAATGGTTGCAAAACCGTTACCATCTCCTCTATCAAAATCCATTCGTTGAAGTCAATAATAGGCAAAGAGGTTTCTAAGCTTGGTAATGTAGCGGAAAGAGCTACTTTTACTCTTAACAAGCGTTCAAGCATATAGAAAGTGCTGTTCCACCTAGTCTTAACGTCTTGTTTTAGTTTTAAAGTATCCACATTCATTTTCTTCTGCATATCAATCAGTGCATAGGATGATTTAGCACTGTGGTTAAAGTGAGATACAATGCCTCTGCACTTGTTCAAAAGCGGCGGAATTAATGAACGCTCATTTCCGGAATATTGCTCCACATTGACTTTTTCAATGCAATCTTTTACTGCCAGATTTAATGTGTGGGCCACGCAGAAATGATTGCGTTTATTTAAAAAATCACTCACTGCCTTTTTCATTGTTGCTGCGTTGTCTGTGACAATGGTTACAATTTTCTGACCAATTTGCCATTCGTCCAATATTGTTTGAATTGCATTACCTATATTTTCAGCAGTATGATTTATCTGTAGCTCAGAAGTAGAAAGAACGGATGTTTTCATTCTTGTTCCTTCTATATAGTGAGCCGTTATACTTATAAAGCAGCTATTGCTATCTGACGTCCAAATGTCCGATGTCAAAGCTATAAAGTCGATGTCTTTTAGTTTCTCCTTTAAAGACCTTGACTCGCAATCATAGCTCTCTTGAAGCATTTCCGCAATTTTTTTTCTGGATGGAATGTTGTATTCAGGGTTCAGCACTTTCGAATATTTTCTAAACCCTTCGTTCTCAACAATTTGCAGCGGTTGAAAATCCAGCGTTATAAGATCAAGTAAAGCATTATCTCCGACTTTTTGGCAAATTCTTGAAGGCATTAACAATCGCGTTTGCTTTAATGTCTTATTACTAGCAGGCGATTCTTCTCGATTGGTTAATTGTGGAGCCGTAATATTAGCCACTGCTTGGCTTGTTGAAGGTTGAACAAGAACATTAGTTCTTTGTATAACATTGTCATCATTATCATTAACAACTCCTTCGGCAATTTGCAGGAACTCACCTGGATGTTTTTTTTTTATATGCACATTCAATGTACTAGTGTTTCCTGAATACTTATAAACACTAGAACATTTTCTGCATTTAACTTTACCTCCTTCCTCTTTATTAAATATTTCCCAGACCAAAGAACGTTTTTTTGGACCCGGCATAATTTATTTTTAATTATATATCAAAAAAATATAAACACTCACGAATTACGAGTCACAAAATCAAAAGCTGGAATAACGGTGATCAACCACATTCAATTCAATGCATAGAATAAAAACAAAAATAAACAACAAGACAACAAAAATCATCTCTAACAGAATTGGCGAAACCCATAAAAGAAAGCAAAACCGAAACATACACATTAACATTCATCATCTCCAAAGTGTGTATAAGAGTTGCGTTACTCGAGTTACATGAACTCGAGTCATGTGTAGGTATCCGAGTTAGGTGTATTCGAGTTAGGTCAACTCGAGTTAGTTGTGTTCGGGTTATGTGTGGTGAAAAGAGAACTTGGTTTGTTAGACGCTTTCCAACTCGAGTTGACTTTATAACTCGAGTTGACTCGAGTTAGCTGTAACTCGGGTTGACTCGGGTTGGTAACTCGAGTTGACACATCACTAGCTATTGTCCATACGTCCTCACAGATGGTTGCATGTGAGATCGAGGGACGAAACGCCAATTTTTGAGGACTTAATTCCCAAAAAAAAAAACTTTTTTGACAAAATTAATTTTGTTTTTTGTGGATTCAACAAAAGAAATTTGTAAAATTGACAAAATATTTTGTTGAATTGACAAAATATTTTGTTAATTTAACAAAATAAAGAAATTTTTGTTAATTTAACAAAATATTTTGTTAATGTAACAAAACAATTTTGTTAATTTAACAAAACAATTTTGTTAATTTAACAAAAAATTTTGTTTATCAGATAATAATAAAAAAAAACAATATCACTAACAAAAAAATTGTTAATACAACAAAAGAATTGTAAATATGACAAATTAATTTTGTAAATTCTACGAAATTTTGTCATATTGACAAAATATTTTTGTTATTTCAACAAATTTATCTGTTAGCATAACAAAATAATTTTGTGGATACAACAAAATATTTTTTGTTACCTCAACAAAATTCTATAATTTTTGTCAATTTGATAAAACTTTTTGTTGGACGTATATTGACAAAATTTTTGTCAAATCAACCTAGATTTTTATCATATATACCTAGATTTTATTTTCAGTGTAGTTATAGTAATAATTATTATACCTATAATTGGCCAAGGATTATGTTTAACTTAAACATATTTCACAACTGCCCATCAAAATTAAAATGTTCAAAACTGGTTTTATCTTTTAAAAACGGTTAACATGTTTTTTTTTTGCAGCTCAACGAAATTACCACAGCTTATCTTAGATGGAATCGAAACTTCTAATTATCCATTTCAAAGATTCACCAATTACTTAGCAAAACGTGTATTACCTATACTTTAAAATTTTTCAGAACTATTTTTGATTAGATTTACCATACCTATACATATGTCCGATTTGTTTTTACTTTCTCGAAAGAACTGTCAGTCTAAGTTTACAACCAGTAATGAGTTATACGAACTTAGTGAAATATGCCGCCTTGAAAAATTCTCAACATAAGCTCTATATCTATAGCTGCTTTACTATGGTAACAATGACGAAGAGTCATGGCCTCTGGGATAAATCCCTCTACACAAAGATTAATTGTGAAAACTAAACTTTCTATAATGAAGAATAAATGAACCTGCAAATTTGAGAATTTTGAATAAAATTCTCTTGCCCACTGCCCATCTCCATGGCGGGTAAATGTAGAACAATTATTATCCGAGCAATAAATCCAGCAATTGTCAGTTACTTACGAATTACTAAATTTAATGATTCTGCATCTGAATTTAAATTCTTTAGAAACGTGACAACATTTTGTTTGTAATTCATTTTCTATTTAAATATTTTTTTTCTTCAATTTAAAAAATACATTACATAATGTACATTGCACATTCTTTATAATTTTTTGTATTCCTGAATTTGTTCTTTCATTTTTTTAAAAACTGGAATCATCATATTGTCTTGGTTGTTGTAAAGTTTACATACATAGTTTTGTTAATTTAATTAAATTTAAGTCATATAAACACATAAATAAATAAAGATTTAATTCAAACATTTTTTTAAGTAAAAAAAGATCTTTACATTTTACATTACATAATTTACCTACATACAAGTAAGAAAGTTAAAAAAAAAAATTTAAAAAAATTACAACTTTTTTCGAGCTTTCATTGAAGCAAATTCTTTAATTACTGCATCAGTTCAGTATCAATGGCCTCAGTCGTTTCCTGTTCTATGGCCATGATACCGAGATTAGTCAATCTAATTGAACTCATCGTGGACCTTAAATAATTTTTAATTAGCTTCAATTTTGAGAAGCTTCTCTCACAGTAGCCGGCATTGTAAGGAATAAACGTAACATTATGGTAATATTAGGCAGGCTGATTTCTAACCTAAACTGCACAATAAATTTTAACAGTTCAAGAGGACTTGCATTAATTAAATTATTTTTCTTTTCTGAGGGAGATATAAAAGCCCTTAACGCGTTCGATGTTAAATTCTTTCTTATGAATGTCATGCTCATGAGATTCATCAAAACTACATTCGTAATTATCGTCCAATAATTTGGTTGGCGTAAGGAAGTCAAATTTGTCCGCCAAATTTCTTAGTTG
Source organism: Chrysotoxum bicinctum (assembly GCA_911387755.1). Lineage (NCBI taxonomy): Eukaryota > Metazoa > Arthropoda > Insecta > Diptera > Syrphidae > Chrysotoxum > Chrysotoxum bicinctum. Next base: position 190,513,757 of record OU426988.1, read on the forward strand.
CTGAAACCTTTCCTGTATTTCAACATTGACCCTATCTAGGGAAGAAAATAATTTTCATCGCAACCCTTTTTCGTGGGACAAAGCTTAACCTTCACTCCCGTCATCAAAAATGTGTTTTTTTTAAAATCTTCTAGGTGGTTCCATAATTATGCCAAGGTTTTGACACACATTTTTTGCATAGCTTAATGCATCGTCAACTAATTGGTCCCGTTTTTCGGTGAGAAAAGTCTGCAGAGCATTGATTTTACAAGCACATTGATGAAGATCGAGTCCTTCTAATTCTTCCTTCTAACCTAACCTTTACCTCATGCAACACAGGTTTCCAAAAACCCAAGAAACATAGAAAAGAAAACGATTGCATTGCTATGAACAAAGCTCCTGCATCCGTTCGTGTACGAGTATTTAGACTTTCACTTGACTTCTTTAGTTTTTCCAAACTATTAAAAATACCCTCGTAATGGTTATAAGTACTCGTACTTTCAACTGCATCAGCTCTTGCGCTCCAGCGTGTATCTTGCATGTTTTTTAATGCTTTACCTGTAGATGCAAGCAGAACCTCCAACGGAACCAACGGTATGTGGACACGGACAAAAATGAGTAACAACGCTCTAAAGTACCAAAGAAGGTTACCGAATTTGTCACAACTGCAGCAGCATGTAAACAAACCAGGTTTAATGAATGATTTGAGCATGGCACAAATTCAGCTTTTGGGTTGATGTTTTTGAGCCTTTGCTGCACTCTTGTGTACTTTCCAGCCATAACAGCAGCATTATCATATGCTTGACCTCTGCAATCCATTATATCAAGTCCATCAATATTGAGCTTATTTACATTAACGTATTTAGAAAAATTGCAGCAAAGTGCCGCCCGAATATTTTGAAAAATTGCCGCCCCCAAGCAAAGTGCCGCCCGGGGCCTGTGCCCCCTTTGCCCCCGCCTCGCTACGCCACTGGCTGCAGCACAAGCATTGCCTCTGCATTCTCTATAAATAAGGTGCATGTTCGCATATTCCTGCGCAGTGTACCAAAATGGCATGGTGATGGTAATAGTCAGATTATACTTAAATCTAAAGGACAACAAAAATATTCCAAAGATCGGATCAGTTTTACTAAGCAAAAAATCAGCCAAAACTCAATTCAATCAATTTGAAAGTGTTCCTCTTTATAGGTTCCAACACAATTACAAAATCACGCAAAATATTGACTAAACACCATACAAATTGGAAAGGAGGAAAAAGAAAGCAATAAACAACTAATCGGTGTAACGCCTTTCCCGAGAAGTCAGAAGTTCATACAATCATTAAATACAACACAAATACATAATTTTTTTGTATAACACAATAATTATAACCCTTTTAAAAAAAGTCTATTACGTACCATTTCCGGTCAAATGAATGAAAGGATAGTTTTTTCCACTATTTTCATCCATAAACCTATATGGTCAAACGTAGCCCACCAACAATTACTTTTCGTTTTTTGAGTATTCATTAAGCTACTTTTAGTTTTTAAAAAATCAGCACTTTACTACTGCGAAAAATGTAAATTCAGTTCTGAAAGGGTACTAAAATAATATGGAAAAATTAACTAATTAAAAAAAATCGGATTTATTAAGAAAAACATTTTTATTTCCGTTATTTATGGATTATTCTCAAAAATGTTATACAATTTCAAAATGAGAACTGAACACCCCAACTTTTAAGGTAGCTTGCTAAAATTTCGTAGTACATTTTTTTACACTACAGTTCATTGCATTAGGGTCATGTAAAAAAATGGAGTACTTAGTTGTGCAAAAAAGTGATGTTTTCTTGAAAACTGATGCAGGTGTATTTAAATTTTTGAATGCAATTCTTATAAGGGTTATTCAAAGTTTCGTAAAAAAAAATGAGAAAAATTAAGATTTGTAATCACCGCACTTGAAAGACCGTCACAGGGTGACTATTTTTTTGATTTTTTTTTTCGAATGCCTATAACTCACAAAATACGAGTACATGGCTTCGATTTTTTTATTTTTTTTTTCTGATAACTGTCACCACCTACCCTATACCCGTTTTTGTTTCGAAGTCGACTTTTGGAATACCCTGTATAAACAAATTGCAGCAACATATATGTAACTTCCTTTTTTCAAGAAGTTATTATACTCATTTAAATTTTGATGCATGTAAATAAAGGTAAGTACAAATTTGTATGTCCTGGAGAGTATCTATACCCGTATATTTCTAGGTCTTTTCTACTTTGGCTTAGCTAAAGGGTTTTTCTAAAGTGTTTTTCGAGGGTCTTCTGTTCGGGTAAGAATTCACATCGTCATCCCGAGATGACTTTTCGAAACATGGTGGATAACTTCGAGTCGACCGGTTCAGTGAAAAATCCGCCAACTCTCGTAAGTTCTCCAAAGGCAAGATCTGCCGAAATTATCATCGCTGTCCGAGAATGCAGTAGTACCCCTTGGAATAATGGTTAGTGCGTTGAACTGTCATGCGGAAGGTCTCGAGTTCGATTCTCAGCCGCTGCAAGAAAGTTTTTTTCAGGGGTGTACTGCCTCTTGCGAGAAATTGACAAATTCTCCAAGAGTATCTCTTATCATGGAAAGTGCTGCTTATTAGCCGTTCGAAATCGGCAGAAAATTGTAGGTCCCCTCCGTTCCTGGTAACACGCACACAGGAATAGTGGAGAGTTGTAAGTCACTAGGTCCTGGTTCACTGCGAGCTGTTGCACCACCAAATTTATTTATTTATAGTCCGATAATGCAGGCAGTCAATCTGGCGCCGCCGTGCCCAAAAACTCGGCCTTTCACAGACCAGAAGGTGGCGTACTCTGCTTCATGACTTAGGCCATCAGCCGTACAAACTTCAAAACTCGTAGTTAACTACCAAAGACATCGACGTTTGTTCAATAACTAGGCTGTCCGTTGGTTCAAAGTTGGCAAAGCTTGGTCGAAAGAACCATATTCAACGACGAGACCCATTTCTGGATGAAAGTAAAATTGTCAACCGCGAGCACTATCATCATTTTCTTTTGACTTGCATTTGATGATATGTGTACTAACGACATGTAGTCTCAACAGGATGCCCGTACGTGCCACAAAGCCTGTGCCACAATGGAAATTTTGTATGAGCGTTTTCACAAGTCTATGCCAATAAACCACAGATCACCGGGAGCCAGCGGACTGAACGCTTTGATGGGGACAGGGACAGTGGATGATAACTCGATCGGATCAATTGCCCCTCAGCACCAGTCAACAAGCCTAGTTTGGGGCAGTGTAAATGGCCACAATGGCTTATTGTGTCGCAGGGCTGTCATTTCTTTGGTCCCCATTTCTACCTAGGTACATAGATATACAACTTAAAATGAGGCACTTCGGTAAGTGATCGCTAAAAACAGTAATCAATACTTCTAAATTAAGCGCGGTTTTTGCCTCAATGACCTCAGGTGATCGAATAAGTTGTGGGAATTCAGTTATTCGAATTGTTACACTTGATGTTTGTTTAAATGTAATGAGCAGTGTCAAAATTATTAATTTGCGGGCCAGGCAATTGCCCAATCTGGTTACATGAAAGCGATTTTCAAAAGCACACTGGATTGCGACTACATAATATCTGTTTGAAAAGTAGGCCTCAAGAGTAAGCGCCAGCTTCTCACCTTAAACTTGAAGATCCTATCATAATATTTTAGGAAACTCTGCTGGCCAAACTTTTCACAAACTTTCTTAAACATTTTCTAAGACAAAAATTTGGTAATCCCAAAAATATCGTCCATTCGTTTTCAAGACATTGGTTTCTAAAAAAAGGTTGGATTTTTATTTTTTAATTTTTATATCCAGTATAACATTATATGTTAGCACCAAACCGAAATTTGAGATTTCAGCTGAAAAATGTTGAGATTTTAAAATATTAGGCAAGATTCACTCCAATTTTCCAAGACTTTGTTAATTGTTTCGGGCTGTAGCTCACGGATTTCTTAAATGATACTCGTATTTTACTTAAGTGCTTGAATCGTTTCCGGATTGTTGGCATAACATCGGTCCTTCATGGTTCCCCACAAAAAAAGTCCCAAAGGGTCAAATCGCAGCTCCGAGGATCCGAGGAGGCCAATTGACATCGCCAAGACGGCTGATAACACAGTTTGGGAATTTGGTGCATAAAAGATCGATCGTGGCATGGGTTGTGTGGTATGGCGCGCCATTTTGTATGCACCAAAAGAAAAGTCGTTTAAAATGGCTCTGTAATGCCCAACGGTAAACGAAAGCTTCCCAGACTCATTTTCGAAGAAAAATGGTCCAATGATGCCACAACTTCACAATCCGCACCAAACTGTCCCTCTCTTTGGTTGCATTGGCTTTTGGACAATAACGTGCGGGTTTTCCGAGCCCCAGGTGTGGCAGTTTTGTTTGTTAACGTAATGACCTGAGGTGAGGTCCGCGCCGAGATAAAAATGCACCTCCTCAGAAAAGATGATTGTTCGCCCAAAATCATTGTCCAATTCAAGCTACTCTAAGACCCAAATTGCGAAGCGATAATAATGAAGCGGATGGTCGTGCGTCGTCAATTGGACCTTGTAAGCGATAATTCGCGATCTTTGTGAAGAATTCTCCTCAGGCTGGTGCGTGAAATGCTAAGCTGTTGAGCTCGATGGCGTGTTGATGTTCGTGAATTGGGTCTCATACTCTCGGCTACAGCAGCCACATTCTCGTCTTTGCGTACCGGACGACGACAGAGACCATAAGTGTTGTCCACTAGCTTACCAGTCTCATGAACTTTTTGGACTTGCGTACAGTAGGTGCGGTGGGTGCTTCATTTCGGCCAAAACTTCTTTTTTTAAAAACGTACTGTTTGGGCTATACAGCACTCACCTTGGAAACAAGTTTTCAAATATCCCAACATTGTTGAAGCGTAAAGGAACTCATTTCGTTTAGCATAGGTTTAGCAGACTTGCTGTCGAGATTTCGACATTTCGAGCAGGAAACAGCTGTCAGCTTCAAAATAACCTATGGTTTAAAAAGAAACCACTAGATGGTCCACCCTTTATATATTTTTTTAAACAAATTTTTCGACTAATATGTTAGTAGACCATAACTACATTTTACTACTCAGAAGTTTTCTTATGGAAATCGTTAGAGTTAATAATGGTGGCAGGTACAGTTAATTTTGGAGCTAAACAAAATTTAATTCCCCCGTTAGGGAATTACTTAAGACTCTTAAATTTCAAGTTTGAAAAAATCGCCCGCGAGGTTTAGTCCCAAGGTTGAGGACATGCAGAATTCAGCAATGCAGATATTTAGACAGAAATACGCACATTCATACAGTAAGACAGACTGCGGAATTACCGAATACATTTTTTACATATACCCTCTCACTATGTACATATATTGATCGATATCTCGAATTCGTATTTTTTTTTTCAATCGGAAAACTAGCCAATAAAAGTGTTGGGTTCGAAATTTGTATATTGAACTTGACATTGTGATAATAGATAAGGCGAAAAAAGTCGGTCTAGCAATTCTGTCTACGTGTTTTTTTCTGTCGGTATGTTGGATGACAGGATTAACGGATTGATCGATTTAGTTCTTTAATTATTCCTCCGACAAAAAACAATAGTAAGATCGGGCTTACGGGAAATAAACTTTTCGAAGTCCTCCCGTAGAAACATTTTTTTTATTTCTATTTTCTCAAAAATTCAAAAGATGATTAAATTTTGGAAAACTTCTTATTCTGATTTCCGGTATTTTTTAAACGTATGCATTCGGAAAAAAAATCGAACTCGAAATTTTGATCAAAGTTGACATTACGATGATAGCGAAGACCAAAAAAGTGGGTATCGCAATTCTGTCTGTCTGTCTGTTCGACTACAGCCTAAACGGCTCGGCCGATTTTCTTCAAACTTGGAAGATATGGGTTTTGATTTTTTCCCCTTCACACGTTTTTTTTCTTTTTTTTAAGACCAAAAATAACGGTACCTGCCATACGAATTTTTTTTCTAAATTTTATAAATATTTTTTTTTCTCAAAAACTGTCCCACATATTTAAAAACAAAATTCAAATAATTTCATTTAGTTAAACCTAGGTAATGGTTGAAAAAAATTTTTCAAAAAATTGTTATTCCCAACATTTTCAATATTATTGTGTATTCAAATTTTCAAAATGTTTTTGATTTTTAAAAAAAATTAAAAATCCAGTTGCGCACCTCAAGGCTTCGAGCGTCCTGGTCTACGCCATCTCTCCAGCGCAAGCATGGTCTACCACGCTGTTGTCTACCATAGAATGTACCACAAAGAACTTTCCGAGCAGCTTCCTCTTCGCTCATGCGAGCTAGGTGCCCTGCCCACCGGAGTCTACCGAGCTTAATTTTTGTCACGATATCTGCTTCTATAGGTAGATTGCGTAGAGTTCATGATTGTACCGTCTCCGGAATCGTCCTTCCTCACATATGGGGCCAACAATTCTCCTTAAGACTTTTCTCTCGAACGCAGCTAAGAGGTCGGAGTGCCTTTTGCTAAGCACCCAAGTCTCGGATCCATATGTGAGTACGGCAGGACCATGGTCCTGTACAGCAGCAGTTTGGAAGTTATGGTGAGATTTCTGGATTTGAAGAGCTTTGACAGACTATACAAGGCTCTGTTGTTATCGGCTGCTACTATTGACCCAAGGTATTTAAAGGATTGCACTACTTAAAATTCGTGCTCCGCTACCTTGATTGTTTGACCAAGTGTTCCTCTCGCATTCGACGCCACCATGTACTTTGGTTTACCTTCACTAATGTGCAGCCCCAGATTTTGTGCCGCCTGCTCGATCTGGATGAAGGATCCGTGTACAGCTTGTTCGGTTCTTCCGATGATGTCGATGTCGTCTGCGTAAGCCAGTAACTGGCTGGACCTGTTGACGATGGTCCCTCTTGTTGCCGTGCCAGAGTCACGGATTTCTTTCTCCAACGCCAGGTTGAAGAGGAGGCAGGCCAAACCGTCCCATTGTCGGAGTCCATTAAAGATGTTGATTGGTCTGGATAGCAAACAGGCTATTTTTACTTGGCTTGTTACGTTGGTCATGGTCAACCTACATAGTCGTGTCAATTTATTTGGGATGCCGAATTCTCTCATGGCTTTGTAAAGTTCTACCCTGGCTATGCTATCATAGGCGGCCTTAAAGTCTATAAACAGATGGTATGTTGGGATGTTAAATTCTAGACATTTTTCCATCGCCTGCCTAAGGGTAAAGATCTGATCAGTTGTTGATTTGCCTGGAATGAAACCACACTGATATTGTCCGATGACGGTTTTAGCGTATGGGGTTATCCGGTCTTGTATTAGGATAGAGGAGAGTATCTTTTAGGCGGTACTCAACAACGTGATACCTCTATAATTGCTGCACGTTGTGACATCTCCCTTCTTATGTATGGGGCATATTATGCCTTTTCGCCAGTCTTCTGGCATTTTTTCCTGCTCCCATACGTGCACTATAATATTATGAATTGCTTGACGTAAGGCTGGCCCGCCGTGATGAAATAATTCGGCTGGTATGCCATCGGTTCCCTTCTCAACCTCTTCTATGCTTGGTGGCGGCAACATAGGATATTCTTCTTGAAGTAGTGGAGCCTCCACTTCTGCAGTGAGCTGACCATTTAGCAATTCAATGAAGTACACTTCCCATCGCTCCAGTATGCTTTCAGGATCGGTGATCAGATTTCCCTCTCCGTCCTTGCAGTATGTGCAGCGTGGTGTATACGGCGTCATGTTTCGGACGGATTGGTAGAACTTCCGCGCCTGGTGCGGACCTCGCTCTCGGCTGTTTTCTATTTCACAGATTAGGTTCTTCTCCCAGGCTGATTTTTTTTGTCTGTGTAGCCGTTTTTCTGTTCTTCTGAGCTCTTTATATTCCTCTTCGCGTGCCCGCGTTCTATGAGATTATTGCATTGCTCGGTACGCAACATTCTTACGTTCAGTCGCTAGCTTGCATTCATCATCAAACCAGTCGTTCCGATTTTTACGACTGCTGCCTAAGATGGAGTTGGCAGTACTAATGACAGTATTTTTAAGACGTGTCCACTTTTCATTTACGCCCAGCATACTGGCTCCAGGACTTACTCTCCCTAAGTCAGGTGTTTCTAGGGCGAGTCCTAACGCATTACCAAAGGTGTTACTGGTGTTTTCATTGCGCAGGGCAGCCGTGTTGATTCGAACCTGATCGGCGGATGCAATGCGTCTTCGCAAGGCAATCCGCCCTCGGAAAACGATACCAACAAGATAGTACTCCGAGTCGATATTGGCACCTCGGTACGTTCGTACCGTCATCAAGTTCGAGTAGTGGCGACGGTCTATCAACACGTGGTCTATTTGGTTACGAGTGACTCCATCAGGTGATACCCAGGTGGCTTTGTAGATATCTATACGCGGGAACCTGGTACTCGCAACGACCATGGTTTTCGATGCTGCCAATTCTAAGACTCGAAGTCCATTGTCATTAGTGTTCTCATGCAAGCTAGGGTGCCTGCGTAATGCCTGAATACCGGCTCCCGACCTATTTTTGCGTTCAAATCCCCAAGGATGATTTTAACATCATACCTTGGACAGGCATTGAGGGCCCTCTCGACTTGTTCGTAGTAAGTCTCTTTTTCTTCGTCTGAGGACTCCTCCGTAGGTCCGTGAACGTTAATGAGGCTGATGTTCGTAAATTTGCCTCGCACGTGAAGGGTGCATAGCCTTTCGCTTATAGCGTTAAAGCCGATAATAGTAGACTTCATTTTTTCGCTGACTAGGAAGCCTACCCCGAGCACATGGTGTTTTGTATGACAGCTGTAATATACGTCATATTGTTTCTTCTGTAAAACACCATTCCCTGTCCATCTGATTTCTTGGAGAGCTGTTATGTCAGCTTTATATTTTGACAGGGCATCGGCTAGCTGCTGAGCAGCTCGAGCTCTATAGAGCGATCGTAAATTCGTAAATCGAAAATTCGTAAATCGTTTTTCCTTTTTCTTTGCGTGGGTTGTCGTCGTGTGATCAGTCCGTTTCCGAGGCTTGTTGTCGTTCTCGAAATTCTCTTAGTTTTACGGAACAGGGAATTAACCTGTCGCCAACCTGTGGAACCAGCCTGATCATATTAGCCAAACCTTTTTTAAAAGGCTTGTTTCTAGCGGCCGCCGAATAGTTACGGCACGTGCATGTTTTCGTATGCTACATGTTGTTCCCCCTATTCGTCTGATGGCTGACCGCCAAAGAAGTTATTTTACCTAAAAATAACGGTACCCTCCATACAAATTTAAAAATGGTTTTCTAAAATCGTATTTTTCTCGAAAAACGGTTCCGAGAATTTTGCTAAAATTTTTTTTCTTTCGATTAATTCGAAAACAAAATATTACTGACTGTACCTCTACCATAGAACGATTTTTTCGAATTTTGAATTTCTCATTGTCGGCATAACGGATTTTAATGATTTGTTTTATAAAGAAGATCCTAAAAAATTTAATAAACATTGCCTTTCAAAACTTAAAAAAAGTATTTTTTCAATTTTTTGAAAATAGTCATTTTTTTTGGAAAATTCGATATCTCAAAAACGACTTAGTTTTTTTCTTGGAAATTTAACTCTCATTCGTACAATAATAAAAACTTAAAGTTGGCGTACCAAATTTTTTTCTTAAGAATGTTTTAAGAATTTTGTATGTACATAAAAGCTTATTGTTTTAAGGAACAAATACAACGACTTATAATTTTTGCTCTTGCATAAGTTCATATTTGCATAGCATTCTGTTTTTACTCGTATCTCTTACTACCAAAAGAATTAGAAAATTCATTTTATCCTTATGGACAGTTTTCTTTAATAACATTCGTTTTTAAAATTCCTAGTCTATTACTTAGGAGCAAGTTCGTGCGACCCAGTCGTGTATTTTATTTTTTAAGACTACCATGACGTTATCAATCATTTTTTATTATTATTATTTTTTTTAAATAAGTCCTTTGTAAGACACCTCATGTATCCCTTACAAACACCCAGGAGTGTGATTTATTAGGGCACTATAATATTTTGTAAGAAATATGCTTTGAGTGTCTTTGAGTGGAATAAGAGGACTTTATTGTTTACTTTATAAATCATGAAAAAAAATTAAATGTCCCAATCCACACGTTTTGGCAATCAAATTTAAATTGTAGTGCTTGCTCATATAAACTGTAAAAGAGCATAAAGATTTTTATCTTTTGCTCTAAAGGAGGAAGTCATAAACACCCAAAATTTGTTCCTTTAGGAATGTAAATAAAGTTTATAAGTTTAAAAAATAGAGTAATTTAACTTCCAAAATATGATGCGTGATACATAAATCAAATAACACAATTTATGTATACAAAATATCTTCCTTAAAAATATTACTACTATAAGCGTTAATTTGTTATATTTCAGTAGGAAGAAAGCAAAATGGGAAGTAGGGAGTGAATTTTGAAAACTTGCACTGGAAATGTCTCCTTAAGTATTTTTTTTTATGTTGCTGAAATCAATGTGAAAAGCACGGTTTATTATTATCAGTTTTCGTCCTCAATCCAAAGAAGGTAAATATGTAAAAATATTCTCTTATAGCTATCTATTAGTTATTTTAGATAATTTCAGTAAAAATGGGTCGTGCTAAATCAATGGCAGAAGAACAGAAAGGTTTACCGTGAGTGTTGCCTGTCTATTACCAAATACCTAAATAAAACGTAGCGAAGCCGAAAAGTTATATCCATTTTTACGGAACGAGTCCAATTATGGCAAAAACATGAACTGGCGAATTAGTTAGTGGTTTTACCGCTGCTGATAAAAGAGCAATTCTGTGACTTGCGTGACCCGTGTGACTTGCCACCAAAATAAAAGAAATTAAATGAAAAAATGGGTCGCATGAACTTGCTGTAATGAAAAAGGCTGAGAATTTCAAAAAGGAGTGTTATTAGAGGAAAAAATTCCTTTAGTAGTTGGAGCTAAGAACAGCTTTTATACACAAAAATTTTTAAACATTTTTAAGAAAAAATTTTGGCACGCCAACTTAAGGTTTGTATTTAAAAATATTCAAAAAAATATTTTCTGTTTTATTTTTTTTTTGAAAAATCAATACCTTCAAAACATATCAACTAATATTTTTTGAAATTATTTTCTAAGATACATATATATAACTTAATGCTTAAAATTGGCACCCCAATTTTTTATTTATGTACGAAAAAAAATTGCGCCGATTATGAGATAAAAACGATTTTTTTTTCTCAAAAATTCAAAAAATATTATTTTTAGAGTTTTGAAATGCAATTGTTTTTAAACTTTTTAGAAGCTTCTCTATGAAAAATTTCATTAAAATCCGTTATGCCGATAATGGTAAATTAAAAATTTGAAAAATTTGAAATGCTTCAATCGTAGGTATGCAAGATCGTCTTTGGGTTTAACGTGGATGCCTACCGTTTCCGGTTTTACCCCACGGGAGGGCTATCTCCATTGGAGTCAGATTTAGTCCTGACCATTAAACCCAATATAGCAAGCTATAACTGTCGCAAAGTTGTGATATGTTGCATCACATGCACCATGAAGCTCCCACTAGGGGGCCTACCTCATAGATAGGGTTTGAGGAGAGGATAAAACTCAATCCTCAAACTCAAATGGACACTATCTCCCATGGTTTCAGAATTAAGCTTTCGGTCGAGCCTCGCAACTTTGTCATTTCATGGAGTCTCCTAGGCGATTCCAACTCGGATTAATCCGAGTCTTTGTATCAAGCTTCGGAAACTCTTAGATTTGAACCCGTCACTTTCAGATGGGTTCCTGCAAAACCCTGGGCTTGTCAAGCCTTAGGAAACACACCAAGAAAATCGGCCGGGGTAGTAACCAATAACTTAGTGTGCTTCCTATCTTCATTCGCCTTTCGACGAACTAGGAAAGATGCTCCTAGTCTTTAGCTTACCTTACGGCAAACAAGGAAAGACGCTCCTATCTTTTATTTACGTTACGGCAAACTAGGAAAGACGCTCCTAATCTTTAGTTTACCTTATGGCAAACAAGGAAAGACGCTCCTATCTTTTATTTACCTTACGGCAAATTAGGAAAGAGGAAAGACGCTCCTAGTCTTTGTTCTAAAGAACGAGGACGACGATCCTCCTTATACTTGCTACTGGAAGTAAGATCTCCAGTTATGAAAGTAACCGGAGACTTACCAAACCTTGAAGATCTCCAGCCACATTAGTAGCCGGAGACTTCACCTTTAACTCCTTCAAAACACCTTTTTACCTTAAATCTGCAGCCGGGCGAGTAGCCGGAGATTACACCCTTTTTACTCCCGTTTTCAGCTCCCTTCTACTCCCTGTTGGGTTTTCTTGGTTGTCTAAATCTCCAGCTGGGCGTGCAGTTGGAGAATAGACATAAGCTCCCCACCACAACAAGGTAAAACCCGTCGAGGGGGAGGGCTAGGTATGCAGTCAGTAAAATCTTAATTTAATTTTTACTTGCGATATAGGTACTATAGGGCAAGTTCTGCATTTGGAAAAAAAATCGAACTCGAGATTTTGATCAAAGTTGACATTACGATGATAGCGAAGACGAATAAAGTGGGTCCGGCAATTCCGTCTGTCTGTCTGTATGTCTGTCTGTCTGTCTGTCTGTATGTCTGTACCTCGTTCTAGACCCTAAGCCACTGGACCTATTTTCTTCAATTTCGGTAGTTATGGGTCTTCGGTGATTCCCTAGAGGGGAAATTGAAATTTTTTTTTTAGCTCTAAAACTAACGGTACCCCCCATACACCCGTAATGCAAAATCTTATTTATCTCGAAAACGGCTCTAACGATTTTGATAAAAAAAATTAGGTGTGATATTATGGACATGGACTTCGTTTTGGTAAAAAAAATTTTTGGGGCAAAATGTTATTAACGGTACCTGTCATAGAACCGTTTTTTTGATTTTCGACTTTCTCATTAACGGCTCTAACGATTTTAACCAAAAATTTTCAGCAGGAGTCCCCCTAAGTTTAAAATAATATTGTATATAAAAATATTCGAAAAATTATTTGTTAAGTTTTTTTGAATTTTTTTTTTTTTTTGAAAAATCAATATCTTCAAAACCTATGAACGATTATTTTTTGAAATTATTTCCTAAAATCAATATTATTAAATACTTAAAATTTGCACCCCACATTTTTTTCTTGAAAAATTTTAAAGAAATTTCTTATATGTATAAAAAATTTATTTATTTAAAAATAAAACGATTTTTTAAAGTTTATTTGCATAAATTCATACTTTCCTAGAAATCAGACGGCAATTTCATTTTAAATTCATGTTTTATATTTATAAAATGTATCTTAAATTCCAAAGTACTTTTACATAAGAGCAAGTTCGTGCGATCCAGTCGTGCATTTTATTTTTATGAAATTTATAGATCGTAAAAATTAATAATATTAGAAAATTATCAAAATTCTAGGCGCCGTTTTCAAAAAAAACACGATTTTCGAAAACCATTTTTTAACATTTGTACTGTGGGTACCGTTATTTTTAGGTAAAATTTAGTTTTTTCTAACATCTTCTAGATTATATTGAGAAACTTTTGTTTGTCAGGATTGAACAAAAATCAAACGTTGGGTTTTCGAAATATTGAGATTTTAAAAAAGAATTTAAATTTTTTTTAAAAATCCAAAAAACAAATTTTGGTGCCATTTTATTTATTTTTGAGTTTCTCAAAAGTGGTGCAACCAATTTTGATCAGGTTTTTATATTTAAGGTCCCCAATAGTTTGAATATTTTTTTGTGTTCAAATTTAAAAATATTTTTTTTTCGGATTTTTAAAAAAAATTCAAAACTTGTTTTTCAAAACTCAATAAACTACAATACAATACAACTTAAGGTACGTACGATACAAATGTTACAAAATGGTTTTAAAGAATCTTATTTTTCTCGAAAACGGCGCACAGTGGGCAGAAATCGTGGTTAACTTTTGAACCAGTTGAGTTTTTTTATATTTTTTTTTTATTTGTAACTTTATTAAAGTACCTTTCAATACATAGCGTTGAATTTATCAAATATATGTGCTATTTTTATTTTAAAATAAATAATAAAAATAAGTTGTTTTTCTCCCTGTTAATGTGGCAAGACAAATTTTTCAAAATATTGACTTAAATTGGATACAAAACTTATTTTAAAAGAACTTTCTTGAAGATCCAACAAATAGTGACCAGTAAACTATTTCTTTGAAATCCTTGGGCTTGCTCTTTGGGTCTTCACAAAAACACTCAAAAAGAAATTTGTAGTTCCCATTTTGTCCTTTTCAAGCCAAAACTTTGTTTAAGTATAGTTACCAAAACCTTTAATAAATTTTGTCATTTCCATCATCCAATTGTTAAATGTAACGGAACAATTAATGAGAACAACATAAATAGAGCTTACCATTTTTTTTGGGCACAGAAAATAAGTGCAAGCAAATTTACTAACCGCACTAAATAAAAACAAGATGGTATGTTAGGTTAGGTTAGGTTAAAGTGGCTGTCATTAAAGCATCTGAACCACTTAGACCAGTAGAGGTCCGTTGTGATACCACGATCTAATAGAGAACAAAAAGGTTCCCTCCCTACTAGTTAAAACCATTTGTAGCTTCTGATGAAGCGAAGGAGACTTTTATGAGATCGCTTGGTTCGTTTTAGAAATATTCTCCTAGATGAAGTTTACGTTTGGACATTTACAAAGAAGGTGTGGGATTGTTTCCTCTTATCCTCCTCGTCCAAGCAACTCCTGCAAAAATCGTTTGATAGTACACCGAGTCGTGTCTACCTTTAAGACAGTGTAAAGTTATGACACCTATTACGGAGCTGATCTGAGATCTGCTGAGGGACAATAAATACTTTGACCGCTTCAAATCCAGTTTGGGCCAGATTTGTTTGGTCGCCAAACAAGTGGTAGTGTTAAGCCATCTTGTGTTTGATTGTTCCAGAGCAATTCGCTTCAGCATAAGTTTACTTGTAGCTACAGACATACCTATGTTTACCCTATCGGGCAAGATAGGCATTTCCGTTCCAATTCTGACGAGTTCGTCGGCTTTACAATTCCCCGGAATATCCCTGTGTCCCGGCACCCAGAATAGGTGAATATTAAACTGTTTGGCCATCTCCATTGGACACGAACGACAGTCTTGGGCTGTAACCAAGTACAACATGCTATACTCAATGTTGAATTTTGCATACAGAAGAGTCGCTATGTAAAATGTTTTTTCGCTCTAACTCGTAAATGCGGATACATGCGGATATGAATCGTTCGAGTTTCGATAGAGCACATATTCAGTTTTCAATTCGTAAATAAATTAAAGTTGTGAAAACTTGTGAATTTTTGTATCGCCTTTATAAACTGGAAAATTGAGCAAATTTAAGATGGGTGTTTCAAAATCAAACGGTACTAACTACTTAACGTTTCTTTATATTTTTTTTGCGTATTATAACATATAAATATGTGAAATAATTAGCTGTAATGAATTCGATTACTTTCCAAAAGGATTTTCAAGAAAATCGGGAAATAAAAATTGTGCCCAAAATTCTTCATTCATCGATTTATATGTTTTTCTCACTTTGAATTTATTTTTCTCTTAACCTCAGCATATTTATTTAAAAAAAATGTCATATATTTTTCGTATACATATTTCTTTAATTAATTAAAATTAAACTTATAAGATTCGAAAACAAAAAAAAAAATATTTTTGACCACTTAAATCACGACTTCTGCTCACTGTGCGGCGCCTATGATAAGTTTTGTTTTTTGATTTATTTTTACGATCCACAATTTAATAGGAAAATTTTTTTGAAATTAAGATATTACTGACTGTTCCTACCATAGAACCATTTTTTCAAATTTTGAATTTATCGTTATCGACATAACGGGTTTTAATAAAAAAAATTATAGAGAAGCTTCTAAAGACTTTGAAAAGCATTGCATTTTTTTTTTTAAATATATATTTTTTGAGTTTTTGAAAAGAAAAAACATTTTTTTTTGGAAAGTTCTACATCTCAAAAACGACTCAATATATTTTTTTTTAATTTAATATTTAAAAATAAAAATATTTAAAAACTTTAAGTTGGCGTACCAACTCCAGCTACTAGAGGAGTTGTTTTAGTCATTTAAAAATGAATTTTATGCTTATGAACAGGTTTTCTCTGATAACACTAATTTTTGAAATTCTTAGTCTTTTACATAAGAGCAAATTCGTGCGAACCAGTCGTCGAACAGTTTTTGAGAAAAAAAATTATTTATAAAATTTTGAAAAATTGAAAAAATTCAGATGGCAGGTTTCGTTATTTTTGGTTTTAAACAAAAAAAGAAAAAAAAAAACGTATTTGGGAAAAAATTAAAAATGATATCTACAAAGTTTCAAGAAAATCAGCCGTGCCGTCTCGGCTTTAGTCGAAGACAGACAAATTGCGAAACCCATTTCGTTCGTATTCTCTAGCATCGTAATGTCAACTTTGATCAAAATCTTGAGTTCGATTTTTTTTACGAATCCATAACTTGTCTTATAGTAACTATATGTCGCAAGTAAAAATGATTTTGCTCAGAGCAGAATTTTAGATTCAGAGTTGTGTGGAAAATTGAATAACGCAGTGACGTCATTTACTTACATGAAGTTTTTCTTAAATTTTTTTTTAATTTTTCATTGTGGAAAAAATAGCATAGATCTTAAAACAGCGGAGTGATGGAGTAGATTTATTTTTTTTTTCTTAAAATTGGAATAAATTTACTCCGATTGGCCTAAGACTCTAACCCGAATACCAAGTTTTTACCGAAGTCATCAAGCATTTTGGAGCTGCAACGCAAAAAGAAGGTTAAAATGGAGAAAGGAAAAAAATAAAATGCACGACTGGATCGCACGAACTTGCTCTTATGTAAAAGTACTTTGGAATTTAAGATACATTTTATAAATATAAAACATGGATTTAATGAGATAATAATGTTCAAATGCATAAAATTGCCGTCTGATGGTTTCCGGAAAAGTATGAATTTATGCAAATAAACCTTAAAAAATCGTTTTATTATTAAATAAATTTTTTATATAAGAAATTTCTCTAAAATTTTTCAAGAAAAAAATGTGGGATGCGGATTTTAAGTATTTAATAATATTGGTTTTAGGAAATAATTTCAAAAAATAATCGTTCATAGGTTTTGAAGATATTGATTTAAATTTTTTTTTTTTTTTTAAAACCCAATAAAAATTTTTCTAATATTTTTATATACAATATTATTTTAAACTTAAGGGGACTCCTGCTAAAAATTTTGGGTTAAAAAGAAACTCGAAAATTAAAAAAACCAAAATTTGTTTTGATCAAAATGTAGTCCATGTCCATAATATCACACTTAATTTTTTTTATCAAAATCGTTAGAGCGGTTTTCGAGATAAATAAGATTTTGCATTACGGGTGTATGGGGGGTACCGCTAGTTTTGGAGCTAAAAAAAAAATTTCAATTTCTCCTCCAGGGAATCACCGAAGACCCTTAACTACCGAGATTGAAAGAAATAGGTCCAGGGGTTTAGGCTGTAGTGAGAGGTACAGACATACAGACACACTGAAACATGTTTTTTGTGTACTAAATTTTCCTTAAAATTTTTATAAAAAAATTGATATGCAAATTATTAGTATTTAATAAAATACATTTTAAAACGTAATTTAAAAATTTAATCGTGTATCGGTTTTCAAGATATTGAATTTTCAAAAAAAAAATTGTATTATTTTTTTAAAAATCCAAAAACTATTTTTTCGAAAAAAATGTTTAGTTTATATTTTTTCAAATGCAAAGCAGCTCCTGCATAAAAATTTTGGGTAAAATCGTTAGAGCCGTTGGTGAGAAATTCGAAAATCAAAAAAACCGTTCTATGACAGGTACCCCTAATAACATTGCCCCCCAAATTTTTTTTTCACCAAAATATAGTCCATGTCCATAATATTACACTTAATTTTTTTTATCGAAATCGTTAGAGCCGTTTTCGAGATAAATAAGATTTTGCATTACGGGTGTATGGGGGGTACCGTTAGTTTTGGAGGTAAAAAAAAAATTTCAATTTCTCCTCTAGGGAATCACCGAAGACCCTTAACTACCGAGTTTGAAGAAAATACCTCCGGTAGTTTAGGCTGTAGTTCGAGGTACAGACATACAGACATACAGACATACAGACATACAGACAGACAGACGGAATTGTCGGACCCACTTTTTTCGTCTTCGCTATCATCGTAATGTCAACTTTGATCAAAATCTCGAGTTCGATTTTTTTTCCAAATGCAGAACTTGCCCTATAGTACCTATATCGCAAGTAAAAATGAATTGGTAAGTGAAACTTTTTGGGGCAATTTTTTTTAATTTTAAATAAAAAGAAGAGTTTTATGCATTTGAACGCTTCAAATCCCAAAATTGTTTCATAAGTTCCACCATTAACTCCATTGCACAAAGTATCAAAGAATTAGTTTATTTATATGAGCCTAAATCAGCTCCAAAGGAAGAAAATTGTACGAGTATTCTCCAATTTCAGATGTATTCGTATTTTTCATTTTAATAGATTCACAGGTGCACAGCTTTCGACCTATTATAGAGACGTGTATAATTTCTGGTTAACTTTCACACCCAAAACTCTGTTATGGACTCCTAGATTGATTCAAACATTTATTCAATCTATTTGCACTAATTGTAAGTGAATCCATTGCTACCTTGCTCTATTGAAACTTTGAATTTGAAACTCATTATGGAAGTATGTGTGAAAAGGTTTTAATTGAACATTTATCAATCAATTTCTGTTCTCATTAGAATTAATTCAAAATTCAACCTGAATGCAAACTACAATATTGTGTAGTTTGCATCCACCATGTATGTATGTATATTCATTAGAACCAATAGGAACATAGAATAACTGATAATCAAGAATGTTACAAAAGTGAATCAATACTTCCACAGAAGTAAATTGATGATATTCCATGGACGAGTAACAATCATAACCTCTTTACTCGTAAAATTTTAATCGAAATCCTCGTTCTCCATTGAAATGAACGTATCCTTTTACGACTTTAGTTTAGGGTGTTCTTATTCCCCCTTTTTCAACGATACATTATTGAAAATTCGTTAATTAAAATTAAGCCCCTTTCTGGGACCTGAATCAAGGCAAACAAATTGCCAATTCTGTTAAGGCCAGCAAGTTTCTACAGTATACACGTTCGTTAAATTTAATGGATTAAGCGATGTGCCAAAAGGATAAAATAGTCCTCGTAGACTGGCAGTATACAGACTAAAGTACAAAGTATGGTTAAGGAAGATGCTAATATGCGTGCAATATTAGACAGAAGTAATAATATTTTCTTCCTAGGGAAATGTTCGGCAACGGTTAATGATTTATTTAGGGAGGCGGTTAAACTTTTTAAGACTTGGGTATGTTAGAAATTTTGTATTTATTTTCATGGGAAAACTTTAAATACACTCATTTGGGTACATGAAATTGATATTGATATTGATATACTTTTACTCGTATGATAGCTTCGTGTAGTCAAAATATGTATTCGAGGTTCAAAACAGATTACACGATAATGGATTGTACATTCTACGCTCAGAGAAAATGCTGAGTAAAATTGTTAGGGTATATTGGAAGAACTCAGGTAATTTCTGTAGGCAATGTTTTTTTTTTTTTTAAATAGAAAAGCGGTCTTAAAACGTGCTCCTGTCATAAACCCTCAATCCCCACTTTGCAGTATCGAATTTCTTTATATAGGGTGTTGACAGCGCCCGATGACGAAATTCCGTCAAAATGAAAAACAGGCTCGTTTACAATAAAGTTATTTTATTTAAATTCAAAGACCGCGTACAAATTCATTTGGTAGTGTGACTACGATGAAAATTCAAAAAATGAATTTAAGATCATAATTAAATAATGCAAAATTAGCAAGGAGAAACTGTTAATTCATGTTATTTTGTTCATACATATCTACATACTTGAAAATAAAGAAGTTAATACATACATTTTTTTTTTTTATAATCGACACACGCTCAAGGGAATATGATTACCCTTCAAATGTTTCAACACAGCGTGGGCGTGAAGTTACGGAAGAGAAAGAAGGATAGGAAAGATGTGTGGCACGATGTTCTGAGACTGAAGGTGGTTGTCTCAGATTTATTATCTCCAGGGAATATAAAATAAAGAAATGTAGATATAATGTATGTGTAAATAAAGGGTGGTTATATTTTAAGGGCCGATGTTGATTTTGAATAAAACATAAATTATTTAGGAAATTATTGTCATTTCTTTTTATAATGTTAATATGGTATTGTAGTATTTTTCCAAGGTTGTTGCAGAATTTCTAAACGCGAATTTGGATAAATTATAGTTTAAGTTTATGACGGCGGAACTACAATCCGCAAAACACAAAACAGAAAGAATAATTATTTAATTAAACGAATTAATTAAATATACAAAAAGTCGAAACGAGCCGGCGC
The DNA here is from genome assembly GCA_911387755.1 of Chrysotoxum bicinctum. NCBI lineage: Eukaryota > Metazoa > Arthropoda > Insecta > Diptera > Syrphidae > Chrysotoxum > Chrysotoxum bicinctum. The sequence continues at coordinate 190,534,176 of OU426988.1, forward strand.
GGCGTGCGAGAGAAAAGAAACTAATGACAACTATCACTCGAAGGTGGGCGCGTTTAGAGAATTCGCAACAGGGAGCATAAAAAAATGCTGCCACCCAGATAGCTCAGCGATGGGGTGGGTTCAGCGAAACGGTGGGCTGTATTAATTGGGGGATCAATAAAAAAATGTAAAAAAAATTAATTAAATTGAATAGTAAAGTAGGGTGTACCAAATCAAAATGGGCGCCAGTAATTTTTTTTTGTTTTAGTTCTGAACTAAATAGGAAATTACAAACCTTTTGGACCAATTCACTGGAAAAAAAAAGAAGTTCCTTTCCAAGAAAAAAATAAAAGAATGTTTTAATTTACCTGAATAGGATTTTAATGAAGTTTTATTAAAAACTTTCTGGGAAACCTTTATAGGTATAGGTATAAAACCCAGAATTTTTTCTAAGACAAGTAAGAATTTACAAAGGTAGGTATTTGGTAATTGGCAGATGGCCAATTTAAAAAAAAATATATTTCGAAAATGTGAAAAAGGTAAAATTTAAATAAGAACAATGGTTTTGTGCCACAACGGGACACGAAGAAAAATCACGTTAGGAAAAATTCCCGAACAACAACGGAATCTAAGAACGGTCGCGAGTCCCGCAATCCCGGGAAGACAAAAGACGAAACGAAAGCCTAAACGGGGTAAATCTAAGGCACTTAATAGCCTCCAAACGACACAAAGTGAATCAAAATTTTCCTAAGCACAATTCTACAAAACAATGTATACTTAGCTTTTTTTCTGTAGCGGATCCTGTCTTTTCCACAACCAGTCTCACCCTGGCTCTATTTCCTCTAACAAGAATGCCTTCTTATCACCACAGTAAAATTGCACTAGTACTTTTTTTCCAAATATTCCCCAACTGGGATTCCTCTGACCAAAAATTTCTTTATAAAAAAAACGCAACTCAAAAAAATTCGTCTAGACGATAATAATTTTTCGCTTTTCAACTTTTTTGCAACTTCGCTCTTTCGTAGCTTTTTAAAAAGTGCCTCTCAAAAGGCGAACTTCTCTCATCCATTCGGCCACGACATATATGCCATCCTCTTCTGACCTTTGGTCCGTGTTGGTATTCTGTCGCGGATACAACACCCGGCTTTTTCGCTGGTGTGCATGCCGCTGTCGAATCCAGCCACGCATATATGGTCTCTTTCACATTGGTGATTTGAACACCAACCTTGGCTTAATGGACGAGTTCAGTTCTAATCCGTCAATTTCAAATGGTCTAAAAAGTTAAACGAAAAATTATTAAAGATCGCGAATAAAGTCCCCAGCCCAACCGGCCCAACTCAAAAACTTGAAGAAAGCATTCTGTTAGATGGGATCCCATGCCATTTTCCCAACAAACATTATGAGACAGGATCCGATGTTTCTCGCGAAATTTAACATATTTTAAACCCGTAGACTTTCGCGCAGACAATTAAGTGTAAAGGGAATAACATCGCAACGTGATTTTACTTGGTAAGCCAGACACTTAAAATTGGGCAGAAGGCCATACTAAATTTATGTTGGTGTGAACTTGAAATCACACATGCCGTTGAACATGGGTCAAAATCTTCATGTTTTGCAATCCTGTGTGGACCATCTGTCGCACACCCACATATCTTGCGGACCATCTGTCGCACACTGTGTCCCTGTGTGTTCTTGACGTTGTGACTCATCCGTCACATATATGTACTTATATGGATTTTGGTGACCACCTGTCACTCAACTTTGTATTTCAGAACCGAAGACCTATTTTGATTGCTTTTCCAGAATGCTTAAGAGTAGGACTCTGGACGGTGGAAACCAGGTTTCAACTGAGCTCTACAGCATTTTGGAGCCGCAATAGAAAGGAAGGTTGAAAAATGGATTGGGGAAAATTGAATAGGTAATAGGTGAAACTTATTACTCTTTCTAGTATCTCTTCTTTATTTTTTACTTTCCAAATCACAACAATAAATCTCAATTTATATTCAACTCAAATACTTTATTCAATTTAAAATCACACTTGTTTTACACTTTACACAATCCAATAAGCAGAGTTTTGCACACTTACGTAATCAAAAATCAACTGTGTCTCGCTCACCATGAACACTCCCTTATATACTCAAATTAGTTGTTCTCGAAAGTTCTTGTCTTGGAATGTTCTAGATGGTTGAAATAAGGGGAAATACATTTGACATTGGAAAAGAGCTTTTTGTTTCTTCCATAAATTAGATATGCAATTTTCCAACAGATGGCGCTGTAGTAGTATAAAGCTCTGTTCACAACAGTATGGTTTAATTATGTATGGAACAAGATATCGGCCAAATGGCCGCCGCGACCTTGGCGGTACACCTTCATCCGATGGTCCAAATTTTCGATGACGCTAAGGCGAGGCATAATGGAGGTTCTATGCCGTTAATGTGCCGAATTATCTCATCCTTTAGCTCTTGAATTGTTGCTGGCTTATTGACGTACACCTTTTCTTTCAAACAACCCCAAGGAAAGAAGTCCAACGGTGTCAAATCACATGATCTTGGCGGCCAATTGACATCGCCACCACGTGAGATAACACGGCCATTGAATTTGTCGCGCAAAAGAGCCATTGTTTCGTTAACTGTGTTTGAGCCGCTGGATTTTGATCCATATTCTTTTGTCCACTGGTTAAAATATAGGACGTTCTTCTTGCGTCCTCTGATATCAAAAGCACGCAAATGTGGTTTTCTTTCTGCCACAATATTTGTCACACTTTGACCAACTTAAATGAAAGGACTTTATGTCAAGCGTTATACTTTTATTTTAAACTTTATTGCATATAATATGTATATGTGCATAATAATGCCAATTCGCAACTTAAATTAACTGAGATGACGATTAAACTTTAACTAGCAGGCAGACAAACCAACTACGGCAAATATAATGCACCGATAATGCAATCGTCAATTCGGGCCGGAAGGAATCGAAACAGATATCAGTGTGCGAAATTCGAAAACGTAAAAGTGTATACAGAAGGCACTGATATCGATTTCTCCCGAGTTCCATTGGTAGATATTTCTACTCGAACAAACTGTGTGGCAAGTGGCACCGTCCGTCCTGTTGAAACCACATACCAGTATCGTCCACATCCATATCTTCCAATTCGGGCCATTCACAGTAACTGCCTGACCGGCCTCATTTTGGAAAAAAATACGGTCCGATGATGCCGCCAGGCCATAAACCGCACCAAACAATCACTCTTTGTGGGTGCATTTATTTTTCGACATTCATCATTCGCCCAAATGCGACAATTCTGCTTATTGACGAATCCACTGAGGTGAAAATGTGCCTCATCACTGAAGATGATTTTCTCCGTAAATTGATCATCCACTGTTGCCATTTCTATCCACCACCGTTCTGACCATTGACGACGCTTGAAATGGTCAAGAGGCTTTAGTTCTTAAGTCAATTGCACCTTGTAAGCGTGTAAATGCAAGTCTTTATGCATAATGTTCATCAACGACGAGCGTGAGAGGAGGTTTCCTGAAATTGTTGCACGATTTTTCCGATTGTATGCACATTTGGACAATTAAATTGACCGAAAAAATCACGAAGTGTACGATATGCATTTTGATTTGAACGCCCATTTTCATAATAAGCCTGAATAACTTTAACTCGTTGCTGGATTGTTTATCTTTCCATGGTCCAAATTGAGTTAGTCTGAAATTGAGAAATGTCAAATGAAATGCAGAAAAAAACTTGACGTTTAGGTGTGGTTCACATACAACATCGGCCCTTAAAATTTAACCACGCTTTAGAACGCCTGCTGTGTTTTATTGGTATTAATTTTTAACATAGGGAAGAATGAAAGAACTTGCTTATTCAACAGAAATAGCAAGTTTTGCTTAATAAGAAGACAGTATTCTCGAAGTGTCAGAAGAAGTAAAGCAGAACCTATCATCAATAGAAATTCGCAGTGAAATCCAAAAACGGGTTCCAGCACGCTTACAAAACTAAAGAGGACACTATGAGCACATGTTATCACTGTTTTAGTATACACATAAAATAAAAAATTTCTAAACCCACGCAAATTAATTTTTTATTCATAGAGCCTTTGAAAGAAGTCGTTTAAATTTTTAAAGCTTTATCGGATGCACAACTCTCAGGAATGTCTAGCCTTATACTCTCAGGCAAATAGAGACTTTAAGCAACTGTGTTACATGAAAAAGACAGCTTTTGAGCAAAGAAATAAAGAAATCATGAATACTTTGTGCCGCCGATTTCTGGAGAGCTACCAAGAATATTAATGGTAAAAGAAATAAAATAGCTGTAAGCCTATACAAGCTTAAAATCTAGGGAACCACTTCAGAAGTCTTCGCAACTAAAGAGATAAATTAACCGCTGGTGCATTACGCCGAACCACTAATCCTGGATGAGTTTTTAGATGCTCCTTTCGCAATTCAGGAACTTCAAGAAGTCATAGCTAAATCTAAACTGAATAAGGCCCCTTGAGATGACCGCATTCCTTTTGATTTTTTTAAGCACGCCACAGATGACTTCATTTTAGCACTAACCATTCAATTCAATCGAATCTTCAATCAGTTACTGACAGCTTCAAAAAATCAATTATATTTCCACTCCACAAAAAAGGATATGAGGATCCGTCAAATTACAGGGAAATTTCAATCCTTAATACCAGTGCCAAGCTATTCACCGGGCTGATTCATAGCAGACTAACACAATGGGTAAACGACAGGAAAATTTTGTCCGAATTCCAGGCGTCATTCCAAAAAAATTATTCAACAATGAACCATATATTTTCTCTGCATAATATTGCTGATCTTTATTTGAAGAGAAGGAAAAAATTTTGTGCGTTCTTTGTGCAGCCTTCGACTCAATTGTGTGAGAAGCCCTTTCCCCTTTTCTACAAATTGTTCGCGATGGGATTGTATCAGGGTTCGGACTTCATAAATCGCAGATCGCAGTAAATTGGCCAAGAAATCGCAGTAAAACCAAAATTTTCGCAGTAGAAATACATATATTTTTTTGATTAGGTTACCAAAAATTATAAACAAAGGAACCAAAGTTAAATCACATTTAAATCATCGTTGATTTTTAAAACAACATAATGTAAGTGATATTTTAATTTTTTACGGAAGAAAAAAAAACATATTTAAAAATTCTTAATGGTTTAAAAGTCGAAACACTCTTATAAGGTTTTTGGATGACTACACGGCCAAAAATGTAAAAAATTTTGTATCCTGTGAAAAAAAAATTTAAATTTCATGTTATGTTGTTTTAACAATTACCGATTCATTTACATAGCATGTGTGAACAAATACACTCTTACTCGATAATGAAAATGTATAGTCTTAGCAAAAATATATGAAGCTAGGTAATCAAAATAAATTTACCATATACAAATTTGTACTTTTTGAAACAAGAACAAATTAAAGATTGTTAAAACGAAAAACGTATGTATGTAGTTGACAAGACTTGCACTAAAGAGACGAGAATCTTTTTAAATTTTGACATTTTGTTATGAGCACATTTATTTCTATGACCAGTGCTGCTATTCAAACAATCTGAAGAATCGCAGTAGATAGTAGGAAAAGCGCAGTGGTGCAGTAGATTTAAAAAATAAGAATAAAGTGCAGTAGATCTACTGCTTTCGCAATAAAGTCCGAACGCTGGATTGTATTGTCTATACTCTGTCCAACAAAAATATGCAGTGTGGGCAAGATAGGACGTTTGCCTCGCATTCTGACTACAGTGGATTTCATAAATCTGTCCTTCATTTAAGCTCTCACAGGGTTGTCGTAGTGTTGATTTTAAATAGACCCTTTTTTTAAAGCTCTAAGATCAAAAGCACCTCAACAGAAACCCAAGGAAAAAAAAACTGAACAAGTTACCAAATGAACAAGGGTAACTCTGAATGCGCAGCAATATTTAATGGGGGTTGAAATTGAATATCACCAACAGCCATAGGCGACAGCAATTCAGTGCACAGCACACTCAGATGTGCGGTCAATAGGACGTCGGGTCTGCGTCAGGTGCAATCGAAAATTTACGGGCGCACAAACACTTTTTCATGGAGGAGTTCTTTCAATTTAGTATGGTGCAAAAATATAGCACGCTACTGATTTTGAAAAAGCTCTCCCATAAGACGTGTACTGCATATTTTTGTTGGATGAAGTATAGTAAGGTCATTAATGTTCTTAGAGCTTTGTATAATATGAACACAGCACAGCATACGTATGGGACGGAGTCACCCTTTCAGAAGAGTTCCCAACAGCCAGCGAAGGGTATAAAGCAAGGCTGCATTCTGAACGCTTTGCTTTTTATACTTTTCATTAACGACATAACGGATGCAGTCAGAGGTGGAGTATTAATAGGGGGGGAACAACAATCCCGGCACTTATGTATGCAGACGATACAGTCTTTTTGGCTGACACAGTAGATGGAATGCAACTAATGATAAATAGGTTAGCAAATTATTGCAAACACTGGACTCTCGCAATGAATTTGCAAAAATCAAAAAATAATGGTGTTCAGGGGTGGTGCGGTGGGGGCTAGCTTTCGAAAAATAAAAAGTAGATTTTAATGGCGAGGCAGTTGGTACTGTGTGGGAATACAAATATCTGGGAATTCTTATAACTTCAAACCTAAACATTAAGAGGCATCTGGACGGAAAATTATCCGATGCAAAACGAGCGATTTCTGCGGCATGGGAGCGCTGCATCAACAGCAACTACATCGAGCATAGTGCAAAGCAAAGGTTATTTCTTTCTACATCAGTCTCAATACTTCTGTATGGAGCACAAGTCTGGGCATATTGTTCTTTCGAAGCCGTAGAAAGATGACTGAATTCCGTTAAATAACCAAATTTCAACGTTACTATCACTCAACATTTTTACTTGCGACTTATAGGTACTATAAGGCAAGTTATGCATTCGTAAAAAAAATCCAACTCGAGATTTTGATCAAAGTTGACATTACGATGATAGCGAAGACTAAAAAAGTGGGTCTCGCAATTCTGTCTGTCTGTCTGTCTGTCTGTCTGTCTGTCTGTCTGTCTGTTCGACTACAGGCTAAACGACTCGGCCGATTTTCTTTAAACTTGGTAAATATTATTTTTAATTTTTTTCCCCCACACGTTTTTTTCTTTTTTTTTTTAAGACCAAAAATAACGGTACCCCCCATACGAATTTTTTTCGAAATTTTATAAACATTTTTTTTTACAAAAACTGTTCAACAGATTTTAAAAATAAAGATACAGAAAAATTTCATTTAATTAAATCTAGGTATAGGTTGAAAAAAATTTACCGAAAAATGGTTATTGAGGGTACCCCCCATGGAACCATTTTTTTTGTTTTTGATTTTCTCAAAAACGGTTCAACCGATTTTGATCATTTTTTTTTGCTAAAGCTCCCCAAAAACATAAATAGAATTGTGTACTCAAATTTTCAAAAAAAAATTTTTTGGATTTTTAAAAAAAACTTCAAAATTTTTTTTTCAAAACTCAATATTTTGAAAACCCCATGCTAGATTTTTTTTAAACTTGATAAATAAAAGTTTCTCAATATTATCTACAAAATGTGAAACAAATTTTTTTATTTTACCTAAAAATAAAGGTACCTACCATACAAATGCTAAAAAATTAAAAAAAATGGTTTTCAAAAATCGTATTTTTCTCGAAAACGGTGCCTAGAATTTTGATAAAATTTTTTTTCTTTCAATTAATTTTTACGATCTTTAATTTAATAAAAAAACTTTTGATATTAAGATATTACAGCTTGTACCTACCATAGAACCATTTTTTCGAATTTTGAATTTCTCATTATCCACATAACGGATCTTAATGAAAATTTTCATAGAGAAGCTTCTAAAAAGTCTAAAACACACTGCGTTTCAAAACTTTAAAATAAATATTTTTTGAATTTTTGAAAAAAAAAAATCTATTTTTTTGAAAATTCGATATCTCCGAAACGGGTCAATATTTCTTTTCGTAAATTTAATTTTTATTCGAACAATAATAAAAACTTTAAATTAGCGTACCAAAATTTTTTCTTAAAAAGCTTTTAAAAAGTTTGTATATAAAAGCTTCTTTTAAAGAAACCACTACAAGGACTTATAATTTTTGTTCTTGCATAAATTCATATTTGCATAGCATTCTGTTACTACTAAAAGAATTTAAAAATTAATTTTATCCTTATGAACAGTTTTCTCTAATAACATTCGTTTTTAAAATTCCCAGTCGATTACATAGGAGCAAGTTCGTGCGACCCAGTCGTGCATTTTATTTAACACTAGCCGACCCGTACTCGCGTTGCTTCGCAAATCGTAACTACGAATATTTTCTTAATATTAATATTAGCATATTAAAACATTTCTCAATGGGACTGAGCATATTTGCTACAATAATATTAATTTTAGTTTATATGTATAACATACCGTATCGAATTAGATTCTCTTTCACACTTGAAAAAAAAGAGCTTGTTCATGTTTGTGCATATTATAAATATAACAATATAGAAAATAATAAAAATTATTTCAAATAAACGGGTTGACTACTTTCTGAAATCTTTCAACCCAAACTTTAAAATGGTTTCGCTTTTATAAAATAGTTCATGTGCACGGCACTGTAGTCAATTGAATGTCCATTTTTGTCACCCAAAATGCTATTGAGTGTATTCAAGTAACTTAAAAAATAAAATGCACGACTGGATCGCACAAACTTGCTCTTATGTAAAAGTACTTTGGAATTTAAAATACATTTTATAAATATATAACATAGATTTAATGAGATAAAAATGTTCAAATGTATGGAATTGCCGTCTGATTAATCTTTTTAATATTTAAGTAATTTTTCATATGACAAATTTCCTTAAAATTTTTCTGGAACAAAATTTGGGATGCCAAATTTTAAGTATTAGGTAGTATAAATTTTAGAAATAGTTTTTTTTTCCGAATATTTTTATATACAATATTATTTTAAACTTAAGGGGGCTCCTGCTGAAAATTTTTGGTTAAAATCGTTAGAGCTGTTAATGAGAAAGTCAAAAAATCAAAAAACCGTTCTATGACAGATACCGTTATTAACATTTTGCCCAAAATTTTTGTTGACCAAAATGTAATCCATGTCCAATGTCCATGATATCACACCTAATTTTTTTTTATCAAAATTGTTAGAACCGTTTCGAGATAAATAAGATTATGCATTACGGGTGTATGGGGGGTACCGTTAGTTTTGAAGCTAAAACAAATTTCAAGTTCTCCTCTAGGGAATCACTGAAGTCCCTTAACTACCGAGATTGAAGAACATATGTCTAGTGGGTAAGGCTGTAGAGAGAGGTACAGACATACAGACGCACTGATAAATGTTTTTTGTGTACTAAATCGTCCTTAAAATTTGTATAAACAAAAATGATATGCAAGTTATTAGTATTCAATAAAATACATTTTATATCGTAATTTAAAAATTTATTCGTGTATTCGTTTTCTAGATATTGAATTTTCAAAAAAAAATTATATTAGTTTTATAAAAATCAAAAAACTATTTTTTCGAAAAAAATTTTAGATTATCTTTTTTCGAGTGTACAGAAGCTCACGCATAAAAACCTTGGTTAAAATCGTTAGAGCTGTTGATGAGAAATTCGTAAATCAAAAAAAACCGTTCTATGACAGGTATCTACCGTTAATAACATTTCCCCCAAACATTTTTTTACCAAAATGTAGTCCGTGTCCATAACATCACACCTATTTTTTTTTATCAAAATCGTTAGAGCCATTTTCGACATAAGTAAGATTATGCATTACGGGTGTATGGGATGGTACTGTTAGTTTTAGAGCTAAAAAAAAAAATTTCAATTTCTCCTCTAGGGAATCACCGAAGACCCTTAAGTACCGAGTTTAAAGAAAATAGCTCCAGTGGCTTAGGCTCTAGATCGAGGTACAGACATACGGACATACAGGCATATAGACAAACAGACGGAATCGTCGCACCCACTTTATTCGTCTTCGCTATCATCGTAATGTCAACTTTGATCAAAATCTCGAGTTCGATTTTTTTTCCAAATGCAGAACTTGCTCTATAGTTAGTACCTATTACCTACTTATATCGCAAGTAAAAAGAGCCCACCCCCACATTGCTCAGCGATGTGACGATAGAATTAGAGAAACAAAAAAAATGTGTGTGTGTGTCGATTAATTAGATAAACTATACAAATACAATACAGAAAAATTGAATATATGTACATAGGTAGGTCTAGGTAGGTAAGAGAAAAAACGTAACTATTGAATGGAACAGATATTAAGAGAGTGAGAGAGTGTATGGGAGCGGGAAGAAAAGAAAATTAAAATTGTTGGAATGATAATGAAATGAAACAAAGCAGCGACCTCACGATTGTGATGAAATCTAATTCTTGGATAAAATGAATTCAAAAAGTTTATGATTTTATATTTTGTTTTTATTTATTTCTCAGGTTGTATGTTTAACTAAGAAGTGATTTTGGGCTTAAAATTTGCGCAACAATATTGACTTTATGAAGCAATGCTAATCTTTGTTGATTATTGTGTAGGTTTTAAGATATGAGTGGTTGTATAAGTCAACTAATGAGAAAAAATGGACAAAAAATGTAAAATCAATAATATTTAAGTTTGACAAATTATTAATGAAAAAACATTATAGCCATAAACACTCTTATAACAATATAGAAAATAATAAAATTTATTTCAAATAAATCGGTTGACTACTTTCTGAGATCGTGCGTATCAAGGTTTAAAATGGTTTCGCTTTTATATAATAGTATAGATATAGATGTATAAGCAAAGCTTAGAGGCGGCTGTACCCAAACAACGTCAAAAATCAATAAAAACAGCATATTCCTCTAAGGATTTTATGAAATCTGTTAAGAGAAATCTGTTTTTCAACTTAAATTTAAATCAAGTAAGTAATATTTAAAATAAAAGTATATTTAAGTAAATATTAAAAAAAAAAACTTTAATTTCGAAAATAAAAACTAATTTCTGAAAAAGTTCAAAATTGAATTTAGTTTTTGTTTTTTTTTTTTTTTTTTTTTTTTAAATAGCTTGTAGTTGGTGACATAAATAAATAAATATTAAACCACTGCAAAGGACAATTCATCACACTTGCTAATTAGTGCTGAGGATTAAGTGAAACTTTTTAATCTTATGGGCAAGTGGTTGGTTGCCCTTTGTTTCAAACTTTAACACTTCTCCTTACTTAATGTGTCTGGTTTTTGTGTTTTGGTACACTTCCATTCACACTACATATACCACACTAGGCTACAAGGCCGATTAAAACTTCTTCTTCAAAAAATGAATACAAAAAGTAATATTTAAGTTTCTACAAACCCTGATGTGTGGTGTACCATGCTTATATTTTATATTTTGTAGCAAATCCGTAAACCATTAACGAAACACAAAGTTGTGGGTTTTTGTTGAAAATTATAAAATATCGCCCACAAAAATTTACCAACCATCCTGATGGTCTATATTCATATACGAAGCAGCGTCAATAGAAATATAATAGAAAGAAGGATCTCCCAAAAAAGATTTACCTACACACATAAATTTCTTGAGTTACTGTTGCTGACCTCTTTAGTGGTTCAGAAATCCTTGGATATGCCATATAGCAATAAATAAATGAAAGAAAAATAATGAAAACCAAAGCAAATCTCACAAAGCCTGATGGTTGTCGTTGAGTAATGTTTTTGAACATCCTTCCGAACAAACACAATGGATCTATGGAATTTGCTTTATGAGAATTATAGAGCTCTTTACGGATTCGTAAAAAAAATCATTTGAAATAGGGACTTAGGCTATGGTTTCGAGGGCAGCGATTTTTACTGGCAATGAGTGTGCGATTTCAAAAGAGCTCAAGTGAATTCGCGTGAAGAGGGTGATTTCGACAAAGGTATAGTTTTCAAACGCGATCAATCCACCGTTGAGTTGCTTATATGTATGTTGTTCTGGGTTAAATAAGGTTAAGCAGAAGTGGCTGTGGGCAAATAACCGACACACTTAGACCAAACTTAGGACCTTTGTAATACCATGTGGAGCTAGAAAAGCTCTTCCCTACTTGTAAACCATTTTGAGTTCCTTATAAGGCAGATAAGACATCTTATCTCAGTATTTGCTAGATTGAGATCAGTGTAGAAAAAGTCTTGCAAAAGGGGTGTACGCCTTTGAAATAGAGTAGGGCATGAACATATAAAAATGTGAAGAAGTCATAGCTCATACAGGTTTTGCAGAAATCATTTGAGTACAGACGCTAAGTCGCGTAGCGTGTTTATACAATTTATACAACTAATGTGCTAATCTGCTTAAAGATATTAAACCCTTAGGCCAGGCGCGCACATTTAATTTTTAGTTTCGCAACTGTTTAGTTGTTTATATGGGACACCACGCACTTAGAGCAACTCGATTCGAGCAACTAAAAAATTTGTATTTTGACACAAACTAAACGATTGCCTAAAATTAATTCGCAACAGTTAAGCTGTTTTCTATAAGCGCAAGAGAGAAAAGAGTGTAAGCGTAAGTAAACAGTTGCCAGTGCGCGGTACTCTATCTTTCTTTCTCTTCCGTAACTTCACGCCCGCGCTGTGTTGAAACATTTAAAGGGTAATCTAATCTCTTGAGCGCGGGTAGATTATAAAAAAAAAAAAAAAAAAAAAACCGGTGATTAAACTATTTGATTTCGATCACAGTTGCCATTGCCAGTGCGCGGCTAGCCTTAGAGCGCTTCAGGTCAACCTTTGGCAAGATTTCTTTTGTCGCCTAGCAGATGTTGATGTTGTTCCACCCAAAGTTTTTTCTCTTTATAGACTTTTACTATAGTTTAAGCCTCTACATGTGGCGATGGATATTCCAATGCCAGTCCTACCTTTTCAAATAGGTGTATAGGTGTTTTTGTTCCACTTTTTGTGAGTTCATCCAGCATAGGGTGGCCTAACCTGCACAGCGTGTTAATTTATTTAGCAGTGCTTTAAGGTAGGTTGCTTTCCACATGAGATACTGCTATAATCATTTTGTAGACATATTAGTAGCTCATTTACTCTCAAGTTTCAAAAGAGGGAGGATAAACACAATTAAAATTTCATTGGATGAGGAACTGTTTTGAATGAAAATTATGCTTATTAAAGCTTATAATATTTTATCAATAGTATTAAAAAAAAAATTTAACAAAACAATATAGTTTAGTAAGACCCACTAAAACACTACTTTCTTTTATCTAAGGCTATGGTAGCGATCAGCGCGTCCAGGGTCAATCAGAAGAAAGCACAAAACTAGGTTTTAGAAAATTCAGAACTCCATTAATGTCCAACTTTTATTTAGTTTAACTTAATCTAATATAAGAAGTTATTTCGTACAATTTTAAATTTATCATATTCATATAAGGCGCAGATAGTGTGATTAAATCCCTAGCCTTAAACGACGACAGGGCACCGACACAGACGTAAGGTCTAAATCCGTAGCCCTACTTTTGGAAAATAATTGGGTTGTGCGGAAAAGACAAAACGAACACATTACAAATTTATGGTCAAAGCCTCAAAAGATTAGAAACTTCTTACTGGTACCATCGGTGTATTTACTATGAGTAGCATCGTGATCGTCTCGAAGTATGCAACGTTCTTCATATTACAAGATGAATCGTCGATGTAAGTGTTATGGCGTACGGCAGAAAATGCAGTATCTGAGTAAGAGCGTCGGCAGAGGCTGAAATAGGTATGTGACTTCGTGAACAAGTGTGAACATTTCCTTTTGTGATGCTTTGTAATTTGTGTACAGCTATTTAAATTTGTTTTTACAATAAATTAAATGTTTGCTGGTACTAGTTTGCACTAAAAAACAAACAACTTTTTCTTAAAGAACTATTACCCTTTTAAGCGCTCAATTTCAATTTAATTAAATTTAATGTAAATCTTATTTTAAACTCAAATTTTCAATCGATTTATTCGCTTAGTCGCGCGAGTAAAAATCTGTATCACTGAGACCACAACATAAGAAATATGTGTATTTCAAAATTTGAGCGATCAATATATGGTGGGTACCGTTTTTTTTTTTAAATCTTGTAGATTATATTCAGAAACTTTTATTTATCAAGTTTGAAAAAAAATCGAGCATGGGGTTTTCGAACAAAAAAAACTTTTGTAACGCGACTAGATGTTGGATTTGGATGGGCGCCAATAAATAAATTATTTATTTATTTATTTATTAAATATTTGTGAGAGCTTCGTTTTTGGGTGTGGAGAACTCGTTGAAAACACTAAGCTGAAAATTATAGAAAGGGATTAGCCAACGCCGCTTTGTTTGACTCTCCACCACAGGTATGCTGTCCGAAGACCGCAGTATCCGTTGAATGGGCAGCTAAACAAATGTTTTTTAAAGTCGAAGATGAAAGAATGAAAAGAAACACCTTGTTTCTAAATTAAAAAAAAAAGAACAAAATGGATTTTATTTGTCATTTAAAAGAAACCAATAGTCTAGTAAATGGTGGTATATACTTAAAAGTGACAACAATGGCAAATTAAGTTAAAAGTTATTTTAATAAAAAAAAAGGTGTGGCAACATTGTTTTGCTCGTGGGGACGCTCGTGGAACTTCGCACACTCCATAGTCCATACCCCGTAGTGCCCTTCAGCAAAATATGTGCTAATGATAAAGAAAGAGAAAAGAAGAAACATCCGTGCACTGCCAAACACTATAGGACAATAGGACGCTTGTGAAACGTCGCAGTAGTGCAAGGCATACACAAATGCTTCTCTTCCAATATGATGTTATAGCGGACGCTTGGTACCAACTTCGCACTAAGAGCACCAAACTAGAAGTGATTTCATTCCTGTCAAGGCTCGCCTTTTATGCTGTTTGCCGAGGAGCTTTTGCACAAGAGCAAAGAGCTTTCATGATAGTTTGTTCGAATTTCGAAGTATATTTTTTTAGGTGTTGCCATATGGTTGTTTACATAGGTAGTGAGATTACAAAAGTAGATAAGTTAAGTAGTGAATTACAAAAGTAGTAGTGACATTTTATTAATGTAATAAAAGTAGTGAAATTTACATAAAAGTAATTGAGTAGTGAAAATAATAAATGAACAATTTGTTAATACTAAAAGAATTAAGTGAATCATTCAAAAATGTAATGAAAAGTTAATAATTAATAAGATGGATGTGTGTGGTCGTTACACTTTTAAAAATCCATGATAATTAAAAATTGGAAATTTATATTCCAACTTTGGACAAGCTTTAGCATAAGAAAAATGATTTAAATCAGTTTTATCGTTTGCGAGAAAATCAAAAACAAAAAAAATGGTTCCAGGGGGGCTACCAAAATATAACAATTTCTTTGATTTTTTTTCCACCATTACCTAGCTTTAACTAAGTGAAATTTTATGAATTTTGTTTTTAAAATTCTGTGGAATAGTTTTTGAGAAAAAAAAAATATTTATAAAATTTCGAACAAAATTCGTATGGTAGGTAAAATTATTGTTGGTCTTAAAAAAAAAAGAAAAAAAATGTGTGCGGAGAAAAATTAATAAAAAAAGCTTAAAGAAAATCGGCCGAGCCGCTTAGGTTGTAGTCGAAAAGGCTGACAGAAAGCAGACAAAATTGCGAGACCCACTTTGTTGGTCTTCGCTATCATCGCAATGTCAACTTTGATCAAAATCTCGAGTTCGATTTTTTTACGAATGCATAACTTGCCTTATAGTAGATACCTATAAGTCGCAAGTAAAAACTTACGATAAGGTCATTCAAAGTGTAAAAAACGGCGTCCTTTTTTCCTTGATTCGACATGAGGAACAGGGAAATCATAACTCAAATATTTGATATTTGCATCGATTAAAATTAGAAATGGATTGCGCAGCAGTGGTAACATCAGGAATCGCATCAACGCTATTGCAGCGCGGACTGTGCACTCAGACAGAAACACCATAATTGCAATGTCAGCAAAAATTCATTCATGTCCACAACCCTTGAAACGTGCAAAGTTATTATTTGAGACGAATTAACAACGGCTCATAAGAAATCGCTCGAAACGCTTGACCGTTCCTAACTGATGGAAGGCGCTCTCATTTTTCTTGTTGGTGATTTCCGCCAAACATTACCTGGGAACCCGCAATCAATACCCGCAGATGACCTGGACGCATGGTTGCAATCATGAGATCTTTAAAACCGAATCGAGAAAAGCACGCTATCGACAAATATGCGTGAACTTTTGCTGCAAGTCCCGTCTTCCCTAACATTCTCGTATCACCTTTTGGACATCCGAAACGCCAATACAATGCCTAACGAATGAGTTTTCGTTCGCGCAAAACTTCTAGTAAATGAAACTAAATACATATTAAATATTCAACGCGCTGTCGACAAGATATTCCCAAGTCTAACAACCAACTACAAGAATTGGAATTAGCTGTGCGAAAAAAATTGTATGCGGCTTTGTCCCTATAGTAGAAAAATATATGTATGTGTTTTCACTTAAAAAAAAAAAGAAAAACAAATATTTTCTATCTGCTAGTCTTAACATAAATTAGTAAAATAAATTTAATTTCCCATTTGCCTTAAATACATTTGTTTTTTGCCTTGGACGTCACATGACCGCTCCCATACATCCACCAGAAGTCATCTGGATGTAAATAATAAGGCTTCCCGTTTGAAGCTGGGGCGAGTCGCGACTTATTTATATAAGTATGACGGGAACATAGAGGATCGTGAATGGCTACCTTGGGAAATTCCGGATAGTGTCAAAATTGCTTTCGAACGATAGTGTAACGAAGCGTTCCATTCTACTTCACTCTATACGACTTCTGCATTAATACCAAGAATTGTACTTCGCTCAAATTCAATTCACAAGCACCATGAGCACATGACGTCACAGGAAAATCAAACGCATTAATATTTTTCGTTCACCATTGACATAGTTCACATTCAGTTTCTACTGAAAAACCATCAAGAGGACCTACTTGGGTGAACGAAAAGTACCTTTTCGCTCATACCTACAGTCAGGCGGCACAGTAAGTTGATTGCATAAATCTTTCGAAGTCCAGTCGTAGACAAGAAGTATAGACAAGTTGGTCATTTAGCTTTCCTTGCTTTTTGCGGAGCTCTCCCCCCACCAGTGGTAAGGGGTTTCGTATGATGACAAGATAGGTAAGTGAGATTGTCCAGCTATTTCTTATTAAGGCTTCCCCCCACTTGCGGTAAGGGGTCTTAGTTCGAAGTCAGGGGCTTCGGTACCAGCTGATCTACCAGAGCGTTAGCCTGTGGTTTAGTGCCACCAGGGGCCTTGAACCCGCTGATCTATCAGAGCGTTAGTCTGCTGTTAAGTGCCAGCAGGGGCCTTCAACCTGCTGATATATCAGAGCGTTAGCCTGCCATTTAGTGCCACCAGCGGCCTTGAACCTGCTGATCTACCAGAGCGTTAGCCTGCTGTTTAGTGCCACCAGGGGCCTTGAACCTGCTGATCTGCAGGAGCGTTAGCCTGCTGTTTAGTGCCACCAGGGGCCTTGAACCTGCTGATCTATCAGAGCGTTAGCCTGCCGTTTAGTGCCACCAGGGGCTTTGAACCTGCCGATCTACCAGAGCGTTAGCCTGCTGTTTAGTACCACCAGGGGCCTTGAACCTGCTGATCTACCAGAGCGTTAGCCTGCCGTTTAGTGCCACCAGTGGCCTTGAACCTGCTGATCGACCAGAGCGTTAGCCTGCTGTTTAGTGCCACCAGGGGCCTTGAACCTGCTGATCTACCAGAGCGTTATCCTGCTGTTTAGTGCCACCAGGGGCCTTGAACCTGCTGATCTACCAGAGCGTTAGCCTGCTGTTTACTGCCACCTGGGGCCTTGAACCTGCTAATCTACCAGAGCGTTAGCCTGTGGTTTAGTGCCACCAGGGGCCTTGAACCTGATGATCTATCAGAGCGTTAGTCTACTGTTAAGTGCCACCAGGGGCCTTAAACCTGCTGATCTACCAAAGCGTTAGCCTGCTGTTTAGTGCCACCAGGGGCCTTGAACCTGCTGACCTACCAGAGCGTTAGCATTCTGTTTAGTGCCACCAGGGGCCTTGAACCTGCTGATCTACCAGAGCGTTAGCCTGCCGTTTAGTGCCACCAGAGGCCTTGAACCTGCTGATCTACCAGAATATGGTTGAAATTTCTTCAATACCACAAGAATACCGGAAATAGTCATTGTGCAGCAGATTGTGTCCAAGTTGGCTATAGATCTCCCTATGTCAAGATACCGATGCTCATTCTAAGTTGATCACCTACTTGTGCTATAAATTCATACGTAATTAGCTCCCACCTTCCAAAATCCTCCATATTCATGTTTAAGTCAACACATCTTTCACGAACTACACAGACAAGGACTAAGAGCACACATTTGCCTTACTACTACTACCTTCAGGTCTACAAAAAATGCATTAAACTTTTTATGACGCGAAAGTAATGAATCACCATCAATGGACTTAAGCTCCAAAATTTATTTATTATAGAAAATCCTGTTTTGAATTGCTGCACGATATCTATTCATTAGGCGTTTCAATAGTACCGCGCTGTAAAGATTTTGTACCTCGAATTCAAAAACGAGATACCTCTAGATATAGTTGGCAGGGTCAGTTAGTCTATCTCCTTTTTTATAAATTGGTAAAATAAGCGAAGCTGTCGAAGTATCAAATATTTCATTAAATACTGTAGTGAGTGTTTTGCTTAAATTCAATGTAACGTATTTATAAAACTCAGCCGGTTTCCTGTCTGAGCCCGCAGCTTTGCCATCCTTCAAGCCAATTCTAGCTTCCAATACATCTCTTTGGGTTATCGGTTTATCAAAAATATCAACGCAGGTGTAGCATATTGCAATGCAATGGTATTACTAGATGCTGTACTAGATCAGTTAGGTCCGGTAAAGTTTTTGGAAGTGAGATTGCAGTATTCTTGGACTTAAATCATTGCGTATTACGAACCATATTTTGAAAATTTCTTTCAAATAAGGAAGGTTCTACTAAATGAAATGTTTTAAATTTTTTTAAAGTCTATGCAATTATTTCTGAGAAAAAAATATTTATTTTTAAATTTCGACAAAGAATTTGTACCGTTGTTTTTGGGTTAAAAAAAAAGAATTAGGCGTGTCGGATGGAAAACTTAAAAATACTTTATCTACTATGTAAGTGCAAAGAAAATCGGCCGAGCTCTTTGGGCCATAGTCGAACAGAAAGACAGATAGATTTACAAGGCACACTGTATTGGACCTTCTTATCTTTAATTTCCAAATGCTTAACTTGCCCTAGAGTACCTATGTTCATATAATGTGTATCGGAAGTAAAAAATATCGGGTTTTTCAATAAGAGCGCTACAAAAGTTTTTTTTAAATAAAACAAAAACCGTTTTGGATATCAATGAAATTCTTTATTCCTGTGAAAGTACGTTCGATGCCATTATGTATGGAATTCGATTTCTTTTGCATGGCCACCACGGGAACGCTTGCAGAAGTCCAGACGCTGAACCCAATTTTCGACGGTTTTCAAGCATAAATCGGCCGATACTGCTGCAATTTCACGTTCGATATTCGTACGAAGTTCATCAATCGTCGCTGGATTGTTGGCATAGACCATAGACTTGACGTAGCCCCACAGGAAATAGTCTAACGGCGGCGTCAAATCGCACGACCGATGCTGTGTACTGTGCCTGTGGATTCAAATTTTTCCACTTGACGCTCAATTGTTGATCTGCTAGGACGATTATGACGACTATAAATTGGACGTAGCGCTCTTAACGTTGAGGCCACCGACTCCGAATTCCGGTAGTAAATTTTAATAATTTCGACTCCTTGTTGGCTCGTATATCTTTCCATTATGAAATGGCAAACCTTACTGAAGAGAAATGTCAAAAGAGCGGCAAGAAATATGGCGTTGTTTGCTGTCCCTGTCGCTCTACTTTTGTAGCGTTGTTGTTGAAAAACCCTTTACTATCAAATAAAATACATAGTTTTATTTTCTCTATTAGATCTATAATAAGCAGCATTTTGTCATCATTTTGAACCTGGGTGGAATCGGGTAAGGTGATAATTGATTGTGATTGTCATTTTGACTATAGATGTCTCCATCATATCAATAAAGAAATATAGAGAGAGCGATCGCAAAATGACAATCACAATCAACTATCACCTTAGCCGATTCCACCCGTTCTTTTGTCTAAAAACAAATAAAATAAGAGGTCACTGGCTCGTATAGAACGTAAGCTTAGTGGTCTACAACTTTTAAGCAATTATCTGTGCAAATTGGCAATGATAGAGGGAACCTACATTTTTAGGCCGAGTCAGAGGTTGGGACGACCGCCGCCACCGCCGCCGCCGCCGTGCACAAGAACTCGGCCTTTTGCAGACTTCAACTTGCCGAATTTTTGCGTGGGGTCTTAGCTCTACAACCGTATCATATCCAACTAACACAGGAGCTCAAAGTTCATGAACATAGACATAGACAACGCTGTTTGTTCGCTGGCCGGGCTTCGGATCGTTTGGAAGATGACCCCAATTTTTACCGAAAAATCATTTTTAGCGATTTTGAGTGAATTGCTGTGATAACAAGCAAAATTGCCATATATGGGATGACCCAATGGGGTGACCATGCATCCTCAAAAAGTAACCGTTTGGTGTGGATTTTGGGCCGGCTTCCGCATTGGTCTGTTCTTTTTCGAAAGCGATATTGGTCAATGTAAATTTCAAGCGCTACAGAACGGGGAAAACCAATTTCTTATGACCCAAATTAAATCTTATGGACCCAGACGGCATTTGTTGAATTGATCGCCAAGGTCATGCTAGAATATTTTCTTGTGGGGTTTCCTGAAGTCGCAGGCTTGTGCGAATAAGCAATTTTCGACTGACGCTTCTAAGGTGAACATATATACAGACCATCGCTCAAGTTCAGCCGGATCTATGCAGAAGAGTCATTGAAAATTGAACCACTCGGGTCCGTTCCTCCGATGGAGTTGTAAATCTTCGTGGCATTGTTCCTCTAATTATGATATTTTGATAAACCAATTTCCATTTGTTTGAGAGATTGCCTTTGGATGCAGGTAAATATTACAAAATCATCACAACAGCAGGTACATACGACCCAATTGCGCATTTAATTATGTTGCCTCTTTAGTTCCATATCAATTATTAATGCCGATACAAAAAAGGAATATTTATTTTTTCATTTTTTATTATCATACGATGATGAATCCGAAAGTCTGCAAATAGAACTCATTTGAAAAAAAAAAAAATAAAGAATAAACCAGTTTAAAACCATCGCCGCCGCCGCCGTCGTCAACTACGTCTACGAATTGATCAAAAATTCGACTCTGAATGAGTTATTTATACGTATACTTACATTTCAAGCTACAAGAATTCCTCGTAAGAAATAATTTTTATTGATCCCTCACTTTTGGAAGTTTACATTGGAGCTTTGATTACTCTATAGAAACCCATTGAGTTAATCATTAGGATTTGGGCAAATTGTTTTGTTGAGATATCAAGTTTTGTTTGTTTCTGTAGTCTCGGACAAAGAAAATGAACGAGGCATTTGAGGGTTCAATGGTAATTGTTTTCACCTGGTCGGATAACCCAATTTCTGCAATGGAGTTTTCTTGTGAACGAAGATTTATTACTCTCTAGGGGTTAAGGGTTCATGGATTCTTTTCCTATTAACCGGCAGATTGTTTTGCGTCAGTTTTATGTCAATACACAATCAAATCGAATTAAGAGCTGTGTGGATGTTATTGTGGGATGAGTTGAGTGTTGGTTGTTATCGTAACAAACGCGCTCAAGAGCAATGCTTCAATGGAAAAGATGCAAATAATTGCTAGAACCCCTTGGTATAATGGTTAATCCGTTGTATTGTCAGGTGGAGGGTTCGGATTCGATTTTTCAGGGGGTACTATCTCTTGCGAGGGAGTGAAAAATCCTCTAAGAGTATCCCTTGTTATGAAGGGTGCTGCTCCACTTAGCCGTTCGGAATCCGCGGAATTAAAGAGTTTATATTATGAAATGTATTTGCTGTTTAATTTCATTGAAATTATTGTTTTTGATGATTAAATTAATTTAAAAAAAAAAAACGCCACACCGGGAAAAATATCAATTTTCAATCAAATTCAACGCTGGATACCATTTTTATCTTCTCTCCTAAAAAAGTCAGCAATTATGGATATAGTGAACAGACCGTGTTTTAATTACTTCACTATATCGACTTTTTTTTTATAATCGGCGCACACTCAAGGGTTTTTTTTATGCGCAAGTTAAACACAGTGTGAACAACTAGGAAAGGAGGATAGGAATAGAAAGGAGATACAGATGCACATTGGTTTTGAATGGCTGCACATTGCAATGAGTGGGAAATATTGAGCCAGGTAAAGCATTCCACATTCGTGTAGTGCGGCTAAAAAAAGAATCTCTGTACTTGACAGTACGTCCGAAATTGGGCTCAAGGGTAAATTGATAAGCATTCCTATAAGTACGGGTATTACGGTTGAATTGTTTTAGGGGAGGAACGCAACTGGCTATTTCACTAGTGTATTGTTTATGAAAATAGCGATAAAATAATGATAGACATGAAACATTGCGACGGTGCTCGAGAGATACAAATATTCCGGTTAGACAACGGTCGCCTATAATTTTTAAAGCTCTCTTTTGAATTATGTTCAAGAGAAACAAGTGGTTTTTTGAGCATCTGCCCGGATATGGGAATTGTACTTGAGTTTCGAAAGGATAAAAGCTTTAAATATAACAGCCAGATCAGAAGAGGTAATAAACTTCTCGCTTCGGCGGTAAAAACCTAAACAATTAGCAGCGTTTTTGGTGACGTCAAATATGTGATCACTCCATAAAAGATGGTCTATTTTGCACATACCTAGAACTGAAAACCGTTCATTCTTCTCGATGCAAGTGCCACCCATAGAAAGTGGCATGGAGCATTGAGGGAGGGCTACGCTTTAGCGACAGTAAATAGCATTGAGTTTTCGAAGAATTGAATTCTACATGGTTTTTGATTCCCCATTAGACAATGCTGTCAAGACCACAATTTAATATGATTATCATACACTGCCATTCCGGATCCACATCCGAAGGACAAGAATGTGAATTTAAAAACGAGTATGAAAAGCTAAGAAATTTCAGATAAAAGATCATTTATAAACATAAGAATGGCGGAGACAAAACGGAGCCCTGGGGCACATCAGAATTTATTTTTTGGATATGAAATTTGAAACCGTCCAATACTATTTGTAGTGAACGGTCCGAAAGGTAATTTCTAATCCAAAGAAGAAGAGATTCATCAATGCCAAATGCATGCATTTTCGATAAGAGAGCTTGATCCCAAACTCTATCAAATCCCTTTGAAATATCAAGTGCAATAATCTTACTTTCTCCAAACCGAAGTAAAGATGTGTGCCACTGTTCGGTGAGATATAACATCAGATCAAGTGGACCTATAGCTATGAAAGCAATACTGTCGGTCATTGTGAAGCTTTCGTCCTTCAAAATATTTCTTTAACTGATAATTTATCAGGGTTTCCATCACCTTGGAAAGAAGGGACGTTAGTGCAATAGGACGATAGTTAGAGGGGATGGAGAATTTGCCTTTTTTTAGGGACAAGCTAGGACAAATGCTGTTTTCCATCCACTCGGAAAGAGACCTGTAGAGTAGGACAGATGGAAAAGCTTACGCAATGGTTTTGCCAGCGTTGTAGAACACCTCTTCAGAACAATAGGAGGGATATGCTATCAGAAGAAAGATTCATGTTCATCCCATAAAATCATTTACGATCTTAAGTACAGGAGGAGTCATGTCACTCTCTGGTAGCGTTGAATTAACAGCAAACTGTGTTGCCTGCAAATTGGCCTTATCAATCGAGCTTACAACGGGAGTGTCATTGAAGATGAGATGAGGATTTTGTAGTTTTTTGTACCTTTTTTACTAATAACCAAAAATGTTTACTCCCCTGTGCAGGGACGGGTTAGAATATTCCTGCAGCGCCTCCCCGCTTGTCGTAAAAGGCGACTAAAAGAGTAAATACATCTAGGCCACAAACAGCAAGGTGAACCTAGCGACACGTAACACCTATAAACTTTCCCAAAAGTGTGCATGCCAGTCCCTGGGTTGGCACGACTGGAGATCACCGGTGCCGTAAAAGAGAGATCAAATACAAAACTGGAGCATGCACACGTCGATACTTACAACCAGGATTTTGTGAATTAAAGCATTATGGAAGTACTCGTTCAAAATGACACTACCCCGCCAGGCACTACCATTGTTACACATGGTACTGATCCTGGACCGAGCAGCAATGCTCGGGTCAGAGCTAGACGGATTCCGGGGGCTAGCAAAGTAATGCCGCAGATTATACAAAATCTGAGAGTTGCGAGTTGGAACGTTGGCAGTACGACAGGTCGAAGCTTCGAGTTGGAAGAGATGATGAAAAGAAGGCGAGTGGACATCTTATGTGTTCAAGAAACAAAATGGCGAAACACGGGAAACAGGGCCCGTTTCTTGGATACGAGGACAAAAAACTATAAGATGTTCTACTATGGAACGGAAAAGGGTAAAAACGGAATCGGAATCATCCTTGCAAAACATCTATTAGGCAGCGTATTGACCATTTCGAAATCCAGCGACCGTTTGATGTCCCTTAAATTGGTGATTAAAGGAAAGCTGTGGAATATTGTCACTGCATATGCTCCCCAAATTGGATGTGAGCAGGTGCAAAAAGATGCATTTTGGCTAGACTTTCACAATCTACTTAAGGACATCCCAAAGGAAGAGTTTTTGTTCGTGGGCGGAGATTTGAACGGACATGTCGGGAAGACAAACGAAGACTATGAAGATTGCCATGGAGGCCTCGGATACGGCACCAGGAACCCTCCTGGTGAAGTCATCCTGAGCATGTGCAAAACATACGGTCTTATCGTACTAAATACCATGTTCGTCAAACAAAGCCGACACCTGGTCACTTAAAGCAGTGGTGGAAATGAAACCCAGATTGATTACCATTTGGTATCTAGTTTCATGAAACCCCTGGTAAAAGATTGCAAATTGATACTAGGAGAAGCGATCGCCCACCAACACCGTCTCCTACTGACAGAATTTTTTATGGAGACAGTGAACGACAACAAACATACAAAAACTTTTGGGAAGATCAAATGGTATAATCTGGATAAGGAAAAAGGCGAAGCTTTTATTTCGAATATGCAAAACGTTCTGTATAACAACACCGATATAGTTCGAAATGAAGAGAGTACAGCACAAAGTATGTGGGATCTCCTACAGAGAACTTGCAAAGAAAAAGCCAAAACACTGTTAGGGGTTTCAAAAGGACACAACCAACAAGGCAAAGAAACATGGTGGTGGAATGATGAAGCTAAATCAGTTATAAGTAAAAAGAAAATGGCTTTCAAGGCTTGGTCAAAGTGCCCCTCTAATGATACAGAGCAAAAGTCACGCCTCGAAGTGGAATATAGAAACTGCAAGAAAGAAGCGAAGAAGAAGTGCGCCCAAATCCAAGCAAAAAATACAGAAAACCTGTATCGGGAGCTGGATGAAATTTCTACCCCGACAGCTGGTGCTATTCAAGAGCTACGGCAAAACACGAATAAGGGCGCAACTATTTTCAAAATAGCCGCTCAAAGAAGAAGAAATGCCCAGGAGATTTGTTCGCCAAAGTTCATTAACAATGCTCAAGGCCAACTACTTGTGGAAGACAACGAAATTCTTCACAGGTGGCGACAGTATTGTGACGGACTTCTAAACGAACAATTTCCAAGGCCATACTTTCCAATAGCTTCACCTAACTTAAGCGAAGTATCCGACGTCACAGTCGAAGAAGTTAGTGAGGCGGTAAAATACTCCAAAAAGGGAAAAGCTGTTGGCACAGACGAAATACCCTCAGAGTTTTGGAAAAAGATGGGAGACATCGGGTTTAGATGGCTCATGATTCTTGTCTACAAACTTATACGAGGTGATCGCATGCCTAATCAATGGAGGGAAAGTTACCTTCTTCCAATTTATAAAGGAAAGGGTGATACTCGAAGCTGTGATAATTACCGTTCGATTAAGCTGATGTCACACACCATGAAGATCGTTGAGCGAGTCTTGGGTAGCCGACTGCGAAAAATAATTAGGCTATCTGTTGACCAGTGCGGGTTTGTCGGGGGTAAGTCAACCACGGATGCAATCCAGAGTATAAGAATAATTATGGAAAAACATCGGGATTCTTTGGAGGATTTGCATGTCGTATTGGTTGATTTTGAAAAAGCATTCGATCGGCAACCACGAGATCTAATATGGGTGGCCCTCAGGCAACGAGGAGTTCCAGAAACCTATGTGCGGATAATTATGGACATGTATGATGGAGCAGTTACTAAAGTAAGATGCGCAGCTGGAGTCACCGAAGAATTCGAAATTCAGTAGGTGTACACCAGGGAAGTGTCTTGAGTCCCCTGCTCTTTATTACAGTTCTTGATTACCTGCTTGAAGGCAAAGTGACGGATCCAAAAGTACATCAGTTATTCTTTGCTGACGACGGAGCCATCATAAGTGAAGACCCGATATCCCTACAACGAGCACTTGACGTATGGGTGGATGTTCTAGAAGGAAGTGGGTACCGCATAAGCGCGAAAAAGACAGAATACCTATGCTGCCCATTTTCTGATCCACACAGGCCTATTCCAGACATTTATTTGAATGGAGTAGTGCTTCTCAAGTGTGAAAAGTTTAAATATCTGGGGTCTATGATAAATAACGAAGCTACTTGTGATGACGATATCAATCATCGCGTAAGCGTAGGGTGGATGAAGTGGCGGGAAAATTCTGCTATCTTCTGTGACCGAAAAATGCCCCCTAAGCTGAAAGGAAAGCTCTACACTTCAGTTGTGCGTCCAGCACTCACATACGGTTCACAATGTTGGACAATGTACAAAAAGTATGAGAGTAAGCTAACGGCAGCTGAGATGAAGATGCTTCGTATGACAGCAGGAGTTACAAAGCTTGATCGAATTAGAAGTACGAAGATCCGAGGAAGCCTTCATGTTAAGAATACCATTTCCCAAAAAATTGAACACGACCGACTCAGTTGGTATTGCCATGTTCAAAGGAGAGATCCTGAGAACCCCGTCAAAAAGGCAATATCATACAACGTTCCAATTCGGAATAAAAAGAAAGGTAGGCCTAAACACTCCTGGTACAAACAAATGCAAAAACACCAGCATTCAGTTGGCCTCAGAAATGGAACAATACAAAACCGGGAGGCTTGCCGCCGATTTCTGAGGTCAACCCGGCGAACCCCACAGGCGGATCACTAGTGTGAAGCAGATACGTGGGAGAGTTATGATCCCCTCGACATCGAGATCATAACAGCGCCGAACAAAGGAAGAAGAAAAACCAAAAATGTTTACTACCTTTGGAACATACCTACTGGTATTTTTTTTCGTAATTTTTGGTCATGTAAAAATTTAATTCTTCAGATATGAATGTTACAGGTGTTATGTTTCTAGCTTGTTTGTACTTATTCCGGTTTTCCTCATTAGGGTTGGCATTAAAACTACGGAAACTTACTTCTTTAACCCTGATAGCCTTTTTACAGCTCAAATCAAACCAGAAGATTTTTTTCGGCTTGATAGATTTTATCCTATTCGGAATAAAAATTTTCATACCGTAAAGAATCAGGTTTGAGATTATATCTGCACTGGATTCTACGTCACTACCGCAGAAGCATAGTGACCAGTTAAATTTGCCGAAGAAATCATTGAGATCATCCCAGTTGGCTTTCTCGTACAGCCAAACGGTTTTCGTAAGGTTATTTTGCTTAACAAGGGTTTGCTGAGACGAGAAATTCGCGGATATGACACAATGGTCTGATGTGCCTAGAGACGATAATACACTTACATATATGTATGTTACAAGCCTTGGTTGGAAGTGTCTAAATCCGAAGAATTTTAGAAATGAAAAAAAAAACAGTATTTCCATGTTCTCAAGTGTGCTTCCACTTTTTCCTTGAGTTAAGAAAATGTCAAGTTGATCAAACCTAGAGTTGAAATTCACTAGCTGAAAATGAAAATCCTCAATTTATGTTAAAATTTGACTGAAAAAAGTTGATCTTAGATATCTAGAATATTGATCTCAGGTGTACTTCCTAATACGTTTTGATTCTGGGGCTTTATAATAAAGGTCATAATATGGAACGAATTTTATGAAAATAATAAAAAAGTATTTTCAAAGTTATAAATACAGTTAAATTTATGTTTAAAATGTCACATTAAAATACAGCAATATTTCAAGTTTTTGAGTATTTTCCTATTTTGGAAAAATTTTAAATTTTCTATCGAATTAGGACAAATTCCAAAAATGAATCCATGAAAAATATCAGGGTATTATCGTAAAGAAAAAAATTTTGCATTTGATTTTCTAAATTTAGTACATTTTACATTGGAATCGATTTCATATTTAAAATATAATATAATTTTATATTTTTAAAATATTTCAAATATGTGTTTTTTTTTAATCATAGGTTATTTATCTTGACAGAAAGACAAAATCATACATCTGCGGAACGAAATGCGTCGCTTTACGCTTGAATAACGTTTGGAAAATATTGAAAACTTATTTCCAAAGTGAGTGCTGTGCAGTCCAAACAGTGCGTTTTTTGAAAAGAAGTTTTGGCTGAAATGAAGCACCCACCGCGCTTCCTGTACGCACAGGTTTGTGCAAAAAGGTCGTGAGACTAGTTTGCTAGTGGACAGCACTCATGGTCCCCATCACAGTCGAGAGTGTGGCTGCTGTAACCGAGAGTGTGAGACTTAATTCACGAACATCAACTCGCCATCGATCTCAACAGCTCAACATTTCACGCATTAGCCTGAGAGAATTCTTCACAAAGATCTCTGATTATTTGCTTACAAGGTCCAATTGCAATTTAAGGCGCACGACCATCCGCTTTAACTATGTTTGTTGTGTTTCATAAAATTAATGGGAATGTTTGCTCTTACTAATAAAGCCATAATACATGGAAAATATTTAATTTTGTACATTTTATTGCATTTTTAAAAAGAAACTTGCATTTGGCGCACCCTATTCGCTCCGCAGAATGTAACCAGGATTTTGGAGTTGGATTGTTGGGAATCAATTTTAAGAGTTGTGTCTTTGGACTGAAATTTGAAAAACAAAAAACCTGATACAATGTAGTATGACCATGACGAACCAATCTTACACACATTTGATTGAGTCTCCTAAAAGTAAATAGCATAAGGTTTTGTATTTCATTTTCCTTCATAATTTTCCCTAAAAGCTGACTCATCAATTGTTTTTGATTTAAAAGAAAACCAAAAAAAATATAGGCAAATAAAAGTGAATTCAAAAATCACGCACCAAGAAAGTTTTCCAACACAAATTGGCCACAGAGAAATTCAGGAAGATTGTGATTTCAAATCGGCCTTGAAGAAATTACTTCGACTTTGACTTTGGTATTTGATGTTCAACTTTTTGTCAGCGTGCACTTTACTTTTATTTCCGTTTCCAGAGTACCCATAAACGAATCATGAGGAGTGGGTACAATCTTTGAGAGAAATAAACGTTTTGCTATGGAACTTTTTGTATTAGCTAATCGATTGAAAAGCAAGAAGCACATAAAAATAACATGTACTATACATATAGTTAAACATAATTAATGTGTAGGGTAAGTATTCCTATTTCTGCCCAACCATTAAGTATGGAACATAAGCTACAATTAAATATCATTTCATAAAGTGTCCTCTAAAAACCATTTTATAGTTTTAGTTTAAAGTTTTCTTCAACAAAAATTATTCAAAATATTGTCTTCCATTTCTATTTTATCTTTACGGCTCAGTGGAGCAAGTATTGGTTTCGTGTGAAAAGAAAGTTCCAGCTTTTATGCAAACTCAATTCTATGATTATGAAGAAGCCTTTGGGTCTGTGCGTTTTGTGCATCTACTGTGTGCATTTATGTGTATATTGCTCCATAAACAAGAGTCTAAGCAGGTGGACTGATTTGCTTCAGACTTGTTATATTCAGACTTGTTCTTATAGAAAAATAATCAAGTTGTTTCTTCTACCTCATCGAGAATAGTTTCTGATTTTTTCTTCCAGATAGGCGTGGGCGGTTATATCAATTCAAATAAATTGTTTAACTATTTATTATTAATAAATTCGAATTACTTTGCTGCAAATAACTTAATTAAATAATTTAAATGCTCACTGTCGAATCAACAATTTAACGAATCACTAAAAATATAAGGAAAGAGAAGAACGACTAGATCGCACGAACTTGCTCTTATCTAAAAGTACTTTGGAATTTAAAATACATACTTTTTATAAATATAAAACATGGATTTAATGAGATAAAATAGTTAAATGCATACAATTGGCGTATGATTTCTAGAAATGTATGAATTGATGCAAACAAAGCTCAAAAATCGTTTTATTATTATAGTAATTTTTTATATTAGAAATTTCTTTTAACTTTTTCAATAAAAAAATTTGGGATGCGAATTTTAAGTATTTAACAGTATAGATTTTAGGAAATAATTTTCAAAAATAATAGTTCATACGTTTTGAAAATATTGATTTTTCAAAAAAAAAAAAAATTAAAATTTTCTTTTCAAGAAACCCAAAAAATATTTTTTTGAATATTTTTATTACAATATTATTTTAAACTTAAACTTCTGCCAGAAAATTTTGGTTAAGATCGTATATAATACAAATTTTTCCAAACATTTTTTTTGACAAAAATGTAGTCCATGTCCATAATAACACACCTAATTTTTGTTATCAAAATATTTAGAGCTGTTTTCGAGATAAATAAGATTTTGCAGTACGGGCTTATGGCGGTACCTTTAGTTTTAGAGATAAAAAAATTTATTTCTCCTCTGACCGCTCTAACGATTGTAACCAAATTACTTAAGCAGGAGTCCCTTTAAGTTTAAAATAATATTGTAAGTAAAATATTCGAAAAAATATTTTTTGTTTTTTTTTTTAATTTTTTTGTTTGAAAAATCAATATCCTCAAAACGTATGAACGATTATTTGTTGAAATTATTTCCTAAAATCTGTATTACTAAACACTTAAAATTGGCTTAATAAATTTTGTTTTTGAAAAATTCTAAAGAAATTTGTTATATAAAAAATTAATTTAATAATAAAACGATTTTTAAGCTCTCTTTGCATAAATTCATACTTTTCTAGAATTTCAATGGAATTTCATGCATTTGAACATTTTTATCCCATTAAATCCATATTTTATACGTTTATTTGTAAAATGTATTTTAAAATCCAAAGTGTTTTTACATAAGAGTGAATTCGTTTTGTATTTAATTTTTTTTAAATCTGTCGTCAAGTTCTTGAGAAAAAAAAATATTTTATAAATTTAAAAAAAATAATTCGTGTAGCAGGTACCGATATTTTGGATATTAAAAAAAAAAATAAAAACTTGTGCGAAGGATAATTTTGCAATGATCATCAACAACGGCTCGACAACCGATTTCCGGTCCTGGCCTCTTTCAACAAGTCTTTCCACCTATCCCGGTCTCACCGACGCCATCCTCTTGCGCACCTCAAGGCTTCGGGCATCCTGGTCTACGCCATCTCTCCAGCGCAAACATGGCCTACCCAGTGGCGTAGCGTGCCATCTCGGCGCCCGGGGCGGGAGACCCATTATTTTGCCGCCCCCATTCAATACTTACTTAAAATTAAATTTCGAGACATCATTTCACAAGCAATGAGGTATCTTTTATTGAAGGTAAAATAGGATCAGCGGTTTCACAAACGGATTCTACGGGCCTTTAGAGCAGCGAAGTCAGAAATAACTTTGTCAAAATCAATATTTGCAGCCAATACTTGTTCAATCGACAATATAGCCAAGTTTGATAGTCTAGTGGAGCTCATAGTGGATCTGAGATAATTTTTGATTAGCTTCAACTTCGAAAAACTTCTCTCACAACTAGCGACACTAATTTCCAAAGTCAAATATATACGAATATATATGTATATAATATATACGAATAGATGACTATATTTGGAACCGAAATCCCCAGATTCAGTTTTTGAATGAACTGGAGGAGCTCCAGTGGACCTTTGTCCCTTATATCTTCCTCTGATTCAGAACTGGCGACAAACTGCTGGAGACGCTTCCGCTCTATCTGAAACTCGTCCTTGTCGATGTCTTCTAATACATGGGAAAGATCACACTTGTACTTGCTGTCCAAAAGTTTCGCTGGCTTCAAAAATTCGAACTTGTCCGCTATTTCTTGAACTTGCTGGAATCGAGTCGTCATTTCTTGAATAATCTTATTAAATGATGCGAACACCTCTCGACGGAGTTCATGCTCGTGAGACAAAGCTGCATCTGTGGATTCTTCGCCATGCATGCATTCTTCTCGTTTTGAGTTCGATTCCGAGTTTTTCGCTGAGAGTCTTAGGAAAGTCGATTGCGGCTTGGACGAAACGGTCTCTGCTCTCCACTAGTAGATCTTTTAAAGCGCAGAGTTTCTTTACATACTTATCCACATTCAGTCCTCGTTGCTGCAGGTAAATCTGTGCATGATCTACTTCAGGTAGCACTGCAGCCCAAAAGCCAAGAAAAGTGAGGAAGTTGAATAACTGCATGGCTGTCAGAAGAAGACTGGTTCGGAAGTTTGAGATGAATCCGTCAATTCTTCCAGTACCTCTAGAACTTCCTCAAACTTATTTTTAAGCGTCTTGACAGTTTCATTTCTAGCGCTCCAGCGCGTTTCAGTGACTCGTTTCACTGCTTGACCTGTGACGGCAACCAAAGCGTTCCACGGAGCAGTTGATGCAGAAAAGAAGGCAAATAGCTTCTCCAGAGTTCCACAAAACGTCACGCACCCTCCCGCAACCCCTACGCTACGCCACTGAGTCTACCATTCTGTCGTCTACGATAGAATGTACCACAAAGAACTTTCCGAGCAGGTTCCCCTTCGCTCATACGAGCTAGGTGCCCTGCCCACCGGAGTCTACCGAGCTTAATTTTTGTCACGATATCTGCTTCAAGGTAGATTGCGTACAGTTCATGATTGTACCGTCTCCGGAATCGTCCTTCCTCACATACGGGGCCAACAATTCTCCTTAAGACTTTTCTCTCGAACGCAGCTAAGAGGTCGGAGTGCCTTTTGCTAAGCACCCAAGTCTCGGATCCATATGTGAGTACTGGCAGGACCATGGTCCTGTACAGCAGCAGTTTTGAAGTTATGGTGAGATTTCTGGATTTGAAGAGCTTTGACAGACTATAGTAGGCTCTGTTGGATTTGAGAAGCCGCCCGCGTATTTCTTCTTCTATATTGTTATCGGCTGCTACTATTGACCCTAGGTATTTAAAGGATTGCACCACTTCAAATTCGTGCTCCGCTACCTTGATTGTTTGACCAACTGTTCCTCTCGCATTCGACGCCACCATGTACTTTGTTTTACCTTCACTAATGTGCAGCCCCAGATTTTGTGCCGCCTGCTCGATCTGGATGAAGGAATCGTGTACAGCTTGTTCGGTTCTTCCGATGATGTCGATGTCGTCTGCGTAAGCCAGTTACTGGCTGGACCTGTTAACGATGGTCCCTCTTGTTGCCGTGCCAGAGTCACGGATTGCTTTCTCCAACGCCAGGTTGAAGAGGAGGCAGGCCAGACCGTCCCCTTGTCGGAGTCCATTAAAGATGTTGATTGGTCTGGATAGCAATCCGGCTATTTTTACTTGGCTTGTTACGTTGGTCATGGTCAACAACCTACATAGTCGTGTCAATTTATTTGGGATGCCGAATTCTCTCATGGCTTTGTAAAGTTCTACCCTGGCTATGCTATCATAGGCGGCCTTAAAGTCTATAAACAGATGGTATGTTGGGATGTTAAATTCTAGACATTTTTCCATCGCCTGCCTAAGGGTAAAGATTTGATCAGTTGTACGATAACGGTTTTAGCGTATGGGGTTATCCGGTCTTGTAGGATAGAGGAGAGTATCTTATAAGCGGTACTCAACAACGTGATACCTCTATAATTGCTGCACGTTGTGACATCTCCCTTCTTATGTATGGGGCATATTATGCCTTTTCGCCAGTCTTCTGGCATTTCTTCCTACTCCCATACGTGCACTATAATATCATGAATTGCTTGACGTAAGGCTGGCCCGCCGTGATGAAATAATTCGGCTGGTATGCCATCGGCTCCCGGGGATTTGTTCTGTTTAAGCCGGCTTATAGCCTTCTCAACCCCTTCTATGCTTGGTGGCGGCAACATAGGGTATTCTTCTTGAAGTAGTGGAGCCTCCACTTCTGCAGTGATCTGACCATTTAGCAATTCATTGAAGTACACTTCCCATCGCTCCAGTATGCTTTCAGGATCGGTGATCAGATTTCCCTCTCCGTCCTTGCAGTATGTGCAGCGTGGTGTATACTGCGTCATGTTTCGGACGGATTGATAGAACTTCCGCGCCTGGTGCGGACCTCGCTCTCGGCTGTTTTCTATTTCACAGATTAGGTTCTTCTCCCAGGCTGATTTCTTTTGTCTGTGAAGCCGTTTTTCTGTTCTTCTGAGCTCTTTATATTCCTCTTCGCGTGCCCGCGTTCTATGACATTGTTGCATTGCTCGGTACGCAACATTCTTACGTTCAGTCGCTAGCTTGCATTCATCATCAAACCAGTCGTTCCGATTTTTACGACTGCTGCCTTAGATGGAGTTGGCAGTACTAATGACAGTATTTTAAAGACGTGTCCACTTTTCGTTTACGCCCAGCATACTGGCTCCACGACTTACTCTCCCTAAGTCAGGTGTTTCTAGGGCGAGTCCTAACCCATTACCAAAGGTATTACTGGTGGTTTCATTGCGCAGGGCAGCCGTGTTGATTCGAACCTGATCGGCGGATGCAATGCGTCTTCGCAAGGCAATCCGCCCTCGGAAAACTATACCAACAAGATAGTGATCCGAGTCGATATTGGCACCTCGGTACGTTCGTACCGTCATCAAGTTCGAGTAGTGGCGACGGTCTATCAACACGTGGTCTATTTGGTTACGAGTG
This sequence comes from Chrysotoxum bicinctum, assembly GCA_911387755.1. Taxonomy (NCBI): domain Eukaryota; kingdom Metazoa; phylum Arthropoda; class Insecta; order Diptera; family Syrphidae; genus Chrysotoxum; species Chrysotoxum bicinctum. Next base: position 190,569,206 of record OU426988.1, read on the forward strand.
ACTCCATCAGGTGATACCCAGGTGGCTTTGTAGATATCTTTACGCGAGAACCTGGTACTCGCAACGACCATGTTTTTCGATGCTGCCAATTCTAAGACCCGAAGCCCATTGTCATTAGTGTTCTCATGCAAACTATGGGTGCCTGCGTAATGCCTGAATACCGGCTCCCGACCTATTTTTGCGTTCAAATCCCCAAGGATGATTTTAACATCATACCTTGGACAGGCATTGAGGGCCCTCTCGACTTGTTCGTAGTAAGTCTCTTTTTCTTCGTCTGAGGACTCCTCCGTAGGTCCGTGAACGTTAATGAGGCTGATGTTCGTAAATTTGCCTGGCAGGCGAAGGGTGCATAGCCTTTTGCTTATAGCGTTAAAGCCGATGATGGTAGACTTCATTTTTTTGCTGACTAGGAAGCCTACCCCGAGCACATGGTGTTTTGTATGACAGTTGTAATATACATACGTCATATTCTTTCTTCTGTAGAACACCATTCCCTGTCCATCTGATTTCTTGAAGAGCTGTTATGTCAGCTTTATATTTTGACAGGGCATCGGCTAGCTGCTGAGCAGCTCGAGCTCTATAGAGCGATCGTACGTTCCATAAGAAAATTCGGAAATCGTTTTTCCTTTTTCTTTGCGTGGGTTGTCGTCGTGAGATCAGTCCGTTTCCGAGGCTTGTTGTCGGTCTCGTAATTCTTTTAGTTTTACGGGACAGGGAATTAACCTGTCCCCAACCTGAGGAACCAGCCTGATCATATTAGCCAAACCTTTTTTAAAAGGCTTGTTTCTAGCGGCCGCCGCGGAGAGGCTATGATCACACTTCCACCAGTCCCGAATAGTTACGGCACGTGCATGTTTTCGTATGCTACATGTTGTTCCCCCTATTCGTCTGATGGCTGACCGCCAAAATGTATGAATATAGAAAACATAAATTGTGTAAAATCGGATTGAATGCAAAAAGTCCACCTACCTTATTGACAAAAGTCTGCGTACACTTGTAGTTTTTGGTAAAAACACGATTTTTTATTGTATTCACATCTGCTAAATTCAAAACAATGATATATTTCACTCAATTTTAATTCAAAAATTAATAAACAAATTAAATCATTAAGAAAAAAAGTAAAAACTAAATAACACATTCACTTTTTACAAATTCTTAAAAAACTAAGATGACAAAAGTCTGCGTACATTAAGATATTATTATTTGAATTTTAAAAATAAGTTTCTTGTTAATAAGAAGTTGTATTTCGTTTTGCCAGCAACACAGCTTTCATCCTTCTTGGCATGGATTCCACAAGTTTTTTGGTGACAGAAGGCTCAATTAAGGCCCATTCTTCTTTAAGTGCTTGCTTTAAGAACTTTTTGTTGGTGATGTGTCTTTCTTCAGACGCCTCTTCAGTTCGTCCCATAGGTGCTCTATGGGGTTCTTGTCAGGAGATTGGGGTGGCGTCTTTAATTGTTTTCTGTTATATAAAAGCCATTCCTGTACGACGCGAGAGGTATGTTTCGGGTCGTTGTCTTGCTGGAAGACAAATGACCCTTCTAATCCTAGATTTTGGGCACTCTTTTTTAGATTATTTTTTAGGATATCCAAGTATATAAACCGGTCCATTATTGAATCAATAAAAACAAGATTTCCAACCCCCGCCTCCGACATATAACCCCATACGAGCACATTACCACCACCATATTTCACTGTGCCAACCATGTTAGATTTTTCTAACGCTATATTAGGCTTACGCCATACTCTAACTTAACCATCATTATTGTAAATGTTAAATTTACATTCATCACTGAATATGACCTTTTGCCAAAACTCAATTCCATGATGTTGATGAGAATTAGCGAAGTCTAGCCGTTTTTTCCTGTTGACTTGACTAATGTGGGGTTTTTTTCTGGCCACTCTACTGCGAAAACCTTTTCTTCTCAACACTCTTCGCACAGTGTTTCCATCACAAGATTAACCAGTGTCCTCTTGCATCTCTGCTTTCAGTTCTGATGCGGTCAACTTTGGATTTTTGGTAATTTTTCGTGCCATAAGACTCTCTTCGCGAGTGGTAAATATTCGTGGACGTCCTGATCGGCGTTTAGAATTCAATGATCCTGTTTTTTTAATAGTTTTTGAGTATTGTTTGGATTGTGGAATGTCGTCTTCCAATAAGCTTTCCAATTTCACGCAATGATTTTCCGTCCGAATAGTACTTAATTACAAGTTCCCGCAGAGCTTTGGAAAGTTCCTTGTTTTTTCGCTCATTTTGCACACAGATCACTAAATATTCAAAACGAACTAAACTTTTTTCTTAGACCATAATGCCAAAGCACCTAGAGATGAAATTTACTAAAAAAAATATTTTGGGACCGTTACATCTGAAAGAGATAACACTTACAGATCGTGTACGCAGACTTTTGTCACCTTGTAAACTCAGAAATTGATAAATTAGTCAACCGTTAATTTTAAGTGTGCATAATTTGGGGGACAAAATCTGCGCAGCGTAAAGCTGGAAACATGAAGAAAAATTAACATGCATAACTGTTTCTCTTTAAGCAACTTTGTTCGCAAAAACACACTTATAGGAATATAGATAAAATACCAAATTTACAAATTTTTTCTTTTATTTTTTCTCCTTTATTTTGTCTTCTTTAGTTTTTCAATCGCGTTTTATTTCTCCCAATATCCCAGCTGCTCCAATAAGCAGTCACTTAATCTCTTCCTGTACAATTTCCCCGTTTTAACCGAAACAACTCAAATGCCTAAAAATAGAAGGTTCATGGGCAGAGAAACCCTCCTGTTCATTAGTTAGTTAGTATACATAAGTGCAAGGACTGCAATCACATCTCGGTAAATGCGGCATGGTATGAGTTCAGTTCTTCTTGTGCCACTGCACTGACCAATAAGGGCGTCTTCCCGAGTTTATGACAACTGGTTGTATTGAAGCTTTATGTGGTAGTAACCCTCGATAGTGTTATTTTCGATTATCTAACTTTTTCTAGATTAGTATTCCTCTTTCCAATTTATTTGAATATTCCCCTGATGAACTTTAAGAATTAACTTTCTGAGTTTATGCCATTCCACAATTAACAAAACCTGAAGGGCCAGGTTAACACCACTCTTAATCTAATTTTTCGAGAAAGAACCAAAAAGAACAATAGTGAGGAATCTAGCCATTCTCCTCATTACCATAAAACATTTACGAGTGATTCGAAGCAATTATTCCGAATCCATTTAATTAGAGATGACAGAGGAATGTATATTATAAAAAAGAAGCTATCTACTCTATTTATTTCCGATTAACCTTTTCAACAACAATCTAATAAATTGAATTCAATGAATAATTTAAAAAGTAAGAATTTATGAATAAATCGTTAGGAACTCATTTGCATACGATAAAAGACTAAGTTAAATTAAATTAAGAATTTTGTGTTGTTGTTTTTATAGTTGATGATATCTACTACCTAACATGATGTTAGCTCTTCTGCATATTTTTGTATTTATGTGGTTGATCAATTAATTTATAGGATTAACTGGGTGATTTACCCTAAAAAAAAGAAATGGCGTTTTAAGTGAAAAAGCAATAAATCATATGCCTAATTGAAGACTGTTAAATAATTCGATTCCTCGAAGCCCACTATACTGGTAATTGCCGTAGATGGAAGAAATAAATAAACTCTGCTATTTCGCATTTCAATTGAATGTACTTCAAACTACTACTGATTGTAGCTATAACCAATAAGTTACAAATAAAGCACGATTTAACGGTCTGGAAGGAATCAGAATGAAGTCATTTTTGATCGGAATATGCATTCTACTTGTAAGCCATAAAATCTTGACCAGACCATAAAGTTAAACTAAATAAAACAAAAATTTCTTTTCATTTCCCCTGATCAAGTTTGAGCTTGAAGTTGCTCATATTTGCCATATTTAAAAAGAAAAATTTATTTTCTTCAGAAAACAATGTGTGTGACCATGAATTCGAACTATTACGCTTAATGCTCCATATCGGTATAGTAATGAAAATAAAATGCACGACTGGGTCGCACGAACTTGCTCCTATGTAATAGACTAGGAATTTTAAAAACGAATGTTATTAGAGAAAACTGTTCATAAGGATAAAATTAAATCTTTAAATTCTTTTAGTAGTAAGAGACAAAAACAGAATGATATGCAAGAACAAAAATTATAAGTCGTTGTAGTGGTTTTTTAAAAAAAAAGTTTTATATAGAAATTTTTTAAAAGATTTGTAAGAAAAGAATTTGGAATGCCAACTTTAAGTTTTTGTTACTGTACAAATGAAAATTAAATTACCACAAAAAAATATTGAGTCGTTTTTGAAATATCTAATTTCCCAAAAAAAATGATTTTTTTTTCAAAAATTCAAAAAACATTTTTTTTTTAAGTTTTGAAATGCAAAGGTTTTTAGAATTTTTAGAAGCATCTCTACAAAAAAATTTCGTTAAAATCCGTTTTGTCGATAATGAGTAATTAAAATTTTAAAAAAATAGTTGTAATAGTTAGTAGCTGTAATATCTTAATTTAATTTTTTTACTTGCGACTTATAGGTAAAATAAGGCGAGTTATGCATTCGGAAAAAAAATCGAACTCGAGATTTTGATCAAAGTTGACATTACGATAAAAGCGAAGACCAAGAAAGTCTGTCTCGCAATTCTGTCTGTCTGTCTGTCTGTTTCTTCGACTAAAGCTAAACGGCTCGGCTGATTTTCTTTAAACTTGGTAGATATGGGTTTTATTTTTTTCCCCCCGAATATTTTTTGATTTGATTTTTTAAGATCAAAAATAACGGTACCTGCCATACGATTTTTTTTCGAAATTTTGTAAATATTTTTTTTCTTAAAAACTGTCCCACAGATTTTTTTAAAAAAATTCATACAATTTCATTTAGTTAAACCTAGGTAAAGAATGAAAAAAAATTTCCAAAAAATTATTATTTTTGGTAGGTACCCCCCTTGGAAATATTTTTTTTGTTTTTGATTTTCTCAAAAACGGTACAACCGATTTTGATCATTTTTTTTTATGTTAAGGCTCCCCAGAAATTTCAATATTATTGTGTATTCGAATTTTCAAAAAAAATTTTTTTGGATTTAAAAAAAAAATTCAAATTTTTTTTTTGAAAACTCAATATTTCGAAAACCCTATGCTCGATTTTTTCAAAACTTGATAAATAAAAGTTTCTTAAAATAATCTACAAGATGTGAGAAAAAAATTTATTTTACCTAAAAATAACGGTACCCTCTATACAAATGTTAAAAAATGGTTTTCAAAAATCGTATTTTTCTCGAAAACGGATCCGAGAATTTTGCTTAAGTTTTTAGTCTTTCCATTAATTTTTAAGATCTATAATTTAATACAAAACAAGACATTACTGACTGTACCTACCATAGAACGATTTTTTAAAATTTTGAATTTCTCATTATCGACATAACGGATTTTAATAAAAGATTTTTTAAAGAGATGCTTCTAAAAACTTTAAAAAACATTGCATTTCGAAACTTAAAAAAAAAAAATATTTTTTGAATTAAAAAAAAAATCTTTTTTTTTTTGAAAAATTCGATATCTCAAAAATGGGTCAATATTTTTTTTTTGGAAATTTAACTGTCATTCGTACAATAGTAAAAACCTAAAGTTGACGTACCAAGTTTTTTTTTTAATATTTGAAAAATTTTATATATAAAACCTTATTTTATTAAGAAACTACTACAACGACTTATAATTTTTGTTCTTGCATAAATTCATATTTGCATAGCATTCTGTTTTTGTCTCTTACTGCTAAAAGGATTTAAAAAATGAAGATAATTTTATCCTTATGAACAGTTTTTTCTAATAATATTTTTTAAAATTCCTAGTCTATTACATAGGAGCAAGTTCGTGGGACCCAGTCGTGCATTTTATTTTTTATTAAATTAATCATCGTTAAAATTAATTAAAATAAAAAAATTTTATCAAAATTCTAGGCGCGCGCCGTTTTCGAGAAAAATACGATTTTTGAAAACCATTTTTTAACAACATTTGTATGGTGGGTACCTTTATTTTTAGGTAAAATAAAACTTTTTTCATACATCTTGTAGATCATTTTGCGAAACTTTTATTTATCAAGTTTGAAAAAAATGTAGCGTGTGGTTTTGGAAATATTGAGTTTTGAAAAAAAAATTGAATTTTTTTTTAAATCCAAAAAAAATTTTTGGAGAATTTGAATACACAATAAATTTTCAAGTTTTAAGGGAACTTAGGCTAAAAAAAATTATCAAAATCGGTGGTACCTACCATTTTCGAGAAAATCAAAAACAAAAAATGGTTCCATGGGAGGCATCGTCAATAACCATTTTTCGGAAAAAAATTTTCAACCATTACATAGCTTTAACTAAATGAATTTTTTTTGTTTATTTTTTTTCTATTTTTTGAATCTGTCGAACAGTTTTTGAGAAAAAAAATATTTACAAAATTTATGGCAGGAACCGTTATTTTTGGTCTTTAAAAAACAAAAGAAAAAAACGTGTGGGGGAAAAATTTAAAGTGATATCTACCAAGTTTAAAGAAAATCGGCCGAGCCGTTTAGGTTGTAGTCTAACCGACAGACAGACAACAGACAGAATTGCGAGACCCACTTTTTTAGTCTTCGCTATCATTGTAATGTCAACTTTGATCAAAATCTCGAGTTTGATTTTTTTTCCGAATGCATAACTTGTCTTATAAAGGGTTGTTAAATTTTAAGGGCCGATGTTGATTTTGAATAAAGCACAAATTATTTAGGAAATTATTGTCATTTCTTTTTATTATGATAATATTGGTATGGTTCAATTATGTATGGAACAAAAATCGGCCAAATAGCCGCCGCGACCTCGACGTTCGACGACGCTGAGGCATAATTGAGGTTCTATGCCGAATTATCTCATCCTTTAGCTCTTGAATTGGCTTATCGACGAACACCTTTTCTTTCAAATAAGCCCAAAGAAAGAAGTCCAAAGGTGTCAAATCACATGATCTTGGCGACCAATTGACATCGCCACCATGTGAGATAACACGGCCATTGAATTTGTTGCGCAAAAGAGACATTCTTTCGTTCGCCCTGTGGCACCGTCCTGTTGAAACCACATATCGTCCACATCCATATCTTCCAATTCGGGCCATAAAAAGTTCGTTATCATATCACGATAGCGAACACCATTCACAGTAACTGCCTGACCGGCCTCATTTTGGAAAAAATACGGCCCGATGATGCCGCCAGCCCATAAGCCGCACCAAACAGTCACTTTTTGTGAGTGCATTTGTTTTTCGACAATCACTCTTGGATTATCTTTCGCCAAAATGCGGCAATTCAGCTTATTGACGAATCCACTGAGGTGAAAATGTGCCTCATCACTGAAGATGAAGAAAAGAAAATTGATTGTTGCCATTTCTTGCCACCATTCTGACCATTGACGACGCTTGAAATGGTCATGAGGCTTTAGTTCTTGAGTCAATTGCACCTTGTAAGCGTGTAAATGCAAGTCTTTATGCATAATGTAAATGTTCATCAACGACGAGCGTGAGAGGTGCAATTGTTGGGCACGACGACGAGTTGAGGTGGACGGCTCTTCAGTCACACTATCGCGAACAGCAGCAATATTTTCTGCAGTACGAGCATGCACTAGTGTATTCACATCTCCTACAGATCCGGTTTGCTCAAATTTTTGAACGATTTTACCGATTGTACGCATTTGGATGATTAAATTGACCGAAAAAATCACGAAGTGCACGATATGCATTTTGATTTGAACGCCTATTTTCATAATAAGCCTGAATAACTTTAACGAGTTGCTCGATTGTGTATATTTCCATGGTTCAAATTGAGTTAGTCTCAAATTGAGAAATGTCAAATGAAACGCAAAAAAAAAGTGACGTTTAGGTGTGGTTCACATTCAACATCGGCCCCTAAAATTTAATGACTTTTTAGTACCTATAAGTTGCAAGGAAAAAAAGAGCAACACTATTTTTATGAGAGTGATTGAAGTTGTATACATTGTAACGAAGCGTCACACTCCTATGACCGACCGACACCAATCAACCTCCATCTGCATACCCACCAAGTGAAATAACCAACGCCAACACGCAGCCGAAATACAAAAACAAAATATATGCGATATTGTGGTTCATCGTTATAGAGTTCACAGTTGGTTTCTGCAGGAGAATTGCCTTATGGACCCAAGAAATCCCAAGAAATGGGAAGCTTGCTTGCCGAAATTATTATTCCCCTTCATCCTTCTGATGTCGATGGGCACCTGCCGTATTATTAAAGTTATTCCCCTTCATCCTTCTGATGTCGACGGGCACTTGCCGTATCATTAAGTTATTCCCCTTCATCCCTCTGATGTCGACGGGCACTTGCCGCATTATTAAGCTATTCCCCTTCACCCTTCCGGTGTCGACGGGCACTTGCCATATTATTAAGTTATTCCCCTTCACTCTTCCGGTGTCGACGGGCACTTGCCGTATTATTAAGCTATTCCCCTTCATCCTTCTGATGTCGACGGGCTCTTGCCGTGTTCTTAAGTTATTCCCCTTCACCCTTCCGGTGTCGATGGGCTCTTGACCGTATGAATAAGTTCGTATATAATAGGTAGTATTATCCATAGGTATCATATTGTTTAGTCTTAAGCCGCTTTATTGGATTAATAAAATAAAATCTGAAAAAGGAAGATCTATTTTTCATTTGGAGAGAGTAGTTTGGTCGACTATCTATACTCGAGTTTCGTGCTTTCTCGAGACGACCCTGGAGTCCGGCGAGCTTACCTCAGCCTAAGGAAAAGAAGCATCACAACATAGCTTCAGATACAATGCGAATGCAAAAACAATTTATAAATAGCTCACTACCGAACGAGATAATAGATTTTTATAATGAAAAAAATTAAAAAAAAATATTTTGGTGAAATCGAACTAATGGTTCCAAGACATATAGAGGGGCAAGGGTCAGGCATCTACACAAATAACCCACATATTAACAGATCAATAAAGCTTCTAGATGTTTGCAGTGTATTCCAAGCGGAAGTGCTCTCAATTTCCGAATCCACAAGACATCTTGCCTAACAAGAAACAGAAATATGGATTTCTTCATAGAGAGCGAGGCGGCAATAAAAGCTATTTCCCTAATCACTATTAGTAGTCAAACCTAGTAGATCATTGATGTAATAAGCTAAGGTTGCTCACTGGTACGAACATAGTTATCCTTGGATGGGTTCCGGGACATGGAGATATAAATACCGATGAACTGGTCAAAAACGTGTAATCTCTGGATACCAGCCAAACCGAACCCTCGGTACTTATGCCACTGAAACAAAAGAAAACGAAAATTCACTAGAATTACCTTGAGGCCTTGGACGTGATATGGGCCAACAATCAACACTTGTCGGATTTTAAGGAAACTTTTGCCGAATATTACGAGAAAAAAACAAGCAGAATATTTACTGAAAATAAGCAAGCCTCAACTATCCATCCTAATTGGAGTTCTAATGGGCCCAAATACAATGGCAATTCACATAACCAGAATGAGCATTTGCTCGTCGGATTTGTGTAGAGGGTGTCAGGATGAAGAGGAGAACGAGCACTTATCTCACATCCTTAACGAATGCTCCAGATTTGCCAGAACTAAAATAGCAGCCCTCGGAGAATATTTTTTCTACGAATTGGGTAACATCTCTACACTGCATTTCAAAATTCAGAAAGATCCCAGAACACATCAAATACCATATCTCCCTTCAATGCACTCTTTCCTCTTTCACAGATTTTCCTCATCTATTTACTGGACCGCAATGGATCTATCGAGAAGAAAGTATGATGGTACGCCTTCGCGACCTTTAGATCTTATGTGACCCCGTCTTGAGATGAGTAAGATCGCCTTTCTTCTTCTTCCTTGTAAAACTTAATTATGAGGAGTATTTTTAGAGATTGTTAGTATAGTCCCTTCTTTCTGCTAACGTAACAGATGCTTGTGTCTCTTATCCACTAGTGAATCACATCTACCTAATATTGGCTCCGGTGTTCCTTCGTAAGCATTCCAGGATCTGAATGTGGTACTGATGGTCACCAAACTAGGTTAGGTTATGTTAGGTTAAGGTGGCTGCTGACCGGAAAAGCCGACACACTTACACCAATATTTGGTCAAAAATCACCCTTACTCGTTAAACCATTTTATGCTAATAATGAAGCGTTTGAGAGAGTGAATGTCGGAATTTCTTAGATCACTATAGGATCGTTATAGTAGTAGTCTCCCAAGTGGAGTCTACGTCCTTGCGCTAGGGCAGGACAAGAACATAGAAGGTAAGAAACTGACTCCTCTTCTTCTTCATCCATAAATCATTTGCAGACGAAAAGCATGTCTTCCTATTAGGCAGTGTCCAGTAAGGACACCTATAACGGAGCTAATATGCAAACTACAAATAGAAATTAGTTGTTTTGAGCGTTTAGCATCAAACAATGGCCAAATAAGTTTAGTAGACCGGCAAGTTGGGGTGCTGGTCCATCTGTGGTTAGGTTTCTTTATGGTATCATATGGTTTAGCATAAGTTTACAAGTAGCTAGGGGTATACCGACGTTAGATTTGCTATCCAACAAAGGTAAGATTGTTCCGTTTTTTACAAGTTCGTCAGCTTTACAATTTCCTGGAATGTCTCTATGCCCCGGCACCCATGTAAGGTGAATGTTAAACTGTTTTGACATCTCCACCAGAGGTGATCGACAATTTTGGGCTGTTAGTAAGTTTATGGAGACAGAGTCCAGTGACTTTAAGGCAGCTTGACTGTCTGAGAAAATACGAATATCAGTAGTCGATATAACGTTTTCTTTGAGCCAAGAGAGGACTTCTTTTATTGCTAATAGCTCTGCCTGGAAAACGCTACAGTAATTGTAAAGACGAAAATATAGGCAAAGATTTAATCTTTCGGAGTATACGCCTCCACCGACCCCGTCATCGGTTTTAGATCCATCTGTGTAGAAATGAATCGCTTCGTCTACCAACAGTGACTCATTTTCCCGGGTAGACCTGGAAGGGATGGACACTTGAAAGTTTTTATTAAATTTTGGATGAGTGGTGGTGTAATCAACGTTACAAGGTAGAGATCTGAACGAGTTCAGTATATAATGGAGTGGCCAATATTATTATTGATCCACTGCGGGGAGGCTTTAAGCCGAATGGCTGTGCTAGCGGCCGATTGTTTGCTAAATATATCTACCAAACTAATATTACTAAGATTTCCATTGATGAGGAAAACTGTAATTATTGCAATGCTGTTCCTGCTTCATTCGATAAAGAATTTAACGTTTTCTTGGTTGTTGTTTCCAAGAACCCTTGTGGTCCACCTCTGTTATTGTAATTTTGTTCCACAAAAGAGTTCAGTAAGGTTTGAAGATGCACCTGTTTCATTTCCAGCGACAACTTCGTGTCCCGGTACTCAATGAAGTGTTAATTTAACTTCATTCTGAAGTTTTCTCGAAGTTGCACTTTTTAATCATGCCATCACTTGAATTGTGTAGTAACCTCGACGCTGAAGACTTTGATATGGAGTCCCTTCCCTTGTTCCTATATACATTTATCCCTCCAGATTACTTCCCTGGCGAATCTTTGGATATCTCCCTTAGCTATATTTCCTTTTACCACACGAATTGGGGCAAGGTGAATGATAACTATTGCTGTAGAATGTGGTGCTCTGAAAATCCAAGGGCAAAACACTAGCTCAGTCACACACATTCATTTTTTCATTTCCTTTCATTTTATTTATTTTTAAGTAGAAGATTACATTTTGTATATACAATAGGACTTATGGCTAAAACACATGTGCAGCATTTTCCCTGCAGCGAAATTTAATTACACAGGTTCTTATGGGCGCAGAATCATTGAAAGTCTGCATGCAGCGCTGCGCTGCACGATGTCTCTATTCCTAAATTTGCTGCCTAGTTTCATAGCAGCCATAATTGTAAAACAAAAATTTCCAAATAATTGCTATTTGGCATTACTGATATTGACAGATTGTTGACATTGTCTGTCATATTTGCAAAAAAAAATTTTGTTTAAAACAAATTGAAAATTAATGGATTTTTTTGACATTTGTCTTGGTGACATAATATGACACACGAAGATACAGTGTATCACAAAAGTAAGTAAGCACTCATTAAAAAAAAATATAATCAAAATAAAACCAACGAAACGTCGAGAAGGAATGAAATAGTTTTATTTGCATTCGGAAACCACGGATCTGTAAGCCTGTCATTTTTAAAAATTAATTTATAATCAAACACTATTTGGAAAATAAATCGAAGTGCAAGAATGGTAAAATTGTTAACAAAAGTCCATCTACTATACACAAAATAATAACCAAATAAAATAACATTGGAAGTTTGCAAAATGACCCTCGATCAATGACAATGACAAGTAGGACTATGCCGTATTATTGTTAGGAAAGTGAAGAGGAATCCCAAAGTAAGTTCATCAAAGATATCAGCAGAAATAACCAAATAAAACAGGTAAGTCATGTAACCCTCAAACTATTCGACGAGTGCTCTACCAATCCGGTTGTCATGGTCGAAATATTAGAAAGAAACCTTACATAAGTAAAATAAATCGCCAAAAGCGGCTCTTCTTTGAAAAAACCCATGAATCTAAACAAGCAGAATTTTAGAACACAGTTGTTTTATTTGAAATGTTACTTTTTAGTTCAAAATACATATCAATTATAGACAAAAATATTAAGTTTTTTTTTAACATTACTTTCGATTGTTTGAAGGAAATGATCTTTAAACTAAGAGGTGCTTACTTTTGTAATTCACTGTATATTTGTAGTGGCATAGCAAATGGCCAACAATTATGACAACTACAAGACGTCAAAGTGAGTCTGGAGTGTTCACACTGCTTTTGTGTCTGAACACGGCGCGGCGGGGTGGCCTAACGTCAAAATAAATCGGTTGAGAAAGTCCAATGTGAACATCGTCTTTGGTGGAAAACTTGATATTGATACAATAATGGAAGAAAAAATAAAACAAATTCATTTATAACAAAACAAATCCGTACAATGAACAAGAAGTGAAAAGAATTTGTTTTGTCTCCGACTCGTATTTTTGTTTATTTTCAGACAGATGAAAGATTGTTACTGCTCACCAGTTTCTGTTTGGGATAGGTAAATTGTATCCAACTAAGGACATTTTCTTCAGCTATACATAGCAACATCAACGCGAGGGAAACTACATGTCTAGTATAGTTTTGTTTTTCATTTGTGCTTTGTATCTTCTTTTGCTTTTCCTACTTATCACCAGGAACAATTTTTGAAAGTGTATGTGCAATTCTCTTTCATTTTCTGATTAAATAAATTTTGTCCACGGCCTTGAAGTTTTGATCTGGAACAAATTATATTCATTTAAAAACTTGAGGTATTTCTCATACACGGCAATCAAAATCAAAATTTTGTCCTTGTTTGTTGAAATATCCATTTAATTTAAAATAAACTTATAAAACTTTAAGTACAAAACAATTTAAGCAAACAAAAAGAATGAAAATTTGGCAGATGTCATTTTAGCAGAACTAGGCATCATTAAAGTTAGGAAGTATGCACATGTGTTCTGTCCGCAGCGCTGCATGCATCGCTGCGTGCAGAATTGCTGCACATCTGTTTCAGCCATTAATCTAAGATAAGTGCAAAAGCAAATGCTTATTCAGCTTTGATATTAATTATTTAGCTTTACAGAGGAGTATAATTTTTAACATTCTTAACATACATATATAATTTGGGAAAACTTAAGTTTATCTGAAAACACATTAACAATTTTTTTTTTTTTTTTTGTATTTATATATAAACAAACTTAGAACTACATAGATAAAAACTTACGAACTAATTTGACAAAAGTTGACCTATAAGAGGATTGTCAGAGAATGAACATCTTTCAAGAACCTTGTTTGCTAGGGAGTTTAATTTGTCTAAGACAAAATCCACTTTTGACATTACACTAGTTTACAAATTTTCTGTTTTTGGCGAGTACCTCAACAAAAAAGTATTTTCTAGACTAATTTTGGCTCTCCGAACACGAAAATGGCAATCATTTATTTTTCCAAGGAAGCGTTTTCGAGATATGACCAAAAAACGTGTTTTTCTGCTCCTTTTCCATGTATAAGCCTAATTCTCAAAAACGGTCGATCTAATTAACATATACTTTATAGTTTTGAACAGATATTTTGTTTGGCTTTCCAACAGTATACGACTTGTGTAAATCAGCCCAACAGTCATCAAGAAAAAGCCGTTCAAAGTTTCAAAAAACACAATTTTTCGCCGTTTTTTGAAAATCGCTTGTTTTAAGTCATTCCGTAAGGATAGACAAAAAAATATTTAAAATAGTTTTAAGATCTCAGGTGGAAGATATTGTTTTTACAAAGCTAAAACGCACAATATCAATGAAATCGGATAATAAATGTGGAAGTTATAAAACATTACGTGAAGGCAGATCATTTCAGGTTTTTTCTTTTTTTTTTTCATAATTTCTATTGCAAATATGAAGTATTGTTTACACTTCTTCTTTTATGTGGCGTTGAATCTTTTCCATGATAGCAAGATCTTGGTGGAATCTTTCACCTTGTTCATCGCTTTCAGCTCCTAAATTCGAGGGAAAAGTTTCCAAATAGCTGTGCAGGAAGTACATTTTCAAAGACATGCGAGCACCTGAAAGGAATACAAATATTTAAATTTTAGTTGTCAATAGAGTTCATTGTTTTTGAAACACTAATCTGCTAAATACTCACCAATAGCATGAAATGTAATCATCATTTTTTCGATCAATTGACGATAGTTTGGACTTCTGTAGTTTCCCAAAAATCCATGAACTACGTCTTGAAAAGCATTCCATGCTCTTTTCTCGTTTTGTTTAGACAATTCAAAAATCCGGTGTCACTAAACAATTTTTTTTATCTGTGGACCAACGAATATACCCGCCTTAATTTTTTCGGTCGACAGCTTGGAAACCTTTGTTTTTAAATATGTTAATCCTTTGTTTTGGGGATCTTTTGCTAAGACTTTTACAAAATTTTTGATAATGCCGAGTTTTATGTGCAATGATGGAAATATTACATTTTGTTTTTCAACAAGTGCTTTTTCAGCAACGTTGCTCTTTCCTACTACATGATTTTCACGAAGTGGTCAATTTCGTTGGATGAAATGCTTTTTATCTGCTCTGCTATCCCAAAAACACAGAAAACAGTAGTATTTTGTGTAGCCACCCTGCAGGCCAGTAAGTAAAGCCACGACTTTTAAATCACAGCAGATTTTCCAGTTATAGGAATTGTGTTTCACAAGTTGAAGAAGTTTTTCCATGGTCTTGTAGTCCTCTTTTACATTTGTGCAGTGACCAATCGGGATTGATGGTTTCGTATTCCCTTTATGAAGTAAGACAGCCTTCACGCTATACTTGCTACCGTCGATAAAAAGCCGCCAATCCTTAGCTTCGTGGTGTTCTCCAAATTCAGCAAATAATCCTGTCACATCATTGCAATAACAAAAGTCACCCGTTTTTGAATAATACCTTTCGAATTTCTTATTCCGATTTCTGTAATAAGTGACTTTTGTTTCTGCTTCCAAGAGTTAAATTCCTGCAATCCCGAAGCGAGCAACTCAGACTTCTCTTAAGATAAGTTGAGATCGCGGCATAAATCATTGAGTTGGAATTGATTAAATAGCTTTAGTTTTGGACTTTCAATTTCCAAACTGCTGATGATACTGGAATTCAAATCTGATACTTCTCCGGCTGTTATTTTTGTTCCTGGTGGTTCTCGTTTTGGATACCGAGAAGAATGTGGCGACGTCTTTGTTACTGATTGCACTTCGGGAAAAAAAGCTTTCCGAAATTTCCCTCCTTGTATTTTAGTTAAGCAGAAGTAACAGTCAGTCACATGATCAATTGGGTTTCTCCATTCAACTGGCTTTCCAAACGATAAATACTTCCTATTTCCGCTTCCAAATGCAATTAACCTCACAAAGTACGTAGCACAGGTTGACAATATAGTATTACTTTACTATAAAGCACTACAGTAAATGCTCTGAATTTGTATATTTTTTCCAACAATTCTTAAACAGGTAGATAAAACTAAAAAACATATTTTTTTTGAAAAAAACTGAAATGGTCTGCCTTCACGTAATGTTTCATAACTTCCACATTTATTATTCGATTTCATTGATCTTATGCGTTTTAGCTTTGTAAAAACAATATCTTTCACCTGAGATCTTAAAACTATTTTAATTATTTTTTTTTTCTATCCTTACGGAATGACTTAAAACAATCGATTTTCAAAAAACGGCGAAAAATTGTGTTTTTTGAAACTTTGAACGGCTTTTTCTTGATGACTGTTGGGCCGATTTACACAAGTAGTATACTGTTGGAAAGACAAACAAAATATCTGTTCAAAACTATAAAGTATATGTTAATTAGATCGACCGTCTTTGAGAATTAGGCTTATACATGGAAAAGGAGCAGAAAAACACGTTTTTTTGTCATATCTCGAAAACGCTTCTTGGAAAAATAAATGATTGCCATTTTCGTGTTCAGAGAGCCAAAATTAGTCTAGAAAACACTTTTTTGTTGAGGTACTTTTTTTGTGTAAACTAGTGTTATGTAAGTCAGAGGTGGAGAAATACCATCTTTAGAATTTTATTTTGCATGATTTGTATTTTTACTTGCGATATTATGTAGGTACTATAGGGCAAGTTCTGCATTTGGAAAAAAAATCGAACTCGAGATTTTGATCAAAGTTGACATTACGATGATAGCGAAGACGAAAAAAGTGGGTCCGACAATTCCGTCTGTCTGTCTGTATGTCTGTATGTCTGTATGTCTGTATGTCTGTATGTCTGTATGTCTGTATGTCTGTATGTCTGTATGTCTGTATGCCTGTATGTCTGTATGTCTGTATGTCTGTATGTCTGTATGTCTGTACCTCGAACTACAGCCTAAACTACCGGAGGTATTTTCTTCAAACTCGGTAGTTAAGGGTCTTCGGTGATTCCCTAGAGGAGAAATTGAAAGTTTTTTTTTAGCTCCAAAACTAACGGTACCCCCCATACACCCGTAATGCAAAATCTTATTTATCTCGAAAACGGCTCTAACGATTTTGATAAAAAAAATTAAGTGTGATATTATGGACATGCACTATATTATGCTGAAAAAAAAATTTGGGGGGAAATGTTATTAGGGGTACCTGTCATAGAACGGTTTTTTTGATTTTGGAATTTCTCACCAACGGCTCTAACGATTTTAACCAAAATTTTTATGCAAGAGCTGCTTTGTATTTTAAAAAATATAAACTAAACATTTTTTCGAGAAAATAGTTTTTGGATTTTAAAAAAAATAATACAATTTTTTTTTTTGAAAATTCAATATCTTGAAAACCGATACACGATTAAATTTTTAAAATACGTTTTAAAATGTATTTTATTAAATACTAATAATTTGCATATCAATTTTTTTTATAAAAATTTTAAGTAAAATTTAGTACACAAAAAACATGTTTCGGTGTGTCTGTATGTCTGTACCTCTCACTACAGCCTAAACCACTGGACCTATTTCTTTCAATCTCGGTAGTTAAGAGTCTTCGGTGATTCCCTAGAGGAAAAATTGAAACTTTTTTTTAGCTCCAAAACTAAGGGTACCCCCCATACACCCGTAATGCAAAATCTTATTTATCTCGAAAACGGCTCCAACGATTTTGATAAAAAAAATTAAGTGTGATATTATGGACATGGACTACATTTTGGTCAAAAAAAATTTTGGGGCAAAATGTTATTAGGGGTACCTGCCATAGACCCGTTTTTTTTTATTTTCGACTTTCGCATTAACGGCTCTAAGGATTTTAACCCAAAATTTTTAGCAGGAGTCCCCTTAAGTTTAAAATAATATTGTATATAAAAATATTCGAAAAAATATTTATTGGGTTTAAAAAAAAAAAAAAAAATTAAATCAATATCTTCAAAACCTATGAACGATTATTTTTTGAAATTATTTCCTTAAACCATTATTATTAAATACTTAAAATTCGCATCCCACATTTTTTTCTTGAAAAATTTTAGAGAAATTTCTTATATAAAAAATTTATTTAATAATAAAACGATTTTTTAAGGTTTATTTGCATAAATTCATACTTTTCCGGAAACCAGACGGCAATTTTATGCATTTGAACATTATTATCTCATTAAATCCATGTTTTATATTTATAAAATGTATCTTAAATTCCAAAGTACTTTTACATAAGAGCAAGTTCGTGCGATCCAGTCGTGCATTTTATTTTAATATGGGTATGCGCGCATTTATACTAAACAGGGGCTCCATAAACCATAAGTGCCTGAAATATTACCTTATACATAATGATTTTATTTTCCAAGCTGAGTGTAGACTTCCTGTTTATAAACGGGTATAATATTTTTATTAAAATTCCTGTTTTACTTAGAACATTAGCAATGTGACTGCTATATGTGAGAGTTTTATCTAGCGTTATGCCGAGGTATTTAACATTTACTGCCCAAGGAATATTACAACCATTTAAATTAAGTGTATTGTTAGGGAGAAATCTGGGATGTCTTCTACGCGTAAAAAACATACTTTGAGTTTTATTTTCGTTTATTTTTATTTTCCATCTATGAAAATAGGAACTAAGAACACATAGGCCTTGTTGAAGGTCTGAGCAAATATCAAAAGGTTTCTCATTCGAGCTATATATAGCAGTGTCATCAGCGAAAATTGACGAGGAACGATAGTTTAAATTAGGAAAGTCCGCCAAGTATATATTATATAAAATAGGAGCGAGGACTGATCCTTGGGGGACTCCAGCCGTTATTAATTGTTTATTGGATAAAGCAGAATTAACATGAACTTTAAAACTGCGATTTTGCAAGAAGTTTCTAATTAAGGCCGTTAGGGCCGGGGGAAAGTTATATTTTATCATTTTATAAATTAGAGCGTCATGCCATACAGAATCAAAGGCAGATTCGATGTCACGTAACACAAGACCGGTAGATTTCTTATCAATAAAGTTGGCTGTAATATGTCTAGTTATTCTTAAGACTGAATGACAAGTATTATGTCCAAATCTGAAACCAAATTGTTGATTTGGTAATAACGAGTTTTCGTCAACAAAATTTATTAATTTTCTTTTGATAACTTTTTCCAAAATCTTAGCAATATTACTCAAAAGACTTATAGGGCGGTAACTAGAAGGATCATCAGGGGGCTTACGGGGTTTCGGGATCGGAATTAGTTTGGCAATTTTCCAAGATTGTGGAAAGTATTGTAACTTTAAGCAGGAGTTAATTATTTGAGTTATATATTTATTTGAGACCTGCTCGAGGAAGGTTCACAAGACATAAATTCGAAATTAAATCAAGGCCAGGAGCTTTTCGGAGCCGAGATAACTTTATTATATTTTTGATTTCCTTAGCATTGACAAACCATACAGAAGGTAAATCATGAACGCATGAATCAAGTTGATTTATTGAGGTTTCGACTAAATTTAATGTAACTGAGTTGCTAAGATTGGATGAAATTCTAAAATTAGAAGCAAATTGCTTTGAAAAGATGTCGGCCTTTTCATTACATGTTATGTACTTTACACCATGTAGTTTTATGATCGGAATCGGTGTTCGCTTATTTTTAACTATCCTCGTGACATTCCAAAATGGTTTTGAACATTTATCCATACCTTGGAGAAGTTTGTTCTATTTTGTATTCCTATGTTTTTCTATGACTGAATTGATAAGCTTATTCAGATATCCAAGTTCAAGTTTGTAGAATGGCAATCTTTAGCGCAGCCAATTCCTACGGGTTTTATTTCTTTTAGAAATAGTCACGTGAATGTATGTAGGGAGCTTAGATTTAATGATGACAGGTTGAAAACGAGGTACAGAAACTTCAACACTTTCTTTAATAGCATTTGTTAGATTTGTGATCATCGAATCTATATCAGAATTTAGTTGTATGTCTGAAATTGACGGATCAGTTAAATTACTAAGTTTTGTTTTAATTGTGTTCTGAAAAATTGACTTATTCATAGCTTTGAAATTATAAATATTATTTTCTTTCAAGATCGGAGAAGTAAGAAGCTCAATAATTACTGGTAGATGATCGGAGGATAAATCATTTATCACTTGGGGTTGAGAAATATAATTTGGAGAGTTTGTAAGAAAGAAATCCAGAACAGAAGGGTTAGTCCTTTCATTTTTAGGTATATACGTTGGATCAGAGGGATACGACAACGAAAATGGATAGTTTGAATGTAATTCATGCAAAATATTTCCCCATCTATTTGCACGAAGACATCCCGAAGACTGATGACGACAATTAAAGTCGCCACCAACAACGAATCGACCTGACAGACGAGTTAATTTAATAAAATCACTTCTAAGGTGATATTTAGTCCGATTGTCGTGATCACTACCTGGAAAATAAGCACATACAATTTTGCACGGTTGATTGTCGATGGTGTTTATTTCGACCCCTATGGCTTCAATGACCTTCAACTCCATTGAATGTAAAAACTTAAATTTTAATTCTTTTCTTACAACGATTGCTATTTCACCACCTCTATCACTTTGCCTATCCAATCGATATCATGCATAGTTAGGATGAGAGAAAGAATGTTTATGTTTAACCCAGGTTTCGGTAACCAAACCAATATCAATTTTGTTTCGGATCATGAAAGAAAAAAAATCTATGCTCTTTTTCTTTACACCCCTAGCATTCCAAGTTATTATTTTTATATTACTTTGATCCATAGTTTAAATATTTTAAGGCAAGTTCAGTTATAACATTGAACTGTTCAAATTTATCTTTACATAATCTTAATTTAGTGACTAAATCGTTAGTAAGAATTGAATTTCATTTAATGAAAACATATAACATGTACTATCTACATTGTTAGTATTTATATTAACATTTCTAGTAGTACTACTTCTTGGTTCATGCCAAACATTCTCACGTGGTTGTTGCTTCTAATTAACTTTTCGTAGCGGTGGAAAATCTTCAACACTTCTGACAAAAGCTTGCCTGAGCGTTTTTCTCGCAGGAGCTCTATTCGTAGGAACTCTACGCGTTGATGTTTTTTCCCGAAACTCGACATAGCTTCGTTGACTTGGACAATGAGGGTCCGTTGATGTGTGTTGACCTCCACAGTTGGCACATTTGGTGTCTTCTTTAGAACTGCACGAAGAAGTTGCATGCTCACCAGAGCAGAATGAACAGATCGTTTTAATATGGCAGTGTTTTGCTCCATGGCCGTACATCTGGCAATTGTAGCATTGCGTTACTTTTCTAGGAAGTCTTCTCTGAAAACTCCAGCGGACAATTGTTTTGTTTATAACACCAAATCGTGCACGAAGCTCTTTCATGGTTATGCTACCTTTTTCAAAGTAAACTATGAAGAATGTATGTTGAATTGGATTTAATTGGCGACACACAACTTTGATATCAATGCACTTTAGACCAGAAGTTCTGAGAAAAGATTTTATGCTGTCTAAATCATTTTTTTCGAGTCCAGTCAACACGGCTTTGAATGACAACTCAGATTTCAGGCTGTGTGTATAATATTCACAATGTTCTGTTGTTAGAGTTGAACATATTTTTTTATAAGTGTCGATTTTCGATGACAAGATTTTTTAATCATCAATAGATTGTGCACTCAAAATTTTGTGAATGTTTTCACTGCTCGATTTAAGAACATTTATAGGTGGTGGCTTAGGATTGGGTGCTTGTTTTGCAGCATCCTCTGCATGCACAACCATGTCTTCGGCATGGTTTTTTTCGTCAGCATCAATAAGGGCTTGAAGTGGATAGAAGGGATTTTCCCTTTCGAGTTTACTATTATCAGCGCAGTTGCTGTTAGATGAAACAGGTTTTTTAAGCCTTGAACTGGATGCGATATTAATCTCTCTTGAATTGTTGTTCATTGTATGAGGTTTTTTCCTCTCACCTTAATTACTGTCTGACTCATTAGAGTCAACATCATATGGAGAAAGATCACGATTAAGCTTTATTTTAAGTCGGTTAACACGACTAAGGTAGAGAATACAAAGACTAATATTCTACGGAAGAACACGTGTGTTCGCTACAAAAGAGTAAGCGCGACTGTCACACACATTCAGATACCATGTTTGGTGCGGTGTTATGGCTAAAAAAGTTATTAAATCTTTTTCTTCGAAAATGGCTTCTAACAGAGCAATGATCAACAGCTTTTTTGGCCTAATAGCGGAGCAGCATCCAAATTTGTGGTTCAAACAAGATGATGGAGTGAATTTTTTGGCGAACGGCCACCTAGTTCACGTTTCTGATTAATTGTCGCTAGTAATTTATATGTAAATATTGATGAATAATTAAATATTTTTGCTCTTTTTTTACGAACTTTTAATTTCTATAATAAATTTTTTTGTTCCTAAACGGCTGGATAGATTTTCATATGACTTCAAGCTACTAGCTACTTTTACTGCTATAATGAGGCTTAAGGCCGTCTACCAGGTATAAATTTATAAAAATACAAATTTCAACATTCATAAAAAGATGAATTTAGATGACCCGATGATTGTATTCTCAAACTCATGGAATAAATAATAAACAATAAAAAGTTATCGAATTCCTTCGGGCAAGGAAAACTTCTTGGAACTCCAACACTAAGATCTAGAATTCCAACGACCACTTTACAGCCATCACATCACCCTACCAAAACTGCCGTCGTCATCTTCACCATCATCAGTATCCTGTCCTGCACAGATTCAGATTTCATAAATTTCTTCAGAAATAAACTTTTTTTTTCGAATAGCTATAAAGTAGGTAAACAGATGAGATTTTTGTAAAAGACAAGAGTGGCTTGGAGCAAATCAACTTCGTCTTTATGGTCTTGGAAAAATGTCAAGAAGCAGTTGAACGCACTCGTTCTCTGTTTTTGTTTTTATCTTAAATTTGCAGAAAAAAATGTCCATAAATTGATTTAATTAAATATTTAGTGAGTGGACGGGGCTATTTATTGTAATTTTAGTCCAGCAGTGCACACACCATATTTATTAACTTGATACTTTCAAGGAGTGTTGGTTATTGTTGAATTCGAGACAAGCAAGTTCTGGCAATACTTAACTTGAGGGAGGTGTAAAATGTGCTAAATTCTTTAATTTTGTTTTCGAAAGTGAGAACGGGAATACCTCCATTTTCAATGTGAAAGTCAATATGGGGACTAGTAATGGTAACAACCGAATAAGAGCTATCGACTAATTCGATAGTACCTAAATGCTCATTTATTCGATAGAACTAGCTAGTAACTACTTCTCAGAAACTATTATACTATTTGGATTCAACTAATTTGCATTCGAAATTAAGTTCAATGAAAGCTTTCATTTTTACTTGCAGTCGTAAAAAAAATCGAACTCGAGAATTTGATCAAAGTCGACATTACTATGATAGTGAAGACGAAAAAACTTGGTCCCGCAAGTATGTATGTTCGATTAAAGCCTGAACAGCTAAACCGATTTTCGTTAAACTTGGTAGATATCATTTATAAATTTTTGCATTTGAAAAAATATAAACCAAAATTTATTTAGAAAAAATATTTTTTGGATTTTTAAGAAAATAATACAATTTTTTTTGAAAATTCAATATCTTGAAAACCGATACACGATTAAATTTTTAAATTACGTTTTAAAATGTATTTTATTAAATACTTAGAATTTGCATATCAATTTTTTTATAAAAATTTTAAGGAAAATTTAGTACACAAAAAACATGTTTCAGTGTGCCTGTATGTCTGTACCTCTCACTACAGCCTAAACCACTGGACCTATTTCTTTCCATCTCGGTAGTTAAGGGTCTTCGGTAATTCCCTAGAGAGATTGATTTTTTTTTAGCTCCAAAACTAGCGGTACCCCCCATACACCCGTAATGCAAAATCTTATTTATCTCGAAAATGGCTCTAACGATTTTGATAAAAACAAAATAAGGTGTGATACTATGGACATGGACTATATGGTATTTTGGTCCAAAAAAATGTTGGGGAAAAATGTTATTAACGGTACCTGTCATAGAACCGTTTTTTTGATTTTCGACTTTCTCATTAACGGCTCTAACGATTTTAAAAAAATATTTGTTGGTTTTTTTTGAAAAAATTTTGTTTTTGAAAAATCAATATCTTCAAAACCTATGAACAATTATTTTTTGAAATTATTTCCTAAATCAATATTATTAAATACTAAAAATTCGCATCCAGTTTTTTCTTGAAAAATTTTAAAGAAATTTCTTATATGTATAAAAAAATTATTTAATAATAAAACGATTTTTAAAGTTTGTTTGCATAAATTCATACTTTTCTAGAAATCAGACGGCAATTTAATGCATTTGAAAATTTATTGTCTCATTAAATCCATGTTTTATTTTTATAAAATTTATCTTAAATTCGAAAGTACTTTTACATAAGAGCAAGTTCGTGCGATCCAGTCTTGCATTTTATTTTTTTGGGGAAACCATTACAAAGACTTTTAATTTACATAAGCTAATATTTGCATGAAGCACATGCCGGCATGTATTTATCTCCAACTACTAAAAGACTTGTTTTAGTCGTTTAAAAAAATGAATTTTATGCTTATGAACAGTTTTTCTCTAATAGCATTAATTTTAAAAATGTTTGTCCCTTACATAAGAGCAAGTTCATGCGACCCAGTCGTACATTTTAATTTTATTGAATTATACTCCGTAAAAAAAAATTATCAAAATTCTTGGTGCCGTTTTCAAGAAAATACGATTTTAAAAATCCATTTTCTTACATCTGTATGGGGATTAGGTATCCTTATTTTTAGACAAAATTATTTTTTTTTCTCACATCTCGTAGATTGTATCAAAAAACTTTTAATCGTTGAAATATTGAGTTTTGAATGCAGGAAAAATCTTTTTGAAAATCTGAATACACTTAAGCATAAGAATTATGATTTAAATCGGTTGTAACGTTCTTGAGAATATTCGAAACAAATAAAATGGTTCAAAGGAGGTACCAATTATAAACATTTTCCGAAATTGTTTTTAATCATACCTAGCTTTAACTTAATGCATATTTCATTAAATCTATGGAACAGCTTTTAAGAAAAAAATTTCTTACAACATTTCGAAAATTCGTATGGCATCTACCGTTATTTTTGGTCTTAAAGAAAATAAACAAAAAGGGTGTGGGGGGATCAAGTTTACAGAAGATCTACCGAGCCGCTTAGGCTGTAATCGAACAGACAGTTAGAATTGCGAGATCCACTTTGTACATCTCCCCAATCATTGTTATGTCAAGTCTGATCAAAATATCGAGTTCGATTTTTTTACGGATTGTGATCTGCTTTTTGCTTTCCAGCCTCCTCGTCTCGCCAGGGTCGTCCTGAAGAAAACACGAAACTTCAGAGTAAAGGTCTTCGAACCTTATTACAAAATCTTTATTGAAAATAACTCTTAAATCTATAACACACAATATACTGCTACTAGTATTTCACTTAATTCGGGTAACTGAATGATTCACGGGCATCAGCTCTTCTGGATTCTGGTCTTGCTATCTTTTATCGACTGTACTGGTTTGCTGAAGATTCGGATCTGGTACTTGATTATGGGTATTCTGGTTTCTGGTAACTCAGCTCCAAACTGGTCCTATTATTCGGATGTCGGGCTTATGACGGGGTCTGACGGTGCAATGCCCCTGGTGGCGCTTGATCGGCAGGTACGACGCCCCTGGTGACACTAAACAGCAGGCTAAAAGCTCCGGTAGATCAGCAGGTACCAAAGCCCCTGGTGGCGCTTGATCGGCAGGTACGACGCCCCTGGTGACACTAAACAGCAGGCTAAAAGCTCCGGTAGATCAGCAGGTACCAAAGCCCCTGGTGGCAATTAGGACGTTAAACTTCGAACTAATACCCCTTACCACTGGTGGGAGGAAGCCTTAATAAGAAATAGCTGGACAATTTCACCTACATAGCTGGTCTTTCCACGAAACCCCTTACCACTGGTGGGGGGAAGTTCCGCAAAAGCAAGGAAAGCTAAATGACCAATTCGTCTGCACTTGTCTACGACTGGATTTCAAATGATTGATAGATCCAATATACTATGCCGCCTGACTGTGTGTATGATCGAAAAGGTCCTCATGATGACTTTTCTGTAAAAACTGAATGTGAACTTTGTAAGTGGTGAACGAAAATCTTAATGTGTTTGATTTTCCTGTGACGTCATGTGTCGGTATTAATAGGTACAGAAGTAATATAGAGTGGAGTAGCACGAAACGCTTCATTACAGGATGTATGTATAGTATCTACTGCATACATATGTATATGTCGCAAATAGAAATCAATGGCGGATAGAGAACCTCTAGAACCCGAAGGAACAACAAGTTAAACTAAACGAAAACAACATGAAATTCGGAAACACGCCGGTTATTTTAGCCGAAATGCACGACAGAAGATAAAAAATATTATCCGCTAAATAATTTATCAGAAAATGGCTTTATATCGAACAAAATTCTGACATCGATTGGAAAAGAAAAGTTGACACAGAATCTAACATGCATAATATAGTTTCGAAAAAAAAAACGTACAATAAATTGTATGCTTCACACACCGACCGTTGTTGATTTATTCAAATTTCTTTTTGAATCGTGCTTATCTGGTCACCCTACATAAATGTATTAGTACGAAGTGAGAAAAGTCTTTAAAATTTTTTAATATCTTAAATGGATAATCTTTATTTAAAGGTATTTAGGTCAATTATACATATTTGAAAACGAACTCTATCACAAAAAACACATAAAAGCCCTTAAGTTCAACACTTCCTTCCTCTGGCCAGTCTCATCAAATAACCCCCCGTAGTTCTCATGCATCGTTGTGTCTGCCTCTAAGCATCGAAGAAATAATGAAATACAAAATGTTTGTTTACATTTTTATTTATGAATGAAAAGCTCACTGGAACGTACGCACAGAACACACACTCAGTCAAATATAAAGCTCATTTTCTACGGCGAATTCATCTGGGAGCACGTGGAGCTCTTAATGAAAACAAACAGTTTCCCAGTGCCAAGTGCACAAATCGTAAAAGGTAAACCCAAATAAAAGCTCCCACTTCCACAAATGTCTGTCGTCCCGCGGTCGTAAGTTGAAAGCCAATTTTGTTTCCAGACAAGAATATTCTTCGTTGTTCACTTCGAACCAAGATTAATTCGCCGTTTCTGTTTTCTTAAGTCAGAGAGATGTGAACTGGTGTACTTCTACCAGCAAGGGTGGGTACTGGGTAGTCGAAGATTCCCTTAGTTGGGGCCATTTTTGCAGCACATCCAACAGTTTTCCAGTCGTTCTTGGCTGGTATATGTCCCAAGTGTGGTAAGTCAAACCAGTTAACACAATCCGGCGGATTCGTGAATTCGTATTTGGATTTCGTTCGAACGGTTAGTTGATGTCTGTGACCGGCTGATATCGGACGAACGTGCGGCATTCAGTACCCGCATACAAATTATATATCGTTAAATTGAATCTTAAGCTCGTTTCTCATAATTTTGAATTAATTGTTTTGTTGAAATAAAAAAATAAAAAAAAATAATGCGACTATAAATTCAAAATTAATATTTCCGAACATAATGTCGGTGTCAAAATTTTGATGAAGATATTTTTAAATTAAAAAAAAAAAAAAAAATATTTCTGCGTTCATCTCCCACGGAATTAAATACACAAAAAATAAATCAACGAGGCGAGTGCTTAAGAGTTTCGTTTTAATTAAATGATGTGGCATCGAAAAGAAAATATTCATCTTAACATCCAATTCTGCGAGTGAATTATTTTAATGTTTTAAACAATAAATTAATTTTCGTGCCGAAATCAAATGTTGTACACAATTGTATCGTGCGTTGGGTTTTTTATTGGCAAAAAAAGAAATTAATATCAAATTTGCTATATACCTACTACCAAAAAAGTGCTGTGCATTTCAGTGGAATTTGTGAGTCCTTAGTCCTTTTATGGAGAAGGATCACACAATTAAAATTATTTATTGTTTAAAATTTATAGACCCAAGGGTCTGCGTGTGGGGATGCAGATTGTAGCAGTTCCATCCAGAGGATTTATCGGAGACATTTTCACTGTTGCTGTATAGGACGGGGATGTAAGTTAACGTCTGAACGATTAATTTAATTTGAATTTTTTTCCTTTTCGAGGAATTCACTCGAATGTA
This sequence comes from Chrysotoxum bicinctum, assembly GCA_911387755.1. NCBI lineage: Eukaryota > Metazoa > Arthropoda > Insecta > Diptera > Syrphidae > Chrysotoxum > Chrysotoxum bicinctum. Next base: position 190,597,415 of record OU426988.1, read on the forward strand.
TGGCGGTTTTTTTTTTTTGGAAGCAAGTGAATTATGTATGTTGTGAATAAGGATGAAATGGCAAACTTGAATAAAAAATATGGACTCCTCCTTGGTTATGCGATCTGAGCGATAATTTTTTTTTTTGAGTTGAGTATACTCGTAAATTAGCGAGAGCGGGAATAAAAGGGACACAAATTTTTTTTTATTTATGTTTATTAATTTAATTTAACTTGGAATATCGTATGTTGGATATTGAGGAATGAACTTATTTAATAAAAGGGTCTTTTTGAATACGAAATAATTGGCACAAATTTGATATTTCTATAAAAGATATAAGTGGGTTTGAATAGGTACCCTTAAAATATTAAACACAGTACGAGTGTTAAAAAATAGGAAACGATTTAAGGGGAGGTACCAATGCAGATTTGCTTTTGAAGCTCTGGATATTGAAATTGGAGGGAAAAATAGAGCTATTCAAATAATTGCACATTCGTGTTGTTTGGCTACATAAGCAATCTCAGTACTTAGGTTAGTCTAAGTGGGGTGATGATGCGGCAAGCTGTATCACTCATTCGGATAACAATGGATCTTTTGTGCTCCCCAGGATGTGGGTAATGTAGAAATGGAAAGAGTAAAGGACTATTCACAACCAACGGCCGACGAATGAACGAACATTCGCCCATTTTAACATTTCGTTTACATGCATTTTATTTTATTCGTCGCGAATGATTTTTACTTAGATAACTGTCTTAGTTTATTTTTGATTTTGAGGTTAACCGCGCTCGAACAATTCATTCGTTGCAGTGTGGATGGTATGTGGAACGCGAATAGTGTTTGACAGTTCGTATCGTAGCAATCACATTGCAATTCGCGACGACCAATTTATTTTTTCAAATATCTCTCATTTTAGGAATTACAACGCAAATTTAAATTTAACTGGATTTCTACCCTTTGGTAAGGTTCTTGTAAGGAATTTAGGCGTATTTATGTTTTAAATCCCATTTGTTTTTTTTTTATTCGTTGGTCGCTCTCATGTGAATAGTCCTTAAGAGAAAGGATTTAGTGGAAGTCTTAGGTATGGAGTACCTCCCTAAACCATGCTTACTTTTTTATAATTTGCACACACTCAAGGGGCTTCTACTATCCTTTTAATGTTATGATGTAACACAGTGCGAGCGTTTACGAAAAGTGGAGAGGATTTAATAGGAGATGTCGATGCACATTGGTTTTGAAAGTTTGTACTTCACACTGAGGGGGAAAAATTGAGAAGGGCAAAGTATTCCACATTGTAGTAGTGCAGCTAAAGAAAGAACTTCTATATTTGGGGAAACTGCTGTGCATTCAAAGCTAGACGAGTATAATGGTGGAGAGGTTTGAGGGGCAACTGGCTATTTAATTTGAGCATTGTTGATACAAAAAGCGATAAAGTAATGAAAGACAGGAAACATTTAAAAGCAACGGTGGTATATTTTGCTTGCCCGGTTTTTAATTCCCCATTGTATATGAAAAGCTGAGGGTGATGTCTTCAGCGAAACTAAAAAGTGGATTTGAAGTCACAGACAAATATTACTACTGAAAGCAAGGAAGAGTGCCGGTGAGAAAACTTAGCCTTGGGGCATACCAGCATTTATTTTTTGACTATCATACCTACTTACAACCGTCCAAAACAACTTGAATTGAACTGTCGGAAATTTCGAAAATTTCTAATTCAATAAAAAAATTCACGTATTTTCAAAAAATGCACCCATTGTCAATAAAAGAACTTCGTGCCAAGCTCTATCAAATAATTTTTGAATGAAGTTAAGGATGTTGTTTAGTGGCAAAAATAAATGAGTGGTAGCATACTTGGGCAAAAAAGCATTTTCCGAGGGCATCTTTTCTAGTTCTGGCTAGACTGGGACATTCACAAAGGAAGTGAGATGAGCCCTTTTCCACCTTTTCGTCCTGACACCCTCTGCATTAGTCAGATGTGCTAATGCCCATTCTGCTCATGTGGGTCTGCTAAGCTTCAGTTAATACTCTGTTTTTTCCTTACTATTTCTTGCAAGAGATTCATTGAAACCTGACAGGTGTCAATTGTTAACCATCTGTCATTTGCGGTCTTAAGGAAACTTTAGTGAATTCCATACTTTTCCTGCTCCAGTGGCATGAGTACCCATGGTACAATTTTTGCTCGCTGATGACCTTTTTTTGGCCAGGTCATCAGCCTTTTCAAATGTCACGATGTCCCGATGAGACCCATTGAAATGTGACTGAATTTTTTCGCCTAGCAGTCTTAATTCACTACGTTAACGTGCAACCAGTTTTCACTTCGTGACAATTGAAGAAACGGCTCTGTTGACCGCCTGACAATATACCTGAAAATATCAAAGTTCTTATTTGATAGTTCACATATGAAAAGATACTATGCGGCCTCCCAAATTGCAAGTACTTCTGCTTGGAAAATCCCGAAAAAAAATTTAGAAGCTTTAAAAATCTATTAATAAGTGGGTTGGTTGAGAAAATGCCTGATCCTATCTTTCTCCCACTTTGGAACTGCCAGTAAAGACCGATACATGATTTGCGCTAAGGACCCGGTTTTCCATCAAAAACCCTCTAGTTGGAATATTTGTGTATTTGAATATTTGTGTGACTGGGTTAAAATCTATGTTCGATGTAATTAGTCCATTTGAATGCATATGTCAGTTGAGCTTACGATGATTTTGTGACCACAGTGGGCCTTTTTCCATTTTTTACAATCCTAAGTCTTAGAGCTCTTTTGGCCGCCAACTCCTTTGTGATTGGATCGAGTGGGGTAAGCTAGAGAAAAGTTCCTAGGGCTGCGGTTGGTGTGATTGTCATGGCATTTGTGCTGCGGATATATGCGAGCCTCTGTGTTTTTGTCATGGCCTTTAGATTGTTTCCCAGTGGCAGTGTTCATCCAATGAATGCGTCCCAATCTCTTGCCAAAAATTTTTCTGCAGGTGTTTAGTTTACGATCGATACCTAAACCAAGATATTTGGCCGTGCCAGTAATATGGAGCGGTGTGTCCCATTTATGGTGGGAGATTTAAACTTGGAATGTTTCGTTTTTTCGTCTACATAACCAATTCTGTTTTCAAATATTGAGCTTGTCAAGGCATGTTTGTAGGAGCTTGCACAAAGTGTGGACAAATTTTCCTTATGCCATGAACCGATGCTGACCGAATTCAGAGCTTGTCATATCATACCATTTTCAACGTTGTTGAAGGCTCCTTTTATGTAAAGGAATTCTCTTAAGTTAAGTTCCTTAAATTTATTTTTTTTTATTGATTTCACAATCATAAAATGCCGACCAACAGATATGCGTATTGGGGCTGTGGGGAAACATTATCATTTAGCTTGAGGCAAATGCGCGTTTCTATCAGCCTTGCTAAGTTCTTAAGAAAAAATTAAGATAGGTTTTCGGAATTAAAATAAAATTAACTTCTCTCCAACTAGATGTAATATATATGATAATAAACGAAACGATAAAATAACGTCTTTAGAGCCTTAGAGCATAATTGGAATAATTCCATTAGACCCGGCAGACTTGTACGCTGAGAAGGAGTCTATAGCCCAAGCCAATTTTCAGCTATTTTTTATTTGACTGCCATTAGCAGAAATCTCGCTTATTTTGTGACTTCTATGCTAGACAAGTGCATTAATAGCCTTTTTAATACTTGTTGCGTTTCGAATTTCTTTAATGTAACGTGGTAAAGAGTTCCCAAGACGAACTGAATTTACAAAAAAAAATAAAAAATTAAATTCAAATTAAAATAAAGACATAACGTACAGTACTCTTTTAAAGCCAACAATTAGTTTCTGTTAACTTACATTATACGGTTTACAGCCACATATCAAAATTGGAATTATTAAAGTCCTAGCAAAATGTAAACGTGTTTTTACTGGAATAAAAGACTGAGTTAGCCAATTTGCACGTAAAACGTATATACTGTACCAATTAGTCCATTAATATGGTTGTCCTAAGTGAAGAACCGATAAAAATTCACTCCGAGATTTTTAGCAGTTTCAACTTATTCGATGGTAGCATTATATTCAATACAACCTGCGAGAAGTAATCACGATCAAGTCTTTTTCGTGATGTAATTGCACACTTATATTTTCTTAGGCTTAGAATAAGATTATTTAAATGGGACCAATTTAAAATTTTCTCATTATGCAAGGCGGCAACTTAGGTACAACTGAACGTTATCTGCATAAATATGAGAAGAGTAGTTGTCAATTAAAGATTGAAAATCGCTGAAAATAGGACCAAGTATGGAACCCTGAGGAACACCGGTAAAATTCGACAAAAAATAAAACAACCTTTCCCAATTTGCACGGCTTATTTTCTATTAGTCAAAAAAGAAAATATAAGCTCCTTTGCACTTGATGAAAAATTAGACCTACATATTTATAAGCTTTTTGTAGAATTTTGCGTGATTGATTATATCAAAAGTCTTGGGGAAATCAAGTAGACGAAATTCGTTACCTCATCTTTATCCAATTCGGCGTAGGCATTGAGTTCGCGGTAATATAAACATTGATTTGTTTCTGTAAAATGTTCTCAAAGACTTAAGACAAATAGAATATAACCGAGCTAGGATTTAGGAGAGCAATGAATCTGACTATTTCGCTAGAACACTGTTCATTAAAATAACGATTTACTAATCTAATAAGGCAGTCTATACAGTTGACAGATTACGTGCCACTGACTTCCAAATCTAAATAGAATGACGAAAAGTCATTTGCATATGTACTTAAATATTTTTAAATAGTCAATCAATAGAGCTTAAAAAAGAAACTTGAATCTTGGAAGGGCTAGGGAATCAGTATCTAGAACTACTTATAATGATGTAAGCCTTAATTCTGGTGCTAGTAACTATTTCATAGAAGACGTATCAGTCTCAGATATGAGCCTTATTTTCAAAGTACGAACAGTACTTTGAAAATAAAATTAAAGTTGCTCTTAATCACATACCCCATAGAATAAACATCAAGCCTATTTGTTTGCTCTGCAACCTTAATCAAAACGAAGACGTAAAGCCAGTATGTTTAGATTTTATAAACGGAAAAAGGAGTGAAATTATTGTTTAATATTTTAAATAAAGATCTATCTTCATATCTATCTAAAAGACATGAGACATTGTTGTGGAGCTACTGCGGAGATGCAACTATTTCTGTTATGTATACACTAGCTTCGCAGTAGCCACATTCTGTCACTCCAATTTTCCAAGACCTTCTTGATGGTTTCGGGCTGTAGCTCACGGATTGCTTGAATGATATTGGCCTTAAGTGCTTGAATCGTTTCCGGAGTTTTGGCATAACATTGGTTCCTCACGGTTTCCCACAAAAAAAAAGTCCAATTGATATTGACGGCTGATAACACGATTTGAGAATTTGGTGCGTTGTGTGGATGGCATGGATGGCATACCATTTTGCATGAACCAGAAAAAAAGTCGGTTAACATGACTCTGTAAAGCCAACCGTTGACCGAAACCTTGTTCTCAGTCTCCTTTTCGAAGAAAAATTGTCCAATGAAGCCACCACTCCACAATCCGCACCAACCCGCATTGGCTTCTGGGCAATAACGTGCGGGTTTTCTGAGCCGCAGACGCTGAAATTTTGTTTGTTACAGTAGCCGGCGAGATGAAAATGAGCCTAGTCAGAAAAGATGATCTTTCATCCAAAATCGTTGTCCAATTCAAGCTGCTTCAAGGCTCAAACTGCGAAACGATAACGAAGCGAATGGTCATGTGTAGGCTTCGGATTCTCATGCACTTAAAATCTGAAAATATGCGCTTAAAATATGCGCTTAAAAATGCAAAATATGCATTTAAAATATGCACTTAAAACCAATTCAACTTAATTTCTATTCAATATAAAAACACTTTTTCTTCATCTTTTAAAATAAGTTGAAAATAAGACTCAAAAACTAAGCATGAGTACATCATGTTGTTGTACATAAAACATGTTATGCGCGAAACAGATTAAACCAGCAACAGCATCAGCATCGTCAACAGCAAACAGCACGCTGACCAGCAAAAATTTCTCAACCACATTGCCACCAGCAACGTCATTTCATCTGCTTGACATTTCATATGGAAAAAAAGGTTTTTCATTGTTGTGCCACTGAATATTGCAGTGGGAAAGTTGACAACACTGCACCAGCAACAGCAAATTTAGGACTTTGGCTGTTGCTGTTCTTATGTGTGTTGAACAATTGAAATACATTGGCTCTAAATTAATGACGGCCGCTGTTGCTGTTGATGGTTCAATCTGTTCCGCGCCTTAAGCTTTATGCGCGAAACAGATTAAACCAGCAACAGCACCAGCGCAGCGCCGTCAACAACAAGCAGCACACTGGCCAGCAAATACTTTTCAAACACATTAAACCAGCATCGTGTTGTAATTTTTTGACATTTATACGTCTTATTGTTGTTGCATTTTGTGTTATTGTAACCAGCAACAACAAATTTTGGATTTTGACCAAACGATGCTGTTGACGTTGCTGGTGCTTGTCTATTTTGTGTTGAACGATTAAAATACATTGGCGCAAAATTTTAAACAGCCTATTATTAAGGTATGATACTATTTAACAATTTGCTAACTTTAAAGTAGTTTACTAACTCATTCTTTATTTTAAACATTTTCTAACTAGTATCGTACTAAAAGAATTTTCTTAATAAATTGCTTCTGAACACACCTAAAACAATGATATTTCGTATAAAAAGTAAGTACACGAACCTTTTTTGATGTTTGCAAATGTCATAGGGTCATATAAAGCTAGCACGATACTGAAAAAATAAATTATGTATTCGATGATTTTAACTTTAATAAAAGGGTTTAAAAAGTATGATGCTATATTCGATTAAAATTTGTAAATTCGTTGTTTTAACCTAGTAATTAAAATTTTGCGCCATTGGTTCTAAAACAATGGCTTCTGCTGTTGCCTGTGACGTTGCTGGTGCTGGTTCAATCTGTTTCGCGCTTTAAGCTTTACCAACCACACACTTTCATTTTTGATAGATGATCGTTTAAATTTCGATCTCATTTATACAGTTTCAAACACACAGACTTGATTTTTTTTTTCATTTCAATGTTTTGCCGGCACAATCTAGTCAAGTTCATATAAATGCACCTTTGTTTATATAATGCTTTATATTGTGGTGTTTGAATATAGTTTTGTTCACTGAACAAAAGTACAGAGTAGAACAGAACAGAACAGTGCAGAAGAGAGCAGAAGAGAGCAGGGCAGAGCAGAACAGAATAGTTTCCATGAGAAATGTCAGACAAGTTAGAACCGTCAGTCATCTGTTCTATCTTTCTCTAACCAAAAAGCTAGTGCAAGACATCTTGTTCTAAACTGTTCCCAACTGTTCCAAACTGTTCCGGACAGACTCATTGAACAGCAAATCAGAACAGTTTAGAACAGAAAACGTCTCATTGAACAGCAAAAAGTTGTACTTTTCTCTTCCAAACTGCTCCAAACTGTTCGGAACAGCGTCACTGAACAAAACTTATGGTTCAAGGCTGTGAAATGAATAAAAGAAATAGATAATAGTCTTAAGGTTCGCTTGCACTAACATAAAATTTATATTTTTTTACTGTCTAGTTTAGTTTTTGAACAATATAGGTAGGTACTCTAAAAATATAAATTTATTATAAAAAATATGCATTTATAGTAAAATATGCAAAAATATGCACTAACGGTTAAATGCCATTTTAAAGGAATTTTCTTGATTCGTATACATAATTAATTGCCTTGCTTCCAAGGTGTTCCTAAAAAAATATGCATTTGCATGGAAATCCGAACCCTAGTCATGTGCCTTGAATTGCTGAGTCAATTAGACCTTGTGAGCAAATAATCCGAGATGTTTGTGCAGAATTCTCATCAGGCTAATGCGTGACATGTTGAGCTGTTGTGATCGATGGCGAGTTGATATTCATCTCACACTCTCGGCTTCAGCAGCCACATTCTTGTCCTTGCGCACCGTATAACAACAGGAATCAACCACTGGATGACCCACCCTTTATGTCTGAAAAACTGTTATAATCATTCAGATTGACAAGTTGATCTAGTTTAATTTGATACTCGTGAAAGATACACTTGACAACTTTTTCGGAAAAATTATGTCTCTAAGAATGTGTGTTTTCTCAACGAATATGTCAATGAGTAGCGGCATATAGTCAGAGTATGGTATAAGTTTGGTAATTTCAAAGTTTTGAAAATATTGTTTTCACTTCTACCGTTACGCGGATTAAATTACAATTTTTCAATGCGTTCAATTATCAACCAATACCTCTTGACTAGCTTTCATGGATTAATTTTGTGTTTTCTGACGAATAGTATTCCCATATTTAATTAATAGATAAATGTAAACAAATTTAATCAATTCAATTGTCTGTTTCGTCAATTACTAACCACCGTCCCGCAGTGCGAGAATGCCATTATTTTACTAAAACTTTGAATTGGAACCGGTATTTCGTTGCTTTAAAAAAAAATAAATAAATTTGGTTGTATCTTCTCTTCGGATCATCAAGGCTAATATCACAAACCCTGGCTTACAGCTACTGTTACTGTCATATGGTTCTATGTTCTATGGAACAAGTTTTCTACTTTTCATATTAGCATATTTTTTCATCTACTTAGTTGTCTAGACTAGACTATAGACTTTGACTGAAAAAGTTGAAAATAAAAAAAAGGAATTTTCTTTTAAATCATCAGTGTTGTTATTTTTTTGATAATCGACTATCAATCATTGTTATTGTCCTAAGAATGAAGTTAACCCGTCTCCAGTAAAAGAATGTAGTTTGCCGTGCTATTAAGTAGCCTCAAAGTTCGTTTTGAAAATTATCTCATATTTCCAAATACCCATATTTCGCTGTGAAAGCCCTCCACAGTTACAAAAAAAATGTGTCAAACATAATTTTCTGGAATTTTCGTCTCCATTTGATGGATTTTTATTTTTCATAAATCACTTCATTAAATCATTGTATTAAATATTTAATTCTATTAAATATTCATTCATAGAGCTTTAAAATATGTAGATACATGTATATATACAAATGACTCGGGGTACAGCATTCGGCTATGAATGACCTTATAAATTATGTATTGTGCTTGACACAATAAGAAATAAAATGCACGACTGGGTCGCACGAACTTGGTCCTATGTAATAGACTAGGAATTTTAAATACGAATGTTATTAAAGAAAACTGTTGATAAAGATAAAATTAATTTTTAAATTCTTTTAGTAGTAAGAGACAAAAATAGAATGCTATCCAAATATGAATTTATGCAAGAACAAAAATTATAAGTCGTTGTAGTGGTTTCTTAAAAAAAGCTTTTATACACAAACTTTTTAAAAGCTTTTTAAGAAAAAAAATTTGGTACGCAAATTTAAAGTTTTTACTATTGTTCGAATAAAAATTAAATTTACAAAAAAAATATTGAGCCGTTTCTGAGATATCAAATTTTCAAAAAAAAAAAAAATAGATTTTTTTTTTCAAAAATTCAAAAAATATTTATTTTAAAGTTTTGAAATGCAATGTGTTTTAGACTTCTTAGAAGCTTCTCTATAAAAAATTTCATTAAGATCCGTTATGTTAATTTAATTAATTAATTAATGAGAAAAAATTGTTCTATGGTAGGTACAAGCTGCAATATCTTAATTTCAAAATTTTTTTCATTAAATTAAAGATCGTAAAAATTAATTGAAAAAAAAATTATCAAAATTTTAGGCACCGTTTTCGAGAAAAATATGATTTTTGAAAACCATTTTTTTTAATTTTTTAGCATTTGTATGGTAGGTACCTTTATTTTTAGGTAAAATAAATTTTTTTTCTCACATCTTGTAGATCATATTGAAAAACTTTTATTTATCAAGTTTAAAAAAAATCTAGCATGGGGTTTTCGAAATATCGAGTTGTGAAAAAAAAAATTTTGAAGTTTTTTTTAAAAATCCAAAAATTTTTTTTTTTGCAAATTTGAGTACAAAATTCTATTTATGTTTTTGGGGAGCTTTAGCAAAAAAAAAATATCGAAATCGGTTGTACCGTTTTTGAGAAAACCAAAAACAAAAAAAATGGTTCTATGGTTCCTCAATAACCATTTTTCGGAAAATTTTTTTCAACCAATACCTAGCTTTAATTAAATGAAATTTTTCTGTATGTATATTTATTTTTAAAATCTGTCGAACAGTTTTTGAGAAAAAAAAAATGTTTATAAAATTTCGAAAAAAATTCGTATGGCAGGTACCGTTATTTTTGATCTTAAAAAAAAAAGGAAAAAAACTTGTGGGGGGAAAAAATTAAAAATGATATCTATTAAGTTTAAAGAAAATCGGCCGAGGCGTTTAGCCTGTAGTCGAACAGACAGACAGACAGACAGATAAACAGACAGACAGACAGACCGACAGACAGAATTGCGAGGCCCACTTTTTTGGTCTTCGCTATCATGGTAATGTCAACTTTGATCAAAATCTCGAGTTCGATTTTTTTTCCAAATGCATAACTTGCCTTATAGTACCTATAAGTCGCAAGTAAAAAACTTTGCTAATGCAATTCCTTTGAAAATATATGTAACTATAAACACATTTTTAAAATGCATGCAATGAACTTTTAAATATTCTTGATCAAAAATTCCTACCAAACAGCTCTGTTTCTGTAACAATACTTGCACACTCGGGCGTATACGTACTTTTTATTTCATTCAAGTTTAATGCTTTTTCTTCTTCAACTAAGAACGTTTTTCAAATGTAATATTTGTTTGCTAAATTCACGTGCATATTTTTTCTCACAACATCAGATGGTTTTGAGTGTTTAATATTAATGAAAAATGGCACTTAAATCATAATCACTAAGATCATGCATACAAAAAGCTAATAATATGAACCTACGTTAAATGGTAATTGAATATTACGAGTATTATTTTTTTTCTGTTTGGCTATCGGATTTACAAAGAGAGACAATATTTCATTAGTACATAATGTTGTTAGGTTCGGGTCTATTTTCGAAACGTTTGAATTTCTTCTTATAAAGATAGCATTATTATTACGTTAAGAGCAATTAAAAGTCTTGTTTGTGGGAGTCTGATCAAAAGAAATTTTCAATGAAATACACATTTAATCATACAAAAAATGTGTATGAATAAATGTATTATAAGAAATTATGTTTTAAAAAAATTATCTATTGAAAATGTTTACACAAATTTGTTAAGTTTAACACTAAGTCGTAATATTTGTCACATTTCCAATTTTACAGTTTATTAATACCAAATTAAGAAAAGTATTTAATAAAACATTACTATGGCAAATTAATATATAATGAGTGATTTTTTAAGAGCTACCGAAAATCAAAAAAAAAGAAAAACCATAAAATTCAGAAAAATGCATGAAATCTTAATTTAAATCGATAGTACGTTCTAAATAATTTAACGTTTGAAGATTATTTTAGGTAAATGTTGGCCGCGGCTCCGCCTCAAATGGTCCATCCGCTTAGTCCAATTTTGGCATACTCTTTCTAACATTTCGGCTGGCTGGTATCTCACGAATAAATGCTTCAATGTTGGCTTTAAGTGCGTCAATCGAAGCGGGATTATCGCTTTAAATATGAGACTTAACATAGCCCCACAAAAAATAGTCTAGCGGCGTTAAATCTTAAATCGCACGATCTAGGCGAACAATTAACCGGCCCCAAAAGTGAAATAAACTGTTCACCGAACTCGCCTCTCAATTGGTCCATTGTTACGCGTGCTGTGTGGCATGTGGCATCGTATTGTTGAAATCACATGTCATGCAAGTCATGCTATTCCATTTTCGCAAGAAAAAGTTTGTTATCATCATGATTCCACCAGCCCATAATCCGCACCAAACAGTGACTTTTTCTAGGTGCACTGGTAGCTCTTGCAATGCTTCTGGCTGCTCTTCACTCCAAATACTGCAGTTTTGCTTGTTCAGGTATCTATTCAACTAGAAATGAGCTTCGTCGCTGAACACAATTTTTCGATAAAAAAGTGGATCTTCAGCCAAACTTTTCAAGAGCCCATTCACCAAAAATTCGGCACAGGGTATATCTTCGTACTTGCGTGGCTTTTCTATTTTTTCTTAGCTCCTCCATTAAAACTTTATCTGTGTGTAGAATTGCCCCATCTCACTGATATGGTATTCTGTTGTTAAACAACTGCAGTTATGGTACTTTAAATTCATCAGTCACTTGGAAATACTAGCTAGCAGTTGTTGTTGAAAAAATAAAGAACAATAATCCTTGGACGCCAGACTGTCGTTTTTGGCCAATCTTAACGTGTACTTTTTCATCGTTTGAAGGAAATAAAATTGGCCCCACAAAACATTATTGAAGAAAAAAATTACCAGCAGCTTTTTTTAAGTCTGATATTGGTAGTATTTTAGATAATGTTTGTTTACCTGCGATATAAGGCAAGTTTTGCAAAATCGAACTCGAAATTTGATATACCGATTATAGAGAACACAAAAAAGTGAGTCCCGCAATTCTGTCTGACTGTCTGTGTATCTGTATGTCCTTACATCAACCTACAGCCTAAATCACTGGAACTATTTTTTTTCCAAACTGGTACATAAGGGTCTTCGGTGATTCCCTAGGCAGACAGACTGACAGAATTGCGAGACCCACTTTTTTGGTCTTCGCTATCATCGAATGTAAACTTTGATTAAAATCTCGAGTTACATTCTTATAGGTACCGACTTATAGGTACTATAAGGCAAGTTAGGCATTCGGATAAAAAATCGAACTCGAGATTTTGATCAAAGTTGCCATTACTATGATAGCAAAAACTAAAAAAGTGCATCTCGCATTTCCTTCTGTCTGTCTGCTTGTTCGACTACAGCCTAAATGGCTAGACCGATTTTCTTTCAAATTGGTAGATAGTATTTTTATTTTCCCACACACGTTTTTTTCTTTTTTTTTTAAGATCGAAAATAACGGTACTTGCCTTAAGAATTTTTTTCGAAATTTTATAAATATTTTTTTTTTCTCAAAAACTGTCCCACAGATTTAAAAAAAGAAAATTCATTTTCTTTAAACCAGGAAATGGTTGAAAAAAGATTTCCGAAAAAAAGTTATTTTTGGTACCCCCTTGGAACCATTTTTTGGGTTTTTGATTTTTTCAAAAACGGTACAACCGATTTTGATATTTTTTTTATGCTAAAGCTCCTTAGCAGTTGAAACATTATTTTGTTTTCAAATTTTTCAAACAAATTTTTTGGATTTTTAAAAAAAAAATTCTGATTTTTTTTTTCCAAAACTCAATATTTCAAAAACACCATACTCGATTTTTTTGAAACTTGATGAATAAAAGTTTCTTAATATAAATTATAAGATGTAAAAAAAAATTATTTTACTTAAAAATATCGGTACCCTCCATACAAATGTTAAAAAATGGTTTTCGAAAGTCGTATTTTTCTCCAAAATGGTTCCGAGAATTTCGCTAAAATTTTTTTTATTTTGTTTAATTTTTACGGTCTATAATTTAATAAAAACAAATTTAAATCAAGATATTACTGACACTACCTACCATAGAATCATTTTTCAAATGTAGAATATCTCATTATCGGCATAACGTATTTTAATGAAATTTGTTTATGGGAAAGCTTCCAGAAAGCTTTCAAAACTTTAACAACAAATTTTTGAATTTTTGGAAATTCGATATCTCAGAAACGACTTAATAGTTTTGTTTGTAAATTAAATTTTCATTCGAACAATAATAAAATCTTAAAGTTGGCGTACCAAATTTTTTTCTTAAAAACGTTTAAAAAATTTGTATATACAAACTTATTTTTTCTAAGAAGTAAGCTTATAATATTGGCTCGAATCACATGGTATCCTGTTATTATCTCCAACTACTAAAGGAGTTGTTTTTGTTTATTAAAAAATTAATTTTATGCTTATGAACAGTTTTTCTCTAATAACATTCATTTTTGAAATTCTTAGTCGTTAGCTTAAGAGCAAGTTCGTGTGACCCAGTCGTGCATTTTATTTCTTACATTACTTGCATTATAGTGCCTATAAATCGACAGTAAACATGTTATTAACGGTACCTGTCATAGAACTGTTTTTTGATTTCTCATCAACAGCTGTAACGATTTTTACTAACATTTTTGTACAGGAGCTCCTTTGAATTTAAAATAATATTGTATATAAAATATTGGAAAAAATATTTTTTTGGTTTTTCAATTTTTTTTTTTTGAAAAATCAACGAAAAAGAACGTGTGAACGATTATGTTTCGAAATTATCCCCTAAAATCTATATTATCTACTAAATACTTAAAATTGGCATCCCAAATTTCGTTCTTGAAAAATTAGAAAAAAAATTCTTTAAAAAAATTACTTTAATAACAAAACGATTTTTGAGCTAAGTTCGCATAAATTCATACTTTTCTGGAAATCAGACGACAATTTCATGTATTTGAACATTTTTTCTCATTAAATCTATGTTTTATATTTCTGTGGCAATAAGTTATAACAACAATAACAAGTCGACTTATGTCAAAAATGAGCTTTTGATACCATCCGATAGGCAATAAGCTATTATTATGTCTGTAATATTTTTTTCGTATTTTTATCTCAAACGGTATAGGAATTAGAGACAAAAGAAAAACGACATAAGTTAGTCTCTACAGAGCTTGCAGATGGACAAACAACATAAGTACAATTCTTTAATTTTGATTTTCTACTTGTGCTTTTATTTTATAACGAAAAACCAAATCAACACACACATAAGTTTACTTATGCTCTTTTTCCAAAACAATTATATTTTTTATTCGCGATCATAAGTTAACTTGTGTTCTTTTTCCAAAGTAAGATTTAAGCTTACTAGCAGATAAGTTGACTTTTGTAGTTTTTCCAAAATCCTTTACGTACAAAATCCAGACACAAGTTGATTTGTGTACATTTTCCTTATCCCTTATTTAAAGCTAAGTTAAAGTCATAAGAGATAAGACATAATAAGTCATATTTTTATCAAAATAAGCTGTAAATTGACATAAAATGAATTCGTTTTTCAGTAATTTCAGTCCTTTTTGCGTTTAAACTTTGTCCATAAGTCTTGTATCTGATTTGTAATTGCAAAGATTTGATAACGCATAGGCTGCTGCCAGCAGGTAGTAGCCCCGTTCTCGAGGAAAATCGCATCAAAAGTCGATGTAAACTACAGACAGAGAACGAGAGACAGGCGTTAATGAAAGGGTTTTTCTTGCGGTTTTAGAATTTTTGGTATCCAAAATGTATCTCACACGAAGGTTTTGGCAAGCTGATTATATACATGATATACATGACAGAGGCGTTTAAATGGTCCCACAACCACCAGGAGAAGCCACCGAAGACGCATTTTTTTTTTGTTTGCCGTTTTGGTCAGGTAACCGTTAATAATATATCTTAAATGAAAGGTCTTGACTCTCTGAGTGTGAGTATGACAGATGTTTAAGTGGTTCCAAAACTCCCGACAGACACCATTACCGTTTTTTTTGCACAAATTTTTGAAAAACTATTTTATCAAAATATCAAAGTGTGTGGAAATCGAAAGCCTTTTTATAACCAAATTAACAAGTAATTAGCAACTAATGGAAAAGCCGATAAAAATCGAGAATTCTTTTGATGTACATTTCTTCTCTGTTATGATTCGCTGTTGTTCAAAAATTTAAATGCTACATAAATAAGTCACATGTCTCTTCTTCAATATTAAAAAATTTTCTCGTTTAAACTAAATGACTTATTGTTGAAATTTAACGAGCAGTTGGTTAAAAACAATCGATTAGATTTTTTTGTTCTTAATTAATAAATGGTCTTAAACTTCGAATATAAAAGTATGTTCTTGTTTTATTTTAAATGAATGATCTTAATCGCTAAGAAAAGTTCGCCTGTACTTTGACAATTCAAATTTAGTTTTATTCTAAATAATATAGTGTGAAAATTGCATGAATATTTTGGCTTTGTCTTTATTTGTTCCCATTTTACGTGTCTATAAACAAGTAAGAAACAACGAATAGAGACACTGCTGAGTAAGTGGCTCCCAAGGCGATTAGGTACCTTCACCGAGTGAGGCTACTTCAACCTAACTAGATTAATAACTTCAACCAATTAGATAGGCTACTGCAACCAAGGGAATTTACTACGAAAAATGAGTCAGTTGTGTCAACGAAACCAAATCGATTGAATTGACAATTCCTCCAAGAGTAAATCTTGTCATGAAAACTGCTGTTCATCTTAGCCGTTCAGACTCGGCAAGCAAATCGTAGGTCCCTTCATTCAAGGTTTTTGGCGACGGTTAGGCTTAAGAACTTATCCTTGTGTGAATCTGTAAATGGCGAAGTCTCAAAAAATGTCTTTATTGCATAATCGCAACTCTTTTAGAGACTGATTCTTTCAGGTTCTTGCGGTTTGTATCTAAACAAAAAAAGAATATTCTCTAGAAATCCCGTTTTGATTTGTGGTTGTTGATCATTATATTGAATAATAATTATTGGTATTCGTGCAAATACCAGTAATCACTGGAACAACCGGTGAAAATAAATTTTCGTATGCTTAATTTATTTACATATTAATTTTTAATAAAATTTACACAAATCACAAGAACATCAATTTTTAAGCATTTTGTATAATTAAAATTACCTTAATTAAAAAATTGATTTTCGAGTATACAGATATTCTAAAAAAAGAGTGCAGGAATATATACGAATTTTTGTTAGCAAAATTTATAAAATATGTCTTTTTGTGGTTTATGTGATTTCCACTAAAAATAAATAAAGTATACACACTTAGCATAAACATACATTTTTAGCCGAATGTTTCTGTATTTTGGTGGTTACATTTTCAAGAATAACTTAGCTGCGCACATTTTTACTTGCGGTATAATTATGTACATAAACGGTTTTCCATTAAATTTGAATAAAAAATGTTGGTTGGCGTTCCAATTTGAGGTGGTTTGTGGTTTATTAGCATAGACCTGTGACTTAAGAAAACCAGATAAGACGAAGTCAAACGAGGTCAAATCGCATGATGTTGATGGCCAATTCACACCGCCTCCTCATGAGATAACCAGGTGCAGAAATCGCTCGTGCAAAATATCCATTATAGTACGGACTGTGTGATATGTAGCGGCGGCTGTCTTGTTGAAAGAACAAGATGTCGGTTTTCATATCATCCAATTCGGGCTCCCACCATTGATGGTGATGGTCTTGCCAACCTTGTTCTCAACTATGAAACGACTAGTCCAAAATACACACCAGGCAGTGACTTTCTCTGGATGTATTGCAATTTGATGAATCAAGGTTTGGGTTGTGACCGTTCCAAATTCTACAATTTCGCTTGTTGATGAAACCTACTTGTAAACCAATTGAATCTTATATAGGAAAAGGTGTAACTGCTGTAAAACTCTTCGCAAAGACCGCCTAGACATCACTAACTGCTGAGAACGTCACCTGGTGGAAGTTTATGGGTTTTCTCATTACTTGGTTGCACTCGAGCAGTGTTCACCTCATTGCAAACTGCACGGTGGGAAAATCGGTAATTTTAAGGAGCGCAACGGGCGCATTTCGGATATGAAAGAAATTTCCATATGATCTTTGAACAATTATTGTTCGAACTTTGTTAGAGGTTATTTAAAACACTTTAAAAACACACTTTATCGCCGAAAAAGAATGTTCTTTTGATAGAAGAACCACAACAACTCCTACAAAGCAATTAAAAGCATAATTTCATCAAAATATCAGTTAATAAAAGCTTTTTTTCCAATGAATTATGTGGCCGAACAATTTCTCGATCGAAAACCAATTTCGTTTGTACAAAAAAGCACAAACAAATATATATTTTTTATAGTTTTATTTATTTCAAACATTAAACACTTTAACCTTAGTAATACTGAATAATTATATTCTATGTATGTAACTTGAAAACTAAGCACTAAAATTTACAAAATATTTAAAGCGAAATATAAAAAAAAAAACACTTGTAAATAAAATATCTGCTTTCGTCCTTTCTGTTGTCAAATATAAACTAACATTGCCATATGCGAAGAATTTTAAATTCGGTGTCAAAATTAAATTAGCGTTGCCTACAATTTTAAAATCCTTGGGCTCCAACACAATGAATGAGATAAGAAATAAAATGCACGACTGGATCGCACGAACTTGCTCTTATGTAAAAGTACTTTGGAATTTAAGATACATTTTATAAATATAAAACATGGATTTAATGAGATAATAATGTTCAAATGCATAAAATTGCCGTCTGGTTTCCGGAAAAGTATGAATTTATGCAAATAAACCTTAAAAAATCGTTTTATTATTAAATACATTTTTTATATAAGAAATTTCTCTAAAATTTTTCAAGAAAAAAATGTGGGATACGAAATTTAAGTATTTAATAATATTGGTTTTAGGAAATAATTTCAAAAAATAATCGTTCATAGGTTTTGAAGATATTGATTTAAATTTTTTTTTTTTTTTAAACCCAATAAATATTTTTTCGAATCGAATATTTTTATATACAATATTATTTTAAACTTAAGGGGACTCCTGCTAAAAAAAATTTTGGGTTAAAATCCTTAGAGCCGTTAATGAGAAAGTCGAAAATAAAAAAAAACGGGTCTATGGCAGGTACCCCTAATAACATTTTGCCCCAAAATTTTTTTTGACCAAAATGTAGTCCATGTCCATAATATCACACTTAATTTTTTTTATCAAAATCGTTAGAGCCGTTTTCGAGATAAATAAGATTTTGCATTACGGGTGTATGGGGGGTACAATTAGTTTTGGAGCTAAAAAAAAAATTTCAATTTTTCCTCTAGGGAATCACCGAAGACCCTTAACTACCGAGATTGAAAGAAATAGGTCCAGTGGTTTAGGCTGTAGTGAGAGGTACAGACATACAGACACACTGATGTTTTTTGTGTACTAAATTTTCCTTAAAATTTTTATAAAAAAAATTGATATGCAAATTGTTAGTATTTAATAAAATACATTTTAAAACGTAATTTAAAAATTTAATCGTGTATTGGTTTTCAAGATATTGAATTTTCAAAAAAAAAATTGTATTATTTTTTTAAAAATCCAAAAACTATTTTTTCGAAAAAATTTTTAGTTTATATTTTTTCAAATGCAAAGCAGCTCCTGCATAAAAATTTTGGTTAAAATCGTTAGAGCCGTTGGTGAGAAATTCGAAAATCAAAAAAACCGTTCTATGACAGGTACCCCTAATAACATTTCCCCCCAAATTTTTTTTTCACTAAAATATAGTCCATGTCTATAATATCACACTTAATTTTTTTTATCAAAATCGTTAGAGCCGTTTTCGAGATAAATAAGATTTTGCATTACGGGTGTATGGGGGGTACCCTTAGTTTTAGAGCTAAAAAAAAAATTTCAATTTCTCCTCTAGGGAATCACCGAAGACCCTTAACTACCAAGTTTGAAGAAAATACCTCCGGTAGTTTAGGCTGTAGTTCGAGGTACAGACATACAGACATACAGACATACAGACATACAGACATACAGACATACAGACAGACAGACGGAATTGTCGGACCCACTTTTTTCGTCTTCGCTATCATCGTAATGTCAACTTTGATCAAAATCTCGAGTTCGATTTTTTTTCCAAATGCAGAACTTGCCCTATAGTACCTATATCGCAAGTAATAAATAAATGAAGTAAGAACAGTCGCGCACATTAAATTTTTAGTTGCACATCTGTTTGGTTGCTGAAATGAAACATAAAGCCTGGTACGCAGATCGAGACAAGACAAATTTTAATCTCTCCAAATCTCGCCCAAAAGTTTGAATTTGGAGAGATAAAATCTAATTAAATGTGTTTTGTAGTGTATCTCTAGAACGGGTTGCCTTACAAAAGTCGTTCATAACTTTTTGGAATCTCCTCTTGATGCTTTCAAGAGAAGAGTCAGCACCTTTTACATAAAACCAGTTTTGACAAAAATCACTTTCAGAAATATGGTGGCTGTCAAAATTTGTCCCAATAATTCTTGTTGCATTCTTTTACCGGGCAAAATTTAGTGGAGACATTTTGTGCAGCAATGAAAAAAGTATGAATTTTGCGCGGAACTGTTCGGAAAAATACATATACAAGACAAAATTTGTCCCAGGAAAAAAATGTATGGGAGACAAAATTGTTCCCGATCTGAGTACTAGGCTTAATGTCTTATGTTTCATTTTACTATGTATATATTTACCATATGTTTCATTTTACCAACGAAACAGAATTTACGCTCCAGGCCTAAGGAATTGCGGAACGATTTTATAACAACGAAAAGATGACAGTGATGCTTTCGTTGAAATGCATCATTGGAACAAATCAGTGGAATGCTGACTTCATTTTTTTGACAAGCCAGTTATAGCAATCATTGAAAAATTGGTTTCAGTGAAAAATCCTGTCAGTGGCTGATTACAACCAATTCTATGCATTTGAGGTTAGAGTTGATCATTGAAAGGAAAACTGACATTTGAGAATAGAAAGAGAATCGAACACATTCAGTGGAACGATTGTGTTCCATATTAAAGAAACGAAAATCAGCTATTCATTGAGATTAATTTCTATCAGTGAAATAATAAAAGTGAATTTAAAAAAAAGTTCAAATCAGAATTTTGTATTTTATAGAGTGTACAAATGTTACTACTAATTGCGTTAATTTTGATATCAGTTAAAGCCATTGCAGTTTGTTTATTTGTCTTAAAAATGGGAATGAAATTTTTCAATGATACATATCAATGATACCTTTAACTGGAGCCTTATACAAACTTCTGTCTGTCGTTTTGAATTGAATTTCAATGTCAACATCTGACAAATTTAAGCGAAGATAAAAATGAACTAAGAAACGGCTAGTATTGTATTAGTGTCCTTTCACGATTTATGATGTACGCCCAGCTTAGCAATCATGTGCGTTAAAAAAGCGCCATGTGTACGTCATAAAAAACGCTATCTGTTCGTCAAAGAAGCGGTATTATGTGCGTCAAAAATAGCGCCGCTCAATTTTGGTAACAAACAAGTTATACATGATTTTCTTGATTTTCTCAATAATATGAAAAAATCGGCAGCTAGACCAAACTGGTCATTCCAAAACTATTTTGCATCATTTGTATAATTGAAACAGTTTTGAGTTCCAATTTAAACTTCCTAACTTATTTTGCAATTTACAATTCGAAGAATTATTAAAAAAAAATGTATTTGGAAGTGGTTTTGACATCTTGCAATTTACAAGACTATTATAAAACTACTTTAAATTGATCTTTTTTATGTTTCCGAAAAGCACTGAAAGGAATCTAAGAGGCTTTGCTTTTGGGAAAAGAAGTTTTACTTCTAGCGCGTGTACGTCAGTACACACACATTTTCTTTAAATGTCTTTCTCAAAAGAAAACACATTTTTCCTAATTATTTCTCATTTTTGTTAAATTTATAGTTGCTAAGAATTCATATAATTCTCATTTCTATGCTTTAAGTATCTATAAAGTTATGTCTCACATTCTGAATAAGTAGAAGTTAATAAAAAAAATTGAAAATTAATTCAAAAGTTACCTAGTGACTTATGAATTAAAAAAAATTTAATTCATAAGCTAATGGATGAAATCTGATTAAAAAATTATTAATTGGAAAATTTATAAGCTAGCATGATAATTTAATGACACACAAAAGCTTGAAATCTACTTTCGTTAATAATTAAATAATTATGTAGCCAAAACATGCTTAAACATTTCCAATCTACCAACTAGCTCATGACTTAATTTTTTTTTCAATTCATAAGTCACTTAGTAGCTTATGACATAAATTTTTTTTAAATCATAAGTCACTAACTAACTTATGAATTAAACGTTTTTAATTCAAAAATCATCTACAGACTTATGACTTATGGTTTTTGTAATTCAAAAATTCGCAACCCTGTACTCAAGTTTTAATCATTTTAAAAAATGAATTTTATGCTTATGAACAGGTTTTCCCTAAATAACATTAATTTTTGCAATTCTTAGTATTTTAAGTAAGACCAAGTTCGTTCGAATTTTATTTTCTTTCTCACTTAAGCTTCCAAAAATTCTAAGAAACATATTAAATCATAAAAAAAAAGGATTTTTTCAGTTTTGAAAAAATTTAATTTTTTTTTTGAAAATTCTAAATCCAATAAATATTCATAAAATATTTTTGAAAATTTAATTTTTATTTCCACAACTATACACAGTTTATAAGAAAAAATTCCTTTCAAGGAATTAAAATTGTTATTCTTGCATAAACTCAAAATTGCTTATGGCATTCATTTTTTGAATTCTAATTACCTCAAACATAAGAGCAAGGTCGTGCGATCCAGTCACGCATTTTTTATAAATGTCAACTCTGAAAATTAATTTTTCCGAAACATAAAATAAGATGCAACCGACTATCGCTAACGTGAAGGCGATATGCTTAGAACATTCAATGAACCAACCTAAAATCAAATTTGACACTAGTTGTTTCGTCTTTCGTCTTTTTGACATAATTGTACGTGGGGACTTCAATGCAGACTTTTTTCGTTCTGATTCTAGAGTAAATCGACTTAAAGATAAAATTGCAGCTACATGGTCTCTCTGTAGTGAAGTCAAATGCTACTCGTTTCGGACCTAAAACCAACCCTAGTCTTCTAGACTTAATGATTGTGTCTGACTTGTCCCACGTTCTTTTATTCGACCAGCTTTCTCTTGAAGGAATATCTGACCACGATTTACTATTCTGTACCTATAGTATAGATTTTTGAAATATCTCGTCTCCGTCTTCATTTAAATTCCGAGATTTTAAATCTGTTAATAATTCTGCATTACAAGAAGACACTTTAAATTGTTCATTTGATATTTGTTATAGCTTTTATAATGTTGATGATAAAGTCGATTTCTTTCAACATTTATTGCTTCAACTCTACCTTAAGCATATTCCACTAAAAACTGTCATAATAAGAAACAAGAACTGCCCTTGGTTTACTTCTGAAGTCCTCGATTCAATAAAAATCCATCGTAAGCTGTATTCCAAGTGGAAGCGCTATCCAACACCCATAAACTGGAAGATTTTTTGTCAAGCTCGTAACCACTCGTCCTTTTTAACTCGCAGAGCTAAAAAAAGATATTTCTTTTCAAAATTAAGTCCTGATCAAACCTCACGTAAGTTTTGGAGTAGCCTGCGTCCATTTGGTATTGGTACAAAGAAAGTGGTTAAAAATTTTCCGGATCCAAATAATCTTAATAAATGCTTTGTTGATAACAACTTACAGGCATCTAGCTTAACAATTAACAGCCCAGCCATTTATGAACCTCCTTTTGAATTTCAATTTGAAGTTGTTTCTGAGAATGAATTGGTCATGTATATATCCTTTCTCTTCGATCCAACTCAGTGGGTGAAGATGGAGTTCCAATACGTTTTATTAAAATGATATTACCACAAATTATACCCACCTTTACTCACATAGTAAATTTTTGTATCATGACCTCTTCTTTTCCAAAATGTTGGAAGCGTGCAAAGGTAATTCTTGTGCCCAAGAAAAACAATCCTTCAACTGCATCAGATTTTCGCCCTATAAGTATACTGCCTTTCTTGTCTAAAATCTTAGAAAAAGTTTTGTCAAACCAAATTTCAAACCACATGCGGATTCGTTACTTATTTTCTCCGGTGCAGTCAGGATTTTGAGCAGCTCACAGCTGCTCTACGGCTATGGTTAAGGTTATTGAAGATATTCGAATTCAGTATGACCAAGGCATGTTAACGCTTCTCTGTTTGCTGGATTTTACAAAAGCATTTGATCGAGTTAATCACAGTATTCTGTGCAAGAAACTAAAACTTTACTTTGGCTTTAGTGACAGTTCGGTTCGTCTCATTCAAGACTATTTAAGTCATCGAACTCAAAAGGTTAAAGTTGGCAATAATTCTT
The DNA here is from genome assembly GCA_911387755.1 of Chrysotoxum bicinctum. Lineage (NCBI taxonomy): Eukaryota > Metazoa > Arthropoda > Insecta > Diptera > Syrphidae > Chrysotoxum > Chrysotoxum bicinctum. Next base: position 190,621,318 of record OU426988.1, read on the forward strand.
CTGATTCAATCAGCTTACTTGCTGGCGTCCCACAGGGTTCCATTTTGGGTCCTATTTTGTTCGGCATGTTTATAAATGACTTCCCACATGTTTGCAAAAATGTCATGTTACATCTCTACGCAGATGATGTTCAAAATTTATCTTTCGGGACCTTTTAACTTACTGGAAGATCTAACTTGCAGAATAAATGAAGATCTGGATGAGATTCACAATTGGTCGCTCTGTAATGGCCTTACGCCAAATCCAGCGAAATCCCAAATAATTGCTATCTCTAGATGGAAATTTGATACGAGCAATCTACCACCTGTTTTTCCATGACCATGTTTCTCAATACCATCAACTTGTCCTAGGATGCACTTTTGAACAATTATTCTTTGAATCCAAAAAAATATGCTTTGCGCAGTCTGATCGAACAATGAATCTTATTTCACCTACATATGTATATGCACACATCTAAATTCATCAAGGCTATTTTTTGTATATGCCATTAAACTCTGGAACTTATTACCATTGGCGATAAAGCAGATAATAGGAATAACACAATTTAAAAAGGCACTTTAATTAAACATTTATAAAACAGTAACTAGAAAGTATTATGTATCAAATCTTAATTTTATTAACTTATATTATGTATTTTTTTTTTAACTTTATTCATTTAATCTTAGTAATGTTAAAAGAAAGCTCTAATTTTAATTAACATAAGAGTCCAATTTTAAGATACTATAAAAGACTAAGTCTAATTTGTACGCCTGCTATAAAATAAATAAATTGAAATTGGCAAAAGCTACGCAATCTGGGCCTTGCTAAACAGCGGTCGAATGTAAATGTAAACATATATTGCAACGCTCTCAACTCACAGTTTGTGTCACTTGCTGCGCAGTCAATAAATCATGACCAACAACCCTCTAATGAACACTCTATTGAAGCTAACGACAGCATATCGAATTTTGACTTTACTCGATTAACCGATGAAGACGTTGTTGAAGCTTTCCTGTCGGTTAAATCGAACGCAATAGGCTTGGATGAAATAAATCCCAAATTCTTAAAGTTACTCCTTCCAATACTTCTGAAATACATAACTTATATTTTCAATCAGATACTAACCACTTGTGAATACCCGGCCTCCTGGAAAAAGGCTAAAATTATTCCTATAGTCAAGTCTAAAAACCAGAGTAATCCTGAGTTTAGGCCAATTGCAATACTACCGTTTCTATCAAAAGTATTCGAAAAGAGCATTTTAAAGCAGATGCAAATGTATTTGATTAGTAATAATCTTTTAAGCCCCGCTCAATCCGGTTTTCGTACTGGAAGGAGTTGTAAAACTGCCCTCTTACTTGTTGTCGACGATATTCGCCAAGAACTAGACGCAAACCGACCTACATTCCTAACCTTGTTAGACTTCTCAAAAGCGTTCGATACGGTTAACCATTCTACTCTCTGCAATAAGTTGATGTACTCATTTCGATTTTCTTCTTTAGCAGTCCAACTCTTGGCCTCGTACTTATATGGTCGTCAGCAATGTGTAACTGTTGGAAGTGATACTTCTTCATTCCTTAGTGTACTTGCAGGTGTTCCACAGGGCTCCATTCTCGGTCCTCTACTTTTTTCACTGTATGTAAACGAAATTCCTCAAATAACAAAACATTGTACTGTCCATTATGTTTGCTGACGACGTTCAATTATACCTCAGTTCACAACTGCATATGATTAACAGTACTATTGGCAAGGTGAACGATGACTTAAAAATAATTCAACAATGGGCACTCAAACACAATTTATCGCTAAATCCGGAGAAATCAAAGACTATTTGTATTTACACGCGTCCATTAGATACTTCCTCATTTCTACCAATAAAGTTAGGTCAAAGTTCTATCGAATACGTTGCTAAGGCTCGAAATTTAGGTATAATCTTCAATGATACTCTCACTTGGTCAGATAATGCTGCAGTTACAATTGGTAAAGTTTACAATGGTCTACGATTACTATGGTCCACTCAAAGTTCATTACCTACTAATACGAAAATGCTACTCGTAAAATCTCTTTTATTACCTGTTTTGTTATATAGTTGTGAGGTCTTTTGCTATGTTGATTACAATACCAGGCGTAAACTAAATGTCATTTACAATAACTTAGCAAGATATATTTTAAAAAAACGCCGTTTTGATCACATTTCAAGTTACTCTCTGCAAATCATGGGCCTAAGCTTCGATAACCTCATTAAGTTCAGAGGTATTAATCTATTGCATGGTATTATGCAGACTAAACAACCGGAGTATTTGTACAGTAGGCTTAATTTCGTCAGCTCGCAACGAACATTTACTTTAATCCAGCCTAGGTTTCTTTGCATGCAATCTGAGCGCACATTTTTTGTTCATGCCACCCTTTTATGGAACTCATTACCCGTCACACTTAGGAGAATCAAAAACCCAAGCGAATTCAAAACCCTTCTTTTCAATCACTTGGCCAGTGATATATAATAATGTATTAATATTTAATAAAATGTATTTAGTTTATATAAATTAGTTTTATTAGATTAAGATTAGATTTTTCTTTTTTGTTCAAATCTAACATTGAAAGCTGTCATTTACGCCTTCTCAATTCTCATATTAAATGTTAAACACTCGAAATCACGTTTGTAAATTATTTTGTAAAGCATTCACAAACTATGAGATTTAATCTCAATGTGAAACTATTACTTGTTAATAAAATGAAATGAAATGAAATGAAATTAATTGAGACGTGAAGAAATATTGGGGAAATGAAGTTATTTAGTTCTATTTTAACTATCAACGGAGAGTATTAAAATCAAAATTTCAATCTATTGATACCATAAAAAACTCTTTTTGAGGTGCCTCAAGGGTCCCAATGTAAACCCGATGTAGTAACTACGCAATATTTCCAATGTAAACAGTGTCTTAAATGTAATCTTCCGTAAGGTAACGTGTGACACGCAACGTGAAACCATAACTTATACTTTAGACACACGTGTTTGATTTACCCTTCCGTCGACATAATTGGTTACCCATCAAAAATCAATTGTACACGTACACCAACCACTCTTCTTGTTTTGATTAAATAATGTTAAAATTTTATCAAATTTGATTTCACTTTTAATCATCTTAAAATAAGAAACTTGGGCTTTATGCAGAACGAGATTGAATTATATAAATTGAAAAAGTTTTTAGGCAATTTGATATTCGAAAATTTCAACAGATGTCATCAAAAGATTTGAATCAATTCTTGAAAATCATTCTAAAGATTTAAGATGACAAAAAGCGATTTTCTACTTCAAACGAATATGTTAAATTTAAAGCAATTTCAATTGTTTCGCTTGCCATTGAAATTGAATTCGATAACATCTTAAAATTCCTCAAATTTGTTTTGCAAACTCATTTTGGAAAATAAAAAAATCCACACAATATTGGCAAATATTCACAGTTTTATAACTTACTCCTGGTTGCTCTTGCTTTTCCCCTAAGAAAAAGAAACATAACATCTCTGAGCCAGAGCAATCCGATATTAATAAATAAAAAATAACAATTCAAAATGTATTCAACTGTGCAAGTAAGCTATCCGGAAAGTGCAAATAATGTTTCGGTTCTTTTATTTTCAATATTTCTGTATATGTACTTTGTATGGGTTTCTACCTAGACCTAAACCTAGAGCTTATTTTCATTTGGTTGATAAAATTTTTGTTGTTAGGTTAAATAATAGAATTTAGTAATTTCTACACTTTTTTCAATTTAAAAACAGATGCTACCACCTTTTCAGAGCTCGCACTTGTGAAAGGTCATAAGCTTTTTTTTTCTGTTAATTGAATTTTTTTGAAAACGGGTAACAACAAAAGATACCACACATTACTGATTCCATATAAAATGAAAAAAAAAATTATTAAGTCAAACTTATTTTTAATTGATTTTGTATTTGCCTTTGACTTAAGAAATTTAAAACAAAAACTTGTTTTTCAAGAATTTTATGCAAATACTCAAAAAACAGATAAACAATTTTGTTCGTGCTAAATGAGTTTTATTTTTTTAAATATCAAAGCCATGACTAATTTGTTTTATTAAGAACTAACATTAGTTCTTATTTTGTTAATTAATTAATTGATTGGAAATGTTCCTTTATAGATTTGATTGTTATTCTTAAAATCTTTCTCAAGGCTGTGGGGAAATAAAACTCGAAGACAGAGATTTTATGGTACATGGAAATATTATAGTGACCAAGCATTTAAATGGATGGCGCCTAACGTTTATTGTAAAAGGTGGCGCAAAATTAATCACCCTATCGGAATGTGCTATAATTTTTGCATATGGTCATTCATATTTGACATTTGTGAACTAGATAGCTGCAGAATACAAAGAGACAAGCAATGGAGCGCTTTACTCCGCAAGAGCCTAGAATAATTGTGTCCATTTTTTGGCCAATATTGTGTCGGTGGTGCTAGCGCAAATATTCCTGCGGGCTTAGCAACTCGAGTCGAACAGACTCGAACCACAGGAGAACAGGAAGGTTGTGGCTATCACCGGACTGGTCGTTCGGCCGAGAACATCGCGGACTTATGCCAACAAGCCTCAGACAATGGCAGCTTTATTATTTAATGATTACTGACTGAAACTTGATGGGGTTACTGGTCAAGTTTTTAAAACCTTTCGAATTGGACACAGAAAAAACTTGCCAAGTAAGCCCATCAAATTTTAGTCAGTAATCATGAAGTAATAAAATTTCTCTATTACATTGTAGCTGTTTCAATATTATTCTACTTTAAATATTCGGTATTAAGCCTTCATGAAGTAAGAACTTGGCGTACTTTTAGATCTCAGTACTTTTCACGGCTGACTTGTTAGACAAAGGTTTTTGAATAGAAGAACTTGGCTCTTTTTTAACATTTATGTTTTTGGTCTGATCTCAGCCCTTTTTGCAAAGAATTTAATATTTTGCCATGTCAAAATCTCGAAAGATACAGAAAGATAGAATGGTGGACTTTACCTACTAAAATCAACTTAGTTTAAAGCTTCCTATTTCTTTTGGTATATTTTATTTTTGTTATTGGTTGTTTTGATTTGCGCTTCAATTATTTCTTCTTATCCTGGCAAGATACCTAACACTAACATACCTACCTTAATTACAGCAATCGGAAGTGCTCCATATAAATTAAACATTTTCTCAGAAAGTGGGCGGATACAACGCCCCCTGAATGGAAAAGCTCAATTTTTATTTTTGGTCCTTTATGTCCAATTTGAGCCCTACCGTTATACTAAATTTTGTCGTCTTGCAGCAGTCGGAAGTGCTGCATTCGAGCAACACCAATTCGTAGAAAATGGGCGGATACCACGCCCCTAAATGGAAAACCTCAAATTTTCCTCTGCTTGCATGACAAGACCTACCGTTGTGCAAAATTACAAGATTCTACGATGTCGGGAAGTGCTCCATAATTTTGATGATCTGTCAGTCAGTCAGTCAGTCAGTTACGGTTTTTGTGATTTTTGAGGCCTTATATCTCAGGAACCGTTTAAGCTAGAAAGTTGAAATTAGGTGAGGCGCCTGTGCCTGACAAGCTTAGCATATATTCGGAATTTTAAGTTTCTGACTTCATTGGTACTGAAGATAGGGGGGAAGGTCAAAAATCGCCTAAGTTTGTTCCTGTAAAAAGGGTGTAGTGCCAGAACTTGGCTGGGCGCTACTGTGCCCATTGATTTAAAAAAAAAAAATGAATACATGCGTCAAGAGTAAATTTTTTTTTAAATTTTCGAATTTTGACCGAATTATAAAGGATGCAAACGTCGACTCATCAAAAAATACAATATGGTCCCATTGCGGACAATTAATCTCAGGATCTTGTTTTTAATACCTTTTTTCATAGTTATTGAGAAAAAACTGTATTGCACGGTAAATATTTTGCAGTTTTGGTTTTTTTTTTATAGTCCTGCTAATTTTCTTCAAATTAAAAAAAAAATAGTCCATTACGACAAACGGGAGCCAAGATATTCATGATTTAAAAACTTAGAAAAGCTTACAGTTTAGTATCTTAACCTTGTAGCTTGTAATTGTGTATATTGGTATCCTTCAAACACCCCACACATACTTACACATATTTGTTGCTTCTTGTTGCTGGCGACACCAAAATTACAAGCTACAAATACAAATTACAAAATGCAACTGGTGCAAGAATTGAAGCCGATCGACTTAGCCCAACACCGAAGTTTTTGGTGAATGGGCTCTTGAAAAGTTGGCCGAAGATCCACTTTTTTATCGAAAAATTGTGTGAATGGATACATGAACAAGCAAAACTGCCGTATTAGGAGTGAAGACCAGCCAGAACCTTTGCAAGAGCTGCCAACGCATCCAGAAAAAGTAACTGTTTGGTGCGGATTATGGGCTGGAGGAATCATTTGGCCGTATTTCTTCAAAGATGATGCTAATCGCAACGTTACTGTGAATGGTGAGTGCTACCGTACGATGATAACAAACTGTGGTTTCAACAAGATGGTGCCACATGCCACACAGCACACTTAACAATGGACCAATTGAGAGGCGAGTTCGGTGAACAGTTTATTTCACATATTTTGGCCGGTCAATTGGCCACCTAAATCGTGCGATTTTACAACTCTAGACTATGTTTGTGGGGCAATGTTAAGGCTGATGTCTATAGCGACAAGCCCGCTTCGATCGACGCACTGGAAGCCAACGTTGAAGCATTTATTCGTGAGATACCGGCCGAAAAGTTAGAAAGAGTACGCCAGAATTGGCGGATGGACCACATTTGAGGCGCAGCCGCAGCCAACATTTGCGTGTCACGCAAGCATTCTCACAAGGAGTAATTTCAACATACGGAGACCAAACGTCGCCAATGTTACTTTTTGGATAAGGGTTACGCAGACCGTTCGTCTGTCAATTATTTTTTTAACTCTGTCCTCAGCTGTCACTAGCACTTTAGATTTCACCAGAACGCCCGTCTGTGGGCCATTCACTTTAAATGTCAAAATTGATAAGTTTGATATTTTTGTTTCTTCAGGTTACTGAGTGAGTTCACCGGATGGATTGTGGACCATAGCTACCCTGCTCTTTCTCAGTAAGTTCAAAGAAACACCTGAGAGATGAAAATTTGTATGAAAGGAACTATGATAAGCGAACCGAAAAAATGATTCTTGTTACCGCAAATCCAAACATAACGCCTTTGGAGTTCTATTCTATTCTTCAATTTTAGAAGCACTACTTTCAACAGACAATTTTTGTGCAAAACTGCCTCCATTTGAGGCTTTCATGTATAATAGAAAGTAAATTTTTCCAGTTTTATATTTTGTGCATATAATGTAGATCCCAGAGGTTTAATAGCATAATTTCACCTATGCTTCTTATCAAATGGTTAGTTTCAACTCTTAAACAAGGACATACCTAATTGAGCTTTTGGAATAATAACCTGTAAATCAAAATTGAGAAACTATGTACCTTCAGCTGAATCAAAAGTACAACAGACCCGAAAAGAAATGCATATGACATGTTTGTCTATAATTACAGTTCACAGAACATAAATTGAAAAGTCTGAAGAGCCTGAATCAACCGTTGGAATATTTTTAATATAGTGAAACATTCTGAGGACCATGGATGGTACTCTGTCCCTGAGTTGATTAAGTCTTTCTCTTTTATAAAATGTATACCTGTATTGTATAATAATTTTTATGATTTTCTGATGATAAACCTAAATTGCTGTAAAAAGCACCCATAAAATATTTATAGGCAATGCTATTTTTTGTCTTCTCAAGAGAAGATCCTAGGAATCTCAATTATGAATCTCCAGGTCCTATCTACAAACAACCAAATCAAGCCGAAGCTTCTATGGATACATAAACATGTGTAAGAGGATTTGTATTTTGACAGACAGACAAAAAATATGACAGTAAAATATATTAAATATTTAATGCCAATTTTATGCTTCAATCGATATAGTGAGATAAGATTACATATATGTACATATTATCCCCAAGGCGTCTCTGATCAATGTCGTCAAAAGACATTTTGGTGTCATCACACTAACATGTACCCTGTACACAAACTATCGGGTGGTGTTATGGGAGGTGGATTATTCTTAGGCGCAAATCGAATCGAATTAGATATTACATCCATCATTAAGGGCGCAATCAAATTATTAAACAAGAATGAAATTTGATACATATGTGTACGAGAATTGCTGAAGACTAATTGACAGACATAAATTCTATGGAATGAACAAATTTATGAACTCAAGACAATAATTTACCCACAAGTAATTTCACATTTGGATTATTAGATTTTAGATTAGATAAGATTAACTTATTTATAAATTTACGACACTGAAAGGATGCTGAAAGCAAAAAAAAAAATAGACGTAATTGAAAAAGTGACGAGTATAAACACTGTGAAATCACATTTGTTGGGGAACCAAGAAGGTTCGTTCTTGTAGGTGGTAAATGGTGTTAAATTAAAGAAGACTTTGAAGTAAATTTGAAAGAGCATATTGTGGACCGAACAATATCACTCTAAACAAGAAATAGCTTTTAGATAACAATGGTTTGATAAAGACCTTCCATACGCTTGGCTTAGTTAGCTTTTCGTGGGGAGCTTCTTCTTCCTCTTCTTCTTTTTTCAAAAGCTATCCACCAACGATTACCTAGGAAACCAGAGCCAGTCGACCAAAAATTTGTTCAGCATGTCTACTGCAGAATACAATCAGTCAAATAAAAAACAATTGCTCCAACTTTTAGTTGTTTGCTAATAGAATTTATTAAACAGACTGCGACTTTTTGATTTAAAGATTTAACGATTTTTATTGAACATTTATATACGATTTGTGTTAACTTATAACTAAAAATAATACATTGGAAAATATAAAAATGTGTCAGTCTAGTCGGAGCTTTTAGCTGTGTATGACGTCTTTATCTCGCTTGTATATTGATTATTACAATAATTCCTAAACGTGTTAGATCACCCATACCCGAGAACAATTTACTGTCCTCGGATAAAAAACTTTGTTTCACCATGAACAATTTAAATTCTAAAAAAACCAAGGGTTCTAATAATTGGAAAGACTCCCATTACTGGAATCCACTCCAGTGCCAGCCAGAAACTGAAAATGAGATAGAAGAAATGGACGATATTATCTCGTCAAGTGAAAAAAAAATATATGTGCCTCATGCCTCCAACAAAGCTTTTACAAAAATCATGTGATTATGTTCACGAAATGATGAAAACATTGCAAGTTACAAATTATTGTATTAACCCTTCGTTGTCGCACCTATATTTTCAATCAACGTTGTCACACTGGGTCAAAATGACCCAAGACGAAATTTGATCGTTCGCCATTTTATTATTTATTGGCCGATCGTCTCGAAAAAATTCACAGATATACTTTAGATGCTACTTAAAAAATTGCCTTGGAAATAATTGCTATTTTACAAAGTGAATATAATTAAAAAAAATTTGTTGAAAAAAGGTTTTTTTTTTTTTAATCGAATTTTTTAAAAAAATTAATATTTTTTTTAATAATTAATATTTTGACCTAAACATTCAGCATCTTAAAGTTGAAATATTGCTTATTACAGAAAATAAAATGCACGACTGGATCGCACGAACATGCTCTTATGTAAAAGTACTTTGGAATTTAAGATAGATATAAATATAAAACATGGATTTAATGAGATAATAATGTTCAAATGCATAAAATTGCCGTCTGGTTTCCGGAAAAGTATGAATTTATGCAAAAATCGTTTTATTATTAAATAAATTTTTTATATAAGAAATTTCTCTAAAATTTTTCTAAAAAAAAATGTGGGATGCGGATTTTAAGTATTTAATAATATTGGTTTTAGGAAATAATTTCAAAAAATAATCGTTCATTTATATATATATGTATATTGATTTAAATTTTTTTTTTTTTTTTTAAAACCCAATAAATATTTTTTCGAATATTTTTATATACAATATTATTTTAAACTTAAGGGGACTCCTGCTAAAAATTTTGGGTTAATATCCTTAGAGCCGTTAATGAGATTTTCGAAAATCAAAAAAACGGGTCTATGGCAGGTACCCCTAATAACATTTTGCCCCAAATTTTTTTTTGACCAAAATGTAGTCCATGTCCATAATATCACACTTAATTTTTTTTTTATCAAAATCGTTAGAGCCGTTTTCGAGATAAATAAGATTTTGCATTACGGGTGTATAGGGGGTACCCTTAGTTTTGGAGCTAAAAAAAAAATTTCAATTTCTCCTCTAGGGAATCACCGAAGACCCTTAACTACCGAGATTGAAAGAAATAGGTCCCAGGATTTAGGCTGTAGTGAGAGGTACAGACATACAGACACACTGAAACATGTTTTTTGTGTACTAAATTTTCCTTAAAATTTTTATAAAAAAAATTGATATGCAAATTGTTATTATTTAATAAAATACATTTTTAAACGTAATTTAAAAATTTAATCGTGTATCGGTTTTCAAGATATTGAATTTTCAAAAAAAAATTTTATTATTTTTTTAAAAATCCAAAAATTATTTTTTCGAAAAATTTTTAGTTTATATTTTTTCAAATGCAAAGCAACTCCTGCATAAAAATTTTGGTTAAAATCGTTAGAGCCGTTGGTGAGAAATTCGAAAATAAAAAAAACCGTTCTATGACAGTTACCCCTAATAACATTTCCCCCCAAATTTTTGTTTCACCAAAATATAGTCCATATCCATAATATCACACTTAATTTTTTTTATCAAAATCGTTAGAGCCGTTTTCGAGATAAATAAGATTTTGCATTACGGGTGTATGGGGGGTACCGTTAGTTTTGGAGCTAAAAAAAAAATTACAATTTCTCCTCTAGGGAATCACCGAAGACCCTTAAGTACCGAGTTTGAAGAAAATACCTCCGGTAGTTTAGGCTGTAGTTCGAGGTACAGACATACAGACATACAGACATACAGACATACAGACATACAGACAGACAGACGGAATTGTCGGACCCACTTTTTTCGTCTTCGCTATCATCGTAATGTCAACTTTGATCAAAATCTCGAGTACGATTTTGTTTCCAAATGCAGAACTTGCCCTATAGTACCTATATCGCAAGTAAAAATATTAGATAAATGTACTTTGAAAAAAAGATATTTATTTTGGTAGGTGACTGAAGTAATTTTTTTGACGAAATGCATAATTTTAATATTGAAAAAATGAAAAATATTAGTAGATAATATACTCTATGTTCATTACACATGGGTCGCGAGCAACTTGGACATTGCATTTTAGTTTTTTTGGCCGTTTTTGATGGACAAAGACAACATCTGGCTCTTTTGCCTAAGACTGGCCTCTTCTTGATGCTCTCATTCAAAATCATCATCATTATGCCTTGTCGAATTTTTGTGCGAAGGTACACGTTTTCTAATTTATCATGCAAATACGGAGACACGAGGTATAAAACAAGTTGTTTTATTGCTGCCTGAGCTGACAGCCTTACATTGAAATATTTACAAGTATGTAGAACGCGGCCGACCAGCAGTTCGACTCGCCTGCAACGAAATCCTTTCATTTTCAACCTCCTCCGCTTCTGTATAATCGGGAGATGACATACAGTGGTGGACAAGAATTTAGCACATTAATAAAAGAAAAAATTAAACTATATTTACAAAATTTGTTTCTATTTCAATATTTTCATTTTTATGTTATTTATTTTATTTACCGTTACTAAAACTATATTTTCTTTTATATTTTGTTGAAAATCCTTTGTTCTTTAATACTGAATTGAGTCTTCTTGGCAAGCTCTCGTATAAGGCCTCACAGCGTTGCTTAGGTATTGAATACCAAGCATTCTGTATCTCTTGCCACAAATCTGTTAAATTTTTCGTTTTTTGTTTTTCAATGTGTTGCTCAACGTCATTCCACAAATTTTCGATCGGGTTCAGATCGGGTGATTGAGCAGGCCACTTTAAAACATTCACTTTATTGACCTCTAAGGCACTTTTCACTAGTTTTGAAGTGTGCTTAGGGTCATTGTCGTGCATGAAGCGCTATAAAACCGGCAAATTATCTTCGGCATATGGAATGATATGGTTCGAAAAAATATCTTTGTACAGGTGCTGGTCCATTTTGGAGTCTATCTTCACTATTGGACCAACACCGTTCCAAGAAAATGCAGCCCAGACCATCACGTTTCCACCACCGTGCTTCACCGTCTTAATGGTGTATTTTGGATCATGTTCCTTATTTTGTGGACGCCACACATATTTTTTTCCATCTGATTTGAATCGACAGAACTTTGATTCATCGCTCCAAAGTACATTTTTCCAGAAATTTAGTAGTTTGCCTAGATGTAATTTGGCAAACTCTAATCTGGCAAACTCTAATCTAGCCTTCAGATTTTTTTTTCGAAACCAATGGTTTTCTTTGCGCAATGCACCCTCTCAAATTTTTTTCATTCAGGCGTCGTCTCACGGTTCTTCAGGAGACATTGACATTGTAATTCTCCATTAATTCATTTCGAATGACACTAGAGGTCTTAAATGGATCCTTTGGTGATAACATGTAAATGACTTTATCTTTCCTCTTTGTTGTCTTTCGTGTGCGAGAGGCTTGTTTTACATGTTTTGTCACTTCATACTTTTTAAAATGTCTAAGAGCATTGTAGACCATCTTCCTGGAACATTCTAGCAGCTCAGAAATCTCCGTTACTATGCGACCCTTTGACTTCATCTTAATGATAATACTCCTTTTGTCCTCAGAACACCATTGCCCTTATGCCATGACTATTTAATGTTTTTTTTTAAATTTTATTAGAATATATAACATTAAGAAGATATAAAATTACCTCGAAAATAATTTTGTTCTCTTTAAAACCCACAAATTAAAAAAAAATAAACAAAATTTGTACACGTGCTAAATTAATGTCCAACCAAAAACAATGCAAATGACAAACTATCAACGATTTTTTCACTATGTAATTGGATTGCATATGAAAATATACAGTTTTGTTTTCTCTGATTTGTTGTCATATATATTAGTTCAAAATGTACCGTTGCTTGGAACAAAACAAGAGAGAAAATAAAAATATGGTAGTACCCATTTCAGTGTGCTAAATTTGTGTCCACCACTGTACATATCAGTATTTGACTCTTCCAAAATGTGATCATCTGATCATCTTCCGAAGAAGTTTCGCCACCGATGTCTACAAGCTCTTCACAAAAAAACGCATTCTGCATACGCGATCGTAACTTGTACGCTATTAATGTATCAGTACACACAAATTTATTATCACAAGTTTTTAGTACTACTAACTATTAATACTAACTATGAATATTTTCGTTCTTCGTGACCTTTTATTTAATTAAATAATGTTTATCCTTAAGTGGGCTTAAGGTCAATTTTTTAAAGCTGTAAGTATACTCTTTTAGAATTTTGATGTATTTAATATATATGTATGTATATATGTTTTAAATTATATTTCAATTAATAAATAGGTCTGAAGAAGGATGTAACCACATCCGAAACGTCACAACATAAAAAAACAAAAAAATATTAACAAAAATTGACCTTTAGCCCACTTAAGGATAAGCATTATTTTACTACTAACTATGTGCTACGAATATAATATAATATGGTATGTATTTTTTTGTATCGATACAACGCGCTTGTCACAAGTGGGTCAAAGTGACCCAGCTCCGTCTTGCAAGCACGCTTAAGTGTTTGTGTGCGTTTCTGATCAAGCGGGATGCATCGAAATTTGTAGTGGGGACCTTAAACTATAGTTAAAGGGTTTTATACCCATAAAATTTTAAGTAACTTTAAGGATGTTTTACAACAAAGTTAAGGTATGGGTCGTATTGACCCAGTGTGACAACGGAGGGTTAAGAAACTATCCATCGGGATTAAAATTAATTGTGATTCTTTAGATTGTTATAACAAAGTGCTCACTAAATTGAAAGACGAAAATTGTCAATATTTTTCGCATGATCTTAAAAGTGCTAGAGCTTTCAAAGTGATTCTCTATGGTTTGGGAGAAATAAACATAAACAAACTTAAAACTGAACTCACTAGCCTTGGACTCATGTGCACCGTAATAAAGGCTATAACAAAAAAATATGAACATTACACAGATACTTTTTACTTAATCTCGCTTGTAAACGGATCTGTAAAATTAAGTGATCTTAAAAAGAACATTAGCTCGATCTTCCACACCCAGGTAAATTGGAGTTTCCGACGAAAAATTATAGGCAAATTAACACAATGTCATAACTGCCAAATGTTTGGCCACGGCGAAAGAAATTGCCACATAAAAACATATTGTGCCAACTGTGCTGGTTCACATAAGACTGCCGATTGTGATAATAGCTGTGTTTTATTTTCCCCCAGATATAATCCGGATTGGATTTTGTTTTCAAAATAACATGTAAAACAACAAATACAAACAAAACTGGGCCTTGTGTTGTTTTTGTTTTACATGTAATTTTGAATGAAGATCCAATCTGGATCAGATCTGAGGGAAAATAAAACACAGCTAATGTTTCAAAGCATAAGTGTGCAAACTGTAATGAAAATCATAGGGCTACTGATGTCATGTGCGGCAACAGAGCAAAGTACCTTGAAATAAAAGGTAGATCAGTGAAGAGAACACTCTCCTCTCAAACAAGAACTCTTAACACAGCAACATTATCGCGATCCTATCCCGTTACTCAGAGACAAGTCTCTTTCACCTCTTTGTCAGACTTTCCGTCGCTCCCTCAACCACGACGTGGCCATTCTAATAATTTACAGAGTGTCAATGTGCTTAGCGGGTGCATGCATTCAGAGTATATCTAATAATGAGTAGGGACACTCTCCACGTGTTTCTAATCAGTAAATTTTTTTTAAGTACACAGAAATGAGAAATAGATGAAAATAAGAAGTGTGATGGTGAAAGAGAGATAAGAATTCAACTCGTCGCGCCTTTGAAAATACATTATGAAAAAAATGTAAACAATTCCCAATCCACTCCTCCTAGTGTGACCAACTTCTTTAAAAAAAATACTTAAGAAGTAAAAATACTGTTGCTACTACTCAACCAAAAATGGCTTCGTTTTATTTTTTGAGAATACCAACAAATATCAAATGAATATTTCAATATTTAAAAATTAAATACAAATTTAAAATTCATTTATATGGTCTATATCATTAAAAAAAAATTAATCGACAGAAATAAATCCAGTATCACGAAAAAAAAAGAATATGGTCACTCAAAAGAAGAGAACGGCACAGAGAAAAAATATGCACACAAGCAACCAACCTATCGCGCCTTTAAAAAAACCTTATGAAAAAATATTGCATTTATATATCTTACGAATGAGATTGTTTGTGGTGGTGCTTGAAAAAAATATTGTGGGTTTTTCTTACATTAGTGAATTGTCGTAAGGATTAAAATTAATACTTTGGAACTTCTCACGCTTATTGTTTGTTTTTGTTCTTGTTTTTATTTGTGATAGTAGGACTTGCATATGTGTAGAGAGTGTCCCTACTCATTATTAGATATACTCTGCATGCATTGTGCTGAGCTTAGGTATATAAGCTCTCTCACTGTTTGCATCTGCTGGGTCGTACGATAACAGATGTATAGAGAATTACTGTTCTGATTGATAGGGTTCGGATCGATTCAACGTCACTACTAAAGGCATAACACTTTTTAGTGATGTTGTGTTGAAACGACTTTTTATTACTCTTACACAGTGATTTTCTTAGATTTCGTCTGTTTTGTTTTTTGTTATTTTTTTTTATATTGCAATGGCTGGTTATTTTTGAGTAGACTATTGTAATATTCGTGGGCTGAGAGCAAATTTTCTGGCTGCGTACATCCACACTGTTTCTAACAGGCCAGCTGTTTTGGCACTGAGTGAAACCCAAGTAGGTGAGGATTCCGATCCTACTGAATTTTTTATTCATGGGTACCTATAGCTTGGTGCCATTATTTTTTTCCCACCATGGTCTCGCCATTTACATTAGGAATGATGTTGCATATCAGTTCTTACCACAATATGGTCGCTGCACCAACTCCTTCTTCAATTTTATGTGGTTTAAATTTTCCATTAATAAGCACATCATTCACTATTGTTTTCTCTATCGAAGCCCAAATCTGGATAGAGTTTCAACTTCTCACGAATTTGATACTCTGTCCGACTCCATCCAAAGAATTGTTTCCCTGTATCCTCACACTGAAATCGTTATTACGGGCGATTTCAATGTTCACAATTCTTCTTGGCTTCTCCATTCGGGCCAGACAACACCCGAAGGAATGTGTGTTGAGATTTTTGCTGAGTTTAACCACCTTACTCAGCTTGTCAACGAGCCTACTCGAATATCGGACGTTAATGGCCGAGCAGAAAATACTCTTGACTTGTTTCTTATCTCTGACCCTGACAAATACACAATAAGTGTTTTGACGCCTCTAGGCACATCTGACCATAGTGTTATATCTGCAAATTTCTCGCGTCAAATAAATCCAGTTAGAGAAAGAGCTCCTAGAAGAACCGTATGGCAATACGAGAAAGCCAACTGGAACGGTTTGAATAACTTTTTCAGGATCTTTAACTGGTCACTACTATGCTTCCTCGATAGTGACGTAGACTCCAGCGCAGATATGATAACTAACATTATTCTTTTGGGAATGAAACATTTTATCCCGAATAGGGTTAAAAGTATCAGACCCAAGGATAATTCATGGTTTGATTTGAGCTGTAAAGAGGTTATCAAGGAAAAAGAGGTAAGCTTCCGGTGTTTTAGAGCCAACCCAACTGAGGAAAACCGGAAAAAGTTCAAACAAGCCAGGAACAAATTTTTACATGATCAAAAATCAAGGCAAAAAATACTGCAATGTCCCAAAGGCAGTAAGAATTTTTGGTCATTTGTAAAAAATATGAGGAATTCTTCCTCTTCCTCGGTTCCTACGCTTGTTGTCAATGACACTCCTTTCGTTAGCTCTATTGATAAAGCTAACTTGTGTGTAAGGCAATTCGCCGCAAATTCCACCTTGCCGGATAGTGTCATGTCTCCCCCAATTCTTGAGCGCGTTAGTGATTCTATGGGACAAATCTTTTTTCGCACTCGTACCGTGGCAATAGTCCTGAAAGATCTCAACATTCATAAATCCGCTGGTCCGGATGGTATCCCCGCTATTATTCTGAAGAGGTGTTCTTCCACGCTAGCAAAACCCCTGCGTAAGCTTTTCCATCTGTCCTATTCTTCAGGGCTCGTTCCGAGTGGTTGGAAAACTGCATTTGTTCAGCCAATTCCCAAAAAAGGCGAATCTTCTTCTCCCTGTAATTATCGACCGATCGCACTAACGTCCCTTCTTTCTAAGGTCATGGAAACGCTGATTAATTATCAGCTTAAGAAATATCTTGAGGAACGAAAGCTTCTTAATTACCGGCAGTATGGCCTTCGTAGCAATAGGTCCACAGGTGATTTGATGGTTTATCTAACCGAAAAGTGGAACAAATCTTTACATTGTTTCGGAGAAAGTAAGATTATTGCACTTGATATTTCAAAGGCATTTGATAAAGTCTGGCATCTTGCTCTTTTAGCGAAAATGCGTGCTTTCGGGATCGACTAATCCCTACTTCTTTGGATTAGAAATTTTCTTTCGAACCGTTCCATACAAGTTGTACTAGACGGATTCAAGTCTGAAACCCACAATATAAATGCTGGTGTGCCCCAGGGCTCCGTTTTGTCCCCAACCCTCTTCCTCATTTTTATTAATGATCTCCTGTCTGTAACTTCTAATCCAATTAATTGTTTCGCTGACGATAGTACTCTTAGCTTTTCATATTCGTTTTCAGACTCACATCCCTCCTCTTCGGATGTGGAACTGCAACGACAAAATATAAGCACATTAAATTACGACCTAAACAGCATTGTGCAATGGGGAATAAGAAACCGTGTCGAATTTAATGCTTCGAAAACCCAATGCTGTCTTATATCGTTAAAGCGAGATATACCCCCATTGACACTATCTATGAGTGGCACTTGCATCAATGAAACTGAACATCTCGATATTCTCGGTATGTGCATCACGAACCACCTCTTGTGGAACACTCACATACGCGATGTTGCCAAAAATGCCGCAAGATGTTTGGGTTTTCTGAGACGGTGCAAGAAAATTTTTCTCTCCTTCTGATCTGGCTACAATCTGTAAAACCTATATACGTCCAAAACTTGAGTATAACTCCCATCTATGGGCTGGTGCTCCAGTAACTTATTTAAGTCTCTTGGACAGTATTCAAAGAAGAGCTTTTAAAATGATTGGTGATAATAACATCATTGACTCATTTACGTCACTCCAACATCGTCGTAATGTTTCTTGCCTCACCCTTTTTTACCGTTATTTTAACGGACTATGCTCTAGTGAAATAGCCAGCTGCATTCCTCCCCTTAAACAATTTAACCGTAATACTCGCACTTCTAGGAATGCCCATCAGTTTACCCTTGAGCCCAACTTCGGCCGTACTGTGAAGTACAGAGATTCGTTCTTCAGCCGTACTACGCGAATGTGGAATTCTTTGCCACGCTCTGTCTTTCCCAGTCATTGCAATGTTCAAGAATTCAAAACCAATGTACACCGACACCTCCTTTCTAACCCTTCCCTTTTTTCTTAATGCTCACACTGTGTCTCTGGCATATTAAGGGTATACAAACCCCTTGAGTGTGCGCCGATTATTAAAAAAAAAAAATGCTCAACAATCAAATGTATTGGAAAATCATTCTCTTGCTCAGATAAATGTAAACAGCATCCAACCCGATGCAACCAACAATGAAAAGCTTTTTTCCATCGAAGAACTTAATTCTTTAGCTATGGAGATGATTACAAAATTATCAACTTGTAAAACTAAGTTAGACCACAGTTCAACGTTATCGCACATTTGGCAACTAAGTTTTTGTACAGTCACCATAAGTAGTATGGTAGAAAGATTATACAAATTATAACTTGGAATGCTAGAAGTATTCATAACAATTTTTTGAAATTTTTTTCCTTCTTAAACAGATATGATATCGACATAGCTTTGGTGACTGAAACATGGCTAGACAATAATTTACACTAATCTACACCTGACTATAAGTACTATCGAGTTAATAGGACTGAAAGTCAAGGCGGAGGAGTTGCAATTCTTATCCGTAAATCAATTCAACATTCGCTTTTGCCGGTTATACGAACTCAAGTGGTTGAAAATATTGGGATTGAGATCAAACTAAGAAATCTTAATACATTTAAAATATATTGTGTTTATTTTCCAAGTGGTTCCTCATGCAATTACAAAAGAATTTAAACTGCAAACATAGGGAGTGGGGTTGTAATAGGGCAAATGCCTATTTAAATGTTTTGTCTAATCTGTCCACATCGTTGCCTGTAACTACATTATTTCCTCCTACCTAGTCCTACTTATGTTCCTGCTAGTTCTCGTGGTTGTCCTTCTGTCCTAGATATTTTTGTAACCAATGCTTCTAGTCATTTAACTTCACCAATTGCTTTAAATGAGCTTAGCTCTGATCATAATCCAGTACTTTGTCGTCTTCTCAGGTCAGGTGAAAAAAAAAACTGCTATATTACCAAGATCTTAAAAGTACCAATTGGTCACGATTTCGATCAAATATAAAAACAAAACTTCGAAACATTTCTACCGACCTTGCAAGAGTTTTAAGGAAAGATGATGTTGACAGTGTTATTCATAACTTTACCCTTGACATCATAAACTCTGTTGATGAATGCGTCCCAAAAGTTGTAAGAGGAAACCATTCTTCATGTATTCCTCCACATGTTCTGGAACTTATTAAAGTAAGAAATATCCAAAGAAAAAATTGACAAAGATACCGTCAGCCGGTCTTTCGATATCATATTGCTCATCTAAAAAGTATTATTTCTAAAGAATTATCAAGCAAAAGAAATAATGATTGGAACAATAAATTATGTACTTTAGAAAAAAACGCAAAACCTTTTTGGAACATTGTTAAAATTGTAAAAAACAAACATAGGCAGGTTTCCTTCTTAAAACATGATTCCAACACATTCTTTACCGATGTAGAAAAAGCAAATGCACTTGCACTTAACTTTTCCAAAAACCATTCAGTATCCCAAAATCTTGGAAATGTTGCAACAAATCATTTAGTAGATTCTACTATAGAAAATTTAAATCAGATGGCGGTAGAAGTACCTGAAAATAGTTTTACAGCGCAAGAGGATGTGGTTGAAATCATTAAAAACCTAAAAATCAGAAAAACTGGTGGATCTGACCAAATACGAAATATTTATTTAAAAAAACTACCAAAGATCGGAATATTGTTTCTTACGTTTGTAATAAATGCGTGCATAAAAATGCAATACTTTCCAAATGCATGGAAAACAGCTAAAGTTGTGCCAATTTTAAAAGCTGGCAAGCCTGCAATAAGACGTGGCAGCTATAGGCCAATTAGTTTGCTCAGTAATATCAGCAAAATTTACGAAAAAATTATTAAAGAGAAAATGCTTAGAATTATATCTGAAAATAGTTTATATCCAGATGAGCAATTTGGTTTTAGGAAATCTCACAGCACCTCACATCAAGTACTTCGGATATCTAACCATGTTAAAAGTAATCGTGCTGCAGGAAGATCTACAGGAATGATACTACTAGACATTGAAAAAGCTTTCGACTCTGTCTGGCACGATGGCATGACATATAAAATGCTATCTTTAAATTTTAATACTTATCTGTGTAAAATTGTACAAAGTTTTCTGTCGAATAGGTCCTTTACAGTTCATGTAAGCAGTGGTATCTCTGAATGTATATGTTTTAATTATGGTGTACCTCAAGGGTCAGTCCTGGGGCCGATTTTATATAATATATATACATCAGACTTCCCGAAACTAACAAATTGTAAAGCAGCAATTTTTGCTGACGACACAGCCATATTCTCTTCACATGAGTTTGTTACGGTAAAATTTACCACAACAGGTTTCACCTGCTCCAAAATACTTATAGAGTTAGTAGATACCTGGTAGCCATCAGCCAGACACCTGTTCTTAAAGTATTTTGGAAAAGTAACAAAAATAGGTTTCTGAGCTATGTATATGCAAACGAAGTGGAACAGTTGTTTCTAAAATTATAACGAAGACGGACGGTCTCTTTTCGATGTGCCAGCGGATGAGCTGATGAAGTAATCGAGTCAGGCGGACTCTTACTTAGATCCAAACATGCCGAATTATAAAGATTTTTATCAATATCCAAATTAACGTAATTTAATATTTTTTTGTAAGCAAAATGGGTCGTTAACGTGCTTCAAAATTCTTAAAGCGCAATTTTTGTTAGAATAGAAAATCTTTCAGAATTGACAACGAAAGAAAATAACTAAGTAGAGCTTAGAATTTAAAGAATCATTTTCCTCTCTCACCTCGGTTTTAATTTTGGAAAGATTGCTTCGCGCTTCGAATTAATCGCGAATAATTAATAGTAACTAGGAGAATGCCTAGTAGAAACTTTTTCTCGATTTTTAATCCTTTTAGATTTTCTCGAAAAAGTTAGTCGAAAGGGGTCTGAACTCGGTCATTTGGATTCGGCAAGTTTTGGAAAGACATCCAACAACTTGTTGAATCATTGAATGTGTGTGTGAGAGTAAAGTTTCGATGAGATTCGACTACGGAGGTACGGAGGTTTTCGAGGAGAGCACGTAGCTTTCCAGGAAGCCGTGATCCCGTGACTGAAGATCTCGAAAACGATTGGCTGGACGTATGAATGTGTGAGAGAATGGAATGGCCGAGGAAGACAATAGGTTTACAATAGGTTTAGCTTGGAAAGGTCTTTGGAGAACCAGTCAAAAGTTGATTTTTTTTCTGAGAAGTCGAGAAAAATTTTAAAGGAGAAAAATCGAAGAAAAGTTTTGGAAGGAGAAATATCGAGGAATAATTTGAGGACAAATAGTTATTCGAGGCGGAGAAGAAGTTTTGGAGGAAACAGAAAAATAATCGAGGTGATAGAGAAAAGAGGCGGATAGGAGATCCGTAGACTTGAAAAAAAAAGTAGAGTGTTTCTTTTGTTTGTGTGTCAATTCTTAAAGATTTGTTTAAATTAGCTAGTCAGTGTTGAATTTTGTCCCCGTTAATTGTGGGATACGGTTTTTCTTATTTATTCGCTAACGGCCCAATTGCGTTTTTCACTTGCGTTTCCTTTGCCTTCGGTTTTGTTCTTTTTACAGTTTAAATTTGTGAAACTTCTTTGTTCATAAAAATCGAAAAAGATCTTGGGTTTTAATCCTACTTGCAAGGTTTCCCAAGCAAAGATCGATATCAATTAAAAACGGTTCAAAACAAATTGTAAATTTCTTTTCTTAATTTATTCAAACAAAATTCTGTGGTTCCGCTCCAAAAGGTTTGTAATTTCCTTTAATTCAAATAAAAAAAATTACTGGCGCCCATTTTCTTCTATTTTCTTTATTTGTAATTTTTCTATTCCAGGAACACCTTATTCCTATTTTCGATTATCAAAAATAATTTTTGATAACATTTTGATTAATCCAACGCTTAATCAATTTCGCCAATTTTAAATTACTGAACCCACCCCATCGATGAGCTAGTGGGTGGCAGTACTCTTGATACTGCTTGTTGTTTATCAAACGCACCCATTTCAATTTGACACAAGTTAGTCTGTCTTGTGTCATCTTCTCGGTTGTTTTCATCGCGGCGCGCGTCGGTTTCGCTTATTAGATTTTGTATTTGTATATTTCTTAAAATATTTAACTCGTTTTGTGTTGCTACTCGTATTGAATTTGCAGATTGAAAGTTCTGCCAACATAAAATTAAGTTTGTTTCTAATAATAAAGTATAAATCGCGTTTGAAGTTTGGTCTTAACATTGAGACGAACCTAAATAATGCGATTCGAATATTGGAACACTATTATAACCAATGTAAAATCAAGTTAAATGGTGATAAGATGCAAGCCATCTTTTTCACTCGAAAAAGAAAAAACTTGTCATCTTCCCACCAACCAACTACAAATCCTAGGAAAAGAAGTTTCTTGGGATAGTCAAGTAAAATATCTCGGCATTCATCTGGATGCCAAATTAACTTTTAAACAGCAAACAATTAAAAAGGTTAACCTAGCCATAGGAATACTATTTGCTTTCATCAATAGAAAGTCTTTATTGTCAAATGAAAACAAAATAATTATTCATAAAGTCCTTTTTTAGGCAATTCTTTTGTATGGTTGTCCCGTTTGCTAAAAATGCGGCCAAATGCTTAGGTTTCCTAAGACGATGTAAAAACTTTTTCTCCCCCTCTGATCTGGCCACAATTTATAAGGCTTATATACGTCCCAAACTAGAATACAATTCCCATATCTGGGCTGGTGCTTCTAAAACATCTTTACAATTACTAGACAGAATCCAGAATAGAGCTTTAAGGCTGATAGGTGACAGAGTAATTTCCGAAACAATTGTTTCGTTAGAACATCGTCGAAATGTCTCTTGTCGATCACTGTTTTATCGTTATTTTTATAAACAATGTTCTATTGAAATAGCGAGTTGCATTCCCCCCCTAAAAAAATTTCACCGTAATACTCGTGCCGCAGGGAATGCTCATCAATATACCGTCGAGCCAAACTTTGCACGTACAGTTAAGTACCTACAGAGATTCTTTTTTTTGCCGTACGACTCGAATGTGGAATTCCTTAACCGACTCTGTTTGTCCTCCCCATTTCAATGTCCAGAAATTTAAGACGAATGTACATCGGTTTCTCCTACTCAATCCTCCCACTGTTTCCTAAATGCTTGCACTGTGTTCAACCAACATTTAAAGGGTAGTCATAATCCCTTGAGTGCGCGTTAATTATAAAAAACAAAAAAAAAAAAGCTAAATGTCACATGAAAAGGCTACAAATCTCTCAAAATAAACTTTTAAAAATGATGCTTGGCCTTCCCTGGCATCATTCGACTTCTGATCTCCATGAAAAGGCGAATGTTGAATTGATTTCGGAAAGAATACAAAAATTAACTAATTCATTCATGAATAGACTTGAAGTCTCTGAGAATATTCTCATAAGCCAACTTAATAATCAAACTTAGTACGATTTTTAGTGTCATTTATTTATGTATTTATTTTTTATTTTATTTACTGATTTATTTATTTATTTATTTATCTATTCATTTATTTTTCTTGTCTACTTGTTTACTTATTTGTCTAATTATTTATTTTCTTTAAGTTTGTTATTTATATATATTCCAAATCAGTATTTATTTATTTATTTGTTTAATTTACATGTTAATTTATTTATATATACATAATATTAATTGTTCAACTTTGTTGACAATTATTTTTCTTATCTTAATGTTAATTTTTTCAAATTTATTTATTTATTCTAGTTGTACTTGATTCCTTATTGTATAAAAATACGATTTGTTGCTTGGAAATTATTCATTTCCTTTCTTTTTTTAAATTTTGTTTGCTCCTCAAACTCTTAATTTTTGTTTTCTTTTTGTTAATTGTTTTAATTAACTAAATTATTTATCAACTCACTGTTATTTTTATCTCTATTTATTCACTATTTCCAATTTTTTTTTCTAGTCATTAGTTTTAAGTATAATTTATACCTTATACATTTTTTTTTCTTAAATGGAGGTTTTGTCGTGTTTCCTCCGAACATAATATTTAAATTAAAACTGAAACTTATAGAAAAAACCTTTACAAAAAAAGAGGCTGGGTGCGACCCACACTGATAACTTCCCATTTGTGGTCTTGAAAACTTTATATTTAGATAAAAACATATTGTGACGTTTTCTTCATAGCTTACCATAGTTTTACCATAGCTATTGATGGAATTTGAATATGTGGGACTTGGGTACAACTGAACAACCTTATTCATATACGTATGTACAGTACATACATTCTTCTAAAAACTAAGTTGATAATATAAGTATAAAATTATGTATTATATTATAGAAATTACTTTATTATTTCGGTTCCATACATTTTAATTGCAAAAAATTTAAAAACGAAATATTCAAATATAAAAGATATGGTTTGGTTATTGATGGAAGGGTACTTACAAAATATATCCGCTCTAAAACTAGATATATGTCAAATATAAACCATTTGTTAGAAATTGTATTATGTATAAAATTAAATAATGGCTCGTTCTCAAGATATTCTAGTCGAAAAACAAATATTACGACTTTTTAGTAGATTTTTTTTATATTTTTGTTAAAACTGTCAATTCGATACTTGTCAAAATTTAACCATATGTTAATAATTGTATTATGTCGATACCTTCCCGTAAGAATGTACTAAGCGACACTTTTTTCGAAAATGACTTTTTGATGAGGAAATATACTATATGTTAAGGGCCACGTTTTGGCCTGGGTTTCGCCAAACTATTATGCATGAAAAGGAAACTAGAGTACAAATAAAAAAATTTATCAACTGCCATGTTTTCTCATTAAAATAATGTTGCCCCCTGAAATTTGTATTATCCGCCAAAAAATATTATGCTAAGCGACATTAATAAAGATCTCATTGTCATTAGTAACAAAAATTTTTGTTAGATGTCACTTAGTTTAAACAAAATTGTCTCTTAGCACACTATGATTCAACTAGAACTTTCTTCGTTTTTTTCGTTTCCTGAACAATTTTAGAAATGTCGCTTAGTATACATTCTTACGGGAAGGTATCGATGTATAAAACAACATACTTTAGAAGGCACTATCGGTGTTAATTCCCAAGAAATTCGACTTGAAATACAATTTTAACTAGTTTTCACTAGAATTTTTAATAGTTTTTTTATTTAAAAAAAACTATTAATTTTATATTTGTCAACATTTTACCAATTGTACAAAATTATACTATGTATAAAATAAACTAAACTAGAAGTCAATATCACTACTAGTTCTCGAGAAATTTGAGTCGAAAAACAATTTTTACCAATTTTCTATAGAATTTTATATAGTATTTTATTTTTTGTAAAAAAACTGTAAACTGATTTTTTTGAAATTTTCACCAGTTGTCAAACACATTATTTTTCGTAAAATAAAATTATTTTGAGTTTCAAATTGTTTTCCGTTCTTAGAATATCTGGGTTATGAAATTTTTTTTTTCAGTTTTTTTTATTTAATTAAATAACGGTATGTTCATTTTTTTCCAAATTCATATCAAATCTGTATGACCTTATAATGAGTACATTAAATTTTATTTGAAATCAATAGCATTATTTTTTCGTGAGATATTTGAAACTAACCAAAATTTTTACTTTTTTTTTAAACCGTTATAGTGAAAAAACTACTCACTGAATTTTAATAAACGCCCTTTCAGCCTCTTTCGAAGTTATTATCTCTTAAACAAAATTTATTTGAAGTCGATATCTTTACTCGTTCTTGAGATATCGACGACGAAAAATGGTACAAGAACGTACGGACGTACGAACGTACGCACGTACGAACGTACGAACGTACGTACACACACACACACAGACATCTCTCTAAAAATTATTGATATAGCCTCTAGGGCAGCGTTGCCGCCAATAAAAAATTTTTCGTGCCACACTCTTTGAAAAAACGTGCCATTTGTGACATTTTCGTGCCATATGAAAAAAAAACTCAAGTTATTCTTTAAAAATAAATTTTAATTAAATACTATTACTTTTGTATATATAACCTATAGTATTATCATGGAGCGTGATTTTGTATTGCGAACGCTAGCCTGGTGATGGCGCAGAAATTAGCCAACGCTTTTACAGTGAAGAGCAGGATAACATACAAAACAAGGAGTAAAAAAGAGAATATTTTATTATTAAATTTAGCAAAGATAAATCTAGCAATTGCAGTCCCTAGCCTTAAGATGTCGCCACAATCTTTCGTCTTCTTGATAGTACTATAAGTTTTATATACAAAGCTATTACAAGCAAATAACAAACAAAAAATCACTTCCTCTATTCGTGTATAGGTATTTTCCAGAAATAGGAGTTTTTGGCAAGTTCACAATAAGTAATGAGTATGTATTGAGTAACTACCTATATCACATCACATGATGAGTACCTATTATTATTAATTAAAAATATAAAGACGTTATAAAGCTTTGTTATAATAAGTTAAATAAATAAATTAGCTGGAGGTTTGAAATTTTGATAATTATTAGGCTTAATAATTTCATTATATGACATTATAGCATTAACTGTTTTGTATTACAGTCTATTTTTGTTGTTTGTTTTAATATTATTTAGCCTTGAAAACAGTCGCCCTGCTGATGCACTTCCGTGAGGCAAACTGAAAAGAATCAACATAAACTTTAAATTATTAATGAACCTAGAATGTTTTTGAATCTTCAAGAAAAATACTTTCGACTGGTCCAATCTCAAAAATGTTTCTTATTTCGCCAAAAAGAACATCTTTCTCGCACTCTAATAGATGAGAAAATTCTGATACCAAAATATTGAAGTGTGGCAGAATACTTTTTATATTTGGATTATTTCTTAAAAAGGTTGGGTCAATTATCTTAAACGCATTTAGGTAAAATAATGAAAAAAAAACGTGCCATATTGAAACTTTTCGTGCCACCGTGCCACGAGAAAATTTCCGTGTCAAAATGGCACGATCGTGCCACATCGGCAACGCTGCTCTAGGGACCTTGAAACGTCGAGAAATGTCAAAAATTCCAATTTGACAAATCGGACCAATTACAATAACTCCCTATGGGAAGTTAATAATATTCAAGTTGAAAGAAATGTGTATAGTATCAAATCTCTTTAATGTAAAATGTGCGGTAACAGACCATTGTAAGATTATAACGAAATAAAAATCTATCTATCTAAAGAATAAAAATGTGTGGCACATATCGGCCTTACGCTATGCAATGGCTTAGTTTTAAAAAATATAAATATATATTTAATTATGTTAACCTAATATTAGGAGTCGGGTGACTTTAATGTTCTCGGTTGTCCAGTGGGGGTTTGGATTTGATTTGGAAAAATTATGGCATTTAGCCGCGGCGGCGCGGAGGTAGGCTGATCCTATGTCAGCGTAGAAGGGAACGGCTGCTTCGCCGTTGTCCGTGAAAATAGTGTCGTCCAGAGTTTCCATCACACTGAGGTAACTTGGCTCGGTATGTCGTTGCTCGGTGGCCATCCTTCTCACTATGTGATTAGGGTGATTGAGGATGTTCTGCGCCAGCTTCTTTGCCGAATTAAGAAAGTAATTGTCGAGAGGTATTATTTTTGCTTTTGTGTAAAGGTCTTCGTTCCTGTAATGTGTTGCTCGCTGCGGGTCGAATTGGAGTCCGGTGCAGATTCTTAGCATCTTCCTCTTCAAGATTTGGAGTTCCTTCATCGCTATCTTTGAGATCGTAAACCAGACTGAAAAATAATGGCTGCTAACTGGCCTCAGAAGTTGTTTGTAGATGAGCCCCTTCGTCTGTTAGCTAAGGTCCTGATCTTCGCCTCATCAAAGGGTGTAGTCGGTGGAATGCCCAGTTGGATTTTCTGAGTATACTTCTTGAGTGCGGGTTGAGCCTTAGCAACTCGTTGGAGTTGATACCCAAGTACTGACGTTCTTTTTGGCTGCAATGGTAGATCCATCCGGAAGTTTCAGAACTAAGTTTCTGCAGGTGGTTGCTGAGCGAGATCTGCGCTCACTAGGTGTCCTGAAGCAGACAAGCTCCGATCTGTCAGTATTGATTTTGATGCCCCATTTTTTGTAAAAATGAAATAGTCTGTGGATGTGAGCCTCTACTTTCCGGACAGCGACTAGTGGTGACGTTGAGGTTGCATATGTGTGTGAATCATCAGTAGGTTTTCACAACCGGTTTAAATGAGCTGGGTCTGATGTCATCAGACTGTAGAGGAAGGGGCCAGGTTTTGAACCTTGTGCGACTTGGGCTTTGACGTTCTTCATGGTAGAAGAGCAGTTTCCTAATTGGACAAAGAAGTTCCTGGAAGAAAGAAACTGTGACTGCTTGTAATTTGCTGCGGTCTTTTATACTATGGTAGGCGGCATGACATTACAATAGGAAATTCACAAAATATGTGTTTATTGACAATTTCGTATAGCACTTTCACATTTACTTCAAACCAAACAAATGTGCTTTCTTAAAATGATTTTATATAAACAAAAATTACAAGTGAGTTAATTTAAGTATTTAGGATGACTGTTACACTTGTATATGTATATTGATAAAAACCAAAGATACTTTCAATCATACTTGACATTACGATTACAATTCTGTCTGTTTGACTACAGCCTTTACGACACAGCCGATTTTCCATTGATTTGGAAGATACAATTTTTTTATTTTTCCGACAAGTTTTTTTTTTGAGACTTAAAATAACGCTATACTTACTTAGAATTTTTATTTTGAAACCCCACCATATATAAAAAATAAATTAAAAAAATTCTTAAAAATCTCTCATAAAACCATTTTTACTTGCGACTTATAGGTACTATAAGGCAAGTTATGCATTCGGAAAAAAACTCGAACTCGAGATTTTGATCAAAGTTGACATTACGATGATAGCGAAGACTAAAATAGTGGGTGTCGCAATTCTGTCTGTCTGTCTGTCCGTCTGTCTGTCTATCCGTTCGACAAAAAGTTCGACAGATTTTAAAAATAAAAATACAAAAAATTTAATTAAATTAAAGCTAGTTATTTGTTGAAAAAAATTTTCAGAAAAATGGTTATTGAGGGTACCCCCCATGGAACCATTTTTTTTTGTTTTTGATTTTCTCAAAAACGGTACATCCGATTTTGATCATTTTTTTTTTGCTAAGGCTCCCCAAAAACCTGAATAGAATTCTGTACTCAAATTTTCTAAAAATTTTTTTTTTTTGATTTTTAAAAACAACTTCAAATTTTTTTTTTCAAAGCTCCATATTTCGAAAAGCCCTTGCTAGATATTTTTTAAACTTTATAAATAAAAGTTTCTCAATATAATTTACAAGATGTGAGAAAAAAAAATTTATTTTACCTAAAAATTAAGGTACCTACCATACAAATGCTAAGAAATTAAAAAAAAATGGTTTTCAAAAATCGTATTTTTCTCGAAAACGGCGCCTAGAATTTTGATAAAATTTTTTCTCTTTCAATCAATTTTTACGATCTTTAATTTAATAAAAAAAATTTTGAAATTAAGATATTACAGCTTGTACCTGCCATAGAACCATTTTTTCGAATTTTGAACTTCTCATTATCCACATTACGGATCTTAATGAAAATTTTTATAGAGAAGCTTATAAAAAGTCTAAAACACATTGCATTTCAAAACTTTAAAATAAATATTTTTTGAATTTTTG
Source organism: Chrysotoxum bicinctum (assembly GCA_911387755.1). Taxonomy (NCBI): domain Eukaryota; kingdom Metazoa; phylum Arthropoda; class Insecta; order Diptera; family Syrphidae; genus Chrysotoxum; species Chrysotoxum bicinctum. The sequence continues at coordinate 190,651,587 of OU426988.1, forward strand.
AAAAAAAAAAATCTATTTTTTTCTTTTTTTTTTTTTGAAAATTCGATATCTCAGAAACGGCTCAATATTTTTTTTTTGTAAATTTTATTTTTATTCGAACAATAATAAAAACTTTAAATTGGCGTACCAAAATTTTTTCTTAAAAAGCTTTTAAAAAGTTTGTACATAAAACCTTTTTTTTTAAGAAACCACTACAACGACTTATAATTTTTGTTCTTGCATAAATTCACATTTGTTTAGCATTATGTTTTTGTCTCTTACTACTAAAAGAATTTAAAAAATAATTTGATCCTTATGAACAGTTTTCTCTAATAACATTCGTTTTTAAAATTCCTAGTCTATTACATAAGAGCAAGTTCGTGCGACCCATTCGTGCATTTTATTTGTTTTCGATTTATGTAAAAACCGTACAAAAAATACTGATAACTTTTGTTATTATATTGATAATATTTTTATGTAGTACATAGGTTTATTTAACTAAATTTTTTTTTTTAAATTCAATTTTTCTAAAAACACATTATTCTTAAGAATTAACGCGTCTTTTTAAGACTCTCTTCATGATTTAGAAAAACAAATTTTTTTTTGTTTAAAAAAAAATTATCTGTACCCACTAAACAAATGTTAAAAAATGATTTTCGGATTTTTGAAAAACAATTTCTTACCATATCCTTTTCCAGCCTGTCTATAAAAAAGGCGAATCCTTCTTTTCCTATAACTATCGTCCAATTGCACTTGAGTTCCTTCTTTCCAAGGTCATGAAAACGCTGATCAATTTTCGGCGTAAGAAACATCTCGAGGAACGAAAGTTTCTTAATGACCGGTAATATGGCTTTCGTGGCAATAGGTCTACTGGTGATCTGTTGGTATATTTCACTGAAGGGTGGAACAATTCTTTACATCCCTTCGAAGAAAGTAAGATTTATTGCACTTGATATTTTAAAGGCATTTGATAGAGTTTGGGATCAAGCTCTCTGATCGAAAATGCATGCATTTGGTATCGATGAATCTCTTTTTTGTTGAGTTAGAAATTACCTTTCGGACCATTTATTACAAGTAGTTTTGGACGGTTTAAAATTTGATATCCACAAAATAAACGCTGGTGTGCCCCAGGGCTCCGTTTTGTCTCCGACACTCTTTGTTGTGTTCATAAATGATCTCTTGTCTGAAACTTGTAATCCACTTAATTTTTTCGCTGATATCAGTACCCTCCCTTTTTCATATTTTTTGTGCTTAGATCTTTGGTCTTAGGATGTGGACTTTCAACGGCAACTTTAAAGACAAGCCCATTAAATTCTGATCTTGACAGCATTTTCTAAGGGAATCAAAAATCTTGTAGAATTCAATGCTTCGAAAACTCAATGTTGTTTACTGTTATTAAAGCGCAACGCTCCCTCAATACCACTATCCATCGGTGGCACTTGTATCGTGTAGACTGAACAGCTTTCAGTTCTCGGCTTTTGTGTAGTGATCACATATTTGACTTCTCCAAAAATGCTGCTAATTGTTTAGGTTTTCTCCGCTGATACCAGAAGTTTTTTACCCCTTCTGATCTGGCTGTTATATATAATGCCTTTATTCTTCCGAAGTTCAAGTACAATGCCCATATCTGGGCAGGTGCTCCAAAAACTCACTTCAGTCTCTTGGACATTATACAACAGAGAGGTCTAATAAAGATAGGCGACCGTTGTCTAACTGTAACATTTGTATAGCACCCCCGCAATGTTTCATGTCTATCATTATTTTTAGAGATGCCGCGAATAGTGACTCGACTGAATACCGAATACCGAATATTCGCCCACACTCGTCGGCCGAATACCGAATATTCGGCAACCGAACATTCGGCCAACGAAACGATGTGTTGTGTATCTATCTCCTACGTGACTTTTGACGAGGCAATAGACAAGGACGTTGCTATAGACAAAATGATAAAGATGTTTGAAAAACTGCCATTGAAAACAAAATAGATTTTTTTTTAAGAACTTTTCGCCAAGATCGGATGGCAGACCCTTACAAGTGGTGGTCAACTAATACAAAACTGTTTCCCAATTTGATAACGTTTGCTGAAATCTAGCTCTCGTCTCCTGGTACTAGTGTATTAGTGAGAAGTTATTTGCAGAAGCTGTAATTGATTTCGAATATAGACGTTACATAAAACGTATGCTACCAACGAATACTGAAAAAGCTGTTTTTATTCACCACAACTTCCCATTAGTATTTTTTAAATACTAAAATAAAAAAATTTATAAAAATACAACATTTTTTGTAAGATAATAAATCTTATTTTATTCTCCATTTAATATTCGGTATTCGGCCGAATGTTGTGAACTATTCGGCCGAATACCAATACCAAATATCAAAAAAATAGGCCGAATACCGAATAGTGGCCGAATATTCGCGGCATCTCTAATTATTATTTTACTGCTGTTTTCATAAACAGCGCTCTTATGAAATAGCCAGCTGCATTTTCCCCTCAAACAATTCAACCATAATACCCGTACTTCTAGGAGTACTCTTCAGTTTACCTTGAGCGCAATGTCGGACGTACTGTCAAGTACAGAGATTTTTTTTAGCCACACTGCACGAATGTAGAATGCTTTAACCGGCTCAACATTACAATGTGCATACATTCATTGAACATTGGTCATCGGTAACTTGAAAGGAGTCGAATCCTATTTTCCTAATTGCTCGCACTGTGTTTAACATTATTAGGGTATTAATAACCCCTTCAGTGCGCGTATAGTATAAAAAAGAAAGACAGAGTATTATATCAGAAACCTTTTAAAATTAAAATCATTTTGCTTTGTTTTTCATTAATGTTAAAAATCTGATTTAGAGCCTCATTGAAATAAATTTATTGTGATTTTAAAATTCTCATAAATGTACACACATATGTGAGAGCATCATGTCATTTACATATTAAATACATTTAATACACACTTTTGGTTCAAGACTTTAATCCACTTTTGCTTGTTACAATTTCAAAGCAATTGATTCTATCTAATATTATGCTTGCACAAAATAGGATTTCTCAAAAAAAAAAAAAATCCTTGAACAACTGTGAACTAAATTCTACTACTATTAGACACAGTAACGTTCTCGGCTCTTATCCAAACCAAAAATCTGCCGACAAAGACAAAATCTAAACCTAAGCCCACAATCCTCGGAGTGGTCTGATTACATTACACTTCACTCCACGCACTAAAAAATATCCACAGATTATACGCAGGATAATGCTGTGCGAGAGCGAATTTGCCATAATCCTATTCCTACAACTGCCACTTCAGTCTTCAATTAAGTTAAGGTTAAGCTTAAATTCTCCAAATGCAGATTGCTTGCTTTTCCATTCCAATGGTGGGGCGATGCTGGGCAAAAATATTCACTTTAATTAAATTCAAAATGTCTTGAAATCCCAGAATTTAAATTTGCTATTTTTTATATTAAAAATAAAAAGAAGAAAATGCTTAAGGAGCAAATAGGATAATAAGACACAACGACAGAGTAGCACTTACCTTAACTTCATCTTAAAGTCTGGCCAAGATTACAATTTGTCAATGGCAGCAAATTGTCACCTTTGTCTGATGTTGGTCTCTATGTCTGGGTGTTGGAAGATGTCTACCATAGCATTAGAAAGGTAACGAGTATCACGTCTAAGTTGTTGAATGGAAACAATTAGTTATGCAAAGAGAAGCCAAAGGCATTTTAAGGATTCCCAGGGCACCTTGCTGCGTCATTGAATAGTAAAATGCTTTTTTATTAGACTCTGTGTGTAACAGGTGTTGGCTGTACTGCCGAGGTGTGTGTAATTTTCATAAAGTAAATTAGAAAATAAATTGTTGATATGGAAATATTGCGTTAATTGCATAATAGTAAAATGTGTCTATAAGGTAGACAACATAATACTCTTTACTCTTTCGATGAATGGGCAATTGATTGGGCTTAACTTTGACCAGTATAATGGACGGACTTATTGCAAGAAATTTACAACGGATGAACTAACGAGCAGCATACAGGTTATTCCATTCAGACAAATCAATATAATTTAAATGAGTTATGTCTCGGTAGTTAAATCCGAAAATTATGCCCAAATGATTTGAGAAGATTCAACTTTTCAAAAGCTTACATTCAGACCCACTTTGAGGGAATGCGTGAAAGATTTTGTATCATCGACTTCTCTTATCAGCTTGAACTCACTTATCTTGAAGAAATAGAGGAGATCATTCACAGAAGTCAACAGTGATATCTTCAAATTTTTCCTCAAGAGAATGCATCAGTCGTTGACGATGACTTTTTCGCAAATCTCTTCTGTACAGCATGAGCAAGATAATTGAAGAGCCAATACCTTAATCCTTCACCCTTAACGTCCTTAATCCACATAATTGCTTATATAAAGTTCGATTTCCAGGAAGAATATTCGACGCCTTATCCACTTCTAATGAACCAGCAAGATGTCGTCCTTTCTGATTTCTCTACATCGAATGGATACAAGAAATTTTTTCAAAGAAGAAATAGAAAACAGCCAATCTTCACCGAGGACAAGCAGAGCCGGAGTTCCTTAAGGCCACAAGCTCCAACATTTACAAGCCAGATACCGAATACGCACGAATTCTTCTATTTGATGATGAATCCCTAACGAACGCTAAGTTCATATCACCGGTATTCGCTGCTAGAAGAGTGGAAGCCTACACAAGACGACTCGACGAATACTACCTGCACTAGGGCTTCAGAATGAACTATCCCAAATCTGAATTGACATACGTCAGATGATCAAGTGACTCAAGAAGCAGAGGAGTTGCAAAGGACAGAAATACCAAGAGGACTCTATCCGACAGAACTCAACTATTACCAAAAACTAATGTTAAATACTAGTTCAATCCTCTCTTGGCAATTTTACTAAGACAAGACAATTTAGTCTTCCGACGCATCCATCCATTGATCCGAAAACAAAACGGGCCCATCCAAAAGATTAAGCTTCTTGCATGTACATATGTAGCTCATCAGACTCATTTTCATTCATAACCCAGGAAAAAATTAAAACAAAGCTGAATCTTGGTAGACAGCTTTATTCGTATACTAGCAGAAAAATACTCGGTTAAAAGTAACGTAGTACTCGTGTAAAGTTAAACAACCAACATGGTCAATATACAACCTACATCCTCAACAGGTTAAAACACCCCAGTCAACAAGGTTAAAAAATTTGTTTAGATTAACACATTATTTCGGTTAATATGTTCTAAAATTTTTAAACAACTTTTGGGTTAAATTGTTCTAAATTTGTTTGGTTTGAATAACCTATTAAGTTAGTAAAAGGAACTGTTTCAATCGTTTATAATACCCAACTTAAATGGTTGATTTACCCTTCTTAATATGTTCTTTCAGCAAACTTTCTGGGTTACCGTAGTTTGTAGTAAACGTAACAAACATGTACAATTGTTTTAATCAATTTGAGCAGTTGAATTAACCAATGTAGTTCGTTGAAGCAGTCCAGGTACTTAAAGCAGCCCATTTTCTTATTTTTTTATATATAAAATTAAAGTAACCGATTTACTATGTTGCTTTAATCAATTCAATTATTTGAATTATTTTACTCAATTAATTTACAAGTTCACCTTATTAAGAGTAGATGTTATACGTAGCTAACGTAATTACTACACTTGTTTCATTAAAACAACTTGCTCAGTTGAAGTGGCTAATCTACTCGTTCAAATTAACACACTTACTTGGTTACCTTTTTTTTTAAAGTAACTTATACACACGGTTGTTTGAAACAACTAACTAAGTTGAAGAAGCCTATCTATTCTACTCGTTCTTATTCACATACTTACTCGGTTAAAGTAATCTATCCACTCGTTTACATTTACATATTTATTCGTTTAGAGTAGCCTATCTACTCGTTCATACCCTATAGGGTGCAAACGGATGGATATGAATCGGAGCCGGGCAATTTTGTCAGCACTTGCTAGCCAATTTTCCAATCGCCCGCTTGATTGTTGAATGCAGCGTTCCTTTCATTGCCTGGTTTCAATATCGGTCCATGGTAGATTTCGTAAGCGAAATTGAATTCAGATAAATAAAAATGCCTTCCGGAATATTAAAAATGTGTCTACGATAATAAGAGAGCCTCAGAGGAGGTAGTATTCGTTCTCGTAAAACATAGAGAGGACACGAACTGCATTTGAACAATCTCCAAGGCGTTCACTTCACAAACAGGCGGGTGTCCTTGGTATTTCGAGGTGCTTCATTCAAGGAATAGTAAAAGAACATGTTTATTTACACAGCTGCAAGATAGGTTAGGTTAGGTTAGGTTAGTGGGTTGATGATTAATAGTTGTGATACCCTAGGTTTTGTGACCCCTTGGATTGAAACCTATGATATTCCTATGTCGATTAAGCCCGCTAAGGGTGTAGATGGGTTACAGCAAGCTATAGCTTGTAATGTCAGACGGTACTTCTAAAGTATTTCTGTCGTCACATAATAACCTGGCTAGGGAGAGGTATACGCCTTCTCAGGGCGTATTCCTTTCCTTAACCCCCAGTTGAGGCCCGTAGGAGCATGTGACAACACCTGGTATATGAGTTTGATATGTCAGTTTTTAGTGTATATGTTCGTTTGTTTGGTCGCTAATTTAATTGAAGCAGCTGTTTCCATATCAAAGAAGATTTTACCAATCTTAGATAGAGGTGGCCCCACCAACCCACTGATGTTCGTGTTCAACGTAGGAGTGCCAATAGCAGGTGTATAGGCGAGGTGCCCATTCTCCGTTATTGCTACTCCTACACGAAACACGTGCGTCGTTAAGACGTTTTCTTTCGTACTACACTATCGTACTGTAGTTGAAGGCGCAGGTGGGGTTGGCTTGTCCAGAGATCCACTGAACTCGCTATTGTTTTCCTCTCATACGCACAGACAGGCCTTGCGCCTGGGTGCATAGTTGGTTAACTTTAGTTGATGTTCTTTGGGGTTTGCTCACTGAATTACCAGTGAGTCGGGATACTACCTTGCTCATAGCTGTCTCTCCCGGTTCCTATCGACCTCCTCGTGTTGCCTGTGGATAGGTTACGCAAGTAACTGAACTAACTAGATGGGAACAAAATGGGACGGTATCCTTTAAAAGTAGGAATCCGCTAAGGAGTGTGTTACGACTCACCTGAGGAGTACGCATATCTGGACGTGGTTTCTACTTGGATCACGTCTAGAAAAACGTATATCTAAGACTGGCAGGTCTTGAGTTTTTGCAGGAAACTCGTCTGCAAGTGTGACTCAATTGGAGGTTGTCTTCGGATAAAGAGGTGCAGCTGTCGCATACAACGCAAGCAATCCATGAAGTCTGTAAACAATAGCGTATCGTCTTCGGGCTCTCCTATACTGTCTTCGGATGGTGAGGTGCAGCTGTCGCGTGCGTGTTTGCTTTCTTCAAGCTATCTATGAGGTAGGCCCCCCTAGTGGGAGTATCGTGGTGGCGTGGTTTATTCCAAATGCGGAGACATATGGTTTCCAGGCGTGCCTGGGATTCAAGAGTTAATGGTCAGGACTAAATCTGACTCCGATGGTGGTAGGCCACCCGTGGGGTAAAGGCTTAATAGCTAGGCATCCACGTTAAACAAGGAACAGTTCTGTAGTTGAAGGCGGTTTTCAGATTTTAGGAATTCTCAAGCCATTTGGTATCGTTAACGAATTTTAACAAAATATTGCTTGGAATGTCAGAGAGCGCCTCCAAGTCGCTGAAGAAGATGTGTCCCTAGGTGTCTTTTTCTCAGATGATACGCACAAGTCAAGAAGTCAAGCCCGAAGATGGATACATAATATCTGAAACGCGTCGCTTTGAATTAAATTAAAATTAAAACTTTCTTAAAAACTAAATAAATAAATTATACACAAATATAAAAAAAAATGTATCATAGTTTTTTGGTTGTAAGACAGGAATCGAGAGAGTTCCATCTCTTGTTTGTTAAGGCTAGAACTTTACTCTTGAATACCTGTTTAAGATTACAGGTAGGGACTTGAACTGTTGTGTCTGCTTGATTAGGATCAATGTTGATTCTATTCTTGCCAGCTCATAAGCGCTTTCATTAACTGGGACACCACTGTGACCAGGAACCCAGCAAAGTCTAATGTTGTGCTGTGTACCATGAAATCTTAGCTCTTCGCGACAGCATCAATGAAAAAGGTGATATCAGCTGCAAGATGGTTGCCGTCCAAAAATTATTACCACGGGATTTTGAAGTTGTGAAAACATGCTTGCATCTATGCCTCGACACGCAATCTTATTGTTCTATGACGAAGCACATTTTCAGCTAAATTAGCACTGCAAGATACAGGCCACAAGGTGGTGCTCGAAGAGAATCAGAACCTAGTGACTGACAACTTTCAACCAATTCTGTTTGCGTGTTACCAGGAATGGAGGGGACCTACAATTTTCTTACGATTCTGAACGGCTAATGAGAAGCACTTTTCATGACAAGAGACACTCTTAGAGCATTTGTCTATTCCTGGCAAGAGAAAGTATGTATATCCTTGAAAAACTTTTTTGAACTGGCTGAGAATCGAACTTAACACCTTCAAACTCACTAACCCTTATACTTAGGGATACTGAAAATTTATAGAGCGAAAAATTTACTTTGTTTTTTAATGTACTGCACCATAATATTTGTGCATGTTTTTCTAAGAACTTATTGATTCTACGACTCACAAACCAGCTCATTACCAAAATTTCAGCTTTTCAGATCTTTTTGACGTTTGGTGATTTTGGTATCTAATTTTCTTGGGCTTTTACTGACTTTTCATCTGGGTAACGAGAACTTAAACGTACATGAATGAGCTGACAATCTTCGAGAGGAAGATTTAGGGGATCTGCACAGGGATGCACTACGATTGGAACCTCTATGAAGAAGCAAAACTCGACAGATACCTCTTCCAGTCCAGCAAAGCTGCCTGGAGAATCAGACCAACCCCCCTTATACCCTGATAAGAAGAATGGTAAATCAGTCAACACCTTCTGACCAAAGATGGCCTTGAAGCAGTAAGACTGTTAGATGGGAATTGAATAACAACATCCAGAACACATCATGGCTGAAATCCTCATCTTCCTTTTCACCCAAATATCGCAACGACAATCAGACCTGAATATCCCAAGGCATTAAACCGCCATTAATCTAAGATTTAAATAAAATACAATGAAAACTATGTATAGAAAATTATGCAAATTATATCCACTGTTGAAAGTTAGCCCCCCATTATGCCAACGTATAATTTATAACCATTTTATACTCGTACTTAAGATAACTTAAAGACTTTGAATAAAAATACTGATAGATTAGCCGGTTAAGAACCATGGAAGCAAATTTTATGGACCAGGTAAGAGGTATGATAAGTCAATTAAATCATTGTTTGATGATTAAAAGCCGAACTTACTCGTAAACTGCGAGAGAACTCTTTGTTGAGCACACTACGAAGCACTTGTTCTGAAAACAAGCTCCCTGAAGAGTCGTGTATAAGAAATCGGCGAACGGACTGACTCGTATTTATCAACCCAGAATTTAATTACAAAATGTAACTTAAGGGATTTATGAATTTACTAATTATTCAATTTCTATGATGAAAGTCATTCACATTAAAGTTTAGGTATACCTTCATTTACAACTCGCTCGAGATGTAAAGTTTATTAAAAAAATATATAACCTTATAATGTCAAACACAGCAAGAGAGATGAGGAAAATTAAGCGAACGAATCCTTGTACGAAACAGGTACCTACTCGTATCACGGGTGAACTGCTGAACTAATTGAAAGAGAAATTCAACTGACTACTTCGGTTGAGCATTGCTTGTGAGAGAACGGATAAACCAAGGAAAGACATGAAACGTTCCGGCGATGTTCAAAAGATTCGACTGATTGACACCTGTTCTGAATTTTATCCAATAAATGAATAGAAGCTTGGGCAGCACTTGTCCAAATCAGAAAATGTGAAACAATACTTATACTACTATCGAAATCCTAATCATTTAGCAGCGTTTTATGGCAGTTTCGAGAATGTGGTCGTTCCAACGAAGATCGTCGTTGACACACACATACACCGAGTACTGACAGCTTTTCGGTTTCTTCGATGCAAGTGCCATTCAAGGCGAATTGCATAAGGGGTACATTTTGCTTTCACGAAAGTAGACAATCATGCTTGTTTTGACATTCTCATGAATAGTCTATTCGTTAGAATGATTCTATTCCTTCGAATGAACTTTCTTAATTTTGAGATTCGAACGAATAACATTCATTTGCGAAAGATAGCATAAAATGAACTTTAAAAAAGATTCATTTTCATTATCATGCTGTTTGAAATTTACTATATTTCTATTTGAATTAGTATGACCGTCTTACATTTTTTTTATTTCTAAACATTTTATAGATGTTGGATAAAGAATCAAGAAACAAAATAAATAATACGCTTTTTCATTATAAAGTAAAGTTTAACAATAAAGAACTACATACTCGTATTCATTATATTTTTTGTGTCAACTCGGCTGTTTTGAACTATTCTTAAAAAAAATAAGTTTTTCATGACGCGTTCTAAATTTTTATTTTTTTTCGTATACACTTGGTCACACTAAAATATCAAAAACAAAAGAGAAGTGTTTGTGAAATGTCAAAACCAAAAAGTGAAATCTTTGTTTATTTGTAATTGTTTTGTTTATTGTTTAATAATTTAAATTTCTTTGATAAAAACATAAAATAATAAATAAAAAATAAAAAATAAAAATATGGCATTTGTGTTGTTTATAAACGAAAATGGTGTTGAAGAAGTGCAGAGGAGAAGGATAGTGGATGCTTTCCGTATCAACGCGGGTGGTAAAAAAATTCTTTGCTACCTCCGGGTTTTCTTCCATTATTTTGATTAACTTTTCTTTTTGTTCGCGGTTTGTCTAGTTGGAATGCGACCTCTAAACATAAAACAACAAAAAAATTAATAAAAGTAATTTATCTTCCGTGAAATAATTAAAAACTTACATACATGTTTTGTTGCTTACTCGACAGAAAAATTCAAATGACACAAAAATGACATTTAATTCTATTCTTTCGAATGTCAAAATTGAATTAGCTTTCGCAAATGAATGAACTTTCTATGGATTGGGTGAACTTTCGATTTGTTAAGTTTCAACGAATTCGACTCACTTTCGAACGAAAGAGAATATCAAAATAAGCACCAATATTGATTTTTTGAAGTATTAAACTCTAGACGATACTTTATTCCCCAATTATCAATGCTCTAAAGATCGGAGTTAAATGACCTTTTCATACGACACCATTGCAATTTCACTTCCGAAGGAAATGTATGTGAATTTGAAAACGTATATGGGTGATTCTACAAACAATGGAATAAAATGATACAAATTTCGGCACGACATTTTTGGAAGCCAAAAGTCGTAAGAATTGTTCTAGTTGATCCTTAGAACGTATCTTTGCGTTGTTGAAAGCGGCCAGTAAAAAAAATTAAAAATGACGATTTTAAGGACATTTTTTGAAAATGGATGTTCAGGGGACTGAGTTTTTTTTTAAGGGGACTGAATAAATTTTTAGTTTTTTTGTATTTTCTCTTGGGTACACACTGAAATATAGAAATTAAATTTATTTAGCCTTCATAAACATACAAATTCATGGTTAATACATAATAACTTAGCATTTTATTAAAAAAAAATAATATATTATAATACATTTTTTTTTCTACTTAGAATCAATTTAAAATAAATTATATTCTTTTTAAAAATTTTAAAAATATTTCGTAATGAAGTTCGAAGTTCAAAATAACTTAAAAATTCTCAGGTTTCTGAATAAAATATCATTTATTTATTTATTAGCCAGGGGACTGAGACCAGGGGACTGAGGTTTTTCATGGTTTTTGCGCAAAAACGATATTAAGGTTTTACTTAAGAAATCAAAAAAATATATATAATATTACAGTTTTATCAAACCTATACTATACTGCTAAAAAAGATGCCTACTTACATACAAATTTGTTTCGTAAAAACTCACCAGAGGACTGATAAACTAAACGGACAATCCACGACTTCATGCACAAATGTCTTTTTCACAATACTAACATAAGAAACAGAATCGAGTTGCACCACGATTTTATTGTAAGGAGACTTGGTTCTTCAAATTGTCAGTGCTGGAAATCTGATCGACATCCTAGTTATTGATATTTTCGACTGTTTCAATATGCCAGGGGACTGATACAAAAAGCGGGGGACAAAGTTTAATTAAGATTTTTTGTAATAAAATAAATTGCTAAAAAATGTTTATCTATTTCGTAGCAAAGATGTGTTATTTTCCGTAACTTTGGTGCAATTCATCTAAGTATGAGACCTGAAATAAGAGAACGGTAATATTTTTTCTTTGCGAAAACGCACTGGGGACACGTCAGGGGACTGAGAATCGGACACTTTGAAGAATTTTTTGAGCAATATAAAATAAGGTCACCTTAATAATATTGTTAGGCCAGGTAGATATCAGTCAGATTTAATTTTATAAAAAAAAAATCAGATTAAATAATTGAACGGATTTCAAATTATTTCTGGGGCCGCCGAAAATTCCATCGTTTGTAGAATCACCCATATGAGAAGCTGAGAGTAGAGTCGTCGGCAAAACAATGAAGAAATAAAAGTATCAGACAAGAGATAATTTATAAAAAGGAGGAAGAAGTCGGAGATAAAACAGAAACCTGCAGAATACCAGCATTTATTTTGTGAAGATCTGACTTAAAACCGTTCAGTAGGAAACTCCTAACCGTTGATAACAAACGCATGTATTTTGATAAGAGAGTCTGGTGCTCAACTCCATGAAAGATCTGTTCTACTCTTCGGTGAGATGATGCAACTGTAATGACTGCGAAAGCATACCTGTCCCATTGAATGATTTAAGTTCTCAAGTACAGGAGGAGCAGCGTTATTGTAAGAGATTTTTTCATGAGCCGCAATACACGAATTTGGGATGCTTTAGCCGAATTTTCTTCCCATTTTGATGTTCAGACATTCAAGATCATTGTGCATCGGTATCTCCTTGTAAATCTTCTCCAACATTCCTCAAACGTTTGCATTGAGCTCAAACAGAGCATAGAAACATTCCATAGAATTGTATGATGCATTCGCCATAAGTGGAACAACATTATCTACATATATTAACTGATATGGCTAGTATAGGAATACCCTTCGCGACATGTAAACTTATGCTGAAACACAATGCTATTGAGAGAACAGACATACGTCAGCTTTCAGAAATCTGAATCGATTCTGTTCAGGACTCCGTTGGCTGGAGCCCCAAGAGATATGAGAATGAACTGGCGCAAGCTGGTGATCGTAGGGCTACATGGACATATCCTGGCGAGTATAAATGTAGTAAAGTACCTTAGCATCTGCTTGGATCAGTATTTGTATTTTTATAGACATATAAATACTGCTCTGACCAGGGATAGGAGAGCCTTTTCCCTAACAACGCGGTTGGCGGCTTGACACCAGGGTAAATGGGATTTTTTAAAAGATTCTCATCATATGCTAATAATTGCCTAAGGAATGCCCGGTATTGTTCAACGTTACCCTATGCCAACTAAAGTCGACTATAGACTTCGTTACATGGCCGACTTACAATACTGGTTTTGACAGCTGACGCACGTTTCGTGTCTTGTATCACTGTCAAACATCTTCAGTTTGGTCTATAATTTAACCATGAATCGTCTTACAAACGAACAACTCTTGCAAATTATTGAATTTTATTACCAAAATGCGTCCTCTGTTAAGAAAGTTCATCGCGCACTTCTTCCATTTTATGGTCAATTTAATCGACCTACTAAGGCGGCTTTTCGGGCTATTGTGACTAAATTTCCCACCAAATTTACATTGCTGGACATTAAACCACACCAACGCGCTTAGGTAGAGTGCGATCTGAGGAAAATATCGCAGCTGTATCCGCCAGTGTTAGTGATGACCGTGAATTATGGATTCGGCGCCGTTCGCAGCAATTGGGCCTCTGTTACTCGACTACGTGGAAAATTTCTCGTTGCAAGAATTGAAGCCGAACGACCTATACCACAACGCCGAATTTTTGGTGAATGGGCTCTTGAAAATTTGACCGATGATCCACTTTTTTATCGAAAAATTGTGTTCAGCGACGAAGCTCATTTCTGGTTGAATGGATACGTGAATAAGCAAAACTGCCGTATTTGGAGTGAAGATTAGCATTGCAAGATCTACCAATACATCCAGAAAAAGTCACTGTTTGGTGCGGATTATGGGCTGCCGGAATCATTGGACCGTATTCCTTCCAAGATTTTTTTTTTTTTTTTTTTATAATTTACCCGCGCTCAAGGGATTATGATTACCCTTTAAATGTTTTCAGCACAGCGCGGGCGTGAAGTTAATGAAAGAAAGAAGGATAGGAAAGATGTGTGGCACGATATTCTGAGACTAAAGGTGGTTGTCTCAGATTTTTTTATCTCCAGGGATGGCGCCTGAACTAAAGCGGAGAAATGCCGTGTCTTATTTCTATGTCACTTATAATTCACATTATTTTATTTGTATTCATCCTTGTTGGGCATACTAGTTTTTAACTCAATTACATGTTGTTAGTGTTATGCCTGAACAACATGCAATGAGTAAACCAGTAAACCCATTGATGACAATTTTTAGAAGATTTTAATGGAATTATAGCGACATAGACGACGGCAGGGATCGAACCTGTCATCATGAGGTTGACAGGCGAGCACACAACCATCGCGCCACGGCCACCCGAATTGCGATGTTACTGTGAATGGTGAGCGCTGCCGTGCGATGATAACAAACTTTTTTGCGCAAAATGGAAGAGCAAGACGGTGCGATATGCCACACAGCACGCATAGCAATGCACCAATTGAGAGGCGAGTTCGGTGAACAGTTTATTTCACGTTTGGAGCCGGTCAATTGGTCGCCTAGAACGTGCGATTTAACGCCTCTAAGCTATTGTTTGTGGGGTTATATGTTAAGGCTCATGCCTATAGCGACAAGCCCGCTTCGATTAATGCACTGGAAGCCAACATTGAAGCATTTATTCGTAAGGCACCGGCCGAAATTTTAGAAAGAGTATGCCAAAATTGGACATAGCGTATGGACCGCAGTTGAGGCGCAGTAGCGGACAACATTGGCATGAAATAATTTTCAAACATTAAACTATATGGACCGTACTATCGATTCAAATAAAGATTTCGGGCATTTTTCTAAATTGTAGGTATGTGTTTTTTTTTTAATTTCCGAAATCACTCGTTATAAGGAGCTCCAAATCGTTTAACTTGTAGAGAAAAAAATCTCTAGGTTCATGTGGTATCACTATGGACCAACTCTGGTCTAAGTGATCAGCTGTTTCATTCAAAACTTTTTAAACCAAATAAATCTATTTAAAGAACAAGTGTATAAGCAAATACAAAAATCTCTATAAACTGACGTTTGTTTGGGGAATTCAATTAATTTTTATTAATTGGAAATCTCTCTGTATTTCTTTTATATGTATATTTATGGCTTACATTAAATTTAATCAAAAACGTGATTATATTTTCATAAATGACTTCATCAACCATAATGTATATATTTTTTGGATTCTCGATGGGAATATAAACAATTTTTATTGTATACACTTTTCGAATTAATAAAAAATTAATTACAAAAATATATTTTAAATCACTTTTTTATTACTAAAAAAACATGCGAGTTTTAAAATTTTATAAGTTAATTCACTCTATATATAAAGGTCATGCCATTAAAGCCTAGCAAAAAAAATGTTTAAAAAAATAAGAGCCAAAAAATTAAAAAAAAAAACTCATGAAATATGCTCGTTAAACCAAGGATAGACTGTTTGATGCTCTCCTTATTTACTCTCCATAAGCACTGTTCAAATAAAATTTGATTTATGGTCAATTTAATTCATAGATTATGGATTTAAACCAACAAAAGCACAAAAGCACATATTTGCCCCTATTTTTAAATTATATCATATTACATAATGTTGAAGAAAATGAATTAAGAATTCCATTATACGCCTACGAATGTGAAAAAATCGATCATTATTGACAGGAGCCAAATTCAAATTTAATCGACGAAAACATTATGATAAGTTACTCCAAATAAACATCGTTATAATAATATTGAATCATATTTTGTGTACAGTTCAGTGAGTGTACTTATATAGAAGGCTCCAGAATTCAGTAGAGCATGAATTAGCACTTTCATTTTGATTCCGAATTTTTTCTTCCTTGGGGAAAAAAATAGATTCAATTCAATCATGAGGCAACTTTGATAATTATTATGGTAATGTAAAATATATACATGCATACATTCACTTATAATTAAATCAAATTTGAATATTGAAAAACACCGATCAGGAATATTCGTCAATGTTTACTTGCAAGTGCAAATCTGTAGTCTTTTTGATAAGATTACTTCCCTAAAATTATGATTTTAAGAAATATTCTAAGGCCTTTCACCCTTGGGTTTTAGATTCTAGACTGTCCGTCGTATACCAAATTCAATTTTATAATAGGTACTATTTGGCAAATTATGCATTCGTAAAAAAATTTAACTCGAGATTTAAAGGCATTTCGATGATAGCAAAGATGAAAAAGTGGGTCCTGCAATTTTGTCTGTCTGTTCGACAGCATAAATGGCTCGCTTGATTTTCGTAAAACTTGGTAGATATCGGTTTTAAGATTTTCCCCCACAAGTATTTTTCTTTTTTCAAGACCAAAAATAACGGTACCTACCATACGAATTTTTTTTCGAAATTTTATGTCGCACAGAACATACAAAATAAAATGCACGACTGGGTCGCACGAACTTGCTCCTATGTAATAGACTAGGAATTTTAAACCCGGATGTTATTAAAGAAAACTGTTCATAAGGATAAAATGAATTTTTTAAATTCTTTTAGTAGTAAGAGATAAAAAAAAGAATGCTATGCAAATATGAATTTATGCAGGAACAAAAATTATAAGTCGTTGTAGTGGTTCCTTAAAAAATAAGCTTTTATGTACAAAATTTTTAAAACATTTTTAAGAAAAAATTTTGGTACGCCAACCTTAAGTTTTTATTATTGTACGAATAAAAATCTAATTTCCAAAAAAAATACTAAGCCGTTCTTGAGATATCGAATTTTTCAAAAAAAAAAATTACTTTTTTTTCTAAAAATTGAAAAAATATTTTTTCTTAAGTTTTTAAATGCAATGTTTTTTAAACTTTTTAGGAGCTTCTTTACAAGAAATTTCGTTAAAATCCGTTATGCCGATAATGAGTAATTCAAAATTCGAAAAAATCGTTCTATGGTTGGTACAGTCAGTAATATCTAGACTTCAATTTTTTTTCATTAAATTATAGATCGTAAGGATTAATCAAAAGAAAAAAATTTTAGCAAAATTCTCGGAACCGTTTTCGAGAAAAGTACGATTTTCGAAAACCATTTTTTAAAATTTGTATGGAAGGTACCGTTAGTTTTAGATAAAACAATTTTTTTTTTCTCAATTCTGGTAGGTTATCTTAAGAAACTTTTATTTGCAAAGTTTGAAAAAAATCGAGCATGGGGTTTTCGAAATATTGAGTTTCCAAAAAAAAATTTGATTTTTTTTTTAAAAATCCAAAAAATAAAAAATTGAAAATTTGAATATGTAATAATATTTAAATTATAGAGGAGCTTTGTCATAAAAAAAATGATTTAAATCGGCTGTACCGTTTTCGAGAAAATCAAAAACAAATAAAATGGACCCAGGGGGGCTACCAAAAATAACAATTTTTTGTAAAATTTTTTTCGACCATTAGCTAGTTTTAACCAAATGAAAGTCTTGAAATTTTTTTAAAAAAATTCTGTGAGACAGTTTTTGAGAAAAAAAATATTTATAAAATTTCGAAAAAAAATCGTATGGCAGGTACCGTTATTTTTGGTCCTAAAAAAAAACAGAAAAAAACGTCCGGGGGGAAAAAATTAAAACCCATATCTACCAAGTTTGAAGAAAATCGGCCGAGCCGTTTAGGCTGTAGTCGAACCGACAGACAGACAGACAGACAGAATTGCGAGACCCACTTTTTTGGTCTTCGCTATCATCGTAAGGTCAACTTTAATCAAAATCTCGAGTTCGATTTTTTGTACGAATGCATAACTTGCCTTATAGTACCTATAAGTCGCAAGTAAAAAAATTAAATTTCATTTATTTAAAGCTAGGTTACAGTGGAAAAGAGATTTCCAAAAAATGTTTATTTTTTTTTTGATTTGGATTTGCTCGAAAACGGTACAACCGATTTAAATAATTTCGAAGTTAGAGCTCCTCTAAATTTTGTAGGTAATTACATATTCAAGTTTTCAGTTTTTTTATTTTTTTGGATTTAAAAAAAAATCAAATTTTTTTTTGGAAACTCAATATTTCGAAAACCCCATGCTCGATTTTTTTCAAACTTGATAAATAAAAGTTTTTTAATATAATCTACAAGATCTGAGAAAAAAATTTGTTTTACCTAAAAATAATAGTAGCCACCATACAAATGTTAAAAAATGGTTTTCAAAAATCGTATTTTTTTCAAAAATGGTTCCTAGAATTTTGCAACATTTTTTTTTCTTTCATTTAATTTTTAGGATCTTGAATTTAATAAATTAAATAATAATCCTTAATAATTTGATTTTGAAAACAAGATATAACTGACTGTACTTACCATAGAACGATTTTTTCGAATTTTGAAAATCTCACTATCGACATAGCGGATTTTAATGAAGTTTTTTATAAAGTTCGTAAAATGTTTAAAAACCATTGCACTTCAAAACTTGAAAAAAAAATTCGAATTTGTGAAAAAAAAAATGTTTTTTTTGTAGAAAATTCGATATCTCAAAAACGGCTTAGTATTTTTTGTAAATTTAATTTTTATTTAAACAATTAAAAACTTAAAATTGGCGTACCAAAATATTTTCTTAGGAACGTTTAAAGAATTTTGTATTAAAAGCTTATTTTTTTAAGAAACCAGTATCTACAGACTTATAATTTTTGTTCTTGCATAAACAGCTAATATTTGCTTGAATCACATGGCATCCTGTGTTTAGCTCCAAACTACTAAAGGACTTGTTTGAGTTATTTAAAGAATGAATTTTATGCTAATCAACAGTTTTTCTCTAATAACATTTATTTTTGGAATTCTTAATCTTTTACATAAGAGCATTTTTCTGCGACCCAGTCGTGCATTTTATTTAAAAAAAATTAAAAAATTTCATTTAGTTAAAGCTAGGTAATTTTTGAAAAAAAAAACAAACCATTTTTTCGTTTTTGATTTTCTCAAAAACGGTACAACCGATTTTGATCATTTTTCTTATGCTAAGGCTCCCCAAAAGTTTGAATAGTATTGTGTATTCAAATTTTCAAAAAAAAAATTGTTTGGAATTTTAAAAAATTTTTTAAATTTTTTTTTCTAAAACTCAATTTTCGAAAGTCCATTTTTTTTAACTTGATAAATAAAAGTGTTTTAATATAATTTACAAGCCGTAAGAATAAATAAATTATTTTACCTAAAAATAAAGGTACCCACCATATAAATGTTAAAAAATGGTTTTCGAAAATCGAATTTTTCTCGAAAACGGCTCCGAGAATTTTGATATTTTTTTTTTGTGGTTTAATTCTTACGATCTATAATTTAATAAAAAAAAATTGAGATTAAGATATTACTGATTGTACGTACCATAGAACCATTTTTTCGAATTTCTCATTATCGGCATAATGGATTTTAATAAAATTTGTTATAAAGAAGCTTCAAAAAATTTTAAAAAACATTGTATTTCAAGACTTAAAACAAAATAAAATATTTTGAAAAAAAAACTATTTTTTTTTTGGAAAGTTCGATATCTCAAAAACGGATCAATATTTTTTTTTTGAAAATTTATATTGTTTTCATACAATAATAAAATCTTTAATTTGGCGTATCAAATTTGTCCTTAAAAATGTTTTAGAAATTTTGTTTAAGCTTATTTTTTTAAGACACCTCCACAACAACTTATAATTTTTGTTCTGGCATAAACTAATATGTATCTGCTTAAATCACATGGCATCCTGCTTTTAGTTCCAACTACTAAAGAAGTTGTTTTAGTCATTTAAGTCAGTTTTGGCAAATCGGTCTATATTTTTTATCTTGTCTATTTTTTGATTCTATTTTTAATCACATTCTTTCCTATCCCAGAATATTGTTCAGGCCTATTTAGGGATGCCTGTTTTGTTGCTCCTGTTTTAGCTAAGAAGTCTGCATCTTCATTTACAATGATACCTACGTGTCTAGGTAGGGTGCTGCCTTAGCGTGGTGTAAATTAACCTGGGCTAGCCCGGTGCTGGTCCCGTGTCTAGTCATTAATTTCTCTTTGAGATGGTTGCCATTGCCCCCTCATCAACAAGCAGGTGGTCTTCGCCCTCCTCTGTTGGAAGCACACTTCTTCTATCGGTCAGACTCAAGATTTCCAGGGGAGCATGTGGGAAGAGTAGGAAGTGAAGATTGGTTGGATTCATATGATTTGGATGATACGTTGCTCATCTAACCCGTTGGATTGTACGAGTAGGTAAAGGAGGGAGTTGCAATGTGGGCTTAACAATAATCCTTTTGGAACAGGAATTTTCTCATTCCACTTAAATAACATTGATGAAATGCCTCTGGGTAAGTTCATTTATAAAATGAGCTGTTACTTCTATTGCCATCTCCATTTTGAAATCTCCACAAAAATCCAGCCAGTAAAATACCACCGTTGGCCCTGTCACAAAAATTAAGTCAAGTTACAGGAATATACATTATATAAAAATTTGAATAATATTTATGAACCATACTTTCACTGTGGACTTCTAAGAAAGTTTCTAAGAGAATTATTATATCGACATTTTCCGCGGATTTTTGTTAAGAATTTTACTGTCCTTCGCATCAGCAGCATAAAAGGCTTAAGGCTAAACAAAGAGTTGGATATTTTAATCTGTCGTCTTCTTTCCGTCTTAAAGAAGAAGTCTTCCGAAAACTGTCGCTTCAAATAGTCCAAACTTAATTTCTTCATGAACTGGGTAGTTTTTCCTTAATTTGAATATATATACATGTACTTATATTGAACTTGCCCTAACAAACAACAACTTCCTCTACATCCTCTTATATTTAAGCATCTTACAATTTATAGCTCCACTTGAGCCAAGTTTTTCGCAAAATGAGGCAATTTATTACTTTATAAAATACATTTAAGTGATTTACAACAACTTCTAGTTCAACATCAACAATATTGACATGGTTTAATATACCAGCAAACTACATCGCTCAAATACAAAAAAAGAGTCCCAATTTTATCTGAATGCCCAACAGCCATAAACATTTTCATGGTTTCTACTCCCAAAGGACTTGAATCTTATCTGATGTCCTTCATGCCACGATGAAGAAAAGCAAGGTATCATTGGCAGATGTTAGAAACGTGTGGCAGAATATTCGTCGCCCTCTAATGCTGCGAATCCATTAAATTCTATTCTTGTCCATCAAACAAAAAAAAAATCAACTAATTGAGCATAGAATTTCAAAACAGAACTTTGCTTGGTGGAATTTATCAAAAATTACCAGAAGTCCCCTTAAGTAATTTATTTTATAAAGGCAGCTAAATTTTATTCGAAATGTGTCTACATCCAATCATGATGGCCGTGTATTTTATGGCTGAGAGAGAAAGAAGGGAAATTTTGCTTTGTCATTGGTGTTCTTATGTAAAATGTAAAACGTTGTTAATGGTTTTCAAAACCGTACCTTGCTTTAAATACAAGGAAGACCGTTCTTTAACTTAGATTTGAAGCATGAACCAAGACCAAAGCTGACGATGTAGGTATGCTTAAAAAATGTATTTGCATGCAAGATACACCAAAAGCAATTATTGAGTAGCCCGAACTTGCTCTAATATCTACTTACAGGTAAAATTGTTAATGTGTTTTTACTTGCGACTTATAGGTATACTATAAAGCAAGTTATGCATTCGTAAAAAAATCGAAATCGAGATTTTGATCAAAGTTGACATTACGATGATAGCGAAGACTAAAAAAGTGGGTCTCGCAATTCTGTCTGTCTGTCTGTCTGTTCGACTACAGTCTAAACCGCTAAGCCAATTTTCTTTAAAGTTGGCAGATATCATTTTTAATTTTTTCCCCCCACAGGTTTTTTTCTTTTTTTTTTTAAAGACCAAAATTAACGGTACCTGCCACCTACCATACGAATTGTTTTCGAAATTTTATAAATATTTTTTTTTTTAAAACTGTTCGCAAGATTAAAAAATAAAAATACAAAAAATTTCATTTAGTTAAAGCTAGGTAATGGTAGAAAAACTTTCCCCGAAAATTGGTTACTGACGGTACCCCCCATGGAACCATTTTATTTGTTTTTGATTTTCTCGAAAACGGTTCCACTGATTTAGATCATTTTTGTTTTGCTAAAGCTCCCCAAAAACTTGAATAGAATTGTGTATTCAAATTAAAAAAAAAAATTTTTTTTTGGATTTTTTAAAAAAATTCAAATTTTTTTTTTCAAAACTCAATATTTTGAAAACCACATGGTAGTTTTTTTTTAAACTTGATAAATAAAATTTTCTCTATATAATCTACAAGATATGAGAAAATAAATATTATGTTACCTAAAAATAAAGCTACCCACCATACAAATGTTAAAAAATGGTTTTCAAAAATCGTATTTTTCTCAAAAACGGTACCTAGAATTTTAATAAACATTTTTTCTTTCAATTAATTTTTATGATCTTTAATTTAATGAAAACAATTTTGAAATTAAGATATTACAGCTTGTCCCAACCATAGAAACATTTTTTAAAATTTTGAATTATTCATTATCGACATGACGGATATAAATGAAATTCCTTATAGAGATACTTCTAAAAAGTTTAAAAAACATTGCATTTTAAAACTTAAAAACAAATAATTTTTTTGGAAAATTCGATATCTCAAAAACGAGCCTTAGCATACAAAAATTTATCAAAAAACGGTGGTAACGTTTTTGAGAAAATCAAAAAAAAAAAACAAAAAGTTTTAATAGTGGGTCCCAGGTCGTCAAAAGGTGGATTAAATTAACAACGTTTCGAGCATAAATACACTCTTCATCACGTTCATCACGTAGGTTAATAAATTTTTGTCACCTGATGAAGAGTGTATTCATGCTCGAAACTTTGCTAATTTAATCCGTCCTTTATTGACCTGAGGCCCACTATAAAAGCTTTTGGATATAATTGGCCTTATAGTTCCTATAACTGGCAAGTAAAAAGCGTGTTTGAGGTACTAACAAATTTTTTCTTACATTTCAAGGGCCCATTTACATAGTTCAAATGTCAACTTCGGCTTATTACAGCGGCACGGGTCCGATTAGTCCAATTTTTAATAACTCTTCCGCATAGATCCGGCTAAATTTGAGTGATGATCTGGGTTATGTTAACCATAAGTTTGTCGTTCATCGGTCGATTCTGGTTAATTCGCATAGAGCAGCACCTTCGGAAAACCCTACAAGAAAAATCTGGAGGAGTCAAATCGCATTACCTTGGTGGACAATTCACGTCACCTCTGCGGGAGATAACCTTACCATCAAATCGTTCATAGAGGATGTCAATCGTGGAGTGCCTTGTGTGGCAGCCATCCTGCTAGAACCACATGTCAGCTAGGTCATATTTGGGTAATTTTTAAAAAAGTATGTACCAATGACGCCGTGGGCTGAAAATCCACCCCAAACGGTATTATTTTGAATACTCGCATGCATTGTCAGCTGGTGAGTTTCGTGTGGGTTGGTGTCATCCCATATACGGCAATTTTGCTTGTTAGCACAGCCGTTCATCCAAAAATGAAACTCGTCGCAAAAGATTATTATTCGGCCAAAATAGGGGTCTTTTTCCAAACGCTCCGAAACCAAGTCAGACAACAAAATTCGTTGTCTATGGTCATGAACTTTGAATTTTGGGTCACATGGATCTTGTACGAGTGTAGAGCTTAGTCCCGACGTTAAATTCGCCTAGTTAAAGTCTGCAAAAGTTCTTGTGCACGACAAGGTATCAAATGCATGGGATTTTGCCGGACACTTTCAAGGACCACAGCGATGTTCTCGGGCGATCTTGAATTTCTTTTACATACGAATGTTCGCTGATTGATTACCAAACCGGTCAGCAACAAACGTTGAAGAGTCGACTGCGAAGGGCCACCACGTCAACCGTAAAACGGGCACAACGCGTGCAACGTTTGCACTAACGAACACTCATGTTGATAAAATTTGTTCATTGGCTCATAATAGGGGTCGGCCTTCAGACTTATAAGCGGCTATAGACGTTTGGTTCGGTAATATATATTCTTGAACCATTCAACCTGGATTCTGGTTATCTAGATTCTAGTATCCCGATTAACTAAATTCTGACTCTCGCTCTGGTAAATCCATACAAGTAGCGCCCATAATGGCACCAATCAGCAAGTATTACATCCCTGGTAGTACTTCACACAGCAGGCTTTCGTTCTGGTAGATAAGCAAGTAAGGGGCCCCTAGTGGCACTGAGTAGCAAGTACTCCGTCCTTAATAGCACTCCACGCAGCAAGCTTTTGCTCTGGCACTCGAAACATCAGGCTTTCGCTCTGGTAGATCAACAGATACCAAAATCCCTGGGGCAATTAGGACATTTTGTCTTCGAACTATTGACCCTTACCTCTGGTAGGGGAAGTCTTAATAAGAAATAGCTGGACAATCCCACCTACCTAACTTTGTGTTCCAACGAAACTTCCTAACACAGGTGCGAGAAACTTTTTTAAAGAAATTCATGCTATGACCGATTCCTCTGGACTTGTCTATGACCGGAGTTAAAATGATCTATAAAATCAATTTTACTTTTGTCATTTGACTTTGCGTATAACCGAAGTGATATGAAGGCTGAATGTGAACCGTATAGGTTATGAACGAAAAAATAATAGTTCTGTAGATTTTGAGTCCACAAGAGAGTATTGAAAACAACTCATTTTATTTTTAACAAAAATTTATTTGAGTATTCATTATACAGACGAGACAGGTATAACACATCATTGGCTAAAAGTACGAACACTTTGTAATCTTCGTTTTTCTCTATAGGGCCTTTTATTACTGAATTGCTTTCTTATCTATGTAGGATTTGCTCCCTGATGTTGCTTGTCGATAAGGACCAATGTTGCATTGATAAGGACCAATCAAATCATCAGCGAATAGCTTCAGACGTTCGCATAAGACTCTGAATAAGATCGAGCCAGTTGGTACAGAATAGGCGCAATTATAATCGTCAGGCATACGTTCTTCGGACAACAGCGATGAGCTGCGAGTAATGTGTGCTTCTTACCAGGTCATCTCCAGAGTATTTGCAGCACCAACTGCTTTATTCAATTTTAGTCTGGAAATGGTTAACTTTATTTCACTTTGGTCAGGTGGTTCAAACTTTTGGTTGTTGCCGAGATTGACTGGTAACGCTTATTCGTTGGCGGGATTTTCAGTATTATCACCATTAAGCAAATGGTCAGAATATAGGTACTATAAGGCAAGTTACGCACTCGTAAAAAAATCGAACTCGAGATTTTGAACAAAATTGACATTACGACAAAGTGCGTCTTGCAATTTTATCTGTCTGTCTGTTCGACTACAGCCTAAACGGCTCAGCCGATTTTCGTTAAACTTGTTAGATATCGTTTTAAAATTTTTCCCCCAAGAAAAATTACAAAAATTTCATTTAGTTAACGGTAGGTAATAGTTGACAAAAAAATCAGCAAAACAGTTATTTTTGGTACCCTCCATTGAACCATTTTTTTTGTTTTTGATTTTCTCAAAAACGGTTCTAACGATAATTTTTTGTATTCTAAAGCTGATAGTATTGTCTATTTATAATCAAATTTTCAAATTTTTTTTTGGATTAACAAAAAAAACATAACAATTTAACAATTCAATTTTTTTAAACTCACAAAAAAAAATGGTTCTCGAAAGTACGAGTATGTAGTATTTTTCTCGAAAACGGCATCTAGAATTTTCATAATTTTTTTTTCTTTAGATTAATTTTTAAGGATCTAAAGTTCAATTAAAAAAAAATTGAAATTAAGATATTACTGACTGTACCTACCATAGAACCATTTTTTCGAATTTTGAATTTTTCATTATCGACATGCCGGATCTTAATTAAATAGAGAAGCTTCTAAGAAATTTGAAAAAATTGCATTTAAAAACTTAAAAAAATAGGTTTTGAACTTTTGAAAAAAAGAATCAATTTTTGTTGAATCTTTACGTCAATGGCAACGTGATCAATTTGATTCCATAATCGACCACATGGTAAAAGCCATTTGCCCTTGTGAATGCCTAGTCGTGCGAAGTTCTTATTTCTCACGACCATGTCTTTTCCCAATTTGTCTAGCCCTTCCTCTGACTTGCAGCTCTGAACCATTCCTATAATATGCATACCGTCCGAAGCAAGAAATGGAACCAACAATATTCTAAGGACATACACACAACTAACTTTCCAGATTACATCAAAATCTATAAAAACGAAATTTCATATTACCTACTCACTATTGAACAGCCACATATACAAGGATAGGTACTTAAGAATCTTAAGTGCTTTATATTTTTATCCCCCACAATAGACACTTCAATGAATTGTATTTGTGAGATTAAAAAAATGCCTATTTAAAAAGAAATTGAAGTATTCACAAAAAAAAAGAGAGAAATAAAATTTAACTAAAGCATTTCAATTCCATTGTTGTTTTTTAAGCTTATAAAAAGGTTTTTTTTTTGCAATTGAATTGAAAATAAGATTACAAAAAAAATTTAAAAAGATCTAAAGTTTGTAGATAGAATAAAATGAATCCGATACCTGACCAGATGTAACAAACAAAGGAAAACATGGTCTATAGAAAAGACCAAGTAATCTTCCACAATATTGTTCCACGTGGTTGCTTTGGTGAAAACTAGATTAAGCTTTTCGAGAAATCGACTATATAATATTTGAGAAAATTTTCAAAACGAGATTTTGAAAGGTGGTCAATCCCATACCCATAAGTCCGTTAATTGTTTGTGTAACTTTTCCTTTGAATCAAATTCTAACTCATAGACCCAGACCCAATTCAAGAAAAGAATTATAAATACTATTGTAATTGATCAAATTCATTTTTGTTATACTATACTATACTATTATTATTATTATTTACTTTTGTTCAATATTGAGCTATGTCTAAAAAAGTAGTATGTACTTTAAGACTTAACAAATAAAAAAATAAAAGTGGTAATTGACGGCTTCAAGTCTGATTTTCATAAAATAAATGCTGTTGTTCCGCAGGGTTCCGTATTGTCTCCGACTCTCTTCCTCTTCCTCCGGAGAGTTTGAAACTTTTAATCCACTTTATTGTTTTGCCTCTACCCTCAGCTTGAAATACTCGTTCTGAAATTCACGCCCATATCTTTCGGAAAGTGGAATTGCAAATGTATTATATGCTAAGCTCATTAAACGCTGATTTTTACAGAATTGTTGTATAGGGTACAAAAAGTCGTGTGCAGTTTAATACTTCGAGAACTCAAGTAGATACCCCTAATGTCATTCTCCTAGAGTGGCACTTGTATCAAATAATCCGAGATCTCTAAGTGGTATGACCAAATCCTCGAGACCGCCAAAAACGCTGTTAAATTATTAGTATAATACTCGAGTATAACTCACATCTTTGGTAGGAACAGTCTAACAGAGCATTAAAACTAATAGGGAACAGAACTATCATTGAAGCATTCTCATATTTTTTGAAGACCGTCGGAATGTTCCATATCTTTTCTTGTTTTATCGCGTCTTGCACAAGCAATGCTCACTCAAAGTAGCCAGTAGCATTCTCCTCAATCGATGAGAATGCTCATCAGTTCACTCTCGAGACCAATTTCAGTCGTACTGTAAATTATAGAGATTCTTTTTTTTATTCGCACAATACGATTATGGAATAATCTACTCGGGATCGGGATAGTTTTCCCAATTCGCAAACATTAAAGATCAATGTTCAATGATCACTCCAACTCCCCGAAATGTTTGAGGAGCTGCCACACCGACATTGGTGTACATGTACACCCATACAGACCACACAATTAAGATGGACCGACAAAAGTGTGCACACAAGTGTCATGTGTATAGGCCTCTTAAACAACTCCAAAAAATTCTGTATACCTAGATAGGCAGGTGACATGACACATGAACCAAGTTTTATATTATTTGTGAATTTGGTTTTTATGAAAAATTACATACAATATACACCCCCCCCCCCCAAATGCAATTCAGCACCTAGTTACTGACTTATGAATTACAAAAATTTAATTCATAAGTCAGTTGGTGACTTGTGAATTTAAATAAAATGCACGACTGGGTCGCACGAGCCTGCTCCTATGTAATAGACTAGGAAATTAAAAATGAATGTTATACTAGAGAAAACTGTTCATAAGGATAAAATGAATTTTTTTTAATTCTTTAAGTAGTAAGAGATAAAAACAGAATGATATGCAAATATGAATTTATGCAGGAACAAAAATTATAAGTCTTTGTAGTGGTTCCTTAAAAAAATAAGCTTTTATGTAAAATATTTTTAAAACATTTTTAAGAAAAAATTTTGGTACGCCAACCTTAAGTTTTTATTATTGTACGAATAAAAGTCTAATTTCCAAAAAAATACTAAGCCGTTCTTGAGATATCGAATTTTTCAAAAAAAAAAAATTACTTTTTTTCTAAAAATTGAAAAAATATTTTTTCTTAAGTTTTTAAATGCAATGTTTTTTAAACTTTTTAGGAGCTTTTTTATAAAAAAATTTCATTAAAATCCGTTAAGTCGATAATGAGAAATTCAAAATTCGAAAAAATCGTTCTATGGTAGGTACAGTCAGTAATATCTAGATTTCAAATTTTTTTTTATTAAATTATAAATCGTAAAGATTAATCAAAAGAAAAAAAATTTTAGCAAAATTCTCGGAACCGTTTTCGAGAAAAATGCGATTTTCGAAAACCATTTTTTAAAATTTGTATGGAAGGTACCGTTAGTTTTAGATAAAACAATTTTTTTTTTCTCAAATCTTGTAGATTATATTAAGAAACTTTTTTTGCCAAGTTTGAAAAAAATCGAGCATGGGGTTTTCGAAATATTGAGATTCCAAAAAAAAATTTTGAATTTTTTTTTAAAAATCCAAAAAATTAAAAATTGAAAATTTGAATATGTAATAATATTTAAACTTTGGAGGAGCTTTGGCATAAAAAAAATTATTAAAATCGGATGTACCGTTTTCGAGAAAATCAAAAACAAAAAAAATGGACCCAGGGGGGCTACCGAAAATAACAATTTTTTGTAAAATTTTTTTCAACCATTAGCTAGTTTTAACCAAATGAAATTTTTGGAATTTTTTTTTAAAAATTCTGTGGGACAGTTTTTGAGAAAAAAAAAATATTTATAAAATTTCGAAAAAAAATCGTATGGCAGATACCGTTATTTTTGGTCTTAAAAAAAATAGAAAAAAACGTCCGGGGGTAAAAAATTAAAACCCATATCTACCAAGTTTGAAGAAAATCGGCCGAGCCGTTTAGGCTGTAGTCGAACCGACAGACAGACAGACAGACAGACAGAATTGCGAGACCCACTTTTTTGGTATTCGCTATCATCGTAATGTCAACTTTGATCAAAATCTCGAGTTCGATTTTTTTTACGAATGCATAACTTGCCTTATAGTACCTACATATAAGTCGCAAGTAAAAAAGTTATAAGTCGTTGTCACGGTTTTTTAAAAAAATAAGATTTTATATACAAAATTTTTAAACATTTTTAAGAAAAAATTTCGGTACGCCAATTTAAAGTTTTATTATTGTTCGAATAAAAATTAAATTTACAAAAAAAAATTTTAAGCCGTTTTTGAAATATTGAATTTTCAAAAAAAAAAATAGTTTTTTTTTTTTAATTCAAAAAAATATTTTTCTTAAAGTTTTGAAAGGCAATGTTTTTTTAAACTTTTTGGCAGCATCTCTGTAAAAAATTTCATTAAAATTCGTCATGTCATTAATGAGAAATTCAAAATCCGAACAAATGGTTCTATGGTAGGTACAAGCCTTAATATCTTAATTTCAATTTTTTTTGATTAAATTAAAGATCATAAAAATTAATTGAAAGAAAAAAAATTTATCAAAATTCTAGGCGCCGTTTTCGAGAAAAATGCGATTTTTGAAAACCATTTTTTAATTTTTTTTGTATATTTGTATGGTGGGTACCTTTATTTTTAGGTAAAATAAAATTTGTTTTCTCAAATCTTGTAGATTATATTAAAAAACTTTTATTTATCAAGTTTAAAAAAAATCTAGCATGGGGTTTTCGAAATATTGAGTTTTGAAAAAAAAAATTTGAAGTTTTTTTAAAAATCCCAAAATTTTTTTTTGGAAAATTTGAATAAGCAATTCTATTTAAATTTTCAGGGAGCTTTAGGCAAAAAAGCCTTATCAAAATCGGTCGTACCGTTTTTGAAAAAATCAAAAACGAAAAAAATGATTCCATGGGGGGTACCCTCAATAACCATTTTTCGCAAGTTTTTTTTCAATTACTACCTACGAGTAGCTTTAACTTAATGAAATTTTTTTTTTTATTTTTTAGATTTGTCGAACAGTTTTTGAAAAAAAAAAAAATATTTATAAAATTTCGAAAAAAATTCGTATGGCAAGTACCGTTATTTTTGGCCTTAAAAAAAAGAAAAAAACGTGTGGGGGAAAAAATAAAAATGATATCTACCAAGTTTAAAGAAAATCGGCCGAGCCGTTTAGGCTGTAGTCGAACCGACAGACAGACAGACCAGACCCACTTTTTTGGTCTGCGCTATCATCGTAATGTCAACTTTGATCAAAATCTCGAGTTGGATTTTTTTTACGAATGCATAACTTGCCTTATAGTACCTATAAGTCGCAAGTAAAAATTTAAATCATAAGCTTCTTAGTGACTTATGAATTAAAAAAAATTTAATTCATAAGCTAATGGATAAATTCTGATTAAAAAATTATTAACTGGAAAATTTATAAGCTAGCATGATAAACTTTTTACTTACATTTGTGTGCTTTCCAATTTTTTTTTTTTTTCGTTTAAGCCTAGTACTCAGTTCAAGTGAAAATGAAAATTTCATATAAAAGTGACTGCTGGTTCACTGGCATGAAATCCGCAACGAGAGGTGAGTACTAAAATGTGGATTGGAAAAACAAATATGTTCCAGAACTTTTTCCACGCTATGATTTTCATTTCTCAATGTACAACCATCAGGAAAAAATTTAAGGCAACGTGGAAAACTGTTAATTTGAAAATTTTGTTTCAAAACAAAAAATTGAAAATTTATAAACAGAAAGAACGAATCAGTTTAAAAATAATTGTCATTTTTTTTTTCATTCAAAGTGAGTATCAAAAATTCACGTGGAAAAGTTTATTCTATTTTCATTTTTATTCTCCGCGTGTAATTTGGAACGTATTTATTTTTCATTTCACGCTAGGTGAGTACTAGGCTTTAATTAAAAATTTACTTCAGATTCGTCTCGAAATTGGCGCGAATGTATAAAATGATAGAAATTGTATGAAGTGCGAATGGGTTACGATAAGTTGAAAATGTCGGTAGTTCAGGGCATATTATCGACAATCGGTCAACTTTTTTTCGTCGGATTCAGTAATAGCAAAAGTTTACAAATTTATTGAAACTGTCACTTAAGCTCATTGGCCGAATTCTGTAATACGGGTGAATATATCCAAAGTCCCCCGATATTGGGTTGTTCGTAATCACTCGCAAATTTGCGGAGAACGGGAGGTAGAAGTTAATTTGTTTCAATCTAAACATATGATACGTGATTATATGTGTATTGTACTTTTTAATTTGACTGCTATTTTATTTTTAATCAAGCACACTGAAGCACAAGTTGAACAATTACTGTATCCATTGAAAGAATAAACATTTTATCTAGACGTTGAGTGTTTTTGTGTTGTGTCAATATGTCTAGCACATGGAACCTATTTTTTAAACATTGAATTGAAGCTTAAGCTCCACAGTCTTCCTTCCAAATTTCAAACACGAAAAAAGCTAAATCAACAAACGAAAACCCGTGTTTTAAAACAAACAACTAAATTATTAATACACCTCGGTTTACGTATTTAATTGCTTTTAATCTACTTATACTGTCTTGAATTTGAATATTATTCAAGTCTGGTTGAGAAATTGTAACGTAATTGAGATTAAACACATTTTCCAAAGTAGTTTTTTTTTTTGTTTGATTTTGAGATTTGAAAATATACAACATGGCTGCCTTGAATTGGTGTAAAAGGTACACAATAATTAAGTAAACCTTTTTTATAATATATTTGTTTGTCAACAAATTCGGAAGTCATCTTCTCAAAAAAAAATATTAGTTTTTCTTTTTTTGTAAGTATGATCATTTTCTGTGTAAGGTCAAACAAATAAAGTAAATGATTTTGTTATCGTTTGATAATAGCTTAACGATTTTAATCAATAAATTATTTAAGTTAACCAAACTGTCAATATAAAATTTCAAAAAAATTATAAACAATTGTTTGATAAAGTGTATTTTAAGAACAAACAATTACTACACCAGATTGAATCAGTAAATAAACGATATTCATTTAAGAACGTCCTGAACAACACAGTGTTTCGGGTTTAAAATTATATAAATCAGCACTGAAATACTAAGGGCTGAGTTATTATTGAGCTTATGAACATCCTTAAATTGTTTGAGCTCAGTGGAAGCATTAGGGAAAGAGGAGAAGATTAACCAGCGGGTAAAAAGGTAATAATGATCGTATCAAGTTCATATTTTTTTCCAGGTAGATATTCCTATATAATAGTTAAGCTTATAATTAAAATTTAAAATTTTCGCTGAAAATTGTATCCACATCGAGTGCCAAATGACAAATAATGGAGACCGTCCCAAAGACGGTCTTGAAGGTCTGCGTGTAAGAAAATACTGAGATGGATATTTTTTTTAGATTCTATGGTGATAATCCCAGAAACAATTTTTACTTGCTGAACAGCACAAATGAATATTACATTTGCAACACTTTACTTGTGTGTCTGATATTTTGCAATGCTTGCAACTTTTTTTCTAGCTTCTGGAACCCTATATTGGAAAATAATTTTCTCCATCAAACCGAACATCAGCAACGGGATGAATTGCTCTTTTTCCAACATTTGATGTGCTAGGAATTAGTGAAGCTGGTCAGGGGCGGACGCAGAAAATAATTTCGGAGGGGGTTTTCAAAAAAAAATATCAAATTTTTATAAATATATTATTTTATTGCTTTGTTGTAGATACTTGCTAATTACATAGGCGCAAAGTTTTAATTGAATTAGTACGATACTAAAGCTGTTTTAGTATGATACTAGGTTAAAACAACGAATTTGCAAATTTTAATCGAATATAGCATCATTCTTTCTCTACCCTTTTATTAAAGTTAAAATCATCAAATACCTACTTTCTTTTTTTAGTATCGTGCTAGCTTAATATGACTCTTTGATATTTGCAAACATCAAAAAAAAAAGCTCGTGTACTTACTTTTTTACACGAAATGTCATTGTTTTAGGTGTGTTCAGAAGCAATTTATTAAGAAAATTCTTTTAGTACGATACTAGTTAGAAAATGTTTAAAATTAAGAATGAGTTAGTAACCTACTGTAAAGTTAGCAAATTGTTAAGTAGTATCATACTAATACCTTAAAAAAAGGCTATTTAAAATTTTGAGCCGTAATCTTTATTGTTATTAACATAAATATGTTATAACTAAACAACAGTGGTTCTTAGGGATAGGGACTTTTGGAACAATTTCATATAGCTAATCTCTAAAAATCATATGGATGATGCAACTAATACCCCTTTGACAAATTTGAATAATGTTATACGAAAAGTTAGAAAATATTCTTTTTTATTAATTTTTAGACATAAACTTTTACTACAAGCCCTGCGATGGAGGCCATTATTTGGTTCATATAATATCATCAAAATTCTTAAAACATTTTTAAGACAAAATTTTGGTACGCTAACTTGTAGTATTCAGTATTGTAGGAATAAAAAATAAATTTCCAAAAAAAATATTGAGCCGTTTTTGAGATAACGAATTTTGAAACGCAATATTTTTTAAACTTTTTAGAAGCTTTTCCCTAAAAAATTTCATTCAAATCCGTTCTGCCTATAATAAGAAATTCAAAAAAAAAAAACGATTCATTGTAGGTACAGTCAGTTATATCTTAATTTTAAAATTTTTTTTATTAAATTATAGATCGTAAAAATTAATCGAAATAAAAAAACTTTATCAAAATTTTCGAAGCTGTTTAAAAAAAAATACGATTTTCGAAAACAATTTTTTTACAATTGTATGTTGGGTACCTTTATTTTTGAGTACAAACGTTTTGGAGCTTCTAAAAAGTAACTATTTTTTCAAACCACTTCCTAGATTAAAATGAAATTTCATGATTTTTTTCTTAAATCTGTGGGACAGTTTTTGATTAAAAATAATATTTATAAAATATCGAAAAAATCGTATGGGTAGGTACCGTTATTTTTGGTCTAAAAAAAAAGAAAAAAACATGTGGGGGAAAAATTCAAAACGATTTCCTTGTGGCACGGGGCATAATGGGGGCAATATTGCTATTTTTTATTTAATTTCTTACAGTTATTGCATACTTTACTAGACATTTAAAAAAATTGTGGTATGAATATAATATAAATAAAGTTATTTACTTTTGTTCCTACTTTATAATTTATTTAATATCCCTGTTTAAGTAAGTACAAGTATTGACCAAAACTTCAAATTTTTGCGAGTTTCAAAGAAAATTGATTCAATTTTTAATTACAGGAACTCCAACTCCCGTACGTTAATAATATTTGAATTATGGAAATTTTTTATGAAAAAATATAGAAGAATTTATGGCACGAAAATAACCCTTTTTTGTTTTTAAGAAAATGAATCCTTATTTTTTTATTCCATATGTCTCGGGTGGGGGAGGGGGATGTTGAACCCCCAAAACCCCTACCTGCGTTCGCCCCTGAAGCTGATCGTTCCATACTTTGAAGCTCGTTTTTCTTTGAAGGAAACGAGTCCAGCAATTGTTCCTCGGAACTGTCATTAAGTTTTTCTGCTCGGATTCGCTTGTATAAAATGAAGCTGTTCGTTGCGGCCATATCAATAAAATGGTAAAAGATTCTTGTTATGATATTTCTGCTTTTAGCTCGGATATGATACCGACCCATAAACATATTCATTAGGTCAACTCTACCCATCTCATATGGGTATATATACTCCCGGATAATTTGGGGGCAGTCGATTTCCATAAATGTTTTCTTTTTTCTGTCATATCGACAAGCTTTAGCAGTGTTTTGATCACGACTGTCTCCTTGAAAGTCTTCAATGCCTACATAAGTCGATGCCAAACGTACACACTTATTGTCTTTCCAAAGAACCATAGTGATATCCACTCCATCAACTGAAGCCATATACCTACTCTATGGAATATCTTATACTTTCCTTGCTTACTCTTGACTGTCGGTCGATTTGCTGACATATAAAACAAAATTTTATTTTTTCGCCCAAAAACAAACAAAGAAATACAAAATCACCTCTCACTGTTCCTAAGCTGAAGATTTCTCGAGCCCGTAAATAAACTAAAAGAGGAAGCGATGTGAAAAAGTTATCGAAGTAAGTTATATGGTTAGCAAACTCGGGAATTATTTTTGATAACCGAACAACAATATTGGACGTGGCTCTAAGATCTGGCTTACTAGGTTAGATGATATTATCTCCAGCAATATTGTAAATCTCAAAACGGTATGTAAATCCGTTCGAATCGCAAAGAACGAACAATTTGACACCCCACTTGTGCGGCTTGTTTGGCATATATTGACGAAGATGGTGTTTCGTCTTGGTGCTGCACAGGGGCGAACGCAGGTAGGGGTTTTAGGGATTAACCCCCCCCCCCAAGGCAAGTTATGCATTCGTAAAATAAATCGAACTCAAGATTTATATCGAAGTTGACATTACGATTACGTAAATTACGAAGACGAAAAAAGTGGGTCTGGCAATACTGTCTGTCTGTCTGTCTGTCTGTCTGTCTGTTCGAATACAGCTAAACGGCTCGGCCGATTTTCTTCAAACTTGGTAGATATGGGTTTTAACTTTTTACCCCCGGATGTTTTTTGATTTGATTTTTTAAGACCAAAAATAACGGTATCTGCCATACGATTTTTTTCGAAATTTTATAAATATTTTTTTTCTCAAAAACTGTCCCAACGATTTCAAAAAAAAAAAAAATTCAAAAAATTTAATTTAGTTAAACCTAGGTAATGGT
This sequence comes from Chrysotoxum bicinctum, assembly GCA_911387755.1. NCBI lineage: Eukaryota > Metazoa > Arthropoda > Insecta > Diptera > Syrphidae > Chrysotoxum > Chrysotoxum bicinctum. Next base: position 190,687,961 of record OU426988.1, read on the forward strand.
TGAAAAAAATTTTCCAAAATATAAAAGGTTTTTGGTAAAAACGGTACACCGATTTTGATCATTTTTTTTTATGCTAAGGCTTCACAGCAGTTTGAATAATTATTGTGTATTCAAATTTTCCAAAAAATTTTTTTTGGATTTTTAAAAAAACTTTCAAAATTTTTTTTTGAAAACACAATATTTCGAAAAACCCATGCTCGATTTTTTTCTAAGCTTGATAAATAAAAGTTTGGAAAAACAATCTACAAGATATAAGAAAAATAAATTTATTTTCCATACAAATGTTAAAAAATGGTTTTCGAAAATCGTATTTTTCTCGAAAACGGTTCCGAGAATTTTGCTTAAATTTTGTTTTCTTTCTATTATTTTTTAATATCTGTAATTTAATAAAAAAAAAATTTGAAAACAAGATATTACTGACTGTACCTAGCATAGAACGATTTTTTTAAATTTTGAATTTCTCATTATCAGCATAACGGATTTTAATGAAATTTCGTAGGGAGAAGCTTCTAAAAAGTATAAAAAACATTGCATTTCAAAACTTTAAGAAAAATATTTTTTTGAATTTTGAAAAAAAAAATCAATTTTTTGTTTTTTGAAAATTCAATATCTCGAAAAAGGCTTAATATATTTTTTTGGTAATTTAATTTTTATTTGTACAATAATAAAAACTTCAAATTGGCGTACCAACCTTTTTTCTTAAAAATGTTTTAAAATTTTCTTATATAAAACCTTATTTTTTAAGAAACCACTACAAAGACTTATAATTTGTGTTCTTGCATAAATCTATATTTGCTTCAATCACATGGCATCCTTTTCTTACCTTTAACTACTAAAGAAGTTTTTTTAGTCATTTAAAAAATGAATTTTATGCTTATGAACAGTTTCTCTAATAACATTCATTTTTGAAATTCTTAGTCTTTTACATAGGAGCAAATTCGTGCGACCCAGTCGTGCATTTTATTTTTTTTTTGGGATTCATCTTGAAAGCATAAAAATCTTTTGATGCAGCAAATCGTTTCTTTTGAATTGAAGGAAAACCATTCTCAGGAGCCCTCCTTATTCGGATAACGGTATATTGACATGCGTACATCATTATAGCAATATAATTTTTTGTATTAAGTTTTGAAGCTGGTGTTTATGTTTTCCGTCAATGCACAGCGATTTGTCTCCTCAGCTATGAGAAATGAGATCAATTATTTCGTTCGTAAAAAACCAATTGAATAATTCCATTGGCGTTTTCAGGTTTCTAACACTCAATGGCAGTGATGCATCGCAACGAAATAGAACTTCATTGACGTGAAAACACATTGAGCGTTTACGCCAGACCAATTTGGCAAGCTTTTTTGGATTCCTCAGTTATCGTACTAAGTGTATACCAGTGAATCCTCCAGAAGAAGGCTGAATTGTTGGTCCAGTAGCCTCAATTGACTGTAGGGTCGATCTCGGCCTTTTCAATGATTTAACGCCTGACTTTGAAATGGCAGATGAAGTACATGGCTCCCAGTTCTTCAGAATCAACAATAAAAGTTGAAGAAGCTGCTGGATTTTTCAATTTCCTTAGATATAGACGAATAGCCTTCATAAAAGCGTCTATTGTTTCATGTTCGTTCATCTGCTGAATGCATTCTGCGATGGCCTGTTCTTCATTTTCTGATATGTCTACAAAACCATCATCACTTTCTACAGAATCTATGAACTCAGCCAATTCTTCCAGGTTAATTTTTACTTGCGATTATGTAGGTACTATAGGGCAAGTTCTGCATTTAGAAAAAGAAAATCGAACTCGTGATTTTGATCAAGAAGACTTAAAAAGTGGGTCTCGCAATTTTGTCTGTCTGTCTGTTCGACTACAGCTATAGCCTAAGCGTCTCGGCCGATTTTCTTTAAGCTTAGTACATATCATTTTTAATTTTTCCCACAATACGTTTTTTTTTCTTTTTTTTTAAGACCAAAAAAATTATGGTAATGGTTGAAAATTTTTTTCCAAAAAATGGTTATTGAGGGTACCCCCTATTGATGCATTTTTTTGTTTTTGATTTTCTCGAAAACGGTACCACCAATTTTGCAACGAAAACTGAAAAACTGAAAAACGATTTCCGAATTTTCTTATGGAACGTACGATCGCTCAATAGAGCTCGAGCTGCTCAGCAGCTAGCAGATGCCCTGTCAAAATATAAAGCTGACATAACAGCTCTCCAAGAAATCAGATGGACAGGGAATGGTGTTTTACAGAAGAGAGAATGGGACGTAAATTACAGCTGTCATACAAAACACCATGTGCTCGGGGTAGGTTTCCTAGTCAGCGAAAAAATGAAGTCTACCATCATCAGCTTTAACGCTATAAGCGAAAGGCTATGCACCCTTCGCGTGCGAGGCAAATTTACGAACATCAGCCTCATTAACGTTCACGGACCTACGGAGGAGTCCTCAGACGAAGAAAAAGAGACTTACTAGGAACAAGTCGAGAGGGCCCTCAATACCTGTCCAAAGTATGATGTTAAAATCATCCTTGGGGATTTGAACGCAAAAATAGGTCGGGAGCCGGTATTCAGGCATTACGCAGGCACCCATAGTTTGCATGAGAACACTAATGACAATGGACTTCGAGAAGAACCTAATCTGTGAAATAGAAAACAGCCGAGAGCGAGGTCCGCACCAGGCGCGGAAGTTCTACCAATCCGTCCGAAACATGACGCAGTACACACCACGCTCCACATACTGCAAGGACGGAGAGGGAAATCTGATCACCGATCCTGAGAGCATACTGGAGCGATGGGAAGTGTACTTTAATGAATTGCTAAATGGCAGCTTACTACAGAAGTGGAGGCTCCACTACTTCAAGAAGAATATCCTATGCTGCCGCCACCAAGCATAGAGGAGCTTTAGAAGGCTATAGGCCGGCTTAAACAGAACAAAGCCCCGGGAGCCGATGGCATACCAGCCGAATTATTTCACAACGGCGGGCCAGCCTTACGTCAAGCAATTCATGATATTATAGTGCACGTATGGGAGCAGGAACAAATGCCAGAAGACTGGCGAAAAGAAGGGAGATGTCACAACGTGCAGCAATTATAGAGGTATCACGTTGTTGAGTACCGCCTATAAGATACTATCCTCTATCCTACAAGACCGGATAACATCATACGCTAAAACCATCATCGGACAATATCAGTGTGGTTTCATTCCAGGCAAATCAACAACTGATCAGATCTTTACTCTTAGGCAGGCGACCCCAACATACCATCTGTTTATAGACTTTAAGGCCGCCTACGATAGCATAGCCAGGGTAGAACTTTACAAAGCCATGAGAGAATTCGGCATCCCAAATAAATTGACACGACTATGTAGGTTGACCATGACCAACGTAACAAGCCAAGTAAAAATAGCCGGATTGCTATCCAGACCAATCAACATCTTTAATGGACTCCGACAAGGGGATGGTTTGGCCTGCCTCCTCTTCAACCTGGCTTTGGAGAAAGCAATCCTTGACTCTGGCACGGCAACACGAGGGACCATCGTCAACAGATCCAGCCAGTTACTGGCTTACGCAGACGACATCGGCATCATCGGAAGAACCGATCAAGCTGTACACGATTCCTTCATCTAGATCGAACAAGCGGCACAAAATCTGGGGCTGCACATTAGTGAAGGTAAAACAAAGTACATGGTGCCGTCGAATGCGAGAGGAACAGTAGGTCAACCAAGTACTCACATATGGATCCGAGACTTGGGTGCATAGCAAAAGGCACTCCGACCTCTTAGCTGCGTTCGAGAGAAAAGTCTTAAGGAGAATTGTTGGCCCCATATGTGAGAAAGGACGATTCCGGAGACGGTAGAATCATGAACTGTACGCAATCTACCTTAAAGCAGATATCGTGACAAAAATTAAGTTCGGTAGACTCCGGTGGGCAGGGCACCTAGCTCGCATGAGCGAAGAGGAACCTGCTCGGAAAGTTCTTTGTGGTACATTCTATGGTAGACGACAGAGTGGTAGACCATGCTTGCGCTGGAGAGATGGCGTAGACCAGGACGCCCGACGCCTTCGGGTGCGCAACTGGATGGCATCGGCTAGAAACCGGGATAGGTGGAGAGACTTGTTGAAAGAGGCCAGGACCGGAACCCGGTTGTCGAGCCGATGATGATGGTGTACACCAATTTTGATCATTTTTTTTTTTTTACTAGAGCTCCCCAAAAACTTAAATAGAATTGTGCATTCAAATTCTCAAAAATTTATTTTTCAAAACTCAATATTTCGAAAACCACATGCTAGATTTTTCTCAAACTTGATAAATGAAAGTTTCTAAATATAATCTACAAGATGGGAGAACAAAAATAATTATTTTACCTAAAAATAAAAAGAAATGTTAAAAAATAGTTTTCAAAAATCGTATTTTTCTAGAAAACGGCGCGGCGCCTACAATTTTGATAAAATATTTTTTCTTTCAATTACATTTCTTGCTCGAAGGAAACCTTAACACTTGGCAGGGTTTTTGGTGAAGTCGAGTATAAGGTCATTCATTAACGGAGAGCTCGGGGGTAGCAAGTTTTTTGTAACTTCGTCTACACCGAACGTGCTCTAAACACTCTGACTTAAACACAATTGGGCACTAAACTGTTCTTAGTTATTTATTAATTTTACCCTTAGCACCAAAAATACTACCCTCAGTCACCTGTTTTTTATTATTGTGTTTTTCTCTCTATAGACGTATGTGGTGACAGGCAGAGGTAGGTTGAATGGCTGAGGTTGGTAAAATTGAAGAGCGAACGACTCATCTGACGAATCGGATGAGGAAAAATTACCATTTTGCAGCTGAATTGCTCGTATTAAGTTGTTTCTTTTGTTTTTAAAAGATGATGAAAATCAACATAATTCAAGAATGAGTGTGGAGTTTCATTTCTTCTGAAACATCATTTATAGTCACTCGGTTGTTCACTAAGGGGAGGTGGCAATGGATGTTTTGAAAAACGACGAACGTTCCATTCTACCTACACTACACTACACACTAGGGTTCCCAACCGTCCTCCTTTTCACTTTTTTGTCCTCCTGTCCTCTTAAGCTTTTAAATGTCCTCCTTTTGCAAAATGAATACATTACATTCATAAAAAATATAGAAATAGATATTTATTCATGTAAAAGTAAGTTGGCCTTAAAAATATTTGATAATTTACATTTAAAAACAAAAGAAAATATAATCATACCCTTACGTTCGAAAAACTATCTCTCGAGTAACTTACTAAACGCATTCGTTCATTTTCGAACACACTTGAATGCGTTCATTCAGCTGTCACTTTTGGTTGTCTTGTCATTGTCATTGTCATTCATAATTCAAATTTTCAATTGAAGAAACTACCGGATTTCATATTTTTATTTTGGTTGAAGAAAGTCTTTGTTTCAAGGTAATTGTTATTTCTCATAATTATTAACACTGTTGTAATAAAGTGAATAATATTTGATGTGCACAGATGATTTCAAACTCAAATCTAAGAGAAAATAAGAACGCGGAGCCACCCAACAACGCAAACAAACCAAAAAGACTTTCTTCCTACAACAAAATATGGGAAAACCAGCACAATTGGTTAGAAGAATCCAACAATTCAAACAGAGAAGTTTTTTGTAAAATTTGTCGATCAACATTCAACGTGGGCTTTAAAGGTTACCTTGCAGTGACAGAACATGAAAACCGAAAGCAGCACATAGAAAGAACAAGAGCTGCAGCTTCAAGTAATGTCCTAACAAAATTCTTTGCAAATAAATGTGGAAATGAAGAACTTTCTGTTGTTGCACTCGAGGTTGCACATGTTTTCCACAACGTTAAACATAACCTTTCTTACAACTCCCTGGATTGTGGCTTAAAATTATTAAAGAAAACAGCTTCCGATTCATCTTTATGTGGAAAAATATCATGCGGAACCACAAAAGCAGAGTCCATAGCTATGGTCCTTGGAGATCAAGCTTTGGAAGGTGTTTTGCGTTTTTTAAAAGAAAGTATGGTACCATTTACTCTTCAAATAGATGCATCAAATCATAAAAATAGAAAAATGTTTCCAATATGCGTACAATTTTTCTCAATACAAAATGGTATTGAAAACAAATTATTGGATTTCATAGAAAGCCCCGACGAAACCGCAGCCGGTATGTTTAATATGATAAAGGGTTGTTTTGATAGATATGGTTTGTCGTTCCAACAAGTGTCTTCTTTTAGTGCAGATAACACTAACTCAAACTTTGGAAAGAACAACTCTTTGTTTACTGCTCTTCAAAAAGAAAATAAATTTATTCTTAAAGCCAATTGCCATGCTCATATAATTCATAACTGCCTTAAGCATTCTCTAGATCAGTTGTCAATAGACGTAGAAAACGTTATTTTGAAAGTTTACTCTCATTTTAAAATTTCTGCAAAAAGACGAGCTGAATTAAAACATGTCTATGACTTTGTTGAATGTGAATTTTCGGACTTAATAAGACACATACCTACTAGATGGTTATCATTGCTTCCCGCTATTCAAAACTTACTTACTGGTTGGAAAGCAATAACGACATACTTTTCCGGAATTGATGACTGTCCAGAAGCGATCAAGACACTTTTGTTTAAAACAGTTGAACAACAAAATGTGGTTGAAACGTATTTATATTTTTTAGATCATATTATGTTACCAATTTTTCAAGAAACTACATTACTACTTGAATCTAATAGTACAACTTCAGTAAACTTATTTGATATTATGTACAAGTTTAAACTTAAACTTGAAACAAGACTGAATGATAAATTTTTTGGAAATCACGTCCGCCAATATTTTTTAAAAACAACTGAAACTGAAAAACTCAAAATTGAAAAGGATTTTATTAATTTTTGTAGAAAATCATTGCAGTATATTGAAGGTAAATTTAGATTCGATCACGAGAAAGATAACTGGATCTACCAAGTATCACCGTTTTCTCTTTCGCAAAATATTTTCCCTAACTTTTCAGTATTCGTTGCTTTGGCTGAACATTTCAATATTGACATAAACATCGATTCATTATATGAAGAGACCATTCCATTGAGGAATAATTTCGCACACATTGTTAAACAGCATTCTTGGAAGGTTTTAACAAAAACCGTAGAAAAATGGATGTTCTTATTTTCTACAACTGAGGAAAAGTCGAACATTATTAAAGTCATAGGTCTTATATTAAGCATACCTACTTCATCCGCATTTTGCGAAAGAGTTTTTTCAATAATGAATATTAAATGGCGTGGCGAAAGAAATAGAACAACAATTGATCTCATTAGAGCTGAGTTATTGATAAACATCAATAATAAAAATTCTTGCATCGAATACTTTGACTCTATAAAAAATGATAGGGATTTTCTTCGCACAGTTAAAAGCCAAAAAAAATATAAATTTAAAAAATAAAGATAATTTTTCAATTTTAAGTTTTTTAAACTCAATTTTTAAATTGAAATGCCTATGAATTCTGTGATGTTATTTTTATTCTTCTTTTTTATTATAGCTAGAAATGCTAATTTTTTGTTATGTTTTTTTATTATTATCAATAATAAAAAGTAAGAGTTCCTAAACTGTATGTATGTAATTTTATTTATTTTTTAAATATTTTTTTAATTTTATTAATTAATAAAGAAAATGTTTGTATGACGTTTTTTTTTATTCTGAAAAAAACATTGTCCTCCTTTGTTTGGAACCAAAGTTGGGAACCCTACTACACACATGCTCGTCATCTTTCCTTTGAGCGGTTTATTTGATGTTTATTTCTGTTAATTAGGATTGGTCATAGTTTATAGTTATTTAATAATTTTTATAATTTACTTTATCTTACACGAAACTTTTTTCATTCCAGAATCACTCACCTATATCGTTGAGAAGGCAGACTGCCGAAGCAGAGTGGTAAGTACCAAACTGAAATATCTCATTTCGGGATCTTCCTGGGCATAAATTAACTTAAGAGGGTTCATTCAATTTTAATTATGTTAATTGTGCATTCGACTTTCTAAGTCTGCCTACAGAAGTGAAATAAATATTCGTGTTCTAATTTTGGAACACCAAAATAATTTCGCAAGAACGGGTAGGTTTCCCACCTAATTTTCCAACGGAATTATTATTTCGACGACCTCGTGAAACTGAAAAATCAAATTATTCACAGGTAAATATGTACACAAATGTATATCCCTACCTAAATTCTTCTCTCTTATATTTACATTTGAAAAAATGTCTAAAAACACAAAATACACAAAATTAGAGTTCAGGTTGAACAAGCTGCTAAGGATAACAACTTTAAATCCAAACAACAACAAACATTACTGGCTGGTATTAGAATCTTGTTGTTAGGGAGATTCGTGTTTTTTTTATAGCCCCATTGGAACCGGAGAATCTCTGCTACTTATAAAGGTCAATGTATCGGAATTCTGTTGGGTTTTTTTTTCGACTTGAAATTAACATTAATTTGATGTGTATGTTCGTTGATGCCGTTTGATCGCAAGCTAATTATTCTTCGAGGAAATTACTCTTTAATGTACTTTCAGTGATTGTTTCCAGATTGGACGGGTGGTTGTGAAAGTAGCTTTAAGCTTTAGAAAATGAGTGAAAAGTATTCAAAATATACCTACCATAAGATACAACTAACACACTCTTCCATAATAATATCTAAGCGAAATTATAAACAGCTTGTAAGACATTAGAAAAAGTAGGAGACCTCTTTTAAGTGAATGCCTTGAGATTCTATTAAAAAATAATAATGCGTTCAAGAACGATTAGTTGATTGATTTATACATAATTAAAAGTTAAATAGCTGCATTATAGCTTGGTTGAAAGTGATTATTATGTAGGTATATAAGATCGGCTGTTTTGTAAATTGGAGTTGGTAGAGGTTGTGTTGTGCTTTTTGCTTTCCAGCCGAGGTTTTTGCTCGCCGGATTTCCAGGGTCGCTCTGAAGAAAACACGAAACCTCAGTAGGAGGGTCTTTAAAACCTTATACAAAATCTTCATTGAAAACAAATCTTAAATTCATATAACAACTAAAATATTCTAGACTTCAATTAATTTACACATTGTATTGTGTATGGGGTAAACATCGGTTATTCTCCTTGTATTGTGCTGCTGTTGGTTTCCTTTAGAAATCTCTATTCTGGCATCTGGTTTCTCATTAACTGGTATTCGGTATCGGGTTACTCTTTTACAAGTACGGACCACGCTCTTGGCGCTTACAAGATCAGCAGGTTTGAGTCCCCTGCTGGCACTATATCAACAGGTTTGAGGCCCCTGGTGGCACTAGATCAGCAGGTTCAAGGCCCCTGGTGGCACTGGATCAGCAGGTTCAAGGCCCCTGGTGGCACTAGATGCGCAGGTTCAAGGACCCTGGGGGCACTAGATCAGCAGGTTTGAGGCCCCTGGTGACACTAGATCAGCAGGTTCAAGGCCCCTGGTGGCACTAGATCAGCAGGTTCAAGGCCCCTGGTGGCACTAGATCAGCAAGTTCAAGGCCCCCGGTGGCACTAGATCAGCAGGTTCAAGGTCCCTGGTGGCACTAGATCAGCAGGTTCAAGGCCCCTGGTGGCACTAGACCAGCAGGTTCAAGGCCCCTGGTGGCACTAGATCAGCAGGTTTGAGGCCCCTGGTGGCACTAGATCAATGCATATACACTGACAGATCAACAGGTACCAAAGCCCCTGGTGGCAATTAGGTCGTTTATTCTTCGAACCAAACTGAGGAAAGAATTAGCTAGACAATTTCAGTTGCCTTGTTAGCTAAAATCGAGCTCTTCAGCTTCGACCGTAGCAAACAACTGACTTTCTTTCATAAAAGTAGGTCCTCTTGTTATATTTTCTGTATAAACTGCGTTTGAACTATATACGGGCCGAACGCAAATTACCAAATGTGTTCACTCGGCTGTGACGTCATGAATTTATAGTGACTGTGTATTATATTAGAGCATGGTATCAAACCCCTATCTTGCCGAAGTGACTGGTGTCGTGCGTCGGTAGCTGCAGCGTCGTATGGTGTCGCCGGTCGGTCAGTAGCTGGCAGCTGCTACGTGGTATGGTGTTGTCAGCCGTTACTGCAGCGGCGGATGCGGAATCATGGTTGAACAAAGATTTATTATTGGTATTGGTAGAAGCCTGGAACGCTTCGTTACAAGGTTTAATAAGGAATTCATTCATTTGAATTTGCCCGTGAAGACTGATTGCAAATTTGAGATTTTTGATATCTTGATATGCTGTCTTTGTTCGTTTTTAGAATTTCACACTGATATCTTTCAAAATATTCACCTGACAAAATAAAAATCGTTGCAAAAAGAAGGTGAAATCACAATCAAAATAAAATGCACGACTGGGTTGCACGAACTTGCTCCTATGTAAGAGACTAGGAATTTTAAAAACGAATGTTATCAGAGAAAACTGTTCATAAGGATAAAATGATTTTTTTAAAAATTCTTTAAGTAGTAAGAGATAAAAACAGAATGATATGCAAATATGAATTTATGCAAGAACAAAAATTATAAGTCGTTGTAGTGGTTGCTTAAAAAAATAAGCCTTTATGTACAAAATTTTTAAAACATTTTTAAGAAAAAACTTTGGTACGCCAACCTTAAGTTTTTATTATTGTACGAATAAAAGTCTAATTTCCAAAAAAAATACTAAGCCGTTCTTGAGATATCGAATTTTTCAAAAACAAAATTACTTTTTTTTTCTAAAAATTGAAAAAATATTTTTTCTTAAGTTTTTAAATGCAATGTTTTTTAAACTTTTTAGGAGCTTTTTTATAAAAAATTTCATTAAAATCCGTTAAGTCGATAATGAGAAATTCAAAATTGGAAAAAATCGTTCTTTGGTAGGTACAGTCAGTAATATCTAGATTTAAAATTTTTTTTTATTAAATAATAAATCGTAAAGATTAATCAAAAGAAAAAAAATTTTAGCAAAATTCTCGGAACCGTTTTCGAGAAAAATGCGATTTTCGAAAACCATTTTTTAAAATTTGTATGGAAGGTACCGTTAGTTTTAGATAAAACAAAATTTTTTTTCTCAAATCTTGTAGGTTATATTAAGAAACTTTTATTTGCCAAGTTTGAAAAAAAATCGAGCATGGGGTTTTCGAAATATTGAGTTTCCAAAAAAACATTTTAAATTTTTTTTTAAAAATCCAAAAAATTAAAAATTGAAAATTTGAATATCTAATAATATTCAAACTTTTGAGGAGCTTTGGCATAAAAAAAATTATTAAAATCGGCTGTACCGTTTTCGAGAAAATCAAAAACAAAAAAAATGGACCCACGGGTGCTACCGAAAATAGCAATTTTTTGTAAAATTTTTTTCAACCATTAGCTGGTTTTAACCAAATGAAATTTTTCAAATTTTTTTTAAAAAATTCTGTGGGACAGTTTTTGAGAAAAAAAAATATTTATAAAATTTCGAAAAAAAATCGTATGGCAGGTACCGTTATTTTTGGTCTTAAAAAAAAATAGAAAAAAACGTCCGGGGGTAAAAAATAAAAACACATATCTACCAAGTTTGAAGAAAATCGGCTGAGCCGAACGAACCGACAGACAGAGAGACAGACAGACAGAATTGCGAGACCCAGTTTTTTAGTCTTCGCTATCATCGTTATGTCAACTTTGATCAAAATCTCGAGTTCGATTTTTTTTACGAATGCATAACTTGCCTTATAGTACTTACCTATAAGTCGCAAGTAAAAAATGTTCTCTCATAACTTTTTTTTTCTTTGAATATTATACGCGCACTCAGTGGGTTATGAGTTATGACTACCCTAATAATGTTCAACACAGTGCGAGCAATTACGAAAGTAGTATAGGTTTAGAAAGAAGATACCTATGCACATTGGTTTTGAATATATGCCCATTGCGATGAGTGGGTTACAGGGTTACCCCTGGGATTTTTCAAAAAGTCGCAGAAAAAAGTCGCGTTTACAAAAAAAAGTCGCAAATTCGAATTCTTTGAAAAAGTCGCATTTTTGAACAAAAAGTCGCAATTGAAAGAAAAAGTCGCATACCTAAATATTATTTTTTTTTACCATAGGAAAAACAATTTAGATATTTTTTTGAATTTCTTTATTTAAACACTTAGATAGGTATATATTAAAAAATAATAAAAACAAAAATAAACCTAATTTAAAGACTTCATTTTACATAAATTAATATGTATGTAGGTTTTAAGTTAAAATAAATACCTGAAAAGATATGTAAATCACATTAATGTTTCGATTTTTTAATAAAGTTTCTCTATACTTTTTAATTAGGTTGTTTTCAGGAACCCGCACCCACTTATATCACAGTCAATGAGATTTGTGGAAGCTAACATATTTTCGCAGGTTTCCCTTTGTAAACGGTTTGTTAATTTATTTTTCATAAGCGTAAGCTTTGAATAAAACTTGCTCAGCGCAAGCGCTGCTGTGTGACAACGTTAAAATTTTACAAACAAATTCGTAAAGGTCAAAGTATAGGTTATCACCTAAACTATTTTTTAAAGTACCGACCTTGTACCAAAACTCTTCTATATTTTTAATTTCAAAAATTTTGCCATAGTTTTTGTCAAACGCTTGAAGCTCTAGGTGTTTGTATTGATCTACCACTTTTTCTGGCTCATTTGTGAAGCTATTAAAATTTTAAACCAACCGAAAATAGTTAAAATCCTGATTTGACCTAATTATTTTTGGATCTATATGTTTTAAAATAGAAAGCTTCTCATCTTTAACATTAAAAAAATTTTTAGCAAAGCGTCAAATAATATTGAAGTAAATTTTTTTTTATGCAAATAATTTCAAAATTTGTGAGTTTTTTATCCTTTAAGCAATTTTCGGCTTCCATGCCGATATATATTTCTTCAATTTTTAAAATAATTTTCGCTTCGATAATCAATCTCAGAAATAGATTTTCCAAGAACACATTCTTTCAATAAAAAAAATTTTGAAAAATAATAAATAGAGGATCTTCTATATAAGAGCACAAATAAGCAATTTGTGATGTTTCACTCTGAAAAACTTTGTTTAAAATATTTATTTTTGAAAGAATATATTTTAGAAACTTTAAATAAACTAAATTTTCGTTGTTCAAATTTTCGAGAATAATATCAATTTTTGAATTTGTACTTTCTTCAAATTTAGCCCTAATAAAAAAATGTTGCAAAACAACCCATTGCTCCACGATGCGGCATGTTACATGTTACAGACAAAGCACAAAGGTAAGGAGAAATTCCAGGAAATGTCAGTGTCAGTCGTCAGTGCCAAACACGTAAGAGAACAAAAAACAATCTAACAGGAACAGCGCCCCCGTGGTGGGAATGGGAAAACAAAAACTATTTTCGAAAACGAGAATGCGAACAGAAAACAAAGAACAAAGCAAAGACAATCATACTCACACATTCTCAGAAAAGTTTGATGGTAAATGTTTAAGCAAAGAAAAAGTCGCAATTTTAAACAATTTTAAAAAGGTCGTCGCATAGTCGCACAGCACAAAAAAGGTCGGAAAAATGCGACTAAAGTCGCATAAGGGTAACGCTGGTGGGTTACATTGAGCCGGGTAAAGCATTCCACATTCGTATAGTGCGGCTCAAAAACGAATCTCTATACATGACAGTACATCTGAAATTGGGGTCTAGGGTAAGCCGATGAACATTCCTAGAAGTACGGGTATTACCGTCGAGTTGTTTGAGGGGAGTAATGCAACTGGCTATTTCACTAGATCATTGTTTATAACTATATCGGTAAAATAATGATAGACATGAAACATTGCCGCGCGGCGGTGCTCGAAAGATACAAATATTTAAGTTAAAAAACGGTCGCCTAGCATTTTTATAGCTCTCTTTTGAATTCTATCCAAGAGCCTCAAGTGGATTTTTGGAGCACCCGCCCAGATCTGGGAATTGTACCCGACTTTCGGAAGAATAAAGGAAGACGTCAAATATGTGATCACTCCACAAAAGATCATTTGTAATGCACATATCTAGAACTAAAAGCTGTTCAGTCTCCTCGATGGAGGTGTCACTTATAGAAAGTGGCATTGAGGGAGGGTTACGCCTTAGCGACAGTAAACATCATTGAGATTTCGAAGCATTAAATTTTACACGGTTCTTGATTCCCTATTGAACAATGCTGTCAAGATCAGAATTTAATGATCTTATCATATGCTGCCGTTGGAAGTTCACACATCCGAAGACAAGGATGAGAATCCAAGAACGAATATGAAAAGCTTAGGGTATTGTCGTCAGCGAAACAATTTAGCGGACTAGAAGTTTCAGACAAAAGATCATTTATGAACATAAAGAATAGTGTTGGAGGAAAAACGGAGCCTTGGGGCACACCAGCCACCAGTATTTTGTGGATATTAGATTTGAAACCTTCCAATACTACGAGTACTTGTAGTGAACGGTCCGAAATGTAATTTCTAATCCAATGAAGAAGACATTTATCAATAGCAAATGCATGCATTTTTGATGCATATACTTGATGCACTATAATGCACTATTGCGCCCACTAGAGTATACAAGACGTTCACATTTATAATTAACTATAAAAGGCCTATCTAATTATGCTAATTATTTTTTGTTATCAATCACACCGAAAAATTGCTGTGAGCTCTCGGTCTATATTATGTGACGACAGATATTTCTTCAATGATTTAGAAATAGGTACCCTCTGACATTTCAGACTATAGCTTGTTGTAACCCATCTACACCCTTAAGGGGCTTGATCGACAAAGAACTATCATAAGTTTCAATACAAGCTGTCACAAACCCTAGGATATCACAATGGATCTATGTACATTGATCTAAGTGTGACGGTAACAAGATCAACTGTCAGCCCACTAACCTAACCTTACATTTGGCTTACCTGAAGAGCTAATTATCGGATTGTCGTTGTAGATAGGTAGATAGAAGTTGAATTTTTTACGTTCTCGACAAATGACAGCTTGTATCGTACCAAATTCTTCTTTAGGTTTTGTACTCTTAATTCTGTAAGGAATAAAAGAACGCATCCCAAGAAAAATCACTTTTGTGATCATTTCGGCACTGACATCAATGTCACTATCGAGGAAACATGGTGACCAGCAAAATATTCGAAACAAAAGATTAAGACCGTCCCAGTTGGCTTTCCCGTATTGCCAAGTTCCTAGAGTGATGCTTCTCTTTAACTGGATGAATGAGACACGACAAGTTCCGAATGGAGAGTTTACCGATGTGGTATACTTATTAGGGTGAATAAATAGTAAGAAACAAGTCGATAAAGTGGTGCCCAGCAACATCTGGTATTCGAGTTGGCTCATCTACAAGCTTAGTAAGGTGGTGCATCTCAGAAAAAATCTCAATATATGTTCCGGCAGTTGTTGTCTGTCCTGAATAACGGAGACAACTCGAATTGTTTATTGAAGTCACGTGCAATAACGACTTCAGTGTGAAGGTACAATGAAACAATTCCCAAAAAGGAATCAAACAGCGCAGCCCATCAAACTTAATTGATTCGACAGTATATGTATATATATATTTTATATTCTAAAATTGGTTGAACGAAAAAAAAACAATGTTTCAATATTCATTATTCAAATTTCGGGTTCTCGTAAAAGGGTAATACTCACATAGTTGAATCTTCAAAATATTGGGAATGCGCACAGGAAGTTGCTAAAGTAAATCTAAATTTTATAAAAACCCTTAAAAAAAAAAACAAAAAGAAGATTTGAAAACCCATAACATAAGTATAATCCATAAACAAATCCATTTTGGGTCGGCCCTTTATAATATGGGATATTGTAAAGGGACGACATGCCATATCCTTTTTTTCTACCGATAATATATTTAAGAGGTTTAATGGCAATGTGCAAAGAATCTCAAATTATACGGAAGCTTATGGTAATAAGTTTGAATCAGAGTCTTCTACACACTTTCAAAGGTATTTACTATGCTAATGTAAGACATTTTTCGCAATACCCTTATGCTATTCATAGAATATTCGATTTATCACATTCTGAAAATTGAGTATGTTGTCCTACAAAGAGTTTTCTGAGGTAAACATAAAAATTATGGTAGGATTTTTCAAATACTAGCTGAAGTATTTGACCCCAAAAAAAAGGTTTCAATAAACATTGATGTTGTATGTTTTGATTTTTTGAAAGTATGTGATGGGAGGCAGATATGCGTATCAAAAGATATTTACATAAGTTGGAAATCATAATCATTTATATTTTGCTTATAATAAAAGAGATCCGTTTTTCTCGAGTTCGTATTGTATAGAGGAAAAAGTGGTCAATATGTTGTTACGGTAAAATTTTCCGTAACAAGAATCATTCTTTCGGTTCCCTATCCTTATTCCTTTCTTTTAATAACTTTCTTCAAGCAGGTGTTTCTTTCAACTTACTGAGAGAGAGAAGGGCAGCCATGGTCCATCAGCCATTGGTTCACTCGCTCAGTAACTTGAAGAAACAAAATACCAGTGTGTTCAATTTTGAAACTTAATGGACGACAGACGGGTGGTCTGTTCAAATCGCTATTGCTGGTGACAGCTGGTCACAGAAACAGACGGGCGGTCTGTGTTAAATATGCACAAAAAGTAACATTGGCGAAGTTTTGTTCCCAATTGTTGAAGTTACTCCTGGTGAGAATGGCTGCGTGCCCAACCTAAAACATATTTTCATGTATGATGTATGTAAAAGATGGAACGTTAACGGCTAGTCCCTTTAATTCCCCAAATCTGCGCAAAAACCCAACGAATCAAGTAAATTCGCGATGTAAAAAATTACCACCAACTTCCTCTAAATAGTATTTTTTAAATTATAGCAACTTTCTTTGCACAGGTTTTCCAGTGTTTCTTACCGGGTTTTATGTTAGAAAAATTAAGTTCCTTTTCTTTTGGTTTTCAAAAAAATTTTGTTTAAAAACTTGTATGGGGATGTTAGGTGGCTGAATGCACCCATTGAATTGCCCGCCACTGGAAAGTCAATCCGGAGGTCGGCGAATTCAATGATGATGACTGTGCATAAAGCTGGGTGTAAAGTGCGAGTACGAGAAGGCTGATGGGTTCCAACTGCGTTGGCGCACTCTCGCCAATGTGCTGAGTGTTGCTGATAATTGACGCGATCGAAGCCCACGTCACTGATTGGCGGAAAGCACTGGGTTTTAAAAAGAGAAGAGGTCTTCCAGGCAAGGTGAAAGCCTGGAAGGACACTTCTTTACGGAGATTTGATTAAGCAAGAGGTGCAAAATTTGCAAGAAGAAAGTTTTTTTGAAAACAAAAAAAAAAGGAACCAGAAACGAATTTTAGTTTGGAAAAAAAAAGAGTTTTATTTAAAAAATCGAACAAAAAGGAAAATTAAAGGGCTAGTTGAAGAAACGCAGGAAAAATTTGGTGGAGAATTTTTGCGGAAAGTCAGTTCAAGGACCATAGAGGAATTTGGTGGTATAATAAAGCTAAGTATAGTGGTTTTTCAATCAAAATTGTAATTTAGAGTTTTCATTGTCGGTCGATAATAATTTCGTTTCAATTCAATTCAAAATCGTATTCTTTGGGATTTTGTTCTCGAAAAATTCCGATATTACGGAACGCGCGACCCGTTTTTCTAACACCGTTTGTGCTTTCGGGACCGAGTGTTAACGGTCCATCTTAATAATTTCATTTTTTTGTATTCTTACTGTTCAAAAGATCTTGGGTTTTAGCCCTACTTAATTGCAAGGTTTCCCAAGCAATTCAATAAAATTTTAAAATTCCCATTCGGAATAATAAATTTAAATCTTTTATTTAAAATATCTTTCACCGTCGGTTCCGCTTCAAAGGTTTGTGATTTCCTTGTAAAACAAAAATCACTGGCGCCCTTTTTATTTTTCAGCTACGCCTCTGCGTTCATTGAAAATAAATCAATTCATTTTTTTTATTGCATTAATAAATCATCGTCATAAAAATAATTCGCGAACCCACCCCCTTGCTGAGCATAGCCGTGGTGGTAGCATATATTGTTGCTACCAGTTGCAATTTTTTTTCGCTGAACTCGTCTGTTTGCCGTTTGACAGTTCGTCATCGCTCTCTTTGGTTAATTTAATTACATAGTTTTGTTGTTCGGTTTCGATCGCGTCGGCGCGTCGTGATTCTTTCTCGTCTTTTTGTTTGATTGTTTTATTCCAATAATCAATTTAATTTCGCGAATTAAAATTGTAACAATGTATATTCTGATACCTTCTGGTAAGCTGTAACTCCGCTTTAAAGCAAATTCTATACGTATAATCTACAAGAAATAGTCCCATGCCTATAGTTGGATACTACAAAAGCAAGAACATTTGAAATTCTGTTTTATTTCGAATTTTCAAAAGCAATTTTTTTTTTTTTATAAAAAAAAAATATTTTTTTAAGTTTTAAAACTTTTTATAACCTTCTCTACAAAAATTCATTAAAACCCATTATGCCAATAGTGAAACATTCAAATTCGAAAAAAATTGTTTCTATAATAGGTACAGTCAGTAATATTTTAATTTCAACTTTTTACTTGCGACTTATAGGTACTATAAGGCAAGTTATGCATTCGGAAAAAAAATCGAACTCGAGATTTTGATCAAAGTTGACATTACGATCATAGCGAAGACGAAAAAAGTGGGTCTCGCAATTCTGTCTGTCTGTCTGTTCGATTGCAGGTAAACGGCTCAGCCGATTTTCTTCAAACTTGGTATATATGGGTTTTAATTTTTTTTCCCCGGATGTTTTTTGATTTGATTTTTTAAGACCAAAAATAACGCTACCTGCCATACGAATTTTTTTCGAAATTTTCTAAATATTTTTTTTTCTCTAAAACTGTCCCACAGATTAAAAAAAAAAAAAAAAATCATAAAATTTGTTTTAGTCAAACCCAGGCAATGGTTGAAAAAAATTTTCCAAATGGTTATTTTTGGTAGCCCCCTTGGAACCTTTTTTTTTGTTTTTGATTTTCTCTAAAACGGTACCACCGATTTTGATCATTTTGTTTATGTTAAGGCTCCCCAGCAGTTTCAATATTATTGTGTATTTAAATTAAAAAAAAAATAATTTTGGATTGTTAAGAAAAATTTCAAAATTTTTTTTTGAAAACTCAATATTTCGAAAACCCCATGCTCGATTTTTTCAAAACTTGATAAATAAAAGTGTTTCAGTATAAATTATAAGATTTAAGAAAAAACAATTTGTTTTACTCAAAAATAACGGTACCCTCCACACAAATGTAAAAAAATGGTTTTCGAAAATCGTATTTTTCTCGAAAACGGTTCCGAGAATTTTACTTAAGTTTTTTTTTCTTTCAATTAATTTTTAAGATCTATAATTTAATAAAAAAAATGTAAAATAAAAAAACAAGATATTACTGACTGTACCATACTGCGACCATAGAGCGATTTTTTAAAATTTTGAATTTCTCATTATCGGCATAACGGATTTTAATGAAATTTTTTAGAGAGAAGCTTCTAAAAAGTTTAAAAAACATTGCATTTCAAAACTTTAAGAAAAAAATTTTTTTTTAATTAAAAAAAAAATCGTTTTTTTTGAAAATTCAATATCTCGAAAACGGCTAAATATTTTTTTGTAAATTTTATTTTCATTCAAACAATAATAAAAACTTTAAATTGGCGTACCAAAATTTTTTCTTAAAAATGTTTTAAAAATTTTGTATATAACAGCTTAATTTTTAAGAAACCACTACAAAGACTTATAATTTTTGTTCTTGCATGAACCTATATTTGCTTGAATCACATGGCATTTTTTTTACCTCTAACTACTAAAGAAGTTGTTTTAGTCGTTAAAAAAATTAATCTTTATGCTTATGAACTGTTTTTCTCTAATAACATTCATTTTTGAAGTTCTTAGTCTTTTACATAGGAGTAAGTTCGTGCGACCCAGTCGTGCATTTTATTTTAATCAAATTATAGATCGTAAGAATTAATTGAAAGAAAAAAAAAATCTATCAAAATTTTATGTGCCGTTTTCGAGAAAAATACAATTTTCGAAAACCATTTTTTATTTTTATGCTTTAGCAGAAAATGATAAAAACCAATTCAACCGTTTTTGAGAAAACTAAAAAAAAAAAAGGGTTCCATGTGGGTAACCATGTTTCGGAATTTTTTTTGGGGAGAGTACGATAACTTAGGCGCCAAAAATTGATAACGGATTTTTGTAGAAGGGTCAAATACAAGCCTTTTTTACTATGGGAGGGGGGGGTCTATCTCGCCCCGTTTAGGAGGTAGGGGCGATTTTAGAAAAAATGACTTAAATTGAAAAAAAAATATTAAAAAACAACGGCAACACTTACAATAAAATACTATACCGGTTTTGAAAGCCAGAAGTCTATTCTATAATCGTAAATTTAAATTAAATTATTTATGTCAATAGTTTTTGAAAAATTTGCATGCAAACTCAAAATTTTGTTAAAAAAAATGAAAAAAAAAAGTTTAGACCAATTTTTTTCAAAATTGTAAAATGAAGTGCTTAATTGGATTTTTTTGGTCAATGCTACTATTAATTCTAAATCGAACACAAAAAACCGAATGGTTTTGTCCCTTCTAGTTTTTGAGAAAATCGAAAATTACTAAAACTACTTTTTATGAAATTTTTGATTTTTGGTATTTAACTACGGTGATTTCATTTTGAGGATTAATGTTAATGTGGTTCATTTGTAAGTACAGTACAGCAAATCATTAAGGGTTACTAAGAATGCACCACGAGGAGGTAGAATTGCATGGCATTTCGCGTCTCAGTCAGTCAGTTTGTGAGTAAGTCAGGTGTTACTTAAAAATAGTCAAGACAATTTTTCAATGTTCAATGTATTAAAACCGTGTTTACAGGCATTTTGATCACAAAAAAAAATTATAGCAAGCACCTCCCGAATCTCTAGCCAATATTGAGGCCCATGGAAAAATGTACCGATAGATGGGTTTATTGCTCTGAGATTAACTTTTATATGGATTGCACCAGAGAAACTTTTAAATCATTAGTTTTAAGCAAAATTTAAGTAACGTTATTTATTAAAATAAAAGATTAACTATGTAAATCATTTAAATGTAATTTGAATTTTATATACCCACCTACAAATTTGTAACTATATATTTACTTATGTATGTATCTTAGTCTGTAAGAGTATATATTGTATTCTTACAATTTTTGTCACCTTTTTGAGTTGGAGTGGAGTTGAGGGGAGTTGACGCTTTAGTTGGAATTAGACCAATTTCTTCTAAGAACGCGGTGCTTTTGAAATATTTTTTTTGAAAGATTGAAAAGTTATTTAATTTAGGATGAAGTAGTGGATGCTTAGTCGCCATTCTTTATTCAAAGAAAAAAATACTTCACTCTTACAAAGGTTGAATAACGAATGACCTTGGTAAACAATAACCTGTACCACATTACCATTAAAAATGTTAGACACAAACAATAAACATACATAATAATTAAGGAATTATATAAATTTGCTGCATTCGTACAGTAGTACCAAGGTAATGTGTATTTTTCATAATGTATTAAATTTTCATGTCTGAACATTTTAAATGTGCAACTTTGGGCGTACATGCATACGTACATACATATATTTAGTAAACATTGGATATAGACCATAGGGTAAACTCAAAGTTTCTTTAAATCCAGATTCTGTAAATGCAAAGGAAACCTTGCATACACCCAACCTCGCACCTACCCCAAATCCTATAGTGTGTCCAAGCAGGGGGGTTGCAGGGGGGCAGCATGCCCCCCCATACATATCTCACTGTTTATACGCCGTAATGCGTAAGCAAGCAAAAAAAGCAAATATCCCATAAAAAATTAGTTTTAGTTATTTTCAATTTTCTCAAAAACTAGACGACATAAAATCATCTAGTTTTCAGTTTTTGAATAAGAATAAATTAGAGCAACGAATTTTAGGAAAAATAATAATATAAAACTTTGCAGTTTGGAAAAATTAAACTTTAAACTTTTTTTTTATGTTTTTTTTCACCAAAATTTGAGTTTAAAACTCGTTTTTTCAAAAACTGTTCATAGATTCTACTTGATTTAAAAATTATCTAATAGATCAGAGTATTGGCTTTAGAAAAAGGTATAATACTTAATTGTAAGTATTACCGTTATTTTTTAATATTTTTGTTTCCATTTTAGTACCTTTTTTATAAAATTGCCCCTCCTGCCCAAACGGGGGGAGATAGACCCCCCCCTCCCATAGTAAAAAATGCTTGTATTGAACTGTTCTACAAAAAACCGTTATAGTTTCTTGGCGCCTAAGTTATCGTACTCTTGCCTTTTTTTTTCCAACCGCCTTAAGTAAATGAATTTTTTTTTTATAAAACTTCGAAATAAATTCGTATGGCAGGTAGCGTTATTTTTGTGGTCTTAAAAAACGTGTGGGGGCAAAAATTTAAAAATGATATCTATCAAGTTTAAAGAAAATCGGCCAAGCCGCTTGGCTGTAATCGAGCTGACAGACAGACAAACAGGCAGAATTGCGAGACCCACTTTTTTCGTGTTCTCTATTGTCGAAATGTCAACTTTGATCAAAATCTTAAGTTCGAATGCATAACTTGCCTAATAGTACCCATAAGAAAAAATTTTGGCATGTCTACTTTAAGTTATTGTTTGTCATTTCATAAATTCGAACAGATTCCCACTATAAGTGGCATTAATTAATTCCTCAGTTGAGTTGCCTTAGAATTATTACCTTCCTGTGCAAAAATAGCCGAAATGTTATTGCGTACCGCATACTTCCAAAAATTAAAAAAAAAAAAATCTCTAAGTTCAACATAAGAACACTCGTACCGCATTCCACTCTTTTGGCAACAATCTTTTTTCAATAACTTAAGAAGACGCATCCGAAAAAATTCTTTTCCAATTTGTTGTTTGAAATTTATGAAGAGTTTTTTTTTTTTAATTTTATTGTTAATCCATTTCAATTAACAAGTATGTTTGCGGTTTGTTTGTATTATAACACAAAAACATAGTTCACAATTAAAAATAGATTAATTCTCAGTGACATTCCCAAAAATATCACTTTCAAAAACCGATGAATTACAAAACCCAAAAAAAAAAAATACTCAACCCCGAGATTATTCTAATAAATTTTCTGAAAATCAAGACACAAATATTTTCATTAAATCAAAGTGTACCTATGTATGTCTCTCCTCACCCCTGCCTCAGAAATAAGATGAATACTTTCTTTCAGAAACGAACACATAAAGAGCTATACATAAGTCTCGTGATATTTTCTTTAAATTAAAATCGAAAAATAATGTTCTTTATAATTTTAACAATGCCTTACATGCGCAAAAGAAAAAAATATAAAACAAATAATTTATGAAAACCCAGCCAAGTCAGACAATAAATTTAATTTTAAGGCTCAGACTGCCAAAGTGACAAAGGGTTATACAAACACACTGAAGGTAAAATGTGTCATTTTTTCTTACGATTATAATTTTCTAAATGCGTTTATTGCCAAAAGCTGAATATTATTCTGACGCCATCAGATGAGATTCACAATCACGGACAATGACGCTTTTGACTAGAAGCGCAAATATAAAATCATTCAAATTTTATGAAAATAAGCCTGCCATTATGCGAGGACTTTTACATCTACCATGAGCTTACCAAGAATTTTGATTAGCGGGGAGTTGGGTAGTGGAAAACTCTTTCAGTTTAATTATATATTTTCATTTAGAGAATAGAATAGAATAGAATAGAATAGAATAGAATAGAATAGAATAGAATAGAATAGAATAGAATAGAATAGAATAGAATAGAATAGAATAGAATAGAATAGAATAGAATAGAATAGAATAGAATAGAATAGAATAGAATAGAATAGAATAGAATAGAATAGAATAGAATAGAATAGAATAGAATAGAATAGAACAGAATAGATTAGAATAGAATAGAATAGAATAGAATAGAATAGAATAGAATAGAATAGAATAGAATAGAATAGAATAGAATAGAATAGAATAGAATAGAATAGAACAGAATAGAATAGAATAGAATAGAATAGAATAGAATAGAATAGAATAGAATAGAATAGAATAGAATAGAATAGAATAGAATAGAATAGAATAGAATAGAATAGAATAGAATAGAATAGAATAGAATAGAATAGAATAGAATAGAATAGAATAGAATAGAATAGAATAGAATAGAATAGAATAGAATAGAATAGAATAGAATAGAATAGAATAGAATAGAATAGAATAGAATAGAATAGAATAGAATAGAATAGAATAGAATAGAATAGAATAGAATAGAATAGAATAGAATAGAATAGAATAGAATAGAATAGAATAGAATAGAATAGAATAGAATAGAATAGAATAGAATAGAATAGAATAGAATAGAATAGAATAGAATAGAATAGAATAGAATAGAATAGAATAGAATAGAATAGAATAGAATAGAATAGAATAGAATAGAATAGAATAGAATAGAATAGAATAGAATAGAATAGAATAGAATAGAATAGAATAGAATAGAATAGAATAGAATAGAATAGAATAGAATAGAATAGAATAGAATAGAATAGAATAGAATAGAATAGAATAGAATAGAATAGAATACAATACAATACAATACAATAGAATTATTTTATTATTTATTTTATTAATTCGTATATTCAAAAAGACTTAACAATTTTATAAGTTCCTGCGAAGCCTATAGGCTTGTCTGCAGAAGATTATGTTTCTCAAAATAAAAAATTTAAAAGCAAGCTTTAAGTGAAGATATAAGTTTTACAAAAGATAATTAAAAAAAAATTATTACTTTACTGATTTGAAATTAAGAAGAAATTTTTGATATTTTTTTTTCTTGTCTTGAAATTTTCAACGTTTACTAATTCTCGAGGTAATTCGTTGATTGTTGAAGGAACGCTGTATTGAAGTTGATGTCTACCATATGTGTTGTAATTTGTGGGAAATTTAAGCATTCCACGTGCACGTCGTCTGGTGTTGATCGTATGGTCAATTGGTCGAATGAAACGGTCATCGTCAAAGTATTCCAGTATAAGCGTCATCTTAAAAATTTGATCGACATTAAGGACTTTGAAAGTGCTGTCATTGTTCAACGAATGGCCCATATTTACTTGTTTTAACGCTGAGTTTTGAAGCCTTTGTAGCTTTTGTAAGTGAGTAGTTGCAGCATTTCCCCATGTATGCCGTATCGTAGCTTTGATTCAACTAAGGCATAATACACTTGTCTTAAAACAGGTACCGTGGCATGGTATCGTAAATGCGCTAATGCGTATAAAGCCTTTTTCAGATCCATACGCAGTTTATCGATGTGTTTGCTCCATAGAAAATGACAGTCGATGATCACTCCAAGGTATCTGTAACTTTCAACTAACTCGATAGTTTCTCTTGGGGTGTAAGGGCAGTCGTCATTATTTAAATATATTCTGCTCTGTGTGGATTTGAATTGCGGACTTCTAATGTGCATCATCTTAGTCTTAGAGCCGTTTATGACCAAGCCGTTGTCGTGGCACCATTTAATTGCAGCATTAAACTCCTCCTGCATTATCATCGTCGCCGTATCCAGCGACCTGTGACGGACCACAATCGCTGTATCGTCAGCAAAGGCGAATGGAATGCCATGTTTGAAGACGTGAAGTAGCTCATTCGTATAAAGAATAAACAGAATCGGACCAAGTTTTGACCCCTGAGGCACTCCATATTCCACGTTCTCTATTTCACTCATTACGTCCTTAATCTTGACGCAAAACTTCCTGTTGTGCAGATAGTCCATAATCCAGTCAGCCATTACTCCTCTAATTCCAATACGTTGTAATGCGTGTATTAGTTTCGTATGATTTAGAGTGTCAAAAGCTTTGCTGAAGTCCATGAACATGACTAGGACATGATGGCTTTTATTCAAACTTTCATTGACACAATTAACGAATTCACCCAGCAGTTTGCCTGTATTTTTGTTTTCTTGGAATCCGTATTGACTTTTGTGTATTAGAGAATGTTTGTCAATAAAACTCTGTAGTCTTGCCGAAATAACACCTTCAAGACACTTTTCAATTACAGGAAGTATCGAAATCGGTCTGTAATTACTTATCTGATTTCTAACCCCACTTTTATAAATCGGCCTTACAACAGCTGTTTTTAGCGTTGACGGGATTTTTGACTGTGTCAGGCTGAGGTTGATAAATTTACACAGTATGGGAGCAAAAACGTCTATGTGTCTTCTTATGTCGGCTGCTCTTATCCCATCAATTCCTGGCGATTTATTATCTCCAAGAGACCTTATGATACTGCGTATCTCCATTATATTTGTAGGACTAGCAAAGATTGAATTTTCTTGAAAATTATTTGTATGATACGAAGTGATAAATCTACATTGATGGATAATTTGCGTTGTCTGTGTAGCGAAAAATCGTGCACATTCGTTTGACAAGGTTTGGATTTCAGAAGTTGGAAAATTTTTTAGCATCGTTTCGTCAATATTTGACTTTTTTCTTCCTAATATTTGGTTTATTAATCCCCATGTTTTTCTAGGATCAGTCTTAAATTGAAAGAATTGGTTTTTGTAAAAGTTTGTTTTTGGGCTGCGATCATTTTATTGGTTTTATTCCGGAATCTTTTATACTCCATTTCGTAACCTTTGTTGCTTCTGTTATTTCTCCACTTTCTATATAGTAGAATAAAATAGAATAGAATAGAATAGAATTGAATTGAATTGAATTGAATAGACACAAGATGATAAGGAAGGTATGCCAAGATTTGATTGATAAGTCTTCTCGGATTTGTGTTGTTGCATGCCAATCCTCTTAAAATCCGTAAAAATCTATCAAACCCAAATAGAATTCAAGGTTTTATTCAAGCTCTTTAGAGAAGTAAATTACCAATGTTATAAAGACAACCCTTTTGAGCAAACCTGGAATAAGTTTAAACTAGCAAGAAAGAATTGTATTGATTATATTCAATGAACCAAAGTTTTGCATGACTAACAATTAAGGCAAAAAATTCAACAGTGTCCCAAAGGTGGTGAACATTTTTGGTCATTAGTTAAAAAATGCAAGAAATACTACCTACTTCGTCTTCGGTTTTTCGTTTTTCTTCTAGCACCAGTTTGCTCTTGATCCGACGATCCCGAAAATTTTCATAATTTCTTCTGTACGCTCTCCGTAAGAGATTTCATGGGATAAATCTTTTTTGTCATTCATACAGTTTCAAGAGTACTAAAAGATCTCGATATACACAAATCTTCTGGCCAAGATACTATCCCTCTCATTGTTCTGAGGACGTTTTCTTCAACGCTGGCAAAACCGTTGCGTAAGGTTTTCCATCTGTGCAACACTTCGGGACTCTTCCCGAGTAGCTGAAAAACGGCATTTACTTGAAACGACAGCGTATGCCAAGCTCATTTGATTTCGACCTCGGCAGCATAATATATGTAGTGGAGTATTTAAAAGCCTCGTAGAATTTAATACATTGAATAAACAAATCTGTTTTCTGTCTTCATTAGCCATGCATGTTACTGTTCGTTTCTCATGAAATAATCATACGAGTATATTCGAAGTAGCTTGGGTTTAAGGGTAGGTGTCCATTGAAAAAATAGGTTAGACTTTTGCGCTAAGCTGTATAACTTTCACAATTTTACGAATATTTCAATGAAATAAACGGTCATCGTTTAGAAAAATGTTAGTCAAAATACTTTTGCAGTTTTGAAAAAAATATAAAAATATTGTGTGCCTTAAAACTGCCACACAAGTGGAAAAATCATACATTTTAGTAAGGTCCTTATTCAAATGATAGGGAAATTCCGAAAATATTACTTTTTTATTTTTTTTATATTTTTTTTATAGAAACAACATATTCCTAAATCATGTATCGGTCTTCTTTTTTTATTCTGTTTTATTATTTATTCAAAAAAAAATATACAAAACTATGAAAAACGAAGGAAATTTGCATAGTGGTATGAATGCTCTACTGGACAAATCTTCATAAGTATAAAACATAACGAAGTAAAATTCACTCTTATATAAAGCCAATAAGTATGTGCAATTACGTTAATATTTTTTTTTTATATTTTTTTATTTTTACAGTAACTTTTTACTAACAAAAGTCAAAAAATATAAATTTTTTTACAAATATTTTCTTCTCTACCCTGGGAAATTGAGAGTTATATTTTTTAATTTTTGGAAATAATTTTTTAATCAAAGATATATATTCTCTAAACAGCATATCGGTCTTTAAAATTTAATTAAACTCATCTAAAGTTCATAAAAATGCAATTAAATATGACAGTATTTGTAATGCATTTGCAATAAAAGTATTGACAATACAGTTCTCACATATTTTTTTTATTTTTGTTTGATATTTTATTTACTAAATTCAAAAATACAAAATACTTTTTTCACTCAATATTTATTTAATTGTATTTTTATAAAAGAGGTCTATTTTGCATTTTTTAACAAAAAGTTCCTTTGCACACGCACACAAGTAAGTTTTCAGTTCACAAGAATGCCACTGCAATATCAGCGCTTTGAAAGAGAAGGTTTCGTATTCTCTGTGCAAAAGAATTTTGTCCGCCCATCCGCTCTCTTGATTCTATTTTTTTTTTGTCTGGGCACATTTAGTTTTTTATTCTTGTTTATGACTTGTCATCTTGCATCTCGTATTACAAGAACAGAAAAAATAAAAAAAAAACGTGTGAGAAATGATTGTTTTTAGTAGGTATATCGTATATGATGCAATGACCATTCCACATTGTCCGAGGTAGGGTGGAAAAATGTTCTTTGTGTATGTATAAAAAAAATATAAGTAGGTTATCACACATTCGCTGTCATAAATTTTGTTTTTTTTTGTATTTTTTTATTTGCGATCTATCATCATTCTACTGTTTTTTTTTTTTGTTTCTTCTATGGAAAGCCATTTTAGGTACACACATAGTAATAAATTGCGATGCATAGTGATCTTCATTTTTTTGTACATGATGGAAGAAAGGAAATCTGCGATGTTGTGTATAGAATAAGATACATATGCTATGCATATATGTAAGTATCTACAATAGATTTTGTGTTGTTTTTTCCGATAGGTAGGTTCATGGTATCGTAAGGATTGTTTTGAATTAATTTTGCGTAGGTAGGTAATGGATGTATCAAAAATATATTAGATTAGTACATGTTAATCCTGTGAATGAACGCAAATTGCATTTCACTGTAAGCGAATACGCAACAACCAAGGGATATGGCAAGTAGATGGCGCCAAAATATTATGTACAATATTATGCAGGTATCTATTAATCTAAATACCTATGTACATACATATTTATATAAATAAGTTAAGAAGGAAAATTCGATCACTTTTTGTTTTCGGTGGTGACGTATTCCACTGGTAGAAGAATGGTGAAAGTATATAGAAAGAATATGGGAAGTGCGCTTCTTTTATGTATTTTTGTTGGTTTTACATAGGAAGATTTGTCTCCTTTATTTCAATATGTCATGGTGATAGATAATACTCTCGTTACAGTTATTTTCTGTTGTGCTTTTATTGTGCAAATCTATTTTGTACATACCTACCTATAAATATTTTTTTGCAACAACTGCCTCCAAAAACAAACAAAGGAAAGAAAAAACTCAAGCAAAAAAAATTGATAAAAAGTAAGCAAATAGAAAATACATACATATGTATGTAATACCTACTTCGTTTTCATTAAGCCACATGATGTAATTTCGTTGAAAATTTCGAAATGAGATAATTTTTAACAAAGGACAATAGGCAAATCTGACCTATGTAGTTCTAATAAGAACGACCTTTATATAATATACATATATGTATGTTCATATATTCATTACAGTGTTGTTCCTCTACGTGTCGACTTTGATTGTCTACATTAATGCGTAGACAATTGTGTCGACAATGTAGACAATGTAGACAATGTCGACTATGGTGTCGACAATGTAGACAATGTCGACTATAGTGTCGACAATGTAGACAAAGCATTCCAGCCAATCTGTCATTCTTGATTTCTCTGTCACATTGTTTACTTCATTTAAGAAAATTTCAGGTGTTAATTTGAGTTTTTATTCAAATATTGGTCGACGAAAAAATAAAGCTTTCCATCACCTAGGTTTTCTTTTAATGGAAAACAATAACAAATTTGTAGCATATTGTACAGTGTGCAACAAAAATCTACAAAATACTGCACAGGTAAATAAAAATTTTGTTAAAAAAAAGCATATTCATATCTTAATAATAATGCCTTCACATTCATTTACGAAAGCAATGCCTGTAAGCAATCCCAATCACCTGCGACATCTTAATCCGGCGATATCTCTATGATTGTTTTGATTGATGACAATGATTTTGGCTCGATCTCTGATTTATTAGACGAAACAAAGTAAGAAAAATTTAATGTCTACGTTGTCTACATTGTTGACATTGGCATGTAGACAATCAGGAATTGTATACGTTGAATTGTCTACACGTAGACGATCGTGTAGTCTACATTTTTTGTCTACATGGAACAACACTGATTCATTATCACTTAGTTTTTAATTTGTAAAAAAAAAAAACAAGTATTAGTTTTCCAATAATGTTATTGGTGTCAAAATTAAAAAATGATATAAAAATAAGAGCACATGTTTTGTTTTTTTTTTCGATGAAGATTTTGACATGCTTGAAAAACCAATATTAAGTTCGTTTTTATTAAAGCTTAGCCGGTTATCTGTACATATCTGCCAATCAACATTTTTTTCTAACACGTTTTACTTACGACCACCAATTGTTACGTTGGTAGTTGACAAATTGTGAATAATTTCGAAATGACTTAATGAAATTCGTTTTTTTTTAATAAGATCAGTTTTTATATAAAATGCATTTTTAGTTTTTGCTTAATAAAATAGAAGCTTAAAATTAGTATATTAATATACAAAGTAAAATTAAAATACAATGATGTTATTGGAAATAAAATTGACAAACTTTTTCTACAAAATTTGTTTCAGCTAATGGGAACCAGTGGCACCATTTTACTTCAATTATAGTAGATATAGATTTTTTTTTCAAAATATTTAAAATCTACTTCTTACTTCGCACCATCAGCCAAATACTGAAATCTACCTCATTTTAAAAATCTCTGTTTCAACCTATTTCAATTTTACAAGAAAAAGTCCAAATCTACTTCTTTTTCTCTATTTCACTCTAGGTAGTATTTTTTTTTATATTAAACGCGCACTTAAGGTCAAGGGGTTATGAATAAAATTAAAATGTTAAACACAGTGCAAGAAATTAGGAAAGTAGGATAGGATGAGAAAGGAAATACCGATACACATTGGTTTTTAATGTCTGCACATTACAATGAGTGGGAAATATTGAGCCGGGTAAAGCATTCCAGATTCGTGTAGTGCGGCTAAAAAAAGAATCACTTACTTGACAGTACGTCCGAAATTGGGCGAAAATGATGAGCAGTCCTAGAAGTACGGGTATTACGGTTGAATTGTTTGAGGGGGAGAACGCAACTGGCTACTTCACTAGAGCACTGTTTATGAAAATTGCGGCGGTGCTCGAGAGATTCAAATGTTTCAGTTAGACAACGGTCGCCTATAATTTTTAGAGCGCTCTTTTGAATTCTGTGCAAGAGACTAAAGAGGGTTTTTAGAGCACCTACATAGTGGGAATTGCACTCGAGCTTTGGACGAATATAGGCCTTATAGATTACAGCCAGATTAGTAGGTGTAAAAAACTTCTTGCATCGGCGGAGAAAATCTAAACACTTAGCGGCGTTTTTGGTTACGTCAAACATGTTATCACTTCACAAATGACGGTCTGTGATGCACATACCTAGAAGCTATTCAGTCTCCTCGATGCAAGTGCCAAACAGCATTGAGTTTTCGAAGCTTTGAATTCTATACGTTTTTTGATTCCCCATTGGACAATGCTATCAAGATCAGAATTTAATGAGCTTATCATACGCTGCCGTTGGTAGTCCACATCCGAAGGACAAGGATGTGAATCTAAAAACGAATATGAAAAGCTGAGGTTACTGTCGTCAGCAAAACAATTAAGCGGAATAATATTCAGAAACTGTCGGAGACAAAACGGACCCCTAGGGCACACCAGCATTTATTTATTTATTTATTCATCAAGCAGAGACGCAGCTCTTAAAGACTACTTAGAACAATAGTAAATTTATATAAATAATAATAAATAAAACAAAACAAAAATAGAATGTACAATTAACATTAACCACCGAACTTTATTATTAATAACAATTTTTTTTAAAACAGTCCCTACTTAAATATAAATTAAAATGAATAGCATTACAAACAGAATTAGCTTGTCTTAAAAAGCGAGTTAAGAGTTCATTGATTCCATAATTGACCCTATGAAAGGGTACACAAAATAAACGATTATTTTATTACGTAATTCACGAAAAGGAACATGAAAGCCAATCAACGAATGCAAGTAAGGGCAATTGATTTTATAATTTATTAAATCTCTGACAAGCATTACACCTAAATAAATACGTCGTGATTCTAGGGATTGAATGCCCAATATCAGATTTGAAACCGTCCAAAACTACTTTTAGTAAACGGTCCGAAAGGTAATTTCTAATCCAACGAAGAAGAGATTCATCGAATTAAAAAAAAAAAGAATATCAAAACAATAAAAATACACAAATAAGTAAGTTTAAAAGCATAGGAACTCAACACACTGATGTGTACACGAATCCTATGTATGAAAATTTCGCTTGCATATGTGTTTTTAATTTAAAATTAAACTATATTTAAATACAGTAATTTTAATGTTATTTTCTATAAAAGAATGTTTTATTAATTAAATTAAATAAAATTTTTGTACACAATTTTCTTTAAAATTAAAAGAAATGTATTGACAATTTTAAGTATTTAAAAGTATACATTTATGGAAAACATTTGTCGTATACAATATTATTTCAAAATCAAAGAATCTGCGATGTAAAAATTTTGATCGAAATCGGAAGAGTCGCAAACGAAAAAGTAGAAAATAAAAAGAAGGTTCTATGACAGCGACAGATACCGATAATAACATTTATTTCTTACCAAAGTGTGGACTGCATTGTTGGTACAGTTATCTATACATAATTTAAAAAAAAGAAAGCATTAGAGCCGTTTTCAAAATAATTATAATATTTCATAATGGCTGTATGGAAGGAACTGAGCTAAAGTAAAACAAACCATTTCAATTTCTCCTCTAGGCTGCAGATTGAGGTACAGAGTTGCAGATAGACGGAATCATTACTCTTTTGTGTTGTAATGTCAACTTATGAAAATTCCCAGTTCAAATTTGTCTAAAAGCAAGTAAAAAGTCATTTTAAAATCTACTTCGATTTTTTCCAATTTACTTCACTTTTTTCTTCAAATCTCCTTCCATTTTTTCCGGAAGTGGTAACGCTGATAGGGACTTCAAGTCCCTACTTCGGTGGAGAACCAACGCTACTTGACTTAATTCTTGTAAACGATACAAACAAAGTTTTACTGTACGACCAGCTTTCTGCACCCGGTTTCTCCAAACACGACCTAGTTTTTGTATGTTACAGTTTTATACTTACGCCTATAGCAACCACATACAGCTATCGCGATTTCAAAAACATTGATTATTCCCAACTTGAAGCAGATGCTAGAAATATAGCTTGGCATAATATATTCAACTTGTCCTCGTCTACTGAGCAGGTACGGTTTTTCAATCACAACGTTGCTCAGCTGTTTAACAGATATGTCTTAGTTAAAACTAAGCAAAATAATTCGAATAATCCAAATTGGTTTACCCAAGAAATACGCATCTTAATGCAGCAGCGAGATCGAGCCTACAACTCGTGGAAACGTTATCGTCTTCCTGAACTAAGACAAATGTATAAATCACTTCGCAATAAAGTTGTGACAGAAATTCGTTTAGCTAAGATTAGATTTTTCTCTGCCAAACTCAATACCTCCCTTAATAGCCGACAGTTATGGAATAACTTGCGTAGTATTGGGCTTGGTAAGACCAAACACAATCATGTTGAGAATGTTGACGGTAATTCATTAAATAGGAAGTTTATCTCCACTCTCTCTCCTAATCCCTCTAACCCTGCGATTCCAGTTAATTTCTCTTCAAATAATTTTGATTTCCCTAGTTTTGGGTTCACAGGGGTTAGCAGTGTTGAAGTTGTTGAAAGTATACTTTTAGTAAGGTCAAATGCCATCGGTCTCGATGAAATGCACCCTTCTTTTTTAAAGATAATACTTCCAATTGTTCTGCCATATATCACGCATATTTTCAACACCATACTTACAACGGGGGAATTCCCCTCCGATTGGAAATTAGCGAAAGTCCTACCCATACCCAAAAATGCTAAATGTAATGAATTTAGGCCGATTTCAATCTTAGCTTTCCTTTCAAAAGTTTTTGAAAGGATCCTGAAAAATCAAATGAGCGTTTTTCTTAAGACGCATAATCTTCTTAGCGCATGTCAGAGCGGCTTCCGAGAGAAACACAGCTGTGTCACTGCTTTGCTAGATGTAATTGAGGACCTTCGTCAAGCACTGGATGAAAATAAAGTAAATTTTTTAGTCCTCCTAGACTTTTCGAAGGCATTCGATACAGTTGTACACGAGAAACTCACAGGTAAGCTTTACCAGCTTTATAACTTCTCGCCTGATGCTGTAAAACTTATATCTTCCTATTTATCTGATAGAATGCAAACAGTTGAAATATGTAACAATTTATCCAATTTTCTTCCTACTACTAGTGGAGTTCCACAAGGATCCATTCTTGGGCCATTACTTTTTTCGCTCTACGTCAATGATATTCCATCCGTTGTTGATAACTGCTCGTTACATATGTATGCCGACGATGTACAAATGTACCTCGGCTGCGGTCTTGGTCTTATTGAAGATGGTGTTTGCCGTGTGAATGAGGATCTCGAAAAACTAGCACTTTGGGCTAAGACTAATGGACTGGCTTTAAACCCGTCAAAATCTAAGTGCTTGGTTATATCTAAAAAAATTTTAGATTTAAGCTACTTCCCTCAAGTAACTTTAAATAATAAAACAGTTGAATATGTGAATTCCGCTCGAAATCTCGGAATAACCTTTACGCGGAATCTAACTTGGGATAAGCACATTAACGGTGTAGTCGGTAAGGCATACGGAACGTTACGCGTGCTCTGGGTCTCCCAGTCATACACACCGATCAAGACGCGTGCAATGCTTGCGAAAAGTTTAATTCTTCCCATTTTAGTCTATGGTTGCGAAATTTTCTCTAGTTGTAATTATGCCTGCAAAAGAAAGCTGAATGTCGTCTTCAATAACATCATTAGATACATCTTTGGACTACGTAGGTACGACAGGGTATCTAATCTTTCGAATTGTTTACTTAGCATGTCACTCGAGAAATACTTTCAGTTTCGCACATTATCCTTGCTTTCCGATATCCTGTACACAACCCAACCACCATATCTTTTTCAGAGAATTACGAGGGCCTCTTCAGCCAGATCTGACCAATTGATTCAACCCCGATACGCCTCCCTAACGTCTGAGCGCCAATTTTTCATTAACGCTTCACGTCTGTGGAATTCTTTGCCTCGCCATATCAAGAGAACCAACAACAATACACTTTTCAAGGCCCAATTAAGACAATTTATGTCAGTATCTTAAAATTTTTGTTTATACTCTATCATTTCACCTTTCTCAGTTTATCCTTTTCCTATCCGCCTTTATTATCATCCCTTCTTTTTCTTTTTTACTTTTCTGTTCTTCTTCAATTAGTACTTCGATTTAATTTTATTGTATAATTTTTGCCAACAAATGTTATTTAATTTTTGCTTTTAAAATGCTCTCATTGTTTAATTTTATAGGTTAACACTAGTTTATAAGATATATATCTTAATGTGTATAGCCTTTCGAAATAAATAAATAAATAAAAAATAAATAAATAAAGTCTAAGATATGTAACAAATGCAAAACTATGAAAATTGTTATCATTGTTTTTATTTTGATGATTAGGTACATAATATTCAGGAACAATAGATAAAAAACGAACGCGTTTGATCAACCAATTTCAAAATTGATAATCTGTTTGTTTAAAAAACACTTTTCCACTTTTCTTAAATGAACGGTCAATTGTAAAAAATCAATTATGTATCTCCATAAATTGTTTCAAAGAATCCATTATATAAGTATAACGAATTTATTCATGTTTTCAAAACTGCCCAATTTACCTTTTATGTTGTCAATTTTTACATGTTAATTAGTGGTCAAAGACGGAACCACTTTTTAATCTGAGGCTATATTCTTTTGCACTTATTAATTTTATTGAACCATAAATAATCTCAAGACAATGAAGCTCTTTAAAAAATAAAAATTTAAAATGTTTAACTATGGATATTGTTTATTTTTAGAAACTCTGAAACAAGAAAAAGAAATATTTAAAACGCTTTTGGTTTCATCCCAATACGACCACTTTTCGCAGAGTTACAGCCCTTTGAAAAAGACTCAAAAGAACATTTATAGGTATAGGTACATAGTTACCATTATTATTTTTGAAAGTGTATTAATTTACTTGGGTTAGGAAATTTAATAATTTTTTTAGTTGAGCAATTTTTGAATTGTGAACTTTTTCCTAAAATTAATTGTCTACATTAAAAATAAATTATGAATATCAGAGCAAATTCCCCGGGTTCCTAATGTCTAAATCTGTGCTCCCTTTTCTTTATTTTTTAAAATATCCTGAAAAGTAAAAGTCCTAGAACCAATAGATTAACCTTGTATAAATACGCAAAGAATAAAAACGCTATCTACCTAAATGCGAAAAGTTTCAATTCACCTGCAACCAAAAATAAAACAGAAAACAAACCGTCCATTATTGTGTCTAATTGTGAGCGCTGAATGCAAAAAAATTGATTTGCCTTTCCTAAACCTCAAACAATCATGATTCACGAAAAATTATTTTTTCTACCCAAAATACAAAAGGAAAAAAAACTTTAATTTATCTTGTGCGCAATCCGAGTCAATTCAAAATCAAATGCTTGTGCGCTGCCTGTGAGGCTTGCCACTCGTGCCTTGTTCCCGTTTTCTATTATTTTTTTTTTGATATTCTATTCCATCTTTCTCTATCTCTATGCGTGATGCGAAAAAAGAGGTATCCTGAAGAGACGAGACGAGCTAAATTTATTTTCTTAACACAAAAATTCTTAACTAAGAGAGCCATATTTGTGCACCAATACATGTACACGTTTTTACATGAGATTTGAGTTTGCTTCTGAGGTAGACCTACCCTTAAGAAATTTGTTTCAACTTTTGATATGGGGCTACCTACTATAAGACATAGACAACATCCGTACATATCTTAAATTCAACTCTCATATCTAGACGGGTACCCCGGGTTGGGTACGATTAACCGATTTTTAAAATGTCGATTTAAAAAAATCGATCGTCAAAATGTCGATTTTCAAAAAGTCGATTGATAAAAATGTCGACTGATCAAAATGTCAATTATCAAAAATTCGATTTTAAAAATGTCGACTCGAAAAATGTCGACAGTGGCAAAGTGAATGATGTTCACATGCATGCGGCGCCGCCACTGTCGATTATAGTTGTGTTTATTTTTTGTTTAAATAACAACTTATGAAAGAAACATTTTTTTTGGGTTGGGTACTATATCCCGCTTTTTATAATCCCGCTTTTTAAAATCCCGTCTCTTATAATCCCGTTTTTTATAATCCCCTTTCTTATTACGACGCGTAAGCAGTGAGCTATGTAAGGGGGTATGCTGCCCCCCTGCAACCCCCCTGCTTGGGCACACCATAGGATTTGGGGTAGGTGCGAGGCTGGGTTTTTTTAGCATTTAAAGAATCGATACGCTCCCGTTTTTTTTAATTTATAAAATTGAATTAATAATAAAATGTAGTTAACATATTAAAAGAGAGCATTCCTGTTTTATTTAACTCTATTTTGGATAGAAGTCGACATTTTCACCGACAAGTTTTCAGTCGACATTTTAATAGTCGAGATTTTAAACTGTCGACTTTTTTTTGTCGATCAAACTTCAGTCGACATTTTAACAGTCGATGAAATTTATATTTGTCCAGTCGACATTTTTTCTGTCGACTTTTCGTACGCTTCCCGGGTGCCCAGCCTCGCATATTTTGCGAGTGCAATACAGTACTCACCCCGAACGTGGTCACCGGGTCCACCCTCAATGAAATTTGTAGTGACATGTTCGGGGTGAGTACTGTATTGCACTCGCTTAATACTCGTATTTTTGTATATATAACGCGGCTAATCCGAAATGTTAAAAATGTCATGTGTTAACAACCGCAAAAACTTTAAAAGTTATATTGGAATATTTTGTTCACTTGGTCACTATCGTAACGCCTCTTGTACTTCAATATTTTATGGCTTTTTCTATCAGAATGTGCAAACGCAATATCCATTTGAATTCCACAAATGTTGCATTGAGCCCAACTTCTGACGTACCTACATATATGTATAGAGGTTGTACTAGCCGTACTATTTGAATGTGAAAAATGTTGCCTTTATCATTGTGATATATACGAGCACAAACTATCAATACCATGTGCATCGGAATCCTCGAAACTTTTCAAAAACGCTCGCACTGTGATAACAACATTATAGATTGTAACGGTAGTCATAATCCCTGGCAACCCTTAACTTTAGCATAATTTGTCAAGGAAAATGTAAATGTAAGGTCGCGCTCAGGGACATAAATCCCATCGACATAATCCCGAACTAACTCTGAGACTAATATCCCAATTAAGTGCAGCATATAACCCAAATAGAATTTTGGACTCATGTCTGACCTAAGTGAGTCGTACATAAAAGCCGTCTTTAATATCAGAAAGCTTATGTTTAGTCTTCAGGCAGGCGCCTATATGTCAAAAGCACCGCCGAAGGTACCAAGCAAAGTACTGTTGTCTTAGAAAATTATTGACATAATCACCAGCTTTGCGTCGAAACATATCCTAAAGGGTGTAGGAATGAGGACCCACAGAGGGCGAAACTAGTCAGACAGGAACAGTTGATCAAGAAAACTTCTAACATAGGTGCCTGGTGATTGAACACACAACACAAGACTAAATTGGCGTTATATTGGAAAAGATAAAAAGCCGTTTAAACACTGGAAACGAACAACGTTGTTTTTTTGACGAAGTACTTTTTCTTTACTATATCGTTTCTCCAACAGTTAGGAATTTAAGTTCCATCTTCGGCAAAATATTTGGGATTTTCGTGTTTCCTATTTCAAATTCGATTTGCGTTCTCCTTAAGGCTCAAAATGCTTTGACCCTAAACATGGGGTAACAAAGGGAATCAAAAAAATAGATTTTTCGACGAATCAAGAAAAACTTTGTACGAACAAATTGATATACATAATGCTATATTTCTTAAATTTACTTTGAAGATCAACACTTTCGTAAATTTTCCTGACGCACGCCATTTTTCTTATTCTTTTTCACTGCAAGTTATTTATTTTTTGGCTTAAGTAATTTTCATTCTAGAATAATTCCAATTCTATTAACAAATAGGACATTTTTGAATAACGCAGCTGAAAGAAGCTAACGACATGTCTTTGTTTATACTTCAGACAACAATGAAGATATGGCTTTGGTATTCTATCTGAAGGGCCATATAGGGCTTGGTTTTTTTTATTGTACCTATTTAGCTCTTCATTAAAGCCTTTGTTTTATTCAAACACGCAATAGAGCCCTCGAATAAGTGAACACAAGAAAAAGAACAAAAAATTACATTTGATCTCATAACCATGAAAGTCGATTGCATGTTAACGCCCTTGCACGCCTCAACTCTAACTAATAGTCAATTTTCATTATTTCCATTTTTTTTGACAACAGCACGGAAAAAAATACAAACCTAAAATCACGAACACATACAAATGTGTGTATGAATAAAAATTAATCGTCTTTTACATTTGGAAAGCATTAAAAGTCAACGCATCATTAAATTTGTATGGAATCTTTTGACATTTTTATATTCGCTTAGATATGGCTATATCATTATCAGCATTTGAAAATCACTGATCCCCTTCGAGTAAGATATCCATTAATTTCTTGAAAATTTTCAAATGTCACACAACTCCCTTTAAGTGTCTACAAAAATAAGCAATTACATATATTCGGCTTGTAAGATTATGGCAAACATTCAAGCCATTAAACGGTATTTATCGCCGTCGAATAGACCAATTTAGTACCAACTGATGCAGTAAAATTTACATACGGGTATACGGTAAGTGTTCAAGCCATTTCTCAAAGCTCGCAGGGCAGACATTTTGTTAAGAACTGAGTTATTACTGTGGAAGGTACTAAGCTGGCCTTAGTTCGATAGTCATTCCTCCGCGGAACGAAATAAGTCACTTTACACTTGAACAACGTTCGGAAATATTGTGATTGCTGTGTAGTCCAAACAGTGTGTTTTTGGAAAGGAAGTTTTCACCGAAATGAAGCACCCAGCGCGTCTGCTGTCCGCAAGTTTGTGCAAAAAGTTCGCGAGACTGGTATGGTATTGGACAACGATGCTGGGGACAAGCGTGGCACACAGCGGCAGCATGACCCTATTGTTGGTAATAAATCAGCCAATAGAACTAGGAACCTGAAAATTTCTGGAAATATTTAAAGAACCAATCTATTGATATTTCTAAGCCCAACATTGAAGACGCCTACCAAAAATTAATATACCAACCATTTTCAGTGTTATTTCTGGTCCATGAATGAAATATTTATGAAGGGTTGGTGACATGTATTACCACAGATATACTTTTCCACATAATATCTGGCAGTATCAATTGCGAAATTTTTTAACTTCTCGACATCAATTTCATAGCCACTGGAAATAGCAATCTTAATAGTGTGCAAGTTAAGGAACGTATTAGTCATGTAATTTCAATGTTAAATATATCCCCAAAAACATTTCAATATAACTCATAATTCGCTATAACTACATATAGATTCCGGGTTAAAAACAGAAATGTAACGTATTGATCGTAAAAATCTATAACAAGAACAAAAAAACGATCTAGAAAACTTGGAATGATATGACGACAAATACTTTAAGATATCATGAATAATATTATGTTTAAGAATAAGTAGTCTTGCAGAAGGTCGCAAACAAAACGGTTGTGTAGTTTAAGAAATATATAAAGAGTTTTTTAAAACGCCCAACTGGGAATCCGGGACTCACAGTAATAATTTGCATTTTTTATGAGTTTTTGAAAGCAACGTCTGGGCGTATTGCCATGATTAGAGTTCCCGAATCCGGGCTTTGGTTTGTCTATTTTATCAAACAACAACGATCCTTAAACTCTTTAAGTATCCTCTTTTTGTTTTTTACAACAACTATCTTGTCATCGCCTAGAGCTATCCATTTGTTAAGAAGCAATTCGTAGAATAAGTGAAGTAAATTTTCGAAAAATCTTATCCATATGTGAAGAACGGTCAGGCCAAACTTTAAATTGTCTGTTTTTACTTCCCTTTTCAACATACTATATATATCATTAAAACTTCGAGAAGACGCACCACATACGCATATGAAACACTTTTGTGTTGATGACGTACCCATAATAAAGGGTTTTCCAATAAGAGGTGTTATTTTGATATTCAAAGAAAAATGGCATTTTTGGAGATAAATGATCGGATGTTTATTTCATTATAAAGAGGAAGGTATGCCGTTAATAATGGAACACAACATCAGCCAAATGGCCGCCAAGACCACGCTTACAGGACCATATCCTTTTCATGAAATTTTCCATAACCAAATCGCAAAGTGGCTGCCCTATGTCCTAGATAGCCTCACGAATTTCATCTTTGAGGTCTTGAATCGACGCTGGGATGTTGGCGTATACCTTATCTTTCACGTGGCCCCAAAGGAAGAAGTCGCAAGGTGTTTAATCACAAGATCTCGGTGGCCAATTGTGATCACCTCTTCGAGAGATAACACGGTCCGGAAACTTTTCCCGTAAAAGATCGATGGTTTCATTGCTTGTGTGGCACGTAGCGCCGTCTTGTTGAAAGTAAACGTTGTCCAGATCAATACCATCCAATTCAGGCCATAAAAAATCATTAATCATCTCTCGATAGCGCAATCCATTGACCGTAACTGTTGCTCCAGCCTCATTTTCGAAAAAGTAAGGTCCAATGACCCCGCGGGACCATAAACCGCACCAAACAGTCACGCGTTGAGGATGGAGAGGCTTTTCAACAATAACTCTTGGGTTTTCCGAGCCCCAGATGCGACAGTTTTGCTTGTTGACGTAGCCTCCGAGGTGGAAATGGGCCTCATCAGTCAAGATGATTTTTCGATGAAATTCCGGTTCATTTTCATGCATTTCAAGGACCCAATTTTAATAATTTCAATGCGTTGTTGAAGCGTGTATCGTTCCATTTTTATTAATAGCGTAGTTTCTACTTGACAGCTACCGAAATAGTGGGCTATTCAAAATAACAAAATAACACCTCTTATTGGAAAACCCTTTAGTATTACAAGCTTTAACGTCAATCATTTTAAAAAGTAGAGTATGACTGACTTGTACTTGCCTTTCTTCAATTAACGTTGTTGTCTTTGCAAATTCTTCACCTCATTTTCAACCCTATTTATTTCTGTAGATTCATTAATACTTCAGAAGCATAAACCTTTCCAACTGCTCTCGAGTTCATTTGAGTAGCAAAGCTCATAGAAATCGATGTAGACTATCTGAATTTTGCTGCTTTCATTCTTTTTGTAAGTTCAGTACTTCCATCAAATGAAACACTTGGTCGACCACGCTTAAGCTTTTCTTCTGGGCAACAAAGAAAAGAAACATATCTCAAGCCACGAATAGTTTTTACTTGCGACTTATAGATACTATAATTCAAGTTATGCATTCGGAAAAATTCGAACTCGAGATTTTGATCAAAGTTGACAATAAGTTGATAGCGAAGAGGAGAAAAGTGGGTTTCGCAATTCTGTCTGTCTGTCTGTCTGTCTTTTGACTACAACTTAACGGCTCGGCTGATTTTCTTTAAACTTAGTAGATAGTGGGCCGTACCAACAATCAAATTAGGAGACGACTTTAATATTTGAGCGAAATGGACCATTATTTAAAGAGCTCTATAAAGTTAACCATACATGCTATGAACTTAATATTTATCTGAACTCTAAATTATGAACCATTTATTGTACGGAACCTACAAAATAAAATGCAGCATATATGGTCAGTTACATAGAGTCCATTAAATAATGCTTCATTTTGCTCAAATATTAAAGTCATCTCTTAATTTGATTGTTGGTAAGGCCCAGTATTTCTAATTTGCCCCCCATATGTTTTTTCTTTTTTTTTAAGACCGAAAATAACTAGGTATATATGACAAAAATGTAGGTTGATTTGACAGAAATTTTGTCAATATACGCCCAACAAAAAGATTTATCAAATTGACAAAAATTATAGAATTTTGTTGAGTTAACAAAAAATATTTTGTTGTATCCACAAAATTATTTTGTTATGTTAACAGATTAATTTGTTGAAATAACAAAAATATTTTTACAATATGACAAAATTTCGTACAATTTACAAAATTAATTTGTCAGATAAACAATTCTTTTGTTGTTTAACAATTTTTTTTGTTAATGTTAAAAATTAGTTTTTTTATTATTATCGGATTAACAAAATTTTGTTGTTAAATTAACAAAGTTGTTTTGTTAAATTAATAAAAAAATTTTATTATATTTTGTCAACTCAACAAAATATTTTGTCAATTTTACAAATTTCTTTTGTTGAATCCACAAAATTAATTTTGTGAAAATATTTTTTTTGGGATTTAAGTCCACAAAAATTGGCGTTTCATCCCTACCATCTCAAATGCAACCATTTGTGAAGGCGTATGGACAATACGCAATTTTTGTTAACTTCAGTTGTTAATCTTACATCGATTTTTTGACAAAAACCTATATCATACACAAAAGAAATGTCATGATCAAAAAAATATAGATACGCGCAGAATTTTTTGGTTTCCTTACAAAATAGTTTTATCAATCTGATAATATTATTTTATCAATATTACAAAATAAATCAACCCCATAACAAAATATTTGTTATTTTAACAAAAACGTTTTCATTTTTTGTTAAATTGACAAAAAAAATTAACAAAAACTTTGTAATATTGACAAACATTTACAAAACAGATTTTTTGTAGACACAACAAACATTTTGTTAGCATCACAAAAAAGTTTGTGAATGTGACAAAAATCTCTGTTTTATTTTGTTATATTAACAAAACTTGGTTTTGTTAAACTAAC
Source organism: Chrysotoxum bicinctum (assembly GCA_911387755.1). Taxonomy (NCBI): domain Eukaryota; kingdom Metazoa; phylum Arthropoda; class Insecta; order Diptera; family Syrphidae; genus Chrysotoxum; species Chrysotoxum bicinctum. The sequence goes on from OU426988.1 coordinate 190,732,189, forward strand.
AACATTATTTGTTCATTGTAGTTCATATTTTGTTAAACTGACAAAAAATCATGCTGAATTATAAAAATTTTGTGAAATCAACAAAATCATTCTTTCGTATTGACAAAAATTTAATCAAAAGGATAAAATTGTTTTGTTGAAGGTCAACAAAACGTTTTTTATCAATATTACCTAGGAATTTATTTTCAGTGTAGGTAATGGTTGAAAAAATCCAAACAAAAAATGGTTATTTTTGATAGCCCCCCCACAGGAACCATTTTATTTGTTTTCGATTTTCTCGAAAACGGTACAACCGACTCAAATCCTCCAAAGTTTGAATATTATTGCATATTCAAATTTTCAATTTCTTATTTTTTCGATTTTTAATAAAAATTTAAATTTTTTTTGGAAACTCAATATTTCGAAAACCCCATGCTCGATTTTTTTTAAACTTGATAAATAAAAGTTTCCTAATATAATCTACAAAATTTGAGAAAAAAAATTGTTTTACCTAAAAATAACGGTACCCACCACACAAATGTTAAAAAATGGTTTTCGAAAATCGTATTTTTCTTCTGTAATTTAATGAGAAACATTTTTAAAACAAGATATTACTGATTGTACCTACCATAGAACAATTTTTTTTTAAAGAGAAGCTCCTAAAAAGTTTTGAAAACATTGCATTTCAAAACTTTAACAAAAATATTTTTTTTGAATTTTGAAAAATAAATCTATGTATTTTATTTTGGAAAATTCAATATCTCAAAAACGGCTTGTTCTTAAAAATGTTTTAAAAATTTTGTATATAAAAGCTTATATGTATTTTTAAGAAACCTCTATAACGAATTATAATTTTTGTTCTGGCATAAATTCATAGTTGCATAACATTCTGTACCTATCTCTTACTAATAAAAGAATTTTAAAAGTTAATTTTATCCTTATGAACAGTTTTCTCTAATAACATTCGTTTTTAAAATTCATAGTCTATTGCACAGGAGCAAGGTTGTGTGACCCAGTCGTGCATTTGATTTATTTGCGATATAGGTACTATAGGGCAAGTTCGAGATTTTGATCAAAGCTGACATTGCGATGATAGCGAAGAGAAACAAATTGTTTTTGGATTTTTAAAAAAATAATACAATTTTTTTTTGGAGATTCACAACACAAATTAATTTTTAAATTACGTTTTAAAATGTATTTTAATAAATAATAACAATTTGCAGATCAATTTTTTTAATAAAAATTTTAAGGAAAATTTGATACACAAAAAACATTGTTCAGTGTGTGTGGATGTCTCTCCCTACAGCCTAAGCCAATGGACCTTTCTTCTTCAATCTCGGTAGTTAAGTGTCTTCGGTGATTCCCTAGAGGGGAAATTGAAATTTTTTTTAGCTCCAAAACTAACCGCAACCCCTATACACTGGTAATTTTATCTCGAAAACGGCTCCACCAATTTTGAAAAAAAAATTAGGTCTGATATTAAAGATACACATTTGGTCAAAAAAAATGTTTGGGTAACGGTACCTGTACCCTTTTTTTATTTTCGAATTTCTCATTAACGGCTCTAACGATTTTAACCAAAAATTTTCAACAGGAGCCTTCTTAAGTTTGAAATAATATTATATATAAAAATATTCGAAAAACTATTTTTTGGGTTTAAAAAAAAAAAAAATCCAAGTTGTTTTTTTGAAAAATCAATATCTTTAAAACGTGTGAACGATTGAGATTATTTCCTTAAATCTATACTACTAAATACTTTAATTTGGCATCCCAAATTTTTTATATACATATGCATATCTTTTTATAAACTTTGTTTGCATAAATTCATACTTTTCCGGAAATCAGACGGCAATTCCATTCATTTTAACATTTTTATGAATTTAATGAGTCATGTTTTATATTTATAAAATGTATTTTAAATTCCAAAAGTACTTTTACATACGAGCAAGTTCGTGCGATGCAGTCGTGCATTTTATTTATTTATTTATTTTTTTTTGAAAACGTCTCGAATTTTCGAAAAGCCTAATCGCAACGAAATTTGCACTCAAATTAAAAGTGAGAAAATTTTTTCGTTAAACCTATAGATATTCTCGAAGTTTCGTATTCGTTTTTTTAACTCTTCTCCCTGAAAAACAAATTGCGCTTGTAAACAAATATTTCAACTGACCGCATCACATAAACAAGCTCCCTCCGGGTTATAAAGAGCGTATTTGAACTTGTACCTAAAGTTTAAAACAAATCTTAGAAAATTGCACTTTTTTTTTGTCAGAAAACACATTTTCTAAAGAAACTTTTCAATCAAAACTGCAAAAATCCGCAAGATTTTGTACAGTTCCTAAAAATAGGTACAACAAGCTAACAAAGATTAAACTTCGGACTGCTTCGGAACACAACAAAAATAAAATGCACGACTGGGTCGCACGAACTTGCTCCTATGTAAAAGATTAAGAATTTCAAAAATGAATGTTATTAGAGAAACTGTTCATAAGCATAAAATTCATTTTTTAAATGACTAAAAAAAACTTCTTTAGTAGTTAAAGGTAAGAATAGGATGCCATGTGATTCAAGCAAATATAGATTTATGCAAGAACAAAAATTATAAGTCTTTGTAGTGGTTTCTAAAAAATAAGGTTTTATATACAAAATTTTAAAACATTTTTAAGAAAAAATGTTGGTACGCCAATTCGAAGTTTTTATTATTGTATGAATAACAATTAAATTTACAAAAAAAAGTGTTAAGCCGTTTTCGAGATATTGAATTTTCAAAAAACAAAAAATTGATTTTTTTTTTCAAAATTAAAAAAAATATTTTTCTTAAAGTTTTGAAATGCAATGTTTTTTAAACTTTCTCGAAGCTTCTCTCTACGAAATTTCATTAAAATCCGTTGTGCTGATAATGAGAAATTCAAAATTTTAAACAATCGTTCTATGGTAGGTATCTACAGTTAGTAATAGATATCTTGTTTTAAATTTTTTTTTTATTAAATTACAGATATTAAAAAATATTAAAAAGAAAAATATTTAAGCAAAATTCTCGGAAAAGTTTTCGAGAAAAATACGATTTTCGAAAACCATTTTTTAACTTTGGATGGTACCGTTATTTTTAGTTAAAATAAATTTATTTTTCTCATATCTTGTAGACTATTTTTCCAAACTTTTATTTATCAAGTTTTGAAAAAATCGAGCATGGGGTATTCGAAATATTGTGTTTTCAAAAAAAAATTTTGAAAGTTTTTTTTAAAAATCCAAAACAAAATTTTTGGAAAACTTGAATACACAATAATATTCAAACTGCTGGGAGACTTTAGCATAAAAAAACTGATCAAAATCGGTGTACCGTTTTTGAGAAAATCAAAATCAAAAAAAAGGTCCCAAGGGAGGTACCAAAACTACTCATTGCTTGGAAATTTTTTTTCAACCATTACCTAGGTTTAACTAAATTAAATTTTCTGAATTTTTTAAAAAAAAATCGTTGGGACAGTTTTTGAGAAAAAAAAATATTTATAAAATTTCGAAAAAAAATTGTATGGCAGGTACGGCTATTTTTGGTCTTAAAAAATCAAATCAAAAAACATCCGGGGGTAAAAATTAAAACCCATATCTACCAAGTTTAAAGAAAATCGGCCGAGCCGTTTAGCTGTAATCGAAGAGACAGACAGAATTGCGAGACCCACTTTTTTGGTCTTCCCTATCATCGTAATGTCAACTTTGATCAAAATCTCGAGTTCGATTTTTTTTGCGAATGCATAACTTGCCTTATAGTACCTATAAGTCGCAAGTAAAAATAGTAATTTTAAAGGTTTTTATGATAATTACCGTTTTTTATAATTAAAAGCGAAAAAAAGACACTAGCTTAACACATACCATATACGCGTTTTAGCCGCGGTGGTAGGCTGACCCAATGTCAGCGTAGAACGAGACTACGTCCTCGTTGTCCATGATTACGTTGTCATACAGAGTTTCCATCACACTTAGGGGTCGGGATGTCGTTGTTCTGTGTTCATCCTTTTCATAAGCTGATTCGGGTGGTGGATGATGTTCCCCATTAGTTTCTTCGTTGAATGAACTAGTTATTTGTCCAGTGGGATTGAATTCGCTTCTGTGTAGAGATGCTCGTTCCTGTAGTGTTTCTGTCGTTGATGATCAAAGTAGAGTCCGGTGCAGATCCTCAATATCTTCCTTTTGAATAGTTGAAGTTCCTTCATGGCTGTCTTCGAGATGAAAAACCATACTTGGAAGGAATAACTGATCACTGATCGCAGGAGCTGCTTGTAGATCAATATCTTTTTCGGTTGGCTAAGACCTGATCTTCTTTTCAGCAATGGGTGCAAACGGCTGAAGGTCCAGCTAGCTTCTTGAGAACATTTCTTGAGTGCAGGTTAAACCTTAGCAACTCGTTGAAGTGCACTCCCAGGTTCTTGACATTTGGCTTTTCCACTATGGTGGATTTGTCAGATAGTCTCAGGGTCAGATATCTGCAAATTCTCGCAGTGCGAATGCCTCTACCAGTTGAAAGTCTCCTGAAGCAGACAAGTTCCGATTTGGAAGTGTTGATTCGGATGCCCGATTTCTGGTAGAATTGGAAGAGTCTGTTGATGTGGGTTTCTACTTTTTGGACAGCGATTAGTGGTGATATTGATGTGGCGCAGGTGAGCGAGTCATCAGCATTGGAGAAGGTTGGTCTGAAGCTATCAAGTTGTAATGGAACGGGTCTAGTTTTGAGCCTTGGGCGAATCCAGCTCTGATGGTCTTCATGTTTGACTTACAGCTATCTACTTGAACGAAAAATTTCCTGAAAGATAGGAAAGAAAAGAGAATTTTTATTAATGGCGGACGTACGTGCATAAGATGAAGTTTGTGGATTAGGCCGTCTATCCACACGCTATCGAATGCTTTCTCGAGATCCAGAAAGTATTCGATGGTGACACGATTACTGTTGAGGGTTTTGGTGATATCGTGTTTGAATTCTACCAGTGGATGCAAAGTTGAGTGTTTTTCTCGAAACTCGAATTGCATGTCGGGGTGTGAGACTCAATTCACGAAAATCAACTCGCCATCGATTTGAACAGCTTAACATTTCACGCACCTCTACCTTGAGAAGAATTCTGCAGAAAGATGTCGGATTATTCGCTTGGAGTGACAGAAGGCGCTACTACGAAGCCAGCCGAGGCAGCAACTTGAACGACGTTGTGTTCCATAATAAATGGAAAAGTTTGTCCTTACTAATAAAGCCATATTCCATTTTTAAAAAGAAGTTTGTGTTTAGCACACCCTTTATTTGGCAAGTACTTTTTCTTTTCGCAGTTTTCCTTATTTTGTTTACTCTCTTCCTGACATCTGAGCCCTTGTAGGAGTGTTAATTTTTTTTTTTTCAATTTGTAAGGAAGCGTTTTGTGAAACTCCTTTATATTGTTGACATGATATGGGTTGTTGGATTATAGAACACCAAATGTGTGTGGTAAAATTCCTTGCAGTCTTTTTTTGGTGTAATATTAAGTGAAAGTTCTATTTATGGGGAAACCTCACCCTGAGTGTTCTTATTTTGGGTTTTCTGAAGTTTCACAGTCTCTAGGATACAATCCAATCCGCAAATTGAATATCGATTAATAACAATTAAATGGAAATGGGTATTCGTGTTCTTTACAGTTTGTTCAGTACTTGTACAGTTCGTGCAGTGGGTCAGAATGCTTATAGAAATTAAGTAAGTAACTACGACGCACGGGATTGACATAATGTGTGTACTTAAATTGCTTTGTAATTTTCCGATTTTCATTGGCACAATAGAAGACAAAAATCAACACGCCTATGTAGAAACGGGATAGAAAAGGGATTTTATGCTGAGTTTTGTTCAAAGAAGAGGCAATTACTGTGCAAAATTGTTATTTATAGGGGTTATTTGTTTTAATTTACGACGCAGGATCTGGAATTGTTCCATATGATGCTGATGTGCAAGCTGTAAATCAATGATCCAATTTATTGGCAATTTAAGGAATGCAGTGTCCATTGATGACTAGATGCCTCCTGCTGATGGTGCGAAAACCATTCAATAGTAGACAGATAGATAGAAAAAAGGATTCAGCATTGAATGGATACAATACTGTAGTGTGCTATACATGTAAAATGTACGACTGGGTCGCACGAACTTGCTCCTATGCTGAAAATACTTAGAATTTAAAAAAATTATGTTTTTATTGAGGAGGACAAAATTAATTTTGTAGTTGTTTTCCCTACGAGCGAGCATTCGGTGAGTCTATTCGCGGATTTGCATGATGCAGCGCCCGTGGTGAAGGAGGGAGAAATTGGCTGTGACATAACTGGGCTTAAATCGAGGAAGTCACCGGTATTGGATTTACTGGCGGGATTGTGAAAGCCGCTTTCTTGGCTATATAGTTAAAATGTTTCAGGGAGAATTATTTTCTCTGGAATGGAAATGTGCAAAGATAATAGGGCTTCTGAAGTCCTTATGGAACCTTATGATAAATCCTCTGCTACCGCGTCTTTCATCCTGGGAGTCTTACTGTAGGTGTATTGGTTATGCTGATGATCTCATTGTTCTTGTGAATGTCAGTCTCGTGCCGAGCTGGAAAACAAGGGTAGGCAGATTATGGGCATGGTGGGTTCCTGGGGTGCGAGTATTGGGGTGGAGGTTGCAGTGGAAAAGACGTCTACGATGTTGCTCAAATGTAAATTTCCTTTGAATCGGCCTCCACTTATTAGGGGTAAGGTACGTGACGAAAGTCAGGTATATTAGAATTACGTTTTGCAGGACTTAGCTCTCTTGTGCCGGCAGTCAGTAGGATATTTAAGTGTGACTGGGGCCTGTCTAGGCACTCGGTTTGTTGTTTGTGCAGCATTCGGCGCTTATTCTTGGTACAAAGCTTTAAGACAGTGACAGGAAAAAGCAAGATTTTCTCTTGTCAGAGAATCTTCGGTACACTTAGAGTGTGTAAGACTGTTTTCACGGAGGCTCTACAGGTGTTAGTAAGTGTGCCTCCTCTCAACTTGGAGGTGATATGTTAAGACATGCCCTACCGGTTGGTGAGGCAGCGCCAGCTTTGCCATCTGACTGGAGCGAGGTCATGAGTGGTCATAACCTGAGTGCTCGTGACAGCAAAATTCTGCTGTATGTTTTCTAGGTGGCAGTTTTGTTAAACAGAAAGTGAGAAGGGTAGGAATACCTTTCAATTTCTCCCTGAGGTTGTAGGGGACTGAATATGGTTCCTTGATTACAGTTTTCCAAGTAAAGACCTTAACCGCCTTGGCAGATTGCTTTTGTGGAGCTCCAAGAGAAAACGCGAGGCATGTGTCAACTGAGTATCAGCGATATGCCTACGTCAGGGATCTCTCCGCGATGGGTGTGGTGTGAGTAAATGGTGATTGAGATTTCAGTCCTATATTGTTTGATAGGGAGCCAGCTTTGCTGACCAAGTTTTTTCAGATTCGGTGGCAATAATGGCATTCTGTCTGTCCATGTTGTAGACACTCTGGTGGGGTTCACATATTGCTGGCAGGACTTGACTCCGTGCTTACATAGAGTCTTGGCTGATTGCCTGAGGCCAGCACTGGGCTTAGTGTAGGTTGTGGCCTTGTGCTCTCTGGATGTCATGTGCACTGTAAGGTAGGATGAATAACCAACAACTCCTTGAGCTTATGTCTGGTGGATGCATGGACGGGATGGGGACTGCCCAAGTCTAACTCTGGGCTCACTCTAAAGCGACGCCTTTTTTCCTTGACTTGGTGGCATTGAGGCTTGATCTGGGACGAGAGGCTATATGGAGCTTGGGGCGCCTTATATGTGTGCCTTGGTATCCCCTGTCATTGTATATTCTCCTATTGTAGACGGCTTGGATGGTGCTTGCATCCATCCCAATTCGGTGAGAAGTTCAGTTGTTCTTTCGAGGAGCAAACGTATGCAGGTTTTGTGTTATGTTTATATGTGTGCACATCCAACTACTGAATCCTGCTTTGGTCGATGGTCGAGTGTGTAGATCCCAGATTGCTAGGCTTCGAACGTTGAGGCGTTCATTTAGAAGTAAACTTAACCGTTGCAAAGTTGAAAAGGATGCTGTATTCTGGTGCCACGGGAGATAATTCCCAGGAGGTAGGGTGGTTTCAGTGTCGCAAGACACATAGCCTATTTGCATCTGACTATTTGTGATGTAGTTCCCCTTGTGGGAGTATCTCGATGGCTCTGGTTGTCCCCAAATTACGGGAACAATAGGTGTCTAAGATTTAAGGTGTTAGATAAACCTCGCTTCTCAAAAAGGGGTTCAAAGCTTACTTTTCCTTCATTATAGTGGGTAGATCCGCCATCGAATTAACCTTTAATTGGCAGTTGTCTACTTTAAACATATTTTGGTTCTGTCTTCGTACTTCAGGTTACCGGCTTAAGGTACAGCTGCATCCGAAATCGAGCCCGATTAGGAACTGCGACCTACAACAACAGCAAGCTTGCTGTTTCATACTTAATATTTCACTTTCGATTTATACTTACGTTCGATTTCTTTGAAATTTTCCCTGGGTGTCCAAACGACCCGGCGATATATGCCGTGAAATGCTATTTGCACCGATAAAGTGCTGCGACATTTTTCTTCTCAATAGAACACAAATGTCACGAACTTTTCACGTTTGCTTATCGAATGACATATGATAATACACACCGTCATTGTCAGAATCATAAACGTCAAACACACTTTCGTTCAAATCATTTCATTCATTCTTTTTGAACAATAAACGATCGTACTATTTCATCGATCACATTTGATTAATTTTATTGATCGTTAAAACATTCAAACACAATTACAACACATTGGTTATTTTTAATCGCGTACAAAAAAACGAACACGACATTGTGTTCAGTTTTGACATTACGATGTCTAGTCTGAAAATAAGTTGAGAACAAATTTCCAATAATTTTTTTTGGATTTTTAAAAATGTTTTCAAAACTCAATATTTTAAAAAACTCATGCTCGATTTTGTTTTATATAATCTATAAGTAACAATTTACCCACTATACAAATGTTAAAAATCGTATTTTCCTCGAAAACGCAACTAGAATTTTGATAAATTTTTCATTGTTTCTATTAATTCTATTTAAAAAAGATTACTATTTAATATCATCCATTCTCAATTAAACTATATCCATGCTCTGGGATTTCTTCTACGGATGAAGAATCTAGTGGTTTCTTTTCAAAGTATAAGTTATTTTGACACTAATAGCTGTTTTCCGCTCGAAATATTGACAGAAAGTCAGTATCAAACGTCCGCTTTACGCTTGAACAACGTTTGGGAAATATTGAAAGCTTATTTCCAAAGTGAGTTTTGTGTAGTGTAGCCCAAAAACGGCGCCTAGTGCAATCAAGTTTGTGCAAAAAGTTCCTGAGACTGGTATACTATAGTGGACAACACTCATGGTCCCAGTCGGCGTCGTACGGCGCGCACAGAGATAATGTGGCTGCTGTACCCGAGAGTGTGAGACTCAAATCACGAACATTAACTTGCCATCGATCTCAACAGCTCAACATTTAACGTACTAGCCTGCGAAGAATTCTGCACAAAGATCTCGGATTTTATTCGCTTACAAGGTCCAATTGACTCAGCAATTGATGGCGCACGACCGTCTGCTTGAATTGGACGACGATTTTAGGCGAAAAGTCATCTCTTCTGAACAAAAAAAACTGCCACATCTGGGGCTCGGAAAACCCGCATGTTATTGCCCAGAAGCCAATGCTTCAACAAAGATTGACAGTTTAGTGCAGATTGTGGAGCTTGGCATCATTGGACCATTTTTCTTCGAAAATTAGGCTTGGAACAACGTTTCGGTTTAAGGCCCCCCTTACGGATATTAGGGATGTTGAAGACATATGTAGATTTTGACGACTTCTAGTTCATGCATGATGACGCGTCATGCCACAATCGATCTTTTGCGCACCAAATCTTCAAGTCATGTTATCAGCCGTCTTGTCTATGTCAATTGGCGGCTTCGGAGTTGCGATTGGACCCCTTTGGGCTTTTGTGGGGATCCGTAGAGGACCGATGTTATGGAAAAAATCTGAAAAAGATTCAAGTACTTAAGGCCAGTATCACTGTGAGCTACAGCCCGAAAGCATCAACAAGGTCATGGAAAATTGGAGTGACAGAATGTGCTACTCCGAAGCCAGCCGAGGCAGCCGCTTGAACGATGTTGTGTTCCATAATTAATGGACAAAATTTAATTTTATTCATTTTGTTGCATTTTAAAAAAAAAAAACTTGTTTTTGGCCCACCCTTTATACGACTCTCCGTTTGGTATGCTTTTCTCTAAAGAGAAAGTACAGTCCAAATCGTTAATACTTGTGCTACCGACTTGTCAAAACCACATCATAAATGTTTAGCTTTTACAATTTTTCGTTCGCGAACTTCACCACGACAAAAATGTTACATTTTCTGAATGTTCTTACAGTGACAGTTTGGTCATTGGTTTAAGGGTGCGTTCACAATAAAAGTTCGAAGTTGTCAATCCCCAATTGGAAAACCCCTTAAATTCAAAAATATATTAAGATATTATACTCTGTTCAACAAAAATTGTCAGTACAGGCTCTACGGGAGAGCTTTTTCCAAAGCATTGGCGCCTCACTACACTACGTTGGGAAAAATGATACTTAAAAACGAACAAGCCACTGACTTTCCTTAAATAATTGTTGTTGTAATTCTTCGCAAAAAGTTGTACACCCCAACACGACCGTTGTCTCCCACTGCTGAAGTGAAGGCATACTGAACTGATACTGTCTCTGTCAAGTCAATTGTCAATATGATCGTGCGCTTATTATCTACATACATCAAAACAGAGTTACCATTATCATTCTCAATTACAAGCAAGGAGCTTATTCAGTGGATTTTATTAAGGAGCTTTTGGGATTTGAAGCTTTTGAGAACAAATTTTATGAAGTTGAGTTGAGTATGTTGAGTGTTGGCGATTTATAATGTTAACTAGGGAAACCCTGTGAGAGCGACACACTTATGCAAGCCAATGAAACCAGGGTGAGAGGCAAACGTCCTTTCTTCCCTGAACTGACAATTTTTTTTGAACAGAGTATAGTACGATCTAGAACACCAAAAAAACGAACGATTTTTTGGAATTTTTCTCTCGGAAACCTTGTTAGGTAATAACGTATTTTTTTTTTAATATTGAATACATGCGTCAAGAGTGCAAAAAAAATTTTGTTTTTTTTTTTTAATTTTCGAATTTTGGCCGAATTATAGAGGGTACCAACGTCGATTCATCAAAGAACACATTGTCCCATTGCGGACAGTTAATCTCCGAATCTACGGAACCGATTTTCAAAAAATTGATTGATTTTATGTTTTATAAGACAATTTACCACAATTTGAACAAAACGTTATGAACCAAAAAAATGGCGACCCAAAAATGGCCAACAAAATTGCCAAAAACTAAATTTTTTTTTTCAAAGCTTGACATTTTTTTTTTGTTTTTGACTTTTCAAAACAAATTGTGGTAAATTGTCTCGTAAAAAAACTTTAAATAACTCACTTTGTTTTTTTTTTTGTTTCAGTCCAGCCAATCCTGAGATTAACTGTCCGCAATGGGACAATGTATTTTTTGATGAGTCGACGTTGGTGCCCTCTATAATTCGGCCAAAATTCGAAAATCAAAAAAAACTAAATTTTTTTTGTACTCTTGACGCATATATGGGTCGTCGTATTATAAGAAAAAATTTGCAGATCGATTGATGGTAAAGAATACATGGTAATTAATAATGTGTAATCTCCGTGGCCTTTTTGGGATTTGATTTTGATGCTTAATCAGTTTTATTGATATTTTTAATGATGAAAATGATTTTTTTTTAATTTTGGGCCTTGTCGTTTGAAAGGTCTTCTCTTAAACTTCAATTTTATGATATGGAAAAAAAATTTTTTTTTTTGTTGTCCCAATACTTAGTTGAATGAGTGTGACAAGATTTTGAAAAAAAAAAAAACATAATTAAACATTTATTTACATAATTATTGCAGTTAATTCCTTTAAAATTTACATACAAAAATTTTTTCATCCGAGTGAAAATTAAGTGTAATCTCCGTGGCCTTGTTATCTTTGTACCATATTAATATTTTTTAGTCTAACCACCGCCAAAAGAAAGGTATTTAATCATACTTGAACCTAATATAATTTGGATGACACTGAATTACATTGACTACCTATATTAAAATTAAGAAATAGTCGATTTTGTAATCTCTGGCCTGTAATCTCCGTGGCCATTTTCGTATTTGTTTTAAATATGTTCTTTTAGTTTATAATGGCTCATATTATTATTAATTTTTTTATATTCTAGATAAATATACTGAATTTCATCATTCCTTACAGTATTGGTACCGTAAAAGTTCCAAGAAAGTTAGTGTCGTTATTTAAAAATATTATATGATATGATTTTGAATTTATTTAATTTGTATTTTTTATTAATTATCCTATTAAATGTATATGCCTTCCACAAAATTTGAACTACAGTCGACTCCCTCTAAGTCGAAGTTCCCTCTAACTCGAACTTTTTAGCTGTATTTTTGCATTCCCCTCAATTTTCCATACAAAAACTATCCTCTAAGTCGAACTCCCTCTAAGTCGAAATTCCCTCTAACTCGAACACATTCTCTTGATTATTGACCTATTTCCTTTCCCTCTAAGTCGAATTTTTTTCTTTTGCCGAAAAAAAAATCTCTCAAATCGCAACTCGTTATTGTTTGTAATTCTTATTAAAAGCACACACTCGAACTCTTTGATTCTCTATGTTGCATCGCCTGCGCCGTCACCGTCATGTCAGTGTGCTGCGCTGCTATACCTGCAATTTGCAATATTATCAAACACAAAAATCTCTTCCTAAAAAGATATTCATAAAAAAAATTGCAAGGCAATAAAAAAAGAATTTGTTGGTGGGATCTATTCCATTCCAACTTCAAAACATTTTATGCTTTATTTGAAAGCAGTAAAACAACAGATCTCAGAGGTCGTCGGAAAAGCTAAAGCTTCTGGTTATAGGGAAAAGCAAAAATCCTCGTTGTTTCAATAAAATTAAAACTTTGCCGGTGGACTATGTAGCAAACCATCGTTCTTGGATGACATCAGACCTTTTCACAAGTTGGCTTTTTTTGAAACTTGATTCTAAATTTGGAAGATCAAAGCGCAAAGTATTATTCATTATCGATAACTGCCCAGCTCACCAAAACAAGTTAAGCATGAATTAAAGTTTGTAAAGCTTGAGTATTTCCCCCCCAATTTGACCTCAATAGTTCACCCAATGGACATGGGTATAATACAAAATTTAAAAGTACACTATAATCGCCGTCTTCTCACCAAGATCTTAAGGGTTCGGGAAACCAAAAAAGAGCAATATAAAATATAACTTCTCGATTGTGTGCGCGAAATCCTAAAAGCATGACAATTGGAAATTGTTTAAAAAGGCCGAATTTAAGTCTGAGACGTGGGATGACGAAGATATTCCGCTTAACTTACTTAGATGTAACAACGAAGACACCCAAAAAATCGAGATGATCTGGGAAATGCTAACAGAAGCTCATTATAATGTTGAAGGCGTACATTGGTAGGACTATGTTGAAGTCGATGACGGCATCGTAGCCACTGAAATACCTGATAACGAGTCAATTTTGGAAGCAAATGCTGATGATACTAATGAAATGACGGTGAAAATGGAGCTGAAGAAGAAGATGAAGTTGAAATAATAGACTTTGAAATACCAGAGAAAAATTAAATTGAAAATGTACATAATTGGTACATTGCAATCTGCAATTGGTACATTGCAATCTGCATTTCAAATGAAAGAAGAAATTCAAAATTGCTTATTTAAAATAGAATATTTTTTTTTTAAGGCGATCACTGATGACACGGCGACTGTGATGACTGTGGTGTCTAAAATTACAATTTCTTTTAAAAATTTAAGTTGAAAAAATATTTTTTTTAATACATAATTATAGATTAATGAGCGATAAAAGCAAGAAGCTTAGGTTTATTTATTTATTTTACTTGTTAATTAATTCAATAAGTCATTAAATAAAAAACTCTCTAACTCGAATTTTTCTAAAACTCCCTCTAACTCGAACTAGTTTTGATATCCCGAGAAGTTCGACTTAGAGGGAGTCGACTGTATTTATTATTACTATTTATTTTATTTTGTGGATTATTGTTATTTTATGCAAGAAAAGAACATTTTTAATACATTCGAAATTTTCAATTTTAATTTTTATCGAAAAATACTCCTAAAATAAAAAATATTTGAAATTATTTTTGCGCAACTCGGAGAACTCCTTTTCTACTTGTTTGTTTACTATAGATTTAGAAACTAAAACCCAAGAAAAACTGAAATTTTTTTTATTGAAACGATCAATAAAAAATGTCAATTTTTAAAAAATTACCCATATATTCATTATTTTAAAAAAAAGTTATGTTAATACCTACGAGTAATAAGGTTTCCGAGAAAAAAATTCCCAAAAATTGTGCGTTTTTTTGGCTTTCTAGACCCTACTAGTATCTTAAATATTATGTATGATTTAAATAAGATTGAAATTTTCCTTCAATGACATTCTTATTTCGAAACTCCAATCCCAATCATGAATCGCTTTTTATCAAATTGTGTAATCGATTCGAGCTTCGACGCTAAGATAGTCTATACTCTATACGAGCATTATTCCCTCTACGACTGGGTACATGTGCCTTCATTATATAGCACTAAGGTGGGTCAATCAACTATTGATCCTGGAATTAAATATTCTACAAAAAAAAAATGCTGACCCCTTAGTAGATAACAAGTGCTAAAGTACAACGGACTCAGATAAACTTAGCCAATATTTTATTAGCAACAAACACCTAGGGCCAAAAGAATACTTAGCGACAAGAAAAAAATCATATGATAGGAAAGGTCTGTTGGGTTCATATTTTAAGAGCCTTTCCTCCTTAGAGACCCAGGCAATTCAGTTCTAATGGTTTCTAAAAAGAAAACACAAAGTTGATGTTAGTTGACTCTCCCCCATTGAAGAACAATACAAAATTAATCAATGTCACTTGCAGCAGTCACGAAAACGTTTCCTCCTTTTCCCTTTACACCGCCGCGCCATGCCACCTTGCAACGAAATAAAATCAAGCCCGAATAGCAAGAATTTTGCAATAAATAAGTGCTTGTCACAGAAAGCGCTATTCTATCGGACCACTTACCGCCAGCAAAACCTATCAATCACTTCACAGCAAAAAAAAATCACTTAGTACGAGGCAACAAGTTCTTCAAAAATTCTGGACTTGGGATTTAGGAGATCTTCCAAGCAATTAATACATCCGTCGTAGTCGTGAGTTGTGGTGAAGACAGCTTGAAAAAAAATAACAAAACAATTTCAATCTCTTTGTAGCTTGGCAATTAGGGTGAATTTATTATCCCTAATTAGTGACGGTAGCTTCTAAAACACTCTAGTAAACAGCAAAGGACGCTAATTTGCTAAAGGACAGGGATTCTACAAAGACCCCGACATCTGACAGGTTGATGTGGTGTTGGGTTGATTATGTCATGAACCTTTTGTGTTAGCTGCGGCGCTCGGTGGTGATGGGAGTTCTCTTTTCTGAGTAAACCAATAAATTGTTATTATTGTTGGGTTCGATCCGAAATTCCAATAAATTTTGCGCATTTTATTCCATCTCAAAGGACGTTGGTAAAGAAATACCGAATAAGTTATAGAACCCAAAATGACCAAACCTCAAGTACATTATTTGTTTTAAATGGACGAGTGCATAATTCAAGATAATAGCCTACGAGACTGTAAAGGTCAAATATTTTCCACCTCACATTACTTACAAAAGCTATTTTAAATTGGCATGTATAGTTTTTGCAGAAGGTATAGTTCTGTTAGTTATTGTCTAGAAGGCTTCGAGGATTCGTTCTAATAAAAGAAGTAAAATGTGCCCAATGGCGTAATAGGTTAATGGTATCTTCGCTTAACCTTCATTCTATGGATTGATGTGTTTGTTAACAAAAATGCTGAATAAAGCTACTTCATTTGAGCTCCATCAAAGTAGGTACAAAAGTTCTTTAAATAGAGAACTTTTTATGATTTTATCTTCTATAATATTTTGTGGATTTACTACTTCTAAGATGTTTTCGGGCGTTTTCGATTATAGCTATTTTGTTTCAGCGAAATTCGTAACATTATTTACGTAACCACGATAAGTTTTGACAAACTGACAAATGAAGTTTTAGATAAATTTGCCTATGAACAAGCAGTTTACTAACTTTTTCTTGCACGAATGCAAATGCTGCAACGGAAAACAAGAGCAGCAAAAGAGCAGTGAAAAGAGAAGAACAGAGAAAAAAACTCCGCGCAGAAAAAAAGAGCATCCGCAGCATTTTAGCTCAGGTGTCTCGAGGAGTCTAGCACCATCACCAACACCCGCCGCCGGCTCTACAAAACAGCCAAGCAACTGGCATCAGGTTATAGGACCGGCTCTCAAGCTCTTCGAAACAACGAAGGGAACCTAGTCACCGAAGCACAGGGAAGCTTAAACACGTTTAAAGCAGCATTTCCAGCAGCTGCTTAATGGGCATTATTTAGAGGAAGCCACAGCAGAACAAATAAGTATGAGACCAGTCAATGAAGATCCAGTCCCAGTACCCAGTACTGAAGAGGTTAAGAAAGCCATCCACAAGCTCGGATGGACTAGCTGCGGAACTCTTCAAGTATGGACGAGATATCCTGACAGGGTGCATGCATCAGCTCATCAACCAAGCTTGGGAGGAGGAAAGTATGCAAGATGACTTGTCAAATAGCTCCATAAATGCCCAATCTACAAATCCTATGTCCTGCAAAAACTACGGAGTCATATCCTTGGCTTAATGTTGCCTACAAGATCCTATCCACCGTACTATGCTTGCGTCTAAAACCTTTCTGCAACAGTATGATCGGCACGTACCAGTGTGACCGAATCTTCACATTGAGGCAAATCCTGGAAAAGACCAACGACTTTCACGTATTTTCATCGACTTCAAAGCTGCATATGATAGCATAAGTCACCAAGAGCTTCTATTGGCGAGGTCGGAACCCAGGATCCCGAAAAAACTGATCCAGCTATGCCGCATGACGTTACAAAATACGCGGTGCAACGTGCAAATGGGTAACAGCTCATCCGAGCTATTCCAGACATGTACAGGCTTCAGACAAGGAGATGCGCTATCATGTGATTTCTTCAACCTAGTCCTGGAGCAAATAGTGCGCAAGAGTGGTGTTATCCTGGAAGGCACTATCTTCAACAGGTCTTCCCAACTGCTTGGCTATGCTGACGACACCGACATCATCGGCCGCTCCAAATTAGCTGTGCTAGAAACATTCACAGCTATTGATGAACAGGCGAAACGCGTTGGTCATGAAGTGAATGAGGACAAAACAAAGTGTATGCTATCAATAAATAAAGCCTCAGCGGTCGATCGCCTAGGACAAAACGTCACTGTTGGTAGCAGTAATTTTGAGGTAGTCAAGGAGTTCACCTACCTCGAAACAAACATCAATCCCACTAACCAGACTTTAGTGGAAATCCGACGAAGACTTACTCTTGCGAACCGCTGCTACTTCGGTTTGGCCAAGCAAATGGGTTCAAAACTCGTTTCTCGAAAGACAAAAGAAAAGATAGCTTCAAATCCAAGTCCCCAGGTTCGAGACGACGAGGAAGACTGAACCTCCGCTCCGAGCCTCCGCAACAGCGCTTGATATCGAGGACTACAGGGAGCTCGCGAGGGATCGCAACCGATGAAAGACCGCAATATCTCCAGCAGACCCTTCATGGGTCGGGAGCCGGATAAGTAAGTAAGAAGTAACTTTTTCTTAGTCGCGGGTAGATTTTGCCGGCTTCTAGAAACGGAATCAGTTGCATATACACGACCTTACACGGGAACTCCACAGGCAAGAAAAATTTCTGCTGATAAAAGAATACTGGAGGCTGTTAAATTGATCCATCAAACAGAATTAGATGCTTAGCTTTGCAATTCAATGTTCGCAGACATAAATTTTCTAATTTACTGCATGAAAGAAATCTTGAGTAATACCTCCATACAGGTGTTCAAGAGCAACTTCACGATGGTTGAGAAAGGAAGCTCCAGATTTCCAACTGGTTGCTGGAGCGGAGCAACGCTTTTACCAGTAGAATTCTTGGCACGGACGAATCTCAGTTTTCAAGAGAAGGGACCACAAATTTTCTTAATCTTTATAATCTAAAAAATGAAGACAGTTATCATTTCAACATACATTCAGCGTTAATATGTGGACAGGTGTAATTGGAAATAAACAATCTAATCGGCTCTTTCAAACTACCACCCGTGTTTAATTTCCCAAACTATCCGGAATTTTTGGGAAACAATTAACCAGAACTATTAGATGACATTCCACTGATTCAACTAGCTTCATCATATTTCCAACATGTCAACTATAGCTAAACTTAGAAACAATTTATCGTTAGAATTTTAGGGTAATATTCGTGGCTTAGGAAGTAATTGCTTTTTTTTTTTTTTTTTTTTTTTTATATTATACGCGCACTCAAGGGGTTATGAATACCCTTATAATGTTAAATACACAGTGCGAGCAATTAGGAAATTAGGATAGGATTAGAAAGGAGATACCGATGCACATTGGTTTTGAATATCTGCACACTGCAATGAGTGGGAAATACTGAGCCAGGTAAAGCATTCCACATTCGTGTAGTGCGACTAAAAAAAGAATCTCTGTATTTGACAGTACGTCCGAAGTTGGGCTCAAGGGTAAACTGATGGGCATTCCTAGAAGTACGGGTATTACGGTTGAATTGTTTAAGGGGAGGAATGCAACTGGCTATTTCACTAGAGCACTGTTTATGAAAATACCGATAAAATAATGATAGGCATGAAACATTACGGCGGTGCTCGAGAGATTCAAATGTTTGAGTTAGACAAGGGTCACCTATCATTATTATAGCTCTCTTTTGAATTTTGTCCAAGAGACTCAAGTAGGTTTTTGGAGCACCTGCCCAGATATGGGAATTGTGCTCAAGCTTTGGACGAATATAGGCCTTGTAGATTACAGCCAGATCAGAAGGGGTAAAAAACTTCTTGCATCGGCGGAGAAAACCTAAACACTTAGCAGCGTTTTTGGCGACATCATATATGTGATCATTCCACAAAAGGTGGTCTGTGATACACATACCGAGTACTGAAAGATGTTCAGTTTCCTCGATGCAAGTGCCATCCATGGATAGTGGCATTGAGGGAGGATTATGCTTTAGCGACAGTAAACAGCATTGAGTTTTCGAGGCATTAAATTCTACACGGTTTTTGATTCCCCATAGGACAATGCTGTCAAGGTCAGAATTTAATGAGCTTATCATACGCTGCCGTTGGAAGTCCACATCCGAAGGACAGGGATGAGAATCTAAGAACGAATATGAAAAGCTGAGGGTACTGTCGTCAGCGAAACAATTAAGTGGATTAGAAGTTTCAGATAAAAGATCATTTATGAATATAAGGAAGAGTGTCGGAGACAATACGGAGCCCTGGGGCACACCAGCATTTATTTTGTGGATATCAGATTTGAAACCGTCCAAAACTACTTGTAGTGAACGGTCCGAAAGGTAGTTTCTAATCCAACGAAGAAGAGATTCATCGATACCAAATGCACGCATTTTCGATAAGAGAGCTTGATGCCAAACTCTATCAAATGCCTTTGAAATATCAAGCGCAATAATCTTACTTTCTCCAAAACGATGTAAAGATTTGTTCCACTCTTCGGTGAGATATACCATCAGATCACCAGTGGACCTATTGCTACGAAAGCCATACTGACGGTCATTGAGAAGCTTTCGTTCTTCAAGATATTTCTTGAGCTGATAATTTATCAGGGTTTCCATGACCTTGGAAAGAAGGGACGTAAGTGCAATTGGACGGTAGTTAGAGGGGGAGGAGGATTCGCCTTTTTTAGGGACTGGCTGGACAAATGCTGTTTTCCATCTACTCGGAAAGAGACCTGAAGAGTAGGACAGATGGAAAAGCTTACGTAGAGGTTTTGCCAGCGTTGAAGAACACCTCTTCAGAACAATAGCGGGGATACTATCCGGGCCAGCGGATTTGTGAATGTCAAGATCTTTTAGTACTCTAACAACTGCACGAGTGCGAAAGAAGATTCGTCCCATATAATCGTTTACGCTCTCAAGTACAGGAGGAGTCATGTCACTCTCTGGTAGTGTCGAATTAACAGCAAATTGTGCTGCAAGCAAATTGGCTTTATCTATCGAACTTACAACAGGAATGTCATTGAAGACGAGCGTTGGAACTGAGGATGACGTAGTATTTCGTATGTTTTTTACAAATGACCAAAAATTTTTACTGCCTTTGGGACATAATAGTATTTTTTGCCGTAATTTTTGATCATATAAAAATTTAGTTCGTCGGATATGAATGTTACAGGTCTTTCTAGCTTGTTTGTACTTATTCCGGTTTTCCTCAGTGGGATTGGCTTTAAAACAACGGAAACTTACTTCTTTTACCTTGATAGCCTCTTTACAGCTCGAATCAAACCAGGAGTTTTCTTTCGGTCTGATAGATTTTGTCCTATTCGGAATAAAATTTCCCATACCGTAGAGAATCAGATTTGAGACCATATCTGCACTGGAATCTACATCACTACCGAGGAAGCATAGCGACCAGTTAAATTTCCCGAAGAATTCATTAAGACCGTTCCAGTTGGCTTTCTCGTACAGCCAAACGGTTCTTACAGGGTTTTTTTCTTTAACTGGGGATTGTTGACGAAGAATTGTGTACATTGAAATCGCCCGTAACGACGATCTCACTGTGCGGAAAATGGGAAACAATTCTCTGGATAGAGTCGGACAGGGCATCGAATTCATTTGAAGTCGAATTACTATCCAAACTTGGACTGCGATAAATAAAACATGTATGAATGATGCGCCTTTGGACAGTGAATTTGAACCACATATAATTAAAATTAGTATTTACACAGGTACCATACTGTGGTAGAAGCTGATAGGCAACATCATTACGTACGTATACGGCAAGACCATGGTGGGAAAAGAATAATGGCACTAAAATATACCCATGTAGGTTAAACTCCGTATGATCGGTGTTTTCACCAACCTGGGTTTCACTTAGTGCCAAAACAGCTGGCCTGTTTAAAACAGTGTGAACGTACACAGCACAGAAATTTTTTCGGAGCCCCCGAATGTTACAATACTCGACACAAAACTTACCAGCCATTGCAGTACACAAACACAAAAAAAAACCAAAACTAGACAATTAACTATGAAGGTAATTAATTTTGGGCATAATTTTGGGCTTGTCTGGATACGCCCACAATGTAAAGTACAGGCTAGCTATTTTGGCATTCAGTGTAATCCAAGTAGACGAAAATACTGATTCATCAGGATTTAAAGTACATAATTCTTCTTGGCTCCGAAATTTTAGCCAGAAAACAGTCGAAGGAATTTATCTTGAGATATTTGCAATAGTAAATTATTTAACTCAGGTTGCGAATTGACCAACTTGGTTTCCTGACATTGGCAGACATTCCGCAAGCACGCTGTTCCTTACCTCTGACTCTGATAAATACACTTTTATGGTAATAACACCTCTAGGCTAGTTAAACTAATTAAACTAATGTGTCATATCAGCTAATTTCCAATTTTCCACCAATCCAGTTAAAGAATAAATTATAAAGAGAACCGTTTGGCAATATGGGGCGGGCTGAATAATTTCGTTCGCAACTTAAACTGGTCAGTATGCTTCCTCGGTAGTGACAGTGACTCCTACGCTGATATATTAACAGGTATTATTCTGGAAGCAATGAAAACCTTTATCCCTAAAAAGACTAAGAGCAAGAAACCAAAAGAGAATTCCTGGTACGTTAATAGCTGTAGAGCTTAGTTACAAAGCCAACCCAAATGAAGAAACCCGGAAAAATAATACCTCTAATGCTCTTAACAAACGTTTTTACACGACGAAAAATACTACAACGTTCCAAAGGTAGTAAAAATTGTTGGTCATTTGTGAAAAATATAAGAAATTTCAGCTGTTCATCGTTTACAACAACAATCCTGTAATTAGTTCACAAAGAAATGCAAATTTGCTGGCGTCCTTGTTTTTCGCAAACTTAATGCTGCCCCATAGCGTGATAACTCCACCTGTTCTTGAGAGTGTAAATGGTTTTATTGGCTTAAGAAGTTTCTTGAAGAACGAAAGCTTTTTAATGATCGGCAGTACGGCTCTCGTAGAAATGGAACAAATCCTAAGACCATTTTGGCGAAACCAAGGTTATTGCACTTGGGGCACACCAGCATTTATTATGTAAATATCAGACTTAAGACCGCTCAAAACAACACGAACTGAATGGCGTGAAAGGTAATTTCTAATTCAACAAAGAAGAGATTCATCGATGCCAAATGCACGCATTTTCGAGAAGAGAGCTTCTTGCCAAATGTTTTAGAAATACAAAGTAAAAAAACCTTGATTTTTGTTTCAAGAATTCAAGTTTTTCTAAAAGAAATTTCATTAAAATCAGTTATACCGATAATGAGAAATTCAAAATTCGAAAAAATGGTTCTATGGTAGGCACAGTTAGTAATCTTTTAGTTTCAAATTTTGTTTTTATTAAATTATAGATGGTAACAATTTATCGAAAGAAAAAAAAATATCAAAATTCTCTGAGACGTTTTCGAGAAAAATACGATTTTGGAAAACTATTTTTTAACATTTGTATGGTGGGTAGGTAAAATAATTTTTTTTTTCTCACATCTTGTAGATTATATTGAGAAGCTTTTATTTATTAAGTTTAAAAAAATCGACAATGTGGTTTTTTAAATATTGAGTTTAAAAAAAATGATTTTTTTTTTAACTTGGATACACAATAATATTCAAACTTAAGGGGAGCTTAAGCATAGAAAATATGTTCAAAATCGGTTGTACCGTTTTTGAGAATATCAAAAACGAAAAACATGATTCCCAGGGGGGTACCAAAAATAACTGTTTTCTTGAAAATTTCTTTTAACCATTACAGAGCTTTAGCTAAATAAAATTTTTTGAGTTTTCTTATAAATAAAAATATAAATTTAATAAAATAAATATTTATAAAATTTCGAAAAAACTTCGTATTGCAGATACCGTTATTTTTGGTCTTAAAAAAAAAAAAGAAAAAAACGTGTGGAAGGAAAGATTTTAAAACGATATCTATCAAGTTTAACGAACAGACAAACAGACAGACAGACAGAATTTATAGAGCCACTTTTTTTTACGAATGTATAACTTGCCTCATACGAGTAGAACCTAAAAGTCGCCAGTAAAAATTGTGTATTCCTAAAAATTACATAAAAATAGTTTTCGAAAATCGTATTTAAACTTAAATTCATGGCTTACAAATGTTTATCGAACTGCTTAGAAATTATTTTAACGATTTAAAAAATATATCTTATACTGACAAATGTCGTTTTTCTCTCAAACATTGATTTCTTAAATTTTAAGTATCTTAAGCATAAGAGCGAATATGTGCGACATAGTCAATAAAATAATGCTGTACACTTTCTACAATTTCATTCGAATTTGCTACTTCAAAATTATTTGGTGAGCTTAATGAGTAGACTCAGCCCACAATATTCTTTTAAGTACAAGAAATGAACCAGGCACAAAAACGGTATGAATCTGATATCAGTCGAAGACTGGACTTAATACAGTATCACATTGCAGAGTTTACTTTTTTATTTATTTACTGGCCTCTGGGCTGAGTCTATTTTAAAATTTATCCAGTGTGATGGTGAATTGACATTGATTTCATTTGTGTATATTTTTTCCCATGAAGCGACATAATTTAGATAAACAAATCAGATCTATGAGTATTTTCTTATAACCTACATAGGTAGTAAAATGTTCAGCAATAATTCGTATAGCTGTTACTCTTAACTCACGAACTTCGAATGATGCAATGACTTTTCTTTTACTTTAATTTTTCTTGATAAACTTAATTTATATGTATGTCCGCCTATTAGGATTTAATAGCCTTAAGACAGCTCTACGACCTAGACCTAGTGTTACGTTTTATTGCATTTTCATGTCCTGTAGTACCTGCTGGGGAATTTAGAAGTTTTTTGAAATATTCAGTCTTTTTATGGGTTCGCAAACTTCTTCTACTAAAAATGGCACCGCATAGTTCTGTGGGCTAATAGTCAACGAGGTATAGTTGAGTTGAGGTTGATTACATTAAATTTAAGCTGGGTGCACAAATGCAATGAAGGGACATAACTCAACAGGGTATTCTTCTATAATTCGACGTTTTATATATTTTACCCATGGCTTACTCAACCTGGCGTGAAATACTCGTAGTTTCATAGGATGTACCCGAAAATTTACCTTTTTGATCTATTTTTTGAAGTAAAACTTTTTTTACGGCGTTGGGGGTAAAAAATAAAAATGTTTTATGCAATCGTCAGCTACATTTCAAAACGACACGTTATCAGTCAAAGACAGCGACATGTTTTTAGAACTACCGATATTCAAACCGTATTCGAGGTTATTTTAAACATACATATATGGCCGAACAATTTCACAATTAAAAACCACTTCCCTTTGTAAAAAAAAAGACACAAACAAATATATTTTCTTATGATTTTATTTATTAAAAATATTAAACACTTACCCCCAGTTTCAAAGTGAGAGTTTAAACTTAAGATCTGCTGAACCTGAACTGGAGTTTAAATTTGAAGTTCAACTCGTCCGGTTTCACAGTTTTATCTGAACTTCAGTTCATTAAACGTAGTTTAAGCAAATTGTTTTCTCTTTCTATCTGAATCAAAGAAAAAACAATAAAGGAAAGTTTGTTATGTTTCAGTTGTGACCTGAGACAGGAAACAAAAATTAAAAATGAAAATAAATTATATTTTCAAATGTTTGAAGGGGTTGTCGAATTGAGATTTAAACGGCAGAATAGTGTCGTTTAACTTAAACTACAGAATGAACTCTGTTCAAGGACTGTGAAACCAAATTTATTGTTGAACTGAAGTTTAAACCAAAAGTGGGGTTTAAACTTTCACTGTGAAACTGGGGGTTAATCTTATACAACACTGAATACTAAAATACTAAAAATTGAGCACTAAAATTTGGCCTGATGCCTACACATTCCCACATGTCTCCCTTAGCAGCAATTTTACTACCACACGTTATGGGGACAGATGACGAATAACCTCAATTGCTTCTGTAAGGCAAGTTCTTATTGCTACAGTTATACATAAATAAGCGAGCCTTCAGCCGCGCCATAGATTATATTGGGTCTTACCATCATGATTTACATCCACGAAAGGATATATGGTTTGCTCCCCCATGATTTAACTTCAAGTCTCTTGCATATCATAACGGCTTTCGTGGCTTTCTCGGCAATATATTCTTACTATATTTACCTCAGAAGTCTTTTCTTTGTAAATCGAATTGAAACCGACTTTATAGGGTTGATTGATAATCCTGCAGATAGACACCATTTAGTTGAAATATGTGGTTAGTCTTCTCCCAAGGGTTACACAGAGAGTTTCTTCAAACTTCCCTAGGGTTGTAATAAGCGTATCAGTAGCAATTCGTACACTGCTAGACTCCACAGCAAGGGTGATAGTAGCCCTCCCTGCAGACAGCCGCTTATTGTGATAATTCTCCGAATATTTGATCCTGCTATTACCTCTGTTGGTCTAATAACCAGCATCTGACCAATCCATCAAGTAATGGTATTGAATACACTTCCTTACTAGGCTTTTATTTACTGCGCCGGTAGAAGGTATTATCAAGGCTTCCCTCTTATAAGTAATCTAGCAGAAAACGCGGTTACTTTATTGTCAATTTTATATGCTCCTCCTAAGAAATTCGAATTTTGGATTGAAATTTTGTTCTTCGGAGGCTTATGGCGGCCATGTTGCTTTGGTGACATCTGTCAAATCTAGTGTATATTATTTGGTTATTGATGCCAAACCACCATGGTAAGTTACACGATTGAACAGCGACTGAAGTGCGCAGCAGAATACGTGGCAGGCGATTCCTTCATCATCATCATCGGCTCGACAACCGGGTTCCGGTCCTCTTTCAACAAGTCTCTCCACCTATCCCGGTCTCTAGCCGACGCCATCCAGTTGCGCACCCCAAGGCTTCGGGCGTCCTGGTCTACGCCATCTCTCCAGCGCAAGCATGGTCTACCACGCTGTCGTCTACCATAGAATGTACCACAAAGAACTTTCCGAGCAGGTTCCTCTTCGCTCATGCGAGCTAGGTGCCCTGCCCACCGGAGTCTACCGAGCTTAATTTTTGTCACGATATCTGCTTCAAGGTAGATTGCGTACAGTTCATGATTGTACCGTCTCCGGAATCGTCCTTCCTCACATATGGGGCCAACAATTCTCCTTAAGACTTTTCTCTCGAACACAGCTAAGAGGTCGGAGTGCCTTTTGCTAAGCACCCAAGTCTCGGATCCATATGTGAGTACTGGCAGGACCATGGTCCTGTACAGCAGCAGTTTTGAAGTTATGGTGAGATTTCTGGATTTGAAGAGCTTCGACAGACTATAGTAGGCTCTGTTGGATTTGAGAAGCCGCCCGCGTATTTCTTCTTCTATATTGCTATCAGCTGCTACTATTGACCCAAGGTATTAAAAGGATTGCACCACTTCAAATTCGTGCTCCGCTACCTTGATTGTTTGACCAACTGTTCCTCTCGCATTCGACGCCACCATGTACTTTGTTTTACCTTCACTAATATGCAGCCCCAGATTTTGTGCCGCCTGCTCGATCTGGATGAAGGAATCGTGTACAGCTTGTTTGGTTCTTCCGATGATGTCGATGTCGTCTGCGTAAGCCAGTAACTGGCTGGACCTGCTGACGATGGTCCCTCGTGTTGCCGTGCCAGAGTCACGGATTGCTTTCTCCAACGCCAGGTTGAAGAGGAGGCAGGCCAGACCGTTCCCTTGTCGGAGTCCATTAAAGATGTTGATTGGTCTGGATAGCAATCCGGCTATTTTTACTTGGCTTGTTACGTTGGTCATGGTCAACCTACATAGTCGTGTCAATTTATTTGGGATGCCGAATTCTCTCATGGCTTTGTAAAGTTCTACCCTGGCTATGCTATCATAGGCGGCCTTAAAGTCTATAAACAGATGGTATGTTGGGATGTTAAATTCTAGACTTTTTTCCATCGCCTGCCTAAGGGTAAATATCTAATCAGTTGTTGATTTGCCTGGAATGAAACCACACTGATATTGTCCGATAACGGTTTTAGCGTATGGGGTTATCCGGTCTTGTAGGATAGAGGAGAGTATCTTATAGGCGGTACTCAACAACGTGATACCTCTATAATTGCTGCACGTTGTGACATCTCCCTTCTTATGTATGGGGCATATTAAACCTTTTCGCCAGTCTTCTGGCATTTCTTCCTGCTCCCATACCTGTACTATAATATCATGAATTGCTTGACGTAAGGCTGGCCCGCCGTGATGGAATAATTCGGCTGGTATACCATCGGCTCCCGGGGCTTTGTTCTGTTTAAGCCGGCCTATAGCCTTCTCAACCTCTTCTATGCTTGGTGGCGGCAACATAGGGTATTCTTCTTGAAGTAGTGGAGCCTCCACTTCTGTAGTGAGCTGAGCATTTAGCAATTCATTAAAGTACACTTCCCATTGCTCCAGTATGCTTTCAGGATCGGTGATCAGATTTCCCTCTCCGTCCTTGCAGTATGTGCAGCGTGGTATGTACTGCGTCATGTTTCGGACGGATTGGTAGAACTTCCGCGCCTGGTGCGGACCTCGCTCTCGGCTGTTTTCTATTTCACAGATTAGGTTCTTCTCCTAGGCTAATTTTTTGTCTGTGTATCCGTTTTTCTATTCTTCTGAGCTCTTTATATTCCTCTTCGCGTGCCCGCGTTCTATGAGATTGTTGCATTGCTCGGTACGCAACATTCTTACGTTCAATCGCTAGCTTGCATTCATCATCAAACCAGTCGTTCCAATTTTTACGACTGCTGCCTAAGATGGAGTTGGCAGTACTAATGACGATTCCTTGCCGTGCATAAAAACTCGACCTTTCGCAAACTTAAACTTGGCGAATTTTGCGTCAGGACTTGAATCTACAACAGTACAAGATCCAAAGATGATGACTTGAGATAATAACGTTTGTTCACTGACTGGGCTTCGCACCGTTTAAAAGAGGACTCCAATTTTGACCACAAATAATCTTTAGCGACGAGGAGAATTTTTGGATGAATGGCTGTGTTAACAATAAAAATTGTTGTTTATGGGACGACACTAACCTACACTCGCCGGCAGTGTCATTGGTACGTACTTTTTTCAAAACGAGGTTGGTGAGATAATCATAGTCTATGACGAACATTAGAGAATATTAGATAACCAATATTTGATGGCCAAAATTTAACCGTATGTGATTCCAGCAGGACGGCACCCCTTCTGCAAGGTCTGGTTCTCGAAATGTTTCTATACAAAATGAATTTACTAAACTTCAATGCATATTCGAAATTCGACATTCAAATGTCGATATTTCCGAAACCAAGCCATGAAAAGGGTAATAGTAATCAAAATTCATAACATGTGTTGAAGAACCTTCACTTGTGAATATGAAGCAAAAACTTCAGTAAAGCTTTGTTCTCGCCCATCCTCCATCCAAAGTGAATTTACTCGATATCGGTCCAAAGTTTTTGGATATTTCAGCAACCAAGGTTTTTAAGAGTTTGCAGTTTTCAATATTGAGTAGAAAATTAAATTAAATTTTTGTGGATGTATGTACATGTACATATGTATGTGCATATCTTGGCAATCATAGTTTTTCAATGTTTTTGGTGTGCTAAATTCGAATTTGAGCTCAGAACTACCTCGTCCATTAAAAAAAAAAAAACGAAAATTATCTTAATCGTTTTCATTTTCAAATAGTATCACTTCAATCATTTTCAAGAAAATCGTTTTGTCTGATTTCTAAAGATATATTCGAACCATTCATAGAGAATGTGGTAAAGGGTGAAATGATTTTTTCAGTTGTAAGTTGCAACTCTCCAGCTCGTACTATTCACCCTCGAGGCATAATGGCTCCGACTACACTACCATAACAGTTTTTGGCTGGCATCATAGTTATGAGAACAAAGTACTCGTATACAGAAGGGTCTTATGGTTAACATTCTCATGTGTGGGTAGGGATTTGTAAGCTTTTTCGAATGCACTGCAGATGGTACAGAGTTTTTTATTTCGCTATAAATTACAACCAAGCTAAAATTTAGGACGTGAAAAAGAACTTTAAGATAAAAGTTGTAAATTTATTCACTTATCATAGGTTTTTCGTCCTATTCTTCCATCATAAGGCGGAATATATGTATAACAACGCGCCTAGAGCTGTTAATGTTTAAAATATTTTGCCAGTGTTGGTTTATTTGCATCTCGAAATTAGGCCTAAAAAAGATGAAAGGGTACGATACAAACTTGAGTTTTTTAGGGAGGATAATGAGAAAGACGCATTTTAGGCAAATCCCAAGAGAAAACAAATTGAAGTTTATTTTATTATTTATTTGCCCGAAGCATTTCACTTCGCAATCTAATTATGTTACTTATTTGAATTAATTAATCTTTATTTTTCTAAGACAGAAGAAAAGTTTGCTTTCCTTTTATATTTTAGAAGGAATTTTAGAAGGAAATTGAAGCAACAAGGAGGTGCTCAGAGTTGACGTTTGCGTGTACGCACAATAAGAGTGCCGATCCACCGCTCGTCTCAAGAGGTTGCCATAGAGTTAAATACATCAAAAGTTAAGTTTAGAACCCTGACGAATAACTGTCGCTTGCTTTCCATTGCATGTTATGCTAATCGCATGATTACTTCAATTGACATTTACGTGCCATTTTGATGTAAAGTTCAATTGTGTGCCTTAATTAATTTTAAATGCAAAGCCGCTGGTCCTGAAGTACACTCCCATTCTTCTAAACAGGTGTTCTCCATCGCTGGTAAAACTATTGCGTAAGCTTTTCCATCAGTCCTACTGTTCTGGAATCTTTCCGAAAAGAAGGAAAACAGCATTTGTCCAGCCTGTTCCTGTTCCCCTCCTCTTATCGACCAATTGCACTTATGTGCCTTCTTTCTAAAGCCATGGAATCGCTGATAAATCATCAGCTCAAGAAATATCTCCAAGATCGAAAGCTTCTTACGGACCGGCAATACGGCTTTGGCAGCATTTATTGCACTGTTGATCTGATGGCAGATCTCACCGAGCACGAGACACTTTTATCGAAAATGTGTGCGTTTGGTATCAATGAGAGCCTTATTCTTTGGCTTTAGAATTATCTTCTGCATCATTCAATACATGTTGTATTCGATGGTTCCAAGTCTCATCTTCACAAAATAAACGCTGGTGTTCCCCAGGTCTCCGTTTTGTCTCCGACTCTCTTTCTCATTTTTATAAATAATTTCTTGTCTAAAACTTCTCATTGCTTTGCCGACGACTCTACCCACAGCTTCTCATTATCGTTCTCAAATTCACGTCCATTTCCTTCGGAAGTGGAATTGCAACGGTATTGTATGATAAGCTGATTAAACTCGGATCTTAACAGCAATGATAAGGCTAAAAATCTGCCTTAACATTTTAAATGACACCTACGTGCCCTGGTACCCAATTAAGCGTGACATGATTATGCTTATCGAAACCGTTTATACTACCTAACACTTCCATACCAGTTTAGAACTAATGAGATATGACTTTGACGCCAACAACATGATTTAATTTCTTTCGAGATTCCGTTTGGCACATTTTCCTATGTCAATAACTTGCGCCTAGAAAATATTTGTAAACTGCATCATCGACAAAGATAGCTTGGACGTGTGCCGAAAAATTCCGGGAAAACGTTCTCGATCCATAAGTACTCGTATACCTACCATTTGATGACTCTTGCTTTGAGAGAGTAGTTCACTGTTTCGTCTACACACTCATTCCTATTTTTGCACTCTGTTCTGAAGTTTTTCTCGAAGTTGTACTTTTTGATCATGTCATCTCTTGGGATGTCAGGTAAACTCAATATTTAAGACTAAGAAATGTAGTCTCATTCTCTAGCTCGTCTACATTAACCCCTTCCAGTATCGTACCATCTCTGACGAACCTTTAGATAGATTCCTTATAGGTGAACTTTCTATTACCACATGTAAGTGGGGTAAGGTGCAAGATCTATTTCTTCAGTAATTCATATGCATGCCAGCCTTCAGAGCTATAGAAAGCAAGCAAAGCATGTAACAAAGTTTTTTTATTGTGAGATAAGCACCCTTGTTTGCTCTTTTTTAAGCATGTAAGCAGGGGCGTATTTACCCTAGGGCTAAAAGGGCTACAGCCCGGGGCGGCAAAGTTGCTAGGGGCGGCGCAAGCCAATTTATAATATTTTTTTGAAGCGATTGGAATTTAAAAACATTCAAGCAGAAGGACGCAAGTGGCCCCTAGCAATTGGCCAATTAATAATATTTTTGGAAGCGATTGAACTTTCAAAACATACAAGCAAAAGGGCGCAAGCCGCCCGTAGCGATTGGCCAATTTATATATATTTTTTTTTTGAAGCGATTGAACTTTCAAAACATACAAGCAAAAGAGGGCAAGCCGCCCCTAACAATTGTCTAATTTACAATATTTTTGAAGGATAAACAAAAAAGTGTCCGGCTGTGAGAGAGTTCACTGCAACATGTCACTCAGTTTTTTCACCATTTACTATTCTTATTTTTTATAAACGATTTTGTATAATGAAAATTCGTAGAAAAAATATTTACGGTCATGTACCTATTCTTTGGAACGAATTCCAACGAAACGAAAGCATTATAGAAATAAAATGGACGACTGGGTCGCACGAACTTGCTCCTATGTAATAGACTAGGAATTTTAAAAACGGATGTTATTAAAGAAAACTGTTCATAAGGATAAAATGAATTTTTTAAATACTTTTAGTAATAAGAGATAAAAACAGAATGACTTTTTTTTTAAATTGAAAAAAATATTTTTTTTTTTAAAGTTTTAAAATGCAAGGTTTTTTAAACTTTTTAGGAGCTTCTTTATAAAAAACTTCATTAAAATCCGTTATGCCGATAATGAGAAATTCAAAATTCGAAAAAATCGTTCTATGGTAGATACAGTCAGTAATATCTAGATTTCAATTTTTACTTGCGACTTATAGGTACTATAAGGCAAGTTATGCATTCGTAAAAAAAATCGAACTCGAGATTTTGATCAAAGTTGACATTTATTTATTTATTTATTTATTTATTTATTCATCAATGGATATTTATCTTTGATTACATTTAACAATTATTTATTGATTATTATTAAAAATTCTAGAAACAATATTCTTAAAAATACTTCTATCCATTAGAAGGTCGACTTCAAGATTAATAGAATTAAAAAGAGATAATGAACGTGATATAGGTTCATTTAAACCATAGTTTGTCCTGTGACTGGGAACAAGAAAAAGAGCGTCTCTGTTTCTAAGGTTTCTCTCTGGAAAATAAAAGGGCATAAGATTTAATAACTCAGGTGAGTTAATTCTACCAACTACTATATCCTTTATAAAAAGTGTACACAAAGTTTCTCGGCGGCTTTTTAAAGATTTCAAATCAATCAATGCGCACCTAGATTCATATGATGGAAAACCTTCTGACCAACACAAATTCCTCAACGCAAAGCGCGTAAATCTTTTTTGAATATTCTCAATCCTATCGGAAGAGTTTTGATAATAGGGAGACCATATAACACAGCAGTACTCTAAAGAAGGTAAAACAAATGAAATATAAAGGGCTTTTAAAGTATAACTATCCTTAAAAACGACAGAATTACGCTTTAAAAAACCAAGAAGCGAATTTGCTTTCGATATGATGAAATCAATATGTGATGAAAAAGAAAACTTCGTATCAAAAATAACGCCAAGATCCTTTATTTCACTAACAGTCGATAAAGTTTCACTGCCAAGACTGTACTCGTAACTATATAGATTTCTAGGGTTTGAACGAAAAGCTCTAAACGTTTTACATTTGGAAATATTTAAATCAAGATGATTATATTTACACCATTGATAAAGTTTATCTATGTCTTTTTGAAATTTTAAGCAATCTTCAATCTTTGATATGGGATAGAATAGTTTTAAATCGTCGGCCAACATTAGACAATCTCCATACTCTAACAGGTCAGGAATGTCATTTACAAAAAGATTGAAAAGAAGGGGTCCCAGATGACTACCTTGAGGGAGACCTGACAATACTTCAATACAGAAGGATTTATCATTTCCAATTCTTACAACCTGTTTCCGATTCGTCAAGTAAGATTCCAACCATCTAAGGAAACTAAACTTGAGCCCTATTTTCTCTACTACGATGATAGTGAAGACTAAAAAAGTGGGTCTCGCAATTCTGTCTGTCTGTCCGTTCGATTGCAGCTAAACGGCTCGACCGATTTTCGTCAAACTTGGTAGATATGGGTTTTAATTTTTTACCCCCGGATGTTTTTTGATTTGGTTTTTTAAGACCAAAAATAACGGTACCTGCCATACGATTTTTTTTCGAAATTTTATAAACATTTTTTTTTTCTCAAACACTGTTCGACAGATTTTAAAAATAAAAACACAAAAAAATTTCATTTAATTAAAGCTAGGTACTGGATGAAAAAAATTTTTCCGAAAAATGGTTATTGAGGGTACCCCCCAAGGAACTCTTTTTTTTGTTTTTGATTTTCTCAAAAACGGTACAACCGATTTTGATAATTTTTTTTTTTGCTAAGGCTCCCCAAAAACATAAATAGAATTGTGTACTCAAATTTTCAAAAAAACATTTTTTGGATTTAAAAAAAAAACTTCAAAATTTTTTTTTTTCAAAACTCAATATTTCGAAAACCCCCTGCTAGATTTTTTTTAAACTCGATAAATAAAAGTTTCTCAATAATATCTGCAAGATGTAATAAAAAAATTTTATTTTACCTAAAAATTAAGGTACCTACCATACAAATGCTAAAAATTAAAAAAAAAATGGTTTTCAAAAATCGTATTTTTCTCGAAAACGGTTCCGAGAATTTTGCTAAAATTTTTTTTCTTTCAATTAATTTTTACGATCTTTAATTTAATAAAAAAAATTTTGAAATTAAGATATTACAGCTTGTACCTACCATAGAAGCATTTTTTCGAATTTTGAATTTCTCATTATCCACATAACGGATCTTAATAAAAATTTGTATAGAGAAGCTTCTAAAAAGTCTAGAACACATTGCATTTCAAAACCTTAAATTAAATATTTTTTGAATTTTTGAAAAAAAAAAAAAAATCTATTTTTTATTTTTTTGAAAATTCAATATCTCAGAAATGGCTCAATATTTTTTTTGCAAATTTAATTTTTATTCGAACAATAATAAAAACTTTAAATTGGCGTACCAAATTTTTTTCTTAAGTTTGTATATAAAAGCTTTTTTTTTTAAAGAAACCGCTACAACGACTTATAATTTTTGTTCCTGCATAAATTCATGTTTGCATAGCATTCTGTTTTTATCTCTTACTACTAAAAGAATTTAAAAAATTAATTTTATCCTTATGAACAGTTTTTTTCAAATAACATTCGTATTTAAAATTCCTAGCCTATTACATAGGAGCAAGTTCGTGCGACCCAGTCGTGCATTTTATTTTTTTTATTAAATTATAGATCGTAAAAATTAATCAAAAGAAATAAAATTTTAGCGAAATTCTTGGAACCGTTTTCGAGAAAAATACGATTTTCGAAAACCATTTTTTAACATTTGTATGGAAGGTACCGTTAGTTTTAGATAAAACAAATTTTTTTTCTCAAATCTTGTAGATTATGTTAAGAAACTTTTATTTGTCAAGTTTGAAAAAAATCGATCCTGGGATTTTCGAAATATTGAGTTTCCAAAAAAAAAATTTGAATTTTTTTTTTAAAATCCAAAAAAATAAAAAATTGAAAATTTTAATATGGAATAATATTCAAACTTTGGAGGAGCTTTGGCATATAAAAAATTATTTAAATCGGCTATACCGTTTTCGAGAAAATCAAAAACAAAAAAAAAATGGACCCAGGGGGACGGATCTTAATTTTTTGTTTTTAAACCATGTACAAAGAGTCCCTTTTTATTAAAAAAAAATTAAAAAAATCCAACAAGCCGGATTTTAGATATAAGCTCCCACACAAAATTGTATTCTTTGCATATACCTAGC
This sequence comes from Chrysotoxum bicinctum, assembly GCA_911387755.1. Lineage (NCBI taxonomy): Eukaryota > Metazoa > Arthropoda > Insecta > Diptera > Syrphidae > Chrysotoxum > Chrysotoxum bicinctum. The sequence continues at coordinate 190,767,415 of OU426988.1, forward strand.
AAATCATGCCTCAATCTTTTTTAGTTTTGGCTGACTCGTACCCTTTATACAAATACCCTTCCCTTCGTCAATAGTTTTGAACGACTTATGAAACAATATAATGATTGTTTTTTGTACAATAGTTAATAATGATGCATAAATAAAAAGATCTGTATTATTTTAAAAACTATTGGCGCAAAATTTTAGTCGAATTAGTACAATTTTAAAACCATTTTAGTATAATATTAGGTTAAAAAGACGATTTTGCTAATTTAAACAGATTTAGCATCATGCTATCTCTAACATTTTACTAAAGCTGAAATAGTCGAATACCTATTTTATCTTTTTAGTATCGTGCTAACTTTATATGCATCTTGCATACTTCCAGATGTTAAAAAAGATCTGTTTACTTAGTTTTTAGTACGAACTGTCATTGTTTTAGGTGTGTTCAGAAGCAATTTAAACAAACTGTTTATGAGAAAAAAACGAGAATGATTTGATGTTTTTGAAGAGATAGGAAAAAGCAAAACCTCTGAAAACTACAAAATGGATCAAAAATGAATCGTCAAGAAGAAAAAACGAGATGATGAGTGTCGCGAAGGGGAGGTTCTTTTTTGTGGTCGTGAAAATTTCAAAATAAATACATTCATCCATATTTGCGACCAATTCTTGAGTGCGCTGAAGAGAAGAAATTCCTCCTATGAAGCAATAATCACATGAGTGAAGAAGCCATTCGAAAAAACGCAACCACTCTTATTATACCTGGTTGATCTTGGAGAAGATTTTCAAGAAGAGTGTGTCTTACTTAAACATTTTCTTGAGCAAAACAACACTGAAAATATGAGTTTAAGCTTTAAGGCAGCTTAACCTTCATATAAAAAAAAAAACGAATTGAAGGAAGCATTTCCATATGTTGAGGTTTCTTTAAGAATATACATACTTTTGCACTTCAGTGACAAATTATAGTGCAGAAAGATCGTTTTCCGTATTGAAGCGAATGAAAACCTATTTAAGGTCAGCTTAGCTTTATTAAATATAGAAGCTGAACTGACAAAAAATTTAGATAACGAATCTATTGTTAATGAATTTTGTAAGCAATATACACACAGAAAAAAAAAATTGAAAACATCAAATACATATTATGCATTTTGTGTTTTTGTATTATTATTTTTTATTACTTTATTTTCATTATTCTAAAGGGCGGCAAAATTTATCAGCCCGGGGCGCCAAATCCTTAAATACGCCTCTGCATGTAAGCAGGAAGAAGACCCAAATTCCAGGAAAGGAAAAACCACGTGGATGCTTTGCTTGGGGGTATAGATATCTAAAAATACACACATTTTTGTTAAACGAATTTTGTTGTATGAAGAACTGTGGAAAAGGGATAAAAGTACAAGTCAGTTTGGTTGTGTCCGGTATTGGATGACGGAGCTGTGACAAGGGTTTTATATTATGTGTTGAAGAAAGTATTGAGTTGATAGGTTCCGTATTGTGGAAATTTTTTATGAAGCCATAATGCGTGATTGACACTGACAACCTTTATATTTTAACTTATCTGTAGTCTATTTATTTATTTAATTCGTTAAAATCTAACGTTAACAATATGAAATATAGTTCTTATAATCTTATATCATAATTTATATTTATTATTCAATATTGTTGAAAAACATAAGTTTAAATTTTTTACATTTTATATTATCGTTTACAGATTCTAAAAACAATTAAATTCGTTATAAATTGTTATTAATTGATTGAAAGGGCTACATACACCATAGTTTGATCTGCTAAATATTTGAATAATAGGTTGCTGTCGCCAGTGGCGGCGCAAGACCTAAACTTCATGTGGGCAAGATAAATTTCGCGAGGCCCTCTGATGGTGCATGTAGAAGGCAATATAAAATAAAAAATCACTTAATTAAACAGTTTTTTTATTTATTAAGAAACAAACCTAAATTTATACTCATACTTCTTTGGAACATTAAACAAAAACTTCTCATACAACTCATAAGGTTGGAAGTCACTGCTCTCACCTTCTTACAGGACTGTGTGTAAATACTGACATTTTTCAACGCGTTTTTCTCGAAACTACGTTTTTCAAACTGATGGCTACGATTACTTTAAAACTACTTGACGGATGATCATCATAATTTTTTTTGGTTTTAAAGCTTATTAAATTTATTGGAGTCTGGATCAAAATCAGGTTGATATATCAAAAACTCTTTTTTGTAAAGCGCTCAGAAGAGCGAAAAAAAGTGGAAAAAACGAACACTAAAATTCAAGCGTCCGCCATTTTTTCAATTTTTGACTTTGGGCAATTATTTTGGTCCAGTCTCCAACTACACTCTTCTATTTTATAAAAAACTTTGATTTTTTAATTTTAGATCATTTTTGCAGAAGCTATAGAGCGGCCAACAGCGAACAACTTTTCTTGGAGGTGGTCTCGTTCCGAGGCGCATTGTTTTTTAACGGCAAGGTATTTTTTGATGAAAAAATAATTTTTTGTACTTTATATGATAGTAAACAAGTAAAAAAAATTGAATTAATTATATTATTCCTTCCATGAAAAAAAAAATCATGAAAAAGTGTAGTTTTTGACACTGAAAAAGGAGAACCTCCCCTTAAATAATATAACATAATAAATGTCGATTTCCTTTACACGTGAGAAATCAATTTCTGTGTGAAGATTTCGATTTCTCGACAGATTTTACGTTCCTTCACACCAAAAAAATCGAATTTTTTGACAAAGATCAAATTCTTCGAATCCGTATTTGAAGAGGGATTTACATGTATACGAAATACGCACACCACAAGAAAAAATTTGACACGGAATCGAAATCCGTAGTGTGTAAAGGAAATCAACATAAGTAGTTTATCAGAAATATCGATTATTTCATTGACATTCATTGCGTGCGCCCAATGGTGGAATATCTTTAAGTTGAGAATTAATTCTAATTATTATAAGAAAAACCTTGTGGCGTGTACATTTGGTATTTTCCATACTTTTTCAAATTTATTTTCGGCTGTGAGCCGCGAGGCCCTTTGCACAGCGAGGCCGCGGGCGGTGGCCCACACCGCCCACGCCTTACGCCGCCTCTAGCTGTCGGTCGCCTTAAACATGAACGGCTGAAACTGAAATTTAATTTACTTAACTGATGGCAATAAAACAAAATTGTATATACTTTCTGTGGTTAGTCAAAGAAGGAAGGCTGATCAAAGCTAGTCTTTGAGAATAAGGGGGAAGTAGATTTTCCCTTGACCATGGAAGAGACCGAAGACAGAAACGCAGAAACTTTTTTTGGATCGCATCAATTCTTGTAACATGTATTGAGTAATAAGGTGACCATACCACACAGCCGTGTTCTAAAATTGGTCTACCAGACGAAACAAATAGAAGTTTAAGAACATAAATAAATAAATAAATAAATTTATTTATTTATTTATTATTTACGTGCAAAACTGATGGTCTTACATTTGTTAACATTTAAAACAAGTCGCTTTTTATTGCACCATTCCCTTAAAATTGTTAAGTCTTCTTGTAGCAATAAACAGTCAGAGGAGGATTTTATACTTTTGAAAAGCTTAATGTCATCAGCATAAACAAGGACAGACGAGTTTTTTTAGTTTGAAACCAAGTCATTAATAAATAAAACAAATAAAATAGGACCTAAGTGGCTGCCCTGAGGGACGCCAGAATTGACAAAAAATTGACTTGAACTTTCATTACGAAACAAAACAGAATAACGACGATTTTTTAAGTATGAAGAAATCCAATTTATAAAATTGTTTTTAGATTAAGAATTTTATTTTTCAATTTGTTTTATATACAATTTGACTTAAAACTAACTTATTACTAAATTAAATCATGTTGGCTCAACAATAGGGGCCCAACGTTCTTCATTTGTCTTTACATAATGCTATTTGCTTACAATATCATATTAATGTTTTCTTAATATAATTCATGATTTTTAATATTAACTAAATAATAATTTTTGATGAGTGGGCGTTTTATCCCCTGTAGTATTGATTGTTGTTCTTCTCGTAAAAGGGTGCGTTGTCGTTATGGATGATGTCTTCAAAATGATCGTCAGTGATGGCTCGGGTGTATAGATACTTGTCACGAGGTTCTAGTTCATGCTGGAGAGGTTGTTGCACTTCTGTGTTGGGATGATCTTCCAGGTTCCTGATGATTTTTCCGAAGAGCTGCAGTAAATACTCGTCCAGTGGTATTAGCTTTGCTTCTTTATACAGATTCCTTGTTGGTATATATTTCTTCGTTAGTGGGTTACGGTACAGTCCCGTGCAAATGCGGAGCATCTTTCTTTCAAAAACCTTCATCTTTTTCATTGCTGTAGGTGAAATAGTAAACCAGATGGGAAAGGCGTAGGTCAGAACGGGTCGAATAAGTTGTTTGTACAAAAGCAACTTGGTTTTCTTACTTAGTCCATTTCGCCTCCTGAGAAGCGGATGAACCAAGTGCAGAGAATAGTTGGCTCTCTTCAACATCAAGTCTGCATGCCTTTTAAATTTGAATATGTTGGAAAAGTTGATTCCCAAGTACTTCGTTGATGATTTGACTGTCACTTCAGTGTTGTCTGGAAGCTTTATTTTGATTGCATCACAGCGTGTTGCAAACGCTCGTCTTCGAATGACAGTCACTGGTGTTCGGAAGCAGATGAGTTCAGTCTTTTCGCTGTTTATCCTCAGTTCCAATTTGACATAGTATTCCCGTAGGTTTTTAATGTGCTCTTACACTCTCCTGGCAGCAATTTCTGGTGAAAAAGCGGTGGCGTATGTGATTGAGTCGTCTGCATAAAGCTTCGTCTTTGTACCTGATATGTTGGCTGGTTGATCAGCAGTGTAAATGTTGAACAGCAGTGGTCCAAGTTTTGATCCTTGAGGAACTCCAGCGTTAATTCCTTTGGTTGATGACACATGTTTCTCTACCTGTACATAAAAAAGTCTATGTGTTAGGAAATTTTTGATTATTCTTACTTGGTAAGTCCAAGTTCCGAGAGTTTGAATAGTAATCCTTTTATCCAAACGCTGTCGAAAGCTTTTTCAATGTCCAGCAAACACGCTACAGTGGTTTCCTTTTTGTTGAGTCCAATTATAACATCAGTATGGAGTCCCAGTAATGGATGTATGGTAGAGTGTTTATTTCGAAAGCCATACTGAAACTCCGGTATGACATCTCTTTCTGTACAGAAAAGGTTGAGTTTCTTCAATAGCAATGCCTCCAGTATCTTACTCATGCAGCTGAGCAAAGAAATTGGCCGATATCCTTCCACATTTGCGCGGTTTTTCTTCTTTGGGACAGGGACAACTTTTGCGGTTTTCTAGGCTGCAGGGAAATAGCTGTTGTTCAGGCAGTTATTGAAGATAATAGTCAACAGGAAAACAGCAAGATTTGGTAACTTTTTTAGTACGTAATAAGAAATCTTGTCGCTTCCTGCTGATTTTTTGGAGTTTCCAGTGAAGATAATGTTAGCTACTTCTTCAGGAGAAGTGAAAACATCTGTCAGCGTCGGCTCCGATGATGGGTTTTCCTCGTTGAACAGGGTCACGGTTTCGGTGGTTACTGATATCTCTTGAAAGCGAGTTTCTACATCTTCGACAAAGTCAGAAAGGTGTACGGGAGGGCGGTCTTTGAAACTATCATGAAAGTGATTTGCAAATGCTTCAGCTTTCTCGGCAGAAGTTATTGAAACTTCTTGTCCGTGAAGGATGGTGCCTGGAATTGAGTTCGCTCTTCCAACAATCATATTGATCTTTTTAAACGTGTCAGGTCCAGGTTTGTTATCTTCGAGTCTCTTCCTGAAATCCTTTTCCTGATGATGTTTTATTGCCTGGTTGAACATTGTGTTAGTGCACTGAAGTTCTGAGTGTAGGCGACGGTATTCGACAATTTCCCTGTTAAAGGTCCTGTGGAATATTCTTTGAAGGCTTTTGCAGAGTCTTTGCCGGTGAGCATATAATAATTGTATATATGTTGGGGTAAGTTTGCATATTTATCTCTGCTGGTGCGGGGTGTTTTTTGCCTGTCCAAAGCATTGTTGACGCTGGAGACTTCTGGTAGGTTCAGTTTTTCGTATTGGATTTGGAATTCGGGAATACGACGTTCAGTTGTAATCCTGTAATTCAATCTGACTCTCATCTCAACCGCCAGATGGTCCGAGTCACTATCGTGTCCAACGCAAGTAAAGTTTTGGAACTCAGGAAGGATATTCGTAAAATTGGACGTCACTAAAACGAAGACTAGCAGTGACGGAGTTCTTGGAAATGTGGGCCTATGTTGTGATATAACCACCATTGAGTGAAGCTCGGGGTTGTCTTGCAGCCAGTCCACAATTGCTTTCCCTTGTGTAGATTCCCTGGTGTCCAGCCAAAATGGGTGTCGTGCATTGAAGTCACTTCCAAGTACACAGTAGGTATGTTGGCTAGCCAGATTGTTGATGGCGTTGAGGTCATGTATGATGTCACATCTTGTTGCGTTACACTTATTGTATACTGAGACAAGAAGCAGCGTCTCGTTATCCGACATATTGATCACAACGGCTGTAGTCTCCATGCAGCGCAGAACAGGTACCGTAATGTACTCGCTTTTGAGGTCCGATTTTAAGAGGATGGTAAAAACCACTTAAGTGTCCCTACCGATTATCCGAGAGAAAAAAAAATTACTAAAAATCAAGAAAAGCGCGTACAATATTGTTTTATAACTTTTTTCAAAGCTAATATTCTATTGTTTGTTTTGATTTTTGATTCAAGTTATTTCATTTAATAGTTTTTGAGAAATTAAGTTTTGAAGTTGAAATTTAGAAAACAAAAAATTTTGTTCTTTTTTTTTTGTTGATTTTTGATAAAATTTTCATTATTAGGGACAAGTTTTTGTCAATATTCAATGGTCTGATAAATTTTTAATCAATTACTAAAACCTTTATTCTCGTTAATATCATAGTTTCTAAGATATTAGAAATAAACTGAAAGATACTCTTTTCCCAGAAAACCCCTTTTTCGATTTTTTTTTACTTGCGACTTGTAGGTACTATAAGGCAAGTTATGCATTCGTAAAAAAAATCGAACTCGAGATTTCGATCAAAGTTGACATTACGATGATGGCGAAAACTAAAAAAGTGGGTCTCGAAATTCTGTCTGTCTGTCTGTTCGACTACAGCCTTAACCGCTCAGCCGATTTTCTTTAAACTTAGTAGATATCACTTTTAATTTTTTCCCCCCATACTGTTTTTCTTTCTTTTTTTTTAAGACCAAAAATAACGGTACTTGCCATACGAATTTTTTTCGAAATTTTATAAATATTTTTTTTTCTCAAAACCTATTCGAAAGAGTTTTAAAAATAAAAATACAAAAAATTTTCATTTAATTAAAGCTAGGTAATGGTTAAAAAACATTTTCAGAAAAATGGTTATTGAGGGTACCCCCCATAGGTAGAACCATTTTTTTTTGTTTTTGATTTTCTCAAAAACGATACAACCGATTTGGATCATTTTTTTTTTGGCTAAAGCTTCCCAAAAACATAAATAAAATTGTGTACTCAAATTTTACAAAAATTTTTTTTTTTGGATTTAAAAAAAAAACTTAAATTTTTTTTTCAAAACTCAATATTTAGAAAACCCCATGCTAGATTTTTTTTTAAACTTCATAAATAAAAGTTTCTCAATATAATCTACAAGATGTGAAAAATTTTTTTTTATTTTACTGAAAAATAAAGGTACCTACCATACAAATGCTAAAAAATAAAAAAAAATGGTTTTCAAAAATCGTATTTTTCTCGAAAACGGCGCCAAGAATTTTGATAAAATTTTTTTTCTTTCAATTAATTTTTACGGTCTTTAATTTAATAAAAAAATTTAAATTAAGATATTACAGCTTGTACCTACCATAGAACCATTTTTTCGAATTTTGAATTTCTCATTATCCACGCAACGGATCTTAATGAAATTTTTTATAGAGAAGCTTCTAAAAAGTCTAAGACACACTGCATTTAAAAACTTTAAAATAAATATTTTTTGAGTTTTTGAAAAAAAAAAAAATAATAATTTTTTCTTTTTTTTTTTAAATTCGATATCTCCTAAACGGCTCAATATTTTTTTTTGTAAATTTAATTTTTATTCGAGCAATGGTAAAAACTTTAAATTGGCGTACCAAAATTTTTTCTTAAAAGCTTCTTTTTAGGATACCACTACAACGACTTATAATTTTTGTTCTTGCATAAGTTCAAATTTGCATAGCATTCTGTTTTTGTCTCTTACTACAAAAAGAATTTTAAAAATAAATTTCATCCTTATGAACAGTTTTCTCTAATAACATTCGTTTTTAAAATTCCTAGTCTATTACATAGGTGCAAGTTCGTGCGACCCAGTCCTGCATTTTATTTATGAGTGGTTTTACAACCCCGCTTTTATGGTGGATATAACAATCTTGTTTAACTATATACACGTAGGTATAGCACGGATATACATATATCTTTGTTGGTTTGATGAATCACTTCATATCGACTAGCAGTTAAATTAGCTTCGGCGAATATCTTCAAAGCGTTTTCAGGGTTTCTTGGTTTTCAGGGCCTAACTGCCAATAGCAACTGCTTTGCAGAGCTTCATAGCCCTGGTTGAAGTTTTGGTCACAAGCTGCATTACTTTTGCTATATCAATATTTCCTGCCGCTCTTTGACTCATCATGCCGCGAATTTCAGTTCATCAATGAACACACTCTTTTGAAGTTCAACTGTTTTTCGACGTTTCGTTTGGTCATTTGATTCCCCGAATTATTTGCTTGGGCGACCATAAAACCTTCCGGGAAGTATGCCAACAAAAAGTGTTATTTCTTCGCTAAAGCTAGCCCTAAACGACGAACATGCTCGCCGAACATGTTCGCTTGCGTTAGCCCCTACACGACGAACACATTTGGCGAACATTCATTTCGTGTTGATTCTTCACAGAGTAAGCATATGCGACACACAGTGGGTCCTGTTGGTACTAAGCAGTCTCAAAATTCAGAGTCTTGTTAAAAATGCTAAAAACTGTTATAAATAGATACTTACTGCTTCTGAAAATGAAAATATTAGCAATAATGAATATAGTTCTGACTTTTAAAAATAAAAGAAAACTGTAACAATTAAAACTTCCGCATGTTTAATGAAAAACCAATTACACAGACAACTTAAATGTACCGTAACTTGGCCGTTAGACAGAGAGGAAAGATAATACTGTGTTATAATATTTATATTGGTTAGGCATTTTTATTTTGTTTTTATTGACAAAAATTGAAAACCGTATTTTGAGCACTATTATGTATGAAGAGGACCCACTGTGCGACGTTCACGGTAAAAATAAGATTTCCTCGCGAACATGGCCCTACACGACGAACATCGAAGCCAACTGACATGAGAAAATCGAAATTTTTCGCCAACAGCGAGCGGCTCGCGAACCAGCCCCTACACGACGAAAACATGGCGAGCACGAACAAGTTCAGCGAGCATTTTCGTCGTCTAGGGCTAGCTTAAGCCACTATTCATTCTTATCCAAGAAACACTTTTCAGTATTATTGCAGAGTTGCCATCTCCATTTATAACGCCCTGATAATTTTGTGATGTTCATCTTTTTTCTCTGGGGGGACACTTTGTTATATTCATAAGTCTCTTATACAAATGTTCAAGTTTTCCGTCAAGGTCCAACTCATGGACCTATTTTCTAGATATAGGCAAAGGGGAATTAGAGTCATCTGGAATAAGAGTAACTTTAAAAGAGGTTTTTTTCAAACACTTTGTTTATTCGTAGGTGAAAACTTGTGAATGGTTTTGAAACCTAGGATTGTTCTGCATATCCAGGAGTTAAATAAAATAAAGTAAAAAACAACGAAAAAGTGCAAATTTTTTAAATGGATAAACTCATAGATATGAATAAATTAAGTTGAATGTTCATATAAATGTTTGCTTAAAATACTTTACATACCTTAATTGGCGATATCCATTTTTTCACCAAAATCACTTTTAAGATTTAAATAAAATGCACGACTCGGTCGCACAAACTTGCTCCTATGTAATAGACTAGAAATTTTAAAAAACGAATGTTATTGGAGAAAACTGTTCATGCAGATAAAATAATTTTTACTTGCGACTTATAGGTACTATAACGCAAGTTATGCATTCGTAAAAAATTGATTGGTCGATTGATTTTCTTTAAACTTGGTATTGTAATGTTGTTTAAAATTTTTGGAAGCATCTCTATAAAAAATTTCATTAAAATCCGTTATGTAGATAGTGAGAAATTCGAAAAAGTGGTTCTATGGGTGGTACAAGCTGTAATATCTTAATTTCAATTTTTTTTTATTAAATTAAAGATCGTAAGAATTAATTGAAAGACAAAAAATTTTATCAAAATTCTTGGCGCCGTTTTCGAGAAAAATACGATCTTTGAAAACCATTTTTTAAATTTTTTATTGTTTTTATTTTTAGGTACAATAAATTTTTTTTTCACATCTTGTAGATTATATTGAAAAACTTTTATATATCAAGTTTAAAAAAAAATCTAGCATGGGGTTTTCGAAATATTGAGTTTTGAAAAAAAAATTAATTTTTTTTTGAAAATTCGAAAACACAATTCTATTTATGTTTTTTGGGAGCTTTAGCAAAAAAAATGATCAAAAGCGGTTGCACCGTTTTTGAAAAAATCAAAAACAAAAAAAATGGTTCCGTGGGGGTACCCTCAATAACCATTTTATATATTTTATAGATTTGAAACTATTTTTCCTATTTCCAAGGCAAAAGCTGTAAATATTTTAAGAAAAAAAAGGAAGAGACATAGTACTTCAAGTTTAACCACCCACATCCCAATCTTCGACCGTGACTCTAATGCTTCAATAAAATCACTTACCGATCCACCAACGCAAACACATTCACAGCTTTATGCACATTTAGCCACAAAATAACATTAAAATCAACTTAAAAGTGTTTCTGATGATGCGAACTTAATTTTTATTTGGGTGTCTGATTAAAATTGAGTTCATTGAACTCTCTATTAAATGCCCTCACATCAAATTCAATTTGTTAGTTTAAAGACATGTTTGCTTTCACAAGATTCAAATTTAATTACATAATATCAAAAGACAGAAACCCCTTGCGATGGCGTGGCGCCACGAACAACATTCGAAACAGCACCTTTTTATTGTGGCCTGGCTTGAAAGCTATAAGCAATCGTTTAGAATTCTAATTAATATTATTATCGGTAGCCTCATTTAGTTTTTATTAGGCTTTAATTAAAAAATTCGGGTATTGGATTCGTTCAATGTCATGGTCATGGTGGTCTTACTTTGCTTGTTTTATTTCTAAGCACCATAAATAAAAGTGTTTAAAAAAAAGATTAACATATTGGACGCGCTATTTAATCTGCTTCCAAATTAGATGGTTGTGGTTTAGTGTCAATGTATTCAATGGAATTCTGAAAATTTGCTTAGTCTCTGACATATTCTCAAAAACGGCTTTAACGATTTTGATAAAATTGATTCTTTGTAGCTGGGTCTACCATTTTTAAAATGTTGTAATTAACCGAAAAGTGTTACTAACTCTAAGAGCATGTCCTCTTTAGGTCCTTCATTATACCAACTTTAAAACGTACGTACGTGAGATATGTATATGTGAGATATTTGATGAAACCGAAACCGTTTGTTATTTTTTACAGATACTATTCATTGTTTAGTGAAATTAAGGAATTCTTATTTCAAAATTCAAAAGTTTTTTATGAATATTTTTTTTTTTACTATGAAATGCAATGTTATGCCGATAGTGAGAAATTCAAAATTCTACAAAATGATTCTCTGGTCAGTAAATATTTTAATTTCAAACAAAATTTTTATTGAATTACACATCGTACTGGTAAATCGAAAGAAAAATTTTGTATCGATCTTCTAGGTGCTGTTTTCGAGAAAAATGCCATTTTCGACATTTTTTGACAAAATAATTTTTTTTCTCACATCTTGTAGATTGTTTTAAAAAACTTTTGACTGTCAAGCTTTAAGAAAGTTGAGAATGGGGTTGTCAAAATATTGAATTTTGAAAACAAAATTAATTTTGTTCAAAAATGTACACAAATTAGTTGGGATATTCATCCGAAGAATGATCAAAATCGGTTGTACCGTTTTTCAGAAAATTAAAAACAAGAAAAGAATGGTTCTAACGCTTGGTACCATTAATAACCATTTTTCGAAATTTTTTTTCAACCATTGCCTTGCTTTAACTAAATGAAATTTTTTGAATTTGTTTATAGAAAAATCTGTGGAACAGTTTAAAAAAAAAAACAATATTTATAAGATTTCGAAAAAAACGTATGGCAGATACTGTTATTTTTAAGCTTGAAACAAAAAAAAATCTGTGAGGGGAAAAATTTAAAAACGATATTTTCCAAGTCTTACGAAAATCTGCCGAGCCGCTTAGACTGCAGTCGTACAGACAGACAGACAGAGTTGCGATACCCACTTATTTGTCTTCGCTGTCATCGTAATGTCTACTTTCATCAAAATCTCGAGTTCTATTTTTTAGAACCTATAAGCCGCAATTAAATATTAAATGTAGGCATTAAATAAATTTTGATCAAAACAATTTAAAAAAAAAATGTTACTAACGGTGGCTGTCATAGAACCGCTTTTTTTTAATTTTCGACGTTTTCATTAACGGCTTTAACGATTTTGACCAACAATTTCTACACAGGAACTCTACTGAATTTGAAAATATCCAATATCTTAAAAATGGGTACACGATTAATTTTGGAAATAATGGCGCAAAATTTTAATTGAATTAGTACGATGCTAAAACTGTTTTAGTATGATACTAGGACCCATGTTCTGTAACTCAGGCGGTAGCTTATCACATCGTTAAAAAATGAAACTATTCATTCCCCTCTTATCGCGTCTGGAAAGAAATGGGTTTCTATAACTAAATGCGATAAGTTCAATTTGGGATATTTTTTGACTGGAATTTCCATTGGAAGGCGATAAGTCGGTCTGTCATTTTTACATTTTTTAAATCAAAACAATTGAAAGCTGAATTAGAGTGAAAAAAAGGTTCATCGGCGATGATTCCACGACCAGTCTTATTCGTAAAGGCCTTTAATTCATTTGCCTGCTTTTTCGCGGCAGATCTTATGTCAGTTCAACACTAAAATTGAAAGACATACATAGTTTAGGTACATTAATAAAATATGTGTGATGTGTACTTAATATCATTTATACCTTTTTCCATTGCTCCACTGTCTTTATGTTTGGCCCTTGGGAGTTGAGCCGGAAACATATAGACTCCCAAATTTCGGTATTTGATTGCCGGCTGTTAGCATCTGTGAACTGGCCGCGGGCAAACGGCTTATTCTCAGCCATAAAATCCACCAGTGTTTCCTTCTGGCACTTTGATAACCTTGCGCATCTCTTAAAATATAATAGTTATTAATTAAGTTTTTAAATCAATTTTATTTATTATTTATGTATTACCTTTTTTACCTCCGACATTTTGCTTTGCCTTCGCGCTTCGCCTGGTTTTTATGTAGTGATAAATTTTGACATTTGAAGAGAAAAACTTATCGACTTTCAAAGATACAGAAACCCATTTTATCGAATTTTTCCAGGATTCCTATTCCGTTTGTTCCAGTCGGTAGAATTAACGACTGTCAAAGTTATAGAAACCCGATGATGCGATAAAATTAATCTCGTCCCAATTCTCACCGTTTCTCGACGAGTTTTATCGCTTAGAAAGTTACAGAACATGGGTCTAGGTTAGAACAACGAATTTGCAAATTTTAATCGGATGTAGCATCATACTTTCTCTATCCTTTTATTAAAGTTAAAATCATCGAATACATACTTTATTTTTTTTAGTATCGTGCTAGCTTCTCTTTGACATTTGCAAACATCAAAAAAGGTTCGTGTACTTACTCTTTTACACGAAATGTCATTGTTTTAGGTGTGTTCAGAACCAATTTATTAAGAAAATTCTTTTAGTTATGAAATGTTAAAAATTAAGAATGAGTTAGTAAACTTACTTTAAAGTTAACAAATTGCTAAGAAGTATCATACTAATACCTTAATAATAGGCTGTTTAAAATTTTTGCTTCAGTATGTCTGTAGCTTAACCTACAGCCTGAGCCTCTGGAGCAAATTTCTTCAAACTCGATACTTAAAGTTCTTCGATGATTCCCTAGAGGAGAAATCGACATTCTAGCTCTAAAACTAACTGCCATACAGCCGTTGTGCAAAACCTTATTTATTCCGAAATTTTTTTTTTGTTTTTAATATTCTCAAAAACGGTACAACCGATTTTGATCATTTTTCATGCTAAAGCTCTCCAAAAGTTTGGATAGTATTGTGCATTCAAAAACAAATTGTTTAGATTTAAAAAAAAAAAAATAATTTATTTTTTCATAACTCAATATTTTACCCCATGCTCGATCTTTTTTAACTTGACAACGAAAAGTTTCTTAATACATTCTACAGAGACAAAACCATTTTATTTTACTTAAATATTTTTCGAAAATCGTATTTTTCTCGAAAACAGCATCTAGAATAATTGGTCTTTAGATTAAATCTTAAATTAAAAAATAAATAAAAATCAATTTTGTCCTGCAACAGCTCGAAGTGAACCAGGACCTAGTGACTTACAACTCTCAACCATTCCTGTGTGCGTGTTACCAGGAACGGAGGGGAGCTACAATTTTCTGCCGATTCCGAACGGCTAATGAGCAGCATTTTCCATGACAAGAGATACTCTTCGAGGATTTGTCAATTCCTCGCAAGAGGCAGCACACTCGAGACCTTCCGCATGACAGTCCAACGCACTAACCATTATACAAAGGGGTACTTCAAATCTTATATTTAATAAAAAATCTATAATTTAATAAAAAAAAATTTAAATTAAGTCAGTAGACTGTACATATACCATAGAACCATTTTTTTGAAATTTTGGACTTCTTACTATCGGCATAACGGATTTAAATAATATTTTTTAAAAGAGGAACTTCTAAAAAGTTTTGAAAACATTGCATTTCAAAACATAAAAAAAATCAATTTTTACTTGCGACTTATAGGTACTATCGTATAAGGCAAGTTATGCATTCGTAAAAAAAATCGAACTCGAGATTTTGATCAAAGTTGACATTACGATGATAGCGAAGACCAAAAAAGCGGGTCTCGCAATTCTGTCTGTCTGTCTGTCTGTCTGTCGGTTCGGCCGATTTTGTTCAAACTTGGTAGATATGGGACGTTTTTTTCTATTTTTTTTTAAGACCAAAAATAACGGTACCTGCCATACGATTTTTTTTCGAAATTTTATAAATATTTTTTTTTCTCAAAAACTGTCCCACAGAATTTTTTAAAAAAAAATTGAAAAATTTCATTTGGTTAAAACTAGCTAATGGTTGAAAAAAATTTTACAAAAAATTGTTATTTTCGGTAGCCCCCCTGGGTCCATTTTTTTTGTTTTTGATTTTCTCGAAAACGGTACAGCCGGTTTTGATCATTTTTTTTATGGTAAAGCTACTCTATAGTTTAAATATTATTACATATTCAAATTTTCAATTTTTTATTTTTTGGATTTTTGAAAAAAAATTCAAAAATTTTTTTTTGGAAACCCAATATTTCGAAAACCCCATGCTCGATTTTTTTAAAACTTGATAAATAAAAGTTTTTTAACATAATCTACAAGATTTCAGAAAAAAAATTTGTTTTATCTAAAACTAACGGTACCTTCGATACAAATTTTAAAAAATGGTTTTCGAAAATCGTATTTTTCGCGAAAACGGTTCCGAGAATTTCGCTAAAATTTTTTTTCGTTTGATTAATCTTTACGATTTATAATTTAATAAAAAAAATTTTAAATCTAGATATTACTGACTGTACCTACCATAGAACGATTTTTTCGAATTTTGAATTTCTCATTATCGACTTAACGGATTTTAATGAAATTTTTTATAAAAAAGCTCCTAAAAAGTTTAAAAAACATTGCATTTAAAAACTTAAGAAAAAATATTTTTTTCAATTTTTTCAATTTTCAATTTCAATTATTTTATTTTATTCCAATTTTAAAGTTATTTAACAAACATTTCTCAAATTAATAGTGGAAGTAAAATAATAATGTACGTTCTTTGACTTAAAACCTAGTGAAGAATGACATCTTAATAATGTAATAAATTAATAAATATCTGATGTGGGGTGACAACAAATAAATAATTAATTTTGTTTTTATTTAATTTTTTTTTTAAATTTTAAAAAGAAAGAGATAATAACAAGATAATAAAAAAAGAGCAATTCCATAAAAATAAATTAAACAATATCAAGCAAAAAAGATAAATTACCAATTTAACATTCATTTGTGCTTATGATTAAGAAATACTTCTCAATAACACCTCAACGGCAGCAAAATCTATTGTAAAAAGCCAGTCTTTAACTTTTCTGAGGAAGGAATGAAGATTAATATTTATTCGAATGAAATATGGCAGTTTGTTAAAAATTGAAGGAGCTGTGACGGTGTAGAAGTTCGAAAAGTGGGTTCTGTAAGCAGTAGGTATATTCACAAAATGCAAATTATTAACACGTAAACTGTAAAACTGAGAATTTCTGCTAGGAATATTTCCACTTTGTTTAAAGAATTCCTTTGATACTTTGAAGATGTCTCATTGGTAAGATACTTAAATCTTTAAATAGAGGCCAGCTGTGTGCCAGACGATTTTGATTACAAATTATCCGAACTAAATGTTTTTGAGCTGTAAGTAAATGACCAAAACAGTTATAGGAGAGGAGAAGGTGGGAATATGGAACCCCATTTGGTTTTAAATTCTTTTTGTTCATACCCGTAATCTAAAGATATTAAAAACTTTTCAATTATATAAAGTATATATTCTTACATTATATATAAGAAAAAAACATATTCTGAATACTTTTCGTATTAAATTTTTTACTTTATTCAAAAAAAGTCATTTTTACATTTTAAATTTGTATGTTCCTTATATGGAACCCCGGGTTCCATATTAAATGTATGTAAAAATTATATCATAATTTTGTGTGCAAAAATCACAAACATAAAAATCATGATCGCATCCTGCGCAATCACTGTGTGTCCATATGTAGCAAGACTGACCCTGTCAAAACCGCTGAAGATGTAGCCTTACGTCCTCTGTTTGAAGTTTTTTTCCTAAGTTTTGGTATGAGGTATACATAAAAAACACGTAATGGTAATATGGAACCCGGTTCCATATTCGCTTCCTCTAGGAGTTCCATATTACAAGACTTCATATTTTAACAAAAACAGTGGTTTTCATCACTTATTCAATGAAATGGGAAAATTCTTACATACAAAATTGATAATCAAAAAATAAATATTATTTATGAATTTTCTGCAGGACAAAAACAGGGCCCGACATAAACGTTCTAGACTTACAAAAACAATGAAAAAAAGTTTTCGATTTCCCTCGGTTATTGGAAATAAACTTACCTACGGTAAATTTATCGAGGCGAAAGCTATGTAACTTTTTAATATGAGTATTTTGTATGAGTCCTCGCAACGTGTAGCTATAGAGTAATAGATGGCACCAACAGTTGTGGTTCCAGAAGGGGGTTCCGATTTAACAACAGGTTCCATATTACCACCTTTTCCTCTACATATTAGAAAGTAATTTTTTTTTTTTTGAAAAATTCGATATCTCAAGAACGGCTTAGTATTTTTTTTGGAAATAAGACTTTTATTCGTACAATAATAAAAACTTAAGGTTGGCGTACCAAAATTTTTTCTTAAAAATGTTTTAAAAATTTTTTACATAAAAGCTTATTTTTTTAAGGAACCACTACAACGACTTATAATTTTTGTTCCTGCATGCATTCATATTTGCATATCATTCTGTTTTTATCTCTAACTACTTAAAGAATTTAAAAAAAATCATTTTATCCTTATGAACAGTTTTCTCTAATAACATTCGTTTTTAAAATTCCTAGTCTCTAACATAGAAGCAAGTTCGTGCGACCCAGTCGTGCATTTTATTTTTAAAAAATTTAATATCTCAAAAGCGGTTCAATATTTTTTTTTAAATTTAATTTTTATTCGTACAAAAATAAAAACTTTAAGTTGGCGTATTTAAATTTGTTGGAGTCCAACATAACACATGCAAATACATACACAACACATTCAGCACACATCACATTCATTACATAATCACAACAACAACCACTAATAAAAATCCGAAGGAAGGAATTTTGATGGATTTGCTATTAAACAGTAGATCAACAATTGATATGCAAATTGAAAAATAATTGCATAATAATATTATCAATTGTTGATCCAATGTGTTTTTCACAAAATGAAATTAAATGTTAAAACTAAATTAAACTATAAAATTAAAACCGACCGATCACATTAAAACGAAAAATAGATCTAAAGAGAAATTGTAAAAAGTTGAAACAAGTTTAACATTTTAACTATCCTTCTCACTCTAACCTATTCTTATATTTCTTTATAACTTATTATAATTATTTAAAACTTAACGAAACATTATCATTGCATCTTTCTCTTATAAGAATAGAATCATAATAACATATAACATCGCTGCTTCTGTTTGCGAGTGACGTCTATTTTTGCGCTGCATCTAAGTACTTTAATAATTGACTTAATCATCAATAAAATTTAACTTGTTGGTTATATATTTTATTTTATTTAAAGTGTTTTTTAATTCGACTTTGTGTTAAGCTAAAAATACAAGTGATACAATTAATTAACTAAATCTTTCTTGCATTTTTTTCATTCTGTGCTTGACAATTAATCTCTATGAAGTGTTTTTTTTTTTTCTATTTTTGTTTGAGTGGAAAATTTCCAAATAACTATCGTTGTTTCTTTCTCTGGTTTGTGTAATTGCTTGCATACTTTAATGATTTTTATACAATATTTTTCGCAAATTCATTAAAATATATTGCATACTTTTTTTAAGTTTCATTGCATACTTTTGTGCTATATATGGTTCAATTATTATAACCTATGCAAATCACCAGGGCCGTAGTTAATATTGCCCCCGAACTTAAGTAAGTTTTAATAAACATAAAGAAAAAATAAACATTCAAAAAATGGAAAATGTCAGTGGTTACATTAATTCTTTGGAACTAAAAGTTGATAAACTTATTGACGCTGTTGCTCTGATCAATGAGCAACTTTCAAATCTCTGCTTGTCCTCATCTAATGCTGTTACTCCAATGACTCCTAAGATTCAAAATCTAAGAAAGGCGGTATTAACATCCCACAACTCTTCCCTTAAGATAAATGAGCGCCCTGGTCCCTTACGTGTCACTCGCAATACCCTCAAAAGAGCAAATTTAGCTCTCTCACCTTTAGTCCAAAAGACAAAGAAACCTACTCTTTCAACAACTGTAACACAACCACCATCTGTGACATCTTTATCTTCAATTCCTGCATCTTCTACATCTTCAACTTCAACGCTTTCACCTAAGACATCTTCATCCTTTTCAACTCCTTCAACTATAATACCATTACCTTCAACATCTATATGTACAAATTCTTCATCTACATCTTCATCTTCTTTATCAACGACTCCATTACCGTTAACATCTATATCTACTACGTGTTCTTCTACGACATCTTCATTAACTACATCTTTGACAACGACACCTTCACTTGCAACTTCAACATCAACTACTTCTTCATCTTCGACAACTTCATCTTTACCTACAGCTTTTTCACCTAAAACGTCCACATCTACTACTTCTTCATCTACGACACCATCTACACCTTTAACATCTACATATGCAACATCTTCATTTATGACTTCTTCATCTTCAACATCTTTATTTACTTCATCTTCATATATTATGACTCCACCTTCAACGTCTACGACATCTTTAACATCTTCACCAACAATTTCGTCACCACCCCCTTCGTCATTCGCATCAATATCATCTTCATTTTGTTTACCGGCTTCTAATACCTCTTCTGCGACTTCTACGACTTCCTCAATTTCAAAGTTCTCCACAACTTCAGTGCCCCCGTCTTCTACGTTTGTATCGTCAGTAGCTTTACCAAATGGTGATATATTACCTGCAGTTAAATTAAGAGCCGCTGAGAGATTTAAATGCATTTTTCTATCAAATTTCGATGCTAACACTACCTGCAATGATATATCTGCATATGTTGATTCTCATTTCTCCAACATCAAATTCAAAATTGAGCAGTTACCAACAAAAGGAATTGACTACTCATCTTTCAAACTATTCGTTCCACATGAAATATTCACCCGTTTATTGGATAAGCATTTCTGGCCGGAAAACATTATCATCCACGAGTTCGTTAAGCGAAATACTATGAATACTCCTTTTCGAAAGACTTTGACAAGACCAACACACCGTCGTCGCAACTAATTGATTTACTCTATCAAAATGTAAGAGGCCTACGGACAAAGACTAATAAGGTCTACTACAGCTCTTCAAATTCTTCTTACGATGTCATATCTTTGACTGAAACATGGCTGTTTGGCGAGATAAATGACTCGGAACTTTTTAATTCTTCGTTTAATGTATATAGACGAGATAGACACTCCGATCCGAGTATCAATACTGTCGGCGGTGGGATCCTTATTGCTGTTAAATCTTGTTTTGTGACGTCACTAGTCAATGTTCCTGTTTGTTTGAACGAAGAGTTCCTATGTGTAAAGATGATTCTTTCACACAAAACTATCTATCTTGTAACTATGTACATTGTTCCTGGGAGCCCAGTTAATACTTACAACGAAGCCTTCTCTTTTTTGAACTACATTTTTGAGATAATGAGTTATAATGATGAAGTTATCTGCCTTGGCGATTTTAATCTAACCAATGTATCTTGGAAACGTTGTCCCGATACATACGCAATGGTTCCAACAGGAAATCTATCAATGGATGATTCTCAAACTCTTGACAGTCTAACGTCACTTGGTCTTCACCAAATAAACGACATCAAAAACTCTAACGCCAAGATCCTCGACTTAATTTACACAACAATTGATGCCGGTATTTCACTTGACAGATCAACTGATCCTCTAGTGAACGAAGACTCTCATCACCCAGCACTTACCATATCTATTCAAAACTTTGAAATGAATAATCAGGATCCTGACAATGTTTTTAAATTTAACTTTAAAAAAACTGATTATACTAAATTAAATAACTTGCTATCTTTAATTGACTGGTCATGCCTTTGCTCTTGTTCAGATATTAATTCAATGGTTTTGAAATTTTATGACAAAATATTTGATTGTTTTTTAGCATCTGTTCCTCTAATATCTATTAAATCAAAATCTCTTGCTCCTAGCTGGTATGATAGTGAACTGCGAACATTAAAAAACCGTAGAAATAAACTACGGCTTAAATACAAACAAACTGGACTAGTTACCGATTTTAATATTTATTGTGAGGCCAGAAATATTTTCAACAGAGAATCAAGTATTAAGTATCTTTTTTACATACAAAAGGTTCAAAGTAATTTAAAAATGGATCCTAAATCCTTTTGGAACTTTATTAACAGCAAACGAAAATCTTGTCCTTATCCGTCCGTTCTTATGCATAACAATATCTCAGACCATGACCCACGTATCATAACACAACTATTCTCAGACTTTTTTCAAAGTGCATACATCTGTGATTCTTCTAACTGTGATAACTTTTCGAACTGTGATAACCTAAACTGTGATAATCTTGACGAAAATGATCAATTATTTGGTCATTTGAAATCATATTCTCACTTGACTGATATAAATTTTCATATAACTATTGACGATATTATGAAATTTATAGCTAATTTAGAAGATAATGACGCATCTGGTCCTGATGGGATACCAGCTTCAGTTCTGAAAAAATGTGTCAATAACTTGTCGATGCCACTTTCTGTTCTTTTTAACTGTTCATTGTCTACTTGTAAGTTTCCTCATGTATGGAAACAATCTTTTATAATTCCTTTACATAAAAAAGGTAAAAAGGATCAAATTATTAATTACCGTCCAATAGCTAAACTGTCGGCCATTCCCAAACTTTTTGAAGCAATTGTTTGCAAAACATTAAGCTTTTACACAAAATCATTTATTGTTCATAACCAACATGGTTTCTCAAAGGGCCGCTCGACTGTCACCCTACTTATGGAGTTAACGGAGTTTTGTGTCGATTCCTTTAAAAACAAAAAACAGACGGATTGTGTTCTTACAGATTTTAGTAAGGCATTTGACAAACTATCGCATAGAGTTTTGCTTAATAAAATGAGTAGGCTGGGGTTCAGCGTAAAATTCATTGCTTGGCTAAAATCTTATTTACTTGACAGATCCTATTCAGTGAATTTTAACGGCTACCATTCAAATAGTTTTGTCGTAAATTCTGGTGTTCCCCAGGGTAGCCATTTGGGTCCAATTCTTTTTATATTGTTTGTAAATGATCTTCCTTCAGTTTTAAAGTACTCTAATTGTCTTATGTATGCAGACGATGTTAACATATTTAAAACTATTTCTAGCAATCTTGACTGTGAAAAGCTTCAAATTGATCTAAATGCTTTCTATAATTGGTGTGCACGTAATTATTTGTTGTTAAATATCGATAAGTGTAAGATTATAAATTTTACAAGAAAATTGTCCGTTTTATCTTTTGACTATAGTTTCAATGGCGTAAATCTATCAAATGTAAATGATGTATCTATCCTTGGTGTATTGTTCGATAAGAAACTCGAATTCACACAGCATATCAATATGGCATGTAATAAGGCCAATTCAATATTAGGTTGGATTAAAAGGGAATCACGTCAGTTTTCTGATCCTTATGTTATCAAACAACTATTTACCACATTTGTCAGACCCATTATAGAGTATGCTTGCCAGGTATGGACCCCCTACTACAGTTGTCACAAAATAAGAATTGAACAAATTCAAAAAAGATTCCTAAAATTTGCTCTTAGAGGCTTAGGCTGGCAGAATCCATTGAATCTTCCTTCATATAGCAGCCGTTTAAAACTCATAGATTTACCCAGTCTGGAGCGCAGACGTTCTTATTTATGTTTTGTTTTTATTGTTAATCTTATTGATGGTAATATCGATGCTTTAAACCTTTTGTGTCGTGTTAATTTTAATGTTCCAAATCGAAATCTAAGAGGTTTTCGTGACCCAATTTACATAAAACACTATCGTACCAACTATGAGCAGAATTCACCATTGAATACAATGTTTAATTTGTATAACGTCAATCATAATTTATTAATAAATTTTTGTGATGTCTCAAATAATAGTTTTAAAAAAATGTTCTATAATATTGTATAATTTATAAATTCTTAATTCTAAGTAATATTTTTTGTACGCTAGATATTAATTAGCTTGATTCAAATAAATAAATCATAAGGAAATAAGAATTCCGAAAGTTATTTGTACCTAATGTAAAACTAAATTTAAAGTAATTCCCCTATTAAAAGGTTGTTGACGCTTTACATAGAATCAGCTGTAATGTTATATAATGAAAAACAGTAAGACCAAAATAGAAGCTTTCTTGGTAGGAAAATCTAAGTTTTCATTTTAATTGCAAATTACATTTCAACCTCGCTACCACTTAATTTTTGATCTATGTAAATATAATATTTATAACGTACTATAAAAAAGTCTTTCTTTGCGTATACTTATATTGGACGAAGTTTGATCCAATTAAGATTTCCTTTTTTTCTTTTAACATTTTTGAGCTAACGCCTTTAGCCAAGAACAAATTATTTTCTTAAAATGTATGTTGTATATAGCTTAAATCTTATTTTTTTAAGAAACCACTACAACGACTTAAAATTTTTGTTCTTAAATAAAATGGCACCTTCTCTTTAGCTTCTGAACTGAACCAAATCATCCGACGTTTTTTGACGTGTCTGTACTCTATCTCTCTCCTTCTTCCAGAGATTTACATACTTATAAGCTGATTGATATGATTCCCATCTTGTAATGAAAATTGTCCAAGTAAATATAAATAAATAGAATTTTAATCAATGGGCATCTTAGTCATGATCCTGTTCATGGCTTGACTAATCGACAACGATCTATATTTTGATGTATATGGAAGTATCGAGAATATTTTGTTGCAAATGTCAACCGATTGCCCTGATAGAATTGCATTTTCCGGAAAATAAATTAAAATGGAAAATCGTCCATCACTAATGTGAAGGGGATATGTTTAAAATATTGAATGAACTTGCAATGAAATTTGAGGCTAGTTGTTTCGTCTTTTTGACGTATTGGGTGAGAGTTCAAGAAATGTTGGAGGAATGATATATTTATGTCGTTTTTATTTGGCAATCCGGAAGCCTTCCGGACTCTTCTGAAAGTGTTCAATTGGGAAAAAATGACAGTTCTGATTCTGAAAAGAAGAGAAATTTGCTTCTGGATTTGAAATCAGAAGCAAAACTAGAAGCACTCACACATTCATATACTTAAACGTCAACCTCAACAGCTGTGATTTTTGGTATCCAAATTGTGCGAACCAGGGTTGGCCGAATTAACTACACTACATTTTCTACATGATTTACTACGTTTATATGAGGTGTTGAAGCGAGCTTGAAGCTCGCTTCGAACGTTTATATACCTGTATTGAGTTGAAATGAGTTTCGTTCGACTCGATCCCAATCGCTCAGCGGTGTGGAGTAGAAATGTGGGTCGAAAATTCGACCCTAATCCAACTCGATCTTTCGATACTGCATATAAACGTAGTATTTAACTACGCGTAGTTTATTGAAGAAACTACATGCCTAATTTACTACAATTTGTTACGTCTGCTACATATGTATATAGTTAATTCATAAAAAATCAATATAATAAAGGAAAAAAAAATTTTTGCACTTTTATGATCTAATGAAGGTTTGTAAAAAAAAGTTTTATTTACCATAAGGATGAAGAATTGTAAGAATAACTGAACGTTTAATTTAAAAATTCAAATTTCAAATGCATAACTGACAGTTAATTGACAGCAATGCTACAATTTTTAACATTAACTACAATTAACTACATTTAGGCCCATTTGCTGATACGGAACATAAATACTTATGTTTCACATAAACTCTTATGTGACAGTTTACGTAGAGGAAAAAGTAGAACATAAGCGCTTAAGTTGAACATAAATATTTAAGTTTCGTATCAGCAAATGGCCCTTAACTACATAAACTACGTAGCAGACGTAACAAATGTAGTTATTTCTAAAAAGTGACAATTCGGCCAACCCTGCTTTCAAAAACATTTTTCTTGATTTTGATTATTGTACGCATTTGATGTTTCACTTTCACATATACAATCAAACAAAACTTCAGAATCATCAGAAGCAAACAATTGGGATTCCGGATCGGAGAGAGATTCCGGATTGCCAAATAAAAACGACATTAGTTCTTACTATCAATGGAAAGTACTTAAATCGAAATTTGAATCTATAGTCGGACTCTTTTTGAGGCGCCCCAAAGTTTCCGTTACTAGCGTAATTGGCTTCGCGGAACATCTACTTTAGACCCAAGTTTTTGGTTTACCTTCCTGCCGCGGCATAAATGTTACCACATCAAAAGAACACTTCTTTAATTAAATTCACAATTTAGTGCCATGCTTCTCTGAGACGTATGACTGACTATCTTTTACGGTTTTTGCTATATGTTTATCTTTCTAGGGTTCTGCAACCGTTAAGTTGCAGTTTATTATTATGAAAAGGCAGTGGCGTAGATAGGGGGGGATCAGGGGGATTTATCCCCCCCATTGGGATCGATAATTGTTCAACATAACCAGTCACGAACCAAATAAGTTAAAGAAACGCACTCTGAAATTTTTTTTTACGTCTCTCACCAATTGATAACACTAGCTTACAAATTTTTGGTTTGTAGCGAGTACCTCCAAAAAAAAGTATTAGACTAATTTTGACTCTCTGAACACGAAAATAGCACTCATTTATTTGTCCAAGGAAGCGTTTTCGAGATATAAGCAAAAAACCGTTTTTTTTTTTGCTCCTTTTCCATGTATGAGCCCAATTCTCAAAACCGGTCAAACTAATTAACATATTCTTTATGTTTTTGAACTGAACAGATATTTTTTTTGTCTTTCTAGCAGTATACAACTTGTGTAAATCGGGCCAACAATCATCAAGAAAAAGCCGTTCAAAGTTTCAAAAAACACAATTTTTCGCCGTTTTCAGAAAATCGCTTGTTTTAAGTCATTCCGTAAGGATAGACAAAAAAATATTTAAAATACTTTTAAGATCTCAGGTGGAAGATATTATTTTTACAAAGCTAAAACGCACAAGATCAATAAGATCGAATAATAAATGTGGAAGTTATGAAACAGTACGTGAAGGCAGACCATTTAAGTTTTTTTTCTTTTTTTTTTAATAATTTTTATTGAAAATATGACGTATTACTTACACTTCTTCTTTTATGTGGCGTTGAATCTTCGCTGAGCTGCATCCAGCAGTAGTGACGTACTGGCCTGCTGGGTGGCTACACAAAATACCTACTGCCGTTTTCTGTGTTTTTGGGATAGCAGAGCAGATGAAAAGCTTTTCATGTATCTAGTAGGAAAGAGCAAAAGCCTTACCCTCAGTTTCACAGTGGAAGTTTAAACGCCACTTTTGGTTTTAACTTCAGTTCAACAATAAATTTGGTTTCATAGTCTTGGAACAGAGTTCATTTTGTAATTTGAGTTAAATGCCGTTTAAAACTCAGGTTGACAACAACTTCAAACATTTGAAACGAAGCTAACTTTCCTTGTTTGTTTTTTCTTCGATTCAGAGAAAACAATTAACCACGTTCAATGAACTGAAAGTCAAATAAGACTGTGAAACCGGACGAGTTGAACTTAAAATTTAAGCTCCAATTAAGGTTCAGCAGAACTTAAGTTTAAACTCTCACTGTGAGACTGACGGCTTTCAAAAGATCAAGAAAACAAAGGATTGGCATATGTACGAGTATATCAAAACAAAGTTTGCCAAGCTGTCAACCGAAAAAATTAAGGCGGGAATATTCGTTGGTCCACAGATAAAAAACTTGTTTAGTGGCACCGGATTTTTGAGTTGTCTAAAAATATAAAATACGAGAAAAGAGCATGGAATGCCTTTCAAGACGTAGTTCATGGTTTTTGGGGAAACCACAGAAGTTCAAACTATCGTCAATTGATCAAAAAAGATTATGCTATTCATTCCATGTTTTTTGTGAGTATTTAGCAGATAAGTGTTTCAAAAACAAATATTCCACCAGGACCTTGCAATCATGGAAAAGAGGTATGAGGGCTTTTGGGACCAAGGGATGATGAGTGACTACTGCTGGATGTAGCTCCGCGAAGATTCAACGCCACATAAAAAACGAAGTGTAAGCAATATACGTCATATTTTCAATAAAAATTATTAAAAAAAAAGAATAAAACTGAAATGGTCTGCCTTCACGTACTGTTTCATAACTTCCACATTTATTATTCGATTTCATTTATTTTGTGCGTTTTAGCAAAAAACTTTCTCCAGTCAGTAAAGAGAATAAAAACAATACAAAGAAGCATGACCAACGAAGTGAGATTATTAAAAATATGTCTATTTTAATAATAGTGTGATAAGCTTTGGATGTTTACTTATTTGCAGGATCGTTTGAATGGTTTGGCTGCTCTAGCTATTCATCGCGAAATACCTATACTAGCAGACAGAACAGAAAACTGGATTTTATTTTGTGATTTATTTTTTAAATTAATATTATTTTACTTACTACAGTGCCTTGCATAAGTAAAACCGCACCTGTAATAATGCGTTTTGTAGAAAATTAAAATGGGAATGACACCCTACTATTTTTTATTGAATGGCATCACTAATTAAGTAAATTGAGAAGAAAAAAAAAAGTTCCTTTAGTTTCTCTTCTGGTGGTTAAAAATAAAAACAGTTTTTTTTTTCTATTGCAAAAGTATAATCGCTTTTTTATTTTGATCTGTTTTTTTTTATTTTAAGTAAATTTTTTCGGCTAAATTAGTAAAGGACATTGCTGCCCCTATTTTCGACCAATCAAAAAATTGTTTTTGACATACTGTTGACAAGGTTATTTAATATGGAATCGTCTATACAGTTCCATTCTTCCACAATCGCCTCTCGCAGCTCAGCAACACTGTATAATTGCCTATCATGGGCATACATTTTGCGGGTCAAAATTCCCCAAAGATTTTCAATAGGGTTACAATCTGAAGAACGTACCGGGAACACCATAAAATGTATGTTATTCGATTCATACTATCCCAAACTTTGACGACTAACGTGAATTGGGGCATTATCATGCTGGAAGACATGCCGAACTCGACGAAATCATCTTAAGTAGGGTACCAAATTATCCTGAAGCACCTGGGTGCAAGCTAAACTGTTCATCTTTGCAGAGGTAAAGGCAAGTGCAACCTTACCACGGTCGCAGAAGGCCCCCCAAACCTTACAACTGCCACCGCCAAAGTTCCTCTTGAAAACAAACTTTTTTCCTTTCTCAGATCGTGCCAATACCCGTTAAAACCACCTGACCCATCAAGATTAAACTTTTTTTCGCCACTGAAAATAATTTAAAATAATCTGAAAAAAAAAAACATTCATTGAATTATGCCATTTGGAATAACAAGAGTTAAGTGTAAATTAATGGAATGTTACTTATGGTTTTAAAATTCCGTTTCATGTTTTGCTGGGCAAATTCTTACTTTTTTTTGTAGACTGTTGTCAAATTTGGAGCTGGCATCATTTTGCACCGAACAATAACTTTACTGCTTTTTAAGGCACTAAAAACCGTTGAAACCGAAATTCCTAAGCCCAATTCGTCACGAACGTCTGGCAAAGAATGCGCCGAATTGGATGCAGCATTTATTAAACCTCTTATCTCGACGTGTCAGCTTCTGCAGATGCCCGGGTCTTATTTTCGTCTCATAAGATTCTGGATCTTGTAAGTAATTTCGGACGACACGATCGGATCTTTAAATTTTCCTACCAATAGCCCTTAAGCTTAGGCCAGTTAACCGAAAAGCTTGAATTTTGACCTTTTCCGTATCGCTTAAACGTTTACCACGCGGCATTGTTTCATGTCATTTCGAAGCACATAACTGAATGAAGCTTCAGAGAGGTTTGCATTGTGCGGTTATATAAAAATCTGTTTTTAATTTTTAAACACCAGAAGAGAAAATAACGGAACTTTTTTTCTTCTCAATTTACTTGATTAGTGATGCCATTCAATAAAAAAAACAGTAAAGTGTCATTCTCATTTTAATTTTCTACAAAACGCATTTTTACAGGTGCGGTTATACTTATGCAAGTCACTGTATATCAATATTTATTCTAGTTCATATTAAAATTAATGCGTATAATATATTATCTTTAAAAAATATAATTTTTTTATGGCATACATAATGAATTCAATGAAGTCTTGTTATTTGTTTTTTTTTTTTAATTATTAAAACTTTAAAAAAAATGAGCGAACTAGATCTATCCCCCCCATAGCGAAAAGCTATCTACGCCACTGTGAAAAGGTATTGAAATATTTTCTCGCGCCATACGTCTCGGAGAC
The DNA here is from genome assembly GCA_911387755.1 of Chrysotoxum bicinctum. Classification (NCBI taxonomy): domain Eukaryota; kingdom Metazoa; phylum Arthropoda; class Insecta; order Diptera; family Syrphidae; genus Chrysotoxum; species Chrysotoxum bicinctum. The sequence continues at coordinate 190,796,945 of OU426988.1, forward strand.
ATAGAACAACTTTCTAGGGCTAACTAAATACAGTTGTCATTGTCAGTTACAAAAGCAAGAACATACGACTCAGGTTTCTTCCTTACTTGTATTTGATATTCTGTTTTATATCTTTTTCCTGTTGAAGAATTTTGTTGTTTTGCTTAATTCTTGATAGATTGCGCCGACCTTTAAGATAAACGCAACCAAAACAAAACAAAACAAAACACAGTCAGTGAGACTGAAATCGTTCAGAGACACATTTGCATAACTAGTTTGCTGTTGGCGGATCTAAATTTCAAAGTTTGAGGAGACATTCCTAATCTGGAGCTGAGATATTTGAATCTTGATTTTCATCGACTGATTGATGTGCACTTAGTTGCAAGAAGTCTTACTGCTTTGGTTTTATTAATTAGCTGGAATAATAAATGTGTTGTTGAGCTGGTGTGGTCAGTGAGGTAATAGTGCATTTGATTTTTTAGCAAATAAACATTAATTTAACGACGTTATTCATCGTCGTTAAATTAATACGATATTTTATAGACTGAAGCCATAAATGCCTTTGTTTTCTGCTGTATACCAAATATGAATTAGCAGCAATAAAATTGTAGCGATAAATAAATTGAAGAATCAGTACTTATAGTCTTGTAGCATTTCTTGCAATTAAAATAAATATATTTTCACCAAATTGAGAAGTAAGTTCTTGAGATAAATATCTTTGTTTTTAATTTTTTGTTTAAAAAGAGTTACTCTGACAACCCACTAATGGGGTTTCGTAGTTATTTTCAATTAAAATATTTTAAATAGTAATTTATTGTATTTTGCTTACTGGCGACATAGAATGTTACGGTTAGGTTAGAAGGGGTGGTGACACGGCGAATCTGTACTCGGATCTCAATGCAACCACTGAACTTCCCAGGAAGTTGTTTGGAGAGGAGGGAGTGCATTTAAGGGAGCAGATTCGATGACCATCCTGAATTGTGAATGAATTTTGGAATGTTCTTTCGTGGCAGGATAGAGGATCGCCCAAATCTTAGAGAAATATTCTCCGAGGGCTGCTTTCTGGTCCTGGGTAGGCCGGAGCATTCAAAAAGTAAGTGAGATGAGCCATCCTCCGCATCTTCATCTTGACATGATCTGACGTCTGGAAATTTTGGCGAATTCTGTTTCTTTTTTTTTTTGTTCGAGAGGTATCAGTTTGGTTCGGATCAAGAGTAAACCCTTTTTGTCCAGTTCATCTACCATTTCGTTCCCGTGTATATCACCCATCTGAGGGTAACTATGTTCGTTCCACTTAAAAACTTTAACTCATTACGGCAACGACCGACGTCTTAGGTTCGAATTAATAGTGATTTAGGAAATGGCTTTAATTTCCCTCTGGCTGTCTATTAAGATATCGATATTTCTGTTTTCTACTTCATATGGGGCAAGATGTCTGGCGACTTCGCAAACTCCAAGCACTTCCGCATGGAATATATGCTGTTTAATTGTTTTATTGCTCTGGTGGGTTATCTACTTAGATATATATATACCTAATCATATGTCTTGGAGCCGTCCATAGATATCGTTACATGATTAGCATTATTGGCGGTTAGGTACATGTTGGGAACATTGAGTTTCCTTGAAAACACCAACAGTTGTGTCCTTAGTGCATTGGCGTAGCGTAGGGGGGGCGGGGGGTCGGTCCGCCCCGGGCGGCAGGCCTAGGGGGGCAGCAAAATGTCGCCGGTGATGCGGGTAGAGTAGAAATCATATGTTTCATGACAGATCGTTTGACAAGTCAACAAACAACAATGATGTAAATTTGAAATTTGCCACCCTATCTGTGGTTCGTCGTTGACCGCTTTCGTGAATTCGTAGACGGTGAGTAGGGCCGTAAGAGTGCATTCCGTATTGTCGCGCTGATCGCGAAACTAAAACAAAACGTTCTGAAACTCTCGCGAAACTGAAAGGGAGTGTTCCAAAACATATGATATACATATGCGAGATATGATAAGATAACTAGGATTCGACGGAAACGTTATTCTAGTCTCAGCCAGCTCAATGTTTTTGCTCCCTCCCGCATCACAGAAAGTTATTTCGATTGTGTTGTTTATAGTTTAAATACTGTTGAATCTTCTAAAACTAAGCATTTAGTACTTCACTCAACCTTTGAACTAGTTTTTGAAAATGAAAAGAGTTAAAGGAAGCGGCGCGGAATACCGCAAGAAAAAGGCTACGAAAGAAGCAGACGCGAAGACGCGAAATATTTCAGTTCTAGTTCTGGTTCAAAAGCTATGTTAACGTCTTCAGCGGCATCCAGCAGCAGCGGAAGCGATTCCAATGTAAGTAAAATTCCTCCATGTACAATCGTGAGTGGCCTAGAATTGTCCTCCGGCCAATATTCATGAAAATGCATAACTTATTTTACGGGCAGAAGAAGAAGACGTGCCTGCCGTCGAAGTTGGAAGTCGTTCTGGTCCCACCACAGAGCAGGGTCAAGACGAAGTAAAATCCGTTTATGAAACCGCTAATTCTATTTTACTTTCAATAAAAGATACTTCATTGCCTGTGAAATGATGTCTCGAAATTTAATTTTAATTTAGTATTGAATGGGGGCGGCAAAATGGGTCTCCCGAGATGGTACGCTACGCCACTGCCTTAGTGGGTTAACGTTAAATCATCAGCTATCGGCGAAGTTCGGCATTTGAAAAAAAACGAACTCGAGTTTTTATGATCATAACCAAACTTGAAAATTACGACAGTAAAAAACATGTCTGTTCGTCGACCTCCTCCCCGATGGGTTTTACCTTGTCGTGGTGAGGAGGCCTAATCTATTTCTTCGGCTATACAGCCTAGCTGGGGATTTAGGTAACTAAGAAAACCCTTAGGATTATCGTTCCTAGTTCATTGTAAGGCGAACAAAGATTAGGATTATCGTTCCTAGTTTGCTGTAAGGCGAATAAAGGCAAATAAAGTGATTAGGGGAAGTCACTGCCATAACATGAAGAAAAGCACTGAGATAGTTATTCTCTTTTGCTCGATGTTTTGGTTTCAGCGATCCGGATAATCGATGATTAAGAGAGATTGCTTAGGACTATCGTTACTAGTTCGTTGTAGGGCGAAAAAGACTAATCGAAGATATTGGTGCAGATTATGGTTGGCTTCGGTCAGCTATGGTCTGCATCACGGAATTTCTACTCCATAAAACTTACTTATGACAAGAAAATAACCCGAATTGGGTACTTCGGGAATAATGAGATCTATTGATTTTATCCCAGCTAATTAGAGTCCCCAGGGTGTAAAAACCTTGGACTCATTATTAATTGGGTAGGCCCACTGCAAAGAGAGCACGAGGTGGCTGTGGTTATACTAACCAAGTCACGCGGTTGGCTATTGTCACCAACAATAGTTAGATGGAAAAAAAAACACGGACCAAAGGTGGTACTGCCTACACAGTGCAAATTTGGAACAGTATGGAAGCTTGCTTGTACTCTGAGGCAAGACTGTACGATAAATTGAATGGTGGCGGCAATGTCAAATTAGTTTGTCAAGGAATCAAGATCTCGCACCTGCTGGAATGGAGTGGCTACCTTTCTTCCAAAAGATAAAAAGCAACTGGGACTATGTCCTGTTCAATAGCTGATAATTGAACCCGCAGTGCTTGGTAGGCCAAGTAGTAAGATTGAGTCTTAATTGACAGGTGCTCACTATAAAACCTACTCTAGTTCTGTTCGTCGACCCACAGCATTACAGACTTTTCTTTCCATTTCTCACTTTTATTACTGAAAAACCTTTAGCTGAATTTTAAGCTTTTTATTAATCTTAAATAACTTTTTCTTTTGCAGCATCTTTGTGGACGCAAAAACAATTTTATCTATAGGTAAGTCAAGTTTAACTTATCATAATATAATTCTTTTTTATACTTTTTTAATTTTGAAATTTAGGCTTCCGCCGAAACTTTAAAATTTTCAAATAAGTGATCCAATGTATATGTGGTTTCTTTTGTGATACCTTAAAATGTAAGAAGTAAAAACGTCCTTTTCTTTTTACTTATGGCTTCAAATTTCGGGGAAATATAAAGAGAGTCATAACTTTGTGTACTTTTACTGTTTTCTTTTATCTTTATAAACAGAACCAACTTATGATGTAAGGTATCACTTACATAAATACCCACTTCCTGTGTCAAGACGATTTTCCAACGAATCCTCATTGAACATAACGTCACTGTTCTGATAACAATTTTAAAATGACGTGTTTACCAACACAAAAATTAGGGGGTCGACTTATTACGAGTATCCTTGAAAGTAAGAAGAATATACGAAGTATTTGTTCGTTAAACATTAAAAAAAAAACTCCAAACTTCATTTTATTTAACGACATATCTTTTGGGAATGAAAATAGAATTCTGTCACAAGCACTTGTTTGAGGGTATTTCTAGTTCATGTGGAATAAAATTAGGATATTTATGAAATTAACATGTTATTAATAATCTCACAAAAATCAAGGTTTTCATAAGAAGAAGTGAACATTTTATCAAGGGTATCTCATGAAAAGTGCTAGCAAAGTAAACATAACGAACATAGGAATGGCTGAGGCGTGTTTTTCAATTGGGTCTCCACGAGTAGTTGAGCAAACAATCCACCCCAAAAATACAAATTCGAAAAGTTCTAACTATCAAGTTAACTCCAGATATTACTTTCTCCACCCATCCCGCCACAGACACCTGCTTGCATTACCTATCGCACGAAGCATAACTTCTAGACATTAGGATATCCCTTATTTCCCACACTAATTTATACTAATGGCAAGTTATGCATTCCTAAAAAAATTCAATAAGACTTGGCAAGACGAAAGAAGTGGGTCTTGCGATTGTTCTACTACAGCCTTAACGACTCGTCCGAGTTTTGTTAAACTAACCTAAGATAACGGTACCTACCATCCGAATTTTTTTCGAAATTTTATAAATAAACTCTTTCCTCAAAAGCTGATTGAAAAAAAGAATATGAAAAAATTTCATTTAAATAGAGCTAGGTCATGGACGAAAAAAATGTCCGAAAAATGGTTATTAATGATGCCCTTCTTGGAACCATTTTTTTCGATTTTCTCAAAAATAGTACAACCGATTTTGATGATTTTTTATGCTAAAACTCAAAAATTTCAAAATTATTCTGCGCTCAAATTTTCAAAAAAAAAATGTTTTTGAATATTTAAAAAAATTTTCACATTTTTTTTTTCAAGACATGCTCGATAAACTTGTCAAGTAAATGCTTCTTAATACAATTTACAAGATGTGAGAATAAAATTATTATAGCTAAAAATAGCGCTTTACCCACCATGCAAATGTTAAAAAATGGTTTTCGAAAATCTTGTTTTCATACAAATTTTTTTCTTTCGATTAATTTTTACGATCTATCTATTATTTAATAAAAAATAAAATGCACGGCTGGGTCGCACGAACTTGCTTCTATGTAATAGACAAGGAATTTTACAAACTAATGGCACAAAATTTTAATTGAATTAGTACGATGCTAAAGCTGTTTTAGTATGATACTATAGGTTAAAACAACGAATATGCAAATTTTAATCGAATATAGCATCATACTTTCTCTACCCTTTTATTAAAGTTAAAATCATCCAATACCTATTTTAGTATTTTATTTTTTTAGTATCGTGCTAGCTTCATATGACTCTTTGACATTTGCAAACATCAAAAAAGGTTCGTGTACTTACTTTTTTACACGAAATGTCATTGTTTTAGGTGTGTTCAGAAGCAATTTATTAAAAAAATTCTTTTAGTACGAAACTAGTTAGAAAATGATCAAAATTAAGAGTGAGTTAGTTAGCAAATTGTTAAATAGTATCATACTAATACCTTAATAATAGGCTGTTTAAATTTTTTTTAAATTCTTTTAGTAGATAGTAAGAGACAAAAACAGAATGCTCTGCAAATATGAATTTATGCAAAAACAAAAATTATAAGTCGCTGTAGTGGTTTATAAAAAAAGCTTTTATATGCAAACTTTTTAAAAGATTTTTATGAAAAAGTTCTAGTGCGCCAATTTAAAGTTTTTATTATTATTCGAATAAAAATTAAATTTACAAACAAAAATATTGAACCAGTTCTGAAATATCGAATTTTCAAAAAAAAAAAGAAAAAATAGATTTTTTTTTCAAAAAATCAAAAAAAAATTTATTTTAACGTTTTGAAGTGCAATGTGTTTAAAGCTTTTTAGAAGCTTCTCTATAAAAAATGTCATTACGATCCGTTATGTGGATAATGAGAAATTTAAAATTCGAAAAAAATGGTTCTATGGTAGGTACAAGCTGTAATATCTTAATTTCAAAATTTTCTTATTAAATTAAAGATCATACAAATTAGTTAAAAGAAAAAAAAATATCAAAATTCGATAAAAATACGATTTTTGAAAACCATTTTTTTAATTTTTTAGCATTTGTATGGTAGGTACCTTAATTTTTACGTAAAATAAAAATTTTTTTCTCACATCTTATAGATTATATTAAGAAAATTTTATTTGTCAAGTTTAAAAAAAAAATAGCATGGGGTTTTCAAAATATTGAGTTTAAAAAAAATTTGAAGTTTTTTTAAAAATCCAAAAATGTTTTTTTTTTTTGTAAATTGGAGTACACAATTCTATTTATGTTTTTGGGGAGCCTTAGCAAAAAATGATCACAATCGGTTGTACCGTTCAAAATCAAAAACAAAAAAATGGTTCCATGAGGGGTACCCTCAATAACCATTTTTCAGAAATTTTTTTTAACCATTATCTAGCTTTGACTACATGAAAATTTTTTGTGTTTTTATTTTCTAAATCTGTCGAACAGTTTTTGAGAAAAAAAAATATTTATAAGATTTCGAAAAAATTTCGTGTGGAAAGTAACGTTAGTTTTGGTCTTAAAAAAAAAGAAAAAAAAGGTGTGGGGGGGGGGGGAAATTCAAAAATGATATCTACCAAATTTAAAGAAAATCGGCCTAGCCGTTTAGGCTGTAGTCGAACAGACAGCCAGACAGACAGAGTTGCGAGACCCACTTCTTTAGTCTTCGCTATCATCGTAATGTTAACTTTGAGCAAAATCTCGAGTTCGATTTTTTTTCCGAATGCATAACTTGCCTTATAGTACCTATAAGTCTTAGGTAAAAATCAAACGGGATACATTTTTTTTTTAATCTAATTTTTATTCGTAAAAGAATAAAAACTTTAAGTTGGCGTACCAAATTTTGTCTTCAAAAACTTTAAAGAATTTTGTATATAAAATCTTATTTTTTTAAGAAACAACTACAATGACTCATAATTTTTGTTCTTGCATAAACTAATATTTTCTTGAATCACATGGCATTCTATTTTTACCTCCAACTACAAAAGGAATTGGTTAATTCATTTTAAAATTGAACAGTCTGTCTGTACCTCGACCTACAGCCTAAACTACTGGAGGTATTTTCTTCAAAATTGGTACTTTAAGGTCTTCGGGGATTCCCTGGAGGAGAAATTGAAATTTTTGTTTTAGCTCCAAAACTAACGGTACCCCCCAAACACCTGTAATGTAAAATCTGATTTATCTCAAAAACGGCGTAAACTATTTTAATAAAAAAAAATAGGTGTGCATGGACAACATTTTGGTCAAAAAACTTTAAGAAAAAAAATTATTAATGGTACCTGTCATAGAACCGTTCTTTCATTTTCGAATTTCTGCGTATCGGCTCTAAAAATTTTAACCAACATTTTTTATGAGGAGCTCCCTTAAAATTAAAATAATATTGTAACGACCACACACATCCATCTTATTAATTATTTACTTTTCATTAAATTTTTAAATGATTCACTTAATTCTTTTATTATAAACAAATTGTTCATTTATTATTTTCACTATTCAATTACTTTTATGTAAATTTCACTACTTTTATTACATTAATAAAATGTCAATTTGTAACGCGACTAGATGTTGGATGGGCGCCAATAAATAAATTATTTATTTATTTATTTATTAAATATTTGCGAGAGCTTCGTTTTGGGTGTGGAGAACTCGTTGAAAACACTAAGCTGAAAATTATAGAAAGGATTACATTAACTGACGCTCAGTTCAAAAAATTTATATCTGCAATGCAGGAGCAAACGAAACAAGGCAGCTTTAGTAATTGCACGGCAAGATTCAAAGGTGAACGCGATCCTCAAGTAGTCGACGTATTCATTTCTACTATAAGCGTTTACAAAGACGTCGAAAGAATCAGCAATGAAGATGCCATAAAGGGGTTTCCTTTGCTGCTCGAAGGAAACGCAGCAATTTGGTGGCAAGGTATAAAAGAGGAGGCTGAAAAATGGGAAAATGTTATACCTCTTCTACGAAATGCCTACGCCCCTGCAAAGCCCGCTTTTCGCATTTATATGGAAATTTTCGATGAAAAACAGAAAAATAATGAATCAACTGATGATTTCATCACGACGAAACGCGCATTGTTATCTATGCTCCCCGCTCCAGCTCCTAAGGAACCAATGATGCTCGACATGATTTACGGACTACTCAATATAAAAATACGTGAAGGAGTTCCAAGGGACACTTTTAAAACCTTTCAAGAGCTTCTCACGAAAGCCCGAGCTGTCGAACTGTCTATTCAAGAAAAAGAAGAACATACTGCAACCGAGAAGAAACGTTGTAACTTTTGTAAGCATATTGGACACATCACGGCAGACTGCCGTAGAAAGCAAAAAGCGGAGACCAAAAATAGTAACAACATGACGAATGAACCAGTCATCCACTGCTACAAATGCAAGGCTCCAGGGTATGTAAGATCAAACTGCCCTAATTGCAAGGATTTGCCCAAAGGTCCCTCTACCGTCTCCTTTAATTGTTTAAAGACAACTCTAGGTAATGATTTACCCACCATTACTATACAATCACACGGCGAAGCAGGCATCGCCTATATAGATACCGCAGCCAGGACAAGCGTTGCCGGTAGACAACTTTTCCTACATCTTCTGAAGAATGGTACCAAATTCAAGAAAATCGATGTAGATGTCACGCTAGCTGATGGACAGGCTCGTCCACAAGAAGTTTGCATGGCAAGAACTAGCATAATTTTCGGCAATCGATTGCGGCCGATTACATTTATCGCCCTACCAACTGCCAAAGATAACCGCACCCTTATAGGAATAGACTTCCTAGAAGAAAATGGCGTTGTTCTTGACTTGGGTCAACGGGTTTGGTACTTTGCTGACCAGACTCACAAAAAGTTTGACTTCTACGACACGAGTCATACTAGAATTTTAAAGCTTCAACTCGTCACCAACGTCCAAATATTGTGCCCTCCACATAATATACAAACGAGACCTCAGTTGGAAGCAAGAGCAGCGGAAAGCACGCCACTTGTAACTAGGTACTCGCCAATACAAAAAAGTTAGTGCCTTCCTGTCATGGTTCAATGAGCGTAAGCCTATTTCGCCACTCGCAGCAACGCCTGCAGAAAATAATGAAATCAGCAGCCCACTGAAAACCCCACTTAAAAGGAAGAAGACTACGTCAACTATAACCAATAATGACTATTCACCTGGTTATATCCAACAAATCTTCAACAACTCGTTAAGAAGCACGGATGTAACTGCAGAGCGAAGTCGAGAAAATCTGTTTCCGCCACTTAAGCAGAATGATGAAAGGGGTGATCCAGACCCATGGTTCACCGAAATCAATTCAATTGATGTAAGCCTCCGATCTAATGAAGCAAAGGAGTTAACTCTAGCTGAGAAGCGGGAACTCTGCCAATTGCTTAGTAGTAATAAGGGAGCATTCAGTGAGGTCAAGGGCGCAACTCCATTCGCAACTCACAAAATTGATACTGGGAATCACGATCCCATAGCAGTTTCTCCGTATCGATTGTCACCCACACGCAAGGACCAATTAAAGCAAGAGCTTGCTAAACTTTTGGATAAGCAATTTATTGAAGAATGCGAATCACCATGGGCTGCACCAGTCGTCTTAGTACCTAAGAAAGACAACACCATCCGCTTGTGTATCAATTATCGGAAACTTAACAGCATCACTACACCGGATAGATATCCGCTTCTACGCATTGACGATATGCTGCACTCTACCAAGAAGACACTATTCAAAAGTATTCTTGATCTGCAAACAGGGTACTATCAGATCAAAATAGATGATAATGATGTTGAGAAAACAGCATTTATCACACCTTTCGGCATGTACCAGTTCAAGCGAATGCCATTTGGACTACGCAACGCCCCAGCAACTTTCCAGAGGTTAATGGACAGATTCCGCAATGGACTTCCAGACATACTATTGTTAGTTTACCTAGATGACGTCATCGTTTGTTCTTGCAGTTTTGAGGAACACTGCCAAGATCTACAACGAATCTTCAAGAGGTTGGAGAAGTTTAATCTTAAGGTAAACCGCAACAAGTCGAACTTTTGCTGTGCGGTCTTTAAATATCTTGGACATCTGATAACAAACGACGGAATACAAGTCGATCCTGAAAAGGTTACAGCCATTAGTAGTCGCCCAGAACCAAGGAATCCAAAACAAGTCTTGTCCTTTTTACAGACATGTTCATGGTATCGTCGGTTTATTGAAAATTTTTCCGACATTGCAAAGCCGTTAAGTAGTTTAACGAAGAAAACCGCCGTGTGGAAATGGGGCAGAGATGAAAGAGACTCCTTTAAAACTCTCAAATCGCTCCTCATCACCGCACCAATACTGCAGCAAGCAACTGAAGGCCTGCCATTTCGCCTGAAAGCAGATGCAAGCAATTATGCCATCGGAGCAGTTCTTGTCCAGGGGGAGAAAACAGATGAACACCCGATTGAAAACGCTTCACGTCTCCTAACATCATCGAAACGCAATTATTCAACCACTGAACGAGAGGCTCTAGCCATAGTATGGGCCGTAAATAAATTTCGTGGCTACATCGAAGGGGGTGAAGTTATTCTAACTACAGATCATCAACCATTAAAGTGGCTCTTAAGTCTAAAATCTCCAACGGGCAGACTTGCCAGGTGGGCATTACAACTTCAACCCTATGATTTTAAAATCAAATACACTCCTGGTAGGACAAATATCGTAGCTGATATGTTATCAAGACCACCCTGCACTACTCATACTGAGACTGACTGCAAGATTTGCAGTTTTGAAGTCAATCTACCAACAAGAAGACCTGCTGAAATTCGAGAAGCCCAACTACAAGACAAGGAGTTAAAGGCGATCATCGAATCATTTGAGAAAAATGATGAAAATGTGACAAGATGGACATCGCGTGGATATTTGCTCCACGACAGCATTCTCTACAGATATTCTTCCAAATCAGACTCCGAAGATGCTCAACTAGTTGTACCACAGCAAGAACGAGGAGAGATCCTTAAGTTCTATCACGACGCTCCTACAGCTGGACATGACGAATTTGATCGTACCATCGCACGAATAGCTTCCAGATACTACTGGCCTGGAATGCGAAAAGACATAACGAAACACATTGCCAACTGTCTCGAATGTCAGCGTTATAAGCCGAGTAATTTGAAACCCGCAGGACTTCTACAAACAGTTTCAAGCAATCAAAGATTTGAAGTGTTAGCAGTCGACTTATTTGGACCATTACCTACAACCTTAGAAGGGTTTCAATGGGTTCTCATTGCAGAAGACATCGCCACAAGGTGGATAGAAGTATTCCCCTTAAAAGAAGCAACCGCTGCAAACTATGGACTCACACTTCTCAACGAAATCTTCCTTCGATACGGTGTTCCTAGACGCCTACTCTCAGACAATGGTCCACAATTCGTATCAGCATTGATGCAGCAACTGACCGAATTTCTTGGCATCGAACAAACTTTAACACCCGTTTATCACCCTGAGGCAAACCCTGTTGAACGTCGGAATCGCGATATGAAGACACAATTTGCCATCCTCGCTGGCACTGACCATACAACTTGGGCTAATGAACTAGCAAATATACGCTTCGCCATGAACACAGCCAAATGTCAGAGCACTGGTTACACACCATCCTATTTGATGTTTGGAAGAGAGTTCAGAACCATCAATGATGTTACCAACGATCAACGACCGATCATCGAAAATGAAAACTTTATTCCGCAAATCACGCCCAGGCTTCTGAAACTTACTGAAACCATGCAATACGTCAGAGAAGAAACTGAAAAGATGCAAGACCACAACAAACGTATCGTCGACAAGAAACGTCGCCCACAAGCTACTTTCAAAGTAGGCGACAAAGTACTAATCACTTCCCACTTTCTTAGCAAATCCTCGAAGAACTTGACTTCCAAATTTATGCCTAGGAGGGATGGTCCTTACGTCATTATCAAACGACTCGGTACATCCACTTACCAGGTCGCCTCAATTGATGACACCACTACACCATTGGGTACCTATCATGTATCTTCAATAACAAAATATACACACGAAAGCGCCAACAAGCAACAACCCATACAACCACTAAGAAGGCGTGGTCGTCCCAAGAAGTCTACTCCTGTCGCATCATCGGGACGATCTCTACGACAGAGGGGGAGAATGTAACGACCACACACATCCATCTTATTAATTATTTACTTTTCATTAAATTTTTAAATGATTCACTTAATTCTTTTATTATAAACAAATTGTTCATTTATTATTTTCACTATTCAATTACTTTTATGTAAATTTCACTACTTTTATTACATTAATAAAATGTCACTACTACTTTTTAATTCACTACTTAACTTATCTACTTTTGTAATCTCACTACCTACATATGTAAACAACCATATGGCAACACCTAAAAATATACTTCAAAATTCGAACAAACTATAATGAAAGCTCTTTGCTCAATATACTTCGAAATTCGAACAAACTATAATGAAAGCTCTTTGCTCCTGCGCAAAAGCTCCTCGGCAAACAGTATAAAAGGCGAGCCTTGATAGGAGTGAAATCACTTCTAGTTTGGTGCTCTTAGTGCGAAGTTGGTACCCAGCGTCCGCTATAACATCATATTGGAAGAGAAGCATTTGTGTATGCCTTGCACTACTGCGACGTTTCACAAGCGTCCTATAGTGTTTGGCAGTGCACGGATGTTTCTTTTTTTCTCTTTCTTTTAGCACATATTTTGCTGAAGGGCACATACCTGTGGTGGAGAGTCAAACAAAGCGGCGTTGACTAATCCTTTTCTATAATTTTCAGCTTAGTGTTTTCAACGAGTTCTCCACACCCAAAACGAAGCTCTCACAAATATTTAATAAATAAATAAATAAATAATTTATTTATTGGCGCCCATCCAAATCCAACATCTAGTCGCGTTACAATATTTTATATAAAATATTCGAAAAAATGGTTTTTGGTTAAAAGTTTTTTTGAAAGGCAATGTCTTCAAAACATTTGAACAATTATTTTTTAAAATAATTTCATAAAATCTAAATTACGAATTACCTACAATTGGCATCCCAAATTTTTTTCTTTAAAAATTTTAAAGAAATTTCTTACAGAAAAAATTAATATAAGAATTCACGGTTTTTAAGCTTTGTTTGCATAAATTCATACTTTTCTAGAAATCATTAAATTAAATTCATAATTCATATTTATTTACATATAATTTTTAAATTCCTAAATTCTTTTACATAAGAGCAGGTACGTGCCATCCAGTCGTGCATTTTATTTTAATGGAAACTAAATTCTACGATTTTAACACGATTAGCAAATGAGACACAAAGCTATCTCGTCTCAAAGTCCTTTTTCAGTTTCGTGTCCAGACTCACGCGAAGGGACTATCGTGCAACCAAGTTGATACGATTTTTCGTGCCTTTGATAGTATGAGTTGGAAATAAAACTTTAATTTTTCAAGTACCTAACTTAATATTTTTTACCCAAGCCAAAATAGAATCAACAAACGAACTAATAAACTCAATGTCCGTCACGTCTTAATTTAACTAATTCTTACCCGTAACTGTTTATTTTATATTTTATTTGGAAAGTTTTAATTTGCATTTGCCAAACTTCATAATTATGCTCTGGAAACCAAACTTCTGCGTACATATACATAAGTACATATATATCAGTTTTGTTTGTGAAAAACTTTTCTATTGATTACGAAAGCTCTATGGTAATCAAATTAATTAGACTATACATAAGACAAAGTATAAGTTTAATATGTGATTAATTTCGTTATATAATATAAATATTCCAGCCAGTTCAAATACTCATGTGACTGATGATTAGGAATTCCATATTTATTCTTTATTTGGATAGATTATGTCTTTCTGTTTTAATATCTGGGATTTGTTTGAGTTTTAGATTACTCTATTTCTGAAGGGCAAGTATTGGTGTCGTGAAAAAAAATTTCAAGTTTTAAACTAACCAAACTTCATTAAAAAGAAAGGTTAACCAAAAGTCAATAAAGGTTTTTTTTTCTACATGTCCAATCTGGATGATTTCGAAAAAATGTCTGTGCTCTGTTTTAAAGAGGTGGAGCTTCGCAACTGAGGTCAACCAAGGTCACTTTCAGATGAGTTACTGCAAGACTCAGGGCCTGTCAACCCTAGGATACACACACCCAGCAATCGATCGAAGTAGTAACCAACCACTAGGAGTGTGCACGCTTTTATTAGTCTTTATTCGCCTTACAGCAAATTAGGAACGATAATCCTAAGCAATCTTCTTAATCTTAACGATTGTTTATTTTTAACACATATATCCAAGATCGCTAAAACCAAAACATCGAGCAAAAGAGCACACTATCTTAATTACTTTACTTTACGTTTTGGCCGTGACCTCCCTCATGACATCGCTCAAGATTTGTATAAATAGAGCCAGTGATCCGTTGCTCAGATACGTGAGATAGGATATAGCACTAGATTTTTTCGGATACAGCTTGAGCTACAACTAGTACCCTTAATTTTTCGATTAGTCTTTGTTCGCACCGAATTAGGAACGATAGTCCTAAGCAATCTTACTTTACCATCATAAAACCAATTCCATAGATTGCTAGGCCAATACATCATAGCAAAAGAGAACACTATCTCAATCGCTTTTCTTCATGTTTGGCCGTGACTCCTCTGGTCACTTTTGAGTTTTCTTAGTTGTCTAAATCCCCAGCTGGATTCCCGGAGAAAAAGACATAAGGCTCCCCACCACGACAAGGTAAAACTAATCGGGGAGGACACCCGAAGGAAGGTATGTCGAGATTTTTGCAGAGTAAAACAACCTGACTCAGCTTGTTGACGAACCAACTCGGATTCCTGACGTTAAAGGCCAATCCGCCATTTTGTTCCTAATACAATACCCGACCTTGATAAGTACACCATAAGTGTATTATCGCCTCTAGACACATCAGACCATTGTGTCATATCTGCGAATTTCTCGTGTCAACAATCCCCAGTCAAAGAAAAAAAGCCGTGAGAACGTTTGGCTGTACGAAAAAGCCAACTGGGACGGTCTCAATGATTTCTTTTTTATTTATCTGGTCACTAGATAGAAGTGACGTAGACTCCAGTGCAGATATGGTCACAAATCTGATCCTGTATGGTATGAGAAATTTTAATCCGAATAGGATAAAATCTATCAAACCCAAAGAAAACTCCTGGCTTGATCCGAGCTATAAAGAGGCTATCAGGCGTAGAGAAGTAAGTTTCCATAGTTTTAAAGCTAATCCTACTGACAAAAAACGGAATAAGTACAAACAAGCTAGAAAGACCTGTAACGTTCATATCCGACGAACAAAATTTTTACATGACAAAAAATTACGGCCAAAAGGACTACAGTGTCCCAAAGGTAGTAAACATTTTTGGTCATTTTTAAAAAAAGTACGAAACACTACGAAATCTTCAGTTTCAACGCTCGTCTTCAATGACACTCCTGTTGTAAGCGCTGTAAGATAGATTAAGCCAATTTGCTTGCATCCCAACTTTCTGTTAATTCGATGCTACCAGAGAGTGACTCCTCCTGCACTTGAGAGCGTAAACGATTTTCTGGGTGGAATTTGTTTTCGCACTCGTGCAATTTCTAGAGTACTAAAATATCTTGACATTGACATTCAAAAATCTGCTGGCCGGATAGTATCCCTGCTATTGTTCTGAAGAGGTGTTCTCAATGCTGGCAAACCACTGCTTAAGCTTTTCCATTTGTCGTACTTTACGGGTCTCTTTCCGAGTGGATGGAAAAGAGCATTTGTCCAGCATGTCCCTAAGAAAGGAAAATCCTCCACCCCCTCTAACTATCGTCCTATTGCACTTAAGTCCCTTCTTTCCAAATACATGGAAACGCTGATCAATTTTCTGCTTAAGAAATATCTTGAGAAACGAAGGCATCTTAATGACTCACAGTAGGGCTTTCGTAGCAATAGCTCCACTGGTGATCTGATGGTATACGAGTATCTCACCGAACAGTGGCACACATCTTTACTTCGGTTTGGAGAAAGTAAGATTGTTGCACTTGATATTTCAAAGGCATTTGATAGAGTTTGGCATCAAGTTCTCCTATCGAAAATGCGTGCATTTGGTATCGATGAATCTATTCTTCGTTGGATAGGAAATAACCATTCGGACCGTTCATTTCAAGTAGTTTTAGATGGCTTCCAATCTGATATTCACAAAATAAACACTGGTGTGCCCCAGGGCTCCGTTTTATCTCCGACACTCTTCCTTAAATGCTCTTTTGTCTGAAACTTCAAATACGCTTAATTGTTTCGCTGACGACAGTACCCTCAGCTTTTCATATTTGTTCTTGGATTCACATCCTTGTCCTTCTGATGTGAACTTACAACGGCAGCGTATGATAGGCTCATTAAATTCTAATCTTGACAGCAATGGGGAATCAAAAACCATGTAGAATTTATAGCTTCGAAAACTCAATGATGTTTACTGTCGCTAAAGCGTAACCGTTCCCAAATGCCACTTTCTATAAGTGACACCTGCATCGGGGAGACTGAACGGCTTTCAGTTTTAGGTATGTGCGTCACAGACCATATTTTGTAGAGTTATCACATATTTGACGAAGCTAAAAACTCTGCTAAGACCACCACCACCGATGCAAAAAGTTCCTATCTGGCTGTTATATACAAAGCTTTGTTCTTCCGAAAATCGAGGCTTTACCACTCTACCAAATTTCATCATTCTACGGCAATCGGAAGTGCTCCATATAAATTAAATATTTTCTCAGAAAGTGGGCGGATACCACGCCTTCTGAATAGAAAAAGTCAATTTTTATTTTTGGTCCCTTAATTTATATATTATTTTAGCCATACCGTTCTACCAAATTTCATTATTCTACTGCAATCGGAAGTGTGCCATATATAATTTACATCACTTCTGAGAAAGTGGGCGGATACCACGCCCCTGAATGGAAAACCTCAAATTTTATATTTTTTTCTTTGTATTCAATTTAAGCCCTGCCACTTTACCAAATTTTATCGTTTTACAGCAGTCGGAAGTGCTCCATTCAACCAACACCAATTCGGAGAAAGTGGGCGTATACCACACCCCCTGATGGAAAACCTCAATTTTTATTTTTGGTGCTACCGGTTCACCAAGTTTCATCGTTTTACAGCAGTCGGAAGTGCTCCATTCAACCAACACCAATTCGGATAAAGTGGGCAGATACCACGCCCCATGAATGGAAAACTTCAAATTTTCGATTTTTTTCTCTGCTTTCATGACAAGACCTACCGTTGTGCAAAATTACAAGATTCTACCATGTCGGGAAGTGCTCCATAATTTTGATGATCTGTCAGTCAGTCAGTTACGGTTTTTGTGATTTTTGAGGCCTTATATCTCAGAAACCGCTTAAGCTAGAAAATCGAAATTCGGTGAGCCGCCTGTGCCTGACCACCAGGTTAGCAAATATTCTGAATTTTAAGTTTCTGACTTCATTGGTACTGAAGAAATGGAGGGGTCAAAAATCGCCTGAGTTTATTCCTGTAAAAAGGGTGTAGTGCCAGAACTTGGTTGGGCACTACCTTGCCATTTGATACTTCAGTTTGACTTTTGCAGATCCTGATGACGATTCTTTTTTCATTTTTTTGACGGTTGAGGTATAGAAATGTAGCTTCATTCCGCAACATTTCTTCACCTCACGTCAAAAAGACGAAAAAAAGATTCGTGTAATCAGGCTCTTGGGGGACTCGTATTTTTTCTGCTATAGATGGTGTTTACACTAAGCTAAATCCTCTGAGTTTTTTTTGTTAGGTTTCTGTACTTTATTTATAAACCGATTGACATTATTCCCTGCTTGTAATGAAAATTGTTAGGATAAAAAATATAAGTGTGAAAAACTAGATTTTTGAATCCATTGAAGTCGCAGTCATCATCCAGTTCATGGCTTGACAGATGGAGAATGATCTTTATTTTAATAATTATATGGTATGACAGATAAGGGATAAATTAATTTTTGAAGTATCGGAAATATTTCGTTGCAGATGTCAACTGATTGCCCTGAACAACATTTTTCGGATGTGAAATCTGAAAATGCATTTTTTGGAAGCATAAATTAAAATGTAATCGTCCATCACTAACGTGAAGAGGATTTGTTTAAAACATTGAATGAACCCGCAATGAAATTTTACACCAGTTGTGTGTCTTTCGTCTTTTTGAAATATTGGTCGAGAGGTGACAAAATTAGAAATGAGTGAATATATTTAGTTCCAGCTAGCAATGCAAAATTGCAAAGTACTAAAATCGAGATCTCAGTACTCAAAGTTTCATCATATTAACACGATGTAGTAAGTAAACAATATTCCCAATGTGAACAGGGCATTCAATACAATCTTCCGTAAGGTAAGTTGCTACACGGAACGTGTAACCGTAACGGGCTACACGGAACGTATAAGTTTTACCCACGTTTTTGAGTTACCCTATCGCCGGCAAAAAAAAATTGGACTGTCAAAATGTTCTCGTACCGATTGTGAAAAACACTGTTTAAAACTAACTCATTGAAACAGAAAACTACAAAAATAAATCAGGGGCCGAATTACCGCTTCAGTGACGAGTGAGTGAGTCCCATTAGTGATCGAATGAAAATGTCAAATTGGAGTAATTTATTGCTCGATAACGTAAGCGGTAATGCCAAACTCATAATTCAGTCACGTATTATTCGATAACTGATGCGGTAATTTGGCCCCAGAATTTGGACATAGTCCTAAGAACTCCTATGGTGTGGTGTTCACACAATGAAATAAATTCATCCATATGAGAACTCCAAATGTAAAAAGGCGACGTAAATTCAAATTCTCGTAAATTCAAAAAACACCTTCAATGTCTAACACACCTTGCGAAGGTCCTTTTGAAAGCCAAGCATCGAGCTCTTTTGTCAACTTCAAGACTTTTGTTAAGCGAGCTTCATCATGTGTTTCTGAATTCGTCCGTTTGGAATTTCAGAAGAATTTAATTTTCAAAATTTCTTCTGGATTGGAAGCACATTCCCTACGATTGGAATGTGTTCTGCAAACACAGAGTTAAGCCATCACAATCAAATCACAATACTGCGAAGGAGATTTCTGTTTACACACATTTCGTTCTTTGGACAATAACTTTTGGCAAACTATCCAACAATGTGAATGAAAAATATGTTTACGTTGGATAAATATTTGTTTGGATTTTAATTATTGTAGTTTACAACACAATAAATGTATCTGTGCACACTATGCGGCAGGGATTTATTTTTCCCTTGCAGTGAAATAAATATGTCTTTCCCTTTGGCTTTGGGAGATGTGCCTGAAATATTAATTTTTGGAACGTAATCCGCAGGATTATGTTTGTGATTGCTGAATTAAATCTCCTTTGTTACACAAGTTTATGGTGTATTCAAAAATTTGTTATAAATTTTTGCAGCATACGGAATAATATTAAACAAGAGGTCCTTGGGTTGTTGTTCATTTGGAAGACTCTTGTGCATCTGATTTAGATGTCCCTTTGTTCATCTCAGAGTTGCTTGCAGTTTTTTTTTTAAGATGAAAAGATTCATCTATTCAAAAAGTAAGTTGTTGTTCATTTCAATTTTGCATTAACCAAAAAATAAAGGTCAAACTTACGAGCAAAAGTAATTTTGATGAATAGAATTTTGAATTAATGCTTGCCTTGCAGTTTTGAGCTAAAAAAGAACAAAAAGTTCTCTCGATTTTAAATCAAACACATCTTCATAATGTTGAAGGTTCGTGAGAAAGTCAGTTTTTTGCACTCGTATTGATTATTTTTTGTTTTGATTTTGCTAAAACGTTTTGTGTAATGTGTAAACTTTTCAAATATCCACTTAAAACTTAGCCACCAACAATCCCAAATAAAAAGGCAAAACAAAAAAAATCACAATGTCACCAAAGTTTTCAACAAACTTTCTCGATGGGGCCTTAAAAGCCAAAGTTCGATAAAAAATCGAATTAGAGTATACTCAAATGGGTTTTATAAAAAAGTGCACCAACAAAAATAAAAAAACGAGAGAAACGGCCACCCAAAATCCCTTCGGAAACATTTAATGAAAATTCAAACTTTCGTAGGACATCATGCTTGTATTGTATTTATTGCTAAGCCCCACCGCCGCCGTTTAGCACCATAAAGCATTTTAGTTTTATTTTTTAATAAACAATCCTGTGACCCAAGAAGAAGAACAATTCTGAAGATTTGTTTCCAAGAACTGTGAAAAACAAACAATCAAAAAAATCTTTACGTTAGAGTGAATGGATCCAGACAAAGCTTCGGGATCTTATCCAAATTGGTATTTTTTTTTTATATAACTTAGTTTTGACATGAAACCTCAAATAAAAACTAGACAAATTTATAACTCAAGAAGCATTCCATCAGTCAAAAGTACCGAAAAGCAAACTCATATCATGTGAACAGATTATTCTGAAATTGCGGTTTGATGTATCTCGTTAGATGAATATCTAAATGCGAGGATACCAGTGAAAGATATAAAATAAACTAACGAACGAGAGTTTTTTTGTTTGCCGATTCAAGGATAATTTTTATGACAGTTCATGAATAAGGTATAACGTTGTTCTATATGGAGGGAGGTTCTCATGTCACACGAAAAGGATCTGGAATGGCAGAATTATGTGCATACAAGAAGGAAATAATTTGGTATAAGCAGCCACTTGGAGAGGAGATATTCATTTATAGGGTGTTTTTTTATAAGTGCAGAACTTTAATTTGAAATAAAAAATGTTTTTCATATCCATAAAATTGGCTTTATTTGAGAAAAAATTTGTTGCCATTAATGCTTGGATATGATATCGGGCATGCGGCGTCCGTGACTCTCAGGGACATGGCATTATCTGAAGGTCCAAATTTGATACCCTCTTTGCAGGGTCCTGATCCTGAAATTAGTATTCGAAGTAGAATTAAGAGAATCTGGCTTTTTGGTCTTCGTTAGAAGGGGGAAACGGTGAGAACGACATTGAATGTTCTCGATTCTGGATATATGAATTTGTTGATAAGGGGCTATCAAAGTGACTGAATATTGAGAGAGTGTTTGAACTGCGTTTTTTAGATCTATTCCAACCACCATCCAGAACTAGATGAGTTTCTAACCCTACAAAATTTAATCCAAATTTATCTCTTTGATGAATTTTGTTATTTGGAGTACCTTCAGAGAAGATAAATCACTCACTTCTAACTGGTAGCGTTCCATATTCTTGCTTTATTAGTGCTTCGCATCCGCCTAGAACGTGTTCCGACATTTCGTCAGAAGTATTGCAGGATCTGCATGTGGGGCTGTTTTCCAGTCCAATAATACTCAAGTGTCTTCTTACTTTACGGTGACCCGCGAATAGTACCGTTACTATTCGTGGATTGTTCCTATTTATCTTTTCCCAAGAAGTAGTTTGGCCTACGTATAAATTTTGGGAGTTCTTTCCAGTTTTTGGATCTTTTGGCTTCCTTCTCTATTTTGATGTCGTTTTTAATCCTGTTTTCTTCTATTCTGAAGTACTACTACTGAATTTAAAAGGCTGTCACTTTCCCTATGACCTTTACATTTGCAGGACTCAGTCCCGTCCTTACAAATGTCATAATGGCTCCCTTAGCTACAATTCCAACTACTACTCGTTATGGGGACAGATTAGGAATAACCTTAATCGCTGCTGTAGGGCAAGTTGTCATTGCATAAGCAAGCGAGCCTTTGTACTTTTCCAAGTGCTTCCCTAGTTATTTGCAACCGCACCATAGGTAATTATGGTTCTTACTACCATGGTGTAAATCCACGAAAGGATATATGGTTTGCACCCCGATGATTTACCTGCAAGTCTCTTGCATATCGTTAGGGATATTGTGGCTTTCCCGACGGTATATTCTATACTGTCCTCTATTCCAGACGAGTTTACTATCTAATATGATTCCTAGATATTTTACTTCTTTCTCTGTTACTATATTCGCTAGCTAACCGAATAGGAAACCATACCTGAAATGCGTAGTCAAGAAGGGAGCGAACAAAAGTTTTGTATAGGTACCAGGTCACGTCGTCGGGGTCAAAGAATTCTTGGGACCATCATTTCAAAAAGTCTTGTGTTGAGTTTGCTGTTGAGCTCTCTATCAGACAAAACATGGATTGACCCAGCGCAGCGGCGCATATGGGTTGATGATGGAAAAGGTAGAGACGGGGGGGAGATCGATGAGTTTTCGAGAGAAAGTTGTTGAATGTTATTAGGAAATATTAAGCTCTAAGCAATGTTTCAGGCACCAGACAGAGAAAAAATTAAGTTGTAGAAGATTAGAATCAAAAGTCGAAGAAATGGTCTTCAAAACTTGGTATTGTCGGCGTAGGGTGAGATATGGAAATATTTGATGACAATATTCAGTAAGAATAAAAAGAAGGGGTTCTAAGTGGTTGCCTTGTGGGGCCGCGTAGGTAGTTAAGAAATCATCAGAGAAGGTAGATCTAAATGGAACTTATTAGGAACGGTTTTAAGGTAAGAAGATATCCATCTTAAAAAAAGATTCAAGCCTAAGGGTGGACAGTTTGAATAGAATAAGCTAAGGCGAATTTTTCTTAGAGGCCCTACTGAAATCGATTTAGACAACGTCGGCTGGCTCTCCGTTCCCTAAGGCTGAGAGGCTAAAGCATACGAATTCAAAGAGTTTTTAGTGGTTGTGGACCTACATTTCACAAATCCGTGTTTTCTAGGAGAAATTAGAAACTTACAACGAAGTTTGTAAATTCACACTTTGTGCACTTCTTATTTATTGGGAGGGAATTCTTATTGAGATATAGGGATAAGACGAAGATATTTGAAAGGGGAAGAGAGAGTGTGGAAGTGCAGCGGGGATACAATCTGGGCCGGGAATATAATCTTCATTAAGAGCGAAGGCAACCATCCAATTTTCGTTTAAAGTTGTCAAACTGGAAGAAGAATTAAGGGACTTTTATAAGACTTCTTTGGGTTTGGATTAAAATGCGTTGATAGAGAGAGTTGTAAAGTTTGGTAAAGTCAAGATAAATACGAAGATAATTAGAGTAATCAGTTGGAGATCGAGAACAAATGAAAATTGACCAAAATGTATTCTTTTTATTTTGCAACGATCTTAGCCTGTGATTAAACTAGGGTGGAGAAGAAGACTTAGTCTCAAGTGGAGAAAGGGGAAAAGGGGAAAATAGAGAAAAATAGAATGAAATGGGTCAGGGTAGACCAAAGTAGCCTATTTATTGAATCCCCGAAAAAATTATGTCAACATTGGAGATACCCCATATTGTAGAATGATTTTGTCTTAAGAATATATCCAATATTCATATCCCAAAATATTCTTGACAAATTAGAGGACACCCTGTATGCAAATAAAATTGCAACTAAAGGATCAAAGAGCACTCCAATAATGCATTTCGTGGTCACCCAAAAAGAAACGTTAAAAATTTATTAAAATCACCCATGGACATCTATTACTACGACTTACTGATTTTTTACAACCAATTACTGGAATTTCAATTTCCCAGAAATAAGGTGCTAACATCCTTTAATGGTGATTTTGAAAACCAAAAAATTTTTGTTTTAGATGTGACCAATTTTAGATAAATTTTAATTGCTAACCGTTTTCGAGTATACCTACCAACAATGAGATGATATAAACCTGAACAACATTAAAAAAATCTTTTAAAATTGAATGAGACTCACCCTGAAGTTGACTTGTTGCGACTAATTAGGTTCATAAAAAATAATTTTTTACTAACAAAAAAACGTCGTTCTAAATGGACATAATTTGTGTTTGAGTACGGTTTATGAAAAAATTTTTGTATCACTAATATTATTCTTCCCATTCTTAGCAACGTTAACGCAATTTTTATGTCAGAAGAGGTTAATGTGTTGTATTTTGTGCTTTCATTTGGCGATTTAGCTTAAAATACATAGAATAGAACCCTCTTCGATATGAAAAATTACTTAACATCTCTCTGAGTGTCAGAAAAAAATTACAACTCAGCAGTGAAAGAACCATGATACAGTTTTGACATAACAAAGATAAAAAGGCTTTTATTTGTTTTTCACAGGTCTTTTTTTAAGACGAACACACCACCTATCGTGAGTGGGAAAATTCGTATTTTAAGAGAGAATACTGTCAAAAAACCAAAGCATTAAAGTTTTTCTAAGGTATCCAACCTATTTTCTATGATGAAATTGCAAATTTGTGGGGAGAGACGGAAATGGTGATAGGGCAAAAAACCTAAATCAGCTGGTTGTTGAAAGTGTCAAGCATATTAACTAAGAATTACACCCATCAATCATAAGTTGCGACATCTGAGGGGTTTCCCGAAATTAATTTCCGCATTGTGATGACAGATGATTGCGGCCATATTGTTGAAGTTACATCTGTCAAATTGACTGCCATTTATTAAATCTATCTTGTTAAATCAATATGGAGAGTTATAACATTCAAAAACAAGTTCAAATGATTAAATTGTTTTACGAAAGTGAGTCTTCTGTTTGAGCAAGATTTCGCGTAGCGCGCCTATTTAACGGTAGCCATAATAGTCCTTCCGAGAAGATTTCGCGAGACTGTAGATAAATTCGAGTCGACCGGTGAACGAAAAAAAATCGCCACTGTCCCTAAGAGTGGAAGGAGAATCGAGGACAGTCAATTCCGAACTGTACAATAAATCAGGCTTTAGCAGACGACAACTTTGCGAATTTTGTGCCGTAACACTCGTAAAAACTTCAACTGACCCAGAAGCTCAGAGCTAACGACCGTAGATAACGACGTGCTTTCGTTAACTGGCCCCTCGAGCAGTTGGAAATTTACCCCAATTTCTGGTTGTAAGGATTCTTAAACAAGCAAAATTGTGGAACTTGAAACGATCACAATCCACTCGTTATCTTCCAAATTGCAATGCATCCACTAAAAGTCACTTTTTGTTGTGGATTTTGGGGCTGGCGGCATTATCGGTTCATTCTTCTTTGAGAACGAGACGTTGGCCAGGCCATCACCGTAAAAGACAAGCGCTATGATAATTCATTTCTTTTCGACCGAAATGGATGATATGGACACAGACAACATGTGATTTCAACAGGTCAATGTTCCTGTTAAACAGTCCACAATTGATTTTTTGCACGGTAGATTCCCGGACATGGTTATCATTGGCGGAGACGATGTGAATTTCCGATTTGACCCCGTTAGACTTCTTGTGCGGTTTTCTTAAGTCAGAGATGTATTCCAATTCCAATAACGCACAAACCAGCACTGCCCTAAAAGCTAACAGAAGCAATATCGTTGGTCAAATTCAGCCTGCTCTATGCGTCGGAGTTATTGAAAATTGGACGTTTCGGATTTGCGGCATCCAGCAGAGCCAAGGTAGATATTTGATAGGCAAAATCGAAAGGAGGAACACCGACTTCTCATGAGGAAAAAGAGAGAGCACACAAAGCTGGTCGAGTATATTAAGGGCTGTTGCAGAAGGGTAGGTACGAGTATTCGAAAGGTGAAGCAATCTACGGACAACAGCACTGCTTGCCATCCTATTCAACTATTCAAAGCAGAGGGAGGTGACTTGGTAGGGAGTAAACACCAACTTATATCCAAAATTTGGTCGGATGATAGTATGCCCGATAAATGGAACCTCGGTATAGTGTGTCCCATCCACAAGAAAGGAGATGTTCTGTGCTATGCCAACTACAGAGGTGTAGTCGCATACAAAATCATGTCATCTGTACTGTATCACTGCTTAAAACCGCTTGTCATCGATCTGATTGATCCCTATCAGCGTGGTTTTAGGCCCGGCAAATCAACATCGACCAAATGTTCACACTCCGACAGATTTTGGAAAAAACCCAGGAGTTTTAAATCGATAAACACCTCTTTATCGATTTTAAACTGGCATATGATAGTTTGAACAGAGACGCATTATACAGAGGATGAAGGATGCAGGATGACGAGACGGAGAAATATCGCTGCTCCGTCAAAGTCGGTAAAAACACTACCAAACCCTATGATGTCGAGAAAGGTTTGAGGCAAAGTGACGCGTTATCATTACTCGTATAATGCAACCTCTTTAACACCGTTCTTGAAGTTATTGTACGCATTTCGCAAGTCAAAAACAGTTATACAATTTTCCAAAAGTCCGTTCACCTTCTTGCTTTTGCAGATGATATTGACATCATTGCGACTACGAAGCGAGCTGTTACTGGCGCGTTTACAAGTTTCTGCTGTATGACAAAAGAACATTGACCCTGTCAAAAGTTTATCAGAGTCTGCTTGTGTGCTTTGAAAGGAAGATTCTTCGGCTGATTTTCGGTCCAATATGTATCGATGGAGTATGGAGAAGAAGAGTCAACAACGATCTCTACAGGCTTAAAAGCGACGTTGACCTGGTCAAGATATTCAACGAAGCTTCACTTACGATTTTCTTAATCTTAATGGAAAGCCTGTTACAATTATATTCTTTTGATTTAATAAAGTGCCCTTAACTGCCTAACCAACAACCTTGCTCTTTGAAGGTCATCAATCGTATAAACCTTTCTCGAAGCATATTTCCTATTTATCTGATACTGTCTGCGACACAATGCAAAGAATTTCTCAAAGAACTGTTTATGTAAGCTCATAGTTGGTATTCCATGTAACTAACTATTATGAGATCCTCTTTCGGGCGAGACCCCCTGGCTACAATAAGGTCAAATACAAAAAGCAAAATAATCTTAACTATCAATTCTATCCGGGAAACGTGTTGCGCTTACCTTCTGTTTTCAATGTTGAACTTGTTCGTATCCTCACTCAATCAGGAAAGGATTTTGAGGTTGTGTTTTTCCATTAAGTTTCTCCAAACAGTGGAAAGTGTTAAGGGTTTATAAATATGTTTACCTTCGTCATCGCAAAAGAAAACAGAAGCCAGCAAGAGAATAGAATATTGCAAGTTTGTAGGTATAATAGATATATAGTATAAGGAGATGGAATTTTCTTTTGGTATTTGCATTCAATTTTTCTAATCCGCCATCATAGTATTGATTCTTTTTCTATTTATTTTCTTTGTCAATATGTCAATACAGTTGAATGGAATTCTTGGCGGGTGTTTTTTATATGCTTGCATTGAATTCCAATGGAAGTATCCTTGGCAGTAATGACATTCTACACGAAGTAATATTTCAACTTGCACTGTTTGCTTTTTGTTATTGTTTTTATTTTCTTGGACATAGAATTAGGGGTCCAAGACAGTTGTATGTTTTTGCTTAACGAGATGAGTCTTGATGAATCAATAATTTCATGCGGAAGAAACTGAAAAATTTCCAAAGCAGTTTTAATATTAAAATCGTATTTCTTTAAAAAATCTAAATAAATAAACTACACGACTGGATCGCACGAACTTGCTCTTATGTAAAAGTACAGGGTGGCGCACCAATTGTGGTACAATAAGAAATTCAAATAACTTTTTTTTTTAATCGATGTATTTCATTTATTTTTTTTTTATTGGTTAGAAAATTAAATTTTATTTTAAATAGTTAGTTGTTTTTAAAGATTATTGATCGCAAATGACCTCCACGGTGTCCCACGCATATGCGGCACCTGGTCAAAAAATTCTTCATTGCGGCCTGAAGAGTTGAAGTTGGGATCGCCTCAATTATTGTCGTTATGGACTGCTTTAGTTCAGTTAAATTCCTGGGCTTCGTTTTATACACCTCTTGCTTGACATAACCCCATAAAAAGAAGTCTGGTGCAGTCAGGTCAGGTGACCTTGGGGGCCAGCGAAGAGTGGAGTTCCTAGAAATTAATTTGTTTGCGAATTTTTTGTTTAGCTCCGCCATAACTGGTCTGGCTTTATGTGCAGTTGCTCCATCTTGCTGAAACCAAACGCTGTTGAATGGTATACGTCTTCGGCGCAGTTCTGGGTAAAAAAAATCCTTCAACATCTTTAAATAACGGTCCCCATTGACAGTAACGGTTACACCGTTTTCTTCAAAGAAGTACGGCCCGACAATACACCTTGATGAAACTGCGCACCACACAGTGACTCGTTCTGGGTGCAGTTCCGTCTCATGGAGCATTTCTGGATTAGACTCATTCCATATACGGCAATTTTGCTTGTTTACATTGCCGTTAAGATCAAAATGGGCCTCATCAGACATGAACAAACAATTGATCAATGTGTTGTCTTCTTCGGCCATTGATATCATTTTTTTGTCAAAATTCCAGGCGAACAGGCAAATCCTGAGGGTTTAACTTGCTAGTAATTTGGACTTTGTACGGAAACAAGTTTAAATCGTCATGAAGTATCCGTTGTAATGACCGTCTACTAATTGCAATTTGCCCCGATAAGTTTCGGGTCGAAACGCTCGGATTGGCCTGTATTGCAGATGCTACTGCTGCGATTGTATCCTGAACCCGAACATTGGCATCTCGATGGTACGGCCTTCGTGCGATGCTTCCAGATTCGGCAAACATGTTTACAAACCTCATAATGGTCCATCTACTCGGGGGATTACCGCCAAACTCCCGCCTAAATTCCCTTTGGACGGAAATGACGGACTGCAAAGCATGGTACCGTTACACTATCCAAATTCTTTTCTCCGTATCCCAAGCACCCATTTTTATAAATCTAAATAGTAACCTACAAAATAAAAAAAAATAAGCCGACACACAGAAAAAAAGTTATTACGTTTTATTTTTGTAGCACAATTGGTGTTCCACCCTGTACTTTGGGATTTAAAATACATTTTATAAATACAATGCATGGAATTGCGGTCTGCTTCCGGAAAAGTATGAATTTATGCTTTATCTTTCAATTTTTTCTAGAACAAAATTTGGGATGCCAATTGTAAATTTTCAAAAAATAAATTGGAATTTATTTTTTCAAAAAACAAAATAAATATTTTTTTTCGAATATTTTTATTTACAATATTATTTTAAACTTAAGGGGCTCCTGGTGAAAATTTTTAGTTAAAATCGTTAGAGCCGTTAATGAGAAAGTCGAAAATCAAAAAAAACGGTTCTATGACAGGTACCATTAATAACATTTTGCCTCAAAAATTTTGTTTACAAAAATGTAGTCCATGTCCATAATATCACACCTAATTTTTTTATCAAAATCGTTAGAGCCGTTTTCGAGATAAATAAGATTTTGCAATACGGGTGTATGGGGGATACCGTTAGTTTTGGAGATAAAAATAAAATTTCAATTTCCCCTCTAGACCCTTAACTACCGAGATTGAAGGACATAGACATAGGTCTAGTGGTTTAGGCTGTATGGAGAGGTACAGACATACAGACAGACAGACGGAATTGTCGGACCCACTTTATTCGTCTTCGCTATCATCGTAATGTCAAATTTGATCAAAATTTCGAGTTCGATTTTTTTTCCAAATGCAGAACTTGCCCTATAGTACCTATATCGCAAGTAAAAAGGGATTTAGAAAAAAACTACACCTTTTATGCGCATGGGTCAGTCTGATGAATTTTAAACCTAATTGTTGGCAACCGGAAGTTTTTACATCTCCAATGATGGATTTCAGAATGTGATAACATTTGTGTCAGTAAAATTTACTTACAAAGCGTGTAAAATTCGCACATAAATGATAAAATAGTTAGTGTTCCACTAGGTAGTGTACTCAGTCCGATATTGTTTATTATTAAAACTCGCTTGGACCCTTTAATGGAGCTTTAATATGAAACATTATTTTTGGATGATATTTTATATGATATTCTTTGAAAGATAATGAATAGGTTCAGCAAAGGTTGTTGAATACCATTAAACTCATACGGGAGTGCCTTGAAAACTTTAAATTTTTTTAAATTGGCAAGTTCATTGAAAAAAAAAAGCTTTGTATACGAGTATATGAGGAAATCCAGCGTACCTTAAGATTTTCGTTTAAAAAAAAAAATCAAATCATTAGCACACCAAAACAGTTGATGTTATAATCAAAGTAACGTCAGAAATGTAAATCAAGTCGCGTTACTAAAATTCATCAATGCATCAAAAATTAATTGATAAAAATATGTCGAGTTTCTACACAGGTGCACAAAAAAATAAAAAAGTATTTAATTTCAAAAACCGAACCTACATATCCTTACGTATTTTGACGCGCTGAATTTGAATTTCATGTTAGAATTGGTCCACCACCCTCCAGTTTTTTTCAAATCGTAAAAAACTTACGATAAGTTCATCGACCATTTTTTTTTTCGGAACTGTTCATGCATGTATGTCAGAGAGTAAAGTATCACTTACTTTTTGCTATATGCCCTTATTTCATAACTTATACATCAGTTTAGTGTTTAAAATTATAAAATAATAAAATAAAAGTCCGAGAAACGTACATGAAATAAGTTAAAATTTTTTATCAATTTTCGTTTAAAATAAAAATTCATTTTAAATAATCTATTTAGTGGAATAAAAAATGATACTTAATACAGTTACTTTTTCAGCACTCACTCTCTGAATAACTTCAGGTTTCTAGGCATTTCTAAGCTTTTTTTGAGTGTGCTATTTATTTTTCTACATCTAAAATAAAAATTACGCTGTCGAACATTTTTTTTTAATTCCTCCAAGTTAAGTTTGTAAGTTTTTGAGGCACATTAACTTTTCTTGGCTGAATTTCTTCGTTTTTTTATATAGAATATGCACAAAAAATTTTATTACGATATATAAATGCATCAAAAAGTTATGAAAAGAAAAGTGTAACGATCTAATTTTCAAAAAGAGCGAGGGACGTATTTTTCTTAGTTCACCATTTCAATATTATTAGTGGCACACCCAAATATCAACATAGATTATACTTAGTAAAGTAACTACAATAATTATTTCAATTTTCAGGTGGATTAAACATTGTATCAAAAAGTTACAAAGTTTTGAAATAAAAAAACATTGAAAGGGACCAATCAAATTATTAAATTTCGTTGTTTTCACGTAATAAAATAGCTGTATATATTCAAAATTAAAACATTTTGTGTTGAAATATTCATACATATACTTAGATCATCTTTCTATTTAAGTCCTTTTTAAAAAATTACACCAATAACAACTATTTTAATGAACTATATTTTTATATCTGCTAGTGACATAAAATCTTAAAGTACGTTGGATTTCCTCATTATAACCTATAATATTATCATGGAGCGTCATTTTGTGTTACTAACGCTATCTTGGTGTTGGCGCTGAAATTAGCGCACGATTTTACAGTGGAGAGTAGGATAAGATACAAAACAAGTAGTAAAAAATTGAATATTTTATTATTAAATTTAGCAGAGACAAATCTAACAAGTAGGTACTATCGCTATGCTTAAGATGATGCCCCAATCGTTCGTCTGCATGAGAGTACTATAAGATTACGTATCTACAAAGATCAAAGGTAAAAGCTTGTATATCTAACGGGTGATTTTTTAAGAGCTTGAGAACTTTTAAAAAAAAAAAAAACGTATAAAATTTGCAAAATCTCATCGATTCTTTATTTGAAACGTTAGATTGGTTCATGACATTTACTTTTTGAAGATAATTTCATTTAAATGTTGACCGCGACTGCGTCTTAGGTGGTCCATTCGGAAAGTCCAATTTTGGGTAACTTTTTCGAGCATTTCGGCCGGAATAGCCCGAATTTCTTCGGAAATGTTGTCTTCCAAAGCTGGAATAGTTGCTGGCTTATTTGTGTAGACTTTAGACTTGACGTAGCCCCACAAAAAATAGTCTAAAGGCGTCAAATCGCATGATCTTGGTGGCCAACTTACCGGTCCATTCCTTGAGATGAATTGTTCTCCGAAGTTTTCCCTCAAAATGGCCATAGAATCGCGAGCTGTGTGGCATGTAGCGCCATCTTGTTGAAACCACATGTCAACCAAGTTCAGTTCTTCCATTTTTGGCAACAAAAAGTTTGTTAGCATTGAACGATAGCGATCGCCATTCACCGTAACGTTGCGTCCAACAGCATCTTTGAAAAAATACGGTCCAATGATTCCACCAGCGTACAAACCACACCAAACAGTGCATTTTTCGGGATGCATGGGCAGTTCTTGAACGGCTTCTGGTTGCTCTTCACTCCAAATGCGGCAATTTTGCTTATTTACGTAGCCATTCAACCAGAAATGAGCCTCATCGCTGAACAAAATTTGTCGATAAAAAAGCGGATTTTCTGCCAACTTTTCTAGGGCCCATTCACTGAAAATTCGACGTTGTGGCAGATCGTTCGGCTTCAGTTCTTGCACGAGCTGTATTTTATACGGTTTTACACCAAGATCTTTGCGTAAAATCTTCCATGTGGTCGAATAACACAAACCCAATTGCTGCGAACGGCGACGAATCGACATTTCACGGTCTTCAGCAACACTCTCAGAAACAGACGCAATATTCTCTTCTGTACGCACTGTACGCATTCGTGTGGTTGGTTTAATGTCCAATAAAGTAAACTGAGTGCGAAACTTGGTCACAATCGCATTAATTGTTTGCTCACTTGGTCGATTATGTAGACCATAAATCGGACGTAAAGCGCGAAACACATTTCGAACCGAACACTGATTTTGGTAATAAAATTCAATGATTTGCAAGCGTTGCTCGTTAGTAAGTCTATTCATGATGAAATGTCAAAGCATACTGAGCATCTTTCTCTTTGACACCATGTCTGAAATCCCGCGTGATCTGTCAAATACTAATGCATAAAAATCCTAACCTCAAAAAAATCACCCGTTAGTTTCCAATAACATTCTTAATAATGTTGAAATCGATTAACTTTGTATTCTTATTTTTAAATCTACTACGAGAAGGTCTAATCTACTGTATTTTTTTTTTATATGGATTTACTTTACAATTTCTTAGTTCGCTGTTCTTACAAGATGTTTAGAAACTTAACCTATGGCTGAACTGAGAACTGAATGAATAGTTTTTGTTGCTCTTGACGTATGCCTTTGCCGCCATTTGGATACCATAACTCGTTTGAATCTGTGGATGGAATTGATATGGAGAATTGTGAATATTCTCACGGAGTTTTATGAAACCGTAAACACTAAACACTGTATGGAATTTCTCTGCTTAAGTTCAGCCGCCATCCCTGGAGATAAAAAAATCTGAGACAACCACCCTCAGTCTCAGAACATCGTGCCACACATCTTTCCTATCCTTCTTTCTCTTCCGTAACTTCACGCCCGCGCTGTGTCTTCGAGAAAAAAAATTAAGTCTTTGATCTTCATTTCTGAAAGTTCAACAGTGTCGTCAAAAAATTCCCTTCCTCATGATGGCATGATGGCGCTCTAAAGTTGACTCCCTCCGCAAGTCAGTCATGAAAAGCTAATTCTGGCATATTCTACTTGTCTTCCCGTTGATTCCCATCACATGCAATCTGACCCGGAGCCTATTATTGCTAGCAAGTTCATTCTGGCATTGCTGGACCAATTTGGAGGATGTTGTACTATAATTAATGGCTTTAAAAGCCGCGTGACTGACTGTGATAATAGCCCTATTCCCGTTCTGGTTTGGATCTTTTTTCAGTACCTTCTTCCCTGGTAGCCAGTAATTCAGACCTACCTACCTACGTAACAATGTAATACTAATTATGGTGGATAGAGTTGCAATTCTTCCTCAAACATTTTTAGGAAATAATTTATCTGAAGAACCTTTAAAAATAGATGTGTTTTTTTTTTTTATAAATCTTGTAGATGAGACAATTTCCCTGAATATTGTCATGAGAATTTTTTTCGAAGCACTTACCGTTAAAAAGTTACAGCAATTCAAATATCACAAGTATCGCACGGGTTACACACTTTGACAATAAGCTGATAACACATTCAATTTTAGAGGACTTTCTTCATATTCGTTCATACATGGCTTCATAAATTGGAGTTTTCGTCAGAGAGGTTGGGGAATCGATTTCTCCTCTTCTTCTTCCACTCAGCTTCTGAGTTTTTCTATTTGAATAAACACTAAAATGAGTTGCGTACATGCCTATTAGGCATTATCCTGTTGTGACACATAATATGAAGGAGCCGATATATGATGCTCTTCAGATCCAATTCTGCCCCAATCTGTTTTGTCCCCAAATAAGTGTTCCACCTAAGGGTTGTTCTCTGTATCGCAATCGCAACTTGCTTCAGCATTGTTTGGTAAAATAGGTAGCATTGTCTTAGCGTGTTTTTCCATCTTTAGAATTTGCTGAAGAAGACCAAAAATGATATTGATGATTTGATTATCGAAACAATTCTATAGACTGCTCAGAAACACACAAATATTGTTAAAGGTTAGCACAGTCTTCTCGGGACAGGAAGATTAACTTTCGATTTACTTTTGTAATTCCCAGAGTCAATTTTCCTTTCAATATTGTTTTTGAAATGGTCTACCTCCGACATTTTTCAAAATCAATGTAAATCAGGATAATATTGAGGCCCTTACATATTCCACATTCATATACTCGTAATACTTCTCAACACAGTGTTCTATCATGTTCAAAATTTGCTTGGAAGAGATAGTACTAATGATGAAAGTTGGGGATGAGCATTAAGTAATAATGTTTCGGAGAATAAAATCTGCTAAGATAAGCACCAGATTCTTCAAAAAATATTTTGCAATTAAAGTAAAGGTCTGGGACAACAACCTTCAGTCTCAGAACATCGTGCCACACATCTTTCCTATCCTTCTTTCTCTTCCGTAACTTCACGCCCGCGCTGTGTTGAAACATTTAAAGGGTAATCATAATCCCTTGAGCGCGGGTAGATTATAAAAAAAAAAAAAAAAAAAAAAAAAAAAAAACATTGTCGAAAACCGCCATTTAATTGTCCATTAATTTGACTTCAATCTCATCTAGATAGTGAGAGTTCGGAAATGAAGTATTTTCATCTAACCTTTAATAGAACTAAGAAGAAGTTTAAAAAAAAAAATGTTTCCTTAAATTTAATTAACGATTAATGCTGCAGAAAAAACTCATGACTATTTTTGTGAAAAACTGCCTCAGCTACAACTAATTTCTCTAAATCAGACCATTTTTGAGAAAATTTCAAGATATCATCTTCGTTACCATTGACTTCGTTACTGAGCTAGGGGTAATTTGGATCGGTGATGAACTCTCACAGTATATAAAGGGCCGCATTTATCAATGATTGTGCAGATTTCTGCCTCTAACTATCTTCTTCCTTGTATAAACATATTTTTCCTGGAAGGGGAGAGGGTACTACTTACAACAAATTTTTATGTAAATGTTATCATTTAATCTTGGATTTTATTAGGTTCAAGATTATACAAAAATTCTTCTAAGTTGACTCCTGTTAACCTCATTACACAACGGCGACAACATTTTTCACTTTTCCAGTTGGAATAAAAAAACCGAATTCATGCCTCCCTTACAAACAACCTGCCACAATGGGTGCTTTGATTATTCATTGTCGTAACAAATAAAACACTTTTACATAGTATCATTAGGGTGAGAGATTTGTTTTGTTCTTTATTTTTTTTTTTTTTAATTTTTTTTTATATTAATTTGCATTTCTCAACTTTACTCTCTTTTCAACAAATTTTTCAAATAAAATATTTTCTGTTATTAAATTTTCACATTCTTTAGGGGTTTCTCTTTTTGAGTGTTTTCTCTATTTTTGTTTAAGGAAACCTTAATGGTGGAAAAAGGTATGTACTTGGTTCAGCTACATAATTGAAATAATTCTGTATGCAGAAAAGATACAAACAATTATTTTGTGTGTTTTCTTAGAATAATTTTTCGCAAATATATTTATGTACATGTTTAATGTACTCGTGTTATAATCATTTTTACTTTTCATAAGTCAACGGCCTTGGCTTTGATGAAAGCATCGCTTCCCATCGATCAGCGAAATCAAGCATCATTGCGCATGGTTACGAGTAGTACTTGGATGGAGGACCGTTCAAATACCAACCGTGTGCTGTTGACATGTGTTTCTTCTGTTGTTCTTTTTTTCTGTCTATCTCTGTGTGTTGTATTATCTAAGCCGATGGCCTCAGCTGCCAGTGCTTTAAGTGTCTCTGCTTCGTAGATTTATCTACGAAGTAGTGTTAATACATATGTAATGTAATGTAAAGTACTTTTCATAAACAAGTACTAAATAGTCCGGGAGCCCACGACATTTTTGGGTGCTCATTTCACCAAGGCTCATTTTTGACTATGTTTAAGCTTTCATGATGCACATACATGAAACGACCTTCAGCTGCCATTCTTTTGGTGGGGGTGGGAGTAACAGAGCCCCCCACGCGTTGAAAAATGTAAAAATGAAATCAATTTCACCAAAGCTGAAATTTTTTTTGCATACTAAGGATGACATTTAACGAAGAAAAATCATGTTCAGCTGGAAAAATTCCGGTGGAAAATGCTTCAGCTGCGCGTGCAAATAGTATTAAAATGAAAAAAAAAAAATTTATACTACCAAAGCTGAAATTTTATTTGCAGATTAAGCATAACATTAAACGATTAAAAATCATATTCAGCTGGAAAAATTCCGGTGGAAAAGGCTTCAGCTGCGCGTATGAAAATAATTAAAAAAATTTTTTATTACCAAACGTGAAATCGGGCCGTGAGAATAATTTTAAAAAAATTAGCATTAATATAAATACCAAACTTGAAATTCATTTATGCTATAGTTTAGTACATATATATTGCAAAAATAAGTTTCAGCTGAGCTAGCATCGGGGGAATAGCCTTCAGCTGCGGCAAACTTTTTTTTTTAAATTCAACGAATTTACAACGACTGCGACGTTCGTCTCCTTTACACTTGGCAGATCTTCGCATGCCTATCCTTTTTGCTATAGTCGAAGGCCTTCCTTCCGTAGTATAAGACGTGTTGGCAGATACTTCTTGGCGTTCTTTTCGTCAGTTTCGTTTTCGGAGCGTTATAACCAATTGACTTATTATACATGGACTGCCAGAGCCCAACTTCACGATGGTTCAACCTAAAACTATACGGAACTAGCGCTCTTGGTGCAAACTCGGAAAACATAGTGTAACTTTTGGTTTTGGTATTTGATATATCAATTTTTGACATAATTGAGTTTGTAAAGGGTGTTGAGCGGGAATTGTTTAAGTTTATTATTAAATAAAAACTTGAGGGCTATTTTCATGCTTTATTTGCCGATTTAAGAGTCATAATAGCTTTTATCATAGACTTATATCAATTTGTAAACACCTTATTGTTTAACACAAATAAAACTTTCAATTTATTGTGAACATTGTGTTCATATCATGATGAAAACTATCTAGTAAAAAATGGATGGGATTCAACATGAAAATATAAATTAAAAAGTTCATGTTGTTCTACTTACATTTATGTAGATAGGAGATTTT
Source organism: Chrysotoxum bicinctum (assembly GCA_911387755.1). NCBI lineage: Eukaryota > Metazoa > Arthropoda > Insecta > Diptera > Syrphidae > Chrysotoxum > Chrysotoxum bicinctum. The sequence continues at coordinate 190,834,569 of OU426988.1, forward strand.
TTTGAAATAATAGCAAATTCACTTATAGTTAGATAAATATAATGACAAAAATGCCATTTCCATTTTAAAATATAAATATAAATTTACGAAGAACTGGTTCTACCTTTTTAAAAGGTTACCTGTCAAAACCTTACAGCAACAATCGCCAAGCGATTCAGGCCCTAGAAGACAATATCCGCCGTAAAGCAGTTTTCATTAAACTAAATGCTTTGCTCTCGCGTGTTCACAAGTTTCGATGAACACCCTTTATAGTTATTATTGTTATTATTTTGTCTTGGTTAAAGTTAAAATGTAAAGTTCAAATTGAGATAGATGGCTAAAGTTTCTATGGCAAAAATAGTAGTTCAGGCCAGGAGCCAATAGATGGCCTCTGGAATTAATATTTATTTTTACCACTTTTGCACCAAGAGCTCTAATGTCGTTAGGGAGAGGTGGAACCATTTCATTGAAATGTTTGTATAGAAATTTCATACGACTAGCAGTCCATATATAATACGTCAATGGTTATAACGCTCCGAAAACGAAACTGACGAAAAGAACGCCAAGAAGTATCTGCCAACACGTCTTATACTACGGAAGGAAGGCCTTCGACTATAGCAAAAAGGATAGGCATGCGAAGATCTGCCAAGTGTAAAGGAGACGAACGTCGCAGTCGTTGTAAATTCGTTGAATTTAAAAAAAAAAGTTTGCCGCAGCTGAAGGCTATTCCCCCGATGCTAGCTCAGCTGAAACTTATTTTTGCAATATATATATGTACTAAACTATAGCATAAATGAATTTCAAGTTTGGTATTTATATTAATGCTAATTTTTTTTAAATTATTCTCACGGCCCGATTTCACGTTTGGTAATAAAAAATTTTTTTTAATTATTTTCATACGCGCAGCTGAAGCCTTTTCCACCGGAATTTTTCCAGCTGAATATGATTTTTAATCGTTTAATGTTATGCTTAATCTGCAAATAAAATTTCAGCTTTGGTAGTATAAATTTTTTTTTTTTCATTTTAATACTATTTGCACGCGCAGCTGAAGCATTTTCCACCGGAATTTTTCCAGCTGAACATGATTTTTCTTCGTTAAATGTCATCCTTAGTATGCAAAAAAAATTTCAGCTTTGGTGAAATTGATTTCATTTTTACATTTTTCAACGCGTGGGGGGCTCTGTTACTCCCACCCCCACCAAAAGAATGGCAGCTGAAGGTCGTTTCATGTATGTGCATCATGAAAGCTTAAACATAGTCAAAAATGAGCCTTGGTGAAATGAGCACCCAAAAATGTCGTGGGCTCCCGGACTAAAAAGGCCGGTTTTGGGTTGGTAAAAAAATTGAACTCGAGATTTGAATTAAACTGGAATTAACTTTGTTCTAGGGAAGTTGAAAAAAGTGGGTCATGCAATTCTGTCTGTCTGTTCGACTACAACCTAAAAGGCTCGGTCGATTTTCCTTAAAGGTGGTAAAAATAATTTTTAAAATTCTCCCCCACAGATTTTTTTTTTTCTTTTTAAGACCAAAAGTAACGGAAACTGATATACACAACCATGTTTTTGTCGATTTCCTCAAAAATAGTACAACCGATTTTGCTTTTTTTCAAATGCTAAGTCTCCTTAAAAGTTTAAATAGTATTGTGCATTCAAATTCTCAAAAAAAAAAAAATGCTCTGTATTTATTACTTATGCAAAAGTACTGTGGAATTTGAAAATTGTTTAAAAATAATATAAAACATGAATTTAATGATACAAAAAAGCCATCTGATTTCCAGAAAAGTATGAATATATGCAAGCAAAGTTTAAAAATCGTTTTATTATTAAATTCATTTTTTATATAACAAATTTCTTTAAAATTTTTCAAGAAAATATTTTGGATGCCAATCTTACGTAATTGGTAATATAGATTTTATGAAATAATTTCAAAAAATAAATGTTAACACGTTTTGAAGATATAGATTTTTCAAAAAAAAAACATTTTGGAATTTTTCAAAAAAACTCAAAAAATATTTTCTTTGAATATTTTTATTTAAAATTGTTGCACTAAAAATCGAAGAATGAGCCAAAGTATCGAACAAGGAATTAATTATATGATAATTTATTAAACTATCGATTTTATTATACAAAAACGATGACGAGCGTTAGATCGAGATCGAGCGGCACGACTTATAGGTATGACTTGACTATCAATAATTTTGTTAACACGAGTGCAACTGTCAACATGAAATTAAAATGGAAAACGAAGACGAGTTCAAAGTTGAAGCGCAACAGGTTAGATAGCACCAATCAATTTAATTGATTTGATTAACGATTTACCGATCAATTGGAAGATGCTATTAAAATATCTTATTAACATAATGGGCGGGCGTCGTCGTTTCTGAAAGAAAAATAAGGGGCTCCAGCAATTTTTTTTTTTTTTTTGATAAAATTTTTAATATAAAAGAAACAAAATGTATAATTCCAAACGGGAAGTTAAAATTATTTATTTTTGATTAGAAAACCCTTATACATAGGTATAAGGTGAAAACCCAACATCTGGTCTCGGAATTTTTAACGGAACAGGAGCCAAACGCAAAGTTGTATATTTAGAATCAATAAAACGCAAACCAAAAGTTTAACTCAACAGAAAAATTGAATACTTTTTTTTTAAAAAATCTGTCAGTATTCAATATTTAATGTTTATCCTTCCTCTCCTGATTTTATTTTTCACCAAAAATTATTTCTTTTATTTCTCAAAACTTTTATTAATGCTTTTTATTTTTCAAACTTCTGTTTCAACAGCCAAATTCGAAGTGCGCTCTCAGGTATTTCTTAGCCTGGACGAATACTTCTAAGAACTTCCAAGCGAAATACTTGAAGGAAGGAAGGAAATTGGTATGGAAGGAAAAGGAATTAGGAGAATATAAAAAAACTGTACAAAAGTTTTGGTCAAAATTGTTCATGCTGTTAATGAGAATCTTGAAAATAAAAATAAAAACCATTCTATGACAGGTGCCGTTAATATCATTTTTTTTAATTTTTTTTCTGACCAAAATGTAGTTCAAGATCATAATAGCACAATCATTTTTACTTGCGATATACTCGTAGGTACTATAGGGCAAGTTCTGCATTTGGAAAAAAAAATCGAACTCGAGATTTTGATCAAAGTTGACATTACGATGATAGCGAAGACGAAAAAAGTGGGTCCGACAATTCCGTCTGTCTGTCTGTATGTCTGTATGTCTATATGTCTGTTTCCGAACTACAGCCTAAACTACCGAAGGTATTTTCTTCAAACTCGGTAGTTAAGGGTTTTCGGTGATTCCCTAGAGGAGAAATTGAAATTTTTTTTTAGCTCCTAAACTAACGGTACCCCCCATACACCCGTAATGCAAAATCTTATTTATCTCGAAAACGGCTCCAACGATTTTGATTAAAAAAATTAAGTGTGATATTATGGACATGGACTACATTTTGGTCAAAAAAAATTTTGGGGCAAAATGTTATTAGGGGTACCTGCCATAGACCCGTTTTTTTGATTTTCGACTTTCTCATTAACGGCGTTAAGGATTTTAACCCAACATTTTTAGCAGGAGTCCCCTTAAGTTTAAAATAATATTGTATATAAAAATATTCGAAAAAATATTTATTGGGTTTTTTTAAAAAAAAATTTTTTTTAAATCAATATCTTCAAAACCTATGAACGATAAGTTTTTGAAATTATAAAATAGTAAACTATATGTTATAAAATAGTAAACTATACTAAATAAACGAATACAATACAATACAAAAAAAAAAATACAATACAAAATTAGTTTTTGAAATTATTTCCTAAAACCAATATTATTAAACACTTAAAATTCGCATCCCACATTTTTTTCTTGAAAAATTTTAGAGAAATTTCTTATATAAAAAATGTATTTAATAATAAAACGATTTTTTAAGGTTTATTTGCATAAATTCATACTTTTCCGGAAACCAGACGGCAATTTTATGCATCTGAACATTACTATCTCATTAAATCCATGTTTTATATTTATAAAATGTATCTTAAATTCCAAATTACTTTTACATAAGAGCAAGTTCGTGCGATCCAGTCGTGCATTTTATTTTGATCAAAATCGATAATGCCGTTTTCAGGCTAAATACGATGTTGCATAACGGTTGTATGGCAGGTTACGTTAGTTTTGGAGGTAAAAAAAGATTCAATTTCTCCTCTACGAAATCGCCGAAAACGCTTAAGTACCGAGTTTGAGAAAATATCTCCAGTGGTTTAGGCTGTACGGAGAGGTACATATGTTTTGTATGTACTAAATTTTCCTTAAAATTCTTATAAAAAAATTTAATATGCAAATGCCAGAAGACTGGCGAAAAGGTTTATTATGCAGTGGCGTAGCGTAGGGGGGGCGGGGGGGGCGGTCCGCCCCGGGCGGCAGGCCTAGGGGGGCGGCAAAATGTCGCCGGTGATGCAGGTAGAGTAGAAATCATATGTTTCATGACAGATCGTTTGACAAGTCAACAAACAACAATGATGTAAATTTGAAATTTGCCACCCTATCTGTGGTTCGTCGTTGACCGCTTTCGTGAATTCGTAGACGGTGAGTAGGGCCGTAAGATTGCATTCCGTATTGTCGCGCTGATCGCGAAACTAAAACAAAACGTTCCGAAACTCTCGCGAAACTGAAAGGGAGTGTTCCGAAACATATGATATGTATATGCGAGATATGATAAGATAACTAGGATTCGACGGAAACGTTATTCTAGTCTCAGCCAGCTCAATGTTTTTGCTCCCTCCCGCATCACAGAAAGTTATTTCGATTGTGTTGTTTATAGTTTAATTACTGTTGAATCTTCTAAAACTAAGCACTTAGTACTTCACTCAACCTTTGAACTAGTTTTTGAAAATGAAAAGAGATAAAGGAAGCGGCGCGGAATACCGCAAGAAAAAGGCTAAGAAAGAAGCAGACGCAAAGACGCGAAATATTTCAGTTATACGAGTAGTTCTGGTTCAAAAGCTACGTTAACGTCTTCGGCGGCATCCAGCAGCAGCGGAAGTGATTCCAATGTAATTAAGATTCCTCCATCTACAATCGTAAGTGGCCTAGAATTGTCTCCCGGCCAATATTCATTCCCATGAACTTATTATAACTTATTTTACGGGCAGAAGAAGAAGACGTGCCTGCCGTCGAAGTTGGAAGTCGTTTTGGGGTGCCAGCACGTAACTTGATACAATCGAGCATTGTCGATCGTAGGTCAACTCGAAACAAATTATTTTTGGCAGCACGTAATTTGAGACGAGTTTCTTTGTGAATTCCATTTAAAAATATCATTGTGAACTATAACGTAAAATGTCATATTGGTATTCTTCTGATATTTTTTGATTCGGAAAGTGAAGATGAGGAAGTACTTAATGCTAAAATCATGCATGTACCTCGGCCCGTGCCTTTTAAGTGAAGTTTTTTACTTTTTAGTATATTTTATATCAGGTATGTAACTTGTAAGAAAATTTCTGTTTTTCCTGCCTTGGGTAATTTTAAGCTTTCCTATGGCTAAATCATGGTGAAAACTCATATAAGTGTTCGAAACATCCGTCTGTTTCTTATTTATTGAAATTTTTTTGTTTTTCCATGCTATTTCTTAAAAAATCACTGCCAACGATAACTTTTTTCTGTCGAGTAAAAACTTTTGTTTCAAACCTCATTTTCAAGTTTGTGTGCTGCCAAATCTGACGATACAATCGAGGACACTCGATTGAACCAAAATAGGTGCTGCCGAGGCTCGATTGTATCGATTAAACTCGATTGTACCAAGTTACGTGCTGGCACCCCTGGTCCCACCACAGAGCAGGGTCAAGACGAAGTCGACTCACCAGAAGTATCTCAAGGATCTAGTCACAAGCCTGCAGAAAAAGTGAACCTCGTGAAGCTGTAAAGACGCTTAAAAATAAGTTTGTGGAAGTTCTTGAGGTACTGGAAGAATTGACGGATCGGTAGCCAGTCTTCTTCTGACAGTCATGCAGTCATTCAACTTCCTCACTTTTCTTAGCTTTTGAGCTGCAGAGCTACCTGAAGAAGATGACGCACAGATTTACCTGCAGCAATGTGGACTGAGTGTGGATAAGTGTGCTCAGAAACTCTGCGTTTTAAAAGCTCTCCTGATGGAGAGCAGAGACCGTTTCGTCCAAGCCGCAATCGACTTTTCTAAGACTTTTTGGAAAAAACTCGGAATCGATCTCAAAACGAGTACAATTCGCAGGAAAAAACGCATGCATGGAGATGAATCCGCAGATGCAGCTTTGTCTCACGGGCTCGTAAAATCCGTTTATGAAACCGCTAATTCTATTTTACTTTCAATAAAAGATACTTCATTGCCTGTGAAATGATGTCTCGAAATTTAATTTCAATTTAGTATTGAATGGGGGCGGCAAAATGGGTCTCCCGCCCCGGGCGCCGAGATGGTACGCTACGCCACTGTTATTATGCCTCATACATAAGAAGGGAGATGTCACAACGTGCAGCAATTATAGAGGTATCACGTTGTTGAGTACCGCCTATAAGATACTCTCCTCTATCCTACAAGACCGGATAACCCCATACGCTAAAACCGTCATCGGACAATATCAGTGTGGTTTCATTCCAGGCAAATCAACAACTGATCAGATCTTTACCCTTAGGCAGGCGATGGAAAAATGTCTAGAATTTAACATCCCAACATACCATCTGTTTATAGACTTTAAGGCCGCCTATGATAGCATAGCCAGGGTAGAACTTTACAAAGCCATGAGAGAATTCGGCATCCCAAATAAATTGACACGACTATGTAGGTTGACAATAACCAACGTCACAAGCCAAGTAAAAATAGCCGGATTGCTATCCAGACCAATCAACATCTTTAATGGACTCCGACAAGGGGACGGACGGTTTGGCCTGCCTCCTCTTCAACCTGGCGTTGGAGAAAGCAATCCGTGACTCTGGCACGGCAACAAGAGGGACCATCGTCAACAGGTCCAGCCAGTTACTGGCTTACGCAGACGACATCGACATCATCGGAAGAACCGAACAAGCTGTACACGATTCCTTCATCCAGATCGAGCAGGCGGCACAAAATCTGGGGCTGCACATTAGTGAAGGTAAAACAAAGTACATGGTGGCGTCGAATGCGAGAGGAAGAGTTGGTCAAACAATCAAGGTAGCGGAGCACGAATTTGAAGTGGTGCAATCCTTTAAATACCTTGGGTCAATAGTAGCAGCCGATAACGATATAGAAGAAGAAATACGCGGGCGGCTTCTCAAATCCAACAGAGCCTACTATAGTCTGTCAAAGCTCTTCAAATCCAGAAATCTCACCATAACTTCAAAACTGCTGCTGTACAGGACCATGGTCCTGCCAGTACTCACATATGGATCCGAGACTTGGGTGCTTAGCAAAAGGCACTCCGACCTCTTAGCTGCGTTCGAGAGAAAAGTCTTAAGGAGAATTGTTGGCCGCATATGTGAGGAAGGACGATTCCGGAGACGGTACAATCATGAATTGTACGCAATCTACCTAGAAGCAGATATCGTGACAAAAATTAAGCTCGGTAGACTCCGGTGGGCAGGGCACCTAGCTCGCATGAGCGAAGAGGAACCTGCTCGAAAGTTCTTTGTGGTACATTCTATGGTAGACGATAGCGCGGTAGACCATGCAAATTGTTAATATTTTTAATGATATACATTAAAGAACATTATTTCAAAATTTAAGCCTGTACGCATTTTCAAGTTATGGAATTTTGAAAAAAAATTACATTATTTTTTGAAAGTCCAAAACCTCTTTTTCTAAAATTTTTAAAACATTATTTTTTCATAACGCAAAGTAGCTCGTGCATAAAAATTTTGGTCAAAATCGTTAGAGTCGTTAATGAGAAAATTGAAAATCAAAAGAACCATTCTATGGCAGCTACCGTTAATAATATTTCTTCCTAAAATTTTTTTTTTTTTTAAATTTTCTTATCAAAGTCGTTAGAGCCATTTTTGAGATAAATAAGATTATGCATAACGGCTGCAGGAAGAGGTGTTAGCCGGTAGCTGTATAAAATCACCAAAGGCATTGTTGGAGAAGATAGCAAAAAGGACTATACTGTGTTAGATGTGGACAGCAAACAGATCTTCCAGTGGTATTGACACCAATCTCCCAACAAGAGCAGAAATAGAATCCACGATTCACCTTTTTAAGGCTAATAAAGCAGCTGTACTTGATGACATACCTGCAGAGTTCTTGAAAGAAGATCCTGATACAAGTTCTTGTATTTTGCAACCATTAGTAGAAGCTGTTACGGAAAATGAAACCTATCCCATTAAGGATGGATAGACGGCGTTATGGTTAAGTTACCAAAGAAAGGTGACCGTAAAGAACTGTAATAATTGCCGTGGTATCACCATTGTCTCCGTGTTCCCAAAGTTGATGGCAATAATAATTCACGAAAGAATAAAGTCCAGGATGGAGTCCACGCTTAAAAGGCGCCAAGCGGGCTTTCGCAGTGGTCGATCTTGCGTAGATCACATTAACACCTTTTGAATTATACTTGACCAATCTTCTGAGTATCAAACACCGCTATACCTCATGTTTGTTGACATCGAAGATGCTTTTGACCGGGTCAATCAGGAATGTATATGGAGATCTCTGATTGGTATTGGTATCCCCACAAAGATAGTTAATGTCATCAAAGAGTCCTACAATAGCGCAAGGTGTGTCGTTTTGCACAATAGACAGCTTTCCGATTCCTTTGAGGTGCGTCAAGGAGTAAGACAAGGAGATGTTCTTTTACCTATCCTATTTATACTGGCAATTGATGATATGATGACTGCTACAGTGGGTTCAAACGAGAGGCATGGAACACAATGTAGACCGTTTGACAAACGCAGACTTATAGACTATGCCGATGATACCTGTCTCCTGACAAATAGCACCCGGCGGCGGCTTGGATCAAATGTGTCAATCACTGCAACGGAGAGGTACCTGACTTAAGTATTAACGCCAACACAACCTAAGTAATGTACACCGGCTAAAATATTTAACAGCAAATTAATCTAAGGAGAGGTGAAGCAGTTTAATTATCTGGGGTACTTGTGTAGCAATTGATAGTGGAACAGACCTGTAAGGCCCAAAGTGCATTTGGAATCCGCTTTCCTGTGTGGAAGTTGAAACTCTTCAAAGCCAACGTAAAATATGTGCTGTTATACGCCTGTGAAACATGGAAGTGCTCTGCTAACATCTCGAGCAGGTTACAGACTTTTGTTAACCGATGTCCATTTTAAAGATCTACTAAATCAAACGTCGAGTTGTGGAATAGAACCGGGCAGACAAAAGTTGATATAAACATTATCCAACGAAAATTGCGGTAGACTGAGGAAACTTGATCTCGAAGCAATCTTTTGAATGAAGTCCTCAGGGTACAAGGCTTGTTGGAAGCCCAAAAACAACTTGGAGATCTACTGTAATGGTAGAAGCAAGGTCTCACGATGTTCGTACGTGACCACAGCTAAAACCACTTGCGTCAAATCGTGGCAGATGGAGGGATTTTGTTGCTGCCCTATGCTCCCGATGGAGTTGAAGTGCTACTCAAGTAGCCGGAAACTATATTTATAATGGAAGGTACCATTAGTTTTGGAGCTACAACAAATTTCAGTTTTTTTTATTTAACCAAAATTATATTTTCATTAGATATAAATAATATACAATTTTAAAGGTTAAGAAAATTACCAAAAAATGATAATAAATGAAATCTTCCTCAAACTGATTTGTTTGATTTCTATCCAAAAACGGTGCAGTCAATTTTTGAAGCATGCAGAAGCTTCTAAAAAGTCAAATAATATATCCAATAAATTCAATATTGTATTTTTAGGAACAATAAAGTACAAAGTCCATCGTGTTGCTACTGCCACTTCTACCATAAGGAAATTTTAACTTTGAATGTCGAATGCCGAATTGAACAGATAACCCAAGTGAAGTTTTATTAAATAAGACCAATTTACAACATCTACGAGTACAGTATAAGAGACACATGGCGCACCAGCACCAATAACAACACCCAACACAAATTTATTACAAGAGTACCTTTTTTTATTTCGAAAATTCACTTAAGATATACTTTTTACGTCTAATCTATCAGCGAAATGTCTTCTTTGATCATTTCGAAAAGTAAAATAAATTGGTTCTTAAAATCTCAGCATCAGCCAAAAAAAAAGAAAGAAATTTTTGTTTTGTGGAAGAAAATAAATTTCAGTAATAAATGACGCAAGATAATTTTATTTGAACAATGTTCGCGCGTTTATTGAAAATTTCTGAATTTTTTTTTTTGGTTGCACACTTCAAAGAATTCCCCCTTTTCATTATAAAAGTCTTGACAAAAATGAATAACATCTGAATTTTGTTGGATTCAATGGGAGGGCCTGCTTTTGGTATTTGAATGCCACAAGTTAGGATTTTGAAGCAAAAATAATCCTCCAAGTGTCGTTTATAAAAATGTGGGTTGAGGAGTGGTTTAAATCAGGCTGCTTAAGGCTCAGTACTCGTAGGCAGTGGCGGATTTACCAGCAGGCTGAGTAGGCTTGAGCCTAGGGCGGCAGATTTTAGGGGCGGCAAATTTGAAAACCGATATTTTTTTCTTTTTTTTGAAAAGATTTCTGTAAGACGGTTTTCTAATATCTCTCTAGAAGTCCACAAGACACCTTTCCGATGACTTTTCCCTCTTTTCTTTCATTTTACATTCAACGATACCGCAAACTTCTATATTCTACGGTAAGACACCCAGTTCACGGCCCCAACCAGAAATCGGCGGTTGCCCACACTTTCTATGAGTAAAAATGAGAGCGAAATTGCGGAAAATATATTTCACGCTCTTCCCACTCCCACTACGTACTCATACAAGACCGGACGTATTGGTGATTGCGGTATTGGTGTGGTAGGTCTGAATAAAAAATTGTTGCAAAGAAAAATGTTTTGTTGGAGATATTCTTCGTTTTGAATGGATCAAAAGATTTAAAAATAATAATCGAATTTTATCAATTTTAATCTTATGTGTTGACTATACTATATATACTATACTGACCAGTGGCGGCTGTACCTTAAGTGCGCTCGTGCGCTGAACCACCAATTCAAAAGATTTAAAAATTACAAAATATTACTGCATCTTTATTTTTAGATTCCCATATTAATATTTATTTTTTAAACATACAAGAACACAAACAAGTAAAATTTCCAATTATGACGAAACAATGTAAGCGCTTTGCTTTACTATTAAGACTTACTTTGCCTGCAAGTAAAAATTCTCGTGCGCTTCGGCGAGCGCACGAGGACTGCTAATATAACTTGTATGAGTTACAAGCAAGTATCCCTGACGCGTGAGACAAAAGATATTTCATTGAAATATATGGAGAATTAGCCTGCTCTCGTGCAGCGCACGAGAACCGAAGATTAACTACAGCAACCGATGTTTGACTAGAATGCGCTGCGCCTGCGAATATGTAATGTTGTTTCGCTCTATCCGTGACTGGTTAAATAGTGTAGGTTTGTAGGTGTTAGGTTAGTAATTGTTTTTTATTTTGGTTTTGGTTCGATTCTGTACTGTGTACAGTGTGTGGTGTGGGATAAAATTAACAGTGATTAGGTATAGAGTAACTTGGGGTAATGTGGTATAGGCGGGTAATGTGGTATAGGCAGTTTTCTCAAAAACTAAGCATGTTTCTTCAACGGTTTTTACCTTAGCGGACGGTAATATAAATAAAACTAAGTACTCGTGCTCAATCAAGTCAAAAATCTTCGTATATCTCAAGCAAATATTTGAGAAGGGTTATTGCGTGAAGTTGAGTTTTTTTTTGGGTCAAACAAAAAGTGTTTGTGTGCTCTCAAAAGTTGTGTTTCAAGCTAGTTTATAAATTCCTTACAAAACTTAATTAATCATCTACGAAAAACAACTGTTAGTTTTGTTTAAAGGTGTTTATTTTATATTTTATTATTTATTTTTGTAAAAATATACAGTTTCGGCTAATGTGGTATACTAGCCGTGGCTACTGTGGTAGTATACCACTTTACCCATCATAAAAGTTTATTTCTTTTTTGGCTATTTGTGTTTTTTTCTAAAGATTCATTCGTTAAAATGTCTAAAAGGGTTGAAGTAAGAAAATGATATTCAAAGGACATGGAATCATACTGTGAGGAATGAAAAAAATAGGAAATTTGAGATTTCACACACATTTAAAAAATCTACTGGGTAATGTTGTAAAGTATACCACAATAGACAGCATAGTGTACCACATTACCCTTTAACTTTCAAAAGTGACGATTTAGAGGTTATATCAATATTTTGTCTAAATCTTTGTTAGTTTTTGTTAGAATTCGACAAAAAGAAATCACTTGGTAGCTTATATGTTTTTGGTAAAATCTACCAAATTTAGGAGCATTTGTTTCATAACTTTTTCCGTTAAGTCAAAAAAACAAACATGTATACCACAATACCCTAACTTCCTCTATTAAAGACAGTAATAATTTTTTTTTAAATAAAGTTACGTGAATCCACGATTTGACGCATTTAAGTGAAAAAATAAAAAACATGATTCCTTGCTAAATGTAATAAGTGTGTCAGTTTTATACATGGTCGAAATTCTTCGAGCAATTATACAAAATAATAAAAAATCGACATATACATACATGTAATTTTTTGTTTTTTTTGCGATTTCTAATCTTAATACCTACTTAGTGAGCAAGTAAAGTGCACCACCTGTTCAACAATCCACCAGCCGCCACTGATACTGACCCAATGTCAGCGTAGAATGACACTACTTACTCGTTATCCATGATTAAGTTGTCATCCAGAGTTTCTATCACACTGAAAGTTCAGTCCAGTGCAGATCTTCAGTACCTTCCTTTCGAAGGTTTGAGTTCCTTCGATTCCTCGAATCTTTTTTTTCCGAACGGATGGAGAATAGATCTTAAAAAGATGAAACCAAATTCTGAATCAATGGAAATTCCATCTTCCTTTCTGCGAAAACAGAATTTGCAGAACGTTTATCCTAACTTGGACAAAGCTCTTCGTAGGGCATTATGTACTCCAGCGACAAATTGTTCGGGTGAGAGAAGCTTTTCTTATCTAAAAAGGGTACAAAATTATCTGAGATCGACCTTAATTCAAGAAAAATTAAGGCCTTAGCTCTTTTGTGTATAGAGCCAGAATTAATGAACAAGATCACTTACGACGACATTATCGATGATTTTTCCAACAAAAAGATAATCTAGGAACTGACAATTCACAATTGTAAAGGTAAGGGCGGCAAAAATTCAACAGCCTATACTTGGGAAATGCGTAAATCCGACACTGCTCGTAGGGTAGCCAGATATGTTTAGATGGAACTAGTACTGGAGTTTCAAAAACCCGGACTTTCCCGGACAAATGAGGATTGAAAAAAGAGTACAAAACAAGGACAGAATAAACTCATTTATATTGTAAGAGGAAACAAAAAATTGTATTAACATTTAAATAAAAATAAATATTTAGTTTAAAAATCACATTTTTAAGTTACAAAACATCTTTGAGGTATAAAAAAAGGAACTTCATTTGTTTTTTTTTTTTTTAATAAATAGCCTTTACAGTGCTTGTTGTACTTTTCATTACATCTAATACTGTTAAGTATATCACTAATGCTTTTTTGTCAAATTAATTCCTTTGTTAAAATAATTCCTTTGACGGAATCAAGTAACAGTTTGTTTCTATCTTTTGTCCACGTGAATTTAATAACGTTTTCTTTACAGCCGGAATCATCAAGCTTCTTCAAAATAGATTTAATTTTAAGTGGAACAAAATCGTTATCGATTCGCTCGTAAATATTATTGACAATATTTTGTAAAATTTCAACGGTTTCAATAATAGAAATGTCTTGTTTTTCAAGTTTTTGAATATTGACGTTGAATGTTGAATGAACGTTGAATGAACCAAAAATAAATACGCCTTGCTTAAGTCGTCTTTAAAAAATGTTTGCAATATTTTAGGCGGATTCTCGTACATAAGTAAAAGAGGTTCAACAGAAAGATATAGAGAAAGCCATCTGGTTTTCGAATGGTATAAGAAAGGCTTATATTCATTTTCAAGAAATTCAGAAAAATCTCGAAGTCTTTCCGTTTTGACTGTGTAGATAGAGAAATAGTTGTATATTTTTACAATTATGATATCGGCGTCAACTGGTAAAGTATCACATCCATGGTAGATCGCATTGACTAATGTGGTGGACATCCTATACCTATCATGTTTTGGTTGACTAAAGATTTTAACTTCGAATAGACATTGTTCGAACCTTTCCTTTGTCTTCCACCAAAATTGGTATTGCAATAATTGTCAGCGCAAAATCCACTTACTTTTGATAATAAGTTATTTTGTGTAAGAGCTTTAACAATAAGTTGGGCAGTTGTTCTATAATTTCTTTTCTCATATATTGGATCTGTTCGTTCACTTAATTTTAATGGGCCTCGGTTCATTTTTGAATAACCATTTAATTATAAGTAGCATAAAAGTAAATATATACACAATGTGTAAAAGGAGTACAATCCCGGACAATTATCAAAAACTATCCCGGACCTCCCCCACACAGTGAAAAAAGAGTACATGTCCGGGAAAATACGGACGGATGGCAACCCTAAGTACTCGTGAAGTCGATATGAGAAAACCTGTCAATATAGATTTCTCGGTAATTGTGTCTGCACTGTTTGAAATATTTGTGAGAGAAGTCTGATATGGCTTCTTGATTGTCAGTTTTCAAACGACTGGTTCGACTGTCAAATGAAACCATTCTTTTTCTTAAGAGGTAGAACTATTTCTTTATAGTGATCAGAAGACTATCTACTAGATGACCAATGTCTTTAGCATAACCACCGTACACTTACTAAATAAATTTTTAAGGTCTGTTTGTCCAAATTTGTCTATCCATTAAAATTGTTTGTCCACCTGCAGTTAAAATTTTTTAAATAAATATTTTTTTATGGAAACTTTCTGAAGTAAATATTGTCTAATGACCAATTTCAGGGATGGCTTTTGAGTACTTAAAAAAAAACCCTTAACCTTAAGATACATAGAATGCAGATGAGTTTTTGATGCCAAATATAATTTAACTTATTAAAAGTACCAATTGAGTACGCTCCTATGAACTATCAAAGGAACCCTTATTCTTTGGATTAGAAATCACCAATAAATTTTGTATTGCACAGTTTAAAGCCTGATCTGTACAAAAAAAAGAGTTAAAGAGCTATTTTAAAGAGTGCAGTATCAAAATGTTTATATGCTTTCCAACAGCTAATAAAAACATTATTATGGAGCATATTTATCAAGCAGAAAGCTTTTAAACGTTACAGTGCTAAAAATCGTTAAGAAAGTCCATTATAGAGCTAGATTTTTAAATTCGTTTACCAAGAGCTGCAATCTGTTTTGAAATAAAGCTAGAGCCTTGCATTTAACTCTCTAAGAACTGTTTAAGAACATTTAAATAACATTTAGCTCCAACGATGTTACTTGGGTCGGGATACCCCATAATTTTGGACGTACCGTTAAGTACAGAGATTTTTTTTTAGTCACACAACACGATTACTGGAAACTTTGTTCATCGGCACTTTCTTTGTCCCCCCTCCCTTATTCCAAATCACTCTTGCTATTTTGAAACGAGCTCTGTGTTAGGTATTATCAAAATTCCTTAATTTAAAATTTTAACCTGTCAATAGATACCATATCCATAAACGTCATTGAATTTCGCAGTTGTCTCTCGGACTAAGAGGTGAAGTGTTTTGTTTTCGTTTTTTAGTTGTAAGAGTTTAAAAAAAATTACTACGCGATTTTAAAACAGGAACACATTTTTTCGGAGGAAAAATAAATTTTAAACTTAATTGCGGTAAGTTTTTTACTAGTTACATAGATATATTTCAGTTAAATATTTAAAATAAATTTTATGTCACTGGAACAGTTGGGGCACTTGTGAACATGTTCAAAACTGCCCGATTATTTTTTTTAAACATATTTAAGACATTCAAGAGAAAATTTAATCAGCTTCAAGCAATTAATCAAGCAATTTGTTATCTGTTCTATAGGGCAAGTATTGGTTTCAGGTAAAAAATGTTTTTGTCATATCGTCCGTCAGTCTCTGCATCTATACGTTCTCTTTCTCATTTTTGAATTTTGAGCTATTGAATACTGAAAGGGATTAAAAAGGGAAAAGGGATGTTATTAAAGAAAACTGTTCATACGGACAAAATGAATTTTTTAAATTTTTTTAGTAATAAGAGATAAAAACTAAATGCTATGCAAATATAAATTTATGCAAGAACAAAAATTATTAGTTGTTGTAGTGGTTCCTTAAAAAAATAAGCTTTTATGTACAAAATTTTTAAAACATTTTTAAGAAAAAAATTTGGTACGCCAATCTTAAGTTTTTATTATTGTACGAATAAGAGTCTAATTTCCAAAAAAAATATCAAGCCGTTCTTGAGATATCGAATTTTCCAAAAAAAATGACTTTTTAAACTTTTTAAGAGCTTCTTTATAAAAAAATTCATTAAAATCCGTTATGCCGATAATGAGAAATTCAAAATTCGAAAAAATCGTTCTATGGTAGGTACAGTCAGTAATATCTAGATTTAAAATTTTTTTTATTAAAATTAATCAAAAGAAAAAAAATTTTAGCAAAATTCTCGGAACCGTTTTTGAGAAAAATACGATTTTCGAAAACCATTTTTTAAAATTTGCATGGAAGGTACCGTTAGTTTTAGATAAAACAAAATTTTTTTTCTCAAATCTTGTAGACTATATTAAAAAACTTTTATTTATCAAGTTTGAAAAAAATCGATCTTGGGGTTTTCGAAATATTTGGTTTCCAAAAAAAAAATTTTGAAAAATTGAAAATTTGAATATGTAATAATATTTAAACTATAGAGTAGCTTTACCATAAAAAAAAATGATCAAAACCGGCTGTACCGTTTTCGAGAAAATCGAAAACAAAAAAATGGACCCAGGGGGGCTACCAAAAATAACAATTTTTTGCAAAATTTTTTTCAACCATTACCTAGTTTTAACTAAATGAAATTTCTCGAATTTTTTTTTTAAATTCTGTGGGACAGTTTTTGAGAAAAAAAAATATTTGCAAAATTTCGAAAAAAAAATCGTATGGCAGGTACCGTTATTTTTGGTCTTAAAAAAAAAAAGAAAAAAACGTGGGGGGGGGGGAATTAAAACCCATATCTACCAAGTTTGAAGAAAATCGGCCGATCCGTTTAGGCTGTAGTCGAACCGACAGACAGACAGACAGAATTGCGAGACCCACTTTTTTGGTCTTCGCTATCATCGTAATGTCAACTTTGATCAAAATCTCGAGTTCGATTTTTTTTACAAATGCATAACTTGCCTTATAGATTATAGTACGAGTACCTATAAGTCGCAAGTAAAAAAGTTTCTTAATATAATCTACAAGATGTTGTTATTTTACCTAAAAAACGGTACCGAGACCGACCATACAAATGCTAAAAAATGGTTTTCGAAAATCGTATTTTTCTCGAAAACGGCTCAGAGAATTTTGATAATTTTTTTTCTTAGGTATGACAAATTTTTACGATCTATAATTAAATACAAAAATCAAAATGCAGATCAACGGGCACGGTAGTGCCCAGCCAAGTTCTGGCACTACACCCTTTTTACAGGAACAAAATCAGGCGACTTTTGACCCCTCCCTATCTTCAGTACCAATGAAGTCAGAAACTTTAGACTCCGAATATTTGCTAAGGTAGTCAAGCACAGGCGCCTCACCAAATTTCGATTTTCTAGCATAAGCGGTTCCTCAGATATAAGGCCTTCAAAATCACAAAAACCGTAACTGACTGACTCACTGACTGACAGATCATCAAAATTATGGAGCACTTCCCGACATAGTAGAATCTTGTTATTTTGCACAACGGTAGGTCTTGTCATATAAATAGAGGAAAAAATCGAAAATTTGAGGTTTTCCATTCAGGGGGCGTGGTATCTGTCTACTTTCTCCGAATTGGTGTTGGTTGAATGGAGCACTTCCGACTGCTGTAAAACGATGAAATTTAGTAAAGTGGTAGGACCTAAATTGCATACAAAGAAAAAAATATAAAATTTGAAGTTTTCCTTTCAGGGGCGTAGTATACGCCCACTTCCTCAGAACTAATGTAAATTACATGGCACAATTCCGATTGCAGTAGAACAATGAAATTTGGAAGAACGGTACGGCTCAAATTGCATATAAAGGACCAAAAATAAAAATTGGGGTTTTCATTCAGGGGGCGTGGTGTCCATCCCCTTTCCAAGAAAAGGTTTAATTTATATGGAGTACTTCTGATTGCTGTAATTAAAGTAGGTATGTTAGTGTTAGGTATCTTGCCAGGACAAGAAAAAATAATTGAAGCGCAAATCAAAACAACCAATAACAAAAAGAAAATTTACCAAAAGAAATAGGAAGCTATAAACTAAGTTAATTTTAGTAGATAGAGTACACCCTTCTATCTTTCCGTATCTTTTGAGATTTTGACATGGCAAAATATTAAAATCTTTGCAAAAAGGAGTGAGATCAGACCAAAAACATAAATGTTAAAAAAAGAGCCAAGTTCTTCTATACAAAAACCTTTGTGTAACAAGTCAGCCGTGAAAAGTACTGAGATCTAAAAGTACGCCAAGTTCTTACTTCATGAATGTTTAATACAGAATATTAAAAGTAGAATACTATTGAAACAGCTATAATGTAAAAAAGAAATTTTATTATTTAATGATTACTGACTAAAATTTGATGGGCTTACTTGGCAAGTTTTTTTTTATTCCCAGTTCGAAAGGTTTTAAAAACTTGACTAGTGAACCCATCAAATTTTAGTCTGTTATCATTAAATAGTAATAAAATTTCTCTATTACATTGTACGAGTAGCTGTTTCAATATTATTCTACTTTAAATATTCGCTATTAAACCTTCATGAAGTAAGAACTTGGCGTACTTTTACATCTCACTACTTTTCACGACTGACTTGTTACACAAAAGTTTTTGTATAGAAGAACTTGGCTCTTTTTTTAAAATTTATGTTTTTGGTCTGATATTACTTACTGTACACATCATAGAGCCATTTTTTCGATTTTTGAATTGATTATTACCGGCTGAACGGATTTCAATGAATTTTTTTATATTTTTTTTTTTGAAAATTCGATATCTCAAAACAGGGCTCACTATTTTTTTTTTGGAACTTTATTTTTTATTGGTACAGTAATAAAAACTTTAAGTTGGCGTACGACATTTTTTTCTTAAAAAATATGGTAAAGCGTTTTGTATATCACAGCTTATTTTACTCATAACTTATAACTTTGTTATAAGTTTTGTTCTTGCATAATCTAATATTTGCTTGAATCACATGGCATCCTGTACTTAGCTCCATGAACAGTTTTTCTCAAATAGCTTTAATTTTTGAAATCCTTAGCCTTTACGTTCACGCGACCCAGTCGTGCATTTTATAGAGATATCGATACCGACGGCATGTGGTTTCAATAAGACGGCGCTATGTGTCAAATGGCCCAAGTATTATTGGACATTTTGCACGAGCGATTTCCGAACATGGTTACACTGAAACAAATTCCTAGGTAATATTGATAAAAACGTTTTGTTGACTTTCAACAAGACAATTTTATCATTTTGATTAAATTTTTGTCAATACGAAAGAATGATTTTGTTGATTTGACAAAATTTTTATAATTCAGCATGATTTTTTGTCAGTTTAACAAAATATACACTACAAATAATATTGTCAGTTTAACAAACCAAGTTTTGTTAATATAACAAAATAAAACAGAGATTTTTGTCACATCGACAAACTGTGATGTGAACAAAATGTTTGTTGTATCTACAAAAAATCTGTTTTGTAAATGTTTGTCAATATCACAAAGCTTTTGTTAATTTTTCTTGTCAATTTCACAAAAAATGAAAAGGTTTTTGTTAAAATGACAAATATTTTGATAAAATATATATTGATAAAATAATATTATCAGATAGATAAAATTATTTTGTAAGGAAACCAAAAAATTCGGCGCGTATAGTTTTTTGATCATGACATTTCGTTTGTGTATGATATAGTTCACATTTGGTTTTTGTCAAAAAATCGATGTAAGATTAACTGAACTTGACAAAAATTGCGTATTGTCCATACGCCCTGACAGATGTTGTATGTGAGATCGTAGGGACGAAACGCCAATTTTTGTGGACTTTAATCCCAAAAAACGAAAACTTTTTTAACAAAATTAATTTTGTGGATTCAACAAAAGAAATTTGTAAAATTGACAAAATATTTTGTTGAATTGACAAAATATTTTGTTGAATTGACAAAATATTTTGTTGAATTGACAAAATATTTTGTTGAATTGACAAAACATTTTGTTAATTTAACAAAATATAACAAAAAGGTTTTGTTAATTTAACAAAAAAATTTTGTTAATCCGATAATAATAAAAAAAAAAATTTTAACATTAACAAAAAAAAATTTGTTAATACAACAAAAGAATCGTTAACATGACAAATTAATTTTGTAAGTTCTACGAAATTTTGTCATATTGACAAAATATTTTTGTTATTTCAACAAATTAATCTGTTAGCATAACAAAATAGTTTTGTGGATACAACAAAATATTTTTTGTTACCGCAACAAAATTCTGTAATTTTTATCAATTTGACAAAACTTTTTGTTGGACGTATATTGACAAAATTTTTATCAGATCTACCTACATTTTTGTCATATATACCTAGATTTTATTTTCAGTGTATCTCAAGCGGAGCTGATGTTAATTCGCCATCGAACTTGTGCGAATTGTCCTAATTAGATTTCTTCTTGTGGGGTTGTCTCAAATCACAGGTCTATGTCAATAAACCGCATAAACCGCCAATGCCCTACAAAATAATTAATTACATTGGTCAAATTTAGTCTGATTTATGCGCCAGAGTTATGGAAAGCGCATCACCTATATTTTAATGATGTTACATTCCATACAATACGGCATATTCGGGTCTTCTAAATAAATACAGAAAATCCAGTGATATTTTACTTACAGTTTGTCTAATTTAAATTCAAAGATAAAAACACTTAATGGAAAAACCCCTCCCTACTTCTGAAATATGTATATCAGCCAAGTAGAAGTAAAAAAAAGCCCCTAGGGCAGGTAGTAAATATTTATATGTTTCCGGGATTTGACCAATACATATTTATCTATAATCAAATGCCTTTTTCTTACGGATTTTGTCCAACACTAAAGCAAAATCTTGTCCTTTTTCGTAGACAACATAAGACCCTTCATTTTTTGCTTAGGTAAACTGAAAATTCCTAAGTAAACAATGTACCTTTTTCATGTCTTCCTAGGGAATAGTAAAAGTATCCAATGTGCCACGAACTCTTGTTCCGACACCTATACTTGAGACACTGTCAATGAAATAAGACCGGAAAACAACATTTAGTCCTTAAAGCAGCTACCTACGTTTATAAATATTCAGCCACTGCATTTAATGTGCGGCAAACTTAAAAAAAAATATTACATTTCCGTTTGATAAAGGTTAAAAGGTTCTCTTACCATTACAATAAAGCCCCAAGACGTTTTAAAACCCCTGTTGCTTCAAAAAGATCTTCTGCTACACTGCCCACTGCAGTCTTTTAAGCTTTAGATAAAAGATATACAAATAAATAAACAAAGCTATAAATGGTGTTCTTTGACCTGAATACAAAAAAAGGAGAGTAAAAAGTGTACCTTAAACCTTTCCTATCCTATGAATTGCACTATAAATACATTTTGCTAAGCTTGTTTGCTTGGTTTATTTCGATTTGTTTTTTTACCCCCTCCCCTGTGGATATTGAATTTCTTTTTCCAACTTCTGGTGGTGAATGGCTGTATTTTAAGTGTAAAATATACAAAACTTCTAGACAATAAATTGAAGAAAGAAATAGCAAAGCAGAAGGGCAAAATAAAAGGAATTGAATGCCAACTTTCCAGGAAGTGGTTAAGCCCTGTTTTGCGGTTGGACAATTCAATGGTGCGGCGGCGATGCACTTTTACGGACACCTCAATATAGTTTGGTTCGCCTTTTACATTTAAACAAAAAAGAAATAATAAAACCAAAAACTCGAGAAGGAAAATTGTTTGCCTTATACAAAAAAAATCCGCAAAATAAATCAACTGATAAGTCACATAAATTACTCACGCTGCTGCCAGGAAGATTAATAGAACTCTACTACCTTTTATACTCGTATATCTCCATTAATGTTGCCTTACAGGTTTACGGCTACTTTTTCTGTAAAGTGGGAAAAAATCACTTGGAAAATGCCTGCCGATATAGAAAAATTTGCTGCTTGAACGAGCTTTATATCCACTCTATGAAGGTTTGCTTCAATAACTACTGGCACGTTGATAAGAAAGCGGAGATGAAACCGTAGATTTAGGAAATAAATCCCAAATGAGAAATGGTCTCGATTATGAGTGCCCAAATATCCAATTAACGATTTTACGAGTAAGACATTTCGCAAATTCAAGGGACCCTATATAATTGAAATATTATCTACCCTTAACCGGTGGAAAAGACCGCAAGACTCAAGTGAAATATGGACGCAGTTTTAAATTCAATCAGGTTTTGTTACTTGGTGTAAATCTGTTGATAAGTAGGTTTTTGAATTTAAAAGAGTTTTTCAACAAAAATCGATCGATTTTGGCAGTTCATGTCTATTGTAAATTTGTCTGCTTTTTGATCCAAGTTGACATTACGATGATAACGAAGACGATTAAAGTGGGTTTTCAAAATCTGTCTGTCTGTTCGACTACAAGGGCTCAGCCGATTTTCGTCAAACTTGGCCCTCCCACACGTTCTTTTCGAAATTTTTTCTCATAAACTGTCCCACAGATTTAAAAAATAAAATGCACGACTGGGTCGCACGAACTTGCTCTTATGTAACAGACTAGGAATTTTAAAATCCAATGTTATTAGAGAAAACTGTTCATATGGATCAAATTATTTTTTAAATTCTTTCAGTAGTAAGAGACAAAAACATAATGCTATCCAAACATAAATTTATGCAAGAACAAAAATTATAAGTCGTGGTAAAGGCTTCTTGAAAAAAAAGAAAAAAATTTGGTAAGCCAATTTAAAGTTTTTATTATTGTTCGAATAAAAATAAAATTTACAAAAAAAAAATATTGAGCCGTTCCTGAGATATCGAATTTTCAAAAAAAAAAAGAAAAAGTAGATTTTTTTTTTTTCAAAAATTCAAAAAATATTTATTTTATAGTTTTGAAATGCAATGTGTTTTAGACTTTTTAGAAGCTTCTCTATACAAATTTTTATTAAGATCCGTTATGTGAATAATGAGAAGTTCAAAATTCGAAAAAATGGTTCTGTGGTAGGTACAAGCTGTAATATCTTAATTTCAAAAATTTGTTTTATTAAATTAAAGATCGTAAAAATTAATTGAAAGAAAAAAAATTTTATCAAAATTCTAGGCGCCGTTTTCGAGAAAAATACGATTTATGAAAAGTATTTTTTTTAATTTTTTAGCATTTGTATGGTAGGTACCTTTATTTCTTTATATCACATCTTGTAGATTATATTGAGAAACTTTTATTTATGAAGTTTAAAAAAAATCTAGCAAGGGGTTTTCGAAATATTGAGTTTTGAAAAAAAAATTTGGAAGTTTTTTTTAAAAATCCAAAAAAAAATTTTTTGAAAATTTGATTATACAATTCTCTTTAGGATTTTAGGGACCCTTAGCAAAAAAAAATGATCAAAATCGGCTGTACCGTTTTGAGAAAATCAAAAACAAAAAAAATGGTTCCATGGGGGTACCGAAAATAACCATTTTTCTGAAATTTTTTTTCAACAAATACCTAGCTTTAATTAAATGAAATTTTTTTGTGTTTTTATTTTTAAAATCTGTCGAACAGTTTTTGAGAAAAAAAAATGTTTATAAAATTTGGAAAAAAATTCATATGGCAGGTACCGTTATTTTTGGTCTTAAAAAATCAAATCAAAAAACATCCGGGGGTAAAAAATTAAAACCCATATCTACCAAGTTTGAAGAAAATCGGCCGAGCCGTTTAGCTGCAATCGATCGGACAGACAGACAGAATTGCGAGACCCACTTTTTTAGTCTTCGCTATCATCGTAATGTCAACTTTGATCAAATTTTTGAGTTCGATTTTTTTTACGAATGCATAACTTGCCTTATAGTACATACCTATAAGTCGCAAGTAAAAATTCAAAAAATTTCATTTAGTTACAGCTAGGTAATGGTTGAAAAAAAAATTTCCAAAAAATGGTTATTTTTGGTAACCCCCCTAGAACCAATTTTTTTTTTTTTGGTTTTTCATTTTCTCAAAAACTGTTCAACCGATTTTAATAATTTTTTTATGCTAAAGCTCCTCAAAAGTTTGAATATTATTGGGTATTTAAATTTTCCAAATTTTGTTTTGCATTTAACTGATTTTTTTTTATCAATATTTCGAAAACCCTATGCTCGACTCTTGTATTAAGGTTTTTTAATATAATCTACAAAATAATGGTACCCACCATACAAATGTTAAAAAATGATTTTCGAAAATCGTATTTTTCTCGAAAACGGCTCCGAGAATTTTGATAAAATATTTTTTTTTTTCGATTAATTTTTACGATCTATAATTTAATAAAAAAAATTTGAAATTAAGATATTACTGACTGTACCTACCATAGAACAAGTTTTTCGAATTTAGAATTTTTCATTATCGGTAGAACGGATTTTAATGAAATTTTGTGTAGAAAAGCTTCTAAAAAGTTTTTAAAACATTGGCGTAAAATCTTAAACAGCATATGTGACCCGGTCTATGAAAAGGTGGCTTATGACTCAAAAACAAAATTTCGAAAAATCAGCTGTTAAAGATAAACAATGCAGTTCGTCAGTTTCTCGGTAGTTGTTCTCATTCTTTCCCATTGCCCCGTGTCTCTCGTTGTTCAAGGGCGCCAAGTGATCAATTGAGATGGCAGTGTTGCTTTTGCTCCAAATATTATGTTAGTTAATTCAATTTCATGTATTATCTTGATTCTGGATCTTCAATAAAATTCTGTTTTTCTTTCATTTGTGCTCTTCTTTCTCTACATTTTTAGTACACTTTTAAGCAAGTTAGGACTTTCTGGTTTTCACCATGTGAAAGAGTGTCTCAAAAACTATCCTAACCAAAAAAAAAAGTGAAAAATAATTTTTTGAGTCATAAGCCACCTTTTCATAGACAGGGTTACATATTACTAAAGTATTAGTACTCGTATAATACTATTTAACAATTTGGTAACTTTCAAGAAGTTTACTAACTCATTCTTAATTTTAAACATTTTCTTACTACGAGTAGTATCCTACCTAAGCAATTTTCTTAATAAATTGCTTCTGAAAACACCCAAAACAATGAAAATTCGTGCAAAAAAATAAGTAAAATAAGTAAATAAGTAAAGCCTTTTGTGGGGTTTGTAAATAGCACGATACTAAAAAAATAAAATAGGTATTTGATGATTTTAACTTAAGTAAAAGCGTAGAGAAAGTATGATGCTATATTCGATTAAAATTAGCGAAATCGTTGTTTTAACTTAGTTTCATACTAAAACAGCTTTAGCATCGTACTAATTCAACTAAAATTTTGCGCCATTGCATTTCAAGACTTAAAAAGAGGCTGGGTGCGACCCAAACTGATAACTTTCCAATTGTTTAAAAAAAAAACTATTAATTCAAACAATTTTCCAATGCTATGGCACATATCTAAACTTAAAGAAGAGTTTTTTGAAGGCTTATCGTTTATCTGAAAAACAGAAATTGTCATTCAGAGCTCCAATCCAATGTAAGCAAAAAAGACTTCCTACATTTGCATAGACAAATACTTGAATATTGCCAAACTTTAACGTTTATGAACTCAACATATATTAAGCAGTCAATTATTTTATAAGTTAAAGTTAAAAATTATATTTTTTTTTATTTTTCAGAAAAATTTTCATCAAGGAAGAGAAAATCCAACAAAGCCAAATATAAAATGGCCTCCATAGACAAACTCACAGACTCTAGCAACGATGTTAAAAGAAATACTCCAAACGATAAACTAAGCAATAAATAAAACTCAACGAAAGCTAATAAACTACTAACATTACTAAAAATTAAAAATTTTAAATTTTAATATATTAACATAAAATTGAAACAATAATAGAACATCTACCATGATGGGTGGTAATCAAACCGCCATTTTCCTGGAGATGTTCGCCAATGAGGAAGCACCACCGGAAGAGATATTCAAGAGCGATTGGTTCAAAAACAATGTCACCCAGCTGTTTAATATCTCTGAGAAGAACTTAACGAACATACTGGTTAACTACGTTGAAGCCGAATTAGACGGTAATGCCGAACGTGATTCTATAGCTTTACTGTCCGTGATATCTGTGTGCTATGCCCTGATATTTATAGCTGGCATTTTGGGAAATCTAATAACTTGCATTGTGATCAATAGGAATAAGTTTATGCACACAGCCACGAATTTTTATTTATTTAATTTAGCCGTATCGGATTTAATATTATTGCTATCAGGTAAGTAATTTTTTTTTTTTTTTTTTTTGTTAATTGATTTTACATTTCTATGAACGTACTTACTTACTGACTTAAGGTGCGGTCAAGAATATGCTTTTTGAATATGCCCTGGAAGTAATAGTTTTGCTTCAAATGATGAATTGATTGATACGTTTTTTTTCAAGAAGGCTTTTGAGCAGAAACTACTTGTATTTAATTTTTTTTTTTTTCAATTGTCAAGCTGGACTAAAGCCCATCAAATCCACGTTAACACTTCGATGATGGAGAAGTGGTTTTCGTATGACACTTACTATGTTTCTTAAAGATGCAACCCTCTTTATGGTGTTTTTTTCAATTTCATCTGATCTGGGTTGTGGCCATAAAACTCGTGTCAAATTAAACAAGTGAGCTTGCTAATATACAACTTGCAAACTTACTCAGTTAAGATTATACGACGAAACTCGGTTAACTAATAAATTTGGAATAAAAGATACTTTTTATGTAGTTCTATAGTACCTAATATGAGTCTCGTCACCTTTTTTGAAGTAAAACTTCTTTTCCGGCGTTGGGGGTGAAAAATGTTCTATGGAGTTGTCAGTGACATGTCAAAACGACACGCTACAGCGACATGGTTTTTACAATTATTGTTTGAACTTTGTTAGATGTTATTTAAAACACACTTTATCGCCAAAAAAGAATGTTCTTTTAATAGAAGAACCATAACAACTAACCTACAAAGCAATTAAAAACATAATTTCATTAAAATATCAGTTAATAAAAGCTTTTTTTCAATGAATTATGTGGCCGAACAATTTCTCGATCGAAAACCACTATACCTATATATTTTTTAGTTTTATTTATTTCAAACATTAAACACTTTAACCAAAGTAATACTGAACAATTATATGCTATATAACTTGAAAACTAAGCTTTAAAATTTACAAAATACTTAAAGCGAAATATAAAAAAAAACACTTGTAAATAAACTATCTGCTTTATGTCGATTTCCTTTACTCACTAGGGATTTTGATCCCTTGTCAAATTTTTTCTTTTGGTGTGCGTATTTCGTATACATGTAAATCCCTCTTCAAATACGGATTCGAGGGATTTGATCTCTGTCACAAAAAAATCGATTTTTTTGGTGTAAAGGAACGTGAAATCTGTCGAAAGATCGAAATCTTCACACAGAAATTGATTTCTCATGTGTAAACGAAATCGACATTAGTCCTTTCTGTTGTCAAATATAAAGTAGCATTGCCATATGCGAAGAATTTTAAATTCGGTGTCAAAATTAAATAAGCGTTGCCTACAATTTTAAAATCCTTGGGCTCCAACACAATGAATGAGATAAAAAAAAGAGATGTGAGCGTGACGAAACATAGTCGTAATTTTTAAATCAGTTTCAAACTATGAAAGCAGACGAGGATATACGCAATGAAGCATATGTAGTCGTCACGTTAAGGCTAGGCGCGCACATTCAATTTTTAGTTGCACAACTGTTTGGTTGCTTATAGAAAACAGATGCACTATTTGGTTGAATGTCCGCGCAGGCGTAAATAATTACATGTTACACAAAATAGCGAATTTATTTTAGGCAATCGTTTACTTTGTGTCAAAACTTTTTAGTTGCTCGAACCAAGCAGTTGCGCAACTAAAAATTGAATGTGCGCGCCTAGCCTAAATGAAATTAATAAATGAAGTAAGAACAGTCGGGCACATTATATTTTTAGTTGTACATCTGTTTGGTTGTCGAAATGAAACATAACGCCTAGTACGCAAATCGAGACAAGACACATTTTGTATCTACAATTTTAATCTCTCCAAAACTCGCCCAAAAGTTTGAATTTGGAGAGATAAAATCTAATTAAATGTGTTTTGTAGTGTATCTCTGGAATCAGCTCCTTTTACATAAAACCAGTTTTGACAAAAATCACTTTCAGAAATACGGTAGCTGCCAAAATTTGTCCCGCAAAATAATTCTTGTTGTAGTCTTTTTCCTGGCAAAATTTAGTGGAGACATTTTGTACAGCAATGAACAAAAGTATGAATTTTGCGTGGAACTGCTCGGAAAAATATACAAGACAAAATTTGTCCCAGGAAAAAAAATGTATGGGAGACAAAATTTTTCCCGATCTGCGTACTAGGCTTAATGGCTTATGTTTCATTTTACTATATATTTACCATATGTTTCATTTTACCAACCAAACAGAATTTACGCTCCAGGCCTTAGGAATCGCGGAACGATTTTATAACAACGAAAAGGTGACAGTGCATCAAGTCTCGCTCTCGTTTTGTGTTTTTTTTCACATTACCAATCGAACATAATTAGGCCCCAGTTATAGCTTTCATTGAAATGCATCATTGGAACAAATCAGTGGAATGCCGACTTCATTTTTTTGACAAACCAGTTATAGCATTCAGTAAAAGATCTTGTCAGTGGCTGATAACAACCAATTCTATACATTTGAGGTTAGAGTTGATCAGTGAAAGTAAAACTGACATTTGAGAATAGAAAGAGAATCGAACACATACAGTGCAGTGGAATGATTGTGTTCCATCTTCAAGAAACGAAAATCAGCTATTCATTGAGATTAATTTCTATCAGTGAAATAATAAAAGTGAATTTAAAAGAACGTTCAAGTCAGAATTTTGTATTTTATAGAGTGTACAAATTCTACTACTCATTGCCTTAATTTTGGTATCAATTAAGGCCATTGCAGTTTGTTTATTTGTCTTAAAAATGGGAATGAATTTTTTCAATGATGCATTTCAATGATACCTATAACTGGAGCCTTATACAAACTTTTGTCTGTCGTTTTGAATTGAATTTCAATGTCAACATCTGACAAATTTAAGCGAAGATAAAAATGAACTAAGAAACGGTTAGTATTGTATTAGTGTCCTTTCACGATTTATGATGTGCGCCCAGCTTAGCAATCATGTGCGTTAAAAAAGTGCCATGTGTACGTCATAAAAAGCGCTATTTGTTCGTCAAAGAAGCGGCATATGTGCGTCAAAAATAGCGCCATTCATTTTGCTCAATTTTGGTAACAAACAAGTTACACATGATTTTATTGATTTTCTCAATAATATCAAGAAATCGGCAGCTAGACCAAACTGGTCATTCCAAAACTATTTTACATCATTTGTATAATTGAAACAGTTTTGAGTTCAAATTTAAACTTCCTATCTTATTTTGTAAATTCGAAGAATTATTTAAAAAAAAATGTATTTGGAAGTGGTTTTGACATCTTGCAATTTACAAGACTATATACTAAAACTACTTTAAATTGATTTTTTTTATGTTTCCGAAAAGCACTGAAAGGAATCTTAGAGGCTTTCCTTTTGGGAATAGAAGTTTTACTTCTAGCGCGCGTACGTCAGTACATCACACACATTTATTTTTTAAATTTGAGTAGGAAATAAGTTCTTCCATAAACAATGAATTAGCCAGTTGGATTTCATATGTTCCAGATGAGTTATCAAACATTTTTTTTATAGTTTGCGTGGACTAAAGGGAATTTGACTACCCTTAATATAATGACAACAATGCGAGCGTTTTAGAAGAGTTTGGGAGGACTAAAATGAGATATCGATGCACATTGGTCTTAAATGTCTGAATACCACAATGGGAAGGAAATATAGGGCCGGTTAAGGCATTCCATATTCGTATAGTGCGGCTAAGAAAAGAATCTCTGAATTTAACAGTACAACCGAAGTTGGGCTCAAGTATACAAACTGATGGGTATTCCCTGAAGAGCGAGTATTATGGTTAAATTGCTTATGCGGAGGAATGCAACTATCTATTTCACTAAAACACTGTTTATAGAAGTAACGGTAAAATAGTGAAAGAGAAAACATTGCGGCGGTGCTCGATCGATTTAAATGCTTCTGTTATACTTCTATAACCCATCATTTTCAAAGCTCTTTTTGGATTCTATCCAAGTGGGTTATTGGATCACCTGCCCAAATTTTAGAATCGTACTCTAGGTTTGGACAAATATAACCCTTATAGATTACCTACAGCCAGATCAGAAGGAGTGCAAAATGTCTTGCATTGTCGAAAGACACCTAAGCACTTAGTAGCGTTTTTGGCGACGTAAAATATATTGTCATTCCACAAAAGGTTGTCTGGAATGCACATACTGAGAACTGAAAGCAATTCTGTTTCCTTAATGCAAGTGCCGCTCATGGATAGTGGCATGAGGGTTGGGTTTCACTTTAACGACATGAGACAGCATAGAGTTTTTGAAGATTCAATTTTTTATTCTTTTGCAAATTTTATTTTTAAACCTCAATTTTTCTAAAACCACTTACTACTTTATTTTTCCAAAAATTTTAAAATAATTTTTTTAGAAAATTACCCCACAACACAAATGTTTAAAACGGGTTTTCAAAAAACTTAATTTTCTGAAATAAGAAACCGCATCTTAAATTTTAATAAATTTAGTTTCTATTTGCATAAAAACTGTACCAATAAAAACTTATTTTAAGGATTTAAAGTTGTAAGTCTTGTAAAATTCATCTTTGTGTATGGAATTCTGATTTAAGCTCCAACTACCAAAAACAATGGCGCAAAATTTTAAACAGCCTATTATTAAGGTATTAGTATGATACTACTTAACAATTTGCTAACTTTATAGTAGTTTACTAACTCATTCTTAATTTTAAACATTTTCTAACTAGTATCGTACTAAAAGAATTTTCTTAATAAATTGCTTCTGAACACACGTAAAACAATGACATTTCGTGTAAACAAGTAAGTACACGAACCTTTTTTGATGTTTGCAAATGTCAAAGAGTCATATGAAGCTAGCACGATACTAAAAAAATAAAGTAGGTGTTCGATGATTTTAACTTTAATAAAAGGGTAGAGAAAGTATGATGCTATATTCGATTAACATTTGCAAATTCGTTGTATTAACCTAGTATCATACTAAAACAGCTTTAGCATCGTACTAATTCAATTAAAATTTTGCGCCAATCGTTTTATCCTTTAAAAAAATATTTTTTTTCCTCCCGAACATTTTTCTCTAATAATATCCATTTTTGAAATTCGAGGTCCCTTGAACGTAAGGGCGAGTTCCGGCGATCCAGTCGTGCATTGTATTTTATTTGATATAATTTAGGTGGGGTAATGGAATCAAGTTTGATTAAATTCTAACCTGATATTCGAAAAAATCTACCTCACTTTTATGAATCAATCTGTGATCAATCCAATCCACACACCCACCGCCTAAAAACCCCAAATCTATTTCCTCTTTATCTATTTGAAAGTTTTCAAACATTTCAGCGCACAAAACCACATAACATTATAATAATGCCAGCTGTCGTCAATAAGCTGAATCTCATTTGAATATTATTGCCAGGGTTTGGTTCACTAATTTTGTTATTTAATTATATAGCAATGTTGACAGCCCCTGCGGTTCTAAATGTTCATCTATTTTCGGCCTCAAAGTACTGCACTTGTGGTCATATTGTATCTTATTTGCTCTCTGAACAAAATAGTGGTAATATTCAATGCTTAATCGGTGAAATGTATGTGTATCATATTGCTTTGCAAATCGATTTAAATTTAATAAGAGAAATTCTGTTTTATTTTACATCATGGTCTGGCCAATGGCATTGACAATTGGTCAATGGTCACTTTTTATAATTTTCGATATAAAATTTTTGATGCTCCTCCTATCCGGAAGCTACCTTATATGAGTAGAGTTGTAAATATCGGTTCTTGTGTTTTTAGTCTATTTGAATTAAAAGAGGTTTTATCTAAATTGGATGTTAATTAGAGTCGAGGTCCTAATGGAATTCCAGCTATTTTGTTAAGGAAATGTGGTATTGGAATAGCTCAATCACTTTTGTGGTTCAAAAGTATTTAAAAAAATTAGTTTGCTATAGGTAAACTCGTATTTTTTCAGTTTCTCAGCATGGGTTTTGTAGCAGGGAAATCAACGGCAACTAACTTAACATTATAAAGGAATATTATCATTACAAATATGGAAAAATGGTTCCAAGCAGATGTTATTTGTAGAGAATTTTCAAAGGCGTTTGATAGTTTCAACCATTATGTTCTAGGATCTTGACACCCCATAAATGTCATATTCATAATAAAAGTATGGTATGCCATCTAATTGTTCAAAAAATGTCAACTAGTTTTAAAAATTGGTAAGTCATAGAAAATTTGTAATCAAGGCATAAGCTTTTGGAAGATCACGCCCGATTTTTGTTACCCCATTTGCGGGATATTGGCAATAATTATATTTCATCCGAAAGATTTTCAGTAATTGGTCAGCATTATTTTTTTTTTAATGAAATTTTTCAATTTTTTTCAAAGTCATAACATTTCTTGGCACCGCAATTGTATGATATTCGAAAAATATTTATACGACCTGAAAGGTCTGTAAGCCTGTAGGAAAGGTCAGCTAGGTTTGGTATTTGGTCAGCTATAGATATTTTGTAATGATTTTTTTAAAGTTTTTTTTTTCAAGGTCACGGAAGATTTTTGTGACACCATTTTTGAAATTTAAAAAAACATAATTATTCCATTTTAAAGGCCATTCTCAAGGCCATCTCTCAATAGACCAATGAATCTATAGGCCACATCAAGGTCAACTTGGGAGGAAGGGGCGTTGATAGAAAATGAATGAACACATTTTTATAGAGATGAATCGAAAACTGAAAATGGAGTGGGTGGTGGAGTGTACTGACTAAATTTTGGTACTTTTTGGAGAACGCCCCTGTAAATACCCAAGTTCTAATTTCCTTTCTTGAAATTGATACCTTTAATTTATTTTAAATTCATCGCACATTTGGCGCTCAATTAACAAAATAATCGACATTAATTTAAACCATATCATCGTTTAGCAATTTAATTGCTAATTGAATTGAACGCGTTCACGTGTCAGCCAGATAGATAATCATTTATGGTTCTCATTTATTTTGGTAAATAGAAATTAACCAACCGAAACGCACACTGGTTGGTATTTGTAGATTTTCTTTTTATTTTGAATTTCGTTTTGTTTTCTTTATTTGGTGGAATGGAAAGTAATATTCAAAGTCAAGGTTCCCAAGTTTTTCAATCATCCATATTTCGTAAATTAATGAAGCAAGATTCATTAAATCATTAAATTAAATTGAAGCCCTTATATTCCTTTGACTCATTCAAATTACAAATTATTACAAACATTTTGTGAAATCAACAAAATTATTATTTCGTAGATATTGATAAAAATTTTATCAAAACGATAAAATTGTTTTGTTGAAGGTCAACAAAACGTTTTTGTCAATATGACCTAGGAATTTATTTTCAGTGTATGAACGACTTTTGTGAGACAACCCGTTCCAGAGATACACTACAAAACACATTAAATTCGATTTTATCTCTCCAAATTCAAACTTTTGCTCGAGATTCGGAAAAGTTTTGTAAAGATTAAAGTTGTAGAGTTAAAATTTGTCTTGTCTCGATTTGCGTACAATGCTTAAACGGCTAGGCCGATTTTTCTTAAACCTTTTTTAAAGTTTAAAACAAACCAAAATAAATAAGCTACCTATCAGAGCGTGAACACATACTGAAAAAAGTCTCCGTACAATAGACTAGTTTTTTTATAATTTTTGTAAAGAAGTAGTAATGAGTAATAGAATAGATAAAGTGGGAACACAGAACGAGATTTTTTACCAGATTCCAAGAATTTGTATTCAGGAAGGATACCGTTGTTATCATTTGTCATCAGACAACAAAGTTTCCATACAGACCACTCTTTTGCAATAGTTGGCAAATGTAAAGTGTTTGATTAGGCATTCCGCTGTTTTTATTGTAAGCTTAAGTGTTTTTAATAGTATTCTAGTTAAAAACATTTTTTTTGTCCCAAGGAAATAAAAATTCCAACTAAAACCAAGTGAATTCTCTTGGCTAACAGGAAAATTATTATCGACTTGAGGAATGAAGGAAAGTCTCTGGATGAAATCGTGAAAATTGTGAAAAACCGCGTTCCCCAATTTAGTACGTGTTACAACAATTTAATAAAACAAAAAGAATTGTTTGCAATTTGTACAAAAAAGATCTGGACGACCAAAGAAAATTGATCGTCGTATGGAAAAGAGAAAACTTAGGAATGTTGCAGAGGATTGCACTCGTTCTTGCAGGTAAATTAAAAACCATTGAGGGAGTTGATGTTTGTCCCCAGGCAATACGGAACCTGTTGATCAGAAATGGATTTCTAAGCGAGTAAGCCGGAAGAAGCCATACATTCGAAAAGCGAATAAGAAAGTCAGGCTAGATTACACTACGAAACGTTCTGGGATCAGGTTATATTTACAGACGAAAGTAGATTTAACATCTTTGGCTCAGATGGTCTTCGTATGGTCTGGTGAAAACCAGGCACTGCTCTGGATTACAAAAATTTAATCCCTACTCTAAAGCATGTCGGCGGCAATGTAATGGCCTGGTTCTGAACGAATATGGATACTTTAAAACACTTCAAAAAAATCTCCTTTTAAGTGCTGAAAAACTGAGTCTCGCCAACAATTTTGTCTTCCAACAAGACAACGACCCCAAACACTTCGATGCTTGTCAGGGAATGGTTTTCATACAACGCTGAAACACATTCAATAGTTTATCACTGAATAAACAGAAAATTTAATGCTGTACGGAGACTTTTTCGAGTATATGTACATAGAAAATGAGGAATTTATTCTGCATCTTCCTTGCCATACAGCTTTTGCAAAAATAGTTTGAATAAACGCCAAGGTTCGTTGTGTTGTGTGCCGGTTATGTTATGACACCAATTACGGACCTGATGTGCAATCTACCTAAGGAAATCATACACTTAGAGCGTTTCAGATAAACCATTGTCCAGATCTGTATTAGTTCATCTTCGCTCTATAGCTTCTTTTTTCAGCACGAGTTTACATGTAGCGATGTATAATGTTTGCCTTAGCAAGTAAAATACATAGGTACTGTTGCTCCACCTTGGTAGAGATCCCTGAAATGCCCTTACTGCTGCGCCATCTCCATAAGCTATTAATGGCAGTTAAAACCTATTTTAGAGTCTGAGAGAGAAGAGAGCGAAGAGATTTGATAGCCTCTTGAATATCCGAGAAGATGCGGAAATCAGTATTTAATAAAATATTTTCTTTGACTCAAGATTGGACAATCACCATAAGTTCCGTCTGGAACATGGTACAATGATAAAGAAGACGGAAAGAGAGACATAAGTCTAGTGTATCGAGTACACACCACCATCACCAGTTTGCGATCGGTCGGTATAAAAATGCATAGAATCATCTTCCAAGAAAATTATATCCTCCTAACTAGATCCTGAAGGAATGGATTTTTTTGCCGAACTGTAGCTTTTGAATAGTATAATCAATGTGACTTGGAAGTGGTCCGAATGCGTCCCGAATGATGGAATGACCAATTTCGTTATTGATCCCTAATGAAAGAGGTCTTAAGCAGGCGGCTGTACTCGCCACCGTCCGTCCGTCTGTTTGCTGACAATATCGGGGATGGTAGATGGAGCAGAACGTCTAATGCGGCAGAGTGGGTTGTTCGTAGTGCTACACTTATGTACAGGAAAGATGATGGTTGGCCCTTCTTAGCTTGTCACAACTAACAGCCATTTCTAGAGCCACCATACTCCAACACCATAAGTAAAGATCGGTCTGATTACCGAAGTACATAGCCAATAAGTAATGCGGCCTTAGAGGGTCCATTTGTTCCCAATAAAATTTTTGCATGAGAAGATTGCCACTGTGGAGTTTTTGACCTTTTATTTTATTTGCGTTCCCAGCAAAATTTTGTTGCTAAAATAAGACTAACATAATTTGCTTCGTCTGAGAAATCCCTTTTATAGAAGGAAGATTTACATGAGGAATTATATATTTCCTAGAGAATATAGGACTAATTCTGTGGTGGACTCCAAAGCAACGGCTCTACACAGTTTGTTTAAAGCGTTTTCTAGGAGTCTTCATAAGATATTAGGATACTTTCCCAATAGTTTAATAGCAACATCGTTCCCATAAGCTCTATAGTATGTCCAGGCATGTCAACAGCTCATTTAATACCAGATTTCACCGCTTGCGGAGTTCCTCTACTCACAGACTTTTTATAGAAGAAAAGTCCAGTTTTGAATTGATAACCCAGCTAATTAGCTTTTGATTAATCAATTTACAAAGTGGCCCATCTATCTGCAGACATAACATTGCAGATGCAATTGCAGATGTGTCGATCTTGTTAAAAGCGCTCTCTCTATCGGGAAATACAGCCATAGTGTACTCTTAATGGTCGCGAGAAGGTTCGATATTTCATATTAGACAATATCTACCGAACTTCTTTTGCACAAAGCTTGTTGAGCCGTAGACAAAAGTCTCGTATCGATGGATATCAATCAATCTTTTCTGTGATCCTGAATGATAACAGACTAATAGGTCTGAAATAGAGATCTACTTGGGAACATTTGCCGGCTTTGGGTGTGCACACAACCCTAGGACTTTTCTGTGAAAGATTGTCTCCAGAATTGGTACAGTTAAAACTAAATTCCATTATAGATAAAGGGTTTGAAGCTGTGAAGTGTCCATATTGCAATTTGTCCCTAGTAATCGAACCTTGTGAATAGGTAGTATTGTCCTGTGGCTTCCTTGGTAATTTAATCCAAAGTCAAAATCCTGAAATTTCCTTTCAACTTGGAATTCAAACCTTGAATTTTATTCAGTTATTTTGCTGCAACAAAGTAAATTCGCAAAAAGGCAATTGCCGAAAAGTTTCTCGAACTAATTGACGTTTTGTTTTCTCTTATCATCCCACGAACGTTGCCATAACGAATTAATATTTTTCTTAAACTAAGCTTCACATGGGTCATTGCTCGATGACAAAAATACTTCTTATTTGACAGCAAGTGGGATGTTAAGTCTTGAGAGTTTTAGGAAGTGGGTAGTTAGCCACATATTGATCGATTCTTTGTAAGAGATGGTTCACGAGCAAACACCATTTTTTAAGCTACTGGTCATTCCTGGACTTTTAGAGAGAATTTTGCTCACCATAGATGCTTCTGACGTTTCTTCTATTCTACAATAGAATATCCTCCCGGAAGATCTTTTTCATTTCGCCAATTCGTTCTTTTATACTTTAAGGGATTCCTTGTAGGAATTGAAGTGTTTTCGGAAACCCTTACTGAGCGGTTCAACTCGTGATATCCATCAATGTGGTTTCTTGTTGGTACTTGTGAGCAGGCATGCAATAGCTAATGATTTATCAGTGACTCCACAGTCAAGTGCATTTGTGTTCAAAGCAGTATTTAAAAGCTCAGATTTTAGCAGAATTTCAAGTGTTTTACAAAATAAATTTTATTTTTCAAAGTTCTTCTAAAAACAGGTCAATGATTTCTTTGAATTTCAATTTTTGTATGCAGAATAGTAGCAACTACAAATTGGCATACCAAAATTTTATTTTTAAAATATTTTGAAAATTGTATGCATAAAAATTATTTAAAAATACTCGTTAATCCGCTACAACCATTTATAATCTTTTTCTTTCATAGACTGATATTTGCTTAAGAAATCACATGGTATTCTTTTTTTAGTTCTAAAAGAAGTTGTTATAGTATTTGAAAACCCTAATTTTACGCTTATGAAGTGTTGTCTCTAATCACATCCACTTTTAAATTATTTTGAACTTAAGAGTAGGTAAGTTATTGCCACCTAGTCGTACATTTTTATTTCGTTTTGTTTTCTACTCTAATCAATATTCAAAATAATCAAAAATTCAAATTCATTTTTCTCCTAAACAACAACAAAGAACCTGGAGTAAAATTAATATTGTGCCTGAAAAAATATTGTTGATAAAACTTATTATAAATGGCCAAAGGCAAATGAAATAAATTGCTTAAGGCTTTCCGTAGACTTTTTTCTTCGAAATTTTACTAATTAAGAATATCTTTGTAATTCATTTCCGCATGCACAAAGGATTTTCTAAAAGTTAAGGAAGTTATAATGTAATCAAATTAATTATCCTTCTCGACAGTCCTTAGAAGTTCGAATGGCACGGTGGGTTTTACATTTTAATCTAAATTATTATTTATATGAATTTTATCCTTGGATGGGTGGAAAACTGTCTTTGATTTTATCTCGAAAATGTATTTACTCTTGCCCGAAATGTCGTAGATTTAATTTATTTATTACTTTTATTTGCACTATAGGTTGGAATTCGCAGCAAAGAGGCAGATTTAGTTTATTTTTTAGAATGAGGCATGCTGGATAAAATTTCAATTATATTGGTAATCAGTTCTATAAAGTAGTCGCCTATCTTAAGTTCTAAGGCCTAGGTGGTAAATACGCGGAACCGCCATTCTATTCTGGACCAGCCCTCGACTATCTAAAGAGAGGAATGCCTCGGATGGTGTAAAGCCACTAACACGAACACTCTCGTAATAATCGTGCGTCGTTAGGGAAGTAATCCCCGAAAAATAGGATGTTGGTCAGGAAATCACTCTTGCAATATCACCCTGAATTATCATTATGTTGGCTCCGTTGCGTTGTAAAGAACCTGGTGGGAATGAAAATGTTTTTACTCTGATTGGTGTTTTGTGTAATACAAGGCAACTTCTACGACACTGCTTCTCAAACACCTTTATCTCTTCCATTTGATATGGAGCAATATTAAACCACACCGGATACACAGGCAATCAATCATATGGCGAATGAGGGCCATGTAAAAATTCACCTTTACCCTGCTACCAACCCAACAGCTACAAGAGAACCGTAAGTCAAGGCACAGGTAACAATGGCCCTGGTCACTTATAAATTTGTGAAAATACAACTACTGATCCAATCATATACAATCCAATGTACTTTACTACACTTCTACTCACGAATGGCTGTCCATGTGGCCCTACAATTAATAGGTTGCGCAAGTTCTTTCTTGTATTCCTTGGGGCTGCACGAAATGGAGTTCTAAACAGAATAGTCTCAGAAAGTTGAAAGTTGATAATTGCAATATCGCTAAATCTTGTAGGATTCACGTTCGAAAAGAATTCTGATAACCTCGACTTCTGGAACTGTTCTGTCAGACTCCCTATCACATCACTGATATCGGTGGGTAAGTTGACCGCTCCCTACTGAAGAGAAGACCATTTTTAATATCCAAACTTGCGGTGAAAGTTTTGACAACAAACTTCTTATTATCGAGCATGTACATTGTATAACACTGGTTTACTATTGACAAGCCTTGTGATTGGGTATCTGAGACCATTTAAGATGAGGCATGAGTGTCATGTCCAGCCTGAAAACCGAACTGAATGTACGGTATGATATTTTTGTCATCCACCCACTTGGACAGAATTCTATTAATACATTTTTCGAATACCCTACTGATACTGTATCTATCTATCTGTCTATCACTGCTTCGTATGGTAACTGTCGTAGTACAGTTTTGGGTATACCGACTCCTGCTGACTTCTTATTTTTTCATGATACGAAGACGAGCTGGGTCAGTTTCAAAAGATCATTGATGAATATGAGAAAGAGTGTCGGAGTCAAAACGGAGCCTTGTGGAACACCAGCATTTATTTTATGAACTTCGAACTTAAAACCTTCTATTACAACTTGTCTTGAGCGATTCGAAAGGAAATTTTATCAATACCAAATAAATGCATTTTTGATAAGTGAGCTTGATGCCAAACTCTATCAAATAAACCATCAAATCAATAGTGGACTTATTGCTATGGAAGCCACACTGCCAGTCGTTGAGAAGCTATCGCTTTTTACGATATTTTTTGAGATCATAATTTATTAGAGTTTCAATGACCTGCGAAAGAAAATACATTAGTTAAAATGGACGATAATAAGAGGAGGAAGAAGATTCTCCATTTTTAGCGACAGGCTGGACAAATGGCGTTTTCCATCCACTCGGAAAGAGACCAGCAGTGCTGGACAGATGTTAAATCTTAAGCAGTGGTTTTGCCAGCAATGAAAAATACCTCTTCAGAACAATGTTACTATCAGGCCAAGATGATTTGTGTGTATCAAGATCTGTTAAGACTCTTACAACTGCACGAGTTCCAAAGAATATTGGTCCCATATAGTCGTTAATGCTCTCAACTTCAGATGGAATGATAACAGTTTCAGGAGCCGTGGAATTAACAGCGAACGGTGCTGCAAGAATGTTGCTTTTTTATCTTAAGAGCTAACGTAAGGCGTGTTATTGAAGATGAGCGTTGCAAGATGATGAAAAAGTGGAACTCAGTACGGTTTTTACAACACGCTTAATAGCTTTTGCAGTTGTATCAGTGGCGGATTTACCAGCAGGCTAAGTAGGCTTGAGACTAGGACGGCAGATTTTAGGGGCGGCAAATTTGAAAACCACAAGACACCTTTCCGATGACTTTTCCATCTTTTCTTTCATTGTACATTCAACAGTACCGCAAACTTCTATATCCTACGGTAAGACACCCAGTTCACGGCCCCAACCAGAAATCGGCCGTTGCCCACCCTTTCTATGAGTGAAATGAAAGCGAAATTGCGGAAATATATTTCACGCTCTTCCCACTCCCACTACGTACTCATACAAGCCCGTACGTATTGGTGATTGCGATATTGGTGTGGTAGATCTGAATAAAAAATTGTTACAAAGAAAAATGTTTTGTTGGAGATATTCTTCGTTTTGAATGGATTAGAAGATTTAAAAATAATAATAGAATTTTATTATTTTTAAAAAAATTTACATTTGTTGGCTCATAAAGGGGCCTAACTATAACAGTGACCTAAGTTTAATTATTTTTATGTAAAATTTACATGACGAAAAATAAATAAAATGTAAAAGGTCGGTTGACTGTATTTTCCTCAGGGTGTTTATTTCCGGTTATCAGTGCTGATTTTTGTGGGTTGTGGGCAGGGATGGCGTTTTAGCCGCTGTGATAGGCTGATCCAATGTCAGCGTAGAACGACACTACTTCCTCGTTGTCTATGATTAAGTTGTCATCCAGAGTTTCCATCACACTGAGGTACCACGGTTCGGGATGTCGTTGTTCTGTGGTCATCCTTCTCATAAGCTGACTCGGGTGGTCGATGATGTTCCCCATTAGTTTCTTCGTTGAATGAACTAGATATTTGTCCAGTGGGATTAAATTCGCTTCTGTGTATAGAAGGTCGTTCCTGTAGTATTCTTGTCGTTGACGTTCGAAGTAAAGTCCAGTGCAGATCATCAGTATCTTCCTTTCGAAGGTTTGGGTTCCTTATATTCCTCGAATCGTTTTTTCCGAACGAATGGAGAATAGATCTTGAAAAGATGAAACCAAATTCTGAATCATTGGAAATTCTATCTTCGTTTCTGCTAAAGCATAATTTGCAGAACGTTTATCATAACTTGGACATAGCTCTTCGTAGGGCATTATGTACTCCAGCGACAAATTGTTCGGGTGAGAGAAGCTTTTCTTATCTAAAAAGGGTAAAAAATTGTCTGAGATCGACCTTAATTCAAGAAAAATTAAGGCTTTAGCTCTTTTGTGTATAGAGTCAGAATTAATGAACAAGATCACTTACGACGACATTAGGTTAGGTTAGGTTGTTGGGCTGACAATTGATGTTGCTATCGTCACACTTAGATCAATGTAGATCCTTTGTGTTACCCGTGAGTGTAATCACTCTTTCCTGATAAAACCCATGTATTCTATTAATCAGTCAAGCCATTTTGAGGCATTGACGAAGTTCAATATGTGTATTCCTGAAATATTAGAAATATCTTCTAGATTGTCAAAGAAGTAGCTACCAAGCCATTTCCTTCTCTGGTGGCATAATGACAGAGAATGTGTGATGTGTCTTCATGTACCTCTTCATCACCACATCCTCTGCATAGGTCATTTTAAATTTATGGTATTTCAATAAATTATGTCCGGTGATTACGCTCGTAAGAGAGCGAAGGGACTTCTTACTAAGTTGTATGATTTTGTCAGTCCTCTGCTTGTTAAAGCACGGCCATATTTTCCTAGTAGCACAGGTGTCAAGTAGACTCCACCTTTCATTGGATTTCCTTAGGATTATTTCTGAAATTTTCTGTTTAATGTTGCAGAGTGGAATGCTTACCATCTCTGCTTGACTAGCGTCGAGCGCTGATCCCTGTCTTGCCAACTCATCGGCATTTTCGTTACCTGGTATGCCGCTGTGTCCCGGTACCCCGCTTTATTGTTCACGTTATTGAATGCTCCTTCAATATCGAGAAACGCAGCAAGAGTATATTCTTTGTCGCTCATTGTCTTCTCAATCGTGCTAACGACGCTGTGAAGTGCCGTTTCTACACTCTTCCCCTTTGTGTAGGCGTGCTGATCTGGGGATAAATCAACCAGTTTCAGAGTGCTACGAATATGTAGGTCTGTCAGTCTTTCAAACGTTTTAAGAATAAACGATGTCAGACTAAATGGCCTGAAATCTTTTGCTTCCATTTTAAACTGTTAAGGAATATGTTTTTCAGGAGCGGTATTATTCGGATTTCGCTTTTCTGTAGCATCATTGGGAAGATGCCATCAAGGCCAGGGGATTTATATGGAGAAAAAGAATGGATTGCCCATCTTATCTTTTCTTCCGTTATAATATCCGATGGTATAATGTGTTCCGTGTAGTATTTTGTTTCCGGGTTGCTGTCATTTGACCCGCAACCCGGGAAGTGAGTATTTATCAGGTGCTCAAGAGTTTCATTGCAGGACTCTGTCCAGCACCTAGTGGGCGTCTTA
Source organism: Chrysotoxum bicinctum (assembly GCA_911387755.1). NCBI lineage: Eukaryota > Metazoa > Arthropoda > Insecta > Diptera > Syrphidae > Chrysotoxum > Chrysotoxum bicinctum. The sequence goes on from OU426988.1 coordinate 190,877,836, forward strand.
AGAGATCCTTAAGGGATTGAATCTTTGGAAAGAATTTTCCTTAGTCTAGCTGATTCGTTTGTCCCTTCGATTTCACTGCGATTTTTGATTTTCTTCTCTAATTCCCTATTAAAGAGATCCCAGTTGGTATTTCTGAAATTCCTATAAGGTTTCGGAGTTTCCACTGTATCACTTATCAAGAAACCTATAAGCCTGTGGTCTGAGAATGATTCTTCTTTGAGAACATTCCATTGGTCGATTGAAACTGTATCTGAATTATTAATAACAGTTATATATCAATCACTTCTTCCCTGTTTTTTATAACAAAAGTGGGCTCATTGCCCCTATTTGCTACCAGTAAATTATGTTCTATAATAAATTCAAAAAGAGACTCACCTCTACTGTTGGTGTCGGTACTTGCCCATTGAGCATGATGTGAGTTAGCATCTCATCCTAGAACCATGTCCCATCCTTCGATTGCTGCTCGCTCTACTAGCTGGACTGTTAGATCTGCAGGCGGTCCCTCCGTCCCGTCATATGGCATATAGCAAGATGCCAGGATGAGTGGTGGGAGCCCGATCCGCTCTAGCTTCACGGCAGTCTGGTCTAGATTACTATATGTAGATAGAAGAAAAAGACGACATTATCGATGATTTTGCCAACAAAAAATCGTACAAAAAGGTATTGTAAGAAATTTTGATAAGTTAATTGAAATTATTATTTTTAACTGTTTGTTAGCGCAATAAACATTATTTAACTACGTTTACCGAATGTACATTATTGTGTGAGTGGCATACCCCGTCTTATTAGTCCTACATCATTGAACTTTGATTACCTCAAAAATAAACTCAAAAACTATTTCTTGTACAATTTGAACCGAATTATTGGATTTTAATGATAATCTAGGAAGTGACTATTCACAATTACTGTAGAGGTATAAGGGCGGCAAAAATTCAACAGCCTATACTTGGGAAATATGTAAATCCGCCACTGAGTTGTATGGCTATTATATCTATTTGTATCCGTTGATGTCGCCACTGTTTTTTCTTTTTTAATCGATACATTCAATATCCTTAAAATATGTAATGCTTGGTGTTCATCGTTATAACGCTGTCGCGTGACGATGTGAATTCAATTCAAAATAGAAATACAATATTGTAACCTAATGTCTCCCTCGGGGGCATTTTCAAATGTTATTCCCCTTATTCAAATAAACACACAGCAGTAAATATGGTGCAATTTCACTCAATAATGTGAAATTGCTTATTTAATCCAAATCCATATCCTCGATGAGCAATTAATTTGATAAAGCCTTGTTGGTATTCACTTCCAGCTCAAATTGAATATATAATTGAACAAGCCACTTTCATATCACATATTGTATTGGTGGGGGCAGAAACAGCATGAATCTTGTTCATGTATATTTAAGTGATTATAAACAAGCAATTCTCCATGTTATCCCTGCCTAAAGAAATAAATAAGCATCATTTCGAATTCTATGTCGTGTCTAGGTACCGCAAAATCTATTTCAAGTTTAATCCTAATTCCTTATGGGAATATCCCATCAGAGTATCTATATCTACCCATTGAGAGTGAAAATATCTTTACAGGTCATAGCCTTCAAAAAATTTTAATTGGATTTCGGAGAAAAACTTTTAGTCGTATAGATCGTCAAGATTAAAGAATTTAGACTTATGGGGAAAATGAACGAGCACTTTGTCCTACTTTATGGAAGGAAATTGAATTTACATCCCTGAGACAAAAATTGGAAAAAGAGCTATTTCTAAGTCCATCACCCCTCCAAAGACTGAGGAAAGTCCTGTCAAACATTTGAATTCGATGACTTGACGGATGTACCTAAGTATCGACAAATCCTCATACTCATATCTTTGCTACACATCTTCTCCTCCTCTCTCCATGTATTCAGGCGGGCCCAAAAATCACCAGGAGACTTTTCCTCTCGAAATATTCTAAAACGTTCTTATTCAACTTAGACTGGGAAGGTCTAACATATGTATACAAGGACCCAGTCGATAAGAGTCATGTATCGGTACACTTTAATTGCTTCAAAGAGGTCTTTGCTACTAAATGGACTCCGTTTGGTTTCAGCGATTTTATCATTGTCTGAATAGATACTCGTAGCAGCGTCTAGGTGTAAAAAGTCGTAAACTACCTCAAATGTATAGCAGTCTATAGTGGCATTCTGACTAAGTTGTTTGTGTTGTCTTTCATTTCTTGACAAAATAACCTTGGCCTTGACCTCATTGACAGTTAAACCCATCTTCTTCGCTTTCTTCTCGATGATTAAAAACGCACCACTGACATCACATTTCATTCTTCCAATTTATGTCAATATCGTCGGTGTATCTGAGTCGGTTTTATGACTGCGTTAACGCGGGAGCCTTGCACTATTCTTTCTAAAATGATGTTCAAGAAATCACATTGACATCAAATACATCGATGAGATCTTTTCCAACTTTGATGCAACAGCGTGCATTCTGCATCGTCATCCTGCAGAAAGGGACAAGTTTTCCAGGGATGACAATACGAGACATTTCTTAATATAGTTCCCCCCTATTCGAGTAGATGCTTTGAAATCGATGAAAAGGGGGTAGGTATCAATTTGAAGATCCCGGGTTTTTTTGAAAGTTCTGCCGTAATGTGAATATCTGTTCGAAAACTGCCCTAATATGGACTTATCGATTGTTGACGAAAGACTTTAGACGTTTTACATAATAAAGCAGAAATGATCTTGTACGCGATGTTCAGTAGACTTATGCCTCTGTAGTTAGCGCAGTTCAGAGGGTCTCCTTTCTTGAGGATCGGACAGACAATGCCGAGGTTCCATTCATCGGACATGCTTTCTTCCGACCATATTTTGCAGATGAGCTGGTTCATACTGCCAACCAAGTCATCGCCTGCCGCTTTGAACAGTTCGGCAGCGATGCCTTCAGCTCCAGCGGCTTTGTTGAACTTGAGATTCGATATAGCTATCTTCACTTCGTCCACGTTGGGTGGGAGGTATTGCTGGTCTGCGTCGCCTTAGTCGAATAGTACTATCTCTCTAGCAGCGGAATTTTTTCTTCATCGCCGTTAAAAAATTTGGAGAAATGGTCTTTCCATATTCTCAGCATTGACTGTGATACTACTACGATGTTCCCTTAATTATCCATGCAGGCTTAGGCTCGGGGCTTGTATTATTGTGATATTTTGTATACCTTTTGGTAAAACTTCCAAACCTCGTTCCTGCTATGGCATCCCTCTATTTCCTCGATCGAGCGCTTCTAATGCTCCTTCTTTTTCTTTCTGAGAAGTGAGTGTTCCTGTTCCTGTAGAGTTTGCGAGCAGCTCTGGTCCTTCTGTGCAGCGCCGCTTTATATTCCTCTTTTTTTGCTGCATGTGTTTGCCAGCACTCATCTTCAACAGTGGTTTTGTTTCGGTGGTCTTCTAAGACCCAGCACACAAGAAAAGGTATCTCCGATTGCTGCTTGGCAATGTTTCCATTGGTTCTTGATGCCGGCAACATAGGACTTCTAACGATGTTAATAAGAACTCGATCGGTGATCTCTTGGTATTGTAACCGTCGAACGTTGAAGTTCCTTACTTGTTATGGCTGAGTTCGCGCTACAACGGGGTAGTGGTTTGAATCGATGTTAGTCAATCTGGTTAACAGTTGATTGATTAGGAGATCTCCATGTCCCTTTGTGAATATCGATATGCTTCGACTGCGTACTAGCTACCAGAACGTCTCGCCCATCAACAAAGTCTATCAGCCTGAATACGTAATCGGAGGTGGTGTCGTGCAGGCTATATCTTCCGACCGTGCCATCAAATATGTCTTCTTTTCCTAGCTTGGCGTTAAAATATTCTAGGACAACTTCAATTCCAAAGCTAGGGCAATGCTGATATCTTTTGTCCAGGAGCTCATAGAATGTTGGTTTACCTTTCTCCTCTGGGGGAAAATACGGGCAAATGGGGCTTATGTTGGCGAATTCAGCCTTGATGGAGATTTTCGTGAGGTGCTCATTTCACATGTTAATCCCAAGACTTTTTGCCTGAGCCTAGTTCCAGTAACAAATTCGCTTTCAAATGAACGCTGCTTTTGTTCTCGATAGCAGTCACTCTCTTTTAATTTCCGTCTCCCCGGTCCATCGAATCGCGAATCTTGCATGAAGGTTATATCTGCTTTGTAGCAGTTAAGGGCTATAGTAAATTATTTAAGTATTTATTAAGGGATCTAACATTCCACCTACAGATCCGAAGACCATTGTCTTTATTTTTTTTGATATAATTATATGTTGCACAAAATAGCGAACTCATTTTAGGCAATCGTTTAGTTTGTGTCAAAACACAAACTTTTCAGTTGCTCGAACCAAGCAATTGCGAAACTAAAAATTGAATGTGCGCGCCTAGCCTTTAACTTACGTGGAGGAAAACAATAATAAGTAATGTAAAAACGATGACGTTGCGAGATCATATTGCGTGGAAATGTGCACTTTCTAGCTTTACAGCTCACGCATGGGTTGGCTGAAAAGTATAATAAAAGACCGCCATACATTCGACAAAAACACAGAGTGCGGTGGACCATTACCGAGGAAACATTGGAACTCAGAGTGTGGAAGACCTTTACCAAGGAAACATCGGATAAAAGAGTGCGGAAGACTTGTACCGAAACAACGGGTAACACAGTGCAGCTCAAGGTCCAAATCAAGTCGAAGTACAGACCAAGGAAGGTAATACAATCAAGGGCGTACGCAGGGGTGGGCAGGGGGGGGGGCAGTTGCCCTCCCCTAGAAATTTTTGATATATTGAAAAAAAAATAATAATGATTAGGTACCTAGATAATGATTGTAATTATGTATGATTTTTAGGCAGAGTTTCTCAAAATTCAGTATAATTAGAAACAAAATATTTTATTACTAATATTACTATTTTATTACTGGTCTATTCTAAAACGACAGCACAGTTCATCAACCCAGCAATTGTGAGATACACACAAATACATACACGCACCATCTTTCATACGAACTGATTTTTTTCAAACAGAAATCTACCGCACGACATGCGCATGCGCACTGCGCAGAGCGATGAGAGATACACATAAAAATTCACTAAATAAGTGGAAAGAAAACCGTTATTTTCTTATTTTCTATAAGAAAGCGTGAGAGGTGTCAAAGTCAGTGAATAGAGTAAAAAAGAGGATACATACAGAAATTTCATGAAATCGGCGCGCCGTACCTTCCGTAAATTGGAAACAAAAAAGATGCAATCAAAGAAAAAAGTTTTTAGGTTTGAATAGTAAATGCAACGCACTTCTACATCATCATAATATAATTTTATGCCATTTTATTTTGCTCATAGTCAAAGAATTTGTTTTGCGTTTGTCGCCAGATTGTTGTTTATTATAAGTGTTTTTAGTGCATAATAAATTAAAGAATTAAGTGATAGTCAAGACAAGAACAAAATTGAAGAACTTAGAAATATAATAATGGATATAAGAAATTTTTTTACACGTGAGTACCTACCTACCTAAATATATTCACACCTATCCAATTGGATACATTGATGTGATTTGTAGAGTAAGAAATTAAATGTAAATGAACGTAATCGTAAATGACGTGCGAACATTTTGTGAATGAAAACTGGAAAAAGGGACAAGAAAAATTTCAATTTCGTTCTGTTCTGGGCATCTCTTAGAAAAATGACTGACCTCCTATTAGATTAGAATCCAATGAAGCTGATTTTTATTTTATAGTCATAGTCCTAAGATTCGTAATAATAATAAACAGGAATAATTCATTATAGCTCTTGATGATGGAGTTCAATTAGATTTGATGTTGTTAGTGTTTGAAATAATTTAAATGTTTCAAAACAATTCTGCATAAATATATTTTCAATTAAGGTGGTACAAAAAAAATCTTTTTTTACAGATTATGAAAAAATTGATGTTTTATTACACATAATGTTTTTTTTAATTAAATATTTTCACATTAGGACGGCTTAAAAAATTCTATTTTATTCATTAAACTGTGGAATTAAATAAAAAAATTAAAGTGGTTAATATTTCAAACAAATTATCGAAGGAAACAAATTTTTGAATTAGGGTGATGTTAACAATTTTTTGATTAAACTAAAGTAAAGAATGGAGTCACCGATAAATGCGTTTTTCTAAAAAAAATCTGTCTTTCTTAATTTATAAAATTTTATTCATTTATGGCATTTAAAGTAAAGTTTTTGCTTTTACTAGTTTGCACTAATTTTTTGTGAAAATCCCATGTAGATTGAAAGTGAATTTTTTTCCACCTCAATGATTTTGACCCATAAAACTGACTTTCTACTAATTGTTTAGCTGCTCAAAAAAGAAAACGTGCTAAGACTGATGAAACCGATGAATGTGAAATAAGTCAAAGTATAATCCCAATCCGAAATTCAAATCATGATCTCGAAACTACTTCGGATGATTTTCAGGCAAGTGTATCAGTCGCTTCGACGTCTTCATGTGTAGATGCATTGCGTCCAAAAGAATATCCATTGCTCGACATAGGAGAATGTATTGAAAAATTACCGTTTATGTCATCCTCTGAAAAAATGGAAATTTTGAAGCGATGTTGGGTACTAGCTGAAAATTACAATTTCAGCAATGATGCTCAAAATACTACTAGAAAATTTAAGTTTGAATGGTTAAAAAAGTATTCTCCTTGGCTTCAATACTCATCAAAATTGAAAGGGGCGCTCTGTTTGTACTGTGTTCTTTTCCCGCCTCTGAATGTTCATGGTGTTTTGGATTCGTTTATCAAATCATCATTCAATCGTTACAAGAATATGCATGAACATTGTCGAAGTCACTCTGCTAGTAAGTGGCACTTGGAAGCAGTCGCAGCAGCAAAGACTTTTTTGGAAGGAAAACCTATTAGCCTTTCTTTGGAAATTGGACACAACAAATTAGTAGAAGAAAATAAAAAAATTATATCTGCTGTCATCTCAACAATTATATTTTGCGGGACCCATGATTTGCCTCTAAGGGGGAAAAACCAAAATGAAGGTAATTTGTGTCCAATTTCAATTCATTTCTTAAGATTCCCTGTCCTTAGGTGTATTTCAAGATTTACTTCGCCTTCAAGTAAAAGCCGGCGATCAAAGTCTCAAGCAGCATTTTGAAAGAAGACAGAAGAATGCAACTTACTCTTCTCCGAGAATTCAAAACGAAATTATTAATTTGTGTGGGCAAGTAATTAGGGATGAAGTAATTAAAAACGGAAAAAATGCTTCTTCTTATTCTCTGATGGGCGATGAAAGTCGTGATATATCCGGAAAAGAACAACTGTCGATTGGAATTCGGTTCTACAATCAAAATATTAAAGTGATTTGCGAAGAGTTTGTTGGATTCATTGAATTGGATGCTATGGCCTCTGCATTAGATCGATTCGTTGAAGAAGCAGGACTTGATCCACTGAAACTTAATGGGCAAGGATATGATGGTTGTTCAACCATGTCGGGAAAAGATAACGGTGTGCAGGCAATTTTGAGGAAAAAGTATCCTTATGCTTTGTATTTTCATTGTGCAAGCCATAAGTTAAATTTGGTAGTAAATGACCTAAATGAAGTTCCGGAAATTCGAAATACAATAGGGACAATAAAAGACGTGATTACTTTCTACCGAAATTCGCTTTCAAGAAAGAAATATGTTACAAGCATTCCAGGGTTCTGCGAAACTCGATGGTCTGAAAAATACAAAAGTATAGCCATCTTCAAGGAACACTTTTGCGGTATAGTGAATGGACTTAAAGAGCTTTCTGTTGTAGGAAACTCTTCAACACGGATTCGTCCGTGATTTGCCGGATTCGTCCGTGATTTGCAAGATTCGTCTGTGATTTGCCGGATTCGTCCATGATTTGCCGGATTCGTCCATGATTTGCAAGCTTCGTCTGTGATTTGCCGGATTCGTCCGTGATTTGCCAGATTCGTCTGCGATTTGCTGGATTCGTCCGTGATTTGCCAGATTCGTCCATGATTTGCCGGATTCGTCCGTGATTTGCCGGATTCATCCGTGATTTGCCGGATTCGTCCGTGATTCTGCAGATTCGTCTGTGATTTGCCAGATTCGTGATTTGTCCATCATTTGCCGGATTCGTCCGTAATTTGCCAGATTCGTCTGTGATTTGCCGGATTCGTCCGTGATTTGCCAGATTCGTCCATGATTTGCCGGATTTGTCCGTGATTTGCCAGATTCGTCTGTGATTTACCGGATTCGTCCGTGATTTTCCAGATTCGTCTCTGATTTTCCGGATTCGTCCGTGATTTGCCGGATTCGTCCATTATTTGCCGGATTCGTCCGTTGATTTTCCGGATTCGTCCGTGATTTGCCAGATTCGTCTGTGATTTGTCGGATTCGTCCTTGATTTGCCAGATTCGTCCATGATTTGCTGGATTCGTCCGTGATTTGCCGGATTCGTCCGTGATTTGCCAGGTTCGTCTGTGATTTTCCAGATTCGTCTGTGATTTGCCAGATTCGTCGTGATTTGCCAGATTCGTCCATGATTTGCTGGATTCGTCTGTGATTTGCCAGATTCGTCTGTGATTTGCCGGATTCGTCCGTGATTTGCCGGATCCGTCCGTGATTTGCCGGATTCGTCCGTGATTTGCCGAATTCGTCCATGATTTGCCAGATTCATCTGTGATTTGCCGGATTCGTCCGTGATCTGCCAGATTCGTCCATGATTTGCCGGATTCGCCTGTGGTTTGCCAGATTAGTCTGTGATTTGCCGCATTCGTCCGTGATTTGCTAGATTCGTCTGTGATTTGCCGGATTCGTCCGTGATATGCCAGATTCCTCCGTGATTCGCCAGATTCATCTGTGATTTGCCGGATTCGTCCGTGATTTCCCAGATTCGTCCATGATTTGCCGGATTCGTCCGTGATTTGCCAGATTCGTCCATGATTTACCGGATTCGTCTGTGATTTGCCGGATTCGTCTGTGATTTGCTAGGTTCGTCTGTGATTTTCCAGATTCGTCTGTGATTTTCCGGATTCGTCCGTGATTTGCCGGATTCATCTGTGATTTGCCGGATTCGTCCGTGATTTGCCAGATTCGTCTGTGATTTATCGGATTCGTCCTTGATTTGCCAGATTCGTCCATGATTTGCCGGTTTCGTCCGTGATTTGCCAGGTTCGTCTGTGATTTTCCAGATTCGTCTGTGATTTGCCGGATTCGTCCGTGATTTGCCGGATTCGTCCGTGATTTGCTAGGTTCTTCTGTGATTTGCCAGATTCGTCTGTGATTTGCCGGATTCGTCCGTGATTTGCCGGATAGAACAAAACAAACGTACATCACAAGTTGCAAAACTACGCACCCTATGTTCACTACTTCTTCGTGAAACTTCTGGCGGCGCTAGTGTCCTTTTGGATGCACGCATACAACATACGACATACCTGAACGTCATAAAGACTACACTACTTTTGCTTAAATTGTCATTTCCTACATAAAAGTCTGAGTTCAGAGAGTTTATAAGAAATAAGAATTACATTTTCACGTCGGAACCTTACCCAACTGTCGTCACTCACCAAATCCTTTTTAACATTATACTTCAAGTTACAAAGAATATCAAATTGAATCTCATTGAAAGAGGTCCCAAAAAACCCTTTAAATTTTACTTCCGTACATATGAAGGTACCAGGGATGTTGCGGCCGCTGATTTTTTGACACCCACAGTGCAAGCCCGTTCTCAATATTCATTCAATCAATACTTGAAATAAAAAATTGGGGCATTATATCTTATGAAGAAAATTATAGGACCAAACAAACAATTCTAAAATGTTTCCGCCAGTAAAATTAGGATAATCCAATCAAAAACAATGATACTCAAAAAGTCTTTTACAATAAACCGCTCTCGAAATATCGGTGATTTGCAAATATAATTCGAAATTTCGCAGGAAAAGTTTCGAAACAGAGAATCCCCTAGCAACTGGTACTAATTAATATTCCGTAAGATACACAAAAGGTAGGTGTGTTCATTTTCCTAATTGGGCGAAAGTCTTGATCGCATCATCAATAAATTTTAAAGTTGAAATGTAATGAGTAGGTAGGTACCAATTACAAGGAGATACCCTCTACATTCCTAGGTTCCATTCACCTCCTCTAAAATATTGGACGCTGAAAGTTTAATTAAACAGACCAACCAACCGACTGCATAGGTACGACAACGGACAATTCTTTGAAACCAATTTTTCTTCATAGCCATTTTTCAGAGTGGCGCAACACTTTCTGACAGGTAATAAAAAACACCTTCTTCTTGCTCCTTTTACAGGCATGCCAAATGAATTATACAGCATGTGGTATCCAACATCGTATCCTTTCACCGATGTCGTTTGCATCATTGGAGGTATCCTGTCGGAGACTGCTGCCAATGCAACTGTCCTCACTATAACGGCGTTCACAGTTGAGCGATACATTGCCATCTGTCATCCCTTTAGGTGAGTGTTTAATTTTGAAGTTGCAGTTGAATCGATAATCCTTTGATGAAAGCCGACCGATGTGTGACGTGCTGTCAATAATAATACAAAATTGGCCGACGACGAGTGCATGAAGAGTATAAAGAGCAAGGACCTCGTTTTTTTGGTTGGTGTCGCTGTCGGTTCGGTGGTGTCGGTGTCATTACATTGTCTCTCGTTTGTTCAAGTGCAATCAATCTGGCACGCTCTATCATCAAAGAATCTCAGCCAAAGGACACAGAATTTGCTCTTTATTACTCTTCATTTGTAAGCACAGCCCGTTTTGGGATGCTGATGCTGTTGTGTTGGCATTTTACTATTATTACTAATGTTCATCCCTTTTTGTCGTCGTTCACAGACAGCACACGATGTCGAAATTATCCCGGGCGATAAAGTTCATCCTGGCAATTTGGGTTGCTGCTTTTCTGCTAGCATTACCACAAGCGATGCAATTTTCCGTTATGAAGCAAAATGACACCAAAGTCTGTTCGGTGAGTATAAATAAAACAGCTACTCTACAATGAAAGTTTGCATGTCGGTGTGTTAATGTAATAATAATTCGTTTGGTTTGTGTATGTGTGTGTGTATGGATTGGGTGGCTATGGGTAGGTATACCTATATTTTATGCCTCGTCCTTTGGTGTAAATTAGAAAATTGTCTCAAGGCGAACTTCAAATCGAGCCATGAACTTTAAGAAAAGAATGTTTGGTTATTTTTCTTTTTGTGTAGTTAATTACTTAGATTTTAATTGCGCCTTTTTAAATGTATTTTTTTGTATTTAATTGCCGTCCTGTTTTTCTTTTAGGTAAAAAATGATTTAACGCAGGACGTTTTTGTTGTGTCAGGATTTATATTCTTTGGAGGTCCCATGACTGCTATTTGTGTGCTGTACGTACTAATTGGGGTCAAGCTAAAAAGAAGCAGGATGCTGCAGGCGGTCCCGAGGAGATGTTTTGATCTGAATCGTGGCATTAGTGCGCAAACAAGAGTTATACGAATGTTGAGTAAGTATATAAATAACATGGCATATTAGGTACCTACCTAAATTCCTAAGTACATAGTTCTGTAAGATTTAAGTTTATTGAATTGGGGCACGCTAGTTATAAGGTTAATATTAGTATCTAGCCCATGGTGATAAGGTACATATTCTGACGGACAATTTTCTGTAACGCAATACCAGAAAATACGTTAGAAAATTTTTAAAATTTCAACAGAGAAGACCGGATTCTTGCTTGAGGGGCTTTAACTACCCTTAAAAATAGTAAATCTACAGAATGCGAGCATTAAATAACTAGGAACAATTGAAGAGGAGATATTATGTAGTTTCGATTTCGAGCCGAAGCATTCCATAATCGTGTGTCTTGAAGGAGCAGCACCAACAAAGAATGGGCACCTCGCCTATACACCTGCGATTGCCACTCCTAGGGTGAACACGAGCATCAGTGAGTTGATGATGAGGCTAAAATTGGTAAGATCTTCGTTAGGAAATGGACAGCCATATAAGGGACGGACATATATACACCAAACACTGACATATCAAACTCATCTACCAGACGTTGCAAGGAGCCACATGCTCCTACGGGCCTGGTGGAGGGATGATTTTTCAAGTGGGGGTAAAGCAAAGAACCACACCATTAGCAGGCGTCTACCCATTCTAAACCAGGTGATTATGTGAGGAGAGACATTTCTTCGATGACTTAGAAGTACTCTTTTGACATTTCAGGCCATAAGGTGCTGTAACCCATCAACACCCTTAACAGGCGTGATCAACATAGGATTATCATAGCTTTAATAGAAAGAAGTCATAATCCCTAGGGATTACAACGGATCTCTACATTGATCTAAGTGTGACGGTAACAAGATCTACTGTCAGCCGATTAACCTAACCTAGCCTAATCCACAATCCACAGAATCTATGTTTGTCCGTCGGTAAGTTCACACTGTAGTGGTGTTAAAGAGCTTCAATTTTGTCTGTTACAGCTGATATATTTAAATATATATGACATGTGATAGCATTTTTAAAGCTAAAAAACTTAGATAAGCTCAAGGTGGACCAGCTTAAATGTAAGAGTTATACTACAGCTTTAGAAGAATGATAAACTTATAGATTAAAGTCAGATGAAAAACGCCAACAAATACATATTGTATCGTCGAAGAAAACTAAACACTTAGCGCCGCTTTTAGTTACGCAAAATATTTGGCCATTTCTTTAATATATAGACTTACAAACTTACTTATTCTTTTGAAATATTAAGTTATGAAAATAAAATTTTGACAATTTTATATCTACCAAGTTTAATTAAAATCGGCCGAGCCGTTTATGCTGTAGTCGAACTGAAAGACAGACAGAATTGTGAAACCCACTTTTTTCTTCTTCGCTATCAATATCAACTTTGATCAAAATCTGGAGTTAGATTACTTTTACGAATGCATAACTTGCCTTCTAGTATCTATGTATAAGTCGCAAGTAAAAATAAAATAAGCAAAGAGATCATCTAATATATTGTTTTAATATAAGCCCATACAGCCTTTAAAACATTCTCATCTTTGAGCCTGCGTTTTACGTGTAGTGGAAGAGTGTTCAACAGCATGAATCTACTCTTGATAAAGTGCTTGGTCGTATCGATAAGGATCTGTTAGATTGCAAAAGCATAAATTTTTCGTTCCTATATAAACTTTAAACATACGAGTACATTGCAACTGAGTTCGATACTAGATTAAATTTTCGAAGAGAGGTGGCGTCTAAATCGCCAAAGATTTCACACTCATAAGGTATGGAGTACAGTTAAGGTTTTTACTAATTTTTTTCTGTTGGGATTGGGATTGTGATTTTTTTGCTATTTTATTTTTGGCAACACTGGTTTTGACAGCTTACGCACGTTTCGTGTTTTGTGTCACTGTCAAACACCTTCATTTTGGTCTATAATTTAACCATGAATCGTCTTACAAACGAACAACGCTTGCAAACTATTGAATTTTTTATCAAAATGCGTGCTCTGCTAAGAAAGTTCATCGCGCGCTTCTTCCATTTTATGGTCAGTTTAATCGACCTACTGAGGCGGCTATTCGAACTATACTATTGTGACTAAACTTGGCACCAAATTTACATTGTTGGACATTAAACCACCAACACGCTTACGTATAGTGCGAACTGAGGCCAGTGTTAGTGATGACCGTAAATTATCGACTCTCTCCGACGCCATTCGCAGCAAATGGGCCCCTGTTGGCCTGTTACTCCACTACATGGAAAATTTTGAAGAAGGATGGTGTGAAGCCCTTCAAAAAGAATTGAAGCCGAACAACCTTGAAAAGTTGGCCGAAGAAAATATTGAAAAATTGTGTTCAGCGACGAAGCTTATTTCTGGTTGAATGGATACGTGAACAAGCAAAACTGTCTTATTTGGAGTGAAGAGCAGTCAGAAGCATTGCAAGAGCTACCAATGCATCCAGAAAAAGTCACTGTTTGGTGCGGATTATCGTCTGGCGGAATCATTGGACCGTATTTTTTCATAGATAATGCGAAGTTACTGTGAATGAAGAGCGCTGCCCTGCGATGATAACAAACTTTTTTTGGCGCAATATGGAAGAGCTTGACTTGTATGAAATGTGGTTTCAACAAGACGGTGCCACATGCCACACAGCACGCGTAACAATGGAGCAATTGAGAGCCGAGTTCAGTGAACAGTGTATTTCAACTTTGGGTCCGGTCAATTGGCCGCCTAGATCGTGCGATTTAACGCTTCTAGACTATTTTTTGTGGGGCTTTGTTAATTTCCGATAGAAAAAATCACTCGTTATTAGCTCATAATATAATGTTTCTTAAAATGCAAGTATGCAAATATATAAGTAATTAATAGTAAAAAAAAGTTTTTTGCAACCCATCCAATTGCATTTTGGCCACGCACGACAGTTGCACTCATCAGTCAGATTCTCTTCCACTCAATGATTATTACCTTAGCTTTAGCTCAGGCATTCTCATCAGTTACTACCATAAAATGTTGGAATACTAAGAAATCCTTAGATTAACAAATCCGCTGTCCCTTTCTATTGTTCTGAAGAGGTGTTCTTCAACGCTGGCAAAACCACTGCGTAAGCTTTTCCATCTGTTCTACTCTACAGGTCTCTTTCCGAGACCTAATTTCCTAATTGTTCAATTGCACTTGCGTCCCTTTCTATCCAAGGTCATGGAAACGCTGATCAATTTTCACCTAAAGAATTATCTTAAGGAACGAAAGCTTCTGTGTTTAACATTATAAAGGTATTCATAACCCCTTGGGTACGCATAAAATATAACAAAAAAAAAATAGGTTAACAGACCACTCGAGTCTAAGGACCTTTATTTTTGTCACTTTATCTGTTTCCAGGTAAATTGCTGACAGTTTATTGTTACAGTTTCTCCGTGATCACACTCAATCCTATATGTGACCAATAATTCTTTCTGAAATTTATTTCACTCGACCATGTGACATGGATTAATTTGTTAAGATACTGGTGAGAGGACCATCTTAATATCTAACAATAGCCTTGAAAAACTATATGTTTCAAACGAAATTCTTTAAGTCTATTATTTTCCAAAACTGAGCACCACCTCATAAGTACGCCATATCTAACCAAATATATAAATTTAAATTGGATAAATTTCGCATACAGAAGTGCAGAAATGGCTGAGAATTGTAAGTCACAAGGCCCCGGTTATTAACGGACCGTTGTTTAGCAGCTAAAAAGGTGTTGCAAATGCGTGTTGGCTTTGAAGTTGTGCATATCACCAAAAAATGGAGAAACAGCAATGAGTAGAGCATTCCACATTCTTGTAGTGCATCAAAAGAAAGAATATCTGTACATAACAGCAAACAGCCCATCCGAAATTGAATGCGAGGGTCAATTCAAAAGAAAACAGATCGGCTTCTATTACTCGTAATTTTAAAATTATTCAAACACTTTAAGCAAAAGTTTAAGTGAACAGAACAGATTAAAGGTATCAGGCACATTTTTAAAATATATTTTGAGGAAAAAAAACACGTCACATCTATTCATCTGCTTTGAACATGACGAATTTTTAATCAATTTTATTTTTTATTCTTCAAAAACTAAAAGCACTTTTTATGTCTTGTAACAAATATATCATTTTTGTTGGCAATTTAATTATTTTTAATTGAATTAAACTCAACATTAAAAGCTGTAAAAATACATTGATCATAAATTTTACTTATCCCGATCTCAGTTAAGATTCTTCCAACTAAAAGTTCGCCAGACAAAAACATTCACCTGCCATTGTGAGATACAAATTATCCAGCACACTAATAAGCCCCGACAATTCATGTATTAATAAACAAGACAAAAGGCTATTTAATTATTGTACGAAGTTAACTAGAATAACTATAAGCTATAGTGTCATAAAAAACAATTACCCCTATCTAATAACATAATTTACGAGCCATGGACAATGTTAAAAATGTCGTTTTGTTTATTAGTTGATGTTTTGCTAGAAATCACGACTTCTCAATCGTGATCTGTCTGGAGCTACATATCTGCTACTAGAAGTTCATTTTCCAATAACACAAGTTTGCATTAAAGTCGTTTTCTAGCAAATTTATTACATAAACTTTGCATTTGTTTATGCTTGTTGTATACTTAAGTATCCGAACACAAGTTTCAATCTGAGGGCATCAAAACAACAATACTAGATAGAGGCAGATTTATTAAGCATTCAATCAAGTCTAGCGAGAGTTTGGTGGCGGAGGCATGTTCAAATGGCAGCACACACTCAAATAGAATACCTATAGCCGTATTCAAATTACATACTTTTTCCGTAACATATATCGGAACTCCAAGGGTTTCCCGGAATTCAAAATAAATGTATGCCCACGTATTGGATATTGGATATTGGATATTGCCAAGGATATTCGTTCTTTGGAATTTGAGGAAGAAAAACAATCTTCTTCCTTAACTCCTACACAAGTTTATTGTAAAATGAAATTTTTTAAGGATAATTCTGTTTGTAAAAGCTGTTGATAATACCTAGCAAATAATTCCAGTGAATAATAAATTCGTATGTGAGCTACATACATATATTCAACAAGATTTAAGCCGAAAAACTAATTTTTGTCCACTTAATGTCATACAAACTGTTTTTAATAAGAACTAGATATATTTACGTAGCTAATGATTTTTTATAAGGGACATAATGAAGTTACAAATTTTTTTTGCGATATACATATATGAAGGGGCTATATGGATATTTATGAATTCATAGGAAAATCGAAGTCTATAGATTTTGATCAGATTTGACATTACGATGTTAGGGAAGACGAAAAAAATGGATCTGTCTGGAAATGTCTGTCTGTCTATTCTACTACAGAATAAACGGCTCGGTCGAATTTCATTAAACTTGGTAGACAATATTTTTAAATTGTTCCTTCCACAAGTTTCTTTTTTTTTAGACCACAAATAGAGTATTTTTCTAAATATATTTTCCTCAAAAACTGCTCCACAATTTGTTTGGAAAAAAAAAAATCACAAAATTTCATTTGGCCAGGTAATGCTTGAAAAAAAAAATTACAAGAAATGGTTATTAATGGAACCATTTTTTTTTTTCGATTTTCTGAAAAACGGTACCTACAACCAAATTTTGATAATTTTTTGTATGCTAAATTTTCCAAAAAATTTAGTCCGGGAGGGACGAGGGCCTCAACGAACTAACCTAGCTGGTGTCCGCCACCTAAGTCGCAGTCGTCCTCTACTGTTTCGTCCCTCGGGGTCTAAAACTTTTCGAATCGGACTATTTTGGTCCATTCGCTTTACATGACCTAGGCATCTCAGTCTTTGGACTTTAAGTCGTTTGACTAGGTCGGTTTTGATGTACAGCCCAAACAGTTCATGGTTATATCATCTCCTTCACTCCCCGTTTATGCAGACGGCTCCAAAAATTACACGGAAACATCCTTAAGCGTTCTCATCCATTTTCCACAAGGCATGATGAGAGTTTTATGGAGGGACGTAGTCCAAAGAAGCAGCGAATGGCAAGAGTTATTCTACGTTTGATTTCAGTGATAGCTATATATGTACAATTTTAACGATTTTTAATTTAACAACGAAAATGTTGATATTAAGATAATACTGAATGCACCTCCCATTGAACCATTTTTTAATTTTGAAATTCTCACTATCGGCATGACGGATTTTAATGAAATTTTTTTTAGAGGAACTTCTGAGTTTGAAAAAATTGCATTTCAAAACTTAAAGTAAGATAATACAAATTTAAAGTTGGCGCTTTAAATTTTTTTTCTTAAAATGTTAAAAATAAGATGCACGACTGGATCGCACTTGCTCTTATGTAAAAGTACTTTGGAATTTAAAATACATTTATAAATATAAAACATGGATTAAATGAGATAAAAGAGTTCAAATGCATCAAATTGCCATCTGATTTCCAGAAGAGTATGAATTTATGCAAACAAAGCTCAAAAATCGTTTCAGTATTAAAGTAAATTTTTATGTAAAAAAATTTCTTTAAGATTTTTCAAGAACAAAATTTGGAATGCCAATTTTAAGTATTGAAAAATTATTTTTATTTTTTTCAAAAAACCCAAAAAATATTTTTTTCGAATATTTTTATATATGTACTTACAATGTTATTTTAAACTTAAGGGGGCTCCTGCTTAAAAAAATTTGGTTAAAACCGTTAGAGCCGTTAAAGAGAAAATTAAAAATGAAAGGTACCGTTAGCAAAATTGTTTCCTAAAATATTGTATTGTTGGAGCTGAAAAGAATTTTCAATTTTCCCTCTACGGAATCGCCGAAGACCTTTAAGTACCGAGAGAAAATACCTCCAGCGAGTAGTTTAGGTTGTAGATCAAGGTACAGACATACAGACAGACGGACGGAATTGTCTTCGCTATCATCGTGATCTCAATTTCGATCAAAATCTCGAGCCCGATTTTTTTTTTTCAAATGCAGGACTTGCCCTATAGGACCTACGAGTATATCGCAAGTAAAAACAGTTGTAGGTATATAACAGTTTTTTTTTCAGTGGTGTACTGCAACAATTTATATTTTTTGTTCTTACATACGTAACCTAATAACAAGTGATTTTTTAAGAGCTTTCGAACTTAACCAAGCCCCACAAAAAAAACCACATGTCATGTAAGTTAAGCTCTTCCATTTTGCGCAAAAAAGTTTGTTATCATCGCATGGTCGGTAGCGCTCACCATTCACAGTAATGTTGCGATTCGCATCATCTTTGAAGAAATACGGCCCAATGATTCCGCGAACGGCGCCGAATCGATTATTCACGGTCATCATTAACACTGGCCGATACAGTTGCGATATTTTCCTCAGTTCGCACTCTACGTTGAAGCGCGCGATGATCTTTCTTAACAGAGCACGCATTTTGATAATAAAATTCAATAATTTGCAAGCGTTGTTCGTTTGTAAGACGATTCATGGTTAAATTTTAGACCAAACTGAAGATGTTTGACAGTAACACAAAACACGAAACGTGCGTGAGCTGTCAAAACCAGTGTTGCCAAAAAGAAAATAGCAAACAAATCACCCATTATTTGCTTGTCAAATCACTTGGCATCTTTTTTTTAGCTCTAACTAATAAAGAATGTGTTTTAGTCATTTAAAAAATTAAAAACATTTTCGCTAGTAAAATCCATTTTTAAATTTTGTTGTATTTTACATAAGGGAAAGTAAGTGCGATCCAGTCGTGCATTTTGTTTTTATTTCATAAAAATTACAAGCTAGCTAATGGTTGAAATTTTTTCCTAAAAATGGTTATTAATAGTATTTCTTTTAGAACCAATTATTTTATTTTCGATTTTCTCTTAACCTCCTTAAAAATTTTAAAGGTAGGTATTATGAGTGTAGCAATAAAACCAAGAAATTATTTTGATATACCTACATATATATTTAATTATTTTAATAGAATCTTTTTAGTTTCAGAGTCTTTTTTCAAGTGTCCCGATTACCTTTAGAATGAACTTTAACTTTAATTTCCTTTTTTTAAATTTTTGTATTGTATTTTTGTATCCAAAGTTTCATATTTGCTGTTTCTCAAATTCCTTCGTAAGGGACTTGATTTAATTGAAAACCATCAACATCTCTTAATAAATACCGATCATTTTGTAAAAATCGAACAATTTTAAAGGACCTTTAAACCCGGGAGCGAGTTTCTTACAAACTCCAGGTTGACTTATAAAATTTTTTACTTCCACATAATCAAATTCTTTATGAATTCTTCCCGATCTTTAATTTGTTTATTGTACTTTTGACATTTTATGATTCTTTTGGCTGCTTTAGCTCTTACTTCATTTAAATTTCTTTCTGATTCCTTTGCAGTTATTTCCTCAAGTTTTTCCTTTAATAAGTTCACTTGGAGTTACACCAATACATTGGCGTAGCGTAGGGGAGGGCGGGGGTGCGGCCCGCCCGGGCGGCAGAAGACCGGGGGCGGCAAAATGTCGCCGGTGAAGCGTTTAGAGTAGAGATCATTTATGTTTCATGACAGAACGTTTGACAAGTCAACAAACAACAATGACGTACATTTGAAATTTGCCACCCTGCCTGTGATTCGTCGTTGACGCTCTGGGCTGATTTCCGTGAATTCGTAAACGGTGAGTAAGGCCATAAGAGTGCATTCCGTTATTGTCGCGCGACTTACGAAACTAAAATGGAACGTTCCAAAACTCTCGCGAAACTGAGAGGGAGCGTTCCGTAGTTTCTGTTGGAAGCTGTTTGGCAATTTCGGCTCGAGCTTCGCATCTGAAGAAGGATTCAACAAATGGTGGAAGCTAAATCCAAGAATCCAAGACCATGAGAACAGCCTGAACCGTGAGTAGAGCTTCTTGAAATGGAAGGAATTGGAAGTTCGCCAGAAAGTAAAGCAACCATCGATCAGAAACAACAAGAAGTTTTCGAAAGTGAGGAGAAGAAGTGGAGAGATGTATTGTACCGGTTGTTGAATATTATCCAGTTCTTAGTCAAACAGAATCTGGCCTTCAGAGGACGTCGAGGAGATGATATTTGCAACCGCGGGAATTTTCTGTAGTTAGTGCACACCCTAGCTAAATATGACCTCTTCTAATGGAATACCTGACAAAGATAAAGCTGAGAGCAAGAGTCCCAGTTTCATTTATATCTCCAGAAACCGAGAATGAATTGATAAACTTACTGAGACAGCAAGTTCGATCCACCATCATCCGTCGCATTGAAGAAACTAAATATTATTGCGTAATCTTCGACCGTACACCACGCATCTCCCACAAAGACCAAAGAGCCAGGTTCTGCGATACGTACATATCGAAGGAGAAAAGGTCGCCGTGGTAGCATCTTTCATCGAATTCTGCGAACCAAAAGGAAAAAATGTAGGAGATCTCAGCAACGATATAATCGCGAAGATAACATCAGACGAACTGGACTTACAGAACCTGAGAGGACAGGCTTATGACAACGCTGCCACAATGTCAGGGATCAACAATGGAGTTCAATCCCGGATTAAAGTACTGAATCCGAAAGCTACATTCGTTGCATGCACAAACCACTCACTCAACTTGGCTGGGGTACACGCTGCTTCTGAATCAGTGAACTCCGTGACGTTTTTTGGAACTCTGGAGAAGCTATTTCCCTTCTTTTCTGCATCAACTGCTCGGTGGAACGCTTTGGTTGCCGTCACATGTCAAGCAGTGAAAAATGAAACGAGTCACTGAAACGCGCTGGAGCGCTAGAAATGAAACTGTCAAGACGCTTAAAAATGAGTTTCAGGAAGTTCTGGAGGTACTGGAAGAATTGATAGAATCATCTCAAACTTCCGACACAAAATCGTGAGCCAGTCTTCTTCTGACAGCCATGCAGTCATTCAACTTCCTTGGCTTTTGGGCTGCAGTGCTACCTGAAGTAGATGACGCACAGATTTACTTGCAGCAACGAGGACTGAGTGTGGATAAGTGTGTTCAGAAACTCTGCACTTTAGAAGCTCTACTAGTGGAGAGCAGAGACCGTTTCATCCAAGCCGCAATCGACTTTGCTTAGTTTCTCAGCGAAAAACTCGGAATTGAACTCAAAACGAGAAGAATAGATGCATGGCAAAGAATCCGTAGATGCAGCTTTGTCTCACGAGAATGAACTCCGTCGAGAGGTGTTCGCATCATTTGAGAAGATCATTCAAGAAATGACGACTCGATTCCAGCAAGTTCAAGAAATAGCGAACAAGTTCGGATTTTTGACGCCAGCAAAACTTTTGAACAGCAAGTACGAGTGTGATCTTTCCCATGTATTAGAAGACATCGACAAGGACGAGTTTCAGATAGAGCGGAAGCGTCTCTAGCAGTTTGTCGCCAGTTCTGAATCAGAGGAAGATATAAGTGGCAAAGGACCACTGGCAATTAATGTCACTAGTTGTGACAGAAGTTTTTCGAAGTTGAAGCTAATCAAAAATTATCTCAGATCCACTATGAGCTCCACTAGACTATCAAACTTGGCTTTATTGTCGATTGAACAAATATTGGCTGCAAATATTGATTTTGACAAAGTTATATCTGACTTCGCTGCTCGTAAGGCCCGTAGAATCCGTTTCTGAAACCGCTGATCCTATTTTACCTTCAATTAAAGATACCTCATTGCCTGTGAAATGATGTCTCGAAATTATTATTATTTTAATTAAGTATTGAATGGGGCGACAAAATGGGTCTCCCGCCCCGGGCGCCGAGATGCCACGCTACGCCACTGCACCAATACTACGGTGAATTGTATTATTTAATGCGAATTCTATTTCTGGTAAAACTCTATCCAAAGAAAAGTTTATTCCCCCACAAGTTAGCTTTGCCAGCATTGGGCCTAAGCTCCTATTTACCCTTTCAATTTGTCCATTAGCTTGTGGTGAACCCGTTGCTGTTTTGAATGTTTAATATTGTTGTTATTGACAAATGTTTGGAAATCTTTAGAAGTAAATGCAGTTCCCCGATCAGAAACTATTAATTTTGGTCGACTATATGAATTAAAATATTGCCTAAAGCAACTTAATACCTCTTTGGTATTAGTGCTTCGAACTGCATACAACTTTACAAATTTAGAAAATGAATCGATTAATAAAAATACAAACTTCTTTTTTGAATTTTTAAGTGTACTGGTCCAAAATGATCTACGTGAATATTGTCAAAAGGAGTGGTATATTATGAAGAAATCCTTCATGCTTTTCGAATGTTGGTGAAAAAGAAATACATTTTAAACAGTTTGAAATATGGCATTCAATTTTTTCTTTCATTTTAGGAAACCAGTAAACTTTTTGCAAGCCACTCAACACTTTATCACAACCAACATGACCCATCTCATCGTGATATGCTTGCAATACATTTCTTTCCTTCTTAACTCTTCCAGAAGCTCGTCTATTGGAATAGTCATAACGTCATTTTTAGAGTGTAGCTATTTCAAAGCCTTTCCTTTTATTTTCGATGAAATGAGAGCTCTCATGTTATTTTCGTTGAGTTGATATAAATTCTGAATACTTCTAAGTTGTGATTTCCATAGCTGAAAACTATCTCCAGTCCCATTGAACTCGGATAAAAGATCCTTGAAGTGAGTGAAATGCAATTCAGTCTTACTTTCGATTTCATAGCTTGTATCTTGGTTTCTTGTTGCATTTTCTCTTCTGTATAGCTCGTTTTCTTTTTTCAGCAATGCATTTTCCAGCAATAATTTTTCCCTTTCAAGTAGTTGAATCTCTCTTTTGATCAGTCGCCATTCACCGGTATTTTCCTTGTTATTGGGTCTCTCATGAGCATCCTTCTTTGGATCTCTTAGTGAATCAGAAAACAGGTCTGCACCTGATTTTTGACTTTCTCATAATCGGCATAAGAGATCAAATTTTACATAAGAAGGCTCTAAATAGTTTGCACATCAAAATTTAAAAATATATATTTTTTGCATTTAAAAACAATTCAAAACAATTTTTTTTTTGAAAATTCGATATTTCAATTTTTTTTTATCAAATTGAATTTTTTATTTTCATAATAATATATGTATGTATGTAAACTTAAAATTAACGTACCAAAATTTTCGAAATAATTGGATCTCACAATTCCGACTGTCTGTAGGTCCTAACCTCCATCTATAGTCTAAGCCGCTGAAGCGATTTTCTTCTAATTTGGTGCCTATGCGTCAGGATTGCTTAGACATCGATAGTCTATCGATAGTATCGATAGTAAAAAACTATCGCCTACATGGATAGTTTTAAAAAACTGTCGATTGTTTTTCATCTCACATAAGTTCATTAGCTATAAATGAAATCTAGTTTCTTTAATAATTAAATATTTATGTAGTCAAAACAAGCTTAAGCATTTCCAATTTACCAATTAGCTTATGAATTAAATTTTTTTCAATTCATAAGTCACTTAGTAGCTTGTGAATTAATTTTTTTTAATTCATAAGTCACTTATGAATTAAGCTTATGAATTATTTTTTTTTAAATCATAAGTCACTAACTAACTTATGAATTAATGGGACAACTCTTAAATATGAGTTCTCGTTTGAGCAATAAAACCGGCTCTACTTAACGCAGTCGTTTAGCTTGGAGACTTTGTCTAACTTTTTCATAATTTTAATCACGTTAGACAACTCTTCTAACTAATGTGGGTTTTACAACAGAACCTAAGCGAATTTGCGTTGAACAACCCTTAATTTGACAGATGCATAACTCACACAACTACAAAAACACAAAAAAAAAAAAGTAAAAATAACAGACAACTTCAAACCAAATAATTTTTCGCCGAAAAAAGTACATTTAATATATGGTACTACATCGGTACAGATTTCGATTGTTTATAAGCTATTTACATTATTTTAGATGAAAATAAAGTATAAATCGCAAATTCACAGCATAAACAACTCAATTTGTTGTTGTAAGGTGCAGATTCATTTTTTAGCTATATACTCGTCTCGGCGGCCGGCGTGCATAAGATATGTACATTTGTATCTGCAGATTTTTACTTGCGACTTATAGGTACTATAAGGCAAGTTATGCATTCGTAAAAAAATCGAACTCGAGATTTTGATCAAAGTTGACATTACGATGATAGCGAAGACCAAAAAAGTGGGTCTCGCAATTCTGTCTGTCTGTCTGTCTGTCTGTCTGTCTGTCTGTCTGTCTGTCGGTTCGACTACAGCCTAAACGGCTCGGCCGATTTTCTTCAAACTTGGTAGATATGGGTTTTAATTTTTTACCCCCGGACGTTTTTTTTTTTTTTTTTTTAAGACCAAAAATAACGGTACCTGCCATACGATTTTTTTTCGAAATTTTATAAATATTTTTTTTTCTCAAAAACTGTCCCACAGAATTTTTTAAAAAAAATTTGAAAAATTTCATTTGGTTAAAACTAGCTAATGGTTGAAAAAAAATTTACAAAAAATTGTTATTTTTGGTAGACCCCCTGGGTCCATTTTTTTTGTTTTTGATTTTCTCGAAAACGGTACAGCCGATTTAAATAATTTTTTTTATGCCAAAGCTCCTCCAAAGTCTGAATATTATTGCATATTCAAATTTTCAATTTTTATTTTTTTGGATTTTAAAAAAAAAAATCAAAATTTTTTTTTGGAAACTCAATATTTCGAAAACCCCATGCTCGATTTTTTTCAAACTTGACAAAAAAAAGTTTTTTAACATAATCTACAAGATTTGAGAAAAAAAATTTTGTTTCATCTAAAACTAACGGTACCTTCCATACAAATTTTAAAAAATGGTTTTCGCAAATCGTATTTTTCTCAAAAACGGTTCCGAGAATTTTGCTAAAATTTTTTTTCTTTTGATTAATCTTTACGATCTATAATTTAATAAAAAAAATTTTAAATCTAGATATTACTGACTGTACCTACCATAGAACGATTTTTTCGAATTTTGAATTTCTCATTATCGACATAACGGATTTTAATGAAATTTTTTATAAAAAAGCTCCAAAAAAGTTTAAAAAACATTGCATTTAAAAACTTAAGAAAAAATATTTTTTCAATTTTTAGAAAAAAAAAGTCGTTTTTTTTTTTTGAAAAATTCGATATCTCAAGAACGGCTTATTATTTTTTTTTTTGGAAATTAGACCTTTATTCGTACAATAATAAAAGCTTAAGGTTGGCGTACCAAAATTTTTTCTTAAAAATGTTTTAAAAATTTTGTACATAAAAGCTTATTTTTTTTAAGGAACCACTACAACGACTTATAATTTTTGTTCTTGAATAAATTCATATTTGCATAGCATTCTGTTTTTATCTCTTACTACTAAAAGAATTTAAAAAATTAATTTTATCCTTATGGACAGTTTTCTTTAATAACATTCGTTTTTAAAATTCCTAGTCTATTACATAGGAGCAAGTTCGTGCGACCCAGTCGTGCATTTTATTTAATTGTAGAGCACTTTCGTACGATTGTTTCGAATTTATAATATTCAGTGATTCAGTCTTTTTACAAAGAACATCTTTAAAAAATCTAATAAAACATCAGTAAACATTTTTTCTTCCATTTACTTTGGTATGAAATGACCATTGTCAATATGGATAAAGTATACTTTTAAAAGATAAACTAGCTATTTGCTGCTGTTAAAGTAAGACGAGCTCTTTAACGTTAAAGTATAGTTTATGTCCTTTAAAATTAACAAAAAGTCGGTTCTCGTTTTATACTCAATATTTAGAGATTACTCCCATTCTAAAATTGATTTAGAGTAGGTTTTAAATGTTTAAAATTTTGCGCCAATGTTTTTTAATTCACAAATCGTCTACAGACTTATGACTTATGGTTTTTTTAATTCAAAAATTCGCAACCCTAGTGTAATTATATTTGAAATAACCTTAGAAAAGCTTTTTTATCTTAGTTTAAACTTAGTTCCCTTCTTAATTGTAATCAATACGGTGTATCCGGCAACAATTGGCAGAGTGTCCTATGGAATGCCACATCATTTAAAACCCCTTCGAAATTACTTTAATCCTAATAGATAAAGCCGAACTTTTTTCTTCACTCGTAAACGAATCAATACAATCCACCGACGCAGAAGAAATTGTATTCACATACCACAATTTAACAACCTTCCATTTATTCGCACAATCAAGACTCGAAACGTTTTTGTTGAAATATCTATTGAGAGTAAATTTATTCAAGACTATATAATTATGTATCTAACTAAGGCTGTAATAAGTCAAGCAAGAGGAAATACAATGAAGAAGGAAACAAATAAGGCATTTCGTAGTTTGAAAAATGATCTTCCTATCCTAAGGGAGGCCCTACAATCAATTTGGATATAGAATGACAAAGATTCCTTGCGGAAAGTGGCATTTAAAATAAGAGTGTTAAGTCATTGTCCGCTGCTCTAATATTTATTATTCAATTCCAGTTGAGGAATGTATTTTGGAAGATTAAATTTCACTACGGGGTATTTAAGCAACCATTGTTTCCCATTCTGCCTTGTGATGATTTCAGTTGGGTATGAAGAGGGATATTTTTGCGGATAAGTCCATTATTTATAAAATGATTCAAAATCTTATTGGGATTTAGCATTTACGACCTTTGTTTCGGAATAAAAAAAAAAACAAATTATGGCCTTTTCTTGAGCTTGATAAATTGAAGACATTTCTTTGACTTTAAATCTTTTAAATGGTAGAATTAAATCGATTTAAGGCTGAAGTTGAGTGGAATGACGTGAAAAATTCGGAATGGGAAGTCGAAATAGCATTATGTTGACTGAAGAGAAAAATGATTTCCCGTTTCAATAAATTTTCGATGATACCAGTTCATGCATACAAATGTATATCTGAGTGAATTTGAGATATTGCTCGGGTTAGGGTGACTTTAAAAGCAAATAGATATGGGATAGACCTGCGACTTAAGGAAACCACAAAAGAAACACCTAACTGGGTCCAATCGTGAAATCTAGGTCCTGCGTGAAGTCACACTAAAAATTTCCATTGGAACTTCGGTTGTGTGACACGTGTGCTGTCTTGTGTTAGCACTAGATGTCGTTCACGAGGGCAGAATACACACCAAACAATGGCATTTTGGGAGATGAGATTCAAAATTATTGGCACCAACACGAAGTAGGTGAATTTTCCTCGAATACAGGTGCACGTTACAGCCCAAAGTCCAGAGAATTCCTCAAAAACAAATGGGCAAATACATTTGAACCAATACTCAATAATCGATTACTCGTGGATTGAGGCAAATGAGACATAATGGTCTTCTAATACTTTGGCTCTTCAATTTACCAGAAACTCAGTACGGATGACCTATGCAGAAGATGCGGTGACTGGAAGATACTTGAGGATACTCCTCACTACCACTGTAAGTGCCTTGTGCTATAACATCTGAGGAACAGGCACCCAGGGAGATACTTCTTCAACGACTTGGAGGAGCTCCCTGAACCCTGACATTCCAAGAAAATTTATTTTGCGATTTAGTAACGATACCAAAAGGCTTGAAAATTCCTAAAATCTAAAAATTGACTTCAACCACAGTCAAAATAAAATGCACGACTGGGTCGCACGAACTTGCTCCTATGTAAAAGACTAAGAATTTCAAAAATGAATGTTATTAGAGAAACTGTTCATAAGCATAAAATTCATTTTTAAATGACTAAAAAAAAATTCTTTAGTAGTTAAAGGTAAGAATAGGATGCCATGTGATTCTAGCAAATATAGATTTATGAAGAACAAAAATTATATTTTTAAGAAAAATTAAAAAAAATTATATTTTTAAGAAAAAATGTTGGTACGCCAATTTAAAGTTTTTATTATTGTATGAATAAAAATTAAATTTACAAAAAAATTGTTTTTTTTTTTTCAAAATTCAAAAAAATATTTTTCTTAAAGTTTTAAAATGCAATGATTTTTAAACTTTTTAGAAGCTTCTCTCTACGAAATTTCATTAAAATCCGGTATGCTGATAATGAGAAATTCAAAATTTAAAAAAAAATCGTTCTATGGTAGGTAGTCAGTAATATCTTGTTTTCAAAATTGTTTTTTATTAAATTACAGATATTAACAAATAATAGAAAGAAAAAAAATTTAAGCAAAATTCTCGGAACCGTTTTCGAGAAAAATACGATTTTCAAAAACCATTTTTTAACATTTTTATGGATAGATAATATAGAATTGTTGTTATTGTTCTATATTTGTATGATACCGTTATTTTTAGGTAAAATAATTTTTTTTTTCTTAAATCTTATAATTTATATTAAAAAACTTTTATTTATTAAGTTTTGAAAAAATCGAGCATGGGGTTTTCGAAATATTGTGTTTTCAAAAAAAAATTTTGAAAGTTTTTTTTAATAAACCCAAAAAATTGTTTTGGAAAATTTGAATACACAATAATATTCAAACTGCTAAGAAGCTTTAGCATAAAAAAATGATCACAATCGGTGGTACCGTTTTTGAGAAAATCAAGAACAAAAAAAATGGCCCCAAAGGGGGTACCAAAACTACTCATTTTTTGGAATTTTTTTTCAACCATTACCTAGGTTTAACTAAATTAAATTTTTGAATTTTTTTTTTAAAATCGTTGGGACAGTTTTTGAGAAAAAAAAAATATTTATAAAATTTCGAAAAAAAATCGTATGGCAGGCAGTGGCGGCTGTACCTTAAGTGCGCTCGTGCGCTGAACCACCAATTCAAAAGATTTAAAAATTACAAAATATTACTGCATCCTTATTTTTAGATTACCATGTAAATATTTATTTTTTAAACATACAAGAACATAAACAAGTAAAATTTCCAATTATGACGAAACAATGTAATCGCTTTGCTTTACTATTAAGACTTACTTTGCCTGCAAGTAAAAATTCTCGTGCGCTTCGGCGAGCGCACGAGGACTGCTAATATAACTTGTATGAGTTACAAGCTAATATCCCTGACGCGTGAGACAAAAGATATTTCATTGAAATGTACTAGGAATTAGCCTGCTCTCGTGCGCCGCACGAGAACCGAAGATTAACCGATGTTTGACTAGAATGCGCTGCGCCTGCGAATATGTAATGTTGTTTCGCTCTATCCGTGACTGGTTAAATAGTGTTGGTTTGTAGGAGTTAGGTTAGTAATTGTTTTTTATTAACTTCCCATAGGGAGTTATTGTAATCGGTCCGATTTGTCAAATTGGAATTTTTGACATTTCTCGACGTTTCAAGGTCCCTAGAGGCTATATCAATTATTATTTTTAGAGAGATGTCTGTGTGTGTGTGTGTGTGTACGTACGTTCGTACGTGCGTACGTTCTGGTACCATTTTTCATCGTCGATATCTCAAGAACGAGTAAAGATATCGCCTTCAAACAAATTTTGTTTAATAGATAATAACTTCGAAAGAGGCTGAAAGGGCGTTTATTAAAATTCAGTGAGTAGTTTTTTCACTATAACGGTTTAAAAAAAAGTAAAAATTTTGGTTAGTTTCAAATATCTCACGGAAAAATAATGCTATTGATTTCAAATAAAATTTAATGTACTCATTATAAGGTCATACAGATTTGCTATGAATTTGGAAAAAAATGAACATACCGTTATTTTTTTAAATAAAAAAAAAAACTGAAAAAAAAAATTTCATAACCCAGATATTCTAAGAACGCAAAACAATTTGAAACTCAAAATAATTTTATTTTACGAAAAATAATGTGTTTGACAACTGGGGAAAATTTAAAAAAAATCAGTCTACAGTTTTTTTACAAAACATAAAAGACTATATAAAATTCTATTGAAAATTGGTAAAAATTGTTTTTCGACTCAAATTTCTCGAGAACTAGTAGTGATATTGACTTCTAATTTAGTTTATTTTATACATAGTATAATTTTGTACAATTGGTAAAATGTTGACAAATATTGAATTAATAGTTTTTTTTTTTAATAAAAAAACTATTAAAAATTCTAGTGAAAACTAGTTAAATTTGTATTTCAAGTCGAATTTCTTGGGAATGAACACCGATAGTGCCTTCTAAAGTATGTTGTTTTATACATCGATACCTTCCCCTAAGAATGTATGCTAAGCGACATTTCTAAAATTGTTCAGGAAACGAAAAAAACGAAGAAAGTTCTAGTTGAATCATATCGTGCTAAGAGACAATTTTGGTTAAACTAAGTGACATCTAACAAAATTTTTTGTTGCTCACGACAATGAGATCTTTATTAATGTCGGCTAGCATAATTTTTTTGGCGGATAAAGTTTGTTTCGCTGAAAATTTGGTTATTTGAAAAAAACTTAATATAAACTTTTCAGGACCACAAATGGGAAGTTATCAGTGTGGGTCGCACCCAGCCTCTTTTTTTGGTTTTGGTTCGATTCTATACTGTGTACAGTGTGTGGTGTGGTATAAAATGAACAGTGATTAGGTATATTAAAGACAGTAACAAATCTTTTTAAAATAAAGTTAATATAAAATTAGTCGGATCGCCAAGGCCCTTTTTAAATCTTACATGCAATATTTTTGGCGGAGAATCGATTTAGACAGAAACCTGAATCCGTGATTTGACGCATTTAAGTGAAAAAATAAAAAAACATGATTCCTTGCTAAATGTAATAAGTGTATCAGTTTTATACATGGTCGAAATTCTTCGAGCAATTATACAAAATAATAAAAAATGAACATATACATGTAAATTGTTGTTTTTTTTGCGGTTTCTAATCTTAATACCTACTTAGTGAGCAAGTAAAGTGCACCACCTGTTCAACAACCCACCAGCCGCCACTGATGGCAGGTACCGTTATTTTTGGTCTTAAAAAATCAAATCAAAAAACATCCGGGGGTAAAAAATCAAAACCCATATCTACCAAGTTTGAAGAAAATCGGCCAAGCCATTTAGCTGTAATCGAACAGACAGACAGACAGAATTGCCAGACCCACTTTTTTCGTCTTCGCTATCATCGTAATGTCAACTTTGATCAAAATCTCGAGTTCGATTTTTTTTACGAATGCATAACTTGCCTTATAGGACCTATAAGTCGCAAGCAAAAACATAAAAATGGTCACGATAGTGATAGTACGAATGATAGTCTTTCTCTCCTCATCCAAGTGATTATGTGACGACAGACATTTCTTCTTAGAAGTACCCTCCGACATTTCAGGCTATAGATTGCTGAAACTCATCAACACCCTTAACCGGCTTGAATGACATAGGGTTATCATAGGTTTAAATACGTGGGAGTCACAACCCCTAGGGTATTACAACGAATCCACATTGATCTCAGTTACCAGAACGGTAACATGATCAACTGTCAGCCCATTAATCTTAACCTAAGTATCAAGTGCACCAATCTTACTTTCTCCATTAGATCAGCAGTGGACCTTTTCCTTCAAAGGCTATTCATTTCGAATCTTTCGATTCTTGATATATGTACATATTTGTTAAGCCCACAATTTTTCAACTTTTCCATGACTTTGGATAGAATAAACATAAGTTCAATTGGTCGATATAGCTTGAGGTTGACGAATATTCGGAAGAAACTTATGGAATAGGACAGATGGAAAAATAGTTAAAAGGATTGAAGAACACCTCTTCAGAATAATGGGAGTGATACTACTCGTATCTTGTGTATACCAAGATCATGTAAGACTCATGAAACTGCACGATTGCGAAAGAATATTCGTCCCATGGAGTCGTTTATGCACTCAATTACAGGAGGACTCATAATTATAACACTTTAAGGCAGTGTCGAATAAAAAGCAAACTATATTTGCAAGCAAATTGCTAATTAATTATAATAGTTTATGAAAGCTGTGTCATTGAAGGTGAGCGTTGGAGCCAATGACGAAGTGGAATTCTGTATGTCTTTTTACAAACGGCCAAACATTTTTACTCCTTTTTACACGTCAATCGGCCTCTGCTTTCCGAGCTCCAACGCTCTTGCCACTTCTGTTTTGTCAGCTGCTTAGCTTCCACGGATGCCTCTTCCACTCCTATTTGCACCTTTTTGTCGTAGACGTACTTCCTTTCCATCGCTAGGAGATTAATAGGGGTCACCGACACCGTTCGGTAAGAACTGGCCACACGTAGAGCTCCGCATCTTTGCACTGCCGCCATCTGTTTCCAGTACTTCTCATGCTTAAGTGCGTTCGCCCAGATTTCGCTACCATACAGAAGTATGGAATGTTATGTCGCGATTAGTAACCTTCGCGATGTGGTTGGTTTTGAAGCTCTTTCCGTTGCTGCATTTATTTGCTGCCAGTAGGTAAGCTTTGTGTCGAATCTCAATCTCAAGTAAGTACTTCACCGCCACGCTGCTTCTTATCACTTCGGACGCAATTTGGAAGTCGATTTGTGTGGGAATCCTCTTCCTCGTCAGAAGGACTATCTCAGTTTTCTCCGTGGCTAGGCTGAGCGTCCACGAGTTTGCTTGCCGCATGACCTGAATCAAATTTCTTTGCGCGTTAACGGTGAATCGTGCCGTAATTACCGCGGCGATGTCGTCAGCGTACCCGACCAGAAAGGCATCTCCATGCAAAGGATATCGTCGTAGGAGATGTTCCAGAGGTCTGGTCCTAAGATCGATCCCTGCGATGCGCCAGATGTGACTTCCTTCCTTCGCGGGCCTTCTCTGGTCTCGTAAAGCAGCTCTCGATCCCTGAGATAGTCCTTCACCATCCGCAACAGATATGCTGGGATATGGAACCTCCGTTCGAGCGCATCCAAAATATCGCTCCATCTGGCCGAGTTGAAGGCATTTAGTATGTCCAGCGTTGCTAGCAAATCGAACTTCTTCGAGTAGTGGTTTCCTTGTTGGGCGATTTGGGTGGCGTGCACTACTTCTTGTATTGTTCTCTCCGGAAACCGTACTGCCTCTCTGAAAGATCACCCGACGCTTGTACTGCCGCTGTGAGCCATGATTTCAATAGCTTTTCCAAGAGCTTCTCTGCGGTGTCTAGCATGCACAGAGGCCTGTATGCCGATGGGGAATCCGGATCTCCTTTACCTTTGCTGATGAACACCAATCGTTGTTTTTTAAAGGTCTTGGGAAAGATGCCTTCGTCGAGGAAGCTGTTAAACATGTTCAGCAGCAAGTGGGGACATGTTTGGGCTTTCACTTTCAGGACTTTTGTAGGAATTCCATCGGAACCAGGAGCTCTTCTGTTTTGCGGGGACTGCACAGCTATGCTCAACTTTTCCTTGCTAAAAGCTGGATTTTCCTGTCTTTGGACCGATGTGTTATAGGGTGGTCTGACAGGATGAGTTGGGAACAGTGTTTCCATGATGCGCTCCATTTCTTCTCCATTAAGGACCGGTGGTGCCACATGGGAACCAAGTTTCCGCGTTACAATTTTATAGCCTAGTCCCCAGGAGTGGCTGTTGACGTCTCGGCGTAGATCCTCCACTTTCTCTCTTTTGCTCGAATTTATGGCCCTCTTAACCTCCGATCTCTTTGGATTGGGGAGAAAACAGTTCCTTTTATTTGTAAAAGCACAAGTTCTTATCTTTTACTGATAATCCTTTAATCATACTAAAATTTTAATCTAATTTCTATTCTCACCAATTAACCAAGCATAACCGATATTCATCACTTTTGATTTGGGTTTGCGTCCTCAATGCTATTTCATATGAAAAATGCGTCCATATCAAAATCAACATAGTCAAAAATCGATTGTATTTGTCGGCTAATAGAGAGTTCAATGGGTCGAACAGTCATTTACCCTTTCGCACCAGCCCAACACGTTTAACTAACATCTACATATATCTATACCTCTAGATCGTATCGTAACCGGTGCCAGATAACAAAATTCACTTTGAGTGTTGACGTTGATAGAACCCAACAAACAATGTACATTCATACCTTCTTACCTTTGCTTGGTAGGAACCCTTGTACTAGCCCTGCATATAAATGTTTCCATATACATACATAATGTTGCTATAGTAGTTGCTTAGGTAAGAAACAGAGCAGTTGACAATTGATTAATTGCAGTTGAAAGGGTTTAAGGTTACACTAAACTGGTTATAAGGGGTTAGAAATAGAATTTGTCTGTGTCTATCCGTTTTATGTAACTCACATGAGGAATTCAGAAATAGAAACTTTTCTTTTCCTACTTAAAAATTCCAAAATTCCCAGAAAACTCTAGGGTGCCTCACAGGAACTAGCATGTAGCTGCATCTTTCAAGAAAAATAACCTATTTTCCCACAATATTTTTGAAATATTATTCCAACACTCAAATATAAAATTTAAAAATCACAAATGCTGAGGGTAACAACATTCTTCTGAATCAAATTATTGTTTTTGTAAATTTACATATTTGTTCGCGATGTATAAATGGTTATTATTTATGAGTTAGCTTAAAACTTTCAGCGAAAAAGATAATGGCGCAAAATTTTAAACAGTTCTCGTTTAAGGAATAAAACCGGCTCTACTTAACGCAGTCGTTTAGCTTGGAGACTTCGTCTAACTTTTGCATAATTTTAAACAAGTTAAACAACTCTTCTAACTGATGTGGGTTTTACAACAGAACCTAAGCGAATTTGCGTTGAACAACCCTTAATTTGACAGATACATAACTCACACAACTACAAAAACACAAAAAAAAAGAAAAAAAAAAGAACAGACTTTAAACCAAATAATTTTTCGCCGAAGAAAGTACATTTTATATACTACCTCGGTACAGATTTTGATTGTTTATAAGTTATTTACAGTATTTTAGATGGAAATAAAGTATAAATCTGTAATTCGCAGCATAAAAACTCAATTTGTTGTTGCAAGGTGCACATTCATTTAGCTATACTCGTCTCAGCCGGCGGCGGCGGCGTGCGTGCATACATAAGATATGTATGTACCTACATACATTTGTATTTACAGATTTGTTCATCGTAGAGCACTTTCGTACGATTATTTCGAATTTATAATATTCAGTTATTCAGTCTATTTACAAAAAACATCTTTAAAAAATCGAATAAAACATCAGTATACATTTTTTCTTCGATTTGCTTTGGTATGAAATGACCATTGTCAATATGGATAAAGTATACTTTTAAAAGATAAACTAGCTATTTGCTGCTGTTAAAGTAAGACGAGCTCTTTAACGTTAAAGTATAGTTTATGTCCTTTAAAATTAACAAAAAGTCGGTTCTCGTTTTATACTGAATATTTAGAGTCGACTCCCATTCTAAAATTGTTTTAGAGTAGGTTTTAAATGTTTAAAATTTTGCGCCAATGACCTTAAGGGAAAAGTTAAAGTGTCATTTGTCGCAACAAATAATGCCCAAAAAAAAAATTATCTTTCGTATAAAACACATACGTTTCGTGTTCAAATTTATCCAAACGAAATCACAATAAATCACTTTTAAATTGAGCCAAAAATAATATGTTCAACCACTTTTCAATTTCATAACCCACACGCAAAACCAGCAAAAAGGATAAGATCAAAAAAAAGTCCTTAAATGAAAAACATTCCCATTCATAAGAACAAAAAAAAAAAAAAGAAATCAATTCCCAACACAACACAGACAGCTTAAAGCTGACAAGCAGTATCCTCGATAAAGGATAACAAATGGCTGTGAATAAAAGAAAAAGACCAACTGTGAGATAAAAAAAAAAACGCACACCACAAATGAACACCGACATTAAAACGTTTGAAGATACTAAGATATTAGAGATATAGAAAGACCAAGGAAAACAACAAAATGTCCTTCTCAATTTAAAAACAAATAAAAATAACAAAAGAATCCGAAATCAGTGAAACCAGAATTAAGTAACTTGATGAATGACATATCGGGTGGACATGACACAAGGAAGGAGCCAACCCCTCTGCCAGACAAAGTTTTTTTTACTGTTTTTGGAATATTTTCCCATCAAGAAAACTTTACCACCAAAGACTTTGTTTTGTCAAAAATAACGTTCCATAAAAGAAAACTTGGATTGGGTGCCAATTGCAAGATTTAAATTTCTTAGTTGGAATTTATGGAAAATGTATTTTCGAAAAAATATTTCGGTCTCCCGTAGTAATAAAACGAAAATTGATACTCGTAGTTTAACATTAAACACATCGCAGACTGCAAAACAAAAACGGGTTTGTTCGAACACTTATAACTGGAGAACGGCTTGACCGATGTTCATGGTTTTTGATTTTTGTATTTGTCTCAAATAGAATAACTTTTAAAAACATTGGAAAACTGACGAAAAAATAAAATTAAATAAAAAACATTTTCCAATACAAAATTTTCATGGTATTACTCGATGCTGGATGCATTCAATCGAACGGCAAAAACGAGGCTTGCCGCAAGCACACATTCTTAGTTGGTTAGTCGAAAGAATTCGACCAGATAAAATAGATGATATCATAATGTGCAGAGAAGAGATTCCTGGATCCCGA
This sequence comes from Chrysotoxum bicinctum, assembly GCA_911387755.1. NCBI lineage: Eukaryota > Metazoa > Arthropoda > Insecta > Diptera > Syrphidae > Chrysotoxum > Chrysotoxum bicinctum. The sequence goes on from OU426988.1 coordinate 190,914,599, forward strand.
AACAGATCCAGACCTACATGATGTTGTTATTACGAATATGATTCATGGACCATATGGCACCATGAACTGCCAATTATCGTGCATGGTCGATGGCAGTGTTCCAAACGTTATCCACGAAAATTTACGGCTGAGAGCATTACTGGCAACGATGGGTATCCACTGTATAGTCGTCGATCACCCGATGATAACAGTAGAACTACTACAACGAAAGTGAAAGGAAACGATTCCGTGGTCGACATCAGTTGGATCGTTCCATATTCTCCACTTCTTTGAAAAACATTCAAGGCAAATTGTAACGTTGAGTATTGCAATGCGGGGGAGTCCGTCAAATACAGTTGTAAATATGTCACGAAAGGCAGCAATATGGCCGTTTTTGGCATCCAAACATCGAATACCGACTGCAATGAGGCAATTTGGCGTATATTCTCATTTCCTATTCATGAGCGTCATCCCACTGTTCAGAGCATATTTCACAGCATCGAATGCTGCTTAACATGCTCAAACACCTCCAGCGACAAAATTAACCAGTTTCTTTATGACATGCCAAAGCCATCCGTTCGCACGAACGTTGCTTTACTCGGAGGTCGGAGATACCACGTTATTACACTTGGAACGAAGAAATTTCTACGTCAGAGGTAAGGCGAGGCGGTTTCTGATCATCCGGATATGCGTTCTACTGATGCTCTTGGTCGTATTTACACAGTTCATCCAAAGAATGATGAATGTTTCTATTTGCGGTTGTTGATGGTAAATGTTCATGGGCCAACATCATTTGAATCACTACGAACTGTCAATGGTAAAGTGTGCCCCACATTTTGTGCAGCATGTCAAAAGCTCAATTTGCTTTAAAGCGATATTCAATGGGACATTGCTGAAGCAATGATTTCTACATCTATAAGTCAGATATGCACATAATTTGCTATCATAATTTCTACATGCTTTCAATCTAATCCATGTGACCTGTGGAACAAATACAAAGATAACATGTCAGAAGACATTTTACATCGAATTCATGTCAGTTCAAGAAATCCTGATCTTGAGGCGAATGTGTTACCTCATGTGCTGCACTTTTTTAGTCACGTTAGGAATTCCAGCTCCAAATTGCGGAGTTAATGACACATTCAATAGAGAATTGGAACTTGAACGTGAGTATGATCGATATAAATTAGATATAAATTAGACCAATCAGACCAATCAGTTCAACCGAATGTACACCTGTTGAACCCAAAACAGAAGGAAGTCTATGATTCTTCTCAAATAATCGCAAAAGTTTTAGTAGCCTCAAAAACCATCATCTGGGACGAATGCATAATGGCGCGCAACGCGCATTGGAAACTCTTGATCGAATCCTAAAAGATCTGCTCATTAGAATTAGTGAATTCCAAAACGAATTTTTCGAACAAAATCTCTTGGATTATTAAATCTCGAGAGAGGCTTAAAAATTTGATACACTTTTCTTAATTTGATCTTAAAATTCTTTCCGTGATAATATTTAAAGAAGCCTTAATTTGTTATAAGAGACGATAGATCTGTATTGTATAGTTACTATATACTATAGTACATATCGTTAATAATTAAATGGGTGGCTTAGTTTCAAATTCCTTATGTTCTGATACGACTTCCCTTCCCCAAAAAATAGCTTCTTCTCTCCTAATTAATTGGAAATTCAAATAACAGGTAAAGGGAAAAACTTCAAACAAAACGATAGGTATCTTTTGAAGAAAGGTACTTCCATCAAAAAGGAAGGATTTAAAAAATTTGGGAAGTAGATTATAGAAGCACATAATAAGTATGCCATTAGGGTTTTAGGTGGCTAACATAAATTTTAAGGTGGTAAGGAACTTAAAGGTTTCAAAAAGGAATTCATCTGGGGTCTTTTGTTTGCTTCAATCGGAATCCAATAAAGTGTTAATTATAGTAAGTGGGTTCCACTGGAAATGCTGCATATATTTTTGTCCCTCGAATTTCTAAAGGCTTAGTCATCGTCTTAGCAAATATTTCTATACAAATTTAAGTGTGAAAATATATTTGTGACAAAAATTGTGTAAGCCAAAATCTCTGACTTAAGTGATTTTTTTTTTAATTTATCTGTTTTAATAAAATTCCCGAGTCGATTTTACGAACTTGCTTTTGTGTGAAAAATTTTCAAGATACGATTTTTTATTATAATGACATTAGGTGATTTTTACTTGCGACTTATACGTACTATAAGGCAAGTTATGCATTCGGAAAAAAAAATTGAACTCGAGGTTTTGATCAAAGTTGACATTACGATGATAGCGAAGACGAAAGCGCAACTGGATGGCGTCGGCTAGAGACCGGGATAGGTGGAGAGACTTGTTGAAAGAGGCCAGGACCGGAACCCGGTTGTCGAGCCGATGATGATGAAGACGAAAAAAGTGGGTCTCGCAATTCTGTCTGTCCGTCTGCCTGTCTGTTCGTTGCAGCTAAACGACTCGGCCGATTTTTTTCAAACTTGGTAGATATGGGTTTTAATTTTTTCCCCCCTGATGTTTTTTGATTTGATTTTTTAAGACCAAAAATAACGGTACCTGCCATACGAATTTTTTTCGAAATTTTATAAATATTTTTTTTTTGTCAAAAACTGTCCCACAGATTTTTTTAAAAAAATTCATAAAATTTCTTTTATTTAAACCTAAGTAATGGTTGAAAAAATTTTTCCAAAAAATGGTTATTTTTGGTACCCCCTTGGAACCATTTTTTGGTTTTTGATTTTCCCTAAAACGGTACTTTTTATCTTAGGGCTCCCCAGCAGTTTCAATACTATTGTGTATTAAAATTTTCAAAAAAATTTTTTTTGGATTTTAAAAAAAAATTCAAAATTTTTTTTTGAAAACTCAATATTTCGAAAACCCCATGCTCGATTTTTTCAAAACTTGATAAAGAAAAGTTTTTTAATATAAATCGTAAGATTTAAAAAAAAAAATTATTTTACCTAAAAATAACGGTACCCTCCATACAAATGTTAAAAAATGGTTTACGAAAATCCTATTTTTCTCGAAAACGGTTCCGAGAATTTTACTTAAATTTGTTTTCTTTCAATTAGTTTTTAAGATCTATAATTTAATAAAAAAAAATTGAAAACAAGATATTACTGACTGTACCAACCATAGAGCGAATTTTTAAAATTTTGAATTTCTCATTATCGGCATAATGGATTTTCATGAATTTTTTTAGAGAGAAGCTACTTACTAGTTTAAAAAACATTGCATTTCAAAACTTTAAGAAAATTATTTTTTTAATTTTGAAAAAAAAAAAATCGTTTTTTTTTTTTTTTTTTGAAAATTCAATATCTCGAAAACGGCTCAATATTTTTTTTGTAAATTTAATTTCTATTCAAACAATAATAAAAACTTTAAATTGGCGTACCAAATTTTTTTCTTAAAAATGTTTTAAAAATTTTGTATATAACAGCTTATTTTTTAAGAAACCACTACAAAGACTTATAATTTTTGTTCTTGCATGAACCTATATTTGCTTGAATGACATGGCATTCTATTTTTACCTCCAACTATGTACTAAAGAAGTGGTTTCAGTCGTTTAAAATATTAATTTTTATGCTTATGAACAGTTTTTCTCTAATAACATTCATTTTAGAAATTCTTAGTCGTTTACATAGGAGCAAGTTCGTGCGATCCAGTCGTGCATTTTATTTTTTATATTATCGGCGCACTCAAGGGTTTATGAATACCTTTATAATGTTAAACACAGTGCACTCAGTTAGGAAAGTAAGATAGGATTAGAAAGGACTTTGTAACGGAACCTGGGAGTTAGGTTTTAACAGCAATGGGTCGCAAAGAAACATTGACCTTGAGTCTCCAAAAGGGAGGTGCTAAAACGCTCAAAAATTGCCAAAAGAAAGCACATATAAAGACAACAAATCCTTGAACCCTTGCTAGCCTTCACCCCTTACGCCACCATTACTACCTTTGGTCTACAGGCTACCATTGGCAGATCCTGGCAGCAGGAATGAAGGGTGTTCAGGTATTCCACGGCTGGGCATGCTTGCTGGATGCCTAGGCTGTGCTCGTCGGCTATGGTTGGGTTCTTGCCGCAGAATCCGTGAACAATTGTTACGTTAAGTAATTCATGCCATTATACAAACGATGTTATATGTAAAAGAATTTAAAATAGGTTCAAAATAAATTTGAGACCTGAATTCGCCTTTAAAAAAAAAAATAAAAATATAAAATTTACTGAAATTCCGCAAACCATTGCTCGAACGAGAGAAAATAGCAGTTGGCAACCATGGAGAGATGGATGGACAAGATGTTATTGTCCAATGTGGGAGGCCCACCCACGCAACACTATGGTGTAACGACCTTGGCTAATGCGCCCACTTTATATACTATGCAATAGCCCCCTAAACTATTATTCATCGACAAACTACGAACTCAAAATTATTGACGATCTTACCATAGCTTACGATGTATACCATGTCCGTCTCGGTACCTTATTGCGGTTCACATCCACCCCCTTTTATAGGCCCTAACAATCCATTATGCTATAAATAGAAAACCTGAAAATTTAAGAGATCGCCTTCCTATAGAGAAAAGAAGTAAGAAGTCTGTAAATTTATTTATAACGTTATAAAGGTTTCATTTTATTTGTATAAAAAAAGTATGCTTAGTTGTAATGCGGATATGTATGTATGTATGTGTATCGAAATTTCTGATAATAAAACATATAGATAAATAGTATTCAAGTTAAAAAAATTTCATATTGTGTATTCAAATTATAATATAGGGAATCGTATTCATTGTCTAGATAGCAAATCAAAAAAAAAATGATAATGAAATGAAAATGAAACATATGAGAATTGATTTGTGTTAGCATGTATCCACACTAACAAAATCAAACTTTCGATTTCTTTAAATTTACTTTTTGTATTTTTCTTTCTTATGTTGTATAATCTTTCTTTACCTGCTTTTCTTACTAAAATTGAAATCTTATTGTTTTTCGATTAGGTATTTATTTAAAAAAAGGAAAATCTTTTATTCTTTTGTTCCCTTTCTTATTTCTCTCTTTTTTTTTTTTTCAAGGTACAATTTACCTAATAATATTCGGCTAAACTTATGCTCTCAATTACATGAATCATAGAAATTGTTTATTAGTGTTGCCTATTTTTAGGTAGATATCAATTGTAATTTTTATAGATATCAATTAAAATTTTTATAGAACAACCTAGGATTGTGTCTATGATATTCGACACTAGCAATTTCGATTTTTAAGCATTCAAATTCATTATAATATTATTTCGAAAACACTTACCAAGCTTTTATCATAAAAATAATTATTTATGATGTAAGTTTTACTTTTTTCTTATTTCCTTCAAGTTTTACTTTGTTGTTTTCTTGAATTATTGTTGATGAACAGGAAAGTTCTTATAATTTTTAAAGATGAGTCAGCCGTCGAGGAGGTGCACCGCTTCGATGGGTTGGCTTTTTTTTGTTTTTGATTGATTGAATGTTATTTGTGTACCTAGTAAAATTAAAGTAGGAATGAATGGATTAAAAAAATCGAAGAAATTGCTTTACATTTGTTTTTGTAGTAACTTTGTTTCATATGTATAAGAAATTTTGAATTTAATTTAATTTTAACTTATTTCATTTTTAATAGTATTTAGGTTCTAGTTTTAGTTTAATATAAGTTTTAAATTGAATTTGTGTTTGTAGATAATATTACTAATAATACGTAAGTACTTAGCTTTTAAATAATGATAAATGTTGTGTGCGTTGTACGTGTATGTTGTGTAAAGCTGCTGTTGCTCATGCTGGATCTTGCTGGTAAAATGTCTGTGGACGATCGTAAGGAAACCCTTGGTAATTGTTGCATGTTCTTGATGTCCAAAATGTTCGTTGGAGACTGAGGTGCATGTGGATGATCTTAAAGCTGAGGTTGATGTCGTACGTTTTTGCTGCGTGTTTAGGTGCGTGTGTTGTTGAGAAGCGTTGGTCGTTATGTTGCACGTTCTGTCGTACGTTCTTGATGTTGGGTGTCGTACGTTTTCGCTACATCATTATGTAGATCGGCTGTTGTTGAGGTACTTTTACTGTTGCGAGTTAGGGTGCTTGCGTAAAGCAGGAGAAGAGGTTGCTGTATGTGCAGCTATACATCTAGCTGTAGTGTGGCCTGTATCTGTAGCACAGCAACTGTAGTTGTCGCATGTTTTTACGGTTACCTGTGCTGTTTTATAAATTTCTGCTGTTCTTGTCTCATCGATCTGGAACTTGGGCTTCGGCGAGATACGGCTTCATGCACGGAGGATAAAGCTGGGGTATTCCTTTATGGAACTTCTGTTCTGTCACACGCTTTGCGAGCACATAGGATGGAGGTTGAGTATCCCTTCCGTTTTCTATATAATTTCCTTTTTTTTTTTTTTGTTTTTATAGATATACGGATACGTATTACTTTCGAAAGACTACTTTTACTTTTATTGACTTTTTTTTTTTTTTTTTTTTGTTTTTTTTTTATGTTTCTGTACTTATTATTTTAATACGACTATCCACACAACTTGTCGCCACCGACGCCAGACACCAACTAACTTTCTTCAAGTTTTTCACATTCTACCTTTTTCTTAAGTTGACGAATGCTTGGATCTTCATCATGGAAGTGGATCCGGTGATACTTTTTATTGGTTTCTCTAGCCAATTTTGACTATAAAAATCTAATTTTTATAATAAAATCAATTTTGGAATTTTTCACATATAAGTGAGTCGAAATTTCGGGTTTTTGGTTAAAATTCTAGCATTTCGAAAAGTGAAAAACAATATTTCACTTATACTATTACAAAATATTAGTATTTGTTAACGAACTTGTTACGTTTTATTTCCTTTTTCGATTTTTCTTTAATTATTTTCCCTTTAGAGCTCTTCGACACTTAATCCAAAGTTGATACGACTTTACCATTCTTAAGCGTGGTGCCATGGTACTGTCGTCAGCCATCTCAAGCCTTACTCCACTTCCAGGTTCGAATCCCAGCTTTCCTTTTTTTTTTTTTTTTTATTTATTTTTTTTTTCTCATATTTCCTAAATTCTATATTTAACTTTTGCTATTACATATTTTATTATTTTTTTCAACACAATACCGTACAACCAATACTCTTTTTATTTTTTTTCTTAGCAAACTCAATTGAATTAAAGAACAACCTGTAGTTTTTTTATGGAAAATATCTCGCATTTATCGTTATATGGAAAACTTCATAATGATGGAAAATACCATTCCATCAGGATTTTAAACATTCAAATCAAAACCGGTTCAAACCGCTTAAAGCTCTGGTCAGCAAATATCTACACCACTAACCCTATTCCTTCTACTACTTTCTCCTCTGCCTTCAAATTTTAAATTTTTAATTCTTAACTGCCACAACTTACCGATGCACATTGGTTTTGAATGTTAGCACTAGAGGCCTGCATGAATGCATTCACTTGCTCTCTCTAAACTTGTGCAGTGCTTCAGTGTATTCATATTCATTGCAATTATCAATAAAGTGTACAGTGAAATAGAATACCACATCACAGACAGTTACTCTACAATGCTCGATCACCTGATGGCAAGATGAGTGCACTGTTTTCTTTCTCTTACACGCTTAGGTGCTTGAAATGTCTTGATGTGAGCAAATCGTGTACAATGTTAACTGTTGAAAATACACTGAGTACACTGAGTATACTGAGTGGACCAAATAATACGATTACGAAGTTTAGTTTGTTTCTAGCTATAGTTTGGTTAAGGTTATATACATAGGTAGGTAAAGTAACAGAAAAATAATAAAATGGAAACTACTGATGTAAGTTAATGTTTGTCATTTATAGAAAGGTTTTGTTTGTATTAAAGTTTGATATTTAACTAGGATTTAACAAACGACTCCGATGTCTCAATGGCCAGTGTTAGTGGTTTGTTGAACAATTCCGTTATCAAGTCAAAAATTATCAATGGTGAATTTAATATTAATAATAAAAGAGGCCGCAGTAAGGTATGGGATGTATTCGGTACAATAAAAAATGAAAACGGCGTTGACATTGAAAACTTAGTGGCGTGTAAAAATTGTTTTTCGGTACACAAATTTAATTCTAAAAGTACATCCAACTTAGTAAAACACAAATGTTACATTTTGAAAAAAAATAAAAACTGATAACAAAACAGAAAAAACACAAGTAGACTTTGAAGATAAGAAAAAAAGTGTATTGTTGATAACGGAATGGACCATAGAAAACTGCCGACCGTTTAATATTGTAACGGATTGTGGTTTAAGAAATTTCACAGAGTTTTTAATTTCCATTGGTGCAAAATATGGACAAAATGTTGACATCGACAAATTATTACCACACCCTACAACAGTTTCACGTAATATTCAAAATGTATACAACAAATATTTAAAAGTTGTAAGGTCTGATATAATGAGTGTTAAAAATATTGGATATGGACTTACGTCAGACGTTTGGACAGATAATTACTTAAGAACTGCATACTTATCATTGACAATTCATTACGTCAATGAAGGGAAATTGATTTCCAGACTGTTGGGTTTAAAATCTATGAAGGGCGTATCATGTACAGGTGATTATTTCTAAAATTTGTTAAGGTGCAACCGAACATTCCATTGAAATTTCAGGTCAAAACATTTATTCGAAAATCACAACACTTTTAAGTGAATTTGAATGTGATTTAAACCACAAGGCCATACTGGTGACTGACAGGGGGTCAAATATGATTGCTGCATTCCGCTCATTTGATCATAATTTTTGCATTAATCATTTACTACACAATATTATAGAAAAAAGTATAAAAGAAATCCCTGAAATAGCTGAGATATGTAATATTTGCACTAAACTTGTAAAATATTTTAAAAAATCGGGTGTTAACTGTTTTCTTCAAACATCCTTAAAAAGTTATGTTTGTACTAGATTTAATACAATTTATTATTTATTGCTTTCCATAGAAAAAAATTGGGTCGAAATCACAAATATTTTGCGGGAAAAAAATGAATTACAAAAAATTAGTAATATTAATTTAAATCACATAAGTGGCTTAGTTAAAATTTTAAGGTCCTTTGAGGAAACTTCAAAAGTGTTAGAAGGTGAAAACTATCCGACTCTTCATCTAACAATCGTTCATATCCATCGTTTAAAAAAAATATGTGCCGTTAATTCTGAAGATTTAGATGTAATAAAAAATTTCAAATCAAAATTAAGCACCTTTTTGGATACTATTGTTTTACAAAATTTGACAAAAAATCATAAAATTGCTCTTTTTCTTTTCCCTCCCACTAACAAGTTAATCCAATTTGATGAAGCCGAAAAAAAGATTATAAAGGATGAATGTAAACATTCTATGCAAGATTATGCAAATGAAATTTCTGAATCGGATCCTCAAATCTTTGAACGATTGTTAAATGAAGAGTTGGATTGTCTATCAGATGGTAATGATTTGTTTACAGACTTTATTCAACCAGTAGAAACTGTCAATTCTAATGATAAAATTAACAACGAACTACTGGCATATGAAAATGTAAACGTAATTTTTCACGAAGAATTTGATGTTTTGCAGTGGTGGCACTTACACAAAATTGAATTTCCACTTTTGTTTAAAGTCAGCTGCAAAATATTAGCTACACCAGCAAGTAGTGCTGCCTCTGAACGAATATTTTCTTCAGCTAGAATGCTAATTTCAGAAAAACGTAGTCAAATTGGATCCGACCCAATTTTAGTTAACCAAATAATGTTTTTACATTGTAACATAAATAAAATTGAAATGAGTAATGACCTCAAAGATCTTTTTCAAGAAATTGAATAAAAAATGAAGTTTATTTTTTTTATTTCATTCATAAATTGCTAATATTATACATTCTGTCTTAATTTTTTGCCTTCTTAACAGCCATTTCTCACAAATCTATCATTTAAGAAACTTGACTTTCAATTGAAACAAAAGTAAGTAAACGAATATTTGCTGTACTCAGTGTACTCAGTGTATATATATATACTGTTATGTATATGTATACTGTTTTTATGAATACCTATTTGTGAATACCCGTTCTCTATGGGTACACTGCACTAAGTGTTTGGTTTAGCATGGGTGAAATATTCATATAGTAATCACAAATCAGTTGATTCATTCATTCTACTTTTCAAGCTGTAAGGACAGTAATGCAGTGTACTTGAAATAAAACGAATGTCTTGAAACTGGTTTCAAGACATTCATTGCAGACCTCTAGTTAGCACATTGCAATGTAAAGGATTCCACGTACTTTACAGTACGATCGAAACTGGGATCAAGGGTAAACTGATGAGCATTTATAGAAGTATGAGTATTACGGTTGAATTGTTTGAGGGAAGGAATGCATCTGGCTATTTCACTAGAGCACTTCTTATGAAAATAGCGGTAAATTTGTGATAGATATGAAACATTGCGGCCGCGCACTATGGGATCAAATGATGAAATCCATCTCAAAAATGGTTTTGGTGAATTTCGTAATTTGAAAAATCTAATGATGGGATTATATACTAGAAATAGGGTTCTTACAAACACAGTAAATTTTTTGTATCTTAGTTTTGTCCTAGATACCTAAAATTACCGTTAAAAATGACATTTCGATATTTTTATTTTTTAGAATTATTAGAAGTGAGAGTTTGAAGTCAATTATTTCGTATTTTTCTGGACAGAATGTATAAGCATTATACCTTTTGAAGTTCACCAGTAAATTAATAAAAAAAATGAATAAGGTGCATTATCTTTTTCATTTTTTTGTTTTCAATTGAAGTTTTCTCTGTTAGCTCCGGCTGCCTCCGTTTAGTTAATGGGTGTTTTGTATTCTAAAAATATTCTAAATTTGGAAGAAAAAATAAAATAAAATAATTTTTTTTTTTTACCAAAATGTATTGCATGCCGATTACAGTACACTTAATTTTTTTTTATCAAAATCGTTAGACCTGTTTTTGACATAAATAAGATTTTGCATTACGGGTGTATGGGGGGTACCGTTAGTTTTGAAGATAAAAAAAAAACCAATTTTCCCTTTAGGGAGTCACCGAAGTCCCTTAAGTTTGAAGAAAATACCTCCAGTAGCTTAGGCAGTAGATCGAGGTACAGTCATACAAGCATACGCTGTGTTGCAGTAGCGCAGCGCTCCTGCTGGAACCACATGTCATCTAAGTCCACATGGTTCAATTTGGCATCATCGTTCTGAAGTTCGCCATTGACGGTGACCGCCTCACTAACGTTGTTTTCGGGAAAAGTACGGAACAAAGATGCCACCACCGGCCCAAAATCCAAACCAAATGGTAACTTTTTGATGTGACTTGGTGAATCTCGTATGGGTTGATGTCGTCCCATGTATGGCAATTTTGCTTGTTAACATAGCCATTCATCTAAGAATACGAACAGTCGCTAAAGGAGATTTTTCGGACGAAATTTGGGGCCTCTTTCAAAGGCTTAGAAGCCCATAGTCAGCGTACGGGTCTTGTACGGGTGTAACCACAAGTCCCGACCCAAAATCCTCCAAGTTAAAGTCTGCAAAAGGCTCAGATAGATTACTGAATCAACATTTGAAGATTCGACTGTGAAGGGTCACCATCACCATGTTAACCGTAAGGATCAGCGCAACGTTTGCACACATTTTAATAGTAGAGTTTCATCATTTGGACGTGCTGTTCAACTATGTTACTAGCAACAGATTTGACACATGATGTCATCAAAATTACATGGCGGCCGCAGGCCGCCAAAATCTAACCACACCAATTGAAAAACCCTTTATTTCAAAAAATATTTGTTTAACAACCGCTCAAACTTTCTTATATTTAGATACTTTTTAAATTTTAATAATTATATTTTTTGGATCAGCCATTTCACTCATTTCATATACTTCGTTTCCATCAATCACCCTTAACCTTGTACAAATCTCGAGGTTGTTCCAGCCAACTTAAATCATAAATCTAGTAGATCAAAGGGCACGGTAGTGCCCAGCCAAGTTCTGGCACTACACCCTTTTTACAGGAACAAACTCAGGCGACTTTTGACCCCTCCCTATCTTCAGTACCAATCAAGTCAGAAACTTGAAATTCCGAACATTTGCTAAGCTAGTCAGGCACATGCGCCTCACCAAATTTCAATTTTCTAGCATAAGCGGTTCCTGAGATATAAGGCCTCAAAAATCACAAAAACCGTAACTGACTGACTGACAGATCATCAAAATTATGGAGCACTTCCCGACATCGTGGAATCTTGTAATTTTGCACAACGGTAGGTCTTGTCATGAAAGTAGAGGAAAAAATCGAAAATTTGAGGTTTTCCATTCAGGGGGCGTGGCATCCGCCCACTTTCTCCGAATTGGTGTTGGTTGAATGAAGCACTTCCGACTGCTGCAAAACGATGAAATTTTGTAGAACGGTAGGGCTTAAATTACATATAAAGGACCAAAAATAAAAATTGAGGTTTTCCATTCAGGGGGCGTGGTATCCGCCCACTTTCTCCAAATTGGTGTTGGCTGAATGGAGCACTTCCGACTGCTGTAAAACGATGAAATTTGGTAAAGGGATAGGGCTTAAATTGCATACAAAGAAAAATATATAAAATTAGAGGTTTTCCATTCAGGGGCGTGGTATCCGCCCATTTTCACAGAATTGATGTGAATAATATATGGCACACTTGCGATTGCAGTAGAACAATGAAATTTGGTAGAACGGTAGGGCTCAAATTGCATATAAAAGACCAAAAATAAAAATTGGGGTTTTCTATTCATGGGGCGTGGTATCCACCCACTTTCTGAGAAAATGTTTAATTTATATGGAACACGTAATTAAGGTAGGTATGTTAGTGTTAGGTATCTTGCCAGGACGAGAAGAAATAATTGAAGCGCAAATCAAAACAATCAATAACAAAAAGAAAATATACCAAAAGAAATATTAAGCTATAAACTAAGTTGGTTTTAGTAGGTAGAGTCCACGAGTCTATCTTTCAGTATCTTTCGAGATTTTGACATGGCAAAATATTTAAATCTTTGCAAAAAGGAGTGAGATCAGACCAAAAACATAAATGTTAAAAAAAGAGCCAAGTTCTTCTATACAAAAACCTTTGTGTAACAAGTCAGCCGTGAAAAGTAATGATATATAAAAGTGCGCCAAGTTCTTACTTCATGAAGATTTAATATCGAATACTTAAAGTAGAATAATATTGAAACAGCTACAATGTAATAGAGAAATTTTATTATTTAATGAATACTGACTAAAATTTGATGGGTTCACTTGTCAAGTTTTTAAAACCTTTCGAATTGGGCATAAAAAAAAAACTTGCCAAGTGAGCCCATCAAATTTTAGTCAGTATTCATTAAATAATAAAATTTCTCTATTACATTGTAGCTGTTTCAATATTATTCTACTTTAAATATTCGGTATTAAACCTTCATGAAGTAAGAACTTGGCGTACTTTTAGATCTCAGCACTTTTCACGGCTGACTTGTTACACAAAGGTTTTTGTATAGAAGAACTTGGCTCTTTTTTTAACATTTATGTTTTTGGTCTGATCTCACTCCTTTTTGCAAAGATTTTAATATTTTGCCATGTCAAAATCTCGAAAGATAGAAGGATGTACTCAACTTAGTTTAAAGCTTCCTATTTCTTTTGGTATATTTTCTTTTTGTTATTGGTTGTTTTGATTTGCGCTTCAATTATTTCTTCTTATCCTGGCAAGATACATAACACTAACATACCTACCTTAATTACAGCAATCGGAAGTGCTCCATATAAATTAAACATACCACGCCCCCTGAATGGAAAACCTCAATTTTTATTGTTGGTCCTTTATATGCGACTTGAGCCCTACCGTTCTACCAAATTTCATTGTTCTACTGCAATTGGAAGTGCGCCATAAATAATTTACATCAGTTCTGAGGAAGTGGGCGGATACCACGCCCCTGAATGGAAAACCTCGATTTTTATTTTCGGTCCTTTATATGCGATTTGAGCCCTACCGTTCTACCAAATTTCATTGTTCTACTGCAATTGGAAGTGCGCCATATATGATTTACATCAGTTCTGAGGAAGTGGGCGGATACAACGCCCCTGAATAAAAAACCGCTAATTTTATATTTTTTTCTTCGAACGCAATTTTAGCCCTACCACTTTACCAAATTTCATCGTTTTACAGTAGTTGGAAGTGCTCCATTCAACCAACACCAATTCGGAGAAAGTGGGCGGATACCACGCCCCCCGCAAGGAAAATCTTGGTGTTTATTTTTGTTTTTTTATATGCAATATAAGCCCTACCGGTTCACCAAATTTCATCGTTTTACAGCAGTAGGAAGTGCTCCATTCAACCAACACCAATTCGGAGACAATTCGGAGAAAGTGGGCGGATACCACGCCCCCTGAATGGAAAATTTCAATTTTTCGATTTTTTCCTCTGCTTACATGACAAGACCTACCGTTGTGCAAAATTACAAGATTCTACGATGTCGGGAAGTGCTCCATAATTTTGATGATCTGTCAGTCAGTCAGTCAGTCAGTCAGTTACGGTTTTTGTGATTTTTGAGGCCTTATATCTCAGGAACCGATTATGCTAGAAAATTGATATTTGGTGAGGCGCCTGTGCCTGACTAACTTAGTATATATTCGGAGTTTTAAGTTTCTGACTTCATTGGTACTGAAGATAAGAAGGGGTCAAAAATCGCCTGAGTTTGTTCCTGTAAAAAAGGGTGTAGTGCCAGAACTTGGCTGGGCACTACCGTGCCCTTTGATAATAAAATTTTTCTATTACATTGTAGCTGTTTCAATATTATTCTACTTTAAATATTCGGTATTAAATCTTCATGAAGTAAGAACTTGGCGCACTTTTATATATCATTACTTTTCACGGCTGACTTGTTACACAAAGGTTTTTGTATAGAAGAACTTGGCTCTTTTTTTAACATTTATGTTTTTGGTCTGATTATAATAACTAAATAAAGATTGATAAATCTTCATAGGGTCAATAATTTTAGGAATCGAACTTACCTAAAAAAATATCGAGCTGAATGCATTCATTTGACAATCGGTTTTTCCACTTCGTTTGCCATCATACTTTATGTCTCACTTTCATTTCATACGAACAAAAATAAGCACCACCAATTTGAAAGGTATGATCAACGTTAATCTACTTGTTAATCTTTTTGACCATTGGAAATGCTTCAGTGATTTAGTTAAACTAAATAATACTTTGGTGAAAATATGTCATATTATTTCTGATTTATTTCTTAAAATATTCAAATATTGCTTTTGACTGTATAAAATAAACAAATTTGAAGCACTTTTCATGACAAGATATTCTCTAGAGTATTTCCTCCCAATAGGCAGTACTCCCCTGAAACAAAAATTTGACCGATAGTAGGCGTGTTTTTATGAAAGTCCACAAGGAATTGTAGAAAAAACAACATGGGGGCTAAGCGATTTACATGTAAAAACAACAACTTCTTAAGTATATACCGAATTAGCTAAGTCCAGATAATTATCGAGACTTAATCTAAGACCCGATAAAAACCGTGATGCCAAAATAATATTATCTATACATATGTTATCGATAATTTGTTCAGAGAATTCAAAAGTGACTTTTGGATGCTGGTTGATTGCTGTTCGTCAATACAGCTGACAAATGCCATAGCGTACTCAGTGCTTCCAGCTATTTGGAACGAAGTTCCTAAGTCCCGATGTCGTTTTTTTCTACAATTATATATGGACTTGCGAAAAAAAATACGGCTAGTGCTATGAAAACTGCGTATGCAGTTTTGATACTAACGTGTAAACATTAAGAGATTCCAATTAAATCTAGCCCTGATCAGCTCCACCTATATATTCTACATACATATATGCACCTGCCAGGAACCGGGAATCCTGGACCGATTTCTTCATCGTCTCATAGGAATCATATTTGGTACAAGAAAATGGCATGCAAAAGCACTTTACTTAGTCTTAATTCATTTGTTAAATGTCCATCATGGGCTTTATTTAATCCATGTTTTTTTAATACATCGCAACTGCAAAATTTCATTCAGCTTTGAATTCAATATAAAGAACATTTTCAGAAAACTTCATTTCCCCAGAAGAGATAAACAGAAAAAACCGAACTCCGAAACTGTGTGGGGTATTTTATTTTATTCCATCGAACGACATTTATATTCTTAAATCCAATGCCAAGCCTATACAATATATTCATAGATTTATAGACCTTCTGATGTTGAACATAGCATAGTTGAATATTTTTATCAACAACAAATTGCATTGGTTCTTAAATGATTAAATTCAGAGTGTACTCATTTTTTATTCAATTAACAAAAAAAAACAACTTTCCTGTTTCAGTTTAAAAATGAAATCTTTTTCTCCTTGCAGTTGCTGTGGCTGTTGCGTTTTTCCTGTGTTGGGCGCCACATCACGCCCAACGACTAATGGCAGTTTATGGTTCGAGCATCGGAGACACCTCCCCACTCTACAACGAGATTTACTCCATCCTAACATACATCTCTGGCGTAATTTACTTTTTGTCGACGTGCATCAATCCACTGCTCTACAACATCATGAGTCACAAGTTCAGGGATGCTTTTAAGGTACATCAACTTGGGCATATATAGCACAGCTTTTCGCAGTCTCGCCACTAATGCTATACACCCTCTTTTTGCAATAGGTTACCCTGGCCCGTCATTTTGGCCTGACTGGACGATACCAGACCACAAATCACAATTACAGCGCACTGCTGCGTCAGAACGGTTCGATGCGTCTGCACACAACGGTGAATAACAATGCAATCGATCATTATAATTCCTATAGAGTAGTCCAATTGCAATGTCGTGATCCACATCATATTTCTCTGCAGGATAGTGTGAGGACGAATGGGAATAGTTGCAGAGCCCATAGAATGCGGTGTGTGTCGGTTAGTAGCCAATCGACCCTGATGACATCCCTTAGCAAGAACGACGTATTTGCGACCAACAGTTATGTGCTGCAATCTGCAACCGCAGTAGCTGCTGCAGCTGTAAATAGTACGCCAAAGATGGCTGGTGTGTCCTCTCATCGTGGCGAATTACACACCCAAATTTCGCAGGTCTCCTCATTGGATGATGCCAATTCTCTGCTGGAGTCGGAGATTGCCCACAATCATAACCAGTCCTCGTACCGGTTGAAGGAGATGCGTAGACCGCAAGGTTACCTACCCGCACAGCTTGTCTCTAGTGACGAGTTGTCGCTGGACTCAGGTGAGTGGCCAGACAATAGCTTGGATATGAGCAGCAGATGCTCAGACAATGAGACTGACGTGTTCCCCAAGTCCACCTTGGAACGAACGGGAACACCATTGAGAGTGCAAGAACTGAGATGCCATCCTGGCGGCGCAACACACTATAGCGGTACAGTGGGCACGACTCGTCGACCCAAACTCTCCAGTATTATACGTCGTGATCCACATTCAACGAATAGTCGAGTGGAGCTGAGAAATTTGTCCCGCAAACCAGCTACCAAGACGCTAGAAAGCCTTTCCGATAAAATTCGCTGGCGAACCAGACGGAAAATGAATTTCCTCCGCGGAAATACTAGCAATAAAAACACCTCCATAAAGGAGTCCAATTCTTCAGGGTCCCTGCCCGTGTCACCAGTCAAACCAACTGCAAACAATACAGCTAAGGCCCATGTGGGCCTACATGAGATTACAACGAATGGAAACGGAGACTATAATTCCGTTTCATAAGTTCTAAATTCAAATAAGAGTATACCTACCCTATCCCAATAAAGTTACTAAGATTTTTTTGTTATTTTCAACACAAAGGGGAAACACTATACGCTTTCCCTTAAAAATAAATTTAAAGCCTAAAACTGGTAAAGCTACTTAAAAAAAAACTTACAACATACTTGATAAAATAAAACTTACGATTGCTGTGACAGCTCTCATTAATTCATTATTCACACAAGTTTTTATGTTTAATTAAAACCAAATTATACAATAATTGTGTACTTAAAATTGTTATAATTCAAGTGATCTCTTGTTTTTACTCAATCATTTGGGATTGTAAATTCAAATAATAAAATATAATATAAATAATTTTTTTCTAGACTCTAAGATTGTTAGGATTGAAATGATGTTTATTTTTAACTTAAAAATTTGCAGAATATTTTTAGCTTGTAAGAACGTTAAAATCATAAAAAGAATCTATCTAAGATGAAATAAATTTTGATGAAAATAACTTTAAAAAAGGTTTTTTTTTTATTTAATGTTTCAAAATTTGGAGATTTCTATAAGGTTAAAAACTTGAATTTTTTAAATTTTCTACTAAGTAGAAAAATAAATAGACCTTTTTTTGTCTAGCTTCATTACGCCGCAACTCCATTAGCAATATTTATTTCTGACATTATATCAGACACTATATCTGAAGTTTATATTTCTTTAACTCTGTGGGCAAATTATGTCGCGATTATTCATTCCTCGCCATAATCTCAACAGGTTAGTCACGTCGTTTGATTTTAGCGATAAACGCAGTGGAAAAACTGGAAGAGGCAAAACGGGAAGAATACAAAAGGAAGCACAGGTTTTGGGGTCAATCCATTTTTGAGCAAAAGAGATTTGCACGACCTTGAAGAACATTTGTTCAATAACATTATTGAGTAGTCCCACAAGCATGAAAAGTCTCTGACTGCCCTAACCAGTGGCGTAGATAGGGGGAGGATCAGGGGGATATATCCCCCCCATTGGGATCGATAATTGTTCAACATAACCAGTCATGAACCAAATAAGTTAAAAAAACGCACTCTGAATTTTTTTTTTACGTCTCTCACCAAATGATAATAGATAAACGTGCAAGAAAAAGCGCTTCCATCCAGCTATAGGTATATGTATGTATATTTTATTAAAGATATTAGCTACACTGCCGGTTTCAACGTCAACTCCTGAAAGAACTTTCTCCAGTCAGTAAAGAGAATAAAAACAATACAAAGAAGCATGACCAACGAAGTGAGATTATTAAAAATACGTCTATTTTAATAACAGTGTGATAAGCTTTGGACGTTTACTTATTTGCAGGATCGTTTGAATGGTTTGGCTGCTCTAGCTATTCATCGCGAAATACCTATAATAGCAGACGAGGTTATAAGTATTTTATCTAAAAAGAACAGAAAACTTGATTTTATTTTGTGATTTATTTTTTAAATTAATATTATTTTACTTACTACAGTGCCTTGCATAAGTATAACCTGTAAAAATGCGTTTTGTAGAAAATTGAAATGGGAATGACACCCTACTATTTTTTATTGAATGGCATCACTAATCAAGTAAATTGAGAAGAAAAAAAAGTTCCGTTAGTTTCTCTTCTGGTGGTTAAAAATTAAAACAGATTTTTTTTTGTATTGCATTTTTTTTTATTTTAAGTAAATTTTTTCGGCTAAATTAGTAAAGGACATTGCTGCCCCTATTTTCGACCAATCTAAAAATTGTTTTTGACATACTGTTGACAAGGTTATTTAATATGTAATCGTCTATACAGTTCTATTCTTCCACAATCGCCTCTCGCAGCTCAGCGACACTGTATAATTGCCTATTATGGGCATAATTTTTGCGGGTCAAAATTCCCCAAAGATTTTCAATACGGTAACAATCTGGAGAACGTGCCAAGAACACCATAAAATGTATGTTATTCGATTCGTACCATCCCCAACTTTGACGACTAACGTGAATTGGGGCATTATCATGCTGGAAGACATGCCGAACTCGACGAAATCGTCTTAAGTAGGGTACCAAATTATTCTGAAGCACCTGGGTGCAAGCTTAACTGTTCATCTTTGCAGAGGTGAAGGCGAGTGCAACCTTACCACGGTCGAAGAAGGCCTCCCAAACCTTACAACAGCCACCGCCAAAGTTCCTCTTGAAAAAAAACTTTTTTCCTTTCTCAGATCGTGTCAATATCCGTTAAAACCACCTGACCCATCAAGATTAAACTTTTTTCGCAACTGAAAATAATCTAAAATAATCTAAAAAAAAAACATTCATTAGATTATGCCATTTGGAATAACAAGAGTTAAGTGTAAATTAATGGAATGTTACTTATGGTTTTCCAATTCCGTTTCATGTTTTGCTGGGCAAATTCTTACTTTTTTTTGTAGACTGTTGTCAAATTTGGAGCTGGCATCATTTTGCACCGAACAATCACTTTACTGCTTTTTAAGGCACTAAAAACCGTTGAAACCGAAATTCCTAAGCCCAATTCGTCACGAACGTCTGGCAAAGAATGCGCCGAATTGGATGCAGCATTTATTAAACGCCCCTTATCTCGACGTGTCAGCTTCTGCAGATGCCCGGGTCTTATTTTCGTCTCATAAGATTCTGGATCTTGTAAGAAATTTCGGACGACACGATCGGATCTTTAAATTTTCCTACCAATAGCCCTTAAGCTTAGGCCAGTTAACCGAAAAGCTTGAATTTTGACTTTTTCCGTATCACTTAAATGTTTACCAAGCGGCATTGTTTCTTGTCATTTCGAAGCACATAACTGAATGAAGCTTCAGAGAGGTTTGCATTGTGCGGTTATACTTTTGCAATATATAAAAATCTGTTTATAATTTTTAAACACCAGAAGAGAAAATAATGGAACTTTTTTTCTTCTCAATTTACTTGATTAGTGATGCCATTCAATAAAAAAAGTAGTAAAGTGTCATTCCCATTTTAATTTTCTACAAAACGCATTTTTACAGGTGCGGTTATACTTATGCAAGGCACTGTAGTGTATATCAATATTAATTCTAGTTCATATTCAAATTAATGCGTATACCTAATACTCGTATATTATCTTTAAAAAATATAATTTTTTTATGGCATACATAATGAATTCAATGAAGTCTTGTTATTTGTTTTTTTTTTTTGATTATTAAAACTTAAAAAAAAACGATCGAACTAGAACTATCCCCCCCCCCCCCATAGCGAAAAGCTATCTACGCCACTGGCCCTAAATACTCGTAATTTAAAAAAAAAAATCAAAATACATACTTACTATCTTCAATGTTTAATTCTTTTAATGTTAATTTTGGCCTGAAAACAACCAAACAACATTATGTATGTACTTCAACAGACAGTAAATGGTAGAAAAATTACATCTTGGCTTCCTATACGAAGTGAAAACATAACATGAGTTTGTCAATGAAATGAAGGAATGTTACATGAAAATGTGGGAATTGGTGTCAAGACTCGACGTCTTGTGAGAAATTTGTGTCTAGTGAAGTCACAAGTCACGAAACGTCAAAATTTATATCTGCATTTATTTCTTCTACGAAGACAAGAAATAAATAGAAAAAATTATGTCTAAAAATAACAAAAATCGAGACATAAGGGGCTCCACAAGAAACATTGGCTACATGACACATTTCTTGCAATCATTTATTTCAAGTGGAGGCGCAGTGTTTAATAGGTTAAGTCGATATCTTGAACTTGGATATCTCGAATTTACTTATACTCGTAGCTCGAACAAAATGCACGACTGGGTCACACGAACTTGCTGCAGTGTAATAGACTAATTACCAATTTCATAAACACAAACACGAGAAGCCTTTTTATCAAAAATCCTCCTAAATTTCACCAGACTCGTAAATTTTTGTAGTTTCACCAATCTATAAAAGGGAAATTTTAGGTAAATTTTTGTTAAAATTGAGTCCTCTTCACATCCCTGGAAAAACAAATGTTTTTTTTTTTCCTTCTTATAAGCGAAATGTATGAGCAAAAATGAGAAAGCATTCTTTTGAGATTCTTTTGAACGAATAGCTAATTCGATAGAATAGATATTTTCTTTCGAATGAACATTGCATATTTTGACATTCGAGCGAAAAATTTTCATTGTCGAATGATTGACTAAAATGAACCTCAATTAAATTCATTTCCTAAATCAGCTGTTTGAAATTTACTGACATTTCTATCTGATTTAGTATGACTAAACTGCTCTTTTTGATGATTTTTATTTAAAAAAAATTATGGTCTAAAAATATAAAAATAATACTTTATCATTTAAGAAAAATAAAGTAAAGCTAACGGCCCGGTAAAGTTTAAATTTGAAAAACATCAATAAAGCTGACATTTTAAAATTTGGGAGCATTTAGAAAAAAGTATGGTAAGTATGTATCTATATTGATATCAAAAGGAAGTAAAATAACGGTATAACTTCTCTGTATAATAAAATACTTGATTTATGTTTTAATTTTCATGTAAACTAAATTGTTTTCCAAATTGATAAACTAAAAAAGAAGGCAACTTCAAAGTCTATTTAATTTACACATATCTGGTCACACTTGAATTATGAATTACCATTTTTAAATTGTCTCAATTGATAAATTCAAGCGAGACGTTACAAATCAAAATGACATTTGTTTTATTTATGAAAAGAGAAGACGGTGAGGAGCAGTTGTATAGGAGAAGGATAATGGATGCATCAAATCCATTTGATGCATCCATTACCAGTAACATTCATGTCTATTACAAAATTCGCAGAATTTTACTTCCGGTGAGTTGACCCGAATCGCATCCGCTGTAAAACTCAATTATGAAATTCGTCGGATAAACTACATTGTCGGTTCCTAAAATTACCTTATCATTTATGAACTTTCGTATCGACACTGTCAGCTACAAGCATTTATTCAACTGGCCTAGGCTGTGATAATAGTATCGCTTTCGATCAACGAAATCAAGCATCGTTGAGACTTGAGAGTAGTTAGTACGAAGATGGAGGACGGTTCAAAACCAACCGTGTGCTCTTTTTTTTTTTCTAGATTTCTTGCTCTTTGATTGCATTGCTATTTGTGCGTTTTTTATTAAAATTTGTGTCGCTCAATTTAATAGTGAACTATCTCCATACAAATGAATTTCGAGATAATAAGGTTTTTGCGAAATGATGCATAGACAAAAAAACAAAATAAATGCGCTTTAAATTAATTTTTTTTATTATTCGTAAAAAGTCCAAGATTATAATAACCCTTACAGATTTTATTAATTATTTTATTAAACGGATTTGTGACTTACTTAATTTTTATAGTTAAGTTAAAAAATCACTTTAAGAACAAAAAACATTAACTATCGGAAATATAATTCGTATTTGGAGTAGATTCCAAATCCATTTTTTAAAAAAATGGACTTACACCACTTTTATAATGAGCCAATGAGCGACACATTTGTTAAACAAACACTTTAGCATTCAGTATGATATTCTTTTCACTTACATTTTTGTACCCTCCATTGTTTATTTTCGTTAAATCAAAAATTCACTTCAGATTCGTCTCGAAATTGGTGCGAATGTAAAATGATAGAATTTGTATGGAATGCGAATGGATTGCGAATTCTGTAATACCAATAAGTTGAACAAAATGTCAGTGGTGCAGGGATTGTTACCGACATTCATTCAACTTTCATTCGTCGGATTCAGTAATAGCAAAAGTTTGGAAATGAATTAAAACTGTCACTTTAGCTCATTCGCCGAATTCTGTAATAGGGGTGATTATCTTTTGAACGATTCGAAAATGAAAATTTGCTTAGTTTTCGAAAGATAAATGAACTTTCCATTAATAAAGTGAACTAATCGTACGCTCTTATGTAAAAGTACTTTGGAATTAAAAATACATTTTATAAAAATATAAAACATGGATTTAATAAGACAAAAATGTTTAAATGCATTGAATTGTCGTCTGATTTCCGGAAAAGTATGAAGTTATGCAAAAAAAAAGTTATACAAAAAACCTTTGAGTGTGTGCTCATTATAAAAAAAAAAAAAAAAAAAAAAACAAAGTTTAACAATTATTTTATTATTAAAGCGATTTTTTATATAACAAATTTCTTTAAAATTTTTCGAGAACAAAATTTGGGATGCCAATTTTAAGTATTTAGTAGTATAGTATAGGTACCGTTAGTTTTAGAGCTAAAAACAATCAATTTTCCCTATAGGACATCACCGAAGAGCCTTAAGTACCGAATTTGAGGAAGATCGAGGTACAGACATACAGACAGACAGACGAAATTGACGAACCAACTTTATTCGTTATCGCTTCACTATCACCGTAATGTCAACTTTGATCAAAATCTCTAAACCTCTCTATACCAAATAATCGATCAGCATCGCCTAGGCGTCAGCATCGCAAAAAAGCAGTGATACAAAATCGATGCAGAAATATTTGGCGTTTGTGAACTCACCCCTGTTTATAAGAGTCTTTAAAAGCTTGTTTAATTTAAAATGGCTTGGTGAAACAAAAAAATTAATCTCATTTTAAGGTTTAGAAGGCTGATAAATGATTAAAAGTCCTTCGTGAAATTGGCAATTGGAAATTGACATAAGAGCAATAAGTTCGTGCGACCCAGTCGTGAATTTTGTTGTTGTTGGTGTTTCCTTGCAATCAAAAGGTAAGAACAAAGAAGGCAATTACATCAAGATATGGAAAAAGTCGATATGTTACCTTAATATTTGAGTCTGAAAAAAAAAAAAATAAATCGTATAGGATGGCAATGATTTTTGCCTGCTCATAGGTGAAATGGGATTTTCCAAAATTAAATTGATTTAAGAAATTGGTAAAAACTACCTTGTAAATAAAAACAATTAAAGTCAAACACGACATTGACAAACTTTCGGAAATGAACATCAAAGACTTTATCTTTTTTCTCAACGCGACGAAATAGGTCAAGGACAAACTTCGACTACTTCCGTGCCGTTCCCTCCGTTTGATTCTTTAGATTTTGACCTAGCGGATTGAGGGCTTTGATTTTATTCATCATCTCATCATGAGTGATTAAGTTCATTTTCGGCGACCGAATAATTTCCAAAAATTCATGATTTAATTGTCCTTTACGTTCTCCGGATTTGACTATAACAGACTTTTTTCTGTGGAGTTATTTAAAGGGTAAAGTGTATGTAAGATTGTAAATAAACCCACCACTATCCCGCAGCTGAAGGAAAACATTCGTGCTGAAATACTGGTGCTGAGCCCAGATATTCAACAAAGTGTTATGGAAAACGCTCTTGTCATCTCTTGAAAATAACTATTTAGTTTTACAAGATCATATTTCACCTATTCTTTTAAAAACTTGTTCTAACAAACTTGCAGCTCCACTTAGTTTTAAATCCAACCTGTCTTTAAGTCAAGGTGTTTTTTTAAGATACTTGAAAACAATCCATAATCAATCCCCTCCATAAATCTTGGTCAATCGGATCTGTTGAAAATTATAGACCCATTGCAAAGTTTCAAGTAATCCCTAACGTTTTCAAAGGTGTTGTGAAAAATAAATTATACAGCCTTATTAATAATCATAAATCTGAACACTAATATGATTTTTTGAGAGGAAGATCTACAACTACTAATTTAGCAATCTATGTAGAAACTACATATATACAGATTTTTCGAAGGCATTTGACCGTGTTCAACATTGTGTTCAATTGAAGAAACTTGACTTGTTTTGCTTTTATTCTTCTCTCCTTAAGTGGAAAAAAAGTAATTGAGTAGGTAGAAGGCCAATTGTCAAAATTGGTAATATGTTTTCTAAAGAATCATTTCAATTTTCAGGTGTTCCTCAAGGAAGTCATCTTGGACCGCTGCTTTTTATTAATTTTATAAATGTATTACCACATCATCTATATTATTCTAAATGTCTTCTATTCGCTAATGATTTAAAAAATTTCAGCAGCATAAATTCAATTTTATGATGCAAATAAGGTTCAATCCGTTTTAAACAGAGTTATCGATTGGGCTTAATGGGCTGTACTTCAACAATAAAAAATGTAGCGTAGTTAAATTTTGCACAAAACAAATTCTTTAGTGTTTTGATTACAAACTCGAAAACGATATTTTATAGAGATTTATAGCCAGAAAGATCTTGGGGTTATATTCGACTGTAAAATGAATTTCACTTTTCATATGAATCATGCTATTTCTAAAGCAAATTTCATGTTGGATTTCTTAACTAGAAACTCAAAAAAATTTCGAGGATCCATAAACCTTAAAAACTCTTTATTCTAGTCCTTTTTTGTCCGCAACTGGAGTATTGCAGCATTGTATGGAATCCCTATACACAATCTAGCATTTATCGTTTAGAAAAGGTTCAAAAGAGATTCATTCTTTTTGCTCCTCAGAAAACCTATGAAACTAAATGTATGCTTATAGACTTTAAACCTCTTGTTTTGAGAAGAAAATTAAATTCAGTACTTTTTGCTTTTGATTACTTGAATTGCGTCATTTCAATCATTGTTTCATGCGAATAAGACGATTGCCTACTTCTACTTCTAATCCAACATCAAACGCAAAAGGTTGAAACATTTTTCAATCTCGATTTAACTCAGAAACCACTTTGTATATTCTCCATCTGCCAAATCTTTTGTAATTTTAAGTGCTTTGTTGTAAATTAATCTTATTAATGTTTAGGTATTTTGGACTTCGGTGGGTCCAACCCAAAACCTCTCCAATTTATTGCAAAGACCTCATAAAGTGTACCACAAATCATGTTTGCCGCACGATTTACAGTCTAACAAATGATCCACTTAAGATATAGCCCTAAGGTAATCCCGTATTTTTACAAATCATCACCACAAAAGATTAGGCAAACTCTACTTAAATAAAAATATAGTCCAGTGTCTAAGCCACACCTGTCTAAGCATTAATTAAACTAAGATCCGCTGTGTGACAAAGTCCTATAAGACATCCAAGTGGTAAAAAGTGATTTTTTTTTGGTTTGGAAACAAGTTGTTATTTCTTCAAAGCTAAGATGAAATCATTGTGTTAAAACCCAAATTAAGAGACAGACAACAATAAAGCCAAGCAGAACTACATAATTGTAAGTAAAATGAAAATCCCAAAAGACACGAGAAGAGAATTATTGTGTGACTGTCTGAAGGATTTTTTTTCCCTTTAAGGACTTGCAAGTCACTGACAAATTGGGCGTCATTTTAATCACAAAGATTCACTTCAATGCCAAAAGATATTAAAAGACAACTTGACCACAGTCCAAAAAGCAAATGGAATCATTCTTTAACCAAATCACCCACTTGGTATTACATATATTTATTAAAAAAAAAAAAAAACTTTCTTTTTCGCCTTTGGAATTAACAATTAGATTTGGATGGTGATAGAGATTATGTGATGAGTATTTTCGTAATTAGGATTTTTGTTTTTGTTGAGATTTGCCAGTTTACAAAAACAAATTAATTTCTTTATGCTCAGTTTGTGTATTTGTGTTTAAAAGGCATGTAATTAAGTCCTTAAAGAGGTGGAAACAGCACTTAACGCACAAACTTCTAAAGTTCATTAACTCTTGTAATAAGTGAAGAAATAATATCAGGCATGGCTTGATGAGAGTCTTTGTTTAATTATTATTTAGTAGAGTTATAAGGTAAGGTTGTGCCATATTGGCAATACAAAATCAAAAATATTTGATACGCCTTAGCTTTTAATAGCTTACGTCTTGAATCGAATTGAAAAATAGAAATTGTCCAATAATGTTAAGGATAATTGATTTTTTTTTGTTTTTAATTCAATATTTTTTTTAAGTTCTGAAATGCAAAGTTTTTGAAATTTTTTTAGAAGCTTCGCTATACAGAATTTTCTTGAGACCCGTTATACTGATAATGAAAAGTTCAAAATTAAAAAAAAATGGTTCTATGGCAGGTACAGTCAGAATTATCTCAATTTCAAAAAAATAGCAGGCAAGAACGCAACAAGATACAAAAATTGTGGTTATAAAAAAAAATGTTTGTGTACTGACGTACGCGCGCTTGAAGTAAAACTTCTTTTCCCAAAAGCAAAGCCTCTGTACGATTCATGTGCTTTTCGGAAACATAAAAAAACTATTTAAAAGTAGTTTTAGTATAGTCTTGTAAATTGCAAGATGTCAAAACCACTTCCAAATACATTTTTTTTAAATATGTAGATATTTCTTCGAATTGAAAATGATTTGCAAAATAAATAAGGAGGTTTAAATTGGAACTCAAAACGGATTTAATTTTACAAATGATGCAATTAGTTTTGGAATGATCACTGTGGTCTATCTGCCGATTTCTTGAATTATTATTTCTTGAATATTAAGAAAATCATGTATGTATATCTTGCTTCTTAACAAAAGTGAGCAAAATGGATGGCGCTCTTTTTGACGCACAGATGCCGCTTTTTTGACGAACAGATGGCGCTCTTTATGATGCACAGATGGCGCTTTTACAATACTATCCGTTTCTTAGTTCATTTTAATCTTCGCTTAAATTTTTCAGATTTTGACTTTGAAATACAATTGAAAACGACAAAAATTTTTATAACTCCCCAGTTATAGCTAATCATTGAAATGCATCATTGAAAATTTTCATTACCATTTTTAAGGCAAATAAACAAAATGCAATGGCTTTAATTGATACCAAAATGAAGTAATGAGTAGTAGAATTTTAACACTCTATAAAATACAAAATTCTGATTTGAACTTTCTTTCAAATCCACTTTTATTATTACACTGATAGGAATCAATTTCAATGAACAGCTGATTTTCGTTTCTTAATGTTCTCAAATGTCAGTTTCAATGATCAACTCTAACCTCAAATGCATAGAATTGGCTGTAATCAGCCATTGACAGGGTCTTTTACTGAAACCAATCTTTCAATGATTGCTATAACTGGTTTGTCAAAAAAATTAAGTCAGCCTTCCATTGACTTGTTCCAATGATGCATTTCAATGAAAGCTACATATAACTGCGGCCTAATTATGTCCGATTCGTAATGTGAAGAGAACACGAAACGAGAGCGAGACATGATTCACTGTCACCTTTACGTTGTTATAAAATCGTTCCGCAATTCCAGGCATGAAGTGTAAATTCTGTTTGGTTGGTAAAATGAAACATATGGTAAATATATATTAAAATGAAACATAAGCCCATATGTTTCATCTCAGCAACCAACAGATGTGAAACTAAAAATTGAATATGCGCGACTGTACTTACATACATACTTCATTTATTAATTTAAAGTGACGACGAGGAATGCTTAATTACGTATGTATGTATGTATATTTTCGTCTGCTTTCATAGTTTGAAACGGATTTTACAATAACGACGATGTTTCATCACGCTCACATCTCTTTTTTCTTATCTCATTCATTGTGATAGAGCCCAAGGATTTTAAAATTGCAGGCAATGCTAATTTAATTTTGACACAGAATTTAAAATTCTTCGCATACGGCAATACTACTTTATATTTGACAACAGAAAGCAATAAAGCAGATAGTTTATTTACAAGTGTTTTTTTTATATTTCGCTTTAAGTATTTTGTAAATTTTAGTGCTTATTTTTCAATTTAAATAGTTTATAAGTATTCAGTAGTGCTTAGGTTAAAGTGTTTTATATTTTAAAGAAATAAAACTATAAAAAATATATATTTGTTTGTGTTTTTTGTGCAAAGGAAAGTAGTTTTCGATCGAGAAATTACTCGGCCACATAATTTTTTTAAAAAAAGCTTTTATTATCTTATTTTTTAATGAAATTATTTTATTAATTGTTTTGTAGGTTAGTTGTTGTGGTTGTGCAATTAAAACAACATTCTCTTTCGGCAATAAAAGGTGTTTTTAAAGTGTTTTAAATAACCTGTAACAATGTTCGAACAATAATAATTGTAAGAACCATGTCGCTCTAGCGTGTCGTTTTAACATGTCACTGACAGCTCCATAGAAAATTCTTTACCCCCAACGCCGGAAAAGAAGTTTTACTTCAAAAACAATGCAATACGAGTATCATTTTAGAGACTTTGTCTAGCGGACACAAAATTGACATTAAAGAATTTGAAAACTTTGCGCGACAGGTAGCCAAACTCTCTCTTCCCCTTTTTCAAAATCTTCGGCTTATCTCTATCTCAAGGAGTAGGTATTCCCTCAGTTATGGAAGACCTCTTTTATAACCCCAATACATGAAAAGGGCCCAAAGTGTGAAATTACAAACTATCGTCCAATCGCTAAACTTTCACATATTCCCAAAATCTTTGAAAGCATTTTGTATGATATTTTAAGTTTTCGTTGTAAGTCTCTCATCTTCCCTAGACAACATGGCTTTATAAAGGGTAGGTCCACAACGACTAACCTTGTTAAATTCGTATCCTTTTGAATCTCAGCCTTAGAAAACGGAAAGGAAGTCAATATTGTCTCAACCGATTTCAGTAAGGCCTTTGACAAAATCTCACATAAGCTTATTCTTATTCAAACTGTCCACCCTTGGCCTTGAACCTGTCTTCTTAAGATGGATTTCTTCTTATCTAAACACCCATCACTACAAAGTTCGATTCAGATCTTCCTTCTCTGATGATTTCTTAGCTACGTTCGGGGTTCCACAAGGCAGCCACTTAGGACCTCTCCCCTTTATTCTTACTATTAACGATATTGAAATGGTCATTAAACATTGTCATATCTCACTCTACGAGAACGATACAAAGTTTTTCAAGACCATTTCTTCCACACATGATGCCACTCTTCTACAACTTGATCTCAACAATTTCTCAGTCTGGTGCCTGAAAAATTGCTTAGAACTAAATATAAATATAACTTTTTCACGAAAACGCATCTGATCTACTCCCCGCTGATACCTTCTACATTATCTATCAGCCCATTTCCACCGCTGAGTCAATTCGAGACCTCGGTGTTTTACGTGATAGAGAACTCCCCTTTCTCATACATATTGACGAGATTTTACTCAAAGCAAACTCTACACTAGGCTTTGTGAAACGTTGGTCCAAAGAATTCTCTGACCCCTACGCCTACTTGACCCGTTCTTTATACATAGCCCGCTTCTTAAATACGCCTGTCAAGTATGGTCCCCTTATCAACAAACTCATATATCCAGAATCGTGAGCATTCAAGGTCGTTTCCTACGTTTCGCACTTCGTGGTCTGTCTTGGAATAACCCTCTTATTTTACCCCCGTATCAAGACCGCTTTCTGTTAATCAACTTGAATACGCTGGAAGAACGAAGAGCAATAAGCAACATTCTTTTCATTCATCGTCGGTTGACTTCATGACTCTCTACAATTCCATCTTTTCAACACTAATTCCCGTAATATAAGAAATCCTCGTCTCTTCTATCTGCCTACCCACCGTACCTCTTACGGCTCCAACGAACCTATTACTCGCATGCTTCGGAGGATTTTGTAACATTAACTGTTTCGACTTTAACCTCAGTTCATCCTGCCTGAAACTCCATCTTAATCGTCCTTCCAATTCCCAACCCTAGATTTAAGAGCTATACTTAAGTTAGCTTGTATTAAGCCTAATAAATGGGGGTATTGCCCCCACCAAAATTAAATATTAAATTTACATCGAAATGTATAGGTACTACCCAATGATGCCAAGCATGCATAAGATCTTGAGACATGGTGCCACAATATTGAACAAGTTATACTACCTGTTGGCCAACTATTGGAAGAGGCAGCCGAGGCCCGAAATAAACACTTCTGCACTTATAGACATAGTTATTCAAGAAAGTTTTCGCGAGAAAGCTATCACATAGATGTTCTAAGCACTTCTGCTAAGTTTTGATCCTTTGTTGAGCATCAGTAAAAGAAAAAGGGTTAACAAAAAGTAAGCCTTTCTTCAGCGAGACACTACAACTCCTAAAATCGCAAACACTCGAAATAACAAATACTAACAGTGAAGAAGGAGATCGATGCAGCAAATGCAGTGAATCTGATGATTTATATAATTATTAAATATTGTTTTGAATATTTAACGACGTTCAAATACAATAAAACGATCATAAACTGCTTTTTATTATATTTTAACTCGATAAAAACAAAAAAAGATAATTTTGAGCAACTTTTAAGGTGAAATACTCCACTGTGCGCCGGCTGTCGAGAATAGACCCTTCGATAAAAAAATTTTATCCAATAAAACCCAGTTTATCTTCTTCCAGAATCGAACATTACCGCATTCATTACTTAATTCGGACAGTAGTCGTCTCCTGGAGCTTTTGCAATTTAAGATATTTTCAATTACATTTTGTATTTCAAACACCACTGTAATGAAATATTTAAGAAAATTATCCATAAAAAAAGGAGGCTGCTTAGTGTAGCAGTGGGAAAAATTGAAGGGTGTTAGGAAGATTTTTAAAATGGATGTATTTACGAGTTGATTCTCATCAGCTGTGTTGGTCGTAATGTTGATTAAATAAAAGATTTTTTTCATTTCCTTTTTCCACTCTCACCTACAAGCGCGGATTTGTTATAAGACTTCTTACTCGATGACTGTTTCAAAGAGAGTTACAAACCAAAGCTTATTGCAAAATTCGTTGATGACATTTTTGGGATTGTGGACACAGAAGAAATTGATAATGTGCTAAAATGCCTCAACCAATTTCATGGAAAAA
This sequence comes from Chrysotoxum bicinctum, assembly GCA_911387755.1. NCBI lineage: Eukaryota > Metazoa > Arthropoda > Insecta > Diptera > Syrphidae > Chrysotoxum > Chrysotoxum bicinctum. The sequence goes on from OU426988.1 coordinate 190,946,946, forward strand.
TTCAGGAAACTAACTTGATATACAAGTCTATGCATACAAAAGTGTTGTTTATGTCCCTAAGCTCTCCGAAAACTTTAAGGAGATAGTCGCTAAAAACAACAGCTTAGCGTACAAGCCAAGCCAAACCATGGCTTGCATCTTTACATGTCTAAAAAAAATATAAAAATAAGACGGAAAGACCGCCGTACTGACGTAGTCTACACAATAAACTGCAAAGGAAAATCAAACGAAGCATGTAATGCAGCCGTCGGCAACCTTTTTAAGTAGTCGGGCACAATTTTGAAATCCAAAAGTTCAGCGGGCACGACCCAATGAAAAATCAATTTTATAATATGGCAATAATATTAAATAAAATTAAATTTATTTCATTTATTATATAAATTTAATGTGAAGTTTGACATTGCAGGTTATAAGCTAATTCATTATAATTTGGCACATAATTCGATATGGCAGTTCTTAAGCATTGGTCCAAATGAGCAGCTGCAAGGGTCGTTCGGTACTTCGATTTTATGAACTTCATATTTGAAAACACACATTCCCAAAAATATATGGATTCGCAAAGAGAGCTCAATTTTAAAGCACAATTTCTTAACAATGGGTAATTACATTTGCTAACCAAACTCCAAAATTTTTCATCGTGATAATATGACTTTAATTTCCAATTCTAGGTCCTCTTTATTTGAAATATCGAAATAGTTTGCAATTTTAATAGCAATATCGTCATCCAGTTGGGTAAAAGAGTTAATGAAGAATATAACGATTTTTTCTAAATTAAATTCTTCCAATAAAGAATCGAAATTTTTGGCAAATTGATGAATTGGAGATTTTCCATCCCAATAATTTTGAATTATTATTTTTAAATTTGGAAAATTGGAACAATTGTCCTTCTCCACATGTGTTTTCCAGAGTTTTAATTTCACCTTAAATGAATTTATAGCACTTATCGTTGAAGCAATATGGTGATTTCTTCTTGTTATGTCAAATTTAGTTTTTTTTTAATTTTAACGTTAAATCAGTTATTACTACGTTTTCACCAAGAGTAAATCCGGGATTTAAGTTAAATCTCCTTTAAAGCTCGTAGATTTACCATACAAATATAAATCACCTCAAATGAAGATTTAAAATAAATCTTGAAATCTTTTCGCAATCAGAAGATTTGCAAAACAAGCAAACCTTATTTTGTAGAACTCACCTATGTACGAGTAAGCCCTACTTTCTTCATTGACAATCAACACAAAATAGAAATATCTGTCAAACTTGTTGTGTTTGTTTATTTACTAAAAGGCCAGACACTTTCTAGGACAAAATCTAAGTTTTTATACGAAAAAGAACTAATTATTTTAATTAACATAACAACTTACAGAAAACAGCAGAAACAAAAAAATCACTCAAAAGCTGGGGCCCGTAAGACGAAAAGCTAGTGTGCGCTAGTATAATGTTTCTCAAGCACTGCTATCCCTTTCATGACATTTTTTAGAATCAAAAGGTGTGATAACAATAGTTTTAAAGTTGTAACACTCATTTTTATAAAGTTTTATTGAAAATACACTATTTTATTGCTCAGAAATTGTTTTTCCTGTTTCTCATCAACTCACTTAACAAAATATAGATGTCCTCAGTAAAAATATAATTTAAAATGTCATAATGCGGGCATTTAAAGACTATCTCACGGGCACCTTGGTGCCCGCGGGCACTTCGTTGCCGACTCCTGATGTAATGAATGCATGAATGGCGAATCATAAATCAGACATTCGCTTAAGAAATGCTGAGAAGACGGCACTGGCTTGCCACAGCTTAGAGACTGGCCACCAACTGGACTTTGAAGGAGTAGAAATCCTTGCTACAGAGAAACACCAATCAAAACGTTATACACTAGAGACATTACACATAACTAACAATGTAACCAACATTATTAATTTTGTTCATTAAATTTCAATTTCATCCTAAAATCATACTTCATTTTTTATTCATTTTTATTGCATACCTTTTAATTTAACTTTAACTACTACTTTCATTGAATACTAAATTCAGTACTACGTACTTTATACTAACTTGTTATTCATTGTTCATTTAATTTTATACAACTCACATTCTGTTACTTCAAAATTGGTTATGAGTATTAGTATGAAATTTATGTAAATTATCTAAAAAAAACAGTCAGCAAGTAATAAAGAATATTTATTATATATATTTTAAAAACCTTGTGTTTTTTTGTTATTGTAGGAAAATTGATAGCTATTCTTAGTTAGTCAGGAGTTCCTCCAGGCAACTATCCAATAGTCTATTCTGCTTTCATTCGTAATACAATCGGTACATGCTCGTTAGGAGTTCCTCCAGATGGCATTACCGCATCATACAGCTACAACATTTATATATCACCATCTCACAACAACACGAACCGCAAAGAAGACACACAAAACATTTCAGCGCTTTATTGCTCCTTAGTTTCGGACAACACTACCATAGTTTGACAGAACTTATAGAAGACGGCAACCACCGTCGAAATTTTGGGAAAAAGGAAATGAAAAAAAAATTTCATTTAATCAACATTACGACCAACACAACACAGCCGATGAGAATCAACGCTTAAATACATCTGCAATTGAACTTGGTCAAAAATTTCATTAATAATGATTTTTAAAATTCTCTTGAAGTTCAGGGGCTTGCAAGGCCTTTGAAACTTTGTTAGTTCTCCAAGAAATGCTTTCCAAAATTTAGCAGACAATCTTGACGTATCTAAAACGGCTACAGTTTTTGATGCTTTCTTCCAGCCCAATATAACTGCTTAAAATATCTGTTAACTGCTGCATACAAAGTTTCAAAGAGCAGAAGGTTATATTTTCTTTCTAGTCTTAAAAACACATGGTAGGAAGGAAGGTTCAAAACTTACATAAAATAAAATACATAAAATCTCCAAAGGCATGTTTATATACTTTGAAAAGCTTCCTCAATTTGTACTGAGAATAGAATTTAATTTCCCGGATAAAAAAACAATAATTGTTTGCTAACTGAGCATGCAGTTCCTCGAATACAAGTAGGTATAATCTCCACATGGATCGTAGAAAACTTCGCTCACTTCTTCTTTCGATTTCCTGATTTCATTAAGAATAATTGATTATAGGCCACTTCCTAAATTATTTTGGGATAAGCCTCATCTTGCATTAAAATCACCAAACAAAAAGTAAATCCATTGACCCCGATTCCAATATTGCCTCAAAAACTTTTTCGTAATCCCTTTGTAATGGGTATTGTTTGAGTAGATATACAAGGTGTCCCTTAATTCGTGCATAATATTTCAGGGCGTGATTTTTGGGTATATTCTTATTCTATGATAGAAACTTTATTTAAGCCTTTATTTTTAGAAGAAATAAAAGTTTTTGTAACTAAGCAAATTTGATATCTTATCTCGGTCTCCAGTTTGAAGCATGTTTCATTTTTCCTGGCCCATGCTAATTTTTTGACTTTTGGCTCAATTTTGCTCCAGAAAATGCGTAATAAACTTTTTATCTTAAGACCGTGATAAGATATCAAATTTGCTTAGGTGCGATTACAAAGGCTGGTATTTCTTCTAAAAATTAAAGCCTAAATAAAGTTTCTATGGCAGGTCAGGGTACACCAAAATAAGCCTTTTCTTAAGTCCGCCATCTGTGATATAAAAATTGGAGATAGACCCATACTGTAGACCGATTTTTTTCTTAGAATATACAAAATAATCACGCTCTAAAATATTATGCACGAATTAAGGAACACCCTGTAAACGAAGTCGTTGACTTTTACTTGAATTGAAAGCTTGTACTCTCGAAAAATCCATTTCTACCATCCGCTTAACAACTCCTTATAATCAATTCCGAAAGTCAAATTATTCTTCTTCACTGCCTCCTCAAATTATTTTCGATTTAACTGCCGGGACTCATTTCCTTCCACACATTCTTTCTGTAAAAACCAATATAAGCTAATAATACCTAGATTCATGTAACCTTTATCTTTACCTTAATGGAAACATATTGGCCTACAAATTAAAATGTAGTAGAAGGATCGTCTGTATCTTTGAAACATAAATTCAATTATGCAAAATTGTTTCAGTTAAGTCTGTAAGAAATAAAATGCACGACTCTTATGTAAAAGTTCTTTGGAATTTAAAAATTGTTTATAAATAAATTTAAAACATGGATTTAATGAGATAAAAGTGTTCAAATGTATAAAAATACCGTCTGAGTTGTAGAAAAGTATGAATTTATGCAAAGTTTCAAAATCGTTTTATTATTAATTTATTTTTACATATAAGAAATTTCTTTAAATTTTTTCAAGGAAAAAATTTGGTGTGCCAATTACAAATATTTAATAATATAGATTTTAGAAAATAATTTAAAAGAAAATCGTTTATTCGTTTTGAAGATATTGATTTTTCAAAAAAAAAAAAAACAAAATTTGGTATTTTTTTTTAAAGGAGCATTTTGGGTTAAAATCGTTAGAGCCGTTAATGAGAAAGTCGAAAAATTTTTCCTAATAAATTGTTGACCAAAATATAGTACGTGCTCATAATAGTACATATAATTTTTTCTTATCAAAATCATTAGAGCCGTTTTTGAGATAAATAAGATTTTGCATTACAGCTGTATATATCGTAAGTTTTGAAGCTAAGAAAAATACGAGTATCTTCTCTAGGGAATCATCAAAGACCCTTAAGTACCGAATTTGAAGAAAACAGCTCCAGTAGTTTAGTTTAGTTTTAGTTTTTTTCGTGTTTTCTATCATCGTAACAAACTTTGATCAAAATGTCAAGTTGGATTTTTTTCCAAATGCCCTATAGTACCTACCTACATATGTATGTATAACGCAAGTAAAAATTATAAATTGAGCATTGATTCTACTCTCACAAGATCTTTACAAATAAGCCACTGCTTTACTTATTTTTAATATAAATAAGTGCACGACTGGATCGCACGAACTTACTCTTATGTTAAAGTACTTTTGAATTTAAAATACATTTTATAAATATAAAAGATGGATTTGATAAAAATGTTCAAATGCATGGAATTCCCGTCTGATTTCCGGAAAAATATGAATTTATGCTAACAAATATTAAAAATCGTTTTATTATTAAATAAATTTTTTATATAACAAATTTCTTGAAAATTTTTCGAGAACGAAATTTGGGATGCCAATTTTAAGAGTTTAATAATGTAGATTTTAGGAAATAATTTCAAAAACTTATTGTTCACTAGAGGTCTGCAATGAATGTCTTGAAACCAGTTTCAAGACATTCGTTTTATTTCAAGTACACTGCATTACTGTCCTTACAGCTTGAAAAGTAGAATGAATGAATCAACTGATTTGTGATTACTATATGAATATTTCACCCATGCTAAACCAAACACTTAGTGCAGTGTACCCATAGAGAACGGGTATTCACAAATAGGTATTCATAAAAACAGTATACATATACATAACAGTATATATATATACACTGAGTACACTGAGTACAGCAAATATTCGTTTACTTACTTTTGTTTCAATTGAAAGTCAAGTTTCTTAAATGATAGATTTGTGAGAAATGGCTGTTAAGAAGGCAAAAAATTAAGACAGAATGTATAATATTAGCAATTTATGAATGAAATAAAAAAAATAAACTTCATTTTTTATTCAATTTCTTGAAAAAGATCTTTGAGGTCATTACTCATTTCAATTTTATTTATGTTACAATGTAAAAACATTATTTGGTTAACTAAAATTGGGTCGGATCCAATTTGACTACGTTTTTCTGAAATTAGCATTCTAGATGAAGAAAATATTCGTTCAGAGGCAGCACTACTTGCTGGTGTAGCTAATATTTTGCAGCTGACTTTAAACAAAAGTGGAAATTCAATTTTGTGTAAGTGCCACCACTGCAAAACATCAAATTCTTCGTGAAAAATTACGTTTACATTTTCATATGCCAGTAGTTCGTTGTTAATTTTATCATTAGAATTGACAGTTTCTACTGGTTGAATAAAGTCTGTAAACAAATCATTACCATCTGATAGACAATCCAACTCTTCATTTAACAATCGTTCAAAGATTTGAGGATCCGATTCAGAAATTTCATTTGCATAATCTTGCATAGAATGTTTACATTCATCCTTTATAATCTTTTTTTCGGCTTCATCAAATTGGATTAACTTGTTAGTGGGAGGGAAAAGAAAAAGAGCAATTTTATGATTTTTTGTCAAATTTTGTAAAACAATAGTATCCAAAAAGGTGCTTAATTTTGATTTGAAATTTTTTATTACATCTAAATCTTCAGAATTAACGGCACATATTTTTTTTAAACGATGGATATGAACGATTGTTAGATGAAGAGTCGGATAGTTTTCACCTTCTAACACTTTTGAAGTTTCCTCAAAGGACCTTAAAATTTTAACTAAGCCACTTATGTGATTTAAATTAATATTACTAATTTTTTGTAATTCATTTTTTTCCCGCAAAATATTTGTGATTTCGACCCAATTTTTTTCTATGGAAAGCAATAAATAATAAATTGTATTAAATCTAGTACAAACATAACTTTTTAAGGATGTTTGAAGAAAACAGTTAACACCCGATTTTTTAAAATATTTTACAAGTTTAGTGCAAATATTACATATCTCAGCTATTTCAGGGATTTCTTTTATACTTTTTTCTATAATATTGTGTAGTAAATGATTAATGCAAAAATTATGATCAAATGAGCGGAATGCAGCAATCATATTTGACCCCCTGTCAGTCACCAGTATGGCCTTGTGGTTTAAATCACATTCAAATTCACTTAAAAGTGTTGTGATTTTCGAATAAATGTTTTGACCTGAAATTTCAATGGAATGTTCGGTTGCACCTTAACAAATTTTAGAAATAATCACCTGTACATGATACGCCCTTCATAGATTTTAAACCCAACAGTCTGGAAATCAATTTCCCTTCATTGACGTAATGAATTGTCAATGATAAGTATGCAGTTCTTAAGTAATTATCTGTCCAAACGTCTGACGTAAGTCCATATCCAATATTTTTAACACTCATTATATCAGACCTTACAACTTTTAAATATTTGTTGTATACATTTTGAATATTACGTGAAACTGTTGTAGGGTGTGGTAATAATTTGTCGATGTCAACATTTTGTCCATATTTTGCACCAATGGAAATTAAAAACTCTGTGAAATTTCTTAAACCACAATCCGTTACAATATTAAACGGTCGGCAGTTTTCTATGGTCCATTCCGTTATCAACAATACACTTTTTTTCTTATCTTCAAAGTCTACTTGTGTTTTTTCTGTTTTGTTATCAGTTTTTATTTTTTTTCAAAATGTAACATTTGTGTTTTACTAAGTTGGATGTACTTTTAGAATTAAATTTGTGTACCGAAAAACAATTTTTACACGCCACTAAGTTTTCAATGTCAACGCCGTTTTCATTTTTTATTGTACCGAATACATCCCATACCTTACTGCGGCCTCTTTTATTATTAATATTAAATTCACCATTGATAATTTTTGACTTGATAACGGAATTGTTCAACAAACCACTAACACTGGCCATTGAGACATCGGAGTCGTTTGTTAAATCCTAGTTAAATATCAAACTTTAATACAAACAAAACCTTTCTATAAATGACAAACATTAACTTACATCAGTAGTTTCCATTTTATTATTTTTCTGTTACTTTACCTACCTATGTATATAACCTTAACCAAACTATAGCTAGAAACAAACTAAACTTCGTAATCGTATTATTTGGTCCACTCAGTATACTCAGTGTACTCAGTGTATTTTCAACAGTTAACATTGTACACGATTTGCTCACATCAAGACATTTCAAGCACCTAAGCGTGTAAGAGAAAGAAAACAGTGCACTCATCTTGCCATCAGGTGATCGAGCATTGTAGAGTAACTGTCTGTGATGTGGTATTCTATTTCACTGTACACTTTATTGATAATTGCAATGAATATGAATACACTGAAGCACTGCACAAGTTTAGAGAGAGCAAGTGAATGCATTCATGCAGGCCTCTATTGTTCACACGTTTTAATGATATTAATTTAAAAAAAAAAAAAAATTGTAATTAAAAAAAAAAAAAACCAAAAACTATTTTTTCGAAAATTTTTATATACAATATTATTTTAAACTTAAGGGGCTATTGCTGAAAATGTTTGGTTAAAATCGTTAGAGCCGTTAATGAGAAAGTCGAAAATAAAAAAAAAAACTGTTCTAGGACAGGTACCATTAATAACATTTTGCCCCAAATTTTTTTTTGACGAAAATATAGTCAATGTCCATAATATCACACCTAATTTTTTTTTTTATCAAAATCGTTAGAGCCGTTTTTGAGATAAATAAGATTTTGCATTACGGGTGTATAGGGGGTACCGTAAGTTTTGGAGCTAAAAAAAAATTTCAATTTCCCCTCTAGGGAATCACCGAAGACCCTTAAGTACGGAGTTTAAAGAAAATAGGTCCAGTGGCTTAGGCTGTAGATCGAAGTACAGACATACAGACATACAGACAGACAGATGGAATTGTCGTCTTCGTCTTCGCTAATGTCAACTTTGATTAAAATCCCGAGTTTGATTTTTTTTCCAAATGCCGAACTTGCCCTATACCTAGTACCTATATCGCAATTAAAAATGTAAGGTTAGAAATCTGCAAGAGTGTGGAAGTAAAATCTACGAAATGCGGTTGTCCGGAAAACAGGAATAGAAACATGGTTTAAAAGATTGCTACGTATGTTATAATTCTCAATTATTCTGAAATTAAAAATTGCTGATCTTCTAAAGAAGTCATTATGAACTTTGAACCAATTATAAGTGTCGAAATGAAAAATTTTCAATTCCCTAATTTGTAAAAAACTAGGGTATAGGTGCGGTTAACGGCAGATTTTCTTATTAACATATTTTTGCAGTACTAAAAGAGATTGGATTTTATTGTAGTATGTTCCTCCCCAACAATAAATTCCAGATTAAAATTTTTAATGAAATATTCCATAATAGACTTAAATAAGCAAACATTGCTAAGAGTATAAATATATCTGAAAACACCACACGAAAATAATGTTTAAGATTTTCGGTGTGATTATAGAAACTCATTTTACGGTCAATGATAAGACCCAAACACTGCTTCTGGTCGAAAACAGCTTTCACTGCATCTAGCAGTACTGGAGAAAGTAAGAGAACAAAAATTCGTGACAGGTAAGCAGTTTAAATTTCTGGCATTATGTAGCATGAAAAAAGAAATCGGTCCCTAAATTTATATTCGCAGAAAAAGAAAAAAATATAGCTGATTACTAATCTAGGTATGCTCAGAAAACCAGGTTCTTAACAATCTTAAATCTCAATTAATATCAGACGTAAGTTCAAGGCAGCTATTGGCACTAAAACTAAAACCCACATCATCTGCCAAAGCTGTCAATTCACAAATGAATTGGGCCTAACACATACCCCTGTAGAACATCTGAATTTACTGTCCTCGCTTTACTCCTTGTATCAAGAAATTTCACTTCGAAAACCCTCCATTTAATTCAACAATATTTTGTGGTATACCATATCGAAGGCTTTTGAAATGTTAACAAACAAAACTGCAGTATTATTTTTACTGTCAAGACTTGTAAATATTTGAGAGCGGAAAGGCATCTTCAATAGACTCGCCACTTTTGAAAACCGCATTGAACATAATTGAAAAACTTTTTTTTATTTAAAAACATTCTGGTTTTTATTGCCTTATCAAATATTTTGCTTAAAGAAGGTAATAATGATATTGGTGTGTTGTTTAATAAATCGCTTTTAGTTAGCACCTCTTTTGAAAAGAAGCAAGACACTGGTAGACCTAAGGGCATCTGGATAATCTCCACAGAGTACACTTTTTTAGAGATGTGCACGAAAACATCAATTTAAACACAGCCTATATTTTTTAAACAAAGATTTGAAATACAATCAATTCCAGAAGAATATGATCAGACCAAAAACGTAAATGTTAAAAAAGAGCCAAGTTCTTCTATACAAAAATCTTTGTGTAACAATTCAGCCGTGAAAAGTACTGAGATCTAAAAGTACGCCAAGTTCTTACTTCATGAAGGTTTAATACCAGATATTTAAAGTAGAATAATATTGAAACAGCTACAATGTATTTATTTTATTATTTAATGATTACTGACTGACTATATCTCAGGAACCGCTTATGCTAGAAAATTGAAATTTGGTGAGGCGCCTGTGCCTGACGGAATTCGGAATTTTAAGTTTCTGACTTCATTGGTACTGAAGATAGGGAGGTGTCAAAAGTAATCGAATGTGGAGGAGGTATTTGCTGGTGTCAGCCATTAAAGTTCTTTTGTTTTCTAAAAATGATGTATGTAAAATGTCATCGCGATTTTAATATTCTGAATAATTTCTTATTCAATATTTATATTTTTTCGGTTGAATCAGATATTAAAAAGAACACTAAGACATTTTGGAGATTCATTGACTCAAAAAGAAAATCTATTGGTTTTCCAAATACGACTAGCATACAATATTCTGGACATACATCTTGTGAAGTTGATGTGATTTGTAATTTCTTTGCTGATTACGTTAGTTCAGTTTATTCATCTCATTCAAGGTGTGAACTCCCAGAGTTTTCGCCTATTAATATTGTTAACTCATCTGACATTTATTTAAGTACTTCAGAAGTTTTGGAAGCATTAATCAACATTGACATCAACAAATGTGCCGGTCCAGATCGCATATCACCGATCGTTTTAAATAATTTTCCACCTTGTTTGGTTTTCAATCAATCTTTAAATGTTGGGAAATTTTTGGAGTGTTGGAAGATTTCTTTCATTACTCCAATACACAAAACTGGATCAAAGCAAAATTATACCCCGATATGCAAGCTTTCTATGATTCCTAAACTCTTCGAAATGCTTGTCAGTAAAATACTTATTTTCACTGTTACAAATCTTACATTGTTATCTAATGATGTTATTAATGGTTTTAGTAATTCATTACAGACTGATACGAGTATTATGTTCACCGATTTTTCTAAGGCCTTTGATAGAGTCAATCATGAAATTCTTATTTTCAAGCTTAATGCCTTAGGTTTTCACCCAATATTAATTCAATGGTTATATTCTTATTTGAAGGATCGAACCCAATTTCTACAAATTGGATCTAAAACGTCTAGAAAGATCGATGTAGCTTCTGGGATTCCCCAAGGAAGTCACTTAGGTCCACTGATGTTTATTCTTTTTATTAATGATATTCCATCTGGCCTAAGATTCTCTAGGCATCTTATGACATATGCTGAAGACTTGAAAATTTTTCGATTGATTGAAACACCAAATGATTGTCTTCTTCTTCAATATGACCTTCATGCATAAGCGAAGTGGTGTAACGAAATGTAATAAAAACCAACTGTATCTTAATGTTAAAAAGTGTCAAAGTTTTACATGCCACAGAATATGCAATCTTTATTTCCCAAACTTTCTACATTATTACCATTTCTTTTGTCAGACAATATTTCTGCTTTATTACCATTTTGATGTTCGACATAATTACTCATTTTTTTCGACGTTACGGAAATAAAGTCGACTATGAAAAAAAGGTAAAATTCAACATTATTTCCAATATAAAATGGAAATAAAGTCGATTCTACCTTATTTCTCTCTACCTTAAGTCACGGCACCATTCATACACTGAAGAAATAAATGCTATTATTATTATAAAAAAAAGTAGTTGGAATGAAAAAACCACGGTATGGTAGTCTATTGCAAGCGAATTTGACACCAAGAGTGGCTCCCATTGCCGAACATTGAATGTGTTAGTACTATGTTGTGAAGTGGTTGTTGAGCTGGGACTTAAACGGTAGAATAGTGTCGTTTAACTTAAACTACAGAATTAACTCTGTTCAGGATTCAAATGGCGATGTTAAACGAAATTTATTGTTAAACTGAAGTATAAACCAAAACTGGAGCTTAAACTTTAACTGTGAAACTGTAGGTTATTTGTTTAGTAAGAAGATTTTGTCGGTGCTAGAATTTAATTTTCCTTCGAAAAATGAGAGTAGACTCGAACTTTTGTCCTTCAGTGTAATAGGTTAGGTATATTCAAAAGTACAGAGACTTGCGAGTATTGGAATTACGGGTACGAAGCTTGTCTCTTGCTGTCGCGAAGAGCTTAAGGTTCTTGGCACGCAGCACAATATTAGACTCTGCTGGGTACCGGGGCACAGCGGCATACCAGGTAATGAAAATGCCGTTGAGTTGGCAAGACAGGGATCAGCGCTTGACGCTAGTCAAGCAGAGATGGTAAGTATCCCACTCTGCAACATTAAACAGAAAATTTCAGATTTAATCCTAAAGAAATCCAATGAAAGGTGGAGTTTACTTGACACCTGTGATACTACTAGGAAAGTATGGCCTTGCCTTAACAAGCAGAGGACTGACAAAATTATGCAACTTAGTAAGAAGTCCCTTCGCTCTCTTACGAGCATAATCGTCGGACATAATTTACTGAAATGTCATAAATTTAAAATGAAACTAAGTACAGATGACCTATGCAGAATATGTGGTGATGAAGAGGTACATGGAGACACATTACAATTTCTCTGTCATTGCCATTCACTATGCCACCAGAGAAGGAAATGGCTTACCAGTTTCTTCTTTGACAATTTAGAAGATCTTTCTAATATTTCAGGAATTCACATATTGAACTTCGTCAATGCCTCAAAATGGCTTGACTGATTAACAGAATACATCAAAGGGCACGGTAGTGCCCAGCCAAGTTCTGGCACTACACCCTTTTTACAGGAACAAACTCAGGCAACTTTTGACCCCTCCCTATCTTCAGTACCAATCAAGTCAGAAACTTGAAATTCCGAATATTTGCTAAGCTAGTCAGGCACATGCGCCTGACCAAATTTTCTAGCATAAGCGGTTCCTGAGATATAAGGCCTCAAAAATCACAAAAACCGTAACTAAATGACTGACTGACTGACTGACTGATAGATCATCAAAGGTCTTGTCATGCAAGCTAAGGAAAAAATCGAAAATTTGAAATTTTCCATTCAGGGGGCGTGGTATCCACCCACTTTCTCCGAATTGTCTCCGAATGGGTGTTGGTTGAATGGAGCACTTCCTACTGCTGTAAAACGATGAAATTTGGTGAACCGGTAGGGCTTATATTGCATATAAAAAACCAAAAATAAACACCAAGGTTTTCCTTTCGGGGAGCGTGGTATCCGCCCACTTTATCCGAATTGGTGTTGGTTGAATGGAGCACTTCCAACTACTGTAAAACGATAAAATTTGGTGAAGTGGTAGGGCTCAAATTGCATTCGAAAAAAAAAATATAAAATTAGCGCCCACTTCCTCAGAACTGATGTAAATTATATATGGCGCACTTCCAATTGCAGTAGAACAATGAAATTTGGTAGAACGGTAGGGCTCAAGTCGCATATAAAGGACCAACAATAAAAATTGAGGTTTTCCATTCAGGGGGCGTGGTATGTTTAATTTATATGGAGCACTTCCGATTGCTGTAATTAAGGTAGGTATGTTAGTGTTATGTATCTTGCCAGGATAAGAAGAAATAATTGAATCGCAAATCAAAACAACCAATAACAAAAAGAAAATATACCAAAAGAAATAGGAAGCTATAAACTAAGTTGATTTTAGTAGGAAGAGTCCACCCTTCTATCTTTCCTTATCTTTCGAGATTTTGACATGGCACTGAGTAAAATTTGATGGGCTTACTTGGCAAGTTTTTTTTTATGCCCAATTCAAACGGTTTTAAAAACTTGACCAGTAAACCCATCAAATTTTACTCAGTAATCATTAAATAATAAAATTTCTCTATAACATTGTAGCTGTTTCAATATTATTCTACTTTAAATATTCGGTATTAAATCTTCATGAAGTAAGAACTTGGCGCACTTTTAGATCTCATTACTTTTCACGGCTGACATGTTACACAAAGGTTTTTGTATAGAAGAACTTGGCTCTTTTTTTAACATTTATGTTTTTGGTCTGATACTTTTTATTAGAAAAGAGTGATTACACATAGGTTCTCGTAATCAAGACTAAAACCAGTTTATCGTATTCAAGTTTAAAGGACAACTTAAATAGTTGAACTTAAAACAAAACCTTAACGTTCACGTCAATATGACGTTATTAAGACCCGATAAATGTTAAGATCTTTGAACAGATTTCATATTATTCGATATAAACAAATAAGATCTTAACTACTTAGGTTCACCTTACTTTCCTCAATTATAAAAGTTGTTCGTTTTCTTGAAAGCACCTTGCTGAAAATTTAAAGTTTCATATCATCCTACAGTTCCTCCTCCAAACCTATTGCTCTTAGGAATTTTAGTATTTGGGGCACCTTCAAAGAGGACAGTTTGCTCTCTTCTACCTGGTATTATCCCAGATGGTTTTTCCTTTAGTGCATGAGTGGACAACAACTTCCTAGTATGTGGTCCGGTGTTTCCTCATGCATGTGGCGGAATCTGATTGTGGCACTGCATACCGTACCAGGTAAACTTAGGTGTCTTCTTATTTTGCAGTGTCCAGTTAGGATACCTGTTATTATTTCTAGGTTATTTCTACTTAAGTTAATGCAGTTTTCGAAACGTTCCTGGTTGTAATTGCTCAGTAGTAGTTTCGCCTGCCTCAGTTTTGGGAGTTCATTCCACTTCTTGAATCTGTTTGCCTCCTCTTCCTGTTTAATTTTGTTTTTGATGACATGTTCTCCTATTCCACAATAGGTCTCAGGGGGTTGATGCGCCTATTTTTGCTAGGAAATCTGCCTTTTCGTTTCTATGAACACCCACGAAAATACCTCAACCAACATTTGTTGTAGGCTTTCAATCAATCTTGAGATTTTTTAAACCAAATATTGCGGAAATAAATGTTTTGACATCAAGAGGTATGTAAATATAATATGTACAACATGTGTTTGTATTCGGTAATAAGATTTTTTCTATCGTGCAAAACATACATATGTATGTACATAGATATATACGTACATATAATATTCATTTTATATATACATTTGTTGAAAAAAAGGGAAAATAGCTTCCCGTTCAAGCACATAAGCCAGAAGATATCTTGAAAATTCAATTTCCTTTCTTTCACAACAAAAAATGGATGTTATCCTAAGGTATTCCTTTCAGCTTCTAACAGCATTCCCATATTATAGAATACCCAGTGTTATTTACTGTTTAGTAGTTTTCGAGAATCCTCATGAATCAGGTCAATTGGCGCCTTAGGATTAAGCAACACCTTAAAAATGGTTATTTAATGTCAGACAAAAATAAAAGTTCAATGTTCTTAGACCAATTGAAAGGCAGCTCTCAAGTCAATTGAATTAATCCTTAGTGGTATTATCCAAAGTGAACATTGAGATAATGAGGTTTTTGGCAGACATTTAATGGATTTTTCGGATTTAAATACAACCAAGAGGATTTACTTAAATAATTGAAAGCTTAGGGAGATAATGAAAAACTTAGGATAATGGTATTTATGTAGCAGAGCTTTAAATCCAAAAAGGTAGCAAAATATATAAATAGGTATTTTTGACCTTTCCGTGCCAAAAGGTCTCAAAAAGATGGTTAGATGTTTTTTATTTGTTTTGATCTCGATGCATGTAATTTAAGCAAATTTATTAAGTTTTTTATCGAATAAAGTTTACTATATCTATGTATATATAATATTTTTAAAAAAACTCGTACCTATCTATACTAAGGACTTGTTTTTTTTTATCCAATAGTGATGAAATGGGGGGTTGTTGTTATGTAGCAATCGAAACATTTTCTTTTTAGTTAGTTCCATCTGAGATGTTGTATACTGTGATGCTTTTTTACTCAAAGGCTGAGGTAGCGTCAGCTTGTCCAGGGTCAGTCCGAAGAAAGCACAAAACTCGGTTTTGAAAGTTCAGAACTCCAAATAATGTCTGACTTTATTCAGTTTTATCTTAATTCTAATTAACAAATTATTTCATATACTGGTACATTTGTATCAAATCCTTAAATAACTAACACGGTATTTCATATAGTTCACAAATTTTCAAGTACCTAAATAATTAACACGGTATTTCATATACAAGGGTGAGACGGTGGGATTAGATCCCTAGCCTTGACTGAAGCTATAGGCAGAACGCAGTGGGATTAGATCCCTAGCCTAAGGCAGCGACAAGACACGGTCAGACGGTATGATTAAATCCTTAGCTTTGGTTGAATTGCCTGGCAAAATCGGTAGTGAGATTAATCTCTAGCCTCGGCTCAAATCGCAGCGGGGTACAAAGGGGGTAGGATTAAATCCTTAGCCTCAAACAAACGTTCGTGGCAAAACAAGGGGCGGCGGTGACAGAAGGTGGGATAACTTCCCTAGCCTTGACTGAAGCTATAGGCAAAACGCAGCAGGATTAAATCCCTAGCCTAAAGCAGCGACAAGACACGGTCAGACGGTAGGATTAAATCCTTAGCTTTGATTGAAACGCCTGGCAAAATCGGTAGTGAGATTAATCTCTAGCCTCGGCTCAAATCGCAGCGGGGTACAAAAAAACGGGTAGGATTAAATCCTTAGCCTCAAACAAAGTTTAAGACAAACTAAAGGGGAGGTACCGAGAAGGCAGAACAACACACACACAATTTACGGCCAGAGCCAAAAGCTTTGAAACGTCTGTAAGTACACTACGTACCCTATCAGCGTGTTTCGGGGATAATCTGCAACCTTGATACTCTAAATTGGTATCCCAACAACAATAGGCGAGAGAAAATCCGATTTGGTCTTTCAAGGTTTCAAGGTTTTTTATTGAACTTAATATATACAATTGTGAAACTTGAGGATAGTATGTATAGGGTAGAAATTTGTTGGCACATAGGGGGCCTAACTTATAAAATGACTTAAACTCTAAAAATTATAATATTTGTAATGTACATGGTTCAAAATTAGCATTATGATAAATTTTCTTTGTTTTTGACTCGAGTTGTTCAGTCCCGGTTGTCCAGTTGGTGGGTTGTTTTTTTGATGTTTTCATCCACGGTGATATGCTGACTCGGCGTCAGCGTAGAAACGAACTGCTGGTTCGTTGTCGGCTGGGATCCTTTCTATCATATCCAGAGCAGTGAGGTATCTAGGCTCTGGATGTCGTTCCTGGGTGGTCATCCTTCTCATCAGCGGGTTTGGGTGGTTGGTGGTGCTAGCTATAAGCTTCTTCGATAATTGCACAAGAAACTGGTCCAGTGGCTTGATTTTTGCTTCTTCATAGAGTCTTTCATTGCTGAAGTGCTTCCTTCGCTGTCGATCGAAGATAAGTCCGGTGCTTATCCTTAGTATTTTCCTTTCGAAGATTTGGAGCTTCAGCATTGCTGTCTTCGAAATGGTGTACCATGCAGGAAAATTGTAGCTGATGACGGGTCTGATGAGCTGTTTGTATATCAATAGCTTCACTGGCTGGCTTAGTCCGGTTCTTCTGGCTAGCAACGGGTGCAGACGGTGAAACGCGAAGTTGGCCTTCCTTAGAACCTGCCTAGAGTGCGGGTTGAAATTGAACAGCTCGTTGAAGTTAACTCCGAGGTATTTAGCATTTCTTTTGGCTCCGATTTGGTCTCGATTTTTTACCTCCCTATATCACATCCATCGTCATCAGCGAATGTGAATGCATAAGAAACAAACACAATGCATTCATCGTAATTTGTTGTTGTACCACCGACAATGCTTTCCTCCTACTTTGTTGTTGTACCATCGACGACTTAGTTCCAATGCGTGTTGTGTGTACCTACATCTCCGTGGGCGCCTTAAGGTAGGCAATAGTTTTGTTGTAGTTTCAGCTGTACCTTCGGTGTATACTTTCTGATGTCGGGTTGAGCAGAAAAGGCGGCTTCAGATAAGTAGCTGAGTAGTAGCGTCGGCGTGCCGCGGCGGCCGAAATATGTAACTTCGTTACAATACGTATAATACTACAATGCAAGTTATGAATTAAAAAAAAAAAAATCGGACTCGAGACTTAGGTAGAAATGGCAACCACCGGCAGTCTAGCCCTGTGGCCCAAGTAGCGCCATTTTAATACCATAACTCATATGAACCTGTGGATGGAATTGATATGGGAAATATGAACCTAGTAGGTATTGATGTCCTTTACTGTGTGTTTGATTTTGCACAATCACTCGGAAATTGGATCACTCACTCAACCGGACCACCATACTCATCCGACACCATCTACACTGTGCCAAGCTAGGCAGCTTGTTGACTGGTACTGGAAAATTAGGCAATCCGATTAGCCAACCCCCCCCCCCCCCCCACCGTAGGCCACCGTCAAAACCCTCAGACCGCTAGCTCGGGATCTAAGGAGTCAAACGGAGGGCACGGCACAGAAGTGACCGAAGTTCGTCCTAGAGGTATTTCTTCGCGATGAGAAGAGAGATCAAGAGATCATTTTCGAAAGTTCGTCAATGTTGTCAAAAAATTCCTTCCGTAATGATTGTGCTCTAAATTTTGCCAGAGCAGGGGATTCGCAGACGAAGTGGAATACTGTTTCCTTTTCCCTCTGGTCCTCACAGCTATGACAGTTAGTATTGTGAGGAATACCTAGGTTCGCTGCATGCTCTCCTATTGGCCAGTATCCGCTACAATCCTGGCTGTGTCTTGCCTGGATCTGTATATCAGATTTAAGTGTTCGGAATTTATTACAGGTGTGACAAATCTTTCTATAGTTAGTTAAACTGCTCCACCTACGCACCGTTTGATTTGCTAAGAAAAATTGATAGAATTTTTCCCTTCATAACTCCGAGCGGAATGTTGACTCTTTCCGCAAGTGAGCTATGAAGAGCTGATCTTCGGCTGGAAAAAAATCACGAAGTACACGAAAAGCATTTTGATTTGAACACCTATTTTCGTACAATCTTAACGCGCTGCTTAATTGTGAATCTCTCCATGGTTGAATTTGTCACTGAAACAAAGAAATGTCAAATTAAGTTGGGCAAAAAACTTGACGTTAAGGTGTGTCTCACA
Organism: Chrysotoxum bicinctum; assembly: GCA_911387755.1. Classification (NCBI taxonomy): domain Eukaryota; kingdom Metazoa; phylum Arthropoda; class Insecta; order Diptera; family Syrphidae; genus Chrysotoxum; species Chrysotoxum bicinctum. Next base: position 190,965,942 of record OU426988.1, read on the forward strand.
CTATTAACATCGTGCATTGTGGTTGGACCACTCTTTATTATTGTGTAAAAAAAAATTTAATTTGAAAAAAAAATACCTGTTTTTCAGTTTTCAAAAAAGAATGGAATTGTTTTGAAAATTCCAAAAAAAAAAACAAGAAAAAAATCATTTAAATATGTTATGCTGATGATTTGGAAGTCAAAAATCGAAAAATGTAACATTGTTGGGAGCCTTAGCATGAAAAATAAATATTTTTTATAAATTTCGAAAAAAAATTGCATGGCAGGCCGGTTTGTTTTTGGTTAAAAAAAAGTTGAGCAGAAAATTAAAAAATGCTATCTACCAAGTTTAGGTAAGATCGACCAAGCTGTTTAGGCTGGTAGTTGAACAGAAAGACAGACAGGTTTTTGAGCCCACCTTTTTCGTTTTCCCTATCATCGTAATGTCGATTCTGATCAAAAGCTTGAGTTCGATATTTTTACGAATGCATAACTTACCTTATAGTACCTACACATAAAACGGTTTTTCAATTGGCAAGGGAAGATTTTGGCGGCCTGTGACAGCAAATAGCACTATTAAACAGCAAGTCCCAATGATATAACTTTATTATTTAAATTAGTGTTCATTGCGTGCATTGCGCCCGGTAGATGAGGTGGCCCTTTACAGTAGACTCTTCAATGTTTGGTTGCCAAATTTGAGATGACCGATTTAGAAATCAGTCAACATTCGAATGTCACATGTAACAGCCTTTCTTTATCAAAATGCGTGCTCTGTTAGGAAAGTTCATCGCGCGCTTCCTCCATTTTATGGTCAGTTTAATCGACCTATACTGAGGCGGCTATTCGAACTATTGTGACTAAACTTCGCACTTAAACCACCAACACGCTTACAGAGTGTGAATTGAGGAAAATATCGCAGCTGTATCGGCCAGTGTTAGTGATGACCGTGAATTATCGATTCGGCGCCGTTCGCAATTGGGCCTCTGTTACTCCACTACGTGCAAAATTTTGCGGAAGGATTAGGGTGTGAGCTGGTGCAAGAATTGAAGTCGAACGACCTAACACAACGCCGAATTTTTGATGAATGGGCTCTTGAAAAGTTGGCCGAAGATCCACTTTTTTATCGAAAAATTCTGTTCAGCGACGAAGCTCATTTCTAGTTGAATGGATACGTGAACAAGCAAAACTTCCGTATTTGGAGTGAAGATTAGCCAGAAGCATTGCAAGAGCTACCAATGCATCCAGAAAAAGTCACTGTTTGGTTCGGAATATGGGCTGGCGGAATCACGTGGCCGTATTTCTTCAAAGATGATGCGAATCGCAACGTTACTGTGAATGGTGAGCAATACCATGCGACGATAACAAACTTTTTTTTACGCAAAATGGAAGAGCTTGACTTGTATGACATGTGGTTTCAACAAGACGGTGCCACATGCCACACAGCACGCTTAACAATGGACCAATTGAGAGGCGAGTTCGGTGAACAGTTTATTTCACGTTTGTGGCCGGTCAATTGGCCGCCTAGATCGTGTGATTTAACGGCTCTCGACTATTTTTTGTGAGGCTATGTTAAAGCTCATGTCTATTACGACAAGCCCGCTTCGATTGACGTACCTACTGGAAGCCAACATTGAAGCATTTATTCGTGAGATACCGGCCGAAATATTAGAAAGTTTATCCCAAAATTGGACTAAGGGGATAGCCCCCCATTTGACGCGCAGCCGTGGCTAGTTTTGCATGAAATAATCTTCAAACATTAAATTATATCGACCGTACTATCGATTCAAATAAAGATTTCATTAATTTTTCTGAATTGTATGTGCTTTTTTTTCAATTTCCGCGGATAGCTCTTAAAAAATCACTCATCAAAAACACTACCGTCAGTGTCGGAACTCTCCTTTCTGGTAACCAATCTTATCATTGCCAAAAATTCCTCCACAAATGCTCCTTTAAATCTCCACAATTTCGTCCAAAAATTTTTAAAGCTTTTGCCACTATTGTGACTCCGACCGACGACCAAATATATTTATTTTTGGAATAATTTCCTTTTACTTAGCACTGTGTTTAGAACCTCTTATCAATCTTTTAAAAGGCTTTCATAATGCCTTTTCTTGCTCGCAAGTAAAAATGGCAAGCAGCCATTCTCCACTGATGCGTAATATCACATCAGTGCGTTCGGGACCCAAGTGTCCTTAGTATTTCAAGTGACACTTTTAAGTGTTGAAATTGACATCAATAATTTTGTCTTCAAAATAGTGAGATAGTGAACTGATGGCTGATTGACCATGACCGATGACGGCGCTTTACTCGCTCAGTAGGTTGAAAGAAACACCTGTCAAGGAAGGAAATGAGGATAGGGGAACTGGTAAATTTCACCGTAACAATAATTGGTATTTCATTCTTGTCTTTAGGGAAAAAGATAAAATTCAATGTGACAAAGGACGAAAAGTAAAAGGATTCTTAAAAGAGTGTCAACCAACACTTTTCTAGAAACACAGGTACATAGAGTATGTTCAAAAGGAGAAGATAACTTCCGCAAGATTAGATTTTGTTTATTTTGACAAAGCATTCCTCTACGTACAGGAATGCGAGTGTTGAATTTATTTTTCGTCGTCTAAATAAAACATCAACACAAAAGAAGGAACAAGGAAGCCGAAATAAATTACCTTAACGGTTTTAGTGACGCATTAAATTCAATACCCACCTCTTACGGCTTCGAGAAATTGGTATTTCTTGGAAAAGGGATATTGTGAGTGGCAATATATCACAATACTTAACTCATAATGGGCCATATCTTTTGTTGGAATATTCATGGAAGACATTTTTGAATAAAACATTATCTGGGTGCCTTCAAAAGTCTACATAACATGAGACAGACATGCGGAAATAAGGAACAAGAATGATATTGCATGTCGGAAACAGTTTGTTGTATAAAATACGAGTAACAAACCTTTTATAAGTTGAACTTACACCCGCCTGGGGCGATAAATTAAGGGGTTGCGTGAATGCCATAAATGTCGTCGTTCGGTTCGTCAATTTACGATCTAAAGTTTTTTACTTACTCGTATGTTTCTCGAATCCAACCTCATATGTGTTCCATTAGCTAAGGCTTTTAATATGTTCAAAACGAACTTCCTAATGACGATAGAAGTTTATGCTAATCGACAAAATTTGTCAGGTAGAGTGTTGACTCTAATATCGTTTTATGTAAAATAACTTTCAAACATTTAAAAATTTGATAATTAATCGACATTAAGTCAAGGGTAATTAAAATGAAGCTGAATTTCAAATCCTAAGAATGGGGGTGTCAAAAGAACTACCTATTTTTGTAAGAAATTTTCAAATAAGCTTAGTTTTATTTTTTATAATTTTTAGCACACTAAAGAGATTATCACTACCCTTAAAATGTTTAAGGACAGTGCGAGCGGTTAGGAGAGTTTGAAGAGATTCCGGTGCACATTGATTTTGAATGACTAAACATCGGAAGGGGAGGGAAATAATCGGCCTCTTTAAGCATTCCACATTCGTGTAGTGCGGCTAAAAAAGAATCTCTGAATTTAACATTACGTCCGATGATGGTCTCAAGTACAAACTGATGGACATCCTTTGAAGTGCGACTTGTTTAAGGGGAGTAATGCGACTATTGACTTAAAGCTTATAAAATTGAGAGAGAAATAATGAAAGACAAAAAACTTTGGGGTGGTGCTTGAGAGAGTCAAATGTTTCTCTTTTTTTTTTTTGATATTGAAACATCTGCCCAAATATGGGAATTGTAACTCTAGCTTTGGACAAATATGGGCCTATATGGGGATTTCAATTAGCGCGGGTAGATTTTGGCGGCTTGTGGTGGCCATGTTGTTTTAGTGACATTTTTATCATTCACTTATTTGCCTGAAATCACTATGGCAAGTAACACAGCTCGTCCAAATGGTAAAATTTAATTATCAAAATGTGTGTTCGGTAGGGCAACCATTTCGCGTGTTTCGCCCATTTGACGGTAAACGCTGTGGCCTTCCACAACCGACTTTTCAACGTTTGTTGTAATTAATGCCTATTCAGTAATTAATCAAGTTATGCAAGATTGGCTAAGAAAATCGCCGCAGCCTATGAAAGTGTATACAGCAGAAGTCGATTCCTCGCTGTGTACAAGACCTCTGCCTTTCGCAGTCTTCAACTTGGCGAATTTAGCATGGGGACTTGGACATACACCCGGACAAGATCCAACTGACCGAAGAGCCCAAAATCAATGATCATAGTCAACGCCGCGTATTATCCGAAAAATTATATCTAGCTCCGAGGCGTATTTTTGGATGGATGGCTGTGCTTACAAGCAATATTACCGTATATGACACTACACCAACCTACACGAGGTTCATCAGGTGACAACGCATTTTCAAAAAGTTACCTTTTGATGTGGATCTGGGGCCTGCGCTTAATTGGTGATTACTTTTTCTAAAACGTTGTTGGAAAGGCGGTCACCGTCAATGGTGAGCGCTACAACGATGATGTGTGGCTCACATTGAATCATATAGACATAGACGACATGTGGTCCCGACGGGATGGTGCTTCCTGCCACACAACGAACGCCACGATTGACATCTGAACGATGTGAAGGTAAGGCCATTTCTATATCTCTGGCAGAGGTCACGTGAAATGGGCACCAAGATCATGCTTTTTCTTGTGGGGTTTCCTATTCCTGGGAGTGACAGGTCTATACGAATAAGCCATATTCGACCGATACCCTTAAGGTGAATATATTAAATTCTTAAATTCATCCGAATCTATTCGAAAAACTTATTTAAATTTGAACCACACGGATCCGTACCACCTTAAGAGGGCGATGTTGCCTTTGAACAATGTCATATTCTCATATTCCAAACATATTGCTTACTGACAGGAGACTGCATTGAGTTTTTGAAAATTTTTTGAAAAATTGTCGTCAGCAAAACAATTGAATATGAATATATAAACCATGAGATCACCAGTGGACCTATTGCTGCCATATTGACGATTATTGTTCTGACTCCAAGATACAGACGACGTACGTCTACCTCTTACTTTGCTCTAGTTATCCTTAATAACGATTTTATCTAATACTTGTCTACCGCTAAGGATTTGGGAATGACTTTCAATACAACTTTGACTCCGCCTAAGCTGCTCTATAGTATAACAGTCTATGCTTCCACTAGAACAGCCCCGATTCTTGAAGCGCGATTTTCATGTTTGACATACGCGCTTAAGGGTTTATTGAGACACCCTTATTAACCCGTGTTAAATATTACACAGTATGAGCGATGGGGAAATCAGTGGGGGGGGGGGAGAAAGCAGGTGTCGATGAACATTGATCTTGAATGTTTGCAAATTGAAATGGCAAGGGAAAACCGTGCCGGATAAATCGTAATCGTGTTGTGCAACTAAACAACGAATCACTGAATTTGTACGACCAAAATTAAGATCAAGGGTGAACTGATGATCATTCCTAGCGATGCGGGTATCACGGGTGAACTGATAAAAGGGAAAAATGAAACTGGCTTCTTCGAGTGAGCATTACTTGTGAAAGAAGCTACAAAACAAGGAAATACATGAAACATTCCAAAGGTGTTCAAAAGATGGGAATGATTCCATGATAGCTCTGTTTCCTATCAATTTGTACGCTCTGTTCTGGATTCTATCCAATAAATGGAGAGAAGATTGTGTTGCACCTGTCCAAAGATGTGAGTTATACTCGCATTTTGGACGTACAAGCACCTTATAAATGGCAGCCAGATCAAAGAGGGTGAAACATTTTTTACATCGATGTAGAAATCCTAAACATTTAGCAGCCTTTTCTGGTCATTCCAACGAAGATAGTCGTTGACAGACTTACCGAATACGGATAACTTTTCGACTTCTTCGACAAGTGCCATTCCAGGACAAGGGGTACATTTTGCTTCAACGACAATAGACAACAATAAGTTTTCGAAGTATTAAACTCCATTTAAAAATGCTCCTACGACTGGAGTTTAATGAGCTTTATTACACGATACCGTTGCAATTCTCCTTCCAAAGGAGATGAACATGAATTTAAAAACTAGTATGAGCAGCTGAGGGAAGAGTTTTTGGCAAAAACAATTGATTGGATTAGAAGTTTCAGACAAGAGATCATTTATAAAAATGAGAAAGAGAGTCGGAGACTAAATGGAGCCCTGAGAAACACCAGCATTTATTTTGTAAAGACTTGAAACCGTCCAGTACAATATGTATTTAAAGATATAGAAGGAAATTTCAATTCCAAAAGAATAAGGGTTTCGTTGATACCAAACGCACCTATTTGCGATAAGATAGCATCATGCCAAACTCTATCAAATGTCTTAGAAATATCAAGCGCAATAATTCTACTTTCTCCAAAACAATGTAAACATTAAATTGTTCTTCGGTGAGGTATTATGCCATCAAATTACCAGTGGATCGATTGCGGTGAAAGACTTATTGGCGGTCATTAAGAAGCTTTCTGTCTTCGAGATATTTCTTGAGCTGATGACTTATCAGTTCGAAGAGCTCGTGCAACTGCACGAGTGCGGAAATATACCTGTCCCATCGAATGATTTATACGTCCTCAAGTACAGGAGGAGCAATATTGCTATCAGGCAACGTAGAGCTAGCAGCAAAATGAGTTGCAAGTACATTTGCCTTATTAAAAGAGCTATAGTTATCGGGTTGTCATTGTAGATGAGCGATGGAACCCAAGACGGATTTGAATTTTTTACGATCTTGACAAATGACCAGAAATGTCTAGTGTCTTTGTGAGATTGCAAATTTGTTTGCCTTAAATTGTGATTATGTAAGGATTTGGTTCTTTTTATAATCGCTTAACAATGATTTCAGTAGGGTTGGCCGCTAAGAATTTTTTACCATTGCTCTGTATAAGAAGCCTTGGAAATCGCTTCTAGCGTTTCATTCTCTTTCTCGGTAAAATATGGGCCGATAACTTATCTGGTCATAACTCCGCTACAAACAGAGCATTAATGGGTTTAACTTATGCTGGTGAGCTGCCTTTAGATTTTCGGGGCCCCAACAACCGACAATTTTCAGCTGATAAAATTTATGAAGTCCGTGAGAGCTGATATTAAATTAAAATATTGGCGATATCTTCGCTGCTTATAACAATTGATATTTGACAAGAATAGAAAAAATCGCTTCGTACTGTATCTATCTGTTATACATTTCCAAGAATTCAATTATAACCTGCGAAAGGAATAAAAATAAACAAATACATATATTGGAAAATAAAAGCATTATTCGTGTTTAACATTGGTAGCTTTTATTTGGCCCACTTACTTACTTACTTTTACTTTAGATGGCGCTCACAGTCCAGGGTGGACTACGGCCTCAACCAACAAGCCCCTCCAGCTAGCTCGGTCCCTTGCTAGCTGCCTCCAGTTACGCACTCCAAGTTGGTTGAGGTCGCTCTCCACTTGTGCGCGCCACCTGAAGTGGGGTCTTCCTCTGCTGCGCAGATCATCAGGGGTGGATTCGAAGATTCGGCGGGCTAGTGCGCCGGTGTCCATAAGCTCCACGTGTCCCAGCCATCTCAGCCGATGTATTTTCAGCTTCTTGACTAGGTCAACGTCGCTGTAAAGCCCGTACAGCTCGTTGTTGACCCTTCTCCACCATGCTCCATCGATACAGACTGGACCGAAGATCAAACGAAGAACTTTTCTTCTGCCCCATACAGCAGGACCGGGATGATGAGGGTCTTATACAAGATCTCCTTGTTTATTTGAGATAGGGCTTTATTACTCAAATGCCTTCTGCACCGATGTCGTTTTGCGGTGGAGCCCAGGTAGACAAAGTCTTTGACGACTTCAAAGTTATACCTATCCATCGTGACGTTTTGCCCGAGTCGACGATGTTGAGATTCCTTTCTCGATGATGGCATATTCTTCGTCTTGTCCTCATTAACAGCCAAACCCATTTTCGCCACCTCCAGTTCAATACTTGCAAACGCACCGGTAACAGCGCGTTTCGTCCTCCCAATGATATCAATATCATCCGCATAAGCAAGCAGTTGGACTGACTTTTGAAAAATTGTACCTCTATTGTTGACGTTTGAGTTTCGTACAATTGCTTGAAGAGCGATGTTAAATAGGTTGCATGATAGCGCGTCACCTTGCCTCAGACCTTTCTCGATATCAAAGGGCTCGGTGGTGTTCTTACCGACCTTGACGGAGCAGCGAAATTTCTCCATCGTCATCCTGCACAAGCGGACGAGCTTTGCAGGGATTCCGAGATGAGACATGGCTCTATATAGTTGTTCTCTGTCCACGCTATCATACGCGACTTTGAAATCGATAAAAAGCTGGTGTGTATCGATTTGGAACTCCTGGGTTTTTTCCAAAATCTGTCGAAGTCTGAACATCTGATCCAGGGTAGATTTGCCGGTCCTAAAACCACACTGATAGGGGCCGATCAGCTCGTTGACAAACGGTTTTAGGCGCTCACACAGTACAGACGACAGGATTTTGTATGCGACGTTGAGGAGACTTACTCGTATACATCTGTAATTGGTACACGTCAGAGCATCTCCTTCCTTGTGGATAGGGCACACTATGCCGAGGTTCCATTCATTGGGCATACTTTCGTCCGACCAAATTTTTGAGATTAGTTGGTGCATGCTCCCTACACTGAAAAAATTTTTGTACATTCTTTTTATGAATGGCGATCATTCAGCCAAAATCATTAATTTTTAAGGAATATTCATATATGAATAATGCACGAATTCATAAAAATTAATTTTTGTTTTATGACCAAGTCATGATTTTCATGAAAAACCATTCCTAAAATCCAAAGCAATAGAATTGTTGTTGGAAAATCAAATTATGATATTTTACATTTAAAATATGAACTATTCATACAAATTTTATTTTAAAGTTTTATAAAAAAATTCTTAAAATTCTTGAAACTGTTCTTATATTGCAGGAACAAAGTGACTGATTATTATGAAACCACATTTATCAATACGAGCATGTGACATTTTATGAAAAATTACTTTAAATTCTTGAAACTATACATTTTATAAATGCAAAATATCATAAAATGCATGAAACCACAGTCATAAACATTTTTTTTTGTTGCGAATTCCAAGCAGGAAACTTTACATTTGAAATATGAACAATTCATACAAAATTTAATATGAAGCTGTATGAAAGATTACTTAAAATGTATGTAACTTTTCATTTGTTACGTGCAACATATTTTTCAATCCATGAGTAACGGACATTTTAAGAAAAATTGCTTTAAATGCTTGAATCCATTCATTTGATGCATGCAAAAATAGGAGGGTTAACATTCTCAAGAAAATGTTTGACAAATATGGTTAGATGAATAATCGACCAATTTAATGCGGCTATGAAAGTGGCGTTATAGAAATCTGGTGTTTTAAGAACTAATTCATACAAAATAAGATTAATTTCATATTTTGCATGACTAACACTTCAATTTTAGGAACAGTTTGATTTTGCTCACTATTGTGAAAGAATTTATTCCTGAATCGTAGGAATTTTTTCATAAACTGCAAGCTCATTACTTGCAATTTATGGAATATTTCTTTAAAGTGCAAGATATTACAGTTATACACCTATGGCTGTAGTCTGGTGTTTTAGGAACTTATTCATAAAAAAAGGAACATTTTCATGTTTTGTATGACTGAGTCTTTAATAGTAGGAAATATGTCATCAACTTTGCGGTTACTTCAGGCAATATACTTGTAATATCATATCAAGAGTTCATTTCTTGTTTGATATTACCGGTGTTAAAACGTGATTTTACAAAGTTCCCAAAAAGTTTTCTTTTCCAAGTTTATTTTAAAAATATGTATAAATTTTTCAAAGTGTTGCGCATTGTGGACGACTGAAAAAAATAGATGAAGCAGATGTCAAAGTGGTAATTTTATTTTTCTTAGTTCTTATATATTTATTTCAAAACACATTAAACGTTAACATTAAACCTATCATTTTTATTGCCAAAATTGCTTTTGTTTTAATGATTACTTACTTTAAGAAAACCACGTTTAATATACTTGACTAATTGACTTCGTATTTTTATTTTTGTTTTAGATAATGCTGCAGTGAAATTAATGTAGTGTCTGGGTAGAATGTTATTCGCCCGAAATAATTTTTCACGAAATGTTTTTCGACTGTTGGACACCCTGTATATTTTATTTATATGTTGTACGCAAGAATTTGATATTCAAAAACATATTCAATAAATAATTGTTCTATTTTTAAATATTTTCCTTTTCTTTTCTTTTCTTTTCTTTTCTTTTCTTTTCTTTAAGTTTTCAGGTATACCATTTTCTTGAAAAGAATTTTCATCGGGGCTTTTGTATTTCAGGTGGACGTGCACGTATAATTATTTTTTCTTAACACGAATAGAAATCATTGGAAAAAAAAGAAAAAATTCATTAGTTTTATGAAAAAATAGCTTAGGTTTCATAATTTCTTACATAAAACTAATGAAAAGATTCATACTAATATAAAAAAAGTTGCATTTAATTAATGATTGTTTCATTATTAAAAAAGAAACTTTTCTTACAATTATTGCAAGCAAATGATTAAAATCATTAACAATAAAACTATCATTCATTTAATCAATGAAAAACGTCATACATCTTAGGAAACTTTTCCTAAAACAAGTGTCAGAGTTTTTAAACTAATGAATAAAATCATTTAAAACACAGACCGATTTCATAAAATTAATGAAAAACATCATGAATTTTATGAATTTTTACATACATTGTCTGAAATTGCTCATACTTTTTAAGAACAATAAACATGATTTTTTACATTAAAACAGTGGATCTGTTCCTTCAATTTATGTCAGAAGGTCATAAAATAAATGAAAAAATAGTAACATTGAATGACAAAATACATGAAATTAAAGCAAAAAATTATGAATTTCAATGTTTACTTACTTACATCGAATGAAATAGTTCATATTTTTTGTGAATTATCGAAAGATTTTTTTAATGACTTCCAATCATTAATTTAATGTAGGAATCAATAATTTTAAGAACCTTTTATAGTCATAGGAACAAATTCATAAAACGTATGTTCAGGGTTTCTTTTTTTAATGAACTCGATTCTTGGCCCGTTTTTAATGAAGTTTTTCTTTAAAAACATGCGGGTTTTCCTTCGAATCATGTACCTTTTTGGTTCAGTGTACTAAGTCATCCCCACCTGCTTTGCATAGCTCAGCTGGCAAGCCATCCGCGCCAGCAGCTTTTTACGCTTTCAGCTTGGCTATCGTTGACCGCACTTCATTTAGGTCGGGTGGACGGAGATTTTGACCATCATCGTCCAGGTTGAATGGAATGTTCCACCTAGCTGCGGAATTTTGGCCTTCCTCGCCGTTCAGCAGTCTGGAAAAGTGTTGTTTCCAGATCCTCAGCTCGCACTGCGTGTCCACTACCATATTCTCACTCTCATCCCGACAGGCTTCCGTTCTAGCTTTGTAGCCCTGGGTGGATTGCCTCACCCTTGGGTAAAACTTTCGAACATCCCCCCTGCCGGTACAGTCCTCAATAGACTCGACTGCCCGTTTCTCATGCTCTCTCTTTTTATTTATTTGTCCCACCCCGTACAAAAATGCCTCACCACAATGAAAAGTTTGGGCCTTTGCTTAGGTTCTTTATTAACTTTGACTTTAGGTACTAAAAGAAATCGAAATAAAATAAAAAAAAGAGGAGTGGGGGAAATGGAATTCCTAATTTTCTGATATAAATGTGTTTAATTTTAAATCAAACTTAAAATTTAAATCTATTGTATAAGTCGAAAGCTCCACGACAGAAGAAAATAAAAAACAAAGATAAATTAGAAAGATTAATTACAAGCTTTGTTTTTACTTATTTCATTAGGGACCATTCAATGACTCGAAATTCATTACCATAATAATTTTATAAAATTAAAATAATTAACTAATTTCTTATATAAGAATTTCTTCCCCTGACAGTTAATGAGCACATTTAACTTTTCCGTCTTAAATATTCTTCATAGGCGGGAACATACGAGTCTGTAGATAATGTCGCTTCATCTCTGTTGGGAAATGTATTGACTTTCGTGCTTATGGTTGTGTTAATCTTTTAAATCACTCATGCTCTTCTCATATGTTGTTAATGGGAAATAATGTGTACGACATCAAAGAGTTTTTAACTCATTCTCGAAGGGAAGAACACTTTTGACAAGCAGCAACGTATGTATGTTCCCTTTAATTTGTCATGTTGGGAAAAGTTGACATCGTTGTTATTAAATCAAACATGCGTTCCAGGTCTTTTGAATACATATATATCCGCAATTTTATTCTGTTGTTCAGCTTTTACGAACTTGCTATAGAGGTAGGTACACGAAATGGATAAGAGTGTAGGTTTTCCATTCTATAAATCGAAATTAGAAAGTGGTCTTATGAACAGTTCTTAGGTCAAAAGGCCCTTTAGAAAGACAAGTTTTGCGAACAAAGCCCTTAGATTCAATTTTGTTTACATAGTTTGTTCCCTTTGTTGGAAATTAAAATTATGTTTGCTTAGGATAACACATCTTCACAACACAAATATATTTCACAACATATTTCAATACCCTCCGATAGGTAAAGGGTAAGGACCAGTACATGTTCAGGTGGAATACACCTACTTTCTTACGGTGGCACGGCTCCGAGTTAGTGCGTTGAACTGTCATGCAGAAGGTCTTGGGTTCGATTCTCAACCGCTGCAAAATAATTTGTTCAGGGGTGTGAGAACGCAGTGCTTTAAGAAAAATAAAAGCAGGACACAGCAGTATGGCAATAAAATGAAACTTTTTTCATAAAATATATTTTTTTTCAATTTAAAACGATAATATAATTTATAAACAAAATAAGAATAGTCAAATTTATTTTTATCTCGACAACGAATTAGCTGAAAGGATACCGCTTACAGTAGTCACATTCAAAGAATTTCTAGTTTTTGTTTTTATCAAATTTAGGTTTGAAAAAATAGCTCACAAGCAAGTAAATCAAAATTTATAAGGGAAACGATCTTCTCCCAAACCATTTTCGGCAGAAAATATTTCACACCAGAAACGTTCTAGTTCAAGTTCTCTAAAAAAATCTGTAAAGTTAAGCAGAGCTCTCCATTCAGATTTCAGATACTCAATGCTAATGTTTAGCACAAGGTTTGGAAATAAAGAGATGAGTTCTACTAAACTTTCACCTACAATTCTTGGATTAAGTTTTTGTATTTCTACTAGGGTTTTATCGTTAAAATCGAACCTTTTTATTTCAACAATTTGTATAATAGACATATTTTCTGCTTTTATTAAGAGTTCCACTTTAGCCCAATATAACAGAAGATGATCATCATTCAAATTTATGTTAAAAGGGTCGTTAAATTTTCGCGTTCGATAAAATTTGATAAAATGCTTTTGAAAAATCCCTTAACTGTGTCCATCAACGTATGGATTCTGGGGCTTCAGCTTGAAACTCTTTATTTACTTCGTTAGTTAGTTTTAAAATAAAGGATAAGAAAGTTTATATATTTTGTAGTATTTAGTTCAATACTAACAGAATCTGCTTCAAACCCAATAAGAAATAAAATGCACGACTGGGACGCACGAACTTGCTCCTATGTAATCGACTAGGAATTTTAAAAACGAATCTTATTAGAGAAAACTGTTCATAAGAATAAAGTTAATTTTTAAATTCTTTTAGTAGTAACAGAATGCTAAATGGACCAAACGATCTCATAAACACAGACATTAAAAGTCTCCTTCGCTTCATCAGAAGCTCCAAATGGTTTTAACTAGTAGGAAACCTTTTTGTTCCCTATTAGATCGTGGTATCACAATGGACCTCTAATGGTCTAAGTGTGTCAGACGCCTTAATGACAACCACTTTAACCTATCCTAACAGAATGCTATGCAAAAATGAATTTATGCAAGAACAAAAACTATAAGCCCTTGTAGTTGTTTCTTTAAAAGAAGCTTTTATGTACAAACTTTTTAAAAGCTTTTTAAGAAAAAATTTTGGTACGCCAATTTAAAGTTTTTATTATTGTTGGAATAAAAATAAAATTTACAAAAAAAAATTTTGAGCCGTTTCTGAGATATCAAATTTTCAAAAAAAAAGAAAAAATAGATTTTTTTTTTCAAAAATTCAAAAAATATTTATTTTAAAGTTTTGAAATGCAATGTGTTTTAGACTTTTTAGAAGCTTCTCCATAAAAATTTTCATTAAGATCCGTTATGTGGATAATGAGAAATTCAAAATTCGAAAAAATGGTTCTATGGTAGGTACAAGCTGTAATATCTTAATTTCAAAATTTTTTTTTATTAAATTAAAGATCGTAAAAATTAGTTGAAAGAAAAAAAAATTTTATCAAAATTCTAGGCGCCGTTTTCGAGAAAAATACGATTTTTGAAAACCATTTTTTTTTTAATTTTTTAGCATTTGTATGGTAGGTACCTTTATTTTTAGGTAAAATAAAAATTTTTTTCTCACATTTTGTAGATTATATTGAGAAACTTTTATTTATCAAGTTTAAATAAAATGCACGACTGGATCGCACGAACTTGCGCTTATGTAAAAGTACTTTGGAATTTAAGATACATTTTATAAATATAAAACATGAATTTAAAATTAAATTGGCGTCTGATTTCTAGAAAAGTATGAATTTATGCAAACAAACTTTAAAAAATCGTTTTATTATTAAATAAATAAATTTTTTATGTAAGAAATTTCTTTAAAATTTTTCAAGAAAAAAATGTGGGATGCGAATTTTAAGTATTTAATAATATTGATTTTTGGAAATAATTTCAAAAAATAATCGTTCATATGATTTGAAGATATTGATTTTTCAAAAAAAACTTTTTTTTCAAAAAAACCCAACGAATAATTTTTCGAATATTTTTATATACAATATGATTTTAAACTTAGGGGGACTCCTGCTTAAAAATTTTGGTTAAAATCGTTAGAGCCGTTAATGAGAAAGTCGAAAATCAAAAAAACGGTTCTATGACAGGTACCGTTAATAACATTTTGCCCCAAATTTTTTTTTTACCACAACGTAGTCCATGTCCATAATATCACACCTAATTTTTTTTATCAAAATCGTTAGAGCCGTTTTCGAGATAAATAAGATTTTGCATTACGGGTGTATGGGGGGTACCGTTAGTTTTAGAGCTAAAAAAAAAATTTCAATTTCCCCTCTAGGGAATCACCGAAGACCCATAACTACCGAGTTCGAAGAAAATAGGTCCAGTGGCTTAGGCTCTAGATCGAGGTACAGACATACAGACAGACAGACAGACAGACAGACAGACAGACAGACAGACGGAATTGCCGGACCCACTTTATTCGTCTTCGCTATCATCGTAATGTCAACTTTGATCAAAATCTCGAGTTCGATTTTTTTTCCAAATGCAGAACTTTCCCTATAGTACCTATATCGCAAGTAAAAAAATCTAGCATGGGGTTTTCGAAATATTGAGTTTTGAAAAAAAATTTTTGAAGTTTTTTTTAAAAATCCAAAAAAGTTTTTTTTGAAAATTTGAGTACACAATTCTATTTATATTTTTAGGGAGCAAAAAAAAAACTATCAAAATCGGTTGAACCGTTTTTGAGAAAATCAAAAACAAAAAAAATGGTTCCATGGGGTGTACCCTCAATAACCATTTTCCGGAAATTCTTTTTCAACCATTGCCTAGCTTTAATTAAATGAAATTTTTCTGTATTTTTATTTTTAAAATCTGTCGAACAGTTTTTGAGAAAAAAAAAAATTATTATAAAATTTCGAAAAAAAATCGTATGGCAGGTACCGTTATTTTTGGTCTTAAAAAAAAAAAGAAAAAAAACTTATGGGGGGAAAAAATTAAAACCCATATCTACCAAGTTTGAAGAAAATCGGCCGAGCCGTTTAGGCTGTAGTCGAACAGACAGACAGACAGACAGAATTGCGAGACCCACTTTTTTAGTCTTCGCTATCATCGTAATGTCAACTTTGATCGAAATCTCGAGTTCGATTTTTTTACGAATGCATAACTTGCCTTATAGTACCTATAAGTCGCAAGTCAAAAGTGTGTAAGAAGAACCCATTGCTCTAAAACTCTGTTGACAACAGCTTCACGAGACAACTATCTTGCGAAAGATAGTTTTAAAATGTTATGGTTTTTATGGAAATACTCGAAAACTTTTAAGATTTGTTTGCCTTTTTACACTATGAGAGAAGAAATAAGGATGGGAAGGGAAACCACTCACAATCCGGTTTGCCTTCAAGCAAAAAAACAATGGCCCTTAGTAGCTTTTACCATAACACGCAATTTAGTGCATTTTTTTTTTATTTTCACGCACATTTATGAGTTTCATTCAAAGAGTTTATTCAAGAAATATTAAAACGGTTTATATGACGACAGAAACAGAAACAAAAACAAACGGAGTGAGAAGAGAATAGAATAAATGGATCCGTATGGCTAATGGCTTGTCGTTTTTAATTTGATTTTTGGGTATGTTCGTAGAGAATAGTTTTTGAGTGAATTTATATAGCAGCACAGTAGTAATGAAAATTAATGCTTTGAAGATTTTATATGGAAAAGTTGACGAGAAAAAAAGCAGTACTTTGACTATGTTTGCAGTACGGAGCTTCAAAAATCAGTACAAATACTGCAATTGCAGTATTGCTACAGCCCTGGTGCTGCCTCTTGCGAAGCACTTTAAGAATATAACTTGGCATGAAAAGTGCTACTCATTAGCTGTTCGGCTTTCGGAATCGGCAGAAAACTGTAGGTCCCCTCCATTCCAAATTAAAATTTTTGTATGCATAGTTCCAGATGAATTTGATAGAAGGCCTGAAATATTTTCACCTTAAAGGCATCGGTTGATTGTATTTCGATTGTCACGAACATCGTTTTCAAAAAGTACGAACCAATGACGCTGCCCACAATCCATAACAAAAGGTATCTTTCGCTGTCACGTGGTGATTCTCGTGTGAGTTTTTTTCGTCCCATATATGGAACTTTTGCTTGTTAACACAGCCATTGACCCAAAAATGAGCCTCGTCTCCAATGATTATGATATAAGATGCTTTTTCGGCCAAAATTGGGATTCTCTTCCAAACAATCTGAAGCCCAGTCAGCGAACAAACAGCGTTGCCCACGGTCATGAACTTTGAGTTACTGGTGGAATTGGATCTTGTACGGGTCTAGGTTCAAGTCCCGACGCAAAAATTTGCTAAGTTCAAGACGGTGTAAGTGTCATGGACCGTGGCGATGTTCTCGTCAAGTCTTGTGTTCTCTTGAGGTACAAATGTTGACTGATTGATTAACGAACCAGTCTTCTTAAATTTGGATACCAAACTTTGAAGAGTGGACTTTGAAGGGCCACCATATCTATCTTAAAATGGACGCAATGTTTGTTTTATCATTTTTATGGACTGTTCAATCGTATTAGTTGCCATGGTGATCTGGGATCAGTTTCTGAATGAGAAACAACAGATTTGACAGAATGTCATCAAAACAACATGTCCACCACAGACCGCCAAAATCTAACCACCCCAATTGATAACCTATTTTATGTTTAACTTATTTTTAAACTAGCAAATTATGAATTCCACCTCGCAGAGGTAATGAATTTATAATTATTTGGTCCTTCGAGCCGGATTTCTCGGTTCGCGTCAGGTTATTTTTGGGTAGCACTACCAATACCAATTTACCAAGGGCATATTGAGAGTTTTATAAGTTCTCCTGGAATAATAACAACTAAGTATATTGTGTAACTGAAATATTCATCCAGTTACATCCATCATTTAAATTAGGAGATGCCTAAAAACTTCAAATAGTCAATGTTTCTTTTCAGTGATGGCTATAAATGTGTTCTTTTACGAAGAGGCAGGAATACAAAATTTAAGTTTTATTAAAACATAATGTTACTGAGATGGACAAGGCCTTTCAACATCGAGCACCATCATTTGTCTGTTTTATTTATAATGTATCTGTTCTATTCTGAAACATTATTTTCTACTCTTCTCTATTAAAATTTGAAAGTAGCAAACTCATTAATCACTTCATTCAAATCTATTTATTTTCTGTGTTCTCCGATTTCTAATTGATATTAATCATAGATTGCTTTTTGATTTATGCTTTGAAAGTAATTTTTAAGTAATGTTAGCTTCGCGAATTTTTTTTTTAATTTTGAAACAATATTAAGCTTGATAAAAACTGTTCTGGACAGCTCGAAAACAATGAAACATTATCAAAAAATGTTTCATCCTGTTTGGGAGTAATTAAAAGACACGTCATAAGAAAAAATATTCGAAAACCTTTTTTTGAGTTATGTATATATGTATGTATATCGATCATGGAGTAGCAAATACATATGTATGTAAATAGTTACATGGAAACACTGAAAATCATCAAATTTCTCTTCTTGGAGCTGTTCATCGAAGTGAATCTTTATCTTATGCGATCCTTTGTAAGACAACTTCATACAAACATTGAGGCATATGCATAAAACGAAAGTAATTACTAGCAGTAAAAGGTTATAGTAAATACTAGTACTACTAGTTGCAGCTGAAACTAATAGTATTTACTACAATCGGTATGCATAAACCTAAGTTTCGACTAGCTATTATAAACTAGTAGTAAATACTGGATTCATCCCAGTAAATACTACTACTTCATCTGAAAGTAATAGTATGTAGTATTATATATTTCTATTCATTAGTTACTTGTTTCTTTTTACTTGTTTCTTTTTACTTGTTTCAATTTAAATAATAATAATCTAATTATTTTTGCAAAGAACAAAAATATTGAAATACAAATGTCAATAAAATAAAAATTATTCATAAGTTAGATGTAAGAGCAAACAGTCGTTTAAATAAAAAACTTTAAAATAAAATCCTTGTCTAAAAGTATATACTAGATACCTACATAAATGCGTTAAATAAATGCTGTTGCTTCTCTTTGTTCTATAAATTACCGTTCTAT
This sequence comes from Chrysotoxum bicinctum, assembly GCA_911387755.1. Lineage (NCBI taxonomy): Eukaryota > Metazoa > Arthropoda > Insecta > Diptera > Syrphidae > Chrysotoxum > Chrysotoxum bicinctum. Next base: position 190,984,903 of record OU426988.1, read on the forward strand.
AATTTTCTTCTTTTGTAAACAATTTTTTGTGTTACAATTTTTAAGAGTTTAAAAGTGAGTGCTCGAAGTTCAAAAAATGGCAAAAGCAGAAGGTTCAACAACCTTAGAGTTTGTTAAAACACTAGAGAAGTATGCCGTACTTATTAACAAATCTCAACAGCCTCATATAAAAAAAGCAAAGGCGGAGGCCTTAAAATTGTTTATTCATGAATTTCAAGCCAAGACTGGTATTTTAATAACGGAAGACCAACTAAAGAAGAGGATAAATAACATTAAGACTGAGGTGAAAAAAAAATCGGACCTTAAATCAACGGGAAATAAACCAATCAAGCTTAAAGAATGGGAACATATTTTCTTAAAGCTTATCAATGCTGACCAAAACCCATCAATTTCAAGAATACCTGGTATGTTAAGTTTTAGAAACAAAATTACTTTTACAAATCTTTTTTTTTGTAGGTGGTCTATCTGTGGGATCAGATAACCATAACAAGGAACGAAAAAGAAGTAGTTCTTCAAGTAGCGCAGAAGAGGACAAAGAAGATTCAGCGCCGCTTGCTTGTCAATCTTCTGCACCAGCACCAAAACGCAAAAGGCGTTTGGAACAGGAGACCGAAGAAACAATTTCTCTCACTAATAGTGAGCTTCAACGTTTAGTGCTTCTGGAAAACTTAAAACTTTTGAGGATGCAACAGGAGCTTCTTCAGAAAAGGTTGGCTAGCAATGATGACGATCATTCCTTGCGCTCAACGAATGCCTCTGAAAATATTTTTTCCGAAGACGGACGAACATTTTGTAATTTATAAAGTCATACTTGGTTTTATTTTATTTTGAATGAATAATAATTTTTTGTTAATTTATACATTTTTTTATTTATTTTTGTACATTATATGTATGTATCTTTAATAAAATTATAACAAAATTATAATTGTGTATTGTATATCATTTCTGCGAGCTCATTTCTCTTCATCTGTCCCAATCTTCTGATTTGTAGTACAGAAGCATTATTCTCTGAAGTGTGGACTGCACTTTCATTTCCCCTTCCTTCACCTTCTGAAATCTCGAAGTCGTCACTGTCATTTAAATACTTTGCAATATTGTGCAGGACAAAGCATGCAGTAACTAAAGTTGGTACATTCTTTAATTCGACTCGTATACAGTTTTGTAGGATTGGAAACCGGCTTTTCAGTTGACCAAAACAACGTTCTATTATAACCCTCTCTTTAGTATGCAATTTGTTATAAGCTTTTTCGATGTTACTAGTTGGATTTTTGAATGGTGTCATTAGCCATGGTGCAATTCCATATCCCTCGTCTGCCAATAATATTGTATTTTCTGAAAACTTCAAAATAGGTTCAAGAAAACTATTTTTCCAAATCCTTGAATCATGAACTGACCCTGGCCATTCGCAAACAACACTTGTAAACCATTCTCTGGCATTACAGGTCGCTTGAATATTGATGGAGGCATATCCTTTACGGTTTATATACTCCTCTGAGTGTAAGTGGGGCTTCTTTATTTCGACATGGGTGCAGTCTAACGCTCCTATACATGATGGAAAACTGTATTTCAAAAGCCAATCCTGTTTAGCTTCCAATTGTTGTGGGTAATCCGAAGGAAACTTAATCCAAAGAGAAGATTTATCCACTATATGTTTTGCTACATAGTGTAAAGTTCTGCAAACAGTACTCTGATGCATGCCCGTGTCTTCCCCGACGCCAACTTGAAAGCCTGCATCTCCAACATATCTCAAGAAAATTCTCATCTTTTCTTCAGCGGACGTTGCTCCTCCCCTTCTTTCAGACTGAGAACCTTGAGAATTTTTATTGTAAAAGGGATAAATAAATTGATTAGCTTCAATTAATTGCAAATAAAAAATCTTACCCATAAAATATTCGCTTAGCCACTCAACGTTATCTTTTTCAAAACGGTAGAGCATTTTAAAATTATTATTCCCGGGCGTCCTTCGCTCTTTATAAACTTTTTCAGATCTAACATTGAAAAAAGCTGCCATATTTATACTCGTAATAAATGCTCTGCAAACCGATTGCTTTGAAAGTAAAGTTGCGACTGTTGATGTTGGCATTTAACATGAGAAAGTTTTTACTAGTAAATGTTTAAGTTGGTATTTAGAAACTTGAAAAATTTGCAGTAAATACTAGAAAGAAAAGTTCGTACTAGTTTTTTATGCATATCAATGTAAGTATTTACTATAAAAATTCATCCAAAACTAGTAAATACTTTTCTTCTAGTAAATACTACCTTCCCAGCATTTACTTTGTCTTTTATGCATATGGAAAGTAGTAAATACTATACAAAATTACTAGTAAAAGCATTTGCTACCGTTTATGCATACGGCTCATTCTCTACGTATTGCAAAACATGATATCAATCCCATCTTTCAAAGTCCTTCTATCTGATAATGTATGTATTTTGTATATTTTAAGGGTAAAATTTCATCTTGAAGAACACGAAATGAAATGCCTCAATTTTCTAAATTATTTTCAATGCACCATTTCTCTTTGTTAACTTCTTAGTTTTAATAAGAATGAACCGGTTCATATCTCTCAGAATAGCGGGTTGGATGCAAGTTTCTTAAAGTCTATGCACCCCTCCAATAGTTGACTTTTACTTTGATCAAAAAACTTATTCACCAATTGAACCAGTTTTGAAGAAATGTTCAGCTTCCATGTATCGATGCTGTGACTTTTAAAAGCAACTTTAAGTCATAAGCAGTATAATTGACTATATACATATACATTTGGAGCCACATCTTTGAAACCTGTAAAACAATATCCGAATCAAGATTTCATTTGTAATGTTTTTCCACCGATTCCTAACTTTCTGGACCGGTGTCCTTAAAGTAGGAAACCGCTAAGAAGTGTGTAACAACTCACCATCAGAGAGTTGCACATTCTTGGTTGATGGTTTCTACCTCGACTTTAGCTGGGTGTGTGCATATCTGGGGTTGACAGGCCCTGAAGTTTTACAGGAACTTCATCTGTAAGTGACCTTATGGTGGCGAAGCTCAACCGGAATCTATATTCTGGCACCACGGGAGATAGTGCCCAGGAGTCTGAGGGCAATAGCGTACGTCTTCTGGCTCTCCTATTCTATCTTCGGATAGAGAGGTGCAGCTGTCGCGTGCGTGCTCTCTTTTTCAGACTATCTATGAGGTAGGCCCCCTAGTGGGAGTATCGTGGTGGCGTGGTTTATTCCGAATGCGGAGACATATGGTTTCCAGGCGTGCCTGGATTCAAGAGGTGTTAGATAGACCTCGCCTCCTAAGCAAGAGGTGTGTTCATGCCTGCAACATGTCACAGCTTTGCGACCGAGATGGCTTCGGCTATGTCGGGGTTAATGGTCAGGCAGGACCCAATCTGACTCTGATGGAGGTAAGCCTCCCGTTGGATTGAGCTATAATCGGCAGGTGCTCACGTAAAACCAAAAGACAATTCATCAAGCAGACTATGATGATATACAAAGAAGAAGAGACATATTTTCAAGAGGAAAATCTCACAAGGTACTATTGGCTAAATAAGATGCTTTACGAGAATGCAGGTGCTACCTTTTGACCGGCATATAACGACAAACATTCTGGAACCCAAACGTAGAGGTACAGAAACTACTTCAGGAGACAATTTTTCCAAGCCAAAGATTATTTAGCCCGCGAGCGATCAACCGGGACTGTTCCAACATGAAGGAATGCCATTTTATGAGCAAGCTGAAAGTGGTCACGGCAAGAGTTGAAACAATTTTGAAGATTGTATCCAATATCATCTTCATAAATTAGCTACTTTGAATGCTTCTACGCAGATGGAGATAACTTATTTATGAATACAACAAAGAGGATACGAACTAGATGAATATAGTATATTGAACTGGAGTGTATTATAATTATGTATACGGCCACAAATAATCTGCGCTATATTCTGAAAAAATCCTGCGGGAGGTTGCTTTTTCCACATTTAGGTTCTACGCAAAAAACGACAAATACATTTATATTGAACCTATTTATGTATATGATTAAATAAACCGCATTAAGTTAGCCTTCTATCGGTTGTGTTTTTTAGTATTACCTTTGTAAAGGGTGGTCCAACCATAATGCACGATGCTAATTGTGATTCACACCTTAACGTCAAGTTTCTTACCCAACTTAATTTGACATTTATTTGTTTCTGCGTTTGACAAATTCAACCATAGAGAGATTCACAATTGAGCAGCGCGTTAAGATTGTTGAAGCCTTTACAAAAATAGGCGTTCAAATAAAAATGCATTTCGTGCAATTCTTGATTTTTTTGGTCAGCATAATCGGCCAAATGTGTCCACAATCAGTAGAATTGTGCGCAAATTTTAGCAAACCGGTTCTGTAGGAAATGTGAAAACACCTGTGTATGCTCGCCCAGTTCGTTCTGCGGAAAACATTGCTGTTGTTTGCTTTGCGATTGTGTGGCAGAAGAGCCGTCAATCTTGACTCGTCGTCATGTCCAGCAATTGAAAATCTCACGCATATCACTGATGCGAATTTTAAATAAAGATTTGAATTTACACGCTTACAGGGTTCAACTGACTCCAGAGCTGAAGCCTATTGATCATTTCAAGTTTCGTCAATATACGCCAAATGGTTGGTTGAACAGACAAAAGTGAATGTTGACTTTACAGAGAAAATCATCTTCAGCGACGAGGCACCTTCTCACCTCAGTGGATTCGTTAACAAGCAGAATTGCCGCATTTGGGCAAATGAGAATCCACCAGGTGTTTGTTGAAAAGCCGATGCATCCACAAAGAGTGACTCTGTTTGGTGCGGTTTATGGGCTGGCGGCATTATCTGGCCGTACTTCTTCGAAAATGAGGTCGGCCAATCGTTTTTAAGCGTTTGACTATCATGCAGAGGTTCTCGGTTTCAGTTCTCTTAGGCGATAGGACTCGGCAGAAAATTGTTAATCTTCTCCACTCCTGGTAACAAGCGCCCCTGAATGGTTAAAAGTTGTAAGTCACTAAGTCAAGGTTCTGTTGCACCACCATATTTTTTTTAAATTTATTTTTCTTTGGGCAGCAGAAAATTAATCTGAAATATTACCACCGCTGCCTTCTTCTACTAAAGAATACATAAAAGACGATTTTTACTTTGACCATAATCTACGAACAGACCTCTTTGAGTTTTTTTCAAATTTGTCCGACAATTGTTCGATAGTATTTCTATTCGATGGTTTCTTTTTTTTTTTTTGAAATTTCTTACTGTACTATATATGAATAATATGAGAATTTTCTCAAAACTCAAAACTTTTAAATAACCTTAAAATAAATGTTCGCCTATGCATACCACCACGCTTCCAATGCATTTGATAATTATCTCTCTAGAAATTAGTCTACGACCCATGTCATAAATCTTACCAAAAAGCCAACATGAGTCAAACGTCTACCGTATGATGCTAACGAGATGCTGCGGGATTAGGGCAGATTAATATTTAATTGTATGGAACCTGTGTGAATGGGGTTGAGGAGCCTCATTAATCTTGCCGTGTCGCCACAAACCTCATGATAACCATCATAAAGTAAAGAAGAGCATCATTAAACTCAAAAAGTGTCAAAAGTCGATTTCAAGCTCAGCCTAAATACTTTTTTTTATTATCCTCCTAGACTTTACGGTAGTGGGGTAACTTTATATGTATTATCATGAGACTCATCATACATGACGCAAATGATAAAACCCATGCAGGTGGTTCCCGATCCCTAAACATTTAAATAAAAGTTCTACTCCATTTATCCTGCGAGTATCTAACCTCTTTTTTGGTTGGGAATTATGCGTGTGTCTTTTTGCGGCAGTCACATTTTTCCCCGACATGCCACAGGACTTTTAACAACACAGAATCACAAGATGATAATTTGTTGCTAACATGTGCGATAATTACTTTGGAAATGTCTGGCCTACATTGTAGTTCCCAAATTTTCCCCATCTCGTAACATTTGTTCGTCAAACGGAGGACTAGTTGTCCTGTCTTTTGCATTTGTACATGTAGCTAAGCCTGACAGCTTTGGCTCTAATAAACCCTGTTCATACTTTTGCTTATGGTAAAATCGAAATTGCTTACTTAAAACTATATCTTTGTTTAATAGCTTTTTAAGCTCGAAGTGCATCTTATTTTTTATCTTTATCTATTTAAATGAGGAGAGAAAAATATTTCTTTTTCTCAAAGGAACATTTTAAGTGTCCTTTTTTGTGCGGGCGTTAAGGTTAATTGAAAAGGATTTAATAGGATTATGGCCTTGGAAGGTAGTACATCACAATGAGGGGAAAAATCGAAAGCCTGCTTAGTATTCAACTAGCGCGGCTTAAGAATGAACCTCCCTATTCTGGTACGCAACCCGCAATTCCTCTGTCTGAATGTATGTATGTATTTTTGGACCATGGCCTGTGACTATCGCATTGATAGAAATATGGGCGTCTAAAGCGCCAGTTTTACACATGCATACGTAGCCATTATTTTAACTTATCAATTATCATTGACTTTTTGATCTTTAGTTTTACGACAGTGTTCACATTGGAATTGGATTTACTCTCAGACTTATTTTTACGTCTCTGTAGTAGACAAACAGAGATATTATCTGATACGAAATAGACTGTTTTTAAATGAAACCGATTTTTAATCTCTGTTTCTCTTTTAGCTTCCTTTCGATTGCATGGGTGCCAGTGGTATCTACAACTTTACTTCAATTGAAGTAGATCTGCTTTTTTTTTCAAAATATTTTAAAATCTACCTCGTGCTTCTCACCATCCGCAAAATACTAAAATTTACTTCCTTTTAAAAATCCCTGTTTCAACCTACTTCAATTTAAAAATAAAGCCCAAATCTACTTCCTTTTCTCTATTTCACTCTAGATAGTATTATATCCCCAGAATTTCAATAAAACAAATTTACGTCAACCCAATACAAATACACAAATGAGTTATTTTGCATGTTTGCACGAATCTTATGAAAATTTCACTTGCGTGTTTGTTTTAGAAATTAAATCATATTGAATTATTATAGTAATTTTAATGTAAATTTATTTCTTTATGCACGAAATTTCTTTAAAATAAAAAAAGTGAGAAGTATTTAATAAAATACATTTAAGGAAGAATATTTTTGTATACAATATTATTTCAAAATCAAATCAAAGAAGTTACTGTATGCAAATTTTAATTGAAATCGATAGAGTCGGAAATGAGAAAGATGAAAATCAAAAAAAAAAAAATGTAGACCATTGTTTATATGGGCTACACATAATTTTTTTTATCAAAATCATCAGAGCCGTTTTAGAAATAAATAAGATTTTCTCCTCTAGATCTACTTCAACTTTTCTCAAGATACTTCACTTTTTTCTTCAAATATAATTCGACTTTTTTTTTCCCGAATGGTAACGGTGATGGGTGCTTTTTAACACAGCGATTTTTACAATAAGTTAACTTTGTTCAAGCAAAAATGAGTTTTCTCTTCGCATGATGAATATTTATGGATGAAAAACAGGAGTGTTCACATTCGTCAAACATGCTGTCAAACATCACTTCTTAAGCCCCATTTAGACTTTCGTTCTTCATTCGTTGTACGTTGTTCGTTGTTCGTTCTTCTCTCAACAACGAACAACGAAGAAGCATTCACATTAATTCGGTTTTGTTTTTAGTTCGTTCTTAACAACAAAATGTTTAACAACACATTGTTGGCAGTAGCGGCACTATTAATTTTTCAAAAAAAAGAAGATCCTGTTGGACGAAGGGTTGGTTGCTGAAAAGAAAACATTTATCACACACAAACATAATAGAAGAGTTAAGACTTCAGCCAGACGATTTCCGGAATTATTTGCGAATGCCCGAAGAAACATATGTTAAGCTTTTTGGTTTGGTGAAAGCTTTTGTATAAGTCAATAAACTCCTCAATTACTTCTTTTGATAAATTCCTTAAATCAGACATTTTTTAATCAATGCAACATCAATATGAACGTACACGATGAAAGTATTTTTAAAAAAATGATTATAAAGAACATGAGATAGGTGTATTTTTTTTTTCAATTCTCCTCATTGTTTTTGTTCGTCTGCTACTATGAACTGAATAGACTAAGAGCCCACAGCAATTTTTGGGTGTGATTGATAACAAAAAATAATTAGCATAATTAGATAGGCCTTGTATAGTTATTTACAAATGTGAAAGTCTTGCATACTCTAGTGGGAGCAAAAGTGCATAATAGTGCATCAAGTATGCAGTTCTTTCCAAGTCCAAATAATTGTGATAACAACTTTGCCAAAATGGAGAGTTAAGCCCCCTGATTGAAAATATCGAAGTCCAAGAGTTTTACAGACAGCCTTCTGCCTGCCAGACGCGATAAGAATAGGCTACTTCTTGCACTAAGAAGGCCACCTTCAAAACGTCTTGGACCTCGATATTTGCGATGAGGGCACTTAGCTGGTCATTTTGAAGTTATGGCAAATTTTGTATCCCAATTTTTTAGAATTTGGAAAGAACTGCATAATTTATGCACTATAATGCACTATTGTGTCCACTAGAGTATGCCAGAGGTTCACATTCATAAGTAACTATAAAAGGCCTATCTAATTATGCTAATTATTTTTGGTTATCAATCACACCCAAAAATTGCTGTGGGCTCTCGGTCTAGAAGGATAATTTAAAATATAGTGATAGTTGTACATATGCATATAAATATATACATATATAAAAAAATTTTATAAATGTCCCTACAAGTTGCACGCTACTGCCAAACATTGTTTATTTAAACAGTTTTCATATTTAAACACACGTTGCCGGGGTAACAACGAACAATGAATATGGAAATTTCCGAGCTCCTTTGAATTTGTACGTTCTTCATTCGTTGTTAGTTCGTTGTTCGTTTTTATCATTTACATTCTCGTTGTTCCGTGTACGTACAACAACGTACAACGTACACAGACGACAAGAACGAAAGTCTAAATGAAGCTTTACGAGTACTAGAATTTTGAGCAAGGCAGACCAACTAAAAGCATATATGAAATTTTAGATGACGAAATTTTCTTGAATTTCATATTCAAAGTCATGCACCCCAAATATCTAAACATTTTGAAATCCAACTAGCATGTTTGATAAGCCACTGACTAGAAGGTGCGTTCAGTCCGTTCACATTATCAAAATCAAGCCAATCATGCCGTTCTTGTCAAACACAAAAAAAAATTGAAAAAAAATTGACTTTTGGAGCCTGATAACGATTCTTTTTTTCATTTGTATCTTCTTTCGTTTTTTGACAGTTGAGGTATAGTTTCATTCCGCAACATTTCTTCACCTCACATTAAATATGACAAAAAGACAAAAAAAAAAAGACCCGTATAATCCTGATGTCTTTTTTCTGCTATAGACGGTGTTTTTTTGTTTTGTTTAAAGCATTGAATGAACCCGCAATGAGGTGGTTGGATGTTGTAGGAACTGTTGGCTTCGAGCTGTATCTTTTCCTACACATCAAGTGCTTACATTACCTCCTCGCTGGTAACCGCCGCCGGATACTGGTCTTGGCTTTATGTCATGACTTGCTAAACTTGTAAGTGCGAGTGTTGACCAAGAAAACAGTTGCAATACTAAGTCCATGGCCCAACATATTGGAGGTTAGTGCGTCGCGCTAACGACCCGGCCACAGTAAAAAATACCAATTGTTATGAGAGAGACGCGAGAAGCCTTGGATAACGACCCCCCTCAAATGGCAACCAGACCCGGAACGAAAATGGACTACGATTTACGATTTACCTGGAATGTAAGGACACTCTACACACCAGGTGCTACTCAAAAACTTGAATTTGTCCTCTCGCGGTACAAGGCAGACATTACCGCGATCCAGGAGATATGATGGCTAGGATCAGGAATAGCGAAAAGAAAAGATTGCGACATTTATTACAGCTGATTCGTCGTGGGAAATCGACTCATATCAAAAGTCATCGATTTTAAGCCGATTAGTGATCGCCTGGCCGTGATCCGCATCAAAGCTACTTTTCAAAACATCAGCCTAATATGTGCACACGCCCCTACCGATGAAGCTGAGGAATCTAACAAGGAGGAGTTTTACGACCTCCTGGACGGAGCCTACGGAGCCTCTCCGGAGTACGATATCAAAGTCGTGCTCGGAGATTTCAATGCTAAAGTCGGGAAGGAAAATATCTTTGGCGGATTAGTTGAAAAGCACAGCATCCACGAAATGACAACAGATAAAGGCTTCCGACTAATCGACTTTGCTGCAGCTCGGAATACGGTGATAAGTAGCACTAGGTTCCCCAGGCGAAGGATACACACAGAAACCTGGCGATCTCCAGATGGTCGAACCGCCAACCAAATCGACCACGTGCTAATTGGCGCAAGGCACGCGTCGAACATCTTGGACGTGCGAACTTTCCGAGGTGCAAACGTGGACTCTGACCACTTTCTTGTTGTCCAACGAAAATAAAATGAGGACCGCCCAAAGGAAGAAATTCAATATTGCATGCCTTAGCACACCTGAGAAAAACCAGTGGAGCCAGTACCGCGACATCATTAAGGAGGTAGCCGAGTCCACCTAGGAAAAAGAACCCGTGGTATGATAATGAATGCGCGGTACTGAAGCAGGAGACGGAAAATGCACGAATGCAAATGCTGAAACGGAAAACAAGAGCAGCAAAAGAAGAGTACCGTGAAAAGAGAAGGAAAGAGAAAAAGATCCTGCGCAGAAAGAAAAGAGCAGACGCAGCTTCTCAGCTCAGGTATCTCGAGGAGTCTAGCACCGCCACAAACACCAGCCGGTTCTACAAAACAGCCAAACAACTGGCAGCAGGTTACAGGACCAGCACGCAAGCTCTTCGAAACAGCGAAGGGAATCTAGTCACCGAAGCACAGGTAATTGTAGACGTGTTTAAGCAGCATTTTCAGCAGCTACTTAATGGGCAAATAATGCGAATAAAATAAGACGAAACCACAGGGGAGCAAAGAAGCATAAGACCAGTCAATGAAGATCAGTCCCACTACCCAGTACTGAAGAGGTTAAGAAAGCAATCCGCAAGCTTAAGAATAATAAATCCGCAGGCTTGAATGGCCTACCTGCCGAACTCTTTAAGTATGGAGGAGATTTCCTGATAGGATGCATGCATCAGCTCATCAACCAAGTGTGGGAGGAGGAAAGCATGCCCGACGACTGGTTAAATAGCTCCATATGCCCAATCTACAAAAAAGGCGATCCAATGTCCTGCAAAACTACAGTGGCATATCCCTGCTTAATGTTGCCTACAAGACTTATACACCGTACTATGTGATCGTCTAAAACCTTTCTGCAACACTATAATCGGCACTTACCAGTGTAGCTTCAGGCCAGGCAGATCAACGATAGACCAAATCTTCACATTGAGGTAAATCCTGGAAAAGACCAACGAATTTCAAGTCGGGACCCACCATCTTTTCATGGACCTTAAAGCCGCATATGATAGCAAAAGTCGCCAAGAGCTTTTATTGGCAATGTCGGAACTCGGAATCCCGAAAAAAAAACCGCATGACGTTACAAAATATGCGGTGCAACGTGCAAATGCGTAGCAGCTCCTCCGAGCTATTCCAGACATGTACAGGGTTCAGACAAGGAGATGCGCTATCATGTATCAGATAGTGCGCAAGAGTGGTGTTAACCTGGAAGGCACTATATTCAACAGGTTTTCCCAACTGCTTGGCTATGCGGACGACATCGAGATCATCAGCCGCTCCAAGCGAGCTGTGCTAGAAGCGTTCACAGCTATTGATGAACAGGCGAAACGCGTTGGTCTTGAAGTGAATGAAGACAAAACAAAGTATATGCTATCAACAAACAAAGCCTCAGCTGTCCATCGCCTAGGACAAAACGTCACTGTTGGTAGCAGTAATTTCGAGGTAGTCAAGGATTTCATCTACCTCGAAACAAATATCAATCCCTCGAACGACACCTTAGTGAAAATCTAACGAAGAATTACCCTAGCGAACAGCTGCTAAATCTAAGTCTACGATTTACAAAACCCTAATTTTAGCAGTCCTACTCTACGGCGCACAGTGTGGGAATTCGCGAATTTAGCGGAATTTAATTCGAAAAATGACTAGTCTCGATTGATGCCAAAACCGGTTTTTCTTAAAGCTAAAAGATTGTAGAAAGTGATAACAAAAGCAATGTTGGGTGGGGATCATGTAAACAAAAAAAAAATTGCATTGAAGTTGCAGTTGGCGATTTTTATTCTGTATATTTGCTGGAAAAGATTACTTTGCTCTTAATTTTTTTTCGTGCGTTTGGTTTGTGTTTTAATAAAAGTTTTATTTTTTTTATATTTCCTAAATATCAAGGTATAAGAATGTAAGTAATTTTTTATTTCACAGGGTGTTTCCAATTTTTTTTGGTGATTGAAGTTAAAAAAATGTGTTTTTTTTCGATGTTTGTATCTTTATTAGAGCAAAACTTTAGTTATTCCGCGTTATTGCGCCTCGAAACAATATTCACTGCAAAGCTTGATTTATTATCTATCAAGAATCACTAAAATTTGACACCCCAATTATGTTGTGATATATTTTTTTTCAATGTTTCTAAATGACTATCCAGCAAAAAAATTATGGCATACCGTCAAAATCGAATAACTTTTTGGGATTTGGTTAGAAGAAGAATGTTATAAACTAAAAAAAACTTTTTTTATTTCACGGGGTGTTCCAAAAAAAAATAATTTTGTGAATTTGATAGTTACAACAAAAATACAGGGTGTTCAAATTCAAAGTTAACAGTAAGAAAAAAAAGAACTAAGTTATTTAAAAAATAAAAATCGGAAACTGTCAATTAATAAAAAAACTATTATATCGGATAAAGGGTGTTCCAATAATAGTAACAAAAATAAATTAATTTAAAAATAAAAAAAAAAAACAATTTTTTATTTGAAGCGCAAAAGTGCTTTTTATGCGTATTTTACATAAGATTTGATTTCATAGGCTCAGATCCATATCTAGCAAGCCTAAGGTGTATTCCTAAAAGAAAACGAAGTAACTTAGAGCCTGAGGTTCTTGAAATTTTAGATATTGCAAACTAATCTAAAATGTAAATAAAATGTGTTTATGTTATATTGTTGAATGTAGTTAAAATTATAGAAAAGGTAAAATTATTCACAATAAAATCAAAATTTATAAACAACAATTAAATAAAATTGTTTTAAATTTGCTTTTTATTTTACAAGAATAACAGAATTGGTAAATAAAAATTGTCTATTCCAGCGAAACTGTATTTTTTCGTCAGGAAGTTTTCGGTTCTTTTAATTTTTTTTATCCTTGATGATGTATGCCAGAAAAATTTTGTGATACAACACTTACCAATATAAAAAAAAAACATTGATTGTCTAGAAATAAAACTAATTTAAAACTTCCTTTGAAATAGAATTTCTTGTACGTTTTAATACCCTTTTTAAGAATGGAGTTTCTTTAGTTCATAAACAACGGCATTGACATATCGGTTTGCAAAAAAAACTAGTAAAATCTGATAATAATTAACTTTTTTCTTTATTTTATTCATATTTGTAATAATATTAAACAATACATCATTCCTCAAAAGATTTTTTTGTAAATAATGATTTTCAAAAAAAAAAGTACTTTTTGGTGTAAACAACCTGTCACTTCAAAGCTCAATTTACAAAAACTTAAATAAAATATGATCAAAATGTGAGTTACATTTGATTGTATAGACATTTTCAATGAACTAACCAAAAAAAAAAGTACAAAAAAATTTAAAATGCAAGCGTTATTAATTTTATTCCGCTAAATTCGCGAATTCCCACACTGTGCGGCGGCCGGCGCCGAGTGCTGGACGATAAGAAAAAAAGGGGAATTGATACTGGGCACTTTCGAGAGAAAACTTCTTCGGCGGATATTTGGTCCTATATGCGAAGAGGGCGAATGGAGGAGAAGATTCAATCGTGAATTATACGAGATGTCTCAAAATGTGGATGTAGTCCAAAGAGCCAAAACACGTCGACTACACTGGCTCGGTCACATCGAGCGAATGGACAACAACGCTCCAGCCAAGAAAATCTTCGAATCCCAGCCCCCAGGTTCGAGAAGACGAGGAAGACCGAACCTCCGCTACAGGGACCAGGCGGTTACAGACGCAAGAGCGCTTGGTCCCTACGACTGGAAGGAGCTCGCGAGGGATCGCAACCGATGGAAGACCGTATTATCTCAAGCAGAGACCCTCCATGGATCGGCAGCCGGATAAGTAAGTAAGTATAAGAGCCCGCAATTAAATTGTACACCAGTTGTTTTGTCTTTTTAACATATTGGTCGAGATGTGAAGAAATGCTGGGGTAGTGAATATATATGTTTAGTTCTAGCTAGCAATAGATAGTTATAAAATTAAGATTTCAGTATTCCAAGTTTCCAACGTAAACACTATGTAGTAAGTACGAAATACTCCCAATGTAAACAGGGTCTTAAATGCAATGTTCCGTAAGGTAAGTTGCTATATGGAACGTGATACTGTAACGGGCTATACGGAACGTTTAAGTTTTAGCCACGTTTTTGAGTTACCCTACCGCCAGCAAATATGCTTACACATCATAAAATATTTTACTAAATTTCGAAAAAAAAATCGTTTGGTAGGTACCGTTTTTTGTACACTGAACCAAAAAGGTACATAATATCAATTAAAAATTTAATTGCGACAATGAACTTTTTAATTAAAACTCGTCCAATAAACTAGTTTCTTGCGACAATAAACGGCTGTTTATTGATTTCAATTTTCCATAATTTTTCAATAAACTGTTTATTGATTTTAAAAAACGTTTATTGATTTTTAAAAACGTTTATTGATTTTTAAAAATGTTTTTTGAAAGAGTTTATTGGCGCAATAAACCGTTTATTGCGGCAATAAATGGTTAATTGCTATAAACGGTTAATTAAAAAACTCAGTTTATTGGCGCAATAAACTCATTTATTGTCGCAATTAACTCAGTTTATTGGCACAATTAACCGTTTATTGTCGCAATAAACTCATTTATTGTTGCAATTAACTCAGTTTATTGGCACAATTAACCGTTTATTGTCGCAATAAACTCGTTTATTGTCGCAATAAACTCGTTTATTGTCGCAAGAAACTCAGTTTATTGGCACAATTAACCGTTTATTGTCGCAATAAACTCGTTTATTGTCGCAATAAACTCATTTATTGTCGCAATTAACTCAGTTTATTGGCACAATTAACCGTTTATTGTCGCAATAAACTCGTTTATTGGCACAATTAACCGTTTATTGTCGCAATAAACTCGTTTATTGTCGCAATAAACTCAGTTTATTGGCACAATTAACCGTTTATTGTCGCAATAAACTCGTTTATTGTCGCAATTAACTCAGTTTATTGGCACAATTAACCGTTTATTGTCGCAATAAACTCAGTTTATTGGCACAATTAACCGTTTATTGTCGCAATAAACTCATTTATTGTCGCAATTAACTCAGTTTATTGGCACAATTAACCGTTTATTGTCGCAATAAACTCGTTTATTGTCGCAATAAACTCATTTATTGTCGCAATTAACTCAGTTTATTGGCACAATTAACCGTTTATTGTCGCAATAAATTCATTAGTTAGCGCAATGCACTCAATTTATTGGCGCAATTGACTGTTTATTGCCACAATAATCGGTTTATTGTGGTAATAAATTCATTTATTAGCGCAGTAAACTCGTTTATTGCCGCAATTAACTAATCAATTGGCGCAAAGAACTCAGTTTATTGCCACAAATAACATATTGATAAAAATTTTAGTAAAAGATTAAAATTTCTATTCATTGATTGAAGTATATGTATATATATAAATAATTAAATTATTGATATATATAAATAAATAAAATGTTTAATATATTTTTAAAATTTCTATAAATAATTTACTGTGGCAATACGTACATGTTAAATATACTTACATTTTATTTCCAACCTTTCCTGAAATTTTTAAGAATTTTAAGTTCAAAAATGAAACATTTTAGTTAAACGTTATAAGATATTTTATTAAACTATATCATTTATTATTATTATTATTATTATTTTTATTATTTATTACAATATAAACTAAATGTACATTTTAATATAAGCGATAAACAGCATTAGCTTTAAGCTGGACAAAAATTTAAATTACTTTGGAGCAAGTAAACTTTTCATACATGTATTTAAACGAATACAAACTATTCTTTATATCCTTTTTTATAAAAAGTTACAAAACTTGGAAAAGGAAGTCTTAAGTTAAAAATGAAAACTCTTGAATCAAATCCCACGTTGAGGACAACAGTGGCACTAACCAAAATACCTACAACCGTATTATGGTTGTAAATTATAAATTAATAGTTAATAAAAATTGAAATTCGATATTTTATAACCCAATTAAAAAAAGTTTTGGTCATTTAATCATGCTTACCCTTATGACAGAAAGAAAATTGACAAATATTGTCAGATAGTTGATAATTTCTTAAGGTACTAGTACGGTCTAGAACGCCAAAAATCGCACGATTTTTGGGAATTTTTTTCTCGGAAACTTTATTAGGTACTAACATACTGAATTATTGAGGGCCCACCATCGACTCATCAAAAAATACATTGTCCCATTGCGGACAGTTAATCTCCGGAGCTACTGAACCGATTTTCAAAAAACTTGTCGCAACTTGATTGTTTTTATGTTTTCTAAGACAATTTACCACAAATTGACCAAAAAGTTATGAACACAAAAAAAAAAATCGCGACCCAAAAATGGCCTAAAAAATAGCCAATTTTTTTTTTTTCAAAACTTGACATTTTTTTCGTTTTTTATTTTTTAAGCAAATTGTGGTAAATTGTCTCGCAAGAAATCTTTCTTTAAATACCCGATTTTGATTTTTTTGTTTCAGTACAGCCAATCCTTTCCACAATGGGACAATGTATTTTTTGATGAGTCGATGGTGGGCCCTCAATAATTCAGCCAAAATTCGAAAATTTAAAAAAAAAAAAATTTGTACTCTTGACGCATGTATTCATTATTTAAAAAAGAATTATGTTCGTACCTAATAAAGTTTCCAAGAAAAAAATTTCCAAAAATCGTGCGACTTTTGGCGTTCTAGACCGTACTGGAACCTTAAATAAAATTGAGTTTAAAAGTACCAAATTTCAGTATTTATCAAACATTTTCATAATTAACAACTGTAATAGCGGTGCTAGTTTTGAAATATCGCATGCCGAGAACCACAGTGACACTAACAAAAATTTACACTTTCGAGTTAATGAGTCAGATACTCGTCTAGTTTCCACACGAGGTTCGCTTATATCACCCATAACTCAAAACTAATTTTTTTTTAGTGCCACTGTTGTTCTGAACATGGGATTTGATTCAAGAGAATCTCTAAAAAATTTATTCTTTTATTGCACTCAGGAGGATAATGTGCTTTTGTACAACATTTTTGTTTGTTCGGAAAATAGAGCGACTGCATAAAATTCCAAAAATTGGAACTTTGATTTGGGAATTCGAGGTTGAAAAGGAAAAAAGTTTTGAAACAGATGTCCACTGCTCGGATAAAACTAATGAATGGAAACTTCACTCCATCAAAATATAAAAAGATTTCCCTAAAGTTTATAACATCTTTACCCACCAAAATAATGAAGGGTTGCACATTGTCTCCTTTTTGTTGCAGGTACTGGATGTGGTCCTCAGCTACCTGAATTGATCCCGCCACAAAGATAAAAGATTCCTGCGAGTCCTTGATAGTTGGTTTTATCGATGTCTTCATTCCCTTGCGATCTTTTCGCACGAACTTATGTGTGGGTACTAAGTACCCGTGAAGTGCCCACAAGAGAGCAGCATCCCGACAGTCTGAAAATAAGAATGAAAACGTGGATATAAAATTTTGTTATAAAATTATGTAGTACTTAAATAAAACTAGTATAGTAGATATAAACTTTTGTAAAAGATAAGATAAATCGGGTCAATAAATGGGAGCCAATCTCGAATTTCGCTATATCGACCCTTTTCCTGCATTTTATCGTAAGGGATGTTTTAGAAAGAAAATAAATTATTGAATTTTGTTAGTACCAATTGAAGCCATCAAACCTGTTGTCATGTTGCAGCTAAAGCACTGTAAATATTCAATGCTGACTTTAGACATAAGTGGTTATATGGATCAGAAGTAAAATTTTGTTTTCTTCTCATACTTTGTTTGTGTCGCTTACGATAATTTGGTGGAAAGGGTTCGATATTCATTGATGTATAAAGGAGAATGAATATGATATACATAGGTCTTTAAGTGTTACACCAATGTGATGCAACCCATAAAATTATGCCCATTCTCCTTTAGTACCTGTAATTTTTAATACGGAAATAAACTATTTTCGTTTTTAATAGGCAAAAATAAAATAACTACATAATATTCAACTTACCTTCTGGAATATTATCGGATGCTATCTTCTCCAGAACGCCCTTAATTGTTTTCTCCTTAACCCGATCTTCCGTTTTTAAAAATTCTCGTATCTTAGTAAAAACTTGTTCCCATCGATCAAGGAGAGAATTATGGCTTTTAAACATGTACGCAAAATCCATGTCCACCTTTAAGAAAACAAATTAAAATATTTATTCATTGAGTGTATTTTTAAGGCCAGCACTTTTTATGAAATGATTCTAAGAAGTTCCCAAAGTTGGAACTTGTATCAGAAAATTAAAAAAAAAACTTTTGAAAGAAGTATATATCTACTCAAGTTTGACTTACAAATCGAAAGCCAGAAGGAATTTTGTATTGGGGCCATTTCTTAAAAATGTCCGATGTTGTTGTAGAGTTTTTTATATCCGTGAGTCTCGATTTGGAACACGCTTTCCAGCACCTATCAAATTCCTCGGAACTAAGGTTGTCAAATCTTAGTGCTTGATAGCACGTTTCAGCATTTTCTTCTGGAACTGAAAACCATAAATATGTATAACTTATTAGTTTTTTTTTAAATTAATTAATAAAAATAATATTCAAGCTCCTGTTTCTCATCAAATTATATCAACTATTTCAGAAACCAATAGTTTCGCTTGATTGAAATTGGAAAATACTCATTGATGGTACATTAGTTCAGAAGCTTAAAAAATGACTTCGTAAAGTTTAATCGGACTCACATATTGTTAAGAGTCGTTGATGTGTAATTGATGTAGATGATGAGGAACAGGCCCCAGGTTTCAAAAATAAAATGCACGAAAATGTAATCAACTAGCAATTTTACAAAGGAATGTTATAAGCGAAAATTGTTCAAAAGGATAAAATTAATAAGTATAAATTCTTTTCGTAGTATGAGACAAAAACAGAATGCTATGCAAATATGAATTTATCTAGGCAGTGGTTTCTTTAAATAAATAAGCTTTTATATACAAATTTTTTAAACCTTTTTCAAGAAAAAACTTGATTTTATTATTGTACGAATGAAAATTAAATTTCCAAACAAAAATATTGAGCTGTTTTTGAAATTTTCCACAAAAAAATATTCTTTTTTTTTTTCAAAAATTCAAATTATATTTTTTTTAAGTTTCGAAATGCAATGTTTTTTATTTTTTTTTTTAACCAAACCTATAAAAAATTTCATTAAAATCCCTTATGTCGATAATAAGTCATTCAAAATTTTAAAAAAATGTTCTATGGTAGGTACAAGCTGTAATATCTTGATTTCAATTTTTTTTTTATTAAATTAAAGATCATAAAAATTAATGTAAAGAAAAAAAATTTATCAAAATTCTAGGCGCGCGCCGTTTTTTGAGCAAAATAATATTTTTGGAAACCATTTTTAACGTTTTTTAAAACTGTTTTTAAAAATCAAAAAAAAATATTTTGGAAAATTTTAATACACAAGTGTGTTTGACTTACTGGGGGCTTTAGCATAAAAAAAATTATCTAAATCGGTGGTACAGTTTTTAAGAAAATCAGAAACTAAAAACTAGTTCCATGGCGGGTACCCCCACTGACCATTTTTCTGAAATTTTTGTCAACCATTATCTAGCTTTAACTAAATTAAATTTTTTTGTATCTTTATTTTTAATATATGTCGAACATTTTTGGAGAAAAAAATATTTATAAAATTTCGAAAAAAAATTGTATGACAGGTACCGTTATTTACGGTCTTAAAAAATGTGTGGGGGTAAGACATTTAAAGAAAATCGGCGTTTAGGCTGTAGTCATCGTAATGTCAACTTTGATCGAAATCTCGAGTTCGATTTTTTTACGAATGATAACTTGCCTTATAGTACCTATATGTAAGTCAAGTCGCAAGTAAAAATAAATCGACAAGTGATATTATGTAGGTAAATAAATAAATAAGACTTACCCATTTCGACTTCTGTGTCTGTGTCTACATCCACAGTTTTTCCACTCCTGGGCTTACTTGACGTTGGGGTATTCCCCTCTTCCCAGACCTATAGTACTCCTGCAAAATATTGAATATTTACTTTAAAAATATTGCTTTAAAAAAATTTTGTGTTTGACAAAAAAACTCTTCTTTTCCACTTTGCAAAACGAACAAAACTTTGAACGACAAGTGGAATAGTATGGTTTAAAAAAAAATCGAACTTTCGAGCCTCAAAATGTATGTACCTATATGAAGCAGGGTTGCGAAATTTTGAATTAAAAAAGTCCATGTCATAAGTCTGTAGATGACTTGTGAATTAAAAAAAAATTAAATTCAAAAGTTAGTTAGCGACTTATGATTTAAAAAAAAAAATAATTCACAACCTATCTATTAAGTGGCTTGTAAATAAGAAAAATGTATTCTTAAGCTACTTGGTAGATTGGAAATTTGTAAGCTTGTTTTGACTACAAAAATTATTTAATTATTAATGAAACAAGTTTTTAAACTTTTGGAGAATTGTGTGTGTTTTATTTTATCGATATTGCTTTTTATTCTATTGGGTTATAGGGACTGCATAATCGGTTACTCACACACAATGCTCCAAAAGCTTGAAAACTGGTTTCATTAATAATTAAATAACCAATTGTCAAAACAAGCTTAACGCTGGATGGTTTTAATATGCTATCACAAGAAAAATCAACAAAAAATACCCCAAATAACAAAAAAGCAAAAAACGTGTTCATACAAAAATCACACAAAAGTTATCCTTCGTCGTTTCGACGAACATACCTTTAAAAAAAATATTTTAATTGATCACAGGATACCATAAATCCGCTCACTGGTAGAGATCAACACCAACTGATGTTGTACAAAGATTGAATTAAAAGGGATGAATAGTAAAAAAGAAATTATACAAAATAAAAAGGGTGTTCGTCGATTCGACGAAGGTTAACCATCCAGGGTTAATAATTTCCAATCTACAAACTATGTTAGGAATTAATTTTTTTAAATTCATAAGTCACTTAGTAGCAGGTTGTGAATTAATCTTTTTAATTGTTTTTAATTCATAAGTCTTCTGATTTAATTTTTTTAATTCAAATGTCACCAACTATCTTGTGAATTGAATTTTTTGTTTATTCAGAAGTAACCCAATAGCTTGTGAATTAAATCCAAGCTTGAGCTAAAAAGTGACTTAAGCTTTTGCAACCCTGATATGAAGTAATGAGTTCTGATGTGATTTTGTAAAATATGTACGTAGTTAACTTCCCGAAGGACCACTTTCTCATATTTAAAAGTGGAAAAGAAGAGATTTTAAATTATTTCACCTCTTTGTAAGGTATTATAATTTATTAATAAAAATATAATTAAAATTAAATAAAATTGAATTGATTTCTTATAAAAAGGCTTACCAGTTTTTCACTAGGAAATCGTTCAATGATTTCCTTTTCCAATTTATAGCTACCACCTAGTTCAAGATGGATTTTATTCATGATGAAATACTGCGCTATAACACCAATCAAATGACTTCTTGCTTAACTTGACTTTAATTTTGTAGTTTTTTGTATCGAACCTAAAACTGATCAAACAATATTGTTTTGAACTTCTGATCTATCGAAAATCCTAAGAAAGAATTATAGAGAAAAAAGGAATAATTTAAAGAATGAAAGACTGTTGACTTAAAAAAATCTACGAATCATCTAGACTGTCAATTTTCGGAATTTAAAAATAATGCAGCATTCAAGTAACACATAAGAGTTTTGTATAATTTGTTTAATGGGTACTATCGCGAATAAAATTTCTCACGGATTTTTTCCCATCGTCGATTACTGGAAACGTGAATTATGGTTGCAGTTTCTCTTATAATGTAATGACATCAAAAATGAATATTTCGTGGCAGCGGGACTGTCATTTTGATGAACCAAATTTGAGACTACAAGAAGCAGTTAAAAATTGTGAACATTTCCAATTTTAGAAGATGGGAGAAATTCCGTGGGAAATTTTATTCACGATAGCCCCGAATATGTACATACATATATTAATAAAATAACTCACCTTGTCTATTCTTTCGATATTTAGTTTTCTATAATTTTTCAAAATTATATCTTTGAGTTTTATTGTTTATCTAACAGCTGGACTTGTACTTGTAGTTCGCGTACAATATGAAAATAAAAAGAAGAAAAAAACAAAAAGTTAACAAAAAATTAAAAACAATAAGGACCGACTTTTCTTACGTCAGATAAAAATGTCTGATAGAACAAGCAAACATGGGTTAGTAAAAACGTGTTCAAACGTGTTAAAATTGAAAAATAGAAAATGCACAAATGTTTGTTTATTTTTATTTGTCAGATAGTTAACTGGAGATGAAAAAATCGGATCTAAATCTGCATCAATAAATAGTTTATTTCGGCAAATAATGGTTTATTGTGACAATAAATGGTTTATTGTGGCAATAAATGGTTTATTGTGACAATAAATGGTTTATTGTGACAATAAATGGTTTATTGTGACAATAAATGGTTTATTGTGACAATAAATGGTTTATTGTGACAATAAATGGTTTATTGTGACAATTAATGGTTTATTGTGACAATAAATGGTTTATTGTGGCAACAAAAAGTTTATTGCGCCAATAAACAGTTTATTGCGACAAGCAACAGTTTATTGCGCCAATAAACAGTTTATTGCGACAAGAAACAGTTTATTGCACCAATAAACAGTTTATTGCGACAATAAACTGTTTGTTGGGACAATAAATAGTTTATTGAAAGTTAACTGTTTTTTGATATGGCAATCTGGATTATCAATTAATAGTTTATTGCGACAAGAAACAGTTTATTGCGCCAATAAACAGTTTATTGCGACAAAAAACTGTTTGTTGGGACAATAAATAGTTTATTGAAAGCTGACTGTTTTTTGATATGGCAATCTGTTTATTGTGCGAATTAATTGTTTGTTTATTAAAAGTTAAGTGCTTTTTGGTCAACCATTTTAAAATGGGAAATTATTATTAAAATATTCCCAATAAACCATTTTCTGACCAAAAGAAATTCAAATGCGGCAATAATTAGCGAAATCAATTTTATTGTTCAACGCTTTTTTTCAGTGCAAGGAAAAATGCAATACTTACTTATATGGAATTGAAATTAACCACTCGCACAAGATTTTTTTGTAACTTTTTGAATGTATTATATTTTATATTTTAATATTTCTACTACAAACTTATTAATTGTTTTATTGTTTTATTTTTAACACAACACTTGGTATACTCTGTTATAAATTAATAGATATGACGTTTACTCACGAAACACACGATCACGACAAGAACAAGGAATAGACTGAATCGTCCCACAATTCTTATTGTGCGTTTGGGTTAGCTAAGACAATAAATGGTTGTTTGCGACAATAAAAAGTTTATTGCGCCAATAAACAGTTTATTGCGACAAGAAACAGTTAATTGCGCCAATAAACAGTTTATTGCGACAATAAACTGTTTGTTGGGACAATAAATAGTTTATTGAAAGTTAACTGTTTTTTGATATGGCAATCTGGATTATCAATTAATAGTTTATTGCGACAAGAAACAGTTAATTGTGCCAATAAACAGTTTATTGCGACAGTAAACTGTTTGTTGGGACAATAAATAGTTTATTGAAAGTTAACTGTTTTTTGATATGGCAATCTGGATTATCAATTAATAGTTTATTGCGACAAGAAACAGTTTATTGCGCCAATAAACAGTTTATTGCGACAATAAACTGTTTGTTGGGACAATAAATAGTTTATTGAAAGTTAACTGTTTTTTGATATGGCAGTCTGGATTATCAATTAATAGTTTATTGCGACAATAAACTGTTTGTTGGGACAATAAATAGTTTATTGAAAGTTAACTGTTTTTTGATATGGCAGTCTGGATTATCAATTAATAGTTTATTGCGACAATAAACTGTTTGTTGGGACAATAAATAGTTTATTGAAAGTTAACTGTTTTTTGATATGGTAGTCTGGGATTATCAATTAATAGTTTATTGCGACAATAAACTGTTTGTTGGGACAATAAATAGTTTATTGAAAGTTAACTGTTTTTTTGAAATAGAAATATCAATAAATAGTTTATTGTGACAATAAATGGTTAGTTGAAAGTTAACTGTATTTTTAAATGGCAGTTTGGATTATCAATAACTAGTTTATTGCGACAATAAAAGGTTTATTGTGACAATAAATGGTTAGTTGAAAGTCAACTGTTTTTTGAAATGGCAGTTTGGATTATCAATTAAAAGTTTATTGTGACAATAAAAGGTTTTTGAAAATGGAAATATCAAGAAATAGTTTATTGCGACAGTAAAAGGTTTATTGAAATGCTAATTCGGATTTTTTGTGAACTTAAAAATAAATATAGAAAATAACTTCTAATTTTAAACATTTTATTTCAAGATCAGATCTTTCAAATAAAAGTTAAATAGAATAAGAAACCAAATACAATTAGGTAGATTAGATTTTGGAAATTGTTAATATTGGTCAATTATTTTATGCAAAAAGAAATCGATTCAAATTTTGAACTCGTTTACTATGGAAATAAACTGTTAATTATATATAAAATTACAACTGGGGCTTAGAAAATAATATTAAATTGTAATAACTTATTTATCGTCACAATAAACGATTTTTAATGCTTAATTCAATTAAAAAGTTTATTGGGACAATGTATGAGTTTATTGCGGTACTAAATAGCTTATTATTTTCCGATTTCGAATTCAATAAACTCAAATTAATTGTCACAATAAAAAGTTTATTGATTACGGAAATCTGAAATCAATAAAAGTTTATTGTGACAATAAAAACTTCATTGCGACAATGAAAAGTAAGTCAATAAACGGTTTTAAGAATTTTTATGACGATTTTTATTTTCAGTGTAATCTTAAATAAAAAGAACGAAATGTGTGGGGGGAAAAATTTAAAAATGTTATCTAACAAGTTTAAAGAAAATCGGACTAGCAGTGTAGGCTATACAATACTGTAGTCGAACAGACAGACAGAATTGCGAGACCTTTTTTTTCCTCTTCCCTATCATTGTAATGTCAGGTTTGATCAAAATCTCAAGTTCGATTTTTTTTACGAATGCATGACTTGCCATATAGAACACATAGCCCAAGTACACATCAGTTAGAACACTATGGTTGTCATGGTTACATATTAAAAATGATTTAATCTTCTCGGACTCTGAGAAAATATTTTTCCTCCCATATAAATGTTTAGACTCCAATATATAGTTCTAAACTTTGACATCATGTCATGTCTCTCTCTCTCTCTGGACTTTGGGTTCACCATAAGCATTGCACTTTAAACCATTGGCAGACAGACACATGTTCATCACACACAAAATAACCATTAATCACCAGAACAATTTTCGAATCGAATCTAGGACAACAATAAATTGGGAATTGAAATGTTGGCCATATTGATGTGAGTTAGAACAAAGCTGCGGCAACCAGAGGCATTAGGCATTGTTAGTAGGGATTTATATCCATTGGGAAGGACCTGCTATCACCAGAGGACCGACGTGATTGTAGTTTGTAGACACAATTGACAAGAGTATATCTACTGAAGGTACATTGGTACACAAAACGTTGATTACAAAATGCCTTACCATTGGGGCTTAAAAACAAATAAGAGATACATAGTATGTATTCTAATGCTTGAAAATGTAAATTAAAATAAACCAATGCAACAAAAACGAAGGACGTATTTTCATGGAAAGGAATATTTCCCATTTGGCTTTCTTTCCAAGTCCTCTTTGTCAGGAAACAAACTTTTCTTTGTTCAAATTGTAAATTACCTTTGACAAAAAAATAGGGCACGTGTTTTCGAAAGCGAAATTAGTTTACAAAGAAGATATGGAGAGACAGAATTTCGGTGCAGAGTTCAGCGCCTCGATACCAGCTCATTAGGGAAAGAAATTAGAATCCCTTATTCACAGCAAGTATTATTCTTTCCATTTACTGACTTAACGTCTCTCGCCATTATGGATGTAATTGTAGTAGTGCCGGATAATCCCTTTGGAGTCGTTAAATGCAAAAGGAAAGAATTAAAAGAGACGACGATACAGCCTAAGGTTCCACAAGAAATCTCTAAAAAGGGAAAGTTGAACAATAACAGAGTACGGAAATTTTTAAAGAAAACATTTTGAAAGTTTTCTAATTTATAAATGAGTATATGCCTTGGTATAGATAGGCCATTTTCAAGAAGTTCTGGCAAGAAAAGGGCACATTTATTTATATTTACCCCCTCTTTTCTGCGAGGGTAATAAGAATGTCTAAGAAATAAATTTTATAACAATTGATAAGGTGTCAGGAATGGCAAGAACGTATACATTCCAAATAAATGTTTTTGTATTTTCAATTTTCCTCGGACCCGAAATTTTGATAATTCTATTTTTATATATAGCCTTTCACGTTTTTGCGTTTATTTATTCCCGGTAATTTGGTGCGTTTTGTAGTACCTCTTGGCATAAAGGTTAGTGGGTTGGACTATCATTAAGAGGATTTAATAAAACACTATTGCATCTTGCGAGGAATTGAAAAATCCTTCAGAAGTATCTTTTGTCATAAAAAGTGCTGCTCATCAGCCCCGGATCTACGATTTTTTTGAACCGGGGCAAAACCTTGATAGTGGCGCCCCCTCCCTTCAGTGTTTGAGAAAAACCGTTAAAACTGCCAATGAGTAACAGATTTTGACCATTTGTTAAAATAATAATCCTTTAATAAATTCTAACTTTTTATTATCTAATAACTAATAACTTTCATTTGTGACATAAAACAGAAACACAGAAAAAATATATAACCAGGAAAGACTACAACTTTACACGGCGTGCTTTCTTTTCTGTGAAAGAATCTATTACCCCCTCAAAGTCCGTCGCATAGGCAGTTTTGTTTTCAATGGCTAGGATCGCGAGGCCAGATAGACGATCCTGACTCATTGTAGAACGTAGATAAGTTTTAATTATTTTCATTTTGCTGAAGCTTCGCTCACAGCTTGCAGATGTTCTTGGTAATGTGCAATAAATTCTAAAAGCTATACTAACATTGGGAAACGCTTCTTGCAAGTCATGCTTGTACAGATGTTGTAGAAAGAAGGCACTTGTTTTTTTCTTTAAATTTTAGTTCTTTAAATACGGAAAGTTCCTGGCAAAAACCAACATAATTCAAGTCTTTTGAATATTTTAAAGCTAGATCGGCTCCATTTTTTTGCAGATCTTCTGTCGACATTTTTCATGTAGACTCTTTGCACTCTCTACTCTTATCTCAATTTCTGTTAAAATTTTGTCAAACATTACTTTTATATCTTTGGAAAATAGCCTAGTCGGATCTAGCATTCTTGTTTCGTCTTCACAGATTTCGTCGTGTTACTTTTTCTTTTTAAAAATTCATTTGTTTTAAAAAACCGGCTCAATTTCCAACTTTTCTGATACAGGTGTAGCTTCTTTGATCCAATATTCGACCGGTTTTTTCTCATTTCTTGCAAGATCTTACCAAGGCCTTGCATTAGCACCACAGAACGCGAAATGATAATATCCTCTTTTTGTATTTCAACGTTCACTCTATTGATCTCTCGAATAATATTATCCCAAATTGTCAAGTTGAGGATAAATTTAATCCATTACCGCATGTAGCAAATGACCAGTTTCGTACTTAGATTCTGCGCCTAGAGAGGATTCTTCAATTTCTTCCAGAGCTTTGACAACTTCCGGTAAATTATTTAATAGAGCAGTAACAGCTTGATGTTTAGCCGACCATCTGGTTTGACTACTTCCTTTTAAGATTGTTTTTGTACACTTTTGCATGTAAAATTTATTGAATTAAAAATTTGAATGCAATAGTGTTATGTTCAGAGGAATATGTAAACTAATAAAAAAGCACCCATAAAAAATATAGGTACCTCTAATATGTAATTATTTCTTACCTGTAAGGCTGAAACACACACCAAAAAAGAGGCTGGGTGCGACCCACATTGATAACTTCCCATTTGTGGTAAAAAAAAATAAAAACCTATTGTGACGTTTTCTTCAATTTTACCAAAGCTATTAACGGAATTTGAATATGTGGGACTTGGGTACAACTGAACAACCTTATTCATATACGTATGTACAGTACATACATTCTTCTAAAAACTAAGTTGATAATAAAATTATAAAATTATGTGTTATATTATAGAAATTACTTTATTATTTCGGTTCCAAACATTTTAATTGAAAAAAATTTAAAAACGAAATATTCAAATATAAAAGATAAAAGATATGGTTTGGTTATTGATGGAAGGGTACTTACAAAATATATCCGCTCTAAAACTAGATGTATGTCAAATATAAACCATTCGTTAGAAGATGTATTATGTATAAAATTAAATAATGGCAAAGTCAATATCATTGCTCGTTCTCAAGATATTCTAGTCAAAAAACAAATATTACCACTTTTTAGTAGATTTTTTTTATATTTTTGTTAAAACGTCAATTCGATGCTTGTCAAAATTTAACCATATTTTAATAATTGTATTATGTCGATACCTTC
Source organism: Chrysotoxum bicinctum (assembly GCA_911387755.1). Taxonomy (NCBI): domain Eukaryota; kingdom Metazoa; phylum Arthropoda; class Insecta; order Diptera; family Syrphidae; genus Chrysotoxum; species Chrysotoxum bicinctum. Next base: position 191,013,803 of record OU426988.1, read on the forward strand.
CCGTAAGAATGTACTAAGCGACACTTTTTTCGAAAATGACTTTTTGATGAGGAAATATAGGTACTATATGTTAAGGGCCACGTTTTGGCCTGGGTTTCGCCAACGAACTTTCTTCGTTTTTTTCGTTTCCTGAACAATTTTAGAAATGTCGCTTAGTATACATTCTTACGGGAAGATATCGATGTATAAAACAACATACTTTAGAAGGCACTGTCGGTGTTTATTCCCAAGAAATTCGACTTGAAATACAATTTTAACTAGTTTTCACTAGAATTTTTAATAGTTTTTTTATTTAAAAAAAAACTATTAATTTAATATTTGTCAATATTTTACCAATTGTACAAAATTATACTATGTATAAAATAAACTAAATTAGAAGTCAATATCACTACTAGTTCTCGAGAAATTTGGGTCGAAAGACAATTTTTACCAATTTTCAATAGAATTTTATATAGTTTTTTATTTTTTGTAAAAAAACTGTAAACTGATTTTTTTTGAAATTTTCACCATTTGTCAAACACATTATTTTCAGAGTGTAGCGACAACCTCTTGTCAAGGGAGAATACCTCCTAGTCAAGGGGTAAACGCTACAAACGAAACAGCATCCACTAGCACAGGGAGTTTATCTCCTAAACAAGTGAATGATCTGATTGTGATCAGACAAAAAGATGACGGGCAGTTACCATCATCTAAAATATCCAGTCCACCCAAAATACCAAAGAGCCGAAATGCCCGGAAAAGTCAAGTACTTCCGAAATTGGGTAGTCCAGGAAGCCTGGACCCACATAGGAAAGGACTTAGTGGAGCAGGCACCAAATGGTACTTCCGGTTCCTTGCAGAGGGGATGTCCCCGCAGGAAGCTAGGAAGAAGGTGGACCTGAGAAAAAATGAAAAGACTGTGAATACGAGCCTAGGACAGGGTAAGAGGAAAAGCCACCAACTAACTCCTCCCCTAAGCAAAGAAGCTAAGAAACCTAGGACGACGGTAACTTCATCCACGGGACAAAGCACCGTTAAGGCTATACCCGTTCAACAAAGGCTCTCATACGCAAGTGCAGCCTTGAGCGTCAGAATTGCTGTTCTGCCTACGGGATATCCACAAGTCGCCTTGACTGCCGAGGATCTATCGGCACTCGAGGAGGCAATCATTGAGGAGGTCTCCTTGGGCTGGAAGCACAAGCTGAAGTTGAATGGACTGCACTTCAGAACAGGTCTGCTCTTGGTTGATTGCGCTGGACCCGAAACAGCGGAGTGGCTAAGAGAGAGTGTACCTAAATTGAGCACTTGGAGGGGCACCGAGTTGTATGCATGTATGGGGGAAGACATCCCCAAAATGCACAATATAACACTGTTCCTTCCAAAGAGTATAGGCCAAGAAGACAAGAAGTCATTGGCTCTTTTAAAAGCCCCAAATGAGGGACTTAATGTGCAGACCTGGAGAATAGTGAAAAGCTCGGCTGAAGGTAAAGGTCAACTACTAGTAATAAGTATTGACGCCGACTCCGTCGAGACTATAGTGAAAGCAAATCACCAGCTTCACTACAAATTCGGAAAAATAAACGTATTTGGTCTCCGGAAAGCAACCTCCAGCTCTGCATCTGCAACAGAAAAAGAGTCTCCCATCAGGCTAGAACATAAGTCCCTGGAAGCGGAAGAGGTAGGAATTACCCTACCAGATATAATCGTACCACCTCCCACCCTAATACCTCCAACCCCACCAATTCCCCCAATCCCTCCGAGCACATCATCTGAGACAACTTTCTCAGAAACAGAAGAGAAGCACCCCGATTCACGGGAGAGGTTAACACCGGGTCCATTTGACATGGAGATAGAGGGCATAGACCTCTCTCCAAGTCCAATGGACCAAACAGAACCGCTTCCAACGATAGAAGAGGAAGACCACCTGCTAGCAGATGATGGGGCATTAGCCCCCATCTGCCAATAAAATAAGATGCCGGCACACGGGATCAGAACCAGGCTAGCCCAAGCAAACATACACCATGCGAAGGCGGCATCAGCCGTCCTGGCGAGGAAGTTCGCTGCGGACAACTTAGGGCTAGCACTGATCCAGGAACCCTGGACATATAAGGGTCAGGTAAGAGGGTTGACAAGTAGCGACTCTAAACTTATATGTGACACGAGAGAAGACTCGCCCAGAACTTGCATTAAAATAAGAAATAACATAAATTATATATGTCTTTCAGAATTTTTGACAAGGGATCTGGTCCCGATACAGGCCCAAATCAACATCGAGGGCCGTATCCAGACGATGGTTGTGGCAGCAGCCTACTTTGCTGGTGATGAAGCCAACATTCCACCGTGCGAAGTACAGAGACTGGTGGACTATACTGCAACCGGAAAAAGCTACCAATACTAATAGGATGTGACGCAAACGCTCACCATACAGTATGGGGCAGCACCAACATAAACCAAAGGGGTGAGTACCTTTCAGACTTTATGATGGTAAAAAATCTAGAAATATTTAACGTAGGGAACACCCCCACTTTTATTACTAGAACAAGAAAAGAAGTCCTAGACTTAACTTTCGGAACTCCGAACGTAGCTTATATGGTTAAGGATTGGAGAGTATCCAATGAACCATCAATGTCTGATCACAGAATAATAGTGTTTACCTTAGAAGGTCTGCTTACAGAGAATACCCCTGGCAGAAATCCTAAGAAAACAAACTGGAACCTATACCAAAATGTTCTAAAATCAAACCTGGAACAACTAGGTCCAGCAAGTACGACTAAAAGTAACCTTGAATTAGAAGTTGTAGTTAACGAGTTTAGTGGAGCAATAAATGAGGCATATGAACTCAGTTGCCCTCTTAAACCAAAAACTAGACAGAAGGATGCCCCTTGGTGGAATAAACATCTTTCTAAACTAAGATCCAAGGTTAGGAAGCTCTTCAATGAAGCAAAAAGAACAAGGGAATGGTGTAATTACTCCGCGTTATTGACAATATATAACAAAGAGATAAGAAAAGCCAAAAGAAATAGTTTCACAAACTTTTGTGAGAATATCTCAACAACCCCTGCAGCGGCAAGACTGCATAAAGCTCTTGCAAAAGAGAAGACACTAACATCACTAGCACTTCGGTATAGTGATGGAACGTTCACCGAAAATGAAGAGCAAAGGTGTAACCTGCTGCTCAGCACACACTTCCCAGGCAGTCTACCATTAGATGGTAACTTGGTTGAGAAATCACCTCTCACACCAAACAGAGAGGACTGGAAAATAGCCACGACCATTTGCACAGGTAAAAGGACTGATTGGGCAATTAATACCTTTCAACCCTACAAATCACCAGGTGCAGATGGTATCTTCCCAGCTCTTTTGCAGAAGGAAAAAGAATTCCTTATGCCCTATCTCATTAATATTCTACGGAGTAGCATTGCTCTTGGGTACATACCAAGTCTATGGAGAACAGCTAAGGTAATTTTCATTCCCAAAATAGGGAAAAAGGACACAACCCATCCAAAGTCTTTCAGGCCAATAAGCTTAACATCCTTTATACTGAAAACTCTGGAAAAGGTAATTGACAACTTCATAAGATCAGAAGTGTTAATAAGTAGGCCTCTCAATCAGCGACAACACGCATATAGGGCGGGCAGATCAACCGAGACCGCCCTGTTTGAACTAACAAATAAGATCCAAAGAGCTTTAGATGTAAAGGAAACAGCATTAGCTGCTTTCTTAGACATAGAAGGGGCCTTCGATAACACGTCCCACGAGGCTGTAGGCAAAGCTCTTGTTAGGAAATGCGTACCCAACACCATAACCAGATGGATAATAATAAATGTTGGGCACTAGAAATGCAGAGGCACAAGCAGGACAAAATGTAAAGAAAGTGATCACAACGAGAGGATGTCCTCAGTGCGGTGTACTATCACCCTTGTTGTGGAGTCTTGTAGTAGATGAATTGTTAGAAAATCTTACCTCCAAAGGTATATACTGCATTGGATTTGCCGATGATATCGCTATCATTGCAGTAGGTAAGTTTGAAGAAACTCTTTGCGATATTATCCAAAGAGGACTAACAATTACAAGTAAATGGAGTAGGTCTGTAGGGCTTTCAATAAACCCATCCAAGACAACAATCATACCATTTACCAGGAAAAGACTTCTACCACATATGAAACATATCCGTTTGAATGGTGAAGTAATTGAAATGCAGAGGAAGGTAAAATACCTAGGAATTATACTAGATAGTAAACTCCTCTGGAACAAACACATAAATTATATAGTCGGAAAAGCCACAAAAGCCCTAATGATTTGCAAAAGAATTGCAGGCAAGTCATGGGGTTGCAAACCGAGCATCCTTAGGTGGATGTACACTATGATGGTAAGACCCATCATTACCTATGGTGCGGTTGCATGGCACAAGAAAACCGAATTAACAACAACTAGGAAAACCCTAGAAAAAATCCAAAGGCTCGCATGTATCTGTATTACGGGAGCAATGAGAACCTGCCCTACCGCAGCTATTGAGGTTATCCTCCATCTATCCCCTCTACACGAGGTCATTAGAAGTGCTGGAGTGGGAGGAATCATGAGGTTCTCAAAGGAAGGAACTGGGACAGGTAAAATAATTGGTCTCAGAGAAAGGGACCTAATTGACAGGTCCACAATTACTAACCTCATTGACATCCCAAGAGATGGAATGATCAAAAAACATAACTTCGAGAAAAACTTTCTTACACAGCTTAGTAACAAAGAAAACTGGGTAGGAGAGGATATAAACTATACACTCGAAGCAAATACCATCAAGTGGTACACTGATGGATCGAGAACAAGCGAAGGGACTGGTGCAGGAATTTTTGGGCCAAAAACCAAACTTTCCATACCGATGGGACGGTCCACCAGCATCTTCCAAGCGGAGGTAAACGCGATAGGGAAATGCGTGGATCGCAATCTCGAAAGGAATTATCGTAACAAGAACATTGCCATTATGTCAGATAGTCAAGCAGCACTAAAGGCACTGAGCTCATACACCATCAACTCTAAGCTGGTGGGGGAGTGCATAAGTAGGCTAAACGAACTAGGCAAACAGAACAGGGTCACACTTTATTGGGTACTTGGTCACGTTGGTGTTCTTGGAAACGAAAAGGCAGATTCCCTAGCAAAATTAGGAGCTTCAACTCCCCTAACAGGGCCTGAACCCTATTGCGGAATAGGTAAAAATGTCATCAAAACCAAAATTAAACAAGAAGAGGAGGCAAACAGAATAAAGAACTGCAATGAACTCCCTAAGCTGAGACAGGCGAAACTACTGCTGGGTAACTACAACCGGCAACGTTTCGAAAACAGTATCAACCTTAGTAGGAATAACCTAAGAATAATAACAGGTATTCTAACAGGACACTGTAAACTTAGAAGACACCTTAATCTAATTGGTGTGGTAAGCAGTGCCACTTGCAGATTCTGCAACATGCATGAGGAAACTCCGGAACACATACTGGGAAAGTGTTGTCCAATCATGCACCAAAGGAAAACCCATCTGGGACGGTACCAGGTGGAAGAGAGCAACCTACCCTCTCTAAAAGTGCCCCAAATACTAAAGTTCCTTAAGGCAATAGGTTTGGAGGAAGAACTGTAGGATGAGCCAGCTCATCACTTTTATAAGAGGGGGCACAATAGATCTACAGGTCGCAGTGCAATTAATCCCCAATACAATTCATTCATTCAACACATTATTTTTCGTAAAATAAAATTATTTTGAGTTTCAAATTGTTTTCCGTTCTTAGAATATCTGGGTTATGAAATTTTTTTTTCAGTTTTTTTTATTTAAAAAAATAACGGTATGTTCATTTTTTTCCAAATTCATACCAAATCTGTATGACCTTATAATGAGTACATAAAATTTTATTTGAAATCAATAGCATTATTTTTTCGTGAGATATTTGAAACTAACCAAAATTTTTACTTTTTTTATAAACCGTTATAGTGAAAAAACTACTTACTGAATTTTAATAAAACCCTTTCAGCCTCTTTCGAAGTTATTATCTATTAAATAAAATTTAGTTGAAGTCGAAGTGAAATCGCACATTAAGCAAAATTGGTGGAATTAAATCTACTCCAGCTTTTATATTTAAATCAAAATGAGTTAAACCATCAATTACTTCTTGATCTTTCAAGGAAAAAACATCGAAATCCACTTGAAGATGAATAATCCTATACAACTTTTCACTATTAGATATGACGTCTATATTAAAGTTAGATTGAAAAAAATTTGCGAATGTCGCTTTGGTATCATAGGCAGTCTCACCGTCAAGCTCCATAGAATTAGGGAATGTAGAGCTTTTGCGTTTTGAGTTAAAAAAACCCAAACTGATTTAGAATTTTTCAAACTTTCAACTGAACTTATATACTGTGAGTAAGGAAATCTACTTAAAAAATTAAATTCCCTCCTCAGCTGCAAAATCACCCGATGGTTTACATCAACTTGAAGCCTGGTTTCTAACATTTTCAAGTTTTTAAGCCTCTCATTCAACGAAGGGAATTTAAAGGACGTTCTCTTTTGAACTACAGAGACGAACTGCTGAACACGCTCTAACAAAAGGTATTTGAAGATTGAATACATCTGATAAAAAGATTTATCTCCTTTAGCAAATATATAAATAAATAAATATATATACAAATAAATGAGTAAATAGGTAGGTAGATTACTAAATAAATTAGCTAAATTATAAATAGATCATAAAACTTATAAATTAGATAATAGGATATATACTCGTAAAACATAACGAAATCGAATGTTCAGTTATTACGAGGGAACGAAGTTTCTATATTATCAAAATACAAAACTAATTAGCCAAAGAGTAAGGGATACAAAAAAAAACTATAAAATAAAGGTACAAAAAAAAATAAATAACAAAAACCTAATTTTTCATTTAGATAATTATAATATATGTATTATACTTGTAAGTTGTTTAATTGGACTACCAAATGATTAACAGAAATATCACAGTTTGTTAAAAAGTGGTCGCTTAATTTTTTAATTCTTCTATAAATCAATTCAAAACCAGAGTGATTTTCAATGTATAATATGTATAACAGGTTAGAGTATTGTTATTGCGATATTAACTTTATTTACTTTCTTATTTATTGAAAATTATAGCCATCTGTCAATGTTGATGCCCAGTTATTGCAACATTAGACTCCGATTTTATTAAAGTTCCATTAACTTCAACCTCGATACTGGGAAGAAGTAATCGCTTACTCTTCCTAGTTAAATAGATTCATCTGTGTAATTACTTCATATAAGAAGTGTATTCTAAAGATTGATCTCAATGTTAAGACCAAACTCATGCGAAGAAAGTACGCAGGTGTCATCTACATAGATTCCTGTTTCACAATATAGTAGCTATAGGAAATCAGAAGTATGGACATTATACAAGACAGGACCAAGGACTGAACCTTGAGGGACACCATACCTTATAAGAAAAATCGTTCCGAAAGATAAATAACAGCATTATACCAAACGAATCTTTTTGAATATCAAGTAGCACCATGCCCGTAGAGGCATACATAGACCTACCTTCCGATCGATTAGTTCTGTTTTTGTACTGTAAAATACATTTCTTTCAAAAACTTGAAAAGATTAAAATTCGTTAATAAGAAGCTAAAACATTAAATGTTCTAGTTTTCGTTACATTTTTTAAATATTAATATGTCCTTAAGATCTGAAGCCCACTTAATAATAATATTTTTTTAAAACATTAAGGCTAAGCCTTTGTAATTCTATATATTATCCAACAACATTGAAACATATCAAATAAGTAGCAGAATCTGTTGAAAAGGATGTTAAATTAATGGCAATACAAACCACATTTTACGGACTTTTCCGTATAATTATTTTACGATATAATTAAAGAAAACAACCGAGACTATACCATTTATATAGATGGTTCAAGTTATCGATATTTATTTAGCTAATTTGTATCTGAAGTAGTAAATTAAGAATGTTACCAAATAAAAACAAACTAAGCACAATATCTGCTATAATTAGATATCCTTTGCGAAAATAATCCTCATTTCTTTAAATAGGTATACGACTTACCAAAGTTTTCTAATGTTCCTTACAATACAAATTATATCCTTAGTAGCTAGTTAGTCGTAAAATAAAGTAAACATAAGCACACACACATTATTATTGGATCGCAAATGATATTGATTTGTGTCGACTGGCATAAAATCACAAGCTCTACTCTTTGCCATACCATAAGCAAAAAGCCAAAAACAAAAAAGGATCAAGGATATATCCTCACTCATGGCATTACGGATGTTAAAGAAATTCAACTGACTCCCATTCAGTTGTCGTATTTTACCTTCCTACGTGCTTACGAAAAAAAAAATATATTTACGACACGAGAGACTTTTGCACTTTTCTGAGATAGAACTGAACGTTGTATGGTTGTATCTTGTATGCTGATTGAGAATAGTTCCCTCTTGGCATTAACCTCAATGGCTCTTTCCTCTTTATCTTTAGATAGCAGCTGTTAAGGGATATAATGTACGAGTAAACGTAGATGTAAGTTCAATGAAGGAATCTGGAGGTAGAGTTTCCAAAATTTAATAATAATATTCTTTTTTCAAAAGAAACAAAAATGCTCGAGTAATGGATGTTCGTCTGACTCCCTAAAGACTCCCTATAGGATCTTATTGAATTCTTGTTTAAAGATTCTTTATCAACTAACTCAGTAGTCGGGGGGAGTTTAGGAAATTTTAAAACTCCCTCGAAAATGCTGAAAATCTTTCTTATCTTCTACAACTCTAATAACCTTTTTCATTGGTAACCCCAGAAGAACTACTCAATGATAAATTATACACATTTCTTTAAAAAAATCCCTGAATTGAATATTCCTAAGAAAATCGTTAAATTATCAAAATTAGGAATTCCTTGTTTCATTCAGCTGGCCGTCATTCTAAAGCATCTGAGTCTAACTCAGTTCCATCTTCAGCTAGTATTGTTACAAAGTTGAAAAAATATTGAACAAATTACAATTTTCGGGAATTTAAAATTTATTTAAAATCTTATTGTTAAACTTAGTTGAATTGCAAAATATTTGTAATGGATATGTGCCATCTTAGTTTATTTGTTTACATCAAGAAAACTTACCGAATTGAATTTTTATTATCAACAAAATTCATCAAAAAAAATATTAGACTAATTTAATTTTAAAGATTAATATGGCAACTCTAGCTATTCTCTAAGTGCTGGTGGTCTGCGGCTGGTGCTGGTGGTAGCTATAAGATAAATGACTAAGGTTTTTTTCATGAAGATCCAAATCGTTTTTCATGATTACAGCCCTAATGAAGAAAGGCGAAAAGGTTAAGAAAAGGTGCGACACGTTTAAAATATACCAAAAAGGAAAAGTCGGACATCATTGAAAGGCCTTTTGATCTTAAAAATGTCCTTCGGATGTGTAAGAATTTTCGACATTCATTTCATAGTTAAAGAAGGAAGTCATTTATTTTTTGTTGACCAAATTTTAATCGAACGTTAGAAAAAGTAATATCGAGTTGAAAATATTTTGTTTGCATTTAATATTTAAAAAAAAAACGTTCTTGAGTACTACTTTCTGTTTTATGTTGTACCTATTTAATAATTTAAAACCCTAGAAGCTTAGGAAAGTACCTACAAGTATATTCCCGTGGTATTTAGAGGAAAAAGAAATCGAACTCTTGGAGTTTTCTATTGGCAAAAATAAAATCCCAAAGAAAAATTGATTATTTTTCGAGGTGAATGGAATGTAATTTTAAATTGCTTTACTTTTATCGTTGCATTTTTGTATTATTTTGAATAAAAAAAACTTCACCCGTAACTTTTAAATATGAGATTGATGAATTTATCAAATCATTTTCAACTCCTTTCATTTTCAACTCTAAGTAATTTTCGTCGTGTTTGGATTATTCCGACGATGGAGTAAAAAAAATCACAAAATTTAAATTAGTTAAAGCTAGGTTTTGGTTGAATATAAATTTCCGAAGAATGGTTATGAATGGTACCCCTCTTGGAACCATTTTTTTGTTTTTGATTTGCTCACGATTTTAACCTTTTTTTTTGTACTAAGGCGCCCAAATAGTAGTTTGGAAAGTAGGTATTGTGCATTCCAATTTTCAAAAATTCTTTTTTTTTTTTGGATTAAAAAAAAATCAATTTTTAAAAATCTTAAGTTTTTGCATATAAAAATTAAATATCAAATTTTCAACTATTTTTTTTTAAATATCAGGTTTGTTCTGAAATCAAAAAAAAATTTCCTTTACGACTTTTAAAAACCGCTATGTGCCAAGTTTCACCATGTGGTTGTAAGAAAATTGGGTTTTCAATCAAAGAAATAGATTTTTTTTTAAGATACAATAATTTTTTTATTTTTAAATTTTAAACATTTTAGAAGGTACTCCAATAAATTAGTAAATATCCGTAACGTTTTCAAAAAATGGAAAAACAAAAAATGGTTCTATTAAAGGTTAAAACAATAAAAAATATTTTTCGGAATAAAATTATTGACATGAAAGCTTTTACTTAAATTAATTTGTTGAACTTTAAATTTCGAAGAAATAAATTTATTTTTTGTTATTCAAAGATATAATAAAATGTACGACTAGTTCGCACAAACTTACTCTCATGTAAAAGACTAATGCCCGATTTCACGAAGGACTTTTAAACATTTAACAGGCTTCTAAATCTTAAAATGAGATGTTTTGGTTTCACCAAGCGCTTTTAAATTAAACAAGCTTGTAAACACCCTTAAAAACTAAATGCCCATTTTTGGCTCATTAAATTTTAAAAGTTTCATTGAAATGTCATCAGATGTAGACAACAACAATTGATTATAGGTATAGCAGCTGAAATTATTGTTTTGTTAGGATTTAGTGTTCAATTTGTGAAGATACAAAATGAATAGGATAATACTAAATATTTAAATGATTTGTTTCTTTATTTCGAAAAAAATATTGATCGTCTTCATCCAATAATAAAGTGCAACACAAAGTTATTCGCTGAGCAAGAATATTCCCGGTTCACAGAAATACATTATATGACTTCAAAATGTGGTTGCGACTTTCTAAAGCATCTGTAAATGAGTTTGTTGAATATGTTTGGTCTTCATTTTGAACCAAAAAAAAAACCATACAATGCAATACAAAATAAATTAAGTGGTTATTACTTAATGATTTTATGCCACAGAATGTCAGGATCAGAATCTTTCCAAATATTTTGTGTGCATTTCTTTTTTTTTTCATTTCTTGGCATTTGTTTGAACACATAACGCTTTCTCATTTCTTCTCATACATTTCACTTGTTAGAAAGAAAAAAACAATTTATTTTTCCCAGGGATGTGAAGAGAAATCAATTTTAACAAAAATTTCCCCAAAATGTCCCTTTTATAGATTGGTGAAACTAAAAATTTTTAAGAGCCTGATAAAATTAAAGAGGATTTTTGATAAAAGTGCTTTTAGTGTTTGTTTATGAAATCGGCCATAAGAATTTCAAAAACAAATTTTACTAGAGAGAAACTATTCATAAGCATAAAATTCATTTTTTTAAATACTAAAACGACTCTTTTAGTAGTTGGAGCTTTGTATACATATATAACCTATAGTATTATCATGAAGCGTGATTTTGTATTGCCAACGCTATCCTGGTGGTGGCGCTGAAATTAGTGTACGATTTTACAGTGGAGAGTGGATAAGATACAAAACAAGTACATAGTAGAAAAGAGAATATTTTATTATTAAATTTAGCAAAGACAAATCTAACAAGTACTATCGCTATGCTTAAGATGTCGCCCCAATCGTTCGTATTTATAAGAGTAAGTACTATAAGTTTTATACACAAAGGTTGGAGCTAAGATCACTAGATCAGGATGCCATGTGATTCAAGCTAATATTAGTTTATGCAAGAACAGAAATCATAAGTACTCGTAGTTGTAGTGAAAAAAATTTGGTTCGCCAACTTAAAGTTTTTCTTATTATACGAATAAAAATTAAATTTCCAAAAAAAATTTTCAGGCGTTTTTGAGATATCGACTTTTCCCAAAAAAAAATGATTTTTTTTTCAACAGTTCAAAATCTATTTTTTTTTTTAAGTTTTGAAATGCAATGTTTTACAAACTTTCAAACTTTTTAGAAGCTCCTTTATAAAAACTTTCATCAAAATCCGTTATACAGATAATGAAAAATTAGAATTTTGAAAAAATGGTTCTGTGATAGCTACATTCAGTAATAATCTAATTTTAATTTTTTTTATTAAATTATAGTTTGTAAAAATTATTCGAAAGAAAAAAAAATTATCAAAAGTCTATGTGCCGTTTTTGAGAAAAATACGATTTTCGAAAGCTGTTTTTTAACATTTGTGTAGTGGGTACCGTTATTAAAATACAATTTTTTCTCACATCTTGTCGATTGTATTGAGAAACTTTTATCAGTCAAGTTTAAAAAAAAATCGAGCATTGGGTTTTCGAAATATTGAGTTTTGGAAAAAAAATTTGAAATTTTTTAAAAAACCAAACAAATTTTTTTTTGTTATAATTTGAATATATAATAATTTTCAAACTTTTGGAGCTTTTTGGCATAAGAAAAATTATCAAAATCAGTTGTAACGTTTTTAAGAAAATAAAAAACAAAAAAAAATGTATTCAAGGGAGTATCTACAACAAATTTTTCGGAATTTTTTTTTCAACCATTAAATGAATTTTTTTTACTTGCGACTTATAGGTACTATAAGGCAAGTTATGCATTCGTAAAAAAAATCGAACTCGAGATTTTGATCAAAGTTGACATTACGATGATAGCGAAGACTAAAAAAGTGGGTCTCGCAATTCTGTCTGTCTGTCTGTCTGTCTGTCTGTCTGTCTGTCTGTCTGTCTGTCTGTCTGTCTGTCTGTCTGTCTGTCTGTCTGTTCGACTACAGGCTAAACGACTCGGCCGATTTTCTTTAAACTTGGTACATATCATTTTTAATTTTTTCCCCCCACACGTTTTTTTCTTTTTTTTTTAAGACCAAAAATAACGGTACCCCCCATACGAATTTTTTTCGAAATTTTATAAACATTTTTTTTTCTCAAAAACTGTTCAACAGATTTTAAAAATAAAGAAACAGAAAAATTTCATTTAATTAAATCTAGGTATTGGTTGAAAAAAGTTTTCCGAAAAATAGTTATTGAGGGTACCCCCCATGGAACCATTTTTTTTGTTTTTGATTTTCTCAAAAACGGTTCAACCGATTTCGATCATTTTTTTTTTGCTAAAGCTCCCCAAAAACATAAATAGAATTGTGTACTCAAATTTTCAAAAAAAAATTTTTTGGATTTTAAAAAAAAACTTCAAAATTTTTTTTTCAAAACTCAATATTTCGAAAACCCCATGCTAGATTTTTTTTAAACTTGACAAATAAAAGTTTCTCAATATGATCTACAAAATGTGAAACAAAATTTTTTATTTTACCTAAAAATAAAGGTACCTATCATACAAATGCTAAAAAATTAAAAAAAATGGTTTTCAAAAATCGTATTTTTCTCGAAAACGGCACCTAGAATTTTGATAAAAATTTTTGTCTTTCAATTAATTTTTTCGATCTTTAATTTAATAAAAACAATTTTGAAATTAAGATATTACAGCTTGTACCTACCATAGAACCATTTTTTCGAATTTTGAATTTCTCATTATCCACATAACGGATCTTAATGAAAATTTTTATAGAGAAGCTCCTAAAAAGTCTAAAACACATTGCATTTCAAAACTTTAAAATAAATATTTTTTGAATTTTTGAAAAAAAAAAATCAATTTTTTTCTTTTTTTTGAAAATTCGATATCTCCGAAACGGGTCAATATTTCTTTTCGTAAATTTAATTTTTATTCGAACAATAATAAAAACTTTAAATTAGCGTACCAAATTTTTTTCTTAAAAAGCTTTTAAAAAGTTTGTATATAAAAGCTTCTTTTAAAGAAACCACTACAAGGACTTATAATTTTTGTTCTTGCATAAATTCATATTTGCATAACATTCTGTTACTACTAAAAGAATTTAAAAATTAATTTTATCCTTATGAACAATTTTCTCTAATAACATTCGTTTTTAAAATTCCCAGTCGATTACATAGGAGCAAGTTCGTGCGACCCAGTCGTGCATTTTATTAATAAAAAAAATCAGCTGTACCTACAATTTTTGAGAAAGAAATTATATATACATTTTTTTTTAAGATTCGTGTAGGAGGTACCATTATTTTTGGTCTTTGCAAAAAAAAACCTGTGAGGGGAAACATTTTAAATTATATCTACCAAATTTAAAGAAAATCGGAAAATCCAGTTAGAACTGGGCGATTCCGCTATAGACGATTTTTGACACCAATTTTTGAATTACTTTTTTTGATAAATATTCGAAGAAGAAATATTATATTTAATAATAAAACAAAAACTGAGACCTAACTTATAGAGAACATTTTTGTTTGTGCTTGGCAACATTAGCCGTGTTTTTTTGGAAAAGTTATCCATAGTACAGTAGGATTTTATATGAATAACAACATCCGCAGTAGGATCACTGCCGATAAAAAGAGAAGTGAAATCCTACTGCGGATAGAGATTTGACGTTTATTTTTAGTATCGGCAGTGATCCTACTGCGGATGTTGTATTTGTTTTTCATATAAAATCCTACTGTACTACGGATAACTTTTCCAAAAAAACACGGCTATTATCATACGAAGAGTCGGTACGAACTTCAATTATTACAACTGGTAACATACGCTCAAAATAGCTATTTCCGACAGTTTTAAGTTATGCTTTACTCAATAGACGTATGAAGCAACATGCCATTTAATCGTTTGCATAAAAACATGTACGAATTTGTTATTATATTTTTAGCATTATTGATTGCAAATAGCCATTGTAAATTTGTTGCACCCGCGATATAAAAGATATAAAAGTTTACTTTTTTGGCAGAAATAAAGTGCTAGCGTTTTGAAACTTTCTAAAAGTAAGAAGAAAACAAAACTAAAATTAAATCAGTCGTTATTAGGAATATATTGTACGCTGAACGACAAAAAACTTTGATTTAAATTGGTTGCACCCGCGATCCCAATATTAAGATCGCGGGTGCAACTTTTTGACTACTAACATTATAACGTGATTTATTGTATTTTATTGATAAAAAATGCTTTGAATACCATAATAATTTCTGCTGTTCACGCTTTTTTTAATTATGTAATATAATATTTTGTTCTTTTTTATATAAAAATATATTGTTAAATGGAAGTGAAACAAGAAAAAGAGACTGCTTTACAGAAAATTGACGAAAAATTAACAAATACGCTGAGCTTCATGCAGAAAAAGGACGTAGAAATTAAATGTGGAGAGATGTATTGAAAGGGAAAATGAAGGCAGATACAAATTTTAAAATTCTGACCAGAATCAGACAAAACGAAAAAATGCAGGCAACAAAAAAAAGGCATGCACTCATTAAATCAGTCCCTGTAGACTGAAAAAGTCGCCCAAGTGAAACGTAATCGCCCAAGGAGTCCCAATAACGTAGTTGAAGTAGTCAAAAATGTATCTAAAAAAAAAACTGATTCCACCAAAGCAATGCCTAAAAAACTGAAGGATAACAGGTGATTTCTATAAAAGGGATAATATTAGCGGACAAGCGCCGGGTATAAAAGATGTGAAATCGATTAAGTCGGAAGTTAAGAATCGAGAAGAGCACAATGACCATGAGCATTCATGAAATTAATTGAGTTAGAAGACGAAGCATTAAAGTCTAAATCTCCAATAGGGTCTTTTGAACCCCCTATATTACCAGTAGATGCTCTAAAATACCGTTCTGTTTTTACCAGCAGCAGTATTGCCAAAAGTTATTTCCGCAGGTTTGTACGTTCTTGTACAGGTAGGCTGCAATATCACAATATCATTATGTGGGGTTATCCTTAACCGATATCGATAAAGATGGAGTACTTCTAACATACATAAAATATTGAAGTATTTAAAAAAAAAACAAAATTATAATTAAAAGAGAAGGGTACTGACTTGTTACATATGTGCCTTATTTTATATCTTTTCGAGTTTTTTAAATCAGTTTACTAATTTAAGTTAGATGCGTTGCATCCGCGATAATTTGATGATGCACCCGCGATTGATTTAAAAGTTAATATATTTCGTTGCTTACTTTTGTTTTCTATCTTTATTTTTATGTATTTAGTTAATTGAATCAACGTCGTTCAATATATGTAAGAATAGCATGATAAATGTTTCACAATTAACAGAATTTGTGTTTTTTGTACTATGATCCGCGGCGGTGTTCTCTACTGATCTTACGGACCTCTAACGTACGAATGTATTCTACTTGCTTACCGAATCGGTTGTTTCATATTTGGGCACCAACCGGTTGAAGATTCAACTGTGAAGACCCACTATGTTAGCGTTGCCAGACGTCCCGGTTTACCCAGGACGTTCCGGTTTTCAGACATAAATTCATCTGTCCCGCCGGGCTGCTGCATTGCAGAGTAAAAAATTAGTTATAAGAGATAGTTTTGGTATGGTAGAGCTAGGTTTTATGAAAAAATGCTATTTTAAGGACTTTTGCCCTTTCATGACATTTTTTTGAGAAAAAATGATGCGAACATTTTTTTCTTTTACGATACATTTACGACAAATTTACGACAATTATTTACGCTGTCCTTTTTCTTTTGCGAGTTCATTTTACCTTATTTTGGTGGGTGGTAGTGCTAACTTGACTGTCAATTTAGCATTACCAGAGGTTATTTTTTAAAAAAACAAGCGCGACAAATTTTTTCGTTTCACGACAAATTCACCACAATTAATCCAATTATTACATTTTTAAAATTTTGAAGTGGTAGTGCTAACTTGACGGACATGACATCTTGTTGTGTTTATAAGATATAAAAACTTATGGTCAGTACCCACAGCAGTTGTATCATCTTTATAAAGGTGACTTGACACATTGAACATTTTTGAATAAAACCACATTTGTTGTTTATAGTTCGGTGTTATAGCCACGGTTGCCAGTTTGTTCATTTATGACCAAATCTGGTCATTATTTTTTCACTTGGTCACATGGTCATTTTTTATTCCATTTGGTCATTTTTTCTACGAAATGGAAAAATAAAAACTTTTTTTACTTTTTATGTTCTCAAAAATGAAATGTATACCAAAAGCAGTTTATTAAGAGTGTGATGTAAACAGTGCATTGAATTGAACTACAATACCCCAGAACGATGCGAATTTAACGACAGATGGCTGGAAAACTTAAAATTGTGCCTTAATTTTGTGCAATGTTGCTTCTTCGTTTGGTAAAAATAAAATATATACATATATAAAATTTTACGAATTAAAAACTAAATTAAGAATTAAATTCAAATTTGAAACCATTAATAATATAATGCTAGCCAAAGAGCCTGAAGATCAACAAATTAGTAATGGTGTTTGGTCTGCCAAAAATTTGTTTTAAAATAGCGTTTGTGAAAACATACATATTTATATTTATAAATATGATCTTCATACATAAACGTATGGAGCAAAATTTTAAACAGCTTAAAATTAAGGAATTATTATGACACTACTTGATACTACTTAACAATTTGTAACTTTCTTAATTTTAAACATTTTCTAATTAGACAGTTTTTTTTTATAAATTTCGTCTTAACGCTAGAGTAATGACAGTTCATGCAAAAAACTAAGCAAACGGGTCTGTTTTGATGTTTGTAAATGTCAAAGAGTCATATGAAGTTAGCACGATGCGGTGATTTTAAATTTAATAAAAGGATAGAGAAAGTATGATGCTAAATACTATTGAAATTTTGAAATCGTTGCTTTTACATAGTTTCATACAGCTTTAACATCATATTAATTCAACTAAGTTTTTGCGAAATTGTGATCTTATTTCAAATAGCTGTGAGGAGTTAATATTTATGTTTTGTTATTTTTATTTATGTATATAAGGTGCTTTGTGAATTTTTTTTAACCAGATTTTTTAAGTTTTGGTTTTTTAATAATAACTAGCTACGCGCCCCGGCTTTGCACGGAAAGCACTTACTGGCCCAATCGTGAATAAAATTTCCCTGGGAATTGTTCCCAACTTTCAAAACTGTCATCTCGAATAATGTCAAAAGTTTCCCTTAGAATTTATTGATATTGCGAATTTAGTTTCATAAAGACGTCGGCTCTCATTTAAAAAGTCCAGTCGCCAACTTACAGTGAAAAGTGCAGTAATATTGACCTTTCCAATTTTCGAAGATGGGGAAAATTCCGAGGGAAATTTTGTTCGCGATAGCCCCCACTATCTGTAGCCAGATAATTTTTGGCGGAATGATCGGGGCGGTCATGTGGCTAAGTCTTAGCTGATATCAATGGCTGGGCTAATCTTAAGATTTCCTGAAAACTTCATCAAAATCGGTCAAGAAACTTTGCAGCCCATAGGAAACATACATATATCGATTTTCATATACATACAAATATTTATTTTTGTGGGAAGAAAACTGTAAGGACTTGGAAAAACACTTAAAGCTTTTTTTAAATACGTTCTTTAATTTGAGATGAACATTACATTTTTAACAGTTACGAAACCCATGAAAATTTTGTATGGAAAATGTTTTTTCTTTTATTTTATTTTTATTCTGCTATTCGGGACGGAGTCAAATACAACAAATCAAAAACTATGAAAATCGGTCCAGCCGTTCTCGAGTTATGAGTGTTCGAACAATCCCGACTTTGTTTTTTTATATTAAAATTTCAAAATAACGAGTAATCTGTGTAATATACATGTAGAATGCTACAACAAATGTGATGAATTAATTGTTCTGTTTGTTTAGGTTTCTTTTTTTATTTTGGTCATTTTTATTTTCAACTTTGGACACAAATTTTTTTTTCAAGTGGCAACCGTGGTTATAGCTACGATATTAGACGAGTCTTACGTTTTTTATTTTTATAACGAATGTCCGCCGGGAAGGTATACATACTATACTTTGTTTTGCCGCCATTTTGGTAAACATTAGTCTTGACAGTTCATATTTGGCAGTCGTGAAGTAGACACGTGGCAAATTTATTATGGAAAAATATTCGATAAACCAACGTGTTTTAATCGTTAAAACATTTTGTCAAAATCAATCATCGACTACTGTGACGATAGGAAAGTTACGTGAAATTTTTAGGAGAAACAACGTGCCACCAAAACGCACTATTTATCGTGTAGTGAATGATTTCGAAAAAATAGAGTCTGTAAGTGATAGGCCCAAGCATGGACCACAACGTACTGCTAGATCAGCTGAAAACATTACTGCTGCTTAAGGAAGTGTTCAAAACAATCCATCAACCTCAATTCGACGCCGTGCTCAGAAGCTTGGTCTTCAAAGAACAACTTTGGCCACAATTTTGCACAAGGATTTGCATTTGTTTCCATTTAAGATTCATTTGACACAAGAGCTTCTTCCACAAGACCATTTACGCCGCCGCCGTACATATTCGAATAGGATGTTACAGCTAGCCCATGACAACCCCGATTTTCATGAAAAAATAATAATGAGTGACGAGGCACATTTTCATTTCAATGGATATGTGAATAAACAGAAAAATCGGTTCTGGGCAATGGAAAACCCTCAAATTATTCATTAGTCACCTTTGCATCCATTAAAAGTTACAGTCTGCAGTGCAATTTGGTCAGGAGAAATCATTGGGGCTTACTTCTTTGAAAATGAAAACGGCGTAACGGTAACTGTGAATGGGGAGTGATATTGTGATATGATTGAAAACTTTTTAACGCCACAACTGCAGGCTTGATTAACATGTGGAACCAACACTCAAAAAATTTCGTGTGTAAATATTACTAATTCATGCGTGCATTCTACGAATTTTATTCGTGGTTTTCAGCCACGAATAGTATTCGTAGAATAGAGGTTTATTAGTACATATTACTAATATTTTATTAGTATTCGTAGAAAAACAAACGTATATTGTACGAATACTATTGGTACAATGTACGAATATTATCGTAATATTTACTAATGCCCTTGTAATTCATTCGTAAAATACACAGCTCCATTCGTACATTGTACGAATATCATTGTAACATTTACTAATGCCCTTGTAATTCATTCGTAAAATACACAGCTCCATTCGTACATTGTACGAATATCATTGTAACATTTACTAATGCCCTTGTAATTCATTCGTAAATTATACAGCTTTATTCGTACATTGTACGAATATAAATGTGACATTTACTAATGCCCTTGTAATTTATTCGTAAATTATACAGCTCCATTCGTATATTGTACGAATATTATTGTAGAACTTACTGTCATTAAATAATGTTCTTTGAAATTTCCTTAAATATTTATTGTAAGAAATATTAACAAAAGTAATGTATTTTTTAAGTTAAAAATAGTTTTTTAATTTATTTTAGTATCATATACGAGTATATGAATAAAGTTAAAAAAAAATATAAAGTATCTGAAAATTAATTAATTCATTATTAATATAATTAACAATCACAGAAGGTAATATGTCCAAACTCCTTATTTTCAAAGGGCCACTGAAAAAAAATTTAAAATTTGCCATTCAAAATCTTCCAAAAAAAAATTGTACTTACATTAAAATTCTTTAAGCAAAAAATTCCCACATATGTATGCCCTGCTGCTTCTGGATGCTGTATGTCAAATATAAAATAAGCTTTAATTCATTTGTATGTCTAGGTACTCACCTCGTCTTTTCGAAAAAAGCAGATGTTGGTCTCGTCCTCAAGATTTGTATCTTATACATACACCGTATGAATTTACAAAATTATTAATTAATACTGACCACTGCAGCAAAAAAGTGTGATGCGTCCATTATAAATAATTCGCGCACTATGCAAAAACACGTTTCAACGTGTTGACGAATGGAATACCTTTAATTTTTAGACCTGAACACATATTATTTTGTTTACCCATGATTAGTAAATAATAGGTACTAATGCACTTCATGAAAATACGAAGTTATTAGTACATTCTACGCATAATGCGTACGGTCTACCTACGAATGAATTCTGTCTACTAATATTAGTTTTACTTAGTAAATAGTACGAATTTATTAGTAAATACTACGAATGCAAAAGATTAAAGTACGAAGTCATTCGTACCAGAAATTAACGAATGTTATTAGTTATATGTACACAATAATTCGTACAATGTACTCAAACAAATTTTTTACTTCTTGTTTACGAATGAAATTAGTGTATTAAACGAATAGATTCGTAGATAGTACGACAGTTATTAGTAAAATTTTACGAATGCATTCGTAGATATACCACTGTACAAAAACTTCGTACATCTTACGAATATTCGTACAATGCACGAATATTTTCTTTACGAATATCATTCGTAGCCATTTTACTAATAAATTTTTTGAGTGAACAAGCCGGTGCCACATTGCATACAGCCAGGATTACAATGGAATTACTGCGAGACCTCTTTCCACAACAAGTTATTTCAAGAAATGGTGATGTTGATTGGCCTCCACGGTCGCCTGATTTGACTGCTCCGGATTTCTTTTTGTGGGGATATCTGAAAAGCAAGGTTTATGCAAATAAGCCAGAAACGCTTGAGCAACTCAAACAAAATATTCGTGATGAAATTAATGAAATACCGCGTGAAATGTGTGAGAATGTAATGAAAAATGTACTCAAAAGGGCTCGCATTTGTGAGACTAACAGAGGCGGACATTTACCTGATATTGTATTCCATACATTAAATAAATCATTTATCAATATAAGATCCATTCTCTTTCATTTAATCAAAAATTATAAACAAACAAAGTAGTATACCTTCCCGGCGGACACCCTGTATTTGTCTATGATTAATTGATATAAATATATCGATAAATCCAATTTTTTATTCAACTTTGCATTGTAAACAATCACTTTAAGCTAAGGAGATCAAGTTTATATTATACAAGTATATATTATACCACTTGACTTACAAGAGCCCGTAGATCCGACCCACTTCTCTGCATTTTATTTGTAGATATTGATTCTTTTCAATCGTAGCTTTATCTGTCGTTAGCCGTCTAATATTGTCTTTACTGAAAGGTCCTTTCACTTATATCCCCAAATAATGTTTAAGTTTAATCAAATACCAGTACAAAACCTTCATCATCTATTGTTGGCTTCTTCCTGTAAATAACAGCCTTAAGAATGCTATAGCAAATGTAAGAGATGAAATATCCCAAAAGGAACAATACTACAAATGGCCCCTTGTTCATATGAAAATTGGATTCGTTTCCGGCCATGTTACTCGTATAATGGTAAATATACATAGATCAAAAAAGTATTCAACATTCTGTTTGATATTTTTACTTCGATAATGAAAGTAAAAATTCCTATCATGGTTCTTGCAGACATTCTTTCATATTTATTTCGTTCCATCAATCAGATTTTATCGAATAAAAATACAAGATTAGTTTTTTTTTTAGAGAGGGTGAAGATGGAAAATGGCATGGCAGGCCTTTACAGTATTTGGCATGTCAATATGTTCTGTTAAAATTGTTGGGTATTAATACATTTTGTATGATACAAGTAATAGATAGGGATTTAAAATATATCGATCGTTTCTTTGCAACACTGAACCGAATATACATAAATTCAAGAATCTATTTGAATTTAATTATTATATATTATAGTTTAACATTCTCAGGAATGGAAGTTTTCTTCACAACAATCAGTAACGAATTTTAATAATAATGGTGCAAAATTTTAAACAGCCAAGTGCTAAGGTATTTAGAAGAAAGACCCAGATACGCCATTATGTATGGAATATAAAATCATTCAAATTTCCGCCACGGCTTTATTGGTTGGTAGGCATCCGAAACGACCAATTTTCCATAAAGCGCGGAACAGATTGAACCAGCAACAGCCCCGTCAACAGCAACAGCGGCCGCCATTAATTTAAAGCCAATGTAGTTCAATTGTTCAACACACATAAGAACAGCAACAGCACCGCCAACAGCGTCGTTAGGCCAAAGTCCTAAATTTGCTGTTGCTTGTGTAGTGTTGTCAGCTTTTCCACTGCAATATTCAGAGGCACCACAATGAAAAACTTTTTTTCGATATGAAATGTCAAGCAGATGAAATGACGTTGCTGGTGGCAATGTGTTTGAGAAATGTTTGCTGGTCAGCGTGCTGTTTGCTGTTGACGATGGTGGTGCTGTTGCTGGTTAAATCTGTTCCGCGCATAACTCTGACGCATAAATCAGGCTAAATTTGACCAATAGCATGGATTATGTTGGTTTCAGAGGAGGGTGACTTAAGAAAATCTCACAAGAAAAAAGCGAGCGCGTTAAAATCGCATGATCTCAGTGGCCAATTCACACCTCCTCCGCGTGAGATAACCATGTTCGGAAATCGCTCGTGTAAAATGTCCATTGTTCATCATCGACTGAAAGCGCTCGCCATTGACGGTGATGGCCTGGCCAATGCCGTTCTCAAGGAAGTAGGAAGTATTGACCAATGATGCTACCAGTCCAAAATCTGCGCCAAACAGTGACATTCTCTTGATGCATTGCAATTTGGGGATCTCGTGTGGACTGTGATCGTCCCTATTTCGAAAATGTTGCCTGTTCACGATTTTGTGGCCCAGTTAGCGCTGAAGTGCGTTTCCTTTTCCCAATGGTCCCCAGTCCCCACACCTATGAGAGTGAGCGTTGTGAGGAATGCCCAGCTTCGCTGCATACTCTACTATTGGCCAGTGTCCACTACAAGTAGCTACGATCCTGGCTATGTCTTGCCTGAGTCTGTGTATCAGATACGGGATTTATTATAGGTGGACAAAATCTTTCTAGATATAATACAGTTATTTCAACTGCTCCACCTTTTGATTCGTTAAGAAAAATTGAGAGTTTAGGCCCAGTCATGATGAAAAATTCAACAAAATTGTGGTCTGCCAATGGCCGAGTTCTTGCGCACGCTCTCATGGGTAGCGGGGATATTTTCGTCTACTTGAATTTATCTACCACCTTGTGAATAGTTCTCTCAGAAGGTAGATTATGACGACCGTAAAATGGGCCAATCATGCGAAATGCGAAAGAACAACTATTATTAAAACAATTTTCACGAACCACCTCTTGTGGAACAATCACATACGCGATGTTGCCAAAAATGCCGCAAGATGTTTGGGTTTTCTGAGACGGTGCAAGAAATTTTTCTCTCCTTCTGATCTGGCTACAATCTATAAAACCTATAATATGTACGTCCAAAACTTGACTCCTATCTATGAGCTCGTGCTCCAGTAACTTATTTAAGTCTCTTGGACAGTATTCAAAGAAGAGCTTTTAAAATGATTGGTGATAATAACATCATTGACTCATTTACGTCACTCCAACATCGTCGTAATGTTGCTTGCCTCACCCTTTTTTAGCGTTATTTTAACGGACTATGCTCTAGTGAAATAGCCAGCTGCATTCTTCCCCTTAAACAATTTAACCGTAATACTCGCACTTCCAGGAATGCCCATCAGTTTACCCTTGAGCTTAACTTCAGCCGTACTGTGAAATACAGAGATTCGTTCTTCAGCCGTACTACGCGAATGTGGAATTCTTTGCCACGACGTTTCCTATTTTCCACACCTTAAATTAATTATATGTTCTTGAGTCACTTTAAATCAATATTCAAGCAGCTCGATTGGCTATTGAAAATATTGTATATTAACCTAAAGCCCATTTAAGGACATACAAATAACCGACAAGTATTTACAGTGAGTTTCCAGAATTTGAGTCCGAATGGAAGACATCTGGTTTCATAAGTAGGTGTTACTATTCTTCAATTCAACTTTATAAAAAAAGCATTACCTAGTAAAATTTCTTTGAACTTTTTCAATTCCTTCAGAAGAGTCAGCATAATAAGGATTCCAAACTGTACAGAAACACTCAAGAACATATCTTACCAGAGAGTTAAATAATGAAAGTAAAGTGAAAAAATCAGTAAGCTATTTAGTATTTCTTTTAATAAAACCTAGCATCTTGACTTTGTCAACAATGAAGTCGTTATGAGGAAGGAATTAAAGATTAACGTCTATAAAGGCTCCTCTTTTTTCTGATTAACTCTTTATAGATTTATGCTGTTCCTATTGTAGTCGAAAATAATTGGATTATAAATCCTGAAACACGATAGAACTTGGCACTTTTCCACATTTAAATGAAGATAGATTACCGTGCAACGATTTACCAATCTCCCCAAGTCTTCTACCAGGAGATTACAATCTGATAAACATGTAATTCTACAATAAATCTGCAACTAAGAGGCAGAAAGAATTTTTGAAAATATCGGGAATATCATTCACAAATATTAAAAACAAGTAATGGCCTTAAATCACTCGCTTGAGGAACACCCGACGGAGCATAAAAATGTCATCAGAATTATAGTTTTTAATGTTTACAATTTGTACTTTTTCAGTCCAGAAATACTTCAACCATTCTAAAAGAGACGAATTCATGCCAAAAAAAAATATTTTGCCGAGCAGAATTTTGTGATTGACTTGTCAAAAGCCTTCGGAAAGTCTGTAAAAATAATGTCAGCTTGAGACCCTTTTTCTGTATTATTTATAATTATTGAATTCATCATTATAATTAAGTTAGTATCTGTAAATTTATCTCCTACAAAACGTGTTGGAAAACTGAGATTTTGTCTTGGATAACAGTACAGAAGAATTTTTATTATATACATAACTCCACTTTTTCAAATAGTTTTGGTATGACGGGTAGCTAACGAAAAGGTCTATAGTTTGTGACTTCCTGTTTTGATTCAAATTTGAAAATCGGAAGCAAGAACAAGATTTTTTCGGTTAAATTCAGTGTAAATTAGATATTTAACATATCGACAAATAACTTTGCGTAATTTTTGATAATATTTACGCCAAAAAGTGATCTGTAGAGAGATATGTAATTATAACAATAATTCATAATAATTGTGATTCATAATAATTATGCACTCACCCTTTAAAAGTTATTGTAGCTACACAGAAAACCAACATGTTTGCTCTAGCCTCTAGGCCTTGATTACTGTTTAAGGTTCTCCCAGGTCAGTGTGAAATCGGAGTTAAATACTCACAACGATTTATATTTATTGACGCAAACATTCGTCGCGACAAAGAAACTTTGCCTCTCAACATTAATTTTGATTGCGATAGTTAAGAGCAGCCACTGACGCTGTGTGAAATCTGAACATCTAATTTTTAATTCCGACTTATATAGGTACTAATGAGTGATTTTTTTTTCTATTTTCTTTTTGACAACACTGGTTTTGACAGCTCACGCACGTTTCGTGTTTTGTGTCACTGTCAAACATATTTAGTTTGGTCTATAATTAAAACATGAATCGTCTTACAAACGAACAACGCTGGCAAACTATTGAATTTTATTATCAAAATGCGTGCTCTGCTAAGAAAGTTCATCGCGCTCTTCTTCCATTTTATGGTCAGTTTTTCAGAGGCGGCTATTCGGGCTATTGTGACTAAATTTCGCACCAAATTTACATAGTTGGACATTAAACCACCAACACATTTACGTAAAGTGCGAACTGAGGAAAATATCGCAGCTGTATCGGTTAGTGTTATAGCTTTTCCACACCGAGCCTAAAACACGGTTTTCGCCAAAAAATCGGTTTTCGTCAAAAACCTGCATCGAAAACACAAGTTTTCCCATACATTTTTGTGAACTACAAGTTTTCGTTTTTGACAAGTTTTCGATAAAACCTCTCGAAAACCAGTTGAAATTCAGAGATGATGTAAACAAACACACCTAATGAAAAATTCAAAGCTCAATTGAAATGAAATGAAAACATTCAAATACCAATCAGACATAAAAAAAAACATCTGACAGCTACTGAGAAGAAAAATGTACAGTTTTAATTGACAGTAAGTGTTAAAATAGTTTAAATGACAAGCGAAAACTTGTAAATATTCGGTGTGAACACTTTTTGAGATTTCGAAAACTTTTAGCCCAAAACCGGGTTTTCAGTTCGGTGTGGAGGCTATTAGTGACGACTGTGAATTATCGATTCGGCGCCGTTGGAAGCAATTGGGCCTCTGTTACTTCACTACGTGGAAAATTTTGCAGAAGGATTTAGGTGTGAAGCCTTTCAAAATACAGCTGGTGCAAGAATTGAAGCCGAACGACCTACCACAATGCCGAATTTTCGGTGAATGGGCTCTTGAAAAGTTGGCCGAAGATCCAAAAATTGTGTTCAGCGACTAAGCTCATTTCTGCTTGAATGGATACATGGGCAAGCAAAACTGCCATATTTAGAGTGAAGAGCAGCCAGAAGCATTGCAAGAGATACCAATGCATCCAGAAAAAGTCACTGTTTGGTGCGGATTATGGGCTGGCGGAATCATCGGTCCGTATTTCTTCAAAAATGATGCGAATCGCAACGTAACTGTGAATTGTGAGCGCTACCGTGCGATGATAACAAACTTTTTTTTTGCGCAAAATGGACATATGGTTTCAACAAGACGGTGCCACATGCCACACAGCACGAGTAACAATGGACCAATTGAGAGGCGAGTTCGATGAACAGTTTATTTCACGTTTGTGGCCGGTCAATTGGCCGCCTAGATCTTGCGATTTAAAGCCACTAGATTATTTTTTGTAGGGCTATGTTAAGGCTATATGACTATAGCGACAAGCCCGCTTCGATTGACGCACTGGAAGTCAACATTGAAGCAAGTATTCGTTTGATATTATACCGACCGAAATGTTAGAAAGAGTATGCCAAAATTGGACTAAGGAGATGGCCCATTTGAGGCGCAGCCGCGGCCAACATTTGCATGAAATAATCTTCAACAATTTAATTATATGGACCGTACTATCGATTCAAATAAAGATTTCATTAATTTTTCTGAAAAATTAATCGTTATAAGGCAAGTTATCCATTCGTAAAAAAATCTAACTGGAGATTCTGATCAAAATTCTCAATACGATGATAACGAAATAAGCGGGTCTAGCAATTCCGTCTGTCTGTTCGACTACAACCTAAACGGCTCGACCGATTTTCTTTAAACTTGGTAGATATCATTTTTAATTTTCCCCTTTACGCTTTTTTTCTTTTTTTTTGTTAAGACCAAACATAAGGGTCATAACCTGTCCTACGATTTTTTTTTTGGAAATTTTATAAATATTTTTTTTTCTCAAAAAATGTTCCACAGATTTTTTTTTTTTTAAATCCCAAAAAAATTCATTAAGTTAAATATAGGTAAAAGTTAAAAAAAAATTCATAAGAATGGTATTTTATTTTTTTATGCTAAAGCTACCCATCAGTTTGGTTAATATTGTTTTTTTTTTTGGAAAACTCAATATTACGAAAACGCCATGCACAATTTGCTTAAAGCTTGACAGTTAAAACAGTTAAAAGTTTTTTAATCAAGTCTTCGAGATGTAAGAAATAAAATTTTATTTTATCTAACAATAACGGTACCCATCATACAAATGTTAAAAAATTGTTTTCCAAAATCGTATTTTTCTCGAAAACGAATTTAAAAAGACAAAATTCTGTCGATTAATTTTTACGATCTATAATTCAATAAAAACAAAATGCACGACTGGGTCGCACGAACTTGCTCCTATGTAATAGACTAAGAATTTCAAAAATGATTGTTACTAGAGAAAAACTGTTCATAAGCATAAAATTAATTTTTTAAATGCCATGTGATTCAAGCAAATATAGGTTTATGCTAGAACAAAATTTAAAGGTCTTTGTAGTGGTTTCTTAAAAAAATAAGCTTAATTTTTTTTTTCAAAATTCAAAAAAAATATTTTGCTTAAAGTTTTGAAATGCAATGTTTTTCAGACTTTTTAGAAATTTCTCTCTAAAAAATTTCATTAAAATCCGTTATGCCGATAATGAGAAATTCAAAATATTAAAAAATCGTTTTATGGTAGGTACAGTTAGTAATATCTTGTTTTCAAATTTTTTCTCATTAAATTATAGATCCTAAGAATTAATTGAAAAAAAAAAAATTAAGCAAAATTCTCGGAACCGTTTTCGGGAAAAATACGATTTTCGAAAACCATTTTTTAACATTTGTACTCGTATGGTACCGTTATTTTTGGAAAAATATTTTATTTTTTCTCATATCTTGTAGATTATTTTAAGAAACTTTCATTTATCAAGTTTTAAGAAAATCGAGCATGGGGTTTTCGAAATATTGAGTTTTGAAAAAAAAAATTTGAAAATTTGAATACACAATAATATTGAAACTGCTGGGGAGCCTTAACATAAAAAGAATGATCAAAATCGATTGTGCCGTTTTTGAGAAAATCAAAAACAAAAAAAATAATTCCACGGGGGGTACCAAAAATAATAATTTTTTGGAATTTTTTTTTCAACCATTACCTAGGTTTAACTAAATGAAATTTTTCGATTTTTTTTTTTTAAATCTGTGGGACTGTTTTTGAGAAAAAAAAAATATTTATAAAGTTTCGAAAAAAATTCGTATGGCAGGTACCGTTAGTTTTGGTCTTAAAAAAAAACAAAGAAAAAAACATCCGGGCGGAAAAAATTCGATATCTCAAAAACGGGTAAATATTTAATCTTTCAAATTGTAGCAGTGTGATGTTGGGCATCCTTCGTGTCGATTCACTAATTTTTATGTTTTTTCCCAAAAAGTTAACTGAAACGTGACATAACTGTTTGTTTTATTGCATAATACTATTTCCCATTTTTTTATAAAAAAAAATAAATTAAGTTTTTTGTGTGTTTTTGACTTTCTTCTGTCTTACATTTTTTTTTTTAATAAACTCACATCCCTCACATCTTAAATGCCAAACATCTATGTACATATATCTCTATAAGACATGAAATAAAAAAATGTGCGGCCAAGTCCTGCATGTTCTTAGTTCGTGTTATTCATTAAAATTGTTCTTCATGTTCATTCAAAAAACACAAACCATAAAAAAGATACATTAAAAGTTAAACTATAGGACGTGACTTGATTTCAAATTACTATTAGAGTAAAATGTTAATGTTTTTGATTTGGTTTGACTTTTTTATTTTTGATTCATCAACATGGGCCAAAGACTTCAAAAATTAGCAAACTTATTAGATTAAACAATACTCCCATTATAAATGAGAGACAGATTATTATAATCGACCATTACTCTGGTGTCGAGTAAATTTCATAAAACTGCTGTTAAAATAATAACTTGGAAAGAGCCAAAAAAATATCCATATAAACGATTAGGGTTGTTGGACCTAACAAACAAATATTCTTGCACCGTTTTTTCTGGTTTTGTCAACAATAACTGTATGCTGAACTTAATGTTAACTTACTGTCTCATTTTGTATAGCACATTTTCTCAAATTTGCTGGGCTTTTTATTTACTTATAGGGGAATGCGGTGCAAGGTGTAACCTTAGAGACAATTAATTGACAGATGAAAGGGAAGTTTCGAATTCAGTTATACACTTTCTTATCAAAAATGTATAATGCGTTATTGACCCATACTAGCAATGTTTTTAAGTTCAAATTTAATTCAAAATTTCCATATGTCTTTTTAGTGTGAAGAAGGGATTTATTATTTCAGACAAATTTGAAAACATATTTAATTTCTTCCGAAGAAGAAAAACGAGACCATAATTATGTTGTATCTGTTCACATTAATATAATTTATTTTAAAGAACTGGCGTTTTGGATTTTAAATTTTTAAAAGGTATATAGGATTAAGACTAAAAACAGTTTTATTCTATGAAGATTTTCAGTTTCTCTTTTTTTTTTTTGTTTCCACAGAAGTGATTTTTCGTGGGATACGTACTTTTATTCATAACAGAAACAAGGGTATAAATCCTAAGGAAAAATCTTGGTTAAACTTCATCTTCGGTTCCAACGTTCATCTACAATGACAAACCGATAACTAGATCTTTTGATAAGCCAAATGTACTTGCAACTCATTTTGCTGCTAACTCAACGTTGGCTGATATAGCAACATTGCTCCTCCTGTACTTGAGAACGTACATCATTCAATGTGACAGGTATATTTCCGCACTCGTACAAGTGCAAGTGCCCTTCAAGATCTTGACATTAGCAAATCCGCTGGTCACGATGATATATCCACCATTCTTTTGAAGAGGTGTTTTGCATTGCTGGAAAAACCATTGCGTAAGCTTTTCCATCGCTCCTACTGTTCGGAAATCTTCCCTAGAAGATGGATAAAAGCATTTGTCTAGCCTGTTTCTAAAAAAGTTGAACCTCCCCCTCTTCCTATTAACCAATTGCACTTATACGTCCCTTCTTTCCAAGGACATGAAATCGCTGATAAATCATCAGCTCCAAAAATATCTCGAAGATCGAAAGCTTCTCAATGACCGGCAATACGGTTTTCACAGCAATCGTTCCACTGGTGATCTGATGGCATATCTCACCCAAGAGTGGAACATATCTTTACATTGTTTTGGAGAAAGTAAGATTATTGCGCTAAGGCATTTCTTGAGTTTGGCACCAGGCTCTCTTCTTGTCGAAAATAGGTGCCTTTCGTATCAACGAATTATTCTTATTCTTTATATTAGAAATTACTCTCTAGATTGTTCAATACATGTTGTATTGGATGGTGTCAAGTCTGATCTTCACAAAATAAATGCTGGTATTCCGCAGATCGGAGTTTATTGAGCCTATCATACGATACCGTTGCAATTCAACTTCCCAAGGAGATGAACGTAAATTCGAGAACGAGTATGACAATGTAAAGGGAGAGCCCCTGTTTTAACAATGAAGAAGTAAGAAATAAGTCGATAGTCTGTTCGTTTTGCCCCAGCAACATTTGTGTATTCGAGAGGGCTCATCTACAAGCTGAGTAAGGTGATGAATCTCTCAGCAAAGATTTCAGAAATCATCCTTCGGTTGTTGTCTGTCCTGAATAGCGGTCGTCCGCAATAACGACTTAAAAGGGACGTTCTGGTGGCTAGGACGCAATTCAAACATCTTGATATTTACAAAGTGACATGAAGATCTCCTGATCAATCAAACGTGAACTAGATTGACCACATCGCATTCGACGCAAGGCATGTTTCAAAAGATTAACATTAACTCGGAACACTACTTCGTTGTAACCAAGATTTAGCTGCTGATATCCCGACCCAATCCAAAACAAAGAATTCCTGCGAGGAAGTTCGACGTTGAATTTCTAAAATTGCATGCAAGAGATCGCCACTTTTTTTTCCGATCGAGTCTCTAACTACGTCTTAAGAAGTCTTATGCCGCCAGCATTAATATTATTGAGAACCATCAGAGATGCCGCTTTATGCCGGTATAT
Source organism: Chrysotoxum bicinctum (assembly GCA_911387755.1). Lineage (NCBI taxonomy): Eukaryota > Metazoa > Arthropoda > Insecta > Diptera > Syrphidae > Chrysotoxum > Chrysotoxum bicinctum. The sequence continues at coordinate 191,046,083 of OU426988.1, forward strand.
ATGCCGGCACTTTAAATTGTCTTAACAGGAATGAGGTTTGGAAGTTTTACCAAAAGGTGAAAAAACATCACAACATGACGGCGACTCAGAGGGCGCACACAAGTCGAAGAGGACCTCAGCCAACTTAACCTCGGCAAACTAACCAACTATTGATTTAAGTCTTAGAGTCTTTCTTTACCACCAATTGCCAGAGATGTGAAAGAATGCAGTCTTTTTAGTATTGCAGTCAATTGAATGGAAAGACTTTTTTTTAAAGTCTTTTGATTTAACCTCAGTACTGTGACTTTCAAACTAAAGTATCAGTCAATTTTGTAGTCTTTTATTTAAAAATCATCTGAAGCAGTCAAATGAATTCAAATCAAAAGAATGCATTCGTTTTGGACTGCTTGTAGTCTTTGAAGTCTTTCAAAAGTCTTTTACATTCTTTGCATTCTTAAAGTCTTTTCAATGCATTCAATGAATTGAAGTCTTTTTACGTCTTTGAAATCTTTTTATTGATTGAATCCTTTTTACTGCCGAAACCTTTTTAACTGCTTTCAAGTCGGTTAAAAGTAGCACACTTCAGCAATTATTTTAAATCTTCACTTAAAATCTAAATTTTGCCAAAACAGAACAGTTTTTGTATAATTTTAGTCTTTAAATGGAGGTTTAAAATAATTGTTGAAATCTATAGCTTTCAATCGCGGCTTCACAGTAGTCGAAAGGCTTTCATAAGCAGTGAAAAGTCTTCAATTAGTAATAAGACTTCAAAGCAGTAAAAAGACTTCAATACATTGAATGCATTTAAAAAACTTTAAGACTGCAAAGAATGTAAAAGACTTTTCAAAGACTTCAAAGAATGCAAGCAGTAAAAAAAGAATGCATTCTTTTATTTAAAGTCTTTTGACTGCTTTTGATGATTGCATTATTTAAGACTTCAAAATAGAATGGGAATGGATTTCTGAAGTTAAAAGAATGAGATGATGAATTCTATTGCATTCCCGAAGAATCAATTGAATGAATGGGACTTTTCGGAATGCAATACCATAATATTGCATTCTTTTACAACTCTGCCAATTGCTTATTTTAACCCAAGTTCCCGTAGAGTAGTTAACTAAAGTTGTCTTACATTTTTACTGCAGAACATTACTAAGCAACTTGGTTATGTGATTATAATCCTTTAAGTTGTCCCATTTTGTTGCATTAAAATATAAACAGAACTTTATCTCAAAAAAGAGAGAACACTCTTGCAAAAGATTTGAATGCATAAAAGTCTAATGTTGAAAACCTTTCCCCAGTATACAATAATATTTTTTGTTGTTTTCATTTTTAATGGTTTCGTTAGTACCTACCTACGTGCGAGCAATTTTCCTTTTATCGTTGTTTTAAATTCAGTTTTTCTTTGTCTTTTTCGCATTTAAATCTTGTTTAAGCTTATGCAGATAGAAACCATTTCGAAGATAAAAAATTCATGACTCAATTTCAAGTGGGTAGTACGAATATGTTACCTACGACACATTAAGACACATATCAAAACCTTCTACATCCTTTTTTTAACTCAATCAAAACTGGACGACTCCGTGAGAATGTATCCACAATTTCCCATATCAATTTCATACACAGGTTCGTACGAGTTATGGTTTCAAAACATTGCACTTCAGCGCTAATTGAGCCACAGGGCTAGATTGCCGGTCCGGTCGTCGTCATTTCTACCTACGAGTACCTACGTAACGTACTTAGGTTCTTCCTGGGATTAAATCGCCTAAATCCGAATATTCCCAGTTGCCGGAACTCGAGAGTGAAAAAATAAAAGGTTTCTCAGATTTTCAACAAATGTGAAATTATGCAACGCGTTATTATTCCCTCATACATATACCCTTGTATATATGTACATGTGTATGCCATTGTGTAAAAAAAAAATGGAAGTTAAATAAGAGGTTTGATAGACTACGGTAATTTCAGGCTATTTTTTTACAATTCACTCGCGAGTTTATTGAGACCCTTATAATGTTAAGCAAAGCACGAGCGATGGAGAGTTTTAGTGAGGGAGATATGAACTAGGTTGGAAGGGAATTTTTTGGTGAGGGGATAGGGGGAATTGTAGGATTATAAAACTTAAAAATGTATTTTGGTACAATTTAAAAACATGCTATATGATTTAAATAAAAAATGATAATTTAAAAAGTAAAATAATTTTTGAAAATCCAAAAAGACTAAGAAGATAATAAGAAAATGAGGCGAAGAAAGGTTTCTTATTTTTTTTATTTATATCTCTGGGTTTGGCTTTTCTGTACAGATAGTTTATGAAACTGGATCTGAATCCGAATCTGGACTCCGATAGTGTCGGATCTCAAATATTTCATTTAACTATCCGGATACCCATCACTATTCGGATAGTTCGGATACCTGATCCTGTAAAGATAATTCATAAAACTGGATTCGGATGTGAATCTGTTTCCGAATATTTGGTAATATCCGAATAGGAGGTGAATCTGGATCGGTATATTCGATACTATCCGGGAAGTATCGAATCTGAAGTCCCAACTGTCTCCATCTGTTAACCATCCGAATATCAGACACTATCTGAATAGTTCGGATCTCAATTGTTCCGTTCATATGTATCCGAATATCCGGATTGTTTGAAAATTTGGATACTTCAAACTCGCTTTTTTCATACGTTAATCTGACAGACGATTAAGTTTTTTCTATTGGGTGCGGCAACATTAAGTTCTTTTTTTTTCAAAACGTAGGCCATAGACTCTTTTAAAAAAACGAAATGATATATTCCGCACCCTGTTTTGTATTTTTATTAATAATTTTTCCAATTCAAGGCCGACAAATGCCTATGCTCATTAAACATCCATATATGTATGTATATATAATACGAAAGAACTGAGAAGCTGTACACATATGTACATATTTATACTAAAGATGATGGTGTCCGTAATTTCTTTTGTCTGTTGGCTGAATCCTTAATGATAGCGTGGATTATGATTTTAATTTTGTATCTAGAATAGTTTAAAAAAAAAAGAAAGATTTTTCCAATTTTTCTAAACGCTATGAACATCGTTAACTACGGTACAGTTTGTATAAGGTAAGTTGTTAAGGAAAATCAAATTTCTTATCGAAAACGTTAACACAGAGCTTTATAAAAATAAAATGCATGAGTGGATCGCACAAAGTTGTTTTTATATTTAAGTGACTTAGAATGTTCATAAGTATAAAATTGATTTTTTAAATCCAAAAAAATATTTTTAGTATCTTTTTATATCCAATTCCTTTTCACTCGCGACTTAAAGGTACTATAAGGCAAATTGTGCATTCGTAAAAAAAATTGAACTCGAGATTTTGATCAAAGTTGACATTACGATGATAGCGAAGACCAAAAAAGTGGGTCTCGCAATTTTGTCTGTTTGTCTGTCTTTTCTACTACAGCCCAAACGGCTCGGTCCATTTTCTTTAAACTTGGTAGATATCATTTTTAATTTTTTGCCCCACACGTTGTTTTCTTCTTTTTTTAGGACCAAAAATAACGGTATTTTTTTCTCAAAAACTGTCCCACAAAATTAAAAAAAAAATATCATAAAATTTCATTTAGTTAAAGCTAGGTAATGGTTGAAAAAATTTTCTAAAAAATTGTTATTTTTGGTAGCCCGCCTGGAACCAATTTTTTTTTGTTTTTGATTTTCTCGAAAACGCTATAACCGATTTAAATAATTTTTTTTTGCTAAGGCTTTTCCAAAGTTTAAATATTACTATTAGATATTCAAATTTTCAATTTTTCATTTTTTGGCTCTTTAAAAAAAAGTCAAATTTTTATTTCTGTTTGTAAATTTAATTTTTATTTGAAAAATAATAAAAACTTTAAAAATGTTTTAAAAAAATTGTATGTAAAAGCTAATTTTTTTTAAGAAAGCACTAAAACGACTTATAATTTTTGTCTTTGCATAAACTAATATCTGTGTTTTAGTCATTAAAAAAACGAATGCTTGTGAACAGTTTTTCTCTATTAACATTCATTTTTGAAATTCTTAGTCTTTTACATAAGAGCAAGTTAAATAATAAATAAGATTTTGCATGAGGACTGGGCTGTACGGTACTTACCGTTGCTTTTAGAGCAAAAAAAAAAATTCTATTTCTCTCCTAGGGAATCACTGAAAATCCTTAGTTCCAAGTCAGGTCATCCAGACATTACAGCCATACAGACAGAAAGACGGAATTGTGGGACAAACTTTTTTAGTCTTTAGTCCTATCATAGTAATGTCAAGTTTTATTAAAATCTCAAGTTCAATTTTTCTTTCTAATGCATAACTTGCCATAAACGTACGTCTTAATATACAGGGTGTCCGGTAATTCGTCTGCCATACTTTGGGATGTGATTCTTGATCATATTCTAAGAAAAAAATTGTTCTGATTTTCAAATGTTTTCAACTTTTTCACTTTTTGACGATTTAAAAAAAGGCTAACTTTTTTAATTTTACCTGTTTTAGATTTTCCCAAGTATCATAAAATGTATGGGTGTTTGGGTGCTTTCTTGCTTGGACAAGAAAAATCGAACACCATTTAAAATTGAATATCTGGCAACCCTAAAAACATATGAGCTCAATTTAAACGTAGTCTTAAAGGTTAGTATTTCCACTAAAAATAAAATGCACGGCTGTGTCGCACGAACTTGCTCCTATGTAATAGGCTAAGAGTTTCAAAAATTAACGTTATTAGAGAAAACTGTTCATAAGCATAAAATTATTAACTTCCCATAGGGAGTTATTGTAATCGGTCCGATTTGTCAAATTGGAATTTTTGACATTTCTCGACGTTTCAAGGTCCCTAGAGACTATATCAATCATTTTTAGAAAGATGTCTGTGTGTGTGTGTGTACGTACGTTCGTACGTTCGTACGTTCGTACGTTCGTACGTGCGTACGTTCGTACGTCCGTACGTTCTTGTACCATTTTTCGTCGTCGATATCTCAAGAACGAGTAAAGATATCGGCTTCAAATAAATTTTGTTTAATAGATAATAACTTCGAAAGAGGCTGAAAGGGCGTTTATTAAAATTCAGTGAGTAGTTTTTTCACTATAACGGTTTAAAAAAAAAGTAAAAATTTTGGTTAGATTCAAATATTTCACGAAAAAATAATGCTATTCACTTCAAATAAAATTTAATGTACTCATTATAAGGTCATACAGATTTGGTATGAATTTGGAAAAAAATGAACATACCGTTATTTTTTTAAATTAAAAAAACTGAAAAAAAAAATTTCATAACCCAGATATTCTAAGAACGGAAAACAATTTGAAACTCAAAATAATTTTATTTTACGAAAAATAATGTGTTTGACAACTGGTGAAAATTTCAAAAAAAATCAGTTTACAGTTTTTTTACAAAAAATAAAAAACTATATAAAATTCTATTGAAAATTGGTAAAAATTGTTTTTCGACTCAAACTTCTCGAGAACTAGTAGTGATATTGACTTCTAATTTAGTTTATTTTATACATAGTATAATTTTGTACAATTGGTAAAATGTTGACAAATATTGAATTAATAGTTTTTTTTTTTTTAATAAAAAAACTTTTAAAAATTCTAGTGAAAACTAGCTAAAATTGTATTTCAAGTCGAATTCCTTGGTTATGAACAGCGATTGTGCCTTCTAAAGTATGTTGTTTTATACATCGATACCTCCCCGTAAGAATGTATACTAAGCGACATTTCTAAAATTGTTCAGGAAACGAAAAAAACGAAGAAAGTTCTAGTTGAATGTCCAAGAGACAATTTTGGTTAAACAAAGACATCTAACAAAATTTTTTGTTGCTCACGACAATGAGATCTTTATTAATGTCGCTTAGCATAATTTTTTCGGCGGATAATACAAACTTCAGGAGGCAACATTATTTTAATGAGAAAACATGGCAGTTGATAAATTTTTTTATTTGTACTCTAGTTTCCTTTTCATGCATAATAGGTTGGCGAAACCCAGGCCAAAACGTGGCCCTTAACATATAGTATATTTCCTCATCAAAAAGTCATTTTCGAAAAAAGTGTCGCTTAGTACATTCTTACGGGAAGGTATCGACATAATACAATTATTAATATATGGTTAAATTTTGACAAGTATCGAATTGACAGTTTTAACAAAAATATTTCGTTTTTAAATTTTTTTCAATTAAAATGTTTGGAACCGAAATAATAAAGTAATTTCTATAATATAATACATAATTTTATAATTTTATTATCAACTTAGTTTTTAGAAGAATGTATGTACTGTACATACGTATATGAATAAGGTTGTTCAGTTGTACCCAAGTCCCACATATTCAAATTCCATTAATAGCTATGGTGAAATTGAAGAAAACGTCACAATATGTTTTTATCTTTTTGTCCATGAAAAAGAAGTAAAATTCTACTCAAGGTTTTCTTAGGTGTAGGAACACAGATATATTAAAAAACACGGAAATCTATAATTCAGTATATAACATGTACCTACCAACCTTCGTAATTATTACAAGAAATTTAACATTTTAAATAGAAAAGTTTAAAATTAGTTAAACACATTTTCTGTAAAAAAAAAACATAAAATGAGCGACTAAGTATCCTCATCATCAACAAAACAAAGCAAATTTCCTAATATCATAGTATGCCACAAGCATCATCGATTTTTAAAACAGGAGTCATTGTATATCCAGTGCTGATCACAGCCTTTCAATCCGGAAAAACCGCAACAACAATTACACTATGAAACCATTTACTTCGATCTTCCATCTACTGCTCTATGATCGAAGTATGTGTACAAAATATCATACCAATTACCACACCAGATACAGTACAGACACAGCTAAAGTTTGTTTCGCTGAAAATTTGGTTATTTGAAAAAAACTAAATATAAAGTTTTCAAGACCACAAATGGGAAGTTATCAGTGTGGGTCGCACCCAGCCTCTTTTTTTTTAAATGACTAAAACAACTACTTCAGTAGTTGGAGCTAAAAACAGGATGCCACGTGTTTCAAGCAAATATTAGCTTATGCAAGTACAAAAATTATAAGTCCGTACTGGTTTCTTAAGAAAATAAGCTTTTATATACAAATTTTTTAAAACGTTTATAAGAAAAAAATTTGGTACCCCAATTTAAAGTTTTTATTATTTTTCAAATAAAAATTAAATTTACAAACAAAAATATTGAGCCGTTTCTGAGATATCGAATTTCAAAAAAAAAAATAGATTTTTTTTTCCAAAACTCAAAAATTATTTTTTTTTTTTAATTTTGAAATGCAATGCTTTTAAACGTTTTAGAAGCTTATCTATAAAAAATTTAATTAAAAGCCGTTTTGTCGATAATGAGAAATTCTCAATTTGAAAAAATGGTTCTATGGTAGGTACAGTCAATTTGTTTTTATTTGATTATAGATTGTAAAAATTAATCAAAAGAAAAAAAATTTTAGCAAAATTCTCGGAACCGTTTTCGAGAAAAATAATTTTCGAAAACCATTTTTTCACATTTTTGTATTATTATTCTTAGGTGAAATAATTTTTTTTTTTTTGCATCTTATAACTTTTATTAAAAAAATTTTATTTATCAAGTTTTAAAAATATCGAGCATAGAGTTTTCAAAATACTGAGTTTTCAAAAAAAAAAATTTGAATTTTTTTTAAAAATCCAAAAAAAATTTTTTTTTGAAAATTTGAATACACAATAATATTGAAACTGCTGGGGAGCCTTAACATAAAAAAATGATCAAAATCGGTGGTACCGTTTTTGAGAAAATCAAACAGAACAAATGGTTCAAAGGGGGGTACCAAAAATGACCATTTTTTGGTAACATATTTTTAACCATTACCTAACTTTAACTAAATGAAATTTTTTGATTTTTTTTTTAATTCTGGGGGACAGTTTTTGAGAAAAACAAATATTTATAAGATTTCGAAAAATTTGTATGGCAGGTACCGTTATTTTGGTCTTAAAAAAAAGAGAAAGAAAAAAACGTGTGGGGGGAAAAAATTGAAAATGATATCTACCAAGTTTAAAGAAAATCAACCAAGCCGTTTAGGCGAGACCCACTTTTTTAGTCTTCGCTATCATCGTAATGTCAACTTTGATCAAAATCTCGAGTTCGATTTTTTTCCGAATGCAAAACTTGCCTTATATAGTACCTATAAGTCGTAAGTAAAAAATCCAAAATGAGGTCCCTACCATTAGTACTGACAAAGAAAATGAGCTTAACATGGATCAGAGTACACCAAAGTTAGCCTTTTCTTAAATCGTCAAAAAGTGATGTCAAATTTGAAAATCAGACTTTACTGTAGAACAATTTTTTTCTTAGAATATGAAAGTATGGCGGATGAATTAACGGACACCCTGTATAAAGCAAAGTCGAGTTTGTTCGAACACTTATACTCGAGAATGGCTGGACCGATTTTCATGGTCTTTGATTTGTTGTATCAAAATCTGCTGAAAAAAATAAAATTAAAGAAAAAACATTTTCCCATGCAAAATGTTGATGGGTTTTGTAAATAAATTAATAAAGGGTTTCGAATCGGCAAGATATGTATATCCACAATTTTCGGAATCTAGATTCTAGAATAATGTGAGTAATGAAATATTGACATATTTATTGGTTGTCAAATATTTATGCGTGCGTTCACAGCAAATGACAAATGACTTAAATAAAAAAGTCAATGTTTTCTAGATTTTTCTGTCAGTCCAGTCAAAGTCAGTATATTATATAAATATATTTACGTCGCGAAAGTGTAATTTGTTTAATTATTTTATTTATTTAATTTTGAACTGGCATTTCAATTTTATTTTCTTATAACTGTTTTAAGATAAATTTGCAAATTACACCATTTGCAACTTTATTTAACTAGATTTAAATAAATTTAACCCAAATGCAAATTAATTTAAACTATTAGTACATCAATTTAAATTGATTTGCTTATAGTTTTAATAAGATTAAGGTTGGGTTTTATATATTTTAATTTAGGTTAATCTGATTTTAAGTTTTTAAGCTTATTTTTTTCTAAATTTAAAATGTTTGTGCTTGCATAAGTTCATATTTGTATACAAAATCACATGTCATTCCTTTTTTCAGCCCTACTACTCAGTGGCGTAGCGTATGGGGGGCGGGGGGGGGGGGGCGGGGGAGGACGGTCCGCCCCGGGCGGCAGGCTTAGGGGGGCGGGAAAATGTCGCCGGTGATGCGGGTAGAGTAGAAATCATATGTTTCATGACAGATCGTTTGACAAGTCAACAAACAACAATGATGTAAATTTGAAATTTGCCACCCTATCTGTGGTTCGTCGTTGACCGCTTTCGTGAATTCGTAGACGGTGAGTAGGGCCGTAAGAGTGCATTCCGTATTGTCGCGCTGATCACGAAACTAAAACAAAACGTTCCGAAACTCTCGCGAAACTGAAAGGGAGTGTTCCGAAACATATGATATGCATATGCGAGATATGATAAGATAAGGGTGATTCCGCTGTAGACAATTTTTGACACCAATTTTTTAATTACAATATTTTTTACTTTTTTTGATAAATATTCAAAGTAGAAATACTATATTTAATAATTAATACAAAAACTGAGACCTACATAAGTTATAGAGAACATTTTTGTTTGCGCTTGGCAACATTATCATACGAAGTCGATACGAACTGCAATTATTATAACTGGTAACATAAGTTCAAAATAGCTATTTCCGACAGTTTTGAGTTATGCTTTACTCAATAGACGTATAAAGCAACATGCGATTTAATCATTTGTATAAAAACATGTACGAATTTGTTATTATATTTTTAGCATTATTGATTGCAAAAAGCCATTGTAAGTTGTTGCACCCGCGATATAAAAGATAAGGTAGGGGGGCCAAATAAGGCCCTGTTCCCAATAAGGCCCACTTGGCAGAAAACACAGAAACGAACAAATAACGGGACTTTTTTTGCTTTGCATATTAAAACCATGTCTACAAGAACACATACAAAGGAAACAAAGCCAGCTGCGCGATTAATGTCTTGACCTACAGTTCAATGAAGTTCGTCTGGGGGTGAAGAACTACCAAATTATAAAAAAGTAGTATGTTTTGTTTTCTTTTTTAACAAATTTAAACCAAATAAGTATCTACCTATTTTTGATTTTTCACGTATAATATATAATATTTTGAGTAAATTACAACATTTGCTTGTAAAAATGTTTGATCGTTTGTTTTAAATATTTTTTTTTTTAAGTCTTACATGTTCCTAATAAGGCCCACAAAAATAAGGGATGGGCCTTATTGGGCACACACAAATTTGCTTTTAATTTATTGGTTTTTATGTTATATTTTTAATGTGTTTCAGGCCAAATGCCAACTTTCCCCAAAAAATATCTTCTAATAGGACAGTAACCAACATAAAAAAACGCGTTGCAGGTTAAAGAATATTTTAGTTTTATTTTTTTTTACGAAGAAGTGAAGTTTAAATTTTTTTATTTAAGTTTTTTGCTAAAATTAAGTTTTTTTTTTAAGTTGTGTTTTTTTTTTTTTAAACTGAAGAGACTATTTTCTTATGCAATAAATTTAAAACAAAATGTTTGTTAAAAGATATTGATTTTTTTGTGTTTTTACTTGCGAAATTCTTAAGAAAACTAAGTGGGCCTTATTAAGACCCCATGGGCCTTATTAAGAACGACGTAAGCTTTTTTAAATGTCAAAAAAATATACTTTTCAATTTAATGAAAACAATAAAATCTATGTTTTCATGTAGATAAAATGACAAAGAATCATAACCTTTTTAGTTTACTCGGATACTCCCAAAAACCTAACAGATATTTCGAAAAATCCGTTAGGTGGGCCTTATTTGGCCCCCCTACCTTATAAAAGTTTACTTTTTTGGCAGAAATAAAGTGCTAGCGTTTTGAAACTTTCTAAAAGTAAGAAGAAAACAAAACTAAAATTAAATCAGTCGTTATTAGGAATATATTGTACGTTGAACGAAAAAAAACGTTGATTAAAATTGGTTGCACCCGCGATCCCAATATTAAGATCGCGGGTGCAACTTATTGACTACTAACATTATAACGTGATTTATTGTATTTTATTGATAAAATATGCTTTGAATAATAATTTCTGCTGTTGACGTTTTTTTTTAACTATGTAATATAATATTTTGTTCTTTTTTATATAAAAATATATGGTTATAGGGAAGTGAAACAAGAAAAAGAGACTGCTTTACAGAAAATTGACAAAAAATTAACAAATATGCTGAGCTTCATGCAGAAAAAGGACGTAGAAATATAATGTGGAGAGATGTATTGAAAGGGAAAATGAAGGCAGATGCAAATTTTAAAATTCTGACCAGAATCAGACAAAACGAAAAAATGCAGTCAACACAAAAAAAGGCAGGCGCTCATTACATCAGTCCCTGTAGACTAAAAAAGTCGCACAAGTGAAACGTAATTGCCCAAGGAGTCCCACTAACGTAGTTGAAGTGTTAAAAAATCTATTAAAAAAAAAAAACTTGTTCCACCAAAGCAATGTCTAAAAAACTGAAGGATGACAGATGATTTCTATAAAAGGGATAATATTAGCAGACAAGTGCCGGGTATAAAAGATGTGAAATCGATTAAGTCGGAAGTTAAGAATGGAGAAGAATACAATGACCATGAGCATTCGTGAAGTTAAGTTTTCGATGTTTTTATTGAGTCAGAAGACGAAGCATTAAATTCTAAATCTCCAACAGGGCCTTTTCAGCCCCCTATAAATCCAGTAGATCCGTGCCCTAAAATACCGTTCTGTTTTTACAGCAGCAGTATTTCCAAAAGTTATTTCCGCAGGTTTGTACCTTCTTGCACCAGGTAGGCTTCAATATCACAATATCGTTATGTGGGGTTATCCTCAACCGATATCGATGAAGATGGAGTAGGTACTTCTGACATACATATATGTATTTTCGAAAAAATATTGAAGTATTTGAAAAAACAAAATCAGTTTACTAATTTAAGTTAGACGCGTTGCACCCGCGATAATTTGATGTTGCACCCGCGATTGATTTAAAAGTTAATATTTCGTTGCTTACTTTTGTTTTCTATCTTTATTTTTATTTATTTAGTTAATTGAATCAACGTCGTTCAATATATGTAAGAATAGCATGATAAATGTTTCACAATTAACAGAATTTGTGTTTTTTGTACTATGATCTAGAAAAGTCGGGCCGATTCTGTTGCACCCGCGATCGCACTATGAAACCATTCTTCTGCCAAATTATTTATTATATTTTAGAATTCTAAATGGATTAAATATAAATAGGTGAAAATGTATCCCTTCAAGTAATAATGTCATTAAATATTTTGCTTATTTTATTATTAAATGTACTTCAAATGAGTCTAAATGTTGCACCCGCTATAATGGAATCGCCCATAACTAGGATTCGACGGAAACGTTATTCTAGTCTCAGCCAGCTCAATGTTTTTGCTCCCTCCCGCATCACAGAAAGTTATTTCGATTGTGTTGTTTATACTTTAAATACTGTTGAATCTTCTAAAACTAAGCACTTAGTACTTCACTCAACCTTTGAACTAGTTTTTGAAAATGAAAAGAGTTAACGGAAGCGGCGCGGAATACCGCAAGAAAAAGGCTAAGAAAGAAGCAGACGCGAAGACGCGAAATATTTCAGTTCTAGTTCTGGTTTAAAAGCTACGTTAACGTCTTCGGCGGCATCCAGCAGCAGCGGAAGTGATTCCAATGTAAGTAAGATTCCTCCATCTACAAACGTGAGTGGCCTAGAATTGTCCTCCGGCCAATATTCATGGGAATGCATAACTTATTTTACGGGCAGAAGAAGAAGACGTGCCTGCCGTCGAAGTTGGAAGTCGTTCTGGTCCCACCATAGAGCAGGGTCAAGACGAAGTCGACTCACCAGAAGTATCTCAATGATCTAGTCACAAGCCTGCAGAAAAAGTGAACCTCGTGAAGCTGTTAAGACGCTTAAAAATAAGTTTGTGGAAGTTCTTGAGGTACTGGAAGAATTGACGGATCGGTAGCCAGTCTTCTTCTGACAGTCATTCAACTTCCTCACTTTTCTTAGCTTTTGAGCTGCAGAGCTACCTGAAGAAGATGACGCACAGATTTACCTGCAGCAATGTGGACTGAGTGTGGATAAGTGTGCTCAGAAACTCTGCGTTTTAAAAGCTCTCCTGGTGGAGACAGAGACCATTTCGTCCAAGCCGCAATCGACTTTGCTAAGACTTTTTGGAAAAAACTCGGAATCGATCTCAAAACGAGTACAATTCGCAGGAAAAAACGCATGCATGGAGATCAATCCGCAGATACAGCTTTGTCTCACGAGCCTCATTCGTAAGGCTCGTAAAATCCGTTTATGAAACCGCTAATTTTATTTTACTTTCAATAAAAGATACTTCATTGCCTGTGAAATGATGTCTCGAAATTTAATTTTAATTTAGTATTGAATGGGGGCGGCAAAATGGGTCTCCCGCCCCGGGCGCCGAGATAGTACGCTACGCCACTGCTACTACTAAAGATGAAATGAACCTTTACAAAATTTATAGTTTATGTTTATAAGATTAATTCTTTTATTTATAACACTTTTTTTTATTTTAAGTCTCTAAAACATAAGAGCAGGTTCGTTTGAATCAGTTGTGCTGCAATTTATTTTGTATTGCAGTCAGCATTCCAATTCCACTGCTTGCTCTTAGGCCTTACAGTTTTCTTCCTACAAAAAATAAATATTTGTGTATGAAAATCGACGTAAGTATGTTAGTGTTTATGTATGTATGTTTCCTATGAACTCCAAAACATCGTGACCGATTTTAATGAAATTTTCAGGAAATTTTAAGATTATCCTAGCCATCGGATCAACTGAATATTTGTTTGTTTTTTTTGCACAAAAGAAACATAATTTCGCATTTGGCTTAAACAAAAGTATTTTTTTAAGCTGGCGTGGGCGTAGCAAGGCACTGTACCATTTCTATTGATATCAGCTAAAACTTAGCCACATGACCGCCCCGATCATTGCGCCAGAAGTTATCTACAGATAATAAGTGCTTCCCGTGCAAAGCCGGGGAGCGTCGCTAGTATATATATTAAAAGTAAAAATAAATACATAAATCGTAATTTTTCTTAAAAATTGATTGAAAACAAACTCTACCACAACGATATTAGAGAACATCAGTATTTTTCTAACTAGAATTTAACATAATGTGTAACAATATTTGATATTTTAATATATTCATATTCATATTGATTAAAAAGAAACAACTTAATTCAATGATTATGTCTTTAACAGATACAAATTCAGCTAGTAAAAATCGAGAAACATAATTTCAAGAAAATTCATAGAATACAAATCAGAAAATCATCCAAGAATATGACGATACTTCAAGTTGACATTTACGTCCTTGGACATATCAATGCTTATTCAAGTGATGCATCTGTCAATTAGGTAGATATATGTATTTTGAAAAACTCTTGCCTAACTGGTCACTGTAATTGGATTCTACACTACCATAATATCTGTGTGGAGTCTTCTCTGATGTAGACTTCTTCGAAATATCATGTTGTCTGTCCTTGCTGTGCATTAAAATCCTTGTCCAGAGGGATAGAATCTAAGAGCGAACAACGCAGATATCACCACCAATGATTCAAATTTTGTGATTTTTCTTCAAAAAAATATAAAGTGGGTGACTGCGTTACATGGACTTGTCCTTAGAGAGTTAAGCCCTAAAAAAAAAAACAAATGAATAAATCGGAAGGCGAATTTGTAGCGGAATTAAGATTTTATTGAAGGACCAGTTTGTTTTAATTTGTGACTTTCTAATTAACGACTAAACTGATTACGATCAACTCTTAACATAGAAACTCCATAACAGTATTGAGTACATACATATATGGACATCTGTCCTAAGAAAAAATGGCCAAAAATCAAAAATTAAATTGAAGGCATGATTTGAATCGAAAAAGAGTGTCTTATTTTTATGATGAAACAAAAAATTATAGATTTAAAAGGAAATGGCTCAAAATCACGATTGAAAATAGGCCATATCCTTTTTCTATTCTTTGAGTTATCAGCCATTTACTTAGTAAAAAGGGCTCATATACCACTATCTTCTGCCTTTGCTCATTTTTTCCTTATTTTCTTACGATTACATTGTTTATAAAGGAAAGACCAAAGGGATACTATTTTAAAGCTAAGTTTATTGACTCTAGATATTACGACTTTGATTACACGATAAGACAAGAATTACAACTTGGACATTAGTAAGAACGATCTGGGCTTTTTCAAACGCTAAGTGGACAATGCCTCCTCAAATATCATAAGGTTGTTGCTAGGTCCATGTCAGTGTTGCTGTTGACACTTTTCTATCTATATTTTTGTTTTGAAAAAAAGATTTTTTAACTTATTTAATTAAGTTTAAATCAATTTCTTAGTGCTTGACGAAGCACTAAGTGTCGCTTTTTCTTATCCAAGAATTGTTTTCTAACAAATAACCAAAATTATTTAAAACCATGAACGCCATTTTTAACAACAAATCATTTTTTTAAGTTTTCAAAAAAAAATTGATTTGAAGGTGCGAAAACAAAAAGCAGTAAAATGCATTTATCGCAAAACTAAAAACATTTTACGAATACATAAATCGCTCTTAGCTTACTTCCCAAGCAAGTATCTTCAACCAAAGCCATAGGAACTATCGTCCGGGTGACCGAACTCTCTACTGCTCACATGATTTAAGTTGGAGAAATAATCGAAGTGGTGCATGTTTTTAATTGACAGCCTTAAAGCGTTCATGACTGATGGGTTCGTATTTGGGTTTCCTTGGAAAGTAGTGATATCTTATCATTTTCTCAAATATGTGTCTTTCTCAAGACCCGAATACAAATATTGCGATAGCAGCAATGCGCTGAGGCATTTCAAGTTTAGTTACAACTTACAACCTGATCTCTGTAAATTGAATCTTTTGAGAACGCTAGCAATATTCATAGTTTTAAGATTTTTCGAGAAAAAACTGTGATGCATTCGTTGGGGTGGTCAATTGTCTACGAGTTCTTTGGAATTTGGTAAGTGTTTTTTTTTTTATAATTGGTGCACACTCAGGGGTTTTTTGTATACCCTTAATATGCCAGAGATACAGTGTGAGCATTACGAAAAAAGGGAAGGGTTAGAAAGGAGGTGTCGGTGTACATTGGTTTTGAATTCTTGAACATTGCAATGCAAAAGAAAGACAGAAAGTGGTAAGGCATTCCACATTCGCGTAGTACGGCTAAAAAACGAACCTCGGTACTTCACAATACGACCGAAGTTGGGCTCGAGGGTAAACCGATGGGCATTCCTAGAAACGCGAGTATTACGGTTAAATTGTTTAAGGGAAGCAATGCAGCTAGCTATTTCTTTAGAGCATAGTCCGTTACAATAACGGTAAAAAAGGGTGAGGAAAGAAACATTACGACGATGTTCGAGTGACGTAAATGAGTCAATGATGCTATTGTCACTCTTCTTTGTTCTTTGAATACTGTCCAAGAGGCTTAAGTTAGTTACTGGAGCACTAGCACATAGATGGGAGTTAAACTCAAGCCTTGGACGTATATAGGTTTTATAGATTATAGCCTGATCAGAAGGAGAGAAAAATTGCTTGCATCGTCTCAGAAAATCCAAACATCTTGCGGCATTTTTGGCGATATCGCGTATGTGATCGTTCCACAAAAGGTGATTCGTGATGCACATACCGAGAATATCGAGATGTTCAGTTTCATTGATGTAAGGGTATGCCTCGCTTTAACGATACAAGCCATCATTGGGTTTTCGAAGCATTAAATTCGACGCGTATTCTTATTCCCCATTGTATAATGTTTTGGTTGTAATTGTAGTTTAATGAGCTTATCATATTTTGTCGTTGATGTGAGTTTGAAAACGAATATGAAAAGCTGAGAGCACTATTGTCAGCGAAATAATTAATTGGATTAGAAGTTTGTAGGCTGGAGATCATTTATAAAAGTGAGGAAGAGGGTCGGGGAAAAACGTTGCCCTGTGGCACACCAGCATTTATATTGTGGGTTTCAGACTTGAATCCGTCCAATACAACTTGTATAGAACGGTTCGAAAGAAAATTTCTAATCCAACGAAGAAGAGATTCATCAACACCGAAAGCACGCATTTTGGAAAATAAAGCAAGATGCCAGACTTTATCAAATGCCTTTGAAATATCAAGAGCAATAATCTTACTTTCCCCAAAACGATGTAAAGATTTCATCAAATCACCAGTGTAACTATTGCTACGAAAGTCATACTGCCGGTCATTAAGAAGCTTTCGTTTCTCAAGATATTTCTTAAGCTGATAATTAATCAGCGTTTTCATGATCTTGTTAAGAAGGGACGTTAGTGCAATCGGTCGATCATTTTAGGGAGAAGAAGATTCGCCTTTTTTTGGGAATTGGCTCAACAAATGCTGTTTTCCAACTACTCGGAACGAGCCCAGATGAAAAAGCTTACACAGGGGTTTTTCTACCGTGGAAGAACACCTCTCCAGAATATGAACATTTATCACTAATAATTTAGATTTCTTAACTTCCCATAGGGAGTTATTGTAATCGGTCCGATTTGTCAAATTGGAATTTTTGACATTTCTCAACGTTTCAATATATCAATCATTTTTTTTTTAATTCTTATTTTCTTTAACATAAAAGGAAGTTCGCGCGATCAAGTTGTGCATTGTATTCCTTATAAAGTGCAATGGAAGTGAGGTAGAAAGTTCCATTTGTGTCAAACTTCGTCTTCATCTATATCACCGTAATGTCAAATTGGATCAAAATCTCGAGTTCGATTTTTTCTCACAAATGCAAAATTTTCCCTTTAGGACCTACTAGTATGTATGTACACATGTACATATACGATTATCGCAAAAAAGAAAAATGGGTATTATAAATATTTACTGTGTAAAATTGTTTGTTTTCCATATCCCTCCGGGTGTTGACTACCCCTCACTCCAATTCTCACAATTTGACATAACTTAAAACGGTTTATGTGTCAGGATGGCCGAGTGGTCTAAGGCGCTGCGTTCAGGTCGCAGTCTACTCTGTAGGCGTGGGTTCAAATCCCACTTCTGACAATAATTTTTTTTAATGTATTTATTTTGAAACTACATAATACCTTTGTATATAAAACCTTTTATAAACAAGACCCAACGTACAAATGACAAGAAATTTTTACCTTCCTTTTTAGACCTACGCATTATGTACGAATTACACACAGAAGGCCGAGCAAATTTTGTTGTTCCGTTAATTTATGAGACAGAATTTCACAATTTAAAATAAAATATTGATCCGTTTTTGAGGTACCTATGGAATTTTCAAAAAAAAAAAAAAAAAACAATTATTTTTTTTTAATTTTCAGAACATATTTTTTTTATGTTTTGAAATGCAATATTTTTTAAACTTTTAAGAAGCTTGTCTATACAAAATTTTATTAAAATCCGTTTTGCCGTTAGTAAGAAATTCAAAAGTCAGTAAAATGCACGACTGGATCGCACGAACTTGCTCTTATGTAACAGTACTTTGGAATTTAAAATACATTTTATAAATATAAATATAAAAATGTTCAAATGCATGGAATTGCTGGAAAAGTATGAATTTACGCAAATAAAGTTTAAAAATCGTTTTATTAAAGTAATTTTTTATGTAACAAATTTCTTTAAGATTTTTCGAGAACAAAATTTGGGATGCCAATTTTAAGTATTTAGTAATATAGATTTTAGGAAATAATTTAAAAAAAAATATACGTTCAGACGTTTTAAAGATATTCACCCCGATTACCGATGTCGTAAACGACAGCGAAATATACGACCTGACACGATCTGCATACCATAAGTCGTTTCCAACTTTTGTCACTCGTTTTGTTGTCGTCTTAAAAATGTCAAACGTCGTTGAACACTCCTTCTGCATTCTGTAAGTCGAAAAAATACGACGACCAAGAAAAAAAACCAAGATATCTCTCGTTCAAAAATTTACACACGACAGAGACATAGAAGGTCGCAAAACTGCAAGTATTCTTGTTAAATAATTTATTTTATCGAATTTTTTTACGATAAATAAAACAAGTACATATTTGTCTAAATTTGTTGTACTATACTATATACTAAAATGTTGTAATTAACAAATGAAAACCAATTCCAGACGCTCGTAGAATTGAGGAAGAAGACGAGCAGTTAGGGTTTTTTTGAAGGGGATACAAAAAACGTCCTCCAGTAAGAGATGGAGATGCTTGGCAAAAGTTTTGAATCGATTTTTCCATAATTATCGACAAATTCTTAATGTTTTTGCTCTTATTATGAAATAAAAGCAGCTAGAGAAGTGCAGTGGCGTAGATAGCTTTTCGCTATGGGGGGGGGGGATAGATCTAGTTCGCTAATTTTTTTTTTAAGTTTTAATAATTAAAAAAAAAAAAAACAAATAACAAGACTTTATTGAATTCATTATGTATGCCATAAAAAAATTATATTTTTTAAAGATAATATCGGTACCTTCCCGTAAGAATGTATTAAGCGACAATTTTTTCGAAAATGACTTTTTGATGTGGAACTATACTAGAAGTTAAACACCACATTTTGGCCTGGGTTTCACTGCCCTATCATGTATGCAAAAGAAACTAGAGGGAAAATAAAATTGTAGTAACCGCCAAGTTTTCTCACTGGAATAATGGTGCTCCCTGAAATTTGTATTATCCGCCAGTAAAATTATGCTAAGCGACATTTTTAAAAATAATATTGTCTTAAGCAACCAAACGTCCACGAAAAGAAATTGTTAGATGTCGCTTAGTTTAACCGAAATTTTCGCTTAGCACACTCATCCAAATAGAACTTGATCCATTTTTGTCGGTTATAATACTCCAGATATGGTTGTCTTTGCTTTTAAATATTTGTCTATCAAGTAGGCTACTACTTTTTTCCCATTTATTTTGTGTTTTTTTGTTGTTGTCATCGTAAGCGCCATTTAACATTGTATCAAGCGCCAATGCTTTGACCACGAAAATGTACTAAGCGACAAAAACTTCTTATCTGATTAAAATTTCGATTTTGCAATGATGTCAAGTTTTGTATTGTAAAAATCCCTCTCCAAATCTGTTTCTTCCAATAAAATACACAAAAAAATAACTAAATGAGACGTTTTTTTCGTTTTTTAAACAATTTTTAAAATGTCGCTTAATACATTCTTGCGGGAAGGTATCGATATATTATACGCATTAATTTGAATATGAACTAGAATAAATATTGATATACAGTGCCTTGCATAAGTATAACCGCACCTGTAAAAATGCGTTTTGTAGAAAATTAAAATGACACTTCACTATTTTTTTTATTGAGTGGCATCACTAATCAAGTACCTAAATTGAGAAGAAAAAAAGTTCCGTTATTTTCTCTTCTGGTGTTTAAAAATTAAAAACAGATTTTTATATATTGCAAAAGTATAACCGCACAATGCAAACCTCTCTGAAGCTTCATTCAGTTATGTGCTTCGAAATGACAAGAAACAATGCCGCGTGCTAAACATTTAAGCGATACGGAAAAAGTCAAAATTCAAGCTTTTCGGTTAACTGGCCTAAGCTTAAAGGCTATTGGTAGGAAAATTTAAAGATCCGATCGTGTCGTCCGAAAACTCTTACTAGATCCGGAATCTTATGAGACGAAAATAAGACCCGGGCATCTGCAGAAGCTGACACGTCGAGATAAGAGGCGTTTAATAAATGGTGCATACAATTCGGCGCATTCTTTGCCAGACGTTCGTGACGAATTGGGCTTAGGAATTTCGGTTTCAACGATTTTTCGTGCCTTAAAAAGCAGTAAAGTGATTGTTCGGTGCAAAATGATGCCAGCTCCAAATTTGACAACAGTCTACAAAAAAAAAGTAAGAATTTTCCCAGCAAAACATGAAACGGAATTGGAAAACCATAAGTAACATTCCATTAATTTACACTTAACTCTTGTTATTCCAAATGGCATAATCTAATGAATGTTTTTTTTTTAGATTATTTTAGATTATTTTCAGTGGTGATGGGTCAGGTGGTTTTAACGGATATTGGCACGATCTGAGAAAGGAAAAAAGTTTGTTTTCAAGAGGAACTTTGGCGGTGGCAGTTGTAAGGTTTGGGGGGCCTTCTGCGAGCGTGGTAAGGTTGCACTTGCCTTCACCTCTGCAAAGATGAACAGTTCAGCTTGCACTCAGGTGCTTCAGGACAATTTGGTACCCTACTTAAGACGATTTCGTCGAGTTCGGCATGTCTTCCAGCATGATAATGCCCCAATTCACGTCAAAGTTTGGGATGGTACGAATCGAATAACATACATTTTATGGTGTTCCCGGCACGTTCTCCAGATTGTAACCCTATTGAAAATCTTTGGGGAATTTTGACCCGCAAAATGTATGCCCATAATAGGCAATCATACAGTGTTGCTGAGCTGCGAGAGGCGATTGTGGAAGAATGGAACTGTATAGACGATTCCATATTAAATAACCTTGTCAACAGTATGTCAAAAACAATTTTTAGATTGGTCGAAAATAGGGGCAGCAATGTCCTTTACTAATTTAGCCGAAAAAAATTACTTAAAATAAAAAAACAGATAAAAATAAAAAAGCCGTTATACTTTTGCAATAAAAAAAATCAGTTTTAATTTTTATCCACTAGAAGAGAAACTAACGGAACTTTTTTTTCTTCTCGATTTACTTGATTAGTGATACCATTCAATAAAAAATACTAGGGTGTCATTCCCATTTTAATTTTCTAAAAAACGCATTTTTACAGGTGCGGTTATACTTATGCAAGGCACTGTAGTAAGTAAAATAATATTAATTTAAAAAATAAATCACAAAATAAAATCCAGTTTTCTGTTCTTTTTAGATAAAACACTTATAATCTCGTCTGCTATTATAGGTATTTCGCTGTGAATAGCTAGAGCATCCAAACCATTCAAACGATCCTGCAAATAAGTAAACATCCAAAGCTTATCACACTGTTATTAAAATAGACATATTTTTAATAATATCACTTCGTTGGGCATGATTCTTTGTATTGTTTTTATTCTCTTTACTGACTGGAGAAAGTTATTTCGGGAGTTGACATTGAAACCGGCAGTGTAGCTAATATCTTTAATAAAATATACAGGGTGTCCCACAGTCACCGCCCCAAATGAAAACCATGGATTCCTGAGGTCATTTTAAGTCGAAAAACTTAAGAGGTCATTTTCTCGTTTTCGTCCCGTTTTCGAGTTATAACGGTTTTTATTATTTTTCCATTAACTGGCTTTATCTTTGCCAAACTGCGTCCGATTCGTGAGATTTTTTTTATAACCAATCAAGAATTTTTTACAGTTTTAGTTTGTCCAAAGACTTTTTTTCTGCGGACAACCGTTTCTCCGCAATTTTGCGTCAAACAGAATTTTTTCGTTTTTTAATAGTTTTTTCACTTTGATATCAATTTATTCAAAAAAAAACGTTAATGAGTATTAATTTTTTTCACTTATTATTAAAGTTCAATTCATTTTCTAAAATAAAATATTTTTTTTTCTTAAAAAGAATACTAAATGTAATTAACAAAAAATAAACAAACTGAGTGAATTTAAAAAAAAAAAAAATAATTTTTAAATACAAAATTAACTTTTTCTGAGCTATTGTGGTTAAGAAAAGGACAAATAGATAAAGTTAATTAGTAAGACCGTTCACTAATGTAAACAGTAAAGATTTGCATTATGATTTGAAGGTTGTAAATGTCTTTCTCGCCTGAATTAGTGTCCGCGTCGTGTTCTTTCACTTGATACTCCATTTTGGATTTGTTATTCAAGTTGTAGTTTTTTCTCAATTATTTGCGAACAATGGATTACACTAATCAAGAATATCTGGAAATGTTATTAATATACGCTGAAATGGGACAACTTTATCTATTTGTCCTTTTCTTAACCACAATAGCTGAGAAAAAGTTAATTTTGTATTTAAAAATTATTTTTTTTTTAAATTCACTCAGTTTGTTTATTTGTTGTTAATTACATTTAGTATTCTTTTTAAGGAAAAAAAAATATTTTTTTTTAAGAAAATGAACTGGGCTTTAATAATTAACGAAAAAAATTAATACTCATTAACGTGTTTTTTTGAAAAAAATGATATCAAAGTGAAAAAAAAACAACTTAAAAAACGAAACAAATTGGGTTTGATGCAAAATTGCGGAGAAACGGTTGCCCGCAGAAAAAAAAGTTCTGAAATTAACTAAAACTGTAGTAAATTCTTGATTGGTTATAAAAAAATCTTACGAATCGGACGTAGATTGGCAAAGATAAAGCCAGTTAAGGGAAAAGAGAGCAAAAATCATAAAAACTGTTATAACTCGAAAACGGGACGAAAACGAGAAAATGACCTCTTAAGTTTTTCGACTTAAAATGACCTCAGGAATCTATGGTTTTCGTTTGGGGCGGTGACTGTGGGACACCCTGTATATAGGTGAGAGGTACAAAAAATTTCAGAGTGCGTTTCTTTAACTTATTTGGTTCATGACTGGTTATGTTGAACAATTATCGATCCCAATGGGGGGGGGATATATCCCCCTGATCCCCCCCCCCTATCTACGCCACTGGAGAAGTGGTTAAACCGAAGTGGAAATTATCAGTGTATCCCAGCCCAATTTGCTTGGAAACCCCTTGCCAACTTCATCTGAGCCTGCATTAACCCAAACTCAGACAGATGCAGGCATTTCACTTAAGTATTTAGAAGCAATCGCTTTAAATATGGAAGATAATTTCGCCGAATTTGCGGATGAAGTTCCGGAGCCACAAGAACAGCAACATAAAACTGAAGAACCAGCAGGAAAGAAACGACGGCAAGCTTTCGCTATTAAACAAAAAAGAGCTACGCTTTCGGAGAAGCAGTGTGTACTCCAAGAAATAACCTTAAATGTTATCAATGAAAGTATAAACAAAGGAAGAAAAGAGGAATATAAGTCATACAAATTAAAGGAGCACACTGCTAGGAGAGATACAACACATCTTAAGATCCAAGAGGAAACACTTGTAATTTATAAACATGGGATGGAAAGAAAAGAAACTAATAAATGTAATACATTTCAACACTTATCATTTTAATTACTTATTTATTTTCTAATAATTAAAAAAAAATGCATTTGTTCATTAATTGAACATCGAGCAATAATATTGTATGTAGACTTTCCTTTGAATTTGACAGATGTTTGTTACTTTTTCATCGTTTTTAAATCTGTTAAAAAATCATCGTATCGAAGAAGTTATGGAATGCCATTTAAAAAACGAGACGACAGAGAAAACGAGAGACGTCGAAAAAACGAGACGACATAGGTAATTGGGGTGATTGATTTTTCAAAAAAAACTTGGAATTTTTTTTTTTCTTAAATCCCAACTAATGTTTTTTTTTCGAATATTTGTATACTCAATATTATTTTAAACTTAAACGGGCTCCTGCTCAAAATTTTTGGTTAAAACCGTTAGAGCCGTTGATGAGAAAGTTGAAAACCAAAAAAACGGTTCTATGCCAGGTACCATTAATAACATTTTGCCCCAAATTTTTTGCTTCCAAAAATGTAGACCATGTCCATACTATCACACATTATTTTTCGAGATAAATAAAATTATGCATTACGGGTGTATGAGGGTACTGTTAGTTTTGGAGCTAAACAAAAATTTCAATTTCCCCTCTAGGGAGTTAAGTACCGAGTTTGAAGAAAATAGGTCCAGTGGTTTAGGCTCTAGATCGAGGTACAGACATACAGATGGAATTGTCGGACCGACTTTATTCGTCTTCGCTATCATCGTAATGTCAACTTTGATCAAAATCGTGGAGTCAATTTTTTTTTCCAAATGCAGAACTTGCCCTATAGAAAGAATTTTGATTAGTACGATACTGGTTAGAAAATTAAGAATGAGGTAGTAAACTACTAAAAAGTTAGCAAATTGTTAAGTAGTATCATACTTAATACCTTAATAATAGGCTTTTTAAAATTTTGCGCCAATATTTTTTAAAATCGATTCAATTATCTTCTAAGTCATGGCTGTTTGAATAAAGTCCTCCAAGCAAAAGCTTAATCTGATAATTCGGTGAAAAATACCTTATTTGCGACACTCGTAATCTATTTGACTTTCATAAGTAAAGTAAAGAGAAATTATAATCATTGACGGTGCATTGACGGTGGAAGATTTTGCCCGTGGCCTGGCATTGATTCTATATATAAAGGTTTTTATAATACAAATTCTATAACTACTGACAAGGTCCTCACAGTCAACTGATGAGTCCATGTGAGATCGTCGGGACTAAAGGTGGACTAAAGACCATTTGAAGGCTATTTTGAATCAATAATTCAACAAGTTCTTTGATAATAATAGTGCTAAGACTTCTACTTGGATGATTTACTATTTCAGTAGTATATAGAATTTGTATTATAAAAACCTTCATAGACAAATTTAATATTCCATAGTTTTCCGAGCTGTTCCTCTGCTTTGTTTAAACCGGGTTTTTTCGACTTTCCACTTCATTATTCATTTATTTTGTACCAATTGACTACCTTTTGCATAACCGTTAAACTCAAAAGCCGTTTTATTAAAGTAGCGAGTTTGAATTTGCAAACTCATAACAAAATACAAATTTCAATTCAAGTCTTTTCAAAATGTATTACTTCTTGTAAAATAAGAAAGTTTCAGTATCTATTAAAACTTAAAACATTCACGCACAAAATAAATTAATCGCATATTTTATTTCAAAAAATAATAATAAAAAAGTTCATAGGCACAACGAAATTAAAAACTACAATATAGCTTAAAATATTATGCAATATACATGTTTCATATTAAAAAATAAATTCAGATCAATGTTTTTGTTCAAATGCACTCTAATTATTTGCCAACCAATCCGCAATTTGGTTCTTATTAGCTTTCAACCAGTTAATATTGTATTTTACATTTTCCAGGGCTTCTTTGCGTGCAGCTGTGCCAGCCCCGGCTTCTGGGTATTTTGCGAAGAAAACTTCCATTTCTTCTAGTTTTTGATTAGTCGTGAAACGGCCAGTTATTCCTGGAATCAATCTTCCCAAATAACGTTCATTGATTCCGAAGCGATCCACCAACTTCTCCCAGTTTTCACGAACATAATCCCATACGAGACTCTGACCAACTGGATTTCGAGCAATGTTCTGCAAGCACGTGAAATAATCTTGACCGCGTACATTGCTCTCGTCCCAAGCCAATTCAATGAATCTGTCAAACAGACAACGATGAGTATAAATGAAAATTGTTTTACCATGGTAACCACTCACCTTTGTAAGACCCATGGTTCTTTGATTCCTGAAAGCCCTTTCATCAATTTCGACTTCTCGCTGGCATCCGTTTCAGCTTTGAATATATTCCACATCTGTTGCCAGGCCTCCTCCGTGCCTGCTACCGACATTCCGCGGAGATAAATAATACTACGCAGATCTGGCTTTGGTCTTGAACTGGGATTGCTCAACCAAGTTGTGAATCTAGATCCGACTTCTTGAAGACACTTTTCATGACCAAAAGAGCATGCCGTATCCAATACAGAAACACGAAGTAAGCTATGGAGAATTTTACTATAACATTCTTTGCAGTTTGTCTTCAAGTTCGAACTTACTTTTTCAAATGATCATTTTCATCAACTTCCCACCCAACATTCTCGTAGGCCTTATTCAGCAATCCATTAGCATATTTCCTGAAGTCTTTGAACACATCAGTATAGTACAGGAGGCTCTTCATTGTTAAGAGCTTCGATGAGGCCACATTCCATGGCACGTATTCCAATTCGTTTTGAAGGAACTTCGTCAAATCAAGGGCTGTTTTGAATGATAACTGAGTTGCGTCTGCCAAATTGAAAGCATCATTTATTAAATGAGCACGGTCGGAAACAGAAAATGCTGTCGGCGTGTTAAGCAAAGCCTTATTAATCTCTTCCCAGATTTCTTGAGGATAGTTTACGCGATAGTAACCAACTTGATCTTTGTTAATCTTGATCCAATCAATAGCCGAAGGAAGGTCGATAATAACTGCAAGTAAACGTGAATACCTTTACCACGAAAGTATTGATATGAAAAGAAATCTCTTACTCTCTGAATCATCATAGTTGAACCATGTGCGCTGAACAACTGGATTGGCGCTGGTCGTGTACGTAATTGGAATAGTCCAACGATAGCTGCGAAGAAATGTATGAACAAATTGTTTTAAATAAATATTTCCAAGACTTACTTGAACTCTGAATCGGAATAAGTTGCATTATAATCTCCTGGATTCGAGAAGAATCGCTTTTGAATAAGTTTGAATTGTGTCGGGGAAACTTTTATCACTTCAACAACTGGGAAGCCCATCTGAACTGTCCACGTTTTCATGATGAGTCTATGTAAAGTTTACAAATAAAAATAAAATTGCGACAATGATTAGAAAACATACTTGACATCAAAATCCAAACTGAAGGACTCAAATTCACTAAAGAAATCATCGGTCTCAGCATTACTAAACTGATATCGGTTTAGGTAATTATGAACAGCCTCTTTGAAGATGTTCTCTCCAACGAATCCCTCCAGCATTCGAATAATTGAAGCGCCTTTCGAGTAGGTTATGGAATCGAAGAGTTCAGTGATTTGATTTGGACTCTCAACTGTTTGCACAATCGGATGAGATGCTAAGGTTGCATCTAGTCTAAGCACCCCGTGTAAGTCATCGGTAAGGAATTGATCCAGCTAGGAACACAATGTATTGGAAATTAATTTCGTTGGCAATAATATGTTAAGAAATCACTTACCATTTTCCAGTTGGGGTGGACACTATTGACACCTTTGTATTCAATGTAGGAGGCAAATCCTTCGTTCAGCCAAAGATCGTTCCACCATTTCATGGTTACTATAAAGAAAAGTTTGTTTTTAAGAATTTAGTTATTCTGAGGATTTCTTCGAATTTAAGACTAGCCAAAGATGATCTGAAGCATTCCTGATCTGAAGAGTACCGTGAAAAGAGAAGGAAAGAGAAAAAGATCCTGCGCAGAAAGAAAAGAGCAGCCGCAGCTTCTCAGCTCAGGCATCTCGAGGAGTCTAGCACCGCCACAAACACCCGCCGGTTCTACAAAACAGCCAAACAACTGGCATCAGGTTATAGGACCGGCTCGCAAGCTCTTCGAAACAGCGAAGGGAACCTAGTCACCGAAGCACAGGGAATTGTAGACGTGTTTAAGCAGCATTTCCAGCAGCTGCTTAATGGGCATTATTTAGAAGAAACCACAGGGGAGCAAAGAAGCATAAGACCAGTCAATGAAGATCCAGTCCTACTACCCAGTACTGAAGAGGTTAAGAAAGCCATACGCAAGCTTAAGAATAACAAATCCGCAGGCTCGGATGGCCTACCTGCGGAACTCTTTAAGTATGGAGGAGATGTCCTGATAGGATGCATGAATCAGCTCATCAACCAAGTGTTGGAGGAGGAAAGCATGCCCGACGACTGGTCAAATAGCTCCATATGTCCAATCTACAAAAAAGACGATCCTATGTCCTGCAAAAACTACAGGGGCATATCCCTGCTTAATGTTGCCTACAAGATCCTATCCACCGTACTATGTAAGCGTCTAAAACCTTTCTGCAACACTATAATCGGCACGTACCAGTGTGGCTTCAGGCCAGGCAGATCAACGATAGACCAAATCTTCACATTGAGGCAAATCCTGGAAAAGACCAACGAATTTCAAGTGGAGACCCACCATCTTTTCATCGACTTTAAAGCCGCATATGATAGCATAAGTCGGCAAGAGCTTCTATTGACAATGTCGGAACTCGGGATCCCGAAAAAACTGATCCAGCTATGCCGCATGACGTTACAAAATACGCGGTGCAATGTGCAAATGGGTAACAGCTCATCCGAGCTATTCCAGACGTGCACAGGGTTCAGACAAGGAGATGCGCTATCATGTGATTTCTTCAACCTAGTCCTGGAGCAGATAGAGCGCAAGAGTGGTGTTAACCTGGAAGGCACTATTTTCAACAGGTCTTACCAACTGCTTGGATATGCGGACGACATCGATATCATCGGCCGCTCCAAACGAGCTGTGTTAGAAGCGTTCACAGCTATTGATGAACAGGCGAAACGCGTTGGTCTTGAAGTTAATGAGGACAAAACAAAGTATATGCTATCAACAAACAAAGCCGCATCTGTCCATCGCCTAGGTACGAATGACACCTTAGTGGAAATTCGACGACGAATTACCCTAGCAAATCGCTGCTACTTCGGTTTGGCCAAACAAATGGGTTCAAAACTCCTTTCTCGAAAGACAAAGTGCACGCTATACATAACGCTAATTTTACCAGTTCTACTCTACGGCGCCGAGTGCTGGACGATAAGTAAAAAAGGGGAATTGATACTGCGCACTTTCGAGAGAAAAATTCTTCGGCGGATATTTGGTCCTATATGCGAAGAGGGCGGAATGGAGGAGAAGATTCAATCGTGAATTATACGAGCTGTACCAAGATGTGGATGTAGTCCAAAAAGCCAAAACACGTCGACTACACTGGCTCGGTCACATCGAGCGAATGGACAACAACGCTCCAGCCAAGAAAATCTTCGAATCCCAGCCCCCAGGTTCGAGACGACGAACGGCGGCGGTTATAGGTTATAGACGTAAGAGCGCTTGGTCCCGACGACTGGAGGGAGCTCGCGAGGGATCGCAACTGATGGAAGACCGCAATAACTCAGGCAGAGACCCTCCATGGATCGGGAGCCGGTTAAGTAAGTAAGTAAGTAAGGGCTTTACTTAGAGCCAAAACTTGTGGCCTGTTTTGCGCAATATGAATATACGCACCACGAAAATTCTGTCTAAGCCCCCGAACGTTGCCGTTATCGACCCTCAACTTACTCAACATAACGAAAAACAAAACACAAAAATCAAATCACATATCAGGTTTTGGGCCCAAAAAAACTTAATAAATTTTTACTGTTAGGCTTATGTTTCAATAGCAAATTATTATCCGTTCATGGATTCCCAAAAATTAGTAACAGAAATTAATCCTTCATTGCTTTGATTCTATCAATTACATACAATTCATGGTATATCAAACATTGTATGCAATAACAAAACCAAAGCAACTATGGGGGATGAGAGAAAGAGCACCGCGGATGACTGAAAAAATAGCGCTCGGGATCGTACAGGATGGAGTTTCGCATCAGACAACGAACCCTTATAGATCGTGATACGTTTAAGAAAGTAAGTAAAGTTTAGACAAGGATTTTATTTTAAAGTTTTTTTATTTAAACGACTGTTTGCTCTTACAGCTAACTTATGAATAATTTTTATTTTATTGACATTTGTATTTCAATATTTTTGTTCTTTGCAAAAATAATTAGATTAATATTATAATCTTTTTCTTACTTGACTGACATTTACTTTCATATTAATACTGAAAACATTGCAAAGTTTATATCTAACCTACATGATAGTTGTATACGGGGACCTGATGGTCTAGTTTCTATTATTTTGAAAAACTTATCAATATCCTCTTGTGTATTTCCATCTATTTTGAAAAATTTTATTATAATCCCTCTACATAAGAAATGTAAAAAAGATGAAATCAAAAATTATAGACCTATTACTTGATTATTGGTTATTCCAAAGCTTTTCGAGGCTATTATTTGTGAATCTTTATGTTTTTATTGAAAATTACTTCCAAATCAACATGGTTTTACAAAAGGAAGCTCAACTGTAATTTTTTACTGGAATTGGCGGAACATTGCATTGACTCATTTAAGAACAAAAAGCAGTAAGGCGTTTGACAAACTCTCTTATCGAGTTTTTCGATTTTAAGAGCTATTTTAAGAAACCTAGGATTTATTTATTTGATAGATCATACTGGGTACTTTTTAAAGGCTGCGAATAGAATAACTTTAAAGTAAATTCTGGAATAAGATAGGGTAGCCATTTGGGCCCAGTACTTTTACTTTAATTTTTTAAGGACCTACCGTCTGTGTTAAAGTACTCAGATTGTCTGATTTATGCAGACATTGTAATAATCGTCAAACATATTTCGAATACTAAAGATTTTGGAGAGTTGCAATATGACCTTAATTCTTTTTTTGACTCGTGTTCGTAATTGTTTGTTTCTCAGCATCGATAAATGCAAAACTATAAATTTTACGAGAAAGCTTTCTGTTTCTTATTTTAACTATTTATTTAATGGTTTACCCTTGTCACGTGTAAGCGATGTGAATGTCCTTGGTGTATGTTTTTATAGTAAACTTTAATTCATACAACACATCAAAGCCATAGCTATTAAGGGCAATTCAATTCTAGGTTGGATTAAAAGACAGTCGAGACAGTTCTCCGACCCTTTAGTTATCAAACAACAACAAGTGCAAACAATTATTTTTGAGATTTGCGCTCAGAGCTTTAGGTTGGGAAAATCGCTATGAACTTCCTTCTTACAACAGTAGACTTGCCTAGCCTTAAGACCAGACGATCGTATTTATTTTTTGTCTCTTTGCACCTTCTGTCGCGTATTAACTTTAACATTTCGCAAAGAAGTTTGAGTAATTCATCTTCCTTTTGAATAGTTCTTTCGAGCTGCCAAAAACGATTAGAATCTAAATATGTACTACAGATATTCAAAATACAGTTCTGCATCTTGCATAAAAGGTTTGAATTGCAGTCATGTAGAAATAAAGAATCATTACATACATTCTGCGAAATACATTTATCTCAAAAGATATGCATCCAACATTATTCGATTTTCTGAAGGATATATGATCACAAGGATATGCTTAATTGTATTCACACGAAATTAAGTATATAGTACTACAAGTCTTAGCTTCAACTTGTAACACAAATATATATTTTACTAGTGGTAAGGATTTCAATTATGCATCTGGCTTAAGGTCTCAGACTAATATGGTAAGTGTATGCATATTTTATTGGCATCTCACTGAACAAGAATACGTCTCTTCCATCCAAATCTACCACGATGCCCGCTCGGCTGGATATGCTGATGAGGAAGCTCATTTGGAACTTAAATACATTTTATTTTATTCAGACTTACCTAAATTTCCAAACCACATATGTGCCAACTCATGAGCAATAACTGTCGCTACACGCTGTTTGTTCGCGCTTGAACTGGTGTTCTCATCGTAGAGCAATGCAGTCTCTCTGAAGGTAACCAAACCCCAATGTTCCATTGCACCAGATACGAAATCAGGAATAGCAGCCATATCTATGGAAAGAAAACCATTCTGTAAACAGCTACAAAACAAGGAAATCTTAAAAAAAAAACTACCCAACTTCGGAAGAGGATACGCCAAATTGAAATAACTAATGTAATGCTCGATGATAGATGCTCCTGTATCTAATGCATAAGTGGCCTTATCCATCTGCGCCTCTGTGGCAAAAACTCGCATGTCAAAGTCTGATCCAACCGAGGCAGTAATCTTCTTCATTTTGTTGTGGAAGTCAGAGACAATAAAGCAAGCAAGATAAGTGCTCATTTGGACACTGTCTGCAAACACCACTTCGGTGACATCACCCTTTTCGGTTTTTTTCTGAAAGGAGGAGATTTAAGCAGTCCCAAAGACGAAGAGACACAAAGCTGTAAAACACTTACAACTTCATTCATATTCGAAAGGGCATGATATCCTCCAGCTGTTGGATGTACCAAAGTAACTTCGAAAAACGCCTTCATCGCCGGTTCGTCAAAGCAGGGGAATGCCTGGCGAGCATAGGTCGGCTCGAATTTCGATGTAGCCATCCATCTAGGTGAAGAAATAAAAAAAAATATATTACCAAACAACAAAGAGAACGGATATCTAAAAGAATATGAAGGAAAGTCCACCTAGTTTCATTTGTCGCTTTGTCCTTGTAGGAACTCTGGTAGAGCCCCACAATTCGATCGGTCAAGCTTCCATTGAAGTTCAGTTTCAACGAGTAATTTCCTTCTTTAAGGGGATCTGAGAATTCTGTAACCCAATACTCCAGCTCCGTGTGCTGGAAGGTCAGAGAAGGTTTGATCGGCTGCGGTTCCGCATCGCCAGCCGGTAAAGCCAAAACTTCGAGAGTTTCTACTGCTAGCTTGTTGGCATGAACCGGAATAAACTGTATGGGTTTGAGAATCTCCAGTTTGATTGTAATATTCCCAGAAAATGTTTTCTCCTTCAGGTTGGGATTCAAGAACAAGTTGTAGTGCTTGGGCCGAATCTCTTTGGGTAGCCGGTAGCCCAATTTGTTGAGAACCTTTGAACTCGACATGACTTTCGCACTTAATTTGGGTATCGCACACTTGCTTTTTTCCACGGAGTTGCTTTTATCAAACTTATTCGATGGAAATAAAATTATTGGTTTTGTTTTTTGATTTATCACAGATTCGTCGGAGTACAAATAGTTGGTGTTTTGTTCTTCATAAACTTCATCATGAACTGTCACATTTGACATACCTGTTGCCGCTATCGTTCTCCCTACATACACTAGCGCCCCTAAGAGGAATGCAACTAAAACTAACAAAAACACACAGAAACCGATCAGGGTGAATATCGTATTTGAACGTTTTTGTCGATGGATCTGAGCATCTCGGAAGCGATGGTGCTCGTCGGTAGAGAGACTTGATCGCGGCCGAACTGGGGGAATTTTCGGTTGAATTGGCGGGTACATTATGTCAGCTGCTATATCCGATGCCGATGAGAGTGAATGGCGGTTATTGTTGACGCCATTTGGCGGTTGTTTTTTGGTGAATTTCATTATTGTTGATTATAATTTTTCTAATAGTTTTGCGTATTAATTGAATATCACATTGGAGTTGTTTTGTTTTCGAATTCAGTTACTATTTTCGAAGTTATAATCCTTGCGATGACAGTGCGATTTTAATAAGCATTATGGTTAGATCATGTGCGATAATGAGGTAGACTTTGGAAAAGTAAATAAAATAAAATGAGAATAAGTCCTAAAAGATCCCTTTTGGTTGTTATCATCATCAACAGTATTATTAAGGTTATGAAATTGAGATGTGTATGAACAGAGGTTGAAAGGGCTCTTGACTACTTACTTATGCAATAAAAAACGAATGAAAAATTGAGGGCAATTATATCAATTTCTGGTATTCTAAACAAATTTCGTACGACTAGTTAATTGCTGTCATTTAAAAGAAAGTACTGTGACATTTTTACGAATTACTAATTTTGACGATTTTATGAACAGATAAATTAATCATAATCAGTCGAGTGATTTAAAAAAATATATTTTATGTATCTTGACGCATAAATGTGAGATTTTTAAATAGCTTGGCGACAGCGCCACAAGCGTTCTCTAATATAAGCGCAAAGATTTTAATACCCCAATTACTAAAAGCGGTTTAGTGGAGGTTTATCTTACTGAGTGACGTTTACTAATTGCGATTAAGCTAAATCTCCAAAGAAGAGCAAAGAAATAGAAATAAAATTGTCATACTTGTTATTTTTGTATCTATTGAAAAAAAACATGATTTGTCATTTATATTCAGATTTTTACTCCTTTTATATTATTTTTGTGAAATTGTTCATTATTTTCTTAAAAAAAAAACCTCAAGTTTGAAATAAACACAAGCAATTGACAACTAATTTAGGTAGACACCGGATATAAAGAACAGAATTATTATTTATTTTAGTAGATTTTTAATAATCGTAAATCGGGGTGATATGCATAAAAGATAGTAAATGCTTTTACTTGAGAATTTCTAAGTAATTACTTTTTTTGATATGCATAAAAATGCAGTAAATGCTGAAAATAAAGTATTTACTTGAGGCCACAGTACTTACTTTTTTCGGATGAACTTTTTCAGTAAATACTTTATTCCGTATTCATAAAAAGTAGCAAGTACTTTTTTTCTGTAGGAATTACTTCTTTTTTTCAAAGTCAAAGGATAGCAACATGAAAATTTAAAAGTACGTACTTTTTTTGATTTAAACACATAACTATGTACGAGTAGTTTCGAAACCATAAAAACTTGCAGACTTATTTTCATTTATGAATATTTTCATAGCCTCTGATTTCGCTTTTTTTACTGCCGGTTGCTGCGACTTATTCATAAGAACACTATGTACTTTTAAAATACGCACAAAAACAAGGTGCATTTGGCTTATTGATAAACCTTCGTTCTTCATTGTTGCTCAGTCGACTTTCAATAAATTAATGATTGATAAAATTTCATGAACAGATGTTTTCAAAACAACAAGAAGGACAACAGTAATTTAATATAGGGATTAAACGGTTAATCTGGCAAAAAACTATTTGCTTATACTAACCCGATAAGAAAATAAAATGCACGACTGGATCGCACGAACTTGCTCTTATGTAAAAGTACTTTGGAATTTAGGATACATTTTATAAATATAAAACATGGATTTAATGAGATAATAATGTTCAAATGCATAAAATTGCCGTCTGGTTTCCGGAAAAGTATGAATTTATGCAAATAAACCTTAAAAAATCGTTTTATTATTAAATAAATTTTTTATATAAGAAATTTCTCTAAAATTTTTCAAGAAAAAATGTGGGATGCGAATTTTAAGTATTTAATAATATTGGTTTTAGGAAATAATTTCAAAAAATAATCGTTCATAGGTTTTGAAGATATTGGCCCTGAGTAATAGATCCGAATCTAGCCTAAGTTCGATTTTAACCAAATATTCGTAGAAATAAAACAAATTTCAATTATATGTCGATTTCCTTTTACACCAGGGATTTTAGGGATTGCGATCCCTTGTCAAATTTTGTCTTTTTAGTGTGCGTATTTCGTATGCATGTAAATCCCTCTCCAAATACGGATTCGAAAGATTTGATCTCTGTCAAAAAAAATCGATTTTTTTGGTGTGGTAAAAGTCAAAATTTGACAAGGGATCGCAATCCCTAAAATCCCTAGTGTAAAAGGAAATCGACAATAAATACTTAAAAGCTGCTTTCCTGTAACTAATGTCGATTTCCTTTTACACTAGGGATTTTAGGGATTGCGATCCCTTGTCAAATTTTTTCTTTTTAGTGTGGGTATTTCGTATACATGTAAATCCCTCTCCAAATACGGATTCGAAGGATTTGATCTCTGTCAAAAAAAATCGATTTTTTTGGTGTGGTAAAAGTCAAAATTTGACAAGGGATCGCAATCCCTAAAATCCCTAGTGTAAAAGGAAATCGACATAAGTTAAATTTAAAATGATAGAATCACAATAAAACTCTACGAATCTGGTTAATAGAAATCTGTTTATGTATCAGTTCACAATAACGAAATTATGAAAATGAGTCACAATTATTGGTATAAATAAGACTTTTGTAAATTTGATCTGCTACTACGAAATTTTAAAAGCAACTTTTCTACATCTAACAAAAAGTGACTTTAAAACCGATTCTATGAATGTCTATTACTAAGGGCCATTGATATTTTTTTTTTTTTTTTTTTAAACCCAATAAATATTTTTTCGAATATTTTTATGTACAATATTATTTTAAACTTAAGGGGACTCCTGCTAAAAATTTTGGGTTAAAATCCTTAGAGCCGTTAATGAGAAAGTCGAAAATCAAAAAAACGGGTCTAGGGCAGGTACCCCTAATAACATTCGTTAGAGCCGTTTTAGAGATAAATAAGATTTTGCATTACGGGTGTATGGGGGGTACCCTTAGGCTAGCCGCGCACTAGCAACTTTTAGTTGCGAAACTGCTTGATTCGAGCAACTAAAAAGTTTGTGTTTGGACACAAACTAAACGATTGCCTAAAATAAGTTCGCCATTTTATTGAACATATAATTATCTGCAAATTCACGGACATTCAACCAAACAGTTCATCTGTTTTCTATAAGTAACCAAACAGTTTCGCAACTAAAAGTTGCTAGTGCGCGGCTAGCCTTAGTTTTGGAGCTAAAAAAAAAATTTCAATTTTTCCTCTAGGGAATCACCGAAGACCCTTAACTACCGAGTTTGAAGAAAATACGTCCGGTAGTTTAGGCTGTAGTTCGAGGTACAGACATACAGACATACAGACAGACAGACGGAATTGTCAGGCCCACTTTTTTCGTCTTCGCTATCATCGTAATGTCAACTTTGATCAAAATCTCGAGTTCGATTTTTTTTTCAAATGCAGAACTTGCCCTATAGTACCTATATCGCAAGTAAAAAGTATTTACTATCAATTTCCGATGAATTCTAGTATTTACTTGGGTGAATTTAGTATATACTGAAAGTATTTGCCAGTTAGTAAGTACTAAACTTTATGCATATGGAATGAAGTAAATACTTTAAATTTAACCATTTGCTTTAAGTTATAGTATTCACTATTATCTTTTACTTGTAGTAAATACTTCTGTTTTATGCATATCACCCATGGTTTAGTAAAACCCTTAAAAAAAGCAGAATTATCGTTTTTCAATAATTTGACTGTAAATTTTCAAGTTCGTCGGCTATGCTCTTTTATGTGAGGTTAATTCTCCTATTTGGTATTTTTGAGGCACTAAAGAAAATTAGCATGGCAAGGAGCAAACGACGGGTGGCCTCATAGTCAAGAGTCAACATAACCTGTGGCGTTTCTAAGTTTAGTCTGTGTCTGGCACTCAATTAAAATTCTACGCCTCAGAACAGTGCCACATAGGCGGCCATTTGAATGTTGTCATATTGAACATATTAATAGGACTTACAAATAAAATAAATAGTAAATACAAAATAGTGACACTTTGTAACATTTACATATTTTCTTTAATTTTCACTGAAGAGCTCATTACTATTATTGTAAAATTAAAGTTAAGAGTTTATAGGTATATTCAGCGAATTGGTCTAGTCGTTGCATATTGGGCTTTTACATGAGTGGAAGAACCCAAACTCGAGTCTCGTAAAAAACCAAAGCACAAAATTTTAATCGAATTAATAGGATCTTAAAACTGATTTAGTATGATGCTTGGTTAAAACTTAAAACGACAGTTTTGCCAATTTTAATTGAGTTTAGTACATACTTTCTCTACCCTTTTATTAAAGTTAAAATCATCGAAAATCTATTTTATTAATTTGTTTAGTATCGTGCTAACTTTACATGAATATTTGATATTTACAAAAGTCAACCTTTAATTAGTTTTTTTTTTTTGCACGAAGTATCATTGTTTTAGATGTGTTCAGAAGAAATTTCTTAAGAAAATTGATTTAGTATGATACTACCTACTTTAAAGTTAGCAAAGTGTTAGGTAAGGTAGTATCATATACTAACACCTTAACAATGGACTGTGTACATTTTTGCGCCAAAGTAATTTTTTGAAATAAAATAAGGTTATCTACAGTGCACATATTAAAGGGAATACAGATGGGTTACTATTATATGGAGAGAAAATATAACAAAACAATATGTTAACTGATGAAAAAAAAAACTGATATACATATACAAGTATTTATATCAGTTTTTTTGCGATTATATGTAGGTACATTACGTATGGTGGTACTAAATGAAAAGTTATGCATTCTTATAAAAAATCGAACACGAGATTTTGATCAAACTTGACATATCGATGATAGGGAAGTAGAAAAAAGAAGAAATAAGTAATTCTGTTTGATCACATCATATTAGGTTTAGCCAATTTTTTTTTAAACTAGGTTACCTTTCTTTAAATATTTTCTCCATTTTTTCTTCTTTTTTTAAGACAAAAAATAATGGTACCTAACATACATTTTTTTTTAATTAAAGTTAATTATTTTTTCCCAAATAAAGGTGTTAATAAAACAAATAAAAAAAAATATTTTAGTAAAATCTAGATTTTACTATACATATATAATAACGATTTCCGAAAATGAATCTTTATCATAACTCCCATAAGAGAATTTTGTTTTGTTTCCGATTGTTGCTTAAAAACTCAATACTTTAAAAACCACGTACTCACTTTTTTTTTCAAACTTAGCACCACCTTACAGCTCAAAATAAAAAAATATTTCTTAAAGACTTATAAAAAAGAATCAACAAATACGTTTCCTTCATACTATTAATGTTAAAAAAGGTTTTGGAAAATTGAATTTTTATCGAAAACGACTCCCAGAATTTTGAGAAAATGTTTTCTGTATCGTTTAAAGTATCATTCAATAAAAAACATATTTAAATTAAGACATTATTCACAGTACTTCACAAAGAACCTCTTTAGTTTGATTTTCGAATTGCTCATTATCAATATATGTAATGGATTTAAATTAGTTTTTTATACATAAGCTTCTATGATGTTTAAAAAAAATTCAAACAAAAACTAAAAAATAACTTTTTTTTTAATATTTTAATATTTATTTAGGGACCGTTTTTCATGGTGGTATAATTTTCGAATTAATAAATTGTATTGTTCACTTAAGATCTTTGTTTATAGTAAATCAATCTATCTATCACACAAAGAGATTAACAATAAGATTAACTCTAGCAAAAGAACAAATTGGAATTGGTTTTAAATTTTTTCTGTGAATGTGTTCAGCGCATAATAGGTATAACTAAGTTCGATTTGTAAAACTTTTGAACTTATGAGGCCCCTTTTCTTTTGAGGAGGTGTTTTTTTCGCACTGGCAAAACCATTGCATAAGCTTTTCCATCGCTCCTGCTGTTATGGAATATGAAAGCATTTGTCCAGCCAGTTCCTAAAAAGAGCGACCCTTCATCTTACTCCTTCTTAATGACTGGCAATATGGTTTTCGCAGCAATTGTTCCACTCGTAATCTGATGGCTTTCTCACCGAAAAGCGGAACAGATCTTTATATTGTTTTGGAGAAATTAAGATTATTTCGCTTGATAATTCAAAGGTATTTGATAGAGTTTGGCATCAAGTTCTCTTATCGAAACTGTGTGCATTTGGTATAGATAAATCTCTTCTTCGTTGGATAAGAAATTACCTTTCGAACCGTTCACTACAAGTAGCTTCGGACGGTTCCAAATCTAATATCCACAAAATAAACGCTGGTGTTCCCCAGGGCTCCGTTTTGTCTCCGACACTCTTCCTTGTGTTCATAAATGGAAGAGACCTGTAGAGTAGAGTGGAAAAGCTTACGCAATGGTTTTGCCAGCGTTGAAGAACACCTCTTCAGAACAATAGCAGGGATACTATATGGGCCAGCGGATTTGTGAATGTTAAGATCTCTTAGTATACGAGCAACTACATGAGTGCGAAAGAATATTCGTCCCATAAAATCGTTTACGCTCTCAAGTATAGGAGGATGAGTCACTCTCTGGTAGCGTCGAATTAACAGCAAACTGTGCTGTAAGCAAATTGGCTTTATCTATCGAGCTTACAACTACCTTACAGAATAAGATTTGTGACCATATCTACTGGTTAAAGGTAAATGTAACTAAACCACAGGTTAGTGGTGAGTCCCAAGAAGTATAGAGCGGGAATTAATGAACATTTCGAAAATATCTCTCAAACTATTTCAGAATTTTTAAGTTGCAGAAATATTTCTCTTTAAGTGGGCCGACTTATATCAATTTTCTTTACACATAAGAAATCAAATTCTGTGTGAAAAAGTTGATCCCTCCCCAGATTTTGCGTTCCTTCCTCAACACCAAAAAACTTGATTTTTCTTTTACAGGAATCAAAATCTTTAAATCCATATTAAAGGGAGAGATATTTCCTTTATTATTTGTATCGATTATTTTCTCTCAACTCAACTTAAACTAATTTGAACTACCCACCTTCCGTTATTTCATACATTCAGCAATAATAACTCATTAAATTACTTCAATAAAAACATTTTTAAAATTAACATTCATCACTAAAATAAATTACCATTTCCGCAAGCTGACCAACAACTTACTGTCTGTCGCACTGAAATAGTCGTTGTCAATTAATGATGTAATTAAAACTGGAAAAAAGCATACAATAAAATGAACTCTCATTGCAAGTAAAGTTGTACTTTCTTTTTTGAAAGATTAGTGTCTTCACTTTCCCGTCAAAATGTAGTTATTTATGTATAAATCATGTGAATTCAGGTAAACAATTATATTCATATCCATTAAGACATAAAATACAAACAGAAGATGCTGTGATATTTTCGGGAACTTCTGAACAATAATTCATTAAGTAAGCACACTCTTTATCAAATCAATCCAATCTCAAAAAATCACATTCAAATTTAAATCTCATTTGAATAAAGTTCATGTAAGCAATAATTTGTTGCCTTTCAGAATAAAATTAAATAAAATAAGAATTTCAAAGGCTATTGATCTTTTGCAAGACTGAAAAAACAAAACGATAAAAAAGTTGTTGACATTAACTTTACCGGTAATCCTTATGATTAATGTGATGTTAATTAGCTACACATTTATAAGATATTGTTTGTCTTAATAATTTACATAAAAAAAGTTAAACTTTAATGGATCCATTAATTTTCTATGAAAACATAACTTTCATTAGCACTAGCAGGGTGGCGCAAAATTAAAGAGCCGGTTTGGTCAGTTAGTAGGATATGGACTAAATTTAGGAATTGTAGGTCACTGGATGACGAACAAATTTAATTAACAAACAAAACTGAGATTTTCGTATTTTAATTATTAAACTAGCTGTTGGTGCGCAGCTTCAACTGTGTAAATTTCATGTCTCAATCTCCCATGGCTCAAACTTTCCATGAATTTGTGTGAATTAAATCAAAATTTTTCAATGCGATCATGAAATGCTAAATCGAAATTCATTCTTTTGACATTCATTTGTTGGTATTTTTATTTCTGTGAGCGCTTAGGTAAAATTAGGAAGATTTAAAAATAAGCGATGTCGATGCCTAAGTTGTGAGTCTAAAGAACTGAGCTTGCTGTCATCAGCGAAATAATGAAGTGTCAGACAAAATATCGTTTATGAAGATAAGGAAGAGTGTCGGAGCCAAAACGGAGTCTTGTGGCACACCAGCATTTATTTTATGAATTTGAATTTGAACTTGAAACCTGCCAGTCATTTAAGAGTTTTTTTTCTTCGACATATTTCCTATGCTGATTGTTGACCAATATTTCCATGACTTTGTTTTAGGGACGTTAGCGTAATTGGTCGGTAATTGAAGGGGGAGGAATATTTACCTTTTTTAGGGGGCGACTGGACAAAATCCGTTTTCAGAGACAGATGGAAAAACTTACACAGTGTTTTTGCTCGCGTGGAGGAACACAGCTTCTGAACTAAAGGGGATACTTATATAATTTGGGCCACTGGATTTAAGTATTTCAAGACAGTTTGAGTGTGAAAAAATATTTGTCTCATAGACCATTTTCGCATTCAACTCAAGCACAGGAGGAGTATTAAAACTGTGGCAAAGTCGAATTATCAGCAATTATTTGCATTGCAAGTAAATTTTATTTTTCTTGCGAGCTGACAAAAAGAGTTTTATTGTTAACGAGTGTTGGAACCGATGACTTAGAAGAGTTTTTTATAAGTTTTTTTTTTATAAAAGACCAAAAGTTCTTACTACCTTTGGAACAATGTTGTATTTTTGACGTACATTTTGATCATGTAAGAACTTTGTTCTTCAAATATGAGCATTGCAGGTATTCCTCACTTGCTTGTCCTTATTCTGTATATCCTTAGTGGTGTTTGTTTTGCAGCATCGGAAACTTAACTCTCTTAATTATTCTCTCTTAATGAGAATAACGCAGGTTATCATATCAGCACTGGAATCTATGTCACTATCCAGGAACCATATGATGCCAGATAATTGGACCTTTCCGTTCACACAACATAGTCCGTATGAAAACTTCATATTATTTACTCGTAAATATTGACAATACTCGTATAACGACTATTTATGTATGTGGCAAAAATCGCACTGTACGTGTACGTGATCCATTATCCTTATACTACTTCTTTACCTACTACTAAACCGAGGCTTAATGAGATTCTTCTAATACTACGATTTCACCAAGAGATAATCCTGGATTTAAGTGGATTTACCATAAATCTTCTTTATATCTTGAAGATTCACCATTCAAACTTATTTCATAAATCTAGTAGATTAGAAATTACTCTTGTAAAATCTCCATTGGATCAATTGTTTTATAGTTCGAACTGACCTTTATGCATATCCTGCTAAATTATTTCGATGATTTTTCATCGTTTGACAAAAATAAAACTTTCTTTTTATCGCTTGTACTTTATATGAAATAGTGACACCATTAACATTTTGATAGGAGCTGTCAAAGTTAATCTTCTTTTTAATCTTTAGTGTGGTGATGGAAACACCACATAAATCTCTTGCCTTATATCTCGGATATTTTGATGAAAACGTAGTATAAATCTAAAATCCCGTTATATCATACAAATCTTAATCTCCTCATATCAAGATATAAAATAAATCTCAATTAAATCTCCTTAAAAGTAGTGGTTATTTAAATCAAACAAACTTTATTTCATAGAACGCAACCTTTTAAACGTAATTTTTTTCTGCCATTGACAATCAAACAAAAGAAAATCTGTCTTCAATTTTCTATTGCGATTGCGTGAACGCTGAATAAATTAAATGTAAGAATAGAAAATTAGTAAAATTTAAATTAAATAAAAAAGTAAACCATTTGCAGACAATGCAAATGCAAACAAAAAAGTTAAGATGCAGATTGGTCGTAGCCTGGGCCGACTAGAGTTGTGCGTCCTGTATAAATTTAATCAGACCAAAAACATAAATGTTAAAAAAAGAGCCAAGTTCTTCTATACAAAATCTTTTGTGTAATAAGTCAGCCGTGAAAAGTACTGAGATCTAAAAGTACGCCAATTTCTTACTACTTGAAGGTTTAATACCGAATATTTAAAGTAGAATAATACTCGTATTGAAACAGCTACAATGTAATAGAGAAATTTTATTATTTAATGATTAACTGACTAAAATTTGATGGGTTCACTGGTCAAGTTTTTAAAACCTTTCGAATTGGGTATAAAAAAAAACCTGCCAAAAAAGCCCCTCAAATTTTAGTCAGTAAATGAAGGTAGCCCACCAATTAATAGCCTAATTAGTTGTTTGATTATATAGTTCACATCACAGTTAAGAGTTTTTTTTATGTAAACTCATAATTTTTCAGGTATGCAAATGTTTTCTTTTTTCATTCATGTTAAAATAACATATAGTACCAAATCGAGCGCTCTAGTTCTAAGAAAAGTCATGAATTTTTAAAATGCATGTATAGTTTCAAAATGACAATAAAAAGATACTCGTACTTCGAATGAAAAATCTTAGATTTTCTATTTTTCGCTTTGAATGTACATTAAGCTTTACCACTCTACCAAATTTTATCACTCTATGGCAATCGGAAATGCTCTATATAAATTAAACATTTTCTCAGAAAGTGGGCGGATACCACGCCCCCTGAATAGAATTCATCAATTTTTATTTTTGTTCCTTTATATGCAATTTGAACCCTACAGTACCAATTTCATTTCGAAAGTGTGCCATATAATTTACATCAGTTCTAAGGAAGTGGGCGGATACCACGCCCTTGAATGGAAAACCACAACTTTAATATTTTTTTCCTTGTATGCAATTTAAGTCCTGCCACTTTACCAAATTTCATTGTTTTACAGCAGTGGAAAGTGCTCCATTCAACCAACACCAATTCGGAAAAAGTGGGTGGATACCACGCCCCCTGAATGGAAGACCTCAATT
Source organism: Chrysotoxum bicinctum (assembly GCA_911387755.1). NCBI lineage: Eukaryota > Metazoa > Arthropoda > Insecta > Diptera > Syrphidae > Chrysotoxum > Chrysotoxum bicinctum. The sequence goes on from OU426988.1 coordinate 191,090,648, forward strand.
TTTATTTTTGTTCCTTTATATACAATTTTAGCCCTACCGTTCTACCAAATTTCATTGTCCTACTGCAATCGGAAGTGTGCCGTACATAATTTACATCAGCTCTGAGTAAGTGGGTGGATACCACGCCCCTGAATGGAAAACCTCAAATTTTATATTTTTTTCTTAATATGCAATTTAAGTCCTACTGGTTCACCAAATTTCATCGTTTTACAGCAGACGGAAGTGCTCCATTCAACCAACACCAATTCGGAGAAAGTGGGCGGATACCACGCCCCCTGAATGGAAAACTTCAAATTTTCGAATTTTTCCTCTGTTTGCATGACAAGGCCTACTGTTGTGCAGAATTACAAGATTCTACGATGTCGGGAAGTGACCCATAATTTTGATGATCTGTCAGTCAGTCAGTCAGTTACGGTTTTTGTGATTTTTGAGACCTTATATCTCAGGAACCGCTTATGCTAGAAAATTGAAATTTGGTAAGGCGCCTGTGCCTGACTAGCTTAGCAAATATTCGGAATTTTAAGATTCTGAATTCATTGGTACTGAAGATAGGGATGGGTCAGAAATCGCCTGAGTTTGTTCCTGTAAAAAGGGTGCCAGAACTTGGCTGGGCACTACCGTGCCCTTTGATCACTGTGCTGTATAAATTTAATCACATCGCCTTTAAATTGTTTTAAAGAATTAAATAAATAAATGTATTCCCTTATTCTTGATAAATGTCATTGAGAAAGAAATTGAAAACGTCAACTTAATCGCAGTTTGGTGGAAACTCTATAAAATTAATTTTAAATCTATTGCCTGGAATCCCAGATTATCTTTAGGTTAGAACGTATGTATGTTGAACTACATATGTATGTATGTACATTCTATGTATCTATGTATGTATGTATTCTATGTAACTAAACTTTCTTTTCTTTGCAAATATTTGAAACGCGTGGAAACATTTTTTGAACAAAACAAGTTCATCTCCCAATTAGTAGCTTAATACCCATCACACACGCCACATTGAACAACCTCATTGACAAAGTATGTACATACGTGGTTTTTTCATGGGCATTTTCACGCCAATACGTCGACGTAGAAATACATACATATATGCCAATATCACCTGTTAAATGGAAGAGTTGTCATATCTTAAATGAAAAGTGAAAATGACCGAAAAATATGTGAATTATGATGCTCTCGAACCATTTTTTTTGTTAATCAGAACTTTATTGAATTGTTGTTTGAAAAGCTTCAATTTTATTCTTGCTTTGTTCTGACGTTTTGTAAATGTTCCTCAACTTGCGCTCCTTCCAAACGATTTTAAATAATTTTTCATGTCGAACTCTTTTTTGTTTGTCCCTTTGATCAACTGGTTTGTTGTCTTTAATTATTTCTAGTAAAATAACTATTTCTGAACGGGTGTAAACACAATTTTCATGTTCATTTTCCAATATTATTTGTGTTTAAGGTACTTTTAATGTAATGACAAAGAAATTATGTATAGTGAATTGAAGATTAATGGGACCGAAAACACTGTTTGACAACTAAAACCGAATAACAACATAAATTTGTATCGACAAGCAAGTTTGCTCCTTTTTATACACCATGTCAGCATACTACTGCGTCTTCCAGAGTTAGCACTGCCGTGTCGACACATTTTCATTTCACATGACCAAAAAATCTAATCGACAATATGCTTCGATGAGGTAGTTCGTGGTGTGTATTAGGGGTATAAGAGACTCACTTTTAAATTGTCTGATCGACCGAGATTTGGAGTTAAACTCATCTCTAAAGCCCCATTTAGACTTTCGTTCTTCATACGCTGTACGTTGTTCGTTCTTCCCTCAAGCCTAGTACGCATATCGGGAAAAATTTTGTCTCAAATACAATTTTTTTCCTATGGGACAAATTTTATCTTGGATTTTTTTCAAAGCAGTACGCAGTTCGCGCGCAAGATTCATACTTTTGTGCATTGCTGTACAAAAATGTCTTCACTAAATTTTGCCAGGAAAAAAAATGATACAAGCATTATTTTGCGGGACAAATTTTGACAGCCACCGTAGTCCGAAAGTTATTTTTATCAAAACTGCTTTTATATAAAAGGTTTTGATGCATCTCTTGAAAGCATCAAGAGATTCCAAAAAGTATGAACGACTTTTGTAAGACAACCCGTTCCATATATCCACTTCAAAACATATTTAAATTATTTTTATCTCTCTAAACTCAAACTCTTGCGCGACATTTGGAAAAGTTTTGTAGAGATTAAAATTGTAGAGATAAAATTTGTCTTTGCTATAGGCTTAAACCTAGTACACAGATCGCGTAAAATTTTATCACCCATACAAAATTCTCTCCAAAATTTAGCTAAGCTAAAATTATGTCAAGCATTTTAGCCGAGAGGTACGCTGCTTCAGCTAATAAATAAAAAATTTCTCTTCGAACTGTGCATAACTTATCTGTCAAAATTTAGCGCACGAAATAATTGTTTGGCAAATTTATTCTCAGAAGTATTACAAGATTTTCCACAGCAAAAATCACTCATAATTCATAATTCTCATTCGTTTTCATGCATAATTCTTAAAAAATCAAATTCTTTTAAATCTTTGAAAAAATTTCATTTAGAGAACAGCTGTTTTCTGTGACATATTCTCCACAAGTCTCTTATGTCAAAATTTAGCTTGGATCTTAGCTAATGTTTGGAGAAAAATGTGGGAGATACAATTTAGTGCAATCTGCTTACTAGGCTTATAAGTAAAATCGTGTAATAAGCGTAAGTAAGGATTTCATAAGGCTTGTTTTTGATGAATTGTATCATTACGAAATTATTATTTATTTAAAGCACAAAATATTGTAAACTTCGTATGTAGGTTACATAACCCGCTCATTCCTCCACCCAATTTATATTTTCTTAATACAACTTATTATATATAATATCCAATTTCACTTGATTTTCAATCTAAAAATAAAAACATTCCCATAAAACCAAAAGTGCATTCACATTTGCCAATGCAATTCATATCCAAATTCACTTAATTTCCCACAGAAATCATAAAATAAATATACTTATGTTGAAAATTAAATTAAGTTAATTTTATATTTTTTACATAGTGTTAGTTCTAAGTGAGTTCGTAACCAATGAAGTCAATTTCTCTATTCATAAAGAGGTTCAAGTGTTTTTCTTTGTTTAAAAACATTTATCTTGTAAAAAAAAACAATTTCTAAAATCTCAGAGACACCCTATTTACTTAATCGTTTGAATTAATAAAATGCTCAGTTTACACAAAAGCATTCAAATTGAAACTAATCTGTTCCGATTCTTTGTTAGATTGTTATTTTTGTTTAACATGAAATACCAGAAATACCAGCACATATTCAACAGTTACGTTATTATTATTTCAGCGAACCTTAGGCATATCACGCTGAACTAGTCGTATTAAATTAACAGCATTGAACTAGCGGGAGATTAAATCTATTAACTTAGATTAATCTTGAACTTGTGACAAGATTATCGTGTTAAATGAGTAATTTGTTAGGGTAAACAAAAAAACCAAACAACTTTAGTACTCAGTTTATGTTTTTAACTAGTTCAATATTCAATGGTCGTACTTTCTAAAAGTGAATTTCTTGGCAAACCACTTCTTTTACAAGAGAAACTTAAAGATCTCCTACACATTGATCACTGATCAGCAGCACGACGGACGACGACCGCGGCATTTGCCCAAGGAATCAAATCGATTTATTGTAATTTATACGAAATAGCTTCATAATACCCGTAGGTACTAGATCGTGGTTTGCGCAGATGGGAAAGATGGCCGTGTTGATGTACGGATAAAATAGTAATAGCTATCATTATTGTCGTGAAATACTTTTCTCTAATGCTGAACAAAAAGATCAGGATAAGGCACTGATGAGATGTAAGGAATTTAATATACTAAATACTGGCAAATTATGCAGAGTATTCAAGACATGAGCTCTTGGGAACAAGAAATTGTAATCTAATTACGAGTATTATTTGCTGCATATTTGTGTGGTCTTTACTTTTAAGGGCGTTTATAGCTTAGATGTTCAACTAATTGTTATCATGAGTTACGTGGTTTAGGTCGAAATTGGTATATTGATAGGAAAAGTGAAAAAAAAAAATATTATATAGATATAACCAATATAAGGCGTTTTATTTAGAAAACCATTACATTTTTGAATGACAAACCCGACATTGGAGCTAGGGTAAAACTTTACAAAACAACCAAGGTTGCTGTTCAAGTGATTTTGTCGCTTGTTCTAGCGCAATTACAACTCACTCAGCGTTAAAAAATATTTTCATCTTGCTAAATTATTTCTAGCGACATTTCTGGCTGCTTATGGAGACAAGCATTATATTATTATTTGTCGAGTTGATCTTTCAATTAATTCTATTACTACGAGTATTTTGCCTAGTAGACTGGGGTGCTACAATTATACCTATAAATTATACTTAAGAAAAATGGCGCAACATTTTAATCGAGTTAGTACGGTGTTAAAACTGCTTAAGTATGATACTTGGTTAAAACGACGTTGTTGCAAATTTTAATTGAGTCTTGCATCATACTTTCTTTAATATTTCATCGAAGTTAAAATCATCGGGGCAAAATTTTAAACAACCTTTTATTAAGGGCTTAGCAATTTACTAGTTTGGCAATTTGTTAAACCTTTAGTAATCTACTAACTCTTTAAAAATTTTAAACATTTTCTTTCGTTTTACTAATTGGAAAATTAATAATTGCTTTTTATTAAAAATGGTGCATCTGAACACGTCCAAACAATGACGGTTCGTGAAAAAATACAAAGCAAACAAAACTAAATCTTATACTACGTTTTCACCAAAAGATAATCTGAGATTCAAGGCAAGAGATTTATGTGGTGTTTTCACTTCACTGAAAGATTAATAAGAATATTAACTTTGACAGCATCTATCAAAATGCTAATGTTGTTTCAATTTTTCTTATAAAGTAGAAGCGAGAGAAAGAAAGTTTTATTTTTGCCAAACGATGAAAAATCATCGAGATAGCTTAGCACGGTATGGATGTTAGGCCAGTTCGAACTTCGACCGATCGATCCTATGAAGATTTAGTAGAGATTTATTTCTAATATACTAGATTTACGAAATAAATTTGTATGGTAAATCTTCGAGATTTAAAGAAGATTTATGGTAAATCCACTTAAATCCCGGATTTACTCTTGGTGAAAACGTAGTATTAGGAACGGATGTATTAATTTGATTTGTCAGAAGTCAAAGTGAAACCACAATTTATTTCTTCCAAAGAAGTGTAATTTCACCAGAATTACAAGTACTAGTTGTAATTTTGGTGAAATTGTTATCCCGCTGCATGTAATTTTGTCTTTGATTTTTCAGGTTTTCAACCAAAAACCGAACTGTTGTCTTGTCTAACATTTACCTGGAGTAAAATTCTCCATCGTCCAGCTCTTCAAAGGGATTTGCTGAGGGACTTAAAACATCACACTTTTCTGCACAAAGCTGAGTCTGCAAACATATCGAAATCTTCCGAAAACATTTTATATTATTTTGTTTACTTTTAAAAACAATTAGCTAACGAATCATAAAAAAAAGCACAATTAAACTCTTTAAAATAAAATTGCCAAGAAATTTTGTACGATGAAAATGACAGAAGTTAAAGTAGCCAGTTTGTGATTTTAACTTTAGTAAAATGTTAAGAGATAGTAATATGTTAAAATCGTTTAAAATTAGCAAAATCATTAGTAATTTACTAAAATGGCTATAACATACATATTTACTAAATCGTTTAAAATTTTGCGCCATCAATTTTAGTATCGTGCTAATTTCATATGCTGTTTACTTTGTTGTTTTTGTTGTTCTTGCACGAACTGAAATTGTTTTTGTTGATCAGAAGCAATTTATCAAAAAAAAAATATCCTTGGCACAGTGCTAGTTACAAAATGTTTAAAACTAAGAAAGTGCTAGAAAACTACTTTAAAGTTTACCCAATTTTAAAGTAGTTTCAAACTTATACCTTAACACTAGGCTGTTTAAAATTTATAATAATATAACTTCTTCAAATGTAGAAACTAGACATTGAATTATTTATATTGGGCCTTACCAACAATCAAATTAAGAGACGACTTTATTATTTGAGCGAAATTTAATGGGTTTTATTTAAGGTGCTAGTACGGTCTAGAATGCCGAAAACATAAAAACAATCAAGTTGCAACAAGTTTTTTGAAAATCGGTTCAGTAGATCCGGAGATTAACTGTCCGCCATGGGACCATGTATTTTTTGATGAGTTGACGTTTGCGAACTCTATAATTCGGCCAAAATTCGAAAATTAGAAAAAAAATAATTTTTTTTTTGTACTCTTGACGCATGTTTTCATTATTTAAAAAAAATTATGTAATTACCTAATAAGGTTTCCGAGAAAAAAATTCCCAAAAATCGTGCGTCCTAGACCGTACTATAGTACCTTAACTGACTATACATGCTACATTTTATTTTTTGGGTTCCGTTCAATAAATGGTTCATAATTTGGTCTCCACTTAAATATTAAGTTCAAGACAAGTATGGCTAACTATCTATATAGAGCTCATTACATAATGGTTCATTTCACTGAAATATTAAAGTCGTCTCTTAATTTGATTGTTGGTAAGGCCCATTGTGTAAATTGTAAGTAAACAAGGTTTTTTTTACAAGGGTTTACTTTGGTAAATGTATAGTTAGGTTATAAATCCATTTTCTATGCGGAATCGGGTAGAAAGTGTATTTTTTTGCAATTCTCAAATTTTTCATGTATGAGAAAGTCACACCCAACAATTGAAAGTCGAAAATAAGAAAATAAAGCTTAAAAGAAATTCAAGTGCTTGAATTAGGGAGCGATATATCAAATTTTCTAAAACCAATAAACTTATGCCATTATGTGCGCAACTAATGCTGCCATTATATATGTTTATAAATAAATCGACCATTTGTAAATTTTGCGAACAAACCATCTAACTTTTTAGTGCATGTAATTATTATATGTGGCTACATGGCTTTATTTGTTTTTGCCTTTGATTTGCAAGTAAATTACATGGCAAATACTTTGTTAAAATACATTTAACTGTAAGAACGTGCTGTAAAAAAATTCACAATCTTAATTAGAATTATATTGAACAAAATAAAATGCTTGCGAATAGAGCGTGCTTCGGTGTTAAAAATTCTGTTATTGTAATGACATAACATTAGTGGTAGTTCAGCTGTAATACATTCATAACATTATTGTTCAAAGACGCATTTTTTCAAAGTCTGTTTTAAAAACAGTAGAAATAACAGGCATTTTTAAAAATTTGAGTGAAAGATATTGGGGGTTGTCATATTAAATAAAATGTCCGGCTTTGTAGTGGGTACGTGCTTTATTAATTTTTTCGGATTAGCCGCGGTCCCGGTGACCACGCTCAATGAAATTTGTAGCGAAACGTTCGGAGTGAGTACTGTATACTGTATGTAAATATTTTTTACTTGCGACTTATAGGTACTATAAGGCAAGTTATGCATTCGCAAAGAAAAATCGAACTCGCGATTTTGATTAAAGTTGACATTACGATAATAGCGAAGACCAAAAAAGTGGATCTCGCAATTCTGTCTGTCTGTCTGTTGGTTCGGCTACAGCCTAAACGGATCGGCCGATTTTCTTCTAACTTGGTAGATATGGGTTTTCATTTTTCCCCCCACACGTTTTTTTTTCTTTTTTTTTAAGACCAAAAATAACGGTACCTGCCATACGAATTTTTTTTCGAAATTTTATAAATATTTTTTTTTCTCAAAAACTGTCCACAGATTTAAAAAAAAAAATTAAAAAAATTTCATTTTTTAAAGCTAGGTAATGGTTGAAAAAATTTTTCCAAACAATTGTTATTTTTGGTACCCCCTTGGAACCATTTTTTTTGTTTTTGATTTTCTCAAAAACGGGACAACCGATTTTGATATTTTTTTTTTATGTTAAGGCTTACCAGCAGTTTCAATATTATTGTGTTTTCAAATTTTCAAAAAAATTTATTTTGGATTTTTAAAAAAAAATCAATTTTTTTTTTAACTCAATATTTCGAATCGATTTTTTTGAAACTTGGTAAATAAAAGATTTTTAATATAAATTATAAGATGTAAAAAAAAATATTTTACCTAAAAATAACGGTACCCTTTATATAAATGTTAAAAAATGGTTTTCGAAAATAGTATTTTTATTTTCTATAAACAAATGAAAAAAATTTGAAATCAAGATATTACTGACTGTACCTACCATAAACCATTTTTTCAAATTTAGAATTTCTCATTATCGACAAAACGGATTTTAATGAATTTTTTTTTATAGAAAAGCTTCTAAAAAGTTTAAGAAACATTGCATTTCAAAACTTTAAAAATATAATTATTGAGTTTAAAAAAAAATCTATTTTTTTTTTTAAATTCAATATTTCAGAAACGGCTCAATATTTTTGTTTGTAATTTTAATTTTTATTTGAAAAATAATAAAAACTTTAAATTGGCGTACAAAAATTTTTTTTTATAAAAGTTTTAAAAATTTTTTAGGTATTTAAAAGCTTATTTTTTTAAGAAACCAGTACAGACTTATAATTTTTGCTCTTGCATAAGCTAATATTTGCTTGATTCACATGGCATCCTGTTCTTAGCTTAAACTACGCACTAAAGGAGTTGTTTTAGTCTATTAAAAAATGATTTTTATGATTATGAAGAGTTTTTCTCTAATTTCTCTCATTTTTGAAATTCTTAGTCGTTTACATAAGAGTAAGTTCGTGCGACCCAGTCGTGCATTTTATTTATATATATAATGCGGCCAATCCGAAAAATTAAAAATGTCATGTGTTAACAACCGCGAAAACCTTAAAACAAATACGTACTTTATGTTCAAAAGGTTTACAGTTTCGACGGTTAAAACTGGACCTATATAAAAATCATGCGTCCTAGAATGGGGCTTCAAAATAAAACTCTAATTAAGCAGTAAAGCAACTGCGCCATTGTCATCACTGTAAGCGCAGGGTGTGTGTCACTGGATCTATTAAAACTATTGAGCAATCATTATGCTATTCATCCCTTTTTTTCTCAGTCCACTCCAGTTCAAACTTCAAATTAAGCTTTTTGAACAAACCATTCGAAATTTATTACTCGTCATTTCTCATGGTGGAGATAGAATAATACATAACACGTCTATTCTCAATCTTCCAAACCGAAAATCAAAATGAAAATAATGGTGTTTTTGGCAAAATTCTTGGAAAACCGCTCTTATTGTCAACTGTTGTTGGAAATGTGTCCAAATCAAAAAACCCTTTTTTACCTGAAGCATGTTTTCAAAAAAAGCCTTTTTTTAATTTTACCTGATCCGGGTTTTCCCATTTATCATAAGTTGAGTTTAATTTTTATTATTGTTGCGTTCATTAACAAAAATAGTAAAACGTTATGTTTATTACGCATTTTATGGAGAACATTGAGCCCAAAGCCAATATGACTGTCAAATGCCATTGCCAACTGAAAAATTCATTCAAAACGTCAAACAAATAAAACAAGACCTGTAATAGAAAAAACACCCTGTGATTTGTTTTGCAGCCTTAACCTTAAACCTGAAATTTTGATTTTTTTTTTCGCTTTGACTTCGACTGCTATTCTGCATCATAATTTATGAGCATTTAATGTTCAATAAATACAATAAAAAACTATTTTCAAAATTATTTCAATACAAAAATATTTGAGTAAATAGATATGTATATTAATTAATTATTTTATGAAAAAGTCATATTAAATATTGTTCATTGTTGGGTGATTGGCCGCAATTAAGTCATTCATGACGAAATTTCCAAATTGTAGGTCGCACGACTTTTTTCGTTGTTGTTTATTATTGCTCTCGTTTTCGATTCACATAACATGAAAGTGAATCACTTCTTATTTATTTATTTATTTTTTTTAAATTTGAATTGCAAAAGAGAACTTTTAATTTGTTAAATATGAAGCTTCTACTATAATACATTCTACGAGTAGCTTAGGCATAATAAAGTTATTACTTACACATTTCACAGTCATGCGTTAAAAAGCATACACACATCACACCATGCCTATGCCTAATGGTGGCAATTTGATTGCCTTAAGTTTAATCAAAGTCATGAAGCACAGTTCAATATCCAGTTGCACTATGCACATGGCGTAAGGCAAACGTACAAGTTGAGTGAGTAAAATGTATTACTATTTAAAAGACTGTGAGATGAATTTTGCACATTTATAGAACGTACATATCACACCAGCTCTGGGCTAGATTGAACTGTTTTCACAGAGACCGAGTTAATTTTTTTTTCGCAGAATATTATAATTAGAAGACAACGACACCGGCGTTTATGATGATTACTCTATATACAAAATGACTGCATCTCTGATCCGGCTAAAGTGGTTGGCCTACAAAGAGCAGAGCTAAGTTAACTTTCATACAAGAACGGACTGTCTGTGATGGCCAGCAAATATCAATTTTATTTAGGGGGCGCCAAATTCAAAATTGCTTGTACGTAATTGCTCTTACGTTCAAGATGCAAATAATTTATATAATCAATGTTAAATTTGTATTATAAGAGTAATAATGTATATATAAGAGTGGGCCATCTAGAGGTATCTTTTCTTTTCTTTTGACACTAACAGCTATTTCCCACTCGAATTCTTGACAAAAAGTCACTCCGCGGAACGAAATGAGTCGCTTTACGTTTAAACAACGTTGGGAAATATTGAAAACTTATTTCCGTAGTGAGTGCTGTGTAGCTCAAACAGTGCGTTTTTGGAAAGAAGTTTAGGCCGTAATGAAGCACTCACCGCGCCTGCTGTACGCAAGTTTGTGCAAAAAGTTCGTGAGAACGGTATGCTAGTGGACAACACTCATGGTCCCCGTCGTCGTACGGTGGGCACAGACAAGAATGTGGCTGCTGTAGCCGAGAGTGTGAGACTCAATTCGCGAACATCAACTCGCCATCGATCTCAACAGCTCAACTTTCACGCTTTAAGCTGAGGAGAATTCTGCACAAAGATCTCGGGTTATTCGCTTATGAGGTCCAATTGAGTCAGCAATTGAAGGCGCATGACCATCCGCTTCGTTATGGCTTCGGAGATTCTGGTCTTGGGCGAAAAATCATATTTACTATACTTCATCCAACAAAAATATGCAGTACACGTCTTATGGGAGATCTTTTTCAAAATCAGTAGCGTGCTATATTTTTGCACCATACTAAATTGAAAGAACTCCTCCATAAAAAAGTGTTTGTGCGCCCATAAATTTTTGATTGAATCTGACGCAGGCCCGACATCCTATTGACTGCACATCTGAGTGTCAGTGTGCACTGACTTGCTGTGGCCTATGGCTACTGGTGCTATTCAATTTCAACTTCCATTAAATATTGATGTGCCTTAAGAGTTACCCTTGTTCATTTCGTAACTTGTTCAGTTTTTTTTCCTTGAGTTTCTGTTGAGGTGCTTTTGATTTTAGAGCTTTAAAAAAAGGGTCCATTTAAAATCAACACTACGATAACCCTATGAGAGCTTTAATGAAGGACAGATTTATGCAATTCACTGTAGCCAGAATGCGAGGCAAACGTCCTATCTTACCCACACTGCACATTTTTGTTGGACAGAGTATAACGAGGCGCATTTTCATCTCTGCGGCTACGTTCACAAACAAAATCGCCGAATCTGGGTCTCGGAAAACCCGCACGTTATTGTCCAGAGGCCAAAGCATCTACAGAGAGTGACAGTTTGGTATGGATTGTGCATTGGTGGCATCATTGGACCATTTTGCTTCGAAAATGAGGCTGGGAACAACGTTTTGGCCAACGGTGGGCGTTACAGAGTCATATGACCCGATTTTTTTTAATGAAATTGAAGACATGGGTTAAGACGGCCTTTTATGGAGAACCGTGAAGGACCAATGTTATGCCTACAATTTGGAAGCAGGCAATCTATGAGCTACAGCCCGAAACCATCAGTAAGGTCTTGGAAAATTGAAGTGACAGAATGCGCTACTGCGAAGCCAACCGAGGCAGGCACTTAAACGACGTTATGTTCCATAATTAATGGAAATGTTTGCTCTTACTAATAAAGCCATAATACATGGGAAAAATATAAACTTGTATTTGATTATTATTCAATTACTGAAGCCAAATCACCATCGTAAGTAGCACAATTAAGCAGAACGGCCTTTTTTTTTTATCAAAATGAGTGTTTATTAACGCAAACTTTGCACGCGTTGCGTCCATTTTACGGCAGACTCTTCAACATTTGGTAATCATTTATTTGAGACAACCAATTTGGTAATCAATCAGCTAACATTCGTACGTCAAATTAACGCCAGATCGGCCGAAAACACCACTGCGGTCGTGGGAAGTGTACAGCCAGTGTTGCCGAACCTCACGATTTATCATGACTCTCATGATTTTTGAACTCTTCTCATGAAATCATGAATTCACTGAAAATCTCATGATTTTTTAATTTTTCCTTAATAAAAGCAACTTGGTCACTCGCTTGGAGCAACTGTGGCAACTTTAAGTTGCAGGCAACTAAGTTGTCCAATCGGTGCAACGCCTTAGCCCATTATAATCAGCCCATGCAACTTTTTTTTTTATAATTTAAAAATACCTATTCAACCTGCAGCTCTCCTTTTTTGCAAAAATTGGATTCAGCCAAGTGGAAAAAGTGAGTTTAAAATTTGTTCTTCTAAATTAATTCTTAAGTGTTTTAGTGTAATTTTTATAATAAAGGACATTGGGCATTTTATATATCCTTTGAAAGCTTAGTACACCATTTTTTCTATGGACATTATTGTCCACTTTCGATGAGATAAGTAGACCAAAATAAAGTAAGTTTTATAAAAATAGCCAATAATAGCGAAACACATCATGGTTGGCGAATAATTCGCTTAACAGTAGCAGAATTCTAGTTTTTTCATTCCATTTATTCTCTATCGTACTAACTTTTATTTTAAAGATGAGTTAAGTTTTAGCTGTAGATACCTGTATGTCATATCCGTTTTGTGGTATTTATGTTGGGTGTTGGGTCCGATAACAAACTACATATATTCATATTCGCAGCTAACATCCACAATGTAATTTTTGATGAAACTTAATTGAAGTAAGTACACATTATCGGGACAGTATTGTCATCAGCACTTATTCAATCTTTACTTAGCAATAATTGTGAGATTAAATTTATTTATCATACATACATATATTATTTCGTAAGTACGTCTACCTTTTCCGACTCTCACAGAATTCATTTTAATAAATGAGGTGTCGAAAGAAAGATATAAAATACTTGGGAAAATAGTTTGTTTTTTGCTCACTTGAACGAATTAATCGAGACACAACCCATTACTTTCGATAAATTAGTTTCCGGGTATATTTTTTGTGATGAGCTCTTGCTTACTTTATAACCAGTCATAGGATGAGCTAAGCCAGGGATGAACCATGCGGAATATTTTGTTTCGTGGGCTAGCTAGTTTTGTGGGAAAATCACTAGAGCGGAAATTTTGATTTTCAAGGCATACAAATGCCAACAAATAATAAAAATTAATTTTTGACCAAAAATTTAATTTTATAGTTTATTAAAGGCGATCAGTTGTTAATCAAGCTTTGTAAAGCAAGAAAAATGATTTACAGAAAGTTTAAGACACATGATTAATTTTGAATACTAATAACTTCACTTTGAAACATTGGCTTGCGACAGTTCCCGTATATGGATACGGTAGTTAAATCTAACTTTTGTAGGAATTTTTTCTATTCAAAGACATCTTTCTGATTAAATAAAAGTCAACAGTTATTTTCGATCTCTGGTATAAATTATTAAACCAACGTCAAATGTGTACACACTGCCATGAAAATTTTCTTTTATTATGTAAGCAAAAAATAAGATACTCGTATAATTAAATGTTATTTTTAATACTTAATAAAATGAAATGGAATGTCATTTATATTTTTTTTACTTTAATTTTCCAAAAAAAATTGTAATCATTGTAAAAGAGATAATTCTAAGAGCCCAAGCAATCTCATGATTTTTTAGAAATCTAATGATAAAAAATCATGAACATTTTTTTTTGAATCGGCAACACTGTGTACAGCAGAACAAGAACTTCCGCAGACTTGAACTTGGTGAATTTTGAGCCGGAGTTTTGGGTTACATCCGTTCAAGATCCGACGGAAGCAGGAGCTAAGAGTTTATGGGACGACACCAACTCACACTAGGTGACAATCCACCTTCAAAACGTTATCGTTTGGAGTAGAAATTTTTTTTAGGTGGAAAACGACGTATCTGAAGCGGTCACCGTCAATAACCATAACCAATTTCCAGCCGACCAAACTGAACCATAAGAACCTATACGATACACATGGTTCCTGCAGGACGGGCGCTACGTGCCAAACAGCGGACGCATAACATTCTGCATGCACGATTTGAGGGTAAGGTTATCCCTCGTAGAGTTGACATGAATTGGCCACAAGGTCATAGGGTTTCCTGGAGTCGCAGGCTCTTGCGAATAAACCAGGCTTGATCGATGCTCTTAAGGTGAACATAACACAGGCCATCGCTCAAATTCAGGTGGATATATTGAAGAGTCGTTGAAAATTGGATCACTTATATCCGTAGAAATCCGAAGCGGGCATTCAAACTATATCATAATCATCATAAATGTTAATATCTCCAACACAACTTGTCATATTCCAATTCAACATATACCTATTTCTTATTGAAAACCCCATTACAAAATTGTTTTGATGAATTTTCTTTTTGTTTTTTTCGTTTTTGAAAAATATATTTTTTTAAAACATATTTTTCATTTATTTGGGGCAATATTGCCATTTTCAAATTGGGGTAATTTGTCATTATAAATAAGGTCCCGGCTTTAATTTTTTTTTAAGATTAAAAATATAGGGCCATTTTTCAAAAAAAACATTAGGGCGATTTTTCATTTTTGCTATGGTGCCGTTTTTCATTGGGCCAATATTTCATGTAGCCTATACTAACCATACAAATGTTGAACAATTAAACCATTTTAAAAATTCTAAATTTTCTCTGGAACGACTTCAAGAATTTTTGGTTACTATTTGTTTCTATTTATGAAATTTACCCTAGGGAGAACGCAACCTTTGTAATTCAATATAAGTTTTATTTGAATTCTTATTATTTATAATTGAATGTTAAAGCCGATCTAATCGGGTCAAAGAGTTTGCGATAACTAACTTTTACTTTATACAATTCAAAGAAGTATAGTTATTAATTTAATTATATAAATTGACTTACATTTATAAGAAGTGTGATAGAGATAGCATTATTATAAGAAATATAATGAGCTATAAGAAAAAAATGCATTATGTAATGAAAATGATAGTGTTACATGAGGTCAATTTTCAACATCCTCCGGGCGGGCCTGCTGCTGAATTTCCAAGGGATATAACAATTGTATAGCACGTCGCATTCTCTTGCCGTCAGAAAAACGGATTTCACAAGCTCTCACCTTTCCATCTCTTCCAGGGTAACAGCATTCAACTATAGCTAGTCTCCAATGTATTCGAGGGGTGGCATTGTCATAAGCCAAAACAACATCGCCTGTTTGAATTTTTTTTGAAAAACTTTGTTTCGTATGATGCGCCGAACGCAGAAGGTGAAGATACTCAGTTTTCCATCTTTTCCATAAAAGAGCGGTGTACTGAACTCTAGACTTCCACCTCGCTTGTAAATCTGCTGCATTGATTTGATTAGTTGTCGCTTTGTTCTCAGTATCGGTTATCATAGAACAACTGATAAGAAAACTTTCTGGTGTTAGCGGGTTCAAATCCATCGGATCATCACTTATGTATGTAAGTGGTCTCATGTTGATTATTCGTTCAGCCTCTGCGAGCAATGTTTGAAGCTGTTCGTTGTTTATCTTAGCCTTCCAAATGGTTACTTTTAGGACATTCTTCATACTTTTCACCAAACGCTCCCAGAAACCACCCCACCATGGTGCTCGTTCCACGCTAAATTTCCACATGATGCCTTGGTTAGTCAAAAATCCATGGAAGACTTCGCTGTTCAAAATATCTCCAACTGACCTTAACTCTGTTGCTGACCTTTTAAAGGTCTTAGCGTTGTCCGAATATATAACCACCGGTACTCCTCTACGGGCTATAAATCGCCTTATGGCTAATAGGCAACTTTCGGTAGTGAGATTTAGTACCAACTCGAAGTGTACGGCACGAACTACTGCACACGTAAACAGCATTACGTAGACTTTACTTCTGTTGACATCGTCCTGATCAGATTTGGTGTAGAGGGGACCTGCAAAATCTACCCCAACGTTCTCAAAGGGCCTCGATGCAAGTAAGCGTTCCCTTGGTAGGGGAGCGAAGGGTTGTATTCCAGCCTTGCCTCTAAGTTTTATACAAATAGTACATCCAGCTATGAATTTTTTGATAAGTTGGCGGCCGCTCGGCAACCAAAATCTCTGACGCAACAAAACAAGGACCGTAGTGACGCCTCCATGTAGCGCCTTTTCGTGAAGATAACTGATCAGCATCTTATTAACCCTAGAAAGGTAATCTTCGTCGATTGGACGAACATCATTTTTTCTTTTTAAAATTTCTCATAGATTCTTCATAGATCTTTAAGGAGAATAAAAAGTCACAAATCTAAAAAAATAAAATGAAAAGTGTGTTTTTATTAAAAGAAAGGTTTGATAAAAATAAATTATTAACATCTACAAGAATTTGTTAATAACTTTTCGAAAAAATTGCATTTAAATTTTACTTCGTCGATTCGACGAATGATTACCTTTAACGTACTAAAAAATATGATTACCTTTCTAGGGTTAAAGTGGTAAGTCTTAGGTAATATTACTGGGTTTATGACATCTTGAGACTCATTTAACTGTTGTAACCTACTGCCAACACGTAATAGACCTTGTTCGTCTAAAAATGGGTTGAGATTCAACAGGCTTGATGACCTTGGGATGGGTTTACCAGCCTGCAAAGACAAAATCTCGTTAATAAAAAATGTGTTTTGAAAGTATTTCAACCAATAATGCTCAGCTATCTGCAAATCCAGTGCCCTGAGTAATATCGTAGGTGATTTTTCTCGTTTAAGCATCCTGTTAATCGCTTTTAAGACATACGCTGTTATTCTAAGTAGACGTCTCCAGCTGCTAATATTTTTGAAATTTAGAAGTGGCCCGTTTTGTTCCTGCGACACAAATGAACTTGTCTCCTGCGACACCATTGACACCGAAATCGATTGCACCGTTGAAATGGATTCACTGGGCCATTCATCCATGTCCATCTTCAACCAGTCGGGGCCTTCGTTCCACAATTTTGACGTAGCCAGTTTTTCAAAGGATATGCCTCTTGTAATGAGATCTGCAGGGTTTTCCCTTCCAGCGCAGTGTCTCCAATCCTTGGCATTAGTAAGATCCTGTATTTCCTTCACACGATTAAAAACGTATGGCTTCCATCGCCTGGTATCGCCTTGAATCCAGTTTAAGGTTATAAGTGAGTCAGTCCACAAGTAATACCGTTCAAATGGTAGATTTGCCTTTCTAAAATATGCACACAATCTTGCGGCAATCAACGCTGCAGTCAGCTCCAATTTTGGCAAGCTCAAATCGTCTGCTTTGTCTCCTTTTAAGGGCGCAACACGCCCTTTTGCGCAAATAAAATTTACCTTTACTCCAGTGTTGCGATGTCCTAGTCGCACCAACGCTACAGCTCCATATGCTTTTAAACTCGCATCTGCGAAAATATGAACGTCTGCTTTACTGGATTGTGTTGTACCAAGCCATCTGTTTAAAGGCAACTCTCCTATTTGATTAAGATGTTTCGTACTGGCCTTCCACTCCTTTGCAGCTTCAGATTCTAAGGGTTCATCCCAATCCAATTTAGCACGCCACAAAGTTTGAAAAAGAATTTTGAGCCTCATAACCAAAGGAATAAGATATCCCAATGGATCATAAATACCAGCAATTACCTTCAAAACATTCCGTTTAGTCGCTACATTCAAGTTCGTTTGTTAGCTAGCATTCTGGTTTATCGTTAGCTCATCGCTAAACACGTTCCATCTCAATCCTAGGACCATATGAGCACCATCGCTGTCTGTTTTTCCAATCTGACTTCGCAAGTTCTCGTCATTGGTAGCCCATTTCCTAAGATTCATATAGGCACTGCTCATCACTTTATTTGCCTGTTGATAAAATATATGGGCCTGTTTTATAGTATCCAGGCTAGTAGCTAGGTCATCGACATAAAAACTCTTCTTTAACATCTCGCACGTTTCTGGAAATTCGACTGTCTTTAAGTTGATGTGCATGTCGATAGTTGCCGATAGAAGAAAAGGACTTGAAGTAACACCGAAAGTAACTCGGGTCATGCGGAACTCTTGCAGGTTTGGTACTTTTATAGAGGTTGGCATGTGGGTGAACCATATAAACCGATGACTGTCACGATCAACTTCTCTCAGGCCAATTTGGAGAAAAGCCTTCTCTATGTCAGCTACCATAGCTACTTTTCCAATTCTGAAACGCAACAGGACCAGAAGCATGTCTGGAAGTAAATTTGAACCTGTAAATAAACAGTCATTCAAAGAAAGATTACCATTCGCTCGTGATGAGGCGTTGAAAACTATCCGGATTTTTGTTGTTGATTTTTCAGGACGATAAACGGGGTGATGTGGCATATAATACTTGTTTGTGGTGGTTTCAGTTTGATCCGGTGGAACTATTTCAGCGAAACCTGCAGAAATCAATTCTTGCATTGCTTTGTCATACTCTTCTAGTTTTGTTGATTCTCTTGATAACCTTTTGACGAGTGAATGCAAAAGGGTCAGAGCATTTTCCCTATTAGTGCCAAGTTGTACGTCTAAGTTTTTCCAGGGAAGAGCCGCTTCATACCTAGCCATAGTTTTGCGAATACATTTTGCTTGAAGTTCGTTGGTGAAAGTTCTCATCTCGTTTTCATCTTTTCGTATTCCTAAGCATTCTAGGTTCCACATATTTTCAATGGATAAACTGCAAAGAGTATAAATGTTTTCATTGGGAACAGAATTTTCATAGGTTTTACTTGGGCCTTGGATAGTCCACCCGAATATGGTATGAACAGCCGTCAAACGGTCAGTTAGCCTCTTGTATTTTCCTGTCACAACTTGCCAAAAATAGTCAGCACCGAGAAGAATGCTCAGCCCCTGCTCTTGCTGATAACCATTTGCGTTTACGTCTGCCAATGTGAATCCGCTTAACTGGGAAATATGATTCTCAGGTCTTGGCAACACGTCGATGCAGATTTCTGGTACGACTACAGCAATCAATTGACTTTTGACGCAAACTTTCACTGTTCTCAATTCCTGTTGTTTGGAAATCACTGTGTTCCCGAAAGGAATTACTGAAAGATTAACTACTCCAACAGAAGGCAGCTTGAGCTTCATTGCAACAACTTCTCGAATAAATGTTCGCTGACTTCCACCATCAATAATTATACGAACAAACAGGAGGCTAATCGCTTGAACAGGCGATGACAACAATACTCGAGCCGTTTGCAGATATACCTTTGTCTCACTTCGATTATTATGGATATTCGGAACACACAAATTTAATGCTGGATTTATCACAGCACTGTTTTGAACCTCGTTGTTTATTGTTAAACTGTTTTCGCTTATAAGATTCACTGCGGAGGATGTCTGATTTACTTCACAAAGGGTTGTAGCGTGTTTACGTTTGCAAATTTTACAAAATATTTTGTTGGCATGGCAAAATTTTGCGGTGTGGCCTTTGTACGTGCAGCGAAAACACCTACCATCTTTTTTCAGCATCTGTTTCTTTTCCTCAATTGTACGTGAACAATTACATTCTCGCGTTGTATGTTCCATTGATTTGCAAAAAAAACATGGAATTGTACCCGAAGAGGAAGGAGTGAGAAGGCCTGCTGCAGTTGATAGTTGTGGAATGGTGTGTTTCGCGTTATATGCAGATCTAGTTGTTCTTCCAACAGCAGCTCTCTCTATTGACTCAACTACTTCTTTTAAGAACCGTAAAATGTTTTTTACTTGCTTATCTCCATCGAAAGAGAGAGTGGAACCGCTATCTGATGTCAATTCATTATCTTCCGATTTTACCGGTTCTTCCTTATGTAAACGATGGTAATCGATGCGCAGTTCACTTGGCATACATTTAAGTAAAATGGTTTTGAGCATTATATAATAATGCGACGACGGTACTCCCAATGACGTAAGCGAACGACTACATGCTATGACTGTGTTATAGAGTTGACGTAGTCCTATGGCATCTGTTTTTTGGTGAACTGTTGGAAGTGCCATGAGCTCCTGCATCAATTTATCGATGAGCTTTTCTTTGTCACCATATTCCTCTTGTAAAAGAGAAATAGCTCCGTCATAGCAAGCGTCAGAGGGTGTAAAGCCCGAAATTGATTTTGCCGCATTACCGGTCAATACGGTCTGCAGATAATTAAATTTTTCAGCTCCAGAGAGCGAATTATTTTCGTGTATGTTGGAACGGAAGTTTTCCCAAAAGGGTAACCACTCTTGGTGGTCGCCAGAAAATGTTTTCAGCTTCAGTTTGGGTAAATGGGATTTCACTGTTGCTGTAGTTCGCTGCACGCTTATCTCGCTCGGACTTGGATTAAGTTTTTGTTGCACTTTCGTCAAACGTACCTGTAATTTAGCTATCATACCTACTGCAGTATCCGCGTATTCTGCCATCTTCTCCGGATTTTTGTTCTCCAAACCCTTAGCCTGAAATTCTTGATTCATGGCACAAAGATTTTCGTGTGCTGTTGTTAGCCGTTGAAGATAAGAAGATAGTTCTTCCTCGATTGTATCCAATTGGGATAAGTCTTCTATATTCCTTACGTTGGACGATTTTAAATAATCATTCGCTTCGTTCGCTATTTTTGTAACTTGGCTTCTATAGCCAGCTCGTGCTAGTTGCTCCATTATGAGAACGACTTCCTTACTTATTTAGTTAATCGCGTTAGATTTTCAATTATAAATACGAGTACACGTGGTGGTTCCCGGGTTTCGGCACCAATATGAAATTTACCCTAGGGAGGACGCAACCTTTGTAATTCAATATAAGTTTTATTTGAATTCTTATTATTTATAATTGAATGTTAAAGCCGATCTAATCGGGTCAAAGAGTTTGCGATAACTAACTTTTACTTTATACAATTCAAAGAAGTATAGTTATTAATTTAATTATATAAATTGACTTACATATATAAGAAGTGTGATAGAGATAGCATTATTATAAGAAATATAATGAGCTATAAGAATATAATGCATTGTGTAATGAAAATGATAGTGTTACATGAGGTCAATTTTCAACACTATTCGATAAAATTGTACGGTCTACCATCTAACTTAGATTAAAACTTTATTACCATAAACTTATTTGTCTTTTTACTTTTTCATTGATGACATTATTAAAGTTTACAAATAAAGAAGCTTAAAAAAACATTGCGCACGAAAGTTAAAAAAAATGTTTTTGGTTTTGTTAAGTGGTTTAAATCTTTTATTTTGAAATTTCGACATTTAAAAACTAATTTTAATTATTTAAAATAGAAAATATACGAGTGCATATAAACAAAAAACAAGTTAAATGTTTTTCTTTGTTTATAATTTTTTTTTTAAATTTTGGTAAGAAATATTATATAGACCGCATATAATATCTAACCTGCTTGCGAAAATTGGAACAAAATCGGTAGAACAATATAGAAATTGAATAATTCAAAAATATGACGAAGTCTCAAAAATCAAACGATACGCATTATTCGTTGTTTTTTTTTGGCAAACACTTTGCTGAAGTATAAACAAAATCATTAGAGCCATTTGTGAACAAAATTTAATAAACCAAATTAATTGTGTGACGGCTAACCGTTTCATATGAATTTAATTAAAAATTCGAATTTCTTCTCTAGGAAATAACAATAAAATAAACTGTATTAAATTTGTAGCAATTAAGTCTATCCAATTGACCAAATTATGGCTTCAAGCCAGAAGACCAAGGTCGTACTATCAAGATGAGCATTTTTATCCCAAGGCCGCATATTCATAAGTCCAACACTGCTCTCTTACAATTTGTTCAGACTCAATTATGTATAAACAAAGTAATAATACTCGTATTATGGATACAGTATTTGTAGTATAATTTGCTGTCGAATAATTAAATGAGACGTTGAGGAATATGTATGTATATGTATAAGGCAACCACATTTATTCGCAGTTTTCTTTGTTTTAACAGTTTGAAGCTGTCAACTTACATCCGACTTAAATTTTGTAGTTTGCCAACAGCAAGGAATAGATAATAAAATTTAAAAAAATTAATTTTTAAGTGTGTGTCAAAAAAAAATGGGATGTTATTAAAAAAATAAACATGAAATAACAATGAAAATTTGATTTCATATCTTATTATTTGTTTAAATTATCTTAAAATAGAAACTAATAACACAAAAGATAGTGTATAACCATATACCGTTTTCATTTTCGTTTCGTAAAACTGATTTATTAAAAGCTTTTGGTACATTTTTGTGAAATTTTCTTTTATTGTGCAATTTTATGCACCTTTTGCACATTTCAGTCTTATTTTGACAGTTCTGAATTTTTTTGTAGATACACTCGGCAACAAGGCTGTCTAAGATAACACGAAAATATTTAAAACATTGTCCCCATTCCATTATTTATAAAATTAAAGATTTATTTGTGGCAAGTTGCTTTGTTAAGAAACATGCTTGGGTCTTTATGGTATTGAATGTTTGATTATCCTACTGGGGGGGGGGGGGGGGGGGGGGTGCGACATTGAGACTATAAAGTATTTCACATTCACGAAGTGCGGCTAAAGAAAGAATCTCTGAATTTAACAGTACGTCCGAAGTTAGGTTCCAGGGTAAATTGATGGGCATTCCCTAACCGCGATTATTACGGTTCAATTGTTTCAGGGGAGGAATGTAACTAGCTTTTTCACTGAAACATTGCTTATAAAAATAACAGTAAGATAGTGAAAAGGAAGAAAAATTGCTCGATAGATGCAAATGTTTCTGTTATTCATCTTTCACCTATCATTGCTGACGATCTTTTTTGGATATTTTTCAAGATGGTTATTAGAGCAACTGCCCAAATATTGGAATTGTACTTAAGCTTAACGAGAATAACCGAGAACTGAGAGCTGTTCCGTTTCTCCAATTTGAGTTCCGATCATGATTAGCGGTATGGGGTCTGGGTTCCGCTTTAACGACAGAAGACAGCATTTAGTTTTTGAAGCATTGAATTCAATGCGGTTTATGGTTTCCAATTCGAGAATACTATCGATAGCAGAATTTAATGACCTTATCATACGCTGTCGCTCTAAAGGCAAGAGCACTATCTTCAGCAAAACAATTTAATGAATTCAAAGTTTCAGACAAAATATAATTAATGAATATGAGAAATAGACTAGGAGACAAAACGGAGACCTCAGGAACACCAGTATTTATTTTATGAATACTGATCTTTAAAAAATCCAATAAAACTTGCATAGAGCGATGAAAAGATTCATCAATAAGAGAGCTTGATAGTAAACTTAATCAAATGCTTTTGAAATATCAAGCGCAATATTCTTACTTTTTCCAAAACGATGTAAAGACTTTTTCCACTGTTCGGTGAGATAAACGTTCGGATCACCATATTCTACTATGAAAGTCGTACTACCGTTATACTACGTTATGTCTGAAACTGATAAGTTATCAGTGTTTCCATGAACTTGGAAGAAAAGATGTAAGTGCAATTGGATGATAGTTTGAGGGTGAAGAAAATTTGCTGTTTTTCGGAAAGCAACCAGTAGAAAAGTAAAGATGGAAAAGCTTACGCAGTGGTTTTTGGCAGCCTTGAAAACACACATTTTCAGAACAATGGGGGGATACTAAAGGGTTTTCCAATAAGAGGTGTTATTTTGAATAGCCCGCTATTTCGGTAGCTGTCACTTTTGAAGCTGTCATTTTTTGACATTTGACAAGTAGAAACTACGCTATTAATAAAAATGGAACGATACACGCTTCAACAACGCATTGAAATTATTAAAATTGGGTCCTTGAAATGCATGAAAATGAACCGGAATTTCATCGAAAAATCATCTTGACTGATGAGGCCCATTTCCACCTCGGAGGCTACGTCAACAAGCAAAACTGTCGCATCTGGGGCTCGGAAAACCCAAGAGTTATTGTTAAAAAGCCTCTCCATCCTCAACGCGTGACTGTTTGGTGCGGTTTATGGTCCCGCGGGGTCATTGGACCTTACTTTTTCGAAAATGAGGCTGGAGCAACAGTTACGGTCAATGGATTGCGCTATCGAGAGATGATTAATGATTTTTTATGGCCTGAATTGGATGGTATTGATCTGGACAACGTTTACTTTCAACAAGACGGCGCTACGTGCCACACAAGCAATGAAACCATCGATCTTTTACGGGAAAAGTTTCCGGACCGTGTTATCTCTCGAAGAGGTGATCACAATTGGCCACCGAGATCTTGTGATTTAACACCTTGCGACTTCTTCCTGGGGCCACGTGAAAGATAAGGTCTACGCCAACAGCCCAGCGTCGATTCAAGACCTCAAAGATGAAATTCGTGAGGCTATCGAGGACATAGGGCAGCCACTTTGCGATTTGGTTATGGAAAATTTCATGAAAACGATATGGTCCTGTAAGCGTGGTCTTGGCGGCCATTTGGCTGATGTTGTGTTCCATTATTAACGGCATACCTTCCTCTTTATAATGAAATAAACATCCGATCATCTCTAAAAATGCCATTTTTCTTTGAATATCAAAATAACACCTCTTATTGGAAAACCCTTTATTATTATTATTACATATTATTATTTAGATATGTATAACATGTTTCAAACACTAATATTAGTTTTGGGCAGGGTTCGGACTTACGAGTATGTTTTAAATTTTTGAAGTAAATACGGAAAAAAACTGAAGTAGATCCAAAATTTTCGAAGTAGTTTAGGGAAATTAAATTATATAAACATAACATATAAAAGTAAATTCAGACTTCAGACTTGTAAAAAAATAGTAATTAAATATAACTATTTTGAAGTAAATTTTCTATCAACGAACTTGTATTTTTGTATGAGTTTTATCAATTCTAAAGGTGGCTCATAAATATCTTTGCGTTTTTCTGTAAGTGATCCTGAAAACATTAAATTTTCCACGGTGCTTACGTTTAAACGATTCCTTAACTTGTTTTTAATGTAATACAGAGTGATCAGCGCTGTGTTTAAATATGTTTATGAAAAATTTCAAAGCGAAGTAGATCATAAAAAAGAGAAGTAGGGAAATAGATCCAAATTTTTTCTCAAAATCAAAGTAGATCTACTTCGATTGAAGTAAAGTCCGAACCCTGATTTTGGGGGTGTATTTAAATTGATTTAATTTATTTCAAATACACTTTAATCTGTTTAACAATAATAAATACAATAAACAATAAATCCGAATACAGAACATGAGTGTTTGTGCAGAGTTCTCTTTGGGCTAGTGCGTGAAATGTTGAGATCGATGGCGTGTTGATGTTCGTGAATTGAGTCTCACACTCTCAGCTACAGCAACCACATTCTCGTCTGTGCGCACCGTACGACAACGGGGACCACTAGCATATTAATCTCTCGAACTTTCTGCACAAACTTCCGTACAGCAGGTGCGGTGGGTGCTTCATTTCGGTCAAAATTTCTTTTCAAAAAACGCACTGTTTGGGCTACACAGCAATAAGTTTTCAGTATTTCACAACGTTTTTCAAGCCTAAAGTGACTTATTTCGTTTGTTTTTTTTTATAATTAGCACACAATCGAGCAGTTAGGAAATGAGGAGGGGATTTAAAAGGAGATGCCGATGCACATTGGTTTTAACTGCTTGTACATTATAATGAGGTGGGGAAATCGAGTGGGGTATAGTGTTCCACATTCTAGTAGTACCACTAAAGAATGAATCTCTGTATTTACAGCACGCATTCTTAGCAAGACGAGTGTTACGGCGAAACTGTTTCAAGGGAGGAATGCAACTGGCTATTTCATAAGAGCACTGTTTATAGAAGAAGCGATAAGACAAAGTAAGACAAGGGGCATTACGACGGTGTTCGAGAGAAACAAAAGTTTCCGTAATAAACCTGTCTCCAATAATTAGTCTAAGGGCTCTGTGAGGTGTAAGTGAGTTTTAGGAGCACCTGCCCAGATATGTGAGTTATACTCAAGCTTAGGCAGAATGTATGCCTTATAAATTGTAGCTAGATCAGAAGGGGAAAAAACTGCATCTACACCTTCTGGGGAAACCTAAGCATTTCGCCGCATTTTTCGCAACATCAAATATGTGATCATGCCACAGAAGATGGTCTGTAATAGACATACCGAGAACGGAAAGCTTTTCGTTTCCTCGATGCATGTGCCATCCATGGATAATGGCATGGGGTGGAATATTTCGCTTGACAGACAGGAGACAGCTTTGGGTTTTTGAAGCATTAGCAGTTTCTAACACCCCATTCTACAATGCTGTCTAGGTTGGAATTTAATGAACTTATCATATGCTGCCGTTGCAGAGAAACTTCCGAAGATGAAGGATGTGGATCTGGAAACGAATATGAAAAGCTGAGGGACTGTCATCAGCAAAACAATGTAGTGGATTAGAAGATACAGACAAGAGATCATTGATGAAAATGAGGAAGAGAGTCGGAGACAAAACAGAGCCTTGGGGCACACCAGCATTTATTTTGTGAATATCAGACTCAAAACCGTCCAAAACAACACGAATTGACTGGCCTGAAAGGTAATTTCTAATCCAACAAAGTAGACATTCATCGATGTCAAACGCACGCATTTTCTATAAAAGAGCTTCATGCCAAACTCTATCAAATGCTTTAGAAATATCAAGTGCAATAACCTTGGTTTCATCAAAATGGTGCAAGGATTTGTTCCACTTTTCGGTGAGATATGCCATCAGATCACCAGTAGACCTGTTGCTACGAAAGCCGTACTGCCGGTCATTAAGAAGCTTTCGTTCTTCAAGATATTTCTTAAGCTGATTTTATTAATCAGCGTTTCCATGACCTTGGAAAGAAGGGACGTAAGTACAATTGGTCGGTAATTTGTGGGTGAGGAGGATTCGCCTTTTCTGCTTTCCATCCACTCGGAAAAAGTCCAGAGGAATAGGGTAGATAGAAAAGCTTACGCAATGGTTTTGCCAGCGTAGAAGAACACCTCTTCAGAACAATAGGGGATATACCATTTGGTACAGCGGATTTGTGTATTCGTCCCATAAAACCATTTACGCTCTCAAGAACTGGAGGAGTCATAACACTATGCGGCAGCGTCGGATTAGCAGAAAACAAGGCTGCAAGCAAATTTGCCTTTCATTGTGAGCTAGTCACTGGAGTGCTATTGTAAACGAGTGTTGGAACCGACAAACAGCGGGTATGATACTGAATTTCTGTCAAGATTTCGAGCGGGAAACAGCTGTTAGTGTCAAAATAACCTATGATTTAAAATCACCCTTTATTAGATTATTATTAATGCGGCATTCTAGGCAAGTCTAATTAATTGAGAAATTCATTTAGATCTGACTCGTATATTCGTAGTTAAAGTTGAAACTTCCAAAATAAAATGTTTAAAGCAAGAGTTCTCTCGTTTGAAAAATCAGTGACATTTTGAGCAAAGTGTGTTATCGGTCGTGATAGTACACTGAACTATCGGTTTCAATTTGATTGTTTTCTGCAAAATATCAGTATTCAATGCGGAATTTAACATAACATAAACATGTAACAGAAAAATTGTAAGACCTTTACACATTTAGTAAGATTTTCATATACAAAAATAATATCCAAACTTCTGACTTTTCCTGAGAATAACGTACACAACCAGTAAAATCTGCCAAATCAGTGGAGCCGTTCTCAAGTGATCATCATGCGACTATTGATTTATATTTTTATATTTAAATTTGAAAGACAAAAAGAAGTCTTTTTTTTTAATCTTATGATCGGAAAAATTTAACTTGCCTATGAAAATAAGCTTCGCTTGAATGTGTAAATTTAAACTAAAAACAAAATTCAAGAAATATTTCAGAATACATATATACATATATAAAATAACGAAAGGCTAAGGCCCTTTACATTCCCTTATTGAAATTCCAGTCTTGGTAATAAAAATTCAAATTCGATAACCAACAATTTCAAAAGATTATCATTTAAAACCTCCTTTCCAATTTGGCTATATCTTACACAATTTGTTTCAAGTATTGGTTGGTTTGCAAATTAAACAATCCAACATACATTTGTCAATATGGCTTGCAAAATCCTAAATCATTCACTTGCATAAAGACTCAAATGAATTTGGACACTACTTGTACACAAATTAAATAAACAACCTTATCCCCGAAGAGTGAATTCCTCGGCTTATTTGATGTCAATAGCAGTTAGTAGTTGGTAGTAGCAATAGCAATTTGTTTGTTATTTGTTTTGGTTTTTTTTTTTTTCAGAAAAAGTAAAACAAAACGTGACTTTGTGGACTTCGAAGCTTATTTAGTACATTTCATAGGAATTCTAAACAAATTCATAGCACGGATGCCCCAAAAAAAGACAAACCCGTCAACAAGCACGCACTCGCAATATGTCATCAATCGTGCCCTGCATGTAAAACGAAATCAAGTTAGGAATGCTCTTCAAGACCCCAGGTGATAATATGACCAAATATGAACCGTTAATTACAAGTTGTTTTCCTCGTGACCATTTCTTCTAAAGTATATGCACGTCTCAATGTATATCTGTAAGTCTTTGCTTTTTAGCGAAAGAGAAAACTCTTTCTTTTTTTTTGTTCTTCAAAATATTTGTCCTAGTTTAATGGATCAATAAACGAAAGGCCCATACACAACAACTTCTACTTCTTAAACCATCTGTAATACTCGTAGTTATAGTTTGGGATTTGAAGTTGGAAAAAGGGGCATTTATCGATCGGAAAATATTTTTATCGATCGACGCACGATAAATAAAGTGCAAGTCTGAATCGTTCTTATGTAGAAGTACTTTGTAACACATGGATTTAGTAAGAGGTAAATGCATATAATTCCTTGTTTATTTCACTTAAACATCTCCAAAAATAGTGTAAACTTTAAAAAATAGAATGCCATCTGAAATCTGGAGAAAATATGAATTTATGCAAAATAAGTTTTTGTAAATATTTTAAGAAAAAAAAAAATTGGTAGGTATGCAAATTTAAAATTTTTATGATTGTACAAATAAAACCCAAATATTTAATTAAGAAAAAAAATATTTTCGTTTTATTTTTTATATTAAAAATTTTTTACAAGCTTTTTTATTAAGCTATTACTATGGGCATAACATAGTGAGAAAATCAATAATCGAAAAATAGTTCTATGTTCATAGTTCATAAAGTCATGGTTCCTCCTGTAATTGAGAGCGTAAACGATTTATATGACAAATATTTTATTTTTGTTTTGAAGAGGTGTTTTTCTTCGCTGGAAAAACCATTGCGTAAGCTTTTTCATTTGTCCCATTCTATTCGTCTCTTTCTGAGTAGATGGAAAGTAGCATTTGCATTTGTATTTACATCCCTTATTTCTAACGTCATGAAAATGATGATAAATTATCAGCTGAAGAAATATCTTAAAGAACAAAAGCTTGTCAATGAATGGCAGTATGGCTTCCCTAGCAATAGGCCACCGATAATTTGATGGCATATTTCACTCAACAGTGGCACAAATCTGTACATCGTTTTCGAGAAAGTAAGATTATTGCACTTGAAATTTTAAAAGCATTTGATAGAATTTTGCATTTAGGACTCTTATTGAAAATACATACATGCATATGGTATTGATGAATATCTTCTTCGATGGATTAGAAACTACCTTTCAAACCGCTCAATACTAGTTATATTGGATGGTTTTAAGTCTACATTTCATAAAATAAATTCTGGAGTACCACAGGGCTCCGATTTGTCTCCGACTCTGTTTTTGATATTCATCTTTTGTCTGAAACTTCTAATCCATTAAATTATTCTTCAGATGTGGAACGGCAGCGTATGATAAGCTCATTAAATTCTGATCTCGATAGTATTGTTAAATGGGGATCCATAGACCACGTAGAATTTAACCCTTTAAAGTAGAGATGCCGCGAATATTCGGCCACTATTCGGTATTCGGCCCATTTTTTTGATATTCGGTATTCGGCCGAATAGTTCACAAAATTCGGCCGAATACCGAATATTAAATGGAGAACAAAAAAAGATTTATTATCTTACAAAAAATGTTGTATTTTTATTAAATTTTTTATTTTAGTATTTTAAATCTACTAATGGTAAGTTGTGGTGAATAAAAACAGCTTTTTCAGCATTTCAGCATTGGTAGCATACGTTTTATGTAACGTCTATATTCGAAATCAATTACAGCTTCTACAAATAACCTCTCACTAATACACTAGAACCAGGAGACGAGAGGTAGATTTCAGCAAATGTTGTCAAATTGGGAAACAGTTTTGTATTTGCTGACCACCACTTATAAGGGTCTGCCATCTGATCTTGGCGAAAAGTTCTTAAAAAAATCTATTTTGTTTTCAATGGCAGTTTTTTCAACATCTTTATCATTTTGTCTATATCAACTTCCTCAAAACATTCGCAGAAACTGTGCCTCGCAAAATCACTCAGGAGATAGATACACAACACATCGTTTCATTGGCCGAATGTTCGGCTGCCGAATATTCGGTATTCGGCCGACGAGTGTGGCCGAATATTCGGTATTCGGTATTCAGCCGAGTCACTATTCGCGGCATCTCTACTTTAAAGCAAAGCTGCCTTTTTTCGTTAAGGAGTAACCCACCGCCGCACCGTCGCAATGTATTTTGTCTTTCATTATTTTACTGTTAAATAATAAACAGTGTTCTAGTGAAAAAGCTAGTTGCATTTCTCATCTTGAACAATTTAACCGTAAGCTCGTGCTTCAGAGAGTGCCCATCAGTTTACCCTTGAGCCTAACTTCGGACGTTCTGCTTAATACAGAGATTCTATCTTTAGCCGTACTACACGAATGTGGAATGCTTTACCCGACTCTAAATTGCCCTCCCATTATTCTCAATATTCAGACATTCAAAACCAATGTGCATCGGTCTCTCCTTTTAAATCCACCTTTCTTAAACACTCACACTGTTCTCAAACATTTTAAGGGAAGTCATAATCCCTTTTGTGCGTGAAAAAAGGGTATTGTCTGTAATTTCAATTTTTTTTTTATTAAATTATAAATCGTCGAAATTAAGTGCAAGAAAAGAAAATCAAAATTTTAGATGGTGGATACCGTAATTTTTAAATAAAATAAATAAAAATATCACAACTTGTAGATAGTTAAGTAGCATGGTAATTTTAAAGTTTTAGAAAATTCGCAAATTTTTTTTCGAAAATTGAATTTTCACAAAAATATTTGCGGTTTTTTCAAAAATCCAAAAAAAAAAACTCGTAAATTTGATTACTTAATACTTTTTAGACCTTAGGAGCGTTAGCATAAAAATGGCCAGTTTCAGTTGTACCGTTCTTAAGAAAATCGAAAACAAAAAATGGTTCTATTCATATTTTTTTCAATATTAGCTAGTTTTCACTTACGGACATTTTTGATTATATATTTTCCAACATTTCATTTGCATAGGAGGTACCATTATTTTCGGTCTTAAGAAAACGAAAACACCGTTTGGAGGGAAATTTAAAAATGCTATCTGAAAAGTTTCATGAAAATCGGCCGAGCCGTGTAGACTGTATTTGAACAGACAGACAGAATTGCGAGAAGCACTTTTTTCATCTTCCCTCTCATCTTAAGAATGTCATGTCTGATTAAATACTCGAGTTCAATTTTTTTTTATGGGATCGTGTGTTGGTCATGACTTGGCTGCGTTGACATTTTGAACACTGACTTTGAATTGCATTATTACTAGATATGTACCAGGTAGGGAAGTCTACTTCTAATCATTAGTTTGTTTTGGTTCCGAATGTTTTTTGATTTTTTTTTAATTTAAAATAATTGAAATGTATGCAGTGATATGAAAAAATAAAATGCCTACTAGGGATGAAAAAATTCCCAAACTTGTGTTCAATTTTTGTAAACCTTTTCACACGAGAAAAGAATTGGTTGGAAATTTGTTGACTTTTTAAATTCAAATCTCCTGCACCTTTTTAATGGAGAAATCATATAATAAAACGGCAAACATGTTTTTTGTGGTACACTTTTCTCCAAAAGTATTTAACCGATTTCGAAAAATTTTATATGGTTGGAAAGCCACAGTTACAGAGATGTGCAGAATATACTTGAGACACGCATTTACACACTGTGGGTCATTTTTGTTTTTGCACTGTCGAACACTTTGCATATTACATAAAATAAAATTTAATTTAATAAATTTGCTTGAAAACACTGCCAAATATATAAATAATAAATAATAAATAAATTGGCACTCGAATTTCGAGAGCTGGTGGGTCGGCTAGTAAAATATTAAAAGGCTTTTTTTTTTGTTTTCATGGTTGGTTCAACAACAAGATCTCTTCAAGACTACTCGAGTTGTTTTCGATCAACACGACTGACAAGTTGTCCCAATATCTTCAATTTTAATTATACCATTTTTATTATTTCATCGTGTAAATGGTCTGAACATCTGTCAGTACTTGCGTTGTAAAAAGTGAAAAGTGCAATTGACGATTAATTTGTCAACTATTAGCTTTATTTAAAGGTATAAGTATGCTACTACTTAACAATTTGCTACTTTAAAAGCAGTTTACCAACTTTTTCTTAATTTTAAACACTCTTTCACTTTTATCGTGCTAAGGCTATTGTTTAACAAATTACTTAAGATAATGACAGTTCATGTCATGGTTAAAACAGTGCAAAGTAAGATTAGGAGATGCTAAATTCGATTAAAACATTGGTTTAACATTGTACCAACCGTGATAACTCACAAGTTTTGGCAAGCATG
The DNA here is from genome assembly GCA_911387755.1 of Chrysotoxum bicinctum. Taxonomy (NCBI): domain Eukaryota; kingdom Metazoa; phylum Arthropoda; class Insecta; order Diptera; family Syrphidae; genus Chrysotoxum; species Chrysotoxum bicinctum. The sequence continues at coordinate 191,123,652 of OU426988.1, forward strand.
TTTTAATATACACAATTTTGTATGTCCGCCCGTTCCGAGGGATTAACATCGACTCGGACCACTACCTCGTTGTAGTCAAGGTTCGGCTGCGGATATCCCGACCCAAGCCAAAACAAGGAAGTACTGCGAGGAAGTTCGACGTTGGACGTTTACAATCGCAAGAGATCGCGAAGTCCTTTTCCGATCGAGTTTCTAACAATCTCTTAAGAAGTCCTATGTTGCCAGCATCAAGTATTGAGGACCAGTGGCACATTGCCAAGCAGCCATCAGATATGCGCATCTGATATGCTGGGTTTTACACGACCACCACATATAGAGTAGTACCATTCGACTAAGGCGACGCAGACCAACAATACCGCCCACCCAACTTGGACGAAGTAAAGATAGCTATATCGAATCTCAAGTCCAACAAAGCCGTTGGAGCTGACGGGACTCGCTGCCGAACTGTTCAAAGCGGCAGGCGATGACTTGGTTGGGAGTATGCACCAGCTCATCTGCAAAATATGGTCGGAAGAAAGCATGCCCGATGAATGGAACCTCCAGTATTGTCTGTCCGATCCTCAAGAAAGGAGACCCTCTGAACTGCGCCAACTATACAGAGGCATAAGTCTCCTGAACATTGCGTACAAGATCCTTTCTGCCGTATTATGTAAACGTCTGAAGCCTTTCGTCAATAACCCGATAGGTCCATATCAGTGCGGCTTTAGACGAGGAAAGTCCACCATCGATCAAATATTCACATTACGTCAGATCTTGGAAAAAACCCATGGAGCTACAAATCGACACATACCACCTTTTCATCGATTTCAAAGCCGTGTACGATAGCATGTATAGGAACGAACTATATAGAGCAATGTCTAGTTTTGGCGTCCCTGACAAACTTGTTCGTTTGTGCAGCATGACGTTGGAGAATGCACGCTGCTCCATCAAGGTCGAAAAAAATCTCACCGATGCATTTGATGTCAAAAAAGGTTTTAGGCAAGACGATGCTCTATCGTGTGATTTCTTCAACATAGTTCTTGAAAAAATAGTGCAAAACTCACGCGTCAACACAAGAGGTACTATCTTTCAAAAGTCCGTCCAATTACTCGGATACACCAACGATATTGACATTATTGGAAGAACAAAGCGTGATGTCAGTGGCGCATTTATGAGCATTGGGACGGAAGCGAAGAAGATGGGTTTAGCTGTAAATGAGGGCAAGACCAAGTATATGCTGTCATCAAGAAAGGACACACAACACCGACGTCTTGGACAGAACGTCATTATAGACAGCTATAACTTTGAGGTAGTGCAGGACTTTGTTACCTAGGCCCCGCTATAAACTCAGAAAACAACACCATCGCTAATCAAACGGAGAATAACTCTTGTCAATCGTTGTTTCTATGGACTAAGAACGCAATTGAGTAGCAAAGTCCTCTCTCGAGCAACTAAAGTGTCCCTCTATAAAACTCTCATCATCCCGGTTCTTGATGAGAGCGCTTTAGGATGTTTCGAGAGGAAAAATCTTCGTGTGATCTTTGGTCCCGTCTGCATAGACGGAGAGTGGAAGAGAAGATATAACCACGAACTGTACGTACACCGAAACTGACCTAGTCAAACGTATAAAAGTCCAACGACTGAGATGGCTGGGTCATGTAAAGCGAATGGACCCGAATGCTCCGGCCCGGAAAGTCTTCGAATCAAACCCCGAGGGACGGGCCGTAGAGGAAGACCGCGACTCAGGTGGCGCACACAAGTGGGGGAGGACCTCAACCAACTTAGCGTGCGATACTGGAGACAGAAGAAGAGGAGAAATAAACCTGATAAAAAGTAAATAAATAAATGAGTGAAGTGAAAGTTAGTGAAGAACCGGAACATAGGTACTTTTACTCTCAACCATGTTTTAATACGTCTTTTTGTATCGTTAGGCCGTTTTCTGTGGAATCCGAATCCGAACTGCTAAAATCAGTGGCACTTAAACATTTACAAAAAATGCACTATTGGAAGAATTATCAATTTATGTTTTTAATGTCTCCTGTTTTTTTTTCCTTATAAAAGCGTATTTTTGTTTTAAAATTTTCGAATGCATTATTATTTGCATTGAAGTGCTTTCCTGCGAAATTATGGTGATTATTGAAAATAAAACAATTCTCTCAAGAAACGTCAAAATCCAATTACCCAGGTCAACACAGCTACACAGTTTAATCAAAATTGTCAGGGCGGTTCTCGAGACCATTTGTCAAAAGTAATATCTTTAAATATCAGTTTCCTTTCCAGATGACAAAAGTGATCCATTAATAAGGGTATTATCGTTTAGACAATTGATCCCTCCCTTTCTTTGCTTATAGATGTTAAAATTTACGTCAGCTATAAATAAAACGACAATTGGAAAAATTGACAATTATATTGACAGACAGTTGAATTCTGTCAAAATCATAGAATCCGTTTTGCCAGAAAAGAAAATGGTCCTTAACGGTTACAAAAATGTTCTATGGCAGGGACTAAAAGTCTTAACGGTTGAATGTCTAAAAAACCCTAGATACCAAGGTTTAAGAAGATATGTTTACAAATGCATAACTTGATAATGAAGAATTATAGTCGTAAGTTCAATAACTTTCCGAATTGTCAAAAGGACGGATAACCCATAATTCACTTGAGCGCAAGCTATAAGAAACCTTCATCTTTTTGTGATTCCTATTTAACCAATTTTATGTGATCAGATAATATTTCCATCTACATAATTATAATCTAAACAGCTCACTATTGTTTTGCGTTTATGATAATTTGTACATTATACCTACTGATAAAGGTATGCTATATTGTTAAGTGAATGATATAAGATCACTAAATCTTTGTCCAACGATACCTCTCAGACTATTAGCTATGAGCATTGCCGTTGCAAGCAAAACCGCATCAGCAACGCCAACGTGAAAATTTTCTGTGAGAAAAATGATGGTGCATGGGATGCGGATGATGTTGATGATGATAACCGAGGAGATCAAGCAATAATCCTAGAGAGTGGCACTCGTAATTTAATTTCACTTTTATCACATCTGATGCTTTCACACAAGTTATCAAGCACTTTTGCATCAGAATAGGTCGAAATTAATTTCGCACTTTAGGCTTTAGAAAAACGATGCCAACCTTTCGAACCTTTTTTATTTAAACTTTTTTTTTTTTTGTAAGTATTGATAGCGGAAAACTTGTTATAACGTAGACTTATTTTTACTCGGTTAACCTCAAACTTGAGTCTGAACCTCTGAACACCGACGAGTTGTGCGACAAACTGGCAATGGCAAATGAATTGTGCTGGTGGTGCCTCTGCCTGCTGCGGATCGTTCCGTCGCGTGTCGTTCCGTACAAAAAAAAACAACAAAAATAAGCGATCTTTAATCTTCTACTCTCCTCACTATGCACATTGAGATTGAGTGGAATAAAAATTATTGAGACCGGCTTTTTGATGTTAGTTTTTGTTTTGAGTTCAAATTTTTTGTTTTGATTAATTCAAATCTCACTGAGTATAGAAACTACTCAAAATCAGTGAGAGAGGATTATGATAAGACTATGTCGCTTGAGATACTACTCGTACGATAGCCCAGCACAAGTGCATCTTTGAAAGATTGCTTAAGACCATGGTAGTTGGCTTTTATTTTATTTTTATTTTTGCATTCGGTCAATCATTCTATTTGTCAATGATTCATACTTATATGTACATACATACTTATGTAGGTATGTGAAAAATTAAATGGTAGTCGTTGTGCATTGAAGCACAACATAGTATTTTGGGTGTCGATTTTGCACCCACAAACTTTGAATTGCGTTAAGTAGGGTAGTTTTGTTTGAATTTCAGCACTCAAATCATGTAACATTAAACAGTTAAGTTAACCTGATTAACAAGATTACGCAATTTTAATCAACAAAAACTACCTACATGAAGTATTTATGTAGACTATTTAATTTCTCAAGATACCTAGTTCAATTATACGTATTTTTATTTTCACTCGTACCTGTCAGGCCCAAGGTGTATGTATTTTAGAGTTAAACTTATCCGAAAATTAGCAATAAATTAGCTTTTTTAGATTTTTTTACTTTGTTAAGATAGTAATCATGTTATGCTTTCACGCAAACCACTGTGAACTAACATGGGATACTGTTACCTTAACAATAAGCACATGCGTAGTATACATTATTCTTTGTTAAATTAAAGCCATTACATTGCCACAAACTAGAAAAAACAGGCCAGACTGTAATTTAAACAATATCCACATGTGTAGTTTACATGGCATGATTTCAAACAGAACAAAATTTAAACTGTTCACTAGGGTGTGTCACTTTTGTATGGCCGCAAAAAAGTACTCTTATTTTTAAATGTAATAGTGATCAAAAGTTGTATTAGGGTCTGAGGTTTAAGAACATGTAAACAAAAAATAAGATTTTGTTCATCTTTGGCTCGCTCAAATCGGTTGAAGTTGAAAAAAAAAATTTAATTTACAGTAAATTTTTTTTTTTTTTTTTACGTTTACTAAAAAAAAAACTAAACAAAATACAGAAAGAATTTTTGTCTTTACAAAAAGATATACCACGATATTGTAGGTGGTTCCGTTGATTTTTAAGATTTTTTTTTGCAAAAAAAAACAAAACGATTTTATTATTTCATAACTTCTTTATCAAGTGTTCAATTTAAGCAAATATAAGCTTAAAAGTGTTTCCTTGCAATTATCTTTGACTTGGAAGCCTAAAAATATTTTATATAATTTTTTTGTATCCACACGGTGCAATTTAAAACAACACCATATTTCAAAAATCTCGAAAAATCAAAATTTCTTGGATTTCATCCTATTTTTGAGCGAGCCAAAGATATTAATTAAAATGAAAATTGTAAACGCAGGATTTAATTTTGATAAGCAATACAACTTTTAAAAGCTATTACATTTGAAAATACCATAGTTGAGCACTTTGACACACCCTACTGTTCACCTCGTTTCGGGTAAATGTTCAGGAAAGCAATTTTGATAATACAGATGCAGGGGAGAAGCATACACTGCATGATGATGATCTAGTTCTTAATGTTTAAATTAACAAAAAACAGTGGTAATCTAACATAAGACCATGTTAAAAAAGATTAGCTGGAGAATTGAAATTCAAATGAAACAATCTTGGTGTTCAATTTTTTATTACAAGAACTTTTTATGGAAATAAAATGGCATCTTATGAATTTAATAGGAGACTAGTTTTTCGTTGATTGGAAAATTTTTTATTGAATATTATGATGATATAGAGAAGACAAAACCATGGTTTTTTCTTGAAGTTCTTTGCCTCGAACTTCAACTTAGAAAGCAAAATCGATTTGATTTAATCTTAAATTCCCTAGATATTTTTAAATAAGGGTATCATTCGTTTTAGAGAGTTAAAGAAAAGTTTCATTAAAAAAAAAGAATCTGACAAATTTATTTGCAGACCTTCAAACAAAATACGTTAAATGAAATTTGAGATGTATTAATTAAAATAAAAAATAAAATGCACGACTGGATCGCACGAACTTGCTCTTATGTAAAAGTACTTTGGAATTTAAGATACATTTTATAAATATAAAACATAGATTTATTGAGATAATAATGTTCAAATGCATAAAATTGCCGTCTGGTTTCCGGAAAAGTATGAATTTATGCAAATAAACCTTAAAAAATCGTTTTATTATTAAATACATTTTTTATATAAGAAATTTCTCTAAAATTTTTCAAGAAAAAAATGTGGGATGCGAATTTTAAGTATTTAATAATATTGGTTTTAGGAAATAATTTCAAAAAATAATCGTTCATAGGTTTTGAAGATATTGATTTAAAAAATTTTTTTTTTTTTTTTAAAACCCAATAAATATTTTTTTCGAATATTTTTATATACAATATTATTTTAAACTTAAGGGGACTCCTGCTAAAAATTTTGGGTTAAAATCCTTAGAGCCGTTAATGAGAAAGTCGAAAATCAAAAAAACGGGTCTATGGCAGGTACCCCTAATAACATTTTACCCCAAAATTTTTTTTGACCAAAATGTAGTCCATGTCCATAATATCACACTTAATTTTTTTTATCAAAATCGTTAGAGCCGTTTTCGAGATAAATAAGATTTTGCATTACGGGTGCATGGGGGGTACCCTTAGTTTTGGAGCTAAAAAAAAAATTCAATTTTTCTTCTAGGGAATCACCGAAGACCCTTAACTACCAAAATTGAAAGAAATAGGTCCAAGGGTTTAGGCTGTAGTGACAGGTACAGACATACAGACACACTGAAACATGTTTTTTGTGTACTAAATTTTCCTTAAAATTTTTATAAAAAAAATTGTTATGCAAATTGTTAGTATTTAATAAAATACATTTTAAAACGTAATTTAAAAATTTAATCGTGTATCGGTTTTCAAGATATTGAATTTTCAAAAAAAAAAAATTGTATTATTTTTTTAAAAATCCAAAAACTATTTTTTCGAAAAAAATTTTAGTTGATATTTTTTCAAATGCAAAGCAGCTCTTGAATAAAAATTTTGGTTAAAATCGTTATAGCCGTTGGTGAGAAATTCGAAAATCAAAAAAAACCGTTATATGACAGGTACCCCTAATAACATTTCCCCCCAAAATTTTTGTTCACCAAAATATAGTCCATGTCCATAATATCACACTTAATTTTTTTATCGAAATCGTTAGAGCCGTTTTCGAGATAAATAAGATTTTGCATTACGGGTGTATGGGGGGTACCCTTAGTTTTGGAGCTAAAAAAAAAATTTCAATTTTTCCTCTAGGGAATCACCGAAGACCCTTAACTACCAATTTTGAAGAAAATACCTCTGATAGTTTAGGCTGTAGTTCGAGGTACAGACATACAGACATACAGACAGACAGACGGAATTGTCGGACCCACTTTTTTCGTCTTCGCTATCACCGTAATGTCAACTTTGATCAAAATCTCGAGTTCGATTTTTTTTCCAAATGCAGAACTTGCCCTATAGTACCTATATCGCAAGTAAAAATGATGCGATTCGTGAAGAAAAATAAAGACAAATGTGAGCTCTAGTTATGAGAAGGGTTAACTTGATGGAAGCGTTCGCTTCTATATGGATTTTTCAACTTTTTCCTATATGCTTTTGAAATGTCAAGTGCAATAATCTTACTTCTTTTTCGAAACGTGGTTATGATTTGTGCCACTGCTATGTTGCTATGAAGCTTTCAATACAATAACCGATATTTTGTCAGTATATTACACAATGGGTTAAGGTTATTAAAATAAAATTTCATTACGCCAGAGGTCTGGTTCGATTCCCAACTACTCACTGGCACCTAAGACCAAACAAATTCTTTTTAGGGGTTCTGCCTCTTGCGGGGAAGTGAAGAACCCGATAAGAATATCTCTTGTCATGAAAAATGCTTCAAATCTAACGCGGTCGGACTCGGAAAAAAATTGTATACTCCCCTTATTGATGCCAATAAAATCCACAGAAGAATGCTTGAGAGTCTTAAGTCCCTATAGGCCCTAGATGAGATTCTTTACGATTTGCTGCGTATCAAAATTGTTTTTTTTTTATTTTCTTTTATTTGTTTTAAGATTAGGTTTTGAAAGGGAGATGAATCTTGAGGCTCCTAGAAAGGTTTAGCATTAGATACCCAGCCAGAGGGATCGAGAATCAGAAGCAGAACATACCTGCATTGTCATGATAGATGTGTTATATACGAGTATGTATAAATAAGATCTGCGTTACAGCTAAGATATCTTATCTATGGTTAGGTGTATAAGAACGTGCAAAGAAAGAGAGTCCAGTTGTCTATGTAAAAACAAACATATGTAACAACCACTCAGTAAAAAACATTGAGATCTAAGAAAACGCCAAGTTCTATAAATTTATTAAGAAGGTAATATCAAAACAACTTTAATTTATGGGATACAATCTTGTTATTATTAAAACTGACTTGAATTTGGGGGATTTACTTGACAAGCTTTCTTGAATTGCTCACAATTTGAAAGGTTATGAAAACTTCACCAGTGGACCCTCCAAATTTTAATCAGTAATAATAATAACCCACACAATTTGGAGTTTTTCCGATATAAGAATTTGGATATTAAAGTTCATAAGTTAAGAACTTGGTCTGCTCTTTGATCTCACTGGATGACCGCTCCTGAACGGATAATCCCAAATTTTCATTTTTTTTTCTTTGTATTAAGTTCACGCCTTACCGGTCTATTTATTTTCATCGTTTTATAACAATCGTGATTTACCATATAGTTTATAAGAATTTTTGAGAAAGTGGGTTGATGACACGCCCCCTGAATTTAGAGTTAAAAGTTTTTGAGGTTTTTCCTTTCTATGCACCACAAGGTTCACAAGACCTACCGTTGTGTGAAGTGCTCCATAATTTTCATAATCTGTCAGTAAATCAGTCAGTTACGGTCTTAGAGATCTTATATCTCAGAAACCACTAATGCTAAAAAGTTGAAATTCGATAAGAAGCCTGATTTTGATCAGCTCAAAAAATATTGTAAATTTGAAGCTTCTTACTTTATTGGTGTAGTGCGGCAAACTTTGCTGAGCACTACCATGCCCTTTGATACCTTTATTCTAGACTCTACAGTTGGGCTCTCGACTGATAGAAGCTGTCTTATGCTTCTAAAACAAAGTATTTCATTTGATTCGATTGATTGAATTTTATTTAATACAATTCACAAACGCAATACAGCTTGATTAATATTTCTGTTTTTATATTCTGTTTAAATAGTAGTTTTGAAAAGTATTTCCAGAAAAAGAGGAAATACTTTTCAAAACTACTATGTAAACAATAAAGGTATTTTCTAATCAACTGATTCTGATCTTCATTTTTCTGTTCGAGTTCTAAAAGAAATGCTTTTGTTGGTTTCCATTATAATATCAAAGGGCACGGTAGTACCGAGCCAAGTTCTGGCACTACACCCTTTTTACAGGAACAAACTCAGGCGATTTTTGACCCCTTCCTATCTTTAGTTCCAATGAAGTCAGAAACTTAAAACTCCGAATATATGCTAAGCTAGTCAGGAACAGGCGCCTCACAAAATATTAATTTTCTGGCATAAGCGGTTCCTGAGATATAAGACCTCAAAAATCACAAAAACCGTAACTGACTGACTGACTGACTGACAGATCATCAAAATTATGGAGCACTTCCCGACATCGTAGAATCTTGTAATTTTGCACAACGGTAGGTCTTGTCATGCAACCAGAGGAAAAAATCGAAAATTTGAAATTTTCCATTCAGGGGCGTGGTATCCGCCCACTTTCTCCGAATTGGTGTTGGTTGAATGGAGCACTTTGGACTGCTGTAAAACGATGAAATTTGGTTAAGTGGTAGGGCTTAAATTGCATACAAAAAAAAATATAAAATTAGCGGTTTTCCTTTTGGGGGCGTGGTATCCGCCCACTTCCTCAGAACTGATGTAAATTATATATGGCGCTTTTCCGATTTGAGTAGAACAATGAAATTTGGTAGAACGGTAGGGCTCAAATCGCATATAAAGGACCAAAAATAAAAATTGAGGTTTCCCATTCAGGGGCGTGGTATCCGCCCACTTTCTGAGAAAATGTTTAATTTATATGGAACACTTTCGATTGCTGTAATTATGGTAGGTTTGTTAGTGTTAGGTATCTTGCCAAGATAAGAAGAAATAATTGAAGCGCAAATCAAAACAACCATTAACAAAAAGAAAATATACCAAAAGAAATAGGAAGCTATAAACTAAGTTGACTTTAGTAGGTAGGGTCCACTCTTCTATCCTTCCGTATCTTTCGAGATTTTGACATGGCAAAATATTAAAATCTTTGCAAAAAGGAAAGGAGTGAGATCAGACCAAAAAACATAAATGTTAAAAAAGAGCCAAGTTCTTCTATACAAAAACCTTTGTGTAACAAGTCAACCGTGAAAAGTACTGAGATCTAAAAGTACGCTAAGTTCTTAGTACTTCATGAAGGTTTAGCATCGAATATTTAAAGTAGAATAATATTGAAACAGCTACAATGTAATAGAGAAATTTTATTATTTAATGACTACTGACTAAAATTTGATGGGCTTACTTGGCAAGTTTTTTCTTATGCCCAATTCAAAAGGTTTTGAAAACTTGACCAGTAAGCCCATCAAATTTTAGTCAGTAATCATTAAATAATAAAATTTCTCTATTACATTGTAGCTGTTTCAATATTATTCTACTTTAAATATTCGGTATTAAACCTTAATGAAGTAAGAACTTGGCGTGCTTTTAGATCTCAGTACTTTTCACGGCTGACTTGTTACACAAAGGTTTTTGTATAGAAGAACTTGGCTCTTTTTTTAACATTTATGTTTTTTGGTCTGATTGATTTCACTGAAAGGGCTTTAAGAAAACTAAGTAACTGATAACTGGGATACGAGTTTTGAACGTAGTGCTAACGAAAGCAAAACTGAACTGATGCTATTTAGTATTTACTACCAAAACTAAGATTAACCTCTTCCCTCTACCCCGACTCAACGGTCGAACACTCCTGCTCTCTTCCAGTGCAAATATCTATGTGTTATTCATAAGCCCCTAAGTTGAACTGGAAACTGAATATTGTAGAAAATGTTAAGAAGGCCTCCATAGCATTCTACGCCTGTAGTAAAACCTTTAGAAAAAAGTGGAGTCTTCAATCTATGATGATTTTGTGGACATACACATCCGTAATGCTACCGATCCTCACGTATGGTTCGATTGTATGGTGGCCTGCTCTCAAAAAAGCAAATAACATCGCGATAAACTAAAGAACTTATAAGGAACTGCTAGCGTTGGCACCACAGGGGTTTTGACGCCTTATGCGTTTTTCTTTACCTTTAACCATTTGATTTACCTACACACTAAGTAGCTAGAATCTTGAAGTGCATTAAGACTAAAGAAATTGAACCCTTGGATTGTTTAACCTTATAGCCACAGTAATCATCGTGATAAAAGATTTCGACACATCTATCTTAACTGATGGATGGGTCAAAGATGGATCTATCTATGTTGTTTGCTACCCGACCTTACTAGTGTTTTTAAAAACAAATAATTTCTATTGGTAGATTACACATTTGCTCCGTTATAGGTGTCCTTACTGAACACTTACTGAAGTTCCTGCAAATGATTTTTGCAGAAGCTGCATGGATGAAGAAGCAGAGGAGTCAGTTTCTCACTTTCTATGTTCTTGTTCTGCCCTAGCACAAAGACGTAGACTCCACTTGGGAGACTTCTACTACATATAATGATCCTAGTGATCTAAGAAATTACGACATTCACTGTCTCAAACGCTAGCTCCAAATGGTTTAACGAGTAATGGTGATCTTTGGAATCCTGTGGTATCACAACGGACCAAATATTGGTTTAAGTGTGTTGGCTTTTCCGGCCATCAGCCACCTAACCTAACTCGCCATCAGGGAAGCATGCAAGGTACTCAAACAAGATTCAAACCAGAACCGGAATACGGCTGTTATCACTGACAGTCAGGCAACTGTTGAAGCCATTAATTCTAGTACATCATACTCCAAATGGATCCAACTATGTCGGGATGAGCTTGTTTGCCTAAAACCAAATATCACTCATCAAAATATCACTTTTATATGGGTTCCGGGTCATAGTGGCATTGATGGGAATGACCGGGCGGATGAGCTGACCAGGCAAATCATCAGCCCTTCTTAACTCACTTGCAGAAAGAGTCAACATTCCGCTCAAAGGTGTGAAGTGCAAAATACTCTCAATTTTGTTTAAAGAATCAAACCGTAGGTGAAGCAGCTTACCTAACTGTATTATATCTAGAAAGTTTTTGCCCACCAAAAATCCTGAACGCTTGATCTGATATGCAGAACCAGGCCAGACATAGCCAGGATCGTAGTTATTTGTAGCGGACACTGGCCAGGCCAACCAAAGAGCATGCAATGAAGCTAGGCATTCCCTACAAAACTTACTGTCATGGCTGTGGAGACCAGCGGAAATAAGAAACAGTCCTCAATTTCCTTTGCAAATGCCTTACTCTGGCCAAATTTAGAGCACAATCATTAGGAATTGAATTTTTTTTGACATTGACGAGCTTCCGGAAATCAAAGACTTGTTCCTCTCCTCAACGCGACGAAATGCCTCCAGGACAAACTTCGGTAACTTCTGTGCCGTGCCCTCCGTTTTATTCTTTAAATCCCGAATGAGGGCTCTGACGGAAGTTTACGGAGCGGGGGGCCGGATGATCACTTAATCGGATTCGCTACTGTTTCAGCACCAGTTTAGCACAGTGTAGATGGTGTCGAATGAATTTGATGGTCCAGTTGAGTGATTGATCCAAATTGCGGATGATTGTGCAAAAGCAAATAGACAGAGACAGATACATTAAAATCTATTAGATCCTTTCTTCTTTTTTAAACTCAATCCAAACTGGATAATACCGTGAGAATGTCCACAATTTCCCATATCAATTACATCACCCATAGGTTCACACGAGTTTTACAGCCCGATTCTCCCGAAAGTCAGTGATGCCTCACAAGTCACAAGAAGAGGTGAAATTGATTTTGTGACTTTTTCGAATTCTGCCGCTCAGTCACAACTTGTGAGAGTCACAAAAACAATCGAAGCTGTGATCTCCTTCATTTCAGGTCACAACTCATATATTTTTAAAGTTTCTTGGATTGACATTTAGTATATTTTGTAAGAAAATTTTCTAGATTTGTGAATAATTGTGAGTATCTACACAAAAATGGAAGTGGACTTTGTTCTAGTGAATATTATTGCTGATCTTTCCCACGAAAATGAAAAGTAACATTTTTACATAAACAAAAATCGTATCAAGAAGTTTGCAGCGCCGACGACTTTTAAAAACTTTGAGAGATAAAAATGATCCATTCGCTCTTCAAAACAATACATTTATAAAGTAATTTCTTCGTTTTGAATAATCAGCTGTTAAAATAATGACACCTAAAAATCTCACGATGCTGTGGTGAATTTCATTGGGAGTTTTCTTGTGACGATTAAGGGGAGAATACCAAAATGTTATTGACTCACAACAATCCTCACAAGGAATAGTCACAAGACCAAGAGCTTGTGACTCCTCACAAGGGGGAGAATCGGGCTGTAAGTATTAAAATGGCGCACATCAGCGCTAATTGGGCCACATTGCTAGACTGCCAGTGGTAGCCATTTTTACCTACTTAGCATAATATCGATGAGGTACAAGTATTATTTTTTAGTTTTTTTTACAAATACAATACATGCCTAGGCAACAGCCAACAACAACAACAGCCAAGGTTTTTCTAGATATTTTATCAAAAATAAAAAGTATTTTAATTCAAAGCACGCAGTTTTCACTTTTCCCTGATAACTAAATCCATGGAACTGTGTGATTAATTTATTTTTTTTAAGGCTTCGTAATAACAAGTGGACTTAAAACTGCGGTAGATGAAACAAATTAGTTTGCGTTAACTGGTGAGACCGACCGACACCGACACCAATTAAATTTCTATCATTTTCTTCACACCAATACTTAACGGTGTTAATAACCTCAAACAATTACATTATTGTTGACAATAACAGTTTCCCACAAAACTTGATTTTTTACAGCTTTTCCACTTGACAATAGTTGGTCGGTTAAATAAGCCATCCTCTTTCTTTCGCCTTCGCTTCATTGAAGTTGAGCCATAGCCAGAGGGACAAGCGTCATTTGGTTTTTTGCATTTTTGCTTAATGTTTATGCTGTTTATGATTCAATGGATTTCTCTTGTATTTTTCTTACAGAAAAAAATGTCCCCCATTCGGAAAGAGCAGAAGCGAATCTACGAGATAAATTTCTATGGCTTCGGAACTATTTGCTTTCTAAAGAATATCTGTTCTATAAAATCTGAATTAGGTCAACTTACATTTGTTCTCCATGCTGATTTGTATACGAGCTGGAATAGAAGCCGGACAATCCATGCAGTGATCCACGAAACGAAATCGACAGAGTGTAGGGGGCATAGACTTGGAGGATTTCATAAAACTCAATTAGCAGAAGTTGTCGCGCTGGATCTGTGTAGTAGTCTTTAACTCTGATCCGCATCTTGGCCATGACTTCGAGGATACTTATTCCCAAAATTTCTAAATCCTGCGAATGTAATGCGATCAAATTTGTAGGGTTGTCGATACTTAGACCAATCGAAACGGTTCCTTCATAAGTTTTCTTTTGGAGATCCGGATGAAGGTAGAGTTTGTATTGCCAAGGTCGTACATGATTCGGCAAACGATAAATGATCTTGAAAATAGAAAAAAAGCTTGAAAGTTAGTTCCTCTGACAAATTTTATTATATTTTTAGTTATTTAGGTTAATTTTGTTTAAACATAAAAGCAAATTTAATTAAAAGATGTTAAGGTGGGACACGATTCATATTTTAATATCAATACTGACATTTTTACTTGCTACATTATGTAGATCTACTTACATACATATGTATATGCGAAGTTTTGGATTCCTTAAAAAAATTTTATTCAAGATTTTGATCAGACTTGACATTACTATCATAGAGGGAAGGAAAAAAATGGGTCTCATAATTCTGTCTGCCTATTCGACTACAGCTTAAGCGGCTACAGCTACAGCTAAGCTCATGGTTGAAAAATAAAATTCAGGACTCTGTCGCACGAACTTGCTCTTATGTAATAGACTAAGAATTTTAAAAATTAATATTATAAAGGAAACATGTCAATTTCGCTAAACTCATTAATGCGGTATAACACTCCAACATTATTATGAACATTATTAGAACATTATTGCTGCTTCAAAATGTAATGCAAACACATCAACCGATGTACATTTATAATAAGATTTGTATTGTATGTCACGATCCATAAGAACGTACAATCTAGTACCAATACGGTTTATATACTTGGTATCAAAACGACAATTCTTTGTGTTCTCAGTCATGTTGTGGAATTCTCTTCCCCATGCGCTTCGAATGATGGGTTGTACTAAGCTGTTTAGGTTAAGTCTTAGGCAGTACTTGGAAGGTCTATGATAATGATGATGATAGGATGTGTTTTATCTATGTGTACTTTTATATTGTCAATTTTATAGTATGAACCTCTTTAAATTTGTAAATTTAAATATATTTTCTTAAATCTTAATTTACTCCTTTTGAAATTTCAGAAAATTAGATTTTAATATTCACATTCATGTCTACATTCTAATATAAAAATAATTCAGTATGTTTTTGCACAGCTGAAATATCATTTTATTAAAAACTTTCATAATAAATAAATTGGAAATTAACGGTACCCCTCATACTACGGGAGTATGCATAATATTATTTATCTCAAAAATGCCTCGAACGATTTTGATAAAAAAAATTAGGTGCACTACTATGGATATGGACTCTATTTTGGTCGAAACAAATTTTAGGAAAAAATGATATTAACGGTACCTGAACGGTTGTTTTATTCTCGACTTTCTTATTAACGGCTCTAACGATCTTTACCAAAATTTTTATGCAAATTTTCAAAAGCATGTTTTGGATTTTTAAAAAATAATGCATTTTTTTTTTTAAATAATGCAATTTTTTTTTTAATTCAATATCTTGAGAATGGGTAGACGATTAAATTTTTGAACTACGTCCTAAACTGTATATCATTTAATGTCTACTAACAATTTGCATATCAAATTTTTTTTACAAAAATTTTAAGGAAAATTTAGTACACAAAAAACATGTTCCAGTAAGTCTGTATGTACCTCTCCCTACAGTCTAAGCCAGCCGAGCCATTTTTTCAAACTTGGTATTTAAGATTCTACAGGGATTCCCTAGAGGAAACATTTTTTGCTTAGCTCCAAAACTAAAGGTACCCCCATACAACTGTAATGCAAGATCTTATTTATTTCGAAAACGAAAATTAAGACATACTCGTAACAATAACACAACAACAATTCTTAACAATTCTTACTACATATTTTTAAGATTGGTAATATTAAAAAAAAACTAAAAAAATGGTGCAAAATTTTAGTTGAATTTGTACAATGTTTAAGCTGTTTTAGTATGAAACTAGGTTAAAACAAGAATTTTGCTAATTTTAATCGTATATAGCATCATACTTTCTCTACGCTGCGCTGTTATTAAAGTTAAAATCATCGAATACCTATTTTATTTTTTTAGTATCGTGCTATTTACAAACGCCACAAAAGTTCTGTTTACTTAGTTTATTGCACGAACTGTCATTGTTTTAGGTGTGTTCAGAAGCACTTTATTAAGAAAATTGGCTTAGTACGATACTAATTAGAAAATGTTTAAAATTAAGAATGACTTAGTAAACTACTTTAAAGTTAGCAAATTGTTAAGTAGTATCATACTAGGTTGTTTAAAATTTTGCGCCAATGTGGTTTTGGGTTTTTGAAAAAAAATTATATGAATTTTTTTTTAATATTTAATTTTTATTTGCACAATAATAACAATTTAAAATAAGTGTACCAAGACCTTTTCTTAAAATTGTTTATAGACAAATTTATTTAAAAAAAAAAACGATACAAGTATTAATAATATATTCTCATTTTTCTTTTTTAAGCTCCAACTACTTGATTAATTATTTAAACCATTCACAAAAATTTGAAATAAAGACCATAATGCCCAAGATCCACATGAAGTTCTGGATGATATGATATTTTTTGATATGAAACGAAACATCGCACAAAATAATTGATTAAAATAGTCAAACAAAAACGCCCCCAAACGAAATACAAAGCACGACTGGATCCCACTTGCCCTAATATAAAAGTTTTTTTTTTTTTTTAAGATTTAAAATAGCTTATTCATATAAAACAAAAACGTTCAAATGCATAAAATTGCCGTCTGATTTCTAGGATGATATGAATTTATGCAAACAAAGTTTAAAAAAAAAATTTATTATTAAATTAATTTTTTATTTGCGACTTATAGGTACTATAAGGCAAGTTATGCATTCGGAAAAAAATCGAACTGGAGATTTTGATTAAAGTTGACATTACAATGATAGCGAAGACTAAAAAAGTGGGCCTCGCAATTCTGTCTGTCTGTCTGTTCGACTACATTTTTAATTTTTTCCCCCCACACGTTTTTTTCTTTTTTTTTAAGACCAAAAATAACGGTACCTGCCATACGAATTTCAAAATTTTATAAATATTTTTTTTCTCAAGAACAGTTGGACGGATTTAAAAAATAAGAATTTAATGCAGTTAAGGCTAAGAACTGATTAAAACAAATTTTCCGAAAAATGATTATTGAGGGTATTCCCCATAGAACCTTTTTTTTTTTGATTTTCTCAAAAATGGTACAACCGATTTTGATCATTTTTTTAGGCTCCCCAAGAATTTCAATAGCATTGTGTATTCAAATTTCCAAGAAAGTTTTTTTGGATTAAAAAAAAATAATTTTTTTTTTCAAAACTCAATATTTCGAAAACCCCATGCTAGATTTTTTTAAACTTGATAAATAAAAGTTTCTTAATATAACCTACAAGATACCTAAAAATAAAGGTACCCACCATACAAAAGTTTAAAAATGGTTTTCGAAAACCGTATTTTTCTCGAAAACGGTGATAAATAATTGATAAATTTTTTTCTTTCAATTATTTTTTATGATACTCGTATTTAATTTAGTAAAAATAGAAAAAAAATAGAAAAATTTTTTTATAATTTTGAATTTCTCATTATCGACATAACGGATTTTAATGAAATTTTTAATACAGATACCTAAAAAAAAAAATTAAATTTAAAAAAAGTAATCTTTTTTTTTTTGGAAAATTCGATATCTCAAAAACCGCTCAATTTTTTTTTTGGATATTTAATTTTCATTCGTACAATAATAAAAATTTAAAGTTGGCGTACCAAATTTTGATCTTAAAAAATGTTTTAAAAATTTGGTATATAAAAGCTTACTTTTTCAAAGAAACCACTGCAGGCTGCATATAGATATACAGTCATACAGGCAGACACACGGAATTGCCCAACCCACTTTTTTCGTCTTCGCTATCATCGTAATGTCAACTTTGAACTAGATTCCGATTTTTTTCTAAATGCAAAACTTGTCCTATATGTAGTACAACATAGTATACATAGTACAAGTAGATATAGCAAGTAAAAAAATGCCAAAAACAAACAATAAGTAAATAAAGATAAAAGGAGAAGTAAAATTATGCGGAGACAGATTTGACGTTTATTCGAGTATCGGCAGTGATCCTACTGCGGATGTTGTATTTGTTTTTCATATAAAATCCTACTGTACTACGGATAACTTTACCAAAAAAATACGGCTTTTGCCTTTTTTGATTTTAATGACCATAGATCTCATTTTGACCAAAGATTTATGAGTGCACCGATGATGTAACCAAATCCGTTGCTATCACTCTCCTCTTATTCTAATCAGTTTTCTCCTTTTTCAAAATACAAAGAATCAAAAATAAATTAGAAAACTTCTGCTTTATTTATTTATTTTCATAACTCATACTTTTTCTATACGCAAATACAGTAGTCCCTCGATAATGTGAATTACCGATAATTTAAATTTCTCTAAAATGTGAACCGCCAAAACTTTACATTGTCATCTCTATAATGTGAATTTCTTTTTGTAAAAGTTTTTATGTTTTCCTTTACTCTATGGTTAGTTTTACGTGCGATATAAGGGACTAATTTACTGTTATTTATCTAGACATATTTTAAAGTTTTAAATGCAGCTGCAATCAAGAGTCTCTCCTGCAAGTTGTGTAGGTACAGTTTAAATTTGTATGCTTTTTGTTAAGATGTTTTTTCTTATCAGTTTGTGTAAACAAAAAGTGCATCAATTTTTATCGATAAAGAGGAACTAAAAAAGTTCCAAAAATGTGAATCGCTCTAAGATCCGAAATAGCTTTTTTTAATTAGTTCACATTATTGAGGGACTACTGTATATTTACAATAAAGAAATATAATTATAGATGTTTGTATTTGAATAAAACTCATTAAGCTTGTTCATAAGGCAGAGGCGTATGAAGACTTCATTATCTAATTCGTAGGTGGATTAATGGGAGCTAAAGTTGACATCAATAAAGATTCCAT
The DNA here is from genome assembly GCA_911387755.1 of Chrysotoxum bicinctum. Taxonomy (NCBI): domain Eukaryota; kingdom Metazoa; phylum Arthropoda; class Insecta; order Diptera; family Syrphidae; genus Chrysotoxum; species Chrysotoxum bicinctum. Next base: position 191,142,689 of record OU426988.1, read on the forward strand.
TTTATCAAGTTTCGAACGTGAATCAGCCAAATTGTCTAGAAGAACAGATTTTTGAACTGCCAAAACAACAGTTGCGACCATGAATGCTAACGCTATCATTCCCAAAATAATAATAACATGACGTGAGTTAAATGCTTGAATAAAATACACAATATTATTTTAAATATTAAATTTCAAAAATGCCTACCTACCGAATTTCTCTTTTGTTTCAGCCATTTTAATAAACTGTCCAGTTTTGTTTTATAAGTGAAGTACCTGTTTCACTCAACAGCAACTGTATATTGCGATCGTTACTAACTATTATTAGAATACATTTTTTATCTTGTGGACTTGCATTTATGGGTATACATTTTATCGAAAAACAGTAAAATTTGAAAATAATAAATTACTATCGCATGCTTATCGGTATCGTCCATTTATAACACCCATCAAATGTTAATGTTAATTGTTCATTGTCAATGTTAGATATTTTGAAGTATTCATTCAATATCGTACATACAATAAAAATGTCGGATATGTCTTCACTGATATGAGGATGTTTATCCCTCTTAAATTCTGGTTATATAATGCAGAATTCAAGATAATACCACAGACAATCATATAAAGTAATCGCTCGATAATGTGAACTAATTAAAACAAGGCGATTTCGGATTTTAGAGGGATTCACATATGTGGAACATTTTTTCAATTCTTCTTTATCGATAAAAATCGTTGGACTTTCTGTTTAGCTGCCATTACACAAACTGATCAAAAAAAATTATAACAGAACAATGTAAAGTGTAGCTCCAGAACAGGCAGGAGACACTCTCTTCGCTGCAGCTGCATTCAAAACTTTTAAATATGTCTAGATAAATAATAGTAAATAAGTCTTTTATATCGCACGCAAAACTAACAAGAGAAAAAAAAGAAAATATAAAAACTTTTACAAAAAGAAATTCACATTTTAGATTGCGAAATTTTCGAAAGATCACATTATAGAGATGACAATGTAAAGTTTTGGTGGTTCACATTTGAGAGAAATTCACGTTATCGAGGGACTACTGTATGTATATGAAAAAAAGTAAGAAAAGTTTGACTAGTTTTAAGATAATTGTACAAATGCGACATAAATATGTACCTTCATATAAAAAAAAGTTTCTTTAAGAACTCCCTCAAAATCATTGAAAAGTAAAGCCTTCGATTGGGTTTATTAGTCTATAGAATTTACAAATACCTAGAATGGAATCCTATCCAAATACCCAAAATCTTGTAGATGCTGATAAATCGCTGATAAATCATTAGCTCAGCAAAAATCTCGAAGATCGAAAGCTTTTTAATGACCGAAAATACGATTCTCGCAGTATACATTCCACTGGGTGATCTGTTGGCATATCTCACCGAAGTGTGGAACAGATCTTTACATACCTATATGTACATTATTTTGGAGAAAATAAGATTATTGCTCTTAATATTTCTCAGTTTTGTCTCCGATTCTCTTCTTCATTTTTATGATATCTTGCTCAGGGTTCGGACTTTACTTCGATCGAAGTAGATCTACTTCGATTTTGAGAAAAAAATTTAATCTACTTCTCTACTTCTCTTTTTTAGGATCTACTTCTCTTTGTTAAAATTCTTAACCAATATATTGCACTGATCACTCTGTATTGCATATAAAACAAGTTGAGGAATCGTTTAAACGTAAGCACCGTGGAAAATTTAATGTTTTCGAGATCACTTACAGAAAGACGTAAAAATATTTATGAGCCACCTTTTGAATTGATAAAATTCACTAGTTCATACTAGTTCGTTGGTGGAAAATTTACTTTAAAACAGTTATATTAAATTACTAGTTTTTAACAAATCTGGAATCTCTGAATCTACTTTTATATATATATTTTTTTTAATTTCCTAAAACTACTTCGAAAATTTTGGATCTACTTCAGTTTTTTTCCGTATTTACTTCAAAAATTTAAAACCTAAGTCCGAACCCTGATCTTGCTTCATTGTTTTGCCGGCAACTCTATCTACTTACAGCTTCTCATACTCGCTCTCAAATTCACGTCCATCTCCTTAACAGAGAATTAGATCTGATGAGAAACAGATCATGGATTCATTCACATTTTTTGAACACCTTCGGAACGTTTTATGTATTTCGTAGTTTTATTGCTTCTTTCACACTCAATGCTCACTTGAAGTAGCAAGTTGCGTTCCTCCTTTTAATCAGTTCACCCTCGGACCGAATTTTTGTCGTACCGGTAAATACAGATTCGTTTTTTATTCGCAAGACCAATGTTCATCGACACCACCTTTTGGATTGATATGAGAGTAATTATATGTTTGTACGAGTATTACAAGATTACAACCAATCATGAAATATTTTCACGTCCCAGTAATGAATAATTATTGTAGAACCCCTTGGCATGAAGGTTAGTGCCACTGTCATGCCAGAAAGTCTTGGGTTCGATTCTCGACCGTTGCAAAAAACATGACTGTGTGCTGCCTCTTGCAAAGAAATTAACAAATCCTTTAATAGTAGCTCTTGTCGTGAAAAGTGCTGGTCATAAGTCGTTTGAAATCGGCAGAAAACTGTGGGTCCCCTGTCCCCTCTATTCCTGGTTTCACACACACATATGGGTGATTCTACAAACAATGGAATAAAATGTTAGAAATTTCGGCACGACATTTTTGGAAGGCAAAAGACGTAAAAGTTGTTCTAGTTGATCATTAGAACGTCTCTTTGCGTTGTTGAAAGCGGCCAGTCAAAATAAAATGCACGGCTGGGTCGCACGAACTTGCTCCTATGTAATCGACTAGGAATTTTAAAAACGAATGTTATTAGAGAAAACTGTTCATAAGGATTAAATTAATTTTTAAATTCTTTTAGTAGTAAGAGACAAAAACAGAAGGCTATCCAACTATGAGTTTACGCAAGAACAAAAATTATAAGTCGTTGTAGTGGTTTCTTAAAAAAAAGCTTTTATATACAAACTTTTTAAAAGATTTAAAAAAAAAAATGTTGGTACTTCAATTTAAAGTTTTTATTATTGTTCGAATAAAAATTAAATTTACGAAAAGAAATATTGACCTGTTTCGGAGATATCGCATTTAAAAAAAAAGAAAAAATAATTTTTTTTTTTTAAATTCAAAAAATATTTATTTTAAAGTTTTGAAATGCGCTGTGTTTTTTAGACTTTTTAGAAGCTTCTCTATTAAAATTTTCATTAAGATCCGTTATGTGGATAATGAGAAATTCAAAATTCGAAAAAATGGTTCTATGGTAGGTACAAGCTGTAATATCTTAATTTCAAATTTTTTTTATGAAATTAAAGATCGTAAAAATTAATTGAAAGAAAAAAAAAATTATCAAAATTCTAGGCGCCGTTTTCGAGAAAAATACGATTTTTGAAAACCATTTTTTTAATTTTTTTAGCATTTGTATGGTAGGTATTTTTAGGTAAAATAAATTTTTTTTCTCACATCTTGTAGACTGTATTGAAAAACTTTTATTTATCAAGTTTAAAAAAAAATCTAGCATGGGGTTTTCGAAATATTGAGTTTTGAAAAAAAAAAATTGAAGTTTTTTTTTTAAATCCAAAAAAAAATGTTTTTTGAAAATTTGAGTACAAAATTCTATTTATGTTTCCGGGGAACTTTATCAAAAAAAAAAAAAAATGATTAAAATCGGTTGCACGGTTTTTGAGAAAATCAAAAACCAAAAAAAATGGTTCCATGGGGGATACCCTCAATAACCATTTTTTGGAAATTTTTTTTCAACCAATACCTAGCTTTAATTAAATGAAATTTTCTTGCATTTTTATTTTTAAAATCTGTCGAACAGTTTTTGAGAAAAAAAAAAATTATAAAATTTCGAAAAAAATTCGTATGGCAGGTACCATTATTTTTGGTCTTAAAAAAAAAAGAAAAAAACGGGGGGGGGGGAGGGGGGAATTAAAAATAATATCCACCAAGTTTAAAGAAAATCGGCCGAGCCGTTTAGCCTGTAGTCGAACAGACAGACAGACAGACAGACAGAATTGCGAGACCCACTTTTTTAGTCTTCGCTATCATCGTAATGTCAACTTTGATCGAAATCTCGAGTTCGATTTTTTTTACGAATGCATAACTTGCCTTATAGTACCTATAAGTCGCAAGTAAAAATAAAAAATGACGATTTTAAGGACAAAAGGATGTTCAGGGTACTGAGTTTTTTTAAGGGAACTGAATAAATCTTTATTTTATTTTTGTATTTTCTCTTGGGTACACATTGAAATATAGAAATTAAATTTAATTAGTCTTCATAAACATAAAAATTCATGGTAAATACATATAACTTAGCATTTTATTAAAAGAATATAATATATTATAATTAAATTTTTTTTTCTACTTAGAATCAATTTAAGATAATTAAAAATTTTAAAAGTATTTCGCAATGAATTTCGAAGTTCAACATAACTAAAAATTTCTCATGTTTCTGAATAAAATATCATTTGTTCGTTTATTAGCCAGGGGACTGAGGTTTTTAATGGTTTTTGCGCAAAAAAGATATTAAGGTTTAACTTAAAAAGACAAAAAATTACAGTTTTATTAAACCTATACTATATTGATAACAAAGGTGCCTACTGAAATGAAATTCCGGGGACAAAGTTTAATTAAGTTGTTTTTGTAATAAAATCAATTACTAAAAAATATTTATCTAATTCGTAGCAAAGATGTATTACTTGGCGTAACTTCGGTGGAATTCATCTTAGTATGAGATGAGAAATAAGAGAACGGTAATAATTTTTCATTGCGAAAACGCACTGGGGACACGTCAGGGGACTGAGAATCGGACACTTTGAAGAAGTTTTTGAGCAAAATAAAAAATAAGGTCACCCTAATAATATTGTTAGGCCAGGTAGATAACAATCAGATTTAATTTTATAAAAAAAAATCAGATTAATTAATTGAATTGATTTTAAAATATTTCTTGGGCCGCCGAAAATTCCATCGTTTGTAGAATCACCCATATAATTATTGACTTCCTTTTTCGTGTTTTTTTTTTTTATAATACAAAAAGGAAGCTAGAGGTTCGCCAATTACAGATTTTTCAGCTTTATCTGCTGATTGATTATCATTTATGCTAACGTGTTGCGATAATCTCTAGATATAGTGTTCTGTGGTCTTCATTTCTGACGGCTTCAAGTGCGGAAAGCCTGACAGCTTTTAGATATACTCGTACATACTTCACTTTTGGTTTAGGAGAGATTTTGAACGCTTTGTTCTATGGAAGGAAGACCAGGTTCAATCAACATAATTTCTAACAGTTGTAGTTATAAACGTGTTAGGCTCAACGAATGGCAGTAAGGTATTGGGGCTTTACTATAATTAAGCAATGATTTTGAGCACTTCCCAAAAAACACATTGCGTAATCGATCTTGGCAAGATTTATCCAAGTAGCTTAGCGTTTTTTTAGTACAAACAAAGTTCCTTAAAATTAAACTTACAATCAAAACTTATACCGAGAAAACCGAGGTTATTTAATTATATACTAGTTTTTCTGCATCTTCAATGAGTACATTTATATCAAATCTCTTTCTTTTTGATCTAAATTATTCCTTTTTTAATAATCTCTTTCTTGGTATTAGGGTTTTTGTAATTTGTTTATTGAATTAAATTTGTCCAAATACAGAATAAGCTGTTTTAGTCTTTACAGTATTTTGAAATAGAAATTTGGCTTTACAGAATTTTAAAATACAGAATTATGGATTAATAGGATGTGGAATACAGAATAATAGAAGTAAAAATTATAGTCAAACACATATTTTGATTAATTTACAGACTTTTGGTGATACAGAATTTTTGAATACAGAATAACTACCCGGTGCTCGAGAGATGCAAATAGATTGCTGTCGTTAGCAAAACAATTTAATAGAATAGAACTTTCAGACATGAGATCATAAGAAAGAGGGTCAGAAACAAAACAGAGCCCTGGGAGAAACTAGCATTTATTTTATGAATTTCAGACTTAAAACCATCCAAACAGCTTATATAGAGCTTTCAGACTTCGAAAAATAATTTCTAAAAAGAAAAGATATTCATCAATACCAAATGCATGCTCTTTCAATAAGAGATCTTGATGCCAAACTCAATCAAATACTTTTGAAATATCAAATGCAATAAACGTTCGTTGAGATAAGCCCTTAGATCATCAGTGGATATTGTGAGGAAAGCACTGCCGGTAATTGAGATATTGAGAAGTTTTCATAATTCAAGATATTTATTAAGCTGATGATTTATCAGCGTTTCCATGACCTTGGAAAGAAGGAACGTTATTCTAATTGGACGATAATTGGAGGGGAAATAAGATTCGTCTTTTGCAGGGGCAGGCATTGTAAAAGATATAATATTGAATAAGTGGAATAACAGTTCATTGCTTTTTCTAAAATATCTTTAACATCAAAGGTGTCGTTGAAATCTTTGTGAGATGAGCTTTTGCAATCTTGTAAGTCAGTTGCTGAGGCTCTGAATAGATCGGAAACAATAACGTCAGCTGCAGGATCGTCATTGGGCTTAAGTTAAGATATAGCCATCTCCACTTCGTAGTGATTGATGGACGGAATTGTTGGTCTTTCTCGTTTTGTTTGAATAGTATACAATCAGCCTATATTAGTTATACAGTTTAGAGTTTACTAAAGTGTTCCCTGGATCGTTCAGACTTGAGAGGTTTGTGTTTGATTTATCGTAAGACTTCCGAATTTCGTTTCAGCTGTGGCTTACTTCTATTTTCGTGTTTGCTTTCTTCTAATGCTCCTTTTTTTTACTTCTGAAAGATTTGTAATGCTCGCAAAGCTTTTTATAGTTCTGGCTCTTCAGCTCAGCTTTGTATGCTTTCAGAGACGGCATTTTTGAAGGCTTCGTGGAAGGTCCCCAATGCTTAATGGTGGTGACACGGTGTAGGATTCCTTTAGATGTTATTGGAAATTCGATCGCCAAATTACCTGATTATGTCTTACGCTTGTAGCCAACCACCATACACAGTATTTGCTTATTTTGCCTTTGGTGGGGATATGCGTAGCAGTGCTTTGGCTACAAATAGATAGTGGTCCGCGGCGTTAGACATTCTTTTGTGAATATTTAGTTGTGCAAACTGTGATTCACTCCGGAACAAAGTCGATCAACCTGAATATGCTATTGAAGGTAGTGTGGTAAAGGATTTTCTAACAAACTGTGCAACCAAAGATGTCTTCTTGTCCAAGTCTAGAGTTGAAATCACCTAAGAAAATGTTAATAGCATATCTATGGCAATGCTCATTTGTCTTGCTCTGGAGCTCGTTGAACATTTCTTTGGTGTCATCAACTTTTATCTCTGTGCGGAAATGCGCGAATATGAGTCGAATATATGACAAATTTATCATTGATAGAAACTGCCCTGGATCTCGCTATAAAGTAGTTGATATTTAAGACTTTTCATCTAAGTCTTGTTCCATCGACAAATCTACCTTGAAATAGACACTGCTTTTGCTCTGGGTAACGTAACAGTTGCCATATAATATCATCGCATTTCTTGCATTGCGGTGATATCTGCTTTGCAGCAAACTTGGACATCCACTAATTATTCTGCTGCAGCCATGTTACCAATTGAGGTGCCTAACATTTCACGTACAGTTCCCAAGTTTCTTATACTAATTTCGTTTGTTTGGTTTGACAAGAGAACGCTAATCTTAATTGCAAGGTTTACCTAAACCTTAACATGAATGAATTAAACTATCAAAGTCTTTTATACTACGAACATTCAATACGATTAGTTTTAACGACCTATGTTTTGTGTAACCTCCAATGTAGGATGTTGAAATTGTCAGTTTTTTTGTTCACTTTTTCATCATTTCTCAAACTGAATAATTGAACTTATTAAACCTTTTAAACCTTTTGTACTAATAACATTAAAAGTTCAAATTTATCAAAATTTTGTAAACACAGTAAATAGTTTATAGAATTTAATAAAAAAAATTAAAAACTTACATCATTGGGATTCGGAAAGTTTGGATTTTGTGTAGTAGAAGATGAAGTTGGAGTTGGCGTTGGCGTTGTGTCTGTCAGTGTTGGCCACGGAAAATCAGTAGGACTGGTTTGATTAGATGCTGAAGTAGAACCACCAGGATTTGCAGATGAAGTTGGACCTACGGTAGTAGTTATAGTTGTTGATGAAGTTTGAGTTGGCGACACAGGAGCTAAGGTTGTTGTTATTTCTTGGTTATTCAATTTATCTAATGCTCCATTAAGTTCGTCTTGAATATCAGCTTTCTGAATAGCCAAAACGATTGTCGATACAGCTAATGCAATTGCGGCAAGGCCGAAAAATATTGCCAAATTTTTAGCAGTAAGGACTGTTGAAAAATAAATGGATAAACAAAAGTTAAAAAAAGATTCATTTACTAAAATTTGCTCTTTTACATTGCATTTTTTTCCAGAATTAATGTTAAATTGTTGAATAAGGAAAGACTTTGGGACTATTATATGGGCTAATTTAAGACGTATATCTAAGTACACACCAACAACGACTAATTCTTTTGCCATTTGATATCATAAGAAAGATATTCCTTTTTATCACAAGCTTATCTTTGAGTGTTAACCATTTACATTAAGTGGATTTCCTGGTTGATATTTTCATTTTATCCATTTATTACAGGAAATAAAAGGCAAAGTCAAAGACAAAGTCTGATAAATTGTAAATTTAATTGTACTACTAAATGAAATGCAATTGAAAAAGGGTAACAGCCAGAGGGTATATTATCTATTTGTGGGAACTTCCATTTTAGTCACTAACACTTCTTTGGAAGAAAGGTTTTTATATTTTGTTCCTAAATTGATGGATGATGGTTAAACTTGATTGGTGAAAGCACCTTCAACCAGATTATCAAAAATAAGAGGCGACAAAATGGAGACGCCTAAAAGTATGCATCATATTTTCTGAACGAAATCACAGGCGAAACACAATTATTTGAATTTTGTTATGGCAGTTTGAGTTTGAGATTTTAGACAAAAACAATATGACTGTAATGGGAATCGTCAAAAATATTGATTTGGAAATGTAACGTCTTGTAAACTTAACTCGTATTTTGCAGTTATTAATTATAAATGCCATCGAAAGCTTTTTAAATATGAAGAACAATAATCTTACTTTCTACAAAAAGATGTGTTCAAAAAAGATTTATTCAACAGCTCTCTCTAACCAGAGTTTCATACTATATCATCAGATCACAAGTGGACTTATTGTTACACCACACAGTGGCTTTGAGTGGAAGCTCAGTGCCCCAGGAACGAAGATTTGCTTATTAACTTCATCGCATAAGGGGAAATGCTCGTCATCATGATCATTTTCGGCATAAAATCGTCCTATTCGTTGTTGAGATTGAGGATCACAGCTTGACAATAATTCACACCCGACGGACGATCAGCAGGCATTAACTGATGCACTGTCTGCACTTTGTACGGGAACATGTGTAGGTCTTTCATTAAAAAAAAGGTCTGGTGATGTCCAATTGCGTGGCCCATCATCTGGTTGATGTTTCTTCGTTCTCAGCGACATTGGCAGCCACAGCTACGATATTCTCGGCCGAGCGACCAGTCCGGTAGCGGCCACGCACTGAATTGTCTCCTCTGGTTTCAATCTCTTCGAGTCCAGTAGGTAAGCGCCGGAATGTTTGCCGCAATACGATTAGGAAATCGAGGTTGAAATTCACGCTGGGCTAACACTACTGACCGATTTATTGATCAACAAAATCGACACAATTATTTCTCGCTCTTTCGTGAAAAACACCTTCTTAGAGCAATGGCGGGATACTATTGGATTTGTATATGTCAATATCTTTTCGACCTCTGGCAAATGCACCAGTGTGAAAGAAGATTCGTCCCATAAAATCGTTAACGCTCTCAACTACAGAAGGAGCTATAATACCATGTATGTGGCAGTTTCGACTTAACAGCAAACTGTGCTACAAGCATACAGAATTCGTCTACTGAGCTGACAGCACAGTGAATTAAAGATAAGCATCGAAATCGAAGAAGAACTTAAGGGTTTTCCGAACTTTGACAGTTGATTGCGGCCATATTCTTGAAGGTACATCTGTCAAAGAAGCTTGCCCAATCGACTTGGAGAGTAATAGTGTTCAACAACATACTAATTAATTTTTTTCATGAAAGTGAAGACGAAGCCCATTTGTGTACAATCAGAGTCCATACGAAATCCACCAAATTGCATTTAGAGAAACTCACTATCAAATGTGGATTTTGGGCTGACGGCATCATCGGCCTATACTATTTCAGAATGACGTTGGCCAATAACCAATTTTTGTTTAGGCCCGAATTGGATGATACGACGAACAACGACATGTAGTTTCGCCAGGATGGCAATATGTGCCACACAGAACGTGCCACAATGAACATATTTCACGAGTGATTTCGGAACAATTCGCCCCAAAAATCGTGCGATTTGATCCTGTTAAGGTTAGACTTCGCAACCGGAAAAAGAACTATTACGGAAGATCATACAAACATATCCTTTTACATATCTATTATCGATGGCAAGAAAAATGATCTGCACATGATGAAGAAACAAACAAGACGCTTGGACGTCTGTTCATGAAAACATAAAGCCATTACCAAAATTAAAAGATCAGTGTCACCTAATGAAAATTGCTTCGAGGAAAAGTACAGCCATTCTAAAGAGGTCATCAAATGCAACAGGAAATATATTGGAGATAAGTAAACCACCACACAGACGGACTTACAAAAGGCCTTAAATGAGATTATACCGATGGAGGTAAAAAAGATGATAAATCAGAACAAATGGTTAATTAGTTCGGTTAAGAGTCTCCAATTCGGCGACTTTCACAAATTCCAAAAAAATCTTCTAAGAACCTATGAGCTGACATTCTCCAACAGCTTCCAAAATAATTTTCCTTGTTGATGCAGCCAAGAACTACATAATCCTCAATTAAAACAGTTGAAAAATCAAATAAAATATCATTAAGAATTTCTGTGGTGTTTGGTAGAAACATGATAACTCCGTAAAATAATTTACGTTCTTATTTTCTCTTAACATCGAGCTAGAACCTTAACGGGTAAATCAATTTTCTTAAAATTTGGAATATTAAGAATATTAAGAATAGCTTTGAAAATGGTACTTATAGCCTGGGTTGAGTACTTGACATAGAAATAGCTTTCTTCGGTTAGTATTTGATGGTTAATGTTTCTGTAAAATGTTCCGGAAACTGACGATGAAGCTCTGGTTAACTACTGGTCATATATTTTATCATCTTCTTTGGCAATTATTGTAGAAAATTTATCCTGCCACTCATGAAGGTTCCTGTCAGATGGTATATTATGTCGCAGCTACTTCCATTCCCTACAAAGGATAAGCATTACATTAAAGTAGTGTTACCACAATTGATTAATGGAGATTGCTTTCACTTCTGTACATCACTCACTAAGTAATCTGAATGAGATTTCACGTTTCTAATGCGAATAGGTCGAAGACCAGATTCCACGTGTAAAACGAAATATACGTTTGAAGAAGTATCTTTGTACATCTTCGAATTCTTCAAAGAAGGTGACTCCAAAAGCTTGCACTTCCTAGCACATTCAAGTGCTGACTGTATCATTAAACACTTTTTAATTAGATGAATGGTCAATATTTGTATAATATTTGCTTTTGTCCTTAGTATGGTATATAAAGTTTCATTTCTGAGTCAAGTTCGGAGTCAATAGCACTCCAAGGTACTCCTATTCGCGAACTATATCAGTACACTCGTTATTAAGACTCCAAGCTTTTTCGGGTAGTCTTCTTTCCTGTCGATACTCAAAAATCATGATTTTTATTTTCTAGACATTAATGTGAAGGTCGCATGTTTTACAGTAAGCCTGTACCTTATTTATTTAGAGTAAAGGGCTTGTCAGCTTTTAACACCAAGTTAAAAATAAATAAATAAATTTGGTGGTGCAACAGCTCGGAGTGAACCAGGACCTAGTGACTTACAACTCTCAACCATTCCTGTGTGCGTGTTACCAGGAACGGAGGGGACCTACAATTTTCTGCCGATTCCGAACGGCTTATGAGCAGCACTTTCCATGACAAGAGATACTCTTCGAGAATTTGTCAATTCCTCGCAAGAGGCAGTACACCCCTGAAAAAAACTTTCTTGCAGCGGCTGAGAATCGAACTCGAGACCTTCAGCATGACAGTCCAAGTTATCAGCGTATAATTAATGAGAATTCCGGCAAAGATGACGACCCCAGGAAGCATATCAAATATACCATCGATGAACAATGCGAATAGCAAAGAACTCAGAATACATCCCTGTGGTGCACCTGCAGACGTTTCTAATCAGTCTGACACAACTGCTAACCATCCCAGACTGCTGAACTAGATGATGCAAGGAATTTGATGTAAAGCATAATAAACTTCCGAAACACTCCAAGGATGTCCAGCTTACAAATCGGAGCTTGATTGTATTGAATACAACTTTGAAATCAACGAAGCACGCGTACTATTTTTTTTGTTTTCAATATATTTTCTGGCAACAAAAGTCAAAGCAAAAATGTGATCTGTAATAGAGAATCCAGGGCGAAAACCAGCTTGAAATATGCTAAGACGATTTTTGCTTTCAATCTAGCGGGAGAGTCTTCCATACCCCATCAGCAAAAAACTTTCTTAGTGAATTGAGAACACAGATTCCTCTATAGTTTTCTGACTTTCTAGCATCTCCTTTATAAAATATTGGGAAGGCAAGGGCTTTTATAAGGCTATTAGGTACTGACGGATTGTTGAAAATAATATTTAAAAAAAATTCAAGATGCAGGTTTTAAGTTGGTCATTGCCGTTTTTTAAAAAACTCAACAAGAATTCCATCAATTCCTGGAGCTTTGTTTCTTGAGGCACAGTCAAATATCATCAAAAAAACAAAATTTTTGTTTTGCTAAAACAAATGTTTGTTGGTTTCCAAATTGAATAAAGAGAATTGAATGAATCTTTATTTTAACTTTCACTAGATTTAATAATTATTTAAACCCCAGGTTTTCACCTAAATAATGCAAAATTAATCACCCTATCGGAAGTTGTAAACATTTTTGAAAATAGCGTCATACGTCAATCATATTTGACATTTTTAGAAAAGAAGAAAAAACTCTATACTTGTTTTATCGATTTTAAAGCGGCCTTTGATACCGTGAACAGAGATTTCTTAATTTATAGATTTTCAACATTACATTTATCGACAAAATGTCTTCACCTATATAAGCTCCTTATTACTGACACTTCTGCTGCCGTATGGAATGGAAACTCAATGTCCGATTTTTTTTTTGCTACATGCACTTAAGTATTCCTCAAGGTTTTGGGTTGAGTCCGATTTTGTTTGCATTGTATGTTAAGATGTATCCAAAGATTTCCCTGTAGGTGTCATGGTTGGTGGGGTACTTATAAAAATGCTTCTTTATGCGGATGACATTGTCATATTAGCAGATAATCCCACAACACTACAACTCCAAATAAATAAGTTGAAAAGATTTTGCGATTCATGGGATCCCAGGATAAATTGCGCAAAGTCAAAGATAATGATTTTTGAAAGCACCAAACACAAAAGAACTTTTCAAGAAAAATGGTTTTTAAAGGATGAACCATTTTAGATAGTTAGTGAGTCTACGTATACTTAGGATTCTTGATGACTTACAACCTTAATATCCGCTCACATGTTAAAGAAAAATGTGCTGCAGCCAAAACTGCAATAAACCTTACGTGGAGCAAATTCTTTTGCAACAAATATGCTGATGCTATTTCAAAATTTAAAGTGTTCGATGCAACTATAAAAACATGTCCTTGCTATGCAAACCAGGTATTTGGTTACCAAAATATCGATCATTATGAGGTTGTCCAACGATTTTTTTTCAAGCGCACTTCTAAACTCGCTAATTAAACTGCCAATTACGCAATCCACGTTGAATCTGGCATACCACAAATTATTTCAAAGAACTTAAAATCAAATGCTGATTGAATAGGTTATGAATAGAGCAGACTCAAACCTTGAAAAACAAATAATGAAACATGCACTCCGTTGTCATCTATCACCCTTTAAAGAATGGAACGAGTTAGCTAATCAACACTGTCTGGAGCTCAACAGTACAGCCCTGTCCGAATGGCAGGATGTATTCTACAGGTGTATAGCAAAGATTGACGAGTCCATTTATCTGCAAAGTTTAAATAGAGCTCAATCGACAACAACTAGGCTTATATACACCCTTTACACAAATAACTACTTTTACGATACACTATCTTTACACCAATTGAGCCTTATATTTGAAGGTAGGACAGAGATACTCAACTTAAATTATAGGCCCCATATAATTGACCTTCGCCCGATATGTAGTTTGTGCAATCGAAATGAAATTGAAGATGTGTACCATTTTTTAGCTATTTATATGTCCATGTCCAAGAAATCCGCAGGCTTTATATTTCAAAGAGCGCTCTTACACTCGAAGATACAAAGCAGATTTTAATGGAAATGCAGGTTGGAAAAGTCTTTGTTACTTTATTAATCATGCTTTAGCAGTGCCGCCGCTGGTTGTTCGTGCGCCCTTGCGCAAGAACCTTAAATTGCCGCCCCATATCTTGAATGTCGGGGGTATTTACGTTGAATAAGTGGAAGTTTTATTTATTCTCCATTTCGCAGTTGAAAAATTTAAGCAAACGTGCATTGTTGTTGTCGCGTTCCAATCTACATCAAATTCTTATACAACGAACGTAGTCAGACTAGGATTTGGGAGGGTCTCCCCTGTAAATGAGTTTGAGAGTTTCTGTTATAGCATATACAATATTTGCATCATTTTAAGATTATTTACCCTTTTTACTTGAGACTTATAGGTACTATGTATAAGGCAAGTTATGCATTCGTAAAAAAATCTAACTCGAGATTTTGATCAAAGTTGACATTAAGATGATAGCGAAGACAAAAGTGAAAAAAGTGGGTCTTGAAATTTTGTCCCCACACGTTTTTTTTTTCTTTTTTTTTAAGACCAAAAATAACGGTTCCTGTCATAAAATTTTTTAGCGAAATTAAAAAAAAAATTAAACAATGTCCAATAGATTTAAACAAAAATCAAAAAATTTAAAGAACCGGTACAAACGATTTTTTTTTTTTTTTTTTTTTTATAATCTACCCGCGCTCAAGGGATTATGATTACCCTTTAAATGTTTCAACACAGCGCGGGCGTGAAGTTACGGAAGAGAAAGAAGGATAGGAAAGATGTGTGGCACAATGTTCTGAGACTGAAGGTTGTTGTCTCAGATATTTTATCTCCAGGGATGGCGGCTGAACTAAAGCGGAGAATGCCGTGTCTTATTTCTATGTCGCTTATAATTCACATTATTTTATTCGTGTTCATCCTTGTTGGGCATACTAGTTTAACTCAATTACTTGTTGTTAGTGTTATGCCTGAACAACATGTAATGAGTAAACCAGCAACCCATTAATGACAATTTTAGAAGGTTTTTAATGGAATTAAAACGACATAGACGACGGCAGGGATCGAACCTGTGATCATGAGGTTCACAGGCGAGCACACATCCATCGCGCCACGGCCACCCCCAAATTTTGATAATTTGTTTTATGATAATGTACCCAAAAGTTTTAAATATTTCTGTGCATTCAAATTTTCAAAAAAAAAAATAGTTTGGATTTTGTAGATTTTTTAAAAACTTGATAAATAAAAGTTTCTTAATAAAGGGTGGATAAATTTTAAGGGCCGATGTTGAATGTGAACCACACCTAAATGTCAAGTTTTTTTCTGCATTTTATTTGACATTTCTCAATTTCAGACTTACTCAATTTGAACCATGGAAAGATACATAATCGAGCAAAACGCGTTAAACTTATTCAGGCTTATTATGAAAATGGGCGTTCAAATCAAAATGCATATCCTGCGCTTCGTGATTTGTTCAGTCCATTTAATCGTCCAAATGGGAGTACAATCGGAAAAATCGTGCAAAAATTTGAGCAAACCGGATCTGTAGCAGATGTGAAAACACCTGTGCATGCTCGCACAGCTCGTACTGCAGAAAATATTGTTGCTGTTCGCGATAGTGTGGCTGAAGAGCGGCCCAACTCAACTCGTCGTGTCCAACAATTGCACCTCTCACGCTCGTCGTTGATGAACATTATGCATAAAGACTTGCATTTACACGTTGCAATTGACTCAATAACTAAGGCCTCTTGACCATTTCAAGCGTCGTCAATGGTCAGAATGGTTGCAAGAAATGGCAACAGTGGTGATCAATTTTCGAAGAAAATCATCTTCAGTTATGAGGCACATTTTCACCTCAGTGGATTCATCAATAAGTAGAATTGCCGCATTTGGGCGAATGATAATCAAAGAGTGATTGTCGAAAAACAAATGCACCCACAAAGAGTGACTGTTTGGTGCGGTTTATGGGCTGGCGGTATTTTTTCCAAAATGAGGCCGGTCAGGCAGTTACTGTGAATGGTGTTCGCTATTATGAGATGATAACGAATTGGAAGATATGGATGTGGATGATATGTGGTTTCAACAGAACGGTGCCACTTGCCACGCAGCTAACGAAACAATGGCTCTTTTGCGCGACAAATTCAATGGTCGTGTTATCTCACGTGGTGGCGATGTCAATTGGCCGCCAAGATCATGTGATTTGACACCGTTGGACTTCTTTCTTTGCGGTTATTTGAAAGAAAAGATGTGCGTCGATAAGCCAGCAACAGTTCAAAAGCTAAAGGATGAGATAATTCGGCACATTAACAGCATAGAACCTCAATTATGCCTCAGCTTCATCGAGAATTTGGACCATTGGATGGAGGTGTGCCGCCGAGATCGCGGCGGCCATTTCGCCGATATTTTGTTTTATACATAATTGAACCATACCAATATTATCATAATAAAAAGAAATGACAATAATTTCCTTAATAATTTGTGTTTTATTCAAAATCAACATCGGCCCTTAAACTTCAACCACCCTTTATAAAGTTTATTACCTAATAATAACGATACCTACTCTACAAATGTTAAAAAATGGTTTTCGAAAATCGTATTTTTCTCGAAAACGTCTCAGAGAATCTTGATAATTTTTTTTTCTTATGATAAATTTTTACGTTCTATAATTAAACAAAAAAAATTGAAATCAATATATTACTGACTGTACCGACCATAGAACTTACATAAGAGCAAGTTCGTGCGACTCAGTCGTGCATTTTATTTAAAGTGAAACACAAAATATGGCGATTGCGAATAATTTTCTTCAACAAAACCATTTTCATATAAAATACAAATATTCGAGTTCCTAGCACAGTTTTTAATTTATGTATGTCAAATCAATATTTTGGTAAATATCAATAGTTTATAGCTTGACAGAAAGAAGACAAAGTAGTTTTTGATACTTTTAAAAGTTTTTGTTTTCACCTCTTTTTAAGACACTTAGGGCCATTTGCTAAAACGAAACTTAAATATTTATGTTCAACCTAAGCGCTTATGTCCTAATACACAAGAGTTTATGTGGAACATAAGTGTTTATGTTCTGTATCAGCAAATGGGCGTTAATCATTTACTTCCGGATCTGGAAGTATTATATATACATATAATTCCTTGACATCTTAGGTATCCTTTGATGGAATTTGACATTTTGTGATTTGTGTGCGAACTATATTTTGATATAAATAGAGTCTGAACTCTGAATGTCAATTGAAAGCTCAAATTCGAACGACCAATGAAACGTAAAATTTCTGGGTTATTCTGATTTTGTTCAATCCGTTGACATTTAAGTTATTTATCAATTCTAAAATTAATTAAAAACTATTCGTAAATCCTTATTTAAAAACAAACATAAATATTTAAACACACAAAACTTTTTTTTCCTTTTACCTAAGAGCCTGTCGCTGTTTTTTTTTCCCGTTGTAAAGGTGGTTTGTTTACATTTGCTTACATCTTTTATTAATTTCGTTCTAAAGTTACCAACTTAGATTTAAGATATTTAGCTATATCATTGCAATCAGAATATTGATACCCATTTATACAAAAATACGAGTAATAAGTAAAATTAATGTTTTCGAGACACTGTTTTCGTTTTAGTTTATGGGAATTACATGGGCTGTAAATTTAAAAAAATCAATATCCTTTTCGAGTTTATAAGTCTGAGATGTAGGTTGCGTGGAAAGCTATTTCCCAAGTGTCAATCTATGGCGACATGGCGTTAATTAGTTTAGACTACGACTGCAATCGAAGAGTTAATGTATTTGTTGTGAGATGCGACAGTCACAAGCAAAATATGAATGAAGATTGGTAGTAGATTGTGTGTGATTACTACGTAGTGAACGGTCAAATGTAAATAACTTAAGGAAAACTTTTGGAGTATGCTATATATGTTGAGTTAGATCGATCTCTTAATTTTCCGCCCCTAGACGTTGGCGCCCTTGTGCGCCGCACATTTTGCACATATGGTAGCGGCGGCCCTGTGCTTTAGGTTATCGTAGCAGTTTTGTAGATTAATTAAATAGTTCATTTTATAAATGAAATATACCCTTATTTTATATTTACATATGTATATGTATGTATGTAAATTATAATTCTTTCATTTAATATTTGTTTTTTAATTCATAATGTTTTTTGCTCTAATTTCAAATGTAAATTTAAACTTTAACTTTCTTCTATTAAAAAAACCTCGAAATAAGTCAATTAAGGCAGACGGCAAAATTTGCCATGCTATTATTCTTAAGTACATATGTAAACGTATATAATAATGTAAATTAAATCGAAAAGTTCAATAAAAAATTTGTAATAATAATAATAAATAATATTTGACATTTGTTAACTAGACAGCTGGAGTATACAAACAGACAAACGTTGATTTCATAATCGTATCGCGACAGCTGGGTAAATATTCCGGCGCTTAGCTACTCGACTCGAACAGACTGAAAACAGAGGTTTGGTCGTTCGGCCGAGAATATCGCGACTGTGGCTGCTGATGTCGCTGAGAACGAAGAAACGTAAGTGGACATTACCTCTTAAAATCCTTAAAATCCGCGTGATGCACGAAGAGCAATTACATCCAATCAATGCCACTGTGTGGTGCGGCGGCGTTCACACGCGAGTAGTGATTGGGCTGTATTTTTTTTTTGAGGACGCCATGGGAAATGCGGCCACTGTTACTGGCGAATGTTACATGGCCATGATAACCGACTCCTTACTTCAAGAACTGGATGACCGGGGTTTAGTGAGAATATGGTTTCAACAAGACGGTGCAACCGCACACATAGCACGAGCCCTAATGGATATTGTGAAGGAAGCGTTTCCTGGTCGCGTCATCTCCCGGTTTGGCGATTTGGTCAGCAGGATCACCCGATTAAAACATCCCAGACTTCTTTCTTTGGGACTGTCATGGGCTTATGCCAAAGAGCCTCAGACTGAAACAATCGCAGCCCTTAAGAAGAATATTCGACGTTAATGCGATCAGATATCACCGAAAATCTTGCGGAAAAGCATAGAAAATACGATAAAAAAGGCACAAATGTGTATCAACACTGGCGAAAGCCACTTGAAATATATCATCTTTTCCACTTAACAGGAAAAATTGTAAAGATTCAAATAAAGGTCTCCATTACTTAAAATTATTTTATTTTATAAGTAAATCAAAAACAAAATTGGATGATTAATTTTGCCCCACTTCGCATATAGAAAGTAAAAATCATAAATCGTAAAAATTTGCAACCAAAATCCTTAATATACTATAAATGTATACCATATCATGCATAAGATAGATGACATCGTTCGAATGCCCACCTCAGGACATCTGGCTGAATTTGAGCGATGGTCGATTTTAGGTTATTCAAATTGACCTGCGACTTTAGGAAACCTCAAAAAAAAGTAACTGGGCCAAAGCACATGACCTTGGTGACCAATACACGACACCTTTGCGAGAGATAATCTTACCCTCAAATCGTTCATGC
The DNA here is from genome assembly GCA_911387755.1 of Chrysotoxum bicinctum. Classification (NCBI taxonomy): domain Eukaryota; kingdom Metazoa; phylum Arthropoda; class Insecta; order Diptera; family Syrphidae; genus Chrysotoxum; species Chrysotoxum bicinctum. The sequence continues at coordinate 191,162,662 of OU426988.1, forward strand.
AGAATGCCAATCCAGCTGGAATCACATGTCGTCTTGGTTCATATGGTTCAATTTGGGCATAAGAAAATGGTTATCATCTTTCTGTAGCGCTCGCCATTGACGGTGACTGGCTCACCAAATTCGTCTTTGAAAAAGTAAGAACCAATGACGCCACTGGCGCGAAATCCACACAATACGCAACTCGTCGCTTAAGATGATTTTTCGGCCAAAAATGGGGTTCCTCTTCAAAACGCTTCGAAGCCCAGTCAGCGCACAAGCGACGTTGTCTATGGTTACTCGTATGATCTTTGATCGGTCAGTTGGATCTTGTTCGGATTTATTCCAAAGTCTTGATGCAAAATTAGCCAAGATGAAATATGCGAAAGGCCGAGTTCTTATACACGACGATGAATCTACTGCCTTGGTTTCGGCAGTAAACTTTCGCGGACAGGGGTAGTATTCTTGGCTAATCGTTTGCGTACATTTGTTGACTGATTGATTAAATACCAAACGTGCTGTGCAATCATGTTACTTGCCATGGTGATTTATCATCAGAAAATGAATGATAAGTACCATATTTGACAGATTTTAACAAAAAAAAAAACATGGCCGCATAAATCTACCCGTGCCAATTGAACATTTTTTAAGTATTTTAATCAAAACGTGAAATGTATTTATTGTATTTTACTTAGTAGTCTTTTTGAACTACAATTATTTATTTGTTATCAGAAATTGAAGCTTTTGTTTACCTGATTATACAAAGAAAAAATGTAGGTCATACTTATTTGATCTCGTGCCCAATATCACTCCTTAACGTTAAAATCTCTTTGAATTTAAAATTGATCTCAAGTATAAACAAATTCTATATCTTAAAAAGCATATCTATATCTTAAGAACTGCCAGATAGTAAGCGAAAACCTTTGATAAGCCTGTTAAGCTGGTTAAATTATACTTCCCACTCCATAAAGTGTGATATCATTTCCTTTTGAAAAAGTAACTATAGCATTTTCGCATGTCCAACAACTCTTTCCACATTTTTTTAATATATTTTGTTTGATAATTTTGTTTGTTATAATTATAATTTAATTGGAAAAAACCATTGCTTTAAAAGGTGATAAGATTAATACAGAGAGATTGATAAAGATATACCATAGACGAAGTGACTTAAGCCCTTACAGTAATGCAAAGTATATTTTTGATATCATTCAGGATTTTCAACATAAATTAAAATTTTATTTCAATAAAGTATATTTTCTACAAACAAAATCTAAAACTAGCTTTTCTGCTTTTCTAGCCAGGCTCCTACTTTGTCTTTATTCTCTTTCAGCCATTTGATATTATTCTTAACATTTTCAAGAGCTCGTACTCTAGCAGCTGTACCCGCTCCAGCTTCTGGATATTTGTCGAAGAATTCTTGCATTTCATCCAATTGGGTTTGAGTTGAGAAACGTGACGTAATGGAGGGAATCATATTGCCCAAGTATCTTTCGTTCAAACCAAAACGCTCCACAAGCTTTGGCCAATTTTCTCTCACATAATTCCAAACGATGCTCTCACCAACTGGATTGGCCGCAATGTATTGCAAACATGTGAAATAATCCTGTCCACGAACGTAATTTTCATCCCAAGCCAATTGGACGTATCTTAGAGGTTATTCGTAAATTTCAAAATATTAAATATTGTTTAGAGTAAAATAAATTAAACCATCAAACCTGCTCAAGACCCATGGCAGCTGAATACCAGACAAGCCATACATTATTTTTGACTTCTCACTGGCATCAAGCTCATTGACGAAAAGATCCCAAACTTTTTCCCAGTTTTTCTCGTTTCCGCTATTTAGCATGCCATAGTAATAGATTATCTCCCTCAGGTCGGGATGAGGACGATCGGTTGGTTCTTCCAGCCATTCATTGAAACGTTTAGAAATTTCGACACTGCAAGCCTCTAAGCCCAGAGAACAAGCTGTTGCAATCGTAGTTATACGAAGACGACTAGAATTTCATACAAAAATGCTAAGTTACCAACTTCAATAAATTCTAGTAGCTTACTTTTTTAAGTGATCTTCTCCGACGATCCATCCAACGGTTTCATAGACGCTATTTATGAGTTTTCGGGCATATGTAATGTAGTCTCGATAAATGTCTGTAAACATGAGACTGTTTTTCAGGGAAGTCAATTTAGATGACGCCACACTCCATGGAACGTAATCGAATTCCTTCGACAAATATGTGGTAATGTCGAGTGCTGTATCATAAGGTAACTGAGTTGAGTCGGCTAATGAAAAGGCGTCATTAAGGAGACTTGCCCGATCTCCGACTGAGAATACCTTAAAAAACAAAATAGTTAGAGAATTATTCGATATTTATGGCAAGATATCGGAAAGTTACATTTGGATCCTTGACTAGTTGTGCGACCAATGCTTCCCACATTTCTTTGGGATAGTTAACCCGATAGTACCCCACTTGGTTTTTATTGAACTTAATCCACTTAACTGCAGACGGAAGTGTGATTACATCTGGAAATAATAATTTGTGTTGATATTTCCGAATAGTCTTAATATTGTTTTTAAATTATGACACGTTATTTTGAAAGTTGACGGGTACGATTTTTCTGTTTTGTTTTTATAGGTCCTTAATTTTGCAAGACAAAAAAATCAACAAAAAATCGTCTTCATCAAAAGGTACCTACATTCTTTAACATCATAGAAGAACCATGCCCTCTGCACATTTGGGCTTTCATTTGTATAATATGTTATCGGTATGGACCATTTATAACTGTTAAAAATATTTTTTGTTAGATTTAAAATCAATCCAATCAGTTAACCTGAGCTTCTTACTCAAATTTAGGCGAATCGTTGTAGATTCCATTATAATCCTCTGGATTAGAAAAGAAACGTTTTTGAGTTAGTTTATATTCAACATCTGACAATTTTTCAACTTCGACAACTGGGAAGCCCATCTGTTCGGTCCAAGTCCGCATGATTTCCCTTTAAAAATTGGTATAGAAATTAACAATTAAACTTCCATAGCTCTAAAAAACTAACCCAACTTTTATGTCTAAGCCTAGTTTATCAATTTCGGCCATAAAATCATCAGTAACAGCATTCGAATATTTATATTGATTCAAATAGTTCGTAACGGCTTTTTCGAATACAGCAGGTGTTAAAAAGTCTTCCATCATTCTTATGATCGAAGATCCTTTTGAATAGGTGATTGTGTCAAAAATTTCAGTTATCTGATCGGGATTTTCTACTTTTTGTATAATTGGATGAGAACCAAGTGTTGCATCTAAACTAAGTACTCCTTGAACAGTTGCAATAATAAATTGATCATCCTAAAGAGGGGATAAATTGTCAAATAACCGAAAACTTACAACTTATGCAAAAATTACCATTTTCCACTCAGGAAAAATTGAATCAACGCCCTTGTTTTCGATATAACTGGCAAAGCCCTCGTTAAGCCACAAATCGTTCCACCACATCATGGTAACTGGAAACAAAATTAATTTCTTAAAACTTAAGGAAATACTTGAAAAACCAATATTGACTTACCCAAATTGCCAAACCACATATGAGCCAATTCATGAGCAACCACACTGGCCACTCTTTGTCTGTTTACCGTAGAACTTGTTGTAGCATCGTAGAGTAGGGAAGTTTCGCGGAATGTCACCAAACCCCAAGTCTCCATTGCACCCGAAACGAAGTCCGGAATAGCAGCCATGTCTTAGAAAAAAAATGAATTTCAAAACAGTTCCGTAAATATATGTGTCAACTTACCCAATTTGGGAAGAGGGTATTCAACTTTGAAGTACTGAATGTAATGTTCTGTGATCCTTGCTCCACAATCCAAGGCAAAGTCAACTTTGTTAACCTGTTCCGGACTTGCATAAACTCTCATTGTGAACGGTTCTCCAATTCCTTTGGTGTTAATCTGCCTATTCTTTTCAACGAAGTCTGACACAATAAAGCATGTCAAGTAGGTGCTCATAGGTACACTTTGGTTGAAGGAAGTCTCCTTGAGACCTGCGAGATCTGTTGTTTGCTGTTGAGAAGAATGATTATTTTTATACGGAACAGAGGTCATTTTACAAACCATTTCATTCATGTTCGATAGAGCATGGTAATCCAGATCTGAAGGATAAGCCAGAGTTACATTAAAAGTTGCCTTCATTGCGGGCTCATCGAAGCATGGGAAGGCTTGACGGGCATAGGTTGGTTCGAATTTGGAGGTAGCTATTGTCCTGTGCAATATATTTTATTTTAAAGTTAAACTTTCGTCATTCCTCTGTACTTACTTCAAACTTCCATCCGCCTTTGTGTAGCTACTGCTGTATAATCCAACAATTTTACCCTCCATCTGACCATCGAAGAGTATAAGCAAGGATATTTCTTGCCCTTCAGGCATAATTTCAGAAGTATTAACGATAAGAAACTCACGTTCTTTGTCGAACTCGAAGGAGGTGACAGTGTTACTGCTGGGAGCATTTACCAGTGATACATAGTTTATGGTAAGATCTTTGACATGGAGAACTATTTGTTGTGTTGATTTGACAATCTTCAGGTCAATAGTTTCTTGGCCAGAAAACTGGCCTAAATTTTCATGGGGATAGAGATACAGATCATAGTGTTTTGGTAAAACGTCTCCGGGAAGTCGGTAATTTATTACCTGGTAAATAGAGAATAGTTTTTATATTAGTTTAAACTAAAAAACATTAAAACAACATTTGATATAAAAAAATAAACGGTAATTTTATAAAAAGTGAAATATGTAAGTTTCTTTTTACTGTTCATACACCCTCTGTTATTCGAATTTAATGTAAATCGATTCCTTGTTGCGTTCCATACACCATCAGTTAGCCTTTTAAAAATATAGTAATCTGGCAATGCCAGAAAAGAAATGAAACGGTAGATAAAACAAAACGAAGACAAATGTCATTTTTTTTTTAAATAAAGAAGCAAGTAAAAGTGTTAATGGTCTATGGACTTAAACGGATAGTTGAAATATACAACATTTAAACCAAACTAACAGCTGAATTGGTTTGATATCGTTACAGGGAGGGTAAATCTGCCAACAAATTAAGACTTGTAAAATTGATTTTAAATCGAAAAATTAATCTATGTACATTGTACATAATATGTACATATTTGTCCAATGGAATGAAAATAAAATTGCTTAAATCGGCTTTTAACAGATCCATTTAAATAAAAAAAATGGATTTATTTTTTCAATGGAATCACCTGAAACTGCGATGCCCAATGAAATTATATTCCAAATGAATGACAACCGGTGGACGACAAACGATAAATTGGGAAGCAACCAAAACGCGAAAAACTTTTGGATTCGAATATATCGAAAGGTTGAGCTAATTAACAACATTTTTCTCCAAAATTCTTCATTAGAAACTTTGATTCCTGGGGTGTCAGCACATAACTTGATACAATCGAGCATTGTCGATCGTAGGTCAAGTCGAATTATTTTTGGCAGCACGTAATTTAAGACGAGTTTTATTGTGACTTTCACTTAAAAATATCATTGTAACCTATAAAGTGAAATGTCAAATTGGTATTCTTCTGATATTTTTTGATTCGGAAAGTGAAGATGAGGAAGTACGTAATGCTAAAACCGTGCACGGATCTCGGTCCGTGCCTTTTAAGTGAAGTTTTTTACTTTTTAGTATATTTTTTACTATGTATATTAGGTAACTTATAAGTCTAAAAAAAGTGATCTGAAAAATATATGCATATACACATGTACTTGCATTTAAAGAACGACCTACCTTTTTCCAATCTTTGAGATGTTCTTGCGGACGACCCACTGTATTTTAAGAAGTCAGCAAGTTTTACGCACAGCAAATTGCTGTTTTTCCTTCCTTGGACACTTTTAGGTATTCCTATATATGTATATTTAATTCTTGGTGAGAACTCATAAAAGCGTTCGAAATCTCAGTGCGTTTTTATTTATTGACATTTTTTGTTTTTCCATGCAGACGATAACTTTTTTCTGTGGAGTGAAAACTTTTGTTTCAAACCTCATTGTCAAATTTGTGTGGTGCCAAATCTGACGATACAATCGAGGACAATCGATTGAACCAAAATAGGTGCTGCCGTGGCTCGATTGTATCGATAAAACTCGATGGTATTAAGTTAAGTGTTGGCTGGCACCCCTGTTCTTAAAGAATTCAGAAAAGTCTTATGCGCAAAACAGATTAAACCAGCAACAGCACCAGCAAACAGCACGCTGACCAGCAAACATTTCTCAAACACATTGCCACCAGCAACGTCATTATTTCATCTGCTTGACATTTAATATCGAAAAAAAGTTTTTCATTGTGGTGCCACTGAATATTGCAGTGGAAAAGTTGAAAACACTGCACCAGCAACAGCAAATTTAGGACTTTGGCCTAATAGTCCAGTCAAAGCGTCATGAAAAAGGGCCTGACCTTGCGCGCAGAGGCATGGTCAATTTTTTTTTCATGGATCGATAGGTGCTTATGAGAAAAGCTTAAAACCAAATTTGCACCACATGACAACTTTTTTTACCAAAGTTATTGGTAAAAATGTGTTTTGTGTCATTTTTTGGTCATTTGCGAATATCTCGGCTCCACTATCTCGTACAAACAAAAATTAAACATGTATTTATTCCTAATAAAATTATCTATTATGTTCTAAAAAAAAAATTTCTTTAAACAAATGAAAAAAAAAGTTATAGTAAGTTAAACAAATTTTTTGTTGTTTAAAAATCACTTTTTCGTGATTATTAAGAAAAAAGCTCATTTAGCGATGAAATTTTTATATTTTATTATTAAAGTTCTTGTAATTCCCTACAATTTAAAAAAAAATTCAACACTCTACGATGAACGAAAGCCGAGTAATTAATTATTGAAAATAGGTAAGTCAGCGCACCCACGCATTTTATGATTTTATGTTTTAATTAATATCTCAGCCCTAGTATGTCGCAAAGTGAAAATAAAAAACTGTATTGCTAATAACAATATTTTCTATCAACTTGCATTTCATTTAATATGTTTGAGCAAAAATATAAAAAGTTACCGTTGGTTTCAACGTTTTTTTTCTTGTTTTTAATACCTTTTTTTCATAGTTATTGAGAAAAAAACTGTATTTCACGGTAAATACTTTTCAGTTTTGGATTTTTGTTTTATAGTCCTGCTAATTTTCTTCAAATTAAAAAAAAAATTAGTCCATTACGACAAACGGGAGCCAAGATATTCATGATTTAAAAACTTAGGAAAGCTTACAATTTAGTATTTTAACCTTGTAGCTTGTAATTTTGGTGTCGCCAGCAACAAGAAGCAATCCAAAACTGAAAAGTATTTACCGTGAAATACAGTTTTTTTCTCAATAACTATGAAAAAAAGGTATTAAAAACAAGAAAAAAAACGTTGAAACCAACGGTAACTTTTTATATTTTTGCTCAAACATATTAAATGAAATGCAAGTTGATAGAAAATATTGTTATTAGCAATACAGTTTTTTATTTTCACTTTGCGACATACTAGGGCTGAGATATTAATTAAAACATAAAATCATAAAATGCGTGGGTGCGCTGACTTACCTATGTTCAATAATTTATTACTCGGCTTTCTTTCATCGTAGAGTGTTGATTTTTTTTTTTAAATTATAGGAAATTACAAGAACTTTAATAATAAAAAATAAAAATTTCATCGTTAAATGAGCTTTTTTCTTAATAATCACGAAAAAGTGATTTTTAAACAACAAAAAATTTGTTTAACTTACTATAACTTTTTTTTTCATTTGTTTAAAGAAATTTTTTTTTTAGAACATAATAGATAATTTTATTAGGAATAAATACATGTTTAATTTTTGTTTGTACGAGATAGTGGAGCCGAGATATTCGCAAATGACCAAAAAATGACACAACACACATTTTTACCAATAACTTTGGTAAAAAAAGTTGTCATGTGGTGCAAATTTGGTTTTAAGCTTTTCTCATAAGCACCTATCGATCCATGAAAAAAAAATAGACCATGCCTCTGCGCGCAAGGTCAAATGACGCTTTGACTGGACTATAACGACGCTGTTGGCGTTACTGTTGCTGTTCTTATGTGTGTTGAACAATTGAAATACATTGACTCTAAATTAATGGCGGCCGCTAATGCTGTTGACGGTGCTGTTGCTGGTTCAATCTGTTCCGCGCTTTAACAAAAAAAGGGTCTCGATCGTTTTTTTTTTAATTTTTGCAAGATTTCAGGTGATAACTAATCGCATTCCTGTCGAATATTCTCCTTACGGGCTTGCGATTTCTTCAGGCTTCGAATCACTTATGCGAATGTTTCATGGCATCTAGGAGAATACTTTGCAACAACTTTTGTCGGATTTGTTTCTTTTAAATTATTACAAGAATTCGCAAAATTTAGTTTGGGGTGTGTCTGAATTCCGGCATTAGGACTCGAAAAGTCATCCAACAATTTGCTGACTCTTCGAACGCAGGAGAGAAAGGGAGTAACGATACGTTGATGTTCGATAAATCATAAATATAAGGTAAATGAGACTCATTTTTTCTTAGATTGACTTAGGGACTCATCTTCAAAAGAATTTGACTTAATTTTTTTATTAAATAATAAAAAATAAAATGCACGACTGGGTCGCACGAACTTGCTCCTATGTAATCGACTGGGAATTTTAAAAACGAATGTTATTAGAGAAAACTGTTCATAAGGATAAAATTAATTTTTAAATTCTTTTAGTAGTAACAGAATGCTATGCAAATATGAATTTATGCAAGAACAAAAATTATAAGTCCTTGTAGTGGTTTCTTTAAAAGAAGCTTTTATATACAAACTTTTTAAAAGCTTTTTAAGGAAAAATTTTGGTACGCTAATTTAAAGTTTTTATTATTGTTCGAATAAAAATTAAATTTACGAAAAGAAATATTGACCCGTTTCGGAGATATCGAATTTTCAAAAAAAAAAATAGATTTTTTTTTCCAAAATTCAAAAAATATTTATTTTAAAGTTTTGAAACGCAATGTGTCTTAGACTTTTTAGAAGCTTCTCTATAAAAATTTTCATTAAGATCCGTTATGTGGATAATGAGAAATTTAAAATTCGAAAAAATGGTTCTATGGTATGTACAAGCTGTAATATCTTAATTTCAAAATTTTTTTTATTAAATTAAAGATCGTAAAAATTAATTGAAAGAAAAAAAATTTTATCAAAATTCTAGGCACCGTTTTCGAGAAAAATACGATTTTTGAAAACCATTTTTTTAAATTTTTTAGCATTTGTATGGTAGGTACCTTTATTTTTAGGTAAAATAAAAAATTTTGTTTCACATTTTGTCGATCATATTGAGAAACTTTTATTTATCAAGTTTAAGAAAAATCTAGCATGGGGTTTTCAAAATATTGAGTTTTGAAAAAAAATTTTTGAAGTTTTTTTAAAAATCCAAAAAAAAAATTTTTGAAAATTTGAGTACACAATTCTATTTATGTTTTTGGGGAGCTTTCGCAAAAAAAAATGATCAAAATCGGTTGAACCGTTTTTGAGAAAATCAAAAACAAAAAAAATGGTTCCATGGGTGGTACCCTCAATAACCATTTTTCGGAAAATTTTTTTCAACCAATACCTAGATTTAATTAAATGAAATTTTTCTGTATCTTTATTTTTAAAATCTGTTGAACAGTTTTTGAGAAAAAAAAATGTTTATAAAATTTCGAAAAAAATTCGTATGGGGGGTACCGTTATTTTTGGTCTTAAAAAAAAAAGAAAAAAACGTGTGGGGGGAAAAAATTAAAAATAATATATACCAAGTTTAAAGAAAATCGGCCGAGTCGTTTAGCCTGTAGTCGAACAGACAGACAGACAGACAGACAGACAGACAGACAGAATTGCGAGACCCACTTTTTTAGTCTTCGCTATCATCGTAATGTCAACTTTGATCAAAATCTCGAGTTCGATTTTTTTTACGAATGCATAACTTGCCTTATAGTACCTATAAGTCGCAAGTAAAAATCTTTATTACTATACCGTGTAGTTAATTTGCAAGTTCCAACACTTTAAGTACATTTTGCAAATTTCCTTTGCCGAACGCTCATAAAACTAATTCTTTAATTTACGTATAGAGGTGCTATTTGTGCGTGTGAAATAACCCAAATACCCGTGCTTCCTGACTTTCAGGGAAGAGTGTATATGGGGAGAATTTAGTTTATTAAATAAAAGATAAAAATGATTAAAAAATGAAAGATTTATTAAAGTTTAAATGTTTTTTATTGTTGTTCTCGCAAGGCCCGCTGTCTCAATGCGTAGGCTGCAACCTTCGAGTTTAATGTGTGGCTAAATTCTGGTTTTCCCTAATCATCCTTTGCTTATTTATACTGATTTAAAAGAACCAATTTCCATCCCCACCATTCAACCACTTGATAATGAAATTCGGCATTTCCATATGAAAATGCATTCTTACGCAACCTCATATGAAAAGAGCATTTTCATCATAATTCCCAACATCCGTTGCCAACATGCATTGACACCAAATCAATATTGCATTATTATTATTGCCTAAGAGTTCAATGGATCATATTTCATTTATACTGGCCCAATACAAAACATATCCAATAGATACACGTATCCATTGTAGTTCCAGATACACACAGTCAATATAGTGACCTAGTGTATTGAAGTGCCATATGATGTCCATAGAACCCAAAAACAATGCATGTGCATAATTGTCATTCTTACTTTGCCTTACTTTTGGAACCTTCGTTCGTACCGGCTCATGTTATAGTCGTAGCTATAGTTATGACACAGAGCTGGCGACAATTAATTAATTGCCGTGGTGTTAGGTTTCACCAAGTGGGCTCTCGAAGATGACACATTAATGTGCCGCAGTGTTGTGGATCGGTTGCGCGAATTACAAAGAAAGATGATACCGTACAAGATCGTGTGTGGTATCTTGGGAATGGAAATGAATGTTTATATGATATAAGGCTGTCAGAGTGGTCGCATGTAGTGGATCACTACATCCCGCTCCCCTTGAAGAAAGAAAATTATACCTTGAAGAGGTTAATTTTCTGTAAGGTTGCGAAAGGATGATAAGGTTACATTTTTGGTATAATTTTGATATGGTTTAAATAATATTTTTATAGTTTTTTTTTTTTTTTTTTTTTTTTAAATTTCTTTTTGTTTGACATTTAAATTTTAAAATATTTATGTCTTAATTAATAACATAAAGTTTCATATTTGAAGTTTAAGCATTTTTTTTTTTTATAGATTCTTAAGTTTTACTTACAAAAAAATTTTTTTTTTTTTTTTTTTTTTTATTAAAAAATTTTCATTTGTTTCTTAAATTTTTAGATATGATTTTGAGTATGTTTAAATATATGGAGAAATATATATTTTTTTTTGTACAGTAACATAATAATGTATATTGTTGTTTTTGAAGGTTTACTTACATAAGTTTTTGTTCTTAAAGGTAGCTAAATTATAATTTGTAAATATTTGTTTCTTCAATTTTTAGAAATAATTTTATAATGCTTAAGTATATGGATATACTATTTTTTTTTTTAAATAAAATATATATATTTCTTTGTTTTTAATTGGGTTTAATTGGACCTAGGACAAATTTTGGAGAGGGTTCGGGTTTTGAATTAAAATTTGTTTCTACTATGGTATCTTTAGGTGAGGAGGTTTCATTAGGAAAATTGTCATGGGTCTGTAAGTCTGTTTGTATTTTGTCATTTCTGATTGTTTCTGTTTTTGTTTCTGTTTCCGACGGAATTGGTTTCAGTTTAATTTTATATTTGAGGATATAGATAAGAATGATGAGTAAGGCAGTTGCCATGCTGTAGATAAGAGTGTAATGATGTATGTCGTGTTTGTTTAGTGGTTGTAATTTTTTGTTTTCTTCCCTTTTTAGGTTATCAATTTGTTGTGATAACTCTGTAAGACTATTATCGTCTTCATACTTAAGTAATTTTAATTGTTTCTTATTTGATAACTTTGGTGGGGGAGAGGAATTTAACAGACTTATATTGATTGGGGGAATAAATGAATTTTTCAGTATAGTATTTTCTGAATGTTGACCAAAAATTGGTAACTCTTTACTACGTAGGTAGCATTTTCCAGTGAATTCTATTAATCCTGTTCCCTTGAATTTATGGGATAGGGGATAGTTATTTAGTCGGTAAAAAGTTTGAGGTCGTTGTTATGGATAACTTTTGTTTGATTTCGTACTTTTATTTCAGTCGTTTCGTCGGAAATTATTCTACATACCTCATGGGGACCTTCCCAAAGTGAGGAGAATTTGTTTTTTCTCGTATGGTTTTTTATGAGAACTTTGTCTCCTACATTAAATTTCTTTTGTTTCGAATGTTCATCATAATATTTTTTTGACTTTTCTTTATTACCTATTAGAGTCTCCTTAGCGATATGAAATCCATGCTGTAGTCGGGACTTTAGTTCATTCACGTAATTTTCGTAGTTGTAAGTTACTTGCGGATTTTTTCCCAAAATGGTAGGAATCCTAGCCGGATAACCATACAATAACTCATGAGGCGTATAGCCAGTGCTGCTATGGGGAGTTGTGTTGAACACGAAAATAGCGTACGGAATCCATGTGTTCCATGAAAGAGGATCACGGTTAACGTAATGCCTCAGGTATTCAGCTAATGTTCGATGGCTACGTTCGAGAGCTCCATTAGTTTGAGGGTGGTATGGGGTAGTTTGAATTTTTTTGATTTTGAGAAGCTTGCAAACTTCTTTGAATAATTGACTGAGGAAGTTTGTGCCCTGATCCGTAAGGATTGCCTCAGGAAATCCGAAGCGACACAAAATCTTTTCGACAAATTCCCTAGCTACGGTAGAAGCTTCTGCATTTTGTAGAGGCATAGCCTCGGTAAATTTGGTGAGGTCGTCTTGGAATGTAAGGAGATACTTATGGTTCTCGTAACTAATAGGTAGTGGACCAACAATATCCAAGGCTATTCTCTCAAACGGAGTTGAACTTGTCGTGGTGATTTTCATGGGAATTCGTGGATTTTGTATAAGCTTGTTTGTTTGACAGGATTTACATTGGAGTATGTAGTTTTTTATGTCTGAGTTCATGGTTGGCCAAAAATATTTTTTTTTTATTTTTTTCGTAGTTCTTGTTATACCTTGATGACCTCCGAGTGGGGAGTCGTGGAAATCATATAATACCGTTTTAATAGACTCGATATCATCCAAAAATATCTTTTCATTGGTAAAAATGTGAATGATTTTATTTTGTTTTTGAAAAATACCTGTAAGAAGTGTTTTAATTTTAATTTTTGATTCATTATCCATGCAGGGCAATGAGAATGCAATCGACTGTTCATTGATATTTAAGTTGCTAACCGAAGTGAGACATTTTTTTATTAGTTCCATATCTTTGTATGTTCTAATTGGGATAGGTAAAGTGATTATAAAAAATGTTTCTTTATTATGTGGGAATGTTGTGAGTTCTCCTATATCAGGTTTAATATAGTTTGGACATTTATTTTGTAGGTATTCCTCATCTGTTGATTCGATAATTGGAACTATTAATACTTTTATTTTAACTATTTTGTTTTCAAAGATTGATCCCTTATCTTCCAAAAGAGTGAATGTTGATAGGTGTTCTATACTATCTTCTCCGTTATCTTGCACAGTTTTGTGGTTATTCTGGTTTCTTGCTTGATTACGAGTTGTCACTAGGACTTTACTTTCATTGTCAAGCTTTACTCTACTGAGGGCGTCTGCAATAACATTGCATTTGCCTTGCTTGTGGATGATATTGAAGTCGTATTCTTCCATCAATATACGCCAACGTAATAATCTAGATGTGGGGTTCTTTTGCCCAATCAACCATAAGAGATTGTTGTGATCAGTATAAATGGTGAACTTTCGCCCATAAATATACGGTCGAAATTGTTTGAGAGCGTACACTATTGCTAGTAGCTCTTTTTCTGATGTGGTGTATCTGGTTTCTTGGTCATTTAGCGTGCGGCTTATAAAAGATATTGGCCTGTCTTGTCCAATTTGACCTTGGGAAAGAACTGCGCCTAATGCTAGATCGCTGGCGTCGGTAGTGACAATAAATTCTGCTGTGAAATCAGGGTAAGAGAGTATTGGAGGTTCTATAATTTTTTGTTTAAGATTTCTAAAAGATTCATCACAAAATGCATCCCATTTGAAAATAACATCTTTCCTTAAAAGTTTTGTCAATGGCTTGGCTAGATGAGCAAAGTTAGGAATAAATTTCCGATAATATCCTACGAAGCCTAGAAATGACTTAACATCTTTTGGTTTCTTAGGAATGGGAAAGGTTCTTACTGCCTTGATTTTTTCGGGATCGGGTTTGATTCCATCTTCCGAAATAATATGTCCTAAGTAAATTAATTCCTTTTTTAGAAAATTGCATTTATCTGGCTGGAGTTTTAGGTTATGTTCCCGTAGACGTTTTAATACAGTGATGAGTTTTCCATTGTGATTGTCAAGATCATACCCATAGATAACTATGTCATCTACGTAAACAAAACATTCTAGGCCTTGTAGACCCATAAGGACGTTATTCATAAGTCGTTGGAACGTAGCAGGGGCGTTTTTCAACCCAAAAGGCATACGATTATACTCGTAGTGGCCAAATGGTGTACTAAAAGCAGTTTTTTCTTTGTCGGAGTCTGCCACCAATATTTGGTGAAACCCTTTAGCTAAATCCAAGGTACTAAAATATTTTGCTTTACCTAATTGGTCGAAAATGTCTGTGATATTCGGCAGAGGATATGCATCTCCGATTGTTTGTTCGTTAAGTTTTCTAAAGTCTACAACAACTCTCCATCTCTTTTCACCAGAAGTGCCAGACTTTTTCGGAACTAAAAGAAGAGGTGAATTCCAAGGACTAAAACTAGGTCTGATTATTGAATCATTCAACATTTCTTTCACTTGCTTGTGAATTTCATTTTTCTGACTCTCGGGGAGTCTATAAGGTTTCAGAAATAATGGGGGATTAGTGTTATTTGTTATTATTTTGTGTTGTATTGTATTCGTGTGGGTGAGGTGGTCGCCCTTTAAAAAGAACAGATCATTGAATTCTCTACAGATTTTTAGTATGGACTTTTGTTCTTCTCGATTACAGTGGTCTAATTCTATCACGGCTTCCAAGTCTGAAAGTCTTTCCTGTAAACGATCTTGGTGACCATTAGGTGAAATAATATTATAATCGTTAAGGGTATCCCATTCTATATTTAAGTCATTATAGTTTAAAGTTTTCTCTTCATCCAAAATGTTCATTAAGAGTATTTTTATTCTGTTATTTTTAGGTGTTACTATTGATTCGCCCAGATATATTCCAGGGGTAATTTCCTTCTTTCTTATTATTATATCTTGTGAGTTTAAAAGTTTGTTCTCAAAAGGGATTTCTACCAATTTTTGACTACGTTGCTCAAGAGTAATGTTTATAATTTTCTTATTTTTTTCTTGCCCAGTCTTATTTTTTGCTGAGATGTCTTTTATCTCAGTCTTACTTTCTGCTGGTTTAAATGTATTTTCTGCTATGGTTTCTTTTACCATAGGCTTATTGTAAATTATTTTGCCTTTGACCTTCTTCGAATGAAGTTTTTTGCTAGCAACTTTATCGAAGTCTTTTTGTGGCGAATCTCCTGACCCGACCCGAAGGCAAGCGGTATCATTCAACGATTCCCATACCTTTTCTGTACTTCCTGCATTGATGTCTGTAAGACACTGAGGGGAGTCAGAGTCAGTATTTTTAGACCCTTCCGTCGTGCAATCTTCTTGAAGGTTTGTTTTGGCTTTATTTTTGTTTTTTTTCTTGAGCATAGTAGTTTGAGCTAAAATTTCAGATTTAGGTATGAAATGGATTTCTTGATTTGCTTCTGACACATAAGTTTTGTGATCAGGAATAGTACTCAGTACTTTCCCAAAACTATGCACCATAGCAGTAGAGTGGTTATCAATAAAAGGGAATATCTTTATAAAATTTTCATCGTAGTTAACTATACATGAATATTTCTTTAAAAAATCGTTACCGATGATGCCGTCAAAATCCATGTCAGTGCTTGTATCTAGAATATGAAAGGGGTGAGTAATTTTTATTTTATCTTCATCAGAACCGATCAATAGACTCTCATTGGCAATTCCAGTACTTATTACCTTATGGCCGCCCATGGTTGAAATTGTCATATTTGTTTTTTCGTTTTTCATGGGTTGGGTGGTAGGTTTTTTTATGATACTGATTTCTGCGCCAGTGTCGATAACGAGATTTCTATTTTGACCGTCTGTGAAGGGAATTCGGATGATTGTTAGGTCGTTATAGGGAAGCAGTTCGATGACTACGCTTGCCACTATTCTTGTGTTTGGTGGATTTCGGCTTGAATGTGTTGTCGGGATGGATAGCCGGTCTGATCGTCCCGACAGTTTTCGTTTCCCGTACCGTTGACAGAAAAATGGCTTTCGGGTAATACGTGGTGGAAATTCACCTGTCGCTTTTCGCCATTTTTATTCCTGTCATTATTTTGGGTACCTGTAAAGAGGTTCTGCCTGAAAGGATTTTGGGGGTTTATTTGGTTTGATTGTGAGTGTATTTTTCGCAGTCTACACTCACTTTCCGTGTGATAATTTTTTTTGCAATAGTTGCATTTAACTATTTCTGTTTTAGGAGTAATATTAGGTAGGGTCTTATTGCGGTAACAGGTTTGGGCAGAATGTCCCAAGATCCCGCAAATTTGACAGGTGGGTCGGGAAGAAAAGTTTGAGGGTGAGTTTTGCTGGGTTTGTGTTTTATTTCTAAACGACGACATTTGTCTTTCCACTCTTGCAGCATGGTTTTCTGCAAACTCGATTGCTTTTTTTAGATTGGTTTCCCCATGGGCTTGAACCATTAACCTTAAATTATGGCTACTGAGGCCATCCTCAAAAGTTTGAAGAGCCAATTTTTCATTTTCTTCCACCAAATAGCTTCTGACGGATTCGTCGTTAGTATTAGCGAACGTCGCTGAGTTGAGGGAGGTTAAGAGTTGACAAACTTTGTCCCCGAATTCTTTGACCGACTCTCTAGCAGTTTGCCTAGCTAAGAGCAACTCATTTTGCGCGACGGTACGAGTTTTAGTTACTTTAAACTCATCCTCTAGTTTTGTAACCAGATCGCTCCATTTAGTGAATGAGTTGAACTGTATGAGTTCGAAAGCCGGACCTTGTAGCCTCGTTTTTACTATTTCGAGGAACGTACTATGTTCCTCTTTTTTACATGACGAGAACAGTATGTTCCCGCATGCGATAAATTTATTTAGGTCAGTGGGGTTACCGTTAAAAGTGGGAATGATATTGAAAATATCACTTATATTAATACGGAACTCCATTATATCGGATTCGGATTCAGAAAAAAAGGTAGTTGAAAAAAAAGATCTAGTCTTTGTCGGTCTTGTCGTGTGGAGACAATTTTGGAAAAATTTTTTTATATATTCTTTTCTTAAGGGAGGGATAAGGCAGAAATATATATATATATACAAATTTCAAAAAAATAATTTCTTACTTTTAGGTTGTTGTTATTATTGCTGTTGTTTTGTGGTTGATGCCGCTGATGTTGTTATTATTGCTGTTATTGTTGTAGTCGATGCCGTTATTGTTGTTATTATTGCTCCAGATGCTGTGGTTGTTGTTGTTGTTGCTGCTGCTTTTGTTGCCGTTGCAGTTGTTGTTCTTTGTTGCCAGGCAGGCTTCACGCCCTAAAGTTGAGGATTACGGCCTGGTCTTTTATCACTACCTACTGTCTGCCAAATGCTTAAGCTCTAAAGCTAGCAAGGTCTTACGCTCGTAGGATTTCTAACACTTTAATCACAAAAGCAAAAAAAAAAATTTTCACTTCACTTTTTAACGTTTTTTTCTGGTGTGTAGCCCCAGAACGCATCAAGAGAGAGGTCTCTTGTATTGGCAAGGCTAAATAACTATGGTAGGGGATTTTAAAAGAATCCCACCGCTGCCACCATGAAATAACCCAAATACCCGTGCTTCCTGACTTTCAGGGAAGAGTGTATATGGGGAGAATTTAGTTTATTAAATAAAAGATAAAAATGATTAAAAAATGAAAGATTTATTAAAGTTTAAATGTTTTTTATTGTTGTTCTCGCAAGGCCCGCTGTCTCAATGCGTAGGCTGCAACCTTCGAGTTTAATGTGTGGCTAAATTCTGGTTTTCCCTAATCATCCTTTGCTTATTTATACTGATTTAAAAGAACCAATTTCCATCCCCACCATTCAACCACTTGATAATGAAATTCGGCATTTCCATATGAAAATGCATTCTTACGCAACCTCATATGAAAAGAGCATTTTCATCATAATTCCCAACATCCGTTGCCAACATGCATTGACACCAAATCAATATTGCATTATTATTATTGCCTAAGAGTTCAATGGATCATATTTCATTTATACTGGCCCAATACAAAACATATCCAATAGATACACGTATCCATTGTAGTTCCAGATACACACAGTCAATATAGTGACCTAGTGTATTGAAGTGCCATATGATGTCCATAGAACCCAAAAACAATGCATGTGCATAATTGTCATTCTTACTTTGCCTTACTTTTGGAACCTTCGTTCGTACCGGCTCATGTTATAGTCGTAGCTATAGTTATGACACAGAGCTGGCGACAATTAATTAATTGCCGTGGTGTTAGGTTTCACCAAGTGGGCTCTCGAAGATGACACATTAATGTGCCGCAGTGTTGTGGATCGGTTGCGCGAATTACAAAGAAAGATGATACCGTACAAGATCGTGTGTGGTATCTTGGGAATGGAAATGAATGTTTATATGATATAAGGCTGTCAGAGTGGTCGCATGTAGTGGATCACTACACGTGACAGAATTTCAAAAGATACATTTGACATTTAATAGCCTTGTTTTATTATCACCAAGGATCCAAATAGAATAAGACGATACGGATAATAGTGACAGACGTATTGTATGCTCATCTCTCTTTTCCTTATATTTGTTGATTTCACTGGTCGGCATCAAAATAAGAACAAAAAAATTTTTATGTGGAATTGATACATATCGACGCGCTAAATCTAAATATGTAAGCAGAATTTATCTAGCACGTCTAGTTTAGCTGCTATAAGAATTTTTTTTTTTGCATTTCGATATTGATAGCGTTATTTGTGAACATCGATGACATGAATTTCGCTATTCTTTGTATTGATCTCGATGTAAGAAAGAGATAGGTAGTAATATATTGTTTACCACAAAATAAGTTACATACGCGTCCGCAGTGATTGTTTTGAATAAGTAAGCTACCGACGTCGAAGCACGTGTGTAAAAATTTATAGAAACAGAAGAGTTATTTCGTACTTTTCATTGTTTTTTTGGCAAGTGAGTGTTCTTTCCTTATTATTATTTAAAAGAAGTACCAGCATCAGCACCAGTTCCCACTTCGAAAGTACAAACTGACGTGTCATTCGATATATCCGAATCACTATCTGTGAAGTCCAATGAAGTTTCTCTTAGCAGTTCATCTAGTTTAACAGAAGAACCACATATACTCAACCAATCTGAACTTAATGATCTAGTCCGCGATTTGGAACTTTCGAAATCTAAGGCCCAACTTTTAGGGTCCAGATTACAACAATAGAATCTGTTAAAAAAAGATACCAATATTTCATTTTTCAGGAAGAGACATTCTCAGTTCTCTGAATTGTTTTCCAAAGATCATGATTTAGTTAATTGCACTGACCCTTTAAAACTTCTTCAAGAACTAAAGCTGCCTGAAGATAAAACGGCTTGAAGACTCTTCATTGACTCATCCAAACTGAGTCTGAAAGCAGTATTGCTACATAATGGAAATCAATAGCCGTCAATACCATTGGCTCATGCAGTGAATATGAAAGAGACTTACGAAAACATGAAGTTATTTCTCAATAGAATTCAGTACGATCGCTATTTTTGGAATGTATGTGCCGATTTAAAAGTAGTGGCTATGCTAGCAGGGTTACAAGCAGGATACGCAAAATATTGTTGCTTTTTATGTAAGTGGGACAGCAGAGCAAAAGCATGTTATTACATACAACGAAATTAAGTTCACTTGCGATTCCGGGAAGTAAAAACGTCGCAAATGAGCCTTTGGTTGACAGCCAAAAATATTTTTGCCGCCACTTCATATCAAATTAGGCTTAATAAAAAACTTGGTTAAAGCACAGAGATGGAAAGGTATTTAAACACCTGAAGAGTAAATTTCCACGCATTAGTGAAGCCAAATAGAAGGAAGGCATATTTGTTGGTCCGCAAATAAGAGAAATCTTTAAAGACGAATTGCTTAAATCTAAGTTGGTCGATAAAGAAACAAGAGCATGGACACGGACAGCTTCTGAAAATGTATGTCACAATTTTTTTTTGGAAATATAAGGGCTGCAAACTACAAAGAACTGGTACAAGAATTTCTATTTTCATATCAAGAACTCAGATACAACATGTCTTTAAAAATACACTTCTTGGATTAGCATTTAGATTTTTCCCAGAAAATCTTGGTGCCGTATCTGATCAGCATGGTGAGAGGTTCCACCAAGATATTGCGCATATGGAAAAAAGATATAACGGCAAGTGGTCCCCAGCAATGCTAGCTGATTTCTGCTGGGAAATCAATAGTGATATAAAAGATAAAATGTATAAAAGAAATCGATCGATCTACCAAGTAGTTATATTTATTTTGTATTATATTAATATTTTAATTCACTACAGGTTTTAATTTTCATCATATACGGATAGAATAAATCTGTAAACAGTTTTGAATTCAGCACACTAAAGTCAATTTAAATCACATAACAAAGTTCTTGCTCGCGACTTTTGTTTTTTGCCGACCAGTGTTTTCAAAATAAGAATTAATTAATTTTTAAATCTTTGAAATAGATCCACATAGAGAGCAGGATCTCAAATTGTCTTTGGTTTTTTGTAATACGTGTTAAAAATAAAATCAAATCCAGATCCGTTGATAATAAAACGCATCTTATATTACTTTATTTAAATCACTTCAATATATTTTTTTGCTTAAAAAATGACATCCAGGCTTAGCTCGGTAAAAAGAAATCGGTTGTAGTAGTACGGATTAATTGCTTCTTAAATTTATCCACTACAACCTCATCTCATCTAAAGATGAGAATGACGGAAAAATATGGAAAACTTGATAGATGTACTCTCGTTTTTTTTAATCATTAATTTGTTTTGTTTTTAGGACTCATTTAAAATTAAACATGTGGTAACACTATACTCTGTCCAACAAAAATTGTCAGTACAGGCCTTATGGGAGAGCTTTTTCTAAAGCAGTGGCGCCTGATGCACCCTCACTACAATGCGTTAGGAAAAATGTCACTAAAAAAAGAGCAAGCCACTGACTTTTCTTAAGGAATTGTTGTTGTAATTCTTTGCAAAAAGCTGTACACCCCAACACGACCGTCGTATCCCACTGCTGATGAGATACTGTCAAGAGTGTCAAGTGTCACTCAATACGATCGTGCGCTCTTTATGTACATCAAAACAGAGTTACCATTATCATTCTCAATTGCAAGCAAAGAGCTTTTTCAGTGGTTTTTATTAAGGAGCTTTTGGGATTTGAAGCTTTTGAGAACACATTTTAAGAAGATGAGTATGTTGAGTATTGTCGTATTGCTTTTCAAATTTAAAAAAAACGCGCCTATTATCTTACGGCTTGGTGTTGTGGGAAAAGGTAAATTCAATATTGTTTTCAGCCGTTTTTAATCGGCAGACGGTAGCCCTACGCGTTTTTTACTCTCATTTGCGGCGATTTATAATGTAAACTACGGAATCCCTGTGAGAGCTTTAAAAGGCAACACACTTATGCATGTCAATGCAACCAGAATGAGAGACAAACGTCCTATCTTCCCTGTACTGACAATTTTTGTTGGACAGAGTATAATAGCAGGAAGCGATTACCTGGATACCTCTCTTTAGAGAGCTATCCAAGGAACGAGAATATCTGTTTTGGAGAAGATCCGGGGAAAATTTGAAGAAGAAGAAAAACAAATTGAAAAGAGTTAATTTTAATAAAAATTCGTGGTAAAAGTTTGCGAGGAGATTTGTAAGAAAAGCATTGATTGGAGGTTTGAAGAAATGAAATTAAAGAAGACCAAGGAAAATCTTTCGATCTATCATATCACCCCCACAGAGTTAATCGGCAATACATAATATGTCTTTTTCTATATAAAAATAAGCTTCATTTAAAACTCCTTATTTGGTTTCATTAGCCTCAGTTCGGATAGATCTCTTACTGCCAGGTTCTACATTTCACTTTTACTCGGAAAGGAATAAATTATAATCGATAGGAAATAAAAATTGGTGTTTGAATCGAAATTAATGCGTGTTCCTTGTTCCAGAATTCAATTTTCAGGTGATTTAAATCAGATCTACATTTATATACATAGTTGTGTGAATTTATCATTTATTGTGAAATTTTCAGAAAAAAATGAAAAATATCTTTATTATAGAACAGCATTGGAACTTGATTTGCATCTCGTGTACCTATGCATTCTATTGGTAGTACCCCTTGGCATAAAGGTTAGTGCATTGGACTGTCATGCGGAAGGTCTCGAGTTCGATTCTCAGCCGCGGCAAGACAGTTTTTTTTCAGGGGTGTACTGCCTCTTGCGAGGAATTGACAAATTCTCCAAGAGTACGAGTATCTCTAGTCATGGAAAGTGCTGCTCATTAGCCGTTCGGAATCGGAAGAAAATTGTAGGTCCCCTCCATTCCTGGTAACACGCACACAGGAATGGTTGAGAGTTGTAAGTCACTAGGTCCTGGTTCACTCCGAGCTGTGGCACCACCAAATTTTTCCAGGAATATTAAATTTTCCAAAAAATTAAGCTTGGACAAATTTTACTCTCCAAATCAAAATCTTTGACACAACTGATCTTTACTAATTTCATTCGGCAAGAAATCGTTAGACCGCGGCCAGCTGCAACGATCCAGGAATGAATGCTTTACTGATTTGGAGGCACTGATGGAAAGATAAAACTTTAATTCGTTTTCATTTCGATTTTTGAAACTTAGCTGTTTGTCTCTTAGTTTGTCGATACGTTAATTCCTATTTACAATGGCCAATTTTCTCTTTTTGCACTTTCAAGTTCACTGGTGATATACAAACTGTGCTTTTTATTTCGTGATATTAGGTTTCTTATTTTACTGTAAACCCTAACAAACAGTTCAGGCGCAGACTTTCAGAGCAAGTACACCCTATACTTACACTTCCTATTCTTCGTATTATTTTATTAATCATA
The DNA here is from genome assembly GCA_911387755.1 of Chrysotoxum bicinctum. Lineage (NCBI taxonomy): Eukaryota > Metazoa > Arthropoda > Insecta > Diptera > Syrphidae > Chrysotoxum > Chrysotoxum bicinctum. The sequence goes on from OU426988.1 coordinate 191,185,917, forward strand.
TTCGATTGCTACGAGTACAATCGCTGAATCCGCCCCGTCCCGTCGCTAAGCTACTTGCCTATTTAGAATTCATTCAATGCACCTACATACTCGTATTTCGTTTGACATTTGTCAGTTTGTCATTCATTCGTTTGTTGTCACGAAGCACATCAGTTTCGTGATATTAATTTCGTAGTTTAGTACTTCGTTTTCATTTAATAATTTGTGTTTGTCTGCGAATTCAAGTTCCGCTACTATAAATTCAAACTCAAACATATTAATTATATTTAATATCGTTTGATAATACGAGTATCGTTTGATAATTATAATTATAATTTGTGAACACAATGACAGTTTGTCGAAAAATCAACTACACAAACACATCTTTTTGACATTTGTAAATGTTAATTTTTTGAAATTTAGTTTCTATGAATGATTCCTAAGCATAATGTTTTTATTTAAATTAAAATATTTGAAGTTTAATTTCCATGTTTGCAAAATTAAAAATAACTAATGCGAAATGAGAAATAATTAAAACAAAATAATCCACGTATAAAATTTTGCAAAATAGGTCGTTGACCTATAATAAAATTTGGTAGTAATCTAATATCGTATTGGAAAACATACAAAAATTATTTTTGAATACTGAGATATTATTTTAAAAATTATAACTAGATAATTACAGGCTTAGGGGGTGGAGTCGTTGGACTCGCTGTGGTTGTCGGTGTTGTTGATGGTGTTGTCGATGTGTGCTTCATTTCCTCTTCCAATAAATCAAGCTTTTCCTTAGCATCATTCAATTCGCTTGTCAGACTTCCTTTTTGAACTGCTAAAACAATGGTAGCTACCGTAAACGCGGTTAGACCTAAACCAAGGCTGATAGTGATGATATTCGACGTTAAAATCATTTTTTTTTTCTTCTTTAGTCTTATATAACTCCTAAACAAATTTTATTATTTTATCACAGGTCAACGTTCATATTTAGGTATTAACCTTGAAGAATAACTTACAACCGACCGAAGAAAAGTTTACGAACCAACTGAATGATTAGTAAAGTTTGAATTCAACTGTAAGTCATAATCATCATGTTAATCTTAATGCCATAAAATGTTTATCTTTTTTCATGCCAATACAATTTTGCGATTAAAATTATTATATTGTTAATCGAGACATCTATTTTAGTTGTAGATTAAAATGAAATTCGAATTTGTTGACTGTTGATAAATCCATGTAAGTAATGCAATACAGTAGAAGTCATAATAATTGAATTGGCAATTTTGTATTAAACAATTAAAAATTCTGATATTAATTTGAACTTCCTGTACTTTTAATTGGTGGCATTAAATGATAAAACACAAATTAATGATACGCAATTTGATTCATGAGATTCCGGCAGTTTTGTTTACATTATATAAACAACGGTTTATATTTTTTGTTTTGTAAAATTAGATGTTAGGGGAGACTTAGCCCACAAAATAGAAAGTAATTGAATAATATTTTTACTTGCGATATAACATATAAAGGGTAGGCGAAATGCAAATTTCTTTTTATAAATGCAATTTAATTTTTTCCATATATTATTACTTTATTAATAAGAGCAAGCATTCCCATTAATTATAGAATACAACGTAGTTCAAGTGGCTGCCTGGGCTGGCTTCGCAGTAGCGCATTCTGTCACTTGTAAGCGAATAATCAGAGATTTTTTACCCATATTCTAGATTCGAGGGACAAAAGTGAATTTTGATGTTAAGCATTCCGCATTAAATGTGAAGTTTCACTCCGAATGTGAAATATTGGTGTTCTAAATTCCAACCGAAATGATCAATGTGAATTGAGTTTTCTGAGATGGAAATTCGTGTTCTTTACGGTGAATTCAATAGATTTAGTTTTATTTGGTGAAACTTTTCATTTGCACGACAATTGACAAAACATGTTTCTTCGTTTAGTCTGAAGCTTTTTTGAAACTACCTACAAACAATTCAAATATGTCCATGTCAATTCATTCCCTATTTCAACTTACACTGCTTCTAGAAGATCTAAAATTTTGGCTTTACCACGTAAAACTTTTCTACGAACTCTCTCTTCTTCCACTTACAGTTGAAACTCGATTCCGTGATAAAAATATTTGACATAAAAAACTCAAATATCTATACAAAACTCTATTATCCGTAAAAGAAACAAAAACGTCTTCTGTCTCGACAATAAAGACAAAAAATATTATGTATTTATTTAAACCATACTATCCGTAATAAACTCTATTAACCGTAACATGAAAACAAGACCTAACAAATTTGTTTCACGTCAAAAAACTAACGGCATTTTGTAGCTGTTCCTGTTGCATTGCATTTAATAGACACACAAAAAAAAGTAACGGGAAAATACATTTTTGAGTTCTTTTGTGTTATGTTTGTTATGTTTTCTGTTCAGTTTTACTGGCTGAACACAATAGAATGCTGCAACTGGAGCTGCAGCTGCGACTGGAACTGGAGGAGCTGTCAAAAAGTGTCGTACGTACTTTTTTTATGCGCCCACAATGAGGCTGTACAGCTTTCATGTTTTGTTGTCATTTGTTGGGTCAGGTGTTGAATCTTTGGCAAATTGTAAATATTTTAAGTAATTGAAACTATAAAATGGACACTGAAATTGAAGATTTTCGTCCATTATTTTAATTAAAATTTAACCACGAAATCACAATAAAACAAAACAACACTTGAAATGTCAAAATTTCTGCACGAAAAAGTTAAAAGTTCGCCAACTCTTGCAGCACCGACTGCAGTTGCGTTGTGTTGTGTTCGTAACATTGAATTTACGTGTATTGAATATTTTGACAGCTATTCCAGTTGCAGTCACGGTTGCCACTTGAAGAAAAAAATTGTGTCCAGAGTTGAAAATAAAAATGACCAAATGTAGTTAAAATGACCAAAATAAAAAAAGAAACACAAACGAACAAAACACAGAACCATTAATTCATCACATTTGTTGGAGCATTATGTTCTTATGTGCGAGTATATTATACAGCTTACACGTTATTTTTAAATTATTAAAAAACAAAAACAATAAAAGATAACGATTGCGCAAAATTTTAGTTGAATTAGTACGATTTTAAGGCTGTTTTAGTATAAACCTAGGTAAAACCAACGATTTTGCAAATTTCAATCGAATTTAGCATCATACTTTCTCTACCTTTTTATTAAATACCTATTTTTTTTTAGTATCGTGCTAACTTCATCAAAACAGGTCTGTTTGTTTAGTTTATGCATAAACTGCCATTACTTTAGTAATATATGTTTTCACAAACGCTATTTTAAAACAATTTTTTTGCAGACCAATAACCATTACTAATTTTTTGATCTTCAGACTCTTTGGCTAGCATTATATTATTAATGGTTTCAAAATTAAGTCCAATTCTTAATTTAGTTTTTATTAAACTTAATTCGCAAAATTTTTCGTCGCAAAATACCCAATATTTTGTGCGCAATATTTTTAGAAATTCTTTAAATTGGTTGATGCGGTTGGCACTACAAGCAAAAAATGTATGTGTTATGTTGCGACCCTTTTTTTCAACTTCACTAAGAACTTTTTGCAATAATATGCAAAGCCAAGATGCAGCGAATGGGAAGTGCATTAAAAAAAATGACATTGCTTTTCAATTTGGCTTGATGATCATTAACCTCACTAACCATAACACTAGCCTCATCAGTTGAAAGACCAATTAAATTTTCAAATCGTATATTTTATTTTTACCCAGCGAAGAATCAACGCAAAATTAACGCACAATTTTAAGTTTTCCAGCTGTCTGTCATTAAATTCACAGGTGATGGAAATGAACGCATTCAGCTTTTGTGCATTCAATGATCGTGCTGGGGTATTGTTGTTCAATTAAACACATTAATGCCCTGTTTACATCATACGCTAATAAAACTGCTTTTGGTATACATTTCATTTTGAGAAACATAAAAAGTAAAAAAAAGTTTTTTTTTCAATTCGTTAAAAAAATGACCAAATGGAATAAAAAATGACCATGTGACCAAGTGAAAAAATAATGACCAGATTTGGTCATAAATGACCAAACTGGCAACCGTGGTTGCAGTTCCAGTTGCAGCTCCGTCTCCATTGTGTTCAGCCAGTTAGTTGGAAAATCTTAAGTGACGCGTGGTGATAATGGCCTTTTCTGTGTTTAGTTCAAAAAAAAAAGATCACGTAAGATCCTCAGAACAAAATGCAATTGACGAGGTTTCAACAATGATGGAAGTAGCAGAGGATTTTGATGTCAGTGCAATAAGAAATTGTTTGGACTCTCAGATGACAATGCTTCACCATTCGCTGTTTTATCAGAGAACGAAATTATGGAGATGATAAATAACCCTTTTGACAAAGAGCCGGAAGTTCGTTCTGATCAATCCGATGATGTGGAAATTACAAAAATTGCAATGGTTTATGCGATTAAGACAAGTTTTTGAGTTTTTTTTAATTAGAAGAGTCGAATTGTCCTGGAATAACACAACAGGATATAATGCAAGTTCACCTAATTAACGTTAATTAACTCAAAGAAAAACAACGAGTAAAATTTCAACGGAAAACAACAATACAACAATTTTTTCACAAAGTTTTTCTTAAAGTTCCTAATAACCAATCTTGTGATTTTGTAATGTATATATACAAACAAAAATATGTACTGAATGGATTGTTAAGTTTTATGTTTGTTTTTGACTTTTTTTTAATAAAAATAAAAAATTCTACTATCCGGGATTTTTTATTATTCGTGATGGGCTCGGTCCCGACCATCCCGGTTAATCGAGTTTAAACTATTTATAATAATAATGAAACTTTTTTCCTTCAAGAAACAATGTTTAAATTAGTTTTACAAATTGTCTTTCAGCTGATTTTGACATTTCTAAGATAAATTCGGAGTGAATAGGAAAAAAATTGAATTCACTCGGATTACGGAACATTGGTGTTTGTGCAGAATTCTACTCAGGCTAGTGCGTGAAATGTTGAGATCGATGGCGAGTTGATGTTGGTGAATTGAGTCTCAGAATCTCAGCAACCGTAGCCACATTCTCGTCTGTGTGCACCGTACGACGCACGGCGGCGACTATGTGTGTTGTTGGCGCGGTGGGTGCTTCATTTCGGCCAAAACTTCTTTTCAAAAATCGCACTGTTTTGGCTACACAGCACTCAATTTGAAAATAAGTTTTCAATACTTCCCAACGTTGTTAAAAGTAAAGCGACCCATTTCCTTCCGCGGAGGTAAAATACTGACTTTCTGTCAAGCTTTCGTGCGGGAAACAGCTGTCCGTGTCAGAATAACCTATAATTTAAAAAGAAACACTAGATTGCCCACCCTTTAGAGGAAAAAGTTTTAAAATGCATTTTTGCATTTCTTCCTACCGAATTATAGAAAATTGGCCGAGACATTTAGCCTGTAGTTTAACTTATGAACATTTTTCTCTAATACCATCCATTTTTAATCTCCAAAAGTTGAGGTCATCAGAATTCTCTTGCAGCGTGACTTCGACAATATTCAGTCATATTGTGAGGACTTGTATGTCTTGGGCGACTTACATAGGTTTAAGTGTACATTTAAGGTAGGAACAGTCAGGGTGACACCATAAACAAAATAAAATGCACGACTGGATCGCACGAACTTGCTCTTATGTAAAAGTACTTTGGAATTTAAGATACATTTTATAAATATAAAACATGGATTTAATGAGATAATAATGTTCAACTGCATAAAATTGCCGTCTGGTTTCCGGAAAAGTATGAATTTATGCAAATAAACTTTAAAAAATAGTTTTATTATTAAATAAATTTTTTATATAAGAAATTTCTCTAAAATTTTTCAAGAAAAAAATGTGGGATGCAAATTTTAAGTATTTAATAATATTGATTTGAGGAAATAATTTAAAAAAATAATCGGTCATAGGTTTTGAAGATATTGATTTTTCAAAAAAAAAAATTTCAAAAAAACCTAACAAATATTTTTTCGAATATTTTTATATACAATATTATTTTAAACTTCAGGGGACTGCTGCTGAAAATTTTGGGTTAAAATCCTTAGAGCCGTTAATGAGAAAGTCGAAAATAAAAAAAACGGGTCTATGGCAGGTACCCCTAATAATATTTTGCCCCAAAATTTTTTTCGACCAAAATGTAGTCCATATCCATAATATCACACTTAATTTTTTTTATCAAACGCGTTAGAGCCGTTTTCGAGATAAATAAGATTTTGCATTACGGGTGTATGGGGGGTACCCTTAGTTTTGAAGCTAAAAAAAAAATTTCAATTTTTCCTCTAGGGAATCACCGAAGACCCTTAAGTACCGAGTTTGAAGAAAAAACCTCCAGTAGTTTAGGCTGTAGTTCGAGGTACAGACATACAGACATACAGACATACAGACAGACAGACGGAATTGCCGGACCCACTTTTTTCGTCTTCGCTATCATCATAATGTCAACTTTGATCAAAATCATGAGTTCAATTTTTTTGCTAAATACAGAATTTGCCCTTTAGTACCTACATACATGTATCGCAAGTAAAAAGAATAAAAAAATAGAACTCCATTTTTAAAATTATTAGCCTCTTAAGTCATAAGAGCAAGTTCATGCCAACCAGTCGCGCATTATATTAATTTATTGTTAAATTGTGTCAAAATACTTTTTCCGTTTGATACTCATAGAATATAACCTTCCCTATTTTGATTCAATCTTTTGATTCTTCATTCTCATTCTCATGGTAAATGGAACGTTGTCACCAAGTTTCATGAGGTTAAAATTTTTGATGCTCTGAATGTTCTTTTTCTACCTGTGCTATTAATATATATTATTAAAGATTTCAGATTAAATAATATTATTTTAAGTGATTATTCCCTTAAAAAAACATATATTAAACAATTGCACAAAGAGCTCAGTAAGCAATTAAAGATTCAATAGCCAAAATTAAAATATTATCCACCGGAAATCCCTTTTTATACCATAAACATTATTTTTGAATGAATTTTAATTTTTAAAGGTTGAAAATGGCTGTAAAATGGAAAAACCAAATTCACACTTCTACCTGTAATAGTTCATTCATAATTTTGTGTTAAATTCTGTGAATGAAAACCATTCGGGATATTTGTTTTTTTTTTATTTGCATTGCTATACTCTTATTTAAGTTTCCTTAAACGCCTTTTCTGACCTGCAGGATGCAATCATAAAACTTGAACTTATTTTTTGAAGATTGGATATTATATGGCTTAATTTAATGACCTGTTGTGTTGATAAATATTTGACAAATATTTTATGGACCGGAAGGATTATGTCATTATGGAAGTGTTCTAATATTTAATTTTAGTTTACTTATTTGTCTACCTGGTTGAAAAATATAAAAAAAGGTTTTTTTACTGCAACATACAAATAAATTATTTTGGTATAAATAGTTGACGGTCCTAAAAAATGCCACACATTCAAGTGATAAACCGAGCAAGTAACATTTTTTAAATCACGCGACTTTTGGTTCGAAAGTTATACGAATATGAAGATACATTTTGCCAATGCAGTACTTCTCTGCCTGTCTATGGCTTCAGCTTATAGTCTTCTGGAGTCCGGAGATAATATAGCAAAAAAGATTGGATTGATCGACAGTATTGTAAGTTTTCCTTATTCCTAATACAAACACATCTGGTTATTATTCAATCCTTACATATTTCTTAGAAGCTGAAGTCTACATTTCCATTGAAGGACACCGTAGGGCCTAGCCTGGAATTGGCACTAACAAATTGCCAGAAAGACTTTAAATGGGATCGCTGGAACTGCCCCAGCACGGATTTCCTCTCGAAAAGAAACTCAAAGCATTTGGATCGCGAAAGTGCCTACGTGGTAACCATAACAACAGCAGCTCTAATTTACACAATTACCAAGAATTGTTCTTCCGGCGGTATTCCGGGCTGCGGATGCGCAGAAGATACAAATAATCAATTTGCCAAATGTTCCGATGATACGGACTATGCTGAGCATGTGGTGGCAACGATTTTGAATAAATCCCAAGATGACAGTCTAGACGTTCAGGCGTATGCTGTGCTGCACAACAATCGGGCAGCAAAAATAGCTGTTCGACAATCACTACGCCGCTACTGCCGCTGTGAAAACGAGCCTCTTCCGTGCAATGAAAGCAAGTGTTGGCATTCACTTCGACCTTTTAGTGACGCAGCTAGCAAAATTAGACAAATGTACGACAATGCACTAGTAGTAAACGCAGATAATTCAGGAAGTGTGAACTGGAGACACATTCCACAGGATGTTCTAGTTTTTGTCGAGGACTCACCAAACTATTGCAACAATAATGCTATTCCAGGATGGACTGGAATGCATGGTCGACAATGTTCTAGAGAAAAGGGAAAGAATGTCAGCCAACGGGAGAAGCTTTCTTGCCGAAATCTTTGTCGATCGTGTGGCCTGAGGACTCGTGGTCAAGCTATTGTGGTGAAAAAACGTTGCAATTGCAGATTCTCGTGGTGTTGTGAAGTTAAGTGCGAGATATGTGTCGGCGTGGAAAAGCAGTATTATTGTGATTAATCTAAGAATTACATTATAAAATTCGGTATTGTTATATAGTTTCTGTAAAAAGTAAAACCTATTTATTCTTAAGTAATTTAAGACTTTTTATTAATTTTATGTTTTTTCGTCTTTAAGAAAATAATCGAAAAATTTACAAATGAATTTTTATCATCGCGAAAGGTATCTTTGTCTAAAGTAAATTTGGGTCTGTAATAAGCCCAAAAACTATAGACAAAATGAATGTCAACTTGAATTGAGGGTAAATTTTGCGAAAAAAATCAAAGAACAGTATGAAATTTGGTTTTATAGAACATTAATAATTCGACAATAATTAAAAGAAGTAGTTTTTTGAAGTTAAAAGGGAGCCACTGTTTCTTCGCTTCTTCTAACCATTTTAAAAACTCTCGTGTGAACCATTTTCTGTATAAAATAGCGAAAATGTCAAAAACTTAGCGCACACATCTTTTGTTATCATTGAAATTTGTATTTATTTTGAAGACCAATTCAGCCATTATTTACCTAATATAACATCATTCTTTGAACCTGTAGACCTCTTCTTGTGAGGTTTTCATAAGTCATAAATCTATGCCAATAAGCCCCTACCGTTCTATAATCCATTATATTCAATGTTATCCACTTAACCGGCTTCCGATCCATAAAGGGAATCTGCCTGAGACACTGCTGGTTTTCATCCTCTGCAATCTCCGGCACGCTGCTTCCAGTAATATTGGCTAAGCGCTCTGGCATCCACGATGGCTTAGTCTTTAAGCCGCAGGTTAAGACTTCTTTGTGACCGCGTTGTCACTGGAGCGTTGTTGTCCATTCGCTCAATATAGCCGAGCCTGCATCCACATCTTGGTACAGCTGATAGAGTTCGCATCAGTTATAACTCCTCCTCGCACACCGGACCTAATATCCGTCGAAGAATCTTTCTTTCGAAAGAACCCAGTATCATCACCCCTTTCTGCCTATAGTCCAGCACTCGGCACCGTAAAGTAGGACTAGATGTATAAGGGTTTTGTAGAGCGTGGACTTCGTCTTAAGAGTGAGGAGTTTTGAACTCATTGTTTTGCTTAACCGAAGTGGCAGCGGTTTCCTAGGGTAATTCTTAGTCGGTTCCCCACTAAGTATCGTTCGTAGAGTTAATGTTAAATCCTCAACTACTTAAAAGTTGTTGCTATCAATAGTGACGTTTTCCCCTTCTCGGTGAACATGTGTTTGATTGTTTGTTGATAGCATTTAATTGGTCTTATCCTCATTTACTTCAAGACCAAAAAGTCTCGCCTGATATTCAACAGCCGAGAAGAACTTTATTACAGAAACTTGGGAACGGCCAATGATATCTATATCTCCCGCATGCCCTAAAAATGGATTGATTTGTTGAATATAGTGCCCTCCCTGTTAACGCCTTCTCCCCTGAGCGAGCACCATCTGCTCTAGAACGAGATTGCAGAAATTACATGATAGCTTATCGCCTTATACCGCGTGAGGAGAGATTCGGGCTTAGCACCTCAGGTGTTAAGTGTTCTCACGTTCCAGGTACATACTCTCAGATCATTGTCTTTTGATATTCCGTGTCTTGTTCCCATTTGAGGGTTATTCTTATTATTATCCACAGCTCCTGGTTTCTCTATTATAACCCAGGGACAGGACCCTTGTTTTGCCCTAGGGCAGCAGGCTAGATAATCCGAATTCAACAACTCTAACAATAAGGCGATATAAGAGATGCCGTTCGCCCATACAGGGTTCATTTGCCACAATCTCTCTTTCATCAACCTGGCTAGTACTGATTCTGAAATTCTTTCTGACCACTTCTCTAAATATGTCAGAATAGCTCACGTAAGGTAAACACTAAGTAGTTCTTCCTAACTGGAACTTGAGAAACCGACGTTTATTTTATTTAAAGAAAACTCCCGCTATAGCGTCTTTTCGAGAGCACCTTGGTGAGTATGATTACACACTTTCGTTGTCGGGTAATTAGTAGTGACATTCCAAATTCACTTCGACGTTTTGACCATGGGAGGCTCTTCTGCGGAAATGAATTCCGAGATCACATAGCTCTAGGTTTCATCGTAGTAGTCACCGCAAGCCCCTCCATGGAGGAGTCAAACTCATCCTGATTAATGCGCCAGAGTTATGAAAAAGTGAATAATTCGGGTGCGTTACACCCAGCGAAGCCGCGGTGGATATTTGAATAATGTTATACATATCTATTCTATTTAGGTACAGCCCTTGGTATAATAGTAAGTGTGGTAGACTTTCATGCAGAGGGTCTTGAGTTCGATTTACAGACGTCTGAAAAAAAATTTTGTCAGGGATGTACTACCTCTTGCAGGGAATTGACAAATTCTCCAAGAGTATATCTTGTCATGAAAAGTGCTGCAGATTAGCCGTTCGGAATCGACAGAAAATTGTAGGCCCCCTCAATTCCTGATAACACGCGCACAGAAATGGTTGACAGTTGTAACTTGTAAGTCACTAGTTTGAAAAATTCTTAATATTTTAACTAGATTGCAAAAAATACCTTTATATTTTATTTACTTCTAAGAAATTTAAAAACTACAAAACAGTAAGATAATTTCTCACCAGGGGCCTCATTTAACTTTTTAGCCCTGGGTATCTGCCTAGCTTAGTCCACCGCTGCGTGGTCACAACAAGAAATAGGAACAAACACACATTACAGTGACTATGAAATGAAAGAAGTTCTATTTCTTAAGCTAGGAATGCACTTACGATTTTCTGTCGTTCCGCTAAAAAACAAGTTTTAAGAACCCCGTATGATTGTTTGGTATACCATATTCTGTTTGTTCACATTTAAACTCATATTATATGATGTTCTATTACTTTGCCACTGAATAATAGTGCAAGAGAAATTGTTTGTAAGTTTGAGTGTTTCTATACTCAAGCGATTCTAATACCACAAAACTAAACAGATTCAGTGGAACTATGTACATAAATGAGCCCAGACGCCTACACCTACATACTATTATAATCTCAACTTTTCCACTTTTACTGGCTTGAAGAAATTGATAATGGAGAAGATTTCCATCGGTAAGTTGACTAACTTGTCATTCCGGCATTTTGAAGCATGAATCCCAGTAGTTATGACCTTTTTTCAAAGCCACGCTCCTTCCAATTGTAACACCGTTTCCCATGCCTACGATTGGTCATATCTGATATCTATGGTTTTAAACACCTTCAGATCATGCTTGTTAAAGGTTGCTCGTTGCTGGTGTATCAATTAGTAGTTCACAAAGACTCTCGCAAATGGACTGCCTACATAGAGCAATTGGAAAATTCTTGTGTTTTTTGTAAATAGATTTTGCATTTACTACAGATTTTGAAAGTAGAAGAATAAGAATTTCAAAAAAGAATGTTACTAGAGAAAAACTGTTCATAAGCATAAACTCCTTTAGTAGTTGGAGATACAAACAGGATGCCATGTGATTCAAACAAATATTAGCAAAAATTATAAATCGTTGTAGCTTTTATATTTCATTAAAATCCGTTACGCCGATAATGAGAAATTCAAAATTTGACAAAATGGTTCTATGGTAAGTACAGCCTGTAATATCTTAATTTAAAATGTTTTTTTATTAAATTATAGATCTTAAGAATTAAAAAAAAATTAAATTGAAAAAAATTGTTTATATCAAGATCTCGAAGGGCTCTTGCAACTGTACGAGTGCAGAAATATATCTGTCCCAGTCCCATTGAATGATTTACGTTCTCAAGTACAGGAGGGGCAATGTATATTTAGCAGCAAAATGAGTTACAAGTACATTTGCCTTATCAAAAGAGCTATAGTTATCGGGTTGTCATTGTAGATGAGCGTTGGAACCCAAGACGGATTTAAATTTTTTACGATTTTGACAAATGACCAGAAATGTCTACTGTGAGATTGCAGATTTGTTTGCCCTAATTTCTGGTCATGTAAGAATTCGGTTCTTTTTATAACCGCATTAAGAAAATCCTCCATCAAAAACTGTCCGTGATCTTGTGGATTACACCACAGCAAGAGGGACACCTTTGGTGATTGGATGCGACGCCAACGCCCATCATACACAATGGTGTGGCAAAGATATCAACAAAAGGGCTGAGTCAATTTTTGAATACATTCTCTGTTCTAATCTTATGCTATGTAATAGGGGCAATCACCCTACATTTCGTAATAAAAACAGGAAAGAAATTCTAGACCTCACTCTTATGAGTAATAATGATAAGATCTCTGTAGGGAATTGGAGAGTCTCTCCTGAGAAATCCTTTTCGTATCACTTAAGGATACTCTTTACCTTAGATAGGAAAATAAATGATATAAAACCTTTTAGGAACCCAACTAGAACGAATTGGGTAAAGTATTCAAAATGGTTGATTGAACGAATCGATCCTCCAGAGGAAGAAACGCTTTCGACAACCTCAATCATTGACAATGCTGTTCAAAATCTTACTAGTAAAATGAAAAAGGCAATTGAAAAACACTGTCTCATATCTCGTAACATTAAACCCACTAATTCACCATGGTGGAATAGTGATCTTAAGAAACGAAGAACAGGGGTAGGAAAACTTTTCAACAAAGCCAGACTGAGTAAATCGGAGGAAGATTGGAATTCATATAGATCCGAACTTAACTCATACACTAAAGAGGTAAGAAGGGCCAAAAAGTATTCATGGGCAAGACACTGTGAATCCATTGAGAACACAAGTGAGGCGGCGAGACTTCGAAAGATCCTTGCATACAATCCCACGATTCCGGGATACATTAAGCATCCCGATGGATCATGGTCGAACTCGAGCCAAGAAACACTTGAACTCTTTATGGAAACGCATTTCCCGGGCTGTAAGCATCATCAAGGACCGGGTTGTACACAACCACACACCTTACATATCTTACAATTGGTACCAGAATTGGAACAGGTTATCACAGAGCAGAAGATTATGTGGGCAATAAACTTGTTCAAACCCTATACAAATCAGCCGGACCAGATGAGATTATTCCGGCATTTCTTCAACATGCTCTACAGATAATCACCCCATGGCTTAGGGTAATCTTCAAAAGTTGTATCAAATGCAGATACGTCCCTATCAGTTGGAGGAAAGTTAAAGTAGTTTTTATTCCAAAAGCTGGAAAATCGACACACTCGACTGCAAAAGATTACAGACCGATAAGTCTCTCTTCGTTTCTCCTCAAGACAATCGAGAGAATTATTGATCTGCATGTTAGAGACCTACTCAAACCAAGCAACCTGTGCAACTACCAACACGCTTACCTGAAAGGTAAATCAGTGGAGACTGCGTTGCACGAGGTCGTCTCACAAATTGAGAAAAGTCTCGAGCACAAAGAATACACCATGGCAGCATTTTTGGACATCGAGGGAGCGTTTAACAACGTAAAAACGAAGTCCATTAAATCTGCTCTAGAAGAAGTTGGCGTTTAATCTGCTATTGTGGGTTGGATTTATACCATGCTCAATGGTAGAATCATTAGCTCGCAACTGGGGGCTAGCAAAGTAAAGAAATCGGTTACAAGAGGCACTCCACAATTAGGAGTAATTTCACCTCTTCTCTGGGTCCTGGTTGTTAACAAAATTCTTACAAGATTTAAGAATCAGGGCATTAAAATAGTAGCCTATACGGACGACATAGTAATTCTGATATCGGGTAAATATCTTACCACCATCAAGGATATTATGGAATCTACACTTAAAGAACTATCTTCTTGGACAGCACAAAACGGTCTCGGAGTTAACCCTTCCAAAACCGAACTAGACCTGTTTACGAAGAAAAGGAAATTGGAGGATTTTACCCCCCCCCCCAAAACTTAACGACATTCCTCTGAAACTTTCCAACGAGGCTAAATATCTTGGAGTAATTCTTGATTCCAAGCTAACATGGAAACGTAACACAGAGGAAAGAATGAAAAGAGCACCATGCGCTCTCTACACATGCAAAAAAACCTTCGGTACCCGGTGGGGCATGCGACCGCAGGTCATCCAGTGGATGTAAACGGCGATAGTTCGTCCCATACTTACCTATGGGTCGATCGTGTGATGGACGGCTGTAGAAAAAAGAAGCTATCTCAAAAACCTGAATAAGGTACAGAGAATAGCCTGTTTAGGAATAACGGGGGCACATGCGGGGCTGGAAATTATTTTAAATCTTCCAGTCCTGGACGAGCACATAAAACGCATAGCAGCCAAAAGCGCAATTCGGTTTAAAGTAATGGGCTCTTGGAAGCACAGCAGTCATGGTCATGGGTCTATTCTGCAAAGGTATGATAAAGTGGCAGGGCTTAATGTGACAACGGACTACTTACCACCCAGAATAGATTTCAACAGACACTTTTCCACTATACTATACCCGAAAGACAGGAATGAGAATCCAACTCACTAATTAGTGAACAAGGTATTTCATTCTACACCGATGGGTCAAAAATGGAAGAAGGAACAGGAGCTGGGGTGTTCTGTGAATCTCTAAATATTAAAGAATCATTCAACCTCCCAGATGAGTGTAGTGTCTTTCAGGCTGAGATCTACGCTATTGAAAAGGCGGCAGAATTGGTACGCACGAAAGAATTGAACTCGTCGGAGATCATATTTTTCGTGGACAGCCAAGCTGCCATCAAAGCTTTAGCCACTGAGACTATAAGATTCAAAATAGTAACAAAATGCCGAGACATGCTGAACAATATCCTACAATATCTGCTGGGTTCCTGGACATAGTAATATAGAAGGGAATGAAATAGCAGATGAACTGGCAAGGAAAGGGTCAGAATCAAATAAAAACAGCAGTAGCCATTTAAATTTGGGACCAAAAATCCCGATTGGCGTGATTAAAAGGAAAATAGACCTAATAACGAAAGAGCGAATCAATAACTCGTGGTCCTCCAGGGACGACTGCGTTATCTCTAGAAGTTTATGGCCTAGAATTAATGAAAAGGAAACTCGATATATCTTATCGCTCAGTAAAAAGAACATCAGAATCCTGATAGGTGTACTAACGGGTCACTGCGCCATTGGCACAATGGCCACAAGAATGGGTGCATTTGCACCAGATTTCTGTAGGAGCTGTCAGGATGTCGAGGAGATTGAAACCATTAAACACCTGCTCTGTGACTGTCCGAACCTCCAAACAAATCGCCTTCTCTACTTTGGAAACAGGTTTGTTGGAGAACTAGACGATCTAACGCAGGTCTCAATGGCAAATATGAGAAAATTCATTGTAAGCACAGGCTGGTTCGAAAATGAACCAGTCTACATAAGACATTAGTTAGAAGCATCTCTGCTTTTATTAATAGGGGATCACAATGGACCAATAGGCCCCCGTGTATACGCAACAGCCTTGTGCTGTGCACACCCCTCCTAACCTAACCTAACCTATAACCGCATTGCATTAGTTTCCGACTTGTTTATAATTTTTACAAGTTTGCTCAATGGGGTTGTCTTTGTAAGACCAGAGACTTACTTCTCCGAACCTGATAGCTTCCTTACAGCTTGTATTGAACCAACACTTTTTGTTTTTGTTAGAAATAAAAGTACGAATCGCACGAAAAATGAATTCTGTGATCATACCAGCACTGGCATCACGTCACTATCTAGGTAACATAGCGACCGGTTAAAAATTCGAAAAAAAAAGCTTTTTAGACCATCCCAGTTGGATTTCTCGTATTGCCAAACGGTCCTATTGGGATAGTTCTCTTTAACTGGATAAATGGACACGAGAAATTGGCTGATATTACACAATTATCCGAAGCGCCGAATGGAGAGCTTACCATTATGGAATACTTATCAGGGTTAGAAGTAAGAAACAAATCGAGAGTGTAGGCGTTTGCCCAGCAACTTCTGGTATTTGTCTTTATTGTTAAAATGTTAAACAGCTAACTTGTAATTAGAGCCTACGTTTTTGTACGTGTATTTAAGAAACACGTGTACACGGAATCCGTGTAGGAAATATATACCAATTTCAAATCCGTGTTCTTAAAACACGTGTAATTATTCACTTTATTATCCGTGTAAACGAATCCTTAGTACACGGATGAGGCTGAAATTATAATTGGTCTTTGATTTGCTATTTTATCTCACATTTGATACGTAATTATTAGCACTGTGCCAGATTCCACAATAGAGTACGAAAATTATTTGTCTGAGCCTCAATTAAGATTCGACTTAGACCCCTTTGAATGGTGGAAAACGCGAGCTTCTAAGAACCCAGGAATAGCAGAACTAGCAAAAAAGTGTTTAGCAATACCAGCTACATCAGCTAGCTCAGATCGGTCCTTTTCTACAGCGGGAAACATTGTTAGCTCAAAAAAGAATTGCCTTTTATCTGAAAACGTTCATACTTTAGTTTTTTTGTACCAAAATAGAGGACTTATTGAATAAAAACTTTTTCTTAATAATTTGTTAAGAACTATAATTATGTTCGTTTTAATTGCATTTTTATATTCTAGAAATGGTAACGGATATTTTAGTAACACGTATAATTAAATGCACGGATGCACGTGTATTTAATTATTACGTGTAATAATAACACGTGTAATTAATAACACGTGTAATTATAATTACACGGATTCAAATCCCGGTCCAATAATTACACGTATATCCGTGTATTTCATTATCCGTGTAATAGAGAGCTCTACTTGTAATGTATAAGTATGATGCTACTTATATTTGTTAAGCTGTTTACTCATTTTTTCGTAATTT
The DNA here is from genome assembly GCA_911387755.1 of Chrysotoxum bicinctum. Taxonomy (NCBI): domain Eukaryota; kingdom Metazoa; phylum Arthropoda; class Insecta; order Diptera; family Syrphidae; genus Chrysotoxum; species Chrysotoxum bicinctum. Next base: position 191,203,136 of record OU426988.1, read on the forward strand.
TTAAAACTGTCTAATATTATCTAATATGGCGTTAATTCAATTTTTTTAATAAATTGCTTCTGAACATACTTTAACAATGACAGGTCGTGAAATAACTGAGTTGACAGACCTTTTTTTACATCTGTCAAAGAGTCAAATCGATATTAAAACTATAAGATAATGTGGCTATTCGACGATATTAACTTTAATAAAATGTTTTAGCATGAGCTAAATTCGATTAAAATTTAGAAAACCGTCTTTTTAATCTTGTATCATACTAGAATAGTTTTTAAATCGTATAAATTCGCCTAAAATGTTGCGCCATTGTATTTTCTTCCTTACAAAAATTTTTTAAAAAAGAAATGATTTTAAAAAAGTTTTGTTTCCAAAAATTCACGTTGATGAATAAAATTAGTCAAATGAATTTTGTTTGGAGCTCAAAACTTTTTAGAAGGTGCTTTTGTGATTCAAAGGTTTTAGACAACATTAGAACTGAAGGTATTTATACCTTTTACACCTTTGTTTGGAGGCAATTTTCTTCATATTTTTTTCTGTATTAAATTTCTAAAAAAAAACTGATTAGGTGCTTTCAGTGTCTCTACTTCGTAGATTTATCTACGGAGCAGTGTAATATGTAATGGAATGTAATGTAAAACTGATTGGGATATATTTAAGAATTAAAAGAACTCAAACAAAAAAGATATGCATTCAAATTTATTGCAACTTCGTAATTCACGTTTTTTAGCCATATTGGTGGTTAGCTTCAAGGTTCATTAATTAATTAAAGTACTTGGTCTTCCTTCAACACGATATCCATTGTATGCTTCCGATCTCCTGCTCGGCTCTCCTGCCCAATATGATGGAGCCACCTCATAAGCAGGTGTACTCTTGCTATTGTTTTTGAGTGCAGAAATTACCAAAAGGAAAATCGCCAGCTTGCCAACCAAAATCGATTTGATCAGCAAAAGTTTCAACTTGGTCACCAAAAATGGAATAATTGCCGATTGTATGAGAAATGGAATGATGAAGAGAGGAAGAATTTTTGATATCATTCCATTCTTTTTGCCGCGACCTGAAAAATAGGATTTATTGAGAAAAAAAAATTTCATTTGAAATCTTGATTCTGATCACCTTCGGCTTCTGGTTCGTTCCATGTTCCCAGTAGGATATCCTTCAAGCATTCCTCGTCTAGATTCAAACTCACTAGATCGTTCTTCATGTCCAAGCTCATATTAACTCCAGTTCCGAAGTGATATCGATATTCTTCATCGTGACTGTAGATTAGAGGATCCTCAGCAGTAGTGGCGCCAGATCGCTTCTTCTTATTCCTGCGCCTTTTCTTTTTCTTCTTGCGTAGTTTTAGACTGCTCTCAGTTGGTGGAGTCTCCTCAGTAGTTGTTGTTGTTGCCACTGAATGCCGGTCCTTTAACAATTCTCGGTATTCAGATGAAGTCCTATTTCCAAGATATGTGCTCTTGTAATTTTTGTATATACCCCGGAAAATGTTCCTCAAAGGCTTAGCCTTTTTCTCAAAGACCTCATGTTGATTTTCATGGTGTGCATAAATCCTTTCATCAATACTGCGGCCATCTTTCTGGTCGACTGAAGCCACCTCTTCACCCACAGTTTCAGAAACACTTAAATTTATTTCGTCGTCATTTGAACTTTGGTCAATAAGGAGGTCCTCAGACTCTTTTTCTAATTCTATTGAAAACACTGAACTTAAAGCTACGAACACACTTAACAGAACTAACTTCATTTCACTATGATCAATTATGATCAAAACAAACACTGCACTGCCGGTCTAAAAGAGTTCCAATGCCTTACGTGTCTTGATACTCCTATGGATATCTGCAAAATGCTGAAAATCCTCAGCCACTTGGGATTTTATTAACTAAAGTGGACTTCCATACAGCTGGAACCAAATCAATAGTTACAATCCAGAAATTCCAGCCAAAGAAGAAAAAGGAAATGTTTGTTTTCCACGAGTCTCCATATACGCGCTTGTTCAAAAGAATCCAATAGTATCTAATGTAACCGTTATGGTCTCTGGCGAAATCGTATCCCACATTTGCGGATCTCTGGAATATTATTTATTGGTTGAAGAGCGAAAACTTGTCCCACATGTTTGCGACCTCTTACAAAACTTGATCCCACCACAACGTAGGAGAAGCGGGATAGCAAAGCTAGTCAGATGATGTCTCTCCTAACCACCTGACTTAAACGTGATTTTTTAACCCATGCAGGGAACCACCATCTGGAAACATTAAAACAAAAATAAAAAAAAAGAATCTGGACTAGTGCGCACAATGCGATGATGATGGGAAAACTGATTTCAGATTCAATCGAGCGCAAACGTTTGTTTTCTTGTTCCACTTAAATTTAATGGGATATCTAGATCAATCTTTAATTGGATTTTTTTTTATTTCAATTGAAGTCATTCTCTGGAGCGAATAAAAAAAAGTAAAAAGAGGGGATCGTGCTAATGGATCAAATCAGATGTGTTGATTGACTGCTACATGAAGTCTGTATGTAGAACATGGCCAATATTGATATTGAGCCCGGGGAATATGATGGGATTGATTTATTGAAGAAGGCTCTTTGATTAATTCAATAAGTGCTCAGCCAATGATTCTTACAACCAAATTAGGTTTTCAATTAATTCGTTCTAAATTTGATTTTTAATTTTTTTTAAACAAAACTCATTAACAATTTATGTATAATTGCCAAAAAAAGTTAATTAAAATAGAATTGAAGAATTCAAGAGATTTGAAATTTATCAAAAGACACCTTTCATTATACATTAGAAAATCGCTACCATACAATTTACGTCCACTCTATGCAACGGACACCTATACAACAGGCGTGGCGTACTCTAGAGTGGATCTTATCGAAAATATGTATAAAGATTTTATCGTGTACGGGTCAGAAATTGTCTAGAGTTGGGCGTTACGATTCCCAGTAATTTATTGGACTTCGACACTAGGTAGTCTAAATGCAAATCAAATTTTAATTTTGCCTCGAAAAAAACTCCTAGGGCCTTTTGACCGCTTACTGCCTATCAGGATATGTTGCCAATACTGTATGCCTATGCATAGTTAATGGCGGTAAGAGATCTGGTAAATGTAAAACTTTTTATTTAGCTACATTTAAGAAGAAACGATTTTCTTCACACTAAGCAGTGACTTCGTATACGTCATATTGCAGCCTTAAACACTCTTCTACAGTTTTAATGGTCTTCAATAACTCCAGATCAAATTTTAGATGGTAGATCAACAGTGAATAGCAGTGGTCCAAAGTGGCTTTCTTGTGGAACACCAGAGTGATTAAAAATTTCTTGTGACATTATATCACCAATTATAAGGTTTTTTCGGCGGTTTGACCGATAGTTTTGAAGCTAGCTTAGAAGATTTGAGTGGAAACCAACTAATTTATAAAAATTTCTTGCTGAACTCTGTGGAACGCCTTCGAGAAATCAGTATAAATGGCATCAAACTGGCTTCCACACTCAATATCTTTGATGCCAAAGTTTGCAAATAAAGCGAGATTTGTAACAGTCGATCTATTACTTGATCCATGCTGATCCATTGATATTTTGGTATCCATCATAAATACAATCCTTGACTCATTTTAAAATGGGTCTGTAATTACTAATTAGTAATCTCTTCTGTTTTGAGCCTGATTTGTGTATTGAGCTTCTAAGTGATAACGTCAATTAATCAAAGAAAAGTCACCTAAAGAAAGTGACAAGTTGAAAAGCTTTGTGAATGGAATTGCAAGATTGGCCGAACACATTATTAGAACTGCGGAACAAAAATACATTTTCTGGAGAATTTTTAAAATCTCATTTTAAGGATGAAATCTTAAGGAAAACTTGATTTACGGTCAAATTTAGACTATACCCAAGTTGGTAATAGTTCTATCGCAACTCGTTTCATTAATTTTATTAGAAAAGAATTCCGAACATAATTAGACTGAAATTTACATTATGCTCAAGCAAATTGATAATATCTAATTGAAAAAAATATATAATTTAAACATTTTGTTCAAAGAAGTACATACATATATCGTTCATAATCAGTCCGATAGTTTGAATTACATATACATATGTACATATATAATAGGTATTCGGCAGATTTATTATGTTTCTTTGAAGAAGTGAAAAGCTGCTTTATAACAAACGGATCAGAAAATTGCCTTGACTCTCTCTTTATGCAACGAAGAATTTATTTGTTATGGAGTTGATGCTTTGTATTAATTCAAGCTTGCCATCAAATAAAATAACCAAGGATAGACATATCGCTAGCTAGTGATAATGAATCATCATTAAACAAATAATTAAAAGAAATAAGGAAAAGCTTAAACGTTTTAAATTATAGTCTTGAATATGTACATTTATTGACGTTAGGAAACAAACAATTTTAAACACAAATGTCAAAAAACGAATCACTAGGCTCGTTCGTTCAACTTTACCCAGGGTTAACCCTCAGAGTTTTGTCATCAAAAACTGGGGTTTTTTGTTTTCACTCCGGCAAAATACCTTGATCTACTTCAGGGCGAGTTCAGGGCGACGCCAGGTCTCAAAAACCAAAGAATTTCCTCACCAGGGTGACTTCAGGTTTTACAAAAAATGATTTAGGGCGACCCCAGAGTGACTTCAGGGCTCAACGAACAAACCTACTGGTTAAACACAATGAAGTGTTGCAACTGGAACTGCAGCTGGAATAGCTGTCAAAAAAAAAAGTGTCGTACATGATATTTTATTCAATTGGGTCAGCTGTTTTGAATTTTAAGCTTTAAGCTCACTTCAATCTTTTATAAACCTGCATCGAACGATTTAAGTAGATACATTTTGAAATGTCAAAAGTACTGCATGTAAACGTTAATATCTCGCAGCTACGACTGCAGCTGCATTGCGTTGTGTTCGTTGTATTGAATTTATGCTTGTATTCAATATTTTGAAATAAATTTTAGTTGTAGATTTATTGTATCTATTGTGTTCGGTCAGTTAAGGCAACAATAGGAGAGCAGAGCTTGAGCATGTCGGATACGCTCTGAGCAGAGTTTAATCAGAGCTCTTCGATTTATTTATGAAACACGCTGGAACGCTGAACTGTCAAATGCGTCCATTTTCCATTTCTATTTGTTTGTTTGTTTTTTTTTCCGTCTGTATCTGTCATATCTCACGGACAAAAAGTGAAGTTAGCTCCGTTCAGCTTTTTACTCCATCTGTTCGGTAATTTTATTCTGAGCTCATCAAGCACGCTCCGATTGATAGCTCTGTCTGAGCTAACAAAGTAATACAGATTTTTTTTTTGATAGCGCAGTTCCCTGCTCTGAGCTTAAAAAAAAAACGCCTTTTTGAACTCTTCCCAACCACAAACATTTTTAATAGCTTTGCAGATTGTTACTTCGTTTGCATAAAGTAGGCACTGAGAATGTTTCAACACAGATAGTAAGTAATTTTAGAATAAAATAAAAAGCAAAGTGCCTAAATGGCTGCCCAGTGGCATACCTTGAGGCGCCCACGAACCACGAAGCTGCACATGGAAAATACACATTAGGTTGGTCAACGTTGGTAAAACAACAAAATGCAGTGAGAAAATTTTGTTTAGCGTTCAGTGTTCACATTTGCTGCTTACCACAAATGTGATAGGTAAGGAGAAAAATCAGCTAAACTTCGATACCACATCCAGAGCCTAGATACCTTAGTGTTTTGGATATGTTAGAAAGGATCCCAGCCCACAACGAAGAAGCAGTTCGATTTTACGCTCACGCGGTCAGCCATCAGACGAATAGGGGGAACAACATGTAGCATACGAAAACATGCACGTGCCGTAACTATTCGGGACTGGTGGAAGTGTGATCATAGCCTCTCCGCGGCGGCCGCTAGAAACAAGCCTTTTAAAAAAGGTTTGGCTAATATGATCAGGCTGGTTCCTCAGGTTGGCGACAGGTTAATTCCCTGTCCCGTAAAACTAAAAGAATTACGAGACCGACAACAAGCCTCGGAAACGGACTGATCTCACGACGACAACCCACGCAAAGAAAAAGGAAAAACGATTTACGAATTTTCTTATGGAACGTACGATCGCTCTATAGAGCTCGAGCTGCTCAGCAGCTAGCCGATGCCCTGTCAAAGTATAAAGCTGACATAACAGCTCTTCAAGAAATCAGATGGACAGGGAATGGTGTTTTACCGAAGAAAGAATATGACATATACTACAGCTGTCATACAAAACACCATGTGCTCGGGGTAGGCTTCCTAGTCAGCGAAAAAATGAAGTCTACTATCATCGGCTTTAACGCTATAAGCGAAAGGCTATGCACCCTTCGCGTGCGAGGCAAATTTACGAACATCAGCCTCATTAACGTTCACGGACCTACGGAGGAGTCCTCAGACGAAGAAAAAGAGACTTACTACGAACAAGTCGAGAGGGCCCTCAATGCCTGTCCAAGGATGTTAAAATCATCCTTGGGGATTTGAACGCAAAAATAGGTCGGGAGCCGGTATTCAGGCATTACGCAGGCACCCATAGTTTGCATGAGAACACTAATGACAATGGACTTCGAGTCTTAGAATTGGCAGCATCGAAAAACATGGTCGTTGCGAGTACCAGGTTCCCGCGTAAAGATATCTACAAAGCCACCTGGGTATCACCTGATGGAGTCACTCGTAACCAAATAGACCACGTGTTGATAGACCGTCGCCACTACTCGAACTTGATGACGGTACGAACGTACCGAGGTGCCAATATCGACTCGGATCACTATCTTGTTGGTATGGTTTTCCGAGGGCGGATTGCCTTGCGAAGACGCATTGCATCCGCCGATCAGGTTCGAATCAACACGGCTGCCCTGCGCAATGAAAACACCAGTAACACCTTTGGTAATGCGTTAGGACTCGCCCTAGAAACACCTGACTTAGGGAGAGTAAGTCCTGGAGCCAGTATGCTGGACGTAAATGAGAAGTGGACACGTCTTAAAAATACTGTCATTAGTACTGCCAACTCCATCTTAGGCAGCAGTCGTAAAAATCGGAACGACTGGTTTGATGATGAATGCAAGCTAGCGACTGAACGTAAGAATGTTGCGTACCGAGCAATGCAACAATCTCATAGAACGCGGGCACGCGAAGAGGAATATAAAGAGCTCAGAAGAACAGAAAAACGGCTTCACAGACAAAAGAAATCAGCCTGGGAGAAGAACCTAATCTGTGAAATAGAAAACAGCCGAGAGCGAGGTCCGCACACCACGCTGCACATACTGCAAGGACGGAGAGGGAAATCTGATCACCGATCCTGAAAGCATACTGGAGCGATGGGAAGTGTACTTCAATGAACTGCTAAATGGTCAGCTCACTGCAGAAGTGGAGGCTCCACTACTTCAAGAAGAATACCCTATGTTGCCGCCATCAAGCATAGAAGAGGTTGAGAAGGCTATAGGCCGGCTTAAACAGAACAAATCCCCGGGAGCCGATGGCATACCAGCCGAATTATTTCATCGCGGCGGGCCAGCCTTACGTCAAGCAATTCATGATATTATAGTGCACGTATGGGAGCAAGAAGAAATGCCAGAAGACTGGCGAAAAGGCATAATATGCCCCATACATAAGAAGGGAGATGTCACAACGTGCAGCAATTATAGAGGTATCACGTTGTTGAGTACCGCCTATAAGATACTCTCCTCTATCCTACAAGACCGGATAACCCCATACGCTAAAACCGTCATCGGACAATATCAGTGTGGTTTCATTCCAGGCAAATCAACAACTGATCAGATCTTTACCCTTAGGCAGGCGATGGAAAAATGTCTAGAATTTAACATCCCAACATACCATCTGTTTATAGACTTTAAGGCCGCCTATGATAGCATAGCCAGGGTAGAACTTTACAAAGCCATGAGAGAATTCGGCATCCCAAATAAATTGACACGACTATGTAGGTTGACCATGACCAACGTAACAAGCCAAGTAAAAATAGCCGGATTGCTATCCAGACCAATCAAAATCATTAATGGACTCCGACAAGGGGACGGTTTGACCTGCCTCCTCGTCAACCTGGCGTTGGAGAAAGCAATCCGTGACTCTGGCACGGCAACAAGAGGGACCATCGTCAACAGGTCCAGCCAGTTACTAGCTTACGCAGACGACATTGACATCATCGGAAGAACCGAACAAGCTGTACACGATTCCTTCATCCAGATCGAGCAGGCGGCACAAACTCTGGGGCTGCACATTAGTGAAGGTAAAACAAAGTACATGGTGGCGTCGAATGCGAGAGGAACAGTTGGTCAAACAATCAAGGTAGCGGAGCACGAATTTGAAGTGGTGCAATCCTTTAAATACCTTGGGTCAATAGTAGCAGCCGATAACAATATAGAAGAAGAAATACGCGGGCGTCTTCTCAAATCCAACAGAGCCTACTATAGTCTGTCAAAGCTTTTCAAATCCAGAAATCTCACCATAACTTCAAAACTGCTGCTGTACAGGACCATGCCAGTACTCACATATGGATCCGAGACTTGGGTGCTTAGCAAAAGGCACTCCGACCTCTTAGCTGCGTTCGAGAGAAAAGTCTTAAGGAGAATTGTTGGCCCCATATGTGAGGAAGGACGATTCCGGAGACGGTACAATCATGAATTGTATGCAATCTACCTAGAAGCAGATATCGTGACAAAAATTAAGCTCGGTAGACTCCGGTGGGCAGGGCACCTAGCTCGCATGAGCGAAGAGGAACCTGCTCGGAAAGTTCTTTGTGGTACATTCTATGGTAGACGGCAGCGTGGTAGACCATGCTTGCGCTGGAGAGATGGCGTAGACCAGGACGCCCGAAGCCTTGGGGTGCGCAACTGGATGGCGTCGGCTAGAGACCGGGATAGGTGGAGAGACTTGTTGAAAGAGGCCAGGACCGGAACCCGGTTGTCGAGCCGATGATGATGATGATGATGGAGTCAGCATACCACCGTGGCTGAAAACACCTACCCACCAACCACCAATAAACCCACCAACTGGACAACCGGAACCGAATAACCCGAGAGAAAAAACAAGCCAAGTTATCTTAATTTTACTTACTTTACTTTTTTTTTTTTTTTTTTTTATAATCTACCCGCGCTCAAGGGATTATGATTACCCTTTAAATGTTTCAACACAACGCGGGCATGAAGTTACGGAAGAGAAAGAAGGATAGGAAAGATGTGTGGCACGATGTTCTGAGACTGAAGGTTGTTGTCTCAGATATTTTATCTCATCATGTATCATGTACATTATAAATGTTATAATTTTTTGAGTTATAAGTCATTTTATAAGTTAGGCCTCCTATGTGCCAAAAATTTTTTATTTTATTCATATTGTAATATTTTTACTATGTTCGTTAAATAAAACTTATTACTGTTTTTATTATTTCTGCTTTATTTACACTTTCCAAATCAAAACACTAAATCTCAATTTATAATCAAACTTTGTTTTTCTTCTCGCTGTGTACCAATAAAGAGTACAGAGGCAAGACTTTAATAGATTATTCCTTTAACCAAGCTGCTGGGTACGTAGTGTACGAGTAAGAAGTTTCTAGACTTTTTAGGCTTTGGGCTTAAATTGTGTTTCTTGTTTGTTTTGCCTTTTCATTTTCGGCACCCTCCCCTTATTTTGTTTCGAACTTCGTTTGACTTTGAGGCCAGGGATTTAATCCTACTTTTGAACGGTGCTGCAATTTGAGCGGAGGCTAGAGATTTAATCTCACCTCAGTTTTTGCCAGGCATTCAATCAAAGCTAGGGATTTAATCCTACCGTCTGTCCGTGCCCTGTCGGTGTTTTAGGTTAGGGATTTAATCCCACTTGCGTTTTGCCTTTAACTTCAGTCAAAGCCAGGGAAATTTATCCCACTTTCTGCCGTCGCCCCTGTGTTTTGCCCCGAACGTTTGTTTGAGGCTAGGGATCTAATCCCACATTTAAACCGTGCTGCGATTTGAGCCGAGGCTAGAGATGTAATCTCGACGACCGTTTTGCCCGACATTCAATCGAAGCTAAGCCTACCGTCCGTGAACTGTCGTCGTTTAAGGCTAGGGATATAATCCCAATTAGCGTTTGCCTAAAAATCAGTCAAGGCTAGGGATCTAATCCCACCGTACGCCCCTGTGTTAATTATTTATGTATATGAAAAGTTTGTGAATTTTATATACCATGTTAGTTATGTTAAATGCATACGTATATATGAAATAACTTTTTATATGAGGTTAAGTTAAACTAAATAAAATTGGACATTATTAAAGTTCTAAACTTTCTAAAACCGAGTTTTGTGCTTTCTTCGGATTGATCCTGCACCCGCTGACGCTACTTCAGAGTTTGATTAAAAAAGCATCACAATAGATAGAATTACAAAATAACGTTTCCATTTATTCGTTATCATTTATATACTCGTTATTCAAACATTCGTCAAGGAAATATTGATTTCAATTCTAAAATGCTGTTTCTGCTCCCATTTTTTATTGATTCTTCAAAATAAAACTTTCTTCTCATAACGAAGTTTTAAAACAAACCAAAACAGTAGAACTACTTCTAAAAACACAATTTTGAAATATTTAATTATAATCTTAAAACTTTTGGTCAAAGTAAAAATAATTTACGCACTTCCATTCCATATTTCATTTTACGCATTTGAATTCAAAGTATTAAGCACGTCCTCTCACTTCCTCAGACAATCTGTCCCAGATCGTGACCTATTACAACAATAAGAAAACAATTCTTTTGATGAACATACCGATATGATGACAGCATGCTGGCTGAATAATAAATCGAAGTGAAAATTCAGTGCTTGTTAAGAACCAAAACAAAAATCAATAATATTATGGTAATCAATAAATTTCACTTTTTTAAGAATCGTTTTTATACATGTAAAAGAAATAAAATAATAATTTGGAAAACTGAAAAGGGCGAAGGAAAGTTGATTCATTTTTGAAATTGAACTTTTTTTCGCTTTGACCTCAATTTTATTTTAACTTAATTCTGTTTAATTTTATGATAAATTGATTTTTAAGGAAACTAAATTAAAACAGAAAAAATAAAATTTTTCCCATGCATTGTGGCTTTATTAGTAACAGCAAATATTTAAACTTATTATGAAGAGTTGTTCAAGTGGATGGTCGTGCGCCTTCAACTGCTAAGTCATTTGGAGTTTGGACCATGTAAGCGAATAATCCGAGATTTTTGTGAAGAATTTTTCTCAGGCTAGTGCGTGAAATGTTGAGCTGTTGAGATCGATGGCGAGTTGATGTTCGTGAATTGAGTCTCCTCACACTCTCAGCTACAGCAACCACATTCTCGTCTTAACGCACTGTACGAAGACGGAGACCACTAGCATATTAGTCTCACAAAGTTTCTGCACAAAATTGCCTACAGCAGGCGCGGTGGGTGCTTCATTTCGGCAAAAACTTCTTTTCAAAAAACGCAATGTTTGGGCTATACAGCACTCAGTTTTAAATTAAGTTTTCAATATTTCCTAATGTTGTTCAAGCGTAAAGCGACTCATTTCATTCCGCGGAGAAATGATACTGACTTTCTGTCAAGATTTCGAGCGGGAAACAGTTGTCAGTGTCGAAATAACCTATGATTAAAAAAGAAACCACTAAATGCTAGCACAGTGCTATCGTTTAGGAAAGTTGAAAGGAATCTTAAAGGAGATGCCGATGCATATTGGTTTTGAATGTCTGAATATCGCATAATGGGAGGGAAATATAGAGCCGAATAAAGCATTCCACATTCGTGTAGTGCAGATATAGAAAGAATTTCCGAATTTAACAGTACGTCCGAAAATTGGGTTCAAGGGTAAATTGATGGGCATTCCTTGAAGCGCGAGAATTATGGTTTTTAAAGTGGAGGAATGCAACTGGCTATTTTGCTACAGCACTGTTTATAAAAATTACGGTAATATAATGAGAGAAAAGAAATATTGCTGCGGTGCTTGAGAGATTCAAAAGTTTCTGTTATACTTCTATCACTATAAAGCTCTTTTTAGATTTTATCCAAGAGACTCAAGTGGCCAAATATGGCCACTCAAACTTTGGACTTAATGGATTACAACCAGATTATAAGGGTGACAAAATTTTTGCATCTTCGATTCAAACCCAAGCACTTGAAATTTCTTTTGGCGTTTGTCACATGGACTCATCAGTTGACTGTGAGGGCCTTGTCAATAGGCAATTGTTGTTAAATTTAATTCATTTCTTGACAGAAATCCAATGTGAAGTATATCCAACCAAAATTAAAATTCTTATCATTAACGCCGGAAGATTATAATACAAACTCTATATACTACTGAAATAAAAAGCTGTTCTGTTTCCTCAATGCAAGTGCCACTCATGAATAGTGACAAGATATAGCATTAAGTTTTTGAAGCATTCAATTCTAAGCGGTTCTAACGGTTATTGAATGTTTTGAAAAGTAGTTTCTAATCCGTCGAAGAAGAGATTCATCTATACTAAATGCACGCATTTTCGATAAGAGAGCTTGATGCCAAACTCTATCAAATGCTTTGGAAATACCAAGTGCAATAATCTTACTTTCTCCAAAACGACGACGTAATGGTTTGTGCCACTGTTCGATGAGTACCCCATGAGATCTGCAGTGAACCTATTGCTACGAAAGCAATACTGCCAGTCATTGAAAAGATTTTCGTTATTCATGATATTTCTTGAGCTGATAATTTATCAGCGTTTGCATGATATTGGGAAGAAGAGACGTAAGTGCAATTGTACAATAGTAAGAAGGTTCGCCTTTCTTAGGGAAAATCTGGGCAGATGCTGTTTACCATGCTCTGGAAAAGAGACCAGTAGAATAGAACAGATGGAAAAGCTTACGCAATGTCTTTGTCAGAACACCTCTTCAGAACAATGGGAAAGATACTATCCGGGCCAGCGGATTTGTCTATATCGATATCTTTAAGTACTCTTGCAACTGTACGAGTGCGAAAGAAGATTTGTCCCATAAAATCACTTATGCTCTCAAGTAAAGGAGAAGTCATGACATTTTCTGGTAGCGTCGAATTAACAGCAGACTGTGCTGCACGTAAAATGTTATTGATTACCCGAGAGTTGGAACCGAAGACGAAGCTGTATTTCGTACATTTTTTGCAAATGACCAAAAAATGTTTTAAACATAATTTTTTGTTTTTGAATTCAAGGCCATTAAAAGCTTTTTTAAAACCCACAATTCAACAAGTGCATTGGAACAGTGCTTTGTCTTCTACTTGGCTAATTAATATCAACAATTAATAGGTACTTACTTTCCCTATTTTTATCAAAACTATATTTTTTCTTACTACCGTCTTACGTGTTAAAATTAGACAAATTAAAGGCCATGACGGCTCAAAGGTTTAAATGACTTACAACTCTCAACGATTTCTGTGTATGTGTTTGCAGAAATGGAGGGAACTTACAATTACTGCCGATTCCAAACGGCTAAAGAGCAGAACTTTTCATGACAGGAAATGCTCTTGTAGAATTTGTCACTTACTGTATACTGATCTTCTATCCTTGTGGTTTTGCTGGACCACTCTCAGAACATTTTTTTGGAATCTTCATCAAGTCAAATTGAAGCGAAAATCTACTTGTACTACCAAATTCTAACTTCAACCACATTAAAAAAAAATATGAACATATTTTCGTTAGCATAATTAAAAAGATAAATAAAATAATTTAATAGGTCTTAGAATTACTAAAATATACATCTAACTATTTCATATTTTTGGTTTTGCTGCACTCGTCATATAACCTTGGGCTAAAATCCTATTTTCCAATCGAGTGGTGATTACCATTCCTTTTCAAGAAAAACAGGCTGTTGCGAATGTGCGTGTGAGTAAATGATTGGAACTGGTGCGGCAAGGGAGGCAGCTTGAGCCTGAGGTATCGCACGTGACATAAGTTGTCCGATTGTAAGAATCAACAGAATGAGCTAAACAAATACAAAATATTGTAAAAATAAATTGAAAAAATATTGTCAAATGTCAAATTGCACTTACACCAACACCCAAACCCTTCATAGATACAACAGTTAAGGCAGCCAATAGTGTTGTAATCACACCAACAACAAATGCACCAGGAACAATTGCAAAGCTAATCCTTTTCAGAAAGTGATGGCCGAATGTACGTCCCTCTGAAAAAAATCAAAACGAACACCGATTTAGCACTTTTTTGCCACTTTCGAAGCACACACCCATGTTAACTAACCGGTCACATCGGATTCACTGTTATTTGATGTGCTTTCGGAGATCTGTCGACAAACAGCCTCGTTGACCACAAAACACACAATCACTAAGGCAGCAAGGAATCTTTGCTTAAAAGCCATTTTAATTATATTTCTTTAATATTTTCGGATAATCCTTTAAAAAAGTCCTTCGAATGTAACGACCGTAGCGTTATAATCCAAACTGACAATCGATAAGGAGTCGGAGCGACAAGAGGTCTTCAAAAAGCACTCTGCTGGTGATTAATCGATGACCGATGAACTACAATTGAATGAAAAAGCCAATGCGTAGGTGGTTTTTAATAAATCCGCACCCGAAAAAATTAAGTCGCCCATCGAAATGAAAACGACATCACGATCAAGGCGACCATCAAGGTATCGAACGGATCCAAAGTACTCGAAGACAGCAGCAAATCAGTGTCACAAATTTCAATTTTACAATTTTGGTTGACATGCCGTAGAAGAAGAAGCAGAAGCTAAAGTTTGGGTTAAAGAATGTCCAAAAGTCGTTTCTTGAATACTAAGTCGGTAGAGTCTGCCATAGGTTGTCACAAGCAAGAGGAAATGCTAAAAATGTAAGAACCTTCATGAAGTTCACTTCGACTATAAAAGGATTTGCACGATATAGACACTTTGTGTAAGTAACTATGTCCGTCAATAGCGGATTTACTTCCAAACTCTTGTAACTTATTGTGGCATGGTAAAAGTTTGCTGCGTAAATTGAATTAATTCATAATATTCACATAGACAAATAATTCATTAGTTGCTCACTACCGTTTCGTTAAAACGTGATCATAGTTATGTTAATAAATTATTATGCACGCAAAGGTATTTTTTTTTTTCAGTAGTTACCTTTTCCAATGGAAATGCTACGCATTTTATTCGCTTTCATTTTATTGAAATCGTCGATAGATATAGGTTTATGTTTAGCGGCATATCAATAAAGTTTTGGGAGCAAAGGTAAAAGTAAGTGATTTTTTTTAATAGTGCCCCACAGCAAGTAAACGGTGTGTATACACTGATAGAAAAGATGTTGGTAAATTTATAAGTTTGCAGGAGTTTCAGCGAGTTTTTGAATATCCCATATGAAAGACAGGATCTCCACATCTCTGACAGTAGAAAATATGCTGTGCATTGTGCAACTAAGAAATAGGTTTTCAGAAGTATTCCAAATATGCACAGAGTCTCGGCAAGGAGATGCGCTATCATGTTGGAATATTCGGACACTTATTTATGTATATGAAAGTAAGATGATTGCGCGATATTTCTAAGGCATTTGATAGAGTATGGCTCCAGGCTCTCATAAAAATGCGTGCGCTTGGTATCAATGGAACCCTTAGTCTTTGGATTGATTATAAACTACCAGGCTCAATACATGTTGCAATATATAATAATAATAATCTTTATCGTTTTCATTTAATATGGTATACAAACTTAGAATATACATATACATATAAAGATTTACAAGAATAGATTAATTAATTAATCTTAAATTTACAACTTGCAGGTATTTTCCAATTTTACACATTAAATTTTTCTCCCAACGAACAAAAATACATTCATGAACACACTTAAAACAAACCGTGGAATCCCATGAAAATGTTTTTAATTTCTTCATTTCAACATC
Source organism: Chrysotoxum bicinctum (assembly GCA_911387755.1). NCBI lineage: Eukaryota > Metazoa > Arthropoda > Insecta > Diptera > Syrphidae > Chrysotoxum > Chrysotoxum bicinctum. The sequence goes on from OU426988.1 coordinate 191,218,975, forward strand.
GTAAATTGCACATGCACACACACAATGAAAACATTGAAATGGCTGTATTTAGCTATTGGTAAGAATGAGATAGACAGATTTCGTTTCATATTAATATTAAGTGACGATTTTTGGGAAAACTTCTGTGGGGTGGGGAGTTTGTTTATTTGTAGAAAAAAAATGGGAAACAGTCATCCAAGTTAATAAATTTATCTTTGGCTTCCTTGTTTGAAGTATTCGTAATAGAATTTTTCATAATTTATCTCAGAATTTTGTAATTGGTTCGATGTCTTTCTCAAAGCCAAGTGGAAGTAAATCAAAGCGAAAAATTTGTGATGAACATCGAAATTTTCAAGAAAAGTGGGAGCTAGAATACTTTTGTTGTGAAGTGAATTATAAAATAATTTGTTTAATATGCAATAACCACATTAGTTTTCCAAAGTTATACAACATAAAGCATCACTATGAACAACATAAATCTAAATATGACAGCTATGAAGGATTTATAAGGCAACAAAAACTGAAAGAGTTAAAGTTAGAACTGAAAAAACAACAGCACATGTTTACTAAAGTTTTTCAAGAAAGTGAAGCGGCGGCGGCGGTACATGCAAGTTATATTTTGTCGGAGTTGATAGCCAAACACTCGAAACCTTTTACAGAAGGTGATATCATCAAGGTACCTACATATGTTTGATAAAAGCTGCAGATATTGTTTGTCCTGAAAGTGTGAAGGCTTTTCAAGTAATCTCTTTATCACGAAATACAGTTGCGGAAAGTGTTAACGATTTGGCTAGCAATATCTATAAGTGATCAGATCAAAGAAAAGTCAACAAGTTTTGATGCTTATTCGATTGCCTATGACGAAAGTACGACATTGGGGTCAAAGCTCAATTAGCTGTGTTTCTTCGTACTTGCGACACGAATTTCAATATTTTTTATTTTTAAGGAGTTATTGAAACTAGTACCGATACATGTGACTACAACAGGGAAAGACATATTTAAATGTGTTTATGAACTTCTACAATGATACAATCTTCCTCTGTCCAAATTGAATTCTGTTGCAACAAATGGTGCTCCTTCAATGACTGGAAAAAAACAACGGTTTTGTAGCAATATTACAAAGCAAAATCCGTGAATCTAATCACGAATCAAACATTCATCACACACATTGTATTATCCACCAGGAGGTTTTGTGCACAAAAGTAATAAACATGGAACATGTATTGAAACCTCTGAAAAAAATTATAAATTTTATAAAATCGCGTGGCTTAAATCAGCGTCAGTTTTCGGATTTTTTAAGTGAACTAGGAAGTGAATATTCCGGCTTAACATACTATACTGAGGTACGTTGGCTATCTTGCTCAAAAGTTCTTCAACGGTTCTGGGACTTGAAAGCAGAAATATGTCAATTTTTTGATAAGTAAAAATGAAGACACAAGGATGTTTCATGATTTTGTCTGGTTGCAGGATGTATATCTTTCAGGGTAGTTACATATAACAAAACATCTATCCGACCTAAACTTAAAACTACAAGGAACAGATCAGTCATTACGGAAATGTGTGACCACGTTAAGGCATTCGAATGCAAGCTAGATCTTTGGAAAAAAAAACTTGAGAGATGAGAATTTTACGCATTTTCTTATATGCAACATGTATAAACTTAGTTTAAGTGAAACAGTTTCCTATCAAAAATACGCAGAGAAAATTTTAAGCCTTAGAAATGAATTTGAAAAACGTTTCGCAGATTTTGAGTCTTTGAAAGACAAGTTATCTTTATTTTCATCGATTTTTTTTATAAATATACAGTCAGTACCTAACCAAATGCAAATGGAGGTAATCGAAATCCAATATGACTCTGATATGAGATCAAAGGGCACGGTAGTGCCCAGCGAAGTTCTGGCACTACACCCTTTTTACAGGAACAAACTCAGGCGATTTTTGACCCCTTCCTATCTTTAGTACCAATGAAGTCAGAAACTTAAAAATCCGAATATATGCTAAGCTAATCAGGCACAGGCGCCTCACCAAATATCAATTTTCTGGCATAAGCGGTTCCTGAGATATAAAACCTCGAAAATCACAAAAACCGTAACTGACTGACTGACTGACAGATCATCAAAATTATGGAGCACTTCCCGACATTGTAGAATCTTGTAATTTTGCACAACGGTAGGTCTTGTCATGCAACCAGAGGAAAAAATCGAAAATTTGAAATTTTCCATTCAGGGGGCGTGGGATCCGCCCACTTTCTCCGAATTGGTGTTGGTTGAAAAACGATAAAATTTAGTGAACCGGTAGGGCTTATATTGCATATAAAGAACAAAAAATAAACACCAAGGTTTTCCTTTCAGGGGGCGTGGTATCCGCCCACGTTCTCCACATTGGTGTTGGTTGAATGGAGCATATCCGACTGCTGTAAAACGATGAAATTTGGTAAAGTGGTAGGGCTTAAATTGCATATAAAGAAAAAAATATAAAATTAGCGGTTTTCCATTCAGGGGCGTAGTATCCGCCCACTTTCTCAGAACTGATGTAAATTATATATGGCGCACTTCTGATTAGAGTAGAACAATGAAATTTGGTAGAACGGTAGGGCTCAAATCGCACATAAAGGACCAAAAATAAAAATCGAGGTTTTCCATTCAGGGGCGTGGTATCCGCCCACTTCCTCAGAACTGATGTAAATTATATATGGCGCACTTCCGATTGAAGTAGAACAATGAAATTTGGTATAAAGGTAGGGCTCAAATCGCATATAAAGGACCAAAAATAAAAATCGAGATTTTCCATTCAGGGGCGTGGTATCCGCCCACTTTCTGAGAAAATGTTTAATTTATATGGAACACTTCCGATTGCTGTAATTAAGGTAGGTTTGTTAGTGTTAGGTATCTTGCCAGGATAAGAAGAAATAATTGAATCGCAAATCAAAACAACCATTAACAAAAAGAAAATATACCAAAAAAAATAGGAAGCTATAAACTAAGTTGATTTTAGTAGGTAGAGTCCACCCTTCTATCCTTCCGTAACTTTCGAGATTTTGACATGGCAAAATATTAAAATCTTTGCAAAAAGGAGTGAGATCAGACCAAAAAAACATAAATGTTAAAAAAAGAGCCAAGTTCTTCTATACAAAAACCTTTGTGTAACTAGTCAGCCGTGAAAAGTACTGAGATCTAAAAGTACGCCAAGTTCTTATTACTTCATGAAGGTTTAACACCGGATATTTAAAGTAGAATAATATTGAAACAGCTACAATGTAATAGACAAATTTTATTATTTAATGACTACTGACTAAAATTTGATGGGGTTACTTGGCAAGTTTTTTCTTATGCCCAATTCAAAAGGTTTTGAAAACTTGACCAGTAAGCCCATCAAATTTCAACATTATATGGGATTATGGGACACAACTATCAAATTGCAATGCATCCAGCTAATTCACTGTTTGCTGTAGATTTTGGGCTGGTAGAATCATCGGTCTATACTTCTTGGGGAATGATTTTGGGCAGCCCATTATCGTGAATGGCGAGCGCCATCTGTCGATAATATCCAATTTGTTTTGGCCCAAATTGGATGAAATGGACACCGACGACATGTGTTTTTGACAAAATTCATATTTCTTCCCCATACAGCAGGACCGGTATGGTTAGGGCCTTATATAGGGTCTCCTTGGTTCTTTGATAGAGGACTTTACTACTCAAATGCCTTCTTAGCCCAAAGAAACAGCGACTGGTGAGAGTGATTCTTTGTTTGATCTTGAACTAATGTTATTTTAAGAGGTTATAGTGGAGCCTTGATGGACAAAGTCCTTAACAAATTCAAAGTTGTACCTATCCATCGTGACCATCTTAGTTGAACGGACTTTTGAAAAATTTTAAATCTGTTTTTGACATGCGAGTTGCGTCCAATTGCTTCAAGAACGAAGCACAACCAACGAGCTACTGATCCTGCTCCTTCCAGCTTTCACACACGATTTCATCCTTCATATGCTTTCTACATCCCATCGTACTTCATGGATGGCTGTTACATCAGCCTTTATTCTCTCCAGGTTCTCCACTAATTGCTTGGCTGCACGTAGTCTGTTTAAAGAAATTCACTATCCTTGTTTCGTTTAGTGGGGTCGTCAACATTAAAATCCACCATATCTGAAGCTTGTTGATGTTTCGGAACTTCTGTAGTTTTCGATGCTATAGGGAAGTTACCGGGACGCACAACCGCTTAACCTGGACGCACAACCCCTTAACCTGGAGGGCCAAAACTTTTATTATAATTTCAAGGGTGGGGAGCCGGATAAACTGCTCCTCATTGTCGGAGTAGCCCATATATTATAAGGTGTTGACTAAGTAGTTCAACCTGACTGGAACTTGTCTACCCTTTGAACATCCTTTCATAGCAATATGTTCATTTATGATTTAGGCTTAGTTTTTCAGTGTGAAATCATTTAAGTCTTTGAGTTAAGTTAATCTCAAGAAATCTTCAAAAGACACTTGGTAATATTCGGTACCAAGCAGTTTGGGACTTTTGGCATACCAAAACCACTTGAACCAAATTTCAATTTTAATTTTACTTCTTCTAAGTATCCGAACATTGCCTCTTACATTTTGGAGTTGGTAGTTGAAGCTCACGATGTATATCACTATTTCTTATGTAACAAAGGCCATTTATTATTCCACGAAGGAATTTATTTTGAAATTTTGTGGATGGGTTCAGTATTTGTTTTCATAGCTGCATACCGCATACTCGTACATCTAAACGGGTTTCAGCACTTGCTTGTATAAAATTATTTTGTTCTGGATAGATAGGTCAGGGTTCTATCCTAGCAACCAGTACATTTTTCTGCACTTTAAATTCAGTTCTTCTCTTTTTTTTTTGATGTGCTCTTTCCATTTTAGCTTTGCATCCAAAGTCATTCCAAGGTATTAGGCAGTACTGGCGTAAGGTACAGCTTTACCGTTGATACAAATTGGAAAATTATTTACTTTTTTGGTTATAAAGTTTATATGCGTCGATTTTATTTCGTTTAATTTGATGCGCCATCGTTGCGTCCAATCTCGACTGCATTATGCAGTTCGTAACGGATTTATCAGGTACCAATATCGGAGTATTGTCAACAAAGGTGGCCATGATAGCTTTGATGTCCATTGCAATATCCCTTGTATATAACACGTACAGCGTTGGTTCTAGGATACTTCCTTGGGGTACAACGGCTTTAATTTTCTTTAGTTCCGATTAATTTTGGTCGTACTCTAAAAAGTCGGTTCGTAACGTTGGATTTCAGTATTTCCTAGTACTGCCTGGGAAGGTCCCTATGCAGTTTGTACTCAAGTCCCAAATATCAAACGTTATCAAAGGCTGGAGCCAAATCTTAGAATAGAGATTAACATACTTTTTTCTTCAAATACTTTTTCTACAACATCCGGAAGTGTATGTACTTGGTCTATCGTGGAATGTTGATTTCTAGGTCCAAACTGATAGTTCGGAATTAGTTTTATTACTTTTATTATTTTGCTAAGCCATTTCAGGAGCAGTTTCTCGAAGACTTTTGCCATGACTGGTATAAGCGATATAGATCTGTAAGATATTAGTTCTGTTGGTGGCTTACCTTGTTTAGGTATAGCAATGACTTCTGCAATTTTTCAATGATGTGACACATATCTAAGCTTAAGGCATGCGTTTCTTATAGGAATCTATCAAAAGAATCATTTTTTTAATTCACTTTAATTAATTCGCTCTTATTCTAAAGTTCATTGGTAAGACGGGTTCAATACTGCCTTGTGGCCTGGAAATCTCGTAGTTTACCAACTTCTTGGAGATCTTCTTTTTCCAATATCAGCTCCTTCATTTCGACAGGTTTCACTAGGCATATTGAAATAGTTGGAGTACTTTCTTCTGCAGTCTGTTGCACGTTAGCAATGAATTGCTCTACTTCATGCTCAAGTTGTTCAATTGTTTCCATAGGGGATCTCGGGCTTATAAGACTTACAATCTATCTTGACAAATATTTCAGAGAAACATTATTGTCATAAATTTTATTATTTCCATCAACGCAATGAATTGATAGTTATCATAGTTGGACTTTCGAGTTGGTACCCATTCCAAAATTATTAATTTTTCACAATTTTTCCTCCACAAATACTTGATCTAACAATTAATCAAAAATAGAATGCCATCATTTGTCAATAACCGTACGAAGATTGTAGATATAAGATATAGACACTGTCGTTCTCAATACCAAGTCATATTTCAATCAACTTTTTAGAATAAGAAAGTTTGGGAAAAAGTACAAAACATAAAAAAATATATAATAATCATGTTGTACATATGTTTTTTATCATTAACATTATACTCGTACCATTTGATCATTTGTCCACATTGATTGCCATCAATGTGGATCCGTTTGGGTTAACATGGTATTTCTCTTAACAGTTAAACGCATCTGATCCACTTTCATTAGCAGGACACAATTCTTGTTTAGTCACACTTCTAGTTCTAGCCTTCCTTGAATCGCTAAAATCTAGTTAAAACTCATTTTCTCTTAACTTAATCAGTAAAACAAGTTTTGTTTGTTTGTTAAACGGGTTACAAAACGCCTTTATCACATTCACTTAAGAAAGTTTCGCTTTGTATGTCAACAAGAGCCCATAATTCCTTATTTTTCTTACCTTCAAAGTTTTTCATTCATGCAAATTAATGTCTTATGTAACTTTGCACCCGCCAGACAAGTGTATTTTATGGCCATCTGGCCATCAATAAAACTTGACCCTGCGAGGCATTATTATTTAACCATTCGATTAATCATTTAATTCCAGAATCTTTTCTGTAATTGAAAAAGACTTCCTCATTTCCAATGGCTTACTTCTGCTCTTCCATTATCTAATTCACATCTCGGTTTACTAACCCACAACTTTCCATAAATGCAACCTACATTTTTCGACTTCCAATAGAAGAACAAGAAATCCACACCACACACACCACACAATTTTCCTAGATGAACATGCACAGTGGTCTCAAAAGAACCATCCTTGAATCTTGCTGTCGCTAAATTAAACTGCGCCACACAGTCTGAATCTGGACTTGAGACGAACAAGTTCATTGGCTTCCTTCTACTTGGGGCATTTCGTTTCTCGAGAAAAAATAATCAAATTCCTCTGATTTAAAATGCAATCGGTTACGATATTGATTTGCGTTTACGTGCTCTTTCAAATTGCACCCACAAACCAACGGATAATCGATGACGACTCTGTGAATTTAACAATAGATGGCGGCTCAAGCAATACAAAGAAAATCGGTGCCGGCGGTGAAGAAATTATTAAAACTGTTACATACCATCGGGCGTCGACACCAACACGTATTCTCGAGTGCATTACCAAGTTCTCCATTCTGAGATGCTCCAAGCTTTTTGTGTTGCAAAAAATGGAAGAACGACCGATTTATCCTCGAAGTGGAAATCTAACAAAAGACTTCCTTGATCAGTTTTTCGGTGGAGAGGACGACGAGGTGGGTATGGAGAGCTTAGTTGAGGGAAAACTTGCCCAAATATCTGATGGCGAATTGACACAACGAGTGATATGGAATTTCAGAAGATTCTTCAAAAACCGAAATATTCAGTTGCATTTCTTGCCCGGAGTTAAAGTGAAAATCGTGCCCAACAAAGAGAATAAAATCAAGTTGTCCCTGAAAAGGAACAAACGAAGTGAGTTTGATTTAAATTTTGTTTTTATTTTAAAATTTATATGTGAATATTTTTCTTTATGCCATCAGGACACTTTCAGGACATCGTCTCCGGCCGTTCCAAGGGTGACAGGAAAAAACTCAAAAAGAAAAATAAACACTCCTATAAGGACTTAATGATCCAGATGGCCGTTCCGGTAATGGTGATGCCAGTAGTGCTATTGGGAACGTTCCTGCCATTTATCTTACCAGCCATAAAAATGGCAACATTTATGTCAACCATTATGAATAATAGCGCCTTCCTAGCTGCACTTCTTTATGCGGCAAGAACGCATGTTATGAATAGTGATAACAATGAAGCACAGCAGGTTATGTATTCTGCGCATGGAGGATTTCACTAGATGAAACATATTATTAACAAAAATATCTATGACGGATCCTGTGATTAATTACCTAAAATGTCCTCTATCAGATGAACATAAATGTGGTTTAATAAAAAGAAAGTTTTATCAACTGCTTTATTGTTTTATTTGAATCATTTTGTGAGTGAGTAGAACATAGAAAAAAATTCTTCTCTCTTTTGAATCTTTTTCGAAAAACAAAAAGTCATCATTTTAGAAGGTCTTAAGTAATAAGAATTTTAGACCAAGAGCTGTTAGCAAATTTTATAAAAGCATTTGGGAATCCAATTGAACGAATTATCTTAAAAGAATCGCGAATGAGATAATAAGTTGCAAAGACTCCAAAGCTTTCTGTTATAGGGTTCGACAGCTAGGCCACTCTAAATCTACGACTGCTTTAGCAGTTAGAGTAGAAACTTTTATCTTATAATTTGGAAAACTTCTAACAAGTGAATCATCACCAATACTTTTTCAATACAGAGTTGGAAAATGCACTTGCAAATATTAAAAACCAAGAAGGCTCCTGGACTTGATGGAATTCCAGTCGAATTTCTGGAAAACAGTACTGCAAGCTTTCATGAGTGCCTTTTAGCGTTTTAGTATTCTTTAAAAATGTGTTTTTGAATGAAGATGTTCCAGATACGAGTATTTTCTTAAAATATATTATGATCCCAATTTAAAAAAGGTTTTAAATCATTTATATATTATAAGGGAATAACAATTCTATGTAGTTTGAGTTAAATATTTGCTCAAATTTTGTACAATCGCTTAACAAAATCAGTTGAACGTAATATTCGGCTAAGTATCTTTCAATGGGGTTTTCATCCTGGACTGTCGTCGACCTACTTTTATATAAGTTGAGTTTAATAGGGGTATCTACAAAGTTTCTTAGTATCTATGAGAATTGTATTACAAGCCCTTCAGCGTCAGCTTGGAATGGGAGTGAGATGTAAAGGTAGGTAGAAATGTTGACTACCGGCAGTCCAGCACAGGTGGCCATTTCGTCGAATTGGGAAAAGAGATAAAGTCTTTGTCAATGTCATCAAAAAACGCATTTCCCAAAGATAGGATCTTAATTTTCCCAGAGAAGTGTGGAGGACTGTTTCCTTTTCCAGGTTATCCCAACAGCTATGACAGTTCGTGTTGTGAGAAATACCTACTAGCTATGCATGCTCTCCTAATGGTCAGTGTCTGGCTATGTCCTTCCTGGGTATGCATATCATATCTTAACTTATATTTAGATGTAGACCCCGCCAAGCCATAGCCAAGGTAGTTGTAATATGAATTGGGTACTGGCAAAAAGGAAAATATACAGCGAAACTGGTAATTCCTTACAAAACTCATTATATCAGCCATGGAGATCAGCAGTAAAAAAAAAAAACAGTCATTCATTTAATCTGTAATAATTCTACTCTGGCTAAAATGAGAGCCTAACTATTCCGAAAGTTATTCTTCGATGACCTTAGCAAACAATCTGATCTGAAGATCAACGACTTTATCTTTTTACTTAGTACTCTGAGACGAAATTTGAAGACGACTGCTGTGATGGGTACCTATCAATATATTATTCTCACAGAATTTAACAATTAAAATTCGATACAAAGATTACCTACATTTTTTTGTAACGAGATAAGGTATACAATTTTATATATATAAAGCCTATAGAATATAAAATTTTCAAGACTTTGTCATTGGAGTTGCCTGTGTTTTTTATCGTCTGACTGTTTTTATTTTCAATAAAAGATGATTAATGCTTAAGTATGCCTAAGCTTCCCTATTTCAAAAATTCAAAGTTAATTCCCACTGTAAAAGAAGGAACTATTAAGGCACATGATATATACTCGTATGAACACTAAAATCGTAGACAAATTCATTTTTTATAGCGTTACAGAAACATAAAATTCGTTTTAGACAGATACTGTTCATTTATAGCAAGTAAAATATTGACTTCCCAATTTAAAATATCATTATGAAAATGTTGAAATAATTCTTTATATTAATTTTTCGTTAGATTTTAAAATAATTTTCAGAACCACTTACCCCCAGTTTCACAGTGGGAGTTTAAACTCAAGTTCTGCTGAACCTGAACTTGAGTTTAAATTTGAAGTTTAACTCGTCCGGTTTCACAGTCTAATCTGAACTTCAGTTGATTGAACATAGTTTAAGTAAATTGTTTTCTCTTTCTATCTGACTCAAAGTAAAAACAATCAACGAAAGTTTGCTTTGTTTTAGTTGTGACCTGTGACAGGAAAACAAATTAAAATTTGAAAATAAATTTTATTTTCAAATGTTCGAAGGGATTGTTGATCTGAGGTTTAAACGGCAGAATAGTATCGTTTAACTTAAACTACAGAATGAACTCTGTTCAAGGATTAAATGAAACTGTGAAACCAAATTTGTTGTTGAACTGAAGTTTAAACCAAAAGTGGGGTTTAAACTCTCACTGTGAAACTGGGGGTTAGTGAACTAAAATCAACACCCAATACCGAAAGTATGTAAGTTATTCGTTTATTTCTACTTCATTCAACATAGTTAAACAAAAATAAGGAATTTAAAAGCTATGGCTTTGTCGTTAGCTCAGTAACCAAATTATATAAATGTATATTAATAATGTAAGGTTTAATAAAGCAGTAGAATAATAATTACATGAATTCTGTTACTAATAGCATTCTATATTTATAAAGGTCTTTCAAAAAGTTATAAAGTTATCGTTTCCTACATCCTTAGTGTTCTTTTTCCGAAGTATGCAAGACGCTGCGGAGAAAATATTAGGCATAATGCTGGTAGAAACTTCCATTGTAAGGACTTTCTTTTAGACCGAGGACTTCACATCTCACTTTGAAGATAGGCGATATCTCTGTTTAATTAAACAGGTAATGCAATTAGTTTTTTACTTGCGACTTATAGGTACGAGTACTATAAAGCAAGTTATGCATTCGTTAAAAAAAATCGAACTCGAGGTTTTGATCAAAGTTGACATTACGATGATAGCGAAAACTAAAAAAGTGGGTCTCGCAATTCTGTCTGTCTGTCTGTTCGACTATAGCCTAAACGGCTCGGCCGATTTTCTTTAAACTTGGTAGATATCACTTTTAATTTTTTCACCCCACACGTTTTTTTTTTTTAAGACCAAAAATAATGGTACCTGTCACACGAAATTTTTTCGAAATATTATAAATATTTTATTTTCTCAAAAACTGTTTGGCGGATTCAAAAAATAAAAATCAGAAAAAATTCATTTAGTTAAAACTAGGTAATGGTTAAAAAATTCCGAAAAATGGTTATTGATGGTACAGCCCATGGAACTATTTTTTTTGTTTTTGATTTTCTCAAAAACGGTACAATCGATTTTGATCAATTTTTTTGCTAAAGCTCCCGAAAAACATAAATAGAATTGTGTACTCAAATTTTCAAAAAAAATTTTTTTTGGATTTTTAAAAAAAATTTCAAAATTTTTTTTTCAAAGCTCAATATTTCGAAAACCCCATGCTTATTTTTTTTTAAACTTGATTAATAAAAGTTTCTCAATATGATCTACAAGATGTGAGAAAAAAAAGTATATTTTACCTAAAAATAAAGGTACCTACCATAGAAATGCTAAAAATTTAAAAAATAGTTTTCAAAAATCGTATTTTTCTCGAAAACGGTGCCTAGAATTTTGATAAAAGTTTTTTTCCTTCAATTAATTTTTACGATCTTTAATTTAATAAAAAAAAATTGAAATTAGGATATTACAGCTTGTACCTACCATAGAACCATTTTTTTTCGAATTTTGAATTTCTTACTATCCACATAACGGATCAACGGATCTCAATAAAAAAATTTATAGAGAAGCTTCTAAAAAGTCTAAAACACATTGCATTTCAAAACTTTAAAATAAATATTTTTTGAATTTTTGAAAAAAAAAAAACAATTTTTTCTTTTTTTGAAAATTCAATATATCGGAAACGGCTCAATATTCTGTTTTTGTAAATTTAATTTTTATTCGAACAATAATAAATATTATTATTTGGTTTTGTCTCCATGTTGTATTTTAAATTTGTTTTAATGTATTAAAAAATAAAATAAAGTTAAAATTAAAAAAATTTCAAATTAATTAAAATTGAAGTTTTATTTTATTATTTATATTTAACCTTTTTTTTTTTTTACAACATAAATATAATTATTTTATTTTATTTTACAGCGACGCGTTTCGGATATAAATATCCATCTGCGGGCTTATGTTAGACTTTACAGTAATTATATGTTGTAAAAAAAAAAAGGTTAAATATAAATAATATAATAAAACTGCAATTTTAATTAATTTAAAAATTTTTTAATTTTAACTTTATTTTATTTTTTAATACATTAAAACAAATAATAAATACTTAAAATTGGCGTACAAACATTTTTTCTTAAAAATCTTTTAAGAAGTTTGTATATAAAAGCTTTTTTTTAAGAAACCACTACAACGACTTATAATTTTTGTTCTTGCATTAATTCATATTTGCATAGCATTCTGTTTTTGTCTTTTTCTACTAAAAGAATTTAAAAAAATTATTTTATCCTTATGAACAATTTTCTCAAATATGTATCATTCGTTTTTAAAATTCCTAGTCTATTTCATAGGAGCTATTATTTCATTCGTGCGACCCAGTCGTGCATTTTATTTTTTTTAATAAACTGCTGTTAAGCTGGGAATACGGAATTTTACTTTCTGATTCACGAGCTGCAACTATAACCGTATATCACGGACAGAGTTTTCATGACGCGTTGTAGCTGCTTTTTATGGACTTAAAAGTTGACTGGATTCATCGAAAGGATTTTTCCATGGACATCTCCCAAACTATTCCATTTTGACATCTACCAATTCTCATCCCACAACTCGTATAATATAATTTTGTTAGGAAGTCTGTCACCCTGGTGAGAAAGCATCTTTGTGATGTAATATGCCTGTACCTTTAGCGTGTAGGTGAACAGTTTAGGTAAACCCGTTTCAAGATATAGAGCATAATTAAGCTTTTTCAGTGGTAGGTTAAAAAGCTTTTTCATGAAATTCCTTTGAAATTTCTCAATTACCTCATATTCATCGATTCCCCACACTTGGCCAGCGGTACAAAATAACTATATATTTTACGACAGCATCAGTATTTTATGTTTCGTCGAAAGATTGAAGCGTTCATTTAAAAATACGTTTCTTCATGAAATTGATCAGGTTGAAATCGAGACTACTACGCAGTTTCACTCCCAAATGCATTCGTAATCTCTAGAATAGAACCATTGAATTACCAATAATAAGTGGTCTGATTTCTAGATGATTTCTTTTCTGATTTCTACATTGATGTTTTAATCAACAACTCGAATTCCTCCAGGAAGATAAGCAATCACAACGTTAGTAAAAAGTGAAAACAAAAGAGCACTTAGTAGGCATCCTTGCCTGACACCACTATTTCTTTCGAACCATTCGGAATAAACTGGTCCATTTTATAAAAGTGCTTGGGACTCTGTGTATAAATCTTTTATTATATGGACGAATTTTAAAGACAGTCCTGATTGCGAGAGTTTTTAAAGTAGGGCATTTCGATTATAAAGGTCAAAAGCTGCCTTAGTCCACAAAAAATGCATAGAAAGTATGAAAGTATTGTTTCGGACTTGAAATTCTTTGACAATTGAAATCAATGTAAAAATATGTTCAACGGTTGAAAATTATTTTCCGAAACCAGCTTGGTAGTCTTGGTTCTAAGTAATTAGAATTTCAAAAAATATTAATTATTATCTATATATTCGATTATCAATGCTCAAAAGTCCCAAAGTCTCTTTCAATTGAATTTTACAACTCTCTTGGGACCGAAACCTGGGGAGAGCTCTGTTTAAGTTGCAACCACTTACCCTGAATTTCGGTAGTAATAGGTTCAAAGTTCCTATTAAAAATCCATGACTTTATGTGTATTTGAGGAGTATATTAATTTTGTTTTATTTTATTATATATAATACCCCCTAGGGAATAATTCAATCTTAAGACCCAATTCTGAAAGAAAAACCTACTTCATCATTTTAAACTCTAAGTCAAAATAAAGGTAAAAGTATCACAGAACCCACCTTTTTTGTGTTCTTTATGTTTAGATCTAAAGTTCAAATATTTTGCAACTAAAAACTATTGAAATCTTTTGACGTTTGAGGTAAAGTGGATAAGCTCATGTTCTGATTTGTATGGCAAGAATTTAATTTAAGAATTCAGTATTAGCTCATTGTGTGTACATTAAAAATAAATTCTTTTTTTTTTAACTTCCTCCAAAACCACTCTTAAATTTGTATCTGTAATATATAAAGTTATTCCACAAAATTACGTATTAAAAGTTTTTACATATAACTTTTTAGTATACCTTCTTCTAACCTTAATTGTTAATTTCACATTTATTATGTAAATGAAATAATGAACCATAACCCTATGCATATTTTTAAGCTTAGCCCCACTTTATTTGTCCATAAGGAACTAATTTTGAGCTTGTTGTAGTTTTACTCCAGCGACGATATTCATATGTCTTGAACTTATTAGCTTTTTTAATGGCTTCCAATCGACCCAACGAAAGCTATAAAAAACAACTTCTACGAGTATAGTATAATATAAAATCTCTTTAATATATTCTTAAATATGTATTTCCATAATATAAAATAATGTTCGTTTAAGGATTACAGCCTTACCTTAAATTTAGCGATTTTATCACAAATCGTCAAGCTTAAAATATAACTCCCATTGCAAACCCAAGTAATAAACTTGAACCTATATTTTACTCAAACTACACCTAAATATATATACACAAGAAAACGTCTATACAATAAAATTACATTTTTAAAATGCAGCTCTTAGCCCAACTTATAGCCCTTAATCATGTTTCTTAATTATGTTGGCTCCTTCGCGGTCGTCGTCCCGCATATCTCTGTCATCCCATCCCCAAACGAGATTCTCTTCATTGTCATGATTCAACTGAAGAATCATTTCTTCCGTCATTGAATTATTATTTAACTCGCTCGTGGAGTATACATGACTTCCATCACCAGTCCGGAGCACCCTCTTACGGATCATGTCGTCTGAAACGGTCTTGAGGTCATAGGCAAGACCTGTTGAGGAAATTTTGAATTAGCGAATTGTCACACAAGTGGTTTAAATTGAAACTTACCTAACTTAGCAAAGAAATTAATTAACGCTGTTGACCAGTTGTATGTGTAGGTACCCAATTCAGCTGCTTTGTAATCCCAGGGGAAGACGTGATGATAGTTGTGCCATCCCTCGCCATAGGCCAAAATTGAGACCAATTTGTTGTTGGTCGATGAGATGAAACTATCGTATGGCTTCATGCCGTAGAAGTGTGCGGCACTGTTCACCAACCAAGTATAATGTAATGAGAGAACGTAACGAAGCATGGAGCAGGTAAAGAAGCAGACCTTAATTGAAAATCCCAAATAAAAGTACGGAATCAGGGAGGGCATGATGAAGCAACACAGTGGCATAATGTAGAAATAATACCTGAAAACCAAAATCACATTAATTAAGAAAATGTCAAGTGTGACCGGGCACTCATTGAACTCACTTCTTCTGGAACATGACTATTGGATCAGCCTCCAAATCACTCATATCGATTTGCTTGCCTTTTTCCTTAACATCGGGATGCTTCTTGCACATCAACCAACCCATGTGCGAGAAGAAGAATCCTCGCCTCGAGTTATGTGGGTCGGCATGGGTGTCGGTGAATTTATGATGCACCCTGTGATCACGCACCCATTCGTAGATACTGTTTTGGAATGCCATCGATTGGCAGATCATCAGGAAGAACCTCATTGGCCATTTGGCTTTGTAGGCTCTGTGCGACCAGAGTCTGTGGGCTCCAGCTGTGATACCAAAACCTCCAAACGTTCCAAAGACATAACCTAAAAATAAAAATAAAAATTAAATTTAAGCAAAAATATTGTCAAGGAAATTGCATATACAATCTTCGTAATATAAAAAATGATAAGAAAAGTGGTACTAAAATTTGTAAGAACGCACATTCTCATCGAAAACCTCATTAATCCTTGTAAAACGTCAAAATTCGAGAGAAAACAAGATGACTGTGTTATCGTTGTTTGGCTCGAAGTAAGTAATATTATTTCATCAAGTAGACAGACCTGCAGGAGCAGTGATTTATGAAATGGATAACTGTTTCCTTTAGCTGCTGACCTTGAGCTTATATTGTGCAACGCACAGTTTAGGTTCTTATTATATCGAGTTTTTCAATAAGAGCGCTACAAAAGTTTTTTTAAATAAAACAAAAACGGTTTTGGTTATCAATGAAATTCTTTATTCCTATGTGAAAGTATAGGTGGCCCACATCTAGCTACTAAAAATGTACTGGAATGTTGACACACTCTACAGTTCGCTTTGCTGCTCATTTCCTTCAATGCCACCCTATCTAGAAGATACAGTTTTTAGAGTCGTCTTGAGTTCAAGAAATAAGGCTATGATGAGTTCGTCTCAGCCCTATTGGCTGAATGTAAAGAATGAGGCATAGCCGCATGGCTTTAATAGCTCAGTGAGCATAGTGATTCTGTGATTTTGATTAAGAACTGGTTAAAGAACTAAGCATTGTATTTATTTCAATTGATAAGCCGAAAAGACTTAGTACACTGCAGGCCAAAAGTTTGAGTCCAACATAGTCAACTGACTTCATTAATGCCTGGGGGTTAATTTTTTGAATTAAAGATTGGGTTTTTTACCTAATTTTTTACCTGAACAATACGCAACACCTTCAGGTAGTAAAAGTTGGATTTTTAATCCAGATTTTTTTTAAAAAAGGTGTTTTTTTTTTAATAAATGTGGAAAAACCGATTATATGGATTATTGAGACGTATTTTGGGTTTTTTATAATTATAAATTTTTATGACTTTTGGTTGTTGATTCAGCACTTTTTTATGACGCCGAACATAAAAAAGGTTTTCAAAACCGGAAAATTTATTTAAGCATTTATTTAAGATTCTGCATCTTTTGAATAAACAACTACTTTAAAATGGGAAAAGGTTCGGAAATTACGATTGAAAAACGTTCTGTAACCATCATTCTTATTAAAGAAGGCAAATCAAAGCGGGAAGTTGCTTCGCAGTTGAAGATATCGAAGGGCTGTGTTCAACGTGCCATGCTGAAATGCTGAAATAAATACAACACGGAATAAGCCGCTGTCCTCATCCTTCACAACCGTCAAACGGAGTCTAAGAGATGCTGCACTATTCGGACGAGTTGCTGTTCGAAAACCCCTTCTTTTACCACAAAACAAGCTGAAACGGTTAGAGTGGGCCAAAAAGCATAGAGACTGGACGGAAGAAGATTTTAATAGAGTTTTATAGAGCGATGAATCCAAGTTCGAGGTATTTGGCACAAAACGGAGGGTTTTCGTTCGACGCAGCGTTGAACAAAAGATGTTACCTAACTGTATAGTTCCTACCGTCAAGCATAGAGGTGGTTCTGTGATTGTTTGGGAATGTTTCTCTTCAAGTGAAGTGGGAGATTTGACTCGAATTATTGGAAAAATGAACAAAGAGGCGTATAAGGCTAGGACCGCACTTGCGATTTTTCGTCGAGGCGATTAAAAAGTCGTAGTCGCTACAAATTATTGTCATGCACGCACTTGCGATTTTTTTGCCGCGCGATTATTTAATCGCGAAAAATGAAACACACTACTTTTTATGTGAGTGCACGCATTTGCTACAAATAAGTAGCGACAGAAAAATGGGTTGAAAAAATTGAAAAAAAAATTGTTTCATTTTTTTAATCGCTACGATTTTTAAGTCGCATGTGCGTGCTTTCACATTTAAAGCCATGTGTCTTACTTTTTGCGACTAAAAATTCGTGGATTAAAAATCGCAAGTGCGTGCATGCCAATTTCTCTTTGCGACTACGATTCTTAAGTCGTAGTAATTTAAATCGCAAGTGTGGGCATATCCATTTGAGTACATGTGTTTCATTTAAGTTTACGACAATCGTATCGCAAGAAAAATGAAACAAATTGCGACTTTTAAATCGTCATGATTTGATGGTAGCAAGTGCGTTCATTCTCATTTAAATTCATGTGTTCTATTTTTGCGACTAAAAAATCGTGCGATTGAAATCGCAAGTGCGGTCCTAGCCTAAGAAGATACTTGAAGAAAACGCTTTCATATCTGAACTAAGATTGATTGGTGAAGGATTCGTATTCCAACAGGACAATGACCCTTAACACACGTCGAGACTTTGCCAGGATTACCTAAAGCAAAGAGAAGACGAAGAAATTATAAAAGTCATGACGTGGCCGCCGCAATCACCGGATATAAACCCTATAGAGTTATTGTGGGAGGAGCTGGATAGAAGGGTCCGGGATTAATGCCCTTCATCGGAATCTGCGTTGTGAAATACATGACATTGCTGGAACAATATACCAAATGAAAAAATTCAAAAACTTATAAGTAGATTGCCAAGAATTGTACAAAAAAGTAATAGATTGTAAAGGAGGCTTTTTCGACGAAAAATCGGATCAAATCATTTTTTCTTTTTTTAAATAAATTCCTATTTGTAAACAACATAATGAAAATATTTTTCTCCTTATTTTGTCTTCATTTATACTCCTCATAAATTCTACATATTCATTTTTTACTAAAAAGTCTTTTTCAGTGCTATAGAATTTGGTTTTCCTTCGAAAAATGGGAGTGGACTTAAACTTTTGGCCTGCAGTGTACATGTAGTACTCGTATCTAAAAAAAAAATAATTTTTTATAAACCTCTCGGCAAACTGTTCCCTACCAATGCGAAAGTAAATTTAACACCATGCTTATTAATTATATAGTGACTCCTCAATCTGTGATAAATCTGACGAAATAGCTCAAAACTTTGACCATTTGAAATCTTTTACTTACTTGACTAATATGAACTTTAACATTGATATTGATAACATTGTAAAGTTTACATCTAACCTTGACGACAGCTGTATACCAGGTCCTGATTGTATACCCTCTACTATTTTGAAAAACTGTGTACACGTCACTTGACATTACCTTTGTCTAATCGTATTTAATTTTTCAATGTCTTCATGTTCATTCTCATCTATTTGGAAAAATTCATTCATTATACCTCTAGATAAAAAAGGGAAAAAAGACGAAGTGAAAAACTACAGGCCTATTGGCAGATTATTATCTGTGATTCCTAAACTTTTTGAGGCTATTATTTGTGAAGCTTTTTGTTTCTATGTTAAATAATTTATTGTTCCTATTCAGCATGGTTTTATAACAGGTCGCTCTACTGTTACTTTTCTAATACAATTAGCTAAAAATTGTATTGATTCATTTAAAAACAGTAAACAAGTAGATTGTGTATTCACTGATTTCAGTAAAGCTTTTGACAAGCTGTCACATCGTGTTTTCTTTTATTTCATTTAACTATTTGTTTAATGATATATTAATATCTCGTGAAACCGTTATTTCTATTCTTGGTGTCACATTTGATCGCAAACTCCAATTCATTTAACTTGGTTGGATAAAAAGAGAGTCGAAATAATTTTCCGACCATTTCGTGACAAAGCTGCTTTTTATATATTTTGTTCGACCCATTCTAGAATACGCTTGTCAGGTTTGGTCAACTCATTACGAATGTCGTAAGAATAGACTAGAACAGGTTCAAAAAAGATTCATTAGGTTTGCGCTCAGGGGACTAGGTTGGGATAATCCTCATGATCTCCCACCTTATAACAACAGACTCAGACTTATCTATATATTCAGTCTCGAAAAGAGACTTTCCTATTTATGTTTTGTTTTCATTGTAAAATTAATCAATGGTAACATAGACTGTGTGCACCTTCTGTCTCGTATTAACTTTAATATTCCTCAAAGAAATTTGAGGAACATACTGGAGACTATACTTATTTCAAACTATCGTACCAATTATGAAAAATTTTTTCCATTAAATAAAATGTTAAAATGTTAGGACAATTTGTTTGATAAAACAATAATTAATTCATGTCAATTTAAATCAACATTTTTCCATGAAATTGTTTAAAATCTTAATATAAAACTTTGTAAGAAATTTTGTAAATTTTTCAAAACTAGCAATTTAGTTATGTAAATAAATAAATAAAAAATAATCTTCGACTGAAGATTACATATATTTTGTTAACAGCCAAACCAGTTCTATCGAAATTGCCATCATTACAGGACTTGAGTGAAATCTTATTCTAACTAAGGTAGTTAAGTATTGTATTCAAAAATGTTTGGTTCAGACTCGAACTCGTGTATGCATTTACCTAGAATATTCTTACCACCCAACAACACCCAGTAAAGGTTAATTATTTAACTTTTCAACCTTCTCTATAAGAGATGCTGCAGATACAAAAAGGCAGAGTTCAGAAATTCAATAGCAGTTTGGCTATCGCAGAAGATATGGCTGTCTAAAATCGATACAACTTTTTTTTTAAGCCAAGTTAAACTTCTTGACAAAAAATTTTACTTTTTTCGGGACTTAAAATATCGCACTCGACAGCGCTGAGTCTTTCAACATATATCAAAATCTTCGGCTTCCGAAAACATTTTATATTATTTTATTTACTTTTAAAAACAATTAGCTCACGAATCATAAAAAAAACACAATTTAAATCTTGCAAAAAAATTACCGGGAAATTTTTTTTTCAAGAAAAATGACAGATTTCATATGGATTAAGCAAGTTACTAAAAGTTAATGTAATAAAATGGTAAGAGATAATAAGATGCTAAAATCGTTTAAAATTATAAAAATCTTCTTTTTAACTTAGTAACTTACTAAAATGGCTCTAGATTTTACTAAATCGTTTAAAATACTGCGCTAGGGATTTTAGGAAATAATTTCAAAAAATAATCGTTTACACGTTTTGAAGATATTGATTTTCCAAACACCCAAGAAATATTTTTTTTTTTTGAATATTTTGTATACAATATTATTTTAAATTCATAGGAGCTCCTGTGCAAAAATGTTGGTCAAAATCGTTATTGCCGTTAATGAGAATGTCGAAAATCAAAAAAAGAATTCTATGACAGGTACCATTAATGACATTTTTTCCCAACATTTTTTTTTTGACCAAAATGTTCATAATAGCAAACTTTATTTAATTTATCAAAATAGTCACAGCCGTTTTCGAGATAAATAAGATTTTTCATAACAGCTGTATAACAGGTACCGTTAGTTTTGGAGCTAAAAAAATCAATTTCTTCTCTCTTCCGAAGACACTTACCTTAAGTACCAAGTTTGAAGAAAATACCTCCATCAGTTTAGGCTGTAGGACGAGGTACAGACATACTGACGTACAGACAGGCAGGCGGAATTGCCGGACCCACTTTTTTCGTGTTCTTTCGTCAACTTTAATTCAACAAAATTTCGAGATCGATTTTTTTCCAGTCAGGTTCCGGTCTACGTTTTTGTCTGCAATTTCTGTGCTTAGTTCTTTAAGGAAATTATTTATTTTAGGATCGTGAGTAAGGTTGAACGAAGTAACTAAATTTGCTGTTTTTAGGCTGGATTCCTTTTTTTCCCTTTTTGTTGATTTCAAAGTAGCTTTCGACCCCAATTTAAATGTAATATTAATCCAAGCAAATTAAAAAAACTTAAAAAAAGTAAGTAACAAAAACCTAAGCCAATTTTGCCAAATTAGTCTCAAAGACGCCAATCACTTCAAGTCATCAATTTTGAACATTTAAGAGTTAACTATTCATAATCAAGCAGGGTCATTAACCGATTTGAATATAAATTAACCAATTCAATGCATAAACAAACGCTTTAAATATAAAAACAAAAATTTATGAATGAAAATCAGCTTACATCGTTTCCGACTTCGTATTTATACTCGTATCTTAACGGCTATAAAATTATAATAATTATTATCATTTGCTTGTGAGACTAATGGCCATTAATAAACTAAGATGAAGTTCAAGTTCAAATTATTATATCACAATCAAATCGACTGTTCAATCGCACACACATCATTAAAATTCAAATTAAAACAACGTAACATCAAAATCATTTACTTCGATTTATTTAATTTGTGTGTTGTTGATTGAAAACGAAAGTATCGAAAATGAATACAATTCAAGAGAAATATGTACATAACTTTCGTTTTTTTTTAACCAAAATATTGAATTGGAAGATGAATGCATGCATTTGGTTAAACTGCTTTTTAGGGAGTTCTAAAATTATTTAGAGATAATTCATATGATTTTTTGAATAACAACTCATTAAATTTTTTAAAAACACACAAACTTATTCATATTTACTTCTCAAATTTATATTTTACATTTTTACTCGAAACTAAAGTATAGTTTCCGAAATGCAATGTGCAATTGAGCAGATTACAAGGTATCGTAAAAAAGTTGTAAAAAAATTATCATTTATTATTTTCTCAAATTATAGGTATTTGTTCTTATATCATACAACTGTATGTGAATAAATTTAGGGATTTAAGAAACAAACATATTTCTAAAATTCACTCTAACATTTGTTAAGATGAGTCCTTTAAATTATTAAACATTGTAAAATTCCTGCTAAATTAACAATTATATTATTAAAACATTAAAAAAAAGAAAATGTCAAGCTGTCTTTTAGTCTATACAATAATTTAATATGCATAAAATGTAGCTTATAGGCTTATGGCTTCAGGGTTAAAGACCATCTTCAGATTAATCTTCACTTCATTGAACTAACTAAGATAAGCTTGAATATAAATTATTTTTTGTGTCAATTTTATAGAAAAAGAAGCCTTCAAACTTAACAACGGGGGATATAATAATTTTGTTGTTTTCATATGTAATTGGGAAGTTATTTTTTTTTTATAGTTTATAACATTGAATTGTATAAATTCAATTGTTTATAGTTAAGGAATGGTTTCTGCACAGGCTTTTGTGCGAACTTGCTTAGACTTATCTTTTAAAAGGGTTCGGAGAGGTAACTAGCTTCTGAGCGTACGAAAATGCGATTTTTATTTTAATATAAGTAACCTAAATAATTTTTCCCACAAACAGTTATCAATTTTTACTTGCAATATGGGTGCTAAAGGGGACGTTTTGCATTTTGAAAAAAATCGAAATTTAGGTTTTGACCAAACTTGACTCTACGATATTAGAGAACTGTCTGTGTGTCAATACCTCGACCTGCAGTTTAAAACGCTGAAGCGATTTTCTTCAAACTTGGTACTTAAGGGTCTTCGGTGATTCTCTAAAGGAGAAATTTGTATAATATGACAAATCTTATTTATCTCAAAAGTGGCTCTTACGATTTTGATAAAAGAAAACTATGTGTGATATTGCAGACATGGTCTACATTTTGGTCGAAAAAAAATCAAAAAAAAAATTATTAAAAATTGAACAGCCTAAAAAGGTTTTCACATGAAGTGGAATATCAAGCCTTGGAGAAATCTAATTTATATTTCTTGACGTATATCTTCAGTAACTCTAAGCAAAGATGTAATAGAACTTATGCATTTTTAAATCCCTGATCGTCTTGGTGTTAAAAGTCTTGAAATATTAAAGCATGAAGTTATTTGATTTTGCAAGATTCTTTCATAAACTTTAGATAAAAACAATAAATTTGCAAAAGGTCTAAGTTTATCATTTGTTTGATTTTTTTTTGAATTGGCATTAGTTTTGCTTGTTTCTACTGCATCGGAAATTCTTCGGTGTTTAAAATCGTGCTATATGAAGTATTAGTATTAAGTATTAGTTTGAGAAATTTAAGGCTAATTTCATCTAGGGTAACAGCATTTGATCAAACGGATAAAATGCTTTCAACTACAGAGTGCGTATTATGTTTCAGGTCGATGTTTTTTTTTCAATTACTTTTAAATGAAATACAATTTTATAATTTATATTTTATTAATTGATTATATAATCTTTAACATTATGCTTCTTTCTTTTTTATAACAATTTCGCAGTCTGTTGTAATTTCAGCAGTTCCGTTTCTTAAGCATCGAGGATGTTGTTGGTTTGTTGATGTTCACATTTTTCTTCAAGTATCCTTATAAGAAGAAATCGCGAGGCGTTAAGACAGGGGATCGTAGGTCCTTGTCGATATCTCCACTTTTTGACATTATTCGGACGGGACAAATTACTCGCAAAATTCGCATCGAAAGCTATTCCGTTTAGTTTTTATCGACTGTGACTGTCAACTGACAAATTTTATTTACACAAAAATGGCAACCAAATAAAAGCAACCTGGAACGTAAAACGCACCATGTATTTCGGTGATATCAACTGATCTTAAAATGAAAGATGGAATCGATATGTATTGTTTGTATAGTAATGCTCTTGTAACTGAAACCATTTCCAGCATTTGTAAGCTTACATTTAAAAACTTATTTGCTGACCATAAGTGGGCAGATGATTTGTTATATTGCAGTTAAAATTTCCGACATCTTCTTCCAATGAAGCATAATTAATGCGTCTAAAGTCACTATATTCGATATGCATGTCTAGTGTTATTTTATAATCGAAAGGCATTTAAAGTTAATCAGACCAAAAACATAAATGTTAAAAAAAGAGCCAAGTTCTCCTATACAAAAACCTTTGTTTAACAAGTCAGCCGTAAAAAGTACTGAGATCTAAAAGTACGCCAAGTAGAATAATATTGAAACAGCTACAGTGTAATAGAGAAATTTTATTATTTAATGATTACTGACTAAAATTTGATGGGTTCACTGGTCAAGTTTTTAAAACCTTTCGAATTGGGCATAAAAAAAACTTGCCAAGTAAGCCCATCAAATTTAAGTCAGTAATCATTAAATAATAAAATTTCTCTATTACATTGCAGCTGTTTCAATACGAGTATTATTCTACTTTAAATATTCGGTATTAAACCTTCATGAAGTCAGAAGTTGGCGTACTTTTAGATCTCAGTACTTTTCACGGCTGACTTGTTAGACAAAGGTTTTTGTATAGAAGAACTTGGCTCTTTTTTTAACATTTATGCTTTTGGTCTGATCTCACTACTTTTTGCAAAGATTTTAATATTTTGTCATGTCAAAATCTCGAAAGATACGGAAAGATAGAAGGGTGGCCTCGTCCTACTAAAATCAACTTAGTTTATAGGTTCGTATATCTTTTGGTATATTTTCTTTTTGTTATTGGTTGTTTTTTGATTTGCGCTTCCATTGTTTCTGCCTGCTTATCCTGGCTAGATACCTACCTAACACTACCATACCTACCTTAATTATAAATACTAGTACCTACATCCGCTCAAAGTAAAAAAAAGGAATAATTGTTGAGGATGCCATGTTGTTTTTGTTGCAATTTTAACTTCTTTTTTTAAATGAAGGTAGCCCACCAATTAATAGCCTAATTAGTGGTTTGATTATAGTTCACATCACAGTTAAGATTTTTTTTATGTAAACTCATAATTTTTTCAGGTATGCAAATGTTTTCTTTTTTGATACATGTTAAAATAACATATAGTACCAAATCGAGCACTCTAGTTCTAAGAAAAGTCCTGAGTTTTCAAAATGCATGTATAGTTTCAAAATGACAATAAAAAGACACTTCGAATGAAAAATCTTAGATTTTATATTTTTCGCTTGGAGTGTACATTAAGCTTTACCACTCTACCGAATTTCATCATTCTACGGCAATCGGAAAGGCTCCATATAAATTAAACATTTTCTTAGAAAGTGGGCGGATACCACGCCCCCTGAATGGAAAACCTCAAATTTTTTCCTCTGCTTGCATGACAAGACCTACCGTTGTGCAAAGTTACAATACTCTACGATGTCGGGAAGTGCTCCATACTTTTGATGATCTGTCAGTTATTCAGTCAGTCAGTCAGTAAGTCAGTCAGTTACGGTTTTTGTGATTTTTGAGGCCTTATATCTCCGGAACCGCTTATGCTAGAAAATAGAATTTCGGTGAGGCGCCTGTGCCAGACTAGCTTAGCAAATATTCGGAATTTTATGTTTCTGAGTTCATTGGTACTGAAAATAGGGAGGGATGAAAAACCGCCTGAGTTTGTTACTGTAAAAAGGGTGTAGTGCCAGAACTTGGCTGGGCACTACCGTGCCCTGTGTGTGATCATGTTTTGAAAAAGCGGAAGCAGAAAGCTGATAATATAATTCTACATTTTTCAAAATTCCTCACCTAAGAAATATCAATTTTTCATAACCTTTTAAATTGTGAGTAATAAAGAGTGCCTCAGGCAGAGAACTTTCATGGATCGGGAGTTGGTTAAGAAGGGAAGGAAGTCAGTCAGAGAGATAGATACAGTTTTAGCGATTTTTGAAGTCATATATCTCAGAAACAACTAATATTTAAGAGTTGACTGGTGAGGCACCTGTGTTTGATCACCTCAGCAAATACTGAGATATTGAAGTTTCTGACTTTATTGGTACCAGGGTTCGAACCTTGCTCCATTCGGAGCAAATTTGCTCCACTTTTGAAAGAAAAAAAAATCTACTCTAACGCTCCGATTTTTCGAGATTTACTTCACTTTTTCCACACAGACAAACTGTCAAATTTGTATACTAATATGACATTGTTGAAAAAAACCATTAAACCTTTGTTAAAAATTCTTTCTGAATTTGTAATTTGTTTATTTTTACAGAACAATTTTTGAAAATAATACTAAGTTTTCCAATGAAACCTGTGATTTGTATTTCTTGTTTGCTAATACTATTTTTTTATGTTCATATGTATGTTTTAATTTTCCTGGTTCTAACCCTGATTGGTACTGAAGTAAGAAAGAGCTCGAAAATCGCCTCGGTTTGTTCCTGGAAATAGGTTGTAGTGCCCTGAACTTAACTTTGATGACGGAAACATAAATGTATGTATACAAAATAATCTTTTAAGGAAACCACTTCAATGATTTTTCAAATTTTGTTTATACCTCTGCTTTTTTAACTTCCCATAGGGAGTTATTGTAATCGGTCCGATTTGTCAAATTGGAATTTTTGACATTTCTCGACGTTTCAAGGTCCCTAGAGGCTATATCAGTCATTTTTAGAGAGATGTCTGTGTGTGTGTGTGTACGTACGTTCGTACGTTCGTACGTTCGTACGTTCGTACGTGCGTACGTTCGTACGTCCGTACGTTCTTGTACCATTTTTCGTCGTCGATATCTCAAGAACGAGTAAAGATATCGACTTCAAATAAATTTTATTTAATAGATAATAACTTCGAAAGAGGCTGAAAGGGCGTTTATTAAAATTCAGTGAGTAGTTTTTTCACTATAACGGTTTAAAAAAAAAAGTAAAAATTTTGGTTAGTTTCAAATATCTCACGAAAAAATAATGCTATTGACTTCAAATAAAATTTAATGTACTCATTATAAGGTCATACAGATTTGGTATGAATTTGGAAAAAAATGAACACACCGTTATTTTTTTAAATAAAAAAAAGCTGAAAAAAAAAATTTCATAACCCAGATATTCTAAGAACGGAAAACAATTTGAAACTCAAAATAATTTTATTTTACGAAAAATAATGTGTTTGACAACTGGTGAAAATTTCAAAAAAAATCAGTTTACAGTTTTCTTACAAAAAATAAAAAATTATATAGAATTCTATTGAAAATTGGTAAAAATTGTTTTTCGACTCAAATTTCTCGAGAACTAGCCGCCTATGATAGCATAGCCAGGGTAGAACTTTACAAAGCCATGAGAGAATTCGGCATCCCAAATAAATTGACACGACTATGTAGGTCGACCATGACCAACGTAACAAGCCAAGTAAAAATAGCCGGATTGCTATCCAGACCAATCAACATCTTTAATGGACTCCGACAAGGGGACGGTTTGGTCTGCCTCCTCTTCCACCTGGCGTTGGAGAAAGCAATCCGTGACTCTGGCACGGCAACAAGAGGGACCATCGTCAACAGGTCCAGCCAGTTACTGGCTTACGCAGTCGACATTGACATCATCGGAAGAACCGAACAAGCTGTACACGATTCCTTCATCCAGATCGAGCAGGCGGCACAAAATCTGGGGCTGCACATTAGTGAAGGTAAAACAAAGTACATGGTGGCGTCGAATGCGAGAGGAACAGTTGGTCAAACAATCAAGGTTGCGGAGCACGAATTTGAAGTGGTGCAATCCTTTAAATACCTTGGGTCAATAGTAGCAGCCGATAACAATATAGAAGAAGAAATACGCGGGCGGCTTCTCAAATCCAACAGAGCCTACTATAGTCTGTCAAAGCTCTTCAAATCCAGAAATCTCACCATAACTTCAAAACTGCTGCTGTACAGGACCATGGTCCTGCCAGTACTCACATATGGATCCGAGACTTGGGTGCTTAGCAAAAGGCACTCCGACCTCTTAGCTGCGTTCGAGAGAAAAGTCTTAAGGAGAATTGTTGGCCCCGTATGTGAGGAAGCTCGGTAGACTCCGGTGGGCAGGGCACCTAGATCGCATGAGCGAAGAGGAACCTGCTCGGAAAGTTCTTTGTGGTACATTCTATGGTAGACGACAGCGTGGTAGACCATGCTTGCGCTGGAGAGATGGCGTAGACCAGGACGCCCGAAGCCTTGGGGTGCGCAACTGGATGGCGTCGGCTAGAGACCGGGATAGGTGGAGAGACTTGTTGAAAGAGGCCAGGACCGGAACCCGGTTGTCGAGCCGATGATGATGAGTAGTGATATTGACTTCTAATTTAGTTTATTTTATAAATAGTATAATTTTGTACAATTAGTAAAATGTTGACAAATATTGAATTTATTTAAAATAAAAAAACTATTAAGAATTCTAGTGAAAACTAGCTAAAATTGTATTTCAAGTCGAATTTCTTGGGAATGAACAGCGATTGTGCCTTCTAAAGTATGTTGTTTTATACATCGATACCTTCCCGTAAGAATGTATACTAAGCGACATTTCTAAAATTGTTCAGGAAACGAAAAAAAACGAAGAAAGTTGTAGTTGAATCATTGTGTGCTAAGAGACAATTTTGGTTAAACTAAGTGACATCTAACAAAATTTTGTATTGCTCACGACAATGAGATCTTTATTAATGTCGCTTGGCATAATTTTTTTGGTGGATAATACAAATTTCAGGGGGCAACATTATTTTAATGAGAAAACATGGCAGTTGATAATTTTTTTTATTTGTACTCTAGTTTCCTTTTCATGCATAATAGGTTGGCGAAATCCAGGCCAAAAAGTGGCCCTTAACATATAGTATATTTCCTCATCAAAAAGTCATTTTCGAAAAAAGTGTCGCTTAGTACATTCTTAGGGGAAAGTATCGACATACTCGTAATACAATTATTAACATATGGTTAAATTTTGACAAGTATCGAATTGACAGTTTTAACAAAAATATTTCGTTTTTAAATTTTTTTCAATTAAAATGTTTGGAACCGAAATAATAAAGTAATTTCTATAATATACTTAATACATAATTTTATAATTTTATTATCAACTTAGTTTTTAGAAGAATGTATGTACTGTACATACGTATATGAATAAGGTTGTTCAGTTGTACCCAAGTCCCACATATTCAAATTCGTTTAATAGCTATCAAATTGAAGAAAACGTCACAATATGCTTTTATCTTTTTGTCCATGAAAAAGATGTAAAATTCTACTCAAGGTTTTCTTAGGTGTAGGAACACAGATATATTAAAAAACACGGAAATCTATAATTCAGTATATACCTAATATGTACCTACCAACCTTCGTAATTATTACAAGAAATTTAACATTTTAAATAGAAAAGTTTAAAATTAGTTAAACACATTTTCTGTAAAAAAAAAAACATAAAATGAGCGAGTTTCCTCATCATCAACAAAACAAAGCAAATTTCCTAATATCATAGTATGCCACAAGCATCATCGATTTTTAAAACAGGAGTCATTGTATATCCAGTGCAGATCACAGCCTTTCAATCCGGAAAAACCGCAACAACAATTACACTATGAAACCATCTACTTCGATCTTCCATCTACTGCTTAAAATGCTTAAAATGCTTTTCAATCTTAAAATAATGTTTGTTTGAATTTTACAGCTAAAGTTTGTTTCGCTGAAAATTTGGTTATTTGAAAAAAACTAAATATAAAGTTTTCAAGACCACAAATGGGAAGTTATCAGTGTGGGTCGCACCCAGCCTCTTTTTTATTTTTGAGATCAAAACTGTTTCAGCAATGTTGAGAAGCAATGAAGGAATTTAATGCTTATTTAGATGGTTTGTAAATTCACAGTTTATAAAGCATTTGCAAATTTATTTAAATAAATAGCAAATCAATTTAACCAAATTGCAAATAGATTTTACCCAAATGCAAATCGATTTATACTATTAGCAAATAAATCATTTCAAACTTAAAAATAAAAATTGATTTGCTAATAGTTTAAATCGAATTGTGTTCGAGTTAAATTAATTTGCTTAATTGTTAAATAAATTTGCGAATGATATATAAAAAACTCATCAAAATCCTAATACACCTTTACCAAAAGGGGATAAGACTAAATGAAAAATAATTTCACCCAAAGAAGAACTATTTAACTGCTTCTGAGTTGTTTTATAGTTAAAATAGGTCAGCAATTTAATCAATTAATCTGTGCTAAATATGAGTCCTTAATTTAAGTCGTATTGTCCGTTTTGGAAATTCAACCGGAGTTCTATAAAAATGTTTCTTTAATACATAAATTTTGAAGATGACGCCGAAACTAATTAATAAATCAGTCATAATAAAAAGAAAAAGAAAAATAAAATTACTCGTAACCAAGTACCAACGTGAGTTAAGAAAGTCGAACGTTCATTGACTTGTTATAAATTCATACCTCATTTATCTATATGGTTTATAGCACATAAACGTGCAACTTAACTAGATATTATGTACGTCACAATTTTATTTGTATTCATTCAGCAAATTTCGAAGATGAATAATCAAAAGTACAAAACCACATCTGATTGTAAATTATACCCACATAGAATGAGAATTTACAAATTGTCCTTTTTAAAGTTATTTTTTTTTTTGCTTTGCACGATTATGTGAATGGAATATATTTGGGTTTCAAATTGACAATTTTTCGGGGTTTCTTAACGGCAGGACAAAAAAAAATAAACAGAACAATATTCTTATTATAATGAAATCATTAAAATGCATCATTGAGCTAATTTGGAGACCTCTGTTTGTTGTTAAAGGAGTGGATATGCAATTGGATTAATAAAATGTGTGGTTTACTTCTCATAGAATTTACATTTTTATTACTCAAATAGAGTGCCTAAATACGAGTACATATTTAAAATAAAAAACAGCAATAAAACTTTAGTTTTTCTGGTTTATATTTTGATACTTTGGCATCACCTACCAGTTTTTAAACATTCTTAATTTAAACAGTGCTTCGATGGTTAAAATTAAAGTTCGCTGCAGTTTTAATATACATACATAGTTTAAAAAATCGTTTTGATATGATTCCAAAATATTAAAGTATAACCATGAAAAACTTCACTAGAAAAATGATCAAAAATTACCAAATTTGTGTTAAATTGAAATTAAAAAAACTGATATTGTAACTTTTGAGCAGGTTTTTTCGCAAAAATTATATTTCTTTTGGTATTTCTTTTTTTAAGATAGAGCTTCATAGAGCTTTTGTACTTTTTACGAAACACGAAACTTCTATACTCTGTTCAATTTATATTTGCAGTACAGGGAAGATAGGATATTTACCTTTCAGTGTCACCATTATGGATTTCAATAAGCTATCTTTAATTTAAAGCTCTTACAGGATTGCCGTAGAAGCATTAAAAATTGCCGCAAATCTCAGGAAAATATTTGCTACCAAAAGCTCGAAAAAGTTTAAATCCTAAAAGTTACATAGCAAAAACCAAAGAAAATGCCATATGAATTTCTATCAAGTTGGCAATGGTAACTCTGATTCAGTGTTTTTTTTTTTTTTTTAATAAACACAATAAAGGTTGGTTGCAAATTGGCGATTAGTCTCCTTTTAGAGCCTATCGTTCATTTTGAAAGATCGAATCAATCATTGATTGATTGGTTCAAGGATTCGATCTTTTCAACTAATCGTTCATTCAATCAAAATCATTTTGTATCCGAACGAGATAAAGACCGAAACGAAATGTTTTTAATCGTTCATTCAATTAAAATATCTTTTTTCCAATCGTTTCGTTCAGACCGAAACCGAAACAATGTGAAACTGAACGAAAGTTTGGATTTTTTCTACTTCGTTCTCGTCATCTTCCATTGTATATAAAATGAGGAATATACATTCTGTTTCATGTTTATTCCTATTTGGTATTGTGAAATGATTGAGAACATGCTAAATGAACGAAAAATAACTATTTTCGTTCGTTTCGTTCATCGTTTTCAGTGGTCAGAGATTGACATTAGGATTGATTGATTTGGTCTACTTTGATTGCAATCAATCAATCTTTTTGGTGAACAGGTCATAAAGACCGAATCAATCGCGATTGACACAGCTCTATCACCTTTCAGCTTTCATCCATGGAGCAGGTGGGCTGTACGTGATCTCAAAGAAGATTACACAAACAATTTTAATATAACTCAGTGACTCTCTTTCTTATTTCAGTGGTAATTTCTTAAGTTAATGTGCCGGGCAAATATCAGACACCAGTGTTTCTGAAAAAGCTCTCCCATAATGCCTGTACTGCAAATATAAATTGAACAGAGTATAGACAAGACTGTTTTAAATCTCAGCTATTGTCCCTTTTAACTAAGTTTTGATTCGGCATAAAACCCTCATTTCAAAAGAGAAAACTGAACAGATACGTTCAGAATAGATGGAATTTTTTTTCTCATTCAAAAATAAATTACTTCCTAAATTATTTACAAAAAGATATTATAATTTTTTTTTTAAATAAAGACAACTCACGTAGAGATGATTCAGTTCCAAAATTTTGGAATAATTTAATTCCTCACATCATTATGAGGAATTTATTTATGACAGAGGTTGAATAGAACATACAAAGAGTTTACAAAAAAGTGATTTTTAAACTTTGACAGCTGATTGCTGCCATATCGAATCTACATCTATCAAATTGGCTGTCACTTATTAAGTCTGTCTTATCAAATCAGCACAGCTAGTTTTAGCGGTGCCGTGAAATAAGGCCAAGTAAAATAAGGCCAGCTTTAAAAAATTGGCCTTATTGCACTTTTATAAAGTAAAATTAGGCCAATTTTTGAAAGTTGGCCTTATTGCACTTTTACAAAGTGAAGTAAGGCCAAGTTGTTCTTATTTCACTTTTAACAGTTGGTTTTATTGCACTTTGACAAAGCGAAATAAGGCCAAGCTGCATTTTTATGTTTATTTCATAAAAAAATTTTGCTTAACAAAAGCGAAATAAGGCCAAATTTTAGAACTTGGCTTTATATCGCTTTTACAAAGTGACATAAGGCTAAACCTGTTTGTGACTTAAGGCCAAGCATAAAATGTTTCGTCAAAAATAAAAAAAGTAGTTTTTGCCTTCAGATTCGTGTAATACATAATTGTTTATCGGGGGCCGACGTTTTTGGTTTTCTTGGGCAAAAGTAACTTGGGTAGCCCGCTTCGCGGGTTTTCGTTCAACTCCCTTTTCGGGGCTTACACCCTATCACGCAACTCCGTTGCTCCGCTTAGGGTATGTTTAGTCGCCAGGCAGGCGCCTGTAGCAACAGTTTTGTATTCTACATTAATTGGAGTAAACAACTAACAGTTATGTACTGTTGCGCAAGAAAACCTCGATTTCTGAATGATTGGGTTCGTCAATAAGCAAAATTGTCTAGTTTGGAACTATTACAGTCCACATCTATCAAATTGCAGTACATCCAGAGAAAGTCACAGTTTAGTGTGGATTTTTGACATCGGTCCGTATGTTAGACTGAGTTAGATTAGGGAGGGTGATGCAAGCGGCGAAACTGTACCGTCTAACTCGGATAAGAAAGGTATGTGAAAAAAAGAGGGAGTGAATTGAAAGGAGCTCAGGTATTCAACACCTCCTTGAACGATTCGATATGAATTCAAGGTTGTTCTTTAGTGGCAGGGTCGAGATATTGTCTAAGTCGTAGAAAAAATATTCTTATAGGACCACTGCTTTGGTTATGGCTAGGCTGAGGCATTCACAGAGGAAGTGAGATGAGTTCTCCTCCACCTCTACATATTGACACCCTCTACAAAAGTCCGAGAAACTAATGCTCATTCTGCTCATGTAGGTTCCTATTAGGTTGTGGCCTGTAAGGACTTAGAGTAGAATTAATAGTTAAAACTTGCTTAGCTTAAGTATATATTCTGTATTTTTCCTCGAAATCCATAGGTTCATTGAAACCCCACATGTGTCGATTGTTGCCCATTGTAGCCTCAAAGAAATTCTGTCGATTATTCCTTTATTCTTGCTGCAGTATCATAATTCACGATATACCGGGTCCCATCTGAGGGTAACAGTGTTCATTGAATTGAGAAACCTCAGTTGATTATGCAACGATCTTTTAGTTTCGACTTAGTAATGATTGAGGAGATGGCTTTAATCGCCGACTTTTAAGACATCGATATTTCTGTTTACTATACTTCATGTAAGGCAATTTGTCCTGCGGCTTAGCAAACTGCAAGTAATTCCGCTTGGAATACACTGCAAATATTTGGGAGCTTTATTTCTGAATATCAGTCGCTTCTATAACTGATGTTCTTCGACTTTGAGAAGACATTCGACAGGGTTAATCACGAATGAATTTTCCGATCACTTATCATGAGCGATATTTCTGAAGAATCATACAACAACGCAAAGTGCTGCTCCTTATGTACAATGGGCAGCTTGTCGATTCATTGGAGTCGTGCCAAGGAGTAAGGCAAGGAGATGTGGCATCACCAATTGATAATCGAAGATTTTCTGCATCCAATGGAATAATACGCTGTTTTCATGGGAGGCTTGGACCAAATGTGGCAATTGCTGCAAGCAAACGGGGAGTTGGCTGGTTTAGGAATCAAGGCCAAAAAGACAAAGAAGCTGCAAGCCAATCACACACGAGCATATTATTCTGAGGAAGAAAACAATTGAGAAGGTCACGCAGTTCAATTACCAGGGCAGTTTCGTTTCAACTGATGGTGGACAGACTTTGATGTTAACAATGGAATTAACAAGGCTCTCAAACGAGAACGTACCGAAATAGTCCTTCGTGTGAAATCCTTAAGGTGTTCGGCTAGTTGGAAGACCAAGAATAACATGGAAGTCAACTATACTTAACGAATGGGGATAGATGGAGATGGAATCTGCTGCTTCCCTAAGCTCCAGGAGGAGTTAAAGTGTTATTGCGAGGATTGCAGTGATCGAAACACATATGTATATGCAAATACGGATTTCTTTAAGTGACGGTTTGAACGAATTCTTATATTATTTATGATATTTCAATAGATAAATGTTGGTTTCTTCGAGCCTCTTAAAAACACAAATTCTTCTAAACGAGACTAGTTTCGGAGTTAACACCGAGTTATGTCCTGAATCACGTTAAATCGATAATTCTAGGGACTTAAATCTGCACATATTTATCAACAACTATCGAATTTAACAGATGTCACAGTGAAAATAAAAATTTCCATAGTGTCGCATCTCGATTTCAATAGTGAAAAACCACTTCATGAGTTTACCGGGATCTTATATATTTGCAGAAGAAACTGATTTAAATCAATATTATAATTCAGCACTAAAAAATTGATCCTTAAAATAAGAAAACCTAACTCTTGTTTGCTTAATGCAGTGATCTTCATTCTTGATTGTTTAAATATAGCTACATAAATGTAGCTATGCTCTTCATACTTCTCACTTCAATGAACAAATAATTCATCTAAAATTTCTTTAAAAAAAATAAACAATTAAACAAAACAAAATATAAATTAAACTTACCAAACATGTATGCCAAATAGGCGTTCTCAGCGAATATCAGATACAATCCATACAATCCGAACATATGAAGAATGGCAAATATCACGACATTACGCCAGACGATTTCCAAGCGATATTCTTTCTTTGGTTTTTCTGCTGCGGCGACACTGGCAATGGCGGCATTTCCGTAATCTTTTGCTACAATCGGATCGCCCAGGCCGGGAACCCGATCATTTGTATGGGGAATCGTGCTACTAGCATTGCATACTAAAGAGTTGCGTTTTCTGTTGTTGGTGTTGTTGTTGTTTGCATCATCAGAATTCAAAGAAGCCTCTGCTAAGATGAATGAGCTCCCTATTATGTTAGGAGCCATCTAAAAACAAAACAAAATATAGACATAATGATTACTCGATCGTATCGCATTTTTAGAAAATCCAGCTGTTGTGGAATACTCGTATATCTTTTTGTAATGTTAATTAGGAGCTTTTCAACTACTAAAATTAGCAATGCACTCTCGCAACTCAAACATACTAGTCTTAACTTCAAGTGTAAAAAAAAGCATACCGCGATACCGCAGCGAAGCTCGTAAGACGTGCTTAGAATAAGCTAGTTGAAACGACAGATTAAGATGACAGAGTACCAGCATTGTTCACACTTTTCAAATGATAGATAGTTTTTCTAGGTGAAACCAATGTTTTCAGTGACTAATTGACGACTGGGGCAACGTCAATTACAACAAAAGTATCATACTCGTAGATGTTTTGATGCGTGGAGGATGTTTTCATATGCTAATCTTGTTCAAGGCTTCAATTTTATCGTGAGGATAAGTAGAATAGTTAATTTTATCCGAAGCTAAATACAACTTTTGACTTCTAAGTTATGTAAGAAAATTGGATTTCTGTTGATATTATGTACATATCTAATCTTATGGTTTTGGGTCTTTTGTCTAAACTATAGTTTTTTTATGAAATGCTTTCTAATTCACTTATGTAAATTTTATCACAAACAAAAATAGAACTAAAAGTTTCAAGGTCTGGTTGTTCTAAAGAATGGACTTTCAAAGAAGATCCTCCGGTTTATTTTTCCATAATTAAAGCCGGCATTATAAAAACAGAATAAATTTGTTTAATGAGATAAACGAACTTGTTTGTTTAAATAAATTTGAAGACAACTTAAAGGTCTTCAAAGTTATGATAAATAAAAGTTGAATTTATAACAATCGACAAACTATTTTATTTCCCATAAACGAGTATTACGAGTATAGCATGCCTCGATCCGAAGGTAAAATTCACTAAGTACACACAAAAAATCTGAATTTAATAAATTTTTGAAAACCTGGGGTTTGGCATTTTGCAAGCCATGGATGCATGGATGCATCAGGTATTAAAAGTTAGACATATAGCCACATGTTTGAACATCTGGTTTTGGTTTCAAGAGATTTATTTCAGTCTTAATTTCTTCAAACGTATATTCACACAGGTGGTGTTCGTTGTCTTGCAAGAAAATAAAAAATAACGAAACCTTAAATATCCATGAGTGAAGGAGTAACAGGTGGATCACCAATCATACTACTATGAAACGAAATAACGGAACCCGGTTGGTATACTCAAACAAATATTGGGTATCATTATTGAATTAACATTTATCAGTGGCAAGTTTAAGAATGGCCATGTTTTATTGCCAAGAATCGCGATGCTACCAAAAGATTGTTCAATTTCATTAACACGCTTACAATTCCCAATTAATCTGGCATATAAAATGACAATCAAAAAGTCTCAAGGCAAAATTTCGGTCACAGGAATGCTTGAAAGTTGTAGGCGATCAAATTTTGTGTTTTTATTAATACAAAAATATATTTCAAATGCAACAACTCGTGAAGAATCAGGTACCGGGACTTACAACTCTGAACTATTAATGTGCAAACGTTATCAGCATCCATGAAGGGAACCTATGATTTTCTATCGAGTCTTATGATTTAGATCAAAAGCACCTTTCATGTCAAGAGATACTCTTGAAAAACAAATTTTTGTTTTTTCAGGTGTCTGGGAACCGAACCAAAAATTCAGTGTGATATAATAAAAACAATGAAACTACTATTGTACAAAAGCGTGCTATCATATCATCTTTTACCAAATATCTAACTTGAAAGACGTTCTCCACCTATAAGTTTTTCAAATTGAGATTTTATTTGTATGTCATCAAAGCATTTGACACATGATTTCAAATTATGTACTTGTAAATTTTTATATGGTCTTAAGCTGTATTTAGACTTTCAGTGTAGTGCTCTGTGTACGTTGTTCGTTGTTGCTCGTACGCTGAACAACGAGAATGATTATTATTCACGAACAGCGAACTAACAACGAATGAAGAATGTACATATTCAAAGGAGCTCGGAAATTTCGGTGTTCATTGTTACCCCGACAACAGTTTTTAAATTCTGTGCCGTGCAATTTGTAGGGAAATTTTTAAAGTTTTTTTTATTAGTGAATTGAGCATCAGAAGGCCTCGTTATAAACTGGGGTACCTAAAGGTAAATAAATAAAATATTTTGTCTATGGGTATGGTACGAATAATGATACTAAAGATTTAATAATCAGAGGAACATACAAAAAAGCACGATATAATAATCACTTCTAGCGCTTTTTTCTCAACTATTAATAGTGCCGCCACTGCAAACAATGTTTGTTGTTAAGAACGAACTGAAAAACAAAACCGAATTAATGTAATTGCTTCTTCGTTGTATGTTGTTGAGAGAAGAACGAACAACGAACAACGTATACAGCGAATGAAGAACGAAAGTCTAATTGGGACTTTAGTTTTGCTGCCTTAAATTTCAGCATTAAAAAATAATCTACACTCTTGTGCCATACTTTCGCGACATCTTGAATCTTCATTTTCATGGTTAATTGTTGGCAGAAGTTTCATAGGCGAACCATTGATGTGAAGGACTACGATATATTTAAAACCTCGTGAGAAACAAAAATTCTCTTATGTCCTCAGAATCACTTCAAATTCATTTCAGTCCGCGGACTTAATTCGAGATTTTAAGAAAAAAAATTCCAGAAAACAGAATAACTTTTTTGATGCAATGCAATTGTTGATTTATTAACACAAAAAATGCTTACAAAATAAATGAACGGCTGTGTTGTAAAAACTTGCTTTTATCTTCAAGGGAAGTAGAATTTTAAAAATATTCTCTGTAAAAATGAACGACCCCTTTGTTGGAGCTAAAAAATGTATGCAAGAACAAAATTTTAAATATTTGTAACGATTTACAAGTTCTTAAATATAAAATTAAAAAAAAAAAAAAATTAGTTCGCTAATTTTAGGTTTTTATTATTGTGCAAAAAATCGCAGAATCGTTTTAAAAAAAAGACCGGTATGTGATTTTCCAAATTTTAAGATTTCAAAACGAAAGTTTTATTTTTTTTATATAGTAGAGAAAGCGGGGCTAGAAGTAACAGCTAAACATAACGTGAAAGGTGAAAGAGAAAAATGTTCGTCTCACGACTTATCTACTTCAGTTGCTAAGTGGGAGGCATTGAAGGAAGCTCTGCGGTGGGAGCTGAAGTAAGGAAGTTTGTAACTTTTATTAGTATTTTTGGTCTTCCTCTTAACACCGCTCCCATTTCACTGAATTGCATTTGGGTTTTGGTTAAATTTGTATTTAAATGAAATTCATGTGTGACCTTCGTTTGTTTTAAATTGTGTTCTTGTTGTGGTGGGGCTAGTTATAACATTTTTTCGGTGTAAGTTGTAACATGTTAGAGCTTACTGCGTAATTTTTTTTTTTAACTGATCGTTTTGAACAAGAAAGATTGAAAACAGTTTTTGTTGTATGTGTTTCGTTTTAGTTAAGTTATTTTACAAAAAAAAAAAATTAAATTGCAAAGTTCTCAACACAGATTTGGAGAAAATGGTTCGCTAATGTACTTTGCTCGCTTAGTACCGAATGCAACTAACGGTCAATGGTAAATAATCATCTTCTGCTGTTAGAGGATGTCCTTACAGAAAAGAACTCAGCTCAACCAGCTACCCTGTGGTATTCCAGAATTAAAGTTTTAAAGTTTCAGTAAAAAAGTTACAGTTGAACTTCCTTTTGTAAAACCATGTTGATTTGCAACTTTATGTGATTTCACATAAAAGCATACAAATTCACAAATAAAAGCCTCGAAAAGTTTTGAAATAACCGATAATCTAGCAAAAGGTCTATAATTTTGTATTGCATCTTTTTACCTTTCTTATATGTAGAGGGATTGTGAAAGAATTTTTCCAAATAGATGGAAATACAAAAGAGGACATTGATTTTGGGCAATTTCATCTAAATTTTCACAGAGTTCAAAATATCACACATGTTAGTATTAGTGTTAGTGTTAGTGTTAGAAGTCAAAAAATAGTTGTGTTATAACCCGAGGGACCTGACATGAATTAGCTTCGCTCTGAGATAGTCTGTATATGTAGATCATAACTTATTTCTTCTATTTCTAAGGCTTTTTAACTCACTATCGTACCAATCTGGAACAAAAGGTCATACACATACACATTGAGAACCAAAATTATAACTTCATTTTAGTTTCATTGAAATGTGATGTTCGCTTATTCCTTTTTACATGTGACTTATAGGTGTCTATAAGGCGAGTTATATTCGGAAAAAAAAAATCGAACTCAAGATTTTGATCAAAGTTGACATTACGATGATAGCGAAGACTAAAAAAGTGGGTCTTGCAATTCTGTCTGTCTGTCTGTCTGTTCGACTACAGCCTAAACGGCTCGGCCGATTTTCTTTAAACTTGATAGATATTATTTTTAATTTTTTGACCCCACACGTTTTTTTTCTTTTTTTTTTAAGACCAAAAATAACTGTATCTGCCATTTGAATTTTTTTCGAAATTTTATAAATTTTTTTTTTCAAAAACTGCTCGACAGATTTAAAAAATAAAACTACAAAAATTTTATTTAGTTAAAGCTAGGTAATGGTTAAAAAAAAAATTTACGAAATATTGAGGGTACCCCCATAGTACAATTTTTACTTGCGATATAGGTACTATAGGGCAAGTTCTGCATTTGGAAAAAAAATCGAACTCGAGATTTTGATCAAAGTTGACATTACGATGATAGCGAAGACGAATAAAGTGGGTCCGGCAATTCCGTGTCTGTCTGTCTGTCTGTCTGTATGTCTGTACCTCGATCTAGAGCCTAAGCCACTGGACCTATTTTCTTCAAACTCGGTAGTTATGGGTCTTCGGTGATTCCCTAGAGGGGAAATTGAAATTTTTTTTTTATCTCTAAAACTAACGGTACCCCCCATACACCTGTAATGCAAAACCTTATTTATCTCGAAAACGGCTATAACGATTTTGATAAAAAAAATTAGGTGTGATATTACGGACATGGACTACGTTTTGGTAAAAAAAAAATTTGGGGCAAAATGTTATTAACGGTACCTGTCATAGAACCGTTTTTTTGATTTTCGACTTTCTCATTAACGGCTCTAACGATTTTAACCAAAAATTTTCAGCAGGAGTCCCCCTAAGTTTAAAATAATATTGAATATAAAAATATTCGAAAAATTATTTGTTGGGTTTTTTTGAAAAAAATTTTTTTTTGAAAAATCAATATCTTCAAAACCTATGAACGATTATTTTTTGAAATTATTTCCAAAAATCAATATTATTAAATACTTAAAATTCGCATCCCACATTTTTTTCTTGAAAAATTTTAAAGAAATTTCTTATATAAAAAATTTATTTATTTAATAATAAAACGATTTTTTAAAGTTTGTTTGCATAAATTCATACTTTTCTAGAAATCAGACGGCAATTTCATTTTAAATTCATGTTTTATATTTATAAAATGTTCTTAAATTCCAAAGTACTTTTACATAAGAGCAAGTTCGTGCGATCCAGTCGTGCATTTTATTTTTTTTTTGATTTTCTCAAAAACGGTACCACCGGTTTTGATCTTTTTTTTGCTAAAGCTGCCTGAAAATTTGAATAGTTTTGTGTATTCAAATTTTCAAAAAAATTTGGTTCGGATTTTTGAAAAAAAAAATTCAATTTTTTTTTTTTTAAACTCAATATTTTGAAAACCTCATGGTATATTTTTTTAAACTTAAGAAATAAAAATTTCTCAATATAATCTATAAGATGTGATAAAAAAAATTATTCTACCTAAAAATAAAGGTACCCACCATATAAATGTTAAAAAATGGTTTTCAAAAATCGTATTTTTCTCGAAAACGGGGCTTGTGCCTACCGTAGAACCATTTTTTTAAATTTTGAATTTTTTCACTATCGACATAACGGATTTTAATGAAATTTTTTATAGAGATGCTTCTAAAAAGTTTAAGAAACATGCATTTCAAAATTTAAAAAGAAAATATTTTTTGAATTAAAAAAAAATCATTTATTTTTTGGAAAATTCGTTATCTCAAAAACGGCTCAGTATTTTACTTGGAAATTTAATTTTCATTCCTAGAATAATAAAAACTTAAATTTGGCGTAAAAATTTTGTATATTAAACCTTATTTTTTCAAGAAACCACTACAACGACTTTTTTTTCTTGCATATATTCATATTTGCATAGCCTTCTGTGTTTGGCTCTTGAATTTAAAAAATGTATTGTATCCTTATGAACAGTTATCTCTAATATCATTCGTTTTTAAAATTCCTAGTCTTTTACATAGGAGCCAGTTCGTGCGACCCAGTCGTGCATATTATTTTATTTTCAAGCGTACGATATTATAAGAAAATTGGTGAATGAGAAAAAGTGTCAAAAGAGAAGTTCAAGAATATTTTTTTTTTTTTTTTTTTTTTTTTTTATAAAAATTGTTAATGTTCTTAAAACAGATAATTTGTTTTTTGATTTTTTAATTCTTGTTTCAATTTCTAATCAATCAGCCCCCTTCCTTGCTACAACTTACCCCATAATCGAGATAAATTGAAACAACATGACTTTATTTATTGTATTTTGTAGCTAAAACATGGTTTTCAAATATAAAAAAAGTTTAGCTGAATTATTTCCAAAATTGATTTTAGTAAAAATATCGCAAGCTATAATATGATTTATAAAAACAAAAATGATGCCTCTATCCAATTGAACTGAAATATTTTATGTATTTTAAAACTTAGCATAGCGTACGGCACGGTGATGCTCCGCACCGAGTAATTAACTTGCAATCACGAAAACAATAATTATTCTCTCTGTATTGTGGTGTAAATAATTTGTCTTAATAGTCACCATGACACTACCACCTCGATTGCAACAATAATTTTATCCAAGAATTGAGACATGGCCAATAACTAAATGACAATTGCGTCTATTGCTACTTGCCACTAGAATGCGCTGAATAGTCATCCCGAATGGACAATGGTGTGGCAAACGAATAGGTTTGTGTTGCGCACATATGAAGAGTGTGTGGTTAAGAGTCAGTGCTGCTACATGCACTTGATCTCGCAGAACAATCAATTTGATAACTTAATCTTTGGAGTAGCGCTAGTAGCTCCGGTGGTATGATTAATGGTATGTCTTCAAAAGCTATTTGCCATTATAAGTTTGAAGGCTGAGCTTATAGGCCAAAATTAGTAAGGGTTGAGACCGACAATTAAATTTTATTTGAATTCTTTTTTTTTATTAGCTTTAAATTTGTTCATAATTTTCGACTTATATTTTACTAACACAGTTTAACTAGGTAGAACGATTAGTTATTACTTTTGTCATAGTAGGGTATTTTCGTAGTGTCAAACTGCAATTAAACGTACAACAAAATTATGAGCATGTGGAGATAAGTTATTGGTTGAACTTCATATTCTCAAGACATCTCTAGGTATATTTTGCTCCATTATTAAAGACCGCTTATAATGTTATAGCTTTTGGTAGAACTACATGGACGAAGCCATGGAATAATTTTGCTTCCCAAAGAAACTGACACGACTATGTAGAGACTGTGCATTATCTACGCAACAAGCCAAGTTAAAGCAGTCTATTCGAATTGATCATAATATTTAAAGGATTTCAACAAGAGTTTGACTTCCGTTTCCTTTTGAAGCTGGTTTTGAAAAAAGCTTTTTTGTAACCACGGGATCGTCAACAAAAGCGGGGTTTTAATATCAAACCAACTGATCGTGTCTGCTAAAATCCAAAAGCATGATCTTAAAGGCTTTTCACGAATGATCTTTATGTTCCCTTACTTAGTTTATTGCACGAACTGTCATTGTTTTAGGTGTGTTGAGAAGCAATTTATTAGGAAAATTACTTTAGTACGATACTAAAGGGTGGTTAAATTTTAAGGGCCGATTTTGAATGTGAACCACATCTAAACGTCAAGTTTTTTTCTGCATTTCATTTGACATTTCTCAATTTCATACTAACTCAATTTCAACCATGGAAAGATACACAATCGAGCAACGCGTTATAGTTATTCAGGCTTATTATGAAAATGGGCGTTCAAATCAAAATGCATATCGTGCAGTTCGTGATTTTTTCGGTCAATTTAATCGTCAAAATGTGCGTACAATCGGAAAAATCGTGAACAAATTTGAGCAAACCGGG
Organism: Chrysotoxum bicinctum; assembly: GCA_911387755.1. NCBI lineage: Eukaryota > Metazoa > Arthropoda > Insecta > Diptera > Syrphidae > Chrysotoxum > Chrysotoxum bicinctum. The sequence goes on from OU426988.1 coordinate 191,263,367, forward strand.
TCTGTAGGAGATGTGAAAACACCAGTGCATGCTCGTTCAGCTCGTACTGCAGAAAATATTGCTGCTGTTTGCGATAGTGTGGCTGAAGAGCCGTCCATCTCAACTCGTCGTCGTGCCCAACAATTGCAACTCTCACGCTCGTCGTTGATGAACATTATGCATAAAGACTTGCATTTACACACTTACAAGGTGCAATTGACTCAAGAACTAAAGCCTCTTGACCATTTCAAGCGTCGTCAATGGTCAGAATGGTGGCAAGAAATGGCAACAGTGGATGATCAATTTTCGAAGAAAATCATCTTCAGTGATGAGGCACATTTTCACCTCAGTGGATTCGTCAATAAGCAGAATTGCCGCATTTGGGCGAATGATAATCCATAAGTGATTGTCGAAAAACAAATGCACCCACAAAGAGTGACTGTTTGGTGCAGTTTATGGGCTGGCGACATCATCGGGTTGTATTTTTTCCAAAATGAGGCCGGTCAGGCAGTTACTGTGAATGGTGTTCGCTATCGTGAGATGATAACGAAATTTTTATGGCCCGAATTGGAAGATATGGATGTGGACGATATGTGGTTTCAACAGGACGGTGCCACTTGCCACACAGCTAACGAAACAATAGCTGTTTTGTGCGAAAAACTCAATGGCCATGTTATCTCACGTGGTTGCGATGTCAATTGGCCGCCAAGATCATGTGATTTGATACCGTTGGACTTCTTTCTTTGGAGTTATTTGAAAGAAAAGGTGAACGTCGATAAGCCAGCAATAATTGCAGAGCTAAAGGATAAGATAATTCGGCACATTACCGGCATAGAAACTCAATTCAATGAATATATTGATTATAACCAAGGGTCAATTTTGTATCTGTGAAACTGTGAAGTGATAAGTTTTTTCACAACTTCACACTTTTCGATTCCCAATTTATGAAAAAAATTTATAAAATGTCAAAATATTTTCAAATATTAAATTTGTTTTCACACTCAAACGATTTTGTGTTTATGTTTATGATTCTCCATTTGACAATGCTATCGAGATCAGATTTTAATGAACTTATCATATGCTCCCGGTCTAAATCTACATCCGAAGATTGAGATATACATGCATTTCGAAACAAATATGAGAAGCTGATAGTGCTGTCGTCAGTAAAACTATTTAAAGATTTAAAGGATAAGAAGTTTCAGACAAAAGATTATTGATGAATATCAGAAAGAGATTCGGAGGCAAAACGGAGCCCTGTGGCACACCAGCATTTATTTAATAATTTTCAGACTTAAAACCATCTATAACAACTTGTATTGAGCGGTTTGAAAGGTAGTTTCTAATTTAAGGAAAAAGAGATTCATCAATAACAAATTTACGTATTTATGATGATGAATGAGATCGATGCCAAGCTCTATCAGATATTTTTGAAACGTCAAGTACAATAGTCCGACTTTCTTCAAAACGATGATAAGATTTGTACCACCACTGTTCGGTGAGGTGTACCATCAGATCATTTGTGGAGCTATTGCTGCGAAAGACATATGTACTTCCGGTCATTGAGAAGCTTTTGTTCTTCCACTGATAATTTATCACCGTTTCCATGCCCTTGGAAAGAAGGCTTGGAAGAACAATTGGACGACTGTTAAAGGGGGAGTAAAACTTTAGGGACAAGCTGAACAAATGATGTTTTCAATCCAATCGGAAGGAGAGTAGTAGCTTACGCATCGGTTTTGTCAGTTTTGAAGAACACCTCTTCAGAACAATAGAGGGAGTACTACCATGGACAATGGATTTGCGTATACTGAGATCTTTCAGTACTCTTGCAACTATGCGAAAAAAGATTTGTCCCAAAACACCGTTTTCGTTGGATACATAAATAGTGTATTTTGTTTTGACTTCTGGTTCTGACTTACTTTTTGTTTTGGTTGGAATATTTTTTACACTTCGTCATAACTTGGGAACTAAAAAATAAATCAAGTTCGGAGTAACGAATGATTTCAAATTAATATTCTGTATAAACACTATGCTCACGCCTTGTGTGTCTATAGAATGAAATATCGAAACAAACAACACATATAAAAAATTCCTCTTTACCGGTAGGAAATATTAAAAATTCACCCAAAGTAGTACACACTGATACAATTTTTCAACCCATTTTGGAAAGGAGCATTGAGGAAGGCAGGTGCCGACTATATAAATATATGTACGTCATGTTTGCAAAATGAAAGCTTAAAAAATAAAATTTTAATTTCTCTAATTCACAACTTTTAAAATTTTTTTTTGTTCTTTTGTTTCTTATTTCCATCAGCTGCATTGATTTTGTTTTATTTTTTTTTTTAATAAGTTTAAATGAAAACTGATGAATATTCAGAATTTTTAAATATTTATGGTTTAAAACTGATTTCATAAGATTGAATTAGAATAACTTTGGTTGAACAAGTTTTTAGCTTCATGCAACTATTTATAGCATGCTTTAAGAAATATTATTGTTCCTTATGTTTTATTTTTTAAAACCTGTTTCTATTTTATTTCAAAATAAATAAATGAAATAGACAATTTATAACTTCCAGTTTATTTTTTGTAGACAAATATTAAATAATCAATAAAAAAAAAGTGTTGTGTTTATTTTAATATTTTTAAATAACAAAAAAATTCATGAAATACATACGAAATCATCTATCGGATTTATGAATAATATTAAATGAAAGCACAAGATTATTTATCAACTCAAGTGAAGTGGTTGATAAGATAATAATTTCACTTGAAACCCCTATCTCTGATAGAAAACAAAAAATAAACAATGTATGTACATTGCAATTGCTTATTCAGTACTCTCGACGAAATGTATTTTAATGACATTTTAATTAATATTTGTAATTAAAACTAAGTGGGCTATGTTTTTTTGTAGTTTCTTTTGTTTACAAAATAATATAATCAATATAATTAACGCTCTTACAATAAATGAAAAAAAAAGAGCTAAGTAAGATGTTTATGTTCTTTTAGGAACAAAAACAACCGATTTGTATAAGTATATTAATCACCACAGGCTGGCATGGATACCACATTCTTAATTATTTCAATTCGTGGACCGTGAAATTATCAACGAAAAAAAAAAAATTAATAATACTAACCAACCCTATACAAATAGTCAAAAACAATGCGAATATGAAAACAAAAGAGCTGAGGTTCAAACTTTATTATACTCTTGTGATACTTTCTTAATTATAGCTTTTATATCAATCAATATGAATCGTTTTAGAATATTAATCTATTTAAATTTAAAAAAAGTATCATAATAGTCAAAATCAAAAATCATTTCGAATTTATTTTTGTCTCTGTGACATTTTAAGAACACAATTACGATTTGTTTTTAGCCACATTAATAAAAATCAAGTTCTTCTTCATCGTCTGTCTGTGATTAGTTAATAATATACATTATGAGGAATGAATTTTAAATGTTGATAGTAGCTCTCGGTCACATAGAAAATTAATATTTAGAAGGTTATTCAAAGTTTTAGATAAAAGTATGCGGAAGCATCACAATCTTAAGCTAATCACGAATTCTATTTTATAATTTAAACATATAATAAAGTTTTCTTCTTGAATGGCCCTGGCCTTTCTTAAAATTCATTGATGGAGATTTATCAAACTTACGAGATACATCTTTGTATTTAAGGTTTATTTATTCTTTATGTGTAAATGATAGGAAGCTTTCAAATGTGTATGTTTGGCCTGAATTTAACTTGACTTTACTTTTAAAATCATTTTTGTTTAAGCCCTTTTTCTGCAATAACTATTGCACTTAAAATGTATTTATTTAAAATTTGTAAGATCTCAATTTTTGTAACCTGAATCAATATGTTATGAAATTAAAAAAGCTGAAAAATCAAAAAACTGTCTGCAGCGAGTATTAATATCTTATTATTATTTTAGCATTTCCCGAAAGTCTTAAACGCCTTCGATATGGTCTGGTTCAATGACAACTTAGGCTTAAGTAGCAATGGGCTATTATCTCTTCACTTTTTTTTATTTAATTTATTCATTCATTATCCATCAACTGTAAATATTTACAGGTGATTAAAAAAAAAAAAGAGAGAACATTGGAAGAAAACTGGTATGTAAAAATGTCAACAAAAAAAATACGAACTGATCTTTAAGGTTAATTAATCATAAAGTTATGTAACCTAATTTTTAAAATGCAATATTCTTTGATATACTGATAAGTACCTGTTTGTGAAATTGGAACACAATTGGTTCATTCATTAAACGAGATATACAGGAATAATCCAAAACTTGTGAAATTATGTCAAAGAACAACTTCAATACTATTTATGTGTATTTTTCGTCAAAATCTTTGAGAGAACTGATATTGCAATTACGAAGTTCAATGAGGAATTGTTAAAACAAAATCAAAGCATTAAATTGCAGCTACCCGACCTTGAAATGCAAGACTTAAAATTTAAAATTCTCTTTTCCATATCAAAATGAAATTGAAAAAAAAAGTTAATGCTCAAGCACATAGACTATTGCGTCTATTGGTACTTCATCATTGTGATGTAAAATTTGATGAATCTAGAAATATTTGCCCTATTGAGCAAATAAGAATCAATTTTCCCACTCTGGTTCTCATGATTTCATCCATTTGTTGTATTAAACATAAATAAAATAAATTAGAAAAATGGCAGCTCATAGAATGCTTAAGCCTAGTGACTTACAACTCTCAACCATTCCTGTGTGCGTGTTAGCAGGAATAGAGGGGACCTACAATTTTCTGTCGATTCCGAACGGATAATGAGCAGCAATTCTCATGACAAGAGATACTCCTGGAGGATTTTTCAATTTCTTAAAAACTTTTTTTGTAGCGGCTAAGAGTCGGACCCAAGACTATTTATGACAGTCGTACGCACTAACCATTATACTGAGGCTCACTAATGTTTTATCAATTTATCAAACAGCTGAAGGAAAAAACACGATTTTAGAAATGAAACTTATTCACACTCGATAGAGTAAATTGTTCAATAAAATCTTGTAATCTTAAAATAGTATGTATTAAGCAAGAAATGTATGGGGTAGTAGAACTTCAACTAAATTCCATATAGTATTTATCGAATAAAGCCGATTTATCCAACTTAATAGTGCATTTCTAACGGTCATTTCACTGCAGCTTGCCATGATTTCAGTTAAAAGAGTAGCAACTTCCATGAATGGAAAGCTTCATGTCTTTAGATTGATTTTACTAGGCATAGTGAAGTCCTTGCTTCAAGGAAAATATTAAAGTCCCACGAATATTACCAAAACGATTCATGTCGAGAAGTTATTAGATTTTCTTGTATTTAACAGTTTTCTCAATTTTTGAAGAAATTAAGTCCTTATAAATAAATTTCAATTTGATATTTTTTTTTAAATTGAGGCTCTCCAAGAAGAAAGGCGCTAGCAGCTAACAGCTTCCAACTATTTTTAAGTTTGTCTTATCGACAGAAATGGAGGGGAACTTTAATTTTTTGCTGGGTCCATGCATGAAAAACATTTCAATAGATACTCTTGGAGGATTTGTATCGTCCTCGCAAAAAAATCTCTGGCCTAACAGTCCCAGGTACTAAAACCTGATAAATTCTCATATGAAAAACGGGGTCTAAAAAATTCTTCGAAATTTTTGGATTGACCGAATAATAAGAAAATTCAACAACGAGAATTACTTGGCAACAATTTAAATCGGAAAACTTTGAAATATTTGAAATAAGCCATCGGAAGGAAAATTTTCGACAAGGATATAGCGGTACTGTATTTAAAATTTCTATAAAATATAAATGTTAAATTTTTGAACACCAAACTGGTTTGTTTTAAAGGAGAATTTAGAAAATTCTAGCATTTTGCACACATTTTTCAGTAGTAACTCACCTTTGAATTTTTTTTAAAATCCTAAATTTCAATTGAACTTTGAAACATCAATGTCACTTATGTTTGATAATTCAAATTCTATTTTAAATTTTCACTTCACAAGGCAAACATTTAAGTAAATAACTTGCACTTTTATTTTAAATGCTCTCTCAATGTCCTGTAGTGTTTTTTAGCTTCTAATAGAGCTCACAGCACTATTTACTCTTCTTTATATATTCAAGAGTGAAGAATATTATGTTCGATTTGTACAGCGGCGTTATGAAATAACCTTAAAACTATATAGTTAAAATTAAACAAACGAATAAATGCTGCTAACAGGTCGAAGTCGGTTAGCAAACAGTTCTACCAAAATTGTTTTCACCGAAATTTATAACTTTATCACAGCATGGGCAGTAAATAACACTAGCTGTCGCACCAACGACGGACGACGACGACAACAGCGATGATGGTAAGGGTAGTGCACAAGCGTAAGCTAAGCATACCGCATACCCTACACTCAAGACGTTTATAGGTACATAGTTTTGTTATAGCTGATTCACTGTTCTATCGTTTGACAGTGTACAAGTATTGACAGTAATTTATGCGATAACGAATAATAAGGTTGATGATTCGAACGAATATCGTGGGTGTATTGGTCGCGAGCGAGTGAGTTGTGTTTATGGTAGTGTAGCCAAAAATGTTATAATTTATGCTTAATCGGAAGTAGATTATTGTGAATATTAATTCTAAATTGATTGGCGGTTTTAATGTTTTTATAAGAAATAAGGCTTTGAGGTAAAGGCTCAATTTGAGTGAATTTTTTTAAATGATCCAATTCAAAATATATTAGGCACTCTTTTTGAGTTTTGGAAGAATGAACGTTTTTATACAAGTTGACACGTATATACCTTTGACTTAAATTTTTATCAATAAAGATTCAATTTTTCAAAAAAGTTTAGTAGGTATTAGGAGTTAGCACATATTTAAAAAAAAAGTTCTCATTAACTTGCAAAACCATTCAAAGCAGCTAGTACTTATAATTATGAGTAAATTTGTATATTTATGTTTTTGAATAAGAAAATCGTGAAATAATTTTTAACGTACAAAAGAATGTACCTTTGCAGGGATATTAAATGTTTGGGTTTCAGTATTTATTCAGTCTCGTGGTATAAATTATATATTATATATATGTGACGCACCCTACTTTATATTCAGATCAAACTTTAAAATTCTTTAAACACTTTTTTGTCGGTTATAATGGGATTGATCCGTGAGCGTTGGGAATAAAAGCGTGATATGGTTTCATTATTTTTTTTCATTCTGAAATTTGTATTAATTAGAATTTAAGTCTCGGGGATTAGGTCTTTATACCAACTCTTTTTAGTTCTTTCAGGAGTTCTTTTGAAAATAATAGTAATAGTAATAATAGTAGTAATAAATTTCGTATGTTTTCACAAGTGGATGCTCTTCCCTTTGAAAAAAAAAATAACTAAAACTATGTTTATTTTCGAAGGCGTAGGGTTATAAGGTAAGCACGCTTAAGATCAAATGGCTTAATATTTCTGTCTTTTACTCTTAATATGGGTACTAGATTTAATGAACATAGTATCTAAGAGATGGTCAAATGATTGAAGATGCTGAATGGCTGCAAGAAAATTGCTTCAATGAGTGTGTGTTTTTTTTAAAATACTCATTCTTTCATATTAAGTAATTTGGTTTCTTAATGCTTTATAAAAGTTTAAAACAAAGTGTGAGTGCCGGGACTCACGGTTAAGATTTGTAAACATCAACGTTTGTCCGAGTGCCGAAATTTTGTTATCGATCTTACCCAATAAACATACATAATAATGCAATCGTCGATATTAGAGCAAAATTTTAAACGATTTAGTAAAATGCTAAAGCCGTTTTAGTAAGTTACTAAGTTAAAAAGAAGATTCTTGAAATTTTGAACTATTTTAGCATCTTATTATAACATTTTACTAAAGCTAAAATCACAAACTGGCAACTCTAACTTTTAGTTACTTGGTAAATCCATATGAAATCTGTCAATTTTCTCGAAAAAATTTCTTCACAATTTTATTTGAAAGAGCTAAATTGTGTTTTTTTTTATGATTCGTAAGCTAATTGTTTTTTTTAAATTAAATAAAATAATATAACATGTTTTCGGAAGACGAAGATTTTGCTTTGTGCAGTAAAGTGCGATATTTTTAGTCCCGAGCAAATCCTTTTGAGGAGCTGGACGATGAAGACTTTTACTCCAGGTATAGGTTTGACAAGACAACCGTTCGGTTGTTGGTTGAAAACCTAAACGTTCAAGACCGAATTACAAGCCGTGGGCTTCCTATTTCAACAGAATTTCAAGTACTATTACACTTCATTGGGAGAAATATCAATGAGCCTGATGCTGGTAAGTTAACTTCCTAATAGGACACAAAGATGTAGCTATGTACAACAATTAATCCATTACATAGAATAGTCCAGTCCACAGTGAAGAAAATATTAAAAAACATTTCGAAAAAGATTTTCACAAATAAAAAAATAGCGAAATAAATTGCAGGTTGTCCCTTTGAATTTTGACTATCCGACATTTCGAATTATTAGGTCTGTTCCCCAGATTTAGTTTTCGGTTGCTTTATTTATTTTCACGAACTTTCATGTTTTTAATAAAAGGAAATTAGTATTTTACTAGTTAGTAAAACAAAAATAAAAAAGGATTAAGATTTTCGAATAGCTAGTAAATTACTAAATGCTTAGCAAATAGGTTACTATGTTAAATGCTAAGCCCTTAACAATGGGTTGTTTAAAATTTTTCCCCATTGTTTTTAAAATATTGAAAACATTTTCTGTTGTTAGCAGAATTTTATTTTCCGTATTTGAACTTTGACAGAACTTTGGATTTAAATTCACGGAAATCCACAGAAAATCACAAAGTTTCAAAGTATAGGAAAGTATTTATTTATTTCAAAAGTTGGACTCCGTAACGTAACGTAAAGTTAGTTTAAACAGGGATGTTTTTTGATACGACATTATATTTTTCCATCTATATTCAAACAGAGATGTTATGTGATACGAAATACTACAACTATTTACTCTGAGCATTAATAGAGGCGTTCACATTTTAAGATTTCAAATTCACAAGCACGGCATGATAAATTTATGATGGATGAAAAACATTAGCGTTCACATATACCAAACATTTTGTTAAACATCAATTTTCATTACAATTTTGACCATGGCGGACCAACTCAGAGCAAAGTTGAAATTTTAGATGAAGAAATTTACTTAATTCTTATATTCCAACAGCCGTATTAATAAAAACACACAATTTGCTCGTTAACACACGTTTTTTCCAACACACGGATAATGAAATTATCCCTTTGATAAATTAAAATATTAATAAAACTATCGTTTCTTTATTTTATCTATTCACTGAATAACAAGGAAAAATTGGCAGCGCTTCCTTTAATTCTACTAAATATTCTAGTACTTTTTTCATTATTGAAAGTCGGCATGTCATCTCAGACATACAAAATAGTTTTTTTTGTCAAACAAATTCTAAACGGTTATTTAATTTTTGTGTGAAAGTTCAAATTAATTTGTAAAAAAATAGATATGTATGCGAGAAAAGAAAAAAATGATTGAAAATTGGAGTTCTGGCGACAAGGTTAGTTAACACAATAACGTATGGCAGGCATTACTTGGATACTTAGTGGAATTTGTATTATTAAATAAAATATTTCTATCAAATTTGACAAGCAAGTTGAAGATATCCGCTCGCTAATCACCAAAATCGGTGAGACAAGTTATCCTCTCATTGTCAAACGTCATTTAAGACTAACACACATTTATTATTAAGAATTATAAGTTAAAATACGTGTTAAAGTTGTTTTGCCTGTATTTTGTGCTTATTAATAGGGCTGCAAGTTTGTAGAAAACTTATATTAATCGTATGAAATCCCTTAATTACCGCTATTGCTAATAAAAGTCATTTAGATATACATTATTATAATGCGCACAGCTCGAGAACTTCATGGAAATGAAATTTGCTTCAGGTTTGACAATCATGAGTTCACATTCTTAAATTTTCTTGCTCTAAAACAAAAATTTCAAAATATTTTAAGGGAGCGTTCACACTATCAAAATCATGCCAATCATAAAGTACTTGTCAAACATATTTATGAATGAGAACGCCCCTAATAGTGCACGAAAATATGATACTTCAGTTTGACTCTTGGGGCCTGATTACACCATTCTTTTTTTCGTTTGTTTTGACAACTTGGGGGAGAAGTGTAAAAACGTAGCTTCACACCGTTTCACTTCTTTACGGCACACCAAATATGTCAAAAAGACGAAAGACGAAACAAATAAAAAAAAAGAATAATGTAATCAGGCTCTTGATGTTTTTTTCTGCTATGGACAGTGTTCACACTGAACTAAATCCTCCGACTTTTTTTTGACGTTTCTGTACTTTATCTCACAAGCTCTGTCAGAGATTTATAAATTGATTAACATCATTCCCATCTGTAATGAAATTGTCAAAATAAATATAAGCGGCAAAAACTAAAATTTTTAATCCATTGGCATCGTACTCGTGTCGTCCAGTTCATGACTTGACAGATGGAGAACGATCTATATTTTGATGTAAATTTTGCTTTATGTGGCTTGATAGATAAGGGGCAGATAAAATTTTGATGTATCGGAGATATTTCGTTGCAATGTCAACCGATTGAAAATGCATTTTCCAGAGCAGGATTTTTTAAATGTCAACTCTAAAAATGCATTTTTCCAAAGAATAAAATAAAGTGCAATAATCCATCACTAATGTGAAGGGGATTTTTTGAGCCATTAAATGAATTGAATTAACCTGCAATCAAATTTGACACCAGTTGTTTCGTCTTTTTGACATACATATTAATAGACAGAGGAAGAAATTTTGGGGGAATGAAGATATATAGTTCTAACTTTTAATGGAGAGTACAAAAATCGAGATTTCAATCCATTGAAACCATGTGCATACTCTTTTTGAGGCTTCCCATAGTTTGAAATGTAAGCACGATTTCGTAAGTACGAAATATTTCTAATGTAAACAGGGTCTTAAATGCGATCTTCCATAAGGTAAAGTGCTTCATGGAATGTGTTTTTTCTCCTTACATTTTTTAGCCTTTTAGTTAACTTAATTTCGACTACAAAAAAATTAATCGATTTTATCTTTTTATTCAACCCAATTATTTTTATATTGAATATAGATTATTTCTATTCAATTCAAAGATACATATTTATAACATAATTCAAGATTTAACCAGTCAAAATCAAGTTACAAGCTTTTTTAATGGGAACCAAATCGACTCTTTTTCGGGAATTTTGATTAGAATTCCGATTTGATGGTGATTTAATTAATGTTTTTTTGTTTTTATTGATGAATTTCAAATAACTTTTTAAAGATTGTATTATAAAATTAGCATTTAAGCTTTTTAATTTTTACATTTCAAAATGTCAGAATGTTTTTCTTTGTTAAACGCTTCCTATTTGAATTTGAATTTTAGTACCTTTAACTATCCACAGCTGTAGAGATAAATTAAAATATTATTTACACCCAAATGTTTCAGGAAAACTCGAAAGATCTGAAATATCTTAGGCCTATTAGTGTATCATCCTTTCTTCAAAAATATTTTAAGCAATTGCTTGATGAACTAGCAATGAGACAAGTGTTTTGTCTACATCTGCTTTTTACAAAGATATAGCAAAGTCGGGTTGGGTACTATATCCCGCTTTTTATAATCCCGTTTTTTTTAGATCCCGTTTTCATAATCCCGTTTTTTATAATCCTGTATCTTATAATCCCGCTTTTTATAATCCCGCTTTTTAAAATCTCGCTTTTTAAAATCCCACTTTTTAAAATCCCGTCTCTTATAATCCCGTTTTTTATAATCCCTTTTCTTATTACGACGTATAAACAGTGCGGCATCTAAGCAACTCCCCTGCTTGGGCACACTATAGGATTTGGGGTAGGTGCGAGGTTGGGTGTATGCAAAGTTTCTTTAGCTTTTAAAGAATCTGGAAAATAACCAACATAAAATCAAAAAGTTTTAGCTACGTATTCTAAAAAACGGGATAAGCGGTATAAGACGGGATTTTAAAAAGCGGCATTATAATAGAACGGGATTGTAAATAAACGGGATTTTAAAAAGCGGTATTTAAAAAAAAACGGTATTATAGAGCACGGTATTTTAAAACTTTTTTTGCGGGATTTTGAACACGACGGCGGGCGGCATCGTACGTCAATCATATTTGACATTTGTGAACGAGAAAGCTGCAGTATATAAACAGACAAGCAATGGAGCGCTATGCTTTGCAAGAGCGTGGAATAATTGTGTTGATTTTGTTTTACCAATATTCGGTCAGAGGTGTTAGCGCAGCGTGAATATCGACATAGATTTCCTAATCGTGTCGCGCCAACTAGGCAAACATTCCGACGCTTAGGTACTCGTTCGGCCGAAAATATCGCGACTGTGCCTGCCGATGTCTCTGAGAACGAAGAAACATCAACCAAACGACCGGTCACGCAAATGGACATCACCAAACGGACGGTTTTAGACTAACAAGCCTCAGACAATCGCAGTAACTAAGGAAAATATTCGACAGAGACGCGAACATTTATCACCGCAAAATTTTGCGGAAAGTCATGGAAAATGCGAAATAAACGGGCGCCAATATATACAAGTATCAACACTGATGGCAGCCACTTGACGGATATCATTTTTTCCACTCAACAGATATAATTGTAAAAGTCCAAATAAAGATTTCCATAACTCAAAATAATTTTTTTTTATTTAGTAAGAAAGTAATTCAAAAACTAAATTGGATAATTAATTTTGCACCACCTCTTCAACTACTTAGAATTACCAAATTCTAATATTACATCAAAATCGCTCGAGTTATAAATGAGATATAAAGAAATCACAGAAAAATAAGACCAATTTCTCTAACAAAAAAACCTTGAAAATCATATTTCTGTTATGTGCATTTTTCGACTAAAATAATGACTTCAAAATCATTTCCATATATTTTTCAAAACGATCGGTTCGAGGGTGGGCATAGGCATAAGTACATCAAGAGCAGAATTGTATACCGTCTCGAATTGTCTGTCTTGTTATACTGTTAAAGAAGTTTAGGCTACCATTAAAATGATTAAAAAGAAGTATTGCGAGAGCTAAGAAAATAGGGAAGGATTGTTTAAGAGGTACTGTTGTATATTGGCTTTGAAGCCTGGCTGTCAAAATTGCAAGGAAAAATAAAGCCATATAAAGCCGTGTGTATGGCAGTATACTTAAAGTTGGAATCTCTCTACTTGATAGCACATTTTCGTTATATTACCGTTATTTTTATAAACAGTATTGTAATGAAGTATACAGTTGCATTTCTTCCCTCAAACAATTCAACCGTAATAATCGTAATTTGAACACCAAATTACCCTTGAGCTCAACTTCGGACGAACTGTTAAATTCAGAGATTCTTTCTTTGGCCGTACTACACGAATGTGAAATGCTAAACCTCACTCAATATTTTCCTCCCATTGGTTTCTTTTAAATCCTTTCCAACTTTCCTAAACGATCGCACTGTGCTAAAACATTCTATGAGTAGTCATAACCTCTTTAATGATTGCCTATTCAAATAAATGTGAGCAGAAGATGGTCTGTCATACCCAGGACTGAAAGTTTAAAGGTTCTTCGACGCAAATGAGAAATCAATTAATGAAGAACTTTAAGTATAATTTCATGAAAACAAAACCGCTGCTGCTTTAACGATTTTTAAATTCTTTTTATCTACATCCTAAATTTCATTATTATTATATAGCCTTTATTATAGATAAATTCTTTGTTTTCAGCTTGATTGTAATTAAAAATGTTGTTTTGGAATTTTAAAAATATAATCTAATCTTTATTATAATATTTTGTTAATATATTAATCTTTACAATTCTAACCCACTTGAGCTTTGATAAAGCGCCCCCCAGTTGGTCTGTCCTTGATTATTGGACATAATGTATGTCTACATGTTTCAAAAATATTGTAGTCATCTATTAAGAGTGCTGATTAAAATCTTAAACAAAATTAAATATTGTCAGAGATGGTAGAAACATGACAATAAAGTTCATTAGAATTACTCTAGAAAACAGCAACGTATACGAGTAGTGGAAATAATTTGAATTCTACAATGTATGGCAGTACATCCAAAAAAGATTTAATTTATGCTGAATCGGAAGTAAATCAATATGAATAATAATTTTTAATTGATTCGCTGTTTATAATTTTTATAAGGTCTATGACTTTGAAATAAAAGCAAGATTTTTGAATATATTTTATGACGATGAATAATTGAAGGATGATTTTTCGTTTAGCATTTCGACATACAACAGAAAAATCGATAAAAGTACATTGATTGCGGACATTAACTAAGAGTTGGTGCAAAAATTAACGCTTTAAGATTTTCATCAAGTTCTAAATTATTCAAAGCAGGCACTTTGAAATAATGCATTCAATGTTTTATGATTAGAATGACGGTGATACCACTTTCAAAGAGTTTTTGGGCATAAAATATATACTACACACATACATACCTGTATGCACATCTAAAATATTTGCTTATGGCACCAATGTAACTGAATGTGTGAACACAAGCGAATTCCAGTTCAAATATTCAGATTGTGTTTGTATTTTATTGATATTTGTTCACAATTATTTCAATTAGATTAAGTTTGTTTAATAGTTTAAATGGCTCAACATTCCTTTAAGGTAGGACGAATTTTTACACGCTGATAGTTTTATTCGGCATATAAGCACTTTTTAAAAACGAATACAATACAATTTTAAATTTACAATTATTTTTAATTAATTTTTAAAGTTCCTCAATTTCTATACAAAATTCACTTTTTTGTTTATTATGACATTTCTCTTTGTGTAAATATTACCAGAGTCGCGTTTTTTTTGATTGGAAATACTTCCTTAGTTAATTTTTTAAGGGAATTATTTGTTTATTAAAGGGACATTTCTCAACCAGCGTTGTTCCTGGGAAACAAAATGTTGGGGCCATTTTTGGGGCCATTTCATCTTTTTTGGGGCCACTTCGTTTTTCCATATTCGATAAAATAATTAAATAATAGAACAGAAGATATTATTTTATTTGTATTTTTGCATTTTATTCCATTTTTTTTAAATAACTTAAGATCTATGTTAGATATTTTCTTATCAATTCTGGAGGCGGAATAAAATTACCACAAGTATTATTTTTCAAAAACTCCTTAAAGCTCATAAGCGAATTTATAACTTCATAGCTAAGTCTATTGCGATTTTCGGTTTTAATATTAGGTGCGTTTTATTATTCACAAATCTATCTGGATCCGGATCTGGATCTTCCCTTGAAAATAAAACGATACGGATCTTAGTGACGGCAGTGTTATAAGTCCGTCTCTTTTTATCCTTGGGTTTGTAAATTTTCAATTATTTTTTGTCTTTTTTCTTTACACTGTAGCTTACACTATCTTATCATAAAAGCCATCTACTCGCCAGAGTAATAACTAATTTTTGGATCTTTGAAATAGATCCCGATAGAAAACAGGATCCCAAATTGTTTTTGTAATACATGTTAAAACTTAATCCAGATAGATTTGTGAATAATAAAACGCACCTATTAGGTGTGTTTTATTCACTGCTGCATAGCTAGCTCAGCAAAATTTCCCTCGACAAACAACAACAACGAATTTAATTCTGAAAAAGTGAAGAACTTAAATATGAGACAGAGAAAAAGAGAAAGACAGCCGGTATGTGCTACTATCAGTCGATGTGATGTATTGAATTTTTCAAAAAATGCGTTCAGCCAAATTAGCATATAGATGAGAGTAAATATCGACTACTTCGATATTATCGATTTCTAAAATAAAATTTTGTTTTTTAATGCTGTGCAAAATGGGTTGCTTTATTTTGCAAATTTTACCATTTTGGGGCCATTTCGTGATGGCCCGGGGCACCGGGCCAAAATAAGAATCTTGGGGCCAAATGGCCCAATTGGGCACTTTAGCACAACGCTGTTCTCAACCCACAACTAACTTTTTTCAATTGAAAGAAAACTTGGCATATATCAATATAGTCGATGACAATTTACACTGACAATACTGATTTTCAAATTCACAATGTAGAATTCATACAAATTATCAGGGTTGGGTTCGATATCCCGCTTTTTATAATCCCGCTTTTTAAAATCCCGTCTCTTATAATCCCATTTTTTACAATTCCGTTTCTTATAATCCCCTTTTGCAATCAAAACCAGTTGTTGTTTTTTTTTTTGCTACCTTAACTATTCCTACTTAAAACTAAAACCTATTACTATACATATATGTATATATCTAAAAGTCGGCCACGAATCAAGTCGAACACAGAAAAACATAGAAACTCGTATTTCTGGGAAATATTCGTAAGGACCAATTTGTGACATCGTTTAGCCTTAATAGTAGGACTTAAATTTTTTTAATTCATAAATCACTTAGTAGGTTCCGAATTAATTTTTACTTGCGACTTATATGTATAGGTAAGTACTATAAGGCAAGTTATGCATTCGTAAAAAAATCGAACTCGAGATTTTGATCAAAGTTGACATTACGATGATAGCGAAGACCAAAAAAGTGGGTCTCGCAATTTTGTCTGTCTGTCTGTTCGACTACAGCTAAGCGGCTCGGCCGATTTTCTTCAAACTTGGTAGATATGGGTTTTAATTTTGTCCCCCCGGATGTTTTTTTCTTTTTTTTTAGATCAAAAATAACGATACCTGCCATACAAATTTTTCTCGAAATTTTAGAAATGTTTTTTTTTCTCAAAAACTGTCCCACAGATTTAAAAAAAAAATTCAAAAAATTTCATTTATGTAGTTAAACCTAGGTAGTGGTTGAAAAAAAATTTCCAAAAAATTATTATTTTTGATACCCCGATAAAACCGATTTTGATCATTTTTTTATGTTAAGGCTTCCCAGCAGCTTCAATATTATTGTGTACCTATTCAAATTTTCAAAATTTTTTTTTTTTGGATTTAAAAAAAAAATCAAAATTTGTTTTTGAAAACTCAGTATTTCGAAAACCCCATGCTCGATTTTTTTAAAACTTGATATATAAAAGTTTCTTTAAATAATCTACAAGATATGAGGAAAAAAAATATTTTACTTAAAAATAACGGTACCCTCCATACAAATGTTAAAAAATGGTTTTCGAAAATCGTATTTTTCTCGAAAACGGTTCCGAGAATTTTGCTTAAATTTTTTTGTCTTTCGATTAATTTTTAAGATCTATAATTAAATAAAAAAAATTTGAAAACAAGATATTACTGACTGTACCTACCATAGAACGATTTTTTAAAATTTAGAATTTCTCATTATCCACATAACGGATTTTAATGAAATTTTTTTGAAAGAAGCTTCTAAAAAGTTTAAAAAACATTGCATTTCAAAACTTTAAGAAAAATTGAAAAAAAAATCTATTTCCTTTTTGGAAAATTCAATATCTCGAAAACGGCTCAATATATTTTTTTGTAACTCTGATTTTTATTCGAACAATAATAAAAAAAATTTTCTTAAAAATGTTTTAAAAATTTTTTATATTTTTTTTTTTTATTATTTGGTAGATACTTTATTAATTCATTTATAAAATTTACAGTTGTTTATTAATAAGTACATTTAAGCATGGCTAAGCCGTCTGCCGAGAAATGACAACAAATTTAACATTTTTTTTTTGTATACAAAATTTGATTTTAAAAGTATTTTTACAATATTTAACTAAGAAAAAGTGCATTATTTATTTTAGAAATTTTCATTTATAATTCTTGTTCTATAATCGAACGCTGTGTAGCAATAAGAAGCAAGTTTCCCCCAATTTTCACTGTCGTTGAGGATAAGTTTTACATCTTCAATACTCATCAGATTGACTCCAAAATGGTATCGCCTTATTTCTTTCAAGATGGGACAGGAACCAAGAAAGTGCATCACGTCTTCGTTTTCCCTAGTGTTGCATAGGCAGCAGATTGCTGGCCTATCTTCGCGATGTGGCATGTAATTTAGCTTAACTAGTTCTCCTCTCACTCGGATTTCCATCGAAATTTGTGCAGTACTAAGGCCAAGATTCAGATAGTTAATCTGTTGGTGTTCGAGTTGCCGATACAAGAAGCGTGTTGTTGAATGTTCAGCTTGTGTTATGTTTTCCATTTTTATTGCCTGTTGCACATCAAGAACGAATTTTTGGTCCGGTATATTATTTTCTGTTAGGTCTAGCAGAATGTTATATTTCGCTGCGGTATTTTCCCAGTCCTTGTAGAACATTGTTTTCGTTCTAAGTGCCTTCTTGACAAGAACCTTTGTAAGTCGTGAATCGTCTTCCTCGCTTAGGACTTTGGTCACATAGTTCATGCTAAGTTGTAGTGTGAACACATAAAGCGGAGACATTCCACTTTCAATTAGTAACATGTAATTATGAGTGGTTTTTGGTAGTCTCAAGAGTTTTTTCAATAAGAAACGCAACAGTCTACATCTTCCTAGTATTTGCCACCCTAAACTTGCCCACCATAGCACATTATGGAGCGCATAACAGCTTGGAAAACTTTTATTTTGGATGGTAATCCAACCCTTGAGTTAGACATTAGGTTTTTCCAAGTTGTATTGATGGCTTTTTTTGAATCAGCAAGTTTCATTTCAAAATGTCGTTTAAAGGAAAGGTCATGATTTATCATGTCATGATACAGGACATGGAAGTAGCAACCCAACCTTTCTCAAATCACCTGCCCCTTTCTATTAAATGTGGAACAGAAACAAACAATCCTACTACGAAAAAGCTTTCGCTACTACCAAAACTTATTTGGAAAGATAATTGGATACATGAGTATCATCGCCAACTAGATGAATGCGTCTCAATGCTGGAAATTGAGTGGAACCATGCTTTTAAACACCCTAGTTTCCTGACAAGTATAATTAAACACATAAATGGAACAAGAATAAGCAACAACACACTAGTAAGAAAGCAACCTTGGTTTGATGAAGAATGCTCCAAAGCTAGAAAAAAATCGCTTGGATCTCTCAACTTGTTTAGAGCACTGAATTCGGAAACATCGAAACAAATGTATATTGAAGCAAATTTTAAATACAAAACAATTTGTGAATCCAAGAAAACTATGTATTTCAATGGAATGGCAAGCGAAATAGCTGAGGTTTCCAGTAGCAAAGATTTTTGGACCATTGCCAGAAAACTCAATGGAAACGCGTTCAGAGTTGGCACCCGAATCGATGTTGACACTCTCAAAAACCATTTCCGAACAATGCTGAATCCTGAGGGACCACAAGTTACATATATGTATGCAGTACCACAAGTGTTGGACAAAATCTTGGACCCATCATTCAACATCGAAGAGCTATTGGAAGTGTTGCGAAAAGCAAAACAAAATAAAGCAATGCTCCAGGCAAGTTTCTTGGAAAAGTACTTCAATCCTTAAATCCCTATCCCTACTAATATTATAAATGTGAA
Organism: Chrysotoxum bicinctum; assembly: GCA_911387755.1. NCBI lineage: Eukaryota > Metazoa > Arthropoda > Insecta > Diptera > Syrphidae > Chrysotoxum > Chrysotoxum bicinctum. The sequence continues at coordinate 191,282,774 of OU426988.1, forward strand.
TGTTAAGTTTGTTTGTTACGCTTTCACGCAAAAACTACTAAACCGATCATCATGAAACTTTGTACACATATTCTTGGAGGTATTAGAAGTAACATAGGCTACTCGCACTGTATTACCGACTGCCATGTCAATATCCATTCCGAATGACTATAGTTTCAACTGTTTGAATTTTTTCTATATTTATTGTTTTTTTTTTCTTCTGTCATTATTATATGAAGTATAAAACTATTTGAATATTTGAGCTTAGGTGTCATTTTTGTGATTTCAATTCGTTCTCTGTTCTTCTTTAAAAATGCCTCGGAAGCGGAAATCTGGTCTATCCAAAAATTCGTCGCGGGCCCCTGCAGCAAAAGTTGCACGAAATCAAGAATCTTCTGGAAGTATGCTGCGAGAATGTAAGCTTTTAGTGTGGGATAAAAGTACAATGTCTCACAAGAAAGCTATAGAAGCTTTAAACCGTACTTTTCAGGACTTGCGAGATAGTACAGATATAATGGGAGGAATAGTTGTTTTATTGGCTGGTGATTTCCGATAAACCCTCCCAGTCATTCAGAGGGGGACACCAGCAGATGAAATTCAAGGATGCATTAAATCATCAAGTTTATGGTTGAGAGTTGAAAAACTCAGCCTGACAACGAATATGAGAGTACATCTTCATAATACGTGGATTCGGGGCTTTACGCAGAAATGTTGTTGAAAATCGGTGATGGATGTTTAGACGTTGACGCTGAAGGTTATATATCACTATCAAGAAAATTTTGTAATTTAGTTGAAAATGATGTGGATCTCATTGCTCATGTTTTTCCGGAATTGCAACAAAATTTGAGTTGTGATGAGTGGTTGTGTGCAAGAGCAATATTAGCACCAAAAAATGAAGTAGTAAAAGAGGTACAAGGAGAAATAAAGGAATATTTGTCAATGGATACAATTATGGATACGGAACTAAGTACTTCATATCCTGTGGAATTTTTAAATTCACTTGAACTGTCGGGTGTACCGTCAACATAAACTTCAATTGAAACTAAATGTACCAGTGCTTATGAGAAATCTAAATGCCCTTCTGCTATGTAATGGAACAAGGTTTCGGATAACGAAATTGGGGCAGAATATACTAGGTGCTACTATTTTAACAGGTGTCGGCAAGGGAAAAAGTGTTATCATACCTCGGATTCCAATTATTCCCAACTTCCATTCCAATTCGAAAGGGTTCAGTTTCCCGTTAAGCTTAGCTTTGATGTTACTATAAAAAAAGCACAAGGGCAGACATTACAGGTAGCGGGAGTGCATTTAGAAAAGCCAAGCTTCTCTCATTGCCAACTATATGTAGCCTGTTCGCGAGTGTCTAATGCCCGGAATATACACATATTTGCACCAGACGGAAAAACTTATAATATAGTCTACAAAAATATCCTAGATTAATACGCTGTATTTTATCTTTTTAAATTGTTAGACTTCGAAATTATTTATTTTTGTTACAGTGAAATATATTTTAACATTGTTGTTGCAATTCAATAAAGCATATTTTAAGTTTTTTAAACTTCATTGTATGTAGTAATTTTTAAAAACTGATAATCCCATCTAAGCAATAAAATATACGTATCATATTGATTCATTTCTATTGTGATGATGTCTGATACTCGTACTTATTCAATGACTCAAATGCGGGCGAAGCCGCGGGTAAAAGCTAGTTATATATATAAAGAAACAAAGATTCCAGAAGAGTTTCAGAAATCAATAATCTTCCCAATATTTAAGAAAGGTGATCCTAATAATGCAGCAAACTATAGAGGAATCTCTTTTATTAACACTATAGCGAAAATTTTTACTGGCCTATTGAACGCACGTCTAACAAAATGGGTCAAAGAAAATAGAAAATTAAGCCAATTTCAGGCAGGGTTTAGAGAAGGCTTTTCTACTGTAGATCAGATTTTTAATCACACAAACCTATCTTAATAGAGGAAAAAAATTATATGCTTTTTTCATCGACTTTCGTGCGGCATTTGATACGATCAACAGAAACTGTCTTTTCTACAAACTTTCCCAAATTGGTGTATCGACAAAATTTTTAAATATCTTGACCAATCTCTACAGTGCCAACAAATCGGCAATATGGAATGGGAACGAGCTGTCAGAATGGTTTGGAATGGAAATAGGTGTACGACAGGGGTGCTTGCTAAGTTCGCTAATTTTCTCTCTGTTTCTGGATGATATCTCAGAGTGCCTGCCAGCAGGAGTCATGGTTGAAGGTATCAAAATCACCACATTGCTTTTTGCGGACGACCTGGTAATCTTAGCAGAATCACATAGTTCTCTGCAGCTTATGATATTACAAGTGTAACTCTTTACAAATCAACACAGGGAAGTCTAAAGTCCTTGTATTCAGAAAAGGAAGAGGTCGATTAGCTGGATATGAAAAGTGGAAATATGGAGGAGAGGATCTGGAAGTTGTTAAATCGTACAAATACCTGGGAGTGACGATAAAAATTTTTTATATAAAAGTTTATTTTTTTAAGAAACCACTACAAAGACATAATTTTTGTTCTTGCATAAGCCTATATTTACTTGAATCACATGGCATCCTATTTTTACCTCCAACTACTAATGAAGTTGTTTTAGTCATTTAAAAAATTAATTTTATGCCTATGAACAGTTTTCCTCTAATAACATTAATTTTTGAAATTCTTAGTCTATTACATAGGAGCAAGTTCATGCGACCCAGTCGTGCATTTTATTTTTAATTCATAAGTCACTAAGAAGCTTATGAATTAATTTTTTAATTCACAAGTCACCAACTGACTTATGAATTATTTTTTTTAAATTCATAAGACACCCACTAGCTTGTGAATTAAAGCCAAGCTTAAACTTAAAAGTGACTTAAGCTTTTGCAACCCTGGTTGTACATATTTTAAGTAAAAGTTTCTCGAAATTCTTAAGTCGGTGCCAAAAAGTGACATACAATTAACATACATAAATAGTAAGCTAGATTTGCAATTTAATTACATTTTAATTACCCATTAGCTTTGATAGAATACATAATTAATACTCGTAAATAATAGTAAAATGAGAATACAAATCCGAACCCTTAGGTGCCTTGATATGCACTTGAACATCAATCCTACCCAGCCATTGATAATAATCTTAGCCAGTACTAGAACTTACAAAAATTCTTAGAAAACCAACTTGTCCGCTTCATTGTCCTATACAGTATTCGCCGCTTAATTGCACTGACCATTTTGTCAGATATTTCGGTCAAATATCCGAGTGGTTCAATTAACGAAACCCCGCTTAATTAACCGACCTGTTCAATTAAAAGAAACCCGTATAATTGCACGAGTCGGTCAACTAAAAATTAAAATATTAATCCCAGAAATTTACTATGAACATTTCATTGTCAACTTACGAAAACCTTGAAAAAACTGAAAAAGAATACACACACAAAAATATTTGAACACGTTTTATTTAAAAAATAAACATACATACATACATAATTAAAACTATGAAACAGAAATAAATTATTCTTAAAAAAAGTCACTTTTAGCTTCGAAAAGGATAAAAAAAATAATAAATACAATAGTAGGTATATACCTCGAAAGGCTCATAATGGTTATTTGCATACATTGGTTTGAAAAAATTTATGATTTGATTTTGATTGATTGTTTTGTTTTGAACAATGTCTTCTTGTTTTTCAGCTCAACTGTAAATTTATTTAGTGGTAAGAAGTATAAACTTAGAATTGCAATGTCCTGAAGAATTTCGAAAGTTGATGGTAATATCATGGCTTCAACTTCTTCTTTTTCTTAAACCGTTTTTAAAATTTCAGCGTCTGTTAAGCATTGTACTTACGTATGTTGTCTATGACCACGATATCATTTTCCAGCTGCTTTTCATCTTGTCTTGAATGATACCTGTCTTTTAAAAAACCACTTCAGACGTAGGTTAAGTAATAAAATATTTCTAATATTTGTTTCATTATAATTTTTTTGCGGAAGGTCTCGAGTTCGATTCTCAGCCGCTGCAAGAAAGTTTTTTTCAGGGGTGTACTGCCTCTTGCGAGGAATTGACAAATCCTCCAAGAGTATCTCTTGTCATGGAAAGTGCTGCTCATTAGCCGTTCGGAATCGGAAGAAAATTGTAAGTCCCCTCCATTCCTGGTAACACGCACACAGGAATGGTTGAGAGTTGTAAGTCACTAGGTCCTGGTTCACTCCGAGCTGTTGCACCACCAAATTTATTTATTTTTTTTTTTTATAATTTTTTTGTATACGTCCAATTATCCGAAAAATGTCCATATATTTTTTTTTCCGGTGCATATTTTAAAGTTCAATTAACCGAGTAATTCAATTAAGCGGGGTTCAATTAACCATCTAAAAAGCTATGCTACTAATACGGGAATTTTTGCAATGCAACTTTTTCGGTCAATTAAGCGGGATTTTCAATTAAGCGAGGTGCAACTAAGCGGGGATTACTGTATTCCCCGAGCATCTGGCCAAATTCAAACATGTGGCAACATATTAAACATTCGTTTATTATCTCCGAGCGATTTGCCTTGTTAAGGTTTCACATAGTGGACTATCTCTTCTGGTTGTGGAGAGCTCATTAAAAACGAAACCCCATTGCTTGGAATTCGTCTATCACAACTTCACTAAAAAAACGAGTTAATTCCGCTCTAGGAGACCATATTTGTTCGTCCATCATCGGACCGTCAAGCTTAATCAATCTTTTTCAGAGATTGGTTAGTATCGTCTCTTCTCGAGACCTAAATTAGCCAGAAGTTTTGTAGTCCTCAACAAGCTTCCTCATTCTTGTCAATCTTTTCAAGGTTTAAGGAGGCATTCTTTAATTGTTGAGAAGGGTGCTCATTAATTGTGTATCAATGTTCAGCACTGCTATTACTGGCGTTGTTACACGAGGGTATCGGCCTGGGGCCAAATTAAAGCTTCAGTGACCGAGTGAGTGAGTCCCATCAGTGATCGAATGAAAATGTCAAATTAGTGTAATTGATTGCTCGAAGACGTAAGCGGTAATGCCAAACTCACATAATTCAGTCTAGTATTACTCGAAAACTGATGCTGTAATTTGACCCCTGATTTCGACTGTGCTGAAGTCCTGCAACTTCCAATATCCTCCTCTAGAGGGTTTCCTTAATGGAGCCCAAAAAGTCATCTTCTGAGTAGGCATTAATAAGGCGTCTCCTTGTAAAAAACACCAACAGTGAAAAAAGAAATTAGTATAAGGTTCCCAGGATAAGGTATATCACAGGCGCTTCTAAGCCTTCCATTTCTTTCGCAAGAATTAAGAACATATTTTTTCTCCCCAAACAAAATATGATAGACTCTGTTTTTAAATGGACACTTCAGCAACTCAACTGGACCTTAAGGTTAATCATCATCTTGCAAGCACAAGTTCATTACCGTCCGGCACCTAGTGAGTAGTGTTCGATAAGAGAGATTTTTTGTGAAGCTGCTCTTCTTAGAGCCCAAATTCTAGAACTTATCTTTAAACACAAAAATATGGCTTTCAGCTACATTCATATGCATGTTTGGCATTCATTTTTATAAGAACTGCTTTTGATGAAATGTTAGTTCGATATAATTTAAAAAAGTGGTAGAACCACAATTTAAATAGAAGAAAAGCAGCAGAGCAAATGCACCACACATGACAATAACAAGATCTTCTGGTTCTAAATTTAAGAAGCGTTTAACAAACAACACAACTATCAGACTTCGAGGTATGTCAGCACCTCACAAATATACTCAAAAAAGCCACCTAGGAATGAATAAAGAATTTAGCATATGTACTAATCATGATTAGTGAGGGCTTTTTAAATCATAAACTGGGCCAAGACTGTTGAAGGTATCACAGATTTCCTATTGATATGAGAATAAAACATTGCCAACGGATGAAAACATTATCATTATGTCATTATACTGCCATCAAGACCTTACCATCAACCAGTCATACTAGAACTGGATTTTGCCATTGACCTACGAACGATTAAAAATGTGTTCAATTTGAATTTCATCAGAGAAGCCCCGACTTCTAGCAGCACTTTTGCGGAAAATTACCATCGTTGTTTTTGGGGGACAAACTTATTTTATTTTGTATTTGTAAATAATTAATGTTGCGAGTATTAATTAATACAAGACGACCTACGATGTCTGTATAGTTAAATGAACTTTTTTTTTGGCGGTAGCTCATTATGTGCAGAGAGTTGAATTTTTTACTACACTTAATACCCAAAACAAATAATTAAAATTTTTTTTTTTGGGATTTTTATGCAGGCCGTGCGCCATATTATGATGAGCAGAGAACACATTTTACCATACCTCTTGTAATTACGATCTTTAACCCGAGGATTTAATATTGTATGATTTATGCAGAAACGAAAACTTTTTGACATCTTTGACATCTCCAACCGTGTCTTTGAAGTTAAATCGAGTGGCGACATTTGTCATTACCTTTATTGACAAGGTAATTTAAGCTTGATACTTACGAAAGTGATTACAAACTTGAGGAGAAACTATTCTATATGCGAAGAGAGTATGATTAATTTGTTTTTAGTAATTATTTACTTATGTTTAAAAAAAAAAAATTGTTGATATTTTTCACCTAATTAATGTGTACCTTTCAATGGCTTAGTATACAAATATGCTAAGTGATTCAAACATAATTTTTTAGCAGAGAGCTTTCAAGATTTCCTCAGAAATAAATATTTCTTTTACTTTGTATTTATGAGAACTTTCATATAAGTTTAAGTCATTTTAGTGCTTTATACTCGTAGTACAGTAAAAGGCTCACATAAAACAAGTCTTAAGATGGAATCCATCGAAATTCCAAGGGTAAGTAACTGGTATCATTAGAAAACTTGAACTTAGGGAGGGTGAAAAAGGAGGTGTCAATGAGCATATAGGCCTTGAATATTTGCCAATTGAAATGGCACGGGAAAACGTGCAGGATAAATTATTCCATAATGATGTTGTGCTACTAAATAACGAATTTCTGTATTCAACGGCACGTCCAAAATTAGACTCGAGAGTGAACTGATAAGCATTTCTAACGAACGGATATCACGGGTGAACTAATTGAGCCGAGAGATGAAACTGGCTCCTGCGAGTAACATTGCTTGCGAAAGAATAATAAAACAAGGAAAGACATAAAACAATCTGACGGTGTTCTGGCTCTGTTCTTAACGATATCCAATGAATGAAGAGAAGTTTGGGCTGCATTTCCCCCAAGTTATACTCGAGTTTAGAACGTATAAACGCCTTATGAATTTTAGCCAGATGGGAAGGAGTGAAAAATTTCTTACACCTATAGATCATTAAAAGTGTTTTTTTTTCGGTATCCAGAATGTAATCACTAGAAGACCTTCGTTGACACATATACCGGGTACTGATAGCTTTTCGGTTTCTTCGATAAACTGCCATTTAGGGACAATGGCATAGAGGGTACATTTTACTTAAACAGCATTGAATTTTCGAAACATTAAACTCCAAACCCCATTTAACAATGCTGTAAAGATCGGAGTTTAATGAGCTTATCATACAATACTGTTGCAATTCCACTTCCGAAGGAAATGAATGTGAATTTAAGAACGAGTATGAAAACCTGAAATTTCCTAAAAAAGATCATTGATAAATATGAGAAAGAGAGTCCGAGAAAAAAACAGAACCCTAGGGCACATCAGCATTTATTTTATGAATAATAGACTTAAAAACGTCCATAACAACAACTTGAATTGATCAGAAAAGTTAATTTCGAATCCATCGAAGAACAGACTAATCAAATGCACGCATTTTCCATAAAACAGCTTCGTGCCAAACCCTATCAAATGGCTTATAAATATCAAGTGAAATTACCTTTTCTTCTCCAAAACGATGTAAGGATTAGTTTCAGATTTTGGTGAGATATGCCATCAGATCACCAGTGAACCTGTTGCTATATGAAAGCCGTCATTAAAGCTCTTTCATTCTTCGAGATAATTCTTCAGCTGATTGTTGATCAGCGTTTCCTTGAAAGCCGTTTTCCATCTACTCGGAAAGAGCCCCGAAGAGTATGACTAATGAAAACGCTAACGCAGTGGTCTTGCCAGCATAGAAGAACACATCTTCAGAACTAAAGGGGATATAAAATCTGAACCAGTGGATTTGTGTATTTCAAGATCTTTAAGGACTCTTGCGACTGTACGAGTGCGAAAGAATATCTGTCTCATGGAACCATTTACGCTCTCAAGTACAGAACCGAATTTCGTTTAACGTGGACACCTGCCAGTTAAGGCTTAATTCCACGGTGGGCCTACCCACACTAACGGAATCAGAATTAGTGCTGACCACCATAACCACCCTGAGTTAGTACAAGACCACCCATTCTGCAAACATGTTGGGGCATGTCCACACACCTTGCTGAGGAGCGAGGTCTACCTAGCAGCTCTTGAATCCAAGTAAATTTGGAAACCATATGCTTCCGCGATTTGGGGCAACTACAGCCACCGCGATACTCCCACAAGGGGGCCTACCTCATAGATAGTCTGAAACAGAGGGGCCGAGCATCTTGCGACACAAGAAACCACCTCCACCTCCTGGGCACTATCTCCCGTGGTACCAGAATATAGCTTCCGATGGAGCTTCGCGACCGTGAAGGTCACTTCTAGATGAGTTCCTCAAAACTCGAGGCCTAGCAACCTCGGATGCACACACCCAGCCACCAACCAAGGCAGAAGCTAATAACTAGGCATATACACCCATACACACAAACATAAAACCCTACCTGTGCTCCTCTGAATACCTGACCCGCCGAGATCAGATGGACAAAAGCACCATCCGAGTCGATCAACACAGCACACCAGTTCACTCACCTGAAACAGGCGGCGCACGCAGCCAATACCTGTTGGACAGCCCCACCTAAGAGTCAGCCAGAACCAAAGACAAAACAGCCAAAACTACTACAAGGACACATAAACAACCACCACCAGCTGAATCGGTAGGAACGCGCAAGAGCCGCATGTCACCGTGTACCGCAAGACAGACCGAGGCACACATATTAGGCACCCCCAGCTCCAGACACCCCCTACCACGGATCATGCCCCAATGCCACCAAGTCAACGACTCGGGATAAAGGGCGCAATCACCACAGCAGGTCGCGTAGGGAGTGAGTCAAGATGAGACCAGCAAAGGCCCCTGTCCCGCCCAAACACCATCAGCCATGGTTATAGGACGGATGGTGGAGTCAAGATGAGACCTGTTCGGCCCCTGTCCCGCCCCACACATCGGCCCCAGCCCAAGGGATTTTAGACTTAAATGTCCAACCTAACAGCACACCTGTCCTCCCGAAGCCCACAGCCGCGACCCACACTAGTCCCAGCTTGACTTTCAGGCGATCATGCCGTACTCCAAGCCAACACAGATCGTACAGAAATGTGCCACTAGTCCATGAGACAAGGAAACAGTCCCACCGGCGAAGACCAATACTGGGAGAACCCCAAAACGCCGCGGTATCTACAACAAGGAGAGAGTCTGAAAGGCTCTTTCGGAAAAGCCGGCCAGATTATCAGCCGTCTCTCTCGTTAAGAGGATCCGACTGAAATCCCAAGCACAACACCCATCACAGAGAGATCACTGAAGTGGGCATATCGCGGACACTCAGCTACCACATGCCTCCAATCCTCTCTCGGAGCTCTACACGAACAGTCCGCCAAACCGGCCAAGGTTCTCTCATGCAAGAATGCATTCAAGGAACCATGACCCGTCAGAAGAAAGCCCATGAAGAATGAGAAGTCCAAGCATTCCCTATCACAAGCTGGCCCTACCTCAGGGAGAAATTGGAAGGTAGTCCTACCCTTACCACTCTCCGTCCAACGAGACTGCCACCTAGAGAAAACACATTACCTCAGCAAAACCTTCCGCTGCGAGTGCTCGAATCCTGAGCATGCCTGGCCTCGCTCCAATCGAATGCCGAGAGTTGTCGCTGCCTCACCAACCTGCCGGCGATACCTCTCCGTATCACCTCCAAGTCGAGTGGAGGCACACCAGCCAACACCTGAAGAGCCTCCGTAGAGACGGTTTTACACACCCTAAGTGTGCCGAGGAGCATGATTCTCTGACACAAGATAATCTTGCTTCTTCCTGTAACGGTCTTGACGGCATCGTACCACACACAAGCGCCGAATGCTGCGCAAGCAACAAACATCCCATTGTACACAATACGTACGGCTCACCTAGACAGGCCCTAGTCACACTTGAGAACTCTGCTAACCGCTGGAACAAGAGATCTGAGTCTCGTTCTCACCTGTAAAAGATGGGGAAGAAAACCCATCCTCTCCCCGATAGTGATCCCAAGATACTTGACTTTCGCCACATACCTTAGACTCACCCCGCCAGCCCTAATAAGTGCGGGCGGGTCAAAGACAGTTTGCCCTTGAGCAACATAGTGGACGTCTTTTCCACGGCAACCTTCACCCCAACACCCGCACCCCAAGTACCCACCAAGCTTTCCAGCTCAGCACGAGACTGGCCTTCAATTAGGACCAGGAGACCATCAGCATAGGCAACGCACCTACAGTACGGCCGCCAAGATGAAAGCTGCTGCAGCAGCGGATTCATCATTAGGTTCCATATATATGGTCTTCCGACAGACCCCTGAGGACATCCCCTCTCAACACCAATCGTCACGGAATCAACAGGACTCTCGACGCGAGCAGTTCTACCAGAGAAATAACTCTTCCAGATCGCAATCTCGCGACACCCTACCTCAACCAACCTCCGCTCAAAACTCGTCCAGTCAAGGTGGTCGAACGCTCCCTTGAAGTCAGATTTGCTTTTCCTTGCGAGAATGCGGGTTGACGAAAGGAGTGTTGTTCTGAACGACAATGATTTATTATGCTTTGCAGATGACCAAAAGGATTTAATACCCTTGGGATATTTTTGTTTTTTTTTTTGCCGTAGATTTTGGTCATGTTAGAACATTATTCTTCAATTAAGACCATCCACCACCTGGCTTGTACTTTTACCGGTTTTCCTCCGTATGGGCTTGTCACGTTTCACGTAGCATCGGAAGCTTAAATCTCTCAACCTGATAACTTCCTTACGGCCACAGTCGTGCCAAGAATTCTCTTTAGAACTTACTCTTCTTGTCCTGTTACGGATCTACGCCACTATCTAGGAAGCATACTGTCCAGTTAAAGTTCTTTTTCTTTAATTGACTATAGGATACAGTGGTCTGATGTACGTACACTGATAGGGTATATTTCAGGATCAGATTTGAGGAACAGATCAAGCGTATTGGCGGAATGAACCCCATCGTAAGTTATTGAAGTTGGTTCAATCATAAGCTTAGTTAAATAGTTTAACTCAGCAAAGATCTCTGCATACCTTCCTTCCTTGATTAAAATCTTAAGAAAATGTTTAAGCCGAAATAAAGTCTTGCCATATATATGTGTGTAACTATGTATAACAATAGAAAGTTAAATTGTTCCATTAAACTTAAGCATAAAAAGTTCCTAAAATATGACACCAGAAACGTTGATCTGTGTCAAATAATTCAAACAATTCTAAGCCTCTAAATGGCTGTCGAATATTTTTTTATAGAAATCAGTAAAATCAGCCAAATATTTATTTGAGTCGTTAAGACAAATTTCAGAAACGTAAAAACTTTTCAAGTTTCAAGTTAATCGAATCGGCTACTTAAGTTTAAATATGTAGTACGTATACAACAGCCAACTTTTTCGCATAAAGCTTCAGTATGCAGCAAAATAAAAAATCAGAATAATTGGTCACTTTTACCTTCACATAGAATTCTGTCATAAAATAACCTGCAAACAAAAACTGTTGTGTTCATCGATTTGTATGCTTCCATCAAGCTCCTAATGCTGTTTACCCAAATTGTCAAGGTTTTAGGTTAAACGTTAACACCTAAAAAAAATCATAAAAAAAAATACTTAACTCAATATCAAATCACTTGTGCTGCCATCTTTTTGTTTTCGGATCTTCATGCCATCTTAAACTTTTGAGTAACCGCAACGAAGTAAAGTGACGCGATGCTAAAGCATTATGTATGCAAATTTACATTAGAAGATGCATTTTTTGTATGCAATACTTTGGTAATTAAATTGTGATTTTCCGACTTCAAACATCAATGCCGTGTGATTTATTTGTTCTGCAAATATTAAGTTTTGTTAAGTTGTTAGAAAATCAAGTCATTTCAACCGTTAAACGTGTCAAAGAAACCATCTTTATGTGTTCGCATGATTTGGGATTCAAACGCAATCAGAATTCAAGCCGATTAACATTAATGTTCGGACTTCCATTCCAACTGCAGTTCAACGGCATTGATTTTGAAACATAATAAAGAAAGTTGTCTTTTGTCGTATAGTCAATGATGGAAGTGAGTATAGTTTAATGCATTATAAATTAAAATTCTTGAGAATTGCAAAAATAAAATGTGGAATTCCAAACGACATCAGGTAGCTACGAAGTTTTTTTTTTTTGTATTATTGGCCAAAGTGAACTAATTGGCATGCAAGACAAGAAATACGTACAGTATCTAAAAATAATTTTTTTTTGTGACGGTATAGACATCCTCGTCTGGTTGGACAGATTTTGAACTTTGGAAAACACGCGTAGCTATAAAATTTTTGACTAAAAAAGCATTAATGATTTTGTACGTGATCATTGAGAGATTAAATTTTAATAGGTCAGAAAATAGAAACAATTTTATTCAGGCAAGTGATTGTTTATAACTTGTATCCCATACAAAATTTTCAATTTAGGTAGGCAAAACAAACTTTATGATATAGCAGACTATGATTTGATCCATAAATTTTTTTTATTAGGTCAGTTTACACTGCTTCCCCTTATTATTAATAAACGACAAACTAACAGTGAGTGAGCATTCATACATCTACATCTATTATCTTTGTAATTCTTTTTAAGAAATGTGAAACAGGCCTTTGGCATGCGAGCATAATAATTATCAACTGGTTGAACATAATAAGCGCGTGATTATTAAAACTTTTTTAATACTTGGAGTCACTGCTACAGATGCAGCTTAATTGTTGAAATGTTCCCGGCCAGTAAGTAATGCTCTTCAATAGGAGAGCATGCATCAAAGCTAGGCATTTTTCGCAGTACTCATCTCTCATAGCTGTGGAAACCAGCGGGAAAAGGAAACAGTCCCCCATTTTCTCTGCAAATTCTCTGCCCTGCCCATATTAAGAGCACAATCATTTTTATACCACATTGACGAACTTTTGGAAATAAAGATGACTTGATATCTTTTTTAAACGCGATGAAATGTCTCTAGGACGAACTTCGGTTACTTCTGGGCTGTGTCCTCCGTTTGACTCCTTAGATTCCGAGCTACCAGACTGAGGGCTTTGATGGAGTTTTACGGTTCGGGGGGTCAACAACAAGCTGCCTAACTTGGCACAGTGTAGATGGTGTCGGATTACCATTACCATAAAATGGTCCTTAAAAATTCATAACCACATAATATTTAAGAAAGTAGATATCTACATATTTTATTTTGTTTCATTTCGACAGAGATATATATTACGGGTGTTACGAATTGGCAACACTGTTTTCTGTGACAGTGGATTTCAAATTTCTCGATTATTATGAAATGAGTTTGGTTTTGCAAATTGTTCAAATTTATTTTGAAAAATATGGTTCAGTTCGAGAAACACTTCGGGCTTTAGCGATTTCTGATGAGTATATTTCTACGCCGATAAACCCGAATCAATTGAATACTTGGAAGCTAACACTTCGTCGAATGTTATTGTCGAAATACAGTCTGATTTTCTGCAAAGAGTGTGCAAAAATTGGACCTCCGGATTACCAAGGGTAAACTAATGGGCACTCCCTGAAGCGCTTGTATTACGGTTAAGTAGTTCAAGGGGAGAAATGCAACTGTCTTTTTCACTAAAACACTGTTTATATAAATAAGGGTAAAATAATGAAAGACGGTGTTCGACAGATTCAAATGTTGCTGTTATACTTCTATCACCTTTAATTTTTAAATCTTTTTTTTTGGCTTCTATCCGAGAGCATCACCTACCCAAATATGGAATTGTACTCGAGCTTTGGACGAATAAAAGTCTTTTAGATTACAGCCAGATCAGAAGGGATAAAAAATTTCTTGCAACGTCGAATGAAACCTAAGCACTTGGCAGCGTTTTTGGCGACGTCGTATATGTGGTCATTCCACACCAGGTGGTCTGTGATGCACATACCAAGAGCTGAGAGCTGTTCGGTTTCCTCAATGCAAATGCCACTCATGGATAGCGGCTTGGGGGTGGGTTACCTTTTAACGACAGAAGGCAGCATTGAGTTTTTGAAGCATTAAATTCTACGCGGTTTATGGTTCCCCGTTTGACAATGCTATCGAGATCATACTTATCATACGCTTCCGTTCTAGATCCACATCCGAAGAACAAAGACGTGCATCTGGAAACGAATATGAGAAGCTGAGAATACTATCGTCAGTAAAATATTTTAATAATAGATTAGAAGTTTCAGACAAAAGATCATTGATAATTATGAGGAAAAGAATTGGAGACAAAATAGAGCCCTGTGGCACACCAGCATTTATTTTATGAGCTTCAGACTTAATAGCATCCAACATATGTGCCAAACTCTATCAAATGATTTTGAAATATCAAGTGCAATGATCTAAATTTCTTTAGAATGGTGTGAAGATTTGTGCCGCAGTTTGGTGAGATATACCATCAGAATACCAGTGAACTCATTGCTACGGAAGCCATACTACCACTCTTTTAGATGCTTTCGTTCCTCAAAATGTTCCTTGAGCTTATAATTTGTCAGCGTTTCCATGACCTTGGAAAGAAGGGACGTAAGTGCAATTGGACGGTAGTTGGAAGAGAAGTAGATTCGCCTTTTTTAGGGACAGGCTGGACAAATGCTGTTTTCCATCCACTCCGAAGGAGACCTGTAGAGTAGGACAGAGGGAAAAGCTTACACAGTGGTTTTTCCAACACGTTGAAGAACACCTCTTCAGAACAATAGGAGGGATACTATCCAGGCCAGTGGATTTGTGAATATCAAGATCTTTTAGTACTCTAGCAATGCACGAGTGCGAAAGAAGATTCGTCACATAAAATCGTTTACGCTCTCAAGTACAGGAGGAGTCGTCCCACTCTCTGGCAGCGTCGAATTAACAGCAAACTGTACTGGAAATAAATTGGCTTTATATATCGAGCTTACAACAGAAGTGTCACTGAAGACGAGCGTTGGAACTGAGGATTTCTTAGTGCTTCGTACGTTTTATACAAATAACCAAAAATTGTTACTACTTTTAAGACAATAGTATTGCCGTAATTGTTGGTCATGTCAAAATTTTGTTCCTGAATAATTCTCTTTTGGTTTGATAGGTTTTTCCATTTTCGGGATAAACTTTTTCATTCTGAAACGAATTAAATTTATAATCCTGCACTGGAGCCCACGTCACTATTGAGGAAGCATAGTATGACCAGTTAAAGTTTCTGAAGAACTCATTGAGACTGACCCATTTGTGTTTCTCGTATTGCCATACGGTTCTATTAGGAATTTTTTCTCTAACTGGGTTAGATGCGTTAATGTGTTTTTGAAAAGTGTAAAATTTCATCAAAAATTGCATCTATTTCAGCACCAGCAGCAGCAACAGTTGACACGAGAAATTTGCAAATATAATACAATGGTCTGATATGCCATAATAAACTTTTAGTGTATTTATCAGGGTCAGAGGTATGAAACAAGTCTAGGGTGTTCCATATGAAATTAAAGTTTGTATTTTAACACAATCCGTATTGCTGTTGAAGCCGATATAGGCAACATCATTATGTATATAAGTGGTGAGACCCTCGTGATGGAAAAATAGTGGCACTAAACTATAACCATGTAGGCTGAATTCCAAGAGATATGGATTTTCACCCACCTCGGCTCCACTAGGTGCCAAAACTGCTGGCCTATTTTCAATGTATGGACATATGCGGCACAGAAATTCTTCCTGTGGCCCCGAATGTTGTTGTAATCGACCCTAAAGCGAAAAACAAATCAGACAATTCTTGACTGACTAGGTATAGTATCTTAAGTCGCGTTTTTTTGTTGAACCTCAGTTCCATTCCAAAGGGCTACAGTTCTGTCTTATCGGCATCCTTATATCTCACTCTTTTGCTTTTTTATAGACAAAAACAATTTCATCTTATATTCAAAAGACATCAATTCACGAGATAAAATATCTTATGTTTACATAAGATTGTGTGTTCTGCCTAATTTTAAAACCAAAAATAGACTTAAGATAGAAACCCGAAAAAGTGTGAAAACGCAAATCTACTTACATTTATGTGAACATAAACTGTTTTTTTTAATATAAAACTGAAATTTTTCTCTCCCTAAGTAGTCATAGGATATTTTACCGTTTGCAAACCTAAAAATAATGCCCGTAATAACAACGACATAAGATATTTTTAAGCGTACTTTGGTTCTGGATTTCCTTTTGTGCGAACGTTTTTCTTTTAGTGGATGAGTTGATAATTCAGTTCTTTTTTCATTTTCAGGCTGTGTTGTTTCATACGCGATGGAAAAATTATTACAATTCAAACACATACTACATACATCAAAAATTTAAAATACATTTTATAAATATAAAACATGGATTTAATGAGATAAAAAAGTTCAAATGTATGAAATTGCTGTTTGATTTCCAGAAAACTAAGAATTTATGTAAACAAAGCTCAAAAATCGTTTTATTATTAAAAGAATTTTGTATACAAGAAATTTCTTTAAAATTTGTCAAGAATAAAATTTGGGATACCAATTTTAAGTAGATACATAGTAGTATTGGCGTAAAATTCTAAAAAGACTGGGGAAAAATTTTAAACAACCTATTATTATTAATTTCTTAGTATAATACTACTTAACAATTTGCTAACTTTAAAGTAGTTTACTAACTCATTCATAATTTTAAACATTTTCTAACTAGTATCGTACTAAGCCAATTTTCTTAATAAATTGCTTCTGAACACACCTTAAACAATGACAGGTCGTGCAAAAACCTAAGTAAACAGACCTTTTGTGGCGTTTCTAAAAGCACGATACTTTAACGATGATTTTAACTTTAATAAAAGAGTAGAGAAAGTATGATGCTATATTCGAATAAAATTTGCTAAACCGTTGATTTAACTTAATTTCATGTTCTTATATACAATATTATTTTAAACTTCGGGGTCTTCTGGTAAAAAAAATTGGTTTAAATCGTTTAGAGCCGTTAATGAGAAAGACGAAAATAAAAAAAAAAAAAACGGTTCTACCGTTAATAACACGTTATTCAAAAATTTGTCTGAACCAAAATATAGTTCATGCCCATAATAGCCCACTTAATTTTTATTTTGTCAAAATCGTTAGAGCCGTTTTCGAGATAAATGAGATCTTACACTACGGGTGTGGTACCGTTGGTTTTGGAGGTAAAAACAATTTTTAATTTCTCCTCTAGGAAATCACCAAAACCCCTTGAGTCCCTAAAGCGGTCCCTAGACGCTCAATATAATTGCGCAATATTTGATGTTGCACAATATTATTGTCCATTTATGGATAATATAGCAAGATTGTGCAATATATTGAAGAAAATCAAAACCCTTTTGATATTTATTGTACAATATAAAAATATTGTATTGTCTGTGGGTACAATTGCACAATATTTGTTAATTTTTTCAAGTTTGGAAGAGTAGACACCTTCGCGAGTGATTTAAATAAGTGAAAATCTCAAAAAAAAGAGGATGAGAGAAAATTATTGGATAAAATATTGAACTGTCTGGGGCGACAAGCAAATAATATTGTGCAATATTTTGTACAATAATATTGAGCGTCTAGGGACCGCTTTAGGTACATTTTTTCCAATAGGTTTTTGTTATTATTAATTTGACTTTTAAAACAATGTTACATGAAATCGATTTTATTTTTTTTCAATGAATTTATTTTTTTTAATAATTTAATAATTAATAATTTATTTTATATTTTATTTTTTATAATTTTTAAATAAAACTAAACTGTTTCTTTTTGTAATTATTTTTTTCTGTGAACCAAATGTGATTTTATAGTTTTTTTTAAGAAATTCAAGTCTTTGTTATTTTTATTTTATTTTTTATTATTAAAGTTCTATAGAACGAATGTGATTTTTTTATATTAAGGACTTAAATAAAAACCATAAAATATAGTCTTAAATCTCGTTTTTTTCACTTTTGCACACGCAATTTATAACGAAAACGAAAACGCGAAGAAAAATATCTTATCTCAACTTAAGATTTTTGAAATTAATATAAAATTCAATTTTAAGAAAAGCCAAACTATCTTAAATCATATTTTTCCTTATAACGGCCGAAATATTAAAACTATCTTTTTGAAATTAATTTAAAAAAAAAAGATCATAAAATTTTACATATAAATGGTTTGTTGAATAAAGTCTATCATTTGAAAGATTTTTTGGGAGGCAGCTTTGAAGTGTTTTTTTGTTCTCCTGAAGAATCATCAAAATTGACTTAAGATAATCTACCTTTTCAGTCGAGAATTATCTACAACGATATCAGGTTTGTGTCCCAAAACAAATTCACAATAATTTACTATTAGTGTTATGCCTCAATAGCAAATTATTGATCCGCGGTGAGAAGCAATTTAACTGCTCTCCTTCACTGTCATCATGAGGAGATCAAGGGCAATAGTATAGTACATGCGAATAGTACATAATCTTACTGTACTATTCAACCCCCTTCGTTAAAATAGGAAAAAAATAAGTTGATTCGCATAAAAGTTAAAATACGATTTTTCTTTAAAATGTTATTTTATTGGATGTTTTATATATTCAAGGTTATCTTTTTCAATAACTATAAGACCATATACAAATATGCATTTGATCATTCAACAATTAAATTTAAACTATCACTTAATTACATACATACAATTTTAAAACAAAGCATTTTTCTGATTTAGAGTTTGTAAATATTTTTTTCAAAAAGTATTCACTAAAAATAAATATTTAAAAACGATAAATTCCCAGCTTTAAAAAAAATTAAATAATCATTGAATTGATTTTAACTTAATTTGTTTTAAAAATTCAACCGCTTGTCTTATACTTTATTCAAACATTTTTTATTTTCAATTTTAAAGTAAAGTAGAAGTTTATGTTGCAACTATTTTAAAATCTCTTCTTCCGGTTTCAACGACGTTCTTATAGCGACATCTGCCTTCAAGTAGAAAAAATAATGCAAAGCTTCATTATTTTTCTACTAGAGTTCGAAAGTGTTGTTTATTTTTGTTTTCTTCTAATCACAATCACAAAAGCCAGCTGTTCACTTGTCAAACTCACTTGACCACTACGACTACAGTATTTTCCTTGGCAAGTAATCTTTTATCATTTAATTCCCTGGCCTTTGTTAAAAAAAAAACAACAAAAAACGAATAAATAAACACAAAGCTATAACACTTTTATTATCAGTCCATGTTGCAATTTGCAGTCTCTTACAATGTCAACAATTCGCAACTATTGTAAAGCATTTTAATATCAGAAAGAACTTGAAAACAAGGTTCAAGAACGAAACCTTGATTTTAATAGCTAATGGCTATCCAAGGAATTGAAGCCCTCAAAGTGTTCTCACACCAGAATCAGGAATCAGTAATGAATTCCATGGATAGATATAGGTATATTGATCTTTATTGTTTAAAAATAACTGATTTGCTTATCAGCAATTACTCCCAATAGAAACGAATGGACCCAGATAATAGCATCTCTAGAAAATTTTGACGCAATACGTGACCTTGCATTCAATGGAGATCTTAAAGTATCTAAATTCCGCAGCATCTATTGGGCACTCCTATTGCGAGTGTTAAATGCTGATCATACAACATGGAAAGACCAGCGAATACAACAAAGGAACAGGTGACTGAAATCACTTGAAGTCAGAGTTACTCGTAGGCATAATCGTTGATTTATTTTAGATATGAGAAATTGAAACTTGAGTTCGTAAAGAATCCTCATAATGAAAAGTTTAGCAATGATGACCCACTGTCGCAGTCAAAACAGGTGAACTAAAAAGTCAAATCTTTTGCGCCGTTCTTCTTACTGGTTTTTGTTTTCTAGAGCATTTGGAATCAGTACTTTAGTGACCAAGAACTTTTTGCTGTGATAAAACAGGATGTGATACGAACTTTTCCAGGTGTTGAATTCTTCAGAAAACCTATAATACAAACTGCAATGGTTTGGAATTGATCATGTTCCGTAGAAAAATATTGTATATTGATTCTTATTAGAGTAACATCCTCTTCTACTATGCGAGGGAGCATCCCTACATGTGCTATAGACAAGGAATGCACGAAATCCTAGCTCCAATCTTGTTTGTGATGTATGGTGATCATCAGGCTTTGTTACACTTTATGGAACTGACTGATGACATTCAGTAAGTATGATATATATCCGAAATTTAGATTTTAGCATACGCGTTTTGAAATCAAATGAAAATTCTTTTTGTTTTCAATATTTACATTATGACAATGCTTACATTTTTTTTTCGTGTGTAAGTGAAGAATCTTTACAGACACTATGAGCCCGGTACTCATAGTAGTGTGAGATTCTTACTCACTAAAAAACACCTCCCTTTAGTTCGCGCGACTAGAACTAAGTTACCACGTTCACGTTTGGTAGGTAGCTCCCACTGAGAGGACCTGCGGATACTCCTTATGGCGCTACGTCGCATTGTCTCGTTCTTTGAAGTCGGCGCACAAGGTTTGTCTCATCGATTGAGCGCAAACTGCTATTTCATCTTCAACAGTTGGTAATCGTAAGTCTCTGTGTAAATCACTGTTTCTCATGTACCACGGAGCATTAACGATTTCTCTGAGAACTTTGTTCTGATAAGATTGTAATATTTGTCTTTTGCTTGGTTTAGTACAACCCCAAAGTTGTATACCGTACGTCCATACTGGTTTTATCACTTGCTTATAGATAAGCAATTTATTGTAGATGCTGAGTTTGGAGCCAATTCATTTCACGTAATTTATTTCCAAGTTTGTAAGTAAAATTAACATGTGTTGATTTGGACTCATTCACCCTTATTCCGATAGTCGTTTTACTAAAACGCCAGTAAAACGACAAGGCTCTAGAAACGAAAATTGGAATTTTATTGAAATGAATATCGTTAAAATGCTTAGAAAAGTGTGGACTCTGGAGCCTTCTCGTTTTAAAGGCGTTTTATTAAAACGACTATCGGAATAAGGGTGATTAAGAACAATTCGTCAATACCGAAATTTTTTCTAGAGCTCGTTAGAGCTTCTCGGTTGCAGATTCAACTGAATCGGATATTGCAAGTATACTCATATCGACTGCAAAAGTACCTATTATGGTATCTTCATGACTTATGTAGATCATGCAAATTAAATACCATACCGAAATTTTATCTAGAGCTCGTTGGAGCTTCTCGGTTGCAGGTTCAACTGAATCGGATATTGCAAGTATAGCCGTATCGTCTGCAAAAGTACCTATTATGGTATCTTCATGACTTAGATCATGCAAATTAACTACCTTTTCCTTAGAATTTCAAATGAGCAACCAACCTTAGTGTGATACCAGACTACTACTCGCGTATAAATTATGTATAATAATTTGTGGTTGTTTTTAATTTCAGTCAATTGCTGAGAGATGTTTTGAGTCCTGAGTACTTAGAAGCTGATTCGTAGTAAGATTTCCAAAATTGTATATATATCTTTCACAAAAATCGATTAAATATCTTTGTTTTATTGTATTTTATAAGTTCCATATTTTCACGACTTATGGCATCCATCGAGTCATATTATCGAATAACGAATCTTTTTCAAACCGAAGGGGGTTACTTTCCTGTACAAAATGATCAGGTACTAGATTTTTTTTACTTTTACTTGTATTATATGAATAATGTTTTTTATCCAGGATATAATTGATCCAATTACAACTGAAGTAGAAGTAATCAGCCAATTAAATTTGATACGTGATAAAATACTTGCCAAGGAAGATTTACATTTGCATAACTATCTACTTAAACTGGATATTCCGTTGCATATTTTTGGAATGTAAGTGTATCCTAATATTTCCGATATTATTTATTCAGAGGTACTTATTACAAAGGTACAGAGGTAATACTTATTATTCATTATTATTATTTTATTTTATTTTCTGTTTAACTTATAACTATTTTAAAGCTAGACAAATATTCATAAAATAAGCTTACTTATAAATAACTTACTACTAACTTACTGGCTTTATGCGGGCCATCCATGCTAAATTATAAGAACGTAAGTCTAATGCTTTTTTGGCTTAAGACTAAATGCTAAAATTAAGATCTTAATAAATTTAGTTTACTAAGAGGAATTAAAAAAAATGGTTTATTTTATGTTTATACTAGCTGTTCATACCTGGCGTCCCCAGGGTGAATTTCAGGTTTTGGCTGTACGTTGCTTAGCAACGATGAAAGTAGGCTGACCAAAGGCCAGCGTAGACAGGAACGGCTTCTTCGTTTTCATTAGTTAATATGTTGTCGTCCATGATGATACCTGCTTCTTATAATGAAAGTTCGTTCCTGTAGTATTAAGAACGAACCTTAGTAGCTCGCCGAACTGTATTCCCAGGTACTTTACGCTTCGTTTGGTTGCCAATGTTGATCCGTCATGGAACTTAAGGGTTATATTTACCCATTTTGCTGCTAACTGGCTGCTTGCGACCGCAATTGGATGATGGTTTCCTGACAATGATTTTGGTTCCCCACTTTCTGTATTACTGAAAAAGTCTATGGATGTGGTTTTTGCTGTTGTCGGAGATCAGTATGCTATACAGGCAGGGCTCAACTTTCCAGGCATGGGCAACTCCAGCTCTATTGTTTTTCATTTTCGATGTGCATTTCTCTATTTGTACAAAGAATGTCGGGGAAGACAGAAGAGAATGAATAATTTTTATAAGGGCTATCGAAAAGTGAAATAAATAGAGCTTGGTGTGGGCCTTCAATCCTATCTAAGCTGTCGAATGCTTTCATGCTTTCTCGGCATCCAGGAGAAATCAGACGATGACTTGACGTGTGTTTAGTGCAATCGTGATTTCATGCTGGGATTTAAGGAGTGAATGAAGTGTTGAATACTTCTCGGGAAAACCAAACTACATGTCAGAAATTATGGAGTTTTCGCAGCAAAACTTCTTTTCTGGGTATTAGTTCTTTCAAGTGTTTGCTTAGGAGAGATACCGGCCTATAGTTCGAGATGATGTGCAGGGCTTTTTTTCTAGGTACCGCCACGATTTTAGCAGTTTTCTATTTTTGGGGGAAGTAGTTGTTATTGACGATGATAACTGTGTGTGGGAGTCTCCTAATATTGAAGTTGGATACCCCATAGGGTTAAGTTTTGCCCAACGCTCTGTGCTCATTATTCCAAAGTCGACCAATTCATCTGCGGGGTAATCAACTTTCGGATCGTATATAAACGACCGTCTGCTTTACCGACGTTCTTAATTATTTCCTGTGGGATCTACAACTTTTCGAGTCGATCTCAACTGTATCCATTGTACAAGAGTAATTTAGAAACGAGTTTGACAAATTCTTATTTGATTTGTCTCAAACGTTGACGCTCTTTGTCAGTCTAATTGACTTAACGATTATGTTGTCTTACGTTGCTCTTAAAACGACCAAGATTTCCCCCATTACAGTCATTTTTCCAAAATAAATAAACCAAGAACTGAAATCAATTGAATTTTTGCAAAATACCAAAATGAAGAATTTTACGGTTTTGAATGCACCAAAGATCATTACCGATAGATAATACCATCCAAATTTCTAAATTTTCTTGTGGGTTATTATTTACGAACTACACCTAAATTAAAATTACTTAAACCTACTGAAAAACTAGAACAGCTACAGGAAGTGTTATATTTTTTTTTTGTCCTGGCTGTCCCTACCAAACTTACAAATGCACATAAACCTATGTTAGATAGATAGATAGATACAAGTTTATTTCCCTTTAAAATCATTATACAATAAATCAGAAAAAAATAAATTAATATAACTTAAGGAAATTAATGACATTTTATATTTTTATAACACTAAGGTACTAAAAATAGTGTCAAATGCCACTATAAGCATAAAAACTCAAAAAATTCATAAGGGTGGGGTGACCCAATACAACAACATAGTTCAAATAAGGAATTAAGAAATGTAGTTACTTATAAAGAAAATAATTGTTATCAAAAGCTGTTAGATATACACATAATAAAAGGAAGAAGAGATTGGTTAAAATAATATATTTTTATAGTATTTTTCCAAAAACAAAGAATAAATAATTATTAAACCAAAACATCGGAGAAGACAGATTCAATACCAGCGTGATCAAAATGTTCAAGCCATTCTTTTATACGTTTTACAAACATTCCAGAATTACTAAGTGATCTGATAGAAAGGGGAAGTTTATTAAAGAGGCGACAAGAAAAGACTGAATAAAAGTTACGAAAAGCGGTGGTGCGAAAGACAGGTACACTCACAAGATTTAAAAAGTTACCACGAAGATTATAACTTGAAACTAATCTAAAATTTAGATTTCCCGATCTCAAAAAGAAAGCCTTTAACACCTTAAAACAATAGAGATGCCTAACCGGAAGCACTTTCAGATTGCAGAAAAGTTCAAAGCTTTTATGTCGGCGATATTTTCCAGAGATTTTTCTGATGACATATTTCTGGAGAGTAAGTAACATTTGAATTTTGTTTCTATAAGCTCCCCCCCAACAGGCAATTGCATATTGCAGTTTAGAATGGAAAATGCCATAGTATATAGTTGTTAGGAGTTTAGTAGAACAAACACTTCTTCTCAATGTCCAGTTAAAATATTTCCTTAATGATTCTATATGACATAAAAAGTTCATCCTAGAGTCAATAAAGAGTCCTAAGTACTTGAATTCATTAACATTCTCCACCACAAAACAATTATCGCTGCAACTCAGATTGTCATGGAAAGTAAAAGATGAAGATATAGATGAACACGATGCGCACGAATTTATCTTAAGCTTTTGACATTCAGGAGCATGGTATAAAACATCAGTTTCAAACGTGTTTTGTGAAGACAGATTGAAAAATATGATTTTTGTTTTGGAACTGATAATCAACCTGTGTACAGAGAACCAAGTTCTTAATAAGTTTAAATCCCAATTTATGTCTGCAATTAGGTTTAGTGCACTATTAGAACCATAAGAACAACCTATGTCATCGGCAAATGCGGTAAGTGTACTTTTAAATTTTAAACTAAACAAAGAGTTAATATAGATTAGAAATAGAATTGGTCCTAGGACCGACCCCTGAGGCACACCAATATTAAAGAAAATTAAGCTACTTCTAGTATTTTCTATTTTAACTCTCTGCGATCTATTTAGCAGATACGACCTAAACCAATCCAGCATAAAGCCACGAAAACCAGCATTTTCAAGTTTTTTCAACAATATGTCGTGGTTGACCATGTCAAATGCTTTTTTAATGTCCACAAATAAGCCACATGTAAACATATTTCCATCCAAGTTAGAGAAAATTCTTGAACAAAATTCTAAAAGGGCGTCTTCGGTAGATTTTCCTTTTTGAAACCCAAATTGAATTGGGTTAAAGAACTTGGTCTTATTCAAAAATTTAACTACCCTTTCTTTTACAAGTTTTTCAAATACTTTTCCGACAGAGGGAAGAAGTGAGATAGGTCTATAATTTGTCATCTCTTCCACTGACCCTTTTTTGAAGAGAGGTACAACATCCGCACATTTCAATTCATCAGGGAAGACACCAGAAAAAATACTACAATTAAATGTGCTAAGACGTCTACCAAAAAGCAAGCAATTTTCTTAAGGGTAAGGTTAGAAATGCCATCAACTCCACAAGCATTAGAATTTTTGAGACCACCAATCGCTTTCAATATTTCCAAACTAGTAAAAGGACTAAAAACAAAGCTATTTCTACTTATAGTTTCAGGACAATTGAAAAAACATGAACTAGAACAAGCTTGGCACGAATGCTGAATATCCGGGGCTTGTGATTCACTGGCGACCGAGGAAAAATATTTGTTGAACACTTCAGCAATCTCTTTTCCATCCGTCACTTCAGAAACCCCAGAACGAATAACAAAAGGTTTTTTTGAAGACGAGTTTTTATTGAGGATACTATTTACAACTTGCCATTCGCTTTTTAAATTGCCTTTAGCTGTATTTAGTTTAGTGCGGTAGTAATTCTCACGACAAATCTTAATTTCTTTTCTCAGTTCCATGCACAATTTCTTATATTTGCTCTTTAGGTGAATGCTGGTAGGATTCCGAACACACTTAAGTTTAAGTTTATTTTTAGTTTTAATTTTAGTAAGTAATTGCATAGAAATCCAGGCCTTCAGTTTTTTCTTAGATTTTCTTAAGCGAACGACATAAGAGCTATTTTCTATATGTTTTTTTAAAATTTTGATAAAAATTGAATAGGATAAAATAGCATCACTTTTTTCAAAAACATCTTCCCAAAATTCATATAAAAGATTTTGTCTTAACTTCGTAAAATCAATTTTTGTGATCATAATAGAGGTAGGAGAATTGTTAACTTTATTCGGTTTAGAAATGTTGACCAATAGACCTGTCATCGCATGATCAGTTATCATAAAATCAAAAACGAATTTTCTACAACAACGCGACAAATTAGCGAAACGTCCATAGATATGATCTAAACAGGTACCTGAAACCATTCTAGTAGGCTCATTTATAAAACATTCAAGACCATAGGAAGCTAACAGGTCGCTGTAAGTTGCAGTCATTTCACTATTTTCTAAAATATTTACATTAAAATCACCTACAATAATAAAATTTTTTGATCTTTCTCTCTCCAATACATTAGAGAACTCCTCAATAAAAGAAGGCACACTAAACATATGCAATCTATACACACACAAAAAAACATATGATTCTTTTCCCAATTTAAGACAAACTTTCAAAATATCCGCACACATAAAGTCTAATTCATATACTTCACAATCCTTAAAATCCTCTTTAATGAAACATCCAACACCACCTGCCGCGTAACTTTCATTTGTCTTGGCAAAAAAATTATAACCGGGCAAATAGTAGTCACTTTTTTCAAGGCCATAAATCCATATTTCAGAGATAAAAATAATATCTGGAATGCATTCAAACGAGTCTAAATGTGATACAAGGACTGCGAAATTTTCTCGCAAGCTTCTGATGTTTTGGTGTACAATAAACAGTTTATCATCACAGTAATTAGGATTTGAAAAAACATTAAAACATTTAGAGCTACTGAGATCAAGAGAAGAAAAGTCATCAATTAAATCATCATTTTCATATACAAAATTCATTTAAAAAGAAAATAATAATAAAAAGAGATAATTAGCACTAAATAAGTGCAAGATCACTAAAGGATTTAATTGAGATGACCTTTTCTCCCTCATTCTTTCTCATGAGAATTTGGCTATCTTTAAACCATAAATGCTTGTAACCCTCTTTCTTTTTCCTATCTTTTGCTTGCATGAAAAGAGCCTGCGAAAATCTCGTAAGTGCATCGTTGATATAAATATTTACGCTTGCACTACCACTGCATCTACCGCTACCAACTCCCACGTCGTCGCCGCTGCCACCAGAAACAAGTTGAACACCTTCACCGCCATCTCCACCATTATTACGATTCGATAAGAGAAGCTTACTTTTTTTCTTTGCTTTCTCTTTCATTATTTGCTGTTTGATGTGGATATCAGAGAATTTAATGCAGATGATTGATTTCTCAGCCGCAGAAGTTACACCATTTGCCTCTTTTTGTGTGTGTACCTTTCTAACGTAACATTTTTTTATTTGGTCATCGGGAACATCGATCGAGAGGCATTTTGAGAAAATGTGTTGTGCTTCTTTTTGCGCATTGCTGTCGTTCACACATGGCACTCCAACGATTTCAATACACTTCTTTAGATGATGCTGCTGCTGCCAATTGAGTCTGCTCTCCAGAATTTCAAGCTTAGTTTTTAAAGCCATATTCTCTGCACTCAGTTCATTAAGAGATCGTAGGTAACAATCAACTTTGTCTTCCAGCTTGGTTAGTTTTTCATATACCATTTGGATAGTGCATTCGTTGCTATTGCTACTCTTGGTGTTGTCATTTACATGCTCAGTCGACTCAGAGAACTGAGCGCCGACGGTGTTGTTGTTGCTTGTTGATGATGTAGCACAACTATTTGACCCAGTTATGTGTACCGACAACCGATGAGACTTGGACTTTGCCGCGCAAATATTACAACGAAATATTTTTCCTGATTTTGTTTGCTTAATGTCTTGTGGTTTAACTTTAATGCAAGCGAGATGAAAAAGAGACATGCATTCAGAGCAAGAGATTTTTTCACTTGTACTTCTATCAATCTTTTGTGAACACTTAGAACAAATCATTTTGATAATTTTTATGAGAAATTAACGTATAAAAACTAAGAGTGTTTCAATGTAATGCGCACCCCACGACACTTCAACTGAAACTGTCGAAGAAGACGATAAAAACACCTTAAGCAACTTTTTAGATATCTGTCAATTCTTCAAAGTTTAACCATCAAAATAACTATCTCTTTGGTCCCTATCGTACACAGGTCTTCTGAATCGAAGGTGCTCTGCTCCGCCTTTATCTTTTCTATGGATGACGTGGTAGATTAGCGAAAACTCCAGTATTGGAATGCATCGAGCGGAAAAAAGCCGCTTAGACCTTCAGAATTCTTTCATGCCGGATGGTATAGAACAAAACTGACCCAACCAGATGGCAAGGTAAAAACCTTAGAAAACTCTTTTGACTGATGTGCAAACTTACTTACCTTAATAATTATACATACTTCTTCACGAAAGCTCTTGTCTTTAAGCTAAGACAAAAGTTATTATTATTTTAGGTCGCACAAAGAGTAATGAATTACGTGAGCTTAAGCTCATAGATTTAAGTTTGCATGGAAATAATTTTAAGATTTTTGTTTGTCTTATTTAACTCATAACTGTAATTCTAGATGAAAAGAATTTATTTTTTTTTAATTTATTAAGATTATATTTGTACATAATATGTATGTTCTTAAATAAACGTTTTCCATTTCCGTGAAATTTTTTTATTAATAATAAATAATAAGTCCTTAATAGGCCTGAAGAAGGGTGTAAACACACCCGAAACGTTGCAGCGATATTGATTATTGAAAATCAATATTTAATATTGACCTGTGAAGCCCACTTAAGGACATATTATAATCACATGTATGTTCTTAAGTATATTTAAGGAAAAGTCATAAATAAATCTTTTAGCGCATCGTTCACTTTCCATTCCTGAAAGGTCAAAGGAACATTTTCTGAATAATATTTGAGTTCCTTTCGTCATTCAATCGAAATGACCTGCAACTTTTGAGTTATAAACACGAGTTTTTTTTTTTAACTAATTTCTAATTTTATCTTAAAATGCTTCCAATATTAATCATTTGCAAAGAAGTATTTTACTCAAAATTATAAGATTAAAAGTAAGCATCAACCTGTATCTAAGTTTGTTGAAAAAAAAAAGTTTAAAACAACAACTTTCCAAAATATTGATTTGCCTTCTATTTGTTTTAGACGATGGCTAAGGCTGCTTTTTGGAAGAGAATTTCCCCTGCTCGACTTACTAATGCTGTGGGATGCAATATTTGCCGATAGTGACCGTTTTGATCTTCCTAACTATATTCTCGTGGCCATGTTAATACGAATTCGGGATAAGTGTAAGAAATATAAAACATTAATGTGCAATGATTTTGAAATTTTGTTCAATTCGCAGTGCTTCTGAATGACTACACAACCTGTCTAACATATCTGATGAGATACCCGACGAATGTGGATATCAATTTGATACTTCGTCATGCCTTGCACATGCAAAATCCTAAAGTTTGTTTAAAGAAGCGCAATATTATTATTTTTGTATTATTAATGTGAATTTAATTTTGTTGTTTAGAAATTCGATCGCCCAGCAAATGCCTTTATATATTTTACTATGAACTCTGAATCAGCTCAATCACCCTCAACGTCTTACAATGTGTCACAAAAATCTGTTACTGGTTCAAGCCAAACAGTAAGAAAAGCTTTACCAAACTCTACAGTAAGTCAATTAAGGCCAATTGAAAAACGTCAGCGTTCGAGCTCTTTATCTAATGACAGTAAGTTGTACAAACAAATAATTGATATACAATACAAAAATGCATTAGACTTAGCAGCTTTAGCCAGATTGAAGGCGACTCCAGAGTCGGATAAAGTAATAATCGATGGATATTCAGAAAATGTGAGTATAAAGTATGTGAGTATTACATAAATTAACAATAAAATATTTTTTAGAGCCCAGAACCGCTTTCTTTGAAACTTAAGAATGCTCAAACAATTATTCATATATCAAAATGTAAACTACAAAACTATTTGGAGACTATTAAGAAGCACATTTCGACTCAACCTTCTGAAGAATTGGGAAAAGCTCTCGATGGCATAGAAGAATTGTGTAGTTTTCTAGATGCACAAATTATTTTTCCTTATAGTTCTCTAACTACACAAATCGATCAAGCTCTCGAAGCCGATGAAAGTCGTCAGTCTAAATCTATGTCGCCAGAAATAAAAAATCTCAATGAAAATACTACAGTTCCACTTGCAAATTGCACAGAAGAGAGACTGGAATCGAAGCAGTTGGAAGAAGAAGAAATAATATCGAATGGAAAAACAGTGTATGAAAAACCTGATACTGGGTATATGGTTAATACATTTCGGTTCCTTGGGAATCGTAAGGAAGTTGAATTGATAGCAATCGCAACAGACGAAAAGGCTGATCAACTAACCAGCTTAAGTGGTATGCCTTCTATTGATCCCTTGGGCTGTAGAGATGATTGATTGACTTATACTAAGTTTTTATATTTGCGACTGATTTTCATCTTTCTTTCTGTTACAAATCTATTGTGCGTCTTCGGCTAACGCGCGTTCGTGTTCTTTAATGATGTATCTTATACTTTTGCATTTGTTCGGAATTAAATCATACTTTACTTGAAAACTTTGTTTTTCACTTTCAACTGGTCAGCGAAGAGCTGAACTCGAATCGCTTAAAGTGAAAACGAAACTTTCATGACTTTAACATGATTAATATTGTTCTTTCTATATAGACAGATACTTTACTGTCGAATTAATGTCGACCGATGTTTATGGAAAACAAAGCATAAGCTTCTTTACAGATATATTAATTGGAAGGTCAAAAGTTTTAAGTAATAGTTGTTAGTAATGGAATGAATTCTTATAACGAAAAGGTGATGTTAGCAAAAAGTCTTGTCAGAAGTGGGATTCGAACCCACGCCTACAGAGTAGACTGCGACCTGAACGCAGCGCCTTAGACCACTCGGCCATCCTGACACAAAAATTGACCACAAAATTAATGTATTGGCGGGGGTTCATAATATTCTCTTATTTAAATAATTTTAAACTCAATTGTAACGTGACGTGAGCACTATTTTGTGATGTAAAACTATTTGGATGTACTTTAAATTTTTCTTCAAGAAGCAATTTACTCATACGTCATATTCGTATGCGGAAAACGTTTAAAACCAAACTGTAGTTTTCGATAACTTGCAAAAATGGTGGTCAAGCAAATCTGTATCTCTACTTAGGAAGTAGTAAAGAATAAACTACTGTGATAATTTGTTCTAATAAGGGAAAGAAATAACCTATAATAAACATTCGCCAGAAAAAACTAAATGATTTTGTTAAAAAAAGAGGTTTTGTTTTTAGAATTTATCGCAAAATAACTTAAATATAGGTGACCTGCCGCACTTTTAGCCGTGACATCTTATTAAAAAAAAGTCATCGAAATGAATGAACTCTTATTGCCTGACCTTTTCAATGATAGGGGTAAAAACTTATGCGCAAAGTCGTATCTTAAATATTCTTCGTCACTGAACTACATTAAAATTAGTTCGACATATGCTTCAGTTAAATGTCTCTCAAAAATATCAAAAATTACTCTGAGCGAATTTTCTATGAAACAATGAAATCATGCTTTTAGTTACGAGTACTTTAGGAGCCCAGGATCTTTTTAAAAAGGAAAACTTAATTAGTAATAAGAGAACATTCTATGTTTTTAAAAATATACACCTTACCAAAATTTTTTGGGATATATGTATACTAATACGATTCTTTCGAATATGGCCCAAGGTGTTTTAAAAGAATTTCAAGTAATATAAGTAAAAAAACTAACTTTAATATTGTAACATTTTCAATACAAATGAAGACATCAGGTAAAGGAAGTTATAATGTGCGTTTTATTCAACTTCTTAACATCCCAATTAAGAAATTATATACATAAATTTTCTATTTGCTAAATTGGTATATTTATTGGGTATTTTTAATCGAGTACCTATTTAGTAGTCAAGAAATTATTCTGAAAAGTAGACGATTTGACCAAATGTAATGAAAATTCGAAGAAACCTAATACGTTCATATCACACACTCTGGCGTATGCGTAATCTCTATTCTTTGTTTAAAAATAAATGAACAAAAAAAAAATATCTTGTCAGAAGTGGGATTCGAACCCACGCCTACAGAAGTAGACTGCGACCTGAACGCAGCGCCTTAGACCACTCGGCCATCCTGACTATATAAAATTTAGAATCAATTTGAGTATATATTTACAAGCAAGATAATCAACTTAGGCAAGGATTTTTTTTATAATTCCGTAATACTACGTTTTCACCAAGACATAATTCTGAATTTAAGTGGATTTACCATAAATCTTCTTTAAATCTCGGAGATTTACCATACAAGTTTATTTCGTAAATCTAGTAGGTTAGAAATAAATTTTGTTTAATCTTCATTGGATCAATAAATTGTTATATTGTTCGAGCTGACCTAATATCCATATCGTGCTAAGCTATCTCGATGATGTCTCATTCTTTGGCACAAATGAAACTTTCTTTCTCTCGCTTCCTCTTTATAAGAAAAATTGAAACACCATTAGCATTTTGATAGATGCTGTCAAAGAAGATTATATGAAATAAGAAAATTATTTCAATTTTAAACGGAGTTATTGAATAAAATTCAGTTGAAAGTTTATGCGTTTATGGAGTTGAGGTCACATAAACTTTCAACTGAATTTTATTCAATAACTCCGTTTAAAATTGAAATAATCTTCGTTGTTAAAAAGTCTGACCACGGACATCAACATTCTAGGTGTCAGAATTTATTCAAATTCCCCTAGAAAAATAAAATTCACAGTATATTACTGCTGAGAAATTTATAAGCGTCGGTAAACATCGACAAATAATAATTGCGTCATAGAAGGGTACGACAGCATCTAACTGAGATGCTGTCAAAGTTAATCTTCTTTTTAATCTTTTAGTGCCACATAAATCTCTTGCCTTAAATCTCGGATTATCTTTTAGTGAAAACGTAGTATAAGACTTACTAGGGATGGAAAAAACCGGTTGGCTTAAGTCGAAACCGGTTTTTTTTTTTACTTCGGTCAACCGGTTTTTTCCTATGTTTTATGCCGGTTGTATAATCTGAGAAGCTTTAGGTGCGTTTTAATTTCTACGGATCTATTTGGATCCGGATCTAGATTAATTTTTAACATGTATTACAAAAACAATTTGGGATCCTGTTTTCTATCGGGATCTATTTCAAAGATCCAAAAATTAGTTATTACACTGGCGAGTAGATGGCTTTTATGATAAGGTAGTGTAAGCTATTGTGTAAAGAAAAAAGACAAGAAATAATTTAAAATTTACAAACTTAAGGATAAAAAAAGACGGGCTTATAACACTAAGATCCGTATCGTTTTATTTTCAAGGGATGATCCAGATCCGGATCCAGATAGATTTTTGAATAATAAAATGCACCTAATGGTTTTGAGTGTCCCTTAAAATGATTTTGTTTGTTCGAAGATCTCATACAACAAATAAACAAATCGCTATGCTTTCAACGTTCATGCAAGAACATCCGGCTGGAGCTGGCAAAACCATATAATTCTTCCTCAAGCACTGCAAGGACAGCCCAAAAGCTAAACATTACACTTCACTTATTTTTTTATTTGTTTCACAAAATATATTTTAATTTCAATTAGAAACACTTCTTGAATTTTAACTTTAATTTTCTTATGCAGTTGAAACCAACAATGCAAAATGTCAATTGAAAATGACAAAAAGTATGAAAACGATACCTAAATAGGTGCCAATTAAAATCATCGCAAAAAAGTGATAGTCGTTTTGATAATCACCTTACGTGGAGCAAAAGTATCGATTTTGACTGTCAACTATCAACTATCACCTTACGCGATTCCACTCCGGGATCCCAAATTGTTTTTGTGATAGGTGTTAAAAATTAATCCAGATCCGGATCCACATAGATGATTAGATAATAAAACGCACCTGATATCGATCTGGATTAATATTGAACACGTATTACAAAAAACAATTTGAGATCCTGGTCTCTATCTGAATCTATTTCAAAGATCCAAAAATCTTACTCTTTTTAATGGTAAAGTAGTGTAGGCTGAGTACAAAGAAAAAAGACAAGAAATAATGAAATCAACAAACATAAGGATAGAAGAGATATAACACTACTGCTGTTGCTGTCACTTCACTCTGTATCGTGTTATTTTATGTATGTAGTTTGATTATCCATATGGAGCATTAGCAGTAAAAATAAAATGCACGACTGGATCGCACGAACTTGCTCTTATGTAAAAGTACTTTGGAATTTAAGATACATTTTATAAATATAAAACATGGATTTAATGAGGTAATAATGTTCAAATGCATAAAATTGCCGTCTGATTTCTAGAAAAGTATGAATTTATGCAAACCAACTTTAAAAAATCGTTTTATTATTAAATACATTTTTTATATAAGAAATTTCTTTCAAATTTTTTAAGAAAAAAATATGGGATGCGAATATTAAGTATTATTGATTTTAGGAAATAATTTCAAAAAATAATCGTTCATAGGTTTTGAAGATATTGATTTAAAAATTTTTTTTTTTCAAGAAACCCAACAAATATTTTTTGGAATATTTTTATAAAAAATATTATTTTAAACTTAAGGAGAATCCTGCTGAAAATTTTTGGTTAAAATCCTTAGAGCCGTTGGTGAGAAAATCGAAAATCAAAAAAACGGTTCTATGACAGGTACCCCTAATAACATTTCCCCCCAAATTTTGTTGTGATCAAAATATAGTCTGTGCCCATTATATCACACTTAATTTTTTTTTATCAAAATCGTTTGAGCCGTTTTCGAGATAAATAAGATTTTGCATTACGGGTCTATGAGGGGTACCGTTAGTTTTGGAGCTAAAAAAAAATTTCAATTTCTCCTCTAGGGAATCACCGAATACCCTTAAGTACCGAGTTTGAAGAAAATACCTCCAGTAGTTAAGGCTGTAGTTCGAGGTACAGACATACAGACAGATAGACGGAATTGCCGGACCCACTTTTTTCGTCTTCGCTATCATCGTAATGTCAACTTTGATCAAAATCTCGAGTTCGATTTTTTTTTCCAAATGCAGAACTTGCCCTATAGTACCTATATCGCAAGTAAAAAGCACACTACGCGCAAAGAGTCTGTGAAAGCAGAGTCATGTCGATTTCCTTTACACATGAGAAATCAATTTCTGTGTGAAGATTTCGATCTCTCGACAGATTTCACGTTCCTTTACACCAAAAAAAAATCGATTTTTTTGTGACAGAGATCAAATCCCTCGAATCCGTATTTGAAGAAGGATTTACATGTATACGAAATACGCACACCAAAAGAAAAAATTTGACAAGGGATCGTTCGAAATCCCTAGTGAGTAAAGGAAATCGACATCAGTCTCTACTTGCAAATTTTTTGATTATTGACATTTAAGGTGGTGCAAAATTAATCATCCCGTTATGTTTTTGAATCACTTTTAGCTAAATAAAAAAAAAATATTTTGAGTGATTTAAACCTTTATGTGGACCTTTACAATTTTTTTCATTAAGTGGAAAAGATGATATTTTTCAAGTGGTTTCCGTCAGTGTTGATACAAATTTGTGCCTGTTTTGTCGCATTTTCCATGACTTTCCGCAAAATTCCTCGTGGTAACTGTTCGCATTCCTGTCGAATATTCTCCTCAAGGGCTGCGATCATCTGAGGCTTTTTGACATAATCCTACGACTTCAAGTAGCCCTAAAGAAAGGATTCTGGGATGATAAAATCCCGTGATCTTGCTGGCCATGCAAAAACGCCAAAACGGGATTATGCGACCAGGAACACTTAAGTATTTCATAATATTCATTGTGACTCATGCCGTGTGTGCGGTTGTACCGTCTTGTTGAAATCACATGTTCAACGAGCCCTGCTCATCCAAATCCGGCAGGAAGAAGTCGTTTATCATGGCCATGTAGCGTTCGCAAGTAATAGTAGCCGTGTTTTTTTCGCAAGTCCATATAGAATTGTAGAAAAAAACGACATCGGGATTTAGGAACTTTTTTTCCAAATAGCTGGAAGCACTGTGTACGCTATGGCATCTGTCTGAACAAATTATCGATAACATATAGATATTATTTTGGCACCACCATTTTTATCGGGTCTTAGATTAAAGCGTGGAACAGATTGAACCAGCAACAGCACCGTCAACAGCAACAGCGGCCGCCATTAATTTAGAGCCAATGTTTTTCAATTGTTCAACACACATAAGAACAGCAACAGCAACGTCAACAGCGTCGTTAGGCCAAAGTCCTAAATTTGCTGTTGCTGGTGCAGTGTTGTCAACTTCTCCTCTGCAATATTCAGTGGCACCACAATGAAAAACGTTTTTTCGAGTGGAAGAATAAAGTCCTTATGCACTGCATATATGTAGCTATTCACCTGTGTAGCTAATTCTAATAAATAGGGCTGATGATCTTTGTGTCTGAATAATTGAATAGTTGAATCATAAAGTTACTTATGCTTATGCGCCACCTTATATAATTAATCGTTCATCTGTGCCACTTTTCTGTATTAATAAAATGGTTTCTAAGAATTATATTTTCTAGGTCAAAAAAATCCTTTCTATCTTTATGTGGCGCGTAACTTAAATATTTTTTTTTTGTCTTACACAATTTATTTGGAAAGTTTTTGAACAACGTTTCAATGCGAGTGCTATACTGTATACATCAGCCGTATTTATTAGAATTCGCTAAACGCGTGAATAGTTATGCAATGCATAAGGACTTATTCATCCACTATGCAAATTCATATTTATAAAACATTTGCCTACCCTGCATAGTTATAATGAGCTTGTGTCAAATAAAGTACCAAAAAGTAAGAATCTATTACATTTAGCCTTCATAACACTCAGCTGTTTGTCAAAAAACAAAAAAAAAAACATTTTGTCTGTCTATCGAATTTAATAAACAAAAACGAAACTACCAAAAGCTAAAAGAATTCGAACAATTAACTTTGATTCATCAGATAAAGTTTGTTATTATCTCTAGCACAATACTTAAAATCAAATTGTTATTCGTTTCATCCTATCTGGAATACTCCTCAGATAAGTTCTTGAGGATACAATTCAATAATGCAAAATAAAAATTACAACACTAACACACCGGATGATTTCTTTTTAATATATTAGTATAACATATTTGTTTCAATAAATAAAAATAACACAAAATTTTAGTTTCAATATCAAGTCAAAGGCATTTTATTTTGTTGATAATCTTTATAATTCAATGTGATGTCAAAGTGAATGTGACAGTTCAATACTAAAATGTCCTTATGTAGGCACTATTCAACCTCCAAACGCGTTTAGCTTATAATGCCTCTATTCAACGTCACATAAGTTTTATAAATAACGATTTTGCGTTTAGAGGCATTATAAGGGTTGCATAGCCTTATGTACTCACTATAATGAGTTTATAAATATGGCTGTAATGTACTTCATAAATATTTCTATTTGATATCGTCCCTTTAAAATTCAAGGAATTTCAGAAACAGATAATGCTAAATGGCTTCATATATCCTGGTTCTGTAAGAAACATAAACATTCATCATCATCGGCTCGACAACCGGGTTCCGGTCCTGGCCTCTTTCAACAAGTCTCTCCACCTATCCCGGTCTCTAGCCGACGCCATCCAGTTGCGCACCCCAAGGCTTCGGGCGTCCTGGTCTACGCCATCTCTCCAGCGCAAGCATGGTCTACCACGCTGTCGTCTACCATAGAATGTACCACAAAGAACTTTCCGAGCAGGTTCCTCTTCGCTCATGCGAGCTAGGTGCCCTGCCCACCGGAGTCTACCGAGCTTAATTTTTGTCACGATATCTGCCTCAAGGTAGATTGCGTACAGTTCATGATTGTACCGTCTCCGGAATCGTCCTTCCTCACATATGGGGCCAACAATTCTCCTTAAGACTTTTCTCTCGAACGCAGTTAAGAGGTCGGAGTGCCTTTTGCTAAGCACCCAAGTCTCGGATCCATATGTGAGTACTGGTAGGACCATGGTCCTGTACAGCAGCAGTTTTGAAGTTATGGTGAGATTTCTGGATTTGAAGAGCTTTGACAGACTATAGTAAACATAAACATTAGGTGTGTTTTATTCACTGCTGCATAGCTAGCGCAGCAAAATTTCCCTCGACAGATAACAACAATTTGGTTGCTGGCGAAAAAAAAGCCAGTAAAAAAATGTCAGTTGTGCTGGTGATAGAATTTTAAATTATTGAAATGAAAATGGCGCTATGCATTAAATTTTAGAATAAAACATTATTATGTTACATACGAGTATCTACATGTTTTGACATCAGATTTTGTTTTTTTCTATAATAATGGCCAACATTGAAAAATAAATTGACATATGGAGTAAGTTTGGTCGTTTTATTCGCACTTGAATGCTGCGCTGGCTATGCAGCAATGAATAAAACACCTATTAATATAAAATTAAAAAAAAAAAATCTACAAAATGTAGAACTTGACCCCGACGTGATTTGAACACGCAACCTTCTGATCTGGAGTCAGACGCGCTACCGTTGCGCCACGGAGTCCCTTACGGTAACATGGTGAAAACATGTACTTGTAGAACGGAGTGTTTCCACACCTATTTATTTCTTTATTAATACCGTTAGTCCTGTAAATATCAAATAAATGAAGTGGCCTTCCGCAAAAAAATGCTACTTTTTTCAAATAGCGTAATTGGGTCACCGCAGATGATTTTATAATAGCTGTGTTTTTTTTGCTAGTCCATGTAGAAAAAAACGACATCGGGTCTTAGGAACTTTTTTGCAACAAATTGGAAGCACTGAATAAACTATACATGCCTAATTTATTACAATTTGTTACGTCTGCTACATACATAGTTAATTCATAAAAACCAAAAAATTTTGCACTTTTATGATCTAATGAAGGTTTGTATGATAGATGGTAAGATTATTTTTGGAGACAAACAATTTACAATGAACGCATGATTAAAAGATTTTTTTTTAATGCTGAATTTAATATACATGGTACATACATACAAATATTACCGAAAAACTGTTTGAAAATAATGAAAACCAAGAACTAGTGTTGTTATATTTAAACTTTAAACTGTTATATTCTTAAGAAGCACAGCACACTTGTCGCAGAGAGCTCCAATATGATCATTTTCCATTTAAATTGGAGTAGATCCACCTTCAGCTCACTTCGCTTATTAAAAATTAATAACTGAACGTTTGATTTCAAAATTCAAATGCACAACTGACAGTAAAATGACATTTTAAACTACGTCTGCTACAATTTGTTACATTAACTACAGGCGGGTTTTTTTTGCAAGTCCATATAGAATTTCAAAAAAAACGACATCGGGACTAAGCGCTTTACATGCAAATGCAACAACTACTTAAATCTATACAGAGTTATAATACGTTTTCACCAAGGGTAAATCTGGGATTTAAGTGGATTTACCATAAATCTCCTTTAAATCTCGTAGATTTACCATACAAATATAAATCACCTCAAATGAAGATTTAAAATAAATCTCCTTGAAATCTTCTCGCAATCAGAAGATTTGCAAAACAAACAAACCTTATTTTGTAGAACGCACCTATGAACACCCACTTTCTTCATTAGAGGGGTTCACATGGAAGAACATGGTTGCACAACATTGTTCCATGGGAAAATAACTGTACACACTACTTTGCGTTCACATAGGATACTGATGTTGTCGAACATCATTATTTTTATATCTTAGAAGTGAACGGAAGCAGTATGGCGATACAAATTTTGGCAGCCGTAATTATGAACGATATTCTTGAAGAGGAAGAAAACACGAAACTTGCATTTTCTTCCACTTCTTTATATTTTGTTAGGAGTTTTATTCTTATAAAATTTGTTACGACCGCCGAGTTGGATGTAGCCCAGCTGTTGAAGGCGCGCACATTCAATTTTTGGTTGTGCAACTGTGTGGGTACTTAGAGAAAACAGATGAACTATTTGGTTGAATGTCCGCGTAAGTACATATAATTATATGTTACATAAAATAGCGAAGTCATTTTAGGCAATCGTTTAGTTTCTATCAAACCACAAATGTTTAAGTTGCACGAACCAAGCAGAGGCTAAGAAAGAAAAAAAAGGGATTGTATGTGCGCGAATCATAATCAAATTTATCTCTTCAAAAATTTACAACGCCACCTGTCGACAAAATTGAAGAAACTTCTGGTGGGACAAAAGTCTTTGAACGTGCCCGTCGCAGAATTTCGAAGATAGATGTCAAATTTGTTGTGTTCACCCATACATATTGTTGTGGACGCCCTGTCTAAAGCGCGGAACAGATTGAACCAACAACAGCACCGTCAACAGCAACAGCGGCCGCCATTAATTTAGAGCCAATGTATTTCAATTGTTCAACACACATAAGAACAGCAACAGCAACGCCAACAGCGTCGTTAGGCCAAAGTCCTAAATTTGCTGTTGCTGGTGTGGTGTTGTCAACTTTCCCACTGCAATATTCAGTGGCACCACAACGAAAAACTTTTTTTCTATATGAAATGGCAAGCAGATGAAATGACGTTGCTGGTGGCAATGTGTTTGAGAAATATTTGCTGGTCAGCGTGCTGTTTGCTGTTGACGATGCTGGTGCTGTTGCTGGTTTAATCTGTTTCGCGCATAAACTTTAAAATGTTATGGGTGTAAGCGAGGCCTTATAAATTCTGGTTCCGATCTTAGCGACATCTAGATGTCAAAAGTAGAAAACGAAGAGTATGTGTTCGATCTTAAAAGAGACGTTTATGAAACGTCAACCAAAGCAAAGGATGGAGGAAAAATAATATCCACTACTACCTTGAAACTTTAATGAGTATAAGATATGATATAGGATCGGATGATACGAATAGAGTAGGAGCTGATCTCGTATGACATCAGAACAGTTCTCGTATGACATCAGAACAGAACGAGAATAACCACTCAAGTTATTTGAAGCGGAGAATTGGTATCCAGCGGCTGGTCACGTCACTATAGTTTGAAATTTAAATCCGAAAATTTTTAAAATATACGTTACCTTTTTTTATATTTCTTTGTTTGAAGAACTACTGGTGCGTAATAATTAACGTCTAACTTTTGCTTATTTGTCGGTTTTATTTGAATGTTTAAAGGATTTTGAAGTATCTCTATCTCTACCTTATTATTTTTGATAGGGTTCGGATACTTAAGTGAAACAAGCGCGATTAATTTATTATACATATAAGATTAAACTACAATTTTGGGTGAGTTTTAAAGAAGTTTTTTTTTGAAAATCTGTGCTAAGCAGCGTATTTTTATACAGGTTCGAATTTACAATATTTGATTTCTGGCGGCACCAGTTGGCCAGCAGAGCGCTGGGCCGCCACACCATTTTTTTTGCTCGTTCTTCCTTCGACTTGTGGAATGACTCTGGATTTTGTCAAACATTGGTTACTCCTGTGTGAGGGTACTCGAACTGCCATCATCATAAACGCTACGGTCAGGCAACCCATCGCTAAAAATCCCTGGATTGGCCAGATTCCCAGCAATACGGGACCGTGGATTTCTGTCTAAGAAAAACAATCCTCAGGTGCCAAAGTAGCCTTCAAGGTATTGTTTCTGAAAAACATTATGAAACCATCTGCTACAATGTCAGTACCTAAAAATAAGAGATTAAGAACCGGATTATAATAAAGAAGTGCATAAGTCCAAAAGAAGAAAGAACATCAGGGCTATAAAAATCAATTTTTTTTCTCCGCGGAAAGAGTGAAGATAAATTCTTTCTACTAATTTACTTCGATCAATTAGTTAGTAAAGTTTTACAAACCTCTTTATTTTTGGAATTTTACGAACTACGTCATCTTGTTAATTTTTGATGAGCGTTGAAGTGTGTTAATAATAATTTTGTTGTTTAATTTTTATATACATATATGTCGTTAATTTAAAAGCTGTAAGTGAACGAGGTAGTGTTTTTTTTTCTTTTTGGGTCTGTCAACGCGATTAGCTAAAAATTTATAAATTTCATCCCCCTCCAAGGAGCTCCATGCAGGCAGGGCATTTTTATCCGCATGTTCCCAGTATTATTTTTTAGCTAGCCACCAAAAAGGGTGAATATAAAAACTTTCTTTGATAGTCCAGACAAGAAATATCTCGCCTTCACGTTTCTTTTTCTTTCAGTTATTGGTGTCATAATTGTTGCATATAATTTTTAAAATATAAAGTAAAGTTAAATATTTTTTTTTTGGTGAAATGTTCATTTTTCTAGAAGAAAATTATTTTCCATATTTCATTTCATTTCTTTTTGATTTGCTGTATCAATTAAGATCCTAATAAAACTTCATTTCTCGCCATCAGAGTTGAAATATCATGTTTATTTTGATTTCGAATGAAGAAATCATGATTTTTTGAAGACAATTTTTCAGGGGTGCGGACGGTAGCTCAGTTCCTGTGGTGAAAATGGATTGACAAGAAAGTGGTGTCTTTCGTTTGGGGAAGTTCCATCTAGGCCGCTGAACTTCCAGGTTGGGTGGGAAAAGGCCACACTGCAAGAACATCCGCAGTGCCCTTGAAGTGGTGATCGTCCGTCTGCTGTCTTTTTGCTTGTTCACTCTGGCCTGATTTGTGTTTTGTCTGCAGGTGAGGTCAAGTTTCGGGGGCAAGATCCCCCCCCATTCCGACGAGCTGATGCCGCGCGTAGCAAGCAGGCCAAGTCCTCGGAACTTGACATTCGTTCCCATTTTTCAAACTCTTCCTTTCCGAATTTCCAACCTACTCCTTTTTCCAACCCATTCCTTCCACAATCCTACTTCCTTACCGAATCCACACCTCCTCTTGCCTTGCAACAATATGCATGGTGTATTTTTGTTATTATTGTTTTTGTATACACTACAGTCCAGAGATATGGATCGGATGATGTTTTGCAGTTAGATGAAAGTCATTCGATGTTGTTTTGGTTTTACTGAAGGCTTGATGTTGATACTGGTCCATAAGAATGTGTATTGTCATTCTTGTTTGCTTGTCGTCACTACCTGATGCCTGACCTGGTCTGATTAGATTTTTTGGAAAAAAAAAGTTTTTAAGCTGAAAAAAAAAGTAAAATCGTGCCGAGACCGGGTATTATTTTAAAATTTCGATTTCAACAAATTATTGAAATTCGATAATGTAGTTTTTGGGTGCGTTACTGAAAGGTTTAACATATTCCGGTGAAACAGATTTGAATGTAGTGTTTTTTTGTTTCCATAGAATCTCCACACTCCACGAATAGTGTCATATATATTTATCGTCAAACTCTATAGACTGCAATTAGTTAAATTCCATAATCTTCAATAATAAATCGTTCAAAGTGGTGAGTTTTTTTTAGAAACAAATTTTTATTGAACAGTGTGTAAGGAGTTTTGAAATTTCAGGTTAATTCTCGGCGGCCCCTGATAAGTACCTACTACAGTACGGGCCGCCGCATAAGTTTTTCCTCAGTTTTTTTGTGGTCCTTCGATGTTGTTTGCAGATTGCGAAGATTGCTCCGGGTTATCATTGATGTGTAAGACCAACAAACCATTTGTTCCGGTTTTAGTTGATCCGGATATTGAAGTACCGCAGTACCTTATTGTTCCGGGGATGAGATATTTCGCTGCTGATTCCTTGGCATTCGTACCGAGTACAGTGAGTCCCTCTGAAAAAAAAACTGAAAAAAAACAAACAAACAAACCAACATTAGCACAGGTATGAAATTACATGAAACAATATACACGAAGAAAACAATAAATGAAGAAAAACAAAAGAACGAGATAATTCACCATTTTCTGATAAATGTAAACTTATAATATTAAACATAAAAATTCGTCATTCTTACCGTTGTTGTTCCTGTTGTTCCGGCCGATCCTGTTTTTTTTTGTTAAATTTTGGTGATTTTTGCGGTTGAAGTCGAACATACCTGCTTTGAAGTTGTCGATTTCAGACTGTTTCTGTTTAATAACGTTTTTTTTTTGATAAGTTTTCT
The DNA here is from genome assembly GCA_911387755.1 of Chrysotoxum bicinctum. NCBI lineage: Eukaryota > Metazoa > Arthropoda > Insecta > Diptera > Syrphidae > Chrysotoxum > Chrysotoxum bicinctum. Next base: position 191,327,238 of record OU426988.1, read on the forward strand.
TGATTATTTGATTTTTTATCTAAATTTTTGCTTGTAAGTGGAACTCTGGTTTTTTTCCAATTGTTCTTTTAATTTTTGGCCGCGTTTCGGGTGCTGTAAGCCAATCATTTTATGGTTATTTTGTGTGTTTTTGTTACTACCCCCTCCAAAGAGCTCTATAGAGGTAGGGAAAAATATCGAGGCGCCAATTAAGGTTTGTTATGGTGCACCAAAAAGGGTGTTTTATAAAGTTTTTTTATTGGAAAGGTACCAGGTCCATATTTGTTATTGTTTTTTCCTATTTTTTGAATTTGTAATTTTGAGTTCAAGTCTTTCCGTTGGCGTCAATGCATTTATGTCTAAAAATAGAAATAAAATTAAACGTTTAGCTATAGGTTCTATTTAAAGTTTTAAAAAAAATAAAAATTGACTTCAAACCGCCAAATACGAAAAAGATCGTCTTCTGTTGTTTTGTGTGAACAAAACATGAACTTTTGAAGAAACTTTTTTCAGGGGTGCCAAGGGTAGCTGAGTTTTCGGTGAAGATGGTTTGACTCGAAACCGACTATCCGACATCTTAGGGGAATTCGAAAATGGCCACGAATTCTTATGGTTGGGTGGGTAAAGGCCACACTGCGATGACACCTGCAGTGCCCTGATGTGGCAATAGTCCGTCCGTGGTCATAGCTAGTCCGTTTCTTTTTTTTTCCCTAGTTCCCTCAGGCCTGATTTGTGTTTTTGGCTGCAGGCGAGGTTAAGTTTCCGGGGGCAAGATCCCCCCCGTCCGACGAGCTGACGCCGTGCATGTGCAAGCAGGCCGCGTCCCCGGGACTTGACATTCCATCCTTTTTCCTAACCTATCCCCTTCCTAGCTTCCTACCCTTTACTTTCTCCCATCCTACTTCCTTACCGACTCCGCACCTCCTCTTGCCTCGCAACAAATTTATTCTTTATAAATTTCACTTTTTATTTTTCACAATTCTGGTAAATTTCTTATTATAAAGTTCAAGAAATCTTTTTAAAACTCATTATTTGGTATAGATGCCATTTTTCCGTTGAATGTTTTATGGCCGAGACAATTTACAGAATGAAAAAAAATATCAAAGTTGTCAACATCTGTTCACACAGGTTGGTTGGTTGCACGAACCACCCAGGTTTTCAAAATATTTTGAAAACCATGCAACATTGTTCGGTTTTGCGTTCATATGATAGAACATTGATGGTTATCGAACCATGTTGTACAAGATGTTCTTCCATGTGAACACCCCTATTGACAATCAACACAAAATAGAAATATCTGTTTTTTTTCCTGTTTACTACCCAATGCAATTTTTTTTTCGCTTGTCCAAATTGACAATTGCAGACAAGACAGAGTGAAAACGTCAAATAAATCTCAGTTTCTTTGGTGAAAACACTTCAAGATTTCTTTTAAATCTCTAGCGGATTTACTCTTGGTGAAAACGTAGTATTTTAGCTAAGACCAGATAATTTTCGAGAGTTAATCTAATACTACGTTTTCACCAAGAGTAAATCCGCTAGAGATTTATAATAAATCTTGAAGTGTTTTCACCAAAGAAACTGAGATTTATTTGACGTTTTCACTCTGTCTTGTCATTCAATTGTCAATTTGGACAAGCGAAAAAAAAATTGCATTGGGTAGTAAACAGGAAAAAAAAACAGATATTTCTATTTTGTGTTGATTGTCAATGAAGAAAGTGGGTGTTCATAGGTGCGTTCTACAAAATAAGGTTTGTTTGTTTTGCAAATCTTCTGATTGCGAGAAGATTTCAAGGAGATTTATTTTAAATCTTTATTTGAGGTGATTTATATTTGTATGGTAAATCTACGAGATTTAAAGGAGATTTATGGTAAATCCACTTAAATCCCGGATTTACCTTTGGTGAAAACGTAGTATAAGACCCGATAAAAAGGGTGATGCCAAAATAGTATTATCTATATGTTATCGATAATTTGCTCAGAGACGTGAAAAGTGACGTTTTTGGATGCTGTTGATGCTAGTCGTCAATACAGCTGACAAATGTCATAGCGTACACAGTGCTTCCAGCTATGTGGAAAAAAGCTCCTAAATCCCGATGTCGTTTTTTTTTATGGACTTGCAAAAAAAACACACCTTACATTTAACTACATTAACTACATAAACTACGTAGCAGACGTAACAAATGTAGTTATTTTTAAAAAGTGACAGTTCGGCCAACCCTGGTATTCATGTAAGCGCGGAAAACCCTCGTAAACCTCGTAGACCAGATAATTTTATCTCTGCAGAAACGAGCTGTCAAAATTTGTATAGGAAAAAGTTTCTGCAAATCTCATAAAATTATCTCACAAATTTGCTGCGGAAAGTGAGAAATAAACCTCGTAAACTAAAGAAGTATGGATTCTGACTTTTAATTTGACATTTCACAAAATATTTCCGACATTTACGCAAGTATTTCTTAGGGGGTGTTCATGAAAACATGCTGCGGAAAGTTATATCTTTCTACAAAGCGGAAAATTATCTCGTTACATGAATACCCTTATTAAGTGGATTTACATGTTTCTGCATCTGCAAAATGCAGAAAACTAGAGAGGGGCAGATGTATGTCTAAGCCCGAAAGTGGGAGAGAATACACAGGTGGTAACTGTTTTTTACTTGCTATAAACTGCTATAACTTGTTGGCCTGTTAATACGAAACTATGCCATGAAAATTTAACTTACTTCCATTGAAATTTTTGCCGGCTGGTGCGCACACCGATTTTCGGTGTCAGACACCGTGTGAGTAAAATCAAAAGTTTTTGATTTTTGGTGTCGGTGTCTTGATCGGTGTGATGTGTATGGGGATGTGCGCACACATTTGCTATTCAGTTGCAGTCGGATCGTTGTGCTATGAGGAGTGTTGAATTTTAATATTTGGTTAAATGGAACTCATGGTAAGATTTTCCCGATTTGAAACCTTTTGCACAACTAAAGTGTGCACGATTCGGTGTGCCGTGTGTGGTGGAATGCTACACCGTTTTAGGCACACCGGTGTGCACACAAGTGTCGTGGGTATTTGCCGCTTTGATTGATGTAACATTTTTCAAAAGTAGCACTGATAGATTAAAGATGTGCTTCAATTTTCGTTTTCGAAAATCGAGGAGTTGCGCGAATCGAGGGTTGCGTTAACCGAGTTCGTACTCTACATGTAAATCCACCATATGGTCTTTTCGATTGACAGTCCAGAAGCATTCGAAATGCTTGTAAACTCTTGTGAAAGTGTTGTATTGGACTCCTTTTACAACAAATTGATTTTTAATCTTTGTCTTTTTTTCTAGCTTCCTTTCGATTGCATGAATGCTTTAAAACACAGCGATTTTTAATAAAAAATTAACTTTGTTCTATTGAAAAGGAGTCACTTTACTCTACTTAGTTAATCGAAGTTAGCTGAGCGAACGCCAAATAAAAATGAAGCATGTCCGAGAAATAAAGAAAACCACAAAGTAAAAAGAACAATAAGGCCGGTATTCACCGAGCGCTCATAACTTAAGAAGCTCATAAACCTATTCACCAAGCAATATTAGTGAAGATCTACGAGCGCTCTTCGAAAGTTTGTTCGCTTGTGCGTGTGCCACGCACGCATTTGACTCGAATCCATGTGGGCAATGCCAAGTAGAAGAGTATCCATTTGCTGTCAAGACCAACATTTCACAGTTTGGGTATGCCTGAACAAGAGAGAGTGGCTCTCATTTTCGAACTTCGAAAAACACTTGCGAGTGGTTGGTGAATACCGGCCTAATACGCTATTCACACCAAATCAAAATCTAGATTTCGAGCAAAATTCTCAAAATCTCATCCAAATCTGCTAGATTTCCCATACATTTTCAGATTTCCAAATCTACTAGATTACGACAAAATCTCCTCAAAATCTACTTTCAAACACAAGATTGTCAAAACAAACAAACCTTTAGAAATATTCTGCTTTGTCAGCAAATTGTCAGCAAGAGAAGAGGTAGATAAAAAGCAGATAATGGTCGAGTCTCGAGTGACTATTTGAAATTTGAATTGTGGGGAGAGAAGGAGAGAAGATAAATTATATCCGAGAAAGCAGGATAAATGGACAGAAACGTCAAATGAAATCCTGGTTCTGTGCAGTGTGAACGCTTCAATGAGATTTCGTAATCTTGTTGCTGAAATCCGAGATTTTAATTCGGTGTGAAAAGCCTATAAGTCTCCAACGTGCTTAATAGCCAAACCACAATCTCGCGTTTGGTCGGTCGGGCTTTGACATTTTGAATAAAAACAATAGACTCTTATGAGGCAATCTGAAATGTTACCTCCGGCGTTGCGACCGCTTTATATCGTAATATCGTAAACGTCAGACCAACGCCAGGCCAAAGCAAAAGTAGATCTATTTTCTATTCGGTCGGGCGTTTGACCGTTCATTGTCGGCCGTATTTTGTATTTGTTTTGAAAGTTGAAAATTGAAGTGAAATAAGAAGTAAGTAATTGAAGTTCTTTTTTTATAAATAATTAAATCAAAAAAAGTGTGGTTCTGTTTTTATTTAAATAATTATATTGTTTCAGAAATCTTTAACCCGGCTGTATGAACCCTATTAATTGGCCATATCCATCTCTTGTTTAAGAAAATAGCTTAACAAATTAACTATTTTAAATGCCCAAAATTTAAAATACGCAATATTATATACCTTGTAAATTAATAAACAGTAACAAAATTCATTGGAATATAACAATTAAGTAGGTACTTATCAAAGATGTCATGGAAATGTAAGTCAACGCTCGAGGTTTGAAGCTAAATTTCGTTTTACAAATGCTACGGTCGCGCTTTTTGACACACAAAATCGTATATACGATCAAACGCCCATTTAACGCCGGACCGACGAACGCGAGATTGTGATTTGGCCATTAAAAATCGCAAGGTGATATTAGCCGTGTTTTTTTGTAAAAGTTATTCGTAGTACAGTAGGATTTTATATGAAAAACAAATACAACATCCGCAGTAGGATCACTGCTGATACTCGAATAAACGTCAAATCTCTATCCGCAGCAGGATTTCACGGCACGAGTACGATAACTTGGCCGCCAAGATTTGATGACGGATTTTTTTAGAGGGGTCAAAAATAAGCACTTTTTACTATGGGAGGGGGGGGATCTATCTCCCCCCGTTTAGGAGGTAGAGGCACTTTTAGAAAAAATGGTTTAAATTGAAAAAAAAAAATATTAAAAAACAACGGCAACACCTACAATAAAGTGCTATACTGCGTTTGAAATCCAGAAGATTGTTCTATAATCCTACATTTAAATTAAATTACTCATATCAATAGTTTTTGAGAAATTCGCATTTAAAGTCCAAATTTTGTTAAAAAAAAACGTGAAAAAAAGTTTAGACCGATTGTTTTCAAAATTATGAAATGAAATTGTAAATTAGCTAATATATATTTTCAATATTTCAATATTTATAAATAATAATAATAATAATAATAATAATAATAAATCTTTATTGTTTTCATTTAATGTATGTAGTACATAATAAAAACTTAGAACATACATAAAGATTACAGGCATGGCTCATAGGCCGTCTGCCGGAGCTAATATGTGTTTCACGTACCTATCAGTTCTTAATCGAACACAAAAAACCGCATGGTTCTATGTCTTCTGGTTTTTGAGAAAACCTCCGTTTAGGAGGTAGGGGCACTTTTAGAAGAAATGGTTTAAATTGAAAAAAAAAAATATTAAAAAACAACGGCAACACTTACAATAAAGTGCTATACTGCGTTTGAAAGCCAGAAGATTGTTCTATAATCCTGTATTTAAATTAAATTACTCATGTCAATGGTTTTTGAGAAATTCGCATTTAAAGTCCAAATTTTGATAAAATAACGTAAAAAAAAAGTTTAGACCGATTGTTTTCAAAATTGTGAAATGAAATTGTAAGTTACCTTATATGTGTTCCATGTATCTATCATTTCTTAATCAAACACAAAAAACCGCATGGTTCTATGTCTTCTGGTTTTTGAGAAAATCGAAAATAACTAAAACTACTTTCCTACAAAAAGTTTGATATTTTTTGCTTCCTTACATAAATAAATCAGTGCTAGCTTCCAACATTACAATATATAAACAGTAAAGTATGTATGGGGGGGCATGCTGCCCCCCTGCAACCCCCCTGCTTGGGCACACTATAGGATTTGGGGTAGGTGCGAGGTTGGGTGCATGCAAAGTTTCTTTTGCATTCACAGAATCTGTATTTAAAAAAAATTAAATTTAATTTAATTTAAACGATCTTGAAAACCAAAACAAACTTCCGACCATGTTCACCAATACATGGCACTATTTTTCTATCGAAAATACTGCCTAGAAAGGAAATATAAGGACGACTGGGGTTCGCAAATAATAGAGTTTTTATCAGATGTAAAAAAAGTTTACCCTTGTTATACCGATGGTGATATATGTGAGGGTTTACAGTTAAAAGACATCGATCCTCCCACCCTTCAGAGCGAAAATTTAGAAAGTGTTTTACCGCCAAAACATCCTCGGCTTCCCACCATAAAAGAGTAACTCAACGAACTCGACAGTTATAGTACGGACGATTTATTGACGAGACTTACACACCTTTTTAATACATTTTGACCTTTTTTAACTAACTATGACTGACTAACTCCTGAATAACTGACAAAATAACTGACCTAGATGCAATTCTACCTCCTCTGGGTAACGCTAAATGAATTGCGGTACTGAACTAACAAAGATTCATTATGTTTATTTAACATGAATCACCGTCACCACCAAAAATCAAAAAAAGCAGTTTTGGTAATTTTCGATTTTCTCAAAAACTAGAAAACATAGAACCATGCGGTTTTTTATGTTCGATTAAAAACTGATAGATACATGGAACACATATAAGCTAACTTACAATTTCATTTCACAATTTTGAAAACAATCGGTCTAAACTTTTTTTTTCACGTTATTTTATCAAAATTTGGACTTTAAATGCGAATTCTCAAAAACCATTGACATGAGTAATTTAATTTAAATACAGGATTATAGAACAATCTTCTGGCTTTCAAACGCAATATAGCACTTTATTATAAGTGTTGCCGTTGTTTTTTAATATTTTTTTTTTCAATTTAAACCATTTTTTTTAAAAGTGCCCCTACCTCCTAAACGGTGGTTTTCTCAAAAACCAGAAGACATAGAACCATGCGGTTTTTTGTGTTCGATTAAGAACTGATAGGTACATGAAACACATATTAGCTAATTTACAATTTCATTTCACAATTCTGAAAACAATCGGTCTAAACTTTTTTTTCACGTTTTTTTTTATCAAAATTTGGACTTTAAATGCGAATTTCTCAAAAACCCTTGACATGATTAATTTAATTTAAATTCAGGATTATAGAACAATCTTCTGGCTTTCAAACGCAGTATAGCACTTTATTGTAGGTGTTGCCGTTGTTTTTTAATATTTTTTTTTCAATTTAAACCATTTTTTCTAAAAGTGCCCCTACCTCCTAAACGGGGGGAGATAGACCCCCCCCCTCCCGTAGTAAAAAGCGCTTGTTTTTGACCCCTCTACAAAAACCCGTAATCAAATCTTGGCGGCCAAGTTATCGTACTCTCCCCGATTTCACTTCTTCTTTTATCGGCAGTGATCCTTCTGCGGATGTTGTATTTGTTATTCATATAAAATCCTACTGTACTACGGATAACTTTTCCAAAAACACACGGCTTATGTATGTATTTGGCATCCCATTTTGTTTTTGCAGAAATCAAATGCAGATACATGTAAATCTACCATAAGAATGGAATACAGTAGATGAGTAGTAGAGCTTCATAAAAAACAAACACCTCGTTTACAAGATACACGTTCTTATACCTACGCCATGTATATAATTCTAGGTGTTAAATAAAGTTATATGTTATTTGTTTAAATAAAGTTCATAAGAGAAATGAAAACTCACGAAAGAAACAAATTAAACCTGCATGTTTAATTATATATCAGTAACAAAATAACCCAGTTATTATTATCAATGTAAATACGAGTAAGTCAACCCCTTTTGTTGACTTATTTCTGATAATTTAACATTTCGTAACTGATTTGTAGTACTACCTAGTTTCTCTATTAGCTTGGAGGCTTATATTGTACGCACATATGTACATTAGACTGGGCCAAAAAAATTGACTATTTTTTTTTTTGAAAGATATATCGAGAATATCATTCAGAATGACAAAAAAAAATTTTCGTAAAAGTTTGAGCCCTTAATATCAATTTTAAGAGGTCTATCATCGCTAATTTTGATTTTTAGTCATAATTTCATGTTTTGCGTCAGAACTGACAAAACATTGAAGTAAAAAAAATTCATTTTGACTTACTTTTATATAAAATTAAATTCCCTACAAAAAAGGTCTAATTGAAAATTTTCGTCAGACAAACCGTTTTTGAGTAATTAAGCTTAATAAATTGTTATTTTTCGTTGGTTACAAAATTCCAAATTAAAAAAGTAAAATCGAACTATTCAGAATGAGTTAATAACTAAGATTTCCGACAGTATAAGAAGCCATATTCTGAAAGCTATTAAAAAATCAAAATATTATGCTATTATATTAGATTGTACCCCCGACGTAAGCAAAACTGAGCAGATGACTCTTATAATTGAGGCATTGAGAGCAGAAGTGGCGTAACCCTCATTTGTTTCAATTTTGACTTTATAATACACAATGGTCAAAAATAAAATTTCTTTCAACGCAGAAGTGACGTTACTTATATTTGCTCATAAATCAATACAAAAATGCTGAAACATTGTTTCTGCACGGAACTTTTCCTAGAGCAGAAATGGTGTAACCCACTTCGGCAAAATAGAAACCGTCCGTTTTGTGCCAATATAATATTGTTTCTCATAGTGACTATCTTGTCAATCAAATCGATCACAAAATTCTTATGAGTGGCCAGGCTTACTTAAACGTTGTGACCAAGACTTTGGTCTTATCGAAAATCAGAAAAAGTATTTTAAAGACATTTTTGGTCCTATGAATTGACAGAGGGTTATAGCAGCGGCAAGAAAGAAGAATCCATTTCAAATTATTGTTATGGATGAATCTATGATGTTTTTGTCGAAAACATTGGAAAAGAATATAACAAATCCGAAAATTAATGTAAATAAATGGAAGGTGGAATGGCTTAAAATTCAATGGCTACAATTTCTGAAAAATACACCTTTCAATATTTTTTACAAGTACAGTAATAACAAAGGCGTGTTTTTTGATACTGTGATTTTGAAAAAAAGAACAACTGCACTCATCACAGATCTCGAACTATTGTTTCCAAAATGGAATGCCGTAAGTGAAGCAAAAAAGAAAAACTTATTGGAGTTACTTAATTTTATCCCACCGAATTACCACGACTTTTATAAAAAATTGAAAACTGTTTCTATGGACAGAGACGTTGGGCTGGTTGAGTATGTAGATGACGAAGAAGAATGAAAGTACCTATCATAGTAGTGTAAACTTAAACTTAACTTTCTAACTATTTTGTACTTAAAAGCGATAATATTTATTTTTTTTTTTCATAACCTGTTTTTCAAATTATTGGTGTAACCAACTTTCTTTTTTAAATTTATTCCAGTATCTAAGAAGCAGTACTGGTGTAACCCACATAAAATCCAGTAATTAATAATTTAAAGAGAAGATTAAGGTCTTAAATATAAGATATCCCACTAGTTATGTCATAACTGAAGTTTATTAACTATTATTTTAAATAGGAAGCTAATAACAAACATTTCTTTTTCGTTAACTTTTTAAACCGTGATTTTCTCAATAAGTGAATATTGGGGTTACGCCACTTCTGCTCTCAATGCCTCAATTAGATATTACTATTAATAAAACTGAAAACCATCCAAGAACGGAAGAAATTATAATAAATGAAAGTTTTTTAGGATTTGTACCAATTGAAAAATCTACAGGTCTAAAACTAACTGAAGTTATCTTAAAACAATTATCAGATTTTGGACTGTCCTTTAAGAACATAAGAGGGCAAGGTTAAGATAACGGATCGAATATTAAAGGCATTCAAAATGGAGTCCAAGCCAGGATCAAAAACATTAATCCACGAGCATTTTATGTTATTTGCAGTAGTCATTCATTAAACTTAGTGGTAAAAGACGTGGCAAAGTCTTCATTAGAAGCTACAAATTTTTCTCAATATAGTGCAAAGAATATAATGTTTTGAGATGGTCTATTCTATTGTTGAATGTAAAAGGCATTACTCTTAAGCCTCTTTGTGACACGAGATGGGAAAGTCGTATCGAAGCAATAAAACCACTAAGACATCAAATAGGCCAGATATACGATGCATTATATAATGTTTACCAAAACACGGACATGGATACCTCTGAACGGGATGAAGCTTCAGGGTTTGTTAAATCAAATTAAAAGTTTTCAATTTTTGTGCTCTATTATAATTTGGTACGAAACATTGAATCGAATAAATCCCGTCAGTAAACTAATGCAAAGTAAGGATTTTGATTTAAGTTCTGCCATTAAATTTATAAAAAACACCAAAGTCTTTTTTGAAAACTCACGATCAGAAGAGTATTTTACTCAAGTTTGTGAAAACGTCAAAGCTTTAGCTGCTGAAATTGATAGCGAGGTATTAGACTTTGAAAATGTGCCTAAACATCGGGCCCGCTCTAAAAAGAGGCAGTTTGATTACGAATGTGATGACGAACCAATTTTATTGATCCCTGCCAAAACTATAAGGTCGACGTATTCTTTCACATCATAGACACAGCTATAAACTCATTAGAGTTACGGTTTTCCCAAATTAATGAGCACAGCAAACATTTTTCATTTTTGTATTATATACATAATTACATATATGCCTTAAAAGAACTACCTAAAGATGAATTATTAGACCATTGCAGAAACCTTGAAGTAGTTTTAACACATGACAACTCCTCTGATATAAATGGGTTAGAACTTTCCGAGGAGTTGTCAGTGTTATGCATGATTTTAGATAGTCGCATGTCTCCTGAAGAGGTTTTGAAATTTATAACGGATTTAAGATTTGGTCCTAATATAAGTATTGCACTTAGAATTCGCTTGACCTTACCAGTAACGGTTGCAAGTGGAGAACGAAGCTTTTCTAAATTGAATTTCATTAAAAACTATCTATGGTCTACCATGACACAAAAACGATTAACGGGATTAGCTTTGATATCAATTTCAAAAAAAGGTTTGCGATAGTATAAATTTGGCAGAAATAATTAAAGATTTTGCAGAGCAAAAATTGCGAAGAAAATTATTTAAGTCACTAAAAATACTTTATTTTTTTTTTTCAAATAATATTTTAACTGAATTTGTGTTTTTTTTTTCAAGAATTGATTAATTGTTTTGTAACCGAAATTAAAATTAAAATAACAAATTGATTTGTTTTTTTTTTTTCATTGATTTAAACTTTATGAGTATCATTTGATTGTTTATCGACTAAAGAAGCATACATACATAATATGTATAAAAAAAAAACCCAGAAGACTAACATTATTTGAATATTGTACCAACAATACAAACATACGGTGGCAATAACTTTTGTATGTCTTTTAAGGTTTCATTTTAAAGGGCGGCAAATAATACTTTTGCCCAGAGCGGCAAAAAAGCTAGATCGGGCCCTGCAAGTCAGCTATGTATAATCACTATTAATATGCAAGTCCTTTAGAAATATGAGGAATACCTTAAAACTTTGTAACAAAAACGAATCTGCATCGGCCGGGAATCGAACCCGGGCCGCCCGCGTGGCAGGCGAGCATTCTACCACTGAACCACCGATGCTTATAAAACTCACTGAAATCTTATACAAATATAATAGCGGCTGAGAAGTTACTGTATTCATAATATAAGATTGAGAAACTTGTAGTGAATTTTTATTTTGCATGCACACATAGAGCTAAGATCATTTAAAAAAATAATGTATCGTATTTTCTATAAGTATATAGACTAATAATGTACCTATCTGTAATAAAAATCGATTTATGTATGTTCTTTATGGTCTCCAAAACGATGGGACCGATTTCGATAAAATTTTAAGACAATCTTCAGATTAATTTAGCGAGTGATGATCCTGTGAAGTTTTGTCGAGAAAATCGCGCATGCATTTGCTGCAAGACCTCGGAAATGGCAAAATTCAAATTTATCCATTCATCATTCAAATGCAACTAAATATTCAAGCTGTTGTCTACAAGGTTTTGCCAAGTCTAACCTAATAAAACCCGGATTGGCTGTGCAAACGTGTATGAGCAGATTCAATTGAAACTGCCCGCAAAACAGTCAAATAAAAATCCATTGTTACAGTAATGAACGAAGCCAAAGTCATCAATTATCCGACTGAATTTGTGAATTCAATAGAACCAACTGGAATGGCGCCGCATGTGCTTTTATTGAAGATGTTTATTCTCAACATAAACCCACCAAAGTTGTGCAAAAAACTCGATTGACCATTAAAACTTTCACAGGGATCAAAATCCCTAGTGAGTAAAGGAAATCGACATTAGTGTATCCCGTGTCCATTGAATATCCAACATTTTACTTTCCAATTGCTACATGGATAATATTTGCTACTACGAGTATTGGCGCTATGACAGATTCAACCGCAAAAAATTGCCATTATATAGCAAATATCCCGGCATTAGGCGTATGAAACAGCTCGAAGAGAACCACGACCTAGTAAATGTTACAATTCGGATTCTTTCAGAAAACCTGTCAGTTTCAAATTAATTCCTTCAAAGCAATGTCGAAAAGTTGTTAAAAAAGAAATTACCATCGAAGCTAACCATTCCGTTGTGATGGCAAATTATTATTATCCCCTTTTGAAATAAATAAACATACCCATAAAAAGAATTTTACAAAGCAATCACCGAGTTGTCACAGGATGCGTTCCTATTAACGCATTTCGTCTGCTACAGGATAGGCATACAAAGTTTGGAAGTTTTTGCAATAATCTGGGCCCGTATCGCGTAAGAGTAAAGTGATCACTAAATTAACTGATTGCCGTTTCGAAAATCGCTTTCTTTCCATTTCTTTATTGATATGATAGAGACAGCCATAGTCAAAATGACAATCAAAAAATTGATAATCAACTATCACCTTAGCCGATTCCATCCCTGTATTCAAAACGAAAAATTCTAAGATGAAATATTAGTACAATATCGATATCAAATGTGTCTTCAAATGAAGGATTTGAAAGTTTTAAAATGAATTTTGGAGAGTATTGTTTGTACAGATGTACATGTAACGATTTTCGAAGAAACAAAATATAATTCGAAATGTAACAGAGCGTACGAAAAAAAATTGTTTTCATTTTGAGATTGGAATATATCGAAAACTTGATTGAGACACCAAAAACCTTCAAAAAATGAATCCTTGGTTTCTGAAGCAAAATTTGTGTTGACATGTTTTATGTTACCGTAACGTGGATGATTTTATTTTACAGATAAATCAGAAACAAATTACGCCTACAGTTTCAAATTCTTGTTAGTTTCTTACTGGATTAACTAAACTTATAAGAATGTCAGTAGAATTTGTTTTTCAATAGTTGTACAGCCATCAGAATCAACTATTACATAGGCGTCAACTGTGTCAGCCCAGTGAATCGAACTTCACCTATTTGATGCTGACATCCACAATTTTTTAGCTTTATAAGGCAGTTACCCAGCATGAAATTGTAAAGACGGGACATCAGCATTTCTACGTTTTGCCCTACTGTGAAATGCTTAAGAAAAAGCAGTTTGTATTCGTTCAATTTATGAGTGGCGATGAGACGGAAAACAAATCGCCCTGTGAGTTGCGGGCAAACGTTTCGTTGCCACAGGGATCAGTAACTGTTTTTAAAACTATATTTATTGCTCTTCTTAAAATTTACATTCATCCACTTATCTATGATATATTTTAACGGAAAATAAAGTCCCAGGGATATACTAAAACATTAAAGCAGGTCCGCGATAGATGTCTTAAATTAGTAAACTCAACCTCAAAGTGAATTAAAATGTGACGAGTTTTTTGTTTTTTCTCTTTATCTTTAAGAATCGACTACACTGATAAAATTAAGAACTTGTAAAACTAATTTGAATTTAAGATGATTTCAACCCGTCGGTTCGTATGAGTGATCGTTCTGACTCGACCCAACTTGGTTTTGGTTGATGATGTAGGCATTGCCCGGCGGCACAGCCAGCAACACCGTAGACGATGGTCCTGCTGATGAGTTCATTGACTCGCTCTCTGTGATGGCACGCAGCTCCAACTCACACACCAATTGCGAGACTCGCATCTTGGCTTCGGCGACCAGTTTCGGCGTTAATGCCTTCACACTTGAGCTTACACTGTCGAAGAACAGGTCCACATGATTCCTCTCCTTCTTCTCGACAGACACGTTGGAGAAGAGTTCATTGAACGAAGACATCAGCTCATTTTTATCCTTTTGGATTTGGAGAAGCAGCTTTTTGCGATCCTTCTTCCCACTTCCACTGTCATCGTTTCGTCGGGTTGAGGTAGGCTTTTCTTTAAGATCTGTCGAATGAGCAACATTCGTATCGTAAAGGTGGGGCATAGTTTCGTCGGCGGCAATCTGTTGAATATCACCTTCGTTTTCGGATTGAATGAATTGGAAATCGTGCAGTGTCTCCTGTGGGATTTTGTCGTTTTCCTTTTCTCTCCTAGAATTGAAACTTATTATTGAGAATTTCGAAAATATCTTCTGCAAAAATAACAAAAAACTTACTTTCCTGACTCGAAGTCAATATCCATGAAGACACTCTCAAACTTAGAATCATCGTCGACCTCAGTTCGTGGAGATACTTTAATGGCCTTCCGACGCTCCTTTTTTTGTCCAACATTCTGCTTGAATGAAATCATACCATTTACATTCATATAAGCCTCCAAATTGGAATGGTGCTTGGTGGTCTTCTCGTGCCTCTGCAGATGACACTTATTACAATTTAAGCGGCAATTGCAGGCTCTACAAAAGGGTTTATTGGGGTCTATAGCATCACGCGCTAACCAAGGCTTGAACCGATCCAACCAAGTTTCAACGAAACGCTGTTGGTAGTATTTTTTCTCGCTTTTTATGATTTGCTCCGTTTTTATCTTTGTAGCTTTCCTGGAATCCGACGAAGTGTCGTTCGGAAGGCTTGGTAATATGATTAAATTTTAAACACAATCTTTAGGATAGGTCTATTTACCATTCTGAATCTGAAGATTCATTAGAAAAGCTCATTTTCGTTATAGAAAGATGAAGTGTTTGTGAAATTTTGTTTATTTATAAAAGAAAAACTTGAAAAATTTTCATTGAAATCACAATAAAATAGCACTGGCGTCTTTTTGATTTGCCAAAGACACCTGTCAAATTAATTTGATATGTTGACGTTTCGTTGGCTATCGAATAAATTTCATATAATTGAGCTGCAAGAGTTGATAAAGTAAGCTTATATAGAATTTTGCTCAATTTCTTGGGCGGTAGTTAGGGTGTGTGTGTTTTTGTCCAAGACCGGAAAGAACTAGGAAGGAGTGCTGCTGATGGCATTTTCAATCAGTGATGATTGTTATTAGCTCTATTTGACCTCCTACTCCTATGTTCTTATAATGATTCCAATTTTTTTCTTCACTTTTAAGATATAAGTGGGATAATCGCATGTGTCAAAAATAGCAGGAAAAAGGAGAGTCGATCGGTCTAATACGCTATTCACACCAAATCAAAATCTAGATTTCGAGCAAAATTCTCAAAATCTCATCCAAATCTACTAGATTTCCCATACATTTTCAGATTTCCAAATCTACTAGATTACGACAAAATCTCCTCAAAATCTACTTTCAAACACAAGATTGTTAAAACAAACAAACCTTTAGAAATGTTCTGCTTTGTCAGCAAATTGTCAGCAAGAGAAGAGGTAGATAAAAAGCAAATAATGGAGTCGAGTCTCGAGTGACTATTTGAAATTTGAATTGTGGGGAGAGAAGGAGAGAAGATAAATTATATCCGAGAAAGCAGGATAAATGGACAGAAACGTCAAATGAAATCCTGGTTCTGTTCAGTGTGAACGCTTCAATGAGATTTCGTAATCTTGTTGCTGAAATCCGAGATTTTAATTCGGTGTGAAAAGCCTATAAGAATAAACACCAAAAAGACCAAAATAATGCTCACGTCATTTCGCTCCACAATCAATGTATTGTTCTACCAGGATACAACAGTTGAAGACTCGAACATTTTAATAACCTTGGGAGGATTATATCAGAAAATGGTGGTACGGTTCTCAACGTTAAAAGAAGAATAAATATAGCTCGCGCTGCCTTTGGTACTTTGTCTTCAATTTGGATGTGTTATCCAATAAATGAAGAGAAGCTTGGGCTGCACTCACTAAAATATGTGACATGTGAGTTTTACTCGAGTCTTGGACGTATAAACGCCTTATGAATTACATCAAGATCAAAAAAGTGAAATATTTCTTACACTGATAAAGAAAACATAAGCATTTAGTAGCCTTTTTGGCGGCCTCGAGGAGGTGGGCATTCCAATGACTGTTGTCGTTGACATACATACCGAGTACAGGCACCTTATTGGTTACTTCGATGACAGAGTGCCATTCAATGATAGTTTTCATATATGTTTTCGTTATTTACCTACTGTCAGTCTGAACCAAAAATGTATTTTTGTATTTTGCAAAGTAAAGTGTTGTGTAAAAGTTAACTTCAATAGTGCAATATGAATGTTTTTAAAAAAAGTGCAATATAAATGTATATTTATTGTTGTGTTATTTTGAGAATGTTATAATTGTTTTAACCATAAAATATTGAAATAAAAATAAAATAAATATATCCTGAAGATGTCTATAATCATAGACGAAACGTCGATAAAATAAATAACATTTGTTTTTCATTTGATTGAAATCAACACTGGCCTATAGCCCATAATACAACATATTTAATTTATTTTTTATTTCATTCAAAATTGTCTACAATTTTGTTGAATGTTTTTAACATTTCCACTTGCAGTTCACAAATTTTTGCTTTACTTAAATGAGTCTCATTTGCTCGTTTAGCCAAACTTTCAAAAAAAGGTCCATACTGTTTTTTTTTTTTATTCTGGCTTCGAAAAAATTTGTTTTGCCAGATTTGTCACTTCCGACAGTTCCCTTTGAGCTGCTAAAAGGCATTCATCTACTTTTCGATTTTTTTTATTTTTGCCGATCGGAGTGGACGATGTTGCAGGTAAAAACAATTCCATATCGGCATCGGTGAATTCCACATTTTCATTTTGCTCCTCCGGATCGTCGTTTTCAATTAAAATGTCTCTTTGAAAATTTCCTGAAGTACTGTAAGTAAAGTATACATACATAGTTCATTAGTTTTTTTTACGTTATAAATATTTAGAATGTTCAAACCTTGTGTTGGTGTGGGAAATATCTTGAAGGAACATCAACTGGTCCATCCATTTCCATTTTTTTTTTTGCGGCGAATGGTTTCCGCTGCCACTTGGAGGACATTTTTTAAATTCCTTGTAGAATTTGTCTCTCAAGGTTCTCCACCTATTTTTCAGTTTGATTGCTGTAAATAAAGTAAAATAAACGAGAGTCTTTGATAAATAGTTTACGGAAGCTATGAAACAAAAACAAACAAAACAAATTAGTAAGGTTTAATATAGAACGTTGCAAGTTGATCTGATGTTCTTCTTTGTCAGCTTTTAATATTAGTACAGCATGAAAAACAAATGTAAGCAATGAATTTGAAATTTTATAAATACATACATACATAGGTAAATCTGAAACCACGATGATTTTGGTAACTAAATGCATAATTATGAGATTAATGTACATATGTATAGGAATCTAGTAGAAAAATTTAATTTTACTTAGGTGAAAAGAAAAATTTACAATAAACTAGAAAACTTTTTAACCAAAATCCAAGCAAAAGAAGATACAAAGCACAGATGAAAAACAAAACTATACTAGACATGTAGTTTCCCTGCGTTGATGTTACTATGTATAGCAGAAGAGAATGTCCTCAGTTGGGTTATCCCAACTAGGAACTAGTGAGCAGTAACAATATTTCTGAAAATAAACAAAAATACTAGTACACTTACCGGGGATATTCAATTTTGAAGAAAACTCTTATTCAAATTTCTTGTTTCTCAAGAAAATATTTTTATATGACGGACTTTTTTTGTCATAAATGAATTTAATTTCTTTGACTAATTCAATTAGCTTTTCTTCCATTTTTGCATCAATATACCGTTTTCCACCAAAGACATAAACAAACTTTTTTTTTGCAAATATGACAGGCAATGTCAATATCAGTAATGCCAGATAGCAATTATTTGGAAATTTTTGTTTTACAATTATGGCTGCAATGAAACTAGGCAGTAAGTTTAGGAATAGAGACATCGTGCAGCGCAACGCTGCTTGCAGAATTTCTATGATTTTGCTCCCATAAGAACCTGTGTAATTAAATTTCGCTGCAGGGAAAATGCTGCACATGTGTTTAAGCCATAACACCACCAAATTTAATTTTAATTTAATCGCTAAATATATGATCAAGTTCATAACTTTATGGTATTATTGAAATATTTTCAATGGGCCTTACTAACAATCAAATTAAGAGACGACTTTAATATTTGAGCGAAATAATGAAGCATTATTTAATGGAATCTATATACATAACTGACCATATATGCTACATTTTATTTTTTAGCTTCCGTACAATAAATGGTTCATAATTTAGAGTTCACATAAATATTAATAATATAATATTTATAACATGTATAACAATATTAAAGGTCACGTAAATCAATAACAAACATGTATAACAATAACAAATATAACATGTATGGCTAACTTTATAGAGCTCATTAAATAATGGTCCATTTCACTCAAAAATTAAAGTAATTTGATTGTTGGTACGGCCCAATAAACCGACGATGCACTTTGTTTTATTTTAATCAAACAGTTTCTCTGCGAAAGGATAGCAAAATATTAGGTGCGTTTTATTATTCACAAATCTATCTGGATCAGGATCTGGATCTTCCCTTGAAAATAAAACGATACGGATCTTAGTGACAGCAGTGTTATAAGCCCGTCTCTTTTTATCCTTGGGTTTGGAAATTTTAAATTATGTCTTGTCTTTTTTCTTTGCACTATAGCTTACACTACCTTACCATAAAAAGCCATCTACTCGCCAGTGTAATAACTAATTTTTGGATCTTTGAAATAGATCCCGATAGAAAACAGGATCCCAAATTGTTTTTGTAATACATGTTAAAACTTAATCCAGATCCGGATCCAGATAGATTTGTGAATAATAAAACGCACCTATTATCACAGTAAAAATTTGCAGAAAAGTAATACCAAATCATCGTCCAAATCAAAGAGGGCTATTTTAATAGGGGGGTTCACATTCTCAAATATGTTTGACAAATGCTGTTTGATTGACTCGAATTTGAAAATGTGAACGCTTCATCAAATGGATTGTCAAACATGCTTGATGATATCAAAATATTTTGATATTTTGCTGATTTGACAAGCATATTTGAGAATAGGGGGGTTCACATTCTCAAATATGTTTGACAAATATGGTTTGATGAATATTTGACGGATTGAAAGCATTTGCGTTCACATTCGTCAAATATGCTATCAAACATCACTTCTCATTAGAATTCTTACCATGGCGGACCAACTCAGAGCATAGATGAAATATTAGTTGAGCAAATTTACTACCATTTTTATATTTAAAAGCCTGCAGAAAACTTATATTAATCTAATAAAATCCACCTGAATTACCGGTATTGCATATGTGGCAACACTGTGTTTTGCAGAATCTGCATTCTTTCACAGATACACACACAACAAAACAACGTCCTAGACACATTATCTTTTATCCATTCGTTCACCGATCGTCGACTTATAAGCATCGCCCAACAGAACGTTTTGTCAACTAGTTCATTAAGAATCATTGTAATTTTAGTTTAAATAAACATTTGAATATTGTAAACTTAATGGTTATCTTGTCATTTAACCATAATGGTGACCCCGACGCCCGCCGACGGTTCCGAAAATAATTTTTAAATTCCGTAAAAAGACTAACAAAACTGAATTTACGCATTGGCCATTGACATCAGAAAAGTTTTTTTTTTGTCTCTAGTGTTTCTATCTTTTTCTTTTCGTGTCGGTTTTTACTGCTTGCGCATCAGTTAAACATAAACCGCAGATACAGAACACACATACATATAACAAAAATTAAAATTACAACAGTTGACTGTCGCCACCGACCACCTTTCTTGTCTGGAGCAGCTGCAGAAACATCAAAAATAAAATTCGTACGTAAGTACATAAACAATTTTTTTTATTGCATATTTTGATTTAAAAAAAAAACAATGGCTAACGAGGGAGGAAAGCAAATAGAACCCACAGTAGAAATTTCACGAGTTGCAATCAAACCTGCGCCGTTCTGGAAAGCGAATCCACGGGTCTGGTTCATGCAATTAGAGTCCCAGTTTACAACGGCAGGCATAACAGTCGATGAGACAAAATTCCACACTGCCGTAGGCAGCATCGATGGCAACATAATTTCTCAGGTCATCGACATTGTGGCAAATCCGCCGTCAAAAGACAAATATGCTACCCTCAAACAACGGCTACTGGAGCAGTTCGCGGACACAGAAGAAAAGCGCCTCCGTACCTTGCTCAAAGACATAGATCTGGGTGATAGACGTCCATCACAATTATTACGTGACATGAAGGGCCTTGCAACTGAGCAGATTGGCGACGATGTGCTACGTACCCTTTGGTTGCAACGGTTGTGTTACCACCCTAAGGATTTGACACCCCTGGAGAAAAATTATATGAACCAGAACGAGGATAATTTGACGTCGACATTTTGTAATGAAGAGAGGAGTTGAGTTGGAACATCCGCCGTGACCAGAGCGAACCTACTTTAACCTAATTTAATTTAATTCAATTTTCTTTTTATAAATACATTTATATTCTTAAATGACAATAAATACATTTAACTTTATTATAACTTACTTCATATCTGTTAAAGTTATAACAGTGGCGACGAGGATTACTCGAATTAAAGTCGATCAAAAATCAACTATCACCACGCATCATGGCAGAGAACAGTAGAGATCGGCATCAGCAACAGCCTCCTCCGCAACAGATACCTTTGCTTCAGCCTCCAGCTCAACCACTTCCTCCTCAACGCGTCCATCAACAGCAAGCCCTACCTCAGCAACAAATTCCGCAGCAACAACCTCAACAGCAAAATCCTCTTCAGCATAACCTTCAAATGCCTCCACCACCACCGCAGATTCCACAGGATTTCATTTCATTTTTCCAAGTGATGATGACTAATCAATCTGCTCTTATGGAGCGCTTATCAGAAAATGTTTTCGGACTGAAAGCGGAAAGGGCATCCGCAGAATACACAATGGAAGTGCTGGGTAAAAATATTCAAGAATTTCACTATGATGAAGAGAATGGCGTCACATTTTCTCAGTGGTTTCAGCGTTACTCCACCACATTTAAGGAGGATGCTAAGGCATTGACGGAAGACGCCAAAGTACGCCTTTTACTTAGGAAGTTGGGTGCAGCAGAGTACTCCAGATATGTAAATTTAATTTTACCGAATTTACCTGCTAGTTTCGATTTTAATACGACAATCGAAAAGCTTAGCAGTAT
Organism: Chrysotoxum bicinctum; assembly: GCA_911387755.1. Classification (NCBI taxonomy): domain Eukaryota; kingdom Metazoa; phylum Arthropoda; class Insecta; order Diptera; family Syrphidae; genus Chrysotoxum; species Chrysotoxum bicinctum. The sequence goes on from OU426988.1 coordinate 191,348,922, forward strand.
ATTTGGACAGTCGGAGTCAACTTTCAACTTGCGCTTCCACTGTTTGCAAACCACAAAAAGCAGTTGTGAAGACTATACGATCTACGCAAGCAGAGTCAACAAGAACTGTGAACAATTTCAACTTGGAAAGCTAACAAGTGAACAGTTTAAGTGTTTGATTTTTGTGAAAGGGTTACACGCTTCATGTGACTCAGATGTAAGGTCGAGATTGCTTGCACTGTTGCAAACAGGCGATGAGTCCAAAATAACAATAGCCAACTTACTAATGGAATGTCAGAGGATGGCAGCACTCAAACAAGACACTCAATTGCTAGAAAATACACCATTCAAAGCACATGCACTTTCTTATGGCAGCAAGCAACAGGTGATGAAAACTCAGCAGAACAACAATGTTCCACCCAATCATCGTGCACCAAGCAGTTCTACAGTCAAGTCATTCCCACGTACACCATGCTGGGGATGTGGTGGTATGCATTTTGCAGTAGACTGCCCCTTCAAGAACCGCCAATGCTCATCGTGCAAACGTACTGGTCACAAAGAGGGATACTGTTCTTGTTTTCCCAAGACTAGAACCAATCAACCTTCTAAACGGAATGCCAAATTCAACAACAGGCAACGAAAATCAAATGTTGTTTGTGTCAACTCACTTCGCAAATCAAATCGGAGATTCGTTCAAGTCATTATAAATGGAATCGCAGCTAAACTTCAACTGGACACAGCGGCTGACGTCACAATTTTGTCGAAGAGTGTATGGGAGCAGCTGGGAAGTCCAGAACTATCATCAGCAAATAATCAGGAGTCGGTAATTGATGCACAGGGCAAATTAATAAACCTGCTTGGTTCGTTTATTGCAGATGTTACACTGGAAAGCAAAACACTGAAATTGGCTTGTCGAGTAGCTGAACTTCCAAATCTGAATCTATTTGGAATAGATTGGATAGATGAGTTTCATCTATGGGATCAGCCATTTAACACCATCAGCAAAACAATCCGGTTAACATCAAAACTTTCTGTGGAAAATCATATACAGAAAATCAAAAAAGACTTTTCTGACATTTTCACCGCAACTCTAGGCCATTGCACCAAATTTAAGCCTAAGTTATATCTGAAGGAGAATGCCACACCAATTTTCCGAGCCAAACGACCAGTACCGTATGCAGCCATTCAGCAAGTCGAAGAAGAACTGGACAGATTGGAACGACTGGGTGTCATAACGCCAATAGATTTTTCTGAGTGGGCAGCACCCATAGTAGCAGTTCGTAAAGCTAATGGAAATATACGGATATGCCCAGACTACTCAACAGGCTTGAATGACGCTCTTCAACCACATCAGCACCCACTCCCGCTACCTGAGGACATTTTCGTAAAGCATGCTGATGGCAAGTTCTTCACACTCATTGACTTGTCAGACGCATGTCTTCAAGTGGAAGTGGAAGAAGAAAGCAAGAAATTCCTCACCATCAACACCCACAGAGGTCTATACAAATTCAACAGGCTTCCTCCTGGAGTAAAAGCAGCACCAGGTAGTTTCCAACAAGTGATGGACACAATGCTAGCGCAACTTGAAGGCGTTTCAGCGTTTATTGACGACCTTTTGGTATCAGGAAAAACATTAGACGAGCACCTTCAGAGACTGAATGCAGTTCTCACAAGACTACGTGAGTATGGGTTTCATATCAAAATAGAAAAATGTTCATTTTTTCAGCCCTCGCTCAAATATTTGGGTCACATCATCACGTCCACTGGTCTCAAACCAGATACAGAAAAGTCTGCCGCTATTATTTCGATGCCTGAACCACAAAATGTTTCACAGCTGAGGTCCTTCTTGGGAGCCATAAATTATTATGGCAAGTTCATACCAAATATCAGCAAATTAAGTGGTCCTTTACACGCTCTACTGAAAAAAGACAGTAAATGGTCATGGACAAAGGCATGTCAAGATGCTTTCAACAATTTCAAGAGCATTCTTTCGTCAGATCTAGGCCTAACGCACTATGATCCACAACTACCAATCATAGTTGCTGCAGATGCCTCCAATATCGGCATTGGCGCATGCATTTCTCATCGATTTGAAGACGGTACAATCAAACCCATTCAACATGCATCGCGTACTCTCACTCCAACGGAGCAGCAGTACAGCCAAGTGGAAAAAGAGGGCCTGGCTCTCATATTTGCAGTGAAAAAGTTTCACCGCATGCTGCTTGGGCGTCAGTTCATCCTTCAGACGGATCACAAACCACTTCTGTCGATTTTTGGTTCAAAGAAAGGAATTCCGGTGTACACAGCAAATAGGTTGCAGCGTTGGGCACTTATTTTACTCAGGTACGATTTTTCAATACAATACATATCTACTAGTGACTTCGGAAACGCAGACGTTTTATCACGGTTGATTCGCCAACATCCAAGGCCTACATCTGAAGAGTACGTCATAGCAAGTAGTACTGTGGAAGAAGAAGCTTTTGCGGATCTCAGTCATACGATTCAGCAACTGCCACTTACATTTGACATGGTTCGCAATGCAACATTGAACAATCCAGAACTGAGTCGAATAAGTGAGTTCATCAAATCAAAGTGGCCAAACAAATCGTATCTATCTTCAAACGAACTTCAGTACTTCAATAGACGTGAGGCGTTGTCACTCGTCAACAGCTGCATCATGTTTGGAGATAGACTAGTGATTCCTGAGTGTTTTCGAATTAAAATACTTCGCCAAGTACATCGAGGACATCCAGGCATCCAGAACATGAAGGCGATAGCTAGAGGATACATTTACTGGCCGCAAATTGACAAAGACATCGAGAATTTTGTAAAGCAATGTTCAAAATGTCAATCAGCATCTAAGTCACCAGTGAAAACAACACTTCAGTCATGGCCTCTCGCAGCGGAGCCTTGGGAGCGTATTCATATTGACTACGCAGGCCCAATCCAGAAAGCGTATTACTTATTAGTAATAGACGCTCATTCCAAATGGCCTGAAATTGTAGAAACCTCATCTACAACCTCAACTGCCACAATTAAGATCTTAAAAGAAATTTTTTCAAGGCACGGCTATCCCAAAACCTTGGTATCGGACAATGGAACACAGTTTTGCAGTAATCAATTCAAAAGCTTCTGTGATTCCGCTGGTATTTGTCACGTTCGAACTGCACCATTTCACCCTCAATCAAATGGGCAAGCGGAAAGATTTGTGGACACGCTAAAACGATCTTTTCAAAAACTCAAAGGGGAGGTAACCATGCAAGATGCTCTTCAACAGTTTCTTTTCATGTACAGGACAACTCCTAATTGCAACACACCAAATAGAACTTCACCTGCAGAAGCATTATATAGGAGAAAAATTAGAACATCGTTGGATCTTCTATTGCAACCAAAGATGAAGCAGCCAATCGAAAATGTAAAACAAAACCAAAATTTCAATCGCCATCATGGAGCAAAACATAGAGCATTTGCAGTAGGAGATTCTGTTTTCGTCAAGGTATACCGCTATCATAAAAGCAAGTGGATTTCAGGTGAGATAATTGAGAGAGTAGGAGCAGTCAACAACGTTCAAGTGAACACCAGAGACAGGTTAGTTCGGGCACATACAAATCAAATTCGTCCACGAAGTTCATCTACACAGACATCATCAACATCCGAAACACAATTGCCTATTTCAATCCTTTTACAGGACTTTAACATAAAACCGGTTCCAATCGTTTCAGAGTCTTCAATTGGTCCAGAAGTCACAAGGTCCAACCTCACTTCCACCGCAAGTTCGCAATCACGATGTCTTGACTCAGAGGTACCTGAGATTAACTATAATCCTTCGACTTTGCCAGAAGTTATAAGGACTCCACTAAGTCAGAGAAGATCCGGTCGTAAACGTAGAGCACCAAAGAGGTATTCTCCTCCCTCACCACCATCTAAAAGGGGAGGTGTTACCACCCTAAGGATTTGACACCCCTGGAGAAAAATTATATGAACCAGAACGAGGATAATTTGACGTCGACATTTTGTAATGAAGAGAGGAGTTGAGTTGGAACATCCGCCGTGACCAGAGCGAACCTACTTTAACCTAATTTAATTTAATTCAATTTTCTTTTTATAAATACATTTATATTCTTAAATGACAATAAATACATTTAACTTTATTATAACTTACTTCATATCTGTTAAAGTTATAACAGGTTGCCTTCTCAAACCCAGGCGATTCTATCTGCAATTCAAGAAACGGACATATTGAAGCTTGGCACAATTGCCGATAAAATTCATGAAACTTCTCAAACTTCCGAGGTCGCAACGGTTGGTTTCAACACACCTTCTACCTCCATAGACTCATCGAAAATTTCCTCTCAATTGAGTGAACTTTGCACAAGGCTTTCGCGATTAGAATCCTCGCACGGTTTCCAAAGTCGCCGTAATCGAGAAAAACAATCAGGTTCTTCAAGCAGACGTCGTTCTCGTTCCAATCGCAAGAACCGTTTTAATCCAAATGCTGAAATTTGCTGGTTTCACCAGAGGTTTAAGAGCCAGGCGAGAAATTGCAAGCCACCGTGCAACTTTCAAAAAAAGTCAGGGAAACTTCCCGGCCGGTCGTTAATGGCGACTGACGACAGTGGCCTTACTAATAAAAATTGTCGCTTATTCATCACAGACCATAAAACGAATATAAAGTACCTCATAGATACAGGTGCAGATCTTTCTGTGTGCCCTCGCACTAAAAAAGATACTGCTCAGGCAGGCACTCATCTGTATGCGGCTAATGGTTCAAAAATTACAACCCATGGTCAGAAGTTGTTGGATTTAGATTTGGGATTGAGGCGAAAGCTAAGCTGGCATTTTATTATTGCTGATGTCAGCCGCGCAATTATCGGGGCTGATTTCTTAACCCATTTCGATCTATTGGTGGATTTAAAGAGACAGCGCCTCATTGACAATAAAACCAAACTAACTGTCCCAGGCAAGTTGCAAAAAGCAGACAGTTACTCAACCATTAAAACTCTTGACAAAAATAGCGCATACTACAGTGTTCTGGCAAAATTTCCATATTTAACAAGACCTACCACCATTCGCAAGGAAATTAACATTCCTCTCAGGGTCAAGCATCAAATTGTGACCTCGGGACCTCCTGTTTACTGTCGAGTTCGAAGGTTGGCACCAGATAAACTTTCAGCAGCTAAGAAGGAATTTCAATACATGATGGAACAAGGAATATGTCGCCCTTCTAAGAGTCCGTGGGCAAGCCCGCTCCATATGGCTCTAAAAGCAAATGGTGAATGGAGGCCTTGTGGGGATTTTCGTTTGCTCAACGCCGTGACAAAACCTGATCGTTACCCGGTACCTAACATCCAGGATTTTACTCTGTACTTAAATGGGAAAACAATATTTTCAAAAATAGATTTGGTCAGGGCGTTTCATCAAATTCCGATGGATCCTCAGGACATTGAAAAAACCGCAATTATTACACCATTTGGGCTTTTTGAATTTTGCAAGATGACGTTTGGACTCCGTAATGCTACCCAAACTTTTCAACGTTACGTCCACGAGGTAGTGCAGGGTTTAGATTTTTGTTTCTCCTACATAGACGATTTCCTCGTTGCATCATCCTCTCTAGAAGAACATAAGACTCACTTGGAACAACTTTTTCAGAGACTCAACGATCACAATTTCGTCATCAACATCGATAAATGCTCTTTAGGCAAAGAAAGCGTAGAGTTTTTAGGACATCTAGTTTCCAGTGATGGCATAAAACCACTTCCTCATAAAGTACAGGCCATCTTAAATTTTCCGAAGCCAAAAGATGTCAAAGCACTCCGACGTTTCCTAGGAACGCTAAATTTTTATAGAAAATATTTACCAAATGCAGCTCATCTTCAAAGCCCACTGAATGATTTCTTGCAAGGCAATCCGAAGAAAAACAAAGATTTATTCTGGACAGCTAAAACTTCTGAAGCGTTTGAAAATTGCAAAAAAGCCATGTCAGAAGCTGTAATGTTAACTCATCCTTGTCCCACAGCTCAATTCTCTATTATGGTTGACGCATCAGATACAGCGGTCGGAGGTGTGATGCAACAGAAACGCGGTAAGGACTGGGAGCCGCTTGGATTTTACAGCCAGAAATTAAAACCATCGCAAAGAAAATATAGCGCTTATGATAGGGAATTGCTGGCGGTCTATCTCACGATTAAGCATTTCCGTTACATGCTAGAAGGACGTGAATTTACCATCTTCACCGACCATAAGCCGCTGACTTTCGCATTTCATCAAAACCCCGAAAAACTTTCACCTAGGCAAGAGCGTTATTTGAGTTTCACAAGTCAGTTCTCAACGGACATTGAGTATATTCCCGGTAAGGACAATGTGGTGGCAGACAGTTTGTCTCGCATCGACACTCTTGAATTGACTAGTACCATGGATTTCCATAAAGTGGCAATGGAGCAGAAAACTGATGCAGATTTAAAAAAGCTTTTGACCAGTGCAAATGCCTTAAAGTTGCAGCGTTTTAAAATTCCCGGCTACAATGATGTAGAGCTGTTTTGTGACACATCTACACAAAAGATTCGACCTTACATCCCGAGCTCATGTCGCCAAGAAATTTTTCAGAAATGTCATTCCTTATCACATCCAGGAGGCAATGCAACTTTAAAACTTTTACAGTCACGTTGTGTTTGGCCTTCCATGCGTAAGGACACAAAATCTTGCGTTAAACAGTGCATTGCTTGTCAAAGGTCAAAGATTGGAAAACACTGCAAATCACCCATAGGACTTTTTGCTATTCCAGACAATCGATTTGAACATTTAAACATCGACCTGATAGGTCCACTACCCATATCCAATGGTTTCTCGTACTGTCTCACGATGATCGATCGTTTCTCAAGGTGGCCGGAAATCATCCCGATAGTCGACATGACTGCAGAAACAGTGGCACTAGAACTTTATAACAATTGGATTTGTCGGTTTGGAGTTCCTTTAAGATTAACCACGGATCAAGGCCGACAATTCGAGTCAACATTGTTCAAGGAGCTGAGCAGAATTCTAGGCATCGAACACATTAGGACCACACCCTACCATCCGTGTGCCAACGGAATGATTGAACGTCTACATAGAACTTTAAAAGCAGCAATAAAATGTCATGACTCCTCTAACTGGACCGAAGTCTTACCAACAGTTCTATTAGGATTGCGAACATCTTATCGCAAGGATATTGAAGCAACGGTTGCTGAGATGTTATACGGAACCACTTTACGGATTCCTGGCGAATTTTTCCACGAATCACCTGATACGAAAACAGCTAACACGAATGATTTTCTACAAAGTCTTAAATCGAGAATGAATTCAATTCGACCGGTTGCAGCTTCAAACCATTCTAACAACAAATCGTTTATTTTCAAGGATCTTCTAACGTGCACTCATGTATTTGTCAGGACAGACTCAGTTAAAAAGCCTCTACAAAACCCTTATGAAGGCCCTTATAAAATTATTAGTAGAAACAAGAAAATTTTTAAAATCAATATTAAAAACAGTAATAAACATATTTCTATTGATAGGCTTAAGCCAGCTTATATCCAAGATTCAGAAGAAAGTTCCGAAACCAATGATCAACAGCCTTCATCCTCGAGTCATCCGGTTCACATCGAATCATCACCACCTTCTCCATCCACTACTCCTGCTGAAGCAACAACATCTAGACTAGGACGCAGAGTGGTTATGCCCGCAAGATATCGCTAACACTAGGCAGGGGGTGCTGTGGCAACACTGTGTTTTGCAGAATCTGCATTCTTTCACAGATACACACACAACAAAACAACGTCCTAGACACATTATCTTTTATCCATTCGTTCACCGATCGTCGACTTATAAGCATCGCCCAACAGAACGTTTTGTCAACTAGTTCATTAAGAATCATTGTAATTTTAGTTTAAATAAACATTTGAATATTGTAAACTTAATGGTTATCTTGTCATTTAACCATACATATATGACTCATTTTGAAATATTTTCTTACGATATGCACAGCTCGAGAACTTCATTGAAAATGAAATTTGCTTGTGGCTTGACAAGAATGCGTTCACACTCTCAAAAAATATGCTTGTCAAATCAGCAAAATATCAAAATATTTTGATTTCATCAAGCATGTTTGACAATCCATTTGATGAAGCGTTCACATTTTCAAATTCGAGTCAATCAAACAGCATTTTTTGTCAAACCTATTTGAGAATGTGAACCCCCCTAATGAGAACGCATGCTTGTCAAGCCACAAGCAAATTTCATTTTCAATGAAGTTCTCGAGCTGTGCATATCGTGAGAAAATATTTCAAAATGAGTCATATATGCAATACCGGTAATTCAGGTGGATTTTATTCGATTAATATAAGTTTTCTGCAAACTTTTAAATATAAAAATGGTAGTAAATTTGCTAACTAATATTTGGAGGGCTCACAGCTGAACCGAACCAAGTCAGAAAAAGTGAATTCGAAGATATTAAGAGGTTAGGTAAATAAACTGCCATTAATTACTCAAATACATATTTAACTCATAGTAAAGACATTTGGAAAGTTTATTCACTCAGTTTTCTTTTGACCAAAAATGAAAAACAAGAATTGAAAAATGTACCCAATATTTAAGAAAAATTAAAAAAAAATGTGAATTGGTTCATTATTGCCTCGAAAAATTATGAAAAATTGTCATTAAATAAAATAAAAATTGGTAGAATTTAAAAAAGGAGCAAAAACAAACAATGAATTTATTTCAAAAAATAAACACAAATGTATTACCAAGTAATACATGCTTATTAAAAAAAAAGCATTATTAGTGATGAAATTTCATCGTCTTCATCACTTTGGGGCTGCTCCTGGTGTTGGTTCCTTGTTAGTAGGCTTTTCACACCGAATTAAAATCTCGGATTTCAGCAACAAGATAACGAAATCTCATCGAAGCGTTCACACTGAACAGAACCAGGATTTCATTTGACGTTTCTGTCCATTTATCCTGCTTTCTCGGATATAATTTATCTTCTCTCCTTCTCACCCCACAATTCAAATTTCAAATAGTCACTCGAGACTCGACTCCATTATCTGCTTTTTATCTACCTCTTCTCTTGCTGACAATTTGCTGACAAAGCAGAACATTTCTAAAGGTTTGTTTGTTTTGACAATCTTGTGTTTGAAAGTAGATTTTGAGGAGATTTTGTCGTAATCTAGTAGATTTGGAAATCTGAAAATGTATGGGAAATCTAGTAGATTTGGATGAGATTTTGAGAATTTTGCTCGAAATCTAGATTTTGATTTGGTGTGAATAGCGTATAGCGTATAGGTCTTGTTTAATGGGTAGGTTCACTTTTTTAATCTGACGTAACTTTACGACGAGTTGGATAGAGGCTATTTTGATCAAAATTTCAAAGGGATTGTTGGTTCCCCCTTTCCTTGCCTTATCTAAATAAACTTCATAAAACTCAACTTCTTTATTGAGTGTTTCCTTAAATTTAAAAAAAAAATCGAAGCCACCTGATTTTGAGCCATGAAAAATTATGTCCATCAACGGTCAAGGTTATCTCGCTAACGGTTTATTTCGCATTTTTCGCATAAATTTAAATAAAAAAAAAGTTTAGGCCAATTTTTTTCAAAATTGTGAAATAAAGTGCTTAATTGGCCACATATATGTTTATTTGGAATACAGCTGTTGACATTTGATTAATAGGATAAATTCAAAGTTTCTTTAAATCCAGATTTTTTAAATGCATACACCCAACTCCGAAAACTGGAAGGAGGATTTGCGCCCTGCCTGCCGTTGCCAAAATATTAGCGAAAATAGTACTGGAACGCATCAGGGAACATCTAAAAGCCACATTCGATGCCGAACAAGCAGGTTTCCACGATGGATCCTCATGCATTGATCATATCAATACTTTAAGGATCATAATTGAGTAGTGCGGCGAATATCGATCACCACTTCACCTGCTTTCATTGACTTTGAGAAGGCTTTCGATAGGGTCCACAGAGAATTTATTTGGCTTTGCTTTACACAGGAGGGGTATCCCGGATAAATTAATAGCTATCGTGAATAAAATTTCCCTCGGAATTTTTCATAACCTTCAAAATTGTAAACTTGAATAAGGTCAATAGTTTCCCTTGGAATTTATTGATATTGGGAATAAAGTTTCATAGGGCCTTTGGCTCTCATTTCAAAAGGCCATCAGCCAGCTTTCAATGAACAGTGTAGAAATATTGTTGTTTCCCATTTTTGAAGATAGGGAGAATTCCGAGGGAAATTTTGTTCACGATAGCCCTCATTATTAAGGCAACTTGTGATGGATCCAAATGTCATGTTTTGCACGAATGAAGGCTGTCAGAAAAGTTTGAAGTCCAAAGTGAAGTCAGGCAGGGTGATAAACGATGTCCTGCGAGCGGCCTTGACGGGAAACGGGGGGATTCTGACGTCTAACCTGAAACATCTTGACTATGCGGACGACGTATGCTTGCTCTCTCATAGGATCATGGATCTCCACCAAATGACAACAGAGATGGAGAGAAAAGCAGAAATCGTGGGGCTGAAAATCAACTTCGGCAAAACAAAGATGATCAGCCTCGGAACCCAGTCAGCTTCTCTCTAAGCTTAAGAACCAGGCTACGGCTGTTTCGATCCAACGTCGAATCCGTTTTACTTTACGGTTGCAGCACTTGGAAAGTAACAGTAGGTGTCACTAAGAAGCTGCAAACGTTGATTAATAAATGTCTACGAAACGTCTATCAAACTAAGAGCTCCTCAGGAAAGCGGGTCAGGAACCTATTGACTCTATTATATACGACGTCAAAAGTGGCAGTGGATCGGACACACGCTCCGAAAAGGCGACAACTGTATTGCGGCGCATGCAATGCAGTGGAATCCGCTCACTAAAGAAGGAAGAAGAGCTGGACGACGAGAAGCTCATGGAGAAGGACAGAGTGGAAGATTAGTCAGCCCAACTAGGGGGTGGCCGTGCGCGATGGATGTGTGCTCGTCTGTGAACCTTATGATCACAGGTTCGATCCCTGCCGTCGTCTATGTCGTTTTAATTCCATTAAAAACCTTCTAAAATTGTCATCAATGGGTTGCTGGTTTACTCATTACATATTGTTCAGGCATAACACTAACAACATGTAATTGAGTTAAACTAGTATGCCCAACAAGGATGAATACGAATAAAATAATGTGAATTTATAAGCGACATAGAAATAAGACACGGCATTCTCCGCTTTAGTTTAGCCGCCATCCCTGGAGATAAAATATCTGAGACAACAACCTTCAGTCTCAGATCATCGTGCCACACATATTTCCTATCCTTCTTTCTCTTCTTAACTTCACGCCCGCGCTGTGTTGAAACATTTAAAAGGTAATCTAATCCCTTGAGCGCGGGTAGATTATAAAAAAAAAAAACTAGGCAAGAGTTGCGACTAATATCCAGGAACCGAACACGATGGCGAGCTGGCGTTGTGGATGCCCTATGCCCCACTAGGGGTCCCCCACGGACATAAAAGGTTTGAGGACCTAAGTAAGTAAGTAAGTATACACCCAACCTCGCACATACCCCAAATCCTATAGTGTGCCCTAGTAGGGGGGTTTCAGGGAGGCAGCATGCAGAACGAGATGAAAAATACGAAACAAACCATACCCCCACGTCTGTTCGAGGATAAAATTGACGAAAACTGAATAATACTGACTTGGTTCGTTTATGCTTCGAAATAAATCGAAAATGAGAGCCACTGACTTGGTTCTTTTACCGTTAACTAAGGAACAAAACAATTTTTGAATTAGGTCATTACGGCCCTAAATAGAGGTCAATTTTGCGGAGATTTTGGCATCAGTTTTGGATTTTTTTTTTTTATGACTTGGTTCGGTACAGCTGTGAGCCCTCCATTTCATCTATGCTCTGAGTTGGTCCGCCATGGTAAGAATTAAATGAGAAGTGCTGTTTGATAGCATATTTGACGAATGTGAACGCAAATGCTTTCAATCCGTCAAATATTCATCAAACCATATTTGAGAATGTGAACCCCTCTAATTGAAGTATAATGATAATCGTTCAAAATCCCTCTTTATTGTTAAGTTGCCATTTTGTTTTACGATAATCGTTTTTTTTTTTTTTTTAACGTTGCTCGTTTTCTTTTACGACTGCTTTTGGGCATCGTTTAACATTTATGTACATTATGCAACAGATAAAGTTTATTGTTTGGGTATAGGAAGTTCGATACCCTTAATAAAGATTTGATTTTATGTAGGACTTTTGCATGCATCCATTCTCATAGTTCATAATCGGTCCATGTCATGATTATCGTTGTTAGCATTTTGTTTCGTAATACATAACAATGTTATTTTTTATATCAATAAAACGATTAATCAATGAACCTTAAATATTCATTGAAAAAAAAACTTGAATCATTTAATTTATAACATTAAATTATTTTATTATTCGTTTGTTCAACTATAAGAGTTTGTATACTTCTATCAACAATTTCTAAAAGAACACTAAATATTTTGTTTTCTTTAAAATTTATTTTTTTTAAGTTGGTTATAATAAATTTGTATAAATTAAATTTTTCTTTAAACGTAAACCAATGAAAAGATTTGTGTGAGATCCTTATCAAAAGGATCTTCATGTGAGTGTGACGACATCAAGATGAAGATACATACTTTTGAGTTATTTTTTGTTTTAAATATTTTTCCTTTAGGGTCTAAAATAATAAATGTTTAATATCTGTTCTACAGATGCTTGCTGTGCGCTGGGTTGAGTTAGGGCACTTAGAATGAGGTATTTTATGTTGGAGTTTATTCGACGGTTCTGAAATAAATAATATTAAAATTAAATTAGTCGTATTGTTAAATATATTGTTTTTCATTCATTCAGTCATTCATTGATCTTTTTTTTCATAATATATCGGTATGATCTCATTCATTCAAAATACAGTCAATTTTATCAATGGAATCTTGTTCCTCAAAAAATGCATACATAATGCGCATGGTATTTGTGAAACCGGATCCTTGCTTCCAGCCAGTAACAATCACTACTGAGTCTCCAGACTTGATGAAACCGTTCTTCTTTCCAACTTGGATACCAAATTGTACACGGGTATCCACATCCTTCAACCAGTCACCGACGGCAGGTTCTGAAAAACAAATCCGGTATTGAGACTATTTATTTCATTATTTTAATTTAAAAAAACCAACCTGAGTAGACCAATGGAAGAATTCCACGGTATAAGTGCGCTTGTCTGGCGATCTGCCCATACCTGGTTACAGCAATGATTGGACATCTTGGCCTGTACTTGCTCAAGTAGTGAGCAGAGCGCCCACTTGTGGTGATAACGATGATAGCAGCAGCTGTGCTCTTTGAAGCGGCCTCAACAGCAGCGATCGCTACGGCATGGGCAGCATCGGGGATACTGGGATTCTTCGATACCAGATCGGAGAACAAATTCTTGTGCCACAAGGCAGCTTCGGCTTCCTTGCATGTCTTGGCCATGCACAACACACATTCCAATGGATATTCACCCTTGGCGGTCTCTCCAGACAACATGACGCAATCAGCACCATCCAAGACAGCGTTAGCGACATCAGAGATTTCTGCACGAGTTGGACGTGGCTTCTTTACCATTGACTCCAACATCTGTGTGGCACAGATAACTGGCTTGCCAGCTTTGTTGCAACGGGCGATCATAGCCTTTTGGGCAATGAACACCTTCTCTGGTGGAATTTCAATACCCAAATCACCACGGGCAACCATAATACCATCGGAGGCGGTAATAATCGAATCCAAATTCTGCATACCCTGTTGGTTTTCGATCTTGGAAATGATTTTGATGTTTTTGCCCTTTTCTCCCAAAACACCACGAATTTCGGTCAAGGCGGCTGCGTTACGAATGAAAGAAGCAAAGATCATGTCGACTTCCTGTTCCACACCGAATTTCAAGTCAGACTTGTCCTTCTCAGAGACAGCAGGCAAATCAACAGGCACACCGGGCAAATTGACACCCTTTCGGGAGCCCAAGGCACCACCGTTCTCGATCTTACAAACCAAGGTATCTCCAGCAACTTCGGAAACAATCAACGAAATCAAACCATCATCAACGAAGACTCGGTTGCCTGGCTTGACAACGTTCACAATATTGGGATAGTCTACATAGATGCAGTCCTTGTTACCCTTTTCCAAAAAGTCTTTGTTAGTAGACAGTTTGATGGTTTCGTTCTTCTTCAATTCAACTTCACCCGAGCCACTGCCCTCAATTAAGCCTGTTCGGATTTCAGGTCCCTTAGTGTCCAATGCCACAGCAATTGGATAAGTGTAGCCCAACTTGGCTGAATAGTTCTTGCCAGCTTGACGAACATTGGCAATGGTCTCTGCATGGTATTCGTGAGATCCATGTGAGAAGTTCATACGGGCAATGTTCATGCCAGTGGCCATCAATTTCTCGAGCATTTCAACGCTGCGTGAAACAGGTCCAATGGTACAAATGATACCAGACAAGCGTACTTGTGGTGCTGGTGAATCAAAGTCCAGGCGGCACATGTGCTCGAGTTGGGTTTCAGCTTCAGCGGCCATCATTTGTGGAACTTCACTCATCTAAAAATAATAATAATAAAAAAAAATTGTACATCAGTTGAGTATTTTAAAGAAAAGAATTAAAGCTTTATAATAATAACAAAAGGCAATCTCTTCAACTATATTTAAACATATATAAGACAAAAGGCATAATTTACTTAATTATAGCCGAAAAACAATTTGATACGTATTTTAATCGTATACATGCGGTCTCTTTATCAAGACTTCATTAATAAAAATTTGTATTCTTTTACTTATTTTGTTCAGAATATTTGAATCTTGAACTTCATGTAGGTTCTAATTTGGGTCAACGTGTCGATAGAACGATGACTGTGATCCTAATCGAAATTCTCTACTTCATTGGAGAATAAATGTATAAGAAAATTTCAAATAAGGAAAAGATGTAGCTAATGACGAATATTAAACATTTACTCAATTAATAGCAAGAAGCTCTGTAAAGTGAAAAGTAAGGTAGCTTTCATTTCAGCTGTTTAAAAAAAAACAGCTCTCAAAATAATATATTCATACCCATCAACCCAAGTAGCTTGTGATGTCGAAGTACATAGAACGGTATTCAGTTTCCAGTTTTAGCCATTACATTATTTAAAATATGGATGAGCGATAAATGGCTATTTCAGAAATTCTCTTTCGTGCATGGCTCTAGTGTTTGATAAACTTAAGTTCGTACATACATTTAGACTATAGAGTGACATCAACAAATTACGCTTGTTTTTGTTTGCTCGGATGCAAATGGGGCTGATAGGTATTAATAGTTTTTTTTTTACAAATATAATATATTTTTTCGACAGTTCACTATATTGAAGTGGTGAGGTAGCAAACAAGTGTAGAGATCTAAAAACCAAAACGGAAATATTACATACAAACACTTAAATTTGTTAATTTTCTTTTCATGCTTAATCTATTTATGGACTTAACATAAAACATAAAAGACGATCCATATCGCCTTGGACTTAAACTATAAATAAAATCATCAAATCAGAGATCGCTTGATGCAATGTACCCTCTCCAATGCAAGCGAGCAATGAGAAATTATGAACGTGAACTTGTTCAAGAACAGCGAAACCACCTCATCACCAACAAATGAATAGGAAATCTAAATAAACAAGTGAATTAGTCAATAATTTATTTACCAATACAGATTTATTTATAAGTATTAAGAGCCCCGCACGGAATGAGCCGTTTCGCTCATAAACAACAACAAAAACAGTGCAATAGTGGTTTTTTTGAAATGTGAAATTATTTATCGATATCATTTCTTTTTTATTTTTTTTTCTACAACATCTTTATTCATATTGATTGTCTATACATTAATCAATATAAGTAATTGGATGAAATAGGAAGCCATATATATTTCTTGGTAATGACACACTGAAATTGAAACTGAGTTATCTCAATAACTGAGTTGAAAAGAAAAATGAATGAACTCAGTTACTGTCTGGTGCTTTTCTGGGACACATTGCAATAAAGAAAAAACGTTTTTAAGGGATAAAGAAAGTGCAAAGTAGTAATCTGAGACAAGGTAGTTCAAAGGCAGTAGATATGAAATTACGAACGAAAACTTTCACGACTACATTTTATAAAAAGGAAAACGTTTCATTATGCCAAGGATTCCTATATCTCTTTATTTTCTTACATCCCAAACAAATTTAGCTGAGGATCGTCTTTAGACTGTTTTTCTATGTTTTGCTTTTAGGTAAAAATAAAAAGTTACATAATACGGTGATGGTTTTCGTCATACCGTTCACCTTAAGATCCAGTAAGAACCTATTTGGCTCAAGAGATTTGTTCCAAATTTAGTATGGAACATTTTTATGCAATTCCTTTGTGTTGATATTTGAATTTCCTGACCTGTCCTGTCTTGGATTAAAGAAAACGTGATATCAATCAAAGATATCCGCATTTTCTCAGAGAGCCAAGCAGCCATTAAATCTTTTGATTCAATTACAACCCTTAACTGCCGATCGTCTCTGATGGAGATGCCGCAGCAGTTTAGCATTCAGTTTAGCCACAGGGACATTTCAGGAAATTGTAAAGCTGACGAACTCACCAAAAGTGGAACAATGGCACCTTTATTGCCAGATAAGGCAAATATAGATATTTCCATCGCTATGTGTAAAATGATGCTAGAGCGAGATGGTATAGAGAGAATAAACCTTAGGTAGAACAATATAATCAACTGCTTGGTGACAAAATAAAATTTGGGCAATATATAATACTTTTAAGCAGATCGCAAATATAGGCTCCGTAACAGGTGTTATAACAGAGCACTGTTTAATAGGCAAGCATGCACCTTCTCTGTGTATGTTCTGCTTTATCCCAAAGAAGTAGACTCCATCCGTGAAATTTCTACTACAATGATCTAACAGCTAAGTGATAGGCAATCTCGCTCGCTTCATAAGGAGCTCCAATTGTTTCAACGATAAGGGAGAACGTCTTCAAGATTCAATGTGGTATCACAATGGACCAACTGATGGTCAGTGTGTCGGTTCTCCCGCTGACAGCCACGTCAACCTATCCTAACCTCAACTGTAATGAAAACTGCTCACAACAGTTTTAGCAATTTAACCAAATTTTCTTGCACATGGTTCAAAGTTTTGGTTAAATTCTTACTACTTTTTGGTTTTCTTTAATCGTTCAATAAAATTGATTTGTTTATTTCGACTTAAGAGTAATAATTTTTCTTTTTCTTCAAATTAATTTTTATCTCTTGCGTTTTTTCCTTTCTGAGAAATATTTTCTTAAATGAGTTTGGCAATTACTAGCCATTATTTCTGGGAGAAGAAACCATATATACATATATTGGAGATTAAAAATGAATTCGGAATATTTTCAAGTGTAAAATTAGAAAAGAAACATTTCAGAAATTATACATTGTTGTGAAATTAAATTAAATTAATATTTTGTATGGCCTCCTTTCGCAGCTAAAATAGTTATAATTCAGCTTGGCATGCCACGAATAAGATTTTTTACTAATATTTTCCGTATTAGTTGCCAATCTATGCCATACTTTATCAGTAGCTCTGGCGCAATAATCCCAAGATGAAATCCTGCGTTTAAGGATCCTCCAAAGATGTTCAAAGGGTTTGAGTCCTGCTGAGTATGTTTCTGTTAATTATCTTGTTGAAAGACAATGTCCGCAAGTCGTTTTGCCCATTTTCGAACCGACGCGGGAAGGTTATCACTCAATATTTAAACGTAGGATTGTGCTGCCATTTGACGCTCTTCTTTCTTATCATAATATTACTGCCCCCAAATTTTTTCGTTTCTTTTACTTAACGTTTTGATAGAGACTCCTTAAGCTTTTTTCAAACCCATTCTCTGCCGTCGGAATACCGATAATTGATTTTGGTTTCCCAGTTCCTAATGTAGTGTAGTTGAGTTTCTACATTTTTTTGCAAACTGATTTCTATGATTTCTGTGGCGATCCGTCGGCAAGGTTTTCTTATTTTTGCTCTTCTTTTCGTTGGGGCTTGTCTAGGATAAGTTTTGCTAAACAAATACATTGTCAGATGTTTCGGTGATAACGGATAATCAAAGCAGTGAAGAAAACTGATAACCTGTATACGCATCCTTTTCCACTGAATTTGAGTGTCTCGAATAAAGCATTTTGGCCAAATATGACCGACTGCATTTGAATAGTAGACAAACTCAAATATCAGAAGCATCTTGATAGGACTCGGTGGTTAATTTACAAGAAAACTACAATTAAAACAAGAAATCACGAATCCTAATCTTAATAGTAAAAATAGTTGGTCCAACAAGGGAAAAGTAAGTAAAAACAGATAAATTGAAAGAGATGTTTCAGAACATAGTCATTTAATAAATTGGAAATTATTAAAAAAAAGCTCTCTCTATTGTTTGATTTCATGTTACGTTTTTATAGTGCCGTAGGTCTATTCGAGATATTTCGACTACTTCTATGTCAATTTGCAAACATTCAAAACCAATGTTCATCGACACCTCCTTTCTCTCCCCTCCTAATTTCCCCCTCGCCCGTGCTGTGTTTAAAACATTATAAGGGTCTCGTAACATACCCTTGAGCGCGAGTGTATTATAAAAAAAAAAAAAATATGGTTTATTGCCAAAATAATTCTTCCAGTTTTCTATTTACGAGTATAATACTAATGTATGTCAGAGCATTAGTAATAATTTTTGTTCAAGACCACCTTTTATGGAATGATCACATAGCCTTTTTGCTAAATCTGACAATGCAAGAAATTTTTCACCCCTGTTGATCTAGATGTAATCTTTAATGCTTCCATTTGGTTATAGCTCTCACATGTGGGTAGTATTCTAAATACACAGCTCTTTTATACTTAGACTGAAAACGAACGTGGGTTCACTATATCTATTCACGTTAGCTCGTTTTAAGTTTCCTGTTTTTTTTTTCAGTTTTACATGAAATGCCACATTCTTACTTCAAAAATGTATTTAATAGAGGAAACTAAATAAGGAGTATGAAAGCTTTCGCTAAATGAATAGACCTTTTATCAATCACTACTAAGCAGAAATTGACTATCTGCCTAAAATTGTTGGCAGAAGAAAAATCAGCGTCTGGATAGCATAATACACCTTTTTCAAATGGAGAAAGAAAAGAAACAAAAGTAAAAGAATACTTTTTTACGAAACGTGGAATACCTGACACACGTCATTATATATGTGTTTCGATCAAACTCGAGCGGCCAACAAGACCCCGTCTGAAAATGCACACCTTTCATAATAGTTACCATGCTCGAAAAAAAGGTTTATTTATCAAAAACTAAAAAAAAATATTTACATATTAACATTTATACAAACATTTTTTGTCAATTATCTTCTTTTCCATTCCACAAACGCAACAATTAATAGTCAAAGATTATATGGATCGATTCGCTCTATTATGAAAATTGCAAACTGAGTTACCGACGGGAAATGTTTCCCTACGAAAGTACATTTATATGCAGTAGAATTAAAATTGTTTACTGTCGAAGTCACCCTGGGGTCGCCCTTTTGTTTTTTTTTTTTTTTAAGACCTGGTGTCTCCCTGAAGTAGACCTAGGTATTTAGCTGTGGCGAGTTCAGGTAACGATCAAACTGTCAACAGTCAAATGAGATTTTTTATCTATTTCTTTTGTTGTGGTTTGTCGATTCGCATGTTGCATGTTATTGTTTATGTTTGCAATTAAATGCTTGTTGTACTTATAAGGCTAGGACCGCACTTGCGATTTCAATCGCACGATTTTTTAGTCGCAAAAATAGAACACATGAATTTAAATGAGAATGAACGCACTTGCTACCAACAAATCATGACGATTTAAAAGTCGCAATTTGTTTCATTTTTCTTGCGATGCGATTGTCGTAAACTTAAATGAAACACATGTACTCAAATGGATATGCCCACACTTGCGATTTAAATTACTACGACTTAAAAATCGTAGTCGCAAAGAGAAATTGGCATGCACGCACTTGCGATTTTTAATCCACGATTTTTTAGTCGCAAAAAGTAAGACACATGGCCTTAAATCTGAATGCACGCACATGCGACTTAAAAATCGTAGCGATTATAAAAATGAAACAAGTTCTATTTTTTCAAGCGATTTTTCTGTCGCTACTTACATATTTGTAGCAAATGCGTGCACTCACATAAGAAGTAGTGTGTTTCATTTTTTGTGATTAAATAATCGCGCGCAAAAAAATCGCAAGTGCGTGCATGACAATAATTTGTAACGACTACGACTTTTTAATCGCTTCGACAAAAAATCGCAAGTGCGGTCCTAGCCTTAGATGAAATATTTAGCAACAACGCAAAATTGTTTTTGTTCATTTTTAAAATTAATTTATAACAAATTTAAAGTTTTTAGATTTTAGGAGAATGAAAAAGCATTACTTTCTACATTGAACTAAAGTAGTTATACACGTCAAACAATAATCGTAAACATTTCTATTTTCAATAGGCTGAGGAAGGGTTTATGTATGTATACAAACAGCCAAGACAATAAAACATGGAGGATCCAACATCATGGTTTGGGCATGTTTTGGTGTTGGTCCCATATACCGGATTGAAGGTATTATGGATGCTCAGCATCTTTATTTGAAGGTCATGGAGGAAGTTATGTTTCCATATGCTGAAGACGAAATGCCACTGAAATGGGTCTTTCAATAAGACAACGACCCAAAGCATACAAGTTGCGAAACAGTGGTTCCAAGAAAAGAGGGTAAATGTCTGTGGCTTGCGCAGTCTCCAGACCTCAACCCTATAGAAAATCTTTGGTGCTATGTCAAGAAGTATGTTGCTAGTTGTAAGCCAACTACTAACACAGACCTTTGGGAAGCTATACAACAGTCTTGGAGGTCCATGCCTGTAGAAAGATGTGAAAATCTTATTAATTCGATACAACGTCGTTGTGCTGCTATTATTTATAACAAGGTACATGCAACTAAATATCAATTCAAGGTTCAAACACTACTATCACTTATGGTAGAAATTCTCTATTAACTTTCCCTTTTGTAAAATTTAAAAGTGGATTTTGAATGCGCTACTATTTTTTTGACTGCTTTTTTTAACAAAAAGGCTAAAAAACATTAATTTAAAAATCAGATGACTATTTATTTCTTTAAAATTAGTAGATTAATTTATTTTAGTTTTTGTTGTGTCAAAAGGTTCACTACTATTATTTTAACCGCAGCTATACATACATACATCCACTCCCAAAATTTCCTGTCGGCTTTTAGACTATTCGTATATCAGTTAACGTTTTTGAGAATATACATACAAATTTCGAATCTATTGCCCGTAGTTGTTTTCAGAAACGATCTACAGGTGTCTTTCAAAATTATACAAACTATACCCAACATGGAAACGAGCAAATTCTCTTCTTTTTTCAATGAAATCAACAAAATAGTTATTTCAGATGGCAAATGACAAATAACAATTAGCACTGCTTCAAACGATGTATGTACGTTACTGTTAGTTGTTTAAATTATTTAATCTCATTTGATTTAAAACTGAAAAGTCGTGCCTGCATTAATCACATACTACATCACAGACTGTATTAACTCGAAGACACTTGTTATCACCTGTTTTATGGCGTCATATATTAATTTGTGTATGTTTAATAAAAAAAAAACTTTTAAGCTGACATAGACGAATAATATACTCACTAAGACTAAATAATAATAATGAACCAAGGTCTTTATCTGAAAGACTCTCTAGTAGGTACTTTGCCAATTTTTTTTTTACACATAGAACATTGCGTAATTTCAATTTTTTCACCTGCTCGCATATTTTTCATTCAGAAAAGAAAAGAATAAAATTCATCAATATAAAATGGTTCGTTTGATTTAAGATTTACTCTTGAAAGGCTTTAAGAATTCGTGTTGCCCTTGAGAAAGGACAAATGGTGATGTGTTACAGAATTGTGTAACCAAAGTTCCCACACTTTTATACATACAAACATACAATTAATTTGTTTTTATTATTATTAAAGATTATTAATTTTACCTTAAGCTTTGGTGTTTCATCGTGTGCTGTTGTGAATACCATTTTGTTAATATTTTGTGAAACCTCTTTCCGGGAATATTGCAGTAAAACTCGGAATTTGCAAAAAACCTTTCGTCCAACTATTAGTTGTTGGGTTAAGCGAAACGTAATAATTGTTAGAGATTTGTTTAATTTGAAAATTGATTTTTCACAATTTTACACTCAGATAGCGCCGCCGACTCACTAAATTTATAAATTTAATCGAGTGGTTAGTTAAGATAAAATAATACTATTCAATTAGTTTGTTTTTTTTTAGTTAATTTGAGAAAGAGAGGCTGTGGCTGTGCTGTGGTTGATATGGATTTGCTTCCGCCGGTCGATGGTGAGCAAGTGAGAAATAATTCGCTTGCTCTAGTAGCGCTTCAAGTGTAAAATATGAGAAGTTTTTTTTTTGTTTTGAGTGGAAATGTGTATTTGTTGAGGAAAGTTTTCTTCAAATTCTTTGACATTGTTTTATATTTTTTGCTTTGCTATTTATTCGCTGAGAAAATGCCATGTTAGTGTGACATGTTTGGCCGCAGAAACAAATTGTTTGGGAAAAGCTTTTTCATTTTGTATTTGATGAGGAAAACATGCGCAGTTGTTGATTTCGCTCAGTTTATTTAGATTTTGGCTTAAAGTAGACAGTTGGTATTGATAATTGTTTATTTAAAGGTTTTTCTATGCGGTTCTTTTTGTTATTGTTGTTTATAATATTCAATTTGCATTTCCTCAAAAACTAGAAGTCTTACAAGTATCTGTTTTTTTTTTAATTTTAAATTGGTGTACCCTCAAAGGCAATTTAGTACAAATAAATAACAAAATTGCGAAAATGTTATTTATTTTTTTTTTAATATGAGTTTGAAAGTAAGTTTTAGAAATGTGATAGAAATAACTTGATTTTAAAATATTAATAGAAAACAGAATTCAAAATATCTTCACTTTGATCTATTTTCATAATTTTGTGTGTTTAACGGTAAAATTCTACCTTACATCTAATTTTTTCTCTTCTTCTATTATTTTGTCATTTGTTTTGACAAATAAGCAGTCAACATAATTTAGTGTGCGAGTTTTTAACAAGATTCAACATAAAAAAATCATATTTTTTTCTCTTTGCTTTATTCGGTTATGGTTTTATCTTTAGTAAAAAAGGCTCAAATTGTAGCCTTACATGAGGAAAATGTTTCCAATAGGAAAATAGCGCGACGGATTGGTAGCAATGAGTGGATTGTGCGTAATGTTCTCAGTCCTATGGTTCAATTTTGCGAAAAATTGGAAGTGGAAGGCCTAAATCGAAACATCAAGAAAAGAGTGTCTTATTTCCCGATTTTTAACATGCTGGGTACATAAATAGAAATTTTCAGTTGCAATGGGCCAAAACTTATAAAGATTGGCCTCGAAATGATTGGGGACAAGTTGTTTTTTCGCATGAATCCAAATTATATTTGTTCGGACCCTATGGCAATGCGATAGATAGGAGAAATGTATTCGGAAAAAATCACACTCTTGGGATTTTTGGACCTGAATCCAATCGAAAACTGTTGCCAGTAAATAGGCAAACAAAAAAGAAAAAAACGTCCAAATACAACCATTGAGATTAAATCAGCAATATTCTTCTATGTTATCAGGAAATAAATGCAAATTATTTGAAAAAGCTGCTTGATTCGATGCCAAATTGGATTGGTGAGGTTATGGAAAAAAGGGGCGGAACGACCATGTATAATTTTTTTTCTTTATTATTTTACGTAATCTTTTAAAAAAAATTACCATTAAAATAACTTAATCGTTATATTTTTGTTTAGAAACCGGGGTTTTCTTGTCCTAAAATTTTGTAAATATGAATTTTCCAATATTTAAAAATATGATTATTTTTTTACATTTATTGTTATTTAAAAGATAAACACAAAAAACAAAAAAGCAGTTTTCTAAATTTAAAATATATAAAATTAAAAAAAATAAACAAAAGAAAATGAAATACATACATACAGTACAAACTCGATTTACGCAACTAATAGAAATTAAGGCAGTTGCAATAACCGAGGTTGTTGCACTTACTGGGTTATATTTTTTTAAATAGAAAATTATAGTTGTAATGGCTTATGTTTTTTAGAGATAACGAAAATGTTACAAAAAAAAAAAAACATAATTAAAACAAAAAAAATCGTTTTTGTTGGTTTGATGTTTTGATTTTTATGAACAGATGCAGAAACACAAAAAGTTCCACTAATTGATCTAACATTTTTGAAAACTAGCACTTACAGAGTCAAGACGTGCTACGATTTTAGTGTTGCAAAAATCGAGGGTTGCGTTAATCGAGTTCGTACTGTATATCTCAAGAATTATGAAAACAGGCAATGTTTTGTTCAGCAAATCTACTGCGAGGGTTTTTTTTTTGTCGCTGGCTGTATAAGCAAAAACTATGCTCGAAAGTATAACCTTACAACTACATTCAAGTATTTTTACTTGCGACTTATACATAGGTAGATACTTTAAGGCAAGTTATGCATTCGAAAAAAAAAATCGAACTCGAGATTTTAATCAAAGTTGACATTACGATGATAGCAAAGACTAAAAAAAGTGGGTCTCACAATTCTGTCTGTCTGTTCGACTACAGCTTAAACGGCTTGGCCGATTTTCATTAAACTTTGTACATACCGTTTTGAATTTTTTCCCCCACACATTTTTTTTCTTTTTTTTTAAGACCAAAAATAACGGTACCTGCCATACGATTTTTTTTTCGAAATTTTATAAATATTTTTTTTTTTTTTCAAAAACTGTCGCACAGATTTTTAAAAAAAAATTCAAAAAATTTCATTGAGTCAAAGCTAGCTAATGGTTGAAAAAAAAATTTCCAAGAATTTGTTATTTTTGAGACCCCCTTGGAACCATTTTTTTGGTTTTTGATTTTCTTAAAAACGGTACGACGGATTTTGATCATTTTGTTTTCTGCTAAATTCCCAATAGTTGTTAGTTCAAATTTTCAAAAAATAATTTTTTAGATTTTTAAAAAAAAATTCAATTTTTTTTTTTTTTGAAAACTCAATATTTCGAAAACCCCATGCTCGATTTTTTTAAAACTTGATAAATAAAAGTTTCTTAATATATAATCTACAAGATATGAGAAAAAGTTTATTTTATCTGAAAATAACGGTACCCTACATACAAAAGTTAAAATATGGTTTTCGAAAATCGTATTTTTCTCGAAACGGTTCCGAGAAGTTTGCTAAAATTTTTTTCTTTAGATTAATTCTAACGATCTATAATTTGATAAAAAAAAATTTGAAATCAAGATATTACTAACTGTATAGAACAATTTTTTCGAATTTCTCATTATCGCCATAACGGATTTTAATGAAATTTTTTATAGGCAAGCTTCTAAAAATTTTAAAAAACATCGCATTTCAAAACTTTAAAAAAATATATTTTTGAATTTAGAAAAAAAATCTAGGTATTTTTTTTGGAAAATTCGATATCTCAAAAACGGATTAAATTTTTTTTTGTAAATTAAATTTTTATCCGTTCATTAATAAACACTTTAAATTGGCGTTTCAATTTTTGTTCTTAAAAATGTTTTAAAAGTTTGGTATATAAAAGCTTTTTTTTTTAAGAAACCACTACAGCGAATTATAATTTTCGTCTTGCATAAACTAATTTTTGCTTAAAACACATGGCATCCTGTGCTTACTCCAACTGCTAAGTCCCCTATTACACGTTGCCTCATGAGACATGTCTCATTTTTAACTTTCCTTTTAAATTTGTATCCCGTGAGGCAAAAGCTATTACACGTTGACTCATGTCTCATGAGACTCATGTCTCAAATTTGACTGTTGTTCGTATTTTTTAATGCACAACACAACATAAAACGAATATGAGAAAAGGAAACGTCAAAATGAGACTACTAAAAATCAGCCCGGTACTCACCGGGAATATTTTTTTGCATCTCATTTCCTCATATCTGCTTTCTTTTTTGCACTTATGTGAGCCTCGTCTCGTGAGACATGTAATAGGGGACATAGGAGCAAGTTCGTGCGAGCCAGTCGTGCATTTTATATTTGTTGGAAAACTAGACTTCATAAATATAAAATAGCCCCAGTGAAAAATGTCACAAATGAGAGCCAATGCTGCAGGTTTTTGCAAGTACTATCATAAAATCCAGGAGTATTTTCGAAAACTTGCCACCAATTTTTAATTGACCTCAAAGTAAAAAATTTGCATGAGTAAAGCAAAAATGAATAGGCTCAGAAATCGGATATGATTTAAACGCAGTTATAAAAATAAATAACAGAGCAATTTTCGTTAAGGGTACACCAAAGAAGGCACAGAAGTACTGAGTTAAAGAAGGCAATAGAAGTTTTTATTTCTATAGTCTTTTCTACTCCAGCTACTTCAGACCCGAAGATTATTTGTTATCAAGCATTCGTTCGTCCAATTCTGATTTATGCGGCTCCAGTATGGTGAAACATTAACTTTCCATTTATGCAAAAATTCCGAGTGTTTGAAATGAAGTGTTTAAGTGCACATTCTGACTTTCGGCACTATGTCTCAAACAAAACACTATTGTATGCTTCCGCAGTGTCCAGAATTGACAATGTCATACTGGACTTTGGGATGGCGGACGTTGTACAAAACCAGTTTATATAGAGACTATTTGACCCGAATCCTGGGTATTTCCGAAATGTATTGTAAAGTGGATACATACCACCGGAGACAGTCCTGTGTCTTAAAGCATAATGGTTATCTATCAGACGTAATGATCATGCCTATAATATACTAGTCTGCACGATGAGTAACGTATTAAAGTTAAAACCTGGAATAGTGCATTAGCATACCTGAAAGAGTAAATAACTCCAATCGATTAAATCGAGCAAAATATTAGTGCCCGAATCTTAGGTTAAGTAAAACTTGGCCATAGGCTTTAAGCTGTGATTGGTCATTGGAATATGCTAGGTTTGTTAGTTTTTTTTTAAGTTTTAGTTCTTAAGAGGTTTTTACATTTCAATTAATCAAAAAACACATTTAAGCTATCATTTAATCTATAAACAAACTTTTTAAAAAAAATTAATTCAAAATCTTAAAATAAGATTAAGAAAAATGTATTATATAATAGTTTTTAAGTTTATTTAGACTATTAAAATATTGTTAAAGAATTAAGAGAATTAATAAACGTTTAAAAAAAGAGCCTTTTCACCAAGAATAACAATGCATCGCCTTTTGTTGTTTGCATTGGCACAAAATATCATCTGATGATTCGTCCAGATACTTCTAGAGCCCACCGAAGACGCTGCTTTGAATCTTTTTTATTCTTTCGTTGATTATTATTACCATTAAAAACAATGGTGACATTTTCCCCATAATGTTTTTGTACATTTACATAGTTATGGATATTATATATTAATTGTATCACCCGTGCGATTCTTTGAATTGCTCTTTTCATGAAAAGTATGGAATGTTCAAGATGTATAAGCCACTAAGCCACTAACAGTCATTTGTATATAATTAAATCGTTGCAATTGCAAGCAACATAATAATGTACTTATGCGAGAAACAGATTGGCACAGCAACTTCAACAGCAACTTTGACAACCACGTCACTCTTTTTAGAACCACTGGTTTTAAATGGCTTTGATTACATTAACACAGCAATTTCGACATCGACATTAACGTGAGACCTAAACCCTAAATTCGATGTCGCTGTACATATGTTATCAACACTAAAAAAAAATGTGACAACCATCTTTTTGTTTCGTCTATTTATTCTGGTTTTGACAATGGAAGAATTACTAAAAACAAATTAATTTTAGTATGACAAATTGCGCAAGTCGTATACATTAATGCAATTCACGTTAATTTTCAAATTCAAATTTATTCATTTTCAAAAATTCATTCATTCAAAGTCATTTCGCATTTGAAACTATTTTGATTATATGCTGCCAAAAACGCTGTTCACGTTGTAATCTATTTAACAAGACTTTTGATGTTAAAGTTTTCGTTGCTGTTGAAGTTGCGTTGTCAATCTGTTTCTCGCATTAAACTATAATAAGCAGAAGGTACGATCAAAATATTCACATTGGAATGACTCACTCCATTAAATTATTTTGTCATCTCAGTATCTTATCTCACTTCAACTTTATCTTAAAGAAAGATATGGGCAAATATCCAGGGAGGATTTTAAAAGTTTTTAATACATACTTTAATTCACTAGCTTTTGTTTTATCTGTGTGCACATTTTCTTTAACTACTACAGAATAATTTGTTTTTATATGTAGTTTAAAGTTTAAACACATTTATTTAATTTAATTTTGGATTTTTAAATGAAAAATTGCCAATAAATTCTTTAACGAGTAGAGATTTGTGTTTTGTTATTGATGATTGCCACTCTTCTCTCCTTGGGGCATTAATTTTTCATTTTAGATTCATTGTTTTACACTAAATTACTTCATTGAGAAGCAATATTTTAATCTATCACATTTAACATCAAACACTGTATAATAGAAGGCATGGCATGAAATTCTAAAGCCTTTTTTATAATATTAACTGTCGAATGTGAAATTTCTCTTATGAACTTTCACAGACTTTGGTTAAAATTCTTAGAAATTAGTAGTTTTTTGTAGATGTACACGATTACAGATAATATAAAATAGAATATTCAAATCGAAAGAAGATTATAAATAAGTAAATCAACTTCAGGTTTTCTTTTCTAATCCGAAAAAACAAAATAAAATTTCAAAAAAGAACAGCTTCATTTCAACACTTTTAAATGTATTGTGAAATTCACAATTATACACTGCACAAGGCTTTTGATCGTAAATAAATATTAATTAATTGTATATCTTTAAACTCTCTCACACTTTTTCAAATTTGTAACCTGGGATCGCACGTAAAAAAATTGTATGGTGTGAAAAAGATCTATTAACATTTAGACATGAAAGAAAACAAAATTCAATGTCATACTTGAGCTAGAAAATGTTGCCTCAAAATTGCCATCGCGTCGAAAGTTTTACGTAACTTATAAAAAGATTAAACTAATTCATATATTACGAACAAAATTCACTGATACCAATTTTGTTCCCAGTGCTTACCGAAAACCGACTGAATACAAATTTCTTCATCGACGATATGGATTAGATTGTCATTGCAAAAATTAATTCTTAATGTTCTTGAAGGGTTGTTCTTATACGTAAAAAAGCAGATTAGATAAACATAAAATCAATAGTAATTGCATGCAAGCGTATTTAGAACACAAAACAAAACTTAAAAAAAGCAAATAGACAAGCATTGGACAGAAAAAACACATTTAATTAAGCGTAAATATTAGTCAAAAATTCTTGCCTATTTTATGGACAACAGAGGAAAGGTTTATTCTTCTTTGGAATGTTTTGTTAGGAAGAAGTAGAGTTTTATCCAATTAGCTGAAAGTGTTTTTTTTAAAAAGAGTAAATTTACAAAGCAGAAATAAAATAGTCAAATTGTTAAAAAAATAGGTTACAAATAAATACATTAATATATACAAGTATAGATACAGATTTTATATTTTATATAGATTTTTTTTACAGAATAAAGATTTAAGTCTTACATAGAAGCATAAAATTTGTGTATAGTCAATTTATATGAAAGCAGAAATTTGTATTAAATATCTAAACCAAAACCTAAAAAAAATCAATTGCAAATTATGTTTGATCTTAATAGATCGCAACCTTTTTAAATTATAAAGGTCATTTGAGATCAGTTTTGGCCATTTGTCATGATGAATTCTGATAAAATATTTTCAAATAAAAAAAGCCGTCATTTTCTAAATGAACTAATGAATTTATTGGTCCATTAAATCAGAGTTTTCATAATTAAGTTATAAAAAACGTTAGCTTAAGTGGATGATGGTTTATGGTATTAATTAAGGTTTTTTTTTTTTTGCAAACCAGGGCGATAGGAAATATACTCTTCAAGCGTTTAATATGTTTATACGTTAAATATAACACAGATATGCACATATTATTATATAACATTCTTGAATGTTGCGTGATGATTGTTCGCTTTTACGAATCAGCGAACAGTTAATCAGCAAGTTATTCATTTCTATGACGTATTGTTTTAATCTTTGAGAATGATTGATTTACAAATTCTTTTTAAATTTAGACCATTCTTAAAATTAATAGAAATCAAACGATTCATATGCTTTGGATTATCTGCTTCAGCAACTATGTTATGTCCTTTGTGTTTGTTTCATAGTTTCATAGTTTAAATATTTAATGGGATTTTAACTACCCTTACAATGTTTGAGCACAGTGCGAGCGTTTAAGAAAGTTCGAGAGGATACCGATGCACATTGGTTTTGAATGTCTGAATGATGGTAGGGAAATTCGAGCCGACAAAAACATTCCACATTCGTGTAGTGCGGCTAATAAAAGAATCTCTGAATTAAACATTACGTCCAAAGTTGTGCTCAAGGGTAAAAAGATGGGCATTTCCTGAAAAGCGAGTATTATGACGAAATTGTGTAAGGGTAGGAACACAACTAGCTATATCTCTAGAAAAAATAACGGTTACATAATGTAAGAAAGTGGGTTATTGGAGCACTTGCTGAATTATGATTATGGGAATTGTACTCGAGCTTTGGACGAATATAAGCCTTATAATTTACAGCCAGATCAAAAGGGGTAAAAACATTTCACGCGTTGTCGATGGAAACCTAAGCACTTAGCAGCGTTTTTGGCGACGTCGAATAAGTGGTCATTCCACATAAGGTGGTCTGTGATGCACATACCGCGAACTGAGAGCTATTCGGTTTCCTCAATGCAAGTGGAAAGTGGGATAACGGGGAGGATGACAGCGGTGCGTTTTTGTAGCATTAAATTCTATTCGTTTTTTTATTACCCAATGAACAATGCTGTCTAGATCAGTATTTAATGATACCCTGACGTTCTAAATTCACATCCCTAGAACAAGGACGTTACATCTAGAAACGAATATGAAAAGTTGAGAGTAATGTCGTCAACAAAATAATTTAATGGATTAGAAGTTGCAAATAAGAGATTATTGATAAATATGATGAAGAGAGTCGCAGACAAAACGGAGCCCATACAATGCAACTTGCATTGAAAAATAATTTCGAATTCAACGAAAAAAAGATGGAAAATACCAAATGCACGCGTTTTCGATAAAAAAAATTTGATGCCAAACTCTATCAAATGCTTTTGAAACATCAAGTGCAATAATCTTGCTTTCTCCAAAACAATGTAAGGATTTTTTCTACTATTGGATGAGATATACCATGAACTCACGCAACTGAACGAGTACGGCGGGCGGGATTGTACGGCGGGTTTGAGTAATATGGCATGTCCAGGGCTTCACTGAACTCTCTATTGTTTTCCTCCCAATTGCACAGACAGGCCTTTGCGCCTGGGTGCTGTGGTGGTCAACTTTAGTTGATGTTCTTTGGGGCCTGCTCAGCTGAATTACCAGCGAGTCGGAATAGTACCTTACCTTTAGCTTGTCTTTCCACGTTCCTGTCGACCTCCTCGTGGTGCTCGTGGATAGGTTACGAGAGTAACTGAACCGACTAGATGGGAACAAAAACGGGACGGTATCCATTAAAAGTAGGAATCCGCTAAGGAGTGTGTTACAACTCACCTGAGGAGTACGCATATCTGGACGTGATTTCTACTTCGATCAGGTCTGGAAAAACGTATATCTAATAAGACTGGTAGGTCTTGGGGCTTTTGTAGGAAGTACCTATCTACAAGTGTGACCCAAGAGGTTGCGAAGCTTACCAGATGCTATATTCTGGTGCCACGGGAGATAGTTGCCCAAGGAAAGTGAGCAGTATGTCTTCGGGCTCTCTTATTCTATCTCCGATAGAGAAGTGCAGCCGTCGCATACAAAGCGAGCAATCCATGAAGTTTGTAAACAATAGCGTATCGTCTTCGGGCTCTCCTATACTGTCTTCGGATGGTGAGGTGCAGCTGTCGCGTGCGTGTTTGCTCTCTTCAAGCTATCTATGAGGTAGGCCCCCCTAGTGAGAGTATCGTGGTGGCTGTGGTTTATTCCATATGCCTGGATTCAAGAGGTGTAGATAGACCTCGACTCTAAGCAAGAGATGTTTCATGCCTACAACATGTTACAGCTTTGCTACTAAGATGGCTTCGGCTGTCTTGGGGTTAATGGTCAGGACTTTAATCTGACTCCGATGGTGGTAGGCCACTCGTGGGGTAAAGGCTTAATAGCTAGGTATCCACGTTAAACACACGACAGTTCTGAACGAGTACGAAAAAATATTGGACCCATGGAAATGTTTTGAATATATAGATATTATATCTTTTCTTAATTCCACAAACAAGCATTATGTTTGGTATACTGTTCTCAATTAGCAATAGGTTTCACTTGAAATCGAAAAAGTTTAAATGTGCAGTTTTTAGGTCTTTTTTATAAATTAAGGAAATAACCTTAAGAAAACCTAAACAGATTCTTGTTAAATTGTTGTTAATGATTTAGTTAAGCTTTGAAAAAAAAACTTTAAATTTCTAAGATCATTTTGTTACAAACCAAGAACAAAAATAAGCCTCACGTTATGGCGTCACTTTTAGAAGCAGCCATTTAAAATAGCTACAAACCTTAGTTAATTGTAATTTGATATGTAATTGTTTACAAATATGAAAACCACGAACGGGCACAGTCAGAGTGGCATCAACAGATTTTCTCGATATGAATAAACCTGCAACTTTAAAGCTGGTTAATGTTTTAATAGTTGCCATTTTTTAGCTAGAAAATAATTAAATATAAAATAAAATCAATATTTGAGACCTTAAGTTTATTAGAACGCAGATCGGGTTTAATTTTAGTCCCCATAAAAAAATCTCCCATTTTAGCCAAGCAGGTTCACTCACAAGCGAAATTCTGAGTTGATGATCAGAACTTTTACGATCAATTTTCGGTGCTAATAATTGTGCCATCAAAAATGCTGTGCTTGATATAGAAAATAAATTCGAGGTAACATAGGTATTTGTTATTGAATGATCGTTCTTGTGCCAGAGAGACAACGCAGAAGTTGTCGAATTGCTGAAAATTCCACGTCGTACAAAGGAATTGGAAATCTCTCAGTCCACTAGTCCACATTGTGGTAAGTTTCGTGACACTATAAGATTATCTTTAATCTTGATATACTACATAACACACGCAAAAGTTTGAATAAATCCTGAATTTAATTATGGTAATGTAATGTACGAGTATGTATGTACATTTTATAAATAGTTGAGCCTAAACATATCTATTTAAAACTTTCAACCATTCTTAAGTGCGTGTTAGCAGGAATGGAGGGGACCTACCGATTCCGAACGACTAATGAGCAGGAATTCTCATGACCCGAGATACCTACAGGGAGTAGGTACAACCCTGTACATACTTATTTAAAACCCCTGTGGTTCCTACAGTAAAAAAAAACAGGAACCTACACATGAAATTTAATTCAAAGGGGTCAAAACACATCCTAACATACACTTCAGAAGTAATAATTATGTTCTTTTAAAACCGGTTAAGGTGCAAGAGATTTCTTCAACCAGAAGCAGTGCGAGTTTATCATTTATTAGAAGACAAACACATACATAATGTACATACACGATCGGATGGTCAGATGCTGGACCACTATCAAACTTAACTTCGTGTTTTAAAACAAACGTATTTTTAGAATATCTTATCTTGAAACTATTTGCTTCATGTCACCATTTCTTATGAAGAAACAGAACATTCTTCGTTAGTCAGAGAGTGCTCAGATTACGCTTTCACTGTCATCTTTTTAAATTGCTACACACGTCATGATCAAGAAAATGCACATATCAAAAAGTTGTATCGAAATGCCGGGACCGGCATTAATGATTTATTTTTAGACAAAAATAACTTAACAATGGGACAGTAGAATAACCAGTATGCCAATTAATCGGCTTAACATTGCATTGACCAAGACTAATTGAATAACGACCCTATGGCTTCAAAAAATTATCCAATTGAAGGAAGATCCTCTATAAAGCAAACTTAAAGGGGTAATGT
Source organism: Chrysotoxum bicinctum (assembly GCA_911387755.1). NCBI lineage: Eukaryota > Metazoa > Arthropoda > Insecta > Diptera > Syrphidae > Chrysotoxum > Chrysotoxum bicinctum. Next base: position 191,383,024 of record OU426988.1, read on the forward strand.
TTAATAAAATAAAATCTCTTGAGAACTTTATCGGATGTTCCAAATACAACGACGCAAAAAACTTTTAATATTGTTAAAGTATTTAATCAAACAAGCCGCCAACTAATCTCTGATCACGGTAACTATGAATGAACAATTAGGTCGTACTATGTCGCATGATCCAATTTTAAGATTGTTTAAAAACAAAAAATACCTACATATACCTAATAGATTTTCATGAATAATGAAGAAAAAACCTACTATCTTAAATCGTCATCCAGCAAATGACTTTTATTTCACCTCTATTCCGGAATATCTTTTCAGAGGTATTACACATTGGGAAACGTGTACCTTGAGTATACCTACATGGATTAATATTGCTGAAAAAATTAGACACAAGCCGACTAAAATTGAAAAATCAAACTCAAATTAAATTAAATTACCTCGTTGATTGTTAGATTTTAATTTATTTAACACTTAAAGGAAAAATTCTTTAAAAACGGCACAAACTGTTGCAGAAAAGTTAATTAAAACCAACTGGAATGGAATATGGAAGTGATCGCGAATTCTAAAATGAACTGTCTTGCCACTACTATGCCGAACTTCGAAATTCGAAGCCGCATTATAAAAAAAATGATAAGGAGATTTGATATAAATTGAAAGAAAAGATATTTCACATCGCCTGTTGCCCTTTGTGTGAGTGAGAAGGAGGAAGAGCTTTCATTACTGTGAAATTCGAAGTAAATAATAAAGTCAGCTGGATAAAGTTAAAAGCTCTTTTAGTTTAATGTATTTTTTTTAGTTCCATGAACTGGAAGCGAATTGAAATAAGAGTGTTGCCGTTGATGATCTCCAGAAAATACTTTTTATTTAAGATATTTTTTTTTAATCGAAAGAATTATAATACTACGTTTTCACCAAAAGATAATCCGAGATTTAAGGCAAGAGATTTATGTAGTGTTTTCATCGCACTAAAAGATTAAAAAGAAGATTAAATTTGAAAGCATCTATCAATATGCTAATGGTGTTTCAATTGTTCTTATAAAGTGACAGCGAGAGAAAGAAAGTTTCATTTGTATCAAACGATGAAAAATCATCGAGATAGCTTAGCACAATATGGATATTAGGTCAGTTCGAACAATAGAACAATTGAAGATTTAACAAGATTTATTTCTAATCTACTAATTTAAAGAAGATTTATGGTAAATCCACTTAAATCCAGGATTATCTCTTGGTGAAAACGTAGTATTAGTCGTTTTTTATTGGTACATGTATAGTCAGCGCAGAAAAATTTTACACAGTAAACAACAACAAAGGAATAATGCGGATAAAAAAAGCAATAAAAATAGTGCATATAATAGTGCGGGTAAAGGTTTGGAACGTCTGGATTAGAATGACGATCAAATTGATTGCAGGAAAATCTTTTTTTGCATGAGGTTGATAAATGATTAATGGGTTGTTTTCGCTAGAGCCATAATTATGTGGTTTGCAATATATTATCTACGATTAGTAAATGGTCTTTTAATGCGTTGGCGTGTAATAGGTATTTGTCAAAGTGTTAACGTATCTGGCTTTGAATCTGAAATCAAATAAAGATGCATGCTCCCTATATGTGAAATAAGAGTATGAAATTCAGAGAAGAGTGGATGTGATGCCAATAGATTTAAAATTTAAAAGCGAATGAGAACTTAACGAACGACATTATATTTTTCGTCCTGTAAAAAGCAATTACAGGGTTTTGCGATGACATTTGCAACGAAATGCATAAAATTCACGATTTCGATGTCTTATTTCAAATAACTGAGAAAATTAAAAGGTTTCCATAGAAATAACCGAAATGTCATTCTTATTCCTGGCGATCATACTAATACTGGATTTGGGTGACTTACAAGTTTTTACAAATACAGAAAGTACCTTAAGGGGAGGTTTACCTTTTTCTGGACCAAAAAATCGATTTTTTGCAGGCGGAGTTTGAGTTGGAGGAAGGACTAATGTATGGCCCTGGAATTGCTGATTAACCGTAGATAAGGTATGTTATTTTAATGTTAACATAGATTAATCCTACATATGGAAAGTGATGAGGTAAAAACACGTTTTTCTCTAAACCACGTTTTTCGAACTGATCGCCACGATTACTCAAAAACTACTCGATGGATCGCCTTTTTTCTTTTTAAGTATATTAAAATTGGGGGAACCTGGACTACGATCAAGATGATCCATGGATTTTTTTCATTTCTACAGTACTTTAAAGAGCGAAAAAAACATGAAAACAAATTCAAATGTCCACCATTTTGTTAATTTTTGATTATTATTCATGATTGTAGTTCAGGTTCCGCCTACACTCATATATTTTATAAAAATTTTTGTTTTTTTCATTTTCGTTCATTTTCGCAGGTGCTAGAGTGGCTATCGTCAGGCAACCTTTTTACCGGACATGACATTAATTACAGTAACGATATTTGGGCATATAAAAAATGTTTTTTTGTACTATTTATTGTAATAAACAAGTAGCAAAAACTTCCAGTTGATTATTTATTTCCTTGTACGAAAAAAAAAATTCCCAAAAAACTGCAGTTTTAGCTAAGAAAAAGGTAAACCTCCCCTTAAGGCTCAAGTTATAGCTTTCACGTCATTGAAATGCTGACTTCAATCATTGAAAAATTAGTATCAGTAAATGATCCCGTGAGTGATTGATAACAACCAATTCTAGGTATTTGAGGTTAGAGCTGATTATTAAAAGCAAAACTGACATTTGAGAATAAAAAGTGAATCGAACGATTGTGGTCCAGGTTAAAGAAACGAAAATCAGCTCTTCATTGAAATTGATTTCTATCAGTGAGATAAAAAAAAGGAGATTTAAAAGAAAGTTTAAATCAGAATCTTGTATTTTATAGAGTAAAACAATTCTACTAATCACTAACATTATTTTGGTACCAATTAAAGCCATTACAGTTTGTTTAATCGTCTTAAAATGGAAATGAAAATTTTCAATGATGCATTTCAATGATAGCTATAACTTGCCGCTAATGCTTCTAAATATTGTTATTCTGTTTTATGGTGTGTGAAGGTAAGAATGTTTTAGAAAATTTGTATTCTTTTTGATACAATGAATTAAAGGATTTCATTTTTAAGTTAATTTATCAGTATTTCATGAGTGAGAAAAGAAAGAAATACCTGATTTCAATCCGAATATTTTTTCAATGAAAACTTAACAAGGGAAATACTTTGTACATTTTGAGATTCCTAAGTCGCTTGTTGTTTCTGTTATGTCTTTTAGATTTGACATTTCTAAGAAAATGCTTATTTTCAAAGAATCCTTTTTTTATAATTGGCACACCAAGGGATTATGAGTCCAGAGTCGTTTGAATATTGAACCTCTTGGATATTTCATATTTCGTCATAATTTACACATAGGTTAGGTTGGAGTGGCTGTCTAGTTGTTGTTGACTCACTTAGACCTCAAGGATCCGTTGTGACTTGTGATACCACTAAAGAAGTTACTCATGGGAGAGTAATGAATTTAAACAAACCATTTCGTGCTTTTAATGAAGTTAAAGAGACATTTTGTGTCGATCGTTGCCAGTTCACTGGTATTATCGAAGAAGGGATTACCGAGATAGTTATTCCTTCTATTGGAGAGTGCTGGACATGTACATAGAAGGTGTTGGACTGTTTCCTCTTCCTCCTCGTCCATGCAGCTTCTACAGAAGTCATTTGTGTAGACTCCTAGCCTCAAAGCATGTCTACCTATGAGGCAGTGTCCTGTTATAACTCCGATTGTAGAGCTTATATTTTGTCTGCTCAGGGAGATCAAGCCTTTTGACCGTTTTAGGTCTATGCTTGGCCATATTTGTTTAGTTGCCAGGCAGGTGGTACCCTGTGACCATCTAGCATTTGTTGATTCTAGAGCATATTGTTTGAGAAGATATTTGCATGTAGCAAGTGGTGTTCCTATGTTATGTTTTTGTCTAACAGTAGGCAGAAGTGTTCCGTTTTTGGCGAGCTCATCAGCTTTGCAATTTCCCGGAATGTCTCTGTGGCCCGGCACCCAAATAAGGTAAATATTAAACTGTTCTGCCATCTCATTCAGAGATGATCGACAGTCGTGGACTATTAGAGAGTTTGTGGAGACAGACGCGAGAGATTTGAGAGCGGCCTGGCTGTCCGAGAAGATTCGTATATCCTTGCAAGATATAACGTTTTCTTTGAGCCAGGATAGTGCCTCTTTAATCGCCATTACTTCTGCCTGGAATACACTACATTGATTAGGAAGTCTATATGAAAGACTGAGATTCAGTTGTTCCGAATAGAATACACATAATAGGTGTGTTTTTTTTGCAAGTCCATATAGAATTGTAAAAAAAAACGACATCGGGACTAAGCGCTTTACATGCAAATGCAACAACTACTTAAATCTATACAGAGTTAGCTAAGACCAGATAATTATCGAGAGTTAATCTAAGACCCGATAAAAATGGTGATGCCAAAATAGTATTATCTATATGTTATCGATAATTTGCTCAGAGACGTCAAAAGTGAAGTTTTTGGATTGGTTGATGCTAGTCGTCAATAAGCTGACAAATGTCATAGCGTACACAGTGCTTCCAGCTATGTGGAAAAAAAGCTCCTAAATCCCGATGTCGTTTTTTTTTACAATTCTATATGGACTTGCAAAAAAAACACACCTAATATACAAATAATTAACACAAAACTTCTTTTTTTCAATTTTTACATCTACCTGTCCTTTTTAGAAATCCCTTTTTATCTGATTTTTAATTTGGTATGTGTCTACTCTTTGTTTTGCATATGATGGCATTTGCTAATGGGATGTTATTTCTTCTAAATTGGAATTGCAAGTTGTTTCTGGCTTATGTATATAATTTAAATTAATTTCTCACCTTAGGCTAGGCGCGCACATTCAATTTTTAGTTGCATAACTGTTTGGTTGCTTATAAAAAACAGATGAACTATTTGGTTGAATGTCCGCGCAGGTGCATTTAATTATATGTTACACAAAATAGCGAACTCATTTGGAAGATCGTTTAGTTTGTGTCAAAACCCAAACTTTTTAGTTGCGCGAACCAAGCAATTGCGAAACTAAAAATTGAATGTGCGCGCCTAGCCTAAAACATGTTGTATAGTACGCTTACCCTCTATTTTTTTTTAACAATTTAGACATATTTACTTCTGCATTTTGACCTAAATTAAGAAATAAGGTTTGCATTTTATATCCTTTTTTTCTAAGAAATATGTAAATATGATGACAAATACACTTTCTGCATATAATATGCATACAAATAAAAGTATGTACTAAAAATACTAAGTATAAAGCCAACAGTGGCTGCACTTAAAATTTGCAGAGCCACGGCAATTCTCATTTCTAACCAATGTGAAAAATAGAGGGTTTTCCAATAGGGATTTCCGAGCTTTGACAGGTGATTGCGGCCATATTGCTGGCATTTATTTAATGTTTACTCTGCGTACTACATTTGCATTGCTTTTGGTTTTGTTATATCAATTCAATATCAATACACAATCCGGCTTTTCGCAGAGCAGAACACAATTTGCAAATTTTGTGGCATCCCGGCACGTCTTGTTCCTATCCATAGCAGCAGAAAGTAAGTACAATGCAATATTAAAGCAAGAATATGCTAAACAACTAGATTGTGCAATGGTTTTTATCAACGTAAAAAGGAATTAAAATTCTTGAGCTCAAATAGTGTTTATAATATTCTGTGAAAATATTTCCAGTTCATTTCATTGCTCATTCACATTTATGAATGGAAATTTTTGACAGGAGCCGACAGAAAAAGCTTCATTATATCGGAGTCTCATTTTGTGTGAAATAAATTCTAAAGCTTTTATTGCAGACATGAACCCAATGGCTGAGTTAATGCAATGTGTTCAATTCGCCGCTCACAAACATAAAAACCAACGCAGAAAAGAGCCCAATAAAACACCATACATAAATCACCCTATAAACGTTGCAACAATCTTAGCTGTCGAAGGTTGTATTGATGATAAGGAAGTGTTGCAAGCGGCTCTTCTTCATGACACCGTCGAGGACACTGAAACAACCTTTGAGGAAATTGAGAAAGCCTTCGGAAAGAATGTAGCTGACTTAGTACGCGAAGTTACAGATGACAAAAGCCTACCCAAGCAAGAACGAAAAAGACTTCAAATCGTCCATGCAAAAACATCTAGTGAAAAGGCAAAATTGATCAAGCTGGCTGATAAGTTGGATAACCTTAGAGATATACAGAATGTCCTACCTGAAGGGTGGACCGAAGTAGGTCATACTTATAACCTTTTTAAATTGTTTGTAAAAATGAAATTTTTGTATTTTTCATAGCAACGCCGTGAAGAGTATTTCGTCTGGGCAAAAAAAGTGATCGACAATATTCGTGGCACAAATGAAATTCTGGAATCACAACTAGATGACATTTTTAAACAAAAAAATCTACTTGAATGAATTATTTTATTTTAATTTAATCTAAGACAGTCCAAATAAATGTTTTCATCAACATTTTTTCTTAAACTTAATTTTTTAATTCTTTTTGCTTTCAAGGAAGCTGACCATTAAATCAGCCAAAACCTGAGTTTCAGGAATGGTCATGGCGTTGTACAGAGATGCTCTAATACCTCCTACTAATCGATGTCCTTTCAACTGAATCAAATGTTTGCTCTCGCAAAGTTTAAGGAATTCCTTTTCCAAATCTTCATCACCAGCTGCATTCCCAATTCTAAATGGAACATTCATGCGCGATCTGAATTTTTTATCAACTGGACACACATAGAAGCCGTTAGATTTATCAATAACATCGTAGATAAGTTTCGACTTGACCAGTGAGTTCTTGTACATTCCTTGTAGGCCGCCGTTTCGTTTGATCCATTTGAATACGAGGCTCATAACGTGTACACTGAAAATATAAAAAAATAGGTTTAACGAAAGAAATGGATAGAATAGAGTGTAGGTAGATATTGTAGCTCTTGTGTGAACATTTTATTTTGATTGTACTAATTGTTTCTAACCGAAGAGGGAACCAAATGTTCATTACTTATTGTAGCAATACCTTAAGGCTCAGCTAATCTAACCGGAATAATAAATTGGTACCTCAGGGTTAGTTTTAATTTAAGTTTGAAAATTTTTGCCGCCTTTAACCTTTAGGACTCAAAAGTTAAATGATGTCGAACCTTTCTTACAGCTATAGGTATTATTAGTCGATAGTTAGCGACACAAATAAGACTAAAAGCATGAATGCAATGCAAAAAGTAACTTAAAGTGACTGAAACTGAACGAAAATTAAGAAAACGAAATCATGGATGAGTAATATGATTTCTTTGGTTTTCTATGACAACTTATGCCTCTCTACGACAGTTATAATTCTACTTTCGATAGCAAAAGTGGACGAAACTTTAACATTTTATTATAGGCTGAATAACATGAATTCATTGTATATTCGTTTGGTTCTGAACGGCTACTATACAAACTGCTCTAATCTTATAGTTAATTAGTAATCTCTGCTAATCTCTGATAAGTGGTCGTTAAAAGCAGTTAGTATTTAATTTTGGAGCCAGTTATATCAATACAGAAAAGCAATCATTGAAAAATTACTGTGAAACAACTCTTGGATCTAGGCATTTGAGGTTAGTTGATAATTGAAAGCTAAAACTAATAATTGAAAAAAGAAAGAGAAATTTTAGAGTAAAACAATTCTATAACTAATTACAAAATGAATCTAAACCTACCACTACTTTACAAAAAACCTATAATGAGATAGTTAATGAATTATTAAAACAACAATTAATAGATTTTAGGCAAAATGAACAACTTTATTGTTCAGCAGCATCACTACCTATTCTTAATGGACCTCCAAAAATCCATAATCCAGATTTAACACTACGACAAATAGCAGATTATCTAATGTCTCGTGTTATAAATCTAGCAAAACATATTGGCTAGATCCTCAAAACTACAACGTAAAGAACTTGTGCACATTAATGGTTTTTTTTTTCGTTTCTATTACATTTACTGAGGGGTCATTCCGTAACTCGATTATCGTCAGACGATATCATTTGAACGATAGCGTTGCCTTTTTTTATTCACGTAAATCGATAATCGTCAAAACGATAGCGTTTGGATAGCTAAATAGGTATCGTCTTGCATTAATTTTGAATTTTGTGGGTGACTGTAGTTGAGTGATTCGAGTTTTCATTGTAAATTGACATTTTGTATTGTTTCCTATTGAATTGACAGATTGACTACAGTTTGAGAGTTTCTGAAATGCATACAAATCTCTAAAACTGTGATCGAATGACGAGACGATAGTATTCGAGTTACGTGAAGCAAATTATGGACGATATAGTCGACGATTATCGTTTAAAAAATTACGGAATGACCCCTGGTCTTAAAAGTTCAAATCTTAATGAAATTGAATAATTTTCTATTTTAACCGTTACTAACCAATTTACTTTTCAAAGAAAAATAAAACTATACCGTTAGTTTTGTACGTCTTCTTATACCAAATATTCTGTTGTTCTTTAGCCCTATTTTTTTCTGGATGAGCTTTGATTTGTCAGGGTGCGCTTTTACTTTTTAACTGTGTTTTTATATTTTTAATATAATTTTTACTATCAGCATAATCTTTACATGTGTAGTAGTTATTACTATGTATTACTATGTGAGATACTGCATGCTATCCTATTGTCATTGTAATGTATCATTTAGTTATCTAAATATGATTGTTCACACAACTACATTGTCAGTTATTTAAATATGATTGTCCACACAACTACATTGTCATAAACCGATCGTTATTTCTGTTTATATAATTTCCCCTTATTTCCATTGTACATATTATCCTCTTTTCCTCTTTGTTAAAATATACATCTCTGTTTAGTCTTAAGAAATATAGAAGAAATAAAGGCAGTTGTAATTTGGAAGCGAAACAGTGAAGTCGTGTTATTATTTCAGACGACTAAGAACTAATTAATTTAAAGGCAACTATAATTTTCAGAAGTGGGATCCTTAGTTTAATAAACTTAAACTATTCCCTTGCTAAAAGTGTTTTTTTTTCTCTCCCTCTCACAAAGTGTCGGTTTTAAAAAATATATATATCTATTTAAAACGAACAAAATCGGTCGCATCCTGAATTTTTTTTAATGTTTGCACACATAAACTTGTTCGAACGTGTATTAATTCTTGTCACCCTCCCTTGTGGTATTTTGATTTCGAGTCTCGATGGAAGACACAATAAATATATCAGAATATACCACCCCGACTCCACAGGAGATAAATTCTCTCAGGATGCTCATCATGATATGAAATCTCCAATGGAGACGCGATATTTCCTCTTATGATGGGATGTCAGCGATCTATATCAGCGGTTTTGTCTTGATATAGATGTCTGATATGAAATTTGACAGATGGTTTTTTTTCGTACTTTTGTCTCATTATTTCGTGTCTTCTCATTTGGTTGGTTCTTGTCAAGTACTCCGTCGGCAAATATTTTTTTTTTATTTTGTAAGTAAATACATTAATGTGTCATGTTATTCATTTGTTCGTGCGTTAAGTTATGTTTGGTGTTATTTAATTATACTTTAGGTAGATGCGCGTTCTTTTCTTTGCAAATATATATAATTTTTGTTAGTTTTACGTTTTGCTAATTTCTGTTGTCCGCACAAAACACATCCCGTGCAGTAGGGATAGAAATGAAAAATCATGACATAATTTGCCCAGCGAAGCAATAAGAAAATGAAGAGATAGAGATATCAGACATTGAGTTGGAGAGACAGATATCTTGTGGAGTCGGGGTGTACAGCTGCCCAGCTGCGCGAGTGGTTGCAAAGGTTGGGTATACCAAGCTGGGGAACGAAGTCAACGATGGCAATTCGATTGAGTGAAATACCAACAGACCAGAGAGGAGAAGTGCCGACAAATTCAAAAGAAGGGGTACAACAGATAGACGACGATGATGTTAGCAAAGAAGACAATTATCGAGCCGCTGGTGGCGACAGAGGGGAGAACAACACAACTGATGCGGAGAACACTACAACAGATAGATGTATACAAAAAGACAACGAGTTTCTGCGTCGTGAAATAAAAATACTGAAAACAAGAGCGACAATACGAGAGACGACGGGAGCGGCAATAGGAGAGGCAACAGGAGCTACAATAGGACTGACAACGGGAGCGACAACAGGCAACATGACAACGAAACATTATTATATGTATAAGGAATTGGTAGCAGACTACGATGGTGGTGCAAACATAAATATGTGGTTGACACAACTAAAGAATGTGCAAGACGTATACCAGGTGGAAGAAGATATGCTGCGTATACTGATTGTTACAAAATTAAAGGGGAAGGCTGAGAAATGGTTATATGCACAACCAAATTTTTTGCGCGACAGTGTGGAACGACTATGTGTTGGACTAAAAGAAATTTTTGGCGCTAAAGAAAACAAAATGACTTTAAGAAGGAGGTTCGAAGGAAGAAAATGGGAAATTAAAGAAACTTTTGCCGAATATTGATAACGACAAAATACGTCTGGCAACGGGATTGGACATGGATGAAGAAGAATTGGTGGTTTATGTCATCGAAGGATTTTCCGACGAAAATTTAATAGGCTTTTCACACCGAATTAAAATCTGGGATTTCAGCAGCAAGATTACGAAATCTCATTGAATCGTTCGCACTGAACAGAAACAAGATTTCATTTGACGTTTCTGTCCATTTATCCTGCTTTCTCGGATATAATTTATCTTCTCTCCTTCTCTCCCCACAATTCAAATTTCAAATAGTCACTCGAGACTCGACTTCATTATCTGCTTTTTATCTACCTCTTCTCTAGCTGACAATTTGCTGACAAAGCAGAACATTTCTAAAGGTTTGTTTGTTTTGACAATCTTGTGTTTGAAAGTAGATTTTGAGGAGATTTTGTCGTAATCTAGTAGATTTGGAAATCTGAAAATGTATGGGAAATCTAGTAGATTTGGATGAGATTTTGAGAATTTTGCTCGAAATCTAGATTTTGATTTGGTGTGAATAGCGTATAAGACTTTATGCTCGTATTAGCAATTTTACCACCAAAACGGGATTGTACAAGGCTTATCACAAAATAGTACAGAAGCCAAAAGAAACAACGAGATGGACAACGGGAGCAGCGAATGAAACAACAGGAAAGCAGACAGTTAATTTAAAGACGGTGAGATGTTTCAACTGTAGTTCGGTTGGCCATAAAGCCAATGTATGCAGAAAGCCGAAGCGGGAGTATGGAGCATACTATGCTTGTGGAATTATGGGGCACAAAGAAGCAGTCCATCAGCTGGCAGAGGATGATAATTCAGAAGAATATGTAAGAAGTTTATATTTTAGTTTTATAAATAGAGAAAAAAGATTTTCTTTAGATTGCCTCATAGATTCCGGAAGCCCTATCAGTTTAATCAAAAGATCGTGTGTTCCAAATAACACTAATATTTACAAAAATAATTTAAGAAAAAAGTATTTTGGTATAAATAAAAGTATGCTTAAAATATATGGAAGGTTGTCTGGTCTTGTTTTTTATAAAGAAGTTGCAATTAGAGTAGATTTTATGGTGATAGATGATGAGTCGACGGGTTATGAGGCAATCTTAGGAAGGGATTTCCTTAAAAAAGGAAAATTTAAATTAGTTTCAGAATTAGAGAAAAATAATGAATGTAAAATGAAAGATACTGTACCGACTGATAGCGAAAATGAGTTCCAAAAACAATTGATGTCAATAGATTGTATAAATGATAATGATGAAGAGTTAAGTCTAGAAATTGGTAACAATGTTAGTTATACAATAAGAAGCAAAATGATTGAGTTATATAAAACAAATTATTTGTGTGCCGATCGCCCGACTGAGCCGTTGGTTAAGACAAAAATGAATTTGATATTAAACGATGTTAAACCTTTTCATTGTCGTCCACGTAGGTTGTCATATGCGGAGAAGAATGAACTTAGTTTGTTGTTAGATGAATATTTAAGTAAAGGCTATATAAGAGAAAGCGAATCTGAATATGTTTCACCGATAGTGCTTGTTAGGAAAAAGACAGGGGACATTAGAATGTGTATCGATTTTCGAACGTTAAATAAAGTAACAGCAAAAGATAGTTATCCAATACCGATAATTGATGATTTGTTAGACCGATTGGCGAATAAAACGATTTTCTCAAAACTGGATTTAAAAAATGGTTTCTTTCACGTATATATGCATGAGGACTCGGTAAAATATACTTCTTTTATAACGCCATTAGGCCAATACGAGTTTTTAAGAATGCCATTTGGCTTAAAAAATGCACCGTCAACTTTTCAGAAACATATTAATAAAATTTTTTCAGACATGATTAGAAATGATGAAGTTATAATTTATTTAGATGATATAATGATAGCTACAGATACATATGAAGAACATTTCAGAGTGCTCGACGAAGTTTTTAGGAGAATGATAGAAAACAGATTGGAACTAAGAATAGACAAGTGTATGTTTTTACAACAAAAAATAAAATATCTAGGTTTTATGATAACGGGACAAGGGATACAAGCTGATGATAAGGGAGTTGAGGCAATAAAAAATTTTCCCATTCCACAGAAAGCTCATTCTGTACAAAGTTTTCTAGGGCTGTGTTCGTATTTTCGTAGGTTTGTAAAAGATTTTTCGACAATTGCTAAGCCGTTGTATGATTTAATTAGAAAGGATAGAGAATTTAGTTTTGGCTCAGAACAGTTAGAGGCTTTTGAGATGTTAAAAAAGAAGTTAGTTGAGACTCCGGTGTTAGCACTTTATAGTCCAAAAGACGAGACAGAATTGCATTGTGATGCAAGTGCTATAGGTTTTGGTGCCATATTACTTCAAAGGAAGCAGGATAAAAAATTTCACCCAGTTTTTTACTATTCTAGAAGAACAACTGACGCAGAGGTAAAGTTCCATAGTTTTGAGCTAGAAACACTAGCAATAATATACGCTTTAAATAGATTTAGAGTTTACTTGCAAGGAAAACATTTTAAGATAGTAACTGACTGTAATTCGTTGACAATGACATTAAATAAAAAAGAGCTTAACCCAAGAATTTCTAGGTGGGCATTAGAGTTACAAAACTATGACTTTGAGCTGGAACATCGTGCGGGTGCCCGAATGCAACACGTAGATGCTCTAAGTAGGTCAACGAATGTGCTAACGTTAGAAACAAACACGTTTGAAGAAAATTTGATCGTTTGCCAAAATAAAGATAGCAAAATTGTTAAAATTAAACAAATGTTAGAAGAGTCCGAGCATGTGTCATACGAAATGAGAAACGGAGTGGTTTACAAGAAAAAGAATGATGGTACAGTTGTATTTTTAGTACCAGAAGAAATGGTTGATCATGTTTTATACAAATATCACGATGAGGTAGGTCACGTAGGCACAGACAAAGTTGTTGAATTAATTTCGAAAAATTACTGGTTTCCAAATATGAGAGAAAAAATAGGATCGCATATTAAAAATTGTTTAAAATGTATTGTATATTCAGCAAAACAAGGTAAAGAGGAGGGTTTTCTCCACAACATTCCTAAGGGTAAAATACCATTTGAGGTTGTACACATAGATCATTATGGACCGGTAGACAATTCGAGGTCAGTCAAAAAATATGTGTTAGTAGTTATAGATGCTTTCACTAAATTCGTGAGATTATATCCAACGAAAACGACAAATACGAAAGAAGTTATAAAAGCACTAATAGATTATTTCAGAGCATATAGCATACCAAAATGTATAGTTTCGGATAGGGGAAGTTGTTTTACTTCAAATGATTTTAAAGAATTTCTATCGGATAGGAGTATTCAACACGTAAAGGTTGCAACGGGTTCGCCTCAAGCAAATGGTCAGGTGGAAAGAGTAAACAGGAGTTTAGGGCCAATGTTAGCAAAGCTAGTTAAACCGGAAGAAGGAATTTTTTGGGATCATGTTCTGGATAAGGTGGAACATACTTTTAATAATACAGTAAATCGCACAATAAAGCAACATCCGAGTATGATGCTGTTCGGAGTAGACCAAAAAGAAAAATTGACAGACGAACTTAAAGATAAATTGAGAGAAACTGAAAGTTTAGAAGAAAAACGGGATCTTAAGAAAATAAGACAGAAAGCAATAGTAGAACAAGAAAATTCTCAAGCATACAACAAACGATACGTGGATAAAAAGAGACGGAAACCGAATAGTTATAAGACAGGAGATTATGTGATGGTGAAAAATTTTGACTCGCACCCGGGTGCATCAAAAAAACTAATTCCAAAGTTTAGAGGACCCTATCAGGTTACAAAGGTACTACGAAATGATAGATATATACTTAAAGACGTAGAAGGTTTCCAACAGACTAGATTACCTTACCAAGGAGTGTGGGCGGTCGGCAACATGAAACCATGGCTAAGAAAAAATGTTGTTAAAAGAAAAAAAAATGTAAAACTAAATAAAGATCAGGTGATCTTAAAGGTCAGGATGGCCGAATTGTAGTAGTTATTACTATGTATTACTATGTGAGATACTGCATGCTATCCTATTGTCATTGTATTGTATCATTTAGTTATCTAAATATGATTGTTCACACAACTACATTGTCAGTTATTTAAATATGATTGTCCACACAACTACATTGTCATAAACCGATCGTTATTTCTGTTTATATAATTTCCCCTTATTTCCATTGTACATATTATCCTCTTTTCCTCTTTGTTAAAATATACATCTCTGTTTAGTCTTAAGAAATATAGAAGAAATAAAGGCAGTTGTAATTTGGAAGCGAAACAGTGAAGTCGTGTTATTATTTCAGACGACTAAGAACTAATTAATTTAAAGGCAACTATACATGGGAACTCTGGATTGACAGCCGTCATTTTCATAGAAATGTGTTCGAATCCACAGGAACGAAGTCAATCATGGACCAAATAAAACCATACAAAAAAAAATAAATTGAATTTACCAAAAGAAAACCCGTTATGAAATATCTGTTTTCTAAATTCAATGATATCGTTCGAGTCACTATCAATTTACTGAGGAAATGCGTACTAATCACCTAACCAAACGGTTCGAAAGTAAAGGAAAGCCACGAAAGCCCAAATGATTTGCAAAAGACCTGCATGTGGTTCATGTGGCTGCAAACAGAACATCCTCAGGTGGATGGATGCACACTATGATGGCAAGACCCATTATTACCTATGGTTCGGTTGCATCGCACAAGAGAAACAAACTATCAAAAACTAGGAAAACCCTAATAGAAGTAAAAAAGCACGCGTGTATTTGTATTACGAGAGTAATGAGAACCTGTCCTACTGCAGCTATGGAGGTCGTCCCACATCTATCCCCTCCACACGAGGTCATCGGAAATGCCGTAATGGGGAATGGGGCTATCATGAGATTCTCAAAGGAAGGAACTGGGACATTCGAAATTATTGGTCTCATGGAAAACGACTTAAAAAATATAATTTCGAGAAAAACTTTTTTATAGAGCTAAGCAACAGAAAAGATTGGGTAGAAGAAGAAATAAACTACACTCTAGAAACAAATACCATCAAGTAGTACACTGATGGACAGAGAACAAGCAGGAATCTTTGGAGCTAGAACCAAACTTTCCATTACGATGTGGCAGTCCACCAGCATCTTCCAAGTGGAGTTACACGCCATAGGGGAAATGCGTGGATCAAAATCTCAAAAGAAACTAACGTAACAAGAACATTGCCATCATCTCAGACAGCCAAGCTGCACTCAAGGCACTGAGCGCATATACCATCAGCTCCAAGTTAGTGTGGGAAAGCATAAACAGGCTAAATGAACTTAGTACACAGGACAGGTTCACACTTCATTGGGTACCTGGTAACGAGGGTGCTTATCGAAACGTTATCAATAACAAGTTAAACAAGAAGAGGATGTAAGTATATCCAAGAGCTAGAAAGAACTTCCAAAGCTAATACAGGCGAAACTACTACTGGGCAATTACAACAAAATGCATAAGCTTAAGTAGGAACAACTTAATGATAATACAAGGTATCCTAACTTGACACTGCAAACTTAGAAGACACCTAGGTTTACTTGGTGTGGTAAGCAGTGCCGCATGTAGATTCTGCAATTTGCATGAGAAAACACCAGGCCACAAACTAGGGAAATGTTCTCCACTTATCCACCAAAGCAAAAACTATCTGGGACAATGCCAGGTGAAAGAGAGCGACCTATCCTCCTTGAAGATGTCTCAAATTCCTAAGAGCAATAGATTTGGAGGAAGAACTGTAAGATGACCAAGCTCATACAGGAGGGGTGCAATAGATCTCTAAGTGGCAGTGTAATGGGGGTATTGTATATTAATCAAAGGGCACGGTAGTGCCCAGCCAAGTTCTGGCACTACACCCTTTTTACAGGAACAAACTCAGGCGACATTTGACCCCTCCCTATCTTCAGTACCAATGAAGTTAGAAACTTGAAATTCCGAATATTTGCTAAGCTAGTCAAGCACAGGCGCCTCACCAAATTTCAGTTTTCTATTATAAGCGGTTCCTGAGATATGAGGCCTCAAAAATCACAAAAACCGTAACTGACTGACTGACTGACTCACTGACTGACAGATCATCAAAATTATGGAGCACTTCCCGACATCGTAGAATCTTGTAATTTTGCACAACGGTAGGTTTTGTCATGCAAGTAGATGCAAAAATCGAAAAGTTGAGATTTTCCATTCAGGGGGCGTGGTATCCGCTCGCTTCCTCAGAACTGATGTAAATTATACATGGCGCACTTCCGATTGCAGTAGAACAATGAAATTTGGTAGAACCGTAGGGCTCAAATTGCATATAAAGGACCAAGAATAAAAATCGAGGTTTTCCATTCAGGGGTCGTGGTATCCGCCCACTTTCTCCAAATTGGTGTTGGTTGAATGGAGCACTTCCAAGTGCTGTAAAACGATGAAATTTGGTAAAGTGGTAGGACTTAAATTGCATACAAAGAAAAAAAAATATAAAATTTGAAGTTTTCCATTCAGGGGCGTGGTATCCGCCCACTTCCCCAGAACTGATGTAAATTATACATGGAGCACTTCCGATTGCAGTAGAACAATGAAATTTGGTAGAACGGTAGGGCTCAAATTGCATATAAAGGACCAAAAATAAAAATTGGGGTTTTCGATTCGGGGGGCGTGGTATCCGCCCACTTTCTGAGAAAATGTTTAATTTATATGGAGCACTTCTGATTGCCGTAATTAAGGTAGGTATGTTAGTGTTAGGTATCTTGCCAGGACAAGAAGAAATAAATTGAAGCGCAAATCAAAACAAACAATAAGAAAAAGAAAATATACCAAAAGAAATGGGAAGCTTTAAACTAAGTATCTTTCGAGATTTTGACATGGCAAAATATTAAAATCTTTGCAAAAAGGAGTGAGATCAGACCAAAAACATAAATGTTAAAAAAAAGAGCCAAGTTCTTCTATACAAAAACCTTTGTGTAACAAGTCAGCCGTGAAAAGTACTGAGATCTAAAAGTACGCCAAGTTCTTCATGAAGATTTAATACCGAATATTTAAAGTAGAATAATATTGAAACAGCTACAATGTAATAGAGAAATTTTATTATTATTTTGGTTTTAAAAACTTGACAAGTGAACCCATCAAATTTTAGTCAGTAATCATTAAATAATAAAATTTCTCTATTACATTGTAGCTGTTTCAATATTATTCTACTTTAAATATTCGGTATTAAACCTTCATGAAGTAAGAACTTGGCGTACTTTTAGATCTCAGTACTTTTCACGGCTAACTTGTTACACAAAGGTTTTTGTATAGAAGAACTTGGCTCTTTTTTTAACATTATTTATGTTTTTGGTCTGATTCAGTTTTCTAAATAAAAAACATTTATTTCCGTAGTAATGTAAAGTCTCCTTTGGACATTAGAGATACGAGGTTTAATCAAAATCACATGATGAAATATACACATTTTGTAGGTCTAAGACCTACTGGTTACTTCTTGATATAAGTGATACCGTCTAAAATAATATTTTTGTCATGTTATTGAATAATGTTTACGTTATACCAAGCTCCATTAATATATATTTTTTTAATCTATCCCGATAATGTCAATATTTTATAGGCACTTTGGGTTTAATGTGAAGAATAAAATACAAACATTATAATCACCAGTTTAATCTAGTTTCTATATACGAGTACATTATCAGTTCTAACTCTAGCAACAGTTCTCAAATTCAATAAATTAAAATAGCCTTATGTCTGTTATCTGCGAACATAATGTGCTCATAGATACTAAATATTTCTAAACAACACGACAGCTGCATATGCATACATACATGATTTGTTTTTTAATCGCGAAAAACGACCAACGTCAAATAAGTGATTACAACTCGACGTCACAAAATTTAAAGATACAATCTGAATGAGTAAAAAAATTCCATTCATCCCCTAATGACATGAAGATTATGTTGTTTTAATTATGAACTATACTCACATGAAAGTCGGAGGGGTATTGTAGATGGAATTATGTTTGTCTGTGATGGTGAAATCCAGAATCGATGGTGTTATCTTCATGGCCTTTCCCAATAAGTCTTCCCTGACAATAACCACAGTAATACCAGCTGTTCCAACATTTTTCTGTGCTCCAGCAAATATCACTCCAAATTTGCTAACATCGATTGGACGAGACAGGAAGTTTGATGACATGTCACACACCAATGGAACATCTTTAGTCTCTGGCACGTAATCAAATTCCACACCATCGACTGTCTCATTATCACAATAATAGACGTATGAAGCGTTGGGATCCAAATTCCAAGTTTTCTGGCTTGGAACTGTGGTGTATTTTTGTACTTTTGGCAAAATCAAATTGACCGAACCATATTGAGCGGCTTCTTTGGCCGCTTTGGCTGACCACGAACCTGTGACAAGGTAGTCAGCTGTGCCAGTTCGACCCATTAAATTAAGGCAGACAGCCGAAAACATGCCTGTGCCACCACCTTGCATAAAGAGTATTTTATAATTTGATGGAACTCCAATCAGTTCCCTGACATCTTTCAGGGCATCTTCGTTGATTTTGAAGTAACCAGCCGACCGATGTGACATTTCCATGACACTGAGACCTGTTCCTTCATAATTTATGAGGTTCTTTTGCACTTCCTTTAAGACCTACAAAACAAATCGAGTAAAAAAATGTTTTCGACCAAGAAGATGCATATTTAGGTACATATGTATAAAATTTAATTGGTATACCTCTTCAGGTAACTTTGCGGGGCCAGCACCGAAGTTTATAATTTTCTTTTCCATTTTAGTTATTTTCCAGAAAGACTGCAGGAACCCAAGACCTCTCCTCACGATAGTTTTTTCTTCACTGATCGTCATCGTATGGAGGCAAAGTGATATTTATGAAGCTCAACTTATCGGAATCGAATTGGAAAGTCGGCAGTTTGTAAATGTATGATACTAGTGTGCACTAACATAAACATAATTGGCTTGATTTGGTACTGGTAACTGGTACCCAAACTTGATCAATTTAGCTATTTCTCTGGTTAACTGTGTGTGGGTTCGTTAATAAGTATTTTTTTAGAGCACAGCTCTGAGTTATAACAAAAAGCTAGAGTGTGCAGGTATAAATAGGAAGACTATAGAATATTTATTTCTTTCATTTAGGGGAAATCACTAATACAGTTAAGTGATATTATTTGATTCTACCTATAATTCAGGAGATATATAATTGTACTTTAGCAGCGATGAGAGGTATAAGCAGCGTTACCACTTCCGGAAAAAAAGTCGAAGTAGATTTGAAGAAAAAAATGAAGTAAATTGAGAAAAATCGAAGTAGATTTCAAAATGACTTTTTACTTGCTTTTAGAAAAAATATTGCATGCAAACATTTTTTTTATTAAATATTTAAAATTGTCAATACATTTCTTTTAATTTTAGAGGAATTTCGTATAAAATTACTCATTTGTGTATCTGTACTGTATTGACGTTCTTTTATTTTATTATAATAATTATCGGGTTACATACTACTACTAACAGTCTACAGTGCAATAGAGAAAAAGAAGTTGATTTGGGTTTTATTTTGTAAAATTGAAGTCGGTTGAAACGGAAATTTTTAAAATGAAGTAGATTTCAGTATTTTGCTGATGGTGCGAAGTAGGAAGTAGATTTTAAAATATTTTGAAAAAAGAAGTAATGAAGTAAAGTGGCAACACTGGGCATAAGCTAAATACAAAAGATAAAGCTTAAAGTTCTAGATGTAAACAGGGTTCGGACCATATAATATACCATATTTTTAAAATTGGATTATCTATTGAGCGAGGGAAAGACTAATTTCGAGAAGTAGAATTCTGCATCCAGATAAATGTTGTTCATAGTAGAGTACCTATGTAGATAAATTTGTATATTGATATAACAGTAGTTTTGTAATTTTTATTTAAATTAGTTACATTCATTTACATACATTTTTCAAAAAGCCCTGACGTACATAACAGTACGATGATCATTTCGTTCATTTATTTGCAAGTTTTAATGAGGTTCTTCGATTTCCGGTTTGGGCCAAAATATCGGAACTAGAGGGTGGGCCAAATACAAGTTTGTTTTAAAAAATGCAATAAAATGAACAAAATTAAATGTTTCCCATGTATTGTCTTTATTAGTAAAGCAAACATTCCCATTAATTATGGAACACAATGTCGTTCAAGAGGCTGTCTCGGCTGCCTCGGTTGGAGTTAATTGGACCTTGTAACTGAATAATCCGAGATCTTTGTGCAGAATTCTCCTCAGGCTTGTTCGTGAAATGTTAAGCTATTGGGATCGATGGCGAGTTGATGATCGTGAATTGAGTCTCACACTCTCGGCTACAACAGCCACATTCTCGGAGAACTCGGAGTGTTGTCCACTAGCATAGTAGTCTCGGAAATTTTTTGCACAAATTTGCGTACAGAAGGTGCTTCATTTCGGTCAAAACTTCTTTTCGAAAAACGTTTGGGCTACACAGCACTCACTTTGCAAATAAGTTTTCAATATTTCCCAACGTTGTTTAAACGTAAAGATGATTTAAGAAGAAACCACTAGATTGCCCACCCTGTATGTTTTGAGCATTTCTTACAAAGTGATAAATAAAAACTATACCTAGGATACACGTATCCTTCGACTTTCAAAATTAAAACGCTGTTTTCAAAACTAAAACGTTGTTTTCAAAATTAAAACTTTTGTGTATGCTAGGTTTCAACTTGTGACAAATGGAATTACTCGAAAAGTGGTTGTCTTTGAACCTGAAAAACACTGTTTTGTCTATGAAAGACAACATATTCGAAAGTTATAGCTAAACTGACAAACGAAATGTCACTTTGTCTTCTTTGAATGACAAAGAACAAATTTTGGCCAGTGTTTACCTTTTGTCAATGAATGACACAAATTTGACAGCTGATTAAATTAAAGCTGATTAAATTAAAGAAAACCTCAATTTTTTGCATTCCTTTATATGCAATTTGAGCCCTACCGTTCTACCAAATTTCATTGTTCTACTGCAATCGGAAGTGTGCCATATGTAATTTACATCTGTTCAGAGGAAGTGGGCGGATACCACGCCCTCTGAAAGGAAAATTTTGTTTTTTATTTTTGGTTCTTTATATGCAATATAAGCCCTACCGGTTCACCAAATTTCATTGTTTTACAGCTGTCGGAAGTGCTTAAAGCAACCGACACCAATATTCGGAGAAAGTGGGCGGATACCACGCCCTCTGAATGGGAAACTTTAAATTTTCGATTTTTTCCTCTTCTTGCATGATAAGACCTACCGTTGTGCAAAATTACAATACTCTACGATGTCGGAAAGTGCTCCATAATTTTGATGATCTGTCAGTCAGTCAGTCAGTTACGGTTTTTGTGATTTTTGAGGCCTTATATAACAGGAACCGCTTATGCTAGAAAATAGAAATTCGGTGAGGCGCCTGTGCCTGACTAGCTTAGCAAATATTCGGAATTTTAAGTTTCTATCTTCATTGGTACTGAAGCTAGGGAGGGGTCAAAAATCGCCTGAGTTTGTTACTGTAAAAAGGGTGTAGTGCCAGAACTTGGCTGGGCACTATCGTGCCCTTTGATCTTGTTAGGGGTTTTTCAATAAGGTTCAGGTAGATGTTGGGCCTTACCAACAATCAAATTAAGAGACGACTTTAATATTTGATCGAAATGAAGCATTATTGAATGGACTCTATATAACTGACCATATATATGCTACATTTTATTTTTTTAGGTTCCGTACAATAAAAGGTTCATAATTTAGAGTTTACATAAATATTAGTGTTCATAACATGTATGGTTAACTTTATATTATTTAGGTCCATTTCGCTCAAATTTTAAAGTCGTCTCTTAATTTGATTGTTGGTACGGCCTGAGTTGGAATAAGACAAGCTGTGTGTTAGGTATTAGCAAAATGAATTTCTATTTAAAAGGACCATAGAATATGTCCTTCTCGGTATCTTACCGGTGTCACGGATCCGAGTGGTCCAATTTTCAATAACTCTTCCGCATATATCCAGCTAAATTTGAGCGATGGCCTGTGTTATGTTCACCGTAAGGGCATCGGTCGATTGTGGTTTATTTGCGACCTGCTACTTCAGGATAGAGCTGTGTAAATCGTCCATTTCAAATGATCGAATCGTTCAACAATCGATTACGATCGATCATTCGATCATTTTCATTTCACTGAAATGATTCAATACAGTTCCTATTGGATTTTAATTTCGATTTCGATAATAAGATTGACATCTGGCTTTATAATTCTCACAAAATACTCTTTTATTGTAAGCCATAAATTGCCAAATAACATCGAATGATGGCTACTTTGTACGTGGATTAAAGTGTCAAAAAATTCAACAAAAAGAGATTTTATTTGTTGAAAAAGAGCAATTTTAGGGCTTTCGGCTGACATTTTGTACAAAATAAAATAGACTTTGTACGTCATAGCTCGTCCTCTATTTGTCAATTCATAAACTGTCAAATTCCATCAAAGAATGGCTACGATGTCGATGGATTGCGAAACGTAAAAAAATCCACATTAAACATGCCTTATCCTGATACATCCAACAATTGTTTTTGCGGCCTACAACACCAACAACCAAGTCGATCAATCATGTTCTTCAATGCCGAGTTGAACCCAGAAATTCCAGTCCAGCGTCCGTTTGGCATTCATAATACACATTGATTGAATCAGAACAAATGGAATCGAGTAAATCATGGTTAATCGAGTTAACTGATATCGAAAATCGAGACTCATTGAAATGATTGAAATTGAAATAGAAAATCGAGAATCCAGAATCGAGAATCATCTAAATGATTGAGATTGAGATCGATTAAAATGATTGATTTCGATCATCAATACTTTTCGATGATCGGATCAAAAAAATATCGCTATAGATGATTTTGCGGCCAAAGTTGTGGCTTTGTGCATGGTCATGAACTTTGAGCTCCTGGGACAGGTTAATCTTGTAGGTACTGTTGTAGGCCCAAAACGCAAAAACGACGCAAAATTCGTCCAGTTGAATCTGCGAAAAAGGGAATTCTTATGCACGGCGCGGAATCGACTACCTATCGGATATTGCTGTCCATCTCACGGACAGCGGTGATGTTCTTGGCCGATCTTTCATTAATTTAACGTCTATTAATATTGGCTGATTGATTAGGGAAAATTTTATCCCGAATTTGGCCACCAACCTTGAAGAGTCAACTGTGAAGAGGCACAGAGTCTACCGTAAAATGGGCGCAAAATATGCACTAACGTACACTAATTTCGTTAGTAAAGTTTTATTTGGACGTGCTGTTCAAGGGTGTAGCTGGCCAAGGTGATTCGGCTTCAGTAAGGCTGAAAAGACACCTGATAAAGCAAAACGTGTTTTTTTTTGTTTCGTGAAACAAGTAACATTGTTTCTTATGAGACTACACACACCAAAGAAACGAAACAAAACACACGTTCTTGTTTTGAAGTGTTTCGGCGGTGCTTGTCGAAAATGCATACAACGGTGTTTTGAACCACCGTTGTTGACGATAATTGCCTACTTTTTTGTGGCGCAAAACACACCAAATGAAACGAAACATAAAAACAAAAGCAAAACAGAAAAACATGTTTCGTTGCCGATAATATTGACCTATTGTTTTTTGCAGAACAAAATTTTGATTCCGTTCTTTTTATTTTCTTCTTTCGTTGCATTTCACAGCTTTTCTCTCTTCTTATAAATAAACACATAATGTCTATTTTGTAAACACAAAATTGTTATTTGTATTTACTTGCCGTAGAGTTATAATCTTTCAACCGTAGTTAAGCTTTTACGATACTTCGTATTTTGTTTCGTTTCAACGCACACCAAACGAAACAAAAACACAAAACGTTTTGTTTTGTTTTATTCTGTTTCGCTTAGTGTGTGTTCAAATAAAAAATGTTTTTTTGACTATAGAATCAAAAACGTTTTGTTTGATTCGGTGTGTTTTCAGCCTAACAGAATAATAAAAACATATTTGACAGATGTCACCAAAATAACATGGCCGCCAAAATCTTAACGTGCCAATTGAAAAAGTCTTTGTTTGAAAATTATCAAAACTTTTTGGTTCAAAATTGCCTGTGATGTACCCTTCTTTTAGGTTTCGGTTATTTCATTACTGCTTTTGTAAAAAGTTTGAAAAATGTATCAATAAAAAGGAAAATACTGTTTTCAATTATTATATCATTTTTAATCCTTTATGGAAATTTGGCATCAAGGATATCATAATAATCGTCAAGAGAATTTCTTGTTCTTTAATTTGTAATACGAATAGCTAGATATCTATAAAATAAAAAAATATGCATTCCAATCATCCCCACTCTTAATCACACGGGAATACTTTTGCAAATTCTGCTTAGTTTTTGAATACTCGTACACATAAAATAAATTTTCAACCAACTCCATGCTTGCTCAGTACACACTTGGTTTAAAATATAACTTTGATAAAGGTTACCGTGTCATAAGCTAATATTGGAACATATGGCTGTGATAATCAAATATAAGATACACTCACTTATTATGTGTATTTGGTAGCTTTAAATATCTTTTTCACAATTTGCTGTCAAAACCCATAATAAACTTGCTGAAGTATAGAGATTTTGTGTTTCAGCTTTTAGAAAAACAAACTAACTTCATTTCATTTGATTGTTTTTATTAGTTTTTATAATTTATACATAACTAGCGGCCCGGTACGTGCTTCGCTACGTATAAAGTGAAATAATAAAAAAAAATTAATTGCAACATCAAATTCATTTATTCAAACAAAAAAATATTTTATTAATTGCTAGCTATTTTAAAACTTAATCCAAAACGTTTGGATAAACAATAATCTTTGTTTTTCCATTTTGGGCATGAATAAACAAACGGCTGGGGGTACCGACTCTGGAACAGGCAACATAAAGTTGACCATGTGAAAAACATGATTCCTCCAAATTAACTCCACAAACTTGAAGTGTTTGCCCTTGATCCTTGTTGATGGACATCGCAAATGATAAACGCACAGGATATTGTAATCGTTTGAACTCAAATGGCATATCAGTTGGAATCATAGGGATACGTGGTATCAAACAAACTTCTCCTTTTGATTTAGCAGCTAAGATCGTAGCTTTAATCAAATTTGGCAATAACTTTTTCACTGTCAATCTGGTGCCATTACACAGTTTTGGTGGATTAATATTTCGCAATAATATGATCAAAGAACCAACTTTCAAATTCAAGCAATGCGATGGCATACCAGCTAGTTCCAAAGAATTTAAAAATTCAACTGGATAATTCATTGCCTCATCTTGATTCATAACACTGTTGATTACAACGTAAATCTTGCATTGTTCGATTAAATGCTTCTATTGATTTTTTATTCGCTGTTGTACACTCATCCCATAAAATAATTGGCGTTAATTGCAGAACTTTTGCCATAGCAGAATTTCTCGAAATATTGCAAGGTGGAGTTTCAATCACCTGTACATTCAATGGCAATTTTAGTGCAGAGTGTGCAGTCCGACCACCTTCTAATAATGTAGCAGCAATTCCCGAAGATGCAAGTGCCAATACAATTTTTTGTTCCGATCGAATATTTAGAATAGCTAATGACATAACGAACGTTTTGCCTGTACCACCAGGCGCATCCAAGAAATATAATCCACCTGCATTATTGGAAACGGCTTGCATGATTGTGTCATATACGATGAAGTTCCGAAACATGTTGCAATTGCTCATTTCTGCGATGAAGTACAATATCACGGGATTGAAACTGATCACCAAAAATTACAATTGCAACCTCATCAATTGTGGGTGCATTGAATCGCCTTGCATGCTCTCCAAAAGGTGTTCTATCAGCCCTTATTACGATTTTGTGATTATCAGATGGCATACGATCGAGAGCAATTTTAAACAATTAATCTAATGTGTTATGCTGATGGAAAAACCTTTGTAGCTCACGAATAATTTCTCGTCTTGTATTCGAAACAATTGCACAACGTTGATCCAATTCACGATTTTCATCACCAATAAAATAAATTTGCAAAAATTGATGATCAGCGTCGAAGTATGGTACCTAATAACGAACCAGCTTGATGATAAATCTGGCCCTGAATCTGTAACATGTATGCAGTTTTAGGTAGATGTTGGATCAGAATTTTTAAAACTATCGAATACTTTATGATTCAGATTGATATAAACATGGGACAATCATGTTGAAGTATTTACCTTAAACGTCGGCATAATTATCTCTAATAATTTTAGTAGCACTAAAAGAGGTCATTTGAAATGCCGAATTGTGTTGTTGAATATGGATCAAAAAGTGATTCGACGTTTGAGATGTCCCAAAAATAAATGAATACAATGGTTTGGGTGGAGTTTCTAATGCTGAAAATCTCACTTTGCCATTAGCACAACACATGCCGGGCTTTTCACGTGGAAAGTTAGCCGCATCACAATGTGGACTGTTGTAATTAAAAGCAGCACGCATCATTTTAGCCAAAAGAGCAGCACGACGTATTCGTGATCGGCGTGCAATGTTCAGTACAGGTACAGAGGGTCAACAGATCTATTTCGTGCATTACGTTTACTGCGATGCATTAGCTTGTGCGCGTTCATCTGCAGTCTGTGATCGACTTAGTAATGCCACATCATTTGCATTACGCGTTCGCCGACCTATATTTGTTCGCCCGGCTTGTGACATTATTCCTTCATATAAAAAAGAATAAATCAAATTAAAAATATAAGTTTCAATTTGACAGCAAAATCCCCACTAACAAAATGATCCGACATTTATTGAATTCATTTGTTACAAAAAATGTGATAAATGAAGAACCACTCGACCGATTTTGTGCAAACTTCACATAAACCATCTACTAAATAGTCCAAACAAAGCCATAAAATTTGGTTTGGATAGGTAAGCCCGTTCTTGAGTTATAGAAACACAACGAAAAGTGGCATTGATTTTTATATATATAGATGTACATATACAAGGGCGTTTTCCATTGGATTGTTGGAATATTTCACTACTTTTTGATTACAATAGAATATGACAAATCGTCATTCTAAATTACCCATGCCGAACGGCGTAATTTAAACAAAATGGTGTCTTAAACTGCATCATTTGATTTTTTTTTTCAATTTGCGCCGGTAGATTTTGGTGGCCTGCTACGGCCATGTTGTTTTGCTGTCATCTGCCAAATCTGTTTCTTATTATTCAGTTATTGATGCCAAATCACTATGGGAAATTACATAATTGAACATCACGTCCAAATGATAAAACTTTACTATCAAAATGAGTATTCGTAAGCGCAAACGTTGCACCAATTTCACGGCAGACGACGCGACGTGCCCCTTCATAGTTGACTCTTCAACCTTTGGTGGGCAAATTTAAGACGACCGATTCGGTAACCAATCAACCACCATTTGTAGAACCTACTCCAAAGGAACGTAAGGTCGGTGGAAAACATCGCCGTGTTCCATGAAAGTGTACATCAGGATCCGAGGCAGTCGATTCCTTGCCATGCACAAGAGTTCGGCCTTTCGCCACCATGGCGAATTTTGCCTCGGGACTTGGTTTTACACCCGTACAAGATCCAACTGACCCAAGAGCGCAAAGTTCATGACCGTACACAACGCCGTTTATTGGCTGACTATGGGCTGAGGGGAGTTTGGAAGAGGACCCCAATTTTGGTCGAAAAATCATTTTTAACGGTGAATTGCATTTTTGGCTGAATGGCTGTTCTAACATGCGAAATTGCCGTATATATGGGGCGACACGAACCCACGAGAGGTGACAATGGGCGTTTTTTCTTTTTTCATTCAGAGTAAAGCACTGGAACAGAACACGAGCATGTCGAACATGCTCTGAACTTTCTCCGAATCGAGCGTGTTCTAAGAGCTCTGAATTATTTTATAAACACACGCGAGTTTTTGAGTTTTTTTTCCTGTCTGTCAGAATAGGCGTTTTTCTTTTTTAGTTCAGAACAGAACCTGAGTTGTCAAAAAATAAATTGTGTTTCTTTTTTAGTTCAGAGTGTTCAGAGTTTCGAAAATGTGTTTCTGTTTTCGTTCTGAGCATGTTCTGAGCGTGTTCAGAGTGCGCTCTATGAGCTCAGAATAAAATAACTGAGCAGACAGAGTAAAATGCTTAACACAAGCATTTGACAGATGGAAATTAAAAAAAAAATGGCGACAGCTACATAAGTGTTTAGGTCTGTTTCAAAATATACTCAGAGCGCTCAGAGCACGCTTGGTTCAGAGAATTTTCGGAACATGCTCGACATGCTCGGACTCTGTTCAGAGCTCTATACTGAACTAAAAAAGAAAAACACCTAATGATTTCAGCATTTATCTCTCTCTGCTCAGCTATTTTATACCGAGCTCATAGAGTGCGCTCTGAACAATCTCTGAACACGCTCTATTTGAACAGTTATACACTCTGAAGCCTAGTACGCAGATCGAGACAAGACAAATTTTATCTCTACAATTTTAATCTCTACAAAACTTTTCCAAATCTCGCGAAAAAGTCTGAAGTTGGAGAGATGAAATCTAATTTAATGTGTTTTTTAGTGTATCTCTGGAACGGGTTGTCTTACAAAAGTCGTGAGCTAAAAAAGAAACAGGATTTTTTGTTTGACAGTTCAGGTTCTACTCTGAACTAAAAAAGAAAAACACCCAATGTATCCTCAAAGAGTTACCGTTTGGTGTGAGCCGGTTTGAGCCGGCGCGGCGGCTGCATTCGTCCATACCTTATAAACCTTATAGACCAAAGACGATATGTTGTTCCAGCAGGACGACGCGACGCTACGTGTCACACAGCGGACGCCACGATTGACATTCAGAATGTATTATTTGAGGTTAAGGTTATCTATTGCAGAAGTGACGTGAATTGGCCACCAAGGCCATGCGATTTGACTGCTAGATTTTTACTTTTGGGGTTTCCTAAAGCCGCAGGACCGATACCCTTAAGGTGAACATAGCACAGGCCATCGCTCAAATTCAGCCGTGTCTATGCGTAGGTTAGGTTAGGTTAGGTTAGATTAAAGTGGTTGTCATTAAAGCGTCTGACACACTTAGACCATTAGAGGTCCATTGTGATACCACGATCTAATAGGGAACAAAAAGGTTTCCTACTAGTTAAAACCATTTGGAGCTTCTGACTTTTTTTTTTGGAGACTTTTAATGTCTGTGTTTATGAGATCGCTTGGTTCATTATAGAAATATTCTCCTAGATGAAGTTTGCGTCTGTAAGCGAGAGCAGGGCATGTACAAAGAAGGTGTGGGATTGTCTCCTCTTCCTCCTCGTCCAAGCAACTCCTGCAAAAATCGTTTGATAGTACACTGCGTCGTGCGGCGTGTCTACGTATGAAACAGTGTCCAGTTATGACACCTATTACGGAGCTGATCTGAGATCTACTGAGGGACAATAGACATTTTGACCGTTTCAAATCCAGTTTAGGCCAGATTTGTTTGGTCGCCTTACAAGTGGTAGTATTAAGCCATCTTGTGTTTTATTGTTCCAGAGCAATTCGTTTCAGCATAAGTTTACTTGTAGCTGTGGTCATACCTATATTTGCCTTTTCGGGTAAGATAGGCATTTCCGTTCCAATTCTGGCGAGTTCGTCGGCTTTGCAATTCCCCGGAATGTCCCTGTGACCCGGCACCCAGAATAGGTGAATGTTAAACTGTTTGGCCATCTCCATCAGAGACGATCGACAGTCTTGGGTTGTAATGGAGTTTACAGAGACTGATGCGAGGGATTTCAAAGCAGCTTGACTATCTGAGAAGATGCGGATATCCGTGCTAGATATCACGTTTTCTTTAAGCCTAGACAGTACTTCCCTTATCGCCAGAATTTCCGCTTGGAATACGCTACAATGGTTTCGTAGGCGGAAGGAGAGACTAAGGTTTAGTCCATCTGAGTACACTCCACCACACACTCCGTTCTCAGAGTTCGATCCAACTGTATAAAAGTTTACTGATTTATTTCCTGTCAAAGCCCCTTCCTCCCAAGCTGACCTTGAGGGAATGGTGACTTCAAAGTTTTTATCGAAAACCAAAAAGGGAGTGATGTAGTCAGAGTGACTTGGGACAGTTCCGAATAAATTCAGAATGGTGGTGTGGCCAATAGAGTTATTGGTCCATTGAGAGATGGCTTTGAGACATATGGCTGTGCTCGCGGCCATTTGTTTGTTGTAAATATCTAGAGCTGTCTATGCGTAAGAGTAATTGAAAATTGGACCACTCTGCTTCGTGCCCCCGTAAGAAGCCGTTAGCAAAGTCAATAACTCTTTAGCTCTCCACTTCCAGGCCGGTCAAAAGCACATTTACTACAAAGTTCCATAGAAAGGGAGTTAGGACCCTGCCTTGTGGCGTACCTCTACCAATATAACTTCTTGCGGAATGCAGAAAAGCCGACTGGTTTTGAATTAATGATCATGAGGGTCAGCATTTGATCAATCAATTCACGAAGCGAACTATCTACAATCAGAGAAAATGTGTCGATGTTAATAAAAGGGCCTTCTATATCTAGAAAAGCAACCATAGTAGTATAATTCTGTATGGTGGAGGGAGATTCTATGGTTCTCACCAGTCAGTGTGTGCAAAACCGTGTCCACAGATTTACTTTTACAGTATGCAAGTAGAACCGAAGACATATGTATATAAGTCTCGTATAAATGTTTGTTCTTAAATGGATATCAATCAATACCATATTACTAAAGTTTTGAGGAGATATAAAGGGTGGTTAAATTTTAAGGGCCGATGTTGATTTTGAATAAAACACAAATTATTTAAGAAATTATTGTCATCTTCTTTTAATATGATAATATTGGTATGGTTCAATTATGTATGTAACAAAATATCGGCCAAATGCCCAATTATCTCATCCTTTAGCTCTTGAATTGTTGCTGGCTTATCGACGTACACCTTTTCTTTCAAATAACACCAAAGAAAGAAGTCCAACGCTGTCAAATCACATGATCTTGGCGGCCAATTGACATCGCCACCACTCTTTGTGGGTGCATTTGTTTTTCGACAATCACTCTTGGATGATTTTCTTCGAAAATTGATCATCCACTGTTGCCATTTCTTGCCACCATTCTGACCATTGACGACGCTTCAAATGGTCAAGAGGCTTTATTTCTTGAGTCAATTGCACTTTGTAAGCGTGTAAATGCAAGTCTTTATGCATAATGTTCATCAACGACGAGCGTGAGAGGTGCAATTGTTGGGTAGGACGACGAGTTGAGGTGGACGGCTCTTCAGCCACACTATCGCGAACAGCAGCAATATTTTCTGCAGTACGAGCTGTACGAGAATGCACTGGTGTTTTCACATCTCCTACAGACCCGGTTTGCTCAAATTTTTGCACGATTTTTCCGATTGTACGCATGATTAAATTGACCGAAAAAATCACGAAGTGCACGATATGCATTTTGATTTGAACGCCCATTTTTATAATAAGCCTAAATAACTTTAACGCGTTGCTTGTGCTCGATTATATTATATCTTTCCATGGTTCAAACTGAGTTAGTCTGAAATTGAGAAATGTCAAATGAAATGCAGAAAAAAACTTGACGTATGATGATAGACTGATAATTCTGAGATCATTCGGGTTTACATAGGAGCTTGTACCAGAAAGTGGGCGGATACCACGCCCCATGAATGGAAAATTTCAAATTCGATTTTTTCCTCTGCTTGATTCTACGACGTCGGGAAGTGCTCCATAATTTTGATGATCTGTCAGTCAGTGATTTTTGAGGCCTTATATCTCAGGAACTGCTTATGCTAAAAAATTGATATTTGGTGAGGCGCCTGTGACTGACTAGCTTAGCGTATATTCGGAGTTTTAAGTTTCTGACTTCATTGGTACTGAAGATAGCAAGGGGTCAAAAATCGCCTGAGTTTGTTCCTGTAAAAAGGGTGTAGTGCCAGAACTTGGCTGGGCACTACCGTGCTCTTTGATATAAAAAAGTCAATGGACAACGTAGAAGTCCCACTGCTCTACAAATTTTCATCATTCAACAATCGGAAGTGCTCCATACAATGGGAACCAACAATTTTCGATTTTTTTTGTATGTAGTTACATATTTGGAGCCCTAGCGCTCTACCAATTTTCATCATTCTACAGCAATCGAAAGTGCTCCATATAATTATAAGAATTTTTGGCAGAAAGTGGTTGGATGCCACGCCCCCTGAATGGTCACAAGACCTAACGTTGTACGAAATAACAAGGTTATAGAGTATCCGGAAGTGCCCCATAATTTTGTTAATCTGTCAGTGAGTCAGTGAATAAGAGCAAGTGAAAGAGAATCAAAGCGGTCAGCCATCAGACGAATAGGGGGAATAACATGTAGCATACGAAAACATGCACGTGCCGTAAATATTCGGGACTGGTGGAAGTCTGATCATAGCCTCTCCGTGGCGGCCGCTAGAAACAAGCCTTTAAAAAGGTTTGGCTAATATGATCAGGCTGGTTCCTCAGGTTGGCGACAGGTTAATTCCCTGTCCCGTAAAACTTTTGAATTACGAGACCGACAACAAAAGCCTCGGAAACGGACTGATCACACGACGACAACCAACGCAACGAAAACTGAAAAACGATTTACGAATTTTCTTATGGAACGTACGATCGCTCTATAGAGCTCGAGCTGCTCAGCAGCTAGCCGATGCCCTGTCAAAATATAAAGCTGACATAACAGCTCTTCAAGAAATCAGATGGACAGGGAATGGTGTTCTACAGAAGAAGGAATATGACATATACTATAGCTGTCATACAAAACACCATGTGCTCGGGGTAGGCTTCCTAGTCAGCGAAAAAATGAAGTCTACCATCATTGGCTTTAACGCTATAAGCGAAAGGCTATGCACCCTTCGCGTGCGAGGTAAATTTACGAATATCAGCCTCATTAACGTTCATGGACCTACGGAGGAGTCCTCAGACGAAGAAAAAGAGACTTATTACGAACAAGTCGAGAGGGCCCTCAATGCCTGTCCAAGGTATGATGTTAAAATCATCCTTGGGGATTTGAACGCGAAAATAGGTCGGGAGCCGGTATTCAGGCATTACGCAGGCACCCATAGTTTGCATGAGAACACTAATGACAATGGACTTCGAGTCTTAGAATTGGCAGCATCGAAAAACATGGTCGTTGCGAGTACCAGGTTCCCGCGTAAAGATATCTACAAAGCCACCTGGGTATCACCTGATGGAGTCACTCGTAACCAAATAGACCACGTGTTGATAGACCGTCGCCACTACTCGAACTTGATGACGGTACGAACGTACCGAGGTGCCAATATCGACTCGGATCACTATCTTGTTGGTATGGTTTTCCGAGGGCGGATTGCCTTGCGAAGACGCATTGCATCCGCCGATCAGGTTCGAATCAACACGGCTGCCCTGCGCAATGAAAACACCAGTAACACCTTTGGTAATGCGTTAGGACTCGCCCTAGAATCACTTGATTTAGGGAGAGTAAGTCCTGGAGCCAGTATGCTGGGCGTAAATGAGAAGTGGACACGCCTTAAGAATATTGTCATTAGTACTGCCAACTCCATCTTAGGCAGCAGTCGTAAAAATCGGAACGACTGGTTTGATGATGAATGCAAGCTAGCGACTGAACGTAAAAATGTTGCGTACCGAGCAATGCAACAATATCATAGAACGCGGGCACGCGAAGAGGAATATAAAGAGCTCAGAAGAATAGAAAAACGGCTACACAGACAAAAAAAAATCAGCCTGGGAGAAGAACCTAATCTGTGAAATAGAAAATAGCCGAGAGCGAGGTCCGCACCAGGCGCGGAAGTTCTACCAATCCGTCCGAAACATGACGCAGTACACACCACGCTGCACATACTGCAAGGACGGAGAGGGAAATCTGATCACCGATCCTGAAAGCATACTGGAGCGATGGGAAGTGTACTTTAATGAATTGCTAAATGGTCAGCTCACTGCAGAAGTGGAGGCTCCACTACTTCAAGAAGAATACTCTATGTTGCCGCCACCAAGCATAGAAGAGGTTGAGAAGGCTATAGGCCGGCTTAAACAGAACAAATCCCCGGGAGCCGATGGCATACCAGCCGAATTATTCCATCACGGCGGGCCAGCCTTACGTCAAGCAATTCATGATATTATAGTTATACACGTATGGGAGCAGGAAGAAATGCCAGAAGACTGGCGAAAAGGTTTAATATGCCCCATACATAAGAAGGGAGATGTCATAACGTGCAGCAATTATAGAGGTATCACGTTGTTGAGTACCGCCTATAAGATACTCTCCTCTATCCTACAAGACCGGATAACCCCATACGCTAAAACCGTTATCGGACAATATCAGTGTGGTTTAATTCCAGGCAAATCAACAACTGATCAGATATTTACCCTTAGGCAGGCGATGGAAAAATGTCTAGAATTTAACATCCCAACATACCATCTGTTTATAGACTTTAAGGCCGCCTATGATAGCATAGCCAGGGTAGAACTTTACAAAGCCATGAGAGAATTCGGCATCCCAAATAAATTGACACGACTATGTAGGTTGACCATGACCAACGTAACAAGCCAAGTAAAAATAGCCGGATTGCTATCCAGACCAATCAACATCTTTAATGGACTCCGACAAGGGGACGGTTTGGCCTGCCTCCTCTTCAACCTGGCGTTGGAGAAAGCAATCCGTGACTCTGGCACGGCAACAAGAGGGACCATCGTCAACAGGTCTAGCCAGTTACTGGCTTACGCAGACGACATCGACATCATCGGACGAACCGAACAAGCTGTACACGATTCCTTCATCCAGATCGAGCAGGCGGCACAAAATCTGGGGCTGCACATTAGTGAAGGTAAAACAAAGTACATGGTGGCGTCGAATGCGAGAGGAACAGTTGGTCAAACAATCAAGGTTGCGGAGCACGAATTTGAAGTGGTGCAATCCTTTAAATACCTTGGGTTAATAGTAGCAGCCGATAACAATATAGAAGAAGAAATACGCGGGCGGCTTCTCAAATCCAACAGAGCCTACTATAGTCTGTCAAAGCTCTTCAAATCCAGAAATCTCACCATAACTTCAAAACTGCTGCTGTACAGGACCATGGTCCTGCCAGTACTCACATATGGATCCGAGACTTGGGTGCTTAGCAAAAGGCACTCCGACCTCTTAGCTGCGTTCGAGGGAAAAGTCTTAAGGAGAATTGTTGGCCCCGTATGTGAGGAAGGACGATTCCGGAGACGGTACAATCATGAACTGTACGCAATCTACCTTGAAGCAGATATCGTGACAAAAATTAAGCTCGGTAGACTCCGGTGGGCAGGGCACCTAGCTCGCATGAGCGAAGAGGAACCTGCTCGGAAAGTTCTTTGTGGTACATTCTATGGTAGACGACAGCGTGGTAGACCATGCTTGCGCTGGAGAGATGGCGTAGACCAGGACGCCCGAAGCCTTGGGGTGCGCAACTGGATGGCGTCGGCTAGAGACCGGGATAGTTGGAGAGACTTGTTGAAAGAGGCCAGGACCGGAACCCGGTTGTCGAGCCGATGATGATGATGATGAAAGAGAATCAAAATCATAAAACATGTTATTTTTTATTTATGTTTATAAATTATAATTAGTAATTACATTAAAAAAATTAAAATGTACTTTACAGAACAAAATAAATAAAAGTAACAAAAGGATTTCACATTGTAGTTAATATTTAATTTATTAAAGGTTCAATTTATTCACATTCCGTCAATTTTCGTTTTTACTTAAACTACTTTTAAACTAATGAAGTTATAAAATACTATTTGCATTAAGTTTTTTAAAAACGTAACTATTGAATGGAACAGATATTAAGAAAGAGAGAGTATGGGAACGGGAAGAAAAGAAAATTAAAAATGTTGGAATGATAATGACATGAAACAAAGCAGTGACCTCGCGATTGTGATGAAATCTAATTTCTGGATAAAATAAATTCAAAAAGTTTATAATTTGTTTTTATTTATTTCTCAGGTTGTATGTGTAACTAAGAAGTGATTTTGGGCTTTAAATTTGCGCAACAATATTGACTTTATGAAGCAATGCTAATCTTTGTCGATTATTGTATAGGTTTTAAGATATGAGTGGTTGTATAAGTCAACTAATGAAAAAAAATAGACAAAAAATATAAAATTAATAATATTTAAGTTTGACAAATTATTAATGAAAATAAATTATAGCCATAAACACTCTTATAACAATATAGAAAATAATAAAATTTATTTCAAATAAATCTGTTGACTACTTTCTGAGATCGTGCGTTACAAACTTTAAAATGGTTTCCCTTTTATATAATAGTATAGACTAGGTTGTTTAAAATTTTGGGGCAACGTTATTAAAGTAAATAAAAGTATCGTCAATTAAAACCACTTAACACGGACGAATAAATATACAAAATTTAAATCGATAAATTTCCTATTACTAATGGCGATTTTAGATTTATTGGAGATATATAAATTGGGAGTAGGTATAGTAACAATTGGTTAACTTAAATACTGGAGATTATCTGAACACAATCACTTTTAATTTTAAAGTATTGCATATGTATATTAATTTACTTTTGGTTAAATTCTTAATAAAATAAACTTCCAATAAATGCAGAAGTACGTGATCTTTATAGAGATTATTAATTTGCTATATTCGAACAAAACACAAACAAAACTATCAAGGTAAACGTATTAAATTATGTAATTCAAAATATGGTACGCCTCCTCGCCCTCTTACCTATTTTTTTTTAAGGTTAATTAACTCTTCTGAATACGTTCATTTCGTCTTACTCTCAAGGAAGCTGACCATTAAATCAGCTAGAACTTCAGTCTCAGGTATGGTTATGGCATTGTAAACTGATGCTCTGACACCTCCAACTAATCGATGGCCATTTAACTGCATTAAATATTTGCTCTCGCATAGATTCAGGAATTCCTTTTCCAAATTTTCATCACCAGACGCACTTCCTATGCGGAAACACACATTCATGCGGGATCTGTCTTTCTTGTCAACTGGACACACGTAGAAGCCGTTCGACTTATCAATTATATCGTAAATTAGATTTGACTTGACGTTTGAGCTGTTACCCATACCATCTAGACCACCGTTGCGCTTGATCCATTTGAATATAAGGCACATAACGTAAACACTGATTAAAAATAAAAAGTAGAACATTTTTTTTTTTTAAATTAAATAAATTTTCGTTCTAATATAATACTCACATGAAAGTCGGTGGGGTATTGTAGATGGAATTATTTTTGTCGACAATATTGAAATCTAGAATTGATGGTGTTATCTTCATCGGATTCCCCATGAGATCCTCTTTCACAATGACCACAGTCACACCGGCAGGAACAACATTTTTCTGCGCTGCGAAGATAATACCAAATTTCGTCACATCGATGGGTCGCGAAAGGAAGTTCGATGACATGTCACAAACCAACGGAACACCATTAGTTTCCGGCACGAAGCTAAACTCAACTCCATCAGCTGTTTCGTTGTCGCAATAATAGACAAAGGATGCGTTGGGATTCAAATTCCATGTGTCTTGGCTGGGGATTGTAGTGTATTTTTGTACTTTTGGCAGAACCAAATTAACCGTTCCGAAATGGGTAGCTTCTTTAGCCGCCTTTTCAGACCACGCACCAGTAACAATATAGTCAGCTGTGCCTGTTCGACCCATTAAATTTAAACAAGCAGATGAAAATACTCCAGTACCACCGCCTAGCATGAAGAGTATCTTGTAATTTGACGGAACTCCAATTAATTCTCTTAAATCTTTCAACGCATCATTGTTGATTGTGATATAATCAGCCGATCGATGGGACATTTCCATGACACTTATACCCTTTCCCTCATAATCAATGAGGTTTCTTTCTATTTCTTTCAAGACCTTAAATTTAAATCGAATAAGAAATCCATCGATTAATGTTAGAAAATGCTTTTGCTAATACAAAAATTACTTCTTTAGGCAGCTTGGTAGGTCCAGCACCGAAGTTTATGATTTCCTTTTCCATTTTGCCTCACTTTTTGCGGAACTTAAATTTCAGACCTCTCTCTCCGATTATATATTTCTGACTGAATTATCAATAAAGTATGTAAGTAGCTAAAAACTGATCAGAAAAAGATAAGATAGAAAATCATTAAGCAAACAATTCGAAACCGTTTCCATTGTTTATATTCTTCGGTCTTTAATCAATATATTTTATTATTGAATTTGCATTTTATAGATAAGCGTATAGCGTACACACTAAAAACTCCCACCACATCTTATCTATTTACTACGAGTATTTCATTTCTGATTGTGTGCGTGTTGTCGTAGTTGACAAGCCGTTTTTGAGTAATTAAGCTTAATAAATTGTTATTTTTCGTTAGTTACAAAATTCCAAATTAAAAAAGTAAAATCGAAGAAAAATAACAATTTATTAAACTTAATTACTCAAAAACGGCTTGTCTGACGAAAATTTTCAATCAGACCTTTTTTGTAGGGAATTTAATTTTATATAAAAGTAAGTCAAAATGAATTTTTTTTACTTCAATGTTTTGTCAGTTCTGACGCAAAACATGAAATTATGACTAAAAATCAAAATTAGCGATGATAGCCCTCTTAAAATTGATATTAAGGGCTCAAATTTTTACGAAATTTTTTTTTTGTCATTCTGAATGATATTCTCGATATATCTTTCAAAAAAAAAATAGTCAATTTTTTTGGCCCAGTCTAATACATACATACATAATGCTAAATACATCGAAACAAATAAACAAAGATTCGAATTGAGTTGCTAATGTTATTGAAACAATAAACACTCAACAGTGTCGAAAACGAAAAAAGCTAAGTAAGTCCTAATTTTTAAAAGCCTAGTGTCAATATGATACTACTTAACAATTTGCTAACTTTAAAGTAGTTTACTAAATCTTTCTTAATTTTAAACATTTTGGCTCAAAATTTTAGTTGAATTAGTACGATGTTACTAAAGCTGTTTTAGTATGAAACTAAGTTGTTAAAATAACGATTTTACAAATTTTAATCGAATATAGAATCATACTTTCTCTACCCTTTTCTTAAAGTTAAAATCATCGAATACCTATTTTATTATTTTAGTATCGTGCTATTTACTTAGTTTTTTCCATGAACTGTCATTGTTTTAGATGTGTTCAAAAGTAATTTATTAAGAAAATTGCTTTAGTATGATACTAATTAAAAAATGTTTAAGATTAAAGTTAGTAAACTACTTTAAAGTTAGCAAATTGTTAATTAGTATCATACTAATACCTTAATAATAGGTTGTTTTAAATTTTGCACCTTTGTAACTAGTATCGTCCTAAGTTAAGTTTTTTTTAATAAATTGCTTCTGAACACACCTAAAACAATGATAGTTCGTGCAAAAAACTAGGTAAACAGACCTTTTTTTTGACGTTTGTAAATGTCAAAGAGTGATATAGAGTTAGCACGAAATGGATAATAAAGTAGTAGTAGTATTTTATTGAGATTTTCAATACACAAATTACATTAATAGATTACCTATACAAAAGGTAGAAACTTAAAAATTAATTTGTCGACTTAGATTTGGCCAACCTATAATATAATAAAATGTTTTCATTAATTTTAATACCAGTAGTACCCCTTGGCATAATGGTTAGTGCGTTGGACTGTCATGCGGAAGGTCTCGAGTTCGATTCTCAGCCGCTGCAAGAAAGTTTTTTTCAGGGGTGTACTGCCTAATTAACTTTATCTATTTGACCTTTTCTTAACCACAATAGCTCAGAAAAAGTTAATTTTGTATTTAAATTTTTTTTTTTTTAAATTCACTCAGTTTGTTTATTTTTTGTTAATTACATTTAGTATTCTTTTTAAGGAAAAAAGAATAATTTTTTTAAGAAAATGAAATGGGCTTTAATAATAAGTGAAAAGAATTAATACTCATTAAGGTGTTTTTTTGAATAAAATGATATCAAAGTGAAAAAACTACTTAAAAAACAAAAAAATTGGGTTTGATGCAAAATTGCGGAGAAACGATTGTCCGCAGAAAAAAAGTCTCTGGACAAACTAAAACTGTAATAAATTCTTGATTGGTTATAAAAAAAATCTTACGAATCGGAGGTAGTTTGGCAAAGATAAAGCCAGTTAAGGGAAAAATCATAAAAACCGGTATAACTCGAAAACGGGACGAAAACGTGAAAATGACCTCTTAAGTTTTTCGACTTAAAATTACCTTAGGAATCCATGGTTTTCATTTGGCGCGGTGACTGTGAGACACCCTGTATACATAAGCAATTAGAGGTTTTAATATATGTATCTTTTGTGTATTTACATGAATGTTCAAAAGTTATCGCAAGATTTTGTTTACTTAAAAATATAGGTTTTAGTATACGTAGACAGCCGGGTTGATTATTCACAGCCATACAGTTATCGGCGAGTCTGTTTGTTTACATTTTAGGTAGTACAATAAAAGTAAGGCAGTGGATTATCAGAATAACAATTATTGTTACTTTCTTGTTTGTTTTTATATTTACATTTTGTTTTTGTTTTTAATGATATCTTTAGATTATCTCTTTATAAATGAATAGATGATAAAAAGGATATCAAGAAGATTGTAGATTTGTTTAGCCTCTGTAGTTATTTGGAAAACATTTTTTTATAGAATGGACAGGTAAATAAATTATTGTCATCATCCTGTATTTGAAAGTCTGAGATAGAATCCTCATTGAGTATACTGATTGGGGATAAATAGTAACGTTTATCAATTGGACAAACAAATGTTCCGGAACATAGGGTTTTCATGATGTTGTAAGGCAACGATTCTTTTATTGGAAAGCGTGGTAAGATAATTAATAAGGGGAACTATCCCGAAATCTTGATATAATGCAAGGGAATCCAGAAATTGCCAAGGGCTTCACTTAAAGCAAATCGGGAGAAAGTGGCCGAATTTTGGAAGAAGCTTACATTGGAGTTAAATAGTGAAGAGTGAGTTTGAGTGGAAAAAAATTAGGAATAAGGCTGATAGAGGATTGTGCCAAACCAACATCGTGGCCTTTGCCAACTCCTTTTTGGTACCCACCCTCTGCAAAGAAACTCTCTGCCTGTAGTACTGTACTGATGAAATCTGAAAAAAAAGGATTAATTCCTTTTCACACTCGCGCATCTCCAAAGGATTAGAGTGATCCCTCAAATTCCTTCGAAGTGCTCGCTCGTCAAACATTTGTTCCTCCTCAGACAAGATACGTAGCGCTATGCTATGCTATATTTATGATAATTATCCTTTCTTTATTATAAAATAACAATTTAGATTTATATCCTGAAATTCTTATTTAACAATTCTCAAAACAAACATATTTATGTTTCTTCAAACTCACAAGAAGGTATGTTCATTTTCCGAACGCGATAAATCCGCTGTCTAAAAATAGGTGTGCAAATTATTATTCGTTTCAGATAATCCAATTAAAAATTGGGAGCCACTCAAATTCAATTATAGCACTATTTTAGTTAATAGAGAATTTTGACGTTGCATTTCATTCTCCGTTTCCATCACATTGGAGGGAGAATTCATTGTGGGCCTCATTTTTCTGAACGTGCCCATTTTTCGAACTGTCATTCCTGATTCGAAGTGAAATTTTTATTCGGGCGAAACTCAAAATAGCTTTTAAAATTTCGGGGGAGTAAAAATGTTTCGGGGGAAATGTTTTCCGGGCGAATAAGACTGTGTCATCCGCATACAGAATGGCATCAGAGTTATTGTAACGAATTGGAAAGTCGAAAAGATACAAATTAAATAGTAAGGGGCCAAGAATGGAGCCTTGGGACACCCCTGCCAGGATTGGGATAAGGTGGAAATTAAATTTACCAAAGTAAGTTTGTAAATGAAGCCTGCATGCCAGACCGAGTCGAAAGCTTTGGTTAAGTCCAAAGCGCTGGCAACGGTGCATTGCTTAGACCTCAAGTTTTTTAGAATCCGATCCTGGAAGTAGAGTAGATCATGTTCAATATAATGGCCCTGTTTAAAGCCGAAATGCTTAGATTGAGTTAAAACATTTCCATCGAATAAATTTTGAAGTTTGGATGATTCTTTCAAGAATTTTTCGAAGATTTGAAAGAAGGGAGATGGGACGAAAGTTATCCAAGCTATTGGAACTATTTTTTTTTTCTTTATAGGGATTTGCATTGCATTTTTCCAGGAGTTTGGGAAATAACAATTATTAACGCAATTATTAAACAAGGGTGTTAAAAATTTAGCTAAAGTATAGGATTCAACAAAAGTACTAGAAAAAAAGTTTTCATTATTAGTAGAATCAGATTGATTTAGGCGATAAATATAGTAATGGTTAAATTTTCCTTTCAAACAGAGAATGAGTCATTAAAAGTTGAAATTTCCAGAGAGTTAGCTGAATCGATTGACAGGATTTTTAGAAAATAAAGATCAGTATATGTGGTAAGCGCTAAAACCTTCCAGCTTTTCATTAGGTGAAGCAAAAATTCTATCACCAAAAACTAAATCTTTGGGGAAGTTAGTACCTTTGATTTTTCGTCCAGTAATTTGATCGATGGTCTTAAAAACGTTAGATGAGGGCTTCAAGCTGCTCAATTTCTGACTCAGCAGATCATTTAACTCTAATATAACTTTATAATTATTTTGCTGAGACAGTTGACACGTATCGGAAGCTATACCAGAGAGTGAATTAACTCCTCCTTTACTTGAGAGCGTAAACGATTTTATGGGACGAATCTTCTTTCGCACTCATGCAGTTTATATATTACTAAAAGATCTTGCCATTCACAAATCCGCTGGCCCGGATAGTATCCCTGCTATTGTTCTGAAGAGGTGTTCTTCAATGCTGGCAAAACCACTGCGTTAGCTTTTCCATCTGCCTACAGGTCTCGTCCTAAGTAGATGGAAAAAAGCATTTATCCAGCTTGTCCCTAAAAAAGGCGAATCCTCCCCCTCTTCTAACTATCGTCCAATTAGACTAACATCCCTTCTTTCCAAGGTCATGGAAACGCTGATAAATTATCAGCTCAAGAAATATCTTTAAGAACGAAATGACCGGCATTATGGCTTTCGTAGCAATAGGTCCACTGGTGATCTGATGATTTATCTCACCGAACAGTGAACAAATTTTAAGATTATTGCATTTAATATTTCAAAGGCATTTGATAGAGTTTGTCATCAAGCTCTCTTATAAAAAATGCGTGCATTTGGTATCGATGAATCTCTTCTTTGTTGGATTAGAAATTACTTTTTGGACCGATCACTACAAGTAGTATTGGACGGTTTCAAATCTGATATCCACAAAATAAACGCTGGCGCTGGTGTGCCCCAGGGCTCCGTTTTGTCTCCGACACTCTTCCTTATGTTCATAAATGATCTTTTGTCTGAAACTTCTAATCCACTAAATTGTTTCGTTGACGACAGTACCCTCAGCTTTTCATATTCGTTTTTAGATTCACATCTTTGTCCATCGGATGTAGACCTCCAATGGCAGCGTATGATAAGCTCATTAAATTCTGATCTTAACAGCATTATCCAATGGGGAATCCAAAAACCGTGTAGAATTTAATGCTTCGAAAACTCAATGCTGTTTACTATCGCTTAAGCGTAACCCTACCTCAATGCCACTTTCT
Source organism: Chrysotoxum bicinctum (assembly GCA_911387755.1). Lineage (NCBI taxonomy): Eukaryota > Metazoa > Arthropoda > Insecta > Diptera > Syrphidae > Chrysotoxum > Chrysotoxum bicinctum. Next base: position 191,427,145 of record OU426988.1, read on the forward strand.
ATTGGTGGCACTTGCATCGAGGAGACTGAATAGCTTTCAGTTCTAGGTAAGTGCATCACAGACCATCTTTTGTTGAGTGATCAGACATTTGACGTCGCCAAAAAAGCTGCTAAGTTTTTAGGTTTTCTCCACCGATGCAAGTTTTTTACCCCTTTTGATCTGGTTGTAATCTATAAAGCCTCGGGAACATTTCTCATATTTGGGCAGGTGCTTTAAAAACCCTTTTGAGTCTCATGGATATAATTCAAAAAGGAGCTTTAAAAATGATATTATAGTTATTTTATCGCTATTTTCATAAACAGTTCCCTAGAACTAGAAAAGTATGAATTTATGGATTTTTTTTTTCAAAAAACCCAAAACATATTTTTTTGGAATATTTGTATATACAATATTATTTTAAATTTAAGGGGGCTCCTGCATAAAAATTTTGGTTAAAATCTTTAGAGCCCTTAACGAGGAAGTCGAAAATCAAAGCAACGGTTCTATGACAGGAACTGTTAATAACATTTTTTCCTTATTTTTTTTAACCATCAAAACGTAGTCCATGCCCATAATAGCACACTTAATTTTTTTATAGAAATCGTAAGAGTCGTTTTAGAGATAAATAAGATTTTGTATTACAAGTGTATGGGGGCTTGCGTTAGCTTTGGAGCTAAAACAAAAATTTCAATTTCCCCTGTAGGGAATCACAAAAGACGAGTTTGAAGAAAATACCTCCAGTAGTTTAGGCTGTAGGGGGAGGTACAGACATACAGACAGACAGGCGCAATTGCTGGACCCACTTTTTTCGTCTTCGTTATCATCAATTCAACTTTGATCAAAATCTCGAGTTCGATTTTTTTCCAAATGCAGTACTTGTCCTATAGTACCAATTTCGCAATTAAAAATAGTAAAACTTTATATTTATTACGCATTTTCTGTAGGTACGAAAAAATGAACAAGCTTAGTAATTGGATATCTGAAGATTCCAAAAAGATATCAACTTTATTTAAATGCAGTCGTTAAGGTATTTTCATCTTCTAAAAATAAGGACATACAAGAAGTTCATACTTTCCATATTAACAGAGTTTTTTTTTTTAACACGGATAAATGGTAGACTGGGAAGAATATACCCCAGATATCTCAAAATATCCTTGTCGAATTTTGGACACCGTGTAGCTTGATTAACTTTTCTTTGATTATTATTTTCACATATCCATGTACCATGTAATACAAATTATCTATATTTCTGAAGAGTAAAAATAAGCATTTGCATTATTGTAACTAAGAGAGTTACGTCTTTGAAAAAAAAAATTAAATAAATTGAGTAATTAAGTTCCTGCAATATTACCTACATTTGATCTATTTAAAAGTGTTTTCTTGATTTCTTTACAGATTGGCATACATTTATCTAATGCACCCATACACAATGAATTGTATCTATCTATTAAAAAAAATCACTATAAAATTTCAAATAATGATAAACTCTACTCATAAGTGTAAAACAACATCAAAAACGCAATTTAGTTTTAAAGTAAAAGTACAAGTCATTAATCTTATAGCATCGTTATTATGGATTTACAACATCCAATATAACCGCAGTCGTTCCCAGATGGTATTGATACCATAACCAACCAGAACCTGTAAATGTACATAAAAAGACCAAAAACTATATATGTATGTATGTTTACTCGTATGACCGACAATTGAAGTATGTACTTAAATATATGGTATCTTGTATCTCTGATGTCCATTTTGCACCCCATATAACACAGCAAGTGAACATTGCACCTCACTTCATTAAAGATGCATGTCACGTAAGGGATTGCTAGAAGATTGTCGACCTCGATTCTGGTGCATTGACGAGATTAAAAAAAAAAAAAAAAAACTAGTACACGGCTTTTGTACTTTAACGTACGTACATATACATATGTATGTTGTATTTATATGGCTGTATTTATGTATATATCTGTATCTGCAGTACAAAGGACCAACATTAACGGTTTGAAAAAATTGACGAAATGTCTGTATGAGCTAACGAATCTTATTAAACGTCTTAACATATTTAAAAGGATCCAAGTTAAAAGTAACGATGTATATACATATTATACATATAAAGTAGATATATTTTCCTGAGTATTGGTCGAAAGCAGGACAAGGATTTAGATTTATAAATTCAACAAAAAGTGAGCAATTTTTTTGAAAGCTGCTAGAATAAAGAAACATCTGCAATGGAACCATGAAGTCGTTTAAATTCATGTCTATAATTTCAGTAGAAAAAAAGTGGGTTAACATGGCAGTGTAACGCCCATCGTTGACCGAAACTTTGTTCCCAGCCTCATTTTCAAAGAAAAATGGTCCAATAATGCCACTACTCCACAATCCGCACCAAACTGTCACTCTCTGCTGATGCATTAGCTTCTGGACAATTACGAGCAGGTTTTCCCAGCCCCAGATGCGGCGATTTTGTTTGTTAACGTCCGCCGAGATGAAAGTGCGCCTCGTTAGAAAAGATGATTTTTTGTCCAAAATCCCCCAAGGCCCTGATTTTTCATTTCTTTTTCTACTTACTTCTAGGGGCCTAGAGATTCGAAACAAATCAAGCACTTTCAACCAAAATATAATTTTTGTTTTTAAACATAGAATTTTCATTCAATTTTAATGCTAAACTGTTCAACCTAGTGGCATTTATTTGTCTATACCTATCTATGTACATATAGGGGCATATTCATAGATGTTTACTAAACTCGTGCTAAGTTGTTACTGAGCAATTCCAGAGTTTAGGCTATTCATAAAAAAAATTAATCCTAAGTTTAGGGCTAGACCTTTGGTCTAACTTTAAACATACATAGGAAATGCTGTGTTTAAGTACTTAGTTATTATCAAAGTCAAATGTCAAATTTGATTGATACAAAAAAGTTAGAGGAGCTCTTAGAGCCCTTTGCATTGCAGCATTGCTTTTGTTTTTGATTTAAAAATTATTAAAGAACATTTGTTTGAGCAAAAAATACCACACACAATTTAACATGACGGGTAATAGAGATGTTAAGCCTAATGTCTTTCAACTCTCAACAATTAAATTTTGTTCAACCTACAATTTTCTGCCGTTTCCAAACGGCTTATAAGCAGCACTTCTCATGAAACTCTTGGAGGACTTGTCAATTCCTCGCAAGAGGTAGTGCACCACTGAAAAACATTTTTGCGGCACGCGGCTGAGAATCGAACTAACTTACTACACAAAATTTACACTATCTTTGACCCGTCATTAAGGGTATTCATGTAACGAGATAATTTTCCGCTTTGTAGAAAGATATATCTTTCCGCAGCATGTTTTCATGAACACCCCCTAAAGCTAAAGCTAAGTGTACACGATTGGTAGATCTTACGCAATATTGTAAGACCTGACAATGTCTGACAATTATCTACCAATGAGCTGACAATCATGTTGTGTGTGTACACGGTAGGTAGAAAATCTACCAATCTCTTACAAATTATTGTCAGAAGTTGGATGACAATTTATTTTCAGATAGCTGGCCAAATACCTACCAATTAATTGTAAGAGATTGGTAGGTTTTCTACCAATCGTGTACACACACCACTTCCACTAATTGTCAGTTTTTGTTGGTTATGGAATCTGCTTCATTTGAACCTTGACTGCAAATTGTCTGACAATGAAAAAATTGTATGATTCTAAAAAGCGTACATCTTACAATTTCTTAATTGTCAGAAACGTCAGACAACGATAAAAATTGACAGGCCTGACAATAAATTGTGTGTGTACACGATTATCAAATACCTTACATTTTACCTTCTTACAATTAATTGTCAGATACATTTTCTGACAATTTATTGGAAGATTACACGATTGTCAGTCTGCGTACACATGATTGTCAGAATTCTTACAATTAATTGTCAGACAATGATCTAACAATTAATTGTCAGACAAATTTTCTGACAATTTATTGTAAGACTACACGGTTGTTAGACATTGTAAGCATGTTTTTCACTGACAGATCTGACAATATTGTAAGATCTACCAATCGTGTACACTTAGCTTAAGAAATACTTGCGTAAATGTGGGAAATATTTTGTGAAATGTCAAATTAAAAGTCAGAATCCATACTTCTTTAGTTTACGAGGTTTATTTCTGCACTTTTCGCAGCAAATTTGTAAGATAATTTTATGAGATTTGCAGAAACTTTTTCCCATACAAATTTTGACAGCTCGTTTCTGCGGAGATAAAATTATCTGGTTTACGAGGGTTTTCCGCGCTTACATGAATACCCTTATTATTTGAAGTATAATTGTAGTAGAACACAGCCTTAACCTGGTGTTCTACTAAAAACAGCTGGGAAACTGACTATGAATAGTAGCTGTGTTTATTTAACCACCAAACCTTAAGCTAAGGATCTAGCAATCACAACTTTAGTAATACTCTATGAATACGCCCCATAGAGTTTTTCTGTCTGTGATATATTAACAAAATTGTTTTTTTTTTTCTTATTTCAAAGAAATTATGTATGAATATGACATCGTTCAAATGCCCGCCTCAGCTTTTTATGGTGGCACCGATCCGAGACTATGAATATTCCCCATAGATCCAGAGCGATGGGCTGTGTTATGTTCACTTTATGGGCATCGGTCAAAAGTACGGACCAATAACCGTCGACCCAAAATCCACACCAAACGTTAATTTTTTTGAGGATGCATTTCCACCTTGTGAACTTCGTGTGGATAAGCGTCGTCCCATATACGGCAATTTTGCTAATTAACATAGTCAATTATCTAAAAATGCGCCTCGTCGCTTAAGATGATTTTTTGACCAATATTGGGCTCATGTTTTCAGCTCTCCGAAGGGCAGTCAGCGAATAAGTGGTGTTATCAGATCTTGTAGAGGGCCACCCTACCATAAAATGGGCCAAACGATCGCACTACAAACCCTCATTTTAATAATAAAATTTTAACGTTTAGACGTGTTGTTCAATAGTGTATTTTTCCATGATGATTTGGCACTAGTAGCTGAATAATAAACATTAGATTTGACAGATGTCACCAAACTAACATGGCCACCACAGGACGCCAATATCTATCCGCGCCAATGAAAAAACCCTTTACAATAATGTCTTATAGAGTCTGATATTTTCAAAAGAACAGTTTATTCAACACAATATTGTAAAGATTTCTCTCGAAAGCCCGCGTAGCATATCAAAATTTTGTTATTTTTTGTTTGGTCCGCACACTAACACCCTACTGTCCAATCACTTTTTGTCAGGAAACCAAGCCAAATCTAAAACTAAACTTTGTTCTGAAACATAATTTCTTTTACCATCTGTTTCATGTCCTATTAACCATCTATAGCTGCAAGCTTTTTTGAATAACTTGATTGAAGGGATATAAATAAATGTATCCATATTTTAATTCATCTGACATCTGAGCCGTCTCTTTCGCAAAATCATTAGTTAAGCCAACATAATTTGTCGTTAGGAAGTTCTTGAGCTTTCCAATGGGTTTTTCTCGAATTGTCTGTCCCAAACCTATACCGATTATACTCGTAAGTACTGTACATACATGGTTTTGTGTTACTTTTTTAGATTTTTAGTATCGATCAATTAGGTATGACAAACGAAAAGCATAACCGGTCCAAATTCAATCAATGCGTCATATACCTACCTACTGGGAGATAGTGAATGAACTCAACTCGCGCTTGGATTTTCAGTTAAGATTTTGTTTTTATTTGCACCAGGGTGATTGTACCACGCACATTAAACTACCAAATGTAAACAAAAACGCACAATGTTGAATGTTGCCGATACCGGTTGTTCCGTCCGATATGTAGTAACATGCAGAAATTAGGTGAACTTCTATTTGCAATCAGCTCCATCTAAAGGAGTCCCCCACCATAGAACCGACTATTAATCCAATCCAACACTTTAGCTGGTCATTTCCCACTCTCGCTCGTATTATCCAACATCTCGGCTAGTAGTGAAAGGCTTTAAAAACCCCAAACCTATCGGCGCTTGGGCTAAAAGAAATCTTTACTCAGTGCTACCGGGCAGAAATCGTGTAGTTCATTGTCTGCCGTGTATCGTGCAACACCACATACAAAGTGTGATAGAGGCTCAAATTTTACAAACGGATAACACAATGAATTCCTCCAGTGCCATGGGATTACTTCTAGTTGGATTGGCTTTGATTCAAAGGAGTGGTAGCTTTCCGGACGGTGCTCCGGCGGATACCTGTGTTAAAAAACGCGCCAATCAACCCAACCACGGCCAAGCCCGACCACAATCATTGGAAACGAATCCCTTCCAAGTAGTTGCAAGTGCAGAAAGCTTCAATCCCGGACAACAAATCACAGGTAGGTGATATAAGGACTAAAGTCAACATCTTGCCCGACCAGATTAAGGACTAAAAATTCTTCTAGTTGTAATCTACCCCCACGACAACCGCCATGTGTTCCGTGGATTCTTCATTCAGGCACGTGACGTCGTGACCAACGAATGGATTGGCCATTGGGAACAAAGTGAGAACACCAAAGGCATTCCAGAGTGCTCGGCTATAACTCACTCGGACAATAGGGATAAGCTGGGAGCCAAGTTGATTTGGAAAGCGCCGCAGCACAAAAGAGGACGTGTGTATTTCACGTAAGTGGAAAATTGTGTTCAATTTTTAAATTGCAAGCTTTAAAGTGCGTTTTTTGTATTCTCTTCTCAACGTCCGTCGTTTCCTTTCGCTCTATCGGGGATCGGGGAGGCAATTTATTTGGTATTGAGCAATTAAATAGAATTTCCCAACTCTTGTATCAGGTTCGGTGGGATTGGTGTGGTGCAATAGTAGAAGCAGTTCCATGAATGCTTGCAAAATGTCGTCATCAATTTTACAGTGCGTGAATGAAAAGTATTTTTCTTCCATTTTATTTTTATGTTCCTGAATTGGTCCCTAAGGGATTAAAGGTTCTGTTGGAATATTAATATTAATATTATAGCTATATTATTTCTACATGTGAATGCGTTGAAAGGAGTACCTACTAAAAGGTAGACGTAACGATTATTATCTACATATAACACGTGCCTCGAATGTCCCACAGAGGACTTATGAAGTGTTTGCTTGCTGACAAAATGCTGTTGATTCTGACTGACCTTTTTACAAAAATAAAAAACTTTATCCTTTTTGGCTGAATTGAATATTAAACCCCTTTCATACTTTTTTTTTTTATTGGTTCTGTGTCCTCGTCACTTAAATAATTGAAGATTTTGAAATTAGAAATGTTTTTAGTGAAATTGTGTTTTTATATTCTCATAAACTATAAACAAACATAATGCATGGAAATGGAAGTCCCTTAAAATATGAGCTCGAAGGCTTACGTTTTATCGCCTTCGTCGAAAATTGGATTTCTCTACGAAACTTTCAAGAAAAATAAATCTCAAAAACTGGAAGTCTTCTTTTAGTCTTTAAATTTCGAGTAAAAATTTAGAGTTTTTAATAACAAGACATTTTGAAGAAAATTATTTTAAAAATATTTTTTTTTTAATTTTTAGTTCCAGAATATGTATTTAAATAACCTGTTCATTAAACTAACTTCATTTTAAATTAAAAGTTAAAAAAAAATATGGGTTTGACAGTAATACACATAATTTTTTTTGTATCCAAATCGTTAGAACTGTTTTTGAGATACATAAATTATCTTTTTATTTGAGATAAATATGAACTATGCCAAGTCATGCATTAGCGAAAAAATCGAGCTCGAGATTTTGATCAGATCTGAAATGACTATGACAAGGAAGACTAAAAAAGTGTGTCTCGAAATTCTGTCTGTCTGTTCGATTATAGGCAAGTCCTTTTTTCCTCAAATTTTGTCTAAAAAATAGTAACCTGTTATAGAACTATTTTTGTTTTTTTTTTTTTTGTATTTCTTTAGTAACGGTGCAACTGAATTCTTTTTTGATATTGTTTTTTATGCTAAGGCTCCTTAAAAGTTTCAATATTGTGATGTATTACAATTTTGCAAGAATTTTTTTGGTTTTTAAAAAAGGTTTACGATTCTGTTTAAATCTAGCCCATATTTCCAGATAATAATAAAAAATAAAATGCACGAACTTGCTCCTATGTAATAGACTAGGAATTTTAAAAACGAATGTTATTTAAAAAAAAACTGTTCATAAGGATAAAATGATTTTCTTAAATTCTTTTAGTAGTAAGAGATGAAAACAGAATGCTATGCAAATATGAATTTATTGTACAAATGACAGTTAAATTTCCAAAAAAGCCGTTTTTGAGATAACGAATTTTCCGAAAAATGACTTTTTTTTTCAAAAATTGAAAAAAATATGTTTTTTTTTTTTAAGTTTTGAAATGCAATGTTTTTCAAACTTTTTAGGAACTTCTTTATAAAAAAAAATCATTAAAATCCGTTATGCCGATAATGAGAAATTCAAAATTCGAAAAAATCGTTCAATGGTAGATACTCGTACAGTCAGTAATTATCTTGTTTTCAATTTTTTTTATTAAATTAAAGATCGTAAGAACTAATCGAAAAAAAAAATTAACAAAATTCTCGGAACAGTTTTCGATAAAAATACGATTTTCGAAAATAATTTTTTAACATTTGTGAGGAGGGTACCGTTATTTTTAGGTAAAATAATTTCTTTTTTTTTCATATCTTGTAGATTATATTAAGAAACTTTTATTTATTAAGTGTTAAAAAAATCGAGCATCGGGTTTTAGAAATATTGAGTTTTAAAAAGAAAAAATTGAAATTTTTTTTAAAAATCCAAAAAATTTTTTTATGAAATTTGAATACACAATATTTATATTGAAATTGTTAACATAAAAAAATGATCAAAATCGGTGGTACCGTTTTCCAGAAAATCAAAAAAAAAGGGCGGTACCAAAAATAATAATTTTTTGGAAATTTTTTTTCAACCATTACCTAGCTTTAATTGGTATCAAAATGAAGGTAATGAGTTCTAGAATTTTTGTACTTTAAAAGCTACTAAATTACGAGCATGATTTAATATTTCTTTTAAATACACTTTATCATTTCACTGATAGAAATCTATTTCAATGAACAGCTGATTTTCGTTTCTTTAGCTTGGACACAATCGCTCCAGTGAATGTGTTCGATTCTCAAATCTCAGTATTGCTTTCAATGATCAACTCTAACCTCAAAATACATAGACTTGGTTGTCAGCCGTGAAAATAAGTGAGATTTAAAAGTACGCCAAGTTCTTAGTTTGTGAAGTTTAATATCAGATCTCTCAAGTAGAGTTATAATGGAACAAATCAAATTTATAAGGGAAAATTGACTTGGTTTAAATTTGGAGGGATCACTGGGAAACTAATCAATTTTTCTTGAAAACTGCTCTTAAGATTTTGACTAAACTTCGTACCTTTTAAAGACTTTTAAAGTGTTAGTAATAAAATTGCGTTTTTATTTTTTGACAAAAAAATTCACAGATGGAAAAAAAAGTTTTAAAGTATTTTGAGTAAAATGTCTTATTTTTAGATTGTCCCCGTAAATGTTTTTAATGAATCTATAAATTGTATATTAATTTTGAACAATAGTACAGTGAACATTGGAAAACGTGAACTAATTAAAACCGAGGGTGTTCATGTTTTTGAGATTGTTCATGTTTTAGAATGTAACATTTTATGATTAAACTAGTATTCCTACCGTATTGTCTTACTACTGCTCTTAAAATAAAACATATTTTCTTTCATCTTATCTTCTTTTTGCTTGCAGTAGTATACATTTATGAATATTTTTACATATTTATACATACTGGTACGGGTTATTAAAAAAAATGTTTAGATTTCAATTTTAAATTAGAACGTTTTACAAATACAAGTTTTATTTAACAAACAAAATTTGTAATTTTTGTCTGTTCTATTTTTGCCAACATTTTATTAACAAATACAATTTCTCTTAGGCGTTTATGTCGCTTTGGTCAAAGCCTTTATCTGTATTGCATTTTCATGTAGAAATGTTGAAAAAATTTCTATGTTCACGTTTTAGAGCTTTTCGATTTGTTCACGTTTCAGAGCAGTCAATGTAAAAATTACAGTGTTCACGTTTTGGGATAGTTCACGTTTTGGGGGGTTCACGTTTTCCAATGTTTACTGTACTTCTGAAAAAAAAAAATTCATTTAGTTAAAGCCATTACAGGTTGTTTAATAGTCTTAAAAATGAAAATGAAAAATTTCGAATGTGCATTTCAATGATAGCTTTAACTGACCCCTAAGTAGGATGATGGTGGTGCTGAATGAATGAAAGAACATATGTACATATGAAAATTTCTTAACTGACTGAATTTGCCTGTTCGCTTACAGGCGTTTTTCTTTTTTAACTCTAGGTTCGTTTCTTCAACTTTACCCCGGATTGACCCGGGTTTTCTTGACTTCAGAGTCGTCAAAAAACCTGGGGTTTTCAATTTTCAAAAAAAAAAACACCCTGACAACTAAAAGCAAAAATAAATAATTCTGTGCTCTGATAAAACTTTAAATTTATTATAAACTAGTTTTAAAAATGAACAAAAACAATTTTGCGTTGTTTCTGAATATTTAATCTGATGAGTTCAACAAACATTACATGAACTCGCCACAGCAAAATACATATGTAGCTAGATCTACTTCAGGGCAACCCCTGGTCTCAAAAAACACAGAATTTATTCACGAGGGTGACTTAAGGTTTCAACAAACAAACCTTCTGAGTAGAGAATGAACAGAGTTTGAGCATGTCGAATACGCCCCTAGCAAAGTTTGATCAGCTCATTTTTATTTATGAAACACTGAATCACTGAAATGTCAAAGTCGTCGATCTCCATTTGTATGTTTGTTTTTTTTTCTCCCTCTGTCTCTGTCATATCACACGATATGACATCTGCTCTGTCATTTTATTCTGAGCTCATAGAGCGAACTCCGAGCTAACTCTGATTGAAAAAAGAAACACAACCTGAGCGCTCTGATGTGTTTGAGTTAATAAAGAAATACAGATTTTTTTTTGACAGCTCAGTTCCCTGCTCGGAGCTTAAAAAGAAAAACGTCTATAAACGACCTTCAGGAAAAAGTATTCAATTTTATTCTGTTTCAACTTTTCTTGATCACTACAACTGACGCCTAAGCCAGAATTATATACAGGGTGATTTGCATAAGGTGTGACAAAAAGCTAGGGCGTGTAGGTTGGACTTAGACAAGATCATATCGAAAATTTTTTGTAATAAGCTTTAGTTAAAAAATAGTTAAAAATTTAAATAAACAGTAATTACGTATTTTATCTAAATATGCATCTATTTCTTATTTTAATTGATTTCAAGATTCAGGAACATTTTTGTTCTTATTTCGCAATTGCATTTTTCTGTCACTAGTTAGGGCGTGTAACGTTGCATTATTTACAAAAAACATTCGCAGGTCAATATTAATCCAATGCTCTCACGCAGGTGTTCTCAATGGAAAAATGTGTTAATCCAGTACTTTGTCATTTTATTGTATGCTTATAAGACGATAAATAAAAAAATAGTAAAAAGAAAGTTAATCCTTTCAATCGTAAATTCACCTAAGAATCCAAAAACGTAAAAACTAAAATAAAAGGCTTTTCTTAGAACAAAAGTAGTTTTTGTTATTTTTGATTTTCTCAAAAACTACAAAACATTTTGACATCTGGTTTTTTGTGTTTGATCAAAAATTAATATGAGCATTGAATATTGAATAAAAAAATAATACTTAATTATGTAAAATTTTGAAAAAAATTTGTTTAAAAAAAAATTTTAATTTTTTTTTTTTCAAAATTTTGATTTTGAAAATTAATTTTTCAAAAACTATTCACTCGAACAACTTTATTTAAAAACAAAATTAAAGAATGTATTTCTGGCTTTTCAAAATGCTTTAGCATTACTCTGTAGGTATCACCGTTATTTTTTAATAATTTTTTTTCTTAAATTGCCCCTCCCGCCTAAACGGGGGGAAATAGACCCCCCCCTCCCATACGATTTTTTTCTTGTCTAAGTCCAACCTACACGCCCTAGCTTTTTGTCACACCTTATGCAAATCACCCTGTATTTCTGTCTATTCACTAAAAATGTGTACTAAAAACGAGTACGAGTATTAACGAATTTCAAATAAACTTTTGCTAAACAGAAAACTAAAGCTTTTCCAAATAGTAATTAACAATTTATAAATTTGCAAAACCAAATTTTATTAATTTAAAAGTTTTACTTTCACTAAACATTAATTCGTAAAAATACATATCTTCCATAATCAAATAATATAACATAATATGTAATGTATGTATATTTTTCACTTGATAAAGGCAGAAAAATACTTCTACTACCTTCAATTCACGCATCTTTAAAAGCTGAGCAATATTTCTAATTTAAAAATACCTATTTATCATCCAGTCTTCAACATGCTCGATAGTATAGTGGTCAGTATCCCCGCCTGTCACGCGGGAGACCGGGGTTCAATTCCCCGTCGGGGAGATATCGGTGTGTTATTTTTTTTTTATTACGATTCATAATTTTCATCAGAATCAAAAACAGGCATTTGAAAATCGTGTCAAACTTAATATTAACGTGATGTATTAAAACTTGGGTAGTACTGAATTTGCTCTATAGAGAAACAATGGATCCGACTTTTGTAATACTGCTTGTATGAAGCGGCCAAAAATCGAAATTGAAAACTGGACTAAGCCGAGGATAAAGAACAATTAGTAAGAGGGGTTTGTATTTTCTGATTCAGACAATTTATGTATATATGTATGTACATATGTATGTATTATTTTATTCAAAAAAATTGTCTACCTAAATAATTTATTATTTGTTCAGCTGTTGTTGATTTTTGAGAAAAAAATCAAGGGTTTTAAGCATTCCCAATGTTTGAGTTTTTTTTTTATAACGGCTTTAAATTAAATATTTCAATTCTACCCATTTTTTTTTTAATTTTTGCTTAAGACAATTGAAATAGTAAATTAAATTCAAAGGTCTTAGAATAAAAAAATGTCTGCATATAAAACGTGTAGAAAGTTTGGAAGCATGAAATTTATTTTAAAATTAGCTTGAAAGACTCCTTAACTAGTTTTAGCTAAAATAAAATGCACAACTGCATCGCACGTACTTGCTCTTATGCACAAGTAGTTTGTAATTTATAAATTGCTTACATAAAAACATGGATGTAATTAGAGTAAAATGTATACAATTCATTGTTTATTTTATGAGGTTATAAGAATATTATTAAAAAAAGAATAAGTTTTTATAATAATAATAATAATTGTGCAAATAAAAATAAAAATAAAAAAAAAACATTCACTCGGCTTTGAGATATAGCATTTTCAAAAAAAAAATAATTTTCTTCAAAAATCCAACAAAAAAATATTTTTCGCTTTAGTTTGGATAGGTAATTGTTTTTTTAAACTTTTTTGATCTTTTTGTATCAATTTTTTTTTAAAATCCGCTATGCCGATAATAAGAAACTCAAAAATCGAAAAATTTACTTAAATGCTAGGTATTGTCTGTATATCTTTATAATTTTTTTTAAAAGTTATAGAAAGATCGTAAGAATTAAGCGAAAGAAAATAAAAAATGCAAGACTGCGTCGCACGAACTTGCTCTTATGTACTCGTAAAAGACGTAAAAATTTCAAAAACCAATGTTATTAGAGAAAACTGTTCATAAGCATAAAATTCATTTTTTAAACTCGTTTAGTAGTAAGATATAAAAACAGAATGTCATGTGATTTCTTAAACAAATATGAATTCCTTAAAGAACGAAAATAATAAGTCGTTGTAGATGGTTCTTAAAAAAATTAAACTTTTATTTACAGCATTTTAAAAACATTTTTTAAAAAAAATTTGGTATACCAACTTAAAGGTTTTATTATTGTACGAATAAAGACCAAGTTTCCAAAAAAAAAATAATACCTTGTTTTTGAGATATCGAATTTTCAAAAAGAAATTATTTTTTTTTAAAGTTCTTAAATGCAATGTTTTTAAAACTTTTTAGAAGCTTCACTGAAAAAAATTTTATCTAAAACTGTTATGCCGATAATGAGGGATTTAAAATTTGGAAAAATGTTTCCATGGTAGATACAGTCAATAATATCTTAATTTTAAAATTTGTTTTTTTGAATTATAGATCGTAGCAATTAATTGAGCGAAAAAAAAGGTATCAAAATTCTATGCGAAATTTTCGAGAAAAATACGATTTTCGAAAACCATTTTGTTTAACATTCATATTTTGAATAATGTTATGATAAAATGAGATAAAATCATTTTTGTAATACATTTTGTAGATACATAGTAATAGTATTAAGAACCGTTTCTTAAAGTTTTTTTTTTTGGAGAACAGTTTTTGAGAACAAAATTTTATGCCACAAGTAGTTAAAAGAAACTTTTCAGAATGACGTTTAGCCAATGCGATATATGGCAAGTTGTGCACTTGTAAAAGAATCGAACTCAAGATTTGATTAATAACAAAAATTCAAATTTTATTTTGAAAACTAACTATATATTTCGAAAACTACAAAGTCATCATTTCTTTTAAACTTGGTATATACTCATTGGATTTTTGACACCTAATCAATGAATTAGGCGGAAGTTTTTAGGAAAGCGTTATGGAAAATCTTATTTTTTTCAAAAGCGTCTACAAGAATTTTTAAGAATTTTTCGGTATCGTCTAATTTATACGATTTCTATAAAACAAATACTAATTAAGACGTTATTAACATTAGCATAACCGAATGAAATTAATTATATTATAAAAAATAAATTTTAAAAAAAATAATTTTTGGATTTGACAATACTATTCGTCATTCGGTGTTGATTTTTGTTAAGCACTGAAAAGTGGGATATCATCGATATGCCGTTCATATGCGTTTCAATAAATTGGTTTGAAGCGTTAAGATAGAACGGGTTGGGTTCGATATCCCGCTTTGTATAATCCCGTTTCTTAAAATCCCCCTTTTTATAATCCCTCTTTTTTTTAAATCCCGTCTCTTATAATCCCATTTTTTACTATCCCGCTTTTGCAATCAAAACCAGTTGTTTTATTTTAAAAAATCGCCCGATTTTAAAAAGTGGGATTGTAACAGATCGGGATTTTGAATAAGCGGGATTTTAAAACTCAGGATTTTAAAAAAGCGGTATTTTAAAACTTTTTTTTCGGGATTTTAAGAAGCGGGATTCCGATACGCTTCCGATAGAACACATACTCATCATTTTGGTGTCAGTGGAACCACTTTGCACATTTTGCAGTTGTTATTTCAGTATAAGCGCGCACAGGTCACTTGAAATAAAACGTACAGTTGGTAATATATATATGTATATGGTATTTACTAATACGGAAAATAAAAATCTTGTTTCAAAGTTGTTTTTTCGTTTTTAAATCATCTCATCAGAATTTATAAATTTGCTGTGGTTCAAAAATGCAAAATAATTATAAGTGGTCTGGGGTATTTTCACAGTTAGAACAAAAACAATTATGAAAGATTATATTAAAGTTAGAATCTTCAA
The DNA here is from genome assembly GCA_911387755.1 of Chrysotoxum bicinctum. Classification (NCBI taxonomy): domain Eukaryota; kingdom Metazoa; phylum Arthropoda; class Insecta; order Diptera; family Syrphidae; genus Chrysotoxum; species Chrysotoxum bicinctum. The sequence continues at coordinate 191,442,623 of OU426988.1, forward strand.
ATGCAAATTTAGTTCGTTTATAGTATTGAACTTACTCCATAATGGCACTTCAACATTTAAATTTGTTTGTACGAGCTGTGTCACTGTTTAAAGTGTGTTCAGCTTAAGTTTATTTATATATTTAAATTTAGAATATTTTTTAGCGCTATCAGGCAAATATCTAAGCAATCTGTTAAGAATTTGGTACCATCGTTTTTTTTTTTAATTTTTTAGCATTTAAGTCAAATTAGCACAATGTTAAAGCTGTTTTAGTATTAAATTTGGTAAAAATAACGATTTTAAAATTTTATTTGAGTTTAGTATCATACTTTCTACTTTCTACATACATTTTATTAAATTTAAAGTCATCAAATCAAATCGCAATTTTATTTTTTATAGTATCGTGCTAGCTTCATATGGTAAACGACAAAAAAGTTCTGTTTAGTGTTTTTTTTTGTTGCACGAACTGACATTGTTTTAGGTGTGTTCAGAACTAATTTATTAAAAAAAAAAATAGCCTTAACACGATACTAGTTATGAAGGCGCAAATAATTTTTAGTAAGTGACTAAGCAAAAAAAGAAGATTTTGGTAATTTTAAAAGATTTTAACATCTAACTATCTCATTTTTTTCGAGTAAAATGACAGATTTCATATGGATTTAGCAAGTTATTGAAAGTTAAAGTAGCCATTTTAACTTTTACAGTAACTTGCTAAATCTTGCTTCGGAATTTCACTCCAGGTAGATGTTATTTGATTAGACAACAATTTGGTTTTTGGTTGAAAACCTAAAAATTTAAGAGAGAATTACAAGCCTTGGGCTTCCGATTTTACCATAATTACGAGTACTAGTTATATTATACTTCTTTGATAGAAATATCCATCAGGCTAATATTGGTAAGTTAACTACTTATTAGAGCACAAAGGATATATCTATTTACAACAACTAATCTTATAGGAGCATAATATGGTATGGTCCAGTCCAGTCACAAATAAATAAAAAACAAAATAAATTGTAGGGTGTCACTTTGACTTTTGAGATTTTAACATTTCACTCAGATTTAGGTTTGTTCGAATTGTCACTATTTAAACGTGTTCAGATGCACCGATTTCAATAAAAGAGAATTAACGAACTTGCTCCTATGTAATAGACTAGGAATTTTAAAAACGAATGTTATTAGAGAAAACTGTTCATAAGGATAAAATTATTTTTTTTAATTCTTTTAGTAGTAAGAGACAAAAACCGAATGCTATGCAAATATGAATTTATGCAAGAACAAACATTATAGGTCGTTTTAGTGGTTTCTTAAAAAAAACTTTTATATAGATACTACATTTTTAAATGATTTTTAAGAAAAAAATTTAGTACGCCAATTTACAGCTTTTATTATTGTTCGAATAAAAATAAAATTAACAAAAAAAAAAATATTGAGCCGCTTCTGAGATATCGAATTTGCAAAAAAAGAAAAAATTAATTTTTTTTTTCAAAAATTCAAAAAATATTTATTTTAAAGTTTTGAAATGCAATGTATTTTAGACTTTTTAGAAGCTTCTCTATAAAAAATTTCATTAAGATCCGTTATGTGGATAATGAGAAATTCAAAATTCGAAAAAATGGTTCTATGGTAGGTACAAGCTGTAATATCTTAATTTCAAAATGTTTTTTATTAAATTAAAGGTCATACAAATTAATTGAAAGAAAACAAAATTATCAAAATTCTAGGCGCCGTTTTCGAGAAAAATACGATTTTTGAAAACCATTTTTAAATTTTTTAACATTTTTATGGTGGGTTGGGTACCTTTATTTTTAGGTAAAATAATTTTTTTTTCTCACATCTTGTGGACTATATTAAGAAACTTTTATTTATCAAGTTTATAAAAATTCTAGCATGTGGTTTTCGAAATATTGAGTTTTGAAAAAAAAAATTTTTGGAGTTTTTTTTTAAAAATCGAAACAAATTTATTTTGAAAATTTGAATACACAATTATATTTAAATTTTTTGATGAGCCTAAGCAAAAAAAAAATCAAAATCGGATGTACCGTTCTTAAGAAAATCAAAAACAAAAAAAAAAAATGGTTCCATGGGGGGTACCCTCAATAACCACTTTTCGGAAAATTTTTTTCAACCATTATCTAGCTTTATATAAAAGAAATTTTTTTGTATTTTTATTTTTCAAATCTGTCGAACAGTTCTTAGAGAACAAAAAATATTTATAAAATTTCGAAAAAAATTCGTATGGCAGGTGCCGTTATTTTTGGTCTTAAAAAAAAAAAAAAAAACGTGTGGGGGGAAAAATTAAAAATGATATCTACGAAGTTTAAAGAAAATCGGCCGAGCCGTTTAGGCTGTAGTCGAACCGACAGACAGACAGACAGAATTGCGAAACCAACATTTTTAGTCTTCGCTACCATCGTAATGTCAACTTTGATCAAAATCTCGAGTTCGATTTTTTTACGAATGCATAACTTGCCTGGTAGTACCTACATATAAGTCGCAAGTAAAAAGGATTAAAATTTTTAAAGAGTTAGTATATTACTAATTGATTAGCAAATTGCTAACTAGTGACATGCTAAGTCTCTAACAGTAGGCTGTTTAAAATTTTGGCCCAATATGTTTAAAATTAAGAAAAAAATTAGTAAACTACCTTAAAGTTAGCGATTTGTTAAGAAGTATTATGATCATAGATACCTTAACAAAACGCTGTTTAAAATTTTGCGCCATTGCGATTAAATAGTTTCACGGCAGGTGCATCGCGAGAAAGGTTCAATATTCTTTAAAGGTATCTCATTATTATAATTTTGCAAACGGTGTATTTATATACTTAGTATTATTATTTAAAAGTAAGAAAGTAATAAAATATGTGGACTGCAATATTTATTTTTTATTAAATGCATATTTCATTATAGTTAAACGTTCAAAGCTATTATTAAACGCTCACAGCTAGTAGCTCAGTTAGGAACTTGTAAGTAGCAATTTGCCTTGTGAGAAAATCTATACTTAGATAGGTAGTTCTTGCAACTTATACTTTTTCTAATCAAAAGTTGTTTTAAAACACAGTAGATATATGTATGTATAAGTATGTAGTACTTACGTTTTGAATGTGCTTATTATGTCAATCTATGTATGTATATACTTCTTTGTCATACAAAATGACCTTGCTCTAATCTCTTTCAATCTGTTAGATACTTTTGTATTGCATCACACAACAAAACCATGGTCACGTTGGTGCAGTTTTAAGAAAATATAATAGTGTGTTATTCATGTTTGAGTGTAATTCTATGGTTCACTCATTAATTGCAATTGCTCCAACTACAACTAATTGCACACATAATACCAAACCATCTGTGGAAGTATTTCGCAAATGCATTCCATAGCTTCACAACAATATTATATAAGTGATTCTGCAACAATCTGCAGTAGACAAGAAATTCCCTTTTTTATTAGACCACAATTTCGGCGCGTCTCGAATTACATAGATGCTGATAGTTACTCGGACATTAGTTTGTATTTCTTTTGATGGACAATAAAAGACTAAAAATCCGCCAGACTTGTTCAGGTTTTAATACTTTATTTCATTCATAAGTCGATCTTAAGCGAGTATGTTGCACAAGCTTTGAGTGGATAAACTGTAGTACGTGATGAGTAGATTCACCATAATTACGAGTATAGTCAAAAGACCCATTTATTTGAGGGGAGAATCAAAAAAATAGAGGTCTATGTAGCTTGACACAAGTGTTTAATGAAAAGTTGTTCAGAGCTTCACAAACTTTGAATATTTGAAAAAGCTACGTATGATAAAGTTAGTTAAGTTTGTCGCTCTGTATGAAACACCTTGCATCATACCAAGAGTAGTTCAAGCATTTAATTATTAACAAAACAGCTCAGAAGGTTTGTTTGTTATAAAAAAATAGAAGCTCATTGAACTTATGTAAGAACTTATTGAATTGCACCTCAAAAGCAAGAGAAAAATTAAAGCTGTAGCTTTTAAAGCCATTGCCGAAAAACTTTAAACAGCCTAGTGTTAAGTTATTAGTATGATACAACTTAACAATGTACAAACTTTAAATTGGTTTACTGTTTCTTAACTTAACACATTTTGTAGTTAGTATCGTACTAAGACTATTTCTTTTAGGAAATTGCTTCTAAACGTCCAAAAAACTAAATAAACACATCTATTTTGAAGTTTGTAAATTATAAAGTTATATAAAGTTAGCACAATACTAAAAAATTAAATATACGTATTCAATGACTGAATAAAATTTATTCGAATATAGCAGTTAAATTAAAGTAAAAATCATCGGATACCTATTCCAGTTTTTTAGTATCGTACCTACTAGCATCACATTTATGACTTTTTTTTGACATTTACAAACATCAAAACAGGCTTGTTTATTTAGTTTTGTGTGTGAACTATCATCGTTTAAGGTGTGTTCGGAAGCAATTTATTAAGAAAATTGATTTAGTACGACAATATTAAGAGAATGTTTAAGATTAAGAATTACTTAGTAAACTGCTTTAAATTTAACAAATTGTTTAGTAGTATCATACTTAAACCTTAGTAATAGGCGTGCAAAATTCTAAATAGCTTAATATTAAGGAATTAGTATAATACTACCTAACAATTTGTTAACTTTTTAGTTGATTACTAACTCTTTCTTAATTTTAAACATTTTCTAACTAGTATCGTGCTAAGGATATTTTTTTTAATAAATTGCTCTGAACACATCTAAAATAATGACAGTTCATCCAAAAAAGTAAGTAAACAGACCTGATGTTTGTAAATGTCAAAGAGTCATATGAAGTTAGCTCGATACTAAAGCATAATGCTATATTCGATTAAAATTTGTAAAATCGTCGTTTTAACCAAGTTTAATGCTAAAACAGCTTTAACATCATACTAATTTATATCACTTAAATGGTGCCCATTGTTTGCTTAAAATTGACTAGCATTTTCCATTACTTTTCTTAGAATTTCTGGTCTAACCTTAAAAAAATTTCAATAATTTTCAGGTATTGAAAGCCATCTACATTAACCACAACTTGTTCGTAGTTTTCAACAACCATTTTACATATTCTGCAATTTTCGCTGTGTTTTTTTTTGCAAGTCCATATAGAATTTTAGATAAAAACGACATCGGGATTTAGGAACTTCTTTCCAAAAAATTGGAAGCACTGTGCAGTGCATGCTATGGTATTTGTCAGCTTTATTGAGACTAGCATCAACCAGCATCCAAGAACGTCACTTGTCTGAACAAATTATCGATAACATATAGATAATATTATTTTGGCATCACTGTTTTTATCAGGACTTAGATGTCTCAAAAATTATCCGTGTTTTTTTCGCAAGGCCATATAGAATTGTAAAAAAAACGACATCGGGATTTAAGAGCTTTTTTTCCAAATAGCTGGAAGCACTGTGTGCGCTATGACATTTGTCAGCTGTATTGACGACTAGCATGAACCAATCCAAAAACGTCACTTTTGACTTCTCTGAACAAATTATCGATAACGTGTAGATAATATTATTTTGGCATCATCATTTTGATCGGGTCTTAGATTAAGTCTGGAAAATTATCTGGTCTTAGCTAATTCTGTATAGATTTATGTAAGTAGTTGTTGCATTTGCATGTAAAGCGCTTAGTCCCGATGTCGTTTTTTTCTACAATTCTATATGGACTTGCAAAAAAAACACGAATATTATCTGGAGTTAGCTAAGTCCGTATAGACTTGAGTAGTTGTTGGATTTACATGTGAAGCGTTTAGTCCTGATGACAACTCCAATCCCGCCAATGTATTTGAAAAATTATTAATAGAGCTCTGTCCAAATGGCTGGAGGACAACAATATAATATTCAGTTCGGATTTAAGATGGGATATAATACAATTCATGCCGCGTCTAAGCTAAACTCTGATATCCAATTGAACAAATATTTAAGGCAATGTATTTGTTGCATGTCTGGTTGATGTAGAGAAGGCCTTCAACACCGTATGATAAGGTCTCTATCTATAAAGCTGACCAAATTCAGCATAAGTAAACCACTATTATATATATTTTATGACATAATCAATTGCAGAAAGTTTGTTGCCAAAAGTGGTAATATAACTTCAACCTACTCGTAATTTTCGATAATTGTCATCTCGCCGATCCCACCATCTACACCAGAAATCTAAAGGCTAGTCTAACAGCCAATTGTGTTTTTCGATGATATAATAGCGAACAGAACTGCTCTAAAAGTCGAGGTTTTAAGAATTCGTTTGCAGCGTGATTTCGGCGATATCATGTTTTGAAAAATCATGTTTCAGAAATCGGAAACCATTCTGTTTAAGACTGCACTGTATAAACTGTCAAGGGATAACAGAAAGAACTGGCGAAAAAAAAGTGATCGTACGGCCGCATTGACAGCCACTGGCGAATGAATAGTATTTGGTTGGATCAGTATTTGTATTTTGATAGACATATACTGTAAAGGCTGCTCTGACAAGGGCTAAAGCGGATTTTAGCCCGATGAAATAGTTGTTTTAGAGCCGCCGCCGCGCCGGTTTGGTAGCAGGGTGAAGGTGATTTCCTACTTGACCCTCATTCGCATATGATTGGTTATGGATGCTTAGTCCTAGTGTAGTTTCTTCGTCTCAAATAGAAAAGATTTGGAGAGGCAGTATTTTAGACGCTGTCTTGGATTATGCTGATCTCCAGAATAAGATCACAAACATTATTATTTCAACCAGGTTCTGTTGAAAGGAGCCAACATAAGCAGATAGCAGAATAAATAACTGATTCACTTTGATGCACTTTGTAAGAGCATTTTTCTCGACGAAGAGCTTAATTTTTTGGGGTTTATGTACTTCCTTAACGACCAATACTACGAAAGCGTGCGTATTACCGGATCTATCCCGCCCAAGCCCAATGAATTCCTCTGCTTTAACAGTTCGATCGGGACCGAAGAGACGGGGTAGGACAGGAAACACACAAAAAATGTTTCTTAGAAAATTCTTCTTGTGAAAAGTAAAACCTACAGTTTATAAGATTCTTAGCATTAATAAAGTTCTTAGGACGAAAGGCATTAGAATTAAGAAATTGTAGAATAACTTAGAGTGCTCACATATAGAGTTATTAAGAAAGTTGTAAAATGTTTTCAAATGAATTTTTGTTAAGCTTTAAGATCGTAAGAAGATATTGAAAAATACAAAAAAATTACGCACAGGAAGTGCTTCGAATAGAACATCTGTATACACGACTTGTCAATCTTTGAAAAACTCGACTCGACCAAAATAAAACAATTGTGTGTATCGTTACATTGTAATTATATATACGATTTCGACTTTAACCTCAGCACTCCCTGCCTAAAACACCTCCTCTGAAACACAATACAATCATAGTTTTAAGTTAGCCCAACCCTAGTTGTAAGTTTCATAGTTTTAAGTTAGATTAAGTTATGAAGCTTGTATTAAGCTAAATAAATTAGGGTATTGCCCCCACCAAAATTAATAAAAAAAAGCTTAGAAATGCACTTATTCAATTTTCAAAATAACTGCTCAAATATTTACAGTTTTTGTTTGTAAAATTAAATTCTCTTTTTTTTTTATTTCAGAGGAACTGTTCTTAAAGAATACGGAACATTTTGGAGTGGAATTGTTGGAAAACTTCAGTCCCCAGCCAAACATTAAAACTAATTTGTTTTTTTCTTTTCTACTTATTTTAAGCTTATTTTATAATTCACAGAAATAAAACTTAAAATAAAACATAATTAACTCATAATCCCAACTGGAGTTTTAAAAATCATATAAATTATGAACTATATTCACGCATGATGGCGCCGCCATCAGTAAAAAGAATTACGTTGTATTGTTGTTATTTGACATTGACGTTTCTTTAATCCATATACAAATTGTTTTAAAAACATTTACACGTGATGAATAATAATAATAAAAAAAAAAATATCATTCGTTTAAAAATGGTTTTTGGAAAGAACCTTACAAAAATGTTTTTCTTAAAGTTTTGAAATGCAATGCTTTTTAAACTTTTAAGAAGCTTCTCTCTAAAAAAATTCATTAAAATCCGTTATTTCGATAATGAAAAATTCAAAATTTTAAAAAATTGTTCTATGGTAGGTACAGCCAGTAATATCTTGCTTTCAAAATTTTTTTTATTAAATTATAGATCTTAAAAATTAATCGAAAGAAAAAAAATTAAGCAAAATTCTCGGAACCGTTTTCGAGAAAAATACGATTTTCGAAAACCATTTTTTAACATTTGTATGCAGGGTACCGTTATTTTTAGGTAAAATAAATTTATTTTTCTTATATCTTGTAGATTATTTTAAGAAACTTTTATTTATCAAGTTTTAAGAAAATCGAGCATGGGGTTTTCAAAATATTGAGTTTTCAAAAAAAAAAATTGAAATTTTTTTTTAAAATCTAAAAAAAATGGTTTTGAAAATTTGAATACACAATAATATTGAAACTGCTGAGGAGCTTTAACATAAAAAAATGATGAAAATCGGTCGTACCGTTTTTTGAGAAAATCAAAAACAAAAAAAAATGGTTCCAAGGGGGGTACCAAAAATAATAAATTTTTGGATTTCTTTTTTTTCATTCATTACCTAGGTTTAAATAAATGAAATTTTATGAATTTTTTTTTTAAATCTGTGGGACAGTTTTTGAGAAAAAAAATATTTATAAAATATCAAAAAAAATCGTATGGCAGGTACCGTTATTTTTGGTCTTTAAAAAACAAATAAAAAAACATCCGGGGGGAAAAAATTAAAACCCATATATACCAAGTTTAAAGAAAATCGGCCGAGCCGTTTAGCTGTAGTCGAACAGACAGACAGACAGACAAATAGAATTGCGAGACCCACTTTTTTGGTGTTCGCTATCATCGTAATGTCAACTTTGATCAAAATTTCGAGTTCGATTTTTTTTACGAATGCATAACTTGCCTTATAGTACCTATAAGTCGCAAGTAAAAATCGAAAAAAAAAGTAATGTCATAAATTAATTTTTTTATTAATTTGGGATCATACAAATTAAACGAAGCAGAAAAAATATATCAAAACTTTGAGCCCCGCTTAAAAGAAATAGACGATTTTTGGAAACCGTTCTTACTTGTGGCATATGAACTTGAAATTTTGATCAGATTTGACATTACGATAGGGAAGACAAAAAATGTGGATCTCGACATTCTGTCTATTAATCAGCCTAAACGGCTCTGCCGATTTTCTTTAAACTTGGTAAATAGTATTTTGTATTTGTAAAATTTTCCATCGACACGTTTTTTTTCCAAAAATATCGGTATTATGAGTTATTTTCGAAGTTTTATAAAATATTTTTTTTTAAATAGATTTTTTCTAATGCCAAAAGTTTCATTTAGTTAAGTCTACCTATAGGCTTTTAAAGAACCATTTTTTTTCGTTTTTCATTTTTTCAAAAACGGTACAACCGATCTTGGTTGTTCTTTTCATGCTAAAGGTCCCCAAAAGTTTGAAGAGCATTGCGTATTCAAATTTTCCAAAACATAAAAAATATTTTATTTTAGTTTTTTTTTCAGAACTCAGTACTTCGAAAACCCAATGCTTGATTTTTTAAAACTTGACAATCAAAAGTATTTCAATACAATATGTAAGATGTGATGGAAAAATTTATTTTTTCCAAAAAATATAGGTATCCACCATACAAGTATTAAAAAAATAATTTGAACTTCTTATTTTTCTCGAAAACGGCATTTAGAATTTTGATATTTTTTTTATTTCGATTTTTTTATTTAATAAGAGATCTTAAAAATTATCTCTTATTAAATAAAAAAAATTGGAAAATTTTTTCGAGTTTGGAATTTCTCATTATCGACATAAGGATTTTAATAAAAAAATATTTCTTGAATTTTTGGGAAAAAAATATTTCTTTTAAAAAATTCGATATCTTAAAAATAGGTCAGAATTTCTTAACGCCGCTCCTGGGAATCAAGTAAACTTTTCAATTCAAAGAAATACGTTAAGATAGTAAACAATAAATTTTAAATAATATTTTAGTTAGCTATTAAAAATTGGTTTTGTAATCAATAGTTCTAAAATCACATGATGAAATAATAAATAATACTAAAAGGCCTTAACGAATTAAACAGAAAATAATATAAGAAAAACGTTTTTTTTTTTCGTAAATTGTTGTGTTTTTTTTGTCTATTTTTAAACAGACTTTAAAAAAGACCAGGAAAATAAAGAAAATTGTTTTTTTTTTCAATTATTTTTTAATTTTTAAATCAACTTATAACTATCTTATAGCTCGACAAAAAATTCAAGAAAAACTGGCCTACTTACATATCCAATAACTTAAAACTAACTTACTAGCCCTATGCGCTACAATATATTTTAATTTTAATACCTCTTGGCCTAAAAACTAATTTTTCATTAAACTACATATAGGTACATCAATTTTTTTGTTTTCTCGTAAAAATGTAAAAAACTTAGATTCTGTAACTTTTTTAAATTTTTTATGTAAAACTTACAAGCTATAAAGTAAAACTAAAACTAAACTAAACTAAAACTACTTAAAAACTAGAACTGCCACAGCAGCATTTTTTTTTGTGTCACCCTGGCTGTCCCTACACTTGAAACTATGTAAGTCGGCAAAGACAACTCGTCAACTTTCCCTATCATTAGAAAACCAACAAAATTGGTTCTCCGGTCCCAACCGGTCCTACTAAACCACTGCTCGCTGCTTCCTGCGCTCTGCTCCGTCTTGTGCGAGGACGTGTCGACCATAAAGGAGCCGCCTATCCACAGTCCTACGGCGGACATGGTAGATCAGCGGAACCGCCTCTCTATCCTGGATCAGCCCTCGACTGTCTAAATAGAGGAATGCATTAGGTGGAATATAGCCACCTAAGCGCACACTGTTAGGGTAGTAAGCCACAGTTTAAGCTATTAGCTGAGCTCATCGCTCTTGCAAAATGACTCCGAATCAGCTTAAGTAAGAAATTATATATTCTGTTTATGTTGGCTCCGTTGTATAGAGCCCTGTTGGAATAATAATGTTTGTACTCCGCCTCTGGTGTTCTGTGTATTCCAAAGCAACGTCTAAGACACTGCCTCTCAAACACCCATATATTTTCCATTTGAGATCGGGCAATCTTGAACACCTGGGCAATCATCAGCCGTATGACGGCCATTTAGCAAATCACCTTCACTCTGCTGTTTAGCCGGCTGTTGTAAAACAACCGTTTCATCAGGGCGAACGCTCCCCTAGCTCTGGTCAGAGCAGCATTTATATGCCTGTCGAAATACAAATACTGATCCAACCAGATATTACACTTTTACTCGCCAATGGCTGTCCATGTGGTCCTACGATCACCAGCTTAAGCCAGTTCTTTATCCTGTCTCTTGGTTCTCCAGCCAACTGAGTCCTAAACGAAATAGTTTCAGATTTCTGAAGTTGATTTACAAACTTTCAATCATCACAATATCGCTGAATCTTGTCGAAGTCACCCTGCAAGAGAATTCTGATGACCTTAACTTTTGGAGCCGTTCTGTACGCAATAAGATCATCGGCATACGCAATTGCTGAGTTGGACTACCTATCAGATGGCTGGTGTAAATGCTGAATAGAATCGGCGAGTTCACCGCTCCATGTTGAAGACCATTTTTAATGTTGAATTGTGTGGTAGAAGTTACATTTCCACTCTTGACAACAAACATTCTACAATTGAGCATGTCATATAGCATAATTATACAAAAGTGCCTTACTTATGCCAAACCTGGTCAGTTTTAGATAAAGACCTTCTAACCAAACGTTGTCAAAAGCCTTCTCCAAATCAACCATTGGGTATCTGAAACGAGTCTAGTCATGTCCCGCCTTAAAACCTAATTGATTATCCGCTATGATATTATTGTCCTCCACTTGGACAGAGAAAGAATATTGTATTTATTGGAAAATGTATTTATTAAAAGTTCTTAAAGTAATTTCAACTTTATAAATGGAAGCAGGTGGTAGTACATGATTTTCTAAATTAAAATATAAATATATATTTCTTCTTCCATGTCTAATGAATAAACACACCAATACCTTACATTTTAAAGGCTTTTCGCTTTTAGCTTTGAACCATAGAAGAAGAAAATACCAATAACTCGGTATTAACTGACTATTTTCTTTTGTGTATTTTAAAAGATGTTAGAAATAAACTAAAGATATTCTCAAGTTTTTTTATCGGAGATTTTTTTTACATCAAAACTGAATATAAAAGGATTGACGATTTCTTCTTTCCAAACATAACAGCATAATCCTAATAAAAGCTTCGAATAATAGTCTAGAGCCCCAGGATAACATTATACAATAGATGTTTACAAAATATGATGAATTACCATATTCTACTCAGAAGTCGAAAGTAATTTTCTTAAGTAAACCCAAAACCTAGCCAATGGAAGTTGTTCACTCTAAAATGAATTTGAAATAAGATTTTCCGCTCACTGCCGAAAATTCAACTCTCTTTTCTATGCATATTAGGGTGGGTCAAAAAAATCAAGTGTATTTTTTTTTTGATCCAACACATGAAAACTAGTTCCTAGGTACCTCTAGAAAGTACTTACTAAATATTAGTTCTTAATATTAACGGGAAGATTATGCTCATCATAGTTTTCCGTTTTCAATTTAGAATCATATAAAAATGGTCATATCTTATTAACAATAGATCGTTTAACCAATCGCATAGTCAATATTTATAGGAAATTGAACGCTCTACAAAAATGGTCTTATACGTCAAAGATTGAAGTATTTTAAGGAAAATAACTTTTTTGTTTTGAATTTTGTAACTTAATAAAAAATAATTATTGTCAAATGAGTTTCAATTATTTCTATAGGAAATTGAACGCTCTACAAAAAAGATCTCTGTAGTTAATCGATTACTCTAGCCATTCAAAAGATATTCGCAGTAGAATTCCAATGCCTACTGATTTTAGTAGTTTTTCAATAAAAATTCCCAATTTATCCAGTTGATTTTTGAATTTTAAGATAGTTCATGTTCTATTTCAGGAAAAGAAGGTTTTTATTTAAGAAATATAATTTAACATGTCAACAGAAAAAAAAAAATTCTATTTCACCATATGAAATTTTATAATTTAATACACTATTGATACAAAATGATTCAAATTTGATTCAAATATAAGTCTTTAATTCGGTCATCGAGCACTTTTAAAGACATTTAATAACATTTTGAGTTCATTCTGAAATGTTGCTTCTTTCTTTTTTTGTGTTGGCGATTTTTTACGCGTGCAGTTTTTTTTTATCCTTAACCATTTGTTATGACATCGAAGAATTCTTTTCACTACATTATCATTACTAGAAGTCGGAATATCATTTTTTCTCCATAGCTCTATAACCTGATCTGCTACATTTTTAGCACTTTGTTTCACAGAATATTTAAGGATATTAAGTTGATGAAAAAATACACACATAACCTCTTTCACTGTTGGTAATTTCAGTTCAAGAATTTTCGACATCGGTATGCCAATTAAAGGGATTTCTTTATTCATATTAGATGATTAGAATCCGAATCGCATTAATCAATAATATATTAAAACTCAGCTGTTAGTTAATTGGTTTTAGTTATACACAAGAAGACAACTCAGAGCTCCAAAAACTATGTATGCAATGTAGAAATATAAGGGAAAACATAGAAATGACCTGAAACCACAGATGACGCTAGTATGACAAGTACTGAGTAACAGAACTACCAACATTCGAAATTAAATTTTCAAATTCTCCAAACAAAAAATATTCAATTATTGATTTTGTGGAAAAAAGGAATTTAAATGACATTTTAAATAAACCCGTTGAAAAATATTAAATAACAATCGTAAACTGTAATAAAAGTTATAAAAAGAAAATATCGTTAAAAAATTGATTAAAAAAAAATATATTCTAAAATAAAAGATAAGATATAGCCTGCAAACCGTCATTCTATCGAAATAAACACAAATTCTCATGAATATTGTTAAAATTCATAAATTAACTGGATAAATTGGGAATATTTATTGAAAAACTACTAAAATCAGCAGGCATTGGAATTCTACTGCGAATATCTTTTGAATGGCTAGAGTAATCGATTAACTACAGAGATCTTTTTTGTAGAGCGTTCAATTTCCTATAGAAATAATTGAAACTCATTTGACAATAATTATTTTTTATTAAGTTACAAAATTCAAAACAAAAAAGTTACTTTCCTTAAAATACTTCAATCTTTGACGTTGAATATCTTTTAAATGGTTGGATTAATGAAAAAAGTATATAAGACCATTTTTGTAGAGCGTTCAATTTCCTATAAATATTGACTATGCGATTGGTTAAACGATCTATTGTTGATAAGATATGACCATTTTTATATGATACTAAATTGAAAACTGAAAACTATGATGAGCATAATCTTCCCGTTAATATTAAGAGCTAATATTTGGTAAGTACTTTCTAGAGGTACCTAGGAACTAGTTTTCATGTGTCGGATCCAAAAAAAAAATACTTGATTTTTTTGACCCACCCTAATGCATATGTTTGTACATACATGTACATTGTACATATATGTACCTACCTATAAAAGAAACCCTAAGGAAAGGGCATATAAAAAAACGATTCCAACTATTTTCGTAAGCTCAATATCGTTTCCTAGGAGAACTACACAATCAAAGGACACGAGACATGGAAATTCAGAATTTCGATGGATCGATTGGGTTTGATACGAGAACTGTTCCCAAGGGTGATTCGGTAGTTTGATTAAGCCCGGGATAGCTGCGGTTAATATGTTTCGATAACATTGATTTGAAATTCGATTTTCTGTTAAAGATGAGGAGTAGATTTGTGGTGTTGAGTTTATATGTTTATACGTATTGCGAAATTTCAATAACAACAAGAGACAAGGATGGAGAAAGGATGGAAGGTCATCATAGAGTTTCTGAGTACTTTTTGTATTTGAAATAAAAGTTTATTGCACGACTTTTTTCTTAACGTTCTTATAAAAAAGGAACAAATTTAAAGCTTTGAGTAAGGAAAGTAGGATTTGTTTGTTTTCCCGAATGAGACTCAAGAGGATAAAATAATATATAGGTATACTTATAAACAATTAAATGAAATCGACGAGAGCCATTGACCTTTTTAGTTTAATTTTGTTTAAAAATATAAATATGATATTAAAGTAGGCTGCGGCATTATTGTTTTTCAAAAAATCTGGAAGATTTCTAGCACAATGATTTCTAAAATATAAGTAGTAAGGTGTTCGATATTTTTCAAACTCCATGTACTTGGGATATATTTTGTTGTCCAATAGGGTTTTTTGTGTCTATATTGTTGAAGCCACATCTGTCAAATTGGCAATATTAGTATCTGTCTTGCAAAATTAGCATGGAGAGTGATGGCGTTCAACAACAATTGATAATGTTTTAATTTTTTTTACAAAAGTGGGTCTTCTGTTCGACTTACATTTAGTACGTTTCGGCCATTTTACGGTCGCTAAATACTTCTTCCGAGAGAAATATGCAGAAATATCTGCACCGTGGTCAGCGAATAATTTGCAAACACCCGTAAGTAAACAAAAACCCAAGATCTGCCAAAAATATCGCTACTGGCCTTGAGAGTGTGTAGGAGAATTCGAGACAGGCAATTCCGCGCCGCGTACAAAAATTTCTCCGGCGATTGGCAGACCCCAACTTGGCAAATTTTGAGTCATGAATTGGGCCTGCACACGTACAACCTTCAATTCACTCAGAATTGAGGACCGCAAGGAAGTTTACTCGAAATTTGGTCGAGGAATCATTTTCTGGATGAATGAGCTAGCCAACAAACAAAATGGTCGAATTTGGAACGATCACAATCCACACGAGATCTAATAAATTACAAGGTATCCAGAGAAAGTTACTGTTTGGTATGGATTTTGGGCTGGTGGCATCATCGGTGCGCAATTCTTTGGAAACGACGTTGGTACAACCATCACCGTTAATGGTGCGGTGAGCATTATCGGTCGATGATAACCAATTTCTAGTGGATCATCCAATTTTTACTTGCCACTTATAGGTACTATAAGGCAAGTTATGCATTCGGATGATAGCGAAGACTAAACAAGTGGGTCTAGCAATTCTGTCTGTCTGTCTGTCTGTTCGATTACAGCCTAAACGGCTCGGCCGATTTTCTTTAAGTTTGGTAGATATGATTTTTAATTTTTTCCCCCCAAACGTTTTTTTTTTAAGACCAAAAATAACGGTATCTGCTATACGATTTTTTTGAAATTTTATAAATATTTTTTTTTCTCCAAAACTGTTAGACAGATTTATAAAAATAAAAATACAAAAAAAAAATTCATTTAATTAAAGCTAGGTAATGGTTGAACAAAAATTTCCGAAAAATAGTTGTTGAGGGTACCCACCATGAACCGTTTTTTTTGTTTTTGAGTTTCTCAAAAACGGTACCACCGATTTTGATCATTTTTTTGCTAAGACTCCACAAAAACTTAAATAGAATTGTGTATTTAAATTTTCAAAATTTTTTTTTTGGATTTAAAAAAAAAAATTCAATTTTTTTTTAAACTTAATATTTCGAAAACCACATGCTAGATTTTTTTAACTTGAGTTTCTCAATATAATTAAAAAAAAAATTATTCCACCTTAAAATAAAGGTACCCACGATACAAATGTTAAAAAATGGTGGCGCCTAGAATTTTGATAATTTTTTTTTCTTTCACCGTAGTATTTTTTTGGCAAACTTATTTTTTGTTCGTATAATAATAAAAACTGTGAGTTGGCGTAACAAATTTCTTAAAAATGTTTTAAAAATTTTGTATATAAAAGCTTATTTTTTTAAGAAACCAGTACAAAGACTTAAAATTTTTGTTTTTGCATAAACCAATATATGCGTGAATCATACGGCATACTAGTTTTAATTCAAACTTCTAAAGAAGTTGTTTTAGTAATTTAAAAAATGAATTTTATGCTTATGAACAGTTTTTCTCATTCTCTCATTAATTTTTAAAATTCTTAGTCTTTTACATAAGAGCAAGTTTCTGGGACCTAGTCGTGCATTTTATTTCTGTTAAGTGAAAAAGATGATATCCGTCCAGTTGTCAGTGTTGATACACATTTGTGCCCGTTTTTTCGCATTTTCCATGACATTCTGCAATATTTTCGGTGATAAATGTTGGTATCCCTGTCGAATATTCTCCTTAAGGTCTGCGATTTAAATCGCCAAGACGGCTGATAACACGATTTGGGAATTTTATGCACAAAAGATCCATTGTGGCGTGGGAGTAGACGTGGTGGGTGCTTCATTTTGGCCAAAACTTCTTTTCAAGAAACGCACTGTGTTACTTTGGAAATAAGTTTCCGAAGAAGAAACCGATGTAGGTACTCTATTTAATATGTGTGGCAATGACAATCTTCGTTGAAATGACCAAATTCACGAGATCGCCAAAAACGCTGCTAAATGCTAATGATTTAAAAAAAATTTCACCCCTTTTAATCTGGCTACAAATTATGAAACCTTTTTAAGTCCTAACTTCAAGTTTAACTCACTTCTTTGGAAGGTGCTGCCGAAACGTCTCTCATTTACTGGATATATTTCCGAACAGAGCGATTCCTCTCAGTTACTAGGTTTATCGCCGCTAAACCAAGAATTTAAATGAATAAATATACTATGGTGAATATTTAATATTGAAAACGCAACATTCAAATCACACTTTCCTAAACACAACACAAAACTACCATACAAAAGTATACCTTAGCGTTAAAATTTGCGAAACCAAATTCCATACAATATAACAGCATTGACAAAAATACACAAAACTACTTAACCTACCCACCTTCCTATTCTCAAATCATATTTTCCTACACAAACCCAACAAAAAACTCTCATACAAAAATGTCTTCCTTGAAGCATTTACCTATAGCGTGAAAATTCGCGCTACCAAATTCCCTACAATTTATACAATACAAGAGCGTTTGACTACAACATGTCCTAAGCAAAGCCCAGCTAAATAATATGAAAGCGTTATGAAACATGCAATAAAACAAGAAACACATCAGATTGAATGAAAGAAGAGTAGGTATAGTAAACAGGTAAATTTCGTGTGCGTTCTCTTTTTTACTTGCGACTTATAGGTACTATAAGGCAAGTTATGCATTCGTAAAAAAAATTGAACTCGAGATTTTGATCAAAGTTGACATTACGATGATAGCGAAGACTAAAAAAGTGGGTCTCGCAATTCTGTCTGTCTGTCTGTCTGTCTGTCTGTTCGACTACAGGCTAAACGACTCGGCCGTTTTTCTTTAAACTTGGTATATATCATTTTTAATTTTTTCCCCCCACACATTTTTTTCTTTTTTTTTTTAAGACCAAAAATAACGGTACCCCCCATACGAATTTTTTTCGAAATTTTATAAACATTTTTTTTTCTCAAAAACTGTTCAACAGATTTTAAAAATAAAGATACAGAAAAATTTCATTTAATTAAATCTAGGTATTGGTTGAAAAAAATTTTCCGAAAAATAGTTATTGAGGGTACCCCCCATGGAACTATTTTTTTTGTTTTTGATTTTCTCAAAAACGGTTCAACCGATTTTGATCATTTTTTTTTTGCTAAAGCTCCCCAAAAACATAAATAGAATTGTGTACTCAAATTTCCAAAAAAAAATTTTTTGGATTTTAAAAAAAAACTTCAAATTTTTTTTTTTCAAAATTCAATATTTTGAAAACCCCAGGCTAGATTTTTTTTAAACTTGATAAATAAAAGTTTCTCAATATGATCTACAAGATGTGGAACAAAATTTTTTATTTTACCTAAAAATTAAGGTACCTACCATACAAATGCTAAAAAATTAAAAAAAATGGTTTTCAAAAATCGTATTTATCTCGAAAACGGCGCCTAGAATTTTGATAAAATTTTTTTTCTTTCAATTAATTTTTACGATCTTTAATTTAATAAAAAAAATTTTGAAATTAAGATATTACAGCTTGTACCTACCATAGAACGATTTTTTCGAATTTTGAATTTCTCATTATCCACATAACGGATCTTAATGAACATTTTTATAGAGAAGCTTCTAAAAAGTCTAAAACACATTGCATTTCAAAACTTTAAAATAAATATTTTTTTAATTTAAAAAAAAAAAATCTATTTTTTTCATTTTTTTGAAAATTCGATATCTCAGAAACGGGTCAATATTTCTTTTCGTAAATTTAATTTTTATTCGAACAATAATAAAAACTTTAAATTAGCGTACCAAAATTTTTTCTTAAAAAGCTTTTAAAAAGTTTGTATATAAAAGCTTCTTTTAAAGAAACCACTGCAAGGACTTATAATTTTTGTTCTTGCATAAATTCATATTTGCATAGCATTCTGTTACTACTAAAAGAATTTAAAAATTAATTTTATCCTTATGAACAATTTTCTCAATAACATTCGTTTTTAAAATTCCCAGTCGATTACATAGGAGCGACCCAGTCGTGCATTTTATTTTTTAAGAACAAGGACAAGGAATGCGTCTGCTTACTTGTGTTGTTATTTGATTGAGATTTAATATCTAATATTTAGTTAGATATTAAATGCCAAGACCTTAGTGCGAAATAAACATAAACATTTAAGCAATTAACATTGATATCGAGTCCTAAGACCAATGTGAAATTAATTAAGAATTTTATATTTGCGTGGATTTTTAATTTGAGTAAATATTGATACGAAGTACGAGAGTGTGATCTTGTTTTTTTTTTTTAATTTTGATTTGTATCTATGATACACACTAAATATATACGACGCAACCGTTGGTTGCAGCAACACAGCCATGTTGAAGCAACCGTTGCTTCGTGTGTAGCTGTGTTGCCCATTGATTTTGTGTTGCTGCAACTGTTGCTAGAAATATCAAAAAATTTTGATATTTTCGGTCGGTTGCTCCAACAGTACTGTGGTTGCGGCAACAGTTGCCACATGTGTAGTGAACAAACGAAACCTTAATGGCGAAATGTTTTGATCAAAGCGGTTACTGAGCTTACAGTCATACATCAAAAAAAAAAAATTAAACAGTCAGATTTGGTTGCTATAATGCTTGATGAGTCTTCTGACTCCATAATCTTTTGTGTTTCGGTATTACTTTAATAAGAAAATCCATAAAACTTTCGTTGGAGTTATTGATGTAAGCTCTGGGCTAACAGCAGTAGATTTGTTTCAATTAGTTACAGCTCTATTGGAAAAATATGACATTAAATATAAAGTTATAGCCCAGACTTACGATGTGGCTTCCGTTATTAATATCCATTTGAATGGAATTCAAATACAAGTTGAGAATGTATGTATGTCCCAATGCTGAATTTGTTGACTGTTATGCACACGTCTTGAATTTGGTGCTGTTTCAAGGATTAACCAACATAAGAGAGTGCAAGATTTTGTTAGCACTTTGAATGGGATTGCAACGGTCGCATACTCTTAAAGAATTTTTAAAAAGAAAAATACCATCTTTAGCTATGACTTCGTGGCGCCTTAGTTCACGACTTGTCAATGTATTCTACTATTACACCGGAAGTATTCTACAATATTTTGAAAATATATATAGAATGATGAACAAAATACATGGGAAAGCAATTATCGAATGGCTGCATCGGTTGACTGTAAATTCCTGAAAAGCTTTGAAACTGTTTTTTTTTTTTTTTAATGTGTTTTCAAAACTTTTTTCACACTCGTGTATGCCTGCTTTTTAATACACTTTAAAACGCCAATTTAGACATTATATTTTGTATAAACCAAATAAAAAAGCTAAATTTCTAAAATTTCTTTAAATTTCTAAAATTTCTAAAATGTTTAAGACATGCTGAAAAACGAAAAGCTCGAAATGATCAATTTGATATAAATGAAACAAAATACAGGAGATTATTCTTTGAAATAGTTGACAAATTAAAAATGCAGATATCAGAAAGGTTTACATCCTTTGAAAAACTGAAATATTTCGATTTATTGAACGGGAAAAAATTTATTAAATATCGAAAAAAAAAAATTTCCTGAAAAAGTAATTAAAAATCTAATTACAAGCTGACCAAACGCTATAGAAAGCTTCTTTTCTGCATTGAAGAGGGTCAAAACGTGCCTTCGAATTACTCAAGGTGTCTATCGAAAAGGCTCTTTTGAAAAAGTTGAAAGAAAGTGACGAATTTTATTATCAAGTCATTGAAAATTTTGCTACCGTTGAACGACGAACCGAATTTATGTATCGATACATTTTTAAATCTTTTATCTGATGTTATTAATAAAATTAAATTTTTTTTAAACTTCCTCATACTCGTACCACGGACCTAACCCAATATTAAATGTCGGGAATCGCCACTGAACAGAACTATCATGGAATCATTCCTGGATTGTGTCATGTCTTTCCTTGCTTTTTACAATCAATTCTTTGTTTAAGTAGCCAGTTAAGAATTTTATTTTTCAATTTGCTTTATATACAAGTTGGTTTAACAATTAAATTATCTTGTTCATACAGCTGAACAACGAAATTGGCCGATATGCTTTCACAATTGCGCGGTCGTTCTTCTTCGGCACGGGGACAACTTTTGCCGTTTCCCATGCTGCGGAGAAATAGCTGTTGCGCAGACAGTTGTTGAAGATCAACGGAAGAATAGCACGATTTGGTAACTTTTTCAGTACGTAACTAGAAATCTTGTACCTTCCTGCTGATTTTTTGGAGCCCAAATGGAGAGGAATGCAACTCTTCTCAAACAGTGTTATACATTTCGTTGGGAATGCTAATCAGTTGATTTTCGGCCACTGTTTTTCCTTTTTATTTCAATTTTCAAGCTTTTTAAACCAATGTTTATCAACACCTCCTTTTCTCCCTCCCTAATTTCTCCATACCTCGTGCTGTTTTTAACAGTATAAGTTTCTCAATAAACACTTTGAACGCATGTGAATTGTAAAAAAAAATGAAAATTAAAAGAAGAAATCTTTGTTTATGACGCGAAACCAATAGCAAAAATATAAAAAGTATCCCAATTAATGTACAAAATCTCAATTTCCATCTATGTATTATACCATGACTAATGGAATTATTTCAGTGTTTTTCTTATTTTGTAACATTTTCTTTTAAAAACCTACCCCAACGCTATCCGAAGCCTGCCAAAGCGTTATGAGCCCATGATTCCATAACTAGTCTTTATCATTTGTATAAAGAAAACGAAAAACACGGATTTTTAGGACGTGACACTTTTTTAAACCACATTAAGAACCGGGATAACTTACTTCCAGGTGTCAGTGAAACACGATACAAAAACCAAGCTGAAAGATAGCACAAATTTGCCATTAATCTATATCCCTTTGAAACATCATTCATTTTTCAAAAACAATTCCAAGACTGTTAAACCACCATCAGTAACCAACTTTTTTATATTGTGCAAGTTCAAAGAGTTACTTAAAATATTTAAAATGATTCATTTCCGACTAACGCTCTTAGCCTTATAAATCGATTCCTCAACAAAACAACCATCAAATATTTGTATCCCGCCCAAAGCAAAAATCTTGTCCTAGCGCACAGGGTTTCTTTTTTTTAAACTATACCCTTAGTTTGCAAGGGAAAGTCTTCATCAATTGAAAATAAAATAAAAAAAAAGAAATACAAATTGAAATCAATAATAGAAACATTCAGATCTAAGACAACACCACCAATAAAAACGTCAAAGTTTATACAACCGTATCGTTTTTGTCTTTCTTTGTCGATGAATGCCATTTTGTGTAGCTGCCGTCGAAAATGGTGTTCTGTCTGTGGTCTGATTAGGTTTGTCGTTTGTGGAATCTGTGCACAGTCTGGCAAGGATTCTGTCGAATTCGTCTAACCTCACTTTAACATTAGATTTCGGTCACAAATCCCTCTAAGCATTTAATGTAACGCTCCGATGTGATATAAATATAAGACAGATTATTATATTTTTTGCTCACATCCGTTCTTCCATCAACGGCCAATCCCCTTTTTGAATTGAATTTGATGGTTTCGTTGTGCTAATCGTGTACTCACACACTATGTGGGGCTAAAAGAATGAAACACACACGACACACACGCCGAATAAAACACCCCCCAAAATCTACCCCTGGGGCTTTATCCTTAAATACTACGAAAGAAAAGGTTTTTATTAGATGCCTACTCGAGCTTAGATAGGATGACACTTAAGAGCCTGATCTTCGTTAGCACAGATCTCTGTATTCAGGTTAGGTACTTGTGAGGCTATACACTGCTTCTCTGACAAAGGGGTTGCGAGAGTACGAACATAATGTTCATACATACGTGAACGTTTGAAAAATCGAATTTAATGAGATGTTCTTATAATGAGATCGGAATATGTCTACCTATGTACATCCTTTCAGATGATGGGGAAGCTGGTGTGATTGCAATCTTAAGGTACTTTGAATTTGCTGTTCTTTTTTTTATGATTTTTTTTTTTTTTTTGTTTTGCTGGGTTTGTTATAGATGACGTTAGGAAGCTATAAAAAGGAGGGTATGTATTTCTAAAATAACACAATGTTGGACTAATTTACGATGCGCACAGCATTATGTACAATTTAGATAGATGCAAATCAATATAGTGCTTAAGATAAAGAAAACCCATAAATGGCGTCATTGGAAGATTGAGAAAATGAAGAATTGCCTTGATAGATGGTATTTGCCAACCTACATTATTTTATAACGAATTGTTATATTGACTGATTTGAGAAAAAAATACATTATATCAAATAATTTTGAAGAGAACAATTGTTTATATTGCGAGCACATTACACAGTGGTTCCAATTATGTGAAAAGCTGGTCTAAAGTCAATATACTTTGTAATTGTGGTGACCTTTTTGGTAATAAATAAATCAGACCAAAAACATAAATGCTAAAAAAAGAGTTCTTATATACAAAAACCTTTGTGTAACAAGTCAGCGGTGAAAAGTACTGAGATCTAAAAGTACGCCAAGTTCTTACTTCATGAAGGTTTAATACCGAATATTTAAAGTAGAATAATATTGAAACAGCTACAATGTAATAGAGAAATTTTGTAATTTAATGATTACTGACTAAAATTTGATGGGCGTACTTGGCAATTTTTTCTATGCCCAATTCGAAAGGTTTTAAAAACTTGACCAGTGAGTCCATCAAGTTTTAGTCAATTTCTCTTTTACATTGTAGCTGTTTCAATATTATTCTACTTTAAATATTTGGTACTAAGCCTTCATGAAGTAAGATCTTGGCGTACTTTTAGATCTCAACACTTTTCAAGGCTGACTTGTTACCACAAAGGTTTTTGTATAGAAGAACTTGGCTCTTTTTTAACATTTATGTTTTTGGTCTGATTGATATTTCAAAAGCATTTGATAGAATTTGGCAACAAGCTCTCTTATCGAAAATGCCTGCAATTGGTATTGATGAATCTCTTCTTTGTTGGATTAGAAACTACCTTTCGAACCGCTCAATACAAGTTATGTCGGACGGTTTTAAGTCTGAAGTTAATAAAATAAATGCTGGTGTGCCACAGGGCTCCGTTTTGTCTCCGACTCTCTTTATCTTATTTATCAATAATCTTTTGTCTGAAACTTCTAATCTATTAAATTATTCTGCTGATGACAAAACCCTCAGCTTCTCACATTCATTTCCAGATACATGTCCTTGTTCTTTGGATGTAGATCTAGAACGGCAGCGTATGATAAGCTCATTTAATTTGGATCTCAATAGCATTGTGAAACGGGAAACCATAAACCGCGTAAAATTTAATGCTCAAAAAACGCAATGCTGCCATCTGTCGTTAAAGCGTAACCCATCCCCCCCTGCCGCTATCCATGAGTGACACTTGCATTGAGGAAGCCGAACTGCTCTCAGTTCTCGGTATGTGTATCACAGATAACCTGGTGTGGAATGACCACATATTCGACGTCGTCGCCAAAAACGCGACCAAGTGCTTGGTTTCCTTCGGCGTTGCAAGAAATTTTTTACCCCTTCTGATCTGGCTGTAATCTATAAGGCCTATATTCGTCCAAAGCTTAAGTACAATTCGTATATTTGGGCAGGTGTTCCAATAACTCACTTTAGTCTCTTGGAAAGAATCCAAAAAGAGCTTTCAAAATTATAGGTGATAAAAGTATAACAGAAACATTTGATCCTCCCGAGCACCGTTGCATTTCATTATTTTATAGTTACTTGTTTAAACACTGTTCTAGTGAAATAGCCAGCTGCATTCCACCCCTTAAACATTTTAACCGTAATACTCGCGCTTCAAGGAATGCCTATCAGTTTACCCTTGAGCCCAACTTCGGACGTACAGTTAAATTCGGGGATTGTTTCTTTAGCCGCACTACACGAATGTGGAATGCTTTACCCGACTGTATTATATTTTCCTCCCATTATAATATTCACACATTCAAAACCAATGTGCACGGTATCTCGTCTTAAGTGACTTGCTGTCAAAACCCTAATTACCTTACCTATTCTCAGGGAGAGTTAAATTTGGGATATGAATGTTTAATGTGTAAATTAACTAAATAAGTAGTATAAAAGAATAGAAAAACAAATTCATTCATCAGATTATCAAGTTAAGTCACGATTACAGTTGGATAAGAGCACTTTTTGAAATGCCTTCATTTACGAGAGAAGTATACGCAGAAATTGCAATGGAAATTTAAGAAGAAAAACAAGAAGATACCAGGAACTTTATTCTAGCAGACGACTTCTTCTTGATATGTTTTTGGAAATACCTTTCGAAGTCTTCAAGAAACTGGATCAGTTTCAACTGTAAAACCTAACGCGGCGGGTGCTGCAATCACAAGAAGAGTTTCGCTCGATGAAAGAATACTGGCAGCTGCTAAAATCGATCCTCCCATCAGCATGCATAAAACGCTTGGCTCTACAGCTTAATGTTTCCAAACACAGAATTTCCAGTATAATGCATGAAGAAAATATTTATCCATATCACCATACACCTGTGCAAGAACTGATTCCCCATGATTTTGAGAAGAGACTCGAATTTTGCAACTGGTTGCTAGAGAGAAGCTTAGATGACAACTATAGTTTATAAACAGAATTATTTGGACAAACAAATCTCAATTTACAAGAGATGGTATTATGAATTTCCATAATCTCCATACATAGGATTCGAGCAATCCACCTTCAAGACAGCAAAGATCATTTCAGCACAGAGTTTTTACAAACTAGTCTACCAGACCTATTGGATGATGTTCCACTTCTTCAACTAGCTTCATCATATTTACAACAAGATGGTGCTCCGGCCCACTAAGATCGTGAAGTTAAAGATAGGCTGGATGAAGAATACAGTGATCGATTAATATGCAGAAATGGACCAATTCACTGGCCTGCAAGATCTCCCGATCTCACTGTACTGGATTTTTTTGTATGGGGACGAATGAAAGAAATCGTTTACTCATCTGAAATAACAACCTTAACTGAATTAGATCAACGTATTTCCGAAGGATCACCAAAAGTAAGGCAAGAGTTATCGAGAATAAACATTCAAAATGAAATCCAAAATCGGGCTCTAGCATGTATTCAAAAATCAGGAGGTCACTTTGAGCACTAATTATGATTATAATTATAAAAAATTACTTAAAACTACACAAGTTATTGTTTTATTCAAACCCTTTACACCTCAGGGCAAAAATTCCTTTTTTTTTTTTTTTTTTTTTAATTTTACCTGTTTTAGATTTTCGTTACATTCTGTTACTGACTTTCTGTCAAGATTTCGAGCGGGAAACAGCTGTCAGTGTTAAAATAACCTATGATTTATAAAGAACCCGCTAGATGGCCCTCCTTCCAAAACTACTTGACAGAATTTGAAATATTTAACCACAATAGGTGACTAAATTATTAAACTTGTAATAAATCAAAGCAACACCTTACACTCAGCGCACAAGCACATAGAACACCAAAAACCAAAAAGCCATCCATTAAGTCAGTTTAATTGCTTCTTGAAAACTAAGGAGTTGCAAAAAACCAAAAACTATATTCATTTATAACAAAATAATAGCACGAGATCCCACACCGCAAGATTAACACACTCCAACTTCAAACCACTTGATATAATTATAACAAGTTGAAAGCAATAATACTTTTCTATTCGATTAATGAGAGTTGCTCTTTGAAAGCTTGTCCTTAACTATGGTTACTATAGCGTTTGAACATTAAAAGTCAAATTTCACTGCGGGAATAATTAAATTTAGAAAGAATTATTCATCGGTGTGGAGGTGGATTAGCTCGCTCGTGGAAATGTTGACATTTTTTTTTTAATTCTTCTAACGAACGAAAATTATAAATATGGATTAGGTTGACAGCATATACGAACCCAAGTTTAAAATTCAAAGTTGTTAATTTTATTGAAGATAGCTAAAAGTACGTATTATGCAAGAACTTGGTTAAAACTAATGTCGTAAATCATGAGTAATGTAAATAGTAATTGGTAATGGTTTCAAGGACTCAGAAAGAACTATGTTTTATTAATGAGTAATTGCAAAAGGAAAAGATGATGGTAAGCAATATTTACTACCGACTTGTTCCCAGGGATAGGTTATGTCCCAAATTTTGATGCGAAGTACAATAATTAATGTAATTATTACGTTAACAAGAAAATATTAGTATTATACATTTTTGAAATCACTCATGCCTCTTGTATCATATATGGTCTTCGAAAACCCAAAGCTGTCGTCTGTCTTTCGAGCGAATGAAGCAATCGAGAAAGCCACGCCAATCTTTTCGGCTACGTACCACACACAGTCAACACACTCAGCTTAGATGCGCAATCACAGCATTGCACGTGCAGATAGAGTGCTGTATGGGCCATTTTCCTTAAGTTGGCGCTACTGCAGGGGATGCTCCTGGGCTTCAAGTAATAGACTGTGCCTGCTTTCAAGATCTCTTGCTTGATTTCTCTAATTGTGTATATCTGCCTCAATTGGGTCACGTCACAGAAGATGAGGTATGCTTCTGTTTCTCATTCTCTCTTACCTTACGAACTGAAGCGTCGATGTTCAATCGCTCTAGATATTCAAGCCATCTTAACCGATGCACATGTTTTTGACCAGATGCACGTCGCTTATTGACACAAAACCGACCATTAATCGTGCGTAGTACTTTTCTCTCGAAGACACCAAAGGAGCTTTCATCTTCCTAGTAAGCCAAAAAAAAAACAGGGATTAGAAAGATTTCTTATTCGCACGATTTCAGGGCTGATGTTATTTTCAGAGTCCACGGCAGTATCTAGGTCGGCAAATTCACTGACCACCTCGAAGTTATACGTTTCAATAGTCACGATTCTTTTTGATGACAGCAAATACTTCGTCTTCTCCGAATTCATGACAAGACCAGCTTGTTCGTGTCAGACGGAATGCTAACTGAGTGCTAACTGTTCCTTTGGTTCTTCCCATTACATATGTTGAATCTTTCCGATATTGTGTGAATTTTTGATAGTGGCAGAAAATTTGGCTTGGGTGTTGCGCACTAATCTCTCAAGAACAATATTGAAGCAGCTACATGAAAGCGCACTAGCGAGGTTTCGGTAGAATTTTTTCCAATTTTGACGGAACAAAGAGCTTTCTCCAACGTAATCCTGAGTACAGATCTCCACCTCAAAGTGATCGGTTATGTTATGGAACAAAGAAAAAAAGTGAGTACTCAAAAAAACAAGAACACAAAATGACAAAAGTGCACCTATTAAAAAAATTTTTGACTAACACAGTGAGCGGTAAATTTTCATTCTTTCTCCTTCTCTCATCACCCACAGTTTCCTTTGATTTTGTCGTAGCATACATTGCTTGGCACACGCCATGCATTGTGTGAAATTGATTCAACCAAAGGAATATCAGATAAATGGCTGTTAATTGTTTTGAAATCCAGGAGCGGATCAATACATTTAGTATTAAGACATAACACTAATTGTAAATTGTATTGTAAAGTTATTTTGGGGCCCAAGCTCTTTATTCGTTATTGGAGCTCCTGGTAAAATATAGGAATCGTACTCAAGCTTTGGACGAATATAGGCTTTATGGATAACAGTCAGATCAGAAGGGGAAAACATTTCTTGCATCGTCGTAGGAAACCTAAGTGTTTAGGTTCTTGCTGACGACCGATAACTGAAAGCTGGTCTATTTCCTCAATAAAAATGCAACTCGTCGAAGGCCACATGTGGGGCGGGTTCTGGGTCAAATACAAAAGACAGAATTAAGTTTTTTAATCATTAAATTCTACGCAGCTTATAGTTTAACAATACCATCGAGATCAGAATTTAATGGGCACGTGAATCAGGAAAAATATGAGAAGCTGGGGGTACTGTCATAAGCAAAACAATTTAATGGATTAGAAGCTTCGATTAAAAGATCATTGATGCGTCCCATAAAGAGAGACGGACATAAAACGGAGCCCTGGGCTGCACCAGCATTTATTTTATGAATAATCCTGTTACGGTAAGATTTACCGCAACAAAAAAACCATTCTTATTCTTGGTTCTTCAAACCTTCTTTCGACTTCGTTGTTTAGTCATAGTCTCACTCTCGATATCTGTTTTCCCCTCCATCCCAACCATTCCCATTTTTCGACCCACATTTTGAGTCCGTTGTCCTGATGGAGCTTGAGAGTAGCTCAGAGAGGATGACAAAATAGGTACCCTATAATTCGATCGGCTGGAGACTCACACGCCATCTATTCAGAGAACGAGGCTCACAACATACTTGAAGACAACAAGAGAACGAAACATACACGTACACTTAAAGTGGATATGAGAACAACACAACATCAGATAACTTAACTTCTTAACTTACTTTTGAGCCCACCCTAAAATTCTTAATTAAAACTTAACTTAAATAACAGACCAGCATCAAAGAATGGAACTAAACGCTCTTCCCTATCCCACCAAATCTGCACAAAGGTCCACCGAATAGTAGATTGCGCGTTAGGTAGTTTAATTTGAATATTTGCTATCCTTCTTCGGTTCCTCAAAATTGCTTAAAGATTAAATACTAGTATTGGCTCCTTTTTCAAATTAGTTGAAAATAGTAAAAATTAGTAGAGTAACTGAGAGAATGCTCAGAATATTATCTTCAACTTTTTAATATTTCTTTTTATTTTTCTCAAGATTAGTAATTGAAAATATGGTAGGGTACGGCCTAGGATTCGCTAAGTTTTGGGACAGCACCAACAACTTGGGGAATTCATTGATTGTGTGGGTGAATGAGAGTTTCAACATCGGAGTGGTACCGTAACCGAGTTCCACGAAAGCTTTTGATTGAGAGTGTGAATGTGTGAGTGAAAGAGGAGGCCAAGAGAAATAAAAGGCTAAATAATGGTTAAACAATTCTTGGTTGACTATCTAAGCCGATAGGCAATTTGAAATTTTGAAGAGAAAGAAAAAGAAAATATAAAAAGTTGAAGAAAATAGAAAATGTTGAGAAAAGTAGAATAATAGTTTTTGAAAAATAATAATCTTGATTCGAAAGAGGAGGTTTTAAGAGGAAAGGTTAAGAATCGCCAGAACGGGGCGATTGCAATCATTGAGGAAGGAAGAAGGAAGGAAAGGAAACAAGATCCAAAAAGAAAGGAAAAGATAAGTAGAGTGTTAGGTTATAAAAGTTTTAATTCGTTGATTAAAAGTGTTGTGAAGTATTAAAAAGAATTTTCCGTTGGCCAAACGTAGATTTTTCTATATTCGGGATAAAATTTTTCATTTCGAAAAAAATTTAATTAAAATCATATCTGCAATGGAGTCCACGTCAATATAGAAGCAAAGTGACCAATTAAAGTTCCTGAAGAAATCATTGAGACAGTTGCAGTTGGTTTCTTGTATTGCCAAAGGATTATCTTAGGAATGTTTTCTCTAACTGGGTTTTGTTGACACAATGGTCTGATGTGCCTAGACAAGATAATACACTAATCGTGTATTTATTAGGTATACAAATAAGAAACAAGTATAGGGTATTTGCGGATTGACCTGTTACATCTTGAATCCGAGTAGGCTCGTTACCTTTCTTCGGGTGTTGTCTGCGCAGAATAACGCTGCTACGAAGAAGAAGCGGCCGTAACAATGATTTCTTGTATACCATGATAAATACAAATTGAATTGAATCAAAATGTATGCACTAGAAACATCCTGAAAGTTTCGGTTGAAAAGATCTAAATTACAAAATTTTAGCTTTCTGTGAACGTTGAAAAATTTTAATTTTAATTTTACTAAACTTCTATTTTAAAGCTTCCCTTGGGTATTGCATTTTTTACCTTGGACACATAGGTAATATATGGCACGCTATGCATTCGTAAACAAAATTGAACTTGAAATTTTGATGTGACTTAACATTACGATGATGGAAAGATAAAAAAGGTAGGTCTCGCAATCCTGTCTATCTGTGTGCTCGACTACAGCGTAAGCACCTCGGCAGATTTTCTTTACACTTGGTAGATAGCATTCTTAATTTTTCCACTAAAAGTTTCTTTTTTTTAAGACGATATCTGCCATTTTAAACTGTTTTCGAAATTTTAGAAAATATATTTTTTCTTAAAAACTGTTCCAAGGTTTTAAAAAAAACATCACAAAATTAAGTTAAAGCTAGAAATGCTTGAAAAACATTACCGAAAAATGATAATTTAGGATACCCCCTTAAGTTTTTTGTTTTTTATTTTCTCAAAATCGGTATAACCGATTTTTATAATTTTTTCTCATGCTTAAGCGACCCAAAATTGCGATTTGCTTATAACTTGACAGTTAAAATTTTTTTTTAATACATTCTACGAGATGTGAGAAACCGACGTCAAAATGTTGGGAAAAACGAAATGAAATAATCTGTCAACCACAGCTGATGATAATCAACATAGCTAGATAACTATCAAAGACATAACGTATTATAGTTACATTTGTTATATAAAAGAACTTCTAAAAAGTTTGAAAAACATTGCATTTCAAAACTTAAACAAAAATATTTTTTGAATTGTTGGAAAAAAATTAGTTTTTTTGAAAATTCGATATCTTAAAAAGGTGTCATATTTTTTTTAATTTAATTTTTATTCGCACAATAATAAACATTTAAAGTTGGTGTCCCAAAATTTTTTCTTAAAAATGTTTGAAAAATTTTGTATCTAAGAACTTTTTTTTTTAAACTGGTACAACGACTTATAATTTCTGTTCTTGCAAGAATTCATATTTCATCAAGTTTTAAGAGTATGTGAACATGTCAAAAAAAATCGTTCTCTTGGGAAATCAACTGGTCTTGTTCTACTAGATATAGAAAAGGCGTTTGACACAGTATGGCATGATGGGATTGTCCACAAGATGGTACATTTTGGTTTTCCCATGTATCTCATAAAAATTATTCAAAGCTTTCTTTCTAACCGTTGCTTTAGTGTTTTTGTTAATAATTGTCCTTCAATTTCTTACCAAGTTAATGCAGGTGTTCCACAGGGATCAGTGTTGGGTCCTTTTTTGTACAACATTTACACATCTGATATTCCCAGGCTACAGGAATGTGAAATTGCTATATTCGCTGATGATACAGGCATCTTTTCATCACATGAATTTAGTCTCAACATTGAGACAAATTTACATCATGCACTTGAACTGATGATTCAATATTATCAAAAGTGGAAAATTAAGCTGAATGCTGATAAATTAAAAGCTATCTTTTTCAGCAGAAAAAGAAAGTCTTGCTATCTTCCCAGTAATCAGCTTATTGTAAATGGCGTTAATGTCAAATGGGACTTGAATGTAAAATATTTAGGGGTTTATCTAGACCAAAAACTTACCTTTAAGGAACATATTGCGCAAACCATGCGCAAAGTAAGCATAGCAATCAATATGCTCTATCCATTCATTAATAGAAAGTCATCTCTAAGCAACGCTAACAAAATAATTATTCACAAAGTAATATTCCAAGCAATCCTTTTGTATGGATGCCAAGTGTGGGGAAATTGTTCCAAATGTCATCTTAACAAACTACAAGTTTCACAGAACAAATTACTTAAAATGATGCTTAATCTTTCTCGATACCATTCCACATTAGACTTACATACAAGAGCAAATGTGGAAATGATCTCTGTAAGAATTGATAAACTCAACAACTCTTTTTTGAGAAATTGTGAAATTCCTGAGAATCCATTAATCAATCAATTGTTTTCTTAACCATATTTTTGATGTTGATTTTATTATATGTTTATATGTTTACATGTATTTATTTATTCATTTATTTATTTATTTATTTATTTATTTATTTGCTTTTTGTAATTATTTATTTTATTTTTTTTTTATTCAATTATTTATCTATTTATTTATCTTGTACTTATTTAGTTATCTACTTTTTTTTGTTTATTTACTTATATGTTTATATGTTTACATGTATTTATTTATTTATTCATTTATTTATTTATTTATTTATTTATTTATTTATTTATTTATTATTTATTTATTTATTTATTTATTTATTATTTTAATTTATTTATCTATTTATTATATACATATAATATATATTTATTTATTTACTAACAAACTACTAATATACATTACATAAATTATATATTATTATTATTCACTAACTCAATTCATACTAACTTAACATTCTTCTAAACTATTGTTTTGAAGTTTTATTTCTTATTCGAGTCAAAATGTACCTGCCTTTTTTTTTTTTTTTATATTGAAGGTTTTAATTGTAGTTTCCTTCAAAAAGTAATTTCTAAACCCTTTGTTAACTTAAAATTTATTAAAATACTTATTCAGTAGAAAGATATTATTATAGTATATCAAATCTCTGTGTATAAACTGTGCGGTAGCTTACCAAATGTATATCCAAATACTGAAAATAAAAATCTATCTAACATGGATTTCTGTTTTTATCTCTTACTAATAAGAGAGTTTAAAAAATTAATTTGATGCTTATGAACAGTTTTCTCTAGAACCTTAATTTGTAAACTTCTCAGCCTATTATACAAGAGCAAGTTCGTGCAACCCAGTTGTCTCTATCAACGCTATTTAATCAAAACCCAAAGTAATCTTATCAAAGACCCTAATTCCTTCTTCCAATTTCTGAACCTTAAACGAAAATCCGATGGTTAACCTCCCTCTCTCTCTTTCAAAAACGAAACTTCAAACGAGTCACAAATTATCGCCAACTTTTTGGCAAGTTTTTTTTTTAAACAATCTTTTTTCGTCGTGACGATTCTCTTATAACCGATTGTTAATACTTCAATTATTTACCAAATTTCTCTCTCGGTCCATTTCTACCTCATACCATTGACCCATTTCTCATCGAAAAAAAAAGCTGAATCAACTCAATGATTACTATATTCCCAGCCCAGATGGTATTCCCACAATATTTATCAAAAAATGCTTTTCAACACTCTCTCTTCCTCACTCGGCTTTGTCAAACGTAGGATCACAACGACTAACGTCGTTAGATTCGTATCCTTTAGTCTCTCAGCTTTGGAGAACGGAAAGCAAGTCGATGTTGTCTCAACCGATTTCAGCATGACCTTTGACAAAATATCACATAAGCTTATTCTGTTCAAACTGTCCACCCTTGGGCTTGAACCTATCTTCTTAAGATGGATTTCTTCTTACCTGAAAACTCGTATACAAAGTTCGATTCAGATCTTTCCTTCTCTGATGATTTCTTAGCTACCTCCGGCGTGACGTCTCACAAGGCAGCCACTAAGAACCTCTCTTCTTTATTCGTTCTATTAACGATATTGAAATGGTGATCAAATATTCCCATATCACGATACCAAGACCTTTTCTTCGACACATGATTCTACTCTTCAACAATTTCTCTGACTTGGGCCTGCGAAATTGCTTAAAGCTAAATATTTCCAAATTTCATACAACCACTTTTTCACTAAAACGCCCCCAATCTCCTACCGTTTCTTCCTTCTCCATTATCAACCCATATACACCGAAAAGTTGAATCACGACCTTGGTGATTTATATGATAGAGAGCTCAACTTTATCGCACATATTGAAGAGATTATTCTTAAAGCAAACTCTACATTAGGTTTGTGAAACGATAGTCCCAGAAATTCTCTGACCCATAAGTGACCCGATCTTTATATATGCATAACCTTTGCTAGCCCCCTTCTTGAATACGCCTGTGAACTCCTCCTTATCAACAAATTCGTGTATCAAAAATCGAGAGCATTCAATGTCGTTTCCTACGTTTCGGCATAAGTGGTCTGTCTTTAAATAATCCTTTGATAATACCTCCGGATCCAAACCAACTTCTATTCATTAACTTCAATACGGTGGAAGAACGAAGAGCAATAAGCGACATTCTCTTAATTCGTCGACTACTTTCAGGATATGTTGACTGCACAACCGTGTTTCAACTTCAACCTCAGTTCACCCTGTTTGAAATTCCGTCTTAATCATCCTTCCAATTCACTCCAATCCTAGATTTAAGAGCTTTTTTAAGTTAGATTAAGAACAAGCTTCTATTAAGCCTAATAAATGGGGGTATCGCCCCCACAAAAATTAAAATAAAATTAATTTGTCTAAAATTCAAAATGGCGCCCAACGAAAATCTTTTAGATTCTGAAAATCAAACTTTAGACCCCTTATGATCATCCTTAGAAGCTTATCAACAAAAATCCCTTCTTTAATTATTTTTACTTCAACGAATTTCGTTGGAGATTATTTGGACTGCAATATTCCTTGAGGATAAAATTATTTGCAACAAGTTTTAAGTTTCAATCAAAATTAAAATGTGTAAAAGCTTTGAGTCTTACTTACTTAAGGTGGCGCTACAGTCCGGGGTGGACCAGGGCCTCAACCAACAAGCTTCGCCTCAACCTCTACTTCGCCGTCCCTCGGGGTTTCATTCGAAGACTTTCCGGGCCGGAGCATTCGGGTCCATTCGCTCTACATGACCAAGCCATCTCAGTCGCTGGACTTTTATACGTTTGACTAGGTCAGTTTCACTGTACAGCCCGTACAGTTCGTGGTTAAATCTTCTCCTCCACTCCACATCTATGCAGACGGGACCAAAGATCACACGAAGAATTTTCCTCTCGAAACAGCCTAAAGCGCTCTCATCCACCTTCGACAAAGTCCATGTCTCTGCACCATAGACAAGGACCGGGATGATAAGAGTCTTATAGAGGGACACTTTAGTTGCTCGAGAGAGGACTTTGCTACTCAATTGCCTTCTTAGTCCAAAGAAACAGCGATTGGCAAGAGTTATTCTCCGTTTGATTTCAGCACTGGTTTTCAGAGTTTATAGCGGCGCCTAGGTATATGAAGTCCTTCACTACCTCAAAGTTATAGCTGTCTATAATGACGTTTTGTCCAAGACGTCAGTGTTGTGTGTCCTTTCTTGATGAAAGCAAATACTTGTTCTTCCAATAATGTCAATGTCGTCGGCGTATCCGAGTAATTGGACGGACTTTTGAAAGATTGTGCCTCTTGTGTTGACGCGTGAGTTTTGCACTATTCTTTCAAGAACTATGTTGAAGAAGTCGTACGATAGAGCATCGCCTTACCTAAAACCTTTTTTTGACATCAAATGCATCGGCGAGATCTTTTCCGACCTTGATGGAGCAGCGTGCATTCTCCATCGTCATCCTGCACAAGCGGACAAGTTTGTCAGGGATGCCAAAACTAGACATTGCTCTATATAGTTGGTTCCTATAGATGCTATCGTACGCGGCTTTGAAATCGATGAAAAGGTGGTATGTGTCGATTTGTAGCTCCTGGGTTTTTTCCAAGATCTGCCGTAATGTGAATATTTGATCGATGGTGGACTTTCCTGGTCTAAAGCCGCACTGATATGGACCTATCAGGTTGTTGACGAAAGGCTTCAGACGTTTACATAATACGGCAGAAAGGATCTTGTACGAAATGTTCAGGAGACTTATGCCTCTGTAGTTGGCGCAGTTCAGAGGGTCTCCTTTCTTGAGGATCGGACAGACAATACTGAGGTTCCATTCATCGGGCATGCTTTCTTCCGACCATATTTTGCAGATGAGCTGGTGCATACTCCCAACCAAGTCATCGCCTGCCGCTTTGAACAGTTCGGCAACGAGACCGTCAGCTCCAGCGGCTTTGTTGGACTTGAGATTCGATATAGCTGTCTTCACTTCGTCCAGGTCGGGTGGGCGGTATTGTTGGTCTGCGTCGCCTAGGTTGAATGGTGCTATTTCTATAGCAGCGGCATTTTGTTCTTCATCGCCGTTATAAAGATTGGAGAAATGTTCTTTCCATATTCTCAGCATGGACTGCGGTTCTACTACGATGTTCCCGTGAATATCCTTGCAGGCTTCGGCTCGGGGATTGTATCCTTGTGATGTTTTTTTTACCTTTTGGTAAAACTTCCGAACCTCATTCCTGCCATGGCATCCTTCTATTTCCTCGATCAAGCGCTTCTCATACTCCTTCTTTTTCTTTCTTAGAAGCCGATGTTCTTCTCTCCTCTTCTGCTCGTAGAGCTCGCGAGTAGTTCTAGTCCTTCTTTGCAGCGCCGCTTTATATGCGTGTTGTTTTGCTGCATGTGCTTGCCGGCACTCATCGTCAAACCAGGGGTTTCATTGTGGTGGTCGTGTAAAACCCAGCACATAAGAGGCGGCATCTCTAATGGCTGCTTGGCAATGTTGCCACTGGTCCTCAATACTTGATGCTGGCGGCAAAGGACTTCTTAAGAGGTTGTTAGAAACTCGATCGGAAAAGGACCTTGCGATCTCTTGCGATTGTAAGCGTCCAACGTCGAACTTCCTCGCAGTACTTCCTTGCTTTGGCTTGCGTCGAGATATCCGCAGCCGAACCTTGGCTACAACGAGGTAGTGGTCCGAGTCGATATTAATCCCTCGAAACGTGCGGACATCCTCTATACTGGAGAAGTCCCTTGAATCGATCGCAATATGGTCAATCTGGTTTACGGTTGATTAATCAGAAGATCGCCATGTCCCTTTGTGAATATCGAGATGTTTGAACTGCGTACTGGCTACAAGAACGTCTCGCCCCACAGCGAAGTCGATCAGCCTGAATCCGTTATCGGAGGTGGTGTCGTGCAGGCTATATCTTCCAATTGTGTCACCAAAGATGTCTTCTCTTCCTAGCTTGGCATTAAAATCTCCAAGGACAATTTTAATGTCATAACTAGGGCACTGCTCATATGTTTTGTCCAGGAGCTCCTGGAATATGGCTTTGGTGTCTTCATATCTTTCTCCTCTGTTGGGGCATGCGCGCAAATCAGGCTAATGTTGGCGAATTTGTCCTTAATGCGGATTGTCGTGAGGCGCTCATTTACACAGTTGAAACTTAAGACTTTTTGCCTGAGCCTAGTTCCAACAACAAATCCGCATCCAAATAAACGCTGCTTTTGTTCGCTGTAGCAGTCGCCGTAGTAAATATCGCAGTCTTTTAATTTTCGTCTCCCCGGTCCGTCGCATCGCATCTCTTGGATGGCGGTAATATCTGCTTTTTAGCAGTTTAGGGCTTCCGCTAATTGTTCGGCTGCACGTGGTCTATTAAGGGACCTAACATTACACGTACAGATCCGAAGTTCGTTATCCTTATTTCGTTTGCATGGTTCGTCAACAGTGAATCCGTCCGTATCCGAGGCTTGTTTTTGCTTCGCAAATACGTCGTATTTTATGTGGCCGGGAAGTCACCCCGACGGCACAACCCCCAACCTGGAGGGCCAGGTACTTAGTATGACTCTAAGAACGGGGAGCCGGATAAACCGCTCCTTACAGTCCTGAGCTCCGAATACGTCGGAGTAGCTCTATAAGGTGTTCACTAAGTAGTTCAGCCTCACTGGAACTGTAGACGCCACCGTTGATTCCATCTGAGGAATTCCTCCGCTGTCACCTGGATAAAAGGAGTGATGCCTTAGTGGAAACACGAAACACCTCTCCCCCTCTTTCGTTTGCTACCCCCAACAACCTTCCACTGGGGTTGTGACCCAATCTCCAGTTGAGGAACTAGGCACCCGATGTTCACCGCGAGGAGGTGAGAGTAGAAGTCGATAGACAGAGGTGGGTTTTAAGAAAAACCTGTGGACGCTTGTGTCCTCTTGGGTGCACGTGTCTACCATTCGAACATCTTTGAGTCTATTTAAATAAATACGAATACACTTCAAAAAAGAGAAAAGAATTACCCATGAACCTATATCATTTGGTAGTTTTTCATATCTCATTAAGTATTTTCTCTCCGTGCATGACGTATCCGTGTAAACCTCTTCCATCCTTCTCGTCGTTGTTGCCTTTCTCTCCTGATTGTACGCATTCCTCTTATAAACCTCAAAGCAAAAGAACAACAATAAAAATCATTCAGGATCCAAATAAAACTGCGCAAGTCCTTTCGCAGAGCTCCACTATCTAGCCTCAGAACTAACCTACATTCAAGCTGAAATATCTCTGCATTGCTCCCCTATTAGCCCCCCGCACACAATAAACAACCACAACCAACACCACGCAGTAGGTTCTCTCTCCTCGACAAGCTTTGTATTCCTCTGCTAGTCCAATGCTCAATAGTTACCTCTCAGACCGTCAGAACTCGTTCGACCAACAACTTCACGCCAGTTCGCGTTGGTAATATAAATTTTATATTTAATTAAAAAAAAAAACGGAGTAGAATCCTTGTTGTATATTTTCGGACATGTTGTCGTAATTCGTACAATAACAGTTCACACACTAGTGCTGAGTCATATTTTTGAACAATTTTTTTTGTGCTTAATTTTGAATCTGATATTCAATATTCCTGGAAACGGTGTGTGTTTCGTACAAAATATTGGATTAAAAACTAAATTAAATTGCTTAAATAAATAAATGTGTTTTTGGATTATGATTTTTTTTTAGGAATTTGTATGTGAAATTAACATATTCACCGAATATCCTTTATAATTATTAATTTAAAATAGTCCTTGCAAAAGTTTTGTTTCATCGCAAAGTGTGTTAGTGTGCATGGGGAGTGTGAGCGAAATGTAGTTTTTAATAATTTATTCGGAAAACAAAGGAAGACGACAAAACTTGTCATCAGTTAAACTAAATCGATTCGAGTTTTTTTTTTTTTGTTGCCTGACTTGAAGCCCCCTTAAGTTCTTATCCCAAAATAAAACAACAACAAGAAGGATTCTCCTATAGAGTGCACATCACATATCTCCTAAAGCTGTTAATGACAACACAAAACGAAAAACAAAGAAACGTGCGAAATTTCCTTTTTTTATTTATTTATAATTCATGACTTTTTCATTGCTTTTGTTTTATTATGTTTAATCGATAATATCCCTTGTTTCTTTACCCAACACAGGTGCAAAAATATGTGAATAAAAATAATACAAAAAAAAAAGAAACAAAATATTAATAACCGTTAACAGGAATAATAAAGTGAATAGTACTTACATTTTCGGCTCAAGTTGTCAAACTAAAGGATACACTTTCCAAGGGTGAGTTTTTGGTAAACATTAAATACATATACACTCAGTCCTTGCTTCCGCAGAAAAGTGGCAGTGTTACACTTGGCCTCGTTTTGCAGAGGTCCTTTTTGGAGTTCGCTTACACACAACACACAGACCAAAATCGTTTCACCATTAAAATGTTTTTGATGATTTATTGGGCCAAACCGCATTTGGTTGCCAAAAAGCAAAGGATTTAATAATAGTTCTACTGTAATCTTTTTTTTTCCTGTACTTAAATATTTTATTCATTTACTATAAAGGGGCATATCCCATTTTATATAAGAAAGGGAACATTATTTCCTTTTTACTGCAGGCTTTTCTGGCGATATAAATTGCATGTCTCGTGATGTGGGCTTAAATCGTGACCACATGCACAACAGAGGGTTGAGTTGGGTTGAGACAGGGTTCACCTTTGTTCGCTTTTGCCGGCATGGGACGTATGGTAGTTGTGGTGGCCTATCTAGGCGCCAATGTGTCGTTCTGGGTCATGCGGGAATTTTGTGAACTTTTAATGATGTACATTTTTAGATTGTTCAATTTTATGATGAGAAGAGAGCATTGCGAGACAAAGACAGAAGGCAATTATTTGAAGGGAGGGAGGTTGTTTCTCGGCTATGAGGTCGTTTAAGCTGGACACAGTTATTGGGAGAAAATAAATATTATTTCACCATATGCGGCATTTTAGTTAAGATTGTTTTATGATTATTATTTCGTATTTTAATGATGACAACAGTTTTTGTGCGTGACTTATTCTTATTTCAATTTCGGGAACAATTGTTGATTTTCAAATTGACAGAGATGTTAAGTACATGTTGATATTAAATTACCTTTTCGAAGTAAAACTTCTTTTCTGGCGTTGGGGGTGGAAAATTTTCTATGCAGCTGTCAGTGACATGTCAAAACGACACGTTATCAGGCAAAGACAGCGACATGTTTTTAGAATACAAAATGTTATTACGTTTAAAGGTTAGAATCTTACAGAGGCTTTGCTTGGGGAAAAAGAAGTTTTACTTCTACCGCGCCTACGTCAGTACACACAACTTTTTTAGTTGCGACTTATAGGTACTATAAGGCAAGTTATGCATTCGTAAAAAAAATCGAACTCGAGATTTTGATCAAAGTTGACATAACGATGATAGCGAAGACTTAAAAAGTGGGTCTCGCAATTCTGTCTGCCTGTCTGTCTGTCGGTCTGTCGGTCTGTCTGTAGGTTCGACTACAGCCTAAGCGACTCGGCCGATTTTCTCTAAACTTGGTAGATATCGCTTTTATTTTTTCCCCCCACACGTTTTTTTCTTTTTTTTTAAGACCAAAAATAACGGTACCTGCCATACGAATTTTTTTCGAAATTTTGTTTATTTTTTTTTTTTCAAAAACTGTTCGACAGTTTTAAAAAAAAAAGATACAAAAAAATTTCGTTTAGTTAAAGGTAGATACTGGTTGAAAAAAAATTTCCGAAAAATGGTTATTGAGGGTACCCCCCAAGGAACAATTTTTTTGTTTTTGATTTTCTCGAAAGCGGTAGTACCGATTTTGATAATTTTTTTTTGCTAAAGCTCCTCAAAAACATAAATATAATTGTGTATTCAAATTTTCAAAACAATTTTTTTTGGATTTTTAAAAAAAATTTCAAAATTTTTTTTTCAAAACTCAATTTTTCGAAAACCTTATGCTAGATTGTTTTTAAACTTGATAAATAAAAGTTTTTTAATATAATCTACAAGATGTATGAAAAAAAGTTTTATTTTACCTAAAAATAAAGGTACCCACCATACAAATGTTAAAAAATGGTTTTCAAAAATCGTATTTTTCTCGAAAACGGCACCTAGAATTTTGATAAATTTTTTTTTCTTTTAATTAATTTTAACGATCTTTAATTTAATAAAAAAAAAAATTTGAAATTAAGATATTACAGCTTGTAGGTACCTACCATAGAACCATTTTTTTAAATTTTGAATTACTCATTAGCGACATAACGGATTTTAATGAAATTTTTATAGAGAAGCTTCTAAAAAGTTTTAAAACTATTGCATTTTAAAACTTTAAAAAAAAATATTTTTTGAATTTGTGAAAAAAGAATATTTTTTTTTTTGGAAACTTCAATATCTCAAAAACGGCTCAATATTTTTTTTGGAAATTTAATTTTCATTCGTACAGTAATAAAAACTTAAAGTTGGCACACCAAAT
This sequence comes from Chrysotoxum bicinctum, assembly GCA_911387755.1. Lineage (NCBI taxonomy): Eukaryota > Metazoa > Arthropoda > Insecta > Diptera > Syrphidae > Chrysotoxum > Chrysotoxum bicinctum. The sequence goes on from OU426988.1 coordinate 191,485,176, forward strand.
TTTTTTCTTAAAAATCTTTTAAAAATTTTGTATATAAAAGCTTTTTTTCTTAAGAAACCAGTACAACGACTTATAATTTTTGTTCTTGCATAAATTCATATTTGCATAGCATTCTGTTTTTGTCTCTTACTATTACTACTAAAAGAATTTAAAAAAATAATTTTATCCTTATGAACAGTTTTCTCTAATAACATTCGTACTTATTTAAAATTCCTAGTCTATTACATAGGAGCAAGTTCGTGCGACCCAGTCGTGCATTTTATTTTTTCCTAGTTACTATGAGTTATTTAAGAATATGTGTGAAAAAGTCAAACGCATTAGATGCATGAGTTTCTTATTTGTTTCTAAAAATATAAATGTAATATATTTTTTTTTTAAATTTTAAAATGGAATGTTATGATACTTGAATAACCCTTTAATAGATAACTGTCTAGTTTTGGTTTTCTTTTGTGTCTTTTGTATTGTAATGGTTGGTTAGTTTTGTGTCGAGTATAGTAACATTGGGGGGCTTCGGCAAAATTTCTGTCAAGCCAGCAGTTTTGGCACTAAGTGAAACCCAGGTTGGTAAAAACTTCGATCATACGGAGTTTAACCTACATTGGTTATACTCGTAGTTTCGTACCATTATTCTTTGCTCGTCATGGTCTAGCCGTGTACGTATGTAATGATATTGCTTGTATCTGCTCCTCCCACATTATCTCCCCTTTATTAATACAAATTTCAATTATATGTGGTTTAAATTCACTGTTCAAAGGTGCATCATTAATACATGTTTTATTTATCGCAGTTCAAGTTTGGAAAGTAATCTATCCAGAGAATTGTTTACCATTTTCCGCATAGTGAGATCGTTCTTTCGCGCAATTTATTTATTTATAATATATACCGAAGGACTCAGCTTGTTGACTAGCCAACTCAGATTCCTGACGTTACAGGTCAATCCGCCAACACTTTAGACTTGTTCCTTACCTATGATCCCGATAAATATACCATAAATGTATTATCGCTTCTAAGCACATCAGACCATTGTGTTAAATCTGCAAATCTCTCCTTTCAACAAACCCCATTTAAAGAAAAAAAAAAACCTATGAGAACCGTTTGGCTGTACGAGAAAGCCAACTGGGACGGTCTCAATGATTCCTTCGGAAAATTAAGCTAGTCGCTCGATAGTGTCGTAGACTTCAGTACAGATATGGTCAAAAATCTGATTCTCAGGGTTATAGAGCAAGTTTCCGTAGTTTTAAAAGTAACCCTACCGAGGAAAACCGGAAGAAGTACAAACAAGCTAGAAATACCTGGAATGTGCATATCCGACGAACTAAATTTTTACATAACCAAAAATTAACGCAAAAAATACTATTATTTACCAAAGGTATTAAAAATTTTTAGTCATTTGTAAAAAACGTACGAATACGAAACAGTACGAAATCCTCAGTTTCAACACTCGTCTTCATTGACACTCCTGTTGTAAGCTCGATAGATAAACCGAATTTGCTGGCAGCACCAGTTTGCTGTTAATTTCACGCTACTAGAGAGTGAAATAACTCCTCCTCTACTTGAGTGTGTAAACGATTTCATGAGATGAATCTTCCTTCGCATTCGTGCAGTTGCTAGAGAGATCTCGATGAACACAAATCTACTAGCCCGGATAGTATCCCTGCTATTGTTCTGAAGAGGTGTTCTTCAACGCTGGCAAAACCACTGCGTAAGCTTTTCCATCTGTTCTACTCTACAGGTCTCTTCCTGAGTAGATGGAAAACCCTCAGTACCCTCAGCTTATCAAATTCGTTTTTAGATTCACAGCTTTGTCTTAATAGCTTTGTCCAATGGGCAATCAAAGACAGTGTAGAATTCAATGCTTCGAAAACTCAATGCTTTTTACTGTCGTTAAAGCGTAACCCTCCGCCAATGCCACTTTCTAGGAGTGGCACTTGCATCGTGGAGACTGAACTGCTTGCAGTTCTACTTATGTGCATCGCAGACCTTCTTTTGTGGAGTGATCACATATTTGACTTCGCCAAAAACGCTGCTAAGTGTTTAGGTTTTCTCCGCCGCTGCAAGAGGTTTTTTTTTTCCTTCTGATCGAGTTCTGAAACTCGAGTAGAATTCCGATATCTGACCAGGTGCTCCAAAAACCCACTTGAGTCTCTTGGACAGAATTCAAAAGAGAGAGCTCCAAAAATGATAGCCGACCGTTTTCTAACTGAAATATTTGTATCTCTCGAGCAACTAGCTTATGAATTAATTTTTTTTAATTAAAAATCATCTACAGACTTATGACTTATGGTTTTTTTAATTCAAAAATTCGCAACCCTGCTCTCGAGCACCGCCGAAATGTTTCATGAATTACTGTCAAGTGCGCAGATTTTTTTTTTAGCCGCACTACACGAATGTGAAATGCTTTACCCGGCTCAAATCAATATCAAAATGACTATCAGCCAAGTGAATAATATGTAAAAGTAAAACCTGTAAATTAAGAAACATGAAATTAGTCTTGCTAATAAGTCGTGATTCATATCGACATACGTTCCAAAATGATTATAATTTGAGTACGAAAGAGCAGTATCATCAAGTTTACCTTTAAATGGTTATAAAAATAAAGAATTGACAAAAATAAGAAATAAAATAGGACCTAAGACAGAACCATGGGAGTTCACGTTCTGAGATAAGTTGACGAACTATACTCTGTCCAATAACAATATGCAGTACACGTCTTATGGGAGAGCTTTTTCAAAATCAGTAGCGTTCTATATTTTTGCACCATACTAAATTGAAAGAACTCCTCCATAAAAAAGTGTTTGTGCGCCCACGTCCTATTGACTGCACATCTGAGTGTGCACTGAATTGCTGTGGCCTATGGCTGTTGGTGCTATTCAATTTCAACCCCCATCAAATATTGATGTGCGTTCAGAGTTACCCTTGTTCATTTCGTAACTTGTTCAGTTTTTTTCATTGGGTTTCTGTTGAGGTGCTTTTGATTTTAGAGCTTTAAAAAAGGGTCCATTTAAAATCAACACTACGATAACCCTGTGAGAGCTTTAATGAAGGACAGATTTATGCAATTCACTGTAGCCAGAATGCGAGGCAAACGTCCTATCTTGCCCACACTGCATATTTTTATTGGACAGAGTATAATTGTATTCTTTTTTCTGGTCCATTGGTTACGATTTGTTAAGTAGGAACAAAACGAAAACCTCTGAAACCATTCATATAATATTTTTTAAATAAAAGTTTATGATCTATCATATCAAACGCACTTAAGTAAAGTTGAATGATCAAATCACTTGACCGTTAACCCAAGATCTCTATTAATTCCCTTTACCGAAAGGATAGGTAGATATTGGCTTATAAAAAATCGATTTTATTATTTGTTTAACCTAACCAGTTTTCTCCAATAACTTCGGGAAAACTAAGTGAAGAGATAGTTCCGGTAAATTTTCAGTTGTCCAGAATTTCAGTAATTTTTACAAAAGGTAACCGCGAATTTCCAGAAAACTATAGGGGAATTGAAGTATTAAACTCTTTAAGAAAAATTTGTATACAAATACTCTAGGCAAGACTACTGAACTGGTTCGAACAAAATAATATCAATAGCTGTTTCCCAACTAATTTTCTAGCCAACCTCTCCACCATTGATCAAATTTTCATACTTAGCACTTGCGCTAGCTGGTTTATTGATAAAAAAGTGCTTGAGCATCTTTTTCGTTGACTTAAAACCGGCTTTCGATACGATCAGTAGAAGTTCCCTGCTTCGTAAACTCTCAGTAGTTGGTCTGTCAACGAAATTTGTACGAGCTTACGCAAAAATCCTGTACAAAGTGGCTCCAAAAAGTCAAGGGAATTTATATGTGATACAGGTGTCCCTCAAGGATGTGTTCTGAGCCCTCTCATTTTTGCTTTATTTATTAAAAATGTAGAAAACCACATACCTGAGGGAATCGTCATCGTTGAATGATTTTATAAGACTGCCCGCTTACTCAGATTAACAAGCTTAAACAGTTCTGTACTTTGTTGGATCTTAAGATAAATACTTATACTACCAAATCGAAATTAATAGTTTTCAGGTCTAGAAACAGATCTATTGGGTATCCACGGAACTGGACCCTGGATGGTCAGATAATTGAAGTGATAAATTAATTTAAGTATCTTGGATATTAATGGCATACCTACAACTTGAATATTCACGCGCATATTAAAGCAAAAACAAATGCTGTGAAAACTGCAGTAAATAAATACCATATGGTCTGTTTTTTTTTATGATAATATCCTGATATGGCAATTGAAACATCGTCTGCATAAGCAAGTTCTCGGCTTCCACGCAAGTCAGCAGCTCATTAACAACCAAGTTCCAGAGAAAGGGAGAAAGAGCTCTTGCAAAAGAGAAAACACTAACATCACTGGCACTTCGGTATAGTGATGGAACGTTCACCGAAAATGAAGAGCAAAGGTGTAACCTGCTGCTCAACACACACTTCCCAGGCAGTTTACCATTAGATGGTAACTTGATAGAGAGAATACCTCTCATACCAAACAAAGAGGACTGGAAAATAGCCACGACCATTTGCACAGGTAAAAGGATTGATTGGGCAATTAATACCTTTCAACCCTACAAATCACCAGGTGCAGATGGTATCTTCCCAGCTCTTTTGCAGAAGGGAAAAGAATTCCTTATGCCCTATCTCATTAATATTCTACGGAGTAGCATTGCTCTTGGGTATATACCAAGTCTATGGAGAACAGCTAAGGTAATCTTCATTCCCAAAATAGGGAAAAAGGACACAACCCATCCAAAGTCTTTCAGGCCAATAAGCTTAACATCCTTTATACTGAAAACTCTGGAAAAGGTAATTGACAACTTCATAAGATCAGAAGTGTTAATAAGTAGGCCTCTCAATCAGCGACAACACGCATATAGGGCGGGCAGATCAACCGAGACCGCCCTGTTTGAACTAACAAATAAGATCCAAAGAGCCTTAGATGTAAAGGAAACAGCATCAGCTGCTTTCTTATAGACATAGAAGGGGCCTTCGATAACGCGTCCCACGAGGCTGTAGGCAAAGCTCTTGTTAGGAAATGCGTACCCAACACCATAACCAGATGGATAATAGAAATGTTGGGCACTAGAAATGCAGAGGCACAAGCAGGACAAAATGCAAGGAAAGTGATCACAACGAGAGGATGTCCTCAGGGCGGTGTACTATCACCCTTGTTGTGGAGTTTTGTAGTAGATGAATTGTTAGAAAATCTTACCTCCCAAGGCATATACTGCATTGGATTTGCCGATGATATCGCTATCATTGCAGTAGGTAAGTTTGAAGAAACTCTTTGCGATATTATCCAAAGAGGACTAACAATTACAAGTAAATGGAGTAGGTCTGTAGGGCTTTCAATAAACCCATCCAAGACAACAATTATACCATTTACCAGGAAAAGACTTCTACCACATATGAAACCTATCCGTTTGACTGGTGAATTAATTGAAATACAGAGGGAGGTAAAATACCTAGGAATTATACTAGATAGCAAACTCCTCTGGAACAAACACATAGATTATATAGTCGGAAAAGCCACAAAAGCCCTAATGATTTGCAAAAGAATTGCAGGCAAATCATGGGGATGCAAACCGAGCATCCTTAGGTGGATGTACACTATGATGGTAAGACCCTTCATTACTTATGGTGCGGTTGCATGGCACAAGAAAATCGAATTAACAACAACTAGGAAAACCCTAGAAAAAATCCAAAGGCTCGCATGTATCTGTATTACGGGAGCAATGAGAACCTGCCCAACCGCAGCTATTGAGGTTATCCTCCACCTATCCCCTCTACCCCCTCTACACGAGGTCATTAGAAGTGCTGGATTGGGAGGAATCATGAGGTTCTCAAAGGAAGGAACTGGGACAGGTAAAATCATCGGTCTCAGAGAAAGGGACCTAATTGACAGGTCCACAATAACAAACCTTATTGACATCCCAAGAGATGGAATGATCAAAAAACATAATTTCGAGAAAAACTTTCTTACACAGCTTAGTAACAAAGAAGACTGGGTAGGAGAGGAAATAAACTATACACTCGAAACAAATACCATCAAATGGTACACTGATGGATCGAGAACAAGCGAAGGGACTGGTGCAGGAATTTTTGGGCCAAAAACCAAACTTTCCATACCGATGGGACAGTCCACCAGCATCTTCCAAGCGGAGGTAAACGCGATAGGGAAATGCGTAGATCGCAATCTCGAAAAGAATTATCGTAATAAGAACATTGCCATTATGTCAGATAGTCAGGCAGCACTAAAGGCACTAAGCTCATACACCATCAACTCTAAGCTGGTGGGGGAGTGCATAAGTAGACTAAACGAACTAGGCAAACAGAACAGGGTCACTCTTTATTGGGTACCTGGTCACGTTGGTGTTCTTGGAAACGAAAAGGCAGATTCCCTAGCAAAATTAGGAGCTTCAACTCCCCTAACAGGGCCTGAACCCTATTGCGGAATAGGTGAAAATGTCATCAAAACCAGAATTAAACAAGAAGAGGAGGCAAACAGAATCAAAAACTGGAATGAACTCCCAAGGCTGAGACAGGCGAAACTACTGCTGGGGAACTACAACCGGCAACGTTTCGAAAACTGTATCAACCTAAGTAGGAATAACCTAAGAATAATAACAGGTATTCTAACAGGACACTGTAAACTTAGAAGACACCTTAATCTACTTGGTGTGGTTAGCAGTGCCACTTGCAGATTCTGCAACATGCATGAGGAAACTTCGGTACACATACTGGGAAAGTGCTGTCCAATCATGCACCAAAGGAAAACCCATCTGGGATGGTACCAGGTGGAAGAGAGCAACCTACCCTCTCTAAAAGTGCCCCAAATACTAAAATTCCTAAAGGCAATAGGTTTGGAGGAAGAACTGTAGGATGAGCCAGCTCATCATTATAAGAGGGGGCACAATAGATCTATAGGTCGCAGTGCAATAAACCCCAATACAATTCATTCATTCATTCAAGGGGGAAAGAACATCTGCGGCCTACGTCTACTCACAAATCTTCTAGCAGAAAACCCGCCCAGTTTTGATTGTTAATCAATTCACAAAGCGAGTTATGACAGTGGAGATGCGGTTGCAGATTTGTTGACGTTTTTAAAAGCTCTTTCTATATCTAGAAAAGCAACCACAGTGCATTCTCTATGGTAGAAGGAATATTCGATAGTTCGTACTACCGACTGTAAAGCAGTATCTACAAATTCGTCTCGTATCGCAGGTTAATGGATATCAATTAATCTTTCAAGAGTTTTTAAAAGGAATGATTATAAACTAATAAGTCTTACCGGCTTTGGGTACGAACACAACCTCACATTCTTTGCGTTTGACAGTAGTAATATAGATTATAACCAATCTCTGTAAATTATGCAAAATGTTCTCATAAAAATTGTAATTTTGCTTAGGAGTCTGCAAAGAAAGCATAGAGCTTCTTGGACCTTTCTTTTGTATAGTACCACGCAATGCTTATCAAAGTTAATATTTGGTCTTGGGTCGAATAGTTCTTCCTAAATCCAGCTGGAAATTCAATCAGTAGTCTCTTATTTTCTATCCAGTGCATTAGACTATTAAAAATAAACTAAACAATTTGACCGAAATTCCTAAGCCTGGTACAGTTTTTTTTTTGTGAAGAGGAATATAATAGAACTTTAAGAGGTTAGGTTAGGTTGTTGGGCTGACAATTGATGTTGCTATCGTCACACTTAGATCAATGTAGATCCATTGTATTACCCGTGAGTGTAATCACTCTTTCCTGATAAAACCTATGTATTCTATTAATCAGTCAAGCCATTTTGAGGCATTGACGAAGTTCAATATGTGAATTCCTGAAATATTAGAAAGATCTTCTAGATTGTCAAACCAAGCCATTTCCTTCTCTGGTGGCATAGTGACAGGCAATGACAGAGAAACTGTGACGTGTCTTCATGTACCTCTACATCACCACATCCTCTGCATAGGTCATCTGTACTTATTCATTTTAAATTTATGATATTTCAATAAATTATGTCCGGTGATTATGCTCGTAAGAGAGCGAAGGGACTTCTTACTAAGTTGCATAATTTTGCAGTCCTCTGCTTGTTAAAGCAGGGCCATATTTTCCTAGTAGTATCACAGATGTCAAGTAGGCTCCACCTTTCATTGGATTTCCTTAGGATTATATCTGAAATTTTCTGTTTAATGTTGCAGAGTGGGATACTTACCATCTCTGCTTGACTAGCGTCAAGCGCTGATACCTGTCTTGCCAACTTATCGGCATTTTCATTACCTGGTATGCCGCTGTGTCCCGGTACCCAGCAGAGTCTAATATTATGCTGCTTGCCAAGAACCTTAAGCTCTTCGCGGCAGCAGGAGACAAGTTTCGATTTTATCACAGTGGCAGAAATCGCTTTTATACTTTAAGAGCTTTCTGAAACACTTGTTGTCTCGAAAATTCTATTCATTAGTTAAATCGGACACAAATCTAATTGATCAATTCTTTAAGAATCTAATTGATACGCGGCCGTCTACAGAATATTGTCCACTACATTTTTTACTCCAAAAATTATAAATGCTGCATCTTAAAAACCATAGTTGAAAAATGGGGCTGCATAGTGTAGCATCAGTTTCCCGCAAATGTCTTTAGCCACCTTCTAAGGTTTAGCCGAAAATCTTGATCTATTTAAAATGGCTACAGATTTTTTCTCAAGTTACTTTCTTTTAATCCAACATAACTCCTTAAAATATGTAATGACTGCGGCAAACAAAGTCTTAAAGATGTAAAGAATTTCTTTGTTGTCTTGAAAAATTCAGTATCAAACGAGGTTTGTTTAAATATAACCTGCCTATCCCTCCTGCCGCTTTATGGCATTATTTGGGTAAGGTCCACCATCTGTAACTACTAATCTTCGTTTTAAAAGTTCTTGGTTTAAGTTCCGAACGTACTTAGGTTGAAAATCGAAACTCCACATAAACTTTGGTAGTAGTTCTGTAGTGCTGTGTGCCGTCTGTTAAATCTTAATCTTTTAAGAAAGCACAAATCGTGTTAATAGCTTTTATCTTGCTATTATTTGAAATCTCTTTTAAATTGCAGAGTTTAATTTTTAATCCCCCGTAGGATATGACAATTACAATTATCAACTGAACTCCCATTAACATGACATGTATGCGCACTTGTACTTCGATGTTACACTGTACATGTACACTCCCTTCCTCTTAAATCAAAACCACTAAGTGCCAACAATGTTTTATTCCCTCCTTGTGTCTCTATCTCTTTTTTTGTATCAGTTTTTCCGCTTAAGTGTGATATTACTCGTATATTTCTATAGACATATTAATACTTGGCTTACCTATTGTAAACAGTAAAAAAAAATAACAACAAATAAATTATATATCACATACTGTACTATACTTACATAGTGCAATGTACATACATACATAGCTGTCAAATGGGAAATGACTTAAATTAACAGCTGCCATCGTTTCTACTTTTTATGGCAGGATATCACAGCTCAATGGAAAAATAAGTTAAAAACATAACATATAAGTTGAACATAGAATGTTTATTGTATTTCTTCTTTTTTAATAAAATAACACCCAGGAATTGGTCGCACGGAATTGGTCTTTTTTGCTGCCACATGATTCACCGGTGGTTTACAATTTTTTTAACATTGTTTGAACGATAGTTTTTCGGTCTGCTGACGAAAATTAAGTTTTCCTTCCGTGCCACCTGTGAAAAGGTTTATTCTTTCATATGGTCCAAAAAAGGAAAAGATATCTTAAAGATTTTTCTATTTTTATGGTAACAATTTGAAAAATATTGACTCCTTCTATTTTACTTCTTTTGGAACTTATATCTAAAATGCATCGTAAGTAACGTATGTTATGTTAAATGTATGTTACTTAAATTTTCACGCGCATATTAAAGCAAAAACAAATGCTGCGAAAACTGCAATAAATATCATTTAGTCTCAGTTTTTTGCCAACAATCACGTGAATCCAGTTTCAAAATTCAAAGTCTTTAACGCTATATAGTGAATAGCTGTCTCTGCTATGGTAATGAAGTGTACGGGTACGAACAGTTAGAAGAAATAGAAAACCTGCAAAGGCATTTCTTTAAGCGAATTTTAAGGTTGTATTTTAACCCCCTTATTACGCTATTCACTTGGAGTCAGGTTTACCCCAAATATTTGTGAAAAATCTAAAGGCTAGTGCGGACTATATTGTTAAGGTATTAAAGCCATCAGACCGAAACCTGCAGAAAAGGATTCTTATGACTTGTTTTAGATGCGGTTACAGTCCGATCAAAAACTGATATGACCTTGCTTTAACACATAGTGGTGCAATATCACTGACAGTGGACGTGGACGATGTAGAAGAATTAAAAAATTCATCATACGAATGTATATCTGTAAAAGATGATACAATGTTCAGTTGTGTGTTTTGCAGGGCACAGAATCAGCATCAAGGAATACATACAGACATCCTAATCTGAAACTGGGGGAAAACAACTACCTATTTTAAAAAAGAGTTCACAGTATCCGAAATGAGTTTAATTTTCAAGATTAGAACCGAAATTCAGACCAAGAATTTTGGGCCTCATAGAACAGATTTAAACCTTGTGTGCTCCGTTTGCAACCTTAATCAGAACGAAGATGTTTTTCATTTCTTAGCGCTTTGTCCAGTTCTGCAGGAAATCCGAAGACTTTATTTTTGTTCTACTTTTCTTTCGCTAGCGGAATGTGTCAAGGTTCTAAACGGAGATATTGGTTGGAATATTCGTCTTCGTTTTCTTGAATATCGTTATATCAATTAAAACAACGTTTTCGAGTTTTTCAATAAGTCTTGTCTCCTGTGTCGAACTGGTCTAACATTATTTAATCATAACTGACTAAACTTTGATGGGCTTACTTGGCAAGTTTTTTTTTTTATGCCCAATTCGAAAGGTTTTAAAAACTTGACCAGACGAGTAAACCCATCAAATTTTAGTCAGTAATTATAAAATAAAAAAATTTCTCTATTAAATTGTAGCTGTTTCAATATTATTCTACTTTAAATATTTGGTATTAAGCCTTCATGAAGTAAGAACTTGGCGTACTTTTAGATCTCAGTACTTTTCATGGCTGACTTGTTACACAAAGGTTTTTGTATAGAAGAACTTGGCTCTTTTTTTAACATTTATGTTTTTGGTCTGATTTTTTTTTCCAGAAACCAGATGGCATTCTATTTTTTGATCTCAAACCAGTGGCGTAGCGAGGCGGGGGCAAAGGGGCACAGGCCCTTTTCCGAAATATATTTTTTCCTTTTGAAATGAAAGTTCCGTGTGTGTGCGTGCGACGTAGGTACATAATACATACATGCGCGCCACGGGTTTTGCTGTCGGCAATGATACACGTCTTTCTCTTGTTTTTTTTATTGTTGTTGTTGTGTCATCGTCATGTTGTGTCTGAGATGTGTATTGCGCCATAAGGAATTGTGAAGTACAATTATCGACAACGACTCAGATTTGGAACAGTAAATGATTGTTTCGTTCTATGTGTGTCCTGGTGCAAAACTTGTTCGTTTGCCTTCTTTCGACTACCACTCATGAGCAGCGTTCGAATCTTACTCCAATCGGAGTAAATTTACTTCAATTTTACGAAATAAAATAGATCTACTTCGTTACTCTGTTTTTTTTAAGATTTAGGTAGGTACTAATTATTTTCCACACTGAAAAATTCAAAATTTCTTTAGCTAAACCACATGAAAGGGAATGACCACTGTGTTAATAAATTTTGCAACTAACTCTGACTCTGAATTACTAAATCTACTCCAAAAATTTTCAATTCGTTTATTTTTTTATAAGCCTGCTCCAAAATTTTACTACTGCGGTTCGAACCCTGCTCGTAAGGCGAGAAGTTGAGACAAAAACATTTCGTTTGTTTCGACTCATTCGATGTGAGTTGGCTCATAAGAGTCCATGTATTCGTATATTGTTGTATATTTTATCTAAGGGGTGTTAGTCAGTTGTATTTTTTTTTTGTTTTATTTTATCGTAAAATGCAGTAGAGTTTGCAAACATCCTAGTTAAATACAAAATTAGTTGAAGTTTAACATTTAACTTGTCTGTGTTAGTGTGTTTCGTGTGTTGTGAAAATTTTTTAAAATTGTGTGTACGGGTACAGCATCTACCTACATAAGCGCAAAAGATTTTCATTTTACCCCTTTGGATTGATTACATAAAGTAAGTTAATTGATGAAACGAAATACCTAGCTGATGGCTCGGAAATAATCCATTCATTTTTCTGAGTTGAAACCCCTATTTGGCTTTATTAAGAGTGTTTGCACCATATCTCAAGAACCATAAGTTCCATTAAAAAACATTTTTTCACATTTTTTGTAAAAAATTGAGTTCTCTATTTTTTACTGAGAAATCGAAAGTTAATAAATTATTATTAAAAATAGAGAAACGATTTCAAGAAATTTTTTTTTTAATAAATTAATCAATAACATACATATGTAGGTACTATATTGCAAGTTATGGATTAGTAAAAAAATCAAACTCGACATTTTGATCAAAGTTGATATCGTAATCTCTATGATCACGATGATAGCGAAGTTGAAAAAAGTAGGTCTTGCAATTCTGTCTGTCTGTCCATTCGGCTGCAGCCTATACGACACGGTCGTTTTCTTTAAACTTGGTACCTAACGTTTTTTGGGCATTTTAATACCAACAATAACGGTAGGTTCCTGTCGTACAATTTTTTTTAGCAAAAAATGAAAATCTTATTTTTCTCAAAAACGTTCTCACAACTTAAAAAAAAATTCAGTAATTTTTTTTTTAAAAAAAGGCTACCATTTTATAAAAAAATTCCCAAAAATAGTTATAAATAGTACCTCCCATAGAACCATTTCTTTGACTTTCGATTTTATCAAGACGATTCCACTGATTTTGATCAATTTTTTTTACAGAAAATGTTTTTTAAAAGTTTAAAAGTATTGTATACCAAAATTTTCAAAAATCTCGAAAACAAGTTGGTCGATTTTTACTAAACTTGGTACGCAACAGTTTCTTGACATTATCTAGCAGATTTTAAATACAAAATTTTCATATAACCAAAAATAACGGTACCTCCCATACAAAAGTTTAAAAACCGGAATGGAAAATCTCATTTTTCTCAAAAACGACTCCTACGATTTTGATCAAAATTTTTGTGTGAGTTAACAAACATAAATACGATCTACGATAATATTATTGTAAAAAAAGTTTCTATCGTCTAATAAAAGTATCTCTCATGGAACCATTTTTTTTCAACTATCTCGCTATCGGATTTTAATGACTTTTTTTTCAAACAAGAGCTCCTGTTTGAATAATATCGCATATCAAAATTTTAAAAAAATCAAATTTTGGATTAAAAAAAAATCAAAATTATTTTTTGAAAATTCGATATTTCAAAAATGAGTGAATAGTTTTTTTTTCAAAATTAATCTTTAACTCCGCATTAATAAGTACTAAAAAATGGCGTACCAATTTTTTTTGAATATTTTCAAAATTTTATATACTTACATAAATGTTCATACCTACATATACCTCATATAAAAAACGATTTTTAAATAATAAATCAGACGGTGAACATCGCGTTGGTGTCAAATCAATTTCAGATTTTAAAAGATAAAACCAGTTTTGAACACTTTAATTTTGATGGGCTGTTGTGAAATATGTTTAAGTTAAAAATAATCCTTGGCCAATATTTCTGTTTCTTCATTTCCTTATGTATAACAATAATTGAAATAAAAAATATTATAGGTATAATAATTATTACTATAACTATAAAAATAATAATAATTAAAGGCAGTGCGGGTTGATTTTTTTTTAAACCGGTTTTATTTTTCAGCAATCATCACCCGATTAGACACTTCTATCTACATAATATAATATAAATAAATATAATAAATCTGTGAATAAAAAATTAAATTATAAGAAGGTAAGTTAAGTAGCTGTTTCACTTTGATGTTTTTTTAAACAGCAAACAAAATTAAAAGCCCAGAAAAAAATTGCTAGGGGCGGCAAAATTGGCTCTGCCCCGGGCGGCAAAAATCCACGCTACGCCACTGTCTCAAACTATTTAACTTAATGATCAAGTACCTAATTTAAATAATGAATTTTATGCATTTCAACATATTTCTCAAATAAAATCCATGCTTTTTATTTTAAATTCCATACTACTTGTACATAATAGCAAATACGTGTGAATCAGTCGTGCATTTTATTTTTCACAGCTCTGTCGCCAATATTACACTTGAATAGTATCTAGATTATTTGCAACATAATCTGGTTTATATACGCCAAAAGTACTTACTAAATAATTCATCTTGTAAAATGCCAAAAGATTACCAAAGAATGTATAGTCTTGAATGACAGTTTGGTTTGACGTATGCGTTTAAAACAGGAATGTCAACTATAGCCAATGAATTCAACAACATCTCTGTTATTTAAAACAAAATATAGGTTTTAATTTAGCAATACGGTTTTGTCACTGTCAAATTTAAGCCAAAAATAATAAGTTTACTTTTCAAATTCATATTGTTCTAAATTTGTTTCTGAAAAGTATTTTTTTTTTCGTTCTGGTTTTATGACAGACGGCAGCATAATAGAATTGATGATGTTTCTTCTTTGACAGTGACAAATTCTGTTGAATACGGTGATATTGTTTTTTGTTTGTAATATTCGAGACATGTTACATGTTAAAGTTTACTTTTTTAAGCGAAAAATTATTTGGTTTGAAGTTGTGTGTCTTCTTCTCATTTTTCTTTGTGCAGATGTGTTTGAGTTGCTTATCTGTAAAATTTAGGATTGTTCAACGTAAATTCGCTTAGGTTCAGCTGCGAAACCCACGTTACTTAGAAGAGTTGTCTAACGTGTTTAAAATGATAAAAAAGTTCGACTAAAAAAAACTAAACGACTGTATTAAGTACAGCCGGTTTTAATTCTTAAACGAGCAACGTTTTGCGCTATTGTGTTTAGTCCGTTGTCTCTAGTTGTACGAGTATCATATGTAATTTTACAGATTTATAATTTTATTTCGAACATATCTAAATATTTACATATCCTTATTTCAAAAAATTCAACGAACTTCTTTAGCCCTCGCGTTTTCTTAAATCATTTAAAAGTTCAACAAGAATGAAAAATCTATTACCCGAATTATGGTCAATTAACTCTGTACTCAGTGAAGAGGTATTTTTGACATTATGTTAAAATAATAAGACACCTTTTCACTCTTAACACACTTTATTAGCTGGCACATGGATAGAGATATTATCCGTTTGATAACATTTAATAATAAATATTTGTAGCCTTTATTAATGGAAACTCGAGAACATTCAAATAGCTACATGTTTCACACAAATGCACTGATTAACTGCTTTATCAAATGTAAGCGTATGTGTGTTTAGATATGGTTCATGCGTTGAACGAGATCTGAGAACTTATCCTTCTGCTAACACACATTTATTAATAAGAATTATAAGAATTGTTCGTTGTTTAAAAAAAAAAAACAAAACAGTATTTAAATCTAATTTATATTGCTGAGTCAGTGAAATGAATCTTGGTACTGTAAAACTTATCCCTTAGGAAGTTAGCTACATATTTAGTCTTTGTGTTCAATAATACTCGTATATTGAAGGTGCTCGATGTGCAGATGGAAAATGATTTAGGTGAACCTTACGAACATTTAAATTCAATCTTTTTTTTTAAATATGACATAAGTTTTTTTTAGAAAATTTCCACCAAAAAGAAGACTTGTATTTGTAATTTCGAAATTCTCTAAGCAAATTTCCCGAAACCAATACTAATCCTTTTTATAGCGTCAGTTAGTAAAATAGCTTTAAAATTATTTCTTAAATGACATAAAATACAATGTTGATTTTTCCCTCCAGCGAATGTCCTTTTTTATTCTCATTAAACTTCTATATTAGAACTGCAATCCATTATAATAATGATATGCCATAGGCATTAGATACAATTTATATTTCTTTTCTTTTTTTGTTCCTATAACATAAATTCCCATTTTATTTGCATTAAATTAGAAATGGTACCTATCTATTCATCCAAAATCAATAAGCTTGGTCTGTTAGGAAATGTATAGAAAGTTAGTTGAGTAGGTGAATGATGATATAGGCTTTTAAGGATCACAAAAAAAAAAGTATTCTGCCTTTCAAAAGTTTAAAAAGAGATACCTTTTTTTAAATTCAGTTAAGATATTTGGGTTTGTGTGAACTCATCATAAAGTATATGGGTAATATTTTGATATACGAAGACAACAGTTTATAACCTACTTTATGGAAAGAGATATAATGCTTAAATTTGGAGCATATAATATTTTGTATCATGGAGGGAATTTGCAGATGGTTTAATATGTTATAACAGTTTTCTGTGAACAGCTTTTTAGATTAAACTTTTTTGCTGTCTAAAGTTGAATTAATTACGATTGATGAAGCAAGTCTTTGAAGTAAGAGGATTTCATTTGTAAATATTCCTAAGCCCTATCTCAATTTTTTGAGATGACGTCAATATATCATTTGAATTGAACAGAGGCAAAAGTGATATCGATTACTAACAAGTCAAACAAACCTCGAATGTAGACCCATTAAAATTCTTGTTGGGTTTATCCCAAAATTAACTTTAAGTCCATCCAAAAGTTATGTTATTTGCTAAGTAAGAGAGAAACATTTTCAATAGTTTTTAGAATTGCTTAGCAAAGCTGCTAGTTTTCATTACTCTTATCTTTGAACTCCAATTAAGATTTATGGGTATCAAATTACCTAAGGTATAAAATTTCAGTGAAAAATGGTCTTAGTTTTGGAATAAAACCTTGAAATTTGGAATTAGTAAGCTTCAAACTTTGCATTATTTTTCTTGAAACCAAACAAAGTTAGTTTATTCGGACCTAAAGAAAATTTTCTAAAAATATGAACTCAACATTTTTAGGCTTTGAAGTCCCTTATCACCATTTTTAATTTTCCTTTACAAATTCTATGGGAAATAAATGGGAAAACCTTTGGAGTCTTATGAGTCACCTATCGTAAATTCTGGAAGAAATTATTTAGTATTGATGTTTTTCTATGAAAAACCTCAAACAATTTCTTACCACCTCACCGATGAACTAACCTTATGCTCGAAGCCATTCGAAATCTTGATATAAACAAATCCACTGATCTTGATAGTATACTCTCTCCCCCGCGCACCAAACTTCTGAAGAGATATTCTTCTTTGCTGGCAAGACCATTGGGTAAGCTTTTACATCGCTCCTAATGTTTTGAAGATGTAAAGCTTCTGAATGACCGGCAATGCGGATTTCACAGCAATCGTTACACTGGTGACCTAATGCCATATCGTACTGAAGAGTGGAACTGATCCTTACGTTGTTTTGGAGAAAGTTAGATTATTGCGCTCGATATTTTTAAGGCATTTAATAGAGTTCGGCACCAGGCTCTCTTATCAAAAATTGATGAGTTTGGTTTCAATAAAACCCTTATTCTTTGGACTAGAAATTTACTTTCTTGATGGATTGTTCAAAACATATTATTTTAAACGGTTTCAAGTCTGAACTTCACAAAATAAAAACTGATTTCCCAAGGTTTTCGTTTTGTCTCTTACTCTCTCCTTCAATTTTAAATGGAGTTTACAAAATCATGTGGAGATCGAAGCTTCGAATACTCTATGCTGTCTATTATTGTTGAAGCAAAATATACCCTTTACGCTATTATACTTGAATGGCACTTGCATCGAAAAAGCTGCTAATACTCGGTATGTTTGTCAAAGACGATCTTAGTTGCAATGATCAAATTCTCGAGAACACCAAAAACGCTGCTAAATTCTAAGGATTTCTATTTCGGTGTAAGAAATTTGACACCCATTCTGATCTGCCTACAGTTTTTAACTTGTTGCTTATACATCCAAAACTTGGGTATACTTTACATTTTTTGGCAAGTGCCAAGACTTCTCTTCATTTATTGGACAGAACCCAGAGCAATGCATTAAAACTGATAGGAAACAGAACAATCACGTTTAAAGTTTTTCCTTGTCTTCTTTCATAAACAATGTTTTCTCGAAGTAGCCAATTGCATTTCTCCCCTCGATCAGTTCACCCGTGATATCCTAGGAATTTCCCCATCTTCGTGCTATGTTTATGTTCAACATTATAAGTGTCTCAATAAACCCTTAAGCGCGTGTGAATCATACAAAAACCAGTAATATCATTGGAAAACAAAATGAATAATAATGCACTGAGTAAACACCCCCGCTTCAGTCCCATTAATGTTTCAAACTCTTCGGAAATAAGATCACCGCCCCGAAAAAATGCAACATACAATAATAAGAATTTGTAACTGGAGGACTACTCAGTTTGTTGGCAGGGTGAACGCGGAAAACCATAATTTCATTGACTTTCTTCAAATTATTGTCGAGGTCATGTGATGACAAAAGTCGTCAAGTCCTGTGAATATTAAATACATGGCTGACATAATGATTAAATTAAAAATTCTTATAAATTAATTTAACTTCAATATCATAAGTATGCGAGTTTTATACGTATAATCAAGGGGGCTTCGCACAAAAAAGAACTATTCTTCGTGTCGATGGTCTCAGTAACCATAATGATTCCTCTGGCCGAATGAGGCCTGAGCACCTTCCTTGGAATTTGTGTGTGCTAAAATATCTTTAACAAAACGGAAAATATACTTTGCCTCCTTCTATAATAACAACTCGCAGTTGATGAAATCGATTCCCTAGTCGAAGTCGCAGATCCCCAAGTTGATTTAATTATTCTCGGTGACTTCAACCTTCGACAAGGTTCCATAAGGATCCACAAGAAGATGAAGCATCTTCTGTGCCTGTAAATTCATCCTTTGAAAAGGAGTTCCTACTTATCTACATATATTTTGTTTTGAATTAAGCCACTTCCAAGTTAGTGGCATTACAAACAACTTAGGTAGACAACTTGACTGAATTTTTCCATGAGATGCCAGTAGTTCCCTTGTTTCCTTAAGCCTCATCTACTCTCTACGCTCGACGTCCATCCTCTTTGGGGGTGGCCGTGGCACGATGGTTGTGTGCTCGCCTGTCAACCTCATGATCACAGGTTCGATCCCTGCCGTCGTCTATATTGTTTTAATTCCATTAAAACCTTCCAAAAATTGTCATCAATGGGTTGCTGGTTTACTCATTACATGTTGTTCAGGCATAACACTAACAACATGTAATTGAGTTAAACTAGTATGCCCAACAAGGATGAACACGAATAAAATAATGTGAATTATAAACGACATAGAAATAAGACACGGCATTTCTCCGCCTTAGCTCAGCCGCCATCCCTGGTGATAAAAATATCTGAGACAACCACCAACAGTCTCAGAACATCGTGCCACACATCTTTCCTATCCTTCTTTCTCTTCATTATCTTTACGCCCGCGCTGTGTTGTAACATTTAAAGGGTAATAATCATAATCCCTTGAGCGCGGGTAGATTATAAAAAAAAAAAAAAAAAAAAAAAAAAAAAATTGGGAGACTACTACTATAACGATCCTAGTGATCTAAATAATTCCGACGTTCACTGTCTCAAACGCTGATTTTTGAAATCCTTGTGGTATCACAACGGACCAAATATTGGTCTAAGTGTGTTGACCTTTTCCGGTCAGCAGCCACTTTAGCCTAACCTAACCTAACCTGTTCCCTACGTACTGCGTAGCCTACGTACCTTTTCCCCTCCCTGGTATAATAAAGAACTGCGACCCCTACGTAATGTCAAATAAATAAACTATGGAGAACTTTCCTGAAATCCAGGACAACTTTTGACTTGTCGAACTATCAAGAAGCTCAACGCCGCTTCTCTACATTGGATAAATTAACAGAATACAAGATTGTCTGATATCCGACCCAAGACGCTTCTTTCAATTCATTAATGTCACCTCAACTCTTAAATTGGATAAGACATCTTTAGACCCTAAAATAATCACAAATCTTTTTGCTCCCTTCTTCAGCAAATCGTATAGTGGTCACTGGCATAACCCTGACTATTGTTACTTTTAGAGTATCTCACACACCTCCCTATCCACAGTTGACGTTAGTGTTGATATTAAAATAAAAAGATAAGTTCGCTAAAACATGGCTTCTCTCCTGGTCTGGATGGTTTGCCTGCCATATTTCTAAAACAAAAATGTTTCAACTCCCTCTGTAAGCCACTTGCAGCATTGTTTCGTCTTTCATTCTCTCGAGCAATTTTCTCAAAATTATGGAAGAATTCTATTATTTTTCGGATTCACAAAAAAGAATCAAAGAACGATATTGCCAACTACCGGCCCATAGCCAAACTTTCTTCTATTCCTAAGCTTTTTGAAAGCATTGTGTACGACTCTCTTTACTTTACTGCAAATTTTTGTTCTCTCCACAACAGTCTGGTTTTTTAAAAGGAAGATCTACCACTACTAACCTTACGGAATTCATTTCCAAGACTAAATGCATTAGAGAAAGGAAATGAGTGGACGTTATCACCACAGATTTTAGTAAAGCATTTGGTAAAATATGTCATGAAATTATTTGCCTTAAGCTTAACGCCCTCGGTTTTCCACTATTTCAGCCATTTCATGGCTCAAATCATACCTAAAGTACCGCCCATAAAGGGGTTTTCAATATCCGATTCCATTTATGCTACTTCAGGTGTTCCTACCTCAGGAGTCACCTCGGACCTTTGTTTTTACATAGCATAAACGACGTTATTAATGTAATTAATTATTCAAATATCTCTTTATATGTTTATGATATGAATGTTATTAAAATCATTTCTTCGCCCTCTGACTCTATATCACTTTAAAATGATCTTAATTTATTGTAAGCTTGGTGTGACAAGAGTTTCTTAGAACTACATTTTGCCAAATGTCAGTCCTCAAACGATTTGCCCTACCCACCTGAACATAAACATTCACGATGTTTCTATGCCATATGTTTGTTCTATTAGAGTATTGGGAATTACTTGCTATAGCTAGTTAAACTTCTGTGCCCATTTTGACCATATAGTTAACAAGGCTCCGTAAAACGTTGGTCTAAAGAATATTCAAACCCTTCTATCACTATCACTTCACATATCATTTGTAAGACCCTACCTGGAATATGCTAGTCAAGTTTGGTCACCATATTTATCAGAACTCTCATTCCCAAAGAATTCAAGCTGTGCAACGCAGATTTCTCCGATTCGCCCTTCATGGCCTTCCTTGGTCTGATAATATCATTTAACAGCTTTATGAAGTTCGATTAAAATTGATCAATCTGCAATCTCTACAAAAACCTAGTGAATTTACTGACATTCTCTTTGTGCACAAGCTCCTTGCTGGGACTATTGATTCGTCCTTTCTTTTGGAAATTATTCACATTAATACCAACCCATGTAACCTTAGATCCACTCCCTTTTCCCGCCTTTCTCATCACCGCACAAACTACGTCCTTTTTGAACCAATCTCAAGAATATTGCGTTTAGCCAATAACTCACAGGACATCTTTGACTTTCATATTAGTTCTTCCTCACTTCGAAACTCCCTTTACAACTTATCCTTAGCCATTTTTTTTATTCATTTATTTTTGAGATTAATTTTTAAGTTTTTTTTACGTAAAAAAAACTGGTGGGTGGGCCTATTATTGGCCCGAATCAATAATAAAATAACAACAATCCAAAAAGACCATAGAGTAAACCTTAGATTTTTAAGTTCTTGCTTGTATTAAGCTAAATAAATAAATAATCACACCCAGTTGTTAAGTTCAATTTGATTGGCATTAATATATAAAATAAAACTGATAACCTGTTTTTATTAAAAAACTTCTACCTCATCCGAAGTTATAAGTTGAAATGCGAACTTCAATGAAAATTCCTAAACAAAAACTATCTTTCAACGTATGCTGGCTTAATTCCACGTATGCATTTACATATGTATCTTGTTTTGACATTTTGTTGACACAATAATGTCCCCATATTCTGTAATATTTTTTTTTTTGGAAAATGTCACATAAATAAAATAAAATAAAAAATATCAAAACGTACCCATCAAATTATAATCTTTGAGGATATGCCATCAGACATAATGTCCTTTGAACCGAATTTGATAAAGGTTAGACTTTTAATATGTGCAAATGAAAAGTGCGTTCGGTTTTTAATGTATATGTAAATATTTTGCAGAACAGCATTTGTCAAAGGCAGTTTGTCTTCGGTAGATTTATAATCCTCAGTTCTTAAGCCTCGAGCCTTCTGCTTAAATGCTATTTTTAAACAAAGTTATGTGTGTGTAGAAATGTTATATCCTTTTCAGGCATGTGTCATATCTTCAATTAAAATGTATACTTTATGATATAGGCGTAGGTGCCGATAATAATTCATCAAGGATTCCGACCAATTACCACATAAACTTTTGTGGAGAGTTTGAAGTACCTACCCAACCAAGGCCAAACCAACCACTATATCTGCTACAATATGTTGGTTCGAATTTATGTATCTTATCAGTACTACTCTTTCTATGCTTTTTAGTTCGTCCATCTTATTGGTATATTTAACGATCCAAATGATTTGGGTACATGTATTAGACTTTGTGTCAGTTAATTATCTACAAATGGGTAAATATTTTCCTTTCTCTTCACAAAAAGCAAATGTACATATTTTTAATTACATTATGTCCTTATTGCGTATTAATTTCAATGTATGTTGTTTTATAATAGAAATATATACGTATTCTATCTTTATTTAGTGCATTTTTACGACGGACGTGTATGTATTTTATTTTTGCCTGTAAGACCTGAGGTTTGACCTGATTAACGACATCCTATCATGTAAACAGTAATATTCGAATGCCTAAATAGAAGAATTGATCACTAAGCCGATGGCCTTAGTTGCCAGTGCTTTCAGTGTCTCTACTTCGTAGATTTATCTACTGAGTAGTGTAATATGTAATCAGACCAAAAACATAAATGTTAAAAAAGAGCCAAGTTCTTCTATACAAAAACCTTTTTGTAACAAGTTAGCCGTGAAAAGTACTGAGATCTAAAAGTACGCCAAGTTTAAAGTTTAATACCGAATATTTAAAGTAGAATAATATTGAAAAAGCTACAATGTAATAGAGAAATTTTATTATTTAATGATAACTGACTAAAATTTGATGGGTTCACTGGTCAAGTTTTTAAAACCTTTCGAATTGGGCATAAAAAAAATTTTCCAAGTAAGCCCATCAAAGTCAGTCAGTGAGTCAGTCAGTTACGGTTTTTGTGATTTTTGAGGCCTTATATCTCAGAAACCGCTTATGTTAGAAAATTGGAATTTGGTGAGACGCCTGTGCCGGACTAGCTTAGCAAATATTCAGAATTTTAAGTTTCTGACTTCATTGGTACCAAAGATAGGGAGGGGTCAAAAATCGCCTGAGTTTGTTCCTGTAAAAAGGGTGTTGTGCCAGAACTTGGCTGGGCACATTAACCTTTCGACAACTGGACAATTTATTTGGAGTTACTTAATCTTCGGCGTGGGTGGCAGTAGGACGTGTTGCAAGATTACCAGTTTCGGTAGGAAACCAATTTGTGAAATGGCCTCAAGGAAAGGCAGTCAAGCAAATCGACAAGAAAATCGAATTAAACAAGAAAACACCGGGCATTCTGGGTGGTATTGATTGTAAACACATCACAATAAGCGCTCCAAAGCTAAATCCTCATTGCTATTTCAACAGGAAAAAAAATAAAGCGTTGTCCTACAAGCTGTTGTAGACGCCGCCGATAAAAAATGTGTAGATATTTTTTGTGGCGAACCAGGATCGATCCATCCATGACAGCAGGATACGCCATAATTACCGAATATATACATATATATGAAAATCTTGCAGAGATACCAACTTAATATATTAAAAAAAGAAATTTA
Organism: Chrysotoxum bicinctum; assembly: GCA_911387755.1. Taxonomy (NCBI): domain Eukaryota; kingdom Metazoa; phylum Arthropoda; class Insecta; order Diptera; family Syrphidae; genus Chrysotoxum; species Chrysotoxum bicinctum. The sequence goes on from OU426988.1 coordinate 191,509,104, forward strand.
TTGGAAAGTAAATGTGTAGATTAAAATTACTGAAGAGCGAATGTGCTGTTAACTTGCTGTTGTTGTATTTACATAAGCAAAATAAGCTTAATGTGTAACATTTCTTAATGTGTACATTCAGGAGCTCAACAAAATACGTCTTATGTGTCATGTAGTAGACGGCGTCATTAGAGGTGATATTATGTTAGATACGAGTAGATACAAACATAGGGATGCTCACGATCTGTACAAGTGTTACTAGATTGTTAGCGATTGTTTTGTTATCTGTAGCATCACTCAAGCAATTGTCAAAACTTGACATTTGTTATTTCCATTACTTAACGATTATAGACCGTTATTTATTACGTGGCCATAAGTCACTCACAATCGTATGCACATCGCTTCTGAGCAAGATCAATCTGAAACGTCACACGCTGCATTCTTTGTAACTAGATAAAGCCGGCAATATGGACAGCCGTAGCTAAGACACATCATTGATAAGTATATAGACAATGAATTGTACTCATAAAATTTATCGATCTCACTATAAAAAAGTCATTCATTCATTCTTAATAATTACAAAGAAAAAGCAGTAACATGCCAAATTATCCAAATTATTTATTCACAAAATTTCAGGCATGAATATCAGATGACAGTACGAAATGGCATTTTGAGAGTTGTCAAACAAAACTACACCATTTAGTTTTTCTATAGCAATAGAAAATGAAATATGGCACCATGCAAAGAAGAATGGAAAAAGATTGAATTATTTGACCAATGGGAAAACACATCGCGAAAAACGCACAACTTCTTAATGAATACAGCCATCGTGATAGATTCAAGTATCAATAGCACCAACGGCGCAACAACGGGGGGTGTCCAGGGTGTCCGGACACCCCCTAGAGGTCGGTGGACACCCCCTCCGAAATCGATAGACACCCGAGTAACGATTTTTAAAACATTCTTAACCCCACAAACCCGGGGCATAGCGAGGTCAAGCTTAAGGAGACGACACAAGCTATCCCCAAAGCCATTAACCCGATAAAACAGGGGCGCAACGGGCCAAGCTTTAGAAGACAAAGTAAAGAAATACGAGTAGCTCCTCCAAAAGCTGTGAACTCTTACAAATCCGGTGCTCGATTTACAGTTTCAAAGCGCGTCAATAAAAAAAGATACGATTGTACGATGTCAAACTAAAAAGCTAGGCGAGGGAGGTGTTCGACGATTTTCAACTGCATATAACTTACCTATCAAGGGACATGGACAATATTTATTACATCTATTGTGTTTATATTTTATAAAGTATATAATATTAAATTCTGTAAAAATAGAAAGTTTTTTACTATAGATTTTACTCAATGGGGACCCTGTACTAAAATTAATACGAACCGAGATTTCATTATATTTTTGAAAATTTTCCCACCAAAAAAATCAAGCCGCTAAAAATCGGAAATATTTTAAGCCTAAATACACTAGGATTGGATTGAAAATTGTACATACTGATTTTTCATAAAATTCTATTGTATTTAGGCTTTAATTATTCCAAATATTTGTTAAAGTATGAATTTGAAGCGATTTTTTGCAACAAAGTCTTTGGATTTTTAAAAAATAAAAAATTAGAAAAAACTGAATTTAATCTCAGTATCAAATGTAGTGCTTGATGTCTTTAACTTGAATAAATTTTGTATTCCGACTTTAGATTATAAGATTCTGTAATACAAGGTTAAGAATGTTTTAAAAGTTGACCGCAAATCAACAGAGCTATTGAAATTAATTTTTTGAAATCCTCTTCGAGAGCTTGGCCTCGCTGCGCCCCGGGTTTGTGGGGTTAATGGCTTTGGGGATAGCTTGTGTCGTCTTCGCGAGCTTGGCCTCGCTGCGCCCTGGGTTTGTCGGGTTAATGGCTTTGGGAATAGTTTGCATCGTCTTCTTAAGCTTGACCTCGCTACGCCCGGATTTGTCGGGTTATTTGGATTATTTTGGTTTGGACACCCCCCTAGCTTTCTAGGTTGTTGCGCTTCTGAATAGCACCAACGTATTACAACAAAACCAACGAATTCGATACTATAATAAAGGTTGAAAATCCATCTTTAATCCTTAGTAGAATTCTACTTTAGCTTAAAGAGTTCGCTTTGGCGACAACAGCTTCAAAATGTGGATCAAATGAAAATTTCAATTTGAAAGTAGCACAAAAGTATCACGTACATATGTTTGAAAAATTTTAAGTAATTTTATTCCATACAATTCAGAGCAGAAAATGCCAGTTTATTTATCAACGTGTTTATATGTTTGATTTCGGTTTTGTTTTAAAGTATAATACAATTTAAATTTTTAGAATTGTGAAATCTGAAGCTGTTTCTTCGAGTTTTTTTAACTTTTGGAAAGCAGCAAGAACTTATTCTGTTCATATACTCGTATCCGTACCTGTCGAAACGTCAAATATCTTAGAGAAGAACGAAACCTAGAGCCAACTACTCTTATTGCACTGCAATGGTCAAAATTCATGATATTATCAGACTGCAATACGATCATAAATTATTTGAAGATTATGATTTACTATGCCAAAAAATTAAAGACTATTTTTTGTTTTCTGATTCATCTGTATTGAGAGTTATTCAGTTTGAAGTAGTTCAAGATGATTAGTGACGGCCTTATATCTTGATAACAGGTGTTCCACAGGGATCTATCGTGGGCCCTATTCTCTTCTCTTTATTTACAAATGACCTAAGTTCTGTCGGTGAAAATGTCTCCTTTCATCTCTATGTACGATAACACATAGATTTTTTTATCGGAGAGAATTGCTCTGATTGATGATCTCATCAACTATGAACTGTAAATGGGCTTAGGAGAGTCAAATTCTGATACCTAAAGGAACCAAAGCTTTGTTAGTATCCCAGACGGAGCACTATACTACTCACGATATCCATCAATAATTCAATTGTTTCTTATGTCAAACATTTGATCAATTTTGGTTCAAAGTAACGTACGACTTATCATATAGGGAGCAAATAAATTCTATTGTAGGTCAAAAATACGGTACTCAAAGAAAAATCTGGGGATCAAGTAGTTTTACATCAACTCGAACGAAACTCCCTCCGAATCTGATTATTTCATTTTTGGAAGTAGTAAATCTTAAACAGGATTTCAAGTCCAAATACACGCTCAAAGTATTATTGATTGACATAGTTTATATTGTACAGTATTCATAGATGTTTTTGTAAAAAGTGAATTATATAAAAACACCTATGTATCGTTATAAAAGAATTAGTTTTCGCTATGCTTCAAGAACAGGAAATATAATATGGCCTTTTTGTTTAAGTATTTAAGCTTCTCACTGTTCTTTATGTTAAAAATATATTCACCAATAGAATTCCCAACCAGTAAGAATTAAGGAAATAGAGAAATTGCAAACTTCATAAGTGAAGTATTTAAATGGTCTTAAAATGTTCATCCAAAGTTATATTTTGTTATGGAAAAGGAACACATTGTGTTCTGGTTGTTAAAATAAAAAAAAAATATTATTGTATTTATTTTATTACTGTGCTATTATTCACTTTCCAGCTTAAATCAAAAATTATAAATAGAAATCTAACCATCCTTCCGTAAAAATTAAATAATAGACTAGGTCTTACTGTGTTTTCGAATAAAATTGTACTAAAATTGTACTAAAATTGATTTTCTTTTGTCAGTGGAGATCTTCAAGATACACTTTGTTATATTAGCTACCAAGTATTTTGGGACTTTTATAGTACGGAAATCACTGGGATAAGGAGCAATGTTGACGCCGAAATAGAAACACTGGATTATTGAGAACTCTAACTCTCATTTGAATTGCCTACTTTTAGGTACATCATAGATTTAAAAATGATTGAATAATTAATTTTAAGTTTTTAATTATTAGGTTTAATGTTAGCTGCTCAATCATTTAGTAACTCATCTTTATATATATAATTCTTCTGTGAGTGTGTATGTCACTGAACTTCTCTTAAACGACTGGACCGATTTTGATGAAATTTTTTGTGTGTGTTCAAGGGGATCTGAGAATGGTTTAGATTCACAATGGGTAGGGGCATTGGGTGGTCGAAGCACCCAAAAATTATTTATCTCTACTTCTATCTCCGTATTGCACTGAAATGTAGTACATATACATACATAAGTAGTTGCATTGAAATGCCATACTTTGGTGGTGCGGGCCCAGAGGAGGGGCATTGTTTGATTGATTTACCTAGGCAGTAACGATAAAAAACACTCAAAAAAGTTTTTAAAAAAAATAAAACAAAAATAAAATTCTCCGAATTAAAAACAAAAAAAATTTGACAAATATTTGTGTGTAATTGAACTTAAACTATTTTAAGGTAAGTTAAACTTTATGTGCCTACAGGTTTAACTACATACATTGTTATAGGATAGTTACATACGTATGTGATTTTCTCATTGTTTGTTAGTTTTTTCAAAATATCCTTCGCTTCCTCCATTACCTTTAAGAAAAGGATTTGATTGAATTTATTGGTTTGCTGTTTTGTTTTAATCCAGGTACATATGCATACGTTAAATAAAAATAATTCGTACGCTTTCAACTTCTCATGTTGAACAGGAGATCAGTTGTGACAGTTCTTGGCTAAGCTAAACGTGTTTATTATTTCAGTGGTAAGTCGTTTTTTTCAAATAGAGCTGTTCAACGATGACACACAGAAGTAAAATAAACACCCAAAAACAACATTCCGTACTTCACACAAGATTTCCAATGCAAGAAAAATTGAGCGAATCTACAGAAACTTTTAGACACATGATTTATTTTGAAAAACTTCAGTTGAAAAAAAAAATTTGCTTGCGGGAGTTCCCGCACGGGTACGCTAGTATCAATATACTTTTGAGCTGAGTTTTCATCACCAAACTAGTCGGTCGGTGCAATTGATAATTGTTATAACTTTATATCTTAGTTTACGAATACTGTTTAAGAAGAAAGGAACTACTCTCCTATGAATACACCAAATACAAATTTCTTTTTAAAAATGCAATAAAATTTACAAAATTAAATCTTTTTGTTGTATTATATGGCTTTATTAGTCAGATCCAACATTCCCATTAATTATGGAACACAAATCCTATGCTTCAGGTGACAATTGATAAACAGTAAAACCTAAATTGGGATAGACCTGATCATGTGGTTTCGGTAGCGTGATGCGTAGGGCATTGCCTTCTAAAGACGCTAGGGTTCAAATCTCAGTTAAGGCGAAAAAGTTTTTCGATTAAACTTGAAAGCATAAAGGCTAAGCAACACTAATAAAGGAGTCTAATTGGCACTCGTGAAATAGCTATAACTTCAGCCAAAATAAAACACACTTGGTGATAGTTCATTCAAGTTGTTGTTGTAATATTCAAAAATCATAATATGGAACACAACGTCGTTCAAGTCGATAGTCGTGCGACTTCAAAAAGTCACTGTCTGGTGCGGATTATGGGCTGCCGGAATCATTGGGCCGTATTTCTTTAAAGATGATGCGAATCGCAACGTTACTGTGAATGGTGAGCGCTACCGTGCGATGATTAAAAACTAAACTTTTTTTTGCGTAAAATGAAAGAGCTTGACTTGCATGACATGTGGTTTCAACAAGACGGTAACACATACCACACAGCACGGGTAACAATGGACCAATTTTTTTGGCAAATGCCATAATCGCCGAGCGAATAGGGCCAAGCCCCTTGTTAATGACGAAGATGGATCTCCAGCTCATCTTCAGTTCTATTAAGAATAAGGAAGTCAGCGGGTGTCGATGGTATATCTAACGTTGTACTAAGTCATTTACCGAATGAGGCAATTGATATTTACACCACACTCTTTAACAATGCGCTGAATAATGCATATTATCCAGTGCATTGGAAGACAGCGCAGCGGTGGTACATCCTCTCCCGAAAAAGAGAAAGGACAACTCCAATCCGTCCAATCTTCGGTCGATAAGTGTTCTTCCGAGCATCAGCAAGGTTTTCGAAAAGATCATCAATAGGGCTCTGATTAAGTGGGCTGCGGACAACACAATAATTCCGGATAACCAGTTCGGGTTCAAGGCGGGACATGACACAATTCATGCCGCGGGTAAGCTTGTTTCTGATATCCAATGGAATAAGTCAAAGCAACAATGCACGGGTGCTGTTCTGGTGGATTTAGAGAAGGCCTTCGACACCGTATGGTTAGAAGGTCTTTATCTGAAACTGAACAGACTTGGCATTAGTAAACCATTGATGTACATGCTTTATGATATGCTTAACGGTAGAAAGTTTGTTGTCAAAAGTGGCAATATAACGTCTACCACAACCTTCGAAATCAAAAATGGTCTACAACAGGGAGCGGTTAATTCGCCAATTCTCTTCAGCATTTACACCAGCGATCTGATAGGTAGTCTTCCGCAATCAATAGCGTATGCCGACGATCTAATTGCGTACAGAACGGCCCGAAAGGTTGAGGTTATTAGAATTCTCTTGCAGCGTGACTTCGAGAAGATTCAGCGATATTGCGATGACTGGAAACTGAAAATAAATATCCAGAAGTCGGAAACAATTTTGTTCCGGACTCCGTTGGCTAGAGCCCCGCGGGATACGCGCAAGAATTGGCGCAAGATGGTCATCGTTGATCCTCACGGGCAGCGATTACCGAGCAAAAGTGTATTGAAGTACCTCGGTATCTGGTTGGATCAGTATCTGTATTTCGACAGAAATATAGATGCTGCGCCGGCCAGGGCCAGAGGAGCCTTCGGTCTGACGAAACGACTGTTTTACAGCAGTCGACTTGACCCCAGAGTGAAGGTCATTTGCTACATGGCCCTTATACGGCCGATGATCGTTTATGGTTGTCCAGTGTGGTTCAACGTTGCTCCATCTCAGATGGAGAGAATTCGGGTGTTCGAGCGGCAGTGTCTTCGACGCTGTACTGGTTTGCATCGGACACCCGAATCTTGTTACGTTCACTATTATCCGAACGAGGCTCTATACAACGGGGCTCGGATCAACAGAGTTGACAATTTCGTGATAAAACTTATTCGGGGTCACATTGCGAGGGCTATGACTTCGACCAATAATTTGATTTTCGGAGCGTTCTACCCAAATGACGAATATTTTGAAAATGCAAGTTTGAGTGGCTTCATTCCTCCAGAGGCATTCCTCTATTTAGATAGATGCGGTCTGATACAGGATAGATTGGCAGTACCGCTAATCTACCACGTCAGACGAAGAACCGTGGAGACGAAGAACCGTGGACCGGCGGCTCCTATACACTCGGGACGTCCTGGCACAAGACGGAGAAGAGCTCCTACGGTTCAGTAGGGCTGTGTGCGAACGGGACAAAACTGATAGGCTGAAGCAGGAGAACCAGTTTTGGTGGCTTCATTCTACATTTGATAATGAGTAGTCGGGGTGGGGTCTTAGAGCCGTGGCCGGATTGCATACCTGTTTATTCTAAGGTTTAGTTTAAGTAGAGTAGGCACAGTGGCACCTTAGCAAAAATACGAAAAAAAAAAAAAAAACGATAACAGATAAGAGATAAAAAAAAAATAAAAAAAAAATAAAAATAAAAATAAAAAATAAACATTAACATGGATTTGCTGCTGTGGTTGTTCTAGTTTTAAGTAGATTTTAGGTAGATTAGGTAGTTTAATTAGTTTTAAGTTTTATTTTAAGGACCTTATTTTAAGTAGTATGTAAGGAAAAACAAAACAAAAATAGGCAAGAGTATTAGTTTTTTTCAAAATTTTCTAATAAAATATAAAAACAAAAAATAAATAAAATTGAATTCTTAGGCCGAAAGGCAGTTTAGTCATAAGGTTATAGTTTAACTTAGAGTGCCCGCATGGAGCCAGTAAGTTAGTTATAAGTAATTGATAGTAGTTGATAGTAGTAGTTTTATGAATTTTTGTCTAGTATTAAGATAGTTATAAGATTGAATTAAATAAAAATGAATTAAAAAAAAAAAAAAAACCAATTGAGAGGCGAGTTCGGTGAACAGTTTATTTCACGTTTGGGGCTGGTCAATTGGCCGCGTAGATCGTGCGATTTAATGGCTCTAAACTATTTTTTGTGAGGCTATGTTAAGACACATGTCTATAGCGACAAGCTCGCTTCGAGTGACGCACTGGACGCCAACATTAAATTATTTATTCGTTAGATACCGGCCGAAATGTTAGAAAGAGTATGCCAAAATTGCACTAAGCGGATGAGCCATTTAACGCGTAGCCGCAGCCAACATTTGCGTGAAATAATCTTCAAACACTAATCTATATAAACCCTTATTCCGATAGTTCTTAAGAAATCACTTGTTATAAGTGATATTTATCTATAAGATTTTAGTTCTGTTGGTAGCTTACCTTGATTAGGTATAAAAATAATTTCTGTAATTTTCCAATTATATGTGGGACATACCATATCTTAGCTTAAGATTGTATTTAAGGCTATTAAATGTAATTTTTTCAAAACTTAAGCAGATATAATTTTAGATTTAAAAAAAAAGTTCCTTATGCGGTCACTCGGGCGTATGTGGAATAAAATAAATTTCGACTTTGTAAATTTCAATTTATATACGCACAATGGGAAAATTCTGAAGTGCAATTAATTTTCTTCTAAATATTTCTGTCCTTCTATACAATTTAACAGCAAATAAACATCACCCTATGTATTTGCTTTTCAAATGTATTTGTCTAGTTTGTTTGTCATGAATGATTTCGGACTATAACGTACAAATATGTATGAACACACATGCATACATATATTGAGATTTAATTAAATTTTACGTGCCTCCTCAACAAATTCGAGAAATACACAGGTGATGCAAATGAACCCTTCAAAAATATTCCCAAAACAAAATCTAGGATTGCACATTAGATTTCAACAGGACAGTAAAAGAATAACTAGGAAAAAAATCCTTCTGTTGTTATAAAAGGTCTATCCTTCAAGACTTGCATAGTTCTGCATGTGCAGCAAAACAATGAAATCATAAAGATTTTTTTTGTCGTTAAGAATTCAAATTAAAACCTTCATCGAAACAATTTAAGGACATTTTTGCTTCTAAAAGCTTTTGTTTTATGTGCAATTCCATCGATGAACGACAACATTTATATTGTCTGAACACGGAAGCAACTTGATGTACATTGTACATACATTAAATATATTTTCAGTTTGTTTTCCTCAATGATCCTTTTGTGTCAATTGGGTAGTGACTCCTTAATCCGAACACAAAGGACGTGATAGTCGTTAATATTTTGTTCGTATTTCTTACGATAAAGGAATTTTAAGGTCTGGTTATGAGTTTGTAAAAAAAAATATATTAGTTTGTATAACAAGGGGGCACTTCCTTTTAAACGATTAAACATGTGAAGAGAAGAGAAACTGATTAACATTGGTTTTAAAACTCTGAATATAAAAATGGGAGAGAAAAATAGAGCGATGGCTTAATGTTGAGCCAAATTTTCTTAGTAAAATCAACTTAAAGAGATTCTTTCTTTAGCCGCCCTAGACGAACGTGGAATGCTTTCTAGTAAAAAGAAAGAATCTCTTTAAGTTGATTTTACTAAGAAAATATGGCTCAACGTTAAGCTGATGTGTATTCCCAAAAGTACGAGTATAACTGTCGAATTAAGTGTAGGAATGCAACTGGCTAAATCACTGAAACATTTTCTTTAAAAGCACTGATTTGAATTCTATTCGCGAAATTCAAGGGATCACTTACTCTAATATTGGAGTAAGACTCTAGCTTCGAACGAATGAATGCTATTTAGAAGAAAGCCAGATCAGAAAGGGAAAAAATTTCTTGCAAGGAACTTAGACATTCAGCAGCACTTTTCGTCCCGTTGAAGAAGTGATTATTCCACAGAAGGTGTTCTGTGATGAAAATACATAGTACTGAACATTTTTTGGTTTCTTCGAGTCATGTCGAGTTTATGAACAAGGACGCATAAGGACGGCTTTCACTTTAAAGATAGGAAACAGGATTGCGTTTTGAAGCGTTAAATTCAACAAGATCTTTGATTCCCCATTGAAGAATGCTGACATTCATCAGAATCTTATGAGTTAAGGATCTGAATCTAGAAATGAATACAAAAATCTGTCTGAATCTGTCAAAAAAATAATGGTGTGGACGTTTCATACAGGAGTTGTCTATTAATATTAGAAACAGAGTCAGAGGCAAAGCGGAACACTGGGGAACAAAAGTATTTTTTTTATGAATTTCAGACCTGAAACTATCCAAAATAATTTGTATTCAGTGGTTTTAAGAGGAAAGGAAGAACAGAAACATCCATGCCAAATGCAAGCATTTTCGATAAGAGAGTTTAATGCCAATGGCGCAAAATTTTAAACAGCCTATTATTAAAGTATTAGTATGATACTACTTGACAATTTGCTAACTTTATAGTAGTTTACTAACTCATTCTTAATTTTAAACGTTTTCTAATTAGTATCGTACTTAAAGAATTTTCTTAATAAATTGCTTCTGAACACACCTAAAACAATGACATTTCGTGTAAAAAAGTAAGTACACGAACCTTTTTTGATGTTTGCAAATGTCAAAGAGTCATATGAAGTTAGCACGGTACTAAAAAAATAAAGTAAGTGTTTGATGATTTTAACTTTAATAAAAGGGTATTAACCTAGTATCATACTAAAACAGCTTTAGCATCGTACTAATTCAATTAAAATTTTGCGCCAATATCTTTAAAATGCTTTGAAATAGCAAGCGTAATAGTCTCACTCTTTCGATAACGATGTTAAGATTTCTTCCATTGCCCGTTGACGTTGAGATATGTATCATCTAATTTCCAGTACACTTATTGCTACGAAATCCGTAATGGCAGTTATTAAAAAGCTTTCGTTCTTCGAGAACTTTATTAAGCTAATATTTAAACAATATTTGCATGATCTTAGAAAGAGGGAACGCAAGTGGTATTGAACGATAGTTACAATGGATAGAAGATTCACATTTCTAAGAGACAGGATGTTTATCCAGTCATAAGGAACTAGAAGATCTTGGCAAATGAAAAAGCTTACGAAGTAGTTTTTTCAGCGTTTAAAAACATACTATTAAGAACAATGAGAGTGATACTATTGAAGCCAGCGGATTTTTCTAAATCAAGGTCTCTAATGCCGGATATACACTGTTCAAATGCATGACAAGCACGTGCAAGTGTACTGGTAATTTGGGGTTGAAGTTGCATATACACATATCAAGCATGAGTCTTCTATCTTTTATTTTTACATCGTCGGTGTGGTGAGAGGACGTTGCGCTTTGTGAGTTTTTTTTCGGCAAAATTATGATATTACGAATTTCTTTGGAATTTTTTCAATTTAATTTGTTTTATTTTGTCTGTCCATTTCATCATAAAATTTTTGTTTACTGTTTTAATATTTAAATCTGTGCTTATGTTGTGCTGTGTTCTCATCTCTTCAACGTACTATACGCCAATGAACCAATAAATGCATGATCAATCAATACTTAAATGCAGGTCGCTAGATTGAAAGAAAATCAAAAAATTTTGATTTTGCTTCAATCCAACATCCAATCTATACGTGTGACTTTTTTACTAATACACTTGCACATGCTTGTCATGCATTTGAACAGTGTATATCCGGCATAAGAAGGAATGGAAAAAAAAGAAAAGAAGAAGAACAGGAGAAGCCATAACACTGTCTGGCAGCGTCGACCTAACAGTTAAATGTGCTAGTGAAAGCACATTTAACTGTTAGGTCGAGAGCCAATAGCTGAAAAGGCGAATCAGCAATATTTGGTATAAGTAAGACGACTTGAACAGAACGTTACTATAGACAGTAAACAGCCATGCCTTTGAGTTTGAGTTTGAGTTTGAGAATGTAGCAAAAATTAAGTACATCCTTAAATAATATTAGGACTCAAATCTTGTAGTTTACAGTAGGGAATCACATCTGATCACTATATATGACCATTGCAGTAAAAATCTAAAAAAATTAGCCTACATTTTTGCAATAGGGGTTGGATACGATTTACCGATTTTTAAAATGTCGATTTAAAAAAATCGATCGTCAAAATGTCGATTTTCAAAAAGTCGATTGATAAAAATGTCGACTAGTCAAAATGTCGACTTTCAAAAAGTCGATTTTAAAAATGTCGACTCGAAAAATGTTGACAGTGGCAAAGTGAATGATGCTTACATGCTTGCGGCGCCGCCGCCACTGTCGATCATAGTTGTGTTTATTTTTTGTATAAATAACAACTTATGAAAGAAACCTTTTTTTTGGGTTGGGTACGATATCCCGCTTTTCATAGTCCCGTTTTTTATAATCCCGCTTCTTAAGATCCCGTCTCTTATAATCCCGTTTTGTATAATCCTCTTTCTTATTACGACGTGTAAGCAGTGATATATAAGTAAGGGGGGGAATGCTACCCCCTGCAACCCCCCTGCCACGGCACACTATAGGATTTGGGGTAGGTGCAAGATTGGGTGTATGCAAAGTTTCTTTAGCATTTAAAGAATCGATAAGCTCCCCTTTTTTTTAATTTATAAAATTGAATTAATAATAAAATTTAGTTAACATATTAAAAGAGATCATTCTTGTTTTATTTAACTCTATTTTGGATAAAAGTCTAAATTTTCATCCACAAGTTTTCAGTCGACATTTTAATAGTCGAGATTTTAAACTGTCGCCTTTTTTTTTTTTGGTCGATCAAACTTCAGTCGACATTTTAACAGTCGATGAAATTTATATTTGTCCAGTCGACATTTCGTACTCTTCCCTTGCAATAGAGCTGAACTTGTACGGAGGAGTTAGGGAATATATTTTTCTTTGTCCATACAGCTTCTGCAAAATCAATTTCAAATCAACGTTTAATACTTGCATACATATTGAACATTGTCAGGTAATGACGACTTTAAGGGAGCTTATATCCAGTTTTCTTAAAGATATCAAAGACTTGAACCGCTTCAAATCTAGCTTTGGCCACATCTGTTTTGGCGAAAAGCAATTATAAGTAATATTGTTCAAAATTCTAAGGCACCTCCCTTCAGCATAAGCTTTATAGAAGATGAGAAGAAAATATTGCCTAAATTTGTAAATGGATATCCATATCCGACGAACAAAATTTTTACATGATCAAAAATTACGGCAAAAAATACTACAATGTCCCAAAGATAGTAAAAATTTTTGGTCATTTGTAAAAAAAATACGAAACACTACGTCATCCTCAGTTCCAACGCTCGTCTTCAATGACATTCCTGTTGTAAGTTCGATAGATAAAGCCAATTTGCTTGCAGCACAGTTTGCTGTTAATTCGACACTACCAGGGAGTGACATGACTCCTCCTGTACTTGAGAGCGTAAACGAATATATGGGACGAATCTTCTTTCGCACTCGTGCAGTTGCTAGAGTACTAAAAGATCTTGACATTCACAAATCTGCTGGCCCTGATAGTATCCCTGCTATTGTTCTGAAGAGGTGTTCTTCAACGCTGGCAAAACCACTGCGTAAGCTTTTTCATCTGTCCTACTCTTCAGGTCTCTTTCCGAGTAGATGGAAAACAGCATTTGTCCAGCCAGTCCCTAAAAAAGGCGAATCCTCCTCCCCCTCTAACTATCGTCCAATTGCACTTACGTCCCTTCTTTCCAAGGTCATGGAAACGCTGATCAATTTTCAGCTTAAGAAATATCTTGAAGAACGAAAGCTCCTTAATGACCGGCAGTATGGCTTTCGTAGCAATAGGTCCACTGGTGATCTGATGGTATATCTCACCGAAGAGTGGAACAAATCTTTACATCGTTTTGGAGAAAGTAAGATTATTGCACTTGATATTTCAAAGGCATTTGATAGGGTTTGGCATCAAGCTCTCTTATCGAAAATGCGTGCATTTGGTATCGATGAATCTCTTCTTCGTTGGATTAGAAATTACCTTTCGGACCGTTCTCTTCAAGTAGTATTGGACGGTTTCAAGTCTGATATCCACAAAATAAACGCTGGTGTGCCACAGGGCTCCGTTTTGTCTCCGACACTCTTCCTTATATTCATAAATGATCTTTTGTCTGAAACTTCTAATCCACTTAATTGTTTCGCTGATGATAGTACCCTCAGCTTCTCATATTCGTTTTTAGATTCACATCCTTGTCCTTCGGATGTGGACTTCCAACGGCAGCGTATGATAAGCTCATTAAATTCTGATCTTGACAGCATTGTCCAATGGGGAATCAAAAACCGTGTAGAATTTAATGCTTCAAAAACTCAATGCTGTTTACTGTCATTAAAGCGCAACCCTCCCCTAATGCCACTTTCTATGAGCGGCACTTGCATTGAGGAGACTGATCAGCATTCAGTTCTAGGTATGTGCATCACAGACCATCTTTTGTGGAGTGATCACATATTTGACGTTGCAAAAAATGCTGCTAAGTGTTTAGGTTTTCTCCGCCGATGCAAGAAGTATTTTACCCCTTCTGATCTGGTTGTTATATATAAAGCCTTTATTCTTCCGAAGCTCGAGTACAATTCCCATATATGGGCAGGTGCTCCAAAAACCCACTTGAGTCTTTTGGACAGAATTCAAAAGAGAGCTATAAAAATGATAGGCGACCGTTGTCTAACTGAAACACTTGTATCTCTCGAGCACCGCCGCAACGTTTCATGTCTATCATTATTTTACCGCTATTTTCATAAACAGTGCTCTAGTGAAATAGCCAGTTGCATTCCTCCCCTTAAACAATTCAACCGTAATACCCGAACTTCTAGGAATGCCCATCAGTTTACCCTTGAGCCCAACTTCGGACGTACTGTCAAATACAGAGATTCTTTTTTTAGTCGCACTACACGAATGTGGAATGCTTTACCTGGCTCAGTATTTCCCACTCATTTCAATGTGCAGACATTCAAAACCAATGTGCATCGGTATCTCCTTTCTAATCCTATCCTTATTTCCTAATTGCTCGCACTGTGTTTTTAACATTATAAGGGTATTCATAACCCCTTGAGTGCGCGTATAATATATAAAAAAAAAAAAAAAATATAAGGATCGATGGTTATCTTCATCTAGAAATTACCGAGCTTTCCAAAATAAATTCAAAACCTGGTTGGAGTTCGAAATATCGTTTCCATGCCGACCCATAGAGTAGCTGGACAGCCACAAATTGACGACGGAAAACACCGGAGAATTAAGCTATGTGGCCTAAATCCAACTTCGTCAAAAAGGGAAAATTGATTCTTCCACCGTAATAAAAGATGTATGCTTTTCAACTCCATCGTGCGCCGGAAAATACCAATAAGCTTATAAAAAATTAAATTGCGAAATAATTCCATTTACTGAAGATGAGACTTTGTCAACATTTGTTCTGGCCAAATTAACAAAGTTACAAAATGATGATGCCAAAAAACATGGTACCAATCTATATCCTAGCCATAAGGCGATTACGGAAGCCAAGAAAAAATGTTATCCAGAAAATTTAAACATAAAACAGTCACTTGCAGAATCACCACTTCAAAGTTTACTCTTATTTTAAATGGGGTTGCGATGGAACTTCGGGCATGGGCGTGTTTTTTGTTTATTTAAATTTAAATTCTATATTTTATAATATTGGGGCAACATTTTAATCGATTTAGTATTATGTTAAAGCCATTTTAGTAAGTTACTAAGAATTTTGCTAATTTTACGATTTTAACATCTTACTATCTCTTAACATTTTACTAAAGTTAAAATCACAAACTGGCTACTTTAGCTTCTAAAAATTTATATGATATCTGTGAATTTCCACAAAAAAATCTCTTGGCAAATTTTATATGAAAGAGTTAAATTGTGTTTTTTTTATGATTCATTAGCTACGAGTAATTGTTCTTAAAAGTAAATAAAATAATATAAAATGTTTTCGGAAGAAGAAGATTTTGATATACATACATATATGTTTAAAGACTAAGTTTTATGCGTAAAAAATTCCTAATGGAACACAAGGGATATATATTTATGTACACCAATCTTATAGTCCACCAATCTTGTGGTCCAGTCCACAATAGGGAAAATGATAAAAAAAAACATTTCGAAAAAGTTTTTCATAAATAAACAAATAACAAAATAATTTGTAGGTTGTCCCTTTGACTTTTGAGTTTCCAAATTATTAGGTCTGTTCCCCAGATTTTATCTTGTTTGTTTTGTTAATTTTCAAGAACTGTCATGATTTAAACGTATTCAGATGCACCGTTTTTAATAAAAAGGAATTAGAATTTTACTAGTTAGTAAAACAAAAAAAAATGTTTAACATTTTCGAAGAGCTAGTAAATTACTAAAAGTTAAACAAATTGCTAGCTAGTAAGATGCTAAGCCCTTAATAATAGGTTGTTTAAACTTTTGCCCTATTGTCGTTGTTATTATTTTTTTTTTAAACTAAATATAATCAAAAAATGTTCCTTTTGCATTCGTAATCGTTTAATCTTATAAATAAAAGCATTTCTTACATTTCAAACACAAAAAATAATTTTGGCCACGTTTTTGGGATTTTCCGCCACTGTGCGATCTGTTGCACCCTCAAAATTTTGTCTTACGTCTGTCAAATTACCTGCCATTTATTTAACCTGTCTTGCTAAATCAATACAGAAAGTTATGGCGTTCAACAACATGTGCAAATAAATTTCAAATGTTCGTCAGCAAACAAAAATTGTCGAATTTGGGACGGTCACAATCCACACGAGATCAACCAAATTCTAAGAATCCAGAGAAACTTATTCCTTGGTGTGCATTTCGGGCTAGCGGCATACGTCATTATCGGTCCATATTTCTTTGAGAACAACGTTGGCCAGTCCATCAGCGTGAGCTCTATCGGTCGATTACAACTTTTTTCTTTCGGCGCGAATCGAATAATATGGATGACATTTGGTTTCAACAGGACGGTACTACGTGCCACACAGTCCGTGCCACAATAGAAACCTTGAATGAGAGTTCTCCAAACATAGTTATCTCACACGAAGGCGATGCGAATAGCGAATTGGCCACTGAAATTGTGCGACTTCACCGCTTTTGACTTACTGGCTGAACACAATAGAATGCTGCAACTGGAGCTGCAGCTGCAACTGGAAGAGCTGTCAAAAAGTGTCGTACGTACTTTTTTTTTATGCGCCCACAATGAGGCTGTACAGTTTTCATGTTTTGTTGTCATTTGTTGGGTCAGGTGTTGAATCTTTGGCAAATTGTAAATATTTTAAGTAATTGAAACTATAAAATGGACACTGAAATTGAAGATTTTCGTCCATCATTTTAATTAAAATTTAACCACGAAATCACAATAAAACAAAACAACACTTAAAAGTGACAGATATATAAAATTTGAAATGTCAAAATTGCTGCACGAAAAAGTTAAAAGTTTGCCAACTCTTGCAGCACCGTCTGCAGCACTGACTGCAGTTGCGTTGTGTTGTGTTCGTAACATTGAATTTACGTGTATTGAATATTTTGACAGCTATTCCAGTTGCAGTTCCAGTTGCAGCTCCTTCTCCATTGTGTTCAGCCAGTTATTCTGAAATCCAATATAATCAATGCTATTGGTTGAATTCAGCGTGATTTATGATTTAGGAATAATTGGACATTTCAGATGCGCGTTACTTAGCAAAGCCGCGGTGGAAATTTGAATGATGTTTTATTTAAATTTTTTTTATTTCGTATTCACGATTTGTTTTTATTTTCGAATTTAAATACTGAAATTGCTTAATTGAAAGCCTTAATAAATACTAGGTTTTCATGAGGGCTGTTGAGGTGGTTCAAATCATCAATCATTTTTTCCGTAATCATTACAATTGTGCGAAAATCGCAGATGAAGAAATCTCGCATTTTGAAATTATTCCCGTAGGTGTGACAAAATCTTGCATTTAAAAAATCTTAACAAAAATACAGGTACTACTAAGGTACGATTTATGAAAAATAGAAATAAAATATTAGATAAAAGCAGAGTTTTCGAGCTAAATTTGGGCAGATTAAACGAAGACACCTTTCCCAATTAAAAAGCCTGTTCGAAACCCATATCAAAAAATGTGTCTATTGTCATGACAACAAGTTCATGCGACGCAATCTGCTCACATCAGGTTCATGTCAAATCAGAGATTCCATTCGTTGTAATGTCAGAGAAAAGGAAATATTTTGATCCTTATCTTTTTGATATCCTTTTTACTGTCGGTCGTATTAATTTCATACTCGTCTTCACCAGCAATTGATAGACAAAAGGTCTGCGACTGAATGTTTTTTTTTTTGTTATTTCAAGTCATACACGGGTTCAGTACGTTTTCAAGTGAGTGACTGGTGGAAAGATTTATTGTGGATGAGCTTTTCCTTCTCCAAGGATTGATTTATGTTCTCTGTCAATTGTCTGTGCAGTGTTTATGGATTTGTAGATATGTTCGTACCTAACCCAACTAAATAAAATATTATCATAATTTCAATAAAAGTTTTGTCCCATAGCTTATAATTTTTGAGCAATATGTTTTGTATTTGTCTACGTAGGTACTTGCCAAGCTGTTATAATGACGTCAAAGTTTTGTTTGAACAACAAGAACAAGAACTATAAAAAGAAAATAACTACATATGTATAAGTTCACAATATTTACAAAGTGAAAAGAGTCACAGTGGTGAAAAATTAATTATTTACAAGAAATGACAGCCGCCAACAACTATACAACAGGGCATGCAGGTCAGTGATGTGCATTCATAAAATTTAATTTCAACATGAGTTGACACATCTGTCACTCCTTGGCTTTGGGAGGAAAAATTGTCACTTAAGTGGTTTTGCTGTGCGGTTAACACTTGGATGAATAATTCCTAGAAAATTATTAAAAAGTCTTGCGCATTTTCAGAGGGAATGATATTTTTCAAAATAGGATCCTCAGGGGATTTCTTTTTATTACGAGTACAATTATACAAGAAAATTATGAGTATGAGTAAAAAAAGGTATTTTAATGTTTAATTAAAAAATAAATATATCCACTAATGACATAGGTAAAATACGTTCTGTGAATGTCTACTGACACTTGTGGATTGGAATTTTAGTGTAATAAAAAGTTACACCTTTTATGGAGATCCATCTTCTTAAGAATTTTTTTTTTTATATTTTGTGTTTAATTAATTTAAAAAGTAAACTTACCTTTTAAAAGTGTGTTTATTTTTATAAGTAAATTAAAAAAAGAGAAGGCTATAACGGCTCGTAGAGAACATAAACCTAGTGACTTACAACTCTCAACCATACCTCTGTATATGTTACCAGGAATTGAGGTGACCTCCAATTTTCGGCAGATTCCGAACGTCTTATGAGCAGCACTTCTCATGACAAGAGATACTCTTAGAGGATTTGTCAATTCCTCGAAAGAGGCAGTTTACCCCTGCAAAACTTTTGTAGCGGCTGAGAATCGAATCCAAGACCTTTTGCATAACAGTCCAACGCACTAGCGAACGGGTATTACCCAGTCTTTTGGCAGCTATTTTGTCTTTCTCATTAATTAATTGCCACCCAGGGGCTTGTACCCTGCCAGTTTGCCAATAGGGGCACCTTAAAAACCCTTTATTCAAGTCTTGTTAGACTATATGGAATGTTAAATGTAGTCTTTACACATTTTTATATTTTTTAAAAAGGACAAATATATAAATAAAGATTTCATTCTTGGCGACATTTCTTAAGCTCATTGTTTCTAGCTTCGCCATGACCTTAGAAAGAAGGGACGTTAGCACAATTGATGGGTAATTGCAGTGCAGCAAGATTTGCTTTTTCTTAGGAATCGGTTGGGCAAATACAAAAAGCGTTGCTTCACCTACTTTCCTACTTGGAAAGAGTATCACAGAGTAGGATGGAATTTTTTTTTTAGATCTGTGTATTTTGAACTTTTTAATTAGTATCGCGACAGGGCAAGCACAAAAGTAAATTCCTCCCATAGTATTACGTACGCTATCTATAGGAGGTAAAGATGAAAAGATTGCTATTGTGAATATTATTGGAACCGATGACTCCAACTTCATGTAATCGAATTGGGTCATTTTCAAGCCGAGTTAAATGATCTAAGAAGAATTATTAACAATATTGAATTCGCCCTTAATAACGATTGCAGTTTCGGAGAAATTATTAACATAGCAGTCAGACAATGATCAAATTTATTAGAGGTCAAATTGCTATATAAACTCAAATTCCAATGAATGAAAAAAGTATGAATAATGTGCTTACTGATGGTAATTTTAACCTTACATAAAATTAAAATTCGTATTGAAAATTAGCCAAAAGATGAAACAAGACTCCTTCTTGACTTTTCATTAAGGGTACTAAGTTCCTTATCAAAAATATTGGCTTAAAATTTTAGTCGAATTAGTACTATGTTAAAAATGTTTTAGTATAGTACTTGGTTAAAACGATTTTTTTTTAAATTTTAGTTGAGTTTAGCACCATACTTTCTTTAGCATTTAATTATATTTAAAATCATAAAATAGCTATTTTATTTCCTTAGTATCGTGCTTAACTTCAATAAAGGTCTGTTTACTTAATTCTTTTGTACGAAATGTCATTGTTTTAGGTGTGTTCAGTTGTGTTAAGAAGCATTAAGAAACTTGCTTTAGTACTTAGTACGACACTATTTGGAAAACATATAAAATTAAGAATGAGTTAGTAAACTAACTTAAAGTTAGCAAATTTTTCAGTAGTATCATAGTACTACCTATTTTTTCATGTTCAATTTTTTTGCTTTTTTTAAATAATATTCTATTAAAAGTTGATGAACTTTCATTTATAAAAATAGGTTTTTTGCTAAGCATCTTACCAAATAAAATTGTATTACATAAGTTGTTTGTTTTTCTTTCTACAAATAGATTTAACCCAACCACAGATAGAACTAAATTATTGACAAATCGATTTGAAATATTAAAAACTGCGTATATTTAAATGTTTTTCAAACAATTTGAACTTTAAACAGCTCATTTAAGCTTTTAAATTTAACCAAAATGAAAATTCCTTTTTTTTACGATTGGTACTCGTATGTGACAGGATTCAATATATGTACATCTTCAAAGATCTCAAATACATTCTTTTATTTATTTATTTATTTATTTATCTACAAGCTTAGCTTGGCAGATTACTCGTATAATATTCAATTAAAAGATTGATAAAGTATAAACAATTTCAATATTTTATTAAAGGTTTGTGATTTATGAATTCATAGAGAAAATTAAATTAATATAAAGAATTGAATAAAATATTTTTGAAGAAAACTTTTGAGATGTGTAAGTCATAATTTCGACATACTTCATTGAAAGACTTTATAGATCTTGAATTTTTTTCACTTAGACCTTAATTCGTTCTGTGCTAGGGTTGGCGAAGAAGTTGTCGTTCCCTGAGTGGTCTAACAGGAGCGTAAATAGGAACTTGAGATAGAAGATAGGGACTCTTAATGTGATTGCAAAGCAGATCTCTTATGAACATAGTTGCAGGTACGTTTCTTCTAGATTCTAGTGAATGTATACCGAGAAACCGGCATCTTTCTTCGTAAGATGGTGAAAAGTTCCAATTTATTTTTATAAAAATATATTTTGTAAAACCCCTTTGAACTTTTTTAATTCAATCAGAAAGTACTTCATAAGACGGGCTCCAAGTAATATCAGAAAATTCTAGAATAGGCCTTACTAGAGAAGTATATAACATTAGAAGGGTATGAGAATCAGTAAAATCTTTTGAATTTCGTTTGATAAAAACAAACATGGAGTTGACCTTTGTTACAATATAATCAATGTGATAATAATTATAAGTTAAGTTTGTGTCCAATATTGCACCGAAATCTTTTATTTTATCAACTCTTTTTAATAAGTTATATTCAAGGTAATGATCATACGAGATTTTTGACGAACTTCTATAAAACGAAATTGCACTACATTTATTGATATTGATATTGAGCTGGATAGTAGATATTAGTCTAACTGTACTTTCATACAGTCATTAACATTTTGTATTTTTTTTTAATATCTTTAAATCATCTGAAAAGATTAATGAATCACAAATTTCTAAGCAGAAACAGTATCATCTATAAATAAGATAAATAGCAGAGGATCAAGTTGACTACCCTGTGGAACAGGGTACGAGTATTAAGAAGTTTATGTTCTTTCACGTATTTCATGATCTGACGATTTATCAATGTTACCATGACCTTGTAAAGTACGAATGTCAACGCAATTGGTTAAAAAAAGGTACGGGCACAGTTTTCCATCTACTAGGAAAAAGGCCGGAAGAATAAGGAAGACAGAAAAGCCAGTGTGGAAGAACACCTCTTCAAACCTAAAGATGAAATGCAGTATGGGCCAGCAGATTTGTTTAGGTTGGGATCTTTAAGTACCTTTCTTTATTGTTGTATGTTTGGCGTGCTCTTAAGCAGAAGAGCTCTCTTATTGCTCTCGGGCAGGGTGTAGTTTGCTGCAAAATGTGTTGCAAAAAAGTTAGCTTTTCTTAGAGAGCTGACAACAGGAATATCATTCATAATGAGCGTTAGGATTGATGAATTGTTTGAGTTTTTAATACTTCTTGGCAATAGACCAAAAATTTTTTACTGCCCTTAGGACATTCAAGTATTTTTTGTCTAACTTTCTTATCACACAGGAACTTTTCTCGTCGAATCATTTGTAGGTATTAAAAGCGAAAAAATTCAGTCTGGTCTGCTTTAAAGCGTCGAAATCTCAATTCTCTCAATCTAGCAGCATTTTTGTGGACGAGTTGTACCACGGTTTTTCTTTTGGTTTTCTTATCTTCGTCCTATTCAGGATAAAAGTTTTCAAACCAATGAAAACAATATCTGTCCATCACATCAGCAGGGGCGTTTATGTCGTTTTCAGTTAAAATTTATATAAAAAAAAGTTGTTAGGACCAGTCCAATATTCCTTTTTTAAATAAATATATTAGACAAATTTTCGTTTTGATTACATCTATTGAATGATTTGATTAAAGTTTAAATCGATTTGGGTTAAATCTATTTGCAAATGCTATTAAATAATTTTTTGCTTACATTCTAAATTTAACACAAACGATATCCATTTGGTACCTTCTGTGGAATTTA
Source organism: Chrysotoxum bicinctum (assembly GCA_911387755.1). Classification (NCBI taxonomy): domain Eukaryota; kingdom Metazoa; phylum Arthropoda; class Insecta; order Diptera; family Syrphidae; genus Chrysotoxum; species Chrysotoxum bicinctum. Next base: position 191,532,117 of record OU426988.1, read on the forward strand.
GTGATAATGACAACCTTATTCGCAATCGCATGTGCCAACAAACTTCCTTTGCTATTCTCCTATTTCTACTAATTAGTTCTTGCAATCCGTGTTGCATTTGAATTATAATGGTCTTAGAGACATACATATGCAAACAGTTTAAATTGTTGTTGGTAAAGTTTTTATACATAGATTAGCATAGGTCGTTCTATAAGTTTAAGACTTTTTGGTATTTTTTTTCAATTTTTGTTTTTAAGATCCCAAAATTATATCTATGGTTAGGTTTGGTTGAAGTTTGTCTTACTTTCGTCCTGGATGTAATTGTTCAGCTTTCCCTATCACATTAATAGAGTTTCTTGTCACCCTGATTGATTTTTAATTAAAGGTACGATATCAAATTCAAAAAGCTAAGTAACACACACTTTGTTTACGTTTTTTCATAAATATATACATATTATTGTCTATCTCCGAAACTCCTTTGTTGTTTGAGCTTAATATCGACCGATTAAATCACTTGGGGTCACAATACCAATAGACGCCCAGACTTGAAGTGGCGCCATTTGTACTTAATCAAGTGTTGACACAGTTTATATGGAATGGGGTAGGTGGGAGGCTTATAGTGGAGGCGATTGATTGTCAAATTTATTTACAATAAAGAATGCTGCTATAGTCATGGAAATTGCCTACAGCGAAAAAAAAAACAATGCCAGCTTGCCACGCCATATTTCGTGATTAAGTGCCTCGATTTGATGGCACTGAATTTTAGTTATTTTGGGTGAAGAGTTTTTATTTCTGGTTATTTGCCTTGAAATTAAAAGAACTTAAATTGCTTACAGAAAAAAGTTACTCCTACTTAATGATGCGGTATAAATCAAACAGCTTGTAGTACCAATATGTGTGCGAATATGCACACAGCAGTTTGTGTCAATTGCATCGCTGGCAAATGACAGAACTCTATATAGTTGTTTTGCTAATTTTTTTACAACACCACCAGTCGTTGCTGAACTGATATTTCAATTCCAGACCGACTTACACGCCTCTAATACCCACGTTGTATGTCGTTGGAGTCGATTCGATACAATAAAACTGACTTTCTTTTTAGTTTAATGTAAAAATCGCCAAATCAATATTTTCGACATCAAGCATTCCACTTGGAACGGTGCCAAACTTATAATGGCAGCTTGTTGTTGTGAAGGAAAAGTCCTGACCTTCTGATATATCATAATGAAGGCCTATGTATGTAGAATTGCACAATGCGATTTCGCATTGTTTCGCTTAAATATTAAGTGATGTTATAGGGTTCGTTCGTCCTTTCTCTGTTGGTGCACTTTAAAGAAATACTAGCTTATGGGTGCATTTAGCTTGGTACGCAAAAACCAGTAATTGTGTCAACAATACTTACAACGGTTTTTTAGTTCTGAGTGTAACTACTGAATAGCATTTATATGCAAGACGAACCAGAAAACTTAAACTGACAGGACTCTGAACTTTTTTTTATTGAATAAGCTATAGAGAAAGAGATTTCTCCTAGAGATTAGGGAGTCTCTACTATTATAGGTGCATGTACCGACAAACCAATGTAGGTATATCCTTGATTTCAGGAAATAAAATCAATTGATGCGGTGGAAAAAATCTTTGGCATTTGGTTAGCTTTCAAGGTTTTACTGTGACGGTGGAGGGAATGGGAAAGAGGGGCATGTTTCAAATTTTTTAATGAACCTTATTTGTTTTGCGGTATTGGCAAAATTTTAAATAAAAGAACAAATATATTATCATTAGTGCTACCTACGGATGTAAGCACGATAATTTTTTTTTAAGTAAGGTGAAACCCAAAGTAAAAGCAGATACATACAGAAATGACATCTTTACGGTTATTTTGATAATGAGAATGACATAAGCAGCTAAGAATATTTTCTGATTAGGAACACAATTTGGCACCAATTAGGTTGTCATAATCGTCAAAAATAATCCAATCACCTCTATAAGTTGTTTTTGATTCTTGCTCTGTTCACTTGACAGAATTTTGTTCAACAAAGTTTTTAACAGAGATTCCATCATTGACTTGTTTGATATGGACTGCCAGGAGCCAACTTCTTGCTGGTTCTATTTATAACTATCAGGCAACTAGCGCTATTGGCGTAAAGGCAGAAAACATAGTGTAACTTTTGGTACCTACTTGATTTATGAATTACACTTGACACTTTAGTTTGTAAAGAGTGTTCAGCAGGAATTTTGTAAGTCTATTTTTAATAACAAAACTAAAGAGCTATTTTTATACTTTATTTATACAAAATAGGACTTCAGCGGTTTTATGTCTAGCGTTAAATAACGCTAACGGGTTAAAGGCCGAACTATAATATTTATAAGCTAGCATATGTTTGCATAATTGAACAAGCATATGCACATAAACTCTAAACAATAACCATAATAAAATAAATAATTAAATAACATAACAAAATTCAACCCAAATATTCGCGCTTCGGGGAATGCCCATCAGTATATTTTTGAGCCCTACTTTGGACGTACAGTTAAATTTGGAGATCCTTTCCTTAGCCGCACTACACGAATGTGGAATGCCTTACGCGGCTTTATATTTTTCCCCCATTATGATATTCGGACACTCGATACCTTTAAATAATCAAACATCTTTATTGTAATTATTTTCATAATAATTTTTCATTTTTATGAACGACTAGCCGACCCGTACTCGCGTTGCTTCGCAAATTGTAACTGCGAATATTTTCTTAATATTAATATTAGCATATGAAAACATTTCTCAATGGGACTGAGCATATTTGCTACAATAATACTAATTTTTTTTTATAATTTTAGTTTATATGTATAACATACCGTATCGAATTAGATTCTCTTTCACACTTGAAAAAAAAGAGCTTGTTCATGTTTGTGCATGTTATAAATATAACAACATAGAGAATAATAAAATTTATTTCAAATAAACGGGTTGACTACTTTCTGAGAACATTCAACCCAAACTTTAAAATGGTTTCGCTTTTATAGAATAGTTCATGTGCACGGCACTGTAGTCAATTGAATGTCCATTTTTGTCACCCAAAATGCTATTGAGTATATTCAAGTAATTTAAAAAATAAAATGCACGACTGGATCGCACAAACTTGCTCTTATGTAAAAGTACTTTGGAGTTTAAAATACATTTTATAAATATAAAACATGGATTTAATGAGATAAAAATGTTCAAATGTATGGAATTGCCGTCTGATTAATCTTTTTAGTATATAAGTAATTTTTTATATGACAAATTTCCTTAAAATTTTTCGAGAACAAAATTTGGGATGCCAAATTTTAAGTATTAGGTAGTATAGATTTTAGAAATAGTTTTTTTTTCGAATATTTTTATATACAATATTATTTTAAACTTAAGGGGGCTCCTGTTGAAAATTTTTGGTTAAAATCGTTAAGAGCTGTTGATGAGAAAGTCAAAAAATCAAAAAACGGTTCTATGACAGGTACCGTTAATAACATTTTGCTCCAAAATTTTGTTTGACCAAAATGTAGTCCATGTCCAATGTCCATAATATCACACCTAATTTTTTTTTATCAACATCGTTAGAACCGTTTCGAGATAAATAAGATTATGCATTACGGGTGTATGGGGGTACCGTAAGTTTTGGAGCTAAAAAAAAATTTCAATTTCTCCTCTAGGGAATCACCGAAGACCCTTAACTACCGAGATTGAAGAACATAGGTCTAGTGGGTAAGGCTGTAGAGAGAGGTAAAGACATACAGACGCACTGAAACATGTTTTTTGTGTAGGTACTAAATTGTCCTTAAAATTTTTATAAACAAAATTGATATGCAAGTTATTAGTACTCAATAAAATATATTTTATAACGTAATTTTAAAATTTATTCGTGTATCCGTTTTCTAGATATTGAATTTTCAAAAAAAAAATTTATATTAGTTTTTTTAAAAATGCAAAAACTATTTTTTCGAAAAAATGTTTAGATTATATTTTTTTTTGAGTGTATAGAAGCTCACGCATAAAAATTTTGGTTAAAATCGTTAGAGCTGTTAATGAGAAATTCGTAAATCAAAAAAACCGTTCTATGACAGGTACCGTTAATAACATTTCCCACCAAACATTTTTTTTTACCAAAATGTAGTCCGTGTCCATAATATCACACCTATTTTTTTTTATCAAAATCGTTAGAGCCGTTTTCGAGATAAATAAGATTATGCATTACGGGTGTATGGGAGGTAGTGTCAGTTTTGGAGCTAAAAAAAAAAAAATTCAATTTCTCCTCTAGGGAACCACCGAAGACCTTTAAGTACCGAGTTTGAAGAAAATAGCTCCAGTGGCTTAGGCTCTAGATCGAGGTACAGACATACAGACATACGGACATACAGGCATATAGACAGACAGACGGAATCGTCGGACCCACTTTATTCGTCTTAGCTATCATCGTAATGTCAACTTTGATCCAATCGAGTTCGATTTTTTTCCAAATGCAGAACTTGCCCTATAGTTAGTACCTATTACCTATATCGCAAGTAAAAAGAGCCCACCCCCACATTGCTTAGCGATGTGACGATAGAATTAGAGAAACACAAAAAATGTGTGTGTCGTTTCTCGGTTAGTTAGATAAACTATACAATACAGAAAAATTGAATATGTAGGTAGGTAGGTAAGAGAAAAAACGTAACTATTGAATGGAACAGATATTAAGAGAGAGAGAGTATGGGAACGGGAAGAAAAGAAAATTAAAAATGTTGGAATGATAATGAAATGAAACAAAGCAGCGACGTCGCGATTGTGATGAAATCTAATTCCTGGATAAAATAAATTCAAAAAGTTTATAATTTTATAATTTGTTTTTATTTATTTCTCAGGTTGTATGTGTAACTAAGAAGTGATTTTGGGCTTAAAATTTGCGCAACAATATTGACTTTATGAAGCAATGCTTATCTTTGTCGATTATGGTATAGGTTTTAAGATATGAGTGTTTGTATAAGTCAACTAATGAAAAAAAATGGACAAAAAATGTAAAATTAATAATATTTAAATTTGACAAATTATTAATAAAAAAAAATTATAGCCATAAACACTCTTATAACAATATAGAAAATAATAAAATTTATTTCAAATAAATCGGTTGACTACTTTCTGAGATCGTGCGTATCAAGGTTTAAAATGGTTTCGCTTTTATATAATAGTATAGATATTTGTAATTGAAAATTTGTTTCTATTGTTTTCTATTACTTATAATAATTTTTTTTTTAATAATGTATATTTTTTATGTAAATTATCTTATATGTTTATTATTCTTAAGAATACAAATTGTCAAATTTTATGATGAAAAAAAATAAAGAATCCACCTATCTATCATTCGAAATCAATGTGCATCGGTATCTCCTTTTTAATCCTCTCCAACTTACCTTAGCGCTCGAGTCACGAAAAACTTTGCATAGTCAACACTCAACATAACATAACATAACAACACGAAACAACAGCGTAGAAACAACAAAAGCATTATCTTGATCAAGACCTGGGACTGGGATTAGAGATATATATTAAAGGGAGGCCCAACGAAAACGCAAGATGTTAATCTTTACTATTATATAAAAGCGAAACCATTTTAAAATTTGTAACGCACGATCTCAGAAAGTAGTCAACCGATTTATTTGAAATAAATTTTATTATTTTCTATATTGTTATAAGAGTGTTTATGGCTATAATTTTTTTTCATTAATAATTTGTCAAAGTTAAATATTATTAATTTTACATTTTTTGTCCATTTTTTTTCATTAGTTGACTTATACAACCACTCATATCTTAAAACCTATACAATAATCGACAAAGATTAGCATTGCTTCATAAATTCAATATTGTTGCTCAAATTTTAAGCCCAAAATCACTTCTTAATTAAACATACAACCTGAGAAAAATTATAAAATTATAAACTTTTTGAATTTATTTTATCCAGGAATTAGATTTCATCACAATCGCGAGGTCGCTGCTTTGTTTCATGTCATTATCATTCCAACATTTTAAATTTTCTTTTCTTCCCGTTCCCATACTATCTCTATCTTAATATCTGTTCCATTCAATAGTTACGTTTTTTCTCTTACCTACCTACCTACCTACATATTCAATTTTTCTGTATTGTATAGTTTATCTAACTAACCGACACACACACATTTTTTTTTGTTTCTCTAATTCTATCGTCACATCGCTGAGCAATGTGGGGGTGGGCTCTATTTACTTGCGATATAGGTAATAGGTACTATACGCCATGCGGCAAGTTCTGCATTTGGAAAAAAAATCGAACTAGAGATTTTAGCTCCAAAACTAACGGTACCCCCCATACACCCGTAATGCATAATCCTATTTATCTTAAAAATGGCTCAAACGATTTTGATAAAAAAAAAAATAGGTATAATATTATAGACAAGGACTACATTTTGGTAACAAAAAAATTTGGACGGAAATGTTACTAACGGTAAATGCCATAGAACGGTTTAAAATAATATTGTATATAAAAATATTCGAAAAATTTTTTTTTGGTATTCTTGAAAAAAAAATTCCAAAGTTCTTTTTTTTTTTGAAAAGTCAATATCTTTAAAACGTGTGAACAATTATTTTTTGAAATTATTTCCTAAAATCTATACTACTAAATAATTAAAATTGGCATTCCAAATTTTGTTCTCAAAAAATTTTAAAGAAATTTGTTATATAAAAAATTACTTTAATAATAAAACGAGTTTTAAACTTTGTTTGCATAAATTCATTTGAACATTTTTATCTCCAAATTCCAAAGTACTTTTACATAAGAGCAAGTTCGTGCGATCCAGTGGTGCATTTTATTTATTATTATAGAAGGATCTATGACAAATTATCTCATCCTTTATCTCTTGAATTGTTCGTGGCTTATTGAACTTACACTTTTTCTTTAAAATATTTCCAAAGAAAGAAGTCTAACGAGGTCAAATCACAATGATCGTAGCGGCCAATTAAAATCGCCACGACACGACGTGAGATAACACGGCCATTGAATTTCTCTTTTTTTTTTTGATAATCAACGCGCACTAAAGGGATTATGACTACCCCTTAAATGTTGGTTTAACACAGTGCGAGCATTTAGGAAACAGTGGGAGGAGAAACCGATGTAGATAGATAGATAGATAAGTTTTATTCATGAGAAACAAGTTTTTTATACAATGTATTGAGTATTGAACATGAATAAATTAAGACATGACAAAGTTTGTCGTGTGTCTGTAGTATACAATATTATGAGATATAATTCATTATTAATTTATAAACATTAATTTGCTTTTAAACTGATACAATTGTAATATTACTAATTTTAAAACAATTTTCGTGGACTTTGAGTTTAGTTAAAACAGAGTGACTTTTAGTTTAGTTAAAACGGAATGACTTTTAGTTTAGTTAAAACGGAGTTACTTTTAGTTTAGTTAAAACAAAAATTATAATTTTAATTAAAACTAAAACATACATTATGGCATAGTTAATTAAAAACTTTCGGTGATTATCCTTGTCCTATAAGCAAAGGCCTTACTATAATAGTTGAATAGAAGCTGCCAGTCGAAACCATTTAGATAACTCTTTACTTCCTCTATGAGTAGAACGTTTTTACCAAAGTAGTGACGCCTTATTTCTTTAAGCACGGGACAAACTCCAATAAAATGAAGGATGTCTTCCCTCTCTTGCAGATTACATAAACTACAGTTACCCGTCGTTCGATGTGGAGTAAAGTTTCGTTTGATAAGTTCGCCTCTAATTTTGAAAGAAACCGATGTACATTCGTCCTAAATGTCTGGACATTGGAATGGGGAGAAAAAACAGAGTCGGTTAAGGAATTCCACATTCGAGTCGTACGGCTAAAGAAAGAATCTTTGTACTTAACTGTGCGTCCAAAGTTTGGCTCCAGGGTATATTGATGAGCATTTCCAGCGGCACGAGTATTATGGTGAAATTTCTTTAGGGGAGAATGTAACTCACTATTTCAATAGAACATTGTTTAAAGAATTAAAGAGGCATTTCCAAGGAAACAATCGCGCAAAGGAGCTATTATTTAGTTGGCTGTGTTGCAAGTGGCACCATCCTGTCGGAAGCACATATCGTCCCGGTCCATATCCTCAATTTTTGTCCACAAGAAGTCCGTTATCATCTCGCAATAGCGAACACCATTCACGGTTACTGCTTGATCGACTTCATTTTCAAACGAAGTATGGCCCAATTACGCCGCCAGCCCTTAAACCGCACCAAACAGTCATTATAAATGTGGATGCAACAGCTTTTTAACAATCACTCGTGGATTCTCATTTGCCCAAATGCGGCAATTATCTTTGATAACGAATCCACTGAGGTGAAAGTCCTCATCACTGAAGATGATTTTCTTTGCAAAGTCACCATTCACTTCTGTCTGGTCAACCAACCATTCGCGTATTGACGACCGTCGCTTGAAATGGTCAGTAAGCTTCAGCTCTTGAGTCAATTGAACCTTAAAAGCGCGTAAATTCAAATTTTTATTCAAAATTCGCATCAATGATGTTCGTGAGATGTTCAATTGTTGGGAAAGATGAAGCACGAGTCGAGGTTGACGGCTCTTCTGCCACACTATCGCGAACCGATTGTGGACACATTTGGTCGATTATGCTGACCAAAAATAATATCACAAAGTGCACGAAATGCATTTTCATAAAAGGTTTCAACAATCATAACGCGCTGCTCAATCGTGTACCTACCTCTCCATAGTTGAATTTGTCAAACACTGAAACAAAGAAATGTCAAATTAAATTGGGCAAAAAACTTGAAGTTAAGGTGTGACTCACAATTAATATCGTGCATTATGGTTGCACCACCCTTTACAAAAAAGATGCACAGTACGAAGCAACAAGAATGTAGCAACAACAGAGGATTATATCCACCAAGACCCTGAATGAGGATCGCAGATGTTTCTCTTTATAAAATGTAGGCCATCTAGTGGTTACTTTTTAAATCATAGGTTATTGTGACACTGACAGCTAACCTGCGCGAAATCTTGACAAGCGTTTTTTTGACCGAAATGAAGCGCCTGCTGTACGCAAGTTTGTGCAAAAAGTTCGTGAGACTGGTATGCTGGTAGACAACACTCATAGTCCCCGTCGTCGTACGGAATGAGGCTGCTGTAGCCGAGAGTGTGAGATTCAATTCACGAACATCAACACGCCATCGATCTCAACAGCTCAACATTTCACGCACTAGCCGGATAAGAATTCTGCAAAAAGATCTCGGATAACTCGCTTACAAGGTCCAATGGACTTCGCAATTGAAGGTCCACGACCTTCCACATCGTTATCTCTTTCCAGTTTCGGCCTAAGGGCAGCTTGAATTGGACAACGGTTTTGGGCGAAAAATCATTTTCATCTCGATGGCTAAGCGAACAAATAAAATTGGCGCATTCGTTGCTCGAAAAATCCGCACGTTATTGTCCAAAAGCCAATGCATCCACAGAGAGTGACAGTTTGGTGCGGATTATGTAGTGGTTGCATCATTAGACCATATTTCTTCGAAACAAGGTCTTGAACAAGGTTGAAGTAAATATTTCGATATAGCATATTTATCTTATAAGTGATCATATTTCCAAGGACTGCACAATGTTTTAGACTTCCATTCCAACCCAATTATTTCAGTAAATTTAATTATTTAATTATTATTCAGGAATAATGACAGCTAAAAAGATGACTTCATTAGTTCGGTACACACCCAACCCATATACGATAGTTAAACATCACGTATCACCGCTTTTTCAAACAGTCTACATTCGAAACTATGTCGAAACATATGCATAGACACAAACGAAAATATTTTACACCAATTTAGAGGAAATTACAAAGTGAGACCTTCCGGAATTTGCCGAAAGTGTTTGCATATAAAGCTTCATTTTTATTGTTTTTGTAATAATAACTTTGAAACCAAGGTGCACCACGTATATCCTGCAACTTACATTTCCCCTTAATTTCCTGACGGCTAATTAAAGTTATGTTGTTATAGCAAATTGAGTTGCGAAAACTTCAAAGCCGAAGTATTTGCGAAATGGGAAGAAAAACAAAATAAATAAAAGATAAATGGAAAGAGATTTCCTTTTTCCACAAGAATTGATGATTTTCTAACAAAGTAATGTAAATATTTGTCAATCACATACAACAATCTGTTATCCTGTTAAGGAGGGTATAAAGATAAACAAAAAAAAAAACGCAATAAATACTTGTGAAAGTCAAGAATAATGTGTAACTTTTTTTAACACCTAAATAAAAGTTTTTTAACGTGAAATTTTTATTTGATAACAGCTGTGGATGCTCCCACAGGGCATTTAATCCTGAACATACTAGATATACGAGTAAAACATGTATCACTTCACTCAACACATTATCTAGATGTATAAATCAATTGAGCCACTGAGGACCTGAGGATAGCCTCAAATGGAAGGATAGATGAGATTTTTTATGAGTTGTTGAAAAGCTAAAGGAAAAACAAATGAAATAATCAGAAATAAATGCAGGTACTTTATCAACATAAAAATGTTGAAGCTACAAAAATATAAGGACCTTTTCTGAGCTATGGAAACCTCAGACCCATTAGGAATTAATAGATTGCTTGAAATATATTATTCTGATATATGTTTGCTCGTCTTTAATTCCATCGTGACTTTTGTGTTTCTTATAGGTTTTCAATTTGTGTTTAAAAACTATGTTCTGCTGTTACAAATTATTATCTTATCCTAGATAACAGAAAGTCAATAGAATCAAACACACTTTGTTCTTTCAGAGACTTAAGGGGGGAAATACAATTAAAAGGCGAAGAATCAAGCATTTTTTAATATTTTTCTTAACTCAAAAATTTTTATTTAAAATTGACTAATCTTGGCCTGACTTTTACAACACATTAAAGCTACAAATTCATATATTTATTTTTTTTTTTTCATGGAAGCATGTCAGATTTATAGGCCTTCGAAAACACTAGGTTCGAAGGTGAGGCATTGATCTGCGTGCATTCTGGAGGCCACAATTTTTGTCTTCAATATAGTCCTGGAAAAATCACATATGTATTAATTGATGATATAATTTCTTTTTGAAATGAAAATGAAAAAAATGAAGAAAAATGGTGAAATTAGAAAATGGCACCGATTTATCGAAAAATCGATGGAAAATTCGCGCCTTTTTTGCATGAATTTTTACATTTTTAAAGTCCAATCACAAATATTTTTAGTTCAAATAGATGCTAATGGTATAAAGAAAGAAGCCTCCAAAGTCGAGCAATGTCGGTTGAGAACTTTTTGAGTTATCGTGCACGCAAATTTCAAAAATGCGGTTTCGAGAAAAACGCGTTCAAAGTTTTAATTGCTGAAAAATAATGTTAACCTACTGAGTGGTTTTCGACGCGAATCTATATTATGTACATACACATGTATATATAAAATCCCTATAGATAGAAATTAAAAACAAAAAAAATAAACATTATAAAACGGATTCCCCCGTCGACTTTTCAAAAATATTTGTTGCGCGCTCCGAAAAACGTCTTCTAAAAACGTTGAAAAAAATATGGAGTTCGAATTTCAAATTCAGACTTAGACCATCGTATTCTCCATAAAATTTACGATTTTTTTTGGACAAAAAAAAAATCAATTTTTTGGAGCCTCCAATTGTATTTCTCCCCTTAACTACAGAATTTTTAGTGAATAATTAATTTAATAATCGAACTTCAAGAAATGCCGATTAGTTTATTTTTGAGCCCTTCGTCGGACGTACTGTTAAATTCAGAGAATCTTTCTTTAGCCGCACTACAAGAATTCGAAATGCTTTACCCGGCCTTATATTTCGCTCTCATTACGATATTGCAATTAATGTCCAATTCAAACCAAGGTCCTTTAATTCCTCTCCAAATTTTATAAAAGCTCGCAATATGGTCAAACATTTAAACCTTTTTATTGGGTGCAAAATAAAATAAAATGCACGACTGGGTCGCACGAACTTGCTCCTATGTAATCGACTGGGAATTCTAAAAACGAATGTTATTAGAGAAAATTGTTCATTGTTACTCTTTTAGTAGTAACAGAATGCTATGCAAATATGAATTTATGCAAGAACAAAAATTATAAGTCCTTGAAGTGGTTTCTTTAAAAGAAGCTTGTATATACAAACTTTTTGAAAGCTTTTTAAGAAAAAATGTTGGTACGCTAATTTAAAGTTTTTATTATTGTTCGAATAAAAATTAAATTTACGAAAATAAATATTGACCCTTTTCGGAGATATCGAATTTTCAAAAAAAAAGAAAAAAATAATTTTTTTTTTCAAAAATTCAAAAAATATTTATTTTAAAGTTTTGAAATGCAATGTGTTTTAGACTTTTTAGAAGCTTCTCTATAAAAATTTTCATTAAGATCCGTTATATGGATAATGAGAAATTCAAAATTCGACAAAAATGGTTCTATGGTAGGTACAAGCTGTAATATCTTAATTTCAAATTTTTTTTTATTAAATTAAAGATCGTAAAAATTAATTGAAAGAAAAAAAATTTTATCAAAATTCTAGGTGCCGTTTTCGAGAAAAATACGATTTTTGAAAACCATTTTTTTTAATTTTTTAGCATTTGTATGGTAGGTACCTTTATTTTTAGGTAAAATAAAAAATTTTGTTTTACATTTTGTAGATCATATTGAGAAACTTTTATTTACAAAGTTTAAAAAAAATCTAGCATGGGGTTTTTGAAATATTGAGTTTTGAAAAAAAATTTTTGAAGTTTTTTTTAAAAATCCAAAAAAAAATTTTTTGAAAATTTGAGTACACAATTCTATTTATGTTTTTGGGGAGCTTTAGCAAAAAAAAAATGATCAAAATCGGTTGAACCGTTTTTGAGAAAATCAAAAACAAAAAAAATGGTTCCATGGGGGGTACCCTCAATAACTATTTTCCGGAAAATTTTTTTCAACCAATACCTAGATTTAATTAAATGAAATTTTTCTGTATCTTTATTTTTAAAATCTGTTGAACAGTTTTTTAGAAAAAAAAATGTTTATAAAATTTCTAAAAAAATTCGTATGGGGGGTACCGTTTTTTTTGGCCTTAAAAAAAAAAGAAAAAAACGTGTGGGGGGAAAAAATTAAAAATGATATTTACCAAGTTTAAAGAAAATCGGCCGAGTCGTTTAGCCTGTAGTCGAACAGACAGACAGACAGACAGACAGACAGACAGACAGACAGACAGACAGAATTGCGAGACCCACTTTTTTAGTCTTCGCTATCATCGTAATGTCAACTTTAATCAAAATCTCGAGTTCGATTTTTTTTACGAATGCATAACTTGCCTTATAGTACCTATAAGTCGCAAGTAAAAAGTGTAAGTGCCTGGACTCACCGTTAAGATGTGTAAACATCAACGTTCATCCGAGTGCCGAATTTTTGTTATCGAACGTATACCCAATAAACATAAAATGCAATCGTAACAACAACATTGTTTTTTAAATATTGAATTTCACTGAAAATCATAAATTAATGGCAACTCTATTTTCTTCATTAGTTTCTGACTTTTGATATATTCAAATCAAGCCACTATTTTTGACCCTTTTACTTATACCTACTTCCAAAAAAAAAGTCTTAAAATATTTCTATATAGCTGTACGTGTACATTACGTTTTCCCCCAAAACACATGCATATGTATTTTGGGACCATGTCCTGTAACTATCGCATCGATAGAAACATGGGCGACAAAGGCGCCAGTTATACACATGCATACGTAGCCATCACTTAAACTTATCATTGACTTTTAAATCTTTAATTTCAAGACATTATAATTGGACTTACTCCTCCTCAGACTTGTTTTTACGTCTCTGTATTAGAGCTTCAAATTTCAAAGTAAAGGAACTAACCTATTTATTTCAAAAATTAAATATTGTAAGAAAAAGAACGCACCACTGGACTCCGCTGTTTAAACAGGGATTTTATCTGATACGAAGTAGACTGTTTTAACGTGAAATCGATTTTTAATCTCTGTTTTTCTTTCTTTCCTTTCATCCTTTCTATTGCATGGGTGTTTTTAAACACAGGCAGCCGTATCTATAAGATTTTCTTAAACTGCATCTTAGAGGTTATTTAGTTAAGCATACTTAAATATTTAATTTGGCTTTAAATGACGAAACTTCAATTCGTATCTATAATCGATTTTTCATTGGTACTTAACTAAACAATGGTTGTGTCACGTAACGTAAAAGAATGTGAAAATCTAGTACAGAAAAAAAACAAATGCTGCTTCATTTTATACAACAAAGCTGTTTTGTGACACCTTCTTTCAGTAAATAATTGGAAGACACATTTTTGTATTTGTGAATTAAAAAAAAAAATGGCTATCGAACACACACACCCCAACCCGCTGCCACAAATAAAAGAAAAAGATCTGAAAATTGGGATGTCTCCTACAAGGAAACTTTTTTATTTTAGAATTTGCAATAATACACTACAAAACAGAATTATTTTATGCACAGATTCTCTTCCAACAACGAGGAAGAAAGTGTCGATACAAACACTTCAAAGGCTAAGCGGGAAGCGTGGACGTGAATTTTCTTGCACGTACACATACTTTAATCAATACAAATTTTATGTTTCTTAAATCGTTGCACTTTATAATTCTAATAAAATATCACAACAAACAATACCTACAAACTCACAATTTGAAACTTCAAAATTTCAAAGATGACAATCGATATGTCAAAATACATTTTAAAATGCCTTTAAGTGACCCTTAAACGCGGTTGATGGCGTTTAAGTTAAGAGGCCTTTAAGTAACGTTACTTAAATGTGAAAATTGATTATAGATACCGATTTCGTACTTAAGAGTTGCTTAGAGGTATTTTAAAGTTAAGTAACCTTTAAGATTTGTTTATAGATTCGCCTGAGGGATTTTTACTATAAAGGCTCGGTCAAACAGAACGCGTTTTCAACGCCGCGTTATGATTTTTTAACGCGACGCTAAGATTATTTTGACGCGACGTTGCAACCGTCAAACAGAGAGAGAGAAATTAACTCTTCGCACTCTTTACTCTTCTCAGTTAAGAGAATTTCACTGAGTGAGTGCCAAATAGAAAATTTGACATACTCGAGAAATAAAGAAAACCAGAAAGAAGAAAGAACGATTACTCCGCATTTCAGTAATTGCGCTCAACCCCGCCACCACATACATCTCTCTCAAACACGTGGGTGGCAGTGGCGCGATGGTTGTGTGCTCGCCTGTCAACCTCATGATCACAGAGGTTCGATCCCTGCCGTCGCACTGTGGTCCGAAAAGGAAAATTTCGTGGCAAAAATACTAATTTCGATGTTTTATTTTTAAAGTTTTGTTTTTTATTTCTAATAGAAATATAAACGGAGCACAGAGGAGTATTCGACCTCAAAATCCGGTCAAAAATATTTTTTTTGTTTTTCTTATTGGAATTGGCCTAAAATATTATTTTATAACTTATGATGCATTAAAAAGTTACACTGAAAAAAATTTTCGGGTTAGATAAAAATAAAAATATTTAATTAAGTATTTTTTTTTTTCAATTTTATTTAATTCATTTTAATTATTTATTTATGAATTTTTTTTTTTGTTGCTTTCCTTAAAGATCATTTGAATGTAATTTGGTTATATATCTAAATTAAACCTAATTTTTTAAACAACAAAGGGCAAATTGACTAAAAATACCTCAAGACTAAGAAACCCCATTAAAAAAAAATGTGACAAGTGGGGTGACTTTTTTTTATGTACATGAGATGACAATAATGTACAGTTAAATATAAAAGAAAAATTTTTGCCCGACCGTACCCGGAACTATAACAAAAACACTTTTTTTTCCACCGAAAATTACATACATTTTCATGTTTTTCTATGCATTCTTGTCATCTCAATTTTTAATACTTTATCAATAAAATATATGGAAATTTCTGTATTAAAATAAAGTACATACCTTGACCTTAGACATCCATTAGAAATTTTTCACAATTATCACAAATCACAATAAAAAAAACAGACTTCAGTTTTAATGATTAGAAAACAAAATAAGCTTATGTGGCGTGAGCTTATAAAATTGACTAGATTTAGACTAAGATCTTGAGGATTAGGGGGTCAACAGTTATTATTTGAAACCGGTTTTAGTTAGCATGGGTATTGAGGAATGCAAAAAGCAAAAATTAACGGGTCGAATGCGATTTTTTTTTTTTTTACTTATGACCGGATTTTGGGGTCGAATACTCCTCTGTGCGGAGCTTCAAAAACAGCAAACAAACAAATTTTCCGCTAACTAGTTTGACTTATAGAGCTTTTCAAAGTTGGTCAATTTCGTTCTAGATTTAAAAAAAACAGAAAAAACTAACTTCTTTGTTTTCCTATTTGAAATTTTGGCATATTAAATGTAAAATATTAATTTTCTATAGTGTATTCTAGTTGTATTATTTGTCCGTAAATCAAAATTTTAACTAAAAAAAAAAAACAAAAAATATTTAGTATTTTTAATAAATAAAACAAAAAACACCCTTTTTTAGCAGATTTTTTCGGTTTGAATAGAGCTACAAAAAAATAATAATGAGTTCGCGCGGAAAATTGACCATGATAGTTTACCTTAACTATTTCTTAAACCATATGCAAAAATGTAGCTGCAACAATTTGCAACCTTCAGAGAAATTGTAATTTGTTTAAAAAAAGTCGTGTTCCCAGTGCTGACCTTTTGGTCTTAAAAGCAAATTCCCTTATGGAAAATTTCAATTATTTTATTAATTAAAATAGTCGAGAACGTGAAATTTTTTTTATTAAAAAATCGTTTTGTTACTATCTTGATTCTGACAAAAAAAAACCGCCCACTTCTACGCCCCTTTTTATACAAATGCCAATTATTATTAAAAAAATATAAAATATTGTACACAAACTATTGATTACTTTATTGAACATTAAATTTTTTAATCCGCCCACTTTAACGACCCTCTTTGAATAAATTCCCCTTAACTTAAATTATTGTAAATATTTATTGATCTTATTCTAATAGTACCTAAGCATTAATAGCTTTATTGCCTACTCCATATACAAAGTTGAAAGAATTATTTAATTTTGGATTATTATTTTATGATCTAATAAAACAGGTAGGAATAATAATTTTCTTCCGATACCCCATATTGTTAAGCTTAAATTTCACAGGTTAAATAATCCTTGTGTATATATACATTATGGAGGTATATATAAACTATGACAATGGATATATGTTGTTAGTTTTCAAGAGGCTTTACTGACGAGTGGAGTTTGCAAATTAAATACCAATATGAATATTTCAAACAGAACAATTTTTGAACATTTTGTCAATGTTTCGAATTCTGAAGAATTTGTAATTCTGATCCAAAACCAATACGAAGATATAAGTGACAACGATGAAACGAAAAAGAAACTCCAAAGATTATAGGCATCATTTAAAAAAAAATGGATTGACTGTTTTAGAGTTAAAACAAGATTTCTCGCAAAATATGAAGAATTTTTGAATGGAACATTTACAATCTAATGTAATGAAATTGAAGACAGTGACGTACCAAGTACATCAAGAGGAAGGCCTTCAAAATTCTTAGATACATGTTCAGTATATACCAAAAGGAGGAATCTATTGGAAACTACGGGCCATATTTCGACTGAAAATGTTTCCACAGCTCTGAGTATAAAATATAAAAAGGAACACGAAAAGATAAAAGCGGATATCACAAAAGCAGTTTTTAATGCAAGCCCATTGCGAGTCCAACCGATAAAGGAGAGTATTCCCACACCTCAAAGGGATCCAATAAAATACGATGGTCCCACTGCGCTAGCCTTGTTCTTGGATATGGGGCTTTCTAAAGAAAAATATAATTTGATGAAAAAATCATTAAGAAGCCATAACGTTGATGTGTTTCCGAGCTACAATTTTTTAATGGAAGCTAAAATACAAGCAACTCCATCAAATTTGATAGTAACAGAAACTTCTGTTGAAGTGAATCTGCAAGATTTGGTGGACCATACAGCAAAGAGGATTTTAAAAGATGTATGGAGTTCGTTCTTAAACTAGCTTATGGACTATACCAAGAAGATGAGACAACCGACAAGAAGGATGCCGAAAGAAGAAAAAAAGCGGATATTCAAAAGGAATTTAGGGAACAACTCGGGTTAATCATTGATACGCCAAAACAAGGATTCGGTAACACAAATGATGGAAACATTTCACGAAGATTTTTTGAAAATCCAGAAGTTACGTCAGCTATAACCCGAGTAGACAAGGATATTATAAAGAAACTGCAAGTTATTTTAAATGCGCTGTCATCTAAAGAATCTATTAATGTAGATAAATTCAACGAGTATACCAAAACCACTTCGGATCTTTTAAAAGCCAAATACAGCTACAAACTCCTGACACCAACTCTGCACAAAATTTTGGACCATGGAGGGGAACTTATAAGACATCAAATTTTGCCAATCGGGGAGCTTTCAGAAGAAGCATGCAAAGTCTCACGGAAACGACAAAATGAAGATTTATTTAATATGCTAACTATATCATCAGATCCACTTGTTTCATCTTTAAGACACGTTAGATCAAAAAAAGAGCTGAAAAAGATCTACTGCCCAGAACTAATAGGTCTATTAATTTTTGAAAATGATAACGATGCCGATGAATTTTTTTTGTAAAAATTAGATCTATAGTAGTTAATTATAAACAAATATTTATAATGTATTCTATTTTATTTTGTTAATATAAATTTTATATTCTATTTTATTTTTTTTTTCGTTCGTTTACTTTTTTCCTACACTGTTTCATATAAAATATATCAGTCAAACAGTTTATAAAATAAACTGATGCCCCACAACATGAAAACATACTGTTTTATAATACTCCTTAAAAAATATTTCTGGAATTGGTGCGTTAACTTTAAGCATCCACTGTTGTTATGAATTCACTTGAATAGTCAAAAACTTTTTTTTTACAAAGTTTTAAAAATTTAGGACTGTTTTAAAAAGGTTTACTTTCAGAATTTATTCTGTTAACTCCTTTTTCTAAGAAAATCTTACATCATGCGATCAAAATAAAAAAAATAAATAAAAAAATCAATCAATTATTCTGAAACACCCTGTAAAGTAATTTTCTTAAAATTTACAATTTTAGATTTCAGTACTAAAAGTTTCCAATTTGAACACGATGTAGTAAGTTCGCAATATTCCCAATGTAAACAGGGTCTTAAATGCAATCTTCCAACGTTGATAAAGACCGAAAATGTCAATGGCGCAAAATTTTAAATGAATTAGTACGATTCTAAAGCTGTTTTAGTATGATACTAGGTTAAAACAACGAATTTGCAAATTTTAATCGAATATAGCATCATACTTCCTCTACCCTTTTATTAAAGTTAAAATCTTTATTTTTTTTAGTATCGTGCTAGCTTCATATATGACTCTTTGACATTTTTGCAAACATCAAAAAAGGTTCGTGTACTTACTTTTTTACACGAAATGTCATTGTTTTAGGTGTGTTCAGAAGCAATTTATTATGAAAATTCTTTTAGTACGATACTAGTTAGAAAATGTTTAAAATTAAGAATGAGTTAGTAAACTACTATAAAGTTAGCAAATTGTTAATAATAGGCTGTTTAAAATTTTGGGCCAATAGCTCTTGCGTATCCCATAATTTAGGAGATTTGCTTAAAAATAGTACCCTCGCTGTTAAGACATGATCCTTGCACTATCTCTGCTCTAGAAGGAAATGGGAAATTTCACTTGGTAGAACATTTCCTTGCCAAATCCATGTTCATGTTTGGAAAAGTTTGGATGAGCTAGACCCTAGTTACACATTGTATCGCGTATTTTCGAATGTGACGCCATATATAACTGAGTTAGTTTAGCCCGAATACTGAGTTCGTTATCGCCACATAGGGTTCCTGACAATGAATGCTATCATATTTGGCTGTGATGTCGTTTCGTTTTGTTTGAGTTTAAATTCTTTGGTTTTTTCCAGAATTTACATCAATATGAAGATTTGATCGAAAGTCAATCTAATCTAATCTTAGACGCTCAATCTGCACGTTAGAGAGTAATTAAAAAGTGACGTTCTGTTCAGATCGTCGTCCATGTATGGCCAGTGGATTTGTGTACATATAGAAATCCTTCAGTATTCTTGCAAGTGTACGAGCGCAAAAGTAGATCTGTCCCATAAAATCGTTTTACGCTCTCAAGTACGAGTACAGAAGGAGTCATGACACTTTCTGGGAGCGTCGAATTAACAGCAAACCGTGCTGTAAACAAATTCATTTTTTTGAGAGCTGACATAAGGAGTATTATTGAAGACGAGCGTTGAAACCGACTACGAAGTAGTATTTCGTAAATTGCTTAC
Organism: Chrysotoxum bicinctum; assembly: GCA_911387755.1. Classification (NCBI taxonomy): domain Eukaryota; kingdom Metazoa; phylum Arthropoda; class Insecta; order Diptera; family Syrphidae; genus Chrysotoxum; species Chrysotoxum bicinctum. The sequence goes on from OU426988.1 coordinate 191,552,492, forward strand.
AAATGACCAAAAACGTTTACCACCTGTGGGACATTGTAGTAGCTTACGATTTTCCTCAGTAGGGTTGGCTTTATAGCATATCGGAGACTTACTTCTTTGACACTAATATCCTCTTTGATAGGTAAATAGTTTGATAGATTTTTCCCTGTTTGGGGTAAAATTTCTCATTCCGAAAATAATTAAATTTTGTAATCATATCTGCACTGGAGTCCACATCACTATCGAGAAAGCATAGTGACCAATTAAAGTTCCTGAAGAAATTGTTGAGGCCATCCAAATGAGTTCTGTTGGCACGATATACGACTCAATGGTCTGATGTGCCTGGAGACGATAGTACACTACTTGTAGTGTATTTGTCAGGGTCAGTGGTAAGAAACATGTCTAGAGCATTGGCGGATTAATCTGCAACGAAATGGAATGGAATTGGAATTGGCTTGTTAACGATTGAATCATGTTTTTTAACTCAGAAAAAATTTCGGCACACCTTCCTGGGGGTGTTGTCTGACCAGAATAATGCAACCACGAAGAATTGTGTACAAAAGAAATCGTCCGATTTTACTGTTCGGATGATGAGAAACAATTCTATGGACAGAGTCAGAAGTGGAGTTACACATATGAATGATGCGCTTATGTGCGATGAATTTAAACCACATAAAATTCAAGTTTATGTTTAAACAAAAGCCGTAATATGGTTGAAGCTGGTATTAAGATCATTAACTAAATATATAGCGAGGCCATGGTGAGGGAAGAATAGATGCACTAAGCTATAACCATGTATGCTGAATTCTGGGTGATCAGAATTTCCAAAAAAAAATATAAATTAACTTTGTCCATTTAGTAGATATAAAGAGCACATTTTCTCAAAATTGATGTCAATTTCTTTTAATTATCGTAGAATATGGAAATTTGGCAGAGCCTTAGCTCTCTGTTAGTCCACATTACACTACATGCTTTACATTTTATAAAAAATCAAAATAAAAATAAAATATCAAAATACCAGAACCAAAATAAGAAATTTTTGTCGGCCATTTTATCAATTCCACCACTGTTAAAACTAAGAGACTTCAAAATTGTAATGGAACCTCGTAGGAGTAGTTAAGTGGGTTGTAATTTCTTGTCTGATGAGGAAAGTATCTAAAAAGATGTTTGCAATGATAACTTTGGCAATTTGCTGGGTAAATTGAAATTCAAATTACTTTTGTTTGGTTAAGTTTTCTTGTAGATTAAATCGACCACAAAGAGCCATTAATATTAAAAATATAAAAGTAAAATACCCATCTGGCAAGAGATCTGAGTAATTGCCAGTCAAAATGTCAAGTAAATTACTTTTTGAATTTAATGTAGTTGCTATTCGTTGCCGCCTGTAGCTTCATTAGTTCTGTTCTAGTACTTTTTTCTCAGATTTGTATTCTATTATATGATAACCTTATTTTCTGATTTCGTTTATATATACTCGTATATATGTATGTATATATATTTTTTTTTACTTTGCGAATAAAAACTGTGTTTATTTTGTTTTGGTAGAGGTAAATTAGGGTTTCTTTTGAAACGGATATTTTTCGTTAACTAAAAACATAGTACCCCTTGCCATGGTTAGAGCGTTAGACTGCCATGCAGAAGGTCTTGGGTTTGATTCTCAGCCGCAGCAAAAAGTTTTTCAGGGTTATAGTGCCTCTTGCGAGGAATTGACAAATCCTCTAAGGGTGCCCCTTGTCATGAGAAGTGCTGCTCATCAGCCGTTCGGAATCGGCAGAAAATTGTAGGTCGCCAGCATTTATACAAGCACGCACACAAAGGGTTGAGAGTTGTAAGTCACTATACTGAGAATAAAATCTAGGTATGTATATAATATGATAAAAATGTAGGTTGATCTGACAAAAATTTTGTCAATATACGTCCAACAAAAAGTTTTATCAAATTGATAAAAATTACATAATTTTGTTGAAGTAACAAAAAATATCTTGTTGTATCCACAAAATTATTTTGTTATGCTAACAGATTAATTTGTTGAAATAACAAAAATATTTTGTCAATATGAAAAAATTTCGTAGAATTTACAAAATTAATTTGTCATATTAACAATTCTTTTGTTATATTAACAATTTTTTTTTTAATGTTAAAAATTTTTTTTTTTTTTATTATCGGATTAACAAATTTTTTTTGTTAAATTAACAAAATATTTTGTTAAATTAACAAAATTGTTTTGTTAAATTAACAAAACTTTTTTGTTATATTTTGTTAAATTTACAAAATATTTTGTCAACTCAACAAAATATTTTGTCAATTTTACAAATTTCTTTTGTTTCCTCCCTACGATCTCACATGCAAGCATCTGTGAGGGCGTATGGACAATACGCAATGTTTGTTAAGTTCAGTTAATCTTACATCGATTTTTTGACAAAAACCAAATGTGAACTATATCATTCACAAAAGAAATGTCATGATAAAAAATATACGCGCAGAATGTTTTGGTTTCCTTACAAAATAGTTTTATCTATTTGATAATATTATTTCATCAATATTGCAAAATAACACAACCCCAGAACAAAATATTTGTGATTTTAACAAAAACGTTTTCATTTTTTGTTGAATTTACAAAAAAAAAATTAACAAAAACTTTGTGATATTGAAAAACATTTACAAAACAGATTTTTGTAGATACAACAAACATTTTGTTAACATCACAAAAAAGTTTGTCGATGTGACAAAAATCTCTGTTTTATTTTGCTATATTAACAAAACTTGGTTTGTTAAACTGACAATATTATTTGTAGTGAATATTTTGTTAAACTGACAAAAAATCATTTTGAATTATAAAAAAATTGTGAAATCAACAAAATCATTCTTTCGTATTGACAAAAATTTAATCAAAATGATAAAATTGTTTTGTTGAAGGTCAACAAAACGTTTTTGTCAATATTACCTAGGAATTTATTTTCAGTGTAGGTCCTGGTTCAATTCGAGCTGTTGCACCACTATATTAATTTATTTAGTAAGTCAGTACTTCAACATATAGTGAAAACAGTGGAGGACTGATTGGGCATTCCTGCCGTACTCCAGTTTTAGACTGAAACCATTCAGACATCTCCTCTTTATTCCACACCGGTGCCTTGGTATTATCAATGACGTTTTGAAGTACTGTACCAATTTTGAATGATCTCCCCATTCTATAGAGCTTATACTGTAGGGCATCCCTCTCTTCTCCATAAAAACGCTCACTTAGCAGTGGCCTGTATAGAGTATAAGACCAGTTCGAAATTCTTTTAATATAATTATTCTTTTCTCTCTAAGTTCGAAGTCTATACGTTGAAGAATAGCAACAAAAATTTTGAATGATGTGCGGTAGTTTCTTGAGTCGTTCGTACATCCTTTCTCATATACATTGGAAATATTAAGGCTTCTTCGAAATGCTGCGGGATATATTCTGTATCAATTCTTTTGTTATCCTAGACTGCCGCTTAATTCCATTGGTATCGTTTTCAAATCCAGCGTTTCTTCAAAATCTCGCATTGAAATCACCCACCAAAAGTTAGTTCAAATTGTTCATATAGCTTTTCCATATCGTATTCCCAATTGTTGCAGCTTTAATAAGCCGGAAATCAATTTTTTTTTATTTTTGAACTTAAGAAGGACGTACACGTAAGCTCGTTCTTTGTTTCAGATTCACACATCAAATTTTCCAGTCCTTTTTCAAACCCAAACAAGCACTTACCACTAGATTCCCCTCTATTAAGTATTTGTTGTTAACGCTGGGATCCAATTACAATTAAAAATTCTTAATTTATTCATATAATCAATAAAATTGTTTTCAGTTATAATTCCAGTAGATTCTCGGAGTATACACAGATACATATACTACAAATGAAAATCGAAAATACTTCTGAATGGATGTGAATATGCACCTGATTCATGAAGTTATAAATAATAATGGAAACGAAAAAAGAAGTAAAACGTTTTTAAATTGCAACAGACCAAAAGCCTACAAAATAACTAAATCAAAAAGGTAGAAAGGTCACTTAAATTATATACATATGTAGCTTATTTTTAATATACATATAAACATAATAACAATGAAATTCAAGAATTCACAATATAATTTATAAACTTAACTATAATTTATAAATATATCGTCGCCGATGTGGAAGAAAAAGTCAAAATTTTGAGTCAACAACGCAATTTTGTGCAGACTAAATTCTACTTTCCCTTAAAAAAAAACCCGAGTTTCTTGTTCAATACTTTGAGCTTACAAAATAATAGGTTCGTTTTATATTTCAACAGATTAATAATTTTTTTTAAACTTCTTTGGCTGTCCTGAAATATTAAGTACAGTACGTTCTCGATTAACGCAACTTTCGATTCACGCAACTCCTCGATTTACGCAACAGCTAAATTTATATCATTGTTGACTCAGTAATCGCAACTCTTCAAAAAAAATTTACTCGATAAGGGCAACTTTTGTTTTTATATGCATATCTTTATTTACTCAGGATCTTGGCTATGTTTATGTTTGTCTGTGGCATTACATTTTGTCTCGGCAGTTATTTTACAGCTACTTTTGAGTAACGGGACGATGAAGTTGTTTGAATGTTTATCATATGTATCTACACAATGCAAGGTTTTCTGGTTAGTTTAATGAATTTTGTCCAGTGAACAGTCGCTTGTGTTGTGTGTTTCGAAAAAATGGGTGTTACTAAAAAGATTGTGAAACTCTCAATTAAAAGCAAAAGTGAAATTTTAGAAAAAATTAATAAAGGAGCTTCAATTAAAGCACTATGCCGTGAGTATAATGATCATAAATCTACAGTCAGCAGAATAAAACGAAAAGAGGGTGCAATAAGAAAGTTTGTTTCTAATGCTGAATGTGGACCCGGAAAGAGGATTACACTAAAAAGTGGCGAATATCCTAAGATGAAAAAGGCTTTGTTTAAGTGGTTCCTAAATCAAAGAAAGCTAAATTTGCCCATTTCCTGCTCCAAAAATAACAGCTATTCTATGGGCTGAACAGAATGCAGCCCCTATTGAAAAATGTTAACTCTTCAAAACTTAGAGAAATGGCGATTTTAAAAAAATCTTAAAAGCCAAAAAATACAAACAAAAATGTCCAATTTTTTCCAAAAAACATAATTTATTTAGCTATATAAAAAACTGAACATACTTATGTACTTATGTACATATATCTTAATGAATTAAATTATTTTTGTTTTGTTTCTTATTATTTATGTGTTGTTGAATGAAAATTTGTTGCATTAAATACATTATATAAGTGCAGGTTTTTTTATTTTCGCTTTGCTTCTCGACTTGAGCCTAAAAACAATATTTACTCGGTTATTGCAACAACCTCGGTCATTGCAAACACCCTTGTTTTAATTAGTTGCGATAATCGAGAACGTACTGTATATAAGCTTGAATCGGTTTTCTTCCATTTCAATGATTACATCCACGAATCAACTTTGAACTTATAACCCACCTATGTATGTAGGTGAGCCATAACACCGTATGAAAAATTGTTTAACTTAAACTCTTTGTCATAGCGCCCTTCGCCTTTTGCATTTTTCAGTTTCCATTTTTCGTTTCCTCGTCTACCATTACCATGTTAAATTCAATGATTAGCTATAGTCACAATTATTATACCTTTGAAATTGAACCTCAAAAAAAAAAATCCCAATTCGTTTTCGATCCAGTTGTGTATTTTATTTTGTTTTGAATTAAGTTCAAAACAATTATTCATTTTATTCTCATAACATTGAATTAGACAAAATAAGAAATTCGGTTCATTTGATAACGATGCTTAAGCCGTATAAGATTGGAAATCATATGAGATTCGAAGTCTTATCGCCATAAAATGAATCAGCTCAATACGAGCACATACAATAATTGTTATTATATTTGCAGTTGAGAAAAACCATAAATATTGATAGGACAGTAGCGTTGCAATTATTATTTTTATCCCGAGTTATTTAATCTGGTGAACTTTTGGAGTTAGAAAATATTGGTTAAACAAATTTTATACGTTATTTTTAGTCTTCAAAAAATAAAAGTTAAGTCCAGGACTGAAAATGTTACCCTTTTTTATGACAAAAATATTATCAGGTTTTAGAATAATTGCGCCCAGTTTTCAGTGCTGGTGCTAACTTTGCGCTAAGCTTGCAAATAAATTGAACCCAATATCTTGGAAATAGTTTTTCAAATCAGAATTAACCAAATTGCTTGATATCTATCAAAATCAAATTGCGACACTGAGGAAATGTGTTTTGACTATCTAAACAGAGATGCACATGCGGTACTATGAAAAGAGTTGATTTCCATATCACGCCCTTAAAATCTATCTACATATCTCTCACACATTACATAGTTTTTTTTGATGAATTGAAAAAATTTCGGAAAAATTAATATGAAAATAGACACTTACCGCCATATTATTCGCTCGATATATCCAGATTAAAACTTAAATCCAGATGTATTTACATTGAATTTGTAAAATAAACATCCGGATTTAAGTTTTTATCTGGACGAATTGAATGAATAATATGCCCGTTAGATGCTGTTTCAATAGTGTACAAGTTAACACGATGACCTAACATCCGCCGAGCCACACATCGTCGTCATCAACAACGAACCATGCTGACACAGCTGATTCTATAAACGAAACAGACCAGTGTCAAGAACCGACGACGAGAAGGATGAAATGCGATATCTTGCACAAGCCGCAAGATATCCAAAGCATTGCAGGTTTGAGGATTCTAGATATTAAGTTAGCGATAAGTTTGTTAGGGCCATTTGCTGATACGAAACTTAAATATTTATGTTCAACTTAAGCGCTTATGTTCTACTTTTTCCTCTACGTAAACTGTCACATAAGAGTTTATGTGGAACATAAGTACTTATGTTCCGTATCAGCAAATGGGCCTTAGTCTTTTACGAGTCTGAATAAAGTAATAACAATAAAACTGAATTCTAACGAATTTAATTACTTACAGATACAGAGCGGGTAAGCGCATCTTAAGTGCCAAATATGAACATTGGCGCTGTTATCGTTAAGATGTCCGTAAATAAAAAGAACATTAGAGGAACTCCAAAACATTCACTCCTCAAATATTGTTTCAATACGATTTTTTGTTTTAGTATGTTTTTAATTTTATGAGTATAGTTTATTTAGCAAATGTTTCACTTTCACTTACAGATAAGTAAAATTTTTATTTTATGTAGATATTATTTTATTTGTTTATTAGTTTTGCTGTCATATACAGCCAAACTGACAAACAAACAAAAGAACTCTTTTATAATATAATAGTATACATAGATTTAATTTGACAAATTATCACTGGAAACCTTTTATTTTGTTATTAATAAATTTTGGATAACGTCAAAATTATAATTTAAATTGAAACAGATGGATCTAATTTTAATAAGAAATAAGTAGAATAATAAGTAAGTTTCTATTGCAAACAAATCAGGGTTCACCCCAACTGACAAAGAATGGCTTCAATTCAATTCAATTTTTACTACGGAGTGTTAGACATGTAAATACGATTCAAACAGTAGTCCATATACAATAAGTTTACGAACTACATAATTTGATTAGAGGAATACGTTCAAGAGTATCTTAGACCCACAGGACGATAATCACTGTAAAAACTATCTGCTTCCAATTTAGACAAAGTAATACACATATCTACATAGCTACCTGCCATTTTCTTTAAAAAATGTTTTCTTTTATTAACAATGGCACATTCGTATTTACAAATGATAGCTTTTCACATTTTTCATACACGAAACGAAGTATTCCTTGTGTACAGGAGTACAGGGATGTGAGGGAAACTTTATTTTATCTTAAATTTCTTTTTTCGACATTGGTGCAACAGAAATATTTTGATAGACTGATAAACTTTAAAGGGACCAATTTTAGTGTACATATATCTATTAAATTGGCCATAACCAACTTATTTTACTGGTGACATGAAATTGCGCTATTTGGTTTTGTGTTTATTTTTGCTATTGGTGAAGCTGTCTATGAATATTTAACCTTTTTGTTTCGGTGAGTATGTTTTTGGTTCACGAATCAAGCGATCTCTTAAAAACGAACGGTTCGGCGAATGTTATGAGATTTCGTATTATGGTTAGCGAATGAATTGTTCTCGAAAAATCTATCCCTATTGTCACAGAAAAAATCTGAGAAAAATGTCAAAAACTATCCGTGACACACATCTAGTACAGACACAATGGTATAAATACTATAGTATTGTCAATACCATGCTAGGTGACACATTGCAGAATGTAGTACAGTTTAAGTGCTTGTCATATTCATATTCCTATCCTTTACCAGCTCTGCACACATTTTATATTCTCACTTACGTCGCGTCGTCCATAATTTCCCTCAAAATATTAAAAATTTTGGCCAAGAACTTTCCGTTTTTTAAATTCCATTTTGAAATCACAAATTTGAAAATATTTAAAAATCATAATAATTAACAATATGAAAAATAAGTTTAAGTAAAACGCTTTAGAAAAATGGCGCGACTTTCGCTAAGAAGAAGACTATACCAAAAAAAAACCTTGTATACATATAACGCTCATGCTCGTCTGGTATTACCGTGTTATACCCTGACAGCCTTATTTACTAACTCGTTTTAGCGACGGAGTAAAGTTACTTCGACTTTACAATGGCTCTAAACTTGAAAACCTTATTTTTAATGAAAATGCACGAGGAATAGCGGTGGAATAAGCTAAAACTGGTTCATAGGAGGCTTAAGGCCGTTTTAGTATCTAAATGTCATTTTGAGATGACATCTTGTGAAATTTGCAAAAAGGAGTGTAAGCAATTTTTTTTTCGTTTCTTAATAAGGCAAAAAGGATAGATATTTTGTAATAATAAATTATTTATATTTTCCAAACGATCTAACAGTTGTACGGTATTGGGAACGCAATGTGGTTTGGTTGGTACATTCATTTATTGGATTTGAACTTTATACAATCCAATTTTAAATGTATCCAATTTCCAATATGCATACCTACAATGATAATAAAATGAATAATCACCCCTATTACAGAATTCGGCGAATGAGCTAAAGTGACAATTTCAATTTATTTCCAAACTTTTGCTATTACTCAATCCGACGAATGAAAGTTGAACGAATGTCGGTAACAATCCCTGCACCACTGACATTTTGTTCAACTTATATGGTATTACAAAATTCGAAATCCATTCGCACTCCATACAATTTCTATCATTTTACATTCGCACCAATTTCAAGACGAATCTGAAGTGAATTTTTGATTAAACGAAAATAAACAATGGAGAGTACAAAAATTTAAGTCAAAAGCTTATCATACTGAATGCTAAAGTGTTTGCTTAACAAATTTTAATAGAAATCTAAAAAAAAAAAAAAAAAAAAGAGCACACGGTTGGTTTTGAACCGTCCTCCATACTTCGTACTAACCAATCTCAACGATGTTTAATTCGTTGATCAAAAACTATACTATTATCACAGCCTAGGCCAGTTGAATAAATGTTTGTTGCTGACAATGTCGATACGAAAGTTCATAAATGATAAGGTAATTTTAGAAATTGACAATGTAGTTCATCCGACGAATTTCATAATTGAGTTTTACAGCGGATGCGAATCAAGTCAACTCACCGGGAGTAAAATTCTGCGAATTCTGTAATAGACATGAATGATGGAAATCAGCTGGGGAGCTGGGGTTTGATTTAGGTGTATAATAACCAGAGTTTTAGATTTGTCACTTTTTTTCCCACTATATTCCCAGTATATTTGACATAAGGAAGGCGTAGCTAATACGGCTAAGAAAATTTATATTAAATAAGGATTTGTTTGACGTGGCGTAAACTCGAAGTAAGTGCTTCGGCTCGGTTTAACTATTCCGAGGTTGAACCCAGTATTAGTGAAAAATAATAAATAAGGCTGTGAGAGACATGTGGTTCATTCGTATAATATGGTATCTATACTAGATGTGTCTCACCGGCATTAGAAGTCCGAAATTTTCCAGTTTTTCTTCAATTTTTCCTTTTTCATACTTTCTTCAATTAAATGTGTTATTGCAATACAACTTCATTAAAATAAATCATTTATTCCTTACACTTCGTTAGTTTTTGCAATTTGGGGTATTCTTGTTTAATTTAAAATATTTTATATTGTAAATAACTTCTTATATCAAATTTAAATTGATTGAAGTTATTTAATTAAACAAAATGATATCTTATTTTGACGTTTAATTTTGACGTTTGAGCCAAGTTTGAACATGGCGAACGTTTACTTATCGTAATACCAAATTAGGTTTGTTCGCTCAACATAACCAAAGGTTGACCCAGGTTGAGAGTTGAGTTGTCAACAAAAACTGGGGTTTTCAGTTTTCAAAAAACACCCAAGAACTTGTTGTTGTTTTGTTGACAACTTTAAGCACGAAACAAATAATATTTTGTGTTCTAATAAAACTTTAAATTAGTTATAAATTAGTTTTAAAAATGAAGAAAAACAATTTTGCGTTGTTACTCAATATTTCATCTGAAGAGGATGATGAGTACAACAAACATTTAATTGCAAACATAAGCAATAACAAGCAACATGCGAATCGGCAAACGACAACAAAAGAAATGGATATAAAATCTCATGTGACTTCTGAAAGTTTGGTTGTTACCTGAACTCGCCACTTTAGGCCAGGCGCGCACATTCAATTTTTAGTTTCGCAACTGCTTAGTTGCTAAAATAAAACATATGGGCTTATGTTATATGGGACACCGCGCACTTAGAGCAAATCGATTCGAGCAACTAAAAAGTTTGTGTTTTGACACAAACTAAACGATTGCCTAAAATTAATTCGCTACAGTTGAGCTGTTTTCTATAAGCGCAAGAGAGAAAAGAGTGTGAGCGTGAGTAAAGAGTTGCCAGTGCGCGGTGCTCTATCAACTGGTGATTAGGGTGAGTTACTGAGTTCAGGGTGACTACAGTGGAGATTTAAAATTATCGATTTCATTCGTCTTCCTACTGCTTTTGCAGAGCGCGAAAAGATGAATAAAGTTGTTTGTAGAATTCTCGTAGGTATCAGCTGCACACAAGCCTCAAGGAATGGTTAAAATAAAACCCAATGAAAGCTTGTTTTGTTCAATTCTGGTACTCGGAAGACAAACAACTATTCATTACATTAACATCTGCTATTTTTGCACCTTAAAAATAAAAAAACGACCAAATAACTATGGTCAACTGTCTATAAGGCTGAAACTGCATTTTAATATAGGTTTGACCCAGGCAGATAAACTTAGGAAAATGTATTCTTTTTTTTTCGGTTTCCTTTTTTTCATTGTAAGTCCTGAATCTCAAATAGAAAAGAGAAGATGTTAAAGGGCCAATTAAGAGGCTTTGGAGTTGGGAACTTCTACATGTATGTACCTGAAAGTGATGAATAGCTTATAAGCTAGAGCATACAACAATATCTCACTACAAACAATGCCTTTTAAAGTCATAAGAACACTAATATCACTCGAAACAAAGCGTCACGAAGGGGCGTGAGCTTTCTTCCTTTATAAATATTCTCCCAAAAGTCTCCTTGTTACTTGGTGTGTCCCAGGAATAAATTATACCTGTCATTCTTAATGAATACACTTTTATTTATGAAAATGAATAAATCAAAAGACGAATTTCATCATCGCACAAACAATGCAAAGCCTTTAATGCCATCTTTCTTCCAACTTGTTCGGCCTTCGAGCCCTATTCATTCTCTTGATGAGAATAAAGAACAATGTATTGTGGAAAAGGATCATTACCATGACTTAACCTGTGTATGCTTTTGACGATAAAATGCGTATCTTTAAATGTCACCTTCATGTTGTTGCTGGAATTGTACCTTTTCTTTCTTGAATGGTTGTGTAGTTATTTTTGTAAGATTTCACATAAATACAGCCTTACTCCTTACATGGTACGGCACCGCATAGGCTGATCACAATCCCGTTGCTAATGAATATGCCCTCAATGTCCGACCTAGTTTTTCTTGCATTGTTACTCCATGTCGTCACACAAAACATAACCCCCCATTGCTACACTCGAAACACCAACTTGGAAAAACCCCCTTGGGGTCCTCGACATGTCCCTACACTGAGAAAACTGTACTATGAGTTATTTAAATAGAAACATGTTTAACTGCATGTTTAAATAAGGACAAATAGAATTCGTTTATAACTAAACTCGAATCTGTTTAGATTCGAAAATACTATTATTTTACAGTAAAATATGTTTAAATCAAACTCATTCATGTTTAAGAATTTCATTAAGATCTGCACTTCATTTTTTATATGTATTCAAATTAGTTTTAGTTTGATTTTTAAAATGCAGGTTTAATTGTTTTACTAACTTAAAAATTGTAACATACAATGAACATGAACGAGTTTGTTTGAAATATAAACGAAGTTAAAATATTTACATGAGTAAGAGATTAAACATAAATGTTAAATTTAATCACGAACGAGTTTGAATTGAATAAAAATGAAGTAGCTAAAAACAACTTTTCTTCTTTTTGGCATCGAAAGTCATGGAGTGTGTTTATGTTCCGCGTGTGTTTTTGTGATCTTACTAAAGTGAGTAATTTATAAAATAATAAAGAAATATTTGATTACCATTATAATGTTACACATAACTGAAGTTCTGTTTCAAGCAAAAATATAAACCATAAGATTATTCGAGGAGTGGAAGTTAATACCATTGTTCCCTGCTCTCTATTGTAAGTATATAAAAAAAATATTTGTTTCAAAAACTGTTTATTTATATAGTTTTATTTAAAAAATACTGATTAATAAGTATGTTTTATAATTAACTATCATTTGACTTCTATATTCTTGCCACAGGACGACTAGAGCACGACGAAAGACGTAAAAAAAGAAGCAAATTCCAGAAGACGAATTATATGAACCAGAATTTGAAGATGTTCTCAAGATGTGACAAAGATGAGATCTTAAAGCGCTCCACAACAATTTAATGATTTTTTGGAAAAATGTAAATAAATATGTAAAATAAAAATATAAATACATACACAATGTAGGTACTTATTAATTTGTATTTGTGTTGAGTATTTTTTTATTTCTGAATTTCTGAAAAATCTGAAGTAACAAAAAATTAATATGATTCTATTTGAAACAACATCAAATAAAGTTAATAAAAACAAAGATAAGCATGTTTAAATCAAATAGAAAACGTGGTAAATTTAAACCAAATCATGTTCAAATCGGGTCAAACATGGGTAAATACGTTTCTATTCAAATTAAATAGATATCGATTCCATGCCAAATCGTATGTGTTTGAGTTTGATTTAAATATGAATATGTTTGATTTTTTTCTCAGTGTAGTGCTTTTGCACTAATATAATTAGCATTTATTGTTGGTTCTGTTGTTTTGTAAGGAGGACCGCATTTGCTGTATTCCAACTCATAATTTCTGTTGTTTTTTTTCTCCTTGCAGAGTTCTGTCAACATTTCTTTTTTAAATTTCAACCACAACGAGGACGACGAATAAAATAATCCCAGACAACCACACACGCCACCAGAATGGATGAGGACCGCGAAGAAGATAGAGTATGAGATTAAATGGGGCTTTAAGGCCCCACGGAGCTCCATGCATTGGACGCTCCATTGGTGCTAAAAAATATCGTGATAAGCGACCGCAACAACAAGGCAAAGCAGATTGCGAGCCCAACAACACGTTAATCGCTAATAGTAGCTATCAAAGCAATAACAACAAAAACATCACAACACTACCAACCGCAATAGCAGCAACATCAGCAGCAGCAGCAGCAGCAGCCGCAGCCGTAATAGTAAATAAAATTAAACGCACGCAAGGAGTTTCAGATCCTTCTTTTACCGATAAGCCCGACGTTTTTATCAATAAGCAACCTAATAACACTTACAATCGCAGCAGTGTAACTCCAGCAGCTAATATGGCTTCATTGTGCAGGAGCAAGAGAACAATAAGTGCAATTGCGAGTGGACGAAATCGAGGTGTGGCGCCCTCTGTGGTCGACGATGACGTCGCAAAGCAACATCAGCGCCGCCCAATGCGTGTCCCACAATCATTATTGGCCAGCTTAAGCAGCCTGTCCACGCTCGTTCTTTGCTTAGTCTACGTTTGTATTTTGTTGCCCAGTCATGTCATATGCGACGACGATAATGGCTTTTTCGTTAATACCTTCAGCATGGGACCAGAGACAACAACCCCAGAATTCGGTAAGTGCATTTGCATAAAACTTCTTGGGAATTTAAATTTTGAAAACCTGCATGTTTTGGGTGGTCGTGTACGGGCGTGTTGAAGTCAACTGAGAGTTACGAACAACGAACGACACCCTTGGTGTTGCGAGTAAGCCCACTGGATTTGGGTGCTAATTTGGTTGAGTAAGCCTGCACGGAGAGGCAGTGAGCGATTGTAGTAATTATTTTTTTTTTGTACAGAATTTCCCCATAGGGTATGTTTTGTATGGAATATTATTTTGTAGCAAAAAAAATATATATATATTCCGGTGTTTGACTAATTGTTGAATAAAATTTTTACTTTTTAACTTAAGTTTAAATAAGAAGGGCTCTACAGTGAGTTCCAGGTTTTCCAGTAAATTCGCAAATTTGATTTCACAATAAAAATACTACTTACTTTGATGTCCTAATGTAAATAATAATAATTAATTAATCGTCTTACTTTTAAAGATTTTTAAAATTGGAAAAGAAATTTCTAAATGTTCGTTTTTGATGAGCGCGCCAAAAAGTAGGCAAACATAATCTTAAACATAGAATTTAAAAGTGTTCTTTATGCGTTTTTTAAACCTTTTTAAAGGTAAAATGTTGTGCAAAAATAATTTGGCATTTTTTTTAATTCAAGTTATCGCTAAAATAAGAAGTTATACCCTACAATACATACAGACCCTTTTATATCAATATTAATTGTGCAGCTTTTATGGAAAATTACATTTTGTTTTGTATTTAGATTAAAAGCAATTTTAGCCACATGTAAGGAAAAACGTTTATAAAGGGTTTTTGAATAAATGCGGGTAGATGTTGAAGTGTAAGAAAATAAACCGTGTGTGAGGTATTAACATTTTTTTTTATTTGAAAAGCCGATGTATGCCACTATGTATGAAATATAACATCACTCGAATTCCCTTACGGTGGTAAGTAGCGTTGCCAGATGTCCCGGTTTAACCAAATGACAAATGACAAAAAAGTCATTTTATTTAATTAATAAAAGAATTTATTTATTCAATATGTTGAAATTCAGGGATTTTTCGTTATTTTAGCCATTTGTCCCGCGGAGTGTAAGAAAAATCTGACAACCCTAATGGCAAGGATTCAAGTTTCCAATGCGTCTCGTAGCTAAAGATGATTTTTTGGCCAAGATTGGAGTCCTCTTCCAAACGCTACGCGTTTTCTATGGTTATGAACTTTGAACTCCCGGGTCAGTTGGATCTTGTACGGGTGTACCCCCAGTCGCGACTCGAAATTTCCCAAGTTGAAGTCTGTAAAAGGCCGAGTTCTTGTGCATGGCGAGGAATCGATTGCTTTGGGTTTTACAGACCGCGTCGATGTTCTCGGTCAATCTGGCGTTCCTTTGGCTTACGAATTTCGACTGATTAATTACCAAACCATTGAAGAGTCGACTGTGAAAGGCCACCATATCTAATGTAAAAACAAATTACTATTTGTCGTATTTTCGTTCGCTAACTCCAGAGTCTTGTTCTGACGGATGTTTGAAAATCAACCCATTTCCGTTGGAAACACGAATTTTCAAATACTTTATAGCATTGGTTTAGTTTAGAAGAAACTTGAAAAATTGGAAATTGGAAAAATTTTAAATTTTCAGAAAAGTGCATGTTTATAAAAATACATACTTGAAATTGGATTTTTTGGAAATTGAATTTCAATCAATTCTATTTGGATATTTTAATGAATAAATCGACAGATTCATGAAAATCACCACTTTTTGGATAATTGCACGAAAAATAATGATTTCTTAAAAACAACGTGAAACTAGTGTTAAATTAAACAGGTGAGACAGCTGCGTACTTACCCTGTTAAAATCACACAAATCAACTCGGTTAATTAAATTGACCATTCGGTTAAATCAAACGTGAAATTGTTTTGTTATATAAATTTTAACCCATTTGCTTAGTAAGATTAAATAAATCTGGTTAAATATCTCAACCTTAATACTCGTTTAGTTTAAACAACATCATCATTAATTTAATTTAGCCCATAATATTGTTTAATACCTACTAAAAAAGATTTTTTTTAAATTAATTAATTAATTTTCTTAAACTCGTTACTCGTTTAAGGTAAACCATATTGAAAATTGCGAATTAAAGCCTAGTTTCTTGATTGATATATATAAGTATTTCAATTAAACTAAAATTAATAGTAGTTTATTTTTAACAATTTCATTTAATCGAATAAACTACGTTAATTTTAGTAACATACGCAGTTCTAACCCGAGACGACGTTTTTCTTAACACACTTATTATTACCCAGCGAAAAATACTTACGGTTAGATTTTATATTTCTGCGTGTACAGTCATTGGCAAAATTATTTGCACAACGTAAAATTTACACAACATCTCTTCATTGAATCTTTATAACTTTTAAAATAAAAAAGATTTTGTTTATATTTATTTTTATTAATAATGAATAGGTACATACTCTCAATACGGTACATAAAATAACCAAATCGAAATTCCAACGGTTCGTTTTAAAAACAGAAAAAAAAGTGGCAAAATTATTTGCACATCATATTAAACCGGCAAAATTATTTGCACATGTTTGAATTACTGCATTTAACACCACTGGAAGCCAAAAAGTATTTTTTTTTTAATAAAATGAAACATTGTTATGAAAATAGCATTACCTAGTAAATTGTGTTTCCTCCTTTTGCCGCAATAACAGCAGCGAGGCGCCTTGGCATTGAGTCTATCAAATTTTAAATCTGTTCTGAGGTTCTGACGGAACTGTACTCCAAGCTGTTATAAACTCTTCCCAGGCTTAATTTAAAGATCTTCCAATGTCTTTAGGAATTTTTGATTTAACAAGATGCCAAACATTCTCAATGACATTTAGATCAGGGCTCTATGGGGGCCTTTTAAAACTTCTTGGTGTACCCCAGATAAAAAAGTATTTATTGTCCGGGCCGTATGTATGAGAGTATTATCTTGTGGAAGGATAAAATTATTCCCGATGAATATGGACCATGCCACTAGTGCAACATCATTGAGTAAGTATTTCCAAATAATGCGACTTTGTCACAAAATTGGAGCACCTAACAATTGGTCCCACGCCACAATATTATATGTATCCCCATATCATTATATTACTTCCTTTGGAATGCCTTGTGGGTTGTATAACGGGTCGTTTATTTTTTGATTTGCGATCGGAGTAATAAAATTTTCGGCCATAGTTACCATCCAACGAACAAGTAGTCTCATCAGTCCAAAATACACTTCTCCAAAACGTAGGCGGTTTATTGATATGCTCCCTAGCGAATTCTAGTCTGAGGATTTTATTTTTTTATGATAGGTATATGGGGCTTTTTTTGAATGGCGTAGGCGTTTATTTTATTTTCTTTTTACCTCCGTCGTATCGTCCTTTCACTAACAGCATTTTCACGATCTTTGTTCAAATTATTTAGGACATTTTGAACTTGTGCACAGCGGTTACTTTTAAAGGAACGGATAATGTTTGTGTCTTCTCTTTTGGTTGTGGCCCTTTTTCCTCCTCTACCAGCAATATTTTTTACGCCTCCATGAGTTTTTTTTTGTTTTTTTATAAGGTAATAAAATGTCCTCCGGGCACAGCGATATTTAGCTGAAATGATTGCTGCCGAATAACCAGATAGGACCTCAGAAGCAATAGCGGCGCGCTTTTTTGTTGAAAGTTCATTCGTTTTAGCCATTTGAACAACTTGCCCGTTGTCGTCGGGCACAAACTAAAAAAATATCTAATTGCACCGTTTACTATTGATTAGTCGGGTAAATAAACTAAAGTTAGACAGTCTAAGCAGTTCAATGCACTTGTGCAAATAATTTTGCCGATTTAATATGATGTGCAAATAAGTTTGCCACTTTTGTTTTTTATGTTTTTAAGATTAACCGTTAGAAGTTAGATCTTGTTATTTTATGTACCGTTTTGATTATTATCATTATTAATAAAAATAAATATTAACAATATCTTTTTTATTTTAAGAGTTATAAAGCTTCAATGAAGAGATGTTGTGTAAATTTAAAGTTGTGCAAATAATTTTGCCAACGACTGTATATGTAATATTTTACATACCAATACTCCTCACTAGTGGTGGAAATATTAACATGCGACAAGTTTTGAGTGACGCCTTATATAGGTAACAACTTAAAATACATCTTAATACCTTTGTTTTTGGTGTTGGTTCAGTGTTGTTGCACTGGGCAGTATAAATTGCCGCAAATCTGAGAAAAATTTCAAATGGATCTACCAACTGTTGATAAAGATCTCATATTCAAAACAAAATCTATCTTTTATCACACAGTAAGAAAACAGGAGCCGTTTTGATGTGTGAAGCATACTCGTATATGCAGTCGTGGTTAGGGTAGACCAAAAATGTGGGTCTAACGTATATGTTCTGTGTAGCTCGTTACGCTTACACGTTCCATGTAGCACGTTACCTTACGGAAGATTGCATTTAAGACCGTGTTTACATACATTGGGAATATTGGGTACTTTACTACATCGTGTTTACATTGGAAACTTTAAGGTGCCTCAAAAAGAGTTCGCCTATGGTGTCAATGGATTGAAATCTCGATTTTAGTACTTTCCAACATTTCTGCATCTCTCACCCAATATGTCAACAAACTAAAGACGAAACAACTGGAGCCTATTGCACCATCTTACAAAATTGTGATTACAAGCATTTTTTAACAAATTTGTAAGAAATCGAGTTTTTCTTATAAGTATGTAATTTTTTTTAATCACAAATTTGTACTTGTAATTTGTAGTTGGTGCAATAGGCCCCTGGTGTCAAATTTCATTAATAGGCGATTACATTTTATTTTATGTTCCGGAAAAATGCATTTTCAAAGTTGAAATTTAAAAAATCCTGAAAATGTTATTTTTATTTTCTGCTCCAGAAAATGCATTTTCAGGGTTAACGCTTGACATTTGCAACAAAATATTCTCGATACGTCAAAATTTTATCTGTCCCTCATCTGTCAAACCACAAAGCTAATGCCAAATTTCTACTATGATGTCAATGGATCAAAAATTTTAATTTTTTCGCTTATATTTACTTTGAAAATTTTCATTGCAAGATGAATGGAAATTGGTTAATAAATCTCTGCCAGAGGGAGTAAGATAAAGTACCGAAACGTCAAAAAAAGCATGATTATACGATTCTTTTTTGTTTTCACCTGGTATTGTCGCAGATGGTTTTTTCTTTGGTGCATGAGTGGGCAACATCTGCCTAGTATGTGGGCCGGTGGTGTTTCGTTGTGCGTGTTGCAGAATCTACATGTAGCATTGCTTACTATATCAAGTAAAATTTGTTGTTGTCTAAGTTTGCAGTGTCCAATTAGGATACCTTGAGCGCCGTACCAGACACTTCGCTTGTTTCCGATCCATCAGTGTACCACCGGATGGTATTTGCTTGTATTTCTTTAAGTATAAGCGAAATGAACAAATTGTGGAAAAAATAAATCCAATATAATTTTTCTATATTTTATTTATTCTGTATTGAAAAAAAAATTGATGAATATTTCCTAAAAAATAGTAATTTTGTTTCCACTAAATGGATTTCTGGTTTTGCTGACTGTTGATCAATAGATAGACTATACTTCCATTCGATCCAAGTTCTTTCGTTCGATACGTAAATACTAAGTATCACAACTTAAAATATAGATTCGAAAAGTATCAAGTATGTACTCGTATTTGCTTTGATCGAATCATCCCTAATCAGGCAAATAGTAACAACACAGATGATATCTTTCGTAAAAAATGAAATTTGAAATATCTTCACCAGAACGGTTCTAGAGGACTTTCTCAATTCTACTCCATTTAAATATCAAAACTACATTTCTACCAAAATTCTGAAAAAAGAAAATGAGGTAAAGCCAAAGTCTAAGTCTCTAAATTCTTAAATTACAGATTCTAAATTTATTGAAGTTATATCTCAAACTAAAATCTAATTCGGAGTTCTAGCGCTTAGAAACTTGGTGAAGCAATGAAGTTTTCATCAAATGGAGTTTTAAGGATAAGAAACGAAGCGGTAGCCGATAAAATAGTTTTCAAAAACTGCCAGGGTCACAACATCGGAGCTTGCGCTAAAAATAATCATTTAAATAGCTGAAAATACATACAAATAGCAAAACTATTTAATTCATCCAGAATAAGGGCCATCAACAAAAATCCGAGATAAATGGTAAATTGTTTGAATGTATTCAAACCAGCTTTAACTAACTTTTATTATCTTAAACATTTTCTTCGAGGACATTAAATTCACAGTTTTCCTAACTAAAAAAACACCTTCAAAAAAAAAAAAATACTCGCACATCAGTAATAGGGAACTTCACACATAGTTCCCAACGGAATGTATATTTTTGTATGTTTTTTTCTTCCATTTAGATTTTACGTTCTACGAGTACAACTATCACTTTGTTAGTAAGAGCTTGGGGAGAAAATATATGGAAATTATGTGGGGCAATTAGGAGAGGTGTGTTGCCACCATGAATACGAAATGAAGGGAAATGTCTGATATTAGGACCAAATTGTTCGAGAGCATACGATGCGGATGCAAACTACATTTGGTTTTTTTCATAAACGAGGTTAAGTATGGGATTATGAGTGCCATCAAAATTTTCGTCTCGTTTCCTTGGGGGTTATGTACTCTGTTTGGGTTAAATGGCTCGCAGACTATTTCTATTTAGCAAAGGGTCGTTGGGCAAACCAATTTGCTAAATAAGTAGTTTTGACAGACATTTAATTTGGTTCGAAAAATAACATAATGAATGAAAGGGTAAAAGTTCTTAGAGGCATTTTGCGTTTAATAAAACTCAATTTTCTTAGTTTATCTACATGTGTTCATGTTCTTGGTCCGATATCATTATAGTCAAAACGGTTAAATTTTTCCTTTTGAATAAATTTATTGGTTTAAGTTTAAAGTTTATTGACTACTCGTTACATTCAGCAAGTTGTCGAGGAGGTCTTACAATTTTCATCAACATGAATTCTTGCCAGTACGACAATTTGGCAATTAATTTGATAGAATAACAAAACATATTCAAAATAACTAAGCTGCGGAAAAGATCAAGGGACTGCCCCTCCTTGACGTCGAGAAGTCTCTAGAAAGTGTCTGGTTACATATTAATTTTACTAAAAAGCGAATAAAGAGCGACAGTTGGGTTTTATATCCGTAAAGAGATTTCACCCACCCAAAATTCGATGCGCAATAAATATTTTTCAATTTATTAAGAAAAATTATGTATTTTGTGAGAGATAGGTTGATTTTAAGGGTGTAATATGGAAATCACCCTTTTCATAGAACCGCATGTACGTACATCTCTGCTTCTATAGTCAAAACAAATTTCCATAGTGTCGCACTTTGATTTTTATAGCAATTGACAATTTAGGTTGATTCTAAGTAGTTGAAAAACTATTTCTTAGATAGCTTGGGTTCAATTTATTATTTATTAGCAGGTTTAGCTCAAAGCTACCACCAGCACTGAAAACTGGGCGCAAATATTCTAAACGGTAATATTTTTTCAATTTTCATTTTCCATTTGCAAGGCAACCCAAAACAGAAATTGGTACAAAATTTCAACGTACATATAAATTTCCTATACAGTGTTGACGCCAACTTAAATTACCCTTCGTTTTGATAGATAGACACACTACTCGCGTTTTAATATAATTTGTTTGTTTTTTGTTATTCTTTCTTCATTTAATTTGAATTCAACTTTGAACCGATCGTTCAACTCATGGATCCAAAATCTACTAATTGCGCTGTTTACTAATCCAACACACTTAAAAATGATTCTTCTCTTTAATTTATTATAAGTATGTGGGTTATATGTGGATGAAAATTTTCTCCCTAAATGGGGAATAGGCGTGTTCATGTATTTACTTTGCATTTGACTTCAAGGGGGCGGACGTGTGAAGTTCCAGTAAACGTGCTTTACACTAGGAATTTATAATTCGTAATAAATTTTGTAATTTATATCGAAGTAAATACCCAAGAAATGTTTTTTTTTTTAAACGCAAGTTTGCATGATCAGTAAGTGTATAGCAGTCTTTGTTTGTTCCATAAATGAAAATGCGTGGCCTCATTGGCTTTATATTCCCTTCAGCTCAATCTACCATGTTTGATAAGATTCTCTCTTACCTACTTACCCAAAAAAGTCAATGATGATATTTTTTTTGTTTCAAAGTGCGATATTAAGGAAATGACCAGGAAACACAAGACGGGGAGAAAGAAGACTACTTTTAAGCATATGTACTTTACATTCTAAAGAAAAAAGTGTCATGCGTCCATTACTTCCATTTGGGAAATTATCGAATCTTGATTTTAAGGCCGGTATTCACCGAGCGCTCATAACTTAAGAAGCTCATAAACCTATTCACCAGCAATATTAGTGAAGATCTACGAGCGCTCTTAAAAGTTAGGAGTGGTCCCGACCACTCCTAACTTACGAGCGCTCTCTTCGAAAGTTTGTTCGCTTGTGCGTGTGCCACGCACGCATTTGACTCGAATCCATGTGAGCAATGCCAAGTAGAAGAGTATCCATTTGCTGTCAAGACTCAAGACCAGTGTTGTCACTTTACCACAATTGTGGTAGATCTACCACAACTTTTTAAGAATTTTCAAATCTACCACATCTACAACGGTAGTTCAAAATTCTACCACTATTTTTTACATTCCCTCCAAAAAGAAAAATTATAAACAAAAATCTGCCATAACTCTTGCAACACAATTTGCTTGTCTTATTTTTTCTGAATGCAGCCGTCAGCCTTCAACTACATTTTCTGGACAGACTTCTTTACTCGGATGAAAAAAGTTTTCAAAAATACAAAAATAATCAACCTTGCACGTAAGTTTTCTTAATATTTTTTCATGTCAGAATTATTCTTAGGCTCCAGATTGTTAAACAAACATATGATTTAATAAAGTAACAAAAGTAACAAAATTCAAAACAAATATACATATGTCCGGCAAACAACTTCTATGAAAAAAAAAAAGAAAGCCAGAATATATTTGAACTTTGACCACCGAAGCAACCGTCTTCCCTCGGGTAGTATAGTTTGCGGATCAGTGTTCGCTAAGGTTCTTTGTGACAAGATGTGCATTTAGGTACGAGTACATTAAAGCAACGTTAAGTACTTTTGGGTGGGGATCCAGGATTGCAGAAATGTACAAGCTTATGGAAATGTGATGAGTGAAACAAGAACAGAAACTATCGTTTAGCTAGTTTTTAAATTAATTATTAAGTTAGAAAGAAAGTCACTACGCTGCTATTAGGGATTCATCAAGAAAATGTCGTATATCTACGTACTACAAAAACTCCCAAATTTTTCAAGTTTTACTTAAACTAAAAATACTTGAAACAGCGCATTTTGAAAACAAAAACGAATTAATTTAAATTGTTTTTTTCTTTTTAATACTGTATAAAAGATTCAAATTAGGATTCAAAGATAAACAACTGTCAAACATTTCGGTATCTAACTCCCATTGTTATATTCAATTATCCTCAACATTTTATACCATTTCTATAATGCTGAGTTGTGCAGTCATTTTTATACGACTTTTTCTTGTAAGAATCTGAAACAGCCGCTTCCGAAAACCCACTTGAGCGTAATTTGTATGACATGAAACCATTTTATTAAAAATCACATGCAAACATAGTGGCCTTCTATTTAACTTCACAATTAATCTTAAAACCAGCTAAACGAGAATTTATTTTCAAAATAGCTTTTTGGCCTTTAGTCCCCGAAAATTGGCGTTTCTTCCCCGCGATCTCACGTGGACTCATCAGTTGACTGTGAGGACCTTGTCAATACGCAATTTTTGTTAAATTTAGATCATCTTACATCGATTTTTTGACAAAAACTCAATGTGAACTATACCCAACCAAGATTAAAATAATTGTAATCATTAAGATTAACATTGGAAGATTTTGCCCGTGGCCTGACATTGATTCTATATAATTGTTTTTATAATACAAACTCTATATACTACTAAAATAAATCAGCCAAGTAGAAGACTTAGCACTATTATTGGACTTGTTGAATTTTATTGATTCAAAATAGTTTTTTGGCCTCTATCCACAAAAATTGGCGTTTCGCCCCGGCGATCTTACATGGACTCATCAGTTGACTGTGAGGACTTTATGAATTTATTTTCTTGTTCCATGCTCCAAAAGCCCTGTCTTCATCATGTTTCCATAAACTCATTCGTTTCTGCAGCCCTGGCACTGTCACATAACCATTACCACCTACAGTAGCTGCTATATAACTTTGACCAAATATTTTCACATAGCCAGAGAACTATAGCGAACACTGATCCGCAGACTATTGCCAGCTAGAATCTCTTGTTTTCTTCAATGTAACAGAGTTAAGGTATTTGTTTTTTCTAATGCTCTTTCAAAGGAAAATTTAATAAAACTCGAAAGCAACCCCGCAGAGTCTGTCGCAGCTTTTTATTTAGTTTCATTTGGCTCCTTCTGATGAGTACTTCGTTGTAGATAAGATCAAATTCTGAAACTTTGTTCACTTTTGGGCAGGAAAATTGAAGAAAAATCTACCGATTGGCACGAGTTTTCAGTTGTAGGTTGATTTATATTTGGCGAGATAGAGTTAGAGCAGGCAGGCAGTTACTGATTGAATTAAACACACATTAAAAATAAAATATAACCAGGAAATTGAAAATAATAAAATTAAAGAAATCAGCTAAAAAAATATTTGGTTTTTCAAGTGAGCATCTCCAGCTGCTTCAATTCTTAAGTCTAAAAGAAATTCAAAAAGGTCGGCAACAAACAATCTTACGGTTATTAATAAGAGTATTGCCTTTTGACGATGTTCCGGAGAAAGTTTTCAATAATGAGTGGAGATCGCTCTTGCTCTTTGATAGAGAAAAAATTAATGACATATTTAAGGGGGGTTGGGGGGGGTGAATTGATTTAAGCAAAGACATGGAAGTATGCCAAGAATCCATGTTTTCGAATTTTAGTAAATTTATGTGTAATATAGTAATAAATATTAATTGCCCAATCTGTTGGCATATAATTTAATATTTTTGGATTTTGTCGTTTTGAATTATTATCATTTGGGTTTTTGGGAAATTACAAATCTACCACACAAAATCTAAATCTACCACTGTTTTCCATCTCAATCTACCTCGGGTTTCGAAATGGAAGTGACAACACTGCTCAAGACCAACATTCCACAATATTTCACAGTTTGGGTATGCCTGAACAAGAGAGAGTGGCTCTCATTTTCGAACTTCGAAAAACACTTGTGAGTGGTTGGTGAATACCCCACAGAAATTTCAAGTTAAGAGCCTCGTAAAGTTAAGAGCCGTTTAGGAGCGCTCGGTGAATACGAGCCTAAATCATTTTTTTTTTCCTTGATTTAGTATAAAGTCTTACCAAAATACAACCACACAACGTCGAGTATTATTGGCTAGTTTATTTATTTGAATCAAGCTAATTAATATCTAGCGTACAAAAATATTACTAAGAATTACGAATTTATAAATTATACAATATTATAGAATATTTTTTTAAAACCATTATTTGATACATCACAAAAATTTATTAATAAATTATGATTGACGTTATACAAATTAAACATGTTATTCAATGGTGAATTCTGCTCATAGTTGGTACGATAGTGTTTTACGTAAATTGGGTCACGAAAACCTCTCAGATAACGATTTGGAACATTAAAATTAACACGACACAAAAGATTTAAAGCATCGATATTACCATCAATAAGATTAACAATAAAAACAAAACATAAATAAGAACGTCTGCGCTCCAGACTGGGTAAATCTATGAGTTTTAAACGGCTGCTATATGAAGGAAGATTCAATGGATTCTGCCAGCCTAAGCCTCTAAGAGCAAATTTTAGGAATCTTTTTTGAATTTGTTCAATTCTTATTTTGTGACAACTGTAGTAGGGGGTCCATACCTGGCAAGCATACTCTATAATGGGTCTGACAAATGTGGTAAACAGTTGTTTGATAACATAAGGGTCAGAAAACTGACGTGATTCCCTTTTAATCCAACCTAACATTGAATTGGCTTTATTACATGCCATATTGATATGCTGTGTGAATTCGAGTTTCTTATCGAATAATACACCAAGGATAGATACATCATTTACATTTATTAGATTTACGCCATTGAAACTATAGTCAAAAGATAAAACGGACAATTTTCTTGTAAAATTTATAATCTTACACTTATCGATATTTAACAACAAATAATTACGTGCACACCAATTATAGAAAGCATTTAGATCAATTTGAAGCTTTTCACAGTCAAGATTGCTAGAAATGGTTTTAAATATGTTAACATCGTCTGCATACATAAGACAATTAGAGTACTTTAAAACTGAAGGAAGATCATTTACAAAGAATATAAAAAGAACTGGACCCAAATGGCTACCCTGGGGAACACCAGAATTTACGACAAAATTATATATATATTATATTTATATATATATTATTATATATATATATTATTATATATATATATTATTATATTTATAATCATTTTTATTTTGCTTTATATTAATTTATATTACAATTGCCTTTTATTTAATTACTATTATTTAATTTAATTAATATTTATATTGTACCTTTGTATATAAAACTTATGGTACTCTCAGGATTCGAATGATTGGGGCGGCATCTTAAGCATAGCGATAGTACTTGTTAAATTTGTCTCTGCTAAATAAAATAATAATTATATTCTATTTCATACTACTTATTTTGTAATCCTTATCAGGGATGAGAATGCTAAACCCAGAAAGTGAAACAAATTGGCCAAAAAAACGAAGTAGATTTGTAAAATATGTAGCAGATAATCAGAAGAAAATGTATATAAAAAAAAAAACACTTTATTTTCATTTTATTTAATATTTATATAAAGAAAACAAACATTGACTAGAATAAGTCTAACAAATTCATAAATTAAGTAGCTTAATTGATATACATTATGTAAATTATTATATTGAAATAAATAGGAACTGTCTGTTTTAAATTTACTTAATTAGATTCTCCTCTAAGGGATAGGTACATAACACAAATTCATACAATATTATACTAAGTATATACATATATAATGTGATTACAATTTTAATCGGTTTTTATTTTCTTAACACATAGCCCTCCTGAACATATTTAAACTTTGAAAAATATCGTAATAATTTCTTAGGAGGTTGAAAATCATCCAGCCCAGCCACAAAAGGAAGAAGCGGTACTTATGTCTAGCTTATTTTTGTTTTTTTTTTACGTTATTGAAATCTGAAAATCTTATTTCGGCTGCTGCACTACTATGCGGTAGACAAGCTAGTGTAAGCATATAGTCGGGCAACACTCTAAACATATCGCGACCATAAGTTAACGTCTTCGTCGTCCTTCATTTTGATATTTTTAGCAAGCACAAGCGTTCTAAACTCGGAGTTCAGAGATTCTATGCTTGTTGTATTATTATCATAGTAAGCAAAATCATTTACAAGTGGAAGGATTTTTGGATATATTTCAGTTTGTATTAATTTTGGATCCAAAAGTTGTAACAATTCTAACTTTTTGTCAGTTAAATCAAACCGAAGTTTTAGTTGATCGCAAAATTCAACATAAAATGAAACTAAATACATTTTAGTTTGAAACAAATCTACCTCCGTGTTATATTTTGATTCGTGTTTAACTCTTCCTCATACACAGCTGAAGCTGACTTTAATCCAAAAAACATTTGTTTTAGATCTAAAGATTTGGATTTTTCTTTATACTCCACGAATTGTATTGAAGAGTCAGCTATTAGTTCTGCCTTAACAAAATTTGATAAAACGGTTTTAAAGACCATGAGCACACGTTTACGCAAAATTTGTATCTGTGTCTTTTCAGATTGAAATGCCTCATTAAAATTGTTAATAATTTCCAAAATGTAGGACAAATATAAAAGTGAAAATTTAATTTCTGGATTATTTAAATCGTTTAAGATTTTTTTAGCTTTTGAAATCGCTTGTGTTTTACCTTTTTTTTTTTCAAAAACTATTAGATGAAAATAATTTATGAGCGCCAACCCTACTCCAACCACCTAGTCTTACTTAGGCGTAAAATTGTATGTATCTCAAGGCCAAAAGCTTTTTGAAATTCACAAAATTCAATTTGTCTTTTAGAGCTGTGAGCAAAATAAAAATAAATATCTTGTAAGATTATTTCAATTTGATATTCAATTTTTTTTATTGCGGCTGATGCACATACATAAATGCAGTGAATGACATACACATCCTGAATAAAATATATCTTTTTTTGTTGCCTAAAGTCGAGTTTTTACCCCCGTGAGCTCTCCCCTCATCAAAGAAGCGTTGCCTGTGGCCAGGCGGATAACATTTTCCGAAGGAATCTGGTTTTCCTTCAGAAAATTTATAATTTCATTAAGTTATTTTCAGCATTAGACTGCTTCAGTCTTATATATGTAAGTTAAAAGTTTATAAACTATCTTAAATGTACTTTGCTCATAATAACGAACTAATAACACTAAACATTTTTGCATAGGGACATCTGTTGTTTCATCGCAAATAATTGAAAATTTTCTTTTGTCACAATATGGAACAATGGAACATGTTTCTTGTAGAACAAATGGAGCGATCAAATTTGTACGTTAGATAAAACTAAGTAAAACGAAGTAGAAATAAGTTGCTACGTAGCAGATGCATAAAAATAAATTAATGAAGTAGATCTGCTACATATGAAGTAAATACTCATCTCTGATCCTTATCCTACTCTCCACTGTAAAATTGTTCTAATTTTAGCGCCACCCAGAATAGCGTTGGTACCACTTCTTTATTTATTAACTTATTTACATATATATAACACTCAACCATCTAGTCAATTTATAATAAATGTTAAAAAGAATTAAATGTTTACATACATATGTAAATGTTTCATTATATTGATGTTATTTATTTTTTTTTATAACATAAATTGGGGTTTTTATGTATTATCTGCAAATGTTTATTTAAGATAAAATAATGTACCTACTTAATTATATGTAAGACAATGTTTCAGTTGAAGATATAATATATCAAATCTCTGTTGTAAAATGTGCGATGGCAAAAACAAAATTACTACGAAATAAAAAACAAATTATCTAGCCGACGCCATCCAGTTGCGCACCCCAAGGCTTCGGGCGTCCTGGTCTACGCCATCTCTCCAGCGCAAGCATGGCCTACCACGCTGTCGTCTACCATAGAATGTACCACAAAGAACTTTCCGAGCAGGTTCCTCTTCGCTCATGCGAGCTAGGTGCCCTGCCCACCGGAGTCTAGCGAGCTTAATTTTTGTCACGATATCAGCTTCAAGGTAGATTGCGTACAGTTCGTGATTGTACCGTCTCCGGAATCGTCCTTCCTCACATATGGGGCCAACAATTCTCCTTAAGACTTTTCTCTCGAACGCAGCTAAGAGGTCGGAGTGCCTTTTGCTAAGCACCCAAGTCTCGGATCCATATGTGAGTACTGGTAGGACCATGGTCCTGTACAGCAGCAGTTTTGAAGTTATGGTGAGATTTCTGGATTTGAAGAGCTTTGACAGACTATAGTAGGCTCTGTTGGATTTGAGAAGCCGCCCGCGTATTTCTTCTTCTATATTGTTATCGGCTGCTACTATTGACCCAAGATATTTAAAGGATTGCACCACTTCAAATTCGTTCTCCGCTACCTTGATTGTTTGACCAACTGTTCCTCTCGCATTCGACGCCACCATGTACTTTTTTTACTTTTTTTTTTTACCTTCACTAATGTGCAGCCCCAGATTTTGTGACGCCTGCGCGATCTGGATGAAGGAATCGTGTACAGCTTGTTCGGTTCTTCCGATGATGTTGATGTCGTCTGCGTAAGCCAGTAATTGGCTGGACCTGTTGACAATAGTTCTCTTGTTGCCGTGCCAGAGTCACGGATTGCTTTCTCCAACGCCAGGTTGAAGAGGAGGCAGGCCAAACCGTCCCCGGAGTCCATTAAAGATGTTGATTGGTCTGGATAGCAATCCGGCTATTTTTACTTGGCTTGTTACGTTGGTCATGGTCAACCTACATAGTCATGTCAATTTATTTGGGATGCCGAATTCTCTCATGGCTTTGTAAAGTTCTACCCTGGCTATGCTATCATAGGCGGCCTTAAAGTCTATAAGCAGATGGTATGTTGGGATGTTAAATTCTAGACATTTTTCCATCGCCTGCCTAAGGGTAAAGATCTGATCAGTTGTTGATTTGCCTGGAATGAAACCACACTGATATTGTCCGACGACGGTTTTAGCGTATGGGGTTATCCGGTCTTGTAGGATAGAGGAGAGTATCTTATAGGCGGTACTCAACAACGTGATACCTCTATAATTGCTGCACGTTGTGACATCTCCCTTCTTATGTATGGGGCATATTATGCCTTTTCGCCAGTCTTCTGGCATTTCTTCCTGCTCCCATACGTGCACTATAATATCATGAATTGCTTGACGTAAGGCTGGCCCGCCGCCGTGATGAAATAATTCGGCTGGTATGCCATCAGCCCCCGGGGATTTGTTCTGTTTAAGCCGGCCTATAGCCTTCTCAACCTCTTCTATGCTTGGTGGCGGCAACATAGGGTATTCTTCTTGAAGTAGTGGAGCCTCCACTTCTGCAGTGAGCTGACCATTTAGCAATTCATTGAAGTACACTTCCCATCGCTCCAGTATGCTTTCAGGATCGGTGATCAGATTTCCCTCTCCGTCCTTGCAGTATGTGCAGCGTGGTGTGTACTGCGTCATGTTTCGGACGGATTGGTAGAACTTCCGCGCCTGGTGCGGACCTCGCTCTCGGCTATTTTCTATTTCACAGATTAGGTTCTTCTCCCAGGCTGATTTTTTTTGTCTGTGTAGCCGTTTTTCTATTCTTCTGAGCTCTTTATATTCCTCTTCGCGTGCCCGCGTTCTATGAGATTGTTGCATTGCTCGGTACGCAACATTCTTACGTTCAGTCGCTAGCTTGCATTCATCATCAAACCAGTCGTTCCGATTTTTACGACTGCTGCCTAAGATGGAGTTGGCAGTACTAATGACAGTATTTTTAAGACGTGTCCACTTCTCATTTACGCCCAGCATACTGGCTCCAGGACTTACTCTCCCTAAATCAGGTGTTTCTAGGGCGAGTCCTAACGCATTATCAAAGGTGTTACTGGTGTTTTCATTGCGCAGGGCAGCCGTGTTGATTCGAACCTGATCGGCGGATGCAATGCGTCTTCGCAAGGCAATCCGCCCTTTGGAAAGCCATACCAACAAGATAGTGATCCGAGTCGATATTGGCACCTCGGTACGTTCGTACCATCATCAAGTTCGAGTAGTGGCGGCGGTCTATCAACACGTGGTCTATTTGGTTACGAGTGACTCCATCAGGTGATACCCAGGTGGCTTTGTAGATATCTTTACGCGGGAACCTGGTACTCGCAACGACCATGTTTTTCGATGCTGCCAATTCTAAGAGTCGAAGTCCATTGTCATTAGTGTTCTCATGCAAACTATGGGTGCCTGCGTAATGCCTGAATACCGGCTCCCGACCTATTTTTGCGTTCAAATCCCCAAGGATGAGTTTAACATCATACCTTGGACAGGCATTGAGGGCCCTCTCGACTTGTTCGTAGGAAGTCTCTTTTTCTTCGTCTGAGGACTCCTCCGTAGGTCCGTGAACGTTAATGAGGCTGATGTTCGTAAATTTGCCTCGCACGCGAAGGGTGCATAGCCTTTCGCTTATAGCGTTAAAGCCGATGATAGTAGACTTCATTTTTTCGCTGACTAGGAAGCCTACCCCGAGCACATGGTGTTTTGTATGACAGCTGTAGTATATGTCATATTCTTTCTTCTGTAAAACACCATTCCCTGTCCATCTGATTTCTTAAAGAGCTGTTATGTCAGCTTTATATTTTGACAGGGCATCGGCTAGCTGCTGAACAGCTCGAGCTCTATAGAGCGATCGTACGTTCCATAAGAAAATTCGTAAATCGTTTTTCCAAAAAAAAAAAAAACAAATTACAATCAAAAAAATATGATTCCACCTGGAACATAAAACACACCCTGTACATTGTATTACAAATTTTAGTTAGAACTTGGAAGTCATTTTCCTAATGTGTAAAGGACACATTTGTAGCATCGAATAATAGGTAATTCTGGATCTCTGCAACGTCAACACAATACAAATATTTCCTGATCTTACGACGATTTTCGTATTCCAATTTACCCAAACAATTGTTGAAAATAATTTCATACGAATAGTAACTAAATGTCCTTTCATATAATTAATCCAATAGGTAAGTTGCAATGCATGCAAACAAAAACTACTTCAAAAGTGCTCTGGAACACTATTGATTTCATGGCAAGAAGTCAGGCTACACGTCAGACTTAAGTCACGAAACATCATATTTCTGAATTATTAATGTGTTCGTTGCCCGTAAAAATTAAATCTTATAGGTTTGCGTTTCCACTTCGTGAAAAAATTGAGTGACCAAGAATTCTGATTAATTTCGAATTAATTCAGCTCGTTATTGATGAGAAGGTTGATAACGAAAAAGAATTATCGCCTAAGTAGCATTGGGTTTCAGGGAGGTTAAAGTTTTAAAAAAGTCTTGATCCAATTAAGTTTCTTACTTCACGACTTTCAGTTTATTTTATTGCAAAAAAATTATATTGCCCATTTTGTTTGAAAATTGATTGGGTGTTGATTTTTGTAAACAAAAAATATGTACTCGTACAAACCGAAGCACAATTAATTGCAAATCATTTTTCGAATATTTACCTTGAAACAATAAAGCCAATCGTTATTGCTTTACTGCTTAGCTATATTTATGGTTATGCCACGGATATTTGAGTTTGAAAAAGTTTTAGCGTTAGAGAAAAATAATATTTGTGAGAGTTTCACAAAAGACGCTTTATAAGATGCCAAATGGAAATAGCGTGAGTTTTTGTATTTTTGTATGTAGGCTAAAGGAGCCTTTGTAGCTTAAACAGCTGGAAATAATGGCATGGCATTAATTAAATCGATCAAATGATTGCTATTTTCCTTGCAAATTAAGGTTTTAACTGCTCAAGTTAATAGAATTTTTAAATTAAAAAACCAATATCAAACATTCTTACAAAATATGGACTAATAGCGCAGAAGTGTTCCTAGTGGGAAATTTATAGGGTAGTTTTAATTTCTTCTAGTCTTTATGTTTCATAAATGAACGGAGGTTTTGTTTTGGAACACTTGATTTGTTCTGTTTAACTAATACTTTTATGACACATGTAGGTGTAGGGGTAATAGGGAAAAAACTACACCTAAGCCAAAACACTTTCTGTACTATGTTTTATGAAAAAAATCAATAGCTAAGCTTTGATTGCAAAAACATGTCCGAGTACATCATGCCTGCTAAGATGATGTAGTTCTTTTAAAACCTTAAAAGTATGTTAGAACATAAGTTTACTAGAATAAAATTATTGATTTCAAGTATAATCCGTTCGGGACTAAATCATAACATTATGTTCTTGCGTCTTCTACTGCTGCTGAAGAAGAAATTTATACACATAAATGAACAAATTAATGTTAATTTATTACATATTGAATATTCAAACAAGCAACAATTGTAAGGAGCTTAACAGAAAAAATAAAATGCACGACTGGGTCGCACGAACTTGCTCCTATGTACAAGACTAAGAATTTCAGAAATGAATGTTATTAGAGAAACTGTTCATAAGCATTAAATTAATTTTTTAAATGACTAAAAAAAACTTCTTTTGTAGTTAAAGGTAAAAATAGGATGCCATGTGATTCAAGCAAATATAGATTTATGTAAGAACAAAAATTATAAGTCCTTGTAGTGGTTTCTTAAAAAAATAAGGTTTTATATAATGAAATCTTAAAACATTTTTAAGAAAAAATGTTGGTACGCCAATTTGAAGTTTTTATTATTGTATAAATAAAAATTAAATTTGCAAAAAAAGGATTGAGCTGTTTTCGAGATATTGAATTTTCAAAAAACAAAAAATTGATTTTTTTTTAAAATTCAAAAAAATATTTTTCTTAAAGTTTTAAAATGCAATGTTTTTTAAACTTTTTAGAAGCTTCTCTCTACGAAATTTCATCAAAATCCGTTGTGCTGATAATGAGAAATTCAAAATTTTAAAAAATCGTTCTATGGTAGGTACAGTCAGTAATATCTTGTTTTGAAATTTTTTTTTATTAAATTACAGATATTAAAAAATAATAGAAAAAAAAAATTAAGCAAAATTCTCGGAACCGTTTTCGAGAAAAATACGATTTTCGAAAACCATTTTTTAACATTTGTATGGAGGGTACCGTTATTTTTAGGTAAAATGAATTTATTTTGCTCATTTATTGTAGATTATTTTTCCAAACTTTTA
This sequence comes from Chrysotoxum bicinctum, assembly GCA_911387755.1. Lineage (NCBI taxonomy): Eukaryota > Metazoa > Arthropoda > Insecta > Diptera > Syrphidae > Chrysotoxum > Chrysotoxum bicinctum. The sequence goes on from OU426988.1 coordinate 191,587,123, forward strand.
TTTATCAAGTTTTGAAAAAATCGAGCATGGGGTTTTCAAAAAAAAATTTTTGAAAGTTTTTTTAAAAATCCAAAAAAATTTGTTTTGGAAAATTCGAATACACAATAATATTCAAATAATATTCAAGCTGATGGGAAGCTTTAGCATAAAAAAAATTATCAAAATCGGTGCAACGGTTTTTGAGAAAATCAAAAACAAAAAAAATGGTCCCAAGGGGGGTACCAAAACTATTCATTTTTTTGAAAATTTTTTTCGACTATTACCTAGGTTTAACTGAATTAAATTTTTAGATTTTTTTTAAGAAAATCGCAGGGACAGTTTTTGAGAAAAAAAAATATTTATAAAATTTCGGAAAAAAATCGTATGGCAGGTACCGTTATTCTTGGTCATAAAAAATCAAATCAAAAAACATCCGGGGGTAAAAATTCAAAACCCATATCTACCAAGTTTGAAGAAAATCGGCCGAGCCGTTTACCTGTAATCGAACAGACAGACAGACAGACAGAATTGCCAGACCCACTTTTTTCGTCTTCGCTATCATCGTAATGTCAACTTTGATCAAAATCTCGAGTTCGATTTTTTTTACGAATACGTAACTTGCCTTATAGTACCTATAAGTCGCAAGTAAAAATGTACAACATTATTTTAACTGATATTGACAAATCGGCTTACAATTGGCAGGACTACCTTCTGCGTTCAGGGTGCAGGTTGGTCCAAACATCTTAATGACATATCAGACTTCTAGAATAAATGCTTTATTTTCTTTGAAGAATTATTACAATTAATTTCAAAATAGACAAACACTAAATATGCGGTTTTGTCCTCTCTCATCGTACTTCCAACATTATAATGAATTTTAAGAAATTTCAATATTTAACTGATAACAGTTTGTCGGACAAAATTTCATACAAAGCGAAATTTGTCAGTAGTCTTATGTTATTTAGTTTTATAAAACAAGTTATTGACAAAGAGTTAATAGTTTTCGAGTTTTGTATAAACAAATAATGTAGTTTTTTACCTTTTCTCTTGCAATTTTAACCTATGTTTCGGAAATAAATTTTTTAAGCAAATCTTATATTTTATGAACATCCCAAAAAAATCATGACGAATTGAAGAAATGATAACTATTTCCCAACTTTTCTAGTAAACACTATCAAAATTAATATTTCCCATAAAAACAACATCAATGGCTCTACATGGTGGGGAGGGCCCATTGGATATTTTTAAATCAATCGACTACGTAGCCATTCTTTGAAGAAATTTGACAGTTTATGGCTTCAAATATAAAAGACAAATTCGATTTTGACCTACATAGATTATTTCATTCTTAATGTTGAAATTCTCACAATTTTTTGAGATTTTTTAATTTATTTAAATCATAGCCATCCTTATTTGACACAGTTTTTGGTTTCACAAATAAAAATATATTGACGTACATACATGGAATATTTTTACTTAAATGTCACTCGTTACCCCTAAACTCGTTTTTTTCCGGAGCATAAACAAAATCTTAATGCAATATTTTAACAATTTTTGAATGTTTTTAACTCGTCAAATAATATTTCTGTCTGATTTTGACCCGATCCACTGGTCTTAGTAGAAAAAATCCAAATTCTAAGCTTACTGTATGAATGAATGAATTCTTTCAATAGTTTACATCAGTTAGCTTTTAAGTATCGATAGTTTAATTCGTCCGACCAGTCGATTAACTAATCGTTGTTTTAACTATATAGCTGTATCTATAGCACTAAATAAATAAATTTTGTTGTGCAACAGCTCGAAGAGAACCGAACCTAATGACTTACAACTCTCAACCATTCCTGTGTGCGTGTTACCAGTAATAGAGGGGACCTACAATTTACTGCCGATTCTGAACTGGTAATGAGCAGCACTTTTCATGGCAAGAGATACTCTTGGAAGATTTTTCAATTCCTCGGAAGGGGCAGTACACCGCTGCAGCAGTTGATAATCGAAACCAAGACCTTCTTCATAACAGTCCAACGCACTAACCAATATGCGAAGGCTTAAACAAGTTGTATGATTTTCTTCAAATTTGAAATGTTTATGAAAATGTTCTTTAAAAAATTACGTTCTTGCTCGATGTAAAGGATGCTTATTATTTTATGAAGTTATCATGTTTATACCAAGCACCCCATATATTCTGAGCAATCATCAAATCGACGTAGTTTAATAGGTCAACGTTTTAACTTACGTGAATTATCAATTAAACCTATTGCAAAATTATAAATTTGATGAATATTGATTAAGACATTATTCTTCAAAATGAAACACCCTTAATCTTAGCTTGACATTTATTGAATATTTTGGAACTTTATCTATTGTTTTGGTGATTTCTGTTAAATCCGTTGTTTATTTAACGATTTCAATCAGCCAACATTCGTACCTTATAGCAATGAAAAATCGACCGAGAACATCGCCACGAAACTTCAGAGCACAACAAACCCTCGTATTTTGCAAACTTCCAATTGGCGAATTTTGTATCAGGACTTAGGCCTGCATCCGTATAAGATCCAACTTAACCAGAAATTCAAAGTTCATGACCAAAGACAACGCCGTTTCTTCGGTAACCATGGGCTTCGGAGCATTTTGGATTTCGGGCCGGCTGCGTCATTGGTCCGCACTTTTTCGAAAACGATACGTTGCTGATTCGGTCATGGTCATGGCGAGCGCTACAGAAAGATGATAACCAATTGAAGGGTTGTAAGTCTAAAGGGTCTAAGTGCCAAAAAATCAAAAATCAATATTTTTATCAAAATACAATCTAAGGGCCAAGCCTTATAATATCAAAATGGATTCAAGTGCCTATTTCTTTTAAAACTGTACACACACACAAATAAAGTTGTGGTATAGCATAAGTGCCAAAGGGCTTTTGCTTATGTTTTTCTCGTTTATCTCTAAATTATAAAAATGGCACTTAGACCCTTTAGACTTACAACCCTTCAATTTCTTTTGACCTAAATTGAACCATATAGACCTAGGCAACATGTGGTTCCAGCAAGACGGCTTTGCGTGCGACACAACGGACACCACGATTAACAATCTTCATGAACGATTTCAGGTTTAAGTTCTATCTCGCCATGCGATTCGACCTCGACTGTTTTAGTAGGGTTTCCAAAATCGCATGTCTATGTGAATAAACCACAATCGAACGATGCCCTTAAGATGAATATAACACAAGCCATAGCTCAAATCCAGCCGGATCTATGTGAAAGAGGCATTGAAAATTGAACTACTCGGATCCGGACCACTGTAAAAATCCGAGGAAGACATTCGAACGATGTCATATTCATACTTTGTATGATAATGGCATGCATGATGGCCTTACAAATAAAAAAGATTATTGTTAATATACAAAGCACAGATTATTTTATTCCATTTTAACATCTACCTGGCCTTATTGAAAACTCTTTAGCTACCTAACTTTTCTTCAACTATAAGCCAGATATACACTGTTCAAATGCATGACAAGCATGTGCAAGTGCAAGTGCTCAATGCAGTACCCTTGTATGAAGGAAAATCAAAAGATTTTGATCTTGCATCAAGCCTTCACCTTCACGTGCATGACTTGCACGTGCTTGTCATGCATTTGAACAGTGTATATCTGGCTTTAAAGACCCTTTATTACACTCACATTTAGTCTCGCGCTTAATCTGTTTCATTTAGAAATTTAGGTTGAACAAAAAAAAAATATGACAGATGTCAAACTCGCTTATAATCGAAAAACTCAAATTTAACTCTAATTTTAATGCAAGTGTTTAAATTGAGATGGGCTTAAAATCGCCACACCAAAATATTGTCAAGCCAATTGCATACTCATAAGCAATAACTTGTTAAAAAAAAATATGCATGGTATACGCTAAATGTTTTGATACACTGTACGTGGTATATAAATTTAATGATTCACACAAAAATGTAGGTGTAGGTTTTCAAAGTTGGCAACTTTTCAGCATCAAACTACGGATAATAACATAATGAAAACTAAAATTCTACCCCTTTTCGAGGGTGTTATAGCGGTTAGAAAGAAGGGAAAGAAGAAATATAACTGTGAAACTTTCAGTGAATACCTAACCAAACCATTACTGCAGTTTGTTGGTTTTATATTTGTAGACATTTTGCGAAAATTTTTCATTTATAACTTAGCTTCGGTATACAATATGTATACCCACATAAATATGTCCCCTTTTAGGCTATGGTTCTAATATTAAGCGGAAATTATAAATTCCACTTTCATATTTTTACTTCTTTTTTGAGGTAATAAATATGAAAGAGAATCTGCAGGGACAATAATGCTTCTTGTCTGAAATTAGAGAGATCAAAAAGATTCTATTTTTAGGAATATTAACTTGATAAGTTTTTAGTTAAATTTATCGGGTAGCGCATTTCACGTGAATATTTATTACAAGCGCGGATACAGGGGGAGGGCAATGGGTGCAATTGCCCCCCCTGGGCAGTTCTTCGTTTCACAATTATAAAAACCATAACACTTTTTTCTTTTTACTTGCGACTCATAGGTACTATAAGGAAGGCAGGTTATGCATTCGTAAAAAAAATTGAACTCGAGATTTTGATCAAAGTTGACATTACGATAATAGCGAAGTCCAAAAAAGTGGGTATCGCAATTCTGTCTGTCTGTCGGTTCGACTACAGCCCAAACGGCTAGGCCGATTTTCTTTAAACTAGCCGACCCAGCTCTCGAAATTCGAGTGCCAATTTATTTATTATTTATTATTTATATTATTGGCAGTGTTTTCAAGCAAATTTATTAAATTAAATTTTATTTTATGTAATATGCAAAGTGTTCGACAGTGCAAAAACAAAAATGACCCACAGTGTGTAAATGCGTGTCTCAAGTATATTCTGCACATCTCCGTAACTGTGGCTTTCCAACCATATAAAATTTATCGAAATCGGTTAAATACTTTTGGAGAAAAGTGTACCACAAAAAACATGTTTGCCGTTTTATTATATGATGATTTGGTAGATATGGGTTTTATTTTTTTTTTCCCCGGATGTTTTTTGATTTGATTTTTTAAGACCAAAAATAACGGTACCTGCCATATTTTATAAATATTTTGTTTATCAAAAACTGTCCTACAGATTTTTAAAAAAAATTCATAAGATTTCATTTAGTTAAACCTAGGTAATGAATGAAAAAAAAAATCCAAAAAATTATTATTTTTGGTACCATTTTTTTGTTTTTGATTTTCTCAAAAACGGTACAACTGATTTTGATAATTTTTTAATGTTAAGGCTCCCCAACAGTTTCAATATTATTGTGTATTCAAATTTTCAAAAAAAAAAATTTCAAAATTATTTTTTGAAAACTCAATATTTCGAAAACCCCATGTTTCTTAAAATAATCTACAAGATATGGGAACAAAAATTTATTTTACTTAAAAATAACGGTACCCTCCATACAAATGTTAAAAAATGGTTTTCGAAAATCGTATTTTTCTCGAAAACGGTTCCGAGAATTTTGCTTAAATTTTTAGTCTTTCGATTAATTTTTAAGGTCTATAATTTAATACAAAATATTTTGAAAACAAGACATTACAGTCACTGTACCTACCATAGAACGATTTTTGAAAATTTTGAATTTCTCATTATCGACATAATGGATTTTAATGAAATTTTTTATAAAGATGCTTCTAAAAGCTTTAAGAAACATTGCATTTCAAAACTCTAAAAAAAAATATTTTTTGAATTTTGAAAAAAAAAAAATTTTTTTTTTGGAAAATTCGATATCTCAAAAATGGGTAAATATTTTTTTTTGGAAATTTAATTTTCATTCGTACAGTAATAAAAACCTAATGTTCACGTACTAATTCTTTTTTTTAATATTTTAAAAATTTTATATATAAAACCTTATTTTATTAAGAAACCACTACAACGACTTATGTATAATTTTTGTTCTTGCATAAATTCATATTTGCATAGCATTCTGTTTTTGTCTTTTACTACTAAGAGAATTTAAAAAATGATGATAATTTTATCCTTATGAACAGTTTTTTCTAATAACATTCGTTTTTAAAATTCCTAGTCTATTACATAGGAGTAAGTTCGTGCGGCAAGTTATGCATTCGTAAAAAAAATCGAACTCGAGATTTTGATCAAAGTTATCATTACGATGATAGCGAAGACTAAAAAAGTGAGTCTCGCAATTCTGTCTGTCTGTTGGTTCGACTACAGCCTTAACATTTATCATTTTTAATTCCCCCCCCCCCCCCCACACGTTTTTTTCTTCTTTTTTTTAAGACCAAAAAGAACAGTACCTGCCATACGAATTTTTTTCGAAACTTTGTAAATTTTTTTTTCTCAAAAACTGTTCTACGGATTTAAAAAAAAAGATACAAAAAAAAATTCATTTAGTTAAAGCTAGGTACTAGTTGAAAAAAAATTTCCGAAAAATGGTTATAGAGGGTACCCCACAAAGAACCATTTTTTTTGTTTTTGATTTTCTCATGAACGATTTTGATCATTTTTTGTTTGCGTAAGCTCCCAAAAAACTTAAATAGAATTGTGTATTCAAAAAAAAAAATTTTAATTTTTTTTCAAAACTGTTAAAAAACCGTTTTCAAAAACCGGCCACACAAAAATATAAGAATTAAGTTTTTAAGAACTATGTATATCATGTACAACACTATAATTCCTTCATTTAAATTAATTAATTCATTTTTTTTAATACGTACGAGTTCCTATTTAATACTTTAAGACATGCATACAGAGTATTATTGAAAGAGTCTAAAGTAATGTAAACGAAGATGTTTGATTTACTATTTAATAGTTATTTACATACGACCTACATATATTATGTACCTGCACATGCTTTCCTTAATTCAATTTAATAATTTGTTATTTTTATATTCGATTATATTTATACCTTTTTAATATTTTAAGACAGAAATGCAGAGAAATGGTCATTTTTTTTAAGTTAAGCAAAATATCACGAAAATTGATATCCATGAACCAATTTTCGAAGCACTTTTTCCACTCTGAGGTACGAGTACCTCCAAAACATGCATTTTTAAAGCATCAAACGCTTGTTCAGACGTCGAAAAACCTTGACCTCGCATTTTAAGTTTGATCTGCGGGAATTAATTCGATGTTTTGAATGTTCAAAAATGGGCTTGTTTTTTCAGAGCTTAGTTTATCTTAGAACAAATGGTGAGGTACGATTCAGAATTGACCTTTCAAAGTTGCGCTTATGACATAGTGGTGACTTGTCCAATTATTCCAAAACAGGTGATCATTTACTTCGAAGTGCTTTGTACGTTCACGGCTTTTGTTGCATTTGGCTCGTCTTGAAAAACTTATAAAGTCGATTGTTGTTCATTTTTGGGTTCAAATGCAAAGGTCCATGATTCGTCCCTTATCAAATTTTAAATACATCTTTTAAGGCACCGCGATTGAATATTTCTAAGAATTTTTGGGATCAATGACACGAGTCTTTTTTAAGTCGATTTTTAATTTATAAGGTATCCAGCTCGAAGAAATCTTTTTAACAACCAAACATTCACGCAGTATTTATTATATACAGGGGGCCCGGTAATTCGTGTGCCATACTTTGGGATGTGATTCTTGGTCATATTCTAAGAAAAAAATTGTTCTACAATAAAGTCTGATTTTCAACTTTGACATGATTTTCGACGATTTAAAAAAAGGCTAATTTTGGTGTACCCTGACCCATGTTAAGGTCAATTTCTCTGTCAGTACTAATGGTGGGGACCTCATTTTGGACTTTTTTTTAGTAGAAATATTTTTGCCCTGAGGTGTAAAGGGTTTGAATAAAACAATAATTTGTGTAGTTTTAAGTATTTTTTTATTTTATGTACATACAAATACAGTCATAATAAGTGCTCAAAGTGCCCTCCTGCGTTTTGTATCGATGCTAGAGCCCGTTTTTGGATTTCATTTTGAATGTTTATTCTTGATAACTCTTACCTTACTTTTAGTGATCTTTCAGAAATACGTTGTTCTTATTCAGTTAAAGTTGTTATTTCAGATGAGTAAACGATTTCTTTCATTCGTCCCCATACAAAAAAATCCAGTCAGTGAGATCGGGAGATCTTGCAGGCCAGTGAATTGATCCATTTCTGCCTATGCATTGATCACCGTATTTTTAATCCAGCCAATCCTTAACTTCACGACCATAGTGGGCCGGAGCACCATCTTGTTGTAAATATGATGAAGCTAGTTGAAGCATTGGAACATCATCTAATAGGTCTGGTAGACTAGTTTGTAAAAACTCCAGATAGTAAAATTAAGTCGGAGTGGTAATTTGAAAGGACCGATTAATTTATTTGTAATTACACCTGCCCACATATTGATACTGAATCTGTGATGAAATGATCTTTGCCATCTTGACTGTGGATTGCTCGAAGCCAATGCGTGGAGATTATGGAAATTCGTAATACCATCTCTTGTGAATTGGGATTCGTCTGTCCAAAGAATCTTTAAAAATTTATAAACTGGTTGTCATCCAAGCTTCTCTCTAACAACCAGTTACAAAATTCGAGTCTCTTTTCAAAATCATCGGGAATCAGTTCTTGCACAGGTGTATACAGTATACTGGAAATTCTGTGTTTGGTAACATTAAACTGTAGAGCCAACAGCCAAGCGTCTTATGCTGATCGAAGGATCTCTTCTTGCGCTTGCAGCTCCCTCGTTAGGTTTTGCAGTTGAAACTGATCCAGTTTCTCGAAGCCTTCGAAAGGTATTTCCAAAAACATTTCGAGAAGAAAATCGTCTATTAGGATAAAGTTTCTGGTATCTTCCTTGTGCTCTTCTTGAATTTCCATTGCACAACCCATAACCGAATAAAATGTCTGCTTATTCTTCTCTCGTAAATTAAGGCATTTCAAAAAGCGCTCTTACCCAACCGTAATCGTGACTTAACTTGATAATTTGATGAATGAATTTGTTTTTCTATTCTTTTATACCACTTATTTAGTTAATATACCCATTAAACATTCATACTCCAAATTTAACTCTCCCTGAAAAGAGGTAAGGTAATTAATTAGGGTTTTGACAGCAAGTCAAGTAGGCATAAGTACACTTTTAACACTTTTCATGAGTGCACAGTCTTAAAAATTACCTAAAAACTGTCAATTCTATTTTAGATTTTCCCAAGTATAATAAAATGTTTGGGTTTTTGGTGCACTTGTTAGTTAGTTTTTTTATTATTGTTTTGTTCATCAGGTAAAAATAAGAAAAACTTTGTTTATTACGCATATTTTGAAAAAAATTGACCTCAAAGTCAAAATTTTACTCGGGTAAGAAAAATTGAACACCATTTAAAATTTAATATCTGGCAACCCTAAAAACATATCAGCTCAATTTAAACGTAGTTTTAAAGGTTAGGTCATAAGTTGTCTTAACAATAGCTATTAATTAATCCGGGATACCCCTCCTGCGTAAAGCATGCCAAATAAATTCTCTATTGACGCTATCGAAAGCCTTCTCAAAGTCAATGAATAGCAGGTGGAGTAGTGATCGATATTCGACGCACTGCTCAATTATGATCCTTAAAGTATTGATATGATCAATGCATGAAGATCCAGTGCGGAAACCTGTTTGTTCGGCATCGAGTGTGGCTTCTAGATGTTCCCTGATGCGGTCCAGTACTCTTTCCGCTAATATTTTGGCAACGGCAGGCAGGACGCAAATCCCCCTCCAGTTTTCGCACTGTGTTAAGTCTCCTTTTTTAGGGAGCTTGACTATCATTCCTTTTTTCCACTCATTGGATGCAGGAGTTCGCTTGATGTCGCTGGCGCCGCTTGTAGAAGCTCTGCAGGAATGCCATCAAGTCCTACTGCTTTGTTGTACTGCCTCTTGCGAGGAATTGAAAAATCCTCTAAGAGTACCTTTTATCATGAAAATTTTATTTCATTTATTTCATTTATTTCGTATTAAAGTTATTACATTGTACTTCAAGATATTTAATCTTATAATAAGTATCCAAATTTAAGTTACAAATAGTTTGAAATAGAAATGGAAAATAATATTAAGTTACATAGTTCATTATCATAGCTGGGCACCGTTAATCGAACTGTTAACTTCGTTAATCGTTAATCCGCTACTAAAAAAGTTAGCTTCGTTAAACGTTAAAGCGTTAAATTTCGGAAGAATTAACGCCAGTTAACGTTAATCGTTAATCCGTTAACATGTGATAAAAATTGCATTTTTTATATTTTTTTACTCTGAGCACCGGCGCTAAGTAATGCCGGTCGTCACTAGGCAATCAACGCACAAATTTCAAATTCAACGCATTCAACTCTAATGTACGGTGCCTTCAATTCTGTTCAACCAACGGGTTGGATCTAGTTGTTGGCCGTTGCTCAACGAATTGCGCAACAAGTGTACGGGTAGTGTACGAGCTCGTGTTGCTCCTTGAAAATGTTCGATCAACACGTTGAGCAACATTTTCATTTTCTTCCTTTGTCGTTCATTTTCTAATATTATTAATGCGGCAGCCACTTTTTTTTTCTTCGAGGAAATCATGCTCATACGGAACAAATTTAAGAATATTTTAAAGCGAAGGCGTGCGTCGACAATAAATGAATGTACCTAACTGAAGTCAAAATTATTTCAGGTTTGACGTTTGAGTGTTTTGTTTATTTTTTTGTCAAAATCGAACAAGTTTATCAACTAGTGTACGAGGTTATTCAACATTTGAGTTAGTTGGTCAACTAGGTGTACGGAGCTATTCAACACTGGAATAAGTTTTAAGAGTTGATCAACATATGGGAAAGTTGGTTAATTATGTGTACGGGGTTCCAAACGCATTTTGTTCAACTTTAGTTGCTCAACGTGAATTACGGAAGTTGCTGCACTAGTGTAAGAGTTGAATAAAAAGTTGAACGAAGTTGGTTGAACTTATCGCGCACATAGTGGACGACCGGCATAATGAAATGATCGAACGAAACGAATCTCTTCGCAGTTTTCTCACTCGCACGCGCCGTCAAAATATAATACGTACCTAGCTGTTTTTGTTTCACCTGCGGCACGCGCCGCACGGCACTTGTCTCATACTTGTCTGAACCTGTTTTTCGCGCCGCGCGATAAATAGTAGGCATTGGATTAACGATTAACGGACTTAACGTGGATTAACGGATTTAACGTGTCCGTTAACATTTTTAAAAGTTAACTTAAAAGTTAATCCGTTAATCAGAATTTTAACTTCGTTAATTAACGATTAACGGATTAACGAGTTAATGCCCAGCTATGTTCATTATAAAATAATAAGTATAATTGTCTTAGATAGAATGAATTAGATTATTAAATTAAAATTAAATATTCATTTTTTATTCTGAGAAAAATGATTTTTTATTATTGTGACATGTGTGTGTTATAAATGTACCTTAAGCAGTCATTATATGCGACGTTAATTTTCCGTTTACATTCAGAATCTAGACAGGGATAAACTATACAATTATAAGAAAAAAATGGTAGTAACAAGGATTTAACAAGATGCAGTTTCATATTCGGAAGTAATAAACTCGAAGATGACCTAAGACTTCTTAATCCACCATAGACTTTTCTTATGGTATCTGAGGTAGCGTCGCAACAACTCAATGTCCGATTAATAATAAAGCCTAGATATTTAACACTCTGTACGTAGGGTAGAGGTATACCATTGAGATAAACAGTAGGAAAGTCCATTAAAGACATTTCACTTCTTGAGAGAACCATACCAACAGATTTAAGTAGGTTTAGACGTATTTTATTTTTATTTATTTTGTTTCTAATATTACATATTGTAGGACATTGTCCCCTATTTATATGCTTAGTTACATGAAAAAATGAAAAAAAATAATGAAAAATTAATGAACAACGATAAGATAATTTTTGTTAATTTACAGTAAAATTAAAAGAATATCAATTAAAAATTTAAATTATAGTAAGTCAATCCTTAAACTTTTTAATAAACTTATTTAAATAAACATATTTAAATAAACATAAACATGGAGACACAACAAATATTTTATGTGACTTCAAACTAAATCAAAGAAGCACAAGAATCGGAAGTATTTTATGCAAATGTAGCAGATATTAAACGCTTGAACTTATGAAAATTGTGTGTAGATCGCACTTGTCTCGAAAGGCCATTCCAAAGTTTAATCCCCCGAATTAAAAACGACGATGAAGCCCTAGTACTTCTGTGTCTTGGAATAGAAATCCTATTAGAAGAATTTGTATTCCTTAAAAACACAATTTTTCTGAAAAGGTACTCAGGAATCGACTTAAAAATTATTTTATGGAGAGTTGTAAGAACTCTTAGCTCTAAAAGGGCTGGAAACGACATCCCCAGAAAAGATTTAACAAAACCAGAAATGTGATCTCTCCTCTTTATTGAATAAATAAATCTGACCACATCATTAAAACATACCCTCAATCTTGAAAGCACTATACCAGTAGCACCAGAAAACATTTCAGCACCATACAAGAAGTGAGGCAGCAGAAGAGTCTTGGCAAGCTTAATTTTTATATGGAGCGGCAAATAGTCATTTATATTATAGAACTTGCGCAAGATAAAATTAATCCGACTTATAAGACTATTTACATGAGCTTCCAGAGATAAAGTTTCATCAAGTATAAAACCCAAACTTTTAACCTTACTTTGGTATGGGATAATAACATTATTTAACACAACCGGATCCAAAATATTATTAACTGGCCTAAAATAAAACGCTATTGCTTGCGATTTATCCGGATTCAATTTCAAGTTATTAAGTGAAGCCCATGAGTTAACAGAAAAAAGGTCAGCATTAACGGATGTGATGAAGGAGGAAACTTCAATTATTGGACAAGAAAAGAGTAGCTGCACATCGTCAGCAAAAAGATGGACAAGCGAAAAAGATGTTGCATTGTGGAGGTCATTTATAAATAAAGAAAACAGAATTGGTCCTAATATAGATCCTTGAGGGACTCCAGAAATGATTTCGATAAAATCAGATTTATTTTCTCCAATACAGACATATTGAAAGCGCTGCGATAGGTATGACAAAATCAGATTACAGGCACTATTAGAGAAAGAAAAATATCTTTTAAGTTTGAAACAAAGACGAACATGGTTAACGCTATCAAAGGCCTTGCTGAAATCCAAAAGTAATAATAAGGAAACATAATTGCGATCCATGTTCATCTTGATTGTGTCAGTTAGATCAATTAAGGTTGAAGTTGTATTATGGTTCTTTCGAAAACCAGATTGGTTGCAAAATAATAACTTCTTACTTGTAATAAAATCATTGATTTGGCTCTTCATCAAAATTTCCAAGATTTTCGAAGTAGCCGGTAGCAGGCTAATGGGTCTAAAATCAGAAGGTTCTTGAGGGTTAGATTTTTTACCAATTGGTATGATTTTGGCAACTTTCCAAGCTTGAGGATATGAAGAAGTAGTGAGGACTGTACTTATTACATGCAATAAATGGTACGATAATAAAGGAAAAAGTATCTTGATGAATTTAATTGGAATTTCATCAAAACCAATAGCATTCGATTTAATAGAGAACAATGCATTGTGAAGCTCCGTAAGAGAAATGCAACGAAAAGAAAACGCATTTTCGATTTCGGGAACAAATTCATCATCACTGACACTACCTGGGTGACTTTGATTTTGCGAGAAATGTGCATTTAAAATCGACGGATCAAGATTTCCATAGTCCGATTTTTTATTACTTAGACCAATAGCGTTAATTTTTTTCCAGAGATCTTTGCTGGATTGAATACCCTCAAATTTATGAATCCCATATTCCATTTTCAATGCCTTAATTTCACATTTAACCTTATTTCTGTACTTACAATATGTTTTCCAGGTGTTTTCAGAGGCACTGCTTCGATATGCCCTAAAAGACAGATCCCTTAAATTAATAGCCCTGGTCACACGAGGAGAAGTAAGAGGATTTACTTTTTTGCTAGGTTTAAGAATTTTAAGAGGCACATACCATAAACATCATACATATGTTTTAATTGAGCATTTAAGAAATTAACTTGGCAATTAGAATCATTTGTACTGTAAAGGATATCAAAATTAATCCGCGAGAAGCTGCTCCATAATTGATCAAAATTTATTGCTCTGAAATCCCTTATTTTAATTTCAAGGTCAACTATTTCAGGAATTATATCAAGAGAAGCAAATATAAAAGCATGTTTAGAGATACCCGGTATCCAGAACTGATCATTGTATTGAACTACGTTAGGATCATTTACAACCATAAAATCCAATAAAGAAGTATTCGAATAGAAATTATCAAAATGTGTTGGAATATTGTTGTGTATTGTGTGCAAATTACATCTACCCAACAAATTATCACAAGTTGTTCTTTTATTTCTATCCAAAAGATTAAAATTGAAATCACCCATTATGAAAACGTTACAATATTTTTGTGTAAGATCGGTCAAAATGAACTCAACTTTAGAAATTTCACCCTTAGGAAGATAGATAACACCCACTAGAATTTCATTATGACCAGATGAGATTTCCGCGAATATAAACTCGATACCAGGTTCAGAACCTTTCAGTATTTTAGAGGGTCGAATTTGTTTGTCAATGTACAATGCAACACCACCACCCCTCGCTCGCGGTCTGTCCATTCTATAATCTTTATTGCCAGGAACATCTACAGCCATATCACTCTGATAGCTTTTTAGCCATGTTTCAGAGACACCAATTAAGTCTAAATAGTGGCCACTAAGGATGGATTTAACTTCATTAAACTTGGAACTTTTGTTGTTGAGACAAAAACTTTGGCAGTTAAAATGACCAATATTAAACAAATTTTTCCGATTCTTAAGCCTGTCTCTGAGATAATTGGAATCACTTGACTGTGCTCCCATAATTGAATTATTCATTTTATAGTGTTTAAATAAAAGATTATTATGTATATGATAAATATTTAATAAAAATAAATTATATATAATTAAGTCAGATTGAAATACTATAAGAAGAGTTTTATTTAATAGCAAAAAAAAAAACTGTTTATATAACAAGAAAAAAAAAATTATATTCAATTTGATTATTAATTATTTATAATAGTTTTTAATTCATAAATGGCAAAAATATATGCTCGCCTTTTTTAGAAAGAAAAGAAAAGTAAGAAATTCATAGTAAAATAAAAGAAAAAATAATGAAATTAACAATTTATGCGTACAAAATAAAACAGAAAAATATAACTATTAAAAGGAAGATAAATCAACAAATTCCACGGCGTGTTGTACGTTTTGTGTTACTAACACTGACTCCAAGTGTAGATTTTTGGTTAGATAAGTTCTTTGGTGTCTTCAATTTAGCACCAGACAGTTCTTTTAGATTTCTACTTTCTTTCGTAAAGATGACATCTTGCTCCGGTAATACTTTTTCAGTGACAAGATTATTAGAAGATTCCTTTTGGACATTTTCAGCAAGAGAAATGTAACTTGTCATGTCAGATTCACAGAATATAGATTTAATGGATCCATCAATATTAACAATTTTAAAAAATTTTTGCCCGGCGCTGAAGGATTTTATTTTGCCTTTTTTCAAAAGATCGACACAAATCTTACGAACATTGTACATTTTTTTGGTTAAATTGTCATTAAGGAAAAGTCTAGACTCAATACCCAAAACAGGACAAATTTTGTTAAGAGTCAGCGGTGGCGAGAGTGCAAAATAATTTTTCATGACGCGGTCTCTTGTTGTTACCGACAAAAACTTAATAAGTAAGATATTTTTGTCACTGGAAAGTCTTAGCACTTTTGAAAAATCTTCAACCCTTATATTAACGTTAAGATAGGCACAAAGCTTAACTGCAAAGCCAAAAATATCCGTTTCAATCTCTGGGCAGCCCGACATTAAAATATCCAGTTTTTTGTTTGTAAATTCTAACATTTCAGAACATTTACAACTTTCAGTTTTATTAAAAGAATTTAATTGAAATTTCATATGCGATAACTCGTATTTTGTTCATATCAGACCAATTCTGAATATGTAATAGGTCTTCATTAACTCTAGCCACACAGTCTTCGATCAACCCAGGCTTTCTGGACAGATAAATGGTTACATCATCTGCGTTGTGATGTGCTTTTTGCTTTCCAGCCGAGGTTTTGCTCGTCGGTCTTGCCAGGGTCGTCCTGAAGAAAACACGAAACTCCAGATTTCAAGGTCTTCAAACCTTATTACAAAATCTTTATTGGAAATAACTCTTAAATCTATAACATACAATAATCTGCTACTAATATTTCACTTAATTCGGGTACTGGAACGGTGCACGGGCATCAATCCTTCTGGCTTCTAGTCTAGCTGCTTTGCATCAGTTATACTGCTTGCTGATGCTCTGGGTCTGGTACTTGATTACGGGTATTATGGCTTCTGGTAATTCGGCTACAACGGGCCCTTTGATTCGGATGTCTGGTTCTTGACGGGATCCCTAGGTATAAGGCCCCTGGTGGCACTAAACAGCAGGCTAAACGCTCTGGTAGATCAGCAGGTTCAAGGCCCCTGGTGGCACTAAACAGCAGGCTAAACGCTCTGGTAGATCAGCAGGTTCAAGGCCCCTGGTGGCACTAAACAGCAGGCTAAACGCTCTGGTAGATCTGCAGGTTCAAGGCCCCTGGTGGCACTAAACAGCAGGCTAAACGCTCTGGTAGATCAGCAGGTTCGAGGCCCCTGGTGGCACTAAACAGCAGGCTAAACGCTCTGGTAGATCAGCAGGTTCAAGGCCCCTGGTGGCACTAAACAGCAGGCTAAACGCTCTGGTAGATCTGCAGGTTCAAGGCCCCTGGTGGCACTAAACAGCAGGCTAAACGCTCTGGTAGATCAGCAGGTTCAAGGCCCCTGGTGGCACTAAACAGCAGGCTAAACGCTCTGGTAGATCTGCAGGTTCAAGGCCCCTGGTGGCACTAAACAGCAGGCTAAACGCTCTGGTAGATCAGCAGGTTCAAGGCCCCTGGTGGCACTAAACAGCAGGCTAAACGCTCTGGTAGATCAGCAGGTTCAAGGCCCCTGGTGGCACTAAACAGCAGGCTAAACGCTCTGGTAGATCAGCAGGTTCAAGGCCCCTGGTGGCACTAAACAGCAGGCTAAACGCTCTGGTAGATCAGCAGGTTCAAGGCCCCTGGTGGCACTAAACAGCAGGCTAAACGCTCTGGTAGATCTGCAGGTTCAAGGCCCCTGGTGGCACTAAACAGCAGGCTAAACGCTCTGGTAGATCAGCAGGTTCAAGGCCCCTGGTGGCACTAAACAGCAGGCTAAACGCTCTGGTAGATCAGCAGGTTCAAGGCCCCTGGTGGCACTAAACAGCAGGCTAAACGCTCTGGTAGATCTGCAGGTTCAAGGCCCCTGGTGGCACTAAACAGCAGGCTAAACGCTCTGGTAGATCAGCAGGTTCAAGGCCCCTGGTGGCACTAAACAGCAGGCTAAACGCTCTGGTAGATCTGCAGGTTCAAGGCCCCTGGTGGCACTAAACAGCAGGCTAAACGCTCTGGTAGATCAGCAGGTTCAAGGCCCCTGGTGGCACTAAACAGCAGGCTAAACGCTCTGGTAGATCTGCAGGTTCAAGGCCCCTGGTGGCACTAAACAGCAGGCTAAACGCTCTGGTAGATCAGCAGGTTCAAGGCCCCTGGTGGCACTAAACAGCAGGCTAAACGCTCTGGTAGATCAGCAGGTTCAAGGCCCCTGGTGGCACTAAACAGCAGGCTAAACGCTCTGGTAGATCAGCAGGTTCAAGGCCCCTGGTGGCACTAAACAGCAGGCTAAACGCTCTGGTAGATCAGCAGGTTCAAGGCCCCTGGTGGCACTAAACAGCAGGCTAAACGCTCTGGTAGATCAGCAGGTTCAAGGCCCCTGGTGGCACTAAACAGCAGGCTAAACGCTCTGGTAGATCAGCAGGTTCAAGGCCCCTGGTGGCACTAAACAGCAGGCTAAACGCTCTGGTAGATCTGCAGGTTCAAGGCCCCTGGTGGCACTAAACAGCAGGCTAAACGCTCTGGTAGATCTGCAGGTACCGAAGCCCCTGGTGGCAATTAGGACATTAAACTTCGAACTAAGACCCCTTACCGCTGGTGGGGGGAAGCCTTAATAAGAAATAGCTGGGCAATCTCACCTACCTAACTTGCTAAATGACCAACTCGTCTATACTTCTTGTCTACGACTGGATTTCAAAAGATTGATCAAATCAATTTACTGTGCCGCCTGACTATATGTATGAGCGAAGAGGTGATTTTCGTTCACCCGAGTAGGTCCTCTTGATAGTTTTTC
Source organism: Chrysotoxum bicinctum (assembly GCA_911387755.1). NCBI lineage: Eukaryota > Metazoa > Arthropoda > Insecta > Diptera > Syrphidae > Chrysotoxum > Chrysotoxum bicinctum. Next base: position 191,605,376 of record OU426988.1, read on the forward strand.
AGTGAAAACTGCATGTGAATTATATAGGTGACGAACGAAAAATATTATTGTTTGCTTTGTGTGTGACGTCATAAGCCTATGGTGTGTGTGAATCTTATCCGGGCGAAGTATAATTCTTAGTATTAATTATGATTCTTGCTGTTTATGCAGAAGTAGGTATTATAGAGTAGAGAAGCATGGAACGCTTCGTTACATACCCCTCCTCCTTCGGAGACGAGAACCCTCTCGTCTTGAAATTCGCTTCAACTGGAAAATAAAATTTAATTCATTCATTTTTAAATTTTAACTTACCAATCATAAAAACTTTAAATCACTTCTTAATAAAAAAAAAATCAAAATTGTCGGGAACTTAAATCAATTTTAAAACTAGAACTTCAAAACAGTATTAACTTAAAAAAATAATGTCTTAAAAAAAATTTGTCTGGTGAATTTATGGCGAAAATGTTACTCTCTTCTTTACGCCATTTTTACGGTGGGTCAGAATGGCTACTCCTGGCTTAATGATTCTGACGTCTATTTGTCCATAGCGCCCTACGAGCGTAAATCGTTGGCGTCTATACCGGTGATTGTATGTCGGATGTTTCTTGATGGAGATTCCATTGAAAGGATCATATTTCGGATGTGGTTTGCTTACTCGTTGCTCGGTCTTACTGGTTGGGGACTTAAGATTCCGTACGGTCAAAGATCTGGTCATAGCGGTTGCAGGAGCGGCGGCGGCAGATGTTGACGGAATTGAATTATAAATGTAATCATTGGTACGGTGTCTGGCGGCGGTTATCATGGTGCTGGCAGCTGGTGTGAAAGGGACCGATGAAGCGGTCGATGCCTTGGCAGCAGTAGCGGCGGCGGCGGCGGCGGTATTCGGTGTAGTGGCTGGCAGTAAGCTGGTCGTAACGGTGGATGCAGCGGACAGAATGGAACAAAGAGGCCTTCTGGTACTAGCGATTTTCCTGGTGGCCGTAGCGATGGGCATTTGTATCTTGGGTGGTTCGTATGAACGTTTGGTTGGGGCAGCGTTATCTGGCTTATGATTAAAGCGCCTTATTCCAACCTTTTTGGGATTGGTAACAGCAGCAGCAGTTGACAGCTCAGCTGCAGAATGGGCCTGAGGCGATTTTGTTGGCCTTTTGCGTGGCCAAACTGTTCTCCCTTGGTTAGACCTCACTCCAGGTCGCATTTTTGCTGGTCGCGTAGGTTGCCTGTTCCATGGCTGGTCGGTATTTTTGCTGTTGGACTGCTCCCTTTGAGTTGTTGATTGCTCGGCGGTTGTGAACTTACTGGTGGCTAGCTTGCCTCCGTCGTTCTTCTTATTTTCCGGTACGGCTAATCCTTTAAGATCTTTTGAGTTTGATCGAACTTTACTGCTTCTCATTAATCTTTTCGGTACCACAATACTGGCAGAGACATATCGGGTGACTTTGCACGGGTCATCATAGCGACGTGCTAATTTTGTACTGGGCGGGCGGTCGAGCTTTTGGCTATCGATATCAAGCATCCCGCCAAGGAATTCTTCTTGTTTCCGTTCTCCTCTTACTAGACAAAGCTGGTTCCGGTATTGTTCTTGAACGTTACTTATAGGAATGTCTTTACCACGTAGAGTCATCTTGAAATTCGCACTTGATAGCAGGTCTACACCAATAACCATATCCTCGGTGAGTTGACTCATGTACGTTAGTTCACCCTGAAATGGCTCATCGTTGATGTACAAAATCAAATTATAGTGTTCTCGGCTAGCTACAGATTCTCCATTTGCTAGCTGCGTGAACTGTCTCCGATATTGGACTGGAACTTTGTTTTTATGTAAGATTCGGCGGGTCTTTGCGTTAATGAAAGACTTGGTAGCTCCGGTATCCAATAATGCCATAACAGTTTGATCATAAATTCTTACTGGTATGAAACATCTGGGATCTTTCCTTGGTTTCAACACCTCTGGCGGTGGCCGTTGCGTAAAAGCTTGTACTTCGGCTTCCTGGTACTGGTTTGGTTTTCCTAGTAGCGGTTCTACATTATCGCTTCTGAAATCGTCTGGTTCTTTTATAGCTGGTCTGGTGTATCTGGACTGTCTTTTCTTATCTTGTTGTATCGGTAGTTCACTAAGCGAGTTCAGTATCGATGCTTGATGAGGGTGACAGGTACAATCATCGGTCAGGCGGCCATCTTCACCGCAGAAGGAACAAAACAGCCGGAAAGGACGACGGCAGTTACTCTTCGTATGCCCACGCTGCTTGCAGTTCCAGCAGTGGGTTGCTCGATCATACTGGACGGTCGGGACGGCGGGTCGGTCATAATTGTTACGGTTAAATGGTACTCTAGGCGGCGGCGGTGTGGGGCGGTTATTATTAAACGTCCGCTGGTTTGTTGTGGGTATCATGTTTACCCCTGGGTTAGGTCGGGATGCAGGTTGGCGTTGATTCCGGTCTTGGCCCTGTATGTACTCGTATTCTTCGGCTAACTTCATTAGTTCATCTAAATTCTGGAAGTCTCGTCTCTTGATGTACAAGTGGTATTCTGGACGAAGGCTATCATATATTCGGTCGACACTTTCCGAGAGACTCATACGGGGGTGCTGGTGTATAAGATATTGAGTTGCCTGTATAAATTCTTTAGCTTTCTCTCGGGCACCTTGTTTTCTCCGCATGATCTCGTCCTCTAATTTATAAATGAAACGGACTGGCAGGTAATGTTCCAGAAAACATGTGCGAAAATCTTGCCATGTTCTAAGTCTGTCTCGATTTATCCTATACCACTCTAAGGCTGTTCCTCTGAGAATTTCTGGAAGGGCTTTCAGCAAATCGTCCGGGCGGATATCGTAGCACTCGGTCAGCTCCTCAACTCTCTCCATGAATGCTAACGCATTTCCCGAAGAATCAAATTTCAATCCCCACTTCCTTACCGTATTCATGACCTCGGCATCGTGGCTGGGAGTGAATCTGGCGGCGGGTCCACTTGAAGTTTGAATTTCAGGCTGTCGACTGTAAACGGTAGTAGCATCTGGGATAGTGGCGGGGTGTGATTCGGGCGTCTTGGAATGTATTCGGCTAGGGCCGGCCATGTTTGGAACTGGACGAGGTGGAACTTGGAAAAAGATTTCCGTGTAGTTAGGAGATTTCGGTAGGTCAACATCTTCGGTCCTTTTCGAACTATATGGTGCTGGAACTATGTTGTCTTCTTCTTTGTATTCTCGGTCGGTAGTAGTTTTCACAATTTCCTCACATAAGTTTTGTGTGGATTTTCGTTGTCGGGCTTCTTTTATATAAGCGCTGAAACGGGCTCTCAACGCGGTGATCGAACCGTCTGTCTCTATTCCTAGCTGGGTCATTCGTTCCATTAATTCTTGCTTCCTCAAGAGGTATATGGCTCCCAGGCTAGCGAAACAATCGAATTCCTCTTCGTTATCAGACATGTTGAATTGGTTCTTATCGGGCGGCGGCGGCGGCGGTTGTATGTTATAGTTTGAGTTTTTCAGATTTTGTTCCTTACGGGGTTGGACCTTATAGGTCCCTGCTCGGGCTCGCTCGCTCACAATCGGGCGCCAATTTGTGATGTGCTTTTTGCTTTCCAGCCGAGGTTTTGCTCGTCGGTCTTGCCAGGGTCGTCCTGAAGAAAACACGAAACTCCAGATTTCAAGGTCTTCAAACCTTATTACAAAATCTTTATTGGAAATAACTCTTAAATCTATAACATACAATAATCTGCTACTAATATTTCACTTAATTCAGGAACTGGAACGGTTCACGGGCATCAATCCTTCTGGCTTCTAGTCTAGCTGCTTTGCATCAGTTATACTGCTTGCTGATGCTCTGGATCTGGTACTTGATTACGGGTATTCTGGCTTCTGGTAATTCGGCTACAAACGGGCCCTTTCATTCGGATGTCTGGTTCTTGACGGGATCCATAGGTATAAGGCCCCTGGTGGCACTAAACAGCAGGCTAAAAGCTCTGGTAGATCAGCAGGTTCAAGGCCCCTGGTGGCACTAAACAGCAGGCTAAACGCTCTGGTAGATCTGCAGGTTCAAGGCCCCTGGTGGCACTAAACAGCAGGCTAAACGCTCTGGTAGATCAGCAGGTTCAAGGCCCCTGGTGGCACTAAACAGCAGGCTAAACGCTCTGGTAGATCTGCAGGTTCAAGGCCCCTGGTGGCACTAAACAGCAGGCTAAACGCTCTGGTAGATCAGCAGGTTCAAGGCCCCTGGTGGCACTAAACAGCAGGCTAAACGCTCTGGTAGATCTGCAGGTTCAAGGCCCCTGGTGGCACTAAACAGCAGGCTAAACGCTCTGGTAGATCAGCAGGTTCGAGGCCCCTGGTGGCACTAAACAGCAGGCTAAACGCTCTGGTAGATCTGCAGGTTCAAGGCCCCTGGTGGCACTAAACAGCAGGCTAAACGCTCTGGTAGATCAGCAGGTTCAAGGCCCCTGGTGGCACTAAACAGCAGGCTAAACGCTCTGGTAGATCAGCAGGTTCGAGGCCCCTGGTGGCACTAAACAGCAGGCTAAACGCTCTGGTAGATCAGCAGGTTCAAGGCCCCTGGTGGCACTAAACAGCAGGCTAAACGCTCTGGTAGATCAGCAGGTTCAAGGCCCCTGGTGGCACTAAACAGCAGGCTAAACGCTCTGGTAGATCAGCAGGTTCAAGGCCCCTGGTGGCACTAAACAGCAGGCTAAACGCTCTGGTAGATCTGCAGGTTCAAGGCCCCTGGTGGCACTAAACAGCAGGCTAAACGCTCTGGTAGATCAGCAGGTTCAAGGCCCCTGGTGGCACTAAACAGCAGGCTAAACGCTCTGGTAGATCAGCAGGTTCAAGGCCCCTGGTGGCACTAAACAGCAGGCTAAACGCTCTGGTAGATCAGCAGGTTCAAGGCCCCTGGTGGCACTAAACAGCAGGCTAAACGCTCTGGTAGATCGGCAGGTTCAAGGCCCCTGGTGGCACTAAACAGCAGGCTAAACGCTCTGGTAGATCGGCAGGTTCAAGGCCCCTGGTGGCACTAAACAGCAGGCTAAACGCTCTGGTAGATCAGCAGGTTCAAGGCCCCTGGTGGCACTAAACAGCAGGCTAAACGCTCTGGTAGATCGGCAGGTTCAAGGCCCCTGGTGGCACTAAACAGCAGGCTAAACGCTCTGGTAGATCAGCAGGTTCAAGGCCCCTGGTGGCACTAAACAGCAGGCTAAACGCTCTGGTAGATCAGCAGGTTCAAGGCCCCTGGTGGCACTAAACAGCAGGCTAAACGCTCTGGTAGATCGGCAGGTTCAAGGCCCCTGGTGGCACTAAACAGCAGGCTAAACGCTCTGGTAGATCAGCAGGTTCGAGGCCCCTGGTGGCACTAAACAGCAGGCTAAACGCTCTGGTAGATCAGCAGGTTCAAGGCCCCTGGTGGCACTAAACAGCAGGCTAAACGCTCTGGTAGATCAGCAGGTTCAAGGCCCCTGGTGGCACTAAACAGCAGGCTAAACGCTCTGGTAGATCTGCAGGTACCGAAGCCCCTGGTGGCAATTAGGACATTAAACTTCGAACTAAGACCCCTTACCGCTGGTGGGGGGAAGCCTTAATAAGAAATAGCTGGACAATCTCACCTACCTAACTTGCTAAATGACCAACTCGTCTATACTTCTTGTCTACGACTGGATTTCAAAAGATTGATCAAATCAATTTACTGTGCCGCCTGACTGTATGTATGAGCGAAGAGGGGATTTTCGTTCACCCGAGTAGGTCCTCTTGATAGTTTTTCAGTGAAAACTGAATGTGAATTATATAGGTGACGAACGAAAAATATTATTGTTTGTTTTTTGTGTGACGTCATAAGCCTATGGTGTGTGTGAATCTTATTCGGGCGAAGTATAATTCTTAGTATTAATTACGATTCTCGCTGTTTATGCGGCAGTATGTAGTATAGAGTAGAGCAGCATGGAACGCTTCGTTACATACCCCTCCTCCTTCGGAGACGAGAACCCTCTCGTCTTGAAATTCGCTTCAACTGGAAAATAAAATTTAATTCATTCATTTTTATATTTTAACTTACCAATCATAAAAAACTTTAAATCACTTCATAATAAAAAAAGAAGTCAAAATTGTCGGGAACTTAAATCAATTTTAAAACTAGAACTTCAAAACAGTATTAACTTAAAAAAAATAATGTCTTAATTTAAAAAAAATTTGTCTGGTGAATTTATGGCGAAAAGGTTACTCTCTTCTTTACGCCATTTTTACGGTGGGTCAGAATGGCTACTCCTGGTTTAATGATTCTGACGTCTACTCGTCCATAGCGCCCTACAAGGGTAAATCGTTGGCGTCTATATCGGGGATTGTATGTCGGATGTTTCTCGATGGAGATTCCCATGAAAGGATCATCTTTCGGACGTGGTTTGCTTACTCGTTGCTCGGTCTTACTGGTTGGGAACTTAAGATTCCGTACGGTCAAAGATCTGGTCATAGCGGTTGCAAGAGCGGCGGCGGCGGATGTTGACGGAATTGAATTATAAATGTAATCATTGGTACGGTGTCTGGCGGCGGTTATCATGTTGCTGGCAGCTGGTGCGAAAGGGACCGATAAAGCGGTCGATGCCTTGGCAGCAGAGGCGGCGGCGGTATTCGGTGTAGTGGCTGGCGGTAAGGTAGTCGTAACGGTAGATGCGGCGGACCGAATGGAAGAAAGAGGCCTTCTGGTACTAGCAATTTTCCTGGTGGCCGTAGCGATGGGCATTTGTATCTTGGGTGGTTCGTATGAACGTTTGGTTGGGGCAGCGTTATCTGGCTTATGATTAAAGCGCCTTATTCCAACCTTTTTGGGATTGGTAACAGCAGCAGCAGTTGACAGCTCAGCTGCAGAATGGGCCTGAGGCGATTTTGCTGGCCTTTTGCGTGGCCAAACTGTTCTCCCTTGGCTAGACCTCACTCCAGGTCGCATTTTTGCTGGTCGCGTAGGTTGCCTGTTCCATGGCTGGTCGGTATTTTTTCTGTTGGACTGTTCCATTTTAATTGTTGATTGCTCGGCGGTTGTAAACTTACTGGTGGCTAGCTTGCCTTCGTCGTTCTGTTTCTTTTCCCGTACGGCTAATCCTTTAGGATCTTTTAAGTTTGATTGAACTTTACTGCTTCTCATTAATCTTTTCGGTACCATAATACTGGTAGAGTCATGTCGGGTGACTTCGCACGGGTCATCATAGCGTCGTGCTAAATTTGTACTGGGCGGACAGTCGAGCTTTTGGAGTTCGATATCAAGCATTCCGCCAAGGAATTCCTGTTTCCGTTCTCCTCTTACTGGACAAAGTTGGTTCCGGTATTGTTCTTGAACGTTACTTATCGTAGGAATTTCTTTACCATGTAGAGTCATCTTGAAATTCGCACTTGATAGCAGGTCTACACCAATAACCATATCCTCGGTGAGTTGACTCATGTACGTTAGTTCACCCTGAAGTGGTTCATCATTGATGTAGAAAATCAAATTGTAGTGTTCTCGGCTAACTACATGCTGTCCATTTGCTAGCTGCGTGAACTGTCTCCGATATTGGATTGGTACTTTGTTTCTGTGTAAAATTTGTAACGGAACCGGTGTTCCCCCTCTCCCTCCTATACCACCTCTACGACCTCAGGCCTACAGGCACCTAAGGCCGGTCCAGGCAGCAGGAAAGAGAGGGTGTCCAGGCTATGACAGCTTGGCATGCTAGCTCTAGCTCTTCCTAGCTCGTCGGAGGGGTAGGTTCTTGCCATCGCAGCACTGGACAATGTTACCAATTTTCATGCCATAGAGTGAAAAATAGTAAAAAAAATTTTTGAGTTCCAAGAAAAAATGTCTAGGAGCCCAAAGTCGTTCAAAGTAAAGGGGAAGGGATGTGATTCCTATAAGGGGGGAGAGTCCACGGTGTTGTTGGCCCTCCGGAGGATTTACCCACCCTTTGTGTCCTAAGGACACCACCATGGCTACTGCATCCTCCATATTGTGCAGCAGCCCCAAACACGTACCTAATTGTTATCTATCTGGTCATCTTCCTTCTCATACGATCACCTCCTCCTCAGTATTAGGATTAAACCATGGTGACTGGAGCTAATTTTCCTGAAAATTGTCACGAATCTTTCTTCCCATTTGAGTCATGAATGACTCTCAATCACCAAAAATGGAAAACCAAAATAAAGGATTTCATGAGCAAAAAAAAAACCCAAATAGTTTAATTTTATGAAGGTGTAATAACAATTTATTGATCGCCCATAAGTAACTAACAAAATAAAATAGACCGTTAGAAAAGTAATAAATTTGAAATTATCTTTACTTTAAACTAATAGCAAAAAAATATAAAAGAAATTAATGGTCGCTCTGCAACTAGATTAAGAAAAAACAAACAAAAAAAAAGAACAAAAAAAGGAAAGCTCTAGAAATCCGAAATCCGAAAGAAAACCCGACTGAAAATTACACTTAATTTCCCAGCCTGTCTTAAACGAAGAAATCAAAATGACTTAATGATCTTCTGAAAGCAAGTAGTCAAACCCTTTCCCACTTCAAAAAAATCACAAAACAGGAGGCCACAATATTATTCACATAACAATCGAAATAATCGTACGTACTTACTCAATATAATCCAGTCCGAAGATAGTGCACCACTTTTGGACGATACTGTAAATAAATTTGTTTTTTTTTTTCTTTTTAAATTTAGGATCTTATGGTTTATGACTTTTTTACTTGGTTTGGATAGGGGATGTACATATGATATATTTTTTTCTTCCTTTTTTTTTTTATACCTTTTCTTTTCTTTCTTTTTTCTTGTTTAATTTTACACTTTAGAATTATTTAAGTTTAAATATATAATATTAGGGGCATCATTAATACTTTTCTTCTTTTATTTTTCTCGATTTACAAAAAAAACTAGTTCTTTTTTTTTTTCTTAACTAATAAACACATAAACTAAACACTAGACACAAACGGAAATTTGGTTAAACACTTATGGTATGGGTGGAGGGTACACAGGGGACACAGAGAGGGTCGCTCCAGTCGACGCTATTCTAATCGCTCCAGGGGGGGTAGAAAACACCGGGTAAGTTGGTATTCCAGCAGGTAAGTATTCCGGCAGATAAGTATTCCAGCAGGTAAGTATAGATAGGTTTCACTTCGCGGGTATATTATAAAACCAGGAAGTTACAATGAGGGCACAGGGAACTATCACTTCTTTTTAGGTTTTATTTTGTTTCTCTCTTCTTTTCTATTTGTATTTTTATATTTTTGTCTCTTTAGTTTATTGGTTTTATAATTTTTTTCTTTATGTTTAATAATGTATAATTTGGTTTTTTGTTACGATGACTTTTATAACTTTTTTCTTTTTGTTGTCTAGTAATAATTTTTCAGATCATCGCGGTATTTCACTAGTATCCGGGGTCAGATGATATTTTTTTTCTTTTTAGTAATCTCTCGCAACCACGTACTTGTTCGTTTTTTATTTTTTTCTACTTTGTCTTTCGTTTTTTCGTTTTTACGTTTTTTTTTTTTTTTTTTGTCTTCAAAAAAAAAATCCGCGACTTGTTCACGAAAATTTATTTATTTGTTTAAACCGATGTCTATGAAATCCCTTTACTGACTGATGATCTTTACATCAACAGGAGAGAGCTTTTCTCCAGTGGCGATGATACTTAGGATAACTGCACTAACATGCTACCCCGATTAGCGGTGCAATCAGCATGTACATAAAACATCATACCACCAGAGATTAGCTGTTCTATTATCGAATATCATACTTCTTATGTACATATTACATAATTTGCTGGAATCTTTAACGAAAATTATTTACTTGATTACCTATTGTTTATTATGGAGATTATAGTTTCGCCGATTGAGTTTACTATTTTTTTTTGTTTCTGAATTATGTTTGTAGGTATACTTTTATGGATTACTTTAGTTAGATAAGATGACTTATTATTATTATTATATTATAATTACATTATTTTATTGCCTTACAGTATTTTTGTAATTATGTATTGTTATTATAGGGTATTATTATTAGATATAAGTATTATTTGTAAGAATGTTATTTATTAGTTATTAATAAGTATGGTTATGAATAGCGATTATTATGGTATTATTATAATTAGGTACGAATTATTATGTGGATATTATTATAAGGTTTTTAAGTTAGGTAGTGTAGTTATAAAACATTAATGTTATTAAGAATTTCTTTATTACATATTATTTTTATTATCATTATTATTATTATTATTATTATTATTATTATGTCCTCTGAGATATTATTATTATATGGCTTATTATTATAGATATCATCTCAGTGTGTATTATTTATTATTATATAGTCCCTGTGCCGTTTCCTACAAAACTTGTCATTTCCTGGAGATCCTTCGAAAGGGAAGGAGAAGAAATGAAACGTAAATACCTTGAGAGAATCTCATGCGCAGATTGAGAGCCGGAAGGGGATTGGGGTTATCTCTTCAAATCCTTGCAATGGTATATGCCACTTTTCTTGCCGTTTAGGTCTTCAAGTTCGTATAAGTTTTTCCCTATAACTCTACATATTTTCATTTTTACGAATTTCGGGCCAAGCTTAGCACAGAAACGTTTATTCGCATCGCTTAAGGCAAAATTCCGTCGATAGACCGTCTCACCTACACAGAACTTAACATCTTTGCTTCGCAAATTGTAGGTGTTTTCGTAATTTGTATGTGCATTAGCAAGAGAATTTTTAATGTGTGCATGCATTATATTCATTAGTGAACTCTTTGATATGATGTCCACGTTAGCATTGTTGAGGCCATCAAGTTTGCGGAGCAATCGGTAGTCCGAACCATGCTCCACGCACTTTTGGCCAAAAAGGGCTTCGTAGGGCGACATGTTAATAGCCGAGTGGACTGTTGAGCGAAGGGCCCAGGCTATGGAGTGAAGGTGGACATCCCAGTTTTTCTGATCGGGCCCGATATAGGATCGGATTGCAGCGAGAATCGACCTATTCACTCGCTCGCTAGCGTTGGCTTGCGGCGAGTAGACGGCGGTCTTGATGTGGTTTATTCCCAGCATCTTCATCTGTTTCTCGAATTCTCGACTGGTAAATTGCTTCCCGTTGTCGGATAGAATATTTTCTGGGACTCCAAAAACACAGAACACTTGCTCCTGCAGAAACTTTAGCACTGTGTCCGTTGTAGCTTTCCTCAATGCCTTGACGATGACGAACTTGGTCAACTGGTCCAGCGCAATCACAATGTGAGTGTTCCCGTCTCTAGAGCGTGGATATGGACCAAGAAAATCGATATACACCATCTGGAAAGGTCTCTCAGCCAAAAATGCTTTACCCATCGGAGGCCTCAGGGTTGCATTTGAAGCTTTCGAGGCCTTACAGACGTCGCACATCCCGATAAACATCTTTACTTGGGCTGCCATGTTGGGCCAAAAGAATCGTCGCTGTAGTCTAAACAAGGTCTTGGCGATACCACCATGCGAGGCTCGAGGCGGCTGGTGAGCGAGAGCGATCAGGCGCCCGGTTAGCGGCTGCGGAACCCAAAGCTTCCATGCTTGGTCATCCTCAACAGGATTACCTGTACAATGTTTGACCTTCTTATAGACGAAATTTTCCGACACTTGAAGATCAGGTAGCTTATCATTTTGTTCTATGATGCTGTCAATGATCTTACGGTATTCTGTAGATTGAAAACTAGGATCCGTAAGATCAATATGCAACACATCACAGGGATCTTTAAACATCGAAACCTCGTAAACCAGGGTATCGACTCCATACACTCGAGAGAGTGCATCGGGTACGACATTTTGCGATCCCTTACGATGCTCGATGGTAAAATCGAATCCCTGCAGCTTTAAGCTCCACCTCGCTAATCGTCCACTAAGATCCCTCTGGCCCATCAACCACTTCAAACTCGCATGATCCGTCACAATTTTGAACGCATGTCCTTCGACGTAAGCTCGAAACTTCTGGACTCCCATGACAGCTGCCAGGCATTCACGCTCAGTCACACTGTAATTGCGCTGGGCCGCATTGAGTTTTTGTGAATGGTAGTAAATGGGACGTTCACATCCACTGTCGTCCAATTGGCTCAGCACACAACCAATACCTGTGTTTGACGCATCACATTGAATTATGAACTCCTTCGAGAAGTTTGGGTTCACCAAAAGTGGAGCGGTGGTCAGGGCGGATTTGAGTTCCTTAAAGGCTTCTAGAGCGACATCGGTGAAGACAAACTTCTTCCCCTTCTTAAGTGTATCGGTCATCGGAGCCGCCAGGGTGGAGAAGTCTTTGACGAAACGCCGATACCATCCGGCTAAACCAAGGAATCGCCGTACTTGTTTCGCTGAAGTCGGAGTAGGAAAGTCTGATATGGCTGTTATCTTCTCCGGATCCTTTTTTAGGCAGCCATCACCAACAATGTATCCCAGGTATTTAAGTTCCTTGAAGCAAAATTTCGACTTCTGGACGTTTATCGTAAGTCCCGCTTCCTTCAGCCGGCCTGCCAAAATCTCCAACAGTTCTATATGCTCCTCGAATGTACTGGACACAACCAACAAGTCATCTAAGTACGGAAAGATTTTCTGTCGCAGCTGATGTGGCACCACTTTGTCCATTAATCTGACCATGCGTTGAGGTGCATTGCAGAGACCAAAAGGCATAACCGTAAACTGCAACAGGGGCATACCGGGCACAGTAAACGCCGTCTTTTCTCGGGATTCTTTCTCCAGCGGGATCTGCCAAAACGCATCTTTCAGATCCACGCTCGAAATGAAACGTGTATCTGGAAGACGCGATAGCAATCCTTCTATATGAGAAAGTGGATACGCATCTTTCTTTGTTTTGGCATTCACTTTCCTGTAGTCTAAGCATAAGCGATTTTTCCCGGGCTTACGAACTAGGACTACAGGAGAGCTCCAGGGGCTGGTACTTTCTTCAATTACCCCGAGCTTAAGCATACGTTCCAGTTCCTCATATAGCAGTTTCTGTACCGCCGGAGAGATCGGGTAATGACGTTGTTTAAGGGGCTCTGCATCTCCTGTATCAATAGTATGTACCTCTAGCGTAGTTTTTCCTAAGCCTTGAACAGCAGAGGACGGGAACCGGCTAATGGCATCTTTTAACTGCTTAGATTGTTGGGTGTTAAGTACATGGGCATTTAAATCCGTTTCTTTCTCACATGATGGTACTGAAGAGATTTCAGAGATCAGCTGAGGAGCAATATCGAACTCCTTCCAGAAGTCGATACCTAGGTACAACTTCTGCTGTAGAGAGGGAACCAGATACAGGGGGATTTTTTTCGTCATCCCTTTAAAAGTAACCTCCGCACAGATCTTTCCTACTATAGCTTGATTGTTTCCATCGGCGGTTTTCACCTCGGAGGAAAGTTTTGAAAAGTTTTGGCCATGTTTGCGAAGGAAGGTTAAGCCATCCACTCCTAAGCAGCTAATGCAGGCCCCACTGTCGAGAAGACCAAGGAGAGGTTCTCCAAAAATATGGACTGTAGCATAAGGTCGGGGGTCTTCTGTGCTGCACAATGTAGTGGCTTCTATAGCTTTGAATGCTGCCTTCTTCTCTCGAAACTTCTTTCTTAGTTTAGCCACTTTATCCGAAGCAATGGTGGTATGACTGCCGAAAATCCGACTTCGAACGGCCATGTAATTAGTAAGACGCTCGTGAAGCGACTTGAGAGGGGTTTTCGTTGGTACTAGAGTTGGTCTAATATTCGGTTCTTGGGGTTTAGCGGGTCTTTGCAGGATTCTAGGGGCTGGAACAGGCGGAATAGGCTTAGAATGGGTAGAGTTCGTAGAGTCTGGATAAGATTCCGAATGGCTGGGGAACGGAGTAGAAATGGAAAAGCTTTTTACTTGGTCTCCGGGTTCTTCTCCAGAGAGCAATTCACCCGGGGCTTCAAACTGCTCTTTAGCTCGTTTCCCGAGCATCGAGGACATTGGGGTGAGGTGGTGTTTTCCCATCCACACTTGAAGCAGAAAAGGGACCTCTGCGGGTCTGGGCATTCAAAGAACGAATGACCCTTACCCTTGCAGTTCCAGCACGTGTAGTTTCGAGTGTCCCTTTCCTTTTTGTAGTGGTATGCCTCTATCTCGGGAACCAGAACCTCTTCCTCACATTCCTCAGCAACTAGCTCGGCAACACCATTCCTTCGTGGGGGTGGTACGTTGGTAAGTCGGGCTCTTTGCGCTCCAGCTTCGCGATCGAGAAGGTATTTTTCAACCTTCCGACAGACGTGGACCATTTCTGCCAAACCATTAGTATGGAACGTAATCAGCAATATCCCCATCTGCCGTCGTACGTTGTTCTTCAGAATATCAATTATTTCCGCATCAGGTTTTGGACTCCTCAACCTTCCATTTAATTTCTGAATGGCGGTGTAGAACTCATCAAAAGTTTCGTTTTGCCCCTGGTGTCTGTCGTATAACCTTCTCGAAAGCTCCGAATCTGTTTCCAGACTCCTGAATTGCTCTATTAGAGCATTGCTCAAAGCCCTCCAGGTGAGGTCAGGATTTGCTTTCAGGTATACCCAGAACCAGGTTTCTACTGGGCCAGCGATAAAATGGTGGAAGTTAATGACAACTTCATCCCATGTCGCCCCGTAGCTTACCTTGAGACGCTCAAGCCTGAATAAGAAGTCGTCAATGGACATAGAACGGTTGTCAAATTTCAACCCCCACTTGTGGAAGTTGGACAACCTGTAACTGGTTTGACGCGGAACCGACTGAGTTTGGTTGACGGGGTCACTCAAAGTCAGATCATGAAGCCGTCTAAGAAATTCGTCCATGTTTGACGTTTCAGCTGCCAGATTTTGACGTGGTGGTGAACGAGTTCGAGGAGGAGTTCGGTTACGAGGGGGTGAGTTATTTTTAGACGGTGGGTGACGTGAAGTCGTAGAGAAAGGAGGAGGGTCCGCCTGTTGGCTAGATCTTCTTCGAGGAATAGGCCGGTCAACTTCAGGGGTTTGTGCTAAAAGCGTTTCCCTTACTATGCTCGCCACTTCATCTCTTAAAGCGATTCTCGTTCGCTCCATTTCACTGTTGAAGAACCGAAAATCCTCCGCCCTACTCGCTCCTACCGCGGCCGTAACTACATCCTGGATGTAACCTGACAATACCTCGTCATTACCACTTAGGGTTTGCCGTGGTTTCGGAATAGTTCCTGTTGGTGGAGGTCGCTTTTCCGTCGTACGTGATTGAGCAAGCAATGACGCTGCTCCTTCCGTATGTTCTGAGCTCTCCATTGAAAGTCGAGGGGCTGGAGGAGGCGGTCCCTGAGATAACGCTAGGTCCGCAAAAGAATCCATAAGGAATTGCTCCCGCACGACGTGGGTTCGCAAGCTAGCCTTAGTTTTGGATCGTGTACTCCGTCTTTTCATTAAAAATCAATTTGAATAAAAGGGACTGAATACGAACTTACGAGTAAAAAACAAAATTTGTGAGATGATGAAAACTTCGAAAGTAATTTTGTTACGAAACTAAAATTTGCAATGAAAGAAAGCAAAAAAAAAACTCTAACCCGCGAAGATAATTCTGAAAAATAAGGATATGTAGCTATTGAAAAAAAAAGATCAAAAAACCGAAATGTAAATACGAAAAAAAAATGCATCCACTGTTGATTTAAAAAAAAAAAATTTTAAAATAAGCCAGATTAATTCAAAAATAATAAATAAGAACTGTGAGCAAAAAAAAATTTTGTGGACTTTATGAATAGGATTATTAAAAAAAATATAACTAGGATTTAAAGAAAAATTCAAATTATTTTATATTAGATAAAAAAAAAATAAAAATTCCGTTTTAAAAGCTGAGAAAAAAAAAATTTCAGAAAAATTTTATAAAATAAATGATTAAAATTCAAAAAAATTAAAAATCGTTTTCAAAACTCCGAACAAAAAAAAAGGCTTCAAAACCGAGAAAAAGAAAATGCAATATAAAATATATGTAAAATATCAAAATTCAGAAAGCAAAATCAAAATTTATACGTATGATAATTGGGAACTTAAGTAAATTAAGAATTGAATCGATAGAAATCATGTAGTTGAGGTAGAAGTGACCATATGATAAGAAACAAAAAGGAAGATTGACGAAGATATAGAAAGGTACCCCCTACGGAATCACTAAATTTACTGAATACACGTTTTTTGAAGCTCTGACCAGTGCTGTGGGGTTACACAAGAGTTGTGCTTGCTTTGGTCTACTGGCCTTTAGCCCATATAACAGACAAGCATCCGCTGTGTACTAAAAACATACAAAAACTGATTCTCATAAAATTGAACAACTGAAGCTGAATAAATAAAGTCTCCAAACTTAGGCTTCCATTTATAAAAGAATTCAGGATTATCTACATAACTTTGCCTTGCGATTCGCAACAGCCTTAATACGAGTGAATTCATCCATTAAGCGGACGTCGCAAAAAGACAAAATTACAGGAAAAAAAAATACCATTTGTTGTTTCACTACATCACAGGCACAGGTCTGAAGTGCAACAAGTGTCAATAGCACGATTCCAATGGTATACTCGATCAACCTTCCCACAGATAAAAAAAAAATCTTGAACGCTTCGTGCCCCACGTTGGGCGCCACCTGTAACGGAACCGGTGTTCCCCCTCTCCCTCCTATACCACCTCTACGACCTCAGGCCTACAGGCACCTAAGGCCGGTCCAGGCAGCAGGAAAGAGAGGGTGTCCAGGCTATGACAGCTTGGCATGCTAGCTCTAGCTCTTCCTAGCTCGTCGGAGGGGTAGGTTCTTGCCATCGCAGCACTGGACAATGTTACCAATTTTCATGCCATAGAGTGAAAAATAGTAAAAAAAATTTTTGAGTTCCAAGAAAAAATGTCTAGGAGCCCAAAGTCGTTCAAAGTAAAGGGGAAGGGATGTGATTCCTATAAGGGGGGAGAGTCCACGGTGTTGTTGGCCCTCCGGAGGATTTACCCACCCTTTGTGTCCTAAGGACACCACCATGGCTACTGCATCCTCCATATTGTGCAGCAGCCCCAAACACGTACCTAATTGTTATCTATCTGGTCATCTTCCTTCTCATACGATCACCTCCTCCTCAGTATTAGGATTAAACCATGGTGACTGGAGCTAATTTTCCTGAAAATTGTCACGAATCTTTCTTCCCATTTGAGTCATGAATGACTCTCAATCACCAAAAATGGAAAACCAAAATAAAGGATTTCATGAGCAAAAAAAAAACCCAAATAGTTTAATTTTATGAAGGTGTAATAACAATTTATTGATCGCCCATAAGTAACTAACAAAATAAAATAGACCGTTAGAAAAGTAATAAATTTGAAATTATCTTTACTTTAAACTAATAGCAAAAAAATATAAAAGAAATTAATGGTCGCTCTGCAACTAGATTAAGAAAAAACAAACAAAAAAAAAGAACAAAAAAAGGAAAGCTCTAGAAATCCGAAATCCGAAAGAAAACCCGACTGAAAATTACACTTAATTTCCCAGCCTGTCTTAAACGAAGAAATCAAAATGACTTAATGATCTTCTGAAAGCAAGTAGTCAAACCCTTTCCCACTTCAAAAAAATCACAAAACAGGAGGCCACAATATTATTCACATAACAATCGAAATAATCGTACGTACTTACTCAATATAATCCAGTCCGAAGATAGTGCACCACTTTTGGACGATACTGTAAATAAATTTGTTTTTTTTTTTCTTTTTAAATTTAGGATCTTATGGTTTATGACTTTTTTACTTGGTTTGGATAGGGGATGTACATATGATATATTTTTTTCTTCCTTTTTTTTTTTATACCTTTTCTTTTCTTTCTTTTTTCTTGTTTAATTTTACACTTTAGAATTATTTAAGTTTAAATATATAATATTAGGGGCATCATTAATACTTTTCTTCTTTTATTTTTCTCGATTTACAAAAAAAACTAGTTCTTTTTTTTTTTCTTAACTAATAAACACATAAACTAAACACTAGACACAAACGGAAATTTGGTTAAACACTTATGGTATGGGTGGAGGGTACACAGGGGACACAGAGAGGGTCGCTCCAGTCGACGCTATTCTAATCGCTCCAGGGGGGGTAGAAAACACCGGGTAAGTTGGTATTCCAGCAGGTAAGTATTCCGGCAGATAAGTATTCCAGCAGGTAAGTATAGATAGGTTTCACTTCGCGGGTATATTATAAAACCAGGAAGTTACAATGAGGGCACAGGGAACTATCACTTCTTTTTAGGTTTTATTTTGTTTCTCTCTTCTTTTCTATTTGTATTTTTATATTTTTGTCTCTTTAGTTTATTGGTTTTATAATTTTTTTCTTTATGTTTAATAATGTATAATTTGGTTTTTTGTTACGATGACTTTTATAACTTTTTTCTTTTTGTTGTCTAGTAATAATTTTTCAGATCATCGCGGTATTTCACTAGTATCCGGGGTCAGATGATATTTTTTTTCTTTTTAGTAATCTCTCGCAACCACGTACTTGTTCGTTTTTTATTTTTTTCTACTTTGTCTTTCGTTTTTTCGTTTTTACGTTTTTTTTTTTTTTTTTTTTGTCTTCAAAAAAAAAATCCGCGACTTGTTCACGAAAATTTATTTATTTGTTTAAACCGATGTCTATGAAATCCCTTTACTGACTGATGATCTTTACATCAACAGGAGAGAGCTTTTCTCCAGTGGCGATGATACTTAGGATAACTGCACTAACATGCTACCCCGATTAGCGGTGCAATCAGCATGTACATAAAACATCATACCACCAGAGATTAGCTGTTCTATTATCGAATATCATACTTCTTATGTACATATTACATAATTTGCTGGAATCTTTAACGAAAATTATTTACTTGATTACCTATTGTTTATTATGGAGATTATAGTTTCGCCGATTGAGTTTACTATTTTTTTTTGTTTCTGAATTATGTTTGTAGGTATACTTTTATGGATTACTTTAGTTAGATAAGATGACTTATTATTATTATTATATTATAATTACATTATTTTATTGCCTTACAGTATTTTTGTAATTATGTATTGTTATTATAGGGTATTATTATTAGATATAAGTATTATTTGTAAGAATGTTATTTATTAGTTATTAATAAGTATGGTTATGAATAGCGATTATTATGGTATTATTATAATTAGGTACGAATTATTATGTGGATATTATTATAAGGTTTTTAAGTTAGGTAGTGTAGTTATAAAACATTAATGTTATTAAGAATTTCTTTATTACATATTATTTTTATTATCATTATTATTATTATTATTATTATTATTATTATGTCCTCTGAGATATTATTATTATATGGCTTATTATTATAGATATCATCTCAGTGTGTATTATTTATTATTATATAGTCCCTGTGCCGTTTCCTACAAATTCGGCGGGTCTTTGCATTAATGAAAGATTTGGTAGCTCCGGTATCCAATAATGCCATAACAATTTGATCATAAATTCTTACTGGTATGAAACATCTGGGATCCTTCCTTGGTTTCAACACCTCTGGCAGCGGTCGTTGCTTAAAAGCTTGTACTTCGGCTTTCTGGTTCTGGTTTGGATTTTCTAGTAGCGGTTCTACATTATCGCTTCTGAAATCGTCTGGTTCTTTTATAGCTGGTCTGGTGTGTCTGGTGTGTCTGGACTGTCTTTTCTTATCTTGTTGTATCGGTAGTTCACTAAGCGAGTTCAGTATCGATGCTTGATGAGGGTGACAGGTACAATCATCGGTCAGGCGACCATCTTCACCGCAGAAGGAACAAAACAGCCGGAAAGGACGATGGCAGTTACTCTTCGTATGCCCACGTTGCTTGCAGTTCCAACAGTGGGTTGCTCGATCATACTGGACGGTCGGGACGGTCGGGACGGCGGGTCGGTCATAATTGTTACGGTTAAATGGTACTCTAGGCGGCGGCGGTGTGGGGCGGTTATTATTAAACGTCCGCTGGTTTGTTGTGGGTATCATGTTTACCCCTGGGTTAGGTCGGGATGCAGGTTGGCGTTGATTCCGGTCTTGGCCCTGTATGTACTCGTATTCTTCGGCTAACTTCATTAGTTCATCTAAATTCTGGAAGTCTCGTCTCTTGATGTACAAGTGGTATTCTGGACGAAGGCTATCATATATTCGGTCGACACTTTCCGAGAGACTCATACGGGGGTGCTGGTGTATAAGATATTGAGTTGCCTGTATAAATTCTTTAGCTTTCTCTCTTAGTTCGAAGTTTAATGTCCTAATTGCCACCAGGGGCTTCGGTACCTGCAAATCTACCAGAGCGTTTAGCCTGCTGTTTAGTGCCACCAGGGGCCTTGAACCTGCCGATCTACCAGAGCGTTTAGCCTGCTGTTTAGTGCCACCAGGGGCCTTGAACCTGCTGATCTACCAGAGCGTTTAGCCTGCTGTTTAGTGCCACCAGGGGCCTTGAACCTGCCGATCTACCAGAGCGTTTAGCCTGCTGTTTAGTGCCACCAGGGGCCTTGAACCTGCTGATCTACCAGAGCGTTTAGCCTGCTGTTTAGTGCCACCAGGGGCCTTGAACCTGCTGATCTACCAGAGCGTTTAGCCTGCTGTTTAGTGCCACCAGGGGCCTTGAACCTGCCGATCTACCAGAGCGTTTAGCCTGCTGTTTAGTGCCACCAGGGGCCTTGAACCTGCTGATCTACCAGAGCGTTTAGCCTGCTGTTTAGTGCCACCAGGGGCCTTGAACCTGCTGATCTACCAGAGCGTTTAGCCTGCTGTTTAGTGCCACCAGGGGCCTTGAACCTGCTGATCTACCAGAGCGTTTAGCCTGCTGTTTAGTGCCACTAGGGGCCTTGAACCTGCTGATCTACCAGAGCGTTTAGCCTGCTGTTTAGTGCCACCAGGGGCCTTGAACCTGCAGATCTACCAGAGCGTTTAGCCTGCTGTTTAGTGCCACCAGGGGCCTTGAACCTGCAGATCTACCAGAGCGTTTAGCCTGCTGTTTAGTGCCACCAGGGGCCTTGAACCTGCTGATCTACCAGAGCGTTTAGCCTGCTGTTTAGTGCCACCAGGGGCCTTGAACCTGCAGATCTACCAGAGCGTTTAGCCTGCTGTTTAGTGCCACCAGGGGCCTTGAACCTGCAGATCTACCAGAGCGTTTAGCCTGCTGTTTAGTGCCACCAGGGGCCTTGAACCTGCTGATCTACCAGAGCGTTTAGCCTGCTGTTTAGTGCCACCAGGGGCCTTGAACCTGCTGATCTACCAGAGCGTTTAGCCTGCTGTTTAGTGCCACCAGGGGCCTTGAACCTGCTGATCTACCAGAGCGTTTAGCCTGCTGTTTAGTGCCACCAGGGGCCTTGAACCTGCTGATCTACCAGAGCGTTTAGCCTGCTGTTTAGTGCCACCAGGGGCCTTGAACCTGCAGATCTACCAGAGCGTTTAGCCTGCTGTTTAGTGCCACCAGGGGCCTTGAACCTGCAGATCTACCAGAGCGTTTAACCTGCTGTTTAGTGCCACCAGGGGCCTTGAACCTGCTGATCTACCAGAGCGTTTAGCCTGCTGTTTAGTGCCACCAGGGGCCTTGAACCTGCAGATCTACCAGAGCGTTTAGCCTGCTGTTTAGTGCCACCAGGGGCCTTGAACCTGCAGATCTACCAGAGCGTTTAGCCTGCTGTTTAGTGCCACCAGGGGCCTTGAACCTGCTGATCTACCAGAGCGTTTAGCCTGCTGTTTAGTGCCACCAGGGGCCTTGAACCTGCTGATCTACCAGAGCGTTTAGCCTGCTGTTTAGTGCCACCAGGGGCCTTGAACCTGCTGATCTACCAGAGCGTTTAGCCTGCTGTTTAGTGCCACCAGGGGCCTTGAACCTGCAGATCTACCAGAGCGTTTAGCCTGCTGTTTAGTGCCACCAGGGGCCTTGAACCTGCTGATCTACCAGAGCGTTTAGCCTGCTGTTTAGTGCCACCAGGGGCCTTGAACCTGCAGATCTACCAGAGCGTTTAGCCTGCTGTTTAGTGCCACCAGGGGCCTTGAACCTGCAGATCTACCAGAGCGTTTAGCCTGCTGTTTAGTGCCACCAGGGGCCTTGAACCTGCTGATCTACCAGAGCGTTTAGCCTGCTGTTTAGTGCCACCAGGGGCCTTGAACCTGCTGATCTACCAGAGCGTTAAGCCTGCTGTTTAGTGCCACCAGGGGCCTTGAACCTGCTGATCTACCAGAG
Organism: Chrysotoxum bicinctum; assembly: GCA_911387755.1. Taxonomy (NCBI): domain Eukaryota; kingdom Metazoa; phylum Arthropoda; class Insecta; order Diptera; family Syrphidae; genus Chrysotoxum; species Chrysotoxum bicinctum. The sequence goes on from OU426988.1 coordinate 191,627,480, forward strand.
CGTTTAGCCTGCTGTTTAGTGCCACCAGGGGCCTTGAACCTGCTGATCTACCAGAGCGTTTAGCCTGCTGTTTAGTGCCACCAGGGGCCTTATACCTATGGATCCCGTCAAGAACCAGACATCCGAATGAAAGGGCCCGTTTGTAGCCGAATTACTAGAAGCCAGAATACCCGTAATCCAGTACCAGATCCAGAGCATCAGCAAGCAGTATAACTGATGCAAAGCAGCTAGACTAGAAGCCAGAAGGATTGAAGCCCGTGAACCGTTCCCGTACCTGAATTAAGTGAAATATTAGTAGCAGATTATTGTATGTTATAGATTTAAGAGTTATTTCCAATAAAGATTTTGTAATAAGGTTTGAAGACCTTGAAATCTGGAGTTTGGTGTTTTCTTCAGGACGACCCTGGCAAGACCGACGAGCAAAACCTCGGCTGGAAAGCAAAAAGCACATCACAAATTGGCGCCCGAGCAGGGAGCGAGCGTTTAGCCTGCTGTTTAGTGCCACCAGGGGCCTTGAACCTGCTGATCTACCAGAGCGTTTAGCCTGCTGTTTAGTGCCACCAGGGGCCTTGAACCTGCTGATCTACCAGAGCGTTTAGCCTGCTGTTTAGTGCCACCAGGGGCCTTGAACCTGCTGATCTACCAGAGCGTTTAGCCTGCTGTTTAGTGCCACCAGGGGCCTTGAACCTGCAGATCTACCAGAGCGTTTAGCCTGCTGTTTTGTGCCCGGGTGACGAACGAAAAATATTATTGTTTGCTTTGTGTGTGACGTCATAAGCCTATGGTGTGTGTGAATCTTATCCGGGCGAAGTATAATTCTTAGTATTAATTATGATTCTTGCTGTTTATGCAGAAGTATGTATTATAGAGTAGAGCAGCATGGAACGCTTCGTTACATACCCCTCCTCCTTCGGAGACGAGAACCCTCTCGTCTTGAAATTCGCTTCAACTGGAAAACAAAATTAAATTCATTCCTTTTTTAAATTTTAACTTACCAATCATAAAAACTTTAAATCACTTCATAATAAAAAAGAAATCAAAATTGTCGGAAACTTAAATCAATTTTAAAACTAAAACTTCAATACATTATTAACTTTAAAAAAATGTCTTAATTAAAAAAAAATTTTGTCTGTTAAATTTATGGCGAAAAGGTTACCCTCTTCTTTACGCCATTTTTACGGTGGGTCAGAATGGCTACTCCTGGCTTAATGATTCTGACGTCTACTCGTCCATAGCGCCCTACGAGCGTAAATCGTTGGCGTCTATACCGGTGATTGTATGTCGGATGTTTCTTGATGGAGATTCCCATGAAAGGATCATCTTTCGGACGTGGTATGCTTACTCGTTGCTCGGTCTTACTGGTTGGGAACTTAAGATTCCGTACGGTCATAGCGGTTGCGTGAACGGCGGCGGCGGATGTTGACGGAATGGAACTATAAATGTAATCGGTAAGGTGTCTGGCGGCGGATACCATGTTGCTGGAAGCTGGTGCGAAAGGGACCGATAAAGCGGTCGATGCCTTGGCAGCAGAGGCGGCGGCGGCGGCGGCGGCGGCGGCGGCGGTATTCGGTGTAGTGGCTGGCGGTAAGGTAGTCGTAACGGTAGATGCAGCGGACAGAATGGAATAACGAGGCCTTCTGGTACTAGCGATTTTCTTAGTGCCCGCCACTATGGGCATTTGTATCTTGGGTGGTTCGTGTGAACGTTTGGTTGGGACAGCGTTATCTGGCTTATGATTAAAGCGCCTTATTCCAACTCTTTTGGGATCGGTAACAGCCACAGCATTTGACCTCGCTCCAGGTCGTATTTTTGCTGGCCTCGTAGGCTGCCTGTTCCATGGCTGGGCGGTATCTTTGTTTTTGTACTGCTGCATTTGACTTGTTGATTGCTCGGCGGTTGTCAACTTACTGGTGGCTAGCTTGCCTTCGTCGTTCCTTTTATTTTCCGGTATGGCTAATCCTTTAAGATCTTTTAAGTTTGGTCTAACTTTACTGCTTCTCCTTGATCTTTTTGGTACCACAAAACTGGTAGAGTCATATCGGGTGACTTCGCACGGCTCATCATAGCGACGTGCTAATTTTGTACTGGGCGGACGGTCGAGCTTTTGGAGTTTGATATCAAGCATTCCGCCAAGGAATTCTTCTTGTTTCCGTTTTTCTCTTACTAGACAAAGTTATTTCCGGCATCGTTCTTGAACGTCACTTATCAGAGGAATTTCTTTACCACGTAGAGTCATCTTGAAATTCGCTCTTGATAGCAGGTCTACACCAATAACCATATCCTCAGTGAGATGACTCATGTACGTTAGTTCACCCTGAAATGGCTCATCATTGATGTACAAAATCAAATTATAGTGTTCTCGGCTAGCTACAGATTCTCCATTTGCTAGCTGCGTGAACTGTCTCCGATATTGGGCTGGTACTTTGTTTCTATGTAAAATTCGGCGGGTCTTTGCGTTAATGAAAGACTTGGTAGCTCCGGTATCCAATAATGCCATAACAGTTTGATCATAAATTCTTACTGGTATAAAACATCTGGGATCTTTCCTTGGATTCAACACCTCTGGTGGTGGCCGTTGCTTAAAAGCTTGAACTTCGGCTTTCTGGTTCTGGTTTGTTTCTTCTAGTAGAGATTCTACATTATCGCTTCTGGAATCGTCTGGTTCTTTTATAGCTGGTCTGGTGTGTCTTGACTTTCTTTTCTTTTCTTGTTGTATCGGTAGTTCGTTTAGCGAGTTCAGTATTGATGCTTGATGTGGGTGACAGGTACAATCATCGGTCAGGCGGCCATCTTCACCGCAGAAGGAACAAAACAGCCGGAAGGGACGATGGCAGTTACTCTTCGTATGCCCACGCTGCTTGCAGTTCCAACAGTGGGTTGCTCGATCATACTGGACGGTCGGGACGGCGGGTCGGTCATAATTATTACGGTTAAATGGTACTCTAGGCGGCGGCGGTGTGGGGCGGTTATTATTAAACGTCCGCTGGTTTGTTGTGGGTATCATGTTTACCCCTGGGTTAGGTCGGGATGCAGGTTGGCGTTGATTCCGGTCTTGGCCCTGTATGTACTCGTATTCTTCGGCTAACTTCATTAGTTCATCTAAATTCTGGAAGTCTCGTCTCTTGATGTACAAATGGTATTCTGGCCGAAGGCTGTCATATATTCTGTCGACGCTTTCCGCGAGACTCATACGGGGGTGCTGATGTATCAGGTATTGAGTTGCCTGTATAAACTCTTTGGCTTTCTCTCGAGCACCTTGCTTCCTCCGCATGATCTCATCTTCTAACTTATAAATAAATCGTACCGGCAGGTAATGTTCCAAGAAGCATGTGCGAAAATCTTGCCATGTTCTAAGTCTGTCTCGATTTATCCTATACCACTCTAAGGCTGTTCCTCTGAGAATTTCTGGCAGGGCTTTCAGCAGATCGTCTGGGCGGATATCGTAGCACTCGGTCAGCTCCTCAACTCTTTCCATGAATGCTAACGCATTTCCCGAAGAATCAAATTTTAATCCCCACTTCCTTACCGTATTCATGACCTCGGCATCGTGGCTGGGAGTGAATCTGGTGACGGGTGTACTTGAGGTTTGGACTTCAGACTGTCGACTGCGAACGGTAGTAGCATCTGGGCTAACGGCGGGGTGTGACTCGAAAGGCTTAGAGTATATCTGGCTAGGGCCGGCCATGTTTGGAACTGTGCGGGGTGGAACTTGGAAAACGATTTCCGTGTAGTTCGGAGATTTCGGTATGTCCATGTCTTCGGTCCCTTTTGAACTATATGGTGCTGGAACTATGTTGTCCTCTTCTTTGTACTCTCGGTCAGTAGTAGTTTTCACAATTTCCTCACATAAGTTTTGTGTGGATTTTCGTTGTCGGGCTTCTTTAATATAAGCGCTGAAGCGGGCTCTCAACGCGGTGATCGAACCGTCTGTCTCTATTCCTAGCTGGCTCATTCGTTCCATTAATTCTTGCTTCCTCAAGAGGTATATGGCTCCCAGGCTAGCGAAACAATCGAATTCCTCTTCGTTATCAGACATGTTGAACTGGTTCTTATCGGGCGGCGGCGGCGGTTGTATGTTATAGTTTGAGTTTTTCAGATTTTGTTTCTTACGGGGTTGGACCTTATAGGTCCCTGCTCGGGCGCCAATTTGTGATGTGCTTTTTGCTTTCCAGCCGAGGTTTTGCTCGTCGGTCTTGCCAGGGTCGTCCTGAAGAAAACACGAAACTCCAGATTTCAAGGTCTTCAAACCTTATTACAAAATCTTTATTGGAAATAACTCTTAAATCTATAACATACAATAATCTGCTACTAATATTTCACTTAATTCAGGTACTGGAACGGTTCACGGGCATCAATCCTTCTGGCTTCTAGTCTAGCTGCTTTGCATCAGTTATACTGCTTGCTGATGCTCTGGATCTTGGTACTTGATTACGGGTATTCTGGCTTCTGGTAATTCGGCTACAAACGGGCCCTTTCATTCGGATGTCTGGTTCTTGACGGGATCCATAGGTATAAGGCCCCTGGTGGCACTAAACAGCAGGCTAAACGCTCTGGTAGATCAGCAGGTTCAAGGCCCCTGGTGGCACTAAACAGCAGGCTAAACGCTCTGGTAGATCAGCAGGTTCAAGGCCCCTGGTGGCACTAAACAGCAGGCTAAACGCTCTGGTAGATCAGCAGGTTCGAGGCCCCTGGTGGCACTAAACAGCAGGCTAAACGCTCTGGTAGATCAGCAGGTTCAAGGCCCCTGGTGGCACTAAACAGCAGGCTAAACGCTCTGGTAGATCAGCAGGTTCGAGGCCCCTGGTGGCACTAAACAGCAGGCTAAACGCTCTGGTAGATCTGCAGGTTCAAGGCCCCTGGTGGCACTAAACAGCAGGCTAAACGCTCTGGTAGATCAGCAGGTTCAAGGCCCCTGGTGGCACTAAACAGCAGGCTAAACGCTCTGGTAGATCTGCAGGTTCAAGGCCCCTGGTGGCACTAAACAGCAGGCTAAACGCTCTGGTAGATCAGCAGGTTCAAGGCCCCTGGTGGCACTAAACAGCAGGCTAAACGCTCTGGTAGATCAGCAGGTTCAAGGCCCCTGGTGGCACTAAACAGCAGGCTAAACGCTCTGGTAGATCAGCAGGTTCAAGGCCCCTGGTGGCACTAAACAGCAGGCTAAACGCTCTGGTAGATCTGCAGGTTCAAGGCCCCTGGTGGCACTAAACAGCAGGCTAAACGCTCTGGTAGATCTGCAGGTTCAAGGCCCCTGGTGGCACTAAACAGCAGGCTAAACGCTCTGGTAGATCAGCAGGTTCAAGGCCCCTGGTGGCACTAAACAGCAGGCTAAACGCTCTGGTAGATCTGCAGGTTCAAGGCCCCTGGTGGCACTAAACAGCAGGCTAAACGCTCTGGTAGATCTGCAGGTTCAAGGCCCCTGGTGGCACTAAACAGCAGGCTAAACGCTCTGGTAGATCAGCAGGTTCAAGGCCCCTGGTGGCACTAAACAGCAGGCTAAACGCTCTGGTAGATCAGCAGGTTCAAGGCCCCTGGTGGCACTAAACAGCAGGCTAAACGCTCTGGTAGATCAGCAGGTTCAAGGCCCCTGGTGGCACTAAACAGCAGGCTAAACGCTCTGGTAGATCGGCAGGTTCAAGGCCCCTGGTGGCACTAAACAGCAGGCTAAACGCTCTGGTAGATCAGCAGGTTCAAGGCCCCTGGTGGCACTAAACAGCAGGCTAAACGCTCTGGTAGATCGGCAGGTTCAAGGCCCCTGGTGGCACTAAACAGCAGGCTAAACGCTCTGGTAGATCTGCAGGTACCGAAGCCCCTGGTGGCAATTAGGACATTAAACTTCGAACTAAGACCCCTTACCGCTGGTGGGGGGAAGCCTTAATAAGAAATAGCTGGACAATCTCACCTACCTAACTTGCTAAATGACCAACTCGTCTATACTTCTTGTCTACGACTGGATTTCAAAAGATTGATCAAATCAATTTACTGTGCCGCCTGACTGTATGTATGAGCGAAGAGGTGATTTTCGTTCACCCGAGTAGGTCCTCTTGATAGTTTTTCAGTGAAAACTGCATGTGAATTATATAGGTGACGAACGAAAAATATTATTGTTTGCTTTTTGTGTGACGTCATAAGCCTATGGTGTGTGTGAATCTTATCCGGGCGAAGTATAATCCTTAGTATTAATTACGATTCTCGCTGTTTATGCAGAAGTATGTAGTATAGAGTAGAGCAGCATGGAACGCTTCGTTACAGCGTAAATATGAATATTACTATTAATTACTATATCAGGCAGATCATTTACAAAAACGCAGAAAAGAAGTGGTCCCAAAACTGACCCTTGTGGAACGCCTGAATTAACAAGAAACGGACTGGAGATGCCTTTCGCAGTTTCTACAGTTTGAAAACGGTTTCTCAAGTAATTTAAAATCAGTTCAAGAGCAGACCTGGAAAATTGGAAATTGGTTTTGAGTTTTTTTAATAGTATTGAATGATCTATGCAGTCAAATGCCTTTGAGAAATCAAGCATCACCATCGCACTGATTTCGTCACGATCTAAAGCTGTCCTTAAGTCATTGGTAACCTTTAATACTGCAGATTCGCAACTATGCTTTCTTCGAAATCCCGATTGCCATTTTGAAAGCTTATTGTATCTATCGAAGTCTTCTTGAATCTGTTGGGCTAGTAACTTTTCAAAAACTTTTGACAGAAATGTTAGTAGACTGATGGGCCTAAACTGAGAAGGATCTGTAGGATTTGTTTTTTTCGGGATTGGAATAATTCTGGCATATTTCCATTTTTCGGGAAACTGACAACTGTATATACAAAAATTGAAAATATGAACTAGATAGGGAAGAAGAACTGGAAGAATTAATTTAATAAACTTAGGTGACATGTTATCGGGTCCAATTGCATTGAATTTAACCGAGCGAATCGCCCATTCAACATCTAAACTGTTAACACACCTGAATGCAAAGCATACTGGTGAGTAATAATCTCCAGATTCAAATGGCACCGCAAAGGACGATTTTGGGACGAGAACTGAGCCCATTTCTAAAGGACTATAATCGCATTTTGGTACTTCACTCTCGATCACACCAACATTTTTCAAGTTTTTCCAAAGGATTTTTGTGTTTAACTTAGGGTCAAGACGCTTGAGATAATACATACGTTTAGTATAGCGAATCAAGGAGGTTACTTTATTTCGGGCATAAATGTATTGACATTTATTATATACCGTTGAGTTTCGCTTAAACTTTCTGAAAAAATGTTCTCTTTCCTGAATCAATGTTTTTATTTTGCGAGTAAACCATGGACAACTTTGAGACTTAACGATTTTTGTCACTACAGGAACATAAGTTTGGTAAAGTTCATTGATTATGTCGGTTAAAACAGAGACTTTCATATCAATATCTACAAAACTGCAGATATTATCAAACCCTATTCTCTCTATACTTTGCTGAATATTCAATAAATCAAAATTGCGAAATGATCTAAAACTAAATGTTTTTACATGGTCTCTTCTAATATTAAAGTTATATGAACAATATATAAGATCGTGGATAAAATTGGATGTTAATCTCAACTGATCATTTCCGATTACTTGATTCATTGAGTTTGTTAAGAAAATGTCGATTAATGATGGATTCCTTACTGATTTGAAACAAGTTGGCCATTGTTTGTTAACAACAAAGAGACCGAATTTGTCACAAAAATATTGAAACAGTTGAGAGGTTCCATTTTTCTCCAAGAAGTTTACATTAAAGTCACCCCCTATTAAAATATTACTGTATATTGCACTAAGTCTAATTAATGTATCTTCAAACTCTTTTAAATGTTCTTCTTTAAATTTACATGGTGGACAGTATACAGTAATCAACAGGCACTTTTCAAATTCATTTCTAACTTCTATACAGATAAATGTTAACAAAGTTTCCTTAATATACATACAGACACCCCCACCAATTCTATTTTTACGGTCATTGCGATACAAAGAAAACCCGGGGAATGAAACAAGATTGGATGAAATATCAGAATTCAGCCAAGATTCCGAAACCATAACAACATCAATTTTCGATGCACTGAACATTTGATAAAGCACAGTGAACTTTGACTTAAGGCTTCCAGCGTTCAAGTGGCACATATTAAAACCGCTATAAAAATTGCACATAGCATTGAGAACACATCTTATTGTGTCAGGATCTATTCCAAAAACCATTTTGAAATAATATCATCTCGAGGCTTTCTAAAGAAATCCATCCCACACATGTCAAAACAATCAAAATTGAATAGCAAAAAAGAAAAAAATACATCCAAAATATCATTATACTCATGAGTTAAATTCATTCTACTATGAGCAATGCAAGAAATTCAAAAATAACAATAAATAAATTAAGTAAAATATTAAAGAAAAACAAAAATAATTTTCTTTCATATCAAAAACTAGATTGGCAACACTAATTTAAAATAGTTAAACTAAAGGTAAGATGTTATGAGATTGAGAAATTAAGTAAAAAAATAGAAGTAAATTGCTACTCAAAAGCCGTTCGGAATCAGCAGAAAATCTTAGGTCCCCTCCATTCCTGGTAACACGCAAACATGAACGAGAGTTGTCACTAGGTCGTGGTTCTATTCGAGTTGTTGCACCACCAAATGTATTTATTTTATATCTCTTCACCAACATAACAGGCATGACTTTTTCCTAGGTTAAGCCCAAGAAATAGATTCAGGTCCTATGGCTGAGTGTCGAGATCTAACGTGGTAATAATGGGATTAAAATTAGTCAACTTAAAATTGGAAACCTAATTTGTTGCAATCTAAATCCGAACTTCAAATTCTCCATCAGGGACACTGAAATCAAATTGTATATATTTTGTCTAAAGACAATTTAAACATTAATAAAAATAAATGAATTGCATATTGTATGATTGTATAGGAGCTACAAAAGAAGATCCAATATTTGGTTAAGAAATCCTGGTCGCTTTAGCTTAATAGGATGAGAGAAAAAAACTTTAAATATGAAAAATGGCCGGTTATGTCAGCCACTTTCAAGAACACTCGGTTTAAACCATCATCACAGCGCCTGTCACACTCAGGCTACCATAATGAATAGTGAAGGCGCACAGGACTAAGGACAAAAAGTGTCTCCGTTGCAGAACTACGACCATCCTTCACCTCGAGCTGCGTTCATTTGTTTATAATTCAAGTGACTATACAACTGCGTCTTCGTTTTCGAAAAATAGCCTCCACCGAGACTAAAAATATACAAAAACCTATTCTAATGGGGACATTTGAGTATTTTTAGATCCCCTTCTCGTGTCCTTCGCCTTATTTTTTTTTCTTGAATTCTACTATCGTCTCTTCCTTTCTGCTAATGCGGTAAGATAATCTTAATAAAAACACTTTTGTATTTGTGTTTGGTGAAAAAATACAAAAAGCCATTGTAGTACCTATATTACTTCGTCTTTTTTCCACATGCACGCGTTCCGGTATGTCAGGCTTGGTGAGGCTTTTTTGTGAGGACTATTAGCTGCAGAGCTTAACAGTGCTGTGTTTAGTGTTCAATGAATTCATTTCTGCTCAATTGAGTACAGAACATTGCATTACAAGCTCTCTTCTTTTTTGCATAGTTATTGCCTTTTTTGTATACATATGTATATAAAAATAGAAAAGTCCTTGGAATGCAAAACATTAATGTATGCAAAATGGACGACACATCTCCTCCTCACGTGCTCATGTCCTAAGTCCTAAAGGACTTCGTGCTAGTATGAATGCATGCTTAGAAATAATATTCTTTCACACTGTTTAATTAAAATTCAAGTAAGCTAACACACACGGCATTTTAAAGTGGCATTCAACGAGAAATGATGAAAGGACGACTACGACGAAGACGCCTAGAGGGCGCTGAAAGATGAAAAGCTGACTCTGTTTTTTTTTTTGAAGAGAATATATAAAAGAAAAACGTTTTTCCTTCTTACTTATAGTAAGTTATATATTTTTTCTACTTAAATCGGAAGAAAAATAATATTTGAGGGACTGTGGAGAAACTAAAATACTCATATACTTATTCAACATGGGGTTCTTTTCATTCAAGTTTCTGGTACTGATTCGGTCATTTGCATATCATTAGAGAGTTCCGTCAGAGTTTCACTTTGCTGATGCACACTTCTTGTCAGACGGGAAACGGAATAAATGCAAATATTATGCTTGTGTTCCTATAAGAGAATTTATGGCTTTAGGATTATTTGTGGTTTTTTTTCTATGCAGACAGTTTTTTTATATCTTTTCTTCATATTCCCTAATGTTAGAGTCAGAGAGTGGTTCAACTTCCGTGGGATTTAGAGGGGATTTTCCCGATTTATGGTACCTCATTAGATTACATTGAAAGTTTATGGTTGCTGGGTATTTCTCACCACAGATTCAAAGAAGAAAAGTTTACTTCTTGTCCCTTGTGGATAATCGACCGATTTTCATGAAATATAGCTTACAGGCTCACACCGTAGGGAATTCCGAACTGCAATGCATTTATCATAGGATGTTAGAGGTATGAGGCCATCACGATTTTAGGGCTTTGTTATTTTATGCAAAATCTGCATTGAATAGAGGAATAACGTTTAAACCTGGTACGTCATTGTCAAATAATTGAAAACATATTTGGATGAATGTTTTGAATTTTTCAAGATGTTTTACCATTCTGGCCATATGAATGGATAATTTCTAAATGCATTTAAATCAGTCCAATTCTATTTTGCTGATGGTTTTATGTGAATATTTTAACCAAGGGCATTTCTCGGGAGGTGCCTTCTGGCTAACAATGAATAATAACATTTTGTTCTAGCTTGACTTAGTAAGCAACTTTATTCTCAACAAGATTCATAATTACGATATACTGCTCATTTTACTTGAGATATATGTACTTAAATATTAAAATTTAAAATAAATATTGAACATTTTTGAGCATCGATTAAAACTTTCACGATTTCTTCAAATAAAATTTTGTGTCGCAAGTTGCGAAATTAACTGAAACATTGGAACATATAAAAGTTGAGGCATTACCTTTGAAAGATCGAACGCGAATAAAGCCTCCGAAAACTCCCTAAGATTAAGAAAACTGAACACCTCAATAAGATTTAAACCATGAGAATACTAAAGCAACACATAACTGTCAGAGTTGCATACAAAACCTCTTAATGCCAACAGTAAAAATTATTTTAGCACGGATTCAAGTTTCTTAAGATCGACATCATAAAACGGAGACCAAACAACACTACAATATTCTAAAATAGATCGAACCAATAAACAATAGATATCTTTAGTTTTGTAGGGATCATTAAATTCTATCGTTTAACGAATCCCAGCAAACACATGCTTTTAGAGTGTATTTAAATTGATTGCATTTATTTTTTAGAAAATTAATTTTACACCATTTAACAATGCGTTATAATGCTTTTCCGTCAAACATTTTTGAAACAATTTTAGATCATCTGCATAAAGAAGATATCTGTACCCTCTGAGCAACAAGGGCAAGTTATGAAGGGTGGTTAAATTTTAAGGGCCGATGTTAAATGTGAACCACACCTAAACGTCAAGTTTTTTTCTGCATTTCATTTGACATTTCTCAATTTCAGACTAACTCAATTTGAACCATGAAAAGATACACAATCGAGCAACGCGTTAAAGTTATTTAGGCTTATTATGAAAATGGGCGTTCAAATCAAAATGCATATCGTGCACTTCGTGATTTTTTCCGTCAATTTATTGTGCGTACAATCCGAAAACCGGGCAGGGCCGTAGCTAGAGTTGAATTCAAAGTAGGGCATCGGTGATAACATGTAGGGCGGAAGTAAAAATTTTACTTGATATGAAATATGATCTGATCTGGTTAAGGTGTACTTAATTGTCGGGAGGGGGTGATAGATAAATGCTAAACATTCATTTATAGTTATAATGGTTTATAATATTATTTCTCTTAACATATTATATTCAGTATACCTATGTAATGTACATAGACAACAATACAAAGTTCTTTCATTAAAATAACTGAATTCTTTGATTCGCCATATATTAAAAATACAAAGGACTAGGACTTCATCCAGATCAATTGGCTTTGTTCTTTTCTTTTCAAAGGCCAGAAATACCATGCTTGCCTTTCTTTCCTGACGCATTGATAGCCTTTGAGGCCTATTGATTTCAGTCAAAGTTGAAAACGTATGAAGCTGAAGATCGCTGCATCCAAATTTATGTTTTCATTTAGGATAGCATATCTCGATAAGTATCAAAGATATTGGATAATATTTTAAAGGCCAAAATGTTGGGCGCAAATTTTCCTAGGGGCGATGTCCGTTACTTTTTTTTAAAATTGTATCTCGTTATATTTTATTTTAGTGAGTTTTAAAACTTTTAAGACAAAAAAAATTTTAGGAGAGGATCTAGAACAACAGTCACAACTGAAGAGAAAATATACATTTTGTAACTCTTCCTCAGTTTTTTTTCAAGTAGTTCAGACATCCAAATTCTGCCCACAAGTTTACAAGTATGGCACTGGCACCAAGTTTGCTAGAACACAAATGACTCAAGAACATGAAATAAAACAAAAAAAAAAACATCGCCTTTAGAGTTTGGAAATTCTAATATTTTCATGTACCGATTTTTTACCTACGATAAGTCAATCCAAAGTTATAAGGGTCCAAACTTTTTTTTTTTTTTTTTTTTAATTTCATGGTTAAATCATGGTTAAATAAGCTTACTAAAAAAAAATAATATCTTTGATACTTATCGAGATATGCTATCCTAAATGAAAATATAAATTTGGATGCAGCGATCTTCAGCTTCATGAAAACGTAGATTCGCACACAGTAGTGCCTACATCCTATGGTCGCCTCAGATGTAATTAATAATTTTGTTCACCATACAATTCAGCTATTTATCCATGCTGAAAAAAATTATGTAACATTATGCATTGATTGAAAAACTAAATGAATGAAAGTCATTTCCGAGATAACCCTAATGGCTACCAAATGGAAGCGATGGTTAAAGCAGTGGACGTAAGCGATTTTTCGGCCCAATTTATTTTCTATTCTGGTTACGTTATTCAGTAAAATTGGCTGCATCGAGATTTTCAGTAGTAGTAACTGTCAGCAACGACTCATTTGCGGTTATTTTTAACTCTCGTACCATTATCCATTATAGTAAACCAGTTTAGGTTCGATTCATTAATATCTTTAACAATGCAACTTCGTGCTGCTATAATCATTGCTTGAATTATTTGATTTTGAATTTCAGGTGAACGATATGTTGCAACTTGTGCATATGAGTGAGAGACTCTTTCAAATTTGTATCTCTTATGCAGGTATATTCAAACAAATTCTGAAATAATCCTTGTTGTTTTTCTGCTTCCAAAATATAATTTCCTCGCAAAGCTAATTCGTTGACATATTGTATAACCTCAATAATAGACCTAACGTAGTACCTATGTCTCTCTAAAGCTTTTTGATGTATCAACGTTTCAACACTGCTAGTTTTGGAGACTCTATTTAATTTATCCTGCCACATCGCCATAGCTTGGTAATGGGAAATGGATTTTTCGTGTTTTGGAAAACCAGTTTTTGAATCAGTGGTGCTACGATACGATAGTTGATTTTTAAGGTAGGGCATTGGAGGTTTTAAGGTAGGGCATTGCCCCCTAATGTCCTTCCCTAGCTACGGCCATGAAACCGGGTCTGTAGGAGATGTGAAAACACCAGTGCATGCTCGTACAGTTCGAACTGCAGAAAACACTGCTGCTGTTCGCGATAGTGTGGCTGAAGAGCCGTCCACCTCAACTCTTCGTCGTGCCCCACAATTGTACATCTCACGCTCGTCGTTGATGAACATTATGCATAAAGGCTTGCATTTACACGCTTACAAGCTGCAATTGACTTGAGAACTAAAGCCTCTTGACCATTTCAAGCGTCGTCAATGGTCAGAATGGTGGCAAGAAATGGCAACAGTGGATGATCAATTTTCGAAGAAAATCATCTTCAGTGATGAGGCACATTTTCACCTCAGTGGATTCGTCAATAAGCAGAATTGCCGCATTTGGGCGAATTATAATCCAAGAGTGATTGTCGAAAAACAAATGCACCCACAAAGAGGGACTGTTTGGTGCGGTTTATGGGCTGGCGGCATCATCGGGCCGTTTTTTTTCCAAAATGAGGCCGGTCAAACAGTTACTGTGAATGGTGTTCGCTATCGTGAGATGATAACGAACTTTTTATGGCCCGAATGGAAGATATGGATGTGGAAGATATGTGGTTTCAACAGGCTGGTGCCACTTGCCACTAAGCTAACAAAACAATGGCTCTTTTGCGCGACAAATTCAATGACCGTGTTATCTCATGTGTTGGCGATGTCAATTGGCCGCCACGATCATGTGATTTGACACCGTTGGACTTCTTTCTTTGGGTATATTTGAAAGAAAAGGTATACGTCGATAAGCCAGCAACAATTCAAGAGCTAAAGGATGAGATGATTCGGCACATTAACGGCATATAACCTCAATTATGCCTCAGCGTCATCGGATAAAGATGTGCCGCCGAGGGCGCAGCGGCTATTTGGCCGATATTTTGTTCCATACATAATTGAACCATACCATATTATCATAATAAAAAGAAATGACAATAATTTCCTAAATAATTTGTTTTTTATTCAAAATCAACATCGGCCCTTAAAATTTACCCACCCTTTATATCAAACAAAAAGCCAGAAAGTAACATAAAACTATTGGAAGATGAATGGATCCATTTTTACACCGATTATAATGAAGATGTAATTGGTTTGGTTCAAGCATATACGAGTGCTTAGATTGATTAAATTCCTACCTAATCCCCTTCTTAATCATCAATGTGATCCGGGCTATTCCGGTGATCTCGTGTTTTGGGCGGGTGTATCCAGTATAGAAGAAAGCCATATAAGGAAGGAAACAAATGTTCTTGCATCCATTAAAGAAACCATAGATCATTTCAAAGAAAAAAAAATTGGTCAGAAATATACATACCGAAATAGGCAGCTTTTAAGTTTTTTGATGTACATAAGTGGCATTTATGAATAATGATATGGGTGGTATATTCTGCTTGACTGACAGCTTTGTGCTCACAAAAATCAAATTCCACTGTTACTTTTAATATCCAATTGTTAAATAATGCAAGATCTATGAAAATAAGGAAAAGTGTTGGGGACAAGGCGGACCCATGAGGCACACCATCATTTAATTTTTGAAAATTGAAGTAAAAAACTATTCGGAACAACTTAAATTGAACTTTTATTGCCTTTGTGTTTTCCACTCAAACTTCCCTACACGGTTCTTACCATACCATAACTTTTTTTGTCAGTCATAACCATAAGCTTTTGATTGACTACCAAAAATGCCTCCTACTACCACTACCTATGGCAGACTATAATTATAAGATTTTGTGCTTCAAAATTCATCTAAAGAACTTTTGACAAATGCCCCTTTCTTGATTGCACCGAAATATATTGGGTGCTTTGTTAATTTTATGATGATATTCCTTTTTAAGTTTTCAGGACTGAATTATCCCATGGTATTCGAAATTGCCAAGACAACCACAAAATTAATCAAAAAAAAAAATACCAACAAATAAAAAAAACCCTTCTATCAGATCTTAAAATGAGAAAAGTTGAAAATTCCAATTACGTTGTTCTGATAGCCGCCCACTCGTGTGCACAGTCCTGTATACTCATTCAGTGCTTTTCTATTGCCAGACATTTAGTTTACATCCTACCTAGACGTCACCCCACCATCATTTAAGTCCATCGTGCGGTGATACCTGCCTGCACTGCTGGACATAAAACAGGTATTTCAGAACTCTGGCGAGATTTTATAGGATGGTCGTGGATCGTGGTAGTCTAGTTGACAACCCAGGGACTTAGGAGACTCGTCCCCGTTGTGTATAGTCTGCTTGCAGGAAATTAATTGTAAAATGACTTCCAAGCAATTGACATACTTCTCGTTAATGTCATTTTGGAAGAAAGCTTCCCACCCTTCCCATTAACAACACCATCAAAAGGGCAGTAGAGAAGTCTGCATTTTTTTCAGATGAAAAATCGTCCTGGAAATACGAGTGTTATAGTCATCCGGCTTGTCACGGCAGCTACGAGTATGATATATCGTTCAGGCTCATGCTGATGCTGCGATAAAAATTGTTTTATTATTTATTGTCATTTACGCGCGTTGTCGTTTTGCGATGTTTCAATTATTTTGCTGCACCACTCTCTAGATGGCTTGGAGTGTTGGGTGATGGCATCTTTTATCTGTGAGAATATGTGAAAAAGAAATGTATTTCATATATTTATTTATAAATACATATATGTATTTCAGTTGAACGACGAAAGTTACTTGGAGAATAATAAGTACCTACCTATACCAGTAGTACTGCATACAAATTGTGCACTCGTTGTGAAAATTTATTCATGAATGCAGTGACCTGCGATTAAAGTTAGCATAGAGAGTCATTCAAATTTGTGTATTGTTTGGGTGAGAATAAAAGGAACTTTAAACTAAATTCGGAAATAAAAAAGAATTTATGAAATTGCACGTACAGCTTCTCTAAGAATTTTCTTAAATCATTCTAATTACCATGATATCCATTTTGCTTTCTAAAATAAAGGATTAGTCGTTAAAATCGACATCCATCGTCTTTGAATTGTCAACACAGAAAAATAAAATCTAACCGAGAGTGTTTTTCGCTGGGTTAAAAAAATGTGTTAAAAACAACATAGTTTAGGGGGAAAAGTGCGTAGGTAGTGTATGCTGCTGGAGGTAAACTACAGTACCTTGCCATATTATTAGGCCCAAGCTAAAAAATGGAACTTTTTTGTTTATTTTGTGTTATATAGCTTAAATATTTTGCTCATATGTGTTTATTTATATTATAAGCATATATAATTATTGCTGAAATAAAATAAAAACAAAAATAAAAATAAAAATAAAAAAAAAAAATAAAAATCAATACAATTTTTGATATAAAAAAACAAAGAGAAACCATCTTTATTATAATATTTTGTGTGTTGACCTTTTGCTAAAACAAGTGCCTTTATTCTTCGGGGTATATTGTTAATACACACTTGAGTTGTAATTTTGAGCTTGCTATTATTCTGCTATTATTAAGCTTTTCCACATGCTCAGTGTTGGTTTTTATAGGGGTTTTTGCAACTTTAAGCTTAAGAAGCTCCCAAGCGTTTTCTATGGGGTTCATATCCGGAGAATATCCAGTCCAGTCAAATTTTTATTTTTTTTTTAATTGAGAAAAGCCGTAACACTCTTGACTTTATGACAAAAAGCATCTTCGTGCATGAATATTAAACCTACATGGCTCAAAAACCACTTCCGAATTTATGGCGACAAAACAGTTTCAAGCACTTTCTTGTACTGGTCCTGCCTCATGGTATTTTCCACAACTTAAAGAAGACCCACTCCTTTCCCTGATATTAAAGACCAAACAATTATGGATAGAGGGTGCTTGATTGTTGGAATAATGTGCTCTGCTTTGTTCTGCTCGCCAAGTCTTCTACGCCCAAATTTTGTCTTTTCAGTCAAAACTTGGAAAAACGATTCATTCATCCGAAAAAGCGACTACAGCAACTTTTTCTTAGGGGACTCATGGTTATCCTCCAGGTCAATCTTTTTACTTGCGACTTATAGGTACTATAAGGCAAGTTATGCATTCGTAAAAAATAGAACTCGAGATTTTGATCAAAGTTGACATTACGATGATAGCGAAGACGAAAAAAGTGGGTCTGGCAATTCTGTCTTTCTGTTCGATTACAGCTAAACGGCTCGGCCGATTTTCTTCAAACTTGGTAGATATGGGTTTTAATTTTTTACCCCCGGATATTTTTTGATTTGATTTTTTAAGACCAAAAATAACGGTACCTGCCATACGATTTTTTTTTCGAAATTTTATAAATATTTTTTTTTCTCAAAAACTGTCCCAACGATTTAAAAAAACAATTCAAAAAATTTAATTTAGTTAAACCTAGGTAGAATGGTTGACAAAAATTTTCCAAAAAATGAGTAGTTTTGGTACCCCCCTTGGGATCATTTTTTTTTTTGATTTTATCAAAAACGGTAGATACCACCGATTTTGATAATTTTTATGCTAAGGCTTCCCAGCAGTTTGAATATTATTGTGTATTCAAATTTTTCAAAAAAAATTTTTTTGGATTTTTAAAAAAACTTTCAAATTTTTTTTTTTAAAAAACACAATATTTCGAAAACCCCATGCTCGATTTTTTCAAAACTGGATAAACAAAAGTTTTAAAAAATAATCTACAAGATTTGAGAAAAGTAAATTTATTTTACCTTAAAATAACGGTACCCTCCATACAAATGTTAAAAAATGATTTTCGAAAATCGTATTTTTCTCGAAAACGTTTCAGAGAATTTTGCTCAAATTTTTTTTCTTTCTATTATTTTTTAATATCTGTAATTTAATAAAAAAAAATTGAAAACAAGATATTACTGACTGCTTCTAAAAAGTATAAAAAACATTGCATTTCGAAACTTTAAGAAAAATATTTCTTTGAATTTTGAAAAAAATCAATTTTTTGTTTTTTGAAAATTCAATATCTCGAAAACGGCTCAATACTTTTTTTTGTAAATTTAATTTGTATTCATACAATAATAAAAACTTCAAATTGGCGTACCAACATTTTTTTCTTAAAAATGTTTTAAAATTTTCTTATATAAAACCTCATTTTTTAAGAAACCACTACAAAGACTTATAATTTTTGTTCTTGCATAAATCTATATTTGCTTGAATCACATGGCATCCTGTTCTTACTTTTAACTACTAAGGAAGTTTTTTTTAGTCATTTAAAAAATGAGTTTTATGCTTATGAACAGTTTCTCTAATAACATTCATTTTTGAAATTCTTAGTCTTTTACAGAGGAGCAAGTTCGTGCGACGCAGTCGTGCATTTTATTTTTTTTTAATTTCTAACAGAACTTTTCGAAACTCCGACTGTGACCGCAATTTTATAGTGGGATAGGTTAGTAGCCTTTAAAAGTCCAGCTACTTACTCAACATTCTTTGGAGAGAAGTCAGACGCTTTTAAGCAATAAATATGTAGATTTTTTTATTTTAAATTTAACTAAACATAAAGTACAGAAGATTTAGCACTCATACCATAAATTTGTAGAAACTGTACTATAAAACAACTTAAAAATTAAATCACTCTATTAAATTTTCCTATAAACTTCCGCATAAAATGACCTCCATGAAAGAAATGTGGCGTGTTGCATTTGGTGTAAGCTTTAAAGTATGATACTTATTTTACAGTTAAAAAACAGTCTTAACAAAAAAGAGTATTAACACTTTCAACTATAAAGTAAACATGTAGAAAATTATTGAGCTATGTTTCCATTTAATTATTTTTTTTTCGCTTGGGCCTAATAATATGGCAAGGTACTGTTGTTAACTCGAGCAAATGAAATAAATTGTTTAAAATAAATTTTCAAGATTATTTACTTTAAACGAGTAAGGTGTTTAATACTACAATAAAATAATTTAACATATTTTTCATTTAAAATTACACAATATTCTGGATAAAATTAAACTAATGGATATGTTGTTGAAAATAAAGCTTACAAGTAAGCTTACAAGTAAATGGGCTAAAATTTTGTAAAACTAAATAATTTCTCGTTTGATTTTACCGAAAGGTAATGGTCAAGATAGTACATCCAATTGGATATAATGAAGATTGGTAAAATTGCACATCAATTTGGTTAAACAAAAATAAATCAGGTTTACCGAGTTAACTCGTGTAATTTTAACCGCGTAAGTTTGCAGGTTTTCTTAGGAGTCTCTCTTGATTAATTTTACGAGAATTTCAAATGACAATTGTTATGCGTTAACGTCTGCGCTATTTGTAGATTAAACTACAGACTATAGACTAAAAGGTCAAACGGATTTTTTTGAAAAGAACATTTTGTGGCCCATCAATCATTTTATGGTTCCAAAAAATCGAATATAACATCACACAAATGCCATTCACGGGAGTTATAATATTATTTTCGATGACCTTTCAATAGATATCCGACAACAACTCGGCCATAATTTGGTAAATATTCATTTTCAATGGGTCAAAATTTGGGAATTGTATGCTTACACACTATGTTTTGCATAGCTTCACAAAAAAAAATCGAACGGCGATAGATCACACGATGCCCCGTTCATATCAGATGTGGCACCGTTATTATGTTAAACCCACATGTCCTTCACATTCATATCCTCAATTTCAGACCAGAAAAAAAAATTATTAGCATTTGAATATAACGATTAAAGGTAACGATAAGGATTGATTTCAATTTCGAAGAAGTATCCACGAATCTCTAGACCTCTAGCCCAGACTTTTTGTTGATGCAATAGTCTATGAACATAGATTTTCATATCCCTATATGGGACCATTTTATTTGTTTAGGTATCCACCGAGTGATAAATGAGGATCATCCCTCAAGAAAGTGAACTGGACGTACCTATCCTACGTACTACACAATCACTATTTATGTAGGACGTTATCACAAATTTAACACGTTCAGCGATCGTCAAACGATCCATATTGCGAAATAACAGATCTTTAACTAAATATATCTAAAGAGCCTCACATGACAGTTCGCTATAACCATTCATCATTCATCAATGATCGTTTGTCTGAAACTTCTAATCCACTAAAATGTTTTAGTGACGATAGTACTCTCAGATTCTCATACACGTTTCCAGATGTACGTTCTTGTTCTTCAGATATTGGTTTAAAAGAGCAGTGTATGATAAGCTCATTAAATTTTAATCTGATCAAACGGAGAACCATAAGCCGCGTAGAATTTAATGCTTCAAGAATTAAATGCTGTCTCATGTCGTCAAAGCGCAACTCATCCCCAGCCGGCCAACTATGAGCAGCACTAACATTGAGGAAATCGAACATCTTGGTATTTGCATGAGACCATAGCTTTGAATGGAATGGCCACATATTCGACGTTGCCATAACCTCTGGTAAGTGTTTAGGTTTCCTTCGACAATGCTAGAAATTGTCCATGATTTGGCTGTAATCTATATCTATGCGTTCAAAGTTCGAATAAAATTCTCATATTTGGGTAGGTGCTCCAATAACCCACTTAAGTCTCGTCTCTTGGAAAGAATCCATAAAGGAGCTTTAAAAATGTCACGTGACATCTCGAGTATACCGCCGCAATGTTTCTTGTCTTTCATTATAACGGGTGATTTTTTTGAGGTTAGGATTTTCATGCATTAGTATTTGACAGATCACGCGGGATTTCAGACATGGTGTCAAAGAGAAAGATGCTCAGTATGCTTTGACATTTCATCATGAATAGACTTACTAACGAGCAACGCTTGCAAATTATTGAATTTTATTACCAAAATCAGTGTTCGGTTCGAAATGTGTTTCGCGCTTTACGTCCGATTTATGGTCTACATAATCGACCAAGTGAGCAAACAATTAATGCCATTGTGACCAAGTTTCGCACTCAGTTTACTTTATTGGACATTAAACCAACCACACGAATGCGTACAGTGCGTACAGAAGAGAATATTGCGTCTGTTTCTGAGAGTGTTGCTGAAGACCGTGAAATGTCGATTCGTCGCCGTTCGCAGCAATTGGGTTTGTGTTATTCGACCACATGGAAGATTTTACGCAAAGATCTTGGTGTAAAACCGTATAAAATACAGCTCGTGCAAGAACTGAAGCCGAACGATCTGCCACAACGATCTGCCACAAAGCCAGCAACTATTCCAGCTTTGGAAGACAACATTTCCGAAGAAATTCGGGCTATTCCGGCCGAAATGCTCGAAAAAGTTACCCAAAATTGGACTTTCCGAATGGACCACCTAAGACGCAGCCGCGGTCAACATTTAAATGAAATTATCTTCAAAAAGTAAATGTCATGGACCAATCTAACGTTTCAAATAAAGAATCGATGAGATTTTGCAAATTTTATGCGTTTTTTTTTTTAAAAAAAGTTCTCAAGCTCTTAAAAAATCACCCTTTATTACCGTTATTTTTATAAAAAAAAATGTTCGAGTGAAAGAGCGAGTTGCATTCCTCCCCATAAATGATTCAACCGTAACACCCGCGCTTCAGCAAATGCCCATCAGCTTACCCTTTAGCTCAATTTTGGACGAACTGTTAAACCCAGAGATTCTTTTCTTAGCCGCTCTCCACGAATGTGGAATGCCTTACCCGACCCTTTATTTCCCTCCCATTATGATATTCAGACATTCAAGGCCATTGTGTATTTATTGGCTTTGCATATAAAACTTATATTACTCATGAACAAGAACGATTGAGGCGACATCTTAAGCATAGCAATAGTACTTGTTATATTTTTCTCTGCTAAATTTAATGATAAAATATATACATATATTCTCTTTTTTACTACTTGTTTTGTATATTATCCTACTCTCTACTGTAAAATCGTGCGCTATTTTCAGCGCCACCACAAGGATAGCGTTGGTAACACAAAATCATGCTCCATGATAATACTATAGGTTATTATGTACAAAGGTATATTGGTATCTCTTTTTAAATCATCTCCAACTTTCGTAAACGCAATGTGCTCAAACATTTTAAGGGTATCTCTATCTAATCTCTTAGTAACATGATTCAGGGTCTGATTTTCGATGATTTTGTAGCTACATACGTCCGAATTTGCAAACTAGCGTTCGTTATATTATTAACTTTTATTATTTGCATTGACATTGAACTACGACTAAAGATAAACTCAAAGGTAGAAGTCTAAAAGTAATAAATCGGCCCATTAAGTTGTAAAATTCAAGTCGCCGTGCTCCTTGAGAGATATTTATGTCCTCAAATCACTTATAATAGAAAATCAATCGTAGAATGCGCTGAGTTGACGTTTATGGAAATTCTATTTCCCTTTTAGAAGAAGTACGACCGATCTTTTCGTTACACCGTAATTTGAACCAAACAATGACTTTCTGGGAATACATTTGGTGCTAGTGTATTTAGTATGGATATATCAAAAAATAGGTCTAGTCGCTTAATATGAGATATTTTGGCTTGCGACTTTTAGGTACCATAGGGCAAGCTATGCATTCGTAAAAAAATCGAATTCGAAATTTTGATAAAAGTTGACATTACGATGATAGCGAAGGCGAAAAAAGTGTCTGTTCGACTAAAGCCTAAACGGCTCGGCCGATTTTCTTTAAACTTAGTAGATACCTAGTACTTATATTTTAATTTTTTTCCCCCACACGTTTTTTTCTTTTTATTTTTTTAAGACCAAAAATAACGGTACCTACCTGCTATACAATTTTTTTTTGAAATTTTATAAATGTTTTTATTCTCAAAAACTGTTCCACAGATTTAAAAAAACAAAATACCAAAAAAATGGTAATGGTTGGAAAAAAATTTACGAAAAATGATTATTAATGGTACCCTACTTAAAAACTTTTTCTGTTTTTGATTTTCTCAAAAACGGTACAACCGATTTTGATACTTTTTTCTTATGCTAAGGCTCCCCAAAAGTTTTAATATTAATGCGGGCTCAAATTTTCAAAAAAAATTTTGTTGATTTTTAAAAAGAAATTAGTTTTTTTTTTTCAAAACTCAATTTTTCGAAAGCCCCATGCTCGATTTTTTTAAACTTGACAAATAATAGTTTCTTAACATAGTCTACAAGATGTAAGGTAAATAATTTTATTTTACCTAAAAATAACGGTACCCACCATAGGTACAAATGTTAAAAAATGGTTTTCGAAATCGTATTTTTCTCGAAAACTAATTAAGATATTACTGAGTGTACCTACCATAAAACCAATTTTTTTAATTTTGACTTTCTCATTATCAACATAACGGATTTTAATGAATTTTTTTTTATAGAGATGCTTCAAAAAGTTTGCACTTCAACATTTCAAAAAAAAATATTGTTTTTTTGGGAAAATTAGATATCTCAAAAACGACTAAATATTTTTTTTAGAAATTTAATTTTTCTTCGAACAATATCTAATAAAAACTTACCACCACGTACCAATCTTTTTTCTTAAAGATGTTTTAAAAATGTTGTATACAAAAGCGTATCTTTTTAAGAAACCGCTACAACGACTTTTAATATTTGTTCTTGCATAAATTCATATTTGTTAGCATTCTTTTTTTTCTTACTACTAAAAGAATTTAAAAAATTAATTTTGTCCTTTTAAACAGTTTTCTCTAATATCATTCGTTTTAAAATTTCCTAGTCTATTACATAGGAGCAAGTTCGTGCGACCCAGTCGTGCATTTTATTTTTTGTGATTTGACGTTTTCCATACACTTCTTAAAAATACACACGCAAATTGACAGATGTCATTTTAACGAAATGGCTGCTACAACCTAACAAATTGCGAGCATTGCAATTGAAAGAAATTTTTAAGAGGGTTGCTTAAGCGATTAAAAAAGTTTTTCACAGATTTCCCATACATCCGTATTTTTTATAAATAGATAGGTACTTTTTTATATTCTTAACCTTTTGAATTGGACCAAGAAGAAGAACGTCCGACCTAGCCGTGAATTATTCCTTGTAATTTATATTCTTTGTAAGCTAGCAAGCAAGTTGAAAAGCAAAGAGTTATACCTACTACCTATGTATATCGGAAATAAAAATAAGTTTTTCAATCCAATTAAAAAAAAAAAAACGTAACACTCACATATTCGCCATCTTGTATTTTTAATTCAGAGATGATTAACTGAAAATAAAAGGTAGGATACCTTTACGAAAGGGTCCTTCGTCCTTTCATCTCATATGCATGTCTATAACTTTTCAATTTAAATTATTTATTAACTCAAAGAAGATTAACAACTTAACAGCTGCTTTCGAATAAACTTTAAACTGAGCAAAAAGATACATAATATCCAAAATTGATTAAGTTCAATTTATATTCATGAGTTCTTAAGACAAAAATTCGATCCGATTAATTAAATCCTAACAACGTCAAAAGTTTGATCAACTTTTTTAGTCGCAACCTTTCCATTTCGAGGTGGTTCCCCATCACCACGTCCTGGATTTTAATTATTTTTTTTAAGCACAATTGAATTCGTTGGAAAAGAAAATAAAAAAAAATCCCAAGCTGGCACCACCGGTTTAATGTTATGTGCGCACCTAATGAAAAATGCATGAATCCTCGAGACATACATTTTTAAGCAAAGTGTGGTGTGTGTGTGTGTGTGTGTTTGTGTGAGATCGTAATCGCGAGGAGGAGTCTTCTGTTCATCAATCTCCGTTAAATAATTTCATCCATATTTTCGCTAACGGTTTTTTGAGAGCTTGTCATCCTAGCAATTGAAATATTTGTATGCAAATTTAATAAGAACTCGGCATTCTTTGAAATGAGATGAGGTGTTCTCGAAGGACGTCATGTAAATTTAAGAAATTGTGAAACGTTTAAGCTTCGATTTATCATTCAACACATTTTGTTCGCTTAAAGTTTCGAGGTTTAAATCGATTTTTGTTCCATTCGACAGTTTGAATAAGATTTAAAGTGAAGTGTTCACTCAGCAAATGACGCATTTTCTTTGCGTGGGTTAAGTTCTTTCAGTCAAATGAGTTTTGTTAAGCTTAAGCTCTGGTCTTTTATTTTTAGTCCAATGAACTTAATACAAAATCTCCCATTCAAATAGAAAACGTTCTATATTGATATCTAATCTCTCTTCTCTTTTATTTATTTTTATTTTTCCTTTAGATTACGTTAGTCGGGGAAAAAAGAAATTTGGTGACAAGTGCGAGAATACACTTGAATGCGGATTCCCTGGATCGATATGTGACCCTAAAAAGAAGTCCTGCCAGTGTGTTGAAGAATTACCTGTCACAAATCACATTGACAAATGCGGCAAAGGTAAGTTTATTGGTCTTAATGCGTATTTAGTTTTTTTTTCTTGTTGTTCGTAGCGCGAAAATTATTATCTGTCCACAGCTATACCTAAAATGAGACACAGCTTACGTTCTTATTTATATTATATTAATATACAAAAATGACATCCCAAATTATGTGGATTATTGTGAATCTATTTTTTTATACGATATATTCCTGTCCGGGAAAGCAAGTACTTATAGATTTATAATGTCTTGAGAAAATTCGTTATCCTGTACTTGGAGAATTTTATTTTAAGAAAAATAATAGAGTAGAATATAAAGGACTACCTATTCACATGAGAGCGACCAACCACCGACGCGACGCACGCGACGAATGAACGAATATTCGACCATTTTGACATTTCGTTCACATGCATTTTTTTTTATTCTTCGCGAATGGCTTTTAAGTGCTTTGCACATGAGCTGCGACCTGCGAATGCGAATAGGTCTTTTTAAGCAATTTTCACAGCTAATATCAATTTTTGTTTTGTTTTTATTCTATGACGAAGTCAATTAATGATCGAATCAACTATTTAAAAGGAAAACACTGCATAAAATAATTATAAATTCATATTTAGAAGATGCAAATATAAGTTTTCTCTTTTTTTTAAATTTTGGTAACAAATTAAACTGCATAAAAGCCACCTTTTCTTAAAATAATTTTGCTTAGCACTCATTTTACTTTAATTTACTTACTTCTTTTTTTTGACAATTCGCACTGTTCGGCGACCAAAAAAAATACTCATGTGAACGAAATGTAAAAATTCGCGACCATTCGCAATTCGCAGTTCGTGTCTCATGTGCAAAGCACTTTACTTAGACAACTATCTTAGTTCCTTTTTGATTTTGAGGTTAGCCGCGAGCGAGCAATTCATTCGCTGCAGTGTGGATGGTATGTGGAACGCGATTAGTGTTTGACAGTTCGTAGCAATCATATTGCAATTCGCGACGACCAATTTATTTTGTCAAATTTCTCTCATTTTAGCAATTAAAACGCAAATTTTAATATATTAACGTTAAATTAATTTGGATTTCTACCATTTTGTAATGTTTTTGTGAAGAATTTAGGCTTATATATGTTTTAAATTCTTTTATTCGTTGGTCGTTGGTCGCTTCCATGTCCATGAATAGTCCTTAAGAAGCATAGATCAGCAACTTTATTGGGTGAGTCACAATCAGAAATCTCAATTTTCATTGAAAAAAGACCATAAAATGAAGATTTAAAACTATTATTTCTTATTTATTCAACACGTTCAATACTAACATCAACTTTACAATATTCGCACATAAAGGTTGTCAAATTGGGACTTTGACCTATCACTGTGAATGCACCCTTAAACTTACTAATACACGAACTGTCAATTTCGAAACATTCAATAAAGTCAAAATGTTCATCATGGAGAAGTTCACAAACAAAGAACGTTTACAGAATGCAAATTATTAAAAAAATAATAATTACCATAATTATTATACTTTAAGAGAGTTGACGGCAAATTTTAATCGTAATTGGCTTAAGCTAATTTTTGGCTAAAAAGGCTTTATCAACAAACAAATATGCGTTATTGGTCAAAATTGGTGAAAACCCTCATGTGATTCAAGAAGCACCACTTCCTCAGCAAAAATAAAACTGTATGGCTTGGTTTCCATGCCGATGGTGGTATCATTGGGCCGTTTTTATCTCTGTTGAAAAGGATCGTCACCTTAAATTCAATGGAGATCGCTAAAAAACATGATGCACCAGTATTAAAATAAATAAATAAATAAATATGGCGTCGCAACAGCTCGAAGAGATCTGTGATTTCCAAACTCTCAATTATTCTTGTGTGCGTGTTACCAGGGATGGAGGGGACCTACAATTTTCTGTCGATTCCAAACGGCTAACGAGCAGCACTTTTCATATCAAGAAATACTCTTGGAGGATTTGAAGTCGTATTCCATACATACATGTTTGTATTGTACTTCAAGCCTATTGCATAGTTATAGAGTCTTATGTTTGATTCTTAGTCCTCCAAGTTTTTATAAAAAGTGCTGCTTCTTAGCCGTTTGGAATTGGCATAAAATTCTAGGGGTTGGATTCGAAGACTTTCCGGGTCGGAGTTTCGCTGTACAGCCCGTAAAGTTTATAGTTATATCTTCTTCTCCACTCCTTGTCTATACAGACGGGACCAAAGATCACACAGACACTTTCGACAAAGTCCATGTCTCTGCACCATAGACAAGAACCGGAATGATGAGGAACACTTTATATGCTCGAGAGAGGACTAATCAATTGCTTTCTTAGTCCAAAAAAGCAGCGATTGGCAAGAGTTATTCTCCGTTTGATTTCAGCGCTGATGTTATTGTCTAAATTTGTAGCGGCGGGCGCCAAGGTATATAAAGTCCTTAACTAACGCCCTCACTGACAGCTAAATCGTCTTCAATGCTCACAAATGCACCACAAATATCATACTTTGTTCTTCCAATAATGTCAATGTCGTCAGCGTATCCGAGTATTTGGACGGACTTTTGAAAAATTTTGCCTTTTGTGTTGGCGCGTGTGTTTTGCACTATTCTTTCAAGAACGTTGTTGAAGAAGTCGCGCGCTAGAGCTTCGCTTTGTCTTTAACCTTTTTTGACATCAATTGCATCGGTGAGATCTTTTCCGACCTTGATAAAGCAGCGTGCGTTCTCCATCGTCATCATGCACAAACGGACAAGTTTGTCAGGGATACCAAAACCTAGACATTGCTCTATATAGTTTGTTCCTATATAGATGATATCATACGCAGCTTTGAAATCGATGGTGGTGGTATTTGTAGCTCCTGGGTTTTTTCCAAGATCTGCCGTAATGTGAATTTTTGATCGATGGTGGACTTTCCTGGTGTAAAGCCGCACTGGCCAGTGGCGTAGATAAGGGGGGGATCAAGGGGATATATCCCCCTCATTGGAATCGATAATTGTTCAACATAACCAGTCATGAACCAATTAAGTTAAAGAAACACACTCTGAAATTTTTTTTTACGTCTCTCACCAATTGATAATAGGTAAACGTGCAAGAAAAAGAGCTTCCATCCAGCTACATATTATATACATATATTTTATTAAAGATATTTACCCTTATTCCGATAGTCGTTTTACTAAAACGCCAGTAAAATGACAAGGCTCTAGAAACGGAAATTGGAATTTTATTGAAACGACTATCGTTATAATGCTTAAAAAAGTGAAGAACATAGAGAACGTTGCCCTTTTCTTATTATTATAACACCATAATGTGGTCTCTGGAGCCTTCTCGTTTTAAAGGCGTTTTATTAAAACGACTACCGGAATAAGGGTGATTAGTTACACTGCCGGTTTCAACGTCAACTCCCCAAAGAACTTTCTCCAGTCAATAAAGAGAATAAAAACAATACAAAGAAGCATGACCAACGAAGTGAGATTATTAAAAATATGTCTGTTTTAATAACAGTGTGATAAGCTTTTGATGTCTACTTATTTGCAGGATCGTTTGAATAATTTGGCTGCTCTAGCTATTCCTCGCGAAATACCTATAATAGCAGACGAGACTATAAGTGTTTTATCTAAAAAGAACAGAAAACTGGATTTTATTTTGTGATTTATTTTTTAAATTAATATTATTTTACTTACTACAGTGCCTTACATAAGTATGACCTGTAAAAATGGGTTTTGTAGAAAATTAAAATGGGAATGACACCCTACTATTTTTTATTGAATGGCATCATCAATCAAGTAAATTGAGAAGAAAAAAAAGTTCCGTGAGTTTCTCTTCTGGTGGTTAAAAATTAAAACAGATTTTTTTTTGTATTGCAAAAGTATAACCGCTTTTTTATTTTTATCTGTTTTTTTATTTTAAGTAAATTTGTTCGGCTAAATTAGTAAAGGACATTGCTGCCCCTATTTTCGACCAATCTAAAAATTGTTTTTCACATACTGTTGACAAGGTTATTTAATATGGAATCGTCTATAAAGTTCCATTCTTCCACAATCGCCACTCGAAGCTCAGCAACACTGTATAATTGCCTATTATCGGCATACATTTTGCAGATCAAAATTCCCCAAAGATTTTCAATAGGGTTACAATCTGGAGAACGTGCCGGGAACACAATAAAATGTATGTTATTCGATTTGTACCATCCCAAACTTTGACGACTAACGTGAATTGGGGAATTATCATGCTGGAAGACATGCCGAACTCGACGAAATCGTCTTGAGTAGTGAACTGTTCATCATTGCAGAAGTGAAGGCAAGTGCAACCTTACCATGGTCGCAAAAGGCCCCCCAAACCTTACAACTGCCACCGCCAAAGTTCCTCTTGAAAAAAAAACTTTTTCCCTTTCTCAGATCGTGCCAATATCCGTTAAAACCACCTGACCCATCAAGATTAAACTTTTTTTCGCCACTGAAAATAATCTAAAATAATCTAAAAAAAAAAAACATTCATTAGATTATGCCATTTGGAATAACATGAGTTAAGTGAAAATTAATGGAATGTTACTTATGGTTTTCCAATTCCATTTCATGTTTTGCTGGGCAAATTTTTTGCACCGAACAATCACTTCACTGCTTTTTAAGGCATGAAAAACCGTTGAAACCGAAATTCCTAAGCCCAATTCGTCACGAACGTCCGGCAAAGAATGCGCCGAATTGGATGCAGCATTTATTAAACGCCTCTTATCTCGACGTGTCAGCCCGGGTCTTATTTTCGTCTTATAAGATTCTGGATCTCGTAAGAAATTTCGGACGACACGATCGGATCTTTAAATTTTCCTACCAATAGCCCTTAAGCTTAGGCCAGTAAACCGAAAAGGTTGAATTTTGAATTTTTCCGTATCGCTTTAATGTTTACCACGCGGCATTGTTGCTTGTCATTTCGAAGCACATAAATGAATGAAGCTTCAGAGAGGTTTGCATTGTGCTGTTATACTTTTGCAATATATAAAAATCAGTTTTTAATTTTTAAACACCAGAAGAGAAAAAAAGGAACTTTTTTTCTTCTCAATTTACTTGATTAGTGATGCCATTCAATAAAAAAATAGTAAAGTGTCATTCCCATTTTAATTTTTTACAAAACGCATTTTTACAGGTGTGGTTATACTTATGCAAGGCACTGTATATCAATATTCATTCTAGTTCATATTCAAATTGATGCGTATAATATATTATCTTTAAAAAATATAATTTTTTTATGGCATACATAATGAATTCAATGAAGTCTTGTTATTTGTTTTTTTTTTTCAATTATTAAAACTTTAAAAAAATGAGCGAACTAGATCCATCGCCCCCCCCCCCCCCCCATAGCGAAAAGCTATCTACGCCACTGGCACTGGCAGGTTGTTGACAAAATGCTTCAGACGTTCACATAATACGGCAGAAAGGATCTTGTACGCGATATTCAGGAGACTTATGCCATATCCAAACCAAATAACTAGCCAACCCGATAACTAGCTCTATAAGGGAAGTGTACTCTCAGGCTGATTTTCCTGCCTGTTAGCAACATTGCCCCTCCTGTACTTGAGAACTAAATAATTGGACAGGTATATTTCCGCAATCGTACAGTTGCAAGAGCCCTTCGAGATCTTGATATAAACAAATCCGCTGTTCCTGATGGTATACCCCCTCATTCTTCTAAAGAGGTGTCAAAACCATTGCGTAAGCTTTTCCATCGCTCCTACTATTCTGGAATCTTCCCTAGAAGATGGAAAACAGCATTTGTCCAGCCTGTTCCTAAAAAAAGTGATCCCTCCTCCTCCTTGAAAGCTTCTTAATAGGCTTTTGCAGCAATCGTTTCACTGGTAATCTGAAGAGTGAAACATTGTTTTGGAGAAAGTATGAATATTGAGCTTGATATTTCTAAGGCATTTGTTAGAGTTTGTCACCAAGCTCTCTTATTGAAAATTCGTGCATTTGATATCAACGAAACCCTTATTCTTTGGATTAGAAATTACCTTCTAGATCGTTCAATACATGTTGTATTGGACGGTTTCAAATTTGATCTTTACAAAATAATTCCTGGTGTTTCCCAGGGCTCCGTTTTGTCTCTGACTCTCGTCTTCATTTTTATAAACTATTGGCCGTTTAAAACTCATAGATTTACCCAGTCTGGAGCGCAGACGTTCTTATTTATGTTTTGTTTTTATTGTTAATCTTATTGATGGTAATATCGATGCTTTAAACCTTTTGTGTCGTGTTAATTTTAATGTTCCAAATCGAAATCTAAGAGGTTTTCGTGACCCAATTTACATAAAACACTATCGTACCAACTATGAGCAGAATTCACCATTGAATAACATGTTTAATTTGTATAACGTCAATCATAATTTATTAATAAATTTTTGTGATGTATCAAATAATGGTTTTAAAAAAATATTCTATAATATTGTATAATTTACAAACTCTTAATTCTAAGTAATATTTTTGTACGCTAGATATTAATTAGCTTGATTCAAATAAATTAAATTGTCTGAAACTTCTAATACATTTCATTGTTTTGCTGAGGACTCTGCTCTCAGCATCTCATAGTCGTTCTCCAATTCACGCCCATCTCCTTCGGAAGTGGAATTGCAACGGTATCGTATGATAAGCTCATTAAACTCCGATCTTTATAGCATTGTTATATGGAGTATAAGAAATCGTGTGGAGTTTAATGCTTCGAAAATCCAATGCTGTCTATTGTCGCTAAATAAAAATGTACCTGTTATACCATTGTCGAAAAAACCGAAAAGCTCTCAGTACACGGTATGTGTGTCAACGACGATATTTGTTGGAATGACAACATTCTTGAGACCGCCAAAAATGCTGCCAAATGCTTAGGATTTTTATATTAATATAAGAAATTTTTCACCCCTCATGATTTGGCTACCATTTATAAGGCGTTTATACGTCCAAAACTAGATAACTCACATTTTAGGGCAGGTGCAGCACAAACTTCTTCTAGGAAACAGAGCTATCGTGGATTCATTCCCATCTCTTTAAAACGGTTGGAATGTTTCATCTTTTTCCTTGTTTAATCACTTTTTTTACAAGTAATGCTCACTCGAAGTAGTCAGTTGTACTTCTCACCTTTACCAGTGATACCTGCTTCGCTAGGAATGCTCACCAGTTCACCCTTGAGGCTAATTTTGGACCTACCGTCATATATGGAATAACTTACCAGGCACGCTTTTCCCTTGTCATTTCAATTTATAAACTTTCAAGACCACTGTTCATCGAGACCTTCTTTCTCCCCCTCCCCCCCCCCCCCCCCGTAACTACCCCATCGCCCGTGCCGTGCGTTTGCATTACATACCACTATCAATGGTAGTATGTTCCTGCAACACAATTCCTCTAGTTCAAAGAACAAAAGAACATAGAACATCACTAATATCACTTGAGAGTTGAGAGCCATGTTTTGAAACAAAAATCAAGCCGTAAAAATGCTTTGAGCATTAATATGTTAGCCAGTGCACTGAATATATGTATATAACCTTAACCATTGCGTGCGTTTACACAGATATTTTGTTTAGGGTCTTATTATTAGAAGAAATAAACGCTTTGGAAATGCGTTTAAATAAAATTTGTTGGAGTCTTCTGATATCTATAGATACACTATTGGCTTATATCATTAGTATTAACAGAGTCTTTTGCTATAACATGGGTAAATGATGTTCACCCTTACTGCACCACGATTTTTTCCCTAAGAACATGTCCAAGAATCATTTTATAAAAGTATTGTTCAGTAATTAGCAAAAACCCTACAATATACTCGTAAGAGCAAACGCCCCTTTTTAAACTGATTCAATCTATCATAATGCTAACAAATCATGGATTTATCCACCATCCAGACGGAACCCGCCATAAAGAATTTCGTTCTAAAAAAACACCCAGCAAACACCCCTTTCGAATAAAAGAATTAATAAAGCTAGTAAAACAAATATTTATTTCATTTTCAGAATTTCACTCCGTTTCCCTGTAACTTCATTAACAGAAAACTCATTTTACTTATTGCATGTTGGTATCAAATTCAAATGATATAAAAAATACATAACCAACATGAAATATTTAAATCCCGCAGTCAACTTACTCGTACCTTCTACAATACACTTTCCTTGCTGGCAAAAAACGTTGCTGGAAAATTGAATTCATAGGAAAACAAAACCCTAAATGAACTTATTTCTACGGGTATGGGTAAAGTTGTACAGGGTAGGTATATATAGGATTTCATTAAACATTTTCCTGCATGCATAATATCGTGCTGTTTTGAAACAGATATTCATACCCCATCGGAATATGGTATGGTTAATTTTCAAAGAAAAACAAAAAACCCAGCAACAAGGATTGCGTGTTGGAAAGAACAGGAGCCAGGATAACCGGGAAGTTGACATTATCTATGCATCGCGTTAGTTAAGTCATGTGGGGTATAGGCATAGTAGTCATGGGTGCAACAAAAATAAGAAAGAGAAGTAATTTTCCCTGGAAGTTTGATCAATACACAAGTTGAAATTCGTCTAAAACTTTTATGTCTATAGTATACCGTCGGCGGAAAGTTACTGAACTTGCCAATGAATTTGATTTAAGAGCTTTAAGGAAAATAATTAATAATATTTCACTCCTGGCTCTGCGAAGGGAAACCCCCGACCGGTTCATCTGATCCTGATCATTTCTCAATTGAAAAATATTTGAGTAAAATATAATTGCATCCGTTTCTTGGCCGTGACACTATTTCAAATCAGTGTGAACTATGTGTCTTATGAACATAAACGTAATACGTTTGGCAAAACTCCATTATTAAAAAAAAAACACACACATAAAAAGGCTTACCAAAGTGCATCTTTTTCCAATTTCACCAAACTCAAAGGCAAGACCTGATTCCAGAGAATTTCAATGACGATGATGATGACGACAACCAAGGCCATTGGATTCACAAACAGAGAAAGTCACGTCTTGATAGAACATTCTTCGTCTGACGTCCTCAGTTGAATCAAGACTTTATGCTCTACTTACGAACAAAATGCTTCTTTTTCCATGTTAATAGACATGCAAGATGATTTTCGAAAGAACACAAACTAGGAGTTTCTCCTGGATTTTCGTAAAGAGAAATAAACTTACCTCCTTCATAACGCACACTTTGCATGATATCAATACCGACAGGTTCTAGCACCTACTAGGTCATATTTCCCTGAATCCAGAAGCTACGCAACCGAAGTATGTTCCACATCTCTCGGTTAGAAATGCCACACAAGTACCTAGAGGAAGGCAAACACGTTTGTACTTAACTTTTGCTCCCATATACGAGTATAAGTCTCGAGTTTCCGACCATCCGTCGCCGCTGCCCTTGCTTCCTGCCCCAACCAATTTATCCTTCTTCAGGTTTAATATGGTTTCTGGTTGAAGGATTTTAAATCAATTTACTTGGCGTCAGCCTTTCGTCGTATTGGTATTGGTTCGATTTTACCAAAGCACACTAATGTTAACCATGTGTTTGCAATTCAAGCACAAGGATAACCATCGACGACGTTACGAAAACATCGATGTAATTTAAAGATTATTTACACTTGATGAACGACGATGAAGAACTTACGTGTTTGTGTGTGTATAAGTGCCAGAAGTGCTAGAGGTGTGTGTAATTCGAACAGATGCAACCGTACGGTTGATAGTTCGATTGGATTGGAAAAGTCATGATGGTTAAATGGACGAATCCATTAGATGCTGATGTCTTGTGGTGTATCTCAGTTTACATTTCAAAGAGTTGAGCAATCTGCCAGGGCACACCTCTTCTTCTGTCATTAAAATTCTAAGCTTAGCCTTCG
Organism: Chrysotoxum bicinctum; assembly: GCA_911387755.1. Classification (NCBI taxonomy): domain Eukaryota; kingdom Metazoa; phylum Arthropoda; class Insecta; order Diptera; family Syrphidae; genus Chrysotoxum; species Chrysotoxum bicinctum. Next base: position 191,663,177 of record OU426988.1, read on the forward strand.
TTATGCTACTGACACTGAACCAATCAATTTTTCAACCTTAAGAGTAAGTACTTGGAGAGAAAATTTAGTTTTTTATTTTATATTATTTTATCGAAGTTGTGTCCCTTGTAAAATGTAAATTGCCTGGGGGAAAAATCATTAAAACTTAATTGGATAGCATACATATCGTAGTAAGTGTCATTTTTGCACAGCAACTCTCACAAAAAAGATGGCTTCAAAAGAAAGAGGATTTGACGTTTTTTTTTCTATTTTATCAAAAATACTCAAATTTAAAAAGAAAGCCAAAGGTCCTTGAAAACATGAAACATTTACATGGAACCAATAAATTGCTTGCAAACTATTTTAGTTCTGTATTGGAAAATTTGTGAACCATTATGAATTGCGTTTTCCTAATCAATATTTTTGGCTGCTAGATGATCGAAGATCGAAAGCTTCTGAACGACTGGCAATACTGCTTTCTCAGCAATCGTTCAACTAGAGATCTGATGGCATATCTCACAGCAAAGTTGAACAGATCTTAACATTGTTTTTGAGAAAGTAAGATTATTGCGCTTGATTTTGGCACCAAGCTCTCTTTTAGAAAATACGTGCGTTTGGTGTATATGAATCCATTATTTTTTAGATTTGAAATTACCTTCTGGATCGTTCAATGTGTTCAAAATGTTGTATTGGATGGTTTCAATTCTGACCTTCACATTTTTACAAATGATCTCTTGTCTGGAACTTCTAATCCAATTCATTGTTTTGCCGACGACTCTAACTTCAGCTTCTCATACTTATTCCCAAATCCACGTCCATCTCCTTCGGAAGTGGATTGCAACGGTATCGTGGGGTATACAAAATTGTATACAGTTTATTGATTTTAAAACTGAATGGCGTTTAATGTCGTTGAAGCAAAATTTACCCCTTATGCCATTAATGTCTTTGAATGGCACTTGCATCGAAGAAACCGAAAAGCTCTCAGTACACCGTGTGTGTGTCAACGACAATCTTCCTTGAAATTACCTAATTCTAGAGATCGCCAAAATTGCAGCTAAATGCTTAGGATTTTTATATAAAGGGTGGTTAAATTTTAAGGGCCGATGTTGAATGTTAATCACACCTAAACGTCTAGTTTTTTTCAGCCTTTCATTTGACATTTATCAATTTCAGACTAACTCAATTTGAACCATGAAAAGATACACAATCGAGCAACGCGTTAAAGTTATTCAGACTTATTATGAAAATGGGCGTTTAAATAAAAATGCATATCGTGCACTTCGTGATTTTTTCGGTCAATTTAATCGTGCAGATGTGCGTACAATCGGAAAAATCGTGCAAAGATTTGAGCAAACCGGTTCTGTAGGAGATGTGAAAACACCAGTGCAGCTCGTACAGCTCGTGCTACAGAAAATATTGCTGCTGTTCGCGATAGTGTGGCTGAAGAGCCCTCCACCTCAGCTCGTCGTCGTGCCCAACAATTGCACCTGTCACACTCGTCGTTGATGAACATTATGCATAAAGACTTGCATTTACACGCTTACAAGGTGCAATTGACTCAAGAACTAAAGCCTCTCAAAATTTAACCACCCTTTAGATGTAAGAAATGTTTCACCCCTTCTGATCTGGCTACCATTTATAAGGCGTTTATATGTCCTAAGCTCGAGTATAACTCATATTTTTGGGCAGGTGCAGCATAAATTTCTCTGCAGTTATTGGATAGAATTCAGAACAAAGCGTTAAAACTGGTAGGAAACAGAGCTTTCGTGGATTCATTTCCATCTCTTGAACATAGCCGGAATCTTTCATGTATTTCCTTCTTTAATCGCATCTTTTATAATCACTGCTAACTCGAAGTATACGCACTTGTATTCCTCTCCTCAATCAGTTCAACTGTGATACACATTTCGGTAGGAATGCTCATCAGTTCACCATCGAGCCTGTTTTTGGTCATACGTCAGATACAGAGATTCGTTTTTAGTCGCACAGCACGATTATGAAACAATTTACCCGGCACGGTTTTTCCTTGCCATTTCAATTTGCCAACATTCAAAACCAATGTTCATCGACAACTCCTTTCTCTCCCACAATAATTTTAATCGCTCGTGTCGCTCGTAATGTGGTTATCATTATTAGGGTCTCTCAATAAACCCTTGAGTGTGTGTGAATTATAAAAAAGAAAATTTAAAAATTTGATTTGGGTCATAATTCTGTGTGTGGCTTAATTCCGATTGGTCTAATTTACAATGACTCTCCCGTAAAGATCTGGCTGAATTTGAGCTATGAATCCACCAAAAAAAACCGTAAAACTGACTTGCCACAGTAAATTGTCTGTTAGAGAGATGAAACGGCTGTCTCACAAAAAGTCCATGCAAAAACGGTTCGCGTGCAATTTGCCTCCGTTCTTCTGAAACCAAATATCTTCCAGCTCCATCTGTTCCAGTTCGGGCAAGACGAAATTATAAATCATGGTCAGGTAACGTGAAAAAGTAGCAGTAGTAGCTCTATAATTTTCTTCAAAAAGGCAAGGACCGACGATCCTCATTCTTGATATTGCAAACCCCATAGTTTCTTTGTGTGAGAGTAGAGGCAAGCCTCTAGTAGAGTTCCATAGGGTTCTTCTCACTCCAGAAGGCGCTGTTATGTTCACCTTAAGGGCATCGATCGACTAGCCGGGTCAAATCGCATGACCTTGGTGGCCAATTCACGACATTTTGCATCAGTAACTGAATAATGAAAAAGATTAGACAGATGTCACAAAAGCAACATGGCCGTCACAAGCCGTCAAAATCTACCCGCGTCAATTGAACAACCCTCTAGTTACTCATTCTAACAAAGTACTCATATTTTTAGAAAAAATCCAATTAAAACAGTTTTAAATGTATTTTAAAAAAGAAGAGCATTGAGGTAAACTGTTCAGTAACTCAATCAAAAATAAACAGTCCCAATTTATATTTTTACAATTAACTTTAATTTGCTCTAAAATGCAATAAAATTCTCTTCGTCGTCGCCATTATTCAGTTTGGAGAAATGGCCTTTCCATATTGTCAACATTGACTGCGTTTCAACCATAATGTTCTCTTAATTATCCAAGCAGGTTTTGGCTCTGGGATTGTACCATGCCTTGGGGTCTGCGACTACTTCCTCGTTGTCCATGATCACGTTGTCATCCAGAGTTTTCATTACACTGAGGTACCTCGGTTCGGGATGTCGTTGTTCTGTATGGTCATTCTTCTCATACGCTGATTCGGGTGGTCGATGATTTTCCGCATTAGTTTCTTCGTTGAATAAACTAGATATGTTCAGTGGGATTAAATTTGCTTCTGTGTAGAGATGCTCGTTCCTGTAGTGTTTCTGTCGTTGACGGTCGAAGTAGAGTCCATTGCACATCCTCAGTATCTTCCTTTCGAATATGTAGTTGAAGTTCCCTTATAACTGTCTTCGAGATGGACAACCAGACTGGGAAGGTATACCAGATCACTGGTCGCAGGAGCTTCTCGTAGATTAATATCTTTGTCGGTTGACTAAGACCTGATCTTCTTTTCCGCAATGGGTGCAAACGGATTTGTTTTTTAGTGTGGACCAGGGATGGAAAATTCGGTACAATTGTACCGAATTCGATACAATTGAGTTTGTACAAGTACAAAAGTACAATTCGTCTCAATTCAGTACAATTTCAAAATTTCCAATTTTATGTATTTCACAAAAAAAAAAATAGAAAACACATAAAAGGAAATTGAAAGTTGAATTGAATACATCATCCTGGCCTGAATGCATTAATTTTCATACCAGAACAATAACTTTCAGCTGTAAGCTCTTATAACTCTTAATTACAGTTTTCTTTTCACTTCTTGATGGCCAGATGGCGTCTTGCTTTTCTAGCTCTTTATCGATCAGCTTTTTTTCAGACATCGCATCGTTTTGTTTACTAAACACTAAACTGTAATCTTGTGGACAAGATTGCGGTTTTTCGGCTGCGCATTTTTAAGATATTGAATTTGTGAATTTTAGTTTTATATTTCAATTTTTTTGTTTAAGCTGGTGCCGCAAAAATGGACAAGTAAAAGATTTAGATTCGTCATTACAATACAATACAATAGTTATGCACTTTTAAAATGAAGAGAGTGGCGCAAAATTTTAAACAGCCTATTATTAAGGTATTAGTATGATACTACTTAACAATTTGCTAACTTTAAAGTAGCTCACTAACTCATTCTTAATTTTAAACATTTTCTAACTATAGTATCGTACTAAAGCAATTTTCTTAATAAATTGCTTCTGAACACACCTACAATGAAAATAAAATCTAGGTATATATGACAAAAATGTAGGTTGATCTGATAAAAATTTTGTCAATATACGTCCGACAAAAAGTGTTGTAAAATTGATAAAAATTACAGAATTTTGTTGAGGTAACAAAAAATATTTTGTTGTATCCCCAAAATTATTTTGTTATGCTAACAGATTAATTTGTTGAAATAACAAAAATATTTTGTCAATATGACAAAATTTCGTAGAATTTACAAAATTAATTTGTCATATTAACAATTGTTTTGTTGTATTAACACTTTTTTTTTGTTAGTGTTATTGTTTTTTTTTATTAACAACATTTGTTTGTTAAATTAACAAAATTGTTTTGTTAAATTAAAAAAATTGTTTTGTTACATTAACAAAATATTTTGTTAAATTAACAAAAAATTTCTTGTTTATTTTATTAAATTAACAAATTATTTTGTCAATTCAACAAAATATTTTGTCAATTCCACAAAATATTTTGTCAATTTTACAAATTTATTTTGTTTAATCCACAAAATTAATTTCGTCAAAACAGTTTTTTTTTGGGATTTAAGTCCACAAAAATTGGCGTTTCGTCCCTACGATCTCACATGCAACCATCTGTGAGGGCGTATGGACAATACGCAATTTTTGTTAAGTTCAGTTAATCTTACATCGATTTTTCGACAAAAACCAAATGTGAACTATATGATATACAAAAGAAATGTCATGATCAAAAAAATATACGCGCAGAATTTTTTGGTTTCCTTACAAAATAGTTTTATCTATCTGATAATATTATTTTATCAATATTACAAAATAATTCAACCCCAAAACAAAATATTTGCCATTTTAACAAAAATGTTTTCATTTTTTGTCAAATTGACAAAAAAAAATTAACAAAATCTTTGTGGTATTGACAAACATTTACAAAACAGATTTTTTGTAGATACAACAAACATTTTGTTAACATTTCAAAAAAGTTTGTCGATGTGACAAAAATCTCTGTTTTATTTTGTTATAGTATTAACAAAACTTGGTGTGTTAAACTGACATTATTATTTGTAGTGCATATTTTGTTAATTCTTATTCTTTCGTATTGACAAAAATTTTATCAAAACGATAAAATTGTTTTGTTAAAGGTCAACAAAACGCTTTTGTCAATATTACCTAGGAATTTATTTTTAGTGTAACACAATGACAGCTCTTGCAAAAAAAACTAAGTAAACAGACGTTTTGTGGCTTTTGCAAATAGCATGATACTAACAAAGTAAAATAGGTATTCGGTGGTTTTAACTTTAATAAAAGGGTAGAGAAAGTATGACGCTGTATTAGGTATTAAAATTTACAAAATTTTCATTTTAACTTAATTTCATACTAAAACAGCTTTAACATCGTAATAATTCAACTAAAATTTTGCACCAGTATTTTTTTTGTGGAGCTATTTATATTTATTTATATTTTTTATAAGTAGACAACCTGATCATTTCGCTTTGATTTAAAAAAAAAAAAAAAATTCGGAAAACTTTTAAATAGCTGAATTATTATTTTTTTTTTTTTCATACAAACTTCGTTTTCGGTACAATTGACATCATTTCAGTACAATTTTATTCCAGATTTCAGTACAATTGAAAAATTTCATTTTCCATCCCTGGTGTGGACGCTTTGAGAAACATTTCTGAAATGTTTCTTTGTTTCCCATTGTTTTCAGATTGAGTTGTCGGTAATTTTTTTCTCGCCTGTGTTGCACTTTAAGCGCATGATTTTTTTTCTACTTCATCTTTATCACAATTTATATTTTCCCAAATTTCAGATATATCATCGGCTTTTTTTTTATTTTATTTTTAAAATTTTCGTGATGTGGATCCCACAAAACTTTTATTATTTCATAATTTGTTATCAATATCAATTGGATAACATTCTCGTTGCTCCACCACTACTACCACTTACGCACTTTCTACCTATGTAAATGATTGGGAAACAAATAAAGTTTCCCATTCGCAATGGAAAACAGAGAAACATTTCAGAAAGGTTTCGCAGGCGTCCAAACCAAAGAAACATTTTTGAAACATTTCAGAAACATTTAAGAAACATTTCATAAACTTTATTGAATTAAATAAAAGGTCACGAAGAAAGAAAGTATTTGTTTCTTAAATGTTTCTGAAATGTTTCAAAAATATTTCTTTGGTCTGGACACACCTTTAAGTGCCGGTTAAACCTTAGCAACTCGTTGAAGTGCAGACCCAGGTACTTGAAGTTAGGCTTTGCCGCTATGGTGGATCCGTGAGGGAGTCTCAAGACCAGATTTCTGCAAAATGTTGCGGTGCGAATGCCTCTACCAGTTGAAGGTCTCTTGAAGCAGACAAGTTCCGATTTGGAAGTGTTGATTCGGATGCCCCATTTCTGGTAGAATTAAAAGAGTCTGTTGATACTTTTCGGACAGCGATTAGTGGTGAGTGGTGACACTAATGTGGCGTAGGTGAGCGAGTCATCAGCATACAGAAGGTTCTCGCATCCAATTGGAGAAGGTTGGTCTGAAGTCATCAAGTTGTAGATGGAAAACTTCATGGCATCGCTGATTTATAAACAGCTAAAGAAATATTTCAAAGTCCAAAAGCTTTTTGATGACCGGCAATACGGCTTTCGCAGCAATCGTTCTAATGACATGCCGCACCAAAAAGTGGAACAGGGGCCAAATTACCGCTTCAGTGACCGACTGAGTGAGTCCCAAGTGATCGAATGAAAATGTCAAATTAGGGTAATAGATTGCTCGATGACGTAAGCGGTAATGCCAAACTCACATAATTCAGTCACGTATTCCTCGAAAACAGATGCGGTAATTTGGCCCCAGGTCTTTATATTGTTTTGGTGAAAGTAAGATTATTGCGCTTGACATTTCTAAGGCATTTGATATAGTTTAGCATCAAGCTATCTTATAGAAAATGTGTACGTTTAGTATCAACGAAACCCTTAATCTTTGGATAAGAAATTATCTTTTGGGTCGGTTAATACATGTTGTATTGGATGGTTTTAAGACTGATTTTCACAAAATAAATGCTGGTGGTCCTCAAGGCTCCGTTTTGTGTCCGACTCTCTTCCTAAATTTAATAAATGATGTTTTGTCTGAAACTTCTAATTCATTTGATTGTTTTGCGGACAATTATACCCTCAGCTTTTCATACTCGTTCTTAAATTCAAGTCCATCTCCTTCAGTACCAACAATACCGTATATATGTATACAAGCTTCAAACTCCACATTATTGTTAAATGGGGTATGGAAAATCGTGTGGAGTTTAATGCTTCGGAAACTCAATGCTTCTTCATATCTTTGAAGCAAAATGTAACCACTATACTATTTTCCTTGAATGACACTTGCATTGAAGAAATCGAATAGCTGTTGATCTTCATGTTGACAACATTCTCGGGACTGCCAAAAACTCTGCTAAATACTTAGGATTTCTCTATCGGTGTAAGGAATTTGTCACCCCTTCTGATCTAGCTACAATTTATAATGCTTTAATAAGTCCAAAGCTCTAGTACAACTTACAACTTTGGGCAGGTGCATGCGAAACTTCTCTTCATTAACTGTATTTGATTCAGAGAGTAAAGCGTTAAAACTAACAGGAAGCAGAACTATCACGAAACCATTCCCATCTTTTGAACACCTTTGGAATGATTCATGTCTTTCTTCGAATTCTCGCTTCTTTCAGGAGCAATGCTCACTCGAAGTACCCAGTTGCATTCACCCGTGCTACCCGTTTCGCTTAGAATGCTCATCAGTTTACCCTCGAGAATAATTTTAAAAGTACTATCGAATACGTTTTTTAGTCGCAAGACACGATTATGTTATATTCTATCCTGCACGATTTTCTCTTGCAATTTAATTTTGCAAACATTCAAAACCAATGTTCATCGACACCTCCTTTCTCGCTCTACCTTATTTTCCCATCGCTCGTGTTGTATTCAACATTATTAGGCTATAAAACAAATAACAAAGAAAATCATCAAATAGCTATTTTATTTGTTAAGTATCGTGCTAACTTCGAATGACTCTTTGACATTTACAAACGTCAAAAAAGACCTGTTTGTGTAGTTTTTTGAACAAACTGTCATTTATTTAGGCGTGTTCAGAAGCAATTTATTAAAAAAATAGTCTTAGCATGATACTATAGTTCGAAAATGTTTCAAATTAAGAATGTCAAATATACTTCAAAATTTGCAAATTGCTAAGTAGTATCATACAAATACCGTTACACTACGCTCATTTTCTTCGCCACTGTTGCCATGCAAACAAAGTTTTATATTTTATTTCACAAATAGACTTAAAAATATTGACGTCATGAGTCCTTACAGAGTTTCTAATTTCCATCCTCGCACTTCAAATTGATCAATTTAGATCATTTAGTCTATTGAAACAGAAGCAATTAATAAAAATCAATAAACTGCCAGCAGATAACTAAACAAGTCACTAAATATAAACGCTTCATTAATTTCATTCGCTGCTCTGATTTTAATTTGTTGTTGTTTTTTTTTTTCTCTCTCTATTCGCAGAGGCTGCCGTCAACGAGTCCTGCTTCTTCAACGAGCAATGCGAATCGCAAAATTTCCAAACAGAATGCCGCGACGGTCGATGTGTGTGTCGTTTCGAAATGGTGCCGATTCTCAACAAGGATGGCGTATTCGAATGCACAGGTGAGTAGGATGCCTCTCGACGGGGTCTTGCATTCAAATAAGTTTTAATTGAGGCAACTGGTTGACATTTTTTTCTGTTTCCAATTCCAATGTAGGACATCATTTAAATTTCTTTTTTATTTTCGTCCTGGTTTCACTTGAATTTAATTTTCTATTTGTTTTTTTTTTTTCTTTAATCTCGTTCAAAGCTGGCACCAATAACAAACACAGGGACGAAACTTATATTGACCCGGCTATGATTGGCGTTCTGGTAGGAATGGCATTGATGTTTATTATAATTTGTGTCGTCCTCCGATTATTTAGCCAGTAAGTAATTTGCAAATTGTAAATTGATTGCACGTTTACTTTTTGAATGTCCCTAATGTCCAACCTGTTACTGAGTCCCTTAAAAATTGTCTGGGTAAGTTGCCAAATTGTGTGGGGAAAGGTAACAGTTTGGTCCATCTATTATGTGGTCAATGATCAAGTTGTATTCAATTAAAAGTGGAGCTAATTTTGAGGGAAAACAATTTAATTAAAGACAAGTAGGAATATTTTAATTAACTTTCCCTGTTGAAATGGAAATGTCGGCAAGGATCAAGGAAATTAATTTTATATTTTATTTTTGGCGGTCTTCAAGAGAAAGTTTTTGTCGGTGGTGCGGTGGGTGGTTTATTTTTATTTGAAGGAAATTTTAATTTATTTGCTGCCTTACCTTTCGTTTGCACTGATGGTTATCAAATCACCAGTTCAAAGGTGGAATCTTTAATGAAAAAGTTAATGAGTTTTTGATTTTGCAACAAAATATAAAGTTCGATGAAAATATTTCGTCTGTATTTATTTAGGTTTGAACATGAACAAAGTAAAAATAATTGGTCTTATGGTTATAGGTTTGCTTCAAGAGCGAATATCAGTATCAGTATCGTAAATGAAACATTGTAAGTCAAGATTCTTTTTGTAAAGGTTTTTTTTGGCGGCTTACGGCGACCATTTTGTTTCGGTAATGTCTGTCAAATCTATTGTTCATTATTCAGTTACTAATGCTAAATCACCATGACAAGTTACACGATTGACCAGCACGATCAAGTGATAAAACTTTATTATCAAAATGGGTAACCGTCCGCCATTTTATGGAAGACTTCGTGTCCCTTCACAGTCGTCTCTTCGTCGTTTATTCGCTGAATGGGCCTCGGTGCGTTTGAAAGAGGTCCCCTGAATGATTTGATTGAATGGCTGTGCTAACAAGCCAAATTGCCGTACGACAATAACCCACATGAGGTTCACCAGGTGACAATCCATCCTCAACAAATTTCCGTTTAATGTGGATTTTGGGCCAGCTCGTTTTCGAAAACGTCGTTGGTGGGACGGTCACCGTCAATGGCGAGCGCTACAGAACGATGGTAACTAATTGCAAGTGGATTTAGCCACAATGAACTGGCAAAAACTAGCCGACTTGTTGGAAACCCCTTTATATACACACATTATGTACATGGATTCGCACACCTTAGCAGACTTATTTCTCCGGGTAAATCGGCTCTACCGGGCCTGAAATTTCCTATACGACCAACCTGTGGGACCTTCTTTGTTTAACCTGCTATTGCTAACTTTGAGGATGAACTTTTATAGCCTCCAGTCAACAGAACGTCGTAGGACAACCTACACCACTACGAAACACAGAGGTCACCAACTATAGTACCCCTGTGGTCCGACCGACCAATATTGACCAGCAGTGCTAGTCACAGCAATATGCAGCGAGAGGAAATAACACAAAAGAAAGAGCGTTTGTTTCAAGTCACATTAAAAAAGGCCTCCCTTATTTTTGGGAAAATTGCTAAGAACTAGGAAGCTGAAAATTTACTTTAGAAAGACTTTGCTGAGTTGAGTCTTCTTTTTGGAGATGGTATTTTCACATACAATTTTGGAAAGCCATCGTCTCTACCCTAGTTATGACTCTATATGAGCGCTCAGGTGTGATCAAAAGTTTGTAGACGGGGCTTACAGGAATTTCCTTATATCCAGCATAGCTAAGATTGTAATGAAGCATTACAATTCTGCGACCCCCCTTGCTACGGACCTGTTAAAAATTAAATAAAACGAATACTTACCAAAGCGACAACATGCTCCCATAGCATGTGTCAACCGCAAGCCATAGCCAGCAACTGATTACAAAGGAGCTTATCAGTGAACATAAATCAATGGAACAATTACACCACACTATCTACGCAAAAACAACAACAAATACTAGGTGTGGTGAACTCAAAGCAGGAGAAGAACTACGAAGAAGGAAGAACTCCACTGAAAGCAGCAACTGGGCGACGATCAAGAACCTCGATGGTGAGTTATCAAGCGATGAAAGGAGAGATCTATCGTCCTCTTGCTGGTCGCCCCCCTTTTATTATTAACTATGGCCTAGAACCAGGATGGTGAGTTAATAATCATACAAGAACCGACCAATCTCCTACCGCTCCCCTGCAACCATTCGCGCAGTAGGAGATAACTATGATGTTACCCGTCCTCCGCACCATTAAACTTACGTGGATTAAAACAATAACAAGTAATGTAAAAGCAATGACGTAGCGAAAGAGATCATATTGCGTGAAAATATGCACTTTCTAGCTTTACAGCTCACGCATGGTTTGGCTGAAAAGTATAATAAAAGACCGCCATACATTCGACAAAAACAAAGAGTGCGGTAGTCCATTACCGAGAAAACATCGGGTAACAGAGTGCGGTGGACCATTACCAGGGCAACATCGAGTAATAGAGTGTGGCGAACTTTAAACAAGGGAAGATCAAGATCGAGCAAAGGAAGGTAATTAAGTAAAATAGTTTAAAGACTTTCTCCCACCAGTGGTAAGGGGTCTCAAACAAATTAACACAAGTTATTGCTGGATTTTATCCGTTGATTTACCAGATTCGTCTGTTTATTTGCCAGATTCGTCTGTTGATTTGCCGGATTCATCCGTTGATTTACCGGATTCGTCCGTTGATTTGCCAGATTCGTCCGTTGATTTGCCGGATTCGTCCGTTGATTTGCCAGATTCGTCCGTTGATTTGCCAGATTCGTCTGTGATTTGCCGGACCCATCTAAAGACCGCCAGCATCTAGTTTGAGGAATAGCTCTTGATCATCTACAATCCACCTGCGGACAGTGGCAAGACGAATAATAAAGGAATATCTAAGGAAGGCGAATATTCATAGAAGCACAAACCGAGGATACCAGCAAAGAAGGCATTTAATCATTGAAATTGAATCGGTCATTTCAAAAACCTCTTAAGTCACATTTTTTTTCAAAATGCTTTTTTTGCTGAAAATGGTTCCTTAAAGGGAGATGCGTATTCTGGGTAAGAACCACGTAAGTCTGTACATTCCTTCCTCTTGAAATAATACCGTAGGAAAGACGTTCATTGCGTAAACAACATAAGTCAGTGACTTAAGAGGTTTTTACATGCACTACCAAAATGGCGGGAGTAGTTTGATATTTTAAATTTGCTTTGCTCTGATTGGTTCAACAATATTCAAATCTTCAATTTGATAACAACCGTCATCAATGTCAAATTTGCGTTTTTCATACAACTACTCGTATTTTCTGTGAAAAGTAATTTTAACTTTAAAAATGTCTTCAAGTGAAACAGAGAGTGATGGTGCGCCGAAAAAGAAGAGAACGTGTACCATAATACCTTAATGAAATGTTATAACAAATTATAAATTGAAAAACAAGACATAAACTAATTTATCTAAGAGATTTGAAAAACCGAGGAACTGTTGATATCAAGTTGCAGAAGAGTAGAATCATATGTCGAAGTAAGATCATTGAGCTTGATATTTCTAAGGCATTTGATGGATTTTGGCATCAAGCTATTATATCGAAAATACGTGAGTTTGGTATCAATGAAGCCCTTATTCGTTGGATTAGAAATTTTCTACTGGATTGTTCAATACTTTTTTTTTGGAAGGTTTCAAATCGGATCTCAGTTTAGTCTTAGACTCTCTTTTTCATTTTTATGAATGATCTCTGAAACTGAAGGATCTGATGATTTGCACTTCATATTCATCCGTCGCGTCTGTTAAATTAACGTCCATCTCATTCGAAATTTAGAAAATATAGTCATAAAGCTAAAAACTGAAGATGTTTTGGAATTCATGAAATTGTGGCCAAATTTGTACAAAAAAACATATTTGTCAGCACTGAATCTTATAGAAAAAATTCCACAAAAACAGAAAAAAGCACCTTCGACATATATGAGCTTTAAGTATGCCTCACATAGAAAAGGTACTATCATAGGAATATATTGATGGATTGATTAAACATTCATTATGAGTAATAAATAAAGTTGCAACTTCAGTTTCACTTCTACCAGCAAAGGCTTATGTTTTAAAAGTGCCCATAAATAAGAAAATGTTGAAGATAATCAATCTACATATGTACATTAAAGATATTAAAACATGACAAAAAGTTATTCTTGAGTGTACTTTTCAATAATAAGCAATACAAAATATAATTTCTACCATATTTTTGGTTAAATTATATACCACTTAACCCAGTCCTTGCTAAAACAACTTAAGTCAAAAACAGTTTTTTAGGTTTTTTTCATTATTTTTATAAATAAACTGTGAAATTTTTTCGCTTTTTAATTTTCTTACCACTAAAATACTTAGTTAAGCATAAAAAAGTGGTTTAAAACTCATTTGTTTGAGCATAAAACAGTTTTTATTGATGCCTGAAAAATTCTAATTGGATGACTTATGAGGTTTTTGAAATGACCGATTCAATTATATATAAATTAATAAATGTAAATTAAATTAAAATTTGCTTTTCGATAGTTTTTTTTATAAATAAAGGAATATTGACGTTAAAATCTGAAGTTAGTACTACTTTAGATAGAACCCCGGGAAACAGGCGAGCAAAATCTCAGCCTTAGACAAAGATTAGCAATGACTGGGAGGACTTGAGACTCAAACTTATCCCAACTTAGTACATTCCTAGGAAACCAAAGGATCACCACTCATAAATATCAAACTAGGCGGAGAGGAGCTGATCCGTAGTCTTCAAAGGCTAAATCCGTCTAGTGGTTCTAATACATGACTAGCCTGCCATTAAAACGGAGCAGCCGTAGGAGAACAATGCCTCTTATATTCTGACGATTAGCAAGGAGAGTTTGGGGGCTCTCAAAACGGTCGAATTCAAACATCCGATTTGGCATCAGGAATGTCAAGATAAAAAGTTCTGGAAAGTCAGTGAGCAGGCTTTGACAAAGTTGATGAAGTATTCAAGACTGATAACGTCATTGATGAAGCCGAGGTCCCCTGACTAAGTAGAGCTTTCTTCTAGCAATTAAAACACGCTGCAAGCTGTGCAAATTAATCTCAAAATTTGTTGAGATAATCTGAGAATTTTCCTGAGTCTTCAAAATTAAGATATCAGAACCATGGGTAAATTATCTTGAGTTTAGCGGCCTCCAAAACATACTACGTATACTACCTTTTATACAAGTTTTCAAGCAGAGAAGAAGTTAAAACTAGAGAAAATGTTAAAAAAAAAACACTTTAAAGCTGAGAATTGTTCTTTTAGAAGTACAAAATTCAGACGGCTTACTGTTGGCATATACGTATTCACCGAAAAAAACACAACTAACTGTATACTAATATAGACTGAATTCAAGTCTCTCTTTGTGTCATCCTAATCACTGAAGCGTATTTCAAGCAGATCTTTTGGCGATTAAAGAAGTCCTGTCTTGGCTTTAAGAAAACGTGATATCAATCTCAGCCAAGCACCCATTTAATCTATCGATTCTGTTTCTACCAGCTCAAAAACAGCCCTTAAAAGCCGATCGTCTCTGATGGAGATGGCGCAGCAGGTAAACATTCACCTCTGCTGGTTGCCGGGCCACAGAGAAATTTCAGGAACTCTGACGAACTCGCCATAAGTGGAACAATGATAATTTTATTGCCAAATAAGGTAAATATAGTTATTCCGAATGCTACGTGTAAACTTATACTAAAGCAAGATCCTATACATAGAACAATGGTGGAACTATGTACATATATCAGCACTTGCTTGTTGACTAAACAGATTTAGCTATTGGTGGATCTGAAGCGCTCCAAATATTTAATATTTTTAAGCAGATTGCAAATAGGCTCCTTTATGGATTTTATTCTAACAATTTCTGCAAAAGGTTCATGGGCGAAGAAGTGGGGAAATCAATTCCTCACCTTAACTGTATATGTCCTGCTTTCTCCCAAAGACGTCGACTCCATCGGCCAAAGCGGAGAAAGAGAGATTGCATTATCAATAGTGAATACATGTACTTAGAACTGGACCTTTTTACGAACAAAAGAAAATTACCGACTTTTAAAATTTCCTTAATTGAAGAAATATCTTGGCGTGATCCTGGATAAGAAATTAAAAATGGAGCAGACAATAGCGCACTTTCATCATCATCATCATCATTGGCTCGACAACCGGGTTCCGGTCCTGGCCTCTTTCAACAAGTCTCTCCACCTATCCCGGTCTCTAGCCGACGCCATCCAGTTGCGCACCCCAAGGCTTCGGGCGTCCTGGTCTACGCCATCTCTCCAGAGAGTCTCCAGCGCAAGCATGGTCTACCACGCTGTCGTCTACCATAGAATGTACCACAAAGAACTTTCCGAGCAGGTTCCTCTTCGCTCATGCGAGCTAGGTGCCCTGCCCACCGGAGTCTACCGAGCTTAATTTTTGTCACGATATCTGCTTCAAGGTAGATTGCGTACAGTTCTTGATTGTACCGTCTCCGGAATCGTCCTTCCTCACATATGGGGCCAACAATTCTGCTTAAGACTTTTTTCTCGAGCGCAGCTAAGAGGTCGGAGTGCCTTTTGCTAAGCACCCAAGTCTCGGATCCATATGTGAGTACTGGCAGGACCATGGTCCTGTACAGCAGCAGTTTTGAAGTTATGGTGAGATTTCTGGATTTGAAGGGCTTTGACAGACTGTAGTAGACTCTGTTGGATTTGAGAAGCCGCCTGCGTATTTCTTCTTCTATATTGTTATCGGCTGCTACTATTGACCCTAGGTATTTAAAGGATTGCACCACTTCAAATTCGTGCTCCGCTACCTTGATTGTTTGACCAACTGTTCCTCTCGCATTTGACGCCACCATGTACTTTGTTTTACCTTCACTAATGTGCAGCCCCAGATTTTGTGCCGCCTACTCGATCTGGATGAAGGAATCTTGTACAGCTTGTTCGGTTCTTCCGATGATGTCAATGTCGTCTGCGTAAGCCAGTAACTGGCTGGACCTGTTGACGATGGTCCCTCTTGTTGCCGTGCCAGAGTCACGGATTGCTTTCTCCAACGCCAGGTTGAAGAGGAGGCAGGCCAAACCGTCCCCTTGTCGGAGTCCATTAAAGATGTTGATTGGTCTGGATAGCAATCCGGCTATTTTTACTTGGCTTGTTACGTTGGTCATGGTCAACCTACATAGTCGTGTCAATTTATTTGGGATGCTGAATTCTCTCATGGCTTTGTAAAGTTCTACCCTGGCTATGCTATCATATGCGGCCTTAAAGTCTATAAACAGACGGTATGTTGGGATGTTAAATTCTAGACATTTTTCCATCGCCTGCCTAAGGGTAAATATCTGATCAGTTGTTGATTTGCCTGGAATGAAACCACACTGATATTGTCCGATAACGGTTTTAGCGTATGGGGTTATCCGGTCTTGTAGGATAGAGGAGAATATCTTATAGGCGGTACTCAACAACGTGATACCTCTATAATTGCTGCACGTTGTGACATCTCCCTTCTTATGTATGGGGCATATTATGCCTTTTCGCCAGTCTTCTGGCATTTCTTCCTGCTCCCATACGTGCACTATAATATCATGAATTGCTTGACATAAGGCTGGCCCGCCGTGATGAAATAATTCGGCTGGTATGCCATCGACTCCCGGGGCTTTGTTCTGTTTAAGCCGGCCTATAGCCTTCTCAACCTCTTCTATGCTTGGTGGAGGCAACATAGGGTATTCTTCTTGAAGTAGTGGAGCCTCCACTTCTGTAGTGAGCTGACCATTTAGCAATTCATTAAAGTACACTTCCCATCGCTCCAGTATGCTTTCAGGATCGGTGATCAGATTTCATTTTTTCGCTGACTATAAAGCCTACCCCGAGCACATGGTGTTTTGTATGACAGCTGTAGTATATGTCATATTCTTTCTTCTGTAGAACACCATTCCCTGTCCATCTGATTTCTTGAAGAGCTGTTATGTCAGCTTTATATTTTGACAGGGCATCGGCTAGCTGCTGAGCAGCTCGAGCTCTATAGAGCGATCGTACGTTCCATAAGAAAATTCGTAAATCGTTTTTCCTTTTTCTTTGCGTGGGTTGTCGTCGTGTGATCAGTCCGTTTCCGAGGCTTGTTGTCGGTCGCGTAATTCATTAAGTTTTACGGGACAGGCAATTAACCTGTCGCCAACCTGAGGAACCAGCTTGATCATATTAACCAAACCTTTTTAAAGGCTTGTTTCTAGCGGCCGCCACGGAGAGGCTATGATCAGACTTCCACCAGTCCCGAATAGCTACGGCACGTGCATGTTTTCGTATGCTACATGTTATTGCCCCTATTCGTCTGATGGCTGACCGCGCACTTTGGCTTTGCCAAACTCTTAGCTGAAGACACAGGTCATGCGCAGATTCTACAGAAATGCACTGACTATAAAACACTCTGTTAAGATTTTAGCCGTTTACGACCGCCTTTCCTAGAAAGGACCGGCAAATCAACGAGCCAACAACCTGTGAATCGATGATAGCAATATTTACCGACGACGGTTCCAAGGTGGATACTGGTATTGCTGCAGGGTTCTTTTCAAAAACCCTTGGACTAGCCAGCTCATTTGGACTGATTACAGCAGTGTCTTTTAAACTGAGGTCCTGAAATTTACGAAAGCTTTCTCAATGACAAGTCTCAATAATGGCAATACCATAAGCTATGTAATATCACTTTTTTCATTAAGCGGTTTCTGCCATTGAAATCAAATCAAATCTTGCTAAGGGTTCTGGTAAACAGCACGCAAAACATAAGGCCTTGTTGGGTTCCTGGTCATAGAGGTGTCCCAGGTAATGAAAGTTCTAGCTACAATTAACAAGAGATGGATGACCTAGTTTCAGCAAACAAAATACCAACATTAATCATTAAACTGAGTTAAGAATTTCTTTCTCTTCCCGTCAGCAACACCACCGGTCAAAACCAACTGGGTTAACACAAGACAAAGATTAAACTCATAATCGACAAAAATAGTGGTAGGAACTCTCCGACATTCCAAGCAAAAACCTGATGAAGTTTATTAACGCAAGCAAATGTGTTAAAAATGTCTAAGCTCTATCAACCAGCTGATAATGAGAATGGAAATCGCCTCCAACCTTGGTCAAAAGACATAAAAAGGGCCACGAACCACAATAGTATAACGAACGTTAACGACTGAACGGTGCTCGTGTTTCTTGTATAGGAGCAGCAACGAACGCAGAATTGGCAGCTCGCCTATACACCAGCAAGTGCCACT
This sequence comes from Chrysotoxum bicinctum, assembly GCA_911387755.1. NCBI lineage: Eukaryota > Metazoa > Arthropoda > Insecta > Diptera > Syrphidae > Chrysotoxum > Chrysotoxum bicinctum. The sequence continues at coordinate 191,681,638 of OU426988.1, forward strand.
CCTACGTTGAACACGAGCGTCAGGGAGTTGATGGAGCAACCTTTTCCTGAGTTTAGAAAAATCCTCTTAAGGAAAGGGACAGCAATACTGACCAAATAAATGGACATATTTACCAACCACTGACCTACAAACTCATCTAGCAGACGTTGCAAGGAGCCACATGCTTCTTCTGGTGGAGGGATAATTTCTCGAGTGACGGTAAAGGAAAGGCTCAAGCCCTTAAGAGGGGCTTACCTCTCCTCAGCCAGGTGATTATGTAACGACAGACATTTTTTCATTGACTAAGAAGTGCACTGCGACATTTCAAGCAATAGCTTGCTGAAACTCATCAATACCCTTAAAGGGCTTGAATGACATAAGATTATCATACATGAGTAACAAGATCAACTGTCAATCCTCATGGTCTAATTGTGTCGACTCTCCCGCTGACCTAACCTAACTTAACCTACTTAAACTAACCACCATTTTAATTTAATGGTGAATAATTGGAGAGTTTCACTTGTAAATTCTTTTTTGGATGGCAAGTAGATTTTCTTTGGTATAAACTTCGAGTCCGACAGCTCTCCACTTTACTGACTGAAAGAAGTTCAGTCAAATTTTTAATACTAAACTATTCAACAAACCGAATCTGAGTTCAGAGTCAGTTTTAAATCTGGGGCTGCTGTAAGAACTTGATAGTTTTTTATTAAATAATTTTTTTTCGAAAATATTTACATGCTATATAAAACTACACGCATGTTTTGGTAGTTGAAAAACAAAAATGATAAGATTTAACAATTGTCAAAAACCAAAATTCTGAAGCATCTTTAAATTTATTTATAATCTATACATTGCAAAATATCTGAATATTGTTAGCTCCAGAATATAAAGCATAAATTATAATAAATTGGAAAAACAATCAACACACGGCAAATCCTTGCAACACAGCAACACACAAATCAAAAGCCTTATTCTAGAAGTTAAAACAAAAACAATTTAAGCAAATAAACCTACTCAATTCAAATTGAAAACAAAAGAAATCACATGTATGATAGAATTAATTAAAAACAAAGTAAAGAAATTGTTATCAGCCGTGCATCGACCACCGCACGTCCGATCGCTTCTGAATCAATCCTTCGAATGCCGATCGCAGACACTTCCTCTTCCTACGTTATCCTTTTCCAATCCCACTCAGATACTTACACATACTGTGGTAAATATGCTTTTTTACCAATACATCACCATGCTCTCCACTGGAAATTATTCCAGCATTTGGCTATATCCAATTTTAATATAGTAGCTATAACACTACAGTAGCTCCGCTCTAACACGGCCATCCTGCAAGTTCATCGCTCTCGATGAATGAAAACAGTAAGTAGGTATATAAGAATTATTATTAATATTTCTTTTTTTTTTTGATTTATAATATTCATCATCAATTAACTTAACATACGATTTAATTACTTCATTGTTACAACAAAAAAAAAATATTATTTTCTATTCTCTTTCCTTTCTTTCTCTCTTTCCTCGTCACATCGAGTGTTATAATCTTGAAATCTTCCAAATCATTTTACTGAGTTTCTGTCGTAACCTGTGAAATACAGATACAGAACTTATCAGTTCAAGTAAAACCAACAGCATAAAATTTAACTTTTCGTTTATAAATTAAGAAACTTATTCTTTTACCTAGATCAACCAATGGAGTAGCTCAGAGGCAATCTTAAGCTTGTCCACACCATTCATGTCAATCCACACCAAAAAGATTCAGAGGTTTCTTATCTTATCTTAGCTCAGTGAAATTCTTAGAATTTTGACTTGTCTCCATTTATCGTTCTATATGATACAGACAAACAGCTCAGAGGCAATATTAAGCTTGTCCATAAGTCTGACGCAACATATACGAAAAGCAAGCTCAGAGGCCAAATTCAAGAACACTTGTTTATGCTCAGAGAAATTCTTAGAAGTTTGACTTGTCTCAACTTATTGTTCTATATGATACAGACCAACAGCTCAGAGGCAATATTAAGCTTGTCCATAAGTCTGACGCAACATATACCAAAAGCAAGCTCAGAGGCCAAATTCAAGAACACTTGTCTACATTCAACAGCAAAAGTTAGAACAACAACACCAACATCAACAAAGTCAACTTTGTGTTTGATTACTAACCTTTTATATTTCGTTCTCAATAACTGGACGTATTGCTTCCCTTGAAGCGATTGTAGTTGTTCTACCTCCTTTCTTTTTTAATTTGTAGCGGTCGTTTTGTAAAATTCCCACAACCTCATATGGACCGCAAAAATGTACTTCTAATTTCGATTTTCTGATTTGAGGGCTTTTATACACCACCTTTGTACCAATTTCTAACCGTGTAGGTTTACACTTATTTCTATCGAATCTCGTTTTCATTCTACCGGCGTTTTCCTTAATTCTTTCGTCTGCCAACTTACGTATAGCTTCGATGTCTTCATATTCAGGTTGTATATTTAATTCTGATAATAGAGCACTTACTTCTGGAGTTCTTCCTTCAATACCAGTTAAAATTTTCAATGGTGATAGTCCCGTGGTTTTATTGACGGTGGTATTTAAAGCTAACTGAACCCGGCTAACAAAGCTGGTCCATTCGATGTTGACTTCTAAATTCGTTCTTAATAAATTTGCAATTGTGTCCACATATCGCTCGACTTGACCGTTTGCACGACTAGTACCTGGTGCTATTGTATGGTGTTCCACGCCCAATGACTTGCAAAAGTTTTGAAAATGCTCGCTGGTAAAATTTGTTCCTTTATCGCTTATAATCTTAAGTGGCACCCCGAATAGCATAACAAAGTTGTTCAAGTGACGTACAGTCTCGTCGGCTTTCAAAGTCTTACAGGGTAATAATAAAGCAAATTTAGAGAAAGCATCAATTATAACGAAGAGATAACGACTGTCCTCCTTATCTTTTCCGTGAAAAGGACCCATACAGTCTACGTGAATAGTATGGAAAGGTACGGCTGTTTTTCCGATCGGGTGTAGTTCGGACTGCTTTTTTCCCGATGGTCTTTTGGCGACAGTGCAAATCAAACATGATTCAACGAATTTTCGAATGTTTCTGGTCATCTTAGGCATCCAAAAATGTTGACGCATTTTTGATAGGGTCTTTTCCCACCCAATATGGCAATTGTCCTCGTGATAACGCCTCATTAGGCTTAATCGACATTTTTGAGGAACAAATAGTTGTTCTCCATTCTTGGTTTTACGATACAAAAGATTACTTTTGAAAGTATAATTCAATTTTGTTTCGGTATCATTATTTTGAATTTTATCAACGATGTCTACAACTTCCAGATCATCGGTTTGTTCAATTTGTAGCCAATTTTCTGCTAGACTATTGAGATGATAACAAATTTTCAATGGCGGGTTTCGACTTAAATAGTCCACGTGTTGCATAGAGCTACCTTTTTTGTATATAATCTTGAAATTGAAATCTTGGAGGTAAATCCACCACCTGGCAACACGTGGTAAAAGATCCTTTTTTTCTTTGGTAGCTTTTAAAGCATTACAGTCTGTTGCCAGAGTGAACTCGATGCCTAACAGGTAAGTTCTAAAGTGTTTTATAGCATTCACTACCGCTAGCGTTTCCAGCTCATAGCTATGATATTTTACCTCATACGGTTTTGTCGCTTGGCTGTAATATGCCACAACGTGCAGCTTATCATTTATTTTTTGGAATAATATAGCTCCGTATCCTATTGAGCTTGCGTCCGTGTGAAGTTCTGTAGGCAAGTCTGGATTAAATATGATCAACAGCGGTCTTTTTGTCAGCTCCTTTATAATATACTGTCTTGCCTCCTCGCATTCGGTCGTCCATTCGTATTTTACATTATTTTTTGTCAATGCAGTGATGCATTGAGTTTTGGCGGCAAATTCCGGTACGAACTTTCTAAAATAGTTTGCCAACCCCATGAATTGTCTGACTTGCTTAACGCTGGTAGGAACCGGTGTGTTTGTAAGAGAATCTATTTTTGTTTTACCAGGTCGGATCCCATCCGCAGAAATCTCTCGCCCGAGATATTCAATTTGATTTTGCAAAAATTTACATTTTTCCATATTCAAAGAAAATCCATTTCTAGTTAAAGCGTCAAGTACTAAGTCCAACCGTTTTATCCCCTCGTCGATTGTTTTGGATGGTATAAGGACGTCATCTAGGTAAACCAAAGCGATATCGTCTTTAAGCTGTCCCAATGCTTTGTTTATGGCACGCTGGAATACAGCTGGGGCATTGGCCAGCCCGAATGGCATCCGCAGATATTCATATTGACCGTCGGGGGTCACGAAGGCTGTTTTTTCTATAGAGTTGGCTGCAATCGGGATCTGGTGAAAACCAGAAGCCATATCTAATGAAGTGAAGAACTGGTTTCCTGCCAGCTGGTCCAACTGGTCCTCAATCCTAGGCAATGGATAACGATCTTTGATAGTCACGCGGTTCAACGACCTATAATCTACACAAAGTCTATGTTGATTATTCTTTTTTGCCACCAATACGATCGGGTTTGCATAGGGGGAGCTACTATCGCGAATAATATTATGAGCCTTAAGATCGTTTACTATCTCTTTAACTATAACTCGCTCTGACATAGCTAAACGGTATGGCCTATAATGTATTATGGTTTCCTTTTCTAAACGAATCTCTAGGGATCCAGTTTTAACAACCTCCATAGGATAACCTTTAACAATGTATTTTGTATATTTTCCCAGAATTTGTTCTGGTGTATCTTCTGTACCTTGTAGAAGTTGTAGAGGGTTGTCAACCTTTGCAGCAGTTGAACAAAAACGTATTCCCTGTTTTCTTTTAAGTGTTGACCCGTGACTATCCATTCTTATTTCAAATGACGGGTCATTAAGTACATCCCGCCCAACAAGCATTTCAGTTTTAAGATATTCTTGATCTATAAGGTAGAACACAACTTTTACTTCTACTTCCTCAAAGCAAACAGGTAAAACTATTTTTTTTCTTAACGATATTGAATCCCTACCGATACCCTGCACTGAAATTAGATGTTTTTCTTTAGGAATAGGGATTTCATTTGCTATGTCTGCCCTGATAAGAGAGCAATCCGATCCAGTATCTAAAAGACAGCTATAATTTTTTCCCTTGACAGATACCATGGTTTTGTTTTCGGGGACCATCATTCCGCAACAATAAGTTACTTTTTTGTGTTCTTCTTTTCTCTGTTTTGACCAACACGAGTCTTCCTTGTGACCAGCCTTACCGCAATGTCCACACTTATCCCTGGCCGGTTTTGAAGAGGTTTCTCTGAAAAGGTTGGAGTCATTTTTGTCGAAGGAATATTTTTGAGGACAGTTTGCTCGAAGGTGACCTGTACGTCCGCATCCATAGCAACGTTTTTCAGTTTCAAGACGAGGTCTTTTTATAAAACTCGGAGATAACTCCATTTTTCTTTTGTTATCCTGATGGTCCCTAATTTTTTTTCGAGGTTTCTCACGAATCGACATAAGGTGTTCTGTCAGGTCTTGCACTGATTTCGGCATAACGAATGTCAATGAGTTTCTAAGACTAATGTCTGAAATGCAGCCTATAATGATTTTGACCGTTTTGTCCTCCGGTATTTGAAATGGTAACCTATTTATCTGTCCAGCCTTTTCCATGACGAAATCCGAATACGATTTAAAAGATTCGCTCTCTATATTTGCCACACTTCGCAGTTGGTCAATGACATTTGTTCCGCTTGAAAATGTATTTAAGAGAGACGAAGAAAGCTCTTTCCACGAATACATTTGATATCCGTATTCATTATACCAAATTTTACCCCTACCTAAGAGAGCGGTTTGCACCCTCGGTATTATATCATAATCCTGCATGCGGTCTCTTTCGATTCTGTTATTAATGTCGGCGCACCACTTTCCAATGTCTACCCTTGAGTGGTCAGGATCGAAGCAGGGAAAACCTATACTGTCGTCTTTTTCTTTTCGAGCTGCCTGCAAAATCCTACCGATAGCATCAGCAGTTATGACTATATTTTCTGCTTCCCCTGTTGCAGTCTCAACAGTTTCGTTGGACATGTTCATTGTTTACAAATACAAACAAACAAAATATTTGGTAACGTATGCAACTTACCCTTTAATTATTTTGTATTAGTTTCTGTTTGCGGTAACTAATATAAAGAAACTACAAATACAAAGCAGAAGTAGACAACAACACAATCAACAGTATCTTTATAACGTGCACAAGCAACAAGGAACACAGGCACAACACCAACGACACGCCTGTCCAAGTATGAGTTAAAGCTCAGTATAAATTATACACACGAAGTTAAAGGGGTTAGGGGTTGAAACCTTGGAACGGACTGAACACGTCGTACGTGCGTCGTCGTCAGCAATGATCAATATACACAATGTTTTAGTATGAGTAAATGGAATCTCTCGGCAACAGAAGCAGATACACAGTACACAACCGAAAAAGCTAGCAAGGACAACACAGAGATACTTTGTTTCGATAAAGGCACACGCAAACGTGTGCAAGCAACGAGGAACACAGGCACAACACCAACGACACGCCTGTCCAAGTATGAGTTAAAGCTCAGTATAAATTATACACACGAAGTTAAAGGGGTTAGGGGTTGAAACCTTGGAACGGACCGAACACGTCGTACGTGCGTCGACGTTAGCAACGATCAACACACACAATGTTTTAGTATGAGTAAATGGAATCTCTCGGCAACAGAAGCAGATACACAATACACAACCGAAAAAGCTAGCAAGGACAACACAGCGATACTTTGTTTCGATAAAGGCACACGCAAACGGTACATTCACAAGACCAACAGACGCCCGTGATTTCGCCGTCTAGCACTGTATTTGAGGAAAAATCCTATTATTTTGTTTTCCTTTTTTTTCAATTATACTCGTTATTATTTTTTTCCTTTTCTCACGTCTCAATCACGCAAACCGCACGCAAACGGCAGTCACACCGCTAAATTCACAAAATCGAAGCACTGTAACCTCTCGATTGTCGATATGCACAGCGGTTAGGGGGTCGGGAGAGAAAAAAAAAGAAGATAATTTTGGTGAGAGAAAAAAAAATAGTTATTTTATTAGGGCAAAGGCCTATCCCACTTCTGATGATACAATTAATTAAAAACAAAGTAAAGAAATTGTTATCAGCCGTGCATCGACCACCGCACGTCCGATCGCTTCTGAATCAATCCTTCGAATGCCGATCGCAGACACTTCCTCTTCCTACGTTATCCTTTTCCAATCCCACTCAGATACTTACACATGCTGTGGTAAATATGCTTTTTTACCAATACATCACCATGCTCTCCACTGGAAATTATTCCAGCATTTGGCTATATCCAATTTTAATATAGTAGCTATAACACTACAGTAGCTCCGCTCTAACATGTATGTAGTATACATTTCATCAATAGGGATGAGGGTACAAAATAAAAATATCTGTGCCTCATCGTATTCATCTGTCGAGAGACCTGAAAAGTTGCAAAGTTTTGTTTGTTCAATAACAAAAACAGCAAACAAAAACTGCATCGGTAATCGGCATGTGGAAAAGTTTTCAACTTGTTCAATGTGCAGTGTTTGTTGCACACAACAAAAACAAACAAAAGGATTCAACATGAAAGTGAAGCATACTTAAATGAATTTTAAAATGTTTATGTTTGTACTTATTATTTATTTCTGCTCCGTGAAATTATTTTATCATTTGTTTTTTTTTTTATTACTCATTCTATTTTTCGCTTATTAGCAATTTCAGTTGATGTTTTATTTTAATGACATTAATTTGTATTAATCAACAAATCATTTTGAAATGCGCATTTAGTTTGAAAAAACATCACTAATACGCCACAGTGAATCCATAAAGGAAAAATATAACTCATACGCCACAGTTAATTGGGTACACAGAAGTATCTGTAATGCAAAATATCATTATCACGTAAAACTGCCGATTTTGTATTATAGAGGGTGGCGCCTAACTAATGTTTTCTGGCTTTATTTAACTTTGGCATATATTAAAATTTTAATTATGATTTTGGAAATACATGTGGGATTAGAATGTTAAACCTAATCCCCTAAACTAAACAACATTCAACTTGTCATCGAGAGAACAACGGTCCAAAGCTTACAAAAAAACGCAACGGTTGTTACGGAAAGAGAAACGGCATCATCATCAGCTCATCACCAGATATGTAGAGTTCTCGCAACGACCAAGACGTTTTTTTTTTGTATCTGCTACGAGTTACGCAACGAGCTACGCAACGAAAGTCACGAGTTCTATTTGTTTAAAACTTAATATTATCTTAAATTACTTAAAACTAAATTAAACTGCTTAAATTACTTAAAACTTAAATTAAACTGCTTAAATTACTTAAAATTAGTTACAACTACTAAACCTTGAATACTTAAATCCCTATATTTTTTGTTAAAAACTAATCGAACTTAATCATTGTGCTTTATTTAATTGAACCTTGAATTAAAATCTTACATAAAACATATTTAAAAGTGCGAGTTTTCAATTAACATCTTTTTTCCCCTCCCCACATACATATGTCAATATGATGTTTTAATGATAATGGCGTATAATTTTAGTCAAATAAGTATGATGTTCAAAGCTTCATACTTTTCCTAGCATTTTATAGAATTTAAAATCATCAAATACCTACATATTTTATTATTTTGTATCCTGCTTACTTCACACGACTCTTTGACATTTACAAACGTCAAAAAAGAGCTGTTTACTTGAGTTTTCACACGAACTGTCATTGTTTTAGGCGTAGAAGCAATTTATTAGGAAAATTGCTTTAGTACGAATTTAGTACTATTAAGAAAATGTTTAAAATTTGGAATGAGTTATTATTATTTTTCGGCAACATATCTTAAATGGTGCACATTGTTTTCTTCCAGAGTATTTTCCATTACCTTACTTAGAATTTCAGGTCCCAGTGCCATCACTTCTTCTCGGATATTGGTCTTAAGCTATTTTGCACAGTTCTTGGCTTATTGGCATATACCTTACTTTTTACGTATTCCCAAACAAAACAAAAATCAGGGGCCGTTAAATCGGGCAAACGGGGTGGCAAGTCAAAAATCACAAAAACGAAATATTATCCGTAGTTGGATGACCTATGTGAGACATGGTTCAGTCTTGTTGGGAAGGAACCACAACTCTGAACTGTTCTCTAGCTCTGGCCTTAAGACATTTTTAACAATTTACCAGTATTGAAGACCTTTCGCATTAACCGCAGCTTGTTCGTCGTTTTCGAAAAAAATATGATCCTTCGGAGGATATTTCTCACAATACTACTTACTTAAGTGGCTCCCGATTCATAAAGGGTCTCTACTTGAGACACGGCAGATTTCCATCCTCATAGATCCCGAGCACTTTGCTTCCAGTCATCTACGCGAAGGGCTCTGTCATCCGCAATGGCTTGGTCTTTAAAACGCAGGTTAGTCTTCTTTGTCACTGCGAACATGGGAGCTTGGATTCAAAGACTCTCTTAGCTGAAATATTGGTGTCCATTAGCTCAATGTGACCGAGGCGATAGAGTAGGTTTGTTTTGGCTTTTTGGACTACATCCACATATTGGTACAGCTGATAGAGTTTGCGGATGTATCTTCTCCTCCATTTGCCTTTCTGTTTATAGTCCAATACTCGGCGCCCTCAAGCAGGACTGTTTGTATAAGTGTCTGGAAAAGCGCGCACTTGGTCTTAAGAGTGAAGAGTTTTGAACCAATTTGTTTTGCTGTACCGTCTGACCAACAAGTCTTACTTGATCCCTGGAGAACTCTTTTAAAAAATTTTGGGAAGGGTGTATGATGTGCTCTTTGTAAGCTCCAGTGACTCAAGGTATCCTGGGCGGTTCGCAGTTTCTTTCTGTTTGACAGTTCAGCTCTATCTGTCAGATAAGTGCCGTGCATCGACTAATATATGGTCGATGTTTTTGGTGGTTCGACCTTCTGGAGAGCACCAGGTCGCTTTGTGGATTCTATGACATGAAAATCTAGTGCTACGTATCGTTGTCTGTTATCATTTCGTGGACGCTGTGCTTACCAACTAATCCGCTAAAGATGCTCCGTAGGCTTTCTCTCGGAGTTAATTTAACTCTTCCTCTATTAGTAGGGGCACGTGCACATATTATATGAAAGGTGGAGTTCATTTATCGGCTTAAAGCCTATTAGCCGATTTCCCATGACTAATTCGCATCCTAGCATGTGCATTCTCCTATCGCAGCTAATCCTATCATTGGTATCTCCTGGATCGCTGTAATATCTGCCTGATACCGAGTGAGGAAAGATTCAAGCTTTTGAGTAGAACACGGTGTGTAGAGTGTTCTCATGTTCCAGGTACATACTCTCAGATCATTGTCCTGTTCCGATCCGGTCCATGTTGCTATTTGAGGATATCATTATCCGAGGTTGTGTATCTCTCAATTTCCATACCAAACTCTCTCTCATTATCAATTTGTGAATAAACTTGTTGTTTTCTCGGAGCAATTCCTGAAAACACCGAGCATACCTGTGGATCATTTGCTTTCAACTCGTGAACCAATTGAATCTTATATGGAAAAAGGTTAACTGCTGTAAAATTATTTGCAAATACCACCCAGACATCAGCAACGCCTGAGTACGTGCGTCACCTGGTTAAAGTTTCGGGGATTTCTTCAATACTTGCTGGCATCTGCGCAATGTTCACATCATTTCGAACTGCACGAGGTTTTGCAGCACGCGGAAGATAACAGCCATCCCTTTGTTGCTAAAAACGTTAGACCAATCGGTCTGTCGACTTTCAAAATAAAATTGAACAACTTTGGTTCTTTGTTCTGCGCTCAGTCTTTGCTATCATAAATTTTCAAAGTTTATTCTGAAGAATACGTATCATAACATCAAAGGGCACGGTAGTGCCCAGCCAAGTTCTGGCACTACACCCTTTTTGAAGGAACAAACTCAGGCGACTTTTGACCTCTCCCTATCTTCAGTACCAATGTAGTCAGAAACTTGAAATTCCGAATATTTGCTAAGCTAGTGAGGCACAGGCACCTCACCAAATTTCAATTTTCTAGCATAAGCGGTTCCTGAGATATAAGGCCTCAAAAATCACAAAAACCGTAACGGACTGACTGACAGATCATCAAAATTATGGAGCACTTCCCGACATCGTAGAATCTTGTAATTTTGCACAACGGTAGGTCTTGTCATGCAATAAGAGGAAAAAATCGAAAATTTGAGGTTTTCCATTCAGGGGGCGTGGTATCCGCCCACTTTCTCCGAATTGGTGTTGGTTGAATGGAGCACTTCCGACTGCTGTAAAACGATGAAATTTGGTAAAGTGGTAGGACTTAAATTGCATACAAATAAAAAAATATAAAATTTGAAGTTTTCCATTCAGGGGCGTGGTATCCGCCCACTTCCTCAGAACTGATGTTAATTATATGACATACTTCCGATTGCAGTAGAACAATTAAATTTGGTAGAACGGTAGGGCTTGAATTGCATATAAAGGACCAATAATAAAAATTATGGCTTTCTATTCAGGAGGCGTCGTATCCGCCCACTTTTTGAGAATTGGTGTTGGTTGAATGGAGCACTTCCGACTGCTGTAAAACGATGAAATTTGGTAAAGTGGTAGAACTGAAATTGCATACAAAGCAAAATATATAAAATTTAAAGTTTTCCATTCAGGGGTGTGGTATCCGCCCACTTCCTCAGAACTGATGTTAATTATATGGCACACTTCCGATTGCAGTAGAACAATAAAATTTGATAGAACGCTAGGGCTCAAATTGTATATAAAGGACCAAAAATAAAAACTAAGGTTTTCCATTCAAGGGGCGTGGTATCTGCCCACTTTCTCCAAATTGGTGTTGGCTGAATGGAGCACTTCCGACTGCTGTAAAACGATGAAATTTGGTAAAGGGATAGGGCTTAAATTGCATACAAAGAAAAATATATAAAATTAGAGGTTTTCCATTCAGGGGCGTGGTATCCGCCCAGTTTCACAGAACTGATGTGAATCATATATGGCACACTTGCGATTGCAGTAGAACAATGAAATTTGGTAGAACGGTAGGGCTCAAATTGCATATAAAAGACCAAAAATAAAAATTGGGGTTTTCTATTCAGGGGGCGTGGTATCCACCCACTTTCTGAGAAAATGTTTAATTTATATGGAACACGTAATTAAGGTAGGTATGTTAGTGTTAGGTATCTTGCCAGGACGAGAAGAAATAATTGAAGCGCAAATCAAAACAATCAATAACAAAAAGAAAATATACCAAAAGAAATAGGAAGCTATAAACTAAGTTGGTTTTAGTAGGTAGAGTCCACGAGTCTATCTTTCAGTAGCTTTCGAGATTTTGACATGGCAAAATATTAAAATCTTTGCAAAAAAGAGTGAGATCAGACTAAAAACATAAATGTTAAAAAAAGAGCCAAGTTCTTCTATACAAAAACTTTTGTGTAACAAGTCAGCCGTGAAAAGTACTGAGATCTAAAAGTACGCCAAGTTCTTACTTCATGAAGGTTTAATAGCGAATATTTAAAGTAGAATAATATTGAAACAGCTACAATGTAAAAGAGAAATTTTATTATTTAAAGATTACTGACAAAAATTTGATGGGATTACTTGGCAAGTTTTTTTTATGCCGAATTCGAAAAGTTTTAAAAACTTGACAAGTGAACCCATCAAATTTTAGTCAGTAATCATTAAATAATAAAATTTCTCTATTAGATTGTAGCTGTTTCAATATTATTCTACTTTAAATATTCGCTATTAAACCTTCATGAAGTAAGAACTTGGCGTACTTTTAGATCTCACTAGTTTTCATGCCTGACTTGTTACACAAAGGTTTTTGTTTAGAAGAACATGGCTCTTTTTTTAACATTTATGTTTTTGGTCTGATTACTTATGCGCCACCCTGTACAGTTAATAAAATATGTAGATGGGTAATGCTAATTATACACTTAAACTATGTTAATTAGCCCAACTTCGAGGGTTTTCTGCAAATGAATGAATCCTTTTATCGATATTACCAATGTACCTTTCATAGTCTGTGTGCAAATTATTAATTGTTTTCTTTTTCTGGTACTGCGTGCAATTTGTTTTTATGAGTTTGCATTTCAAATGGAATTCATTAAAACTGTTTTGATTGACATTATGTGGTCATGCGATAGTATGTAGCAGCATGGAAACAGGCGCTAATAACCAAAGTTGCTACATTAAAAGGATTTGGTTTTCTCTTTAGTAGTTTCTCATTTCAAAGCTTAATAGTCTGTTTGATTGATGTTACCACTTATGATATGACTTTTAAAATCTTTATACTTTGTGGTTTTGCATTTTCCAGATTCCCTTTAAAAATTCATGAGTCGGTCTCGGTAGCTAAAAACCATATTGATATTTGTACTTACGACTTTTAGAAAATTTTGTATGCGTATAATTAAACAACAAAATAGATTGGGTAGAAAAACCAATATAATAAACTCTCGAAACAAATTTCATCAAATGGTACACTAATGGATGGAGAAGAATAGAAGGCACTGGTGCAGGAATCTTTTTGACCTAGAACCAAACTGTTCATACCGATGGGGCAGTCCACCACCACTTTACAAGAAGAGGTACACACCATAAGGAAATGCGTGGATCGTTATATGGAAAGAAACTATCGTAACGAGAACATTTGGGTACCTGGTCACGTGGGTGGTCATGGGAAACGAGGAGACAGACTTCTCAGCTAAAAAGGCCAGTTCATTTAACAGAGCCTGAGCCCAATTGCTAAATAAAAGAAAATATTATGAAAAAACAAAATCAAAGAAGAAGAGGAGGCAAGTAGATCCAACAACTGGAAAAAACTCCCAAAGCTAAGGCAGGCGAAACTTCTACTGGGCAACTACAATAAAAAACCTTACACAAACTGCATTAGCTTTAATAGAAAAAAACCTAAGAATACTAACAGATATCCTCACTAGACACTGCAAATACCTAGGTTTACGTGGTGTGGTAAGCAGTGCAACATGTACATTCTGCAAAACATGCATTAAGAAACACCCGAAAATGTTGTCCACTCATGCACTAAAACAAAAACTATCTGGGACAATACTAATGAGAAGAGAGCTACCTGTCCTCTATGAAAGTGTCCCAAATACTTGAATTTCTAAGCGCAATAGATTTGGAGTGTAATACCTACCCCCAGTATCTATATAAATAATTCATGTTAAATGATCAAAAACCATTTCAATAAAATTGACTACTTTCGTACCTACTATGTGTTTATCAAAAACACGAACCCAAAAAACAATCAGGTTCTACCTACTTCTATTCATTTTTATGAGTGAATTTTATAATAATATATTTATGCATTTTAATTTAATGTGTGCAATATTGCAACTTAATCTACTATAATTTATTTTTACAGAGCTAGATGGCGTGAGAATCGAACAATCTTTAATACCCCTAATCCACGACTAATGAACGTGTCACTGTTACGTGATAGTAAATTGTTACATGGACAAGAACGCCGCGGTTCTAGGATGTCGGTCAGGGCACCGTCACGTCAGCCCAGCATGGCATCGCTGCGTCCGCACTCACCAAATCCGTCGTTAGGTAAGACAGGTTTGTATTCCACCACAATTGCACTTTTTTCTATAACCTATAATTTAATTTTGTTTTATTTATGTTTTTTGTTTTTTAATTTTTATATTGGTTTTTATGTGTTAAAATATTGTTTTGTTGAATTTACGAATTGAAGCAGGTTTTTTAATTTGCTATGGCGTGTATAGGAATATTTAATAAAAATCAACATTTTGTGCCAGTTTATTACTTGTATAAATCATTTTCCAGAAACCTATTACTTGAAAGCAAATTATTGTTACATTTTGAAAAATTAAAAAAAAAATTATATTATATACATAGATTTTATTTTCAAACTACATATGTATTTAACTCACCGACGATATCCAACACGCCTCAAAACGTTTGCTAATGTATGGTTGTTCTCGTCCTCCAGCAGTGTATACGTTACGTACAATTAGACACATGACAAAAATGTACATATTAGTGTTTTAAAGGGAAAATTTAACTGAAATTAAAATTAAGGCGAAGAGCGAATATGTAACTGATTTACTATTTAATTTCATAATCCAAGACATATCTCGAAGAAGTAATTTCGTCATGAAGTTGTGTAATAAAGGTTAAAAAAATCACATTGTCAAAACTGACAGAACCATCAAGTGAAGTTTTTGGTGACTTAGTTCTCGTGATGAACAATTATTTTATATCAGGCCTGAGAAGCTGTTATAGTGTAAGAGTAAGATACCCGAGAGAGATCTCAATCTGCTCATGGAGCCGGATATCTTTCCTTGCATCATTTCAAAAATATGTTTCTATTTCCCTTGAGAAGTTAAGTTTGATGTTTGATGTTTGATCTCCGCTAGGAGATTCGTTTAGAAGCAGGGTACATTTGAAATATCAAAAATTAAGAATTTGCAATTCTTGCTTATTAGCTTTGGGCGCCATTCTGAATTCTAGGCAAATTTGTTTTTAATGAAATAATTAGCCCATTTTCGAATTTAAAAAAAATACACATACTTGAAGAATGATTTACTTGTTTTAAAGCTATATCATTTCATAATATTGTAATTATTGTCGTTTTATTTTAATAATTAGTTTTTATTATGAGCATACAATTTTTTGAAAATAGACTTTCCTCGTACGATTTTGTTCTTGTTTTGAACAAATCAATCTGTAAGGAAATATTACTGAACAAAAGCCTAACGATTCAACTAACTTTTCAAAACAAATAAAAATTCAAATTCTAACTAGATTGTCACTACTTATAATGGCCAACAGCAATGGCCAAATCCTCCTTCCTTATATGCATATAGAGAATTTTTCTCTAAGTTTTCTCCCAAGTTCCCCCACCGAATTTCACTTTCTTGTCTATATCTGCATATATTATTACAAACTATACCTACTCATAAAATTAAAAATATGCTATAGAAAAAAAGTCGTAATGGCGTAATCCAATTTTTGAGTGTTTTGACGTTTCTCTAATATTCTCCTTATTTTCGGACATCTTAACGACAACAGCGCCAATGCTCATATCCATCCACCATTGACGTATTATATATGGCATTGACTTAGTCCCCTATTACACGATGTCTCACGAGACGAGGCTCACGTAAGTGCGAAAAAGAAAGCAGATATGAGGAAATGAGATGCCAAAACATATTCCCGGTGAGTACCGGGCTGATTTTTAGTAGTCTCATTTTGACGTTTCTTTTTCTCATATCCGTTTTATGTTGTGTTGTGCATTAATAAATACGAACAACTGCCAAATTTGAGCCATGAGTCTTATGAGATATGAGTCAACGTGTAATAGCTTTTGCCTCACGGGATACAAATTTAAAAGGAAAGTCAAAAATGAGACATGTCTCATGAGGCAACGTGTAATAGGGGACTTATTATATATGGACTGCTAGTTGTGTATAATTCTCATACAAAATTTGCAACCAAAATGGTCCAACGGATACAATCGAAACTAGCCCTCGTGCCGACACTAGTGGCAAAAATAAACAACATATTTAACGCCATCTCTTGTTCTACTATTGCCAACAGAAATGTTTACTCATAGAAACTAAGGACATCTATTGACATTGCTTTGAAGAAACGGTGCTAGTCTATGGTTAGAGAGATAATCGGCTGAGAATAGTGCTAAGGGATCTCGAAAAAAAATCCCCTTTAAAATATTTTATGAATAATTTTGGTTTACTTAATGATTTTATGTCCGCGCAGGTGCATATAATTCTCGACTGAAAAGGTAAAGTATCTTAAGTCGACTTAAGATATTTCGCGTTTTTTTGTTGATCCTTAGTGCCATTCTAAAAAGCTACAGTTCTGTGTTATCGGATTCCTTCTATCTCACTCCTGTGCTTTTTTATAGACAAAAACAACTTCATCTTATGTTCAAAAGACACATCTCTACACGCGGTAAAATATCTTAAGTCCACATAAGATTGTGTCTTCTGCTTAATTTTAAAACCTTAAATAGACTTAAGATTATATTGGCTTAAGACTTTATTATTATTGTGAAATCGTAAATCATATTAAGTTGACTTAAGATATTTTCGCGCGTGCAAACAGGAACAAAAGTCATCCTGAAGTCGACATAAGATAAAATCCTTAAAAAAATTCCAAAAAAGTGTGAAAACGCAAATCATCTTATGTGAACATAAGATGAATTTTTAAATTTAAAACAGAAATTTTTCGCTCCCTAAGTAGTCATAGGATATTTTACCGTTTGCAAACCTAAAACAATTTCCGTAATAACAAGGACATAAGATATTTTTAAGCGTATTTTGTTTCTAGACTGCCTTTTGTGCGACCGTTTTTCTTATTTTTTCATTTAGTGTTTCAGACAGTTTTGTATACACATACGTATTACGTATACAACAAATAAGAGTTGAATTGCATGAATTTGGAATTAAAAATACATTTTATAAAAATAAAACATGGATTTAATGAGATAAAAATGTTCACATGTATGAATTTGCCGTCTGATTTCCAGAAAACTAAGAATTTATTCACACAAAGCTCAAAAATAGTTTTATTATTAAAATAATTTTTATGCTAGAAATTTCTTCAAAGCTTTTCAAGAATACAATTTGGGATACCAATTTTAAGTAATTACGTAGTAGTATTGGCGAATAGTTCTAAAAAGACTGGCGCAAAATGTCAAACAACCTATTATTTTTAATTTCTTTGTATAGGTATGATACTACTTAACAATTTGCTAACTTTAAAGTAGTTAACTAACTCATTCTTAGTTTAAAACGTTTTCCAACTAGTATCGTACTAAAGTAATTCTTAATAAATTATTTCTGAACACACCGAAAACATTGACAGTTCGTGCAAGAAACTAAGTAAACAAACCTTTTGTCGCGTTTCTAAAAGCACGATATTCTTACGATGATTTTAACTTTAATAAAAGGGTAGGTTAGATATAGTATGATGCTATATTCGAATAAAATTTGCTAAATCGTTGATTTAACTTAGTTTCATATTAAATCAGCTGTAACGTCGGTTGTACTAATTCAATTAAAATTTTGTGCCATTGATTTTAGGAAATAATTTAAAAAAATAATCGTTTCACTTGTTTTGAAGATATTGATTTTTCAAAAAACAAAAATAGTTTTTTTTTCAAAAAATCCAAAAAATATTTTTGCGAATGTTCTTATATAAAATATTATTTTAAGCTTCGGGGGCTCCTGCTAAAAACAAATGGTTTAAATCGTTAGAACCGTTAATGAGAAAGTCGAAAATAAAAAGAAAAAGGTTGTGTGTACTGACGTACGCGCGGTAGAAGTAAAACTTCCTTACATGTAGCTGTCTTTGACTGATAGCGTGTCGTTTTGGCACGTCACTGACAGCTGCATAGACATTTTTTTACCCCCAACGTCGGAAAAGAAGTTTTACTTAAAAAAATAAAATGCACGACTGGGTCGCACGAACTTGCTCCTATGTAATAGACTAGGAATTTTAATAACGAATGTTATTAGAGAAAACTGTTCATAAGGATAAAATTAATTTTTTTAATTCTTTTAGTAGTAAGAGATAAAAACAGAATGCTATGCAAATATGAATTTATTCAAGAACAAAAATTATAAGTCGTTGTAGTTGTTCCTTAAAAAAATAAGCTTTTATGTACAAAATTTTTAAAACATTTTTAAGAAAAAATTTTGGTACGCCAACCTTAAGCTTTTATTATTGTACGAATTAAAAGTCTAATTTCCAAAAAAAAATAATAAGCCGTTCTTGAGATATCGAATTTTTCAAAAAAAAAAAACGACTTTTTTTTTCTAAAAATTGAAAAAATATTTTTTCTTAAGTTTTTAAATGCATTGTTTTTTAAACTTTTTTGGAGCTTTTTTATAAAAAATTTCATTAAAATCCGTTATGTCGATGATGAGAAATTCAAAATTCGAAAAAATCGTTCTATGGTAGGTACAGTCAGTAATATCTAGATTTAAAATTTTTTTTTATTAAATTATAGATCGTAAAGATTAATCAAAAGAAAAAAAATTTTAGCAAAATTCTCGGAACCGTTTTCGAGAAAAATACGATTTTCGAAAACCATTTTTTAAAATTTGTATGGAAGGTACCGTTAGTTTTAGATGAAACAAAATTTTTTTTCTCAAATCTTGTAGATTATGTTAAAAAACTTATTTTTGTCAAGTTTGAAAAAAATCGAGCATGGGGTTTTCGAAATATTGAGTTTCCAAAATAAAATTTTGATTTTTTTTTTTAAAAATCCAAAAAAATAAAAATTGAAAATTTGAATATGCAATAATATTCAAACTTTGGAGGAGCTTTGGCATAAAAAAAATGATTTAAATCGGCTGTACCGTTTTCGAGAAAATCAAAAACAAAAAAAATGGACCCAGGGGGTCTACCAAAAATAACAATTTTTTGTAAAATTTTTTTTAACCATTAGCTAGTTTTAACCAAATGAAATTTTTCAAATTTTTTTTAAAAAATTCTGTGGGACAGTTTTTGAGAAAAAAAAATATTTATAAAATTTCGAAAACAAATCGTATGGCAGGTACCGTTATTTTTGGTCTTAAAAAAAAAAAAAAAAAAACGTCCGGGAGTAAAAAATTAAAACCCATATCTACCAAATTTGAAGAAAATCGGCCGAGCCGTTTAGGCTGTAGTCGAACCGACAGACAGACAGACAGAATTGCGAGACCCACTTTTTTAGTCTTCGCTATCATCGTAATGTCAACTTTGATCAAAATCTCGAGTTCGATTTTTTTTACGAATGCATAACTTGCCTTATAGTACCTATAAGTCGCAAGTAAAAACGGTTCTATGACAGGTACAGTTAATAACATGTTATTCAGCCGTTTTCGAGATAAATAAGATCTTACACTACGGGTGCGATACCGTTAGTTTCAGAAGTAAAAACAATTTTCAATTTCTCCTATCTCCCCTTGGGTCCCTTAGGTAAATTTTGTCCAATAGTTTTTTGTTATTATTAATTTGACTTTTAAAAATATGTTTTCATGTAACATTTTTTACAATCATCAATGATTTTTTTTAAATAATTTAATAATTTATTTTATATTTTATTTTAATATTTTTTAAATAAATTATTTGAATAAAACTAAACTGTTTCTATTCTGTGAACCAAATGTGATTTTATAGCCTTTTTTTTTAAAGAAATTCAAGTCTTTATTAGTTATTACTTTTTTTTTATTATTAAAGGTCTATAGAACAAATGTGACTTTTTCATATACGACTTAAATAAAAACCAACAAATATCATCTTAAATCTCTTTTTTTCCACTTTTACACACGCAACTCATCTTAAATGGACATAAGAATTGAAAACGTCCTTCGAAAACGCAAGGCAAAATATCTTATCTCAACTTAAGATTTTGGAAATTAATATAAAATTCAATTTATAGAAAAGCCAAACTATCTTAAGTCATATTTTTCGTCATAACATCCAAAATATTAAAAATATCTTTTCGAAAATAATTTCAAAAAAAAGATCATAAAATTTTACATATAACTGCTTTGTTGAATAGAGTGTATATTTGAAAGATTTTTTGGGATACAGCTTTGAAGTGTTTTTTTGCTCTCCTGAAAAATCATCAAAATTGACTTAAGATACTTTACCTTTTCAGTCGAGAATTATATGTTACACAAAATAGCGAACTCATTTTAGGTAATCGTTTAGTTTGTGTCAAAACACAAACTTTTTAGTTGCTCGAACCAAGCAGTTGAGAAACTAAAAATTGAATGTGCGCGCCTAGCCTTACAGTTCTAGTTTAAGATAAGGTTCGTTTTATTATTCACAAATCTATCTGGATCCGGATCTGGATTAAGTTTTAACATGTATTACAAAAACAATTTGGGATCCTGTTTTTTATCGGGATCTATTTCAAAGATCCAAAAATCAGTTATTACACTGGCGAGTAGATGGCTTTTTATGGCAATAAGGTAGTGTAATGCTAGTCGCGCACTGGCAACTGTGATCGAAATCAAATAGTTTAATCACCAGTTGAAAGAGAACCGCGCACTGGCAACTCTTTACTCACGCTCGCACTCTTTTCTCTCTTGCACTTATAAAAAACAGCTCAACTGTTGAGAGGCAATCGTTTAGTTTCGAGAATCGAGTTGCTCTAAGTGCGCGGTGTTCCATATAAGCCCATATGTTTCATTTTAGCAACTAAACATTTGCGAAACTAAAAATTGAATGTGCGCGCCTGGCCTAAGCTATAGTGTAAAGAAAAAAGACAAGACATAATTTAAAATTTACAAACCCAAGTACAAAAAGAGACGGACTTATAACACTGCTGTCATTAAGATCCGTATCGTTTTATTTTCAAAGGAAGATCCAGATCCGGATCCAGATAGATTTGTGAATAATAAAAAGCACCTAAAGAAATTTTTTTGTAAATTTGATACAAATTGTAGGATTGGTTTTTCTCTAAAGTGAGTTATTAATTTAAATCAAAATTAGGATTTATTTGCATAACTAATTTTTTTGCAAATATTTTCGCTCTAGCCAAAAAGATCTTAGCTTATCTCCTGATTTCTAGTATAAAAATTAAAATTATTTGTAAAAGTGAAACTAATTGCTTTAGTAAAAGTATTTTTACAAACAATAATAATATTTGTTAATAGATAATACAAGTAAATGCAACGAAAACTATATTGCAGTATATATTTATACGTTGAAAACAAAAATGAAAAAGGGAAAATTAAAAAGGGAAATTTTCAGATTTGGCAATTGGACTATTTGCACATTAGCCCCTTTAGCACTGGTTTCATTTCATAGTATTCAAATTTTCCGTCAGTGTCGGCACGAGGGCTAGTATCGTTTGGTAATCCGTTGGACCATTTTGTAATCAGCTACTAGCAGTCCATATCTAGTATGTCAATGATATATGGACTGCTAGTCGTATGAAATTTCTATACAAACATTTCAATGAAATGGTTCCACCTCTCCCTGCCGACATTAGAGCTCTTGGTGCAAAAGTGGTAAAAATAAATATTAATTCCAGAGGCCATCTCTTGGCTGCTGGCCTGAACTACTATTTTTGCCATAGAAACTATAGCCATCTATCTCAATTTGAACTTCACATTTTAACGTTATCCAAGACAAAATAATAACAATAATATAAAGGGTGTTCAGCGAAATTTGTGAATACGCGAGAGCAAAGCATTTAGTTTAAAGAAAATCGCTTTACGGCGAATATTGTCTTCTAGGGCTTGAATTGCTTGGCGATTGTTGCTGTAAGGTTTGACAGGTAACCTTATAAAAAGGTAGAACCAGTTCTTCGTATTTATATTTTAAAATGGAAATTGCATTTTTGTCATTATATTTATCTAACTATAATTGAATTTGCTATTATTTCAAAAAAATCTCCTATCTACATAAATGTAAGTAGAACAATATGAACTTTTTAATTTATCTTTTCATGTTGAATCGCATCCATTTTTTAACAAGATAGTTTTCATCATGATTTGAACACAATGTTCACAATAAATTGAAATGAAAAGTTGAAAGTTTTATTTGTGTTATACAATAAGGTGTTTAAAAGTTAATATTAGTCTATGATAAATCCTATTATGACTCTTAAATCGACAAATAAAGCATGAAAATAGCCCTCAAGTTTTTATTTAATAATAAACTTAAACAATTCCCGCTCAACACCCTTTACAAACTCAATTATGTCAAAAATTGATATATCAAATACCAAAACCAAAAGTTACACTATGTTTTCCGAGTTTGCACCAAGAGTGCTAGTTCCGTATAGTTTTAAGTTGAACCATCGTAAAGTTGGGCTCTGGCAGTCCATGTATAATAAGTCAATGCCATCCACTTAAGGTGTACTTACACATGAGGTCTTTTTTTCTTTCTTTTTTTCTAATATTCTTCTTATTTTCGGCCATCTTAATGATAACAGCGCCAATGCTCATATTTGCCATCCACTTAGATTGTGACTTTTCATTCCACCATCTATATGACGTAGTTTTTGGTTACGAGAACCGTGAGGAGCTCTGTACACTATTGAAAAAGGATCTAACGGGCAATTCATTCGATTCATACAGATTAAAACTTAAATCTGGATGTAAATTTTACAAATTCAATGTGAATACATCTGGATTTAAGTTTTAATCGGAATGTATCGAGTGAACAATTTGGCGGTAAGTGTCTATTTTTGAATTCGTTTTATATCCGTAAAGAGATTCTACACTCCAAAATCTACCGATGTCCCAGTTTCCATTAATATTTGACAAATCATTTGATTTTGATAGATATTTAGCAATTGAAAATTTAAGTTGATTCTAAATGCTACGTTTTCACCAAAAGATAATCTGAGATTTAAGGCAAAAGATTTATATGGTGTTTTCACCGCACTGAAAGATTAAAAACAAGATTAACTTTGACAGGATCTATCAAAATCCGAATGGTGTTTCAATTTTCCTTATAAAGTGGAAGCGAGAGAAAGAAAATTTTATTTATGCCAAAGGATCAAAAATCATCGACATTAGCACGATATGGATATTAGGTCAGTTCAAACTATAAAACAATCGATCCAATGAAGATTTAGTAGAGATTTATTTCTAATCTACTAGATTTACGAAATAAATTTGTATGGTAAATCTTCGAGATTTAAAGAAGATTTATGTTAAATCCACTTAAATTCAGGATAATCTATTGGTGAAAACGTAGTATAAGTTGAAAAACTATTTCTGATATAACTTGGGTTCAATTTGCAGGCTAGCTTTAAGTGTCCACCAACACTGAACAAATAACATTTTAACATTTTCAGTCCTAAATTGGGATAACCCAGAGTTAGTAGATATTCCAAATAAATTGAATTCAATTTAAAAGTAGCTTATCAGTTTAGAATTTTCAGTTGTCAAAAATTTTAATGTAAATAAGAGCGAAAGTTATACAGTAGACTCACGGTAACGTGAACTATTAAAAACCGAGCGTGTTCACGTTTGCGAAGTTGTTCATGTTTACGAAGGTGAAAATCTTTAAATTTTTCAAATAAATTAATTATATGTTTTTACTCAAATTCATATATATTTTGTGTGTTTCGGTTTGTAAGTAGGTACCTAATTCATTATAATTTGTTAAGAAAAAAAAAATTATGTTGAAATCAATTAAAAAAGGGGTTGTCTTTGTCCGGATTTTCTTTTTTTGCAAATTGCTGAACAAGGGCTTTTGGCGGAGACGTTCAAGTACGCTGATATCTGTTATACTTATGTTTTCTTTTTCTGTCCATTCCAAAGATTTATTGAAAATGTTGATTGCTTCACTAGGCTCTATTCTGGTATGTGCTCTTTCCAAAATTCTGTCCTCGCTTTTTTTTTTCATCCACTGGTCAAAACCTCGTTCGCTTGGGCTGCGTTCGGAAGATCTTCAGTCCAGGACTAAATGCCAATCATTTACGGGATATCCCAGTTTTATAAAAACGATTCGAATAACCGACAAATGCAGAAAAGAAAACAACGTTTTGTATGTTAAATGCATTTTAAATTTGTTCATGTTATAGGGCTTTCTCAACGTGTTCACGCTACAGAGTAGTCAATGTAAAAAAAAATTGTGTTCACGTTAGACGGTGTTCACGTAAGGCGGTGTTTTTGTTAACGCGAGTCTACTGTATAAGTTTTTACTACATACGATCGTTCAACTCATGGAGCGGAAATCCAAATCGATTCTTAAATGATTAGAAAAAATGGCGCTGTACACGAAAAAAAGAAACTTCAAAACGATTCTCCTCTTTAATTATATTTCTCCCTAATTGTAGAAAATAGTGAATAGGTGTGTTCATGTATTTACTTTGCATTTGACTTCAAAAGTACGTGTGAAGTTTCAGTAGATGTGCCTTACACTAGGAATTTATAATTCGTAATAAATTTTGTAATTTATACAAATCATAATTTTTTCACAAACAATTTAACTCAAATGTGTGTGTTCAGTGTTCAGTAAGAGTATAGTCTTTGTTTATTCCATAAATCCGTGGACAGATTGGCTTTTTATTCTCTTCAGCTAAATCTACCATAATAAATTGATAAGATTCTCTGTTACCTACTTACACAAATAAGTCAAAGATGATATTTTTTTGTTTGAAAGTAAGATATTAAGGAAATGACGAGAAAACACAAGATGACGAGAAAGAAAAAGTTTTAAACAATACCTTTTAAAATATTAATGGAAAAAAAATATTCCTATCTTAAAAATAAAATATGAATACTATGTGTACTTATAATAAAATAAAATGAAATGTAGTGTCATTTGGAAATTTTTCGATTTTAAATAATTTTTGATTCATTTAAGAATCTATGTATTAATTAATCTTTGATTCATTTTAGGATCAGTTTTAGGATTGCCGATTGTACATACGTCATAAAGTTTTACCAACAAAAAAAAAACCGAGTAACGCCAGGTATTATCGGCTAGTTTAAAACATTTTTGACACCTTTTTCGATAGTCAAAAAAAAAATCGTATAATAAAATAACTACATACTTAAATTTATTTTATCAATTCTCCAAAAATTTCTTTCTCGCCAATTTTCAAGAACCTTTGGTTCACTCTCTATACGGGTAAGAAGTACCCTCCCAGGCTTTCACCTTGCCTGGATGAGCACTTCTTTTTCCAATGCCCAAATGCTCTCAGCCAATGAGAAAGCGTGCATCTTGGTCGCTTCATCATTTAGCTACAGCCCGCATATTTGCGAGAGTGAGGGAACGTAGTCGAGGCTCCATCACCTATTCTACTCGCCCTTTACAGCCCAGCTTTATGCACTCTCATCGGCATTGAATTCGCCGACCTCTATGACTTCCAGTAAGCGGCAATTCAATGGATGCATTCAGTCACCCTATTCACACCCAACTAGTTTTAAAGAATTTAATAAAATATTTATGTTGGGCATGTAGCCATTCTCATCCAGAGTCACTTCAGCAATCGGGGATCAGATGTCGCCCGTGCTACTTTTAGATTTGGACGTGACCAGACCACCTGTCGGCCACTTTAAATCGTGTTTGTGTGGACCATCTGTCAAACACGCAATTATGTTGTGGATGGCAGTATTGGTAATCGTCCAAAAATGAAGACCTAATTAGGTTACTTTTCCAAAATACTTAGGGAGAGGACTCTGAAATGGATCGGGGAAGAATGAATAGGTAGGCGAAACTTGTTGAGGTAGATCACCACCGGTAAACCGCAATACGATTTTCTGGAAAACGGTAATACTGACTTTGTTCAGTTTTTTTTTTATAGAGAAGAATTTGGTTAACTGAAATCTTAAATTTTGCTTCTAAAAAAATTCTTATAGCACGATTAAAATTATCAAAAAAAAAAAACAATATTTTAAAATTTTTAAAAATAAAATTTTTATTCTTAAATTAGCTTTTTCAAAAATGGGGTCATGATTTTTTTGAAATTTAAAAACAAAAGTTAAAATTAGCTAATAAAAAACATTTTTTTTAAACCCCTTTAAAGATCATATTTTTCTTTCATATTTGTTCAAGAAATAAGACGGCGTATGTCCATTTTTTTTTGTTAGTATAAGAGATATTGAGGCAAAATCTTGAGCAGGTTGCTTATTACACAATTTAACACTTTCAATGTTAAGAGATAGTAAGATGCTAAAATCGTTTAAAATTTAAAAAACGTCTTCTTCTTAACTTAGTAACTTACTAAAATATGGCTTTAGCACTTCACTAAATCGTTTAAAAATTAGCGCACCTAGTTTTATTGTATTAGTACGATACTACCTAACAATTTGCTAACTTTAAAGTAGTTTACTACTTAATTTTAACCATTATCTAACTAGTATTGTGCTAGGGCTATTTTTATAATAAATTAATTCTGAACACATCTCAAACATTGACAGTTTGTGAAATACACGAAGTAAAGAGACCTTTTTGACGTTTGTAAATGTTTGTAAAACCTAGTATCATACTCAAACAGTTTTTAGACTTAAATTTTGCATCACTCTTGGTTTTTATGAAGATCTGAGGAGGCCTTAGAAGCCTTAAACTTATGTAATGTGATATGTTTCTAAAATTGAGTTATTTTTTGACTGCAATAATGTATCAAATTTAAAGGAAAGTGATCACTCTCCCCCTGGACAAAAGCCTGGATCCAACCTTGAGTACTGAGACCGATTAAAGGAACCTTACCTTATAACCGTTAATTTCAACTTAATACTTTTTGCAATAAACTACAGGGAGGTCTAATTTATAATATCACATTCAAAACTATATTTCGACAGAAAAGAACATTTACATAACAATGATTCATTACCTATTAAATTTGTACATTATGAACCTTTACTAATATTTACATTTATTAATATTTATATGATTTTGTAAGATTTGTTGACATATTCTCCCCCGAGTCTCCCTTAATGCTTGTAGAGAAAATATGAAAAGACACTTTTGGTGGGAAACTCAATTTTCTTACTCCTTGTAAAGTATACTCCTCCCAAATTACGCTCCCTCCCTCTCTCTCCCTCTGTAGCAGCCTAACTCATTGGGCCTTGGGCTGGAGACTTTTACTATTATATTAGTCCAAGGGCCATAAACGTAAGTGTTTATAGGTGCATGCGTCATGATATTGAATACAAGTCTGTCAGGTTTTGTTTTTGCCGTTGTTGTGGGTGAGGGTTTAAAATAGCGATTTTTCCTATTTTTTGTTTCGATTCCTTTATTAAAAACAGGAAATGATCCGATTAATAGAACTCAAGATATGTATAATCTTTTTACGCAGACCTTATCGGATTTTTTTTGGAGACTTTTTTTTTAATTTTTGTTGGTTTTTGCTTTTTTATAAAATCCCGATAAGGCTGTCAGAATTTTTGTATACGATATCATGAGGCATGCATACTCGTACTCATATTTTGGTTATACTTCCAAACCAAAAATTTGCTGCCGGCTCTTAGACTATGGTATATACCTTAGACTTTATTCGTAAACTGTAGGCTTTTGTTTCCAAAACTCAAGGAACTTAGGTATATTTATGTTTTTCTTTTTTATTATTATTTAATGTTCTTATATTTTGTATTAACATTTATTTTTTTGTTTTTAGAAACAAAATACAAAATTATCTGAGCACAAATTTGACAATTCAAAACAAAATTCTAGGTCGAATGACACGTTCCAAAAGTAATACCCGTTCAAGTGATTCACGCACGAGCGATGCATCAAATTGTTCAAAATTACTTCTTGAACATTCGCATTCACATTCGCATTCTCATTCGCATTCCTCGCATATGCATACCGTCCCTTCAACAAGCTCTGCCACCGCCGCCGCTGGTGCCGGTCCAACCTCACCAGGTTCCATAAGTCCAGCCTGTGGTGCTTCAGCTTTATCAACGTCACCTGTAATTGGCCTTAATCAAGCTCGAACAAATAAATTCTGAAATCGGGTGAAGAAGAATCAAAGAAAAATTTCATTTGATTTAAAGGTACTCGTATTTTTTTGCCCCACAAATGGAAAATCAAAAATAGTATTTTTGTAGACTTCTACAGTACTCTATTTGTATGGGTTTCTTATTTTATTTTATCGTGAATTCATTTTGTTTGTAAAATATTTTATTACTATAATCTGAATATTTTTTTTATTTAATAGTACAAACTTGAACCTGTACACATAATACTTATGTCTGATTTTTTGGTTAAATCTGTCACTAGGATAGAGATTTTCAGAACTCTTATGTATAATTTCTTGTGTATTATAAAGTGTTGAGTTGAGTTACTTTTGATGTCATACATACATAGTAACACGTTTTAGAAATAAACAAATCTTTTTATCCAAACAAAACAAAAAACACACCATATTCACACTAAAACATAGTAACTTAGCTTTTTTCACTGAATAATAAAGAAACCTCAGGAATAACCCTTAAACCTGTCATTATAGAACATTGAATTGCCTTTAGCTCATTTACTGGTGTGAATATATAAAAAATATTAACTCTAAATTGCGTTATTATATTTTTATTTAAATATAATTTTAAGCTTATTTGTATATTCTGAGTTTAATGCTTGATGCTAAGTTGCTTTTTATGTAAACAAAATTTAATATTAGTTTAAGTGTATATTTTATGTTCTGCACAAATAGTAACAACTAAGTTACCCTAGATAACTGTTGGTGTGAATATTTCAAGAATAATTTTGATTTAAATGTGAAGAGTTTTTTTTTTTTTTCTTAAATGAATCGTAAACTAAATAGAAAATATTTTTCAAATAAACATAAATGTATATTAATATAAAGTTTTTGTATACATAATTTACTAAGTAAAAGTTATAGATTCTCATTTGATCTATAGACTAAGTACGTATCTGTTTTGTTTAAAAAAATGTCGGAATTTCAGACAAAAATAAATGGTTTCAAGAATAAAAATAGTATTCGGTTTAAACAACTTTAACATGCAGTTCTTTATTCAAACAAGAACTATTGGAAAAAGAGTTTAATCTTTAAAATAACATGAAGATCAAGAAAAGAAATAACGGGACAAGTAAACTATAAGTAAACAGAAGTGTACAAAAGTTATGACTTTCAAAAGTCGCCCTCAATGCAATTAGCATAAGCAAATTCAAAAATTTAATAATAAGAAAAATACAAGGTGGCGCAAAATTAATCGACCAATTTCTTTTTTGAATTACTTTTTTACTAAATAAAAAAATAACGATTTTGGACCTTTACAATTTTATGTTAAATGGAAAAAATGATATCCATGAAATGGCTGCCGCCATTGTTCATGCACATTTGTTCCCTTCCTATTGCATTTTCCATGACTTTCAGCAAGATTATTGTTCGCATTCCTGTCGAATATTCTCCTTAAATGCTGCAATTGGCTAAGGCTTGTTGCCATAAACCCGCGACTTCAAGTAGCCCCAAAGAAAGAAGTCTGGGATGATTAAATCGGACGATCTTGCTGGCCATGCCAAACCGCTAAAACGGGAGACTATGCGACCAAAAAACGCTTCTTTTACAATATCCAATGTGGCTTGTGCTGCTTGTGCGAATGCACCGTCTATCATATATTCACCAAGCCCCGCAGTAAGAAGTTGTCTAACATGGCCCTATAGTGTTGGCTAGTAACAGTGACCGTATTGGCGTGCTGAAAAAAATACGGCAAAATCTCTCCTACCGCGTGAACGCCGCTCCACACAGTGGTTTTGAGTAAATGTAATGGTTCTTTGTGCTTCACACGCGGATTTTCAGTGCCCAAAAACGAAGGTTTTCCTTATTGACGTAAGCGCTTATGTGGAAATGCGCCTCGTCGCTCATGATGATTTTTGACACAGAAATATCCTTTTCGTTGTTAAGATCGAGGATGGCTTGAGAGCAATTATTCATACACGATGGATGGTCAGCAAGCATTAGCTTGTGCACTTTTTACGTGAACATGTGTTTGTCTTTCACTAAAATTCGCTGTAGGGTCCGTCTGGCGATGATGTCCGATTACGTGGCTCATCAAATGGATGATGTCTCGTCTTTCTCAGCGACATCCGCATCTAGAGCCGCGATATTCTCGGCCGAACAACCAGCTCGGTTGACGTACGACGCCATTTGCAAAAATTATAACATCTTCCGATAGGGTGATTCATTTTGCGCTAACTTTAAAATTTCAGAATTAAATTTTGATTCCCATTAAAACTGAAAACCTCTTGTGTTTTAGTCTGGTCAAATTCGTTGTTAGGACATCTGCTACCATCTTGGATTATGGCGTGTACTGCAGCTCAATGAATTCATCTTCATAAAGTGGGCACACTAAAATTTAATGATATAGCACACCTATGTGCTTACTTCAGGGATGAAAGACCGAGTTTTTTACAAGCTGCTTTGCACCTTAATTATCAGGATGGATAAGTATAATTTGAAATGATACTTTTTCATATTCAAATTCATTTAAAAGATCTCGAAGGAATGATGTCTCTTTAGAAGGCTGTGAGAGAACCATGTATTAGCTCTTCCGAGGCCAAGAGAAAAAAAAGTTTCTGAAAACATTCGTACCTTCTTGGCGTTCCTACTTACACGATAAATCCGATTTGGTTCAATACGAAGGTAAAACAAATACAAGTGTCATGGTTTCCATTCAGCAGAAAGGTTTCCCCACAGACATTTCCAGATTCATGAAAATCTATATGATTTTCTAGTTTGACTAAGAGATATTTTTACTTGCAATATAACGTCATTTAAAACTTCATACAAATTGTTTGAACAAAATATTATAACATTTCTCTTCACGTTTAAAATCCAAATTATTCAATCTAGCTTATTGTAGTGTTTAGTAAAATAAGGAAAATCAATAAAACCAATATTTAATTTTAAAACAATTTTCTATAATTTAATTTAAATGCATTTAAGAAGGATCACGATCTGGAAGTGGAAGCAATGCATCGGCAACATCTATCCGATCAACTCGCAGCAACTCTGTAGCTCCTGGTGCTGGTGCAATCAATCATGATAGGAAAATTTCTTCAGCCACCCATCATCATTCGCAACACCATCAACACCAGCCCCATCATCAGCCGCTTATAACAAATATAACATCTAATCCAGCTGCTGAAAATATTACTGTTGAAATAATTAAACCAGAAAAATAATCGATAAATTCAAATAGAAAATCATAGAAAAGCATTTCAAGAATGCTCGAAAATAATTATATATTTTTCATTAGATTAGTTACAAAAAAAAAATACAAAAACACACCCTTTAAATGTCTCACTGCTATTACTTTAATTAAAACAAACAAAAAATCACACAAAACTTAATAAAAAAAAATGAAAAAAAATCCAATGAAAAAAAACTTGCATAACAAATTCATTTCCTTAGCTTATTTTTCTCTATTAGCAACACGACATGCAATGAGAAACACAACAAAAATATTTTCTTATAAACATTTAATGCAAGTTCTTGATTTTGTCATTAAAATTAAATTTATAATTATCTATAATTAAATTTAAATCGAAACATTTTATGGTTTTTGATTAATGAACGAGATTCAAGAAAAACAAAATCATACAAAATTAATATTAAGTAGAATTAAACAAAATAAATAGAAAGCATTTGTACTCATATGCCATTGCGATAGTAAAAAACTTAAAACAAAAAATTAAATATATATAAATTTATATCTAAAGTAAAATGCCTACTGTAAAAATTTTACAAAATAAACGAAAATAAAATGAGTAAATTATTAAAAGAAAATAAGTGATATATTATTATATACATACAAATAGAAAAAATTTATTCTAGAGTCTTAAATAAACAAAATAAGCTTTTTTTAATTTATAACTTTTGAAAATGTTTCAAATTTATCTATATAAAAATTTAAGAAAAATATGAAAAAACAATTAATAACATAGATTGTAAGTTTTAATTAATTTACACATACCCATCATTATCATACATTTATAAAAAAAAATAAGGGATATCAAAAACTTAAATTTGTAATTATAGTACATACCTACTTAGGAGTTCGAAAATAGTGTTTCTTATATTTTGCTCACAAAACTTAAAAAAAACAAAAAAAAATAGAATTCTCATCGCCCTTAATTATTTCCACAAAATAATTCTTCATTTAAATTCACGTTTAAATGCACCAATTTTCCACTTTATAAGAACAAAAGAGATATTAATTTAGTTTTACTTTCCATCTCAACTTAGGGACCATATTTTTGAACTAAAAAAATATGCGTTTCAATGATCTATTTGTAACATATAACAAAATAGAACTCAACAAAAAAAAAAACACATTTTAACCAAAAAATAAGCAAAATTTAAAAGTGCTTCGTGAAAATTAGACCAAAGTAGACAATTTAAAAAACATTTTATAGCCGATTTATTAAAATTTAATTAAAATAGTATTTTATTAGAGTGATGCCACGATTTCAATGTATAAATAAGGCTCGTATAGTATAAGACATTTGATTAAATCTTTTAACACGAAAAAATCACGGAAAATCAATAGGTAGCAATTTTATTACTATCGATTTCTAAATGTATTACTATTTTTTTTTTCAAAGATGGCAACTCTTTTCCTAAATCGGAATTTTTATTTCCATCTAAAAACATATGAAACGACTGCGCAATATATCAAAACTATCTTCCATTTAATTTATTTAGTTGTTATTTAAATTGAGCGTTTTTAGTGTGTATCAATTAAGAAACAAAATATTTTAACTAAATAGTAAATCTACATGTTGCCATATGTCTGGCCAACAAAACAAAATAACTGCGATCGTATATTCGATTATTTTTATATGTATGATGAAGAAAACCCTTAATGTGTCAATAATTTCGTTTTTGTTTCGAGATTTATTTGAAGAATATAGAATTTTCTAAAACCTCCAATTAGGAGGTATTACGCAAATTTTCATGAATTTAAATTTTGCCGAAGAGATATAAAGTTCACAGTAATGCCTAGTTCATACCTGTTGTTTAATCAAAAAGAACACATCCAAAAATCTTACAATGGACATTGTTTAAATTTTTTCGGTATGGCACAACATAGTTACGAGTTGCAAGTAAAAATATGAAGCAGTGTGAAAATGTTTTACATTTGTTTAAGATATAATCCGTCGAATATATAAAGTTGAAAATTTCAATTGGTACATATTTTATTTTCACTCAAACGGTTAACTTTGAAAATCATTTTATAAAATTGACATACACAAAATTTTAAAATTATTACAGAAATAAATTATTTCATTAAAAGAGGTTTTCGTTTTAAACCAAACAATTTTTAACAGATGCCATTAATAATTACAAATTTATTAAATTATAGTAATTTTGGAACTTCTTTAAATTTTTAAACTCACAATATTAACAAATTTGTCATGTAATTCTGAGAACTAGAAAAATTTTCACAGATACCACGCAATTTCTCTTAAATCAAAACATTCAGTCATAGGAAAATATTGTGTATTTTTTTCAATTTTATGATTTTGGGGAATGATTGCCATCCAATTATGCTTGCCTCCCAGAATGTTAACTTACATGAAAATGAACAAAAATACTGCTCAGTTTAATAGCCGAATGTAATAGTATTCACAAAACTGAAATACTGAAATCTCGCAACATTAAAACTTTGCAAACTTAAACAATAATCTAATCGCGTTAACTCTTAAATAACTTCAACCTTTGAGTATTGAGTGCGAAATTTTAATCATAAGAACCATGAACCCGTAGATTTCATACAAAGTACAAAGTTTTTCATTAAACGATTCTGGAAAATAATAGGTACCTAGTTGATGGAGGCATATCGAGCCTATTGCGGAATTTTATTGTAAACGTCAAAATGTAAATTTAAAGATAAACTAATTAATTGAAAGCTTTTTACGGTCCAAAAGCGTTTCGGCCAGACATGAAAGTCGCAATATATAAGTTGATGGTTATTGGACTTGATGTCAGCTTACAGTTAAAGTACCTATTGTCAATTATATCTATTTCTGACATTTGTGTCTACCTATATTTATTATCAAAGTTGCTACAACGCTACGTCATAGTTTCGAAATACAAGAGGAACTTAGTATTGGTACCATCCATTTTTATTAATTTAATTTTCGAAACCTTTGAACAATTGGGAGCATAGAAAGTCAAAATGTTCAAAATAAGGACCACCCTAATGTACCTACATGTTTGTTTTTATCTCTTCCTATTAGCATAGGGAAACAATAGATAACAGATTTCTTATATTAAACTGCGGTTCGTGCCGTAGTATATAAGTTGTACACACAGTTCAATATTGGGGGCATAGAATTCCGAAAATTTTATTTGAGCTGAATGAGTTGTCAGAGAAAACTCTTTTTTTTTACTTTTCTTTTGCTTTCCATGAATAAATAAAGCAACAAAATGGCCGCTTTAGAATAATAGAAGCGCGTTCTTTTTCTTCAAAAAGTTATCTTTATGGTTCCTTTTGTTGAAGCGCGAAACAGATAAGAGCTGCACCGTCAACAGAAACAGCGGACACCATTATACTTTAGAACCAATGTATTTCAAATGTTCAACAGTAAGAACAGCAACGACAATCAAAGTCTTTGATTCGATATGGCAAATAGGTGCTGGTCAGAAATCAGAATTTATTTCAGGAATTTTTGCTTGTCAGCGTGCTGTTGATAATGCCGGTGCTCTTACTGCTATTTCACGCATATGATTTAGACGTCATAAGGTCGTTCCTAAACTGAAACTTGAAGTAGTAAAAAGTTCATATTTCCAAATCATTTTTTTGATATTAAATTCAATTCGAAAATCATATGTATTTATAACGTACTAATAGGTACACATTTTTATAAGCAAATTCTATGCAACTAAAAGCTTCGTTAAATTTCCCTAGTGTTTTCACTGCACACTAATACTACGTTTTCACCAAGAGTAAATCCGGGATTTAAGTGGATTTACCATAAATCTTCTTAAAATCTCGAAGATTTACCATACAAATTTATTTCGTAAATCTAGTAGATTAGAAATAAATCTCTACTAAATCTTCATAGGATCGATCGGTCGAAGTTCGAACTGACCTAACATCCATACGGTTTGGCACAAATGAAACTTTCTTTCTCTCGCTTCTACTTTATAAGAAAAATTGAAACAACATTATAATTTTGATGTATGCTGTCAAAGTTAATCTTCTTATTAATCTTTCAGTGCGGTGAAAACAACACATAAAACTCTTGCCTTAAATCTCAGATTATCTTTTGGTGAAAACGAAAAAGATGAACGGTTAGATTAGCTCTGACAGTACCTTTCAAATTGCAAATGGCGTTTCATTTATTTCTATGAAGTAGAATAGAGACAGAAAGTATAACTTATGACAAACGAACCAAAAAACAAGTCGATTATGCAGTGAATGCGTTCAGCTCGATAAAAGTATAGGCTAGTTCGATTTTTAAAACTATTTTCCTATGAAGATTTATCAAGATCAATTTCTCAGCTACTAGATTTACGATTTAATCTTGTATTATGGTAGACTTACATGTATCTGCATTTGATTTCTGCAAAAAAAAGGGATACCAAATACAAAATTCATTTTTGTTAGATAGAAAGAAAAGAGCAAAATGCAGAAGAACTTCATTTCTGCTTTATAGGAAATTCTAGAAAAGCAGAAGTCAAGATTATAGCAAAGACGAACATGTTCATCTTTTTTATAGCATCTTCGTCTGCATTTTATAAATTTGTGATATTTTCACATTTTTCTATAATTTTTGTTGACGGACGCATGATATTGTAAAAAAACATTAAATATAAATGGAAGAAAATGGAGGTAAGTTAAATTTTCATTGCATATTTTCGCATTAACAGGCCAACAAGTTATAGCAATTTATAGGAAGTGAAAAAGAGTTACCACCTGTGTATTTTCTCCCACTTTTGGGTTTCGACATACATCTGCCTCTCTCTACTTTTCAACATTTTGCAGATGCAGAAACATGTAAATCCACTTTTATTCTTCGAGATTTGCACAAAGTGAAGGGTAAATTTGATCAAATCTTAATTTAGTGGGTGGTGGAAATGTAGCATATATTTGTGTTAAAATCTATGTGCGTTTGTTTTCATTGGAAATAGTGTGACCGGTTTTGAGGAAATTTGTATGCAATCTTTATATATAAGCCCAGAGGCTGATTCTTTAAAAGTTAGTAGCGATTGGACTTATAGAGTAATGCGGGTCGGATTATCTAGTGCATCTCGTATGAAGCTGGGTGGTTCGCTATTGTGCACAAATGAATTTTTGTTTAACCATATTTTTAACTTTTATCATACTACATACAATGAAAAGATATGATTTGAAACTATGGAATTCCAAATTTTTGTTCTACACAATATCTATAGTTAACTTTTATTAGAAAAAGAACGCACCATGGTGGATATGGATAGAGTAACACTATGGATGGCGGCTCTACCTCAAAGTGCTTAGACTGCTTTGACTGCTTTTACACGAAAGCGATTTTTAATCTTTGATTCTCTTTTGACTTCCTTTCGATTGCATGAATGCTTTTAAACACTGCGATTTTTAATGAAAGTTAACTTTTCTTCTATTGAAAAGGAGTCATCTCTCCGCACTCTTTACTCTAGTGAGTAGATCGAAGTTCACTGAGCGAACGCCAAATAGAAATGAAACATACCTGACAAGTAAAGAAAACCACAAAGAAGAAAGAACGATAACTCTGCAATTTTTCCAACCCCAGCAATTTTATGTACCCCCGCCACCACACTCGTCTCTCTCCTATGGGCTTAAAAATCGCAAGGTAATATTGCTTCGTTTAAAAGCAGACTAAGTTTTTTTTAAATCTAAGGGCGAATATGCATTGAATTTTAAGAGTACTCTTCTACTTTTTGATTGGTTTTTACTCGTATTCACTTTGAACTAAAATAATAAAAATTTTACTAAGTATGTAACTTTTATTGGTAAATAATAAAAATACTTTATTTTGCTAAAAATACTTTTATTTTTGAATTTAACATTTTTTTTAATATTCAAACCAACTTGTTCACTCTGTTTTCGCACTGTGAGCAGATGTCTATAAGTTTACAACAAAGGAGTGCATGTTGGTCGGTTTAAAATGCACGGACAACTTCGTACTCTATCTACAGCTTCATTAAATATAGTTGGTCTCAATGGCTCGCTCTTTTGTCATATTATTAACTCGATATATGCCAATACAGTAAAGCGATCGCTCTGTTTCCTTATCCTTATGCTATGTTTCCAGTAAGGAATTATCTAAGTTTAGATAAAATTAATCTATGAAGTGTTTCCACCGGACAAAAAGATTAGCTTTGAAAGTACCTTTCAAATTGCAAATGGCTGTTCTTTTTTCATGTGAAGTGAAAGTGAGACAAGCTAATACTACGTTTTCACCAAAGGTAAATCCGGGATTTAAGTGGATTTACCATAAATCTCCTTTAAATCTCGTAGATTTACCATACAAATATAAATCACCTCAAATGAAGATTTAAAATAAATCTCCTTGAAATCTTCTCGCAATCAGAAGATTTGCAAAACAAACAAACCTTATTTTGCAGAACGCACCTATGAACACCCACTTTCTTCATTGACAATCAACACAAAATAGAAATATCTGTTTTTTTCCTGTTTACTACCCAATGCAATTTTTTTTTCGCTTGTCCAAATTGACAATTGAATGACAAGACAGAGTGAAAACGTCAAATAAATCTCAGTTTCTTTGGTGAAAACACTTCAAGATTTATTTTAAATCTCTAGCGGATTTACTCTTGGTGAAAACGTAGTATAAGCAAAAAAATCGTTTGTGCAGTTTGCAGTGAATGCATTCAGCTCGGTATGCGCGTAGGTTAGTTCGATTTGCAAAAACTGTTTACTATGAAACAGACAAGATGATAAGGATTTTGAACTGTATGAGTACAACGGAATGCATGTTCGAATCTAGTCCTCTATATAAAAAGCTAAGCAGTTATAACATGAAAATATATTTTTCAAGAGTTTAATTCCTTCTTCTTCGTAAAGTGAAGTTTTGAGTACTGACTCAATTTCACACCAAGAAAAGGTTGGGTGCGGATGATTATTTGAAGAATGCTTAAAATTTTCCTTCCAGGAGTCTTGGACTTTTCACCCTTGTTTCAAGGCACTTGAGTATCAAATTTATGCAGATATGTCTTTCGAGCAATAAACATTATTTGCGGATATTAAAATGTTTCTTTCAGAGTGGATGGTGAGTGAATTCAAAGCCAACGGTAATCGTAAATATCACAAAAATCCGAATTATGATTCTGATTTGATCCGTTCGATTCGTTAATCACCATGAACTTCAATTAAGCTGTCAGTGAAATGAGTTTGTTGACCTTTGATTTTTCTCAGAAAGTTTGTTGTAAGTCGTAAAAAATGTTTTTAAAGAAATGAAATCCGAAAATTGAACTCTGAATATTCTTTTGAAGTATTTTAAATACTCATTTTCTACCCATTAGCTTAGATGCAACCCCATAATTGCAAACATTTTCTTATGTTATGTTAACTTAAACTTTGTTCACATAAGCGGAGTTTTGGGTCTGTACTTAACTGAAAGTCTGACGAGTTTATGTTTTAAAAGAATCTTTTTTAAAGAAAAAAATTGGAAGCAAAATCGAAGTTAAATGCTCAG
The DNA here is from genome assembly GCA_911387755.1 of Chrysotoxum bicinctum. NCBI lineage: Eukaryota > Metazoa > Arthropoda > Insecta > Diptera > Syrphidae > Chrysotoxum > Chrysotoxum bicinctum. Next base: position 191,720,771 of record OU426988.1, read on the forward strand.
AAATGAGAGAATAAGTGAAAATATGAAATGTCAAATTCAAAAGTTGTGTTTGATTAAAAAATTATATAGTTATTACAAAGAGTTAAAAACTCGAAACATTTTCATTTGTGTCAAACAATTTTAGTTTAACGGAGAACTAATTTAATTTTTAGTATTTTAGAAATTCTTAAAAAAGTATCTCTATAAATTGTTCGATTTATTCATTTATTCGGCGTATAGTTAAGTGAAATTCTATTTTGTGTCACTTTAATATTTAAATTTAATTTGCATATACTCGTATTTATATACTTTTAACGAAAGTAAAAATAACCTGCTCTGTTATCCTGAGCCTATTTTAAAAATAAATTGGAAAAACAAAATAAACATGATGCTTGTCACTAATAATTGTTGTTTTTTATCAGCAGATGGAGAAGTTGTGAATTTTTAATGATAATTAACCAAATGACAGTTGGAGGATTGTAATTTGTCGAACAAGTAATTTTTTTATTTCTGTAATTGTCATGATGTTCCATAGGTATTGTGTACGCCGATTTTCAACACAAATTCTACACAGGGAATATGAAATATTAATATGATTCTCAATTTCAAATGAAATGGTCATATCAGCAACTAATTTTTGTTCCCAGGCGTGAAAAATAGAATAAAATTAGTTTCATTCCGTTTTGGCGATTGTGATGAACAAAGATACGATGAAATTTAGTTTTTTATAAAGGAATATTGATATATGCGTTTTATTTTCATTTCATTTGCATTGATAAATAAATTAGCCATCAGTTGAAATGTTTTTAAATTTTAAATTTGCAAACGCAAATCATAAAATATATTATTCTAATAGAAGCTATAATTTGGTACATAGATACAGTTCAAATGTTCAAATTAAAAAAAAGACATCAAAACTAAAAAAATGTGTAGAATCAATATAACTTATCTAGCTACAATAGCAGTTCAACATTAAACAAAAATATTAAAAATATGTTAAACATTTTGCTGATAGTACAAAAAATTTTCATTTATATTTTTATTGAAAGTAAACAGAAAATTACCAGTACATTTCAAACTTTTGTATAAAAAATAGCACAAACATCTAACTAAAAAATTGATTAAACTTAAAAAATAAATAACTATACGTCCAAAGAAAATTCCTAATAATTTTAACTGTACTTATATTTATTTTTAATTTTGTTGAGGACATTTTCAATTAAAAAGTAACTATCATACAAACAATCATTATTTTCCCAAAAACTAAAAAAAAACTACAATCCTTATTTAGTCCCAAATATAAAATAAATAATAATCTTACTTAAATATTAAAATAAAAAATGAAATATTTTTGTATATTGATGCACAAAATTTATCTATTTTTCACATAGAATTTTTAATTATAAAAGTAAATTCACAGATACAAAATTAATTAAAAAAAAATCAACAACTTTTTTAAATATTTTCCAAAAAATAGGGGAAGATTTTTTTGAAAATATTTAAATTTTTTGATAAATAAATTATGTTTATATTGCACGTTATTACTAAAATAAAATAATAAAAAAAAAACAATATATAATAGTCACCTCCTGAACTGTTTACGTAATAGAAATAAAACAAACAAAGAAATAATGAAAACAAAATCAACAATCCCTCTCATACAAATAGTAAACTTAAAGAATTTTTGTTCAAAATGCTTTTTGTGCTCAATCAATAAAGCTTAACTGTGAGAAAATTTAAAAAAAAAAGAAAAAAAAAATACAGAAATAATGACAAAAACAGACACACAAAAAGATTCCATGAATATTACAAAAAAATCAATCTTTACAACCACAATCCACAGCACACAAAAATATAAATAAACATTCTTTTGGTTCTTATTTTTAATTACTGAAATAAATCGTTAATATTAAATTTAAGTAAAATTTTACCGTAGAACATAATTTATTTAAAAAAAAGAACACTTAACAAAGTTGTATTCAAAAATACATCGAACTTTTATCAAAAAAAAAAAATACAAAATATTAAATTAAGTGCAATAAATATATTATTATGTGTGAATAAAATTTAAAATTAAAAAACAACAAAAAAAAATCAGGACGAAAACAGTTCTGGTCTTGAAGTTTGGGGAAGAATTTTAAAACCGAATTGTTTTATCCGAGCAAAAACAAAACATGTAAATGTATCTATAAATAGAAAATCGGACTTAGTCTCTATGAATAAAAATAAATCTTTTACGCTGAAAAAATCTATCTATTAAGTTTCTTTTTTTAGAAAAAAAATGCTTTAGATAACAAACAAAAAAATATACATAAAATGAAGGTCTAAGAGAATTAACATTTTATATAAATAAATACCTACCTGTCTACTTTAAGCAAAAACCAAAAACAACACACAAAATACTTCTATACAATAAATTATTTAAAGCATGCGAGGAAAATATTTATATATAAATTAATAAATTAGTTTAGCAAAAATCTAGTGATACATTTACTTAAAACAATTAATTTCTCAAAAAATATATATATCTATAATTTTTCTGTTTTAATGCTGTGTTATATAATTGTATATTAACGAAGACATATTTGAAGAAAACAAAATGCTTTAAGCTATTTACATTGACATTTATATCTTTATTATTTTTAAAATTAACAACAACAGCAAAAAAAAAACGCATTCTAACAAATAATAATAATAATAATATCTAATAATTATATTTACTACTGTACTAAATAAATATACCTTTTAGAAAAAGAAAATAACTCGAGTCTAATATAGAAACTTTCGTAAATAAATAATAATAATTTATAGGAACAGAGAAAAATCTATATAAAAGAAAAGAATTTATGTAATGAAAAATAAGCAAAATATAATAATAATAAAAACAATAATAAATAATCATTAACATGGCAATTGTATCACTTTACAAAAAATTATATTTGAACATTTTATTAAAATATATTATTATATTACCATTACCTTTATGATGTTCTGTTTTATTTAAATCTATAAATTAAAGCGTGCATATGAATTTTTTCCGAACAGATACATACATATATGTCTTCTACTACAAATAAATTTGTATGTTTTAATGTGCCCTTACGATGCAGGTAAATATAGGTTACAAGTTCCAGGTGCTGTTTAAACTTTTGCTATCTTACTTTACTGTACTTGCCCGTCTGTCTTACCATAAAAAAAGGGTCTGTGGCTGTAAATCGGCGGCTTTTCAACAACTCTGCGACTCCAAACACGCCCCTTCTAGCCAGCTAGGCCAATCGGAGGGACGTTCTTCCAAGTCGCCTCGAGCATGGCTAGAGTAATTTTTGGTACAGGTCATAGGATTGCGGTTGTATCTCCTCCTCTATTCACCCTCCTCACATATAGACACCAGTCGACGAAAATTTCTTTTGAAAGGGCTTAGTATCAGTTTTCCCATTCGTCTCATACTCAGTGTTGCAAAGCAGGACTGGCGGTATAAGGGTTTTGTAGAACATGCACTTTATTTTGTTTAGCCAAAACAAAGAAGCAACAAGTAGCCGGAAGCCACACTTTCCCTGCCTTAGCATTGAATATCACCAGGCACTTTTGACATCGTACCCCGGGGCAGACTACAAAGGATCCATTCAAGAGGTCATAAGACTTGTCCTTGATAGGTTCTTCAAAAAAGTCGTATATTTTGGAAAAGTATCTCTGATCCATTTCGGAGCCAAATTTTGAGAAGAGTTTCAAAAATCTTAGAATGAAATTTAAGCGTTCAAGGAAAATTTCTTAAACGCTTAAAAACCACACAAGGCATGTCGTCACCTTTCGCACCAAAATGCACACCAACCATCAATTCCCTTCACATAGTGAATTTATCTCTTACCTCTACTGCAGAGGTGGACGACAGCCAGGCCTGATTTAGATTTAGATTTAGATTATAGCGAACACGTAGAATATGGAAGCATTTTTTCTAAAAAAATGTCTTATACGAGTACTTAATGAAAAACAATTTATGGTAAAAGAACATTTCTCAAGAGAATCATCTAAAACGTTAATTAAACATTAAATCATTTCGCCACCAACGTCAGCTTCGGCTTCGTCCGTCATTGCCCAACGATCTACAGTTTTGGATGGTTTTAAGTCTGAAATTCATCAATTAAATGCTAGTGTGCCGTGTGCCCCAAGGCTCCGTATTGTCTCCAACATTATTTCTTATCATATAATAAAACGGCAAACATGTTTTTTGTGGTACACTTTTCGCGGCCCACAAAAACCGAAGGGGCATAAATTACATATTAAACGAAAGTATTTATTGCATAGATGTGAAGAATGCCAAAATTATTTAAATATACTACACAGAAATTGTTTAAAACAACAAATAAAAATTGCGAAAAAATGCCCGGAAAACAAAAACATTTAGAAATGTCAAATAGACTAGCGACATCTGTTGCTGAATAGAGCATACATTTACACTATACTGTCATACAGCCGTATTAATAAAAAAAACGCTTATTCCACCAATATTCCATGGTTTTGCTAAACCATGGAATAGGAGTTAAGCCATGGCTTAAATATTTTCATTAATAAAAACAAAATGTTCCCGGAATAGTATAATGACGTTTATCAAAAATCCTTTTAAGAAAATCTTCTACAAAAGTAAGCAATCTATTTTTTATATTCTGTGGCTACCTAAATTGATTGTCAATTGCTTGTGTCTGACTGTGGACATTTCTATTTCTTATTCCTTCGCTAAACCACCTACTTCGGTGGTTTAACTTTATCATAATTTGTAAACGTCACTTAACAGAAAATTTGTTTTATTAATGAAATTTCGCACTTAGTCCAGGACTTAACGATAAACCTCCACTAAACCATCTTTATTAATATGGGTGATACAGTTTAAGCACAGCACATATATAATAATCTGTGGTTTAAGTTTAGTAAAAGTTAGAACCATTTTAACTTTTGCGTTTATTGTTGTTTCGAAAAATACAGCACATTTTGTTCACTTTTCACTCTTTGAAGTTGAATGTAGTTAAGTCTTAAAGTATTAACTTCATCTATCGGGCAATTTCTGTGTTAGGCTAGGCGCGCACATTCAATTTTTAGTTGCACATCTGTTTGGTTGCTTATAGAAAACAGATGAACTATTTGGTTGAATGTCCGCGCAGCTGCATATAATTATATGTTACACAAAATAGCGAACTCTTTTTGGGCAATCGTTTAGTTTGTGTCAAAACACAAACCTTTTAGTTGCTCGAACCTAGCAGTTGCGAAACTAAAAATTTTATGTGCGCACCTAGCCTTAGTGTTTTCAAAAATTGAAAAAGTGAAATTTAGAACCATTTCAACTTTTACTTTTTGTGTTTTTCGAGATGGAAGATAGAAATTTGAAATGAGTTGGAAAAAGAGAGCATGTATTTCTAGCCTAGCTTTATTCTATGCGTTACTGTTTTCAAATCTTCCCTGAAAATAAAATATCCCCCTGGTTTGACAAGAATGCGTTAATATTCTCAAATACGTTGAAAAAACAAACAAAATATTAAATTCGAATTAGAGCTGAGTAAATCGTTCATTTCAAATGATTGAATCGTTCAACAATCGATTACGAAAATGATCTGATTATTTCAAACAACCGATCATTCGATCATTTTTATTTCACTGAAATGATGCAATACTGTTCCTATTCGATTTTAATTTCGATTTCGATGATAAGATTAACTTATGGCTTTGATAGTTCTCACAAAATACTCTATTATTGTAAGCCATAAATTGCCAAATAACATCGAATGATGGCTACTTTGTACATGGATTAAATAGTGTCAAAAAAGTTTTCGGCTGACATTTGGTACGAAATACACTTTGTACATCAGAACTGAATTTGTCCTCTATTTGTCAAGTCATAAACTGTTAAATTCCATCAAAGGATGGCTAAGATTTCGATGGATTAAAAAACGTCTATAAATATCCAAAAAAAAAAGGTATTTTATTTTTTGCTCCGGAAAAGAGCAATTTTAGGGCTTTTGGCTGACATTTTGTACGAAATACACTTTGTACGTCATAACTGAATTCGTCCTCTATTCGTCAAGTCTTAAACTGTAAAATTTCATGAAAGGATGGCTAAGATTTCGATGGATTAAAAAACGTCCAAAAATCCACATTAAAAATACCGGATTCTGATACATCAAATTACATCAGTTCAACCCAACAATTGTTTTTGCGGCCTACAACATCAACAACCAATCTGCAACGTGTCAAAAATCTGCAATGTGTCAGAAATGTGTATAGGTTTGAATGTTTGTTTACCATTAACTGTTTTCCTTTGGACTCCAGGATTGAGTGCTTTGTAGGTACTTCTCATTGCACTCAACAATTTAAAAAAATCATGAATTCTCTGTCTTTTATTGAATGATAATGAATTAAATAAATAAATTGGCATTCGAATTTCGAGAGCTGGGTCGGCTAGTATTTATAAATGGTCTTCTTTCTGAATATGCTAATAAATTAAACTGCTTCCCTGTTGACAGTACCCTAAGTTTTTCATACTCCTTTCCTGGCTCACCTGCATCTTCTTCGAATTTCGAGTGGCGACGTTAGAACATGTTGAGCTGATTAAACTCAGATTTGAATAATATTGTTATATATGGGGCATTAATAATCGTGTGGAATGTAATGCTTCTAAAACTAAAAGCTGTGCGTTACTGAACAAATTTTGTGCAATCGTCATATATCAGATTTTTTTCAGACGATGCAAGAACTTTTTTTCTTATCTGGAAACTATTTATAAAACAGGTATCCCCAACACCATAAGCATAAGACCAGTCAATGAAGATCCAGTCCCACTACCCAGTACTAAAGAGGTTAAGAAAGCAATCCGCAAGCTTAATAACAACAAATCCGCAGGCTCGGAATGCCTACCTGCGCAACTCTTTAAAAATGGAGGATATGTGATAGGGTGCATGTATCAGCTCACCAATCAAGTGTGGAAGGCGGAAAGTATGCCCGACGAATGGTCATATAGCTCGATATGCCCAATCTACAAAAAAGATGGTCCTATGTCCTGCAAAAACTACAGAGGCATATCCCTGCTTAATATTGCCTACAAGATCCTATCCACCATACTATGTGAGCGTCTAAAACCTTTCTGCAACACTATAATCGGCACGCACCAGTGTGGCTTCATGCCAGACAGATCAACGATAGACCAAATCTTCACATTGAGGCAAATCCTGGAAAAGACCAACAAATTTCAAGTCGAGACCCACCATCTTTCCATCGACTTTAAGGCCGCATATAATAGCTTAAGTCGCCAAGAGCTTCTATTGGCAATGTCGGAACTCGGGATCCCGAAAAAACTGATCCAGCTATGCCGCATGACGTTACAGAATACGCAGTGCAACGTGCAAATGGGTAACAGCTCATTCGAGCTATTCCAGACATGTACAGGGTTTAGACAAGGAGAATGACACCTTAGTGGAAATCCGACGAAGAATTACTCTAGCAAACCGCTGCTACTTCGGTTTGGCCAAACAAATGGGTTCGAAACTCCGTTCTCGAAAGACTACAACAATACAACTATACAAAACGTTGATTTTACCAGTTCTACTCTACGGCGCCGAGTGCTGGACGATAAGTAAAAAAGGGGAATTGATACCGGGCACTTTCGAGAGAAAAATTATTCGGCGGATATTTGGCCCTATATGCGAAGAGTGCGAATGGAGGAGAAGATTCAATCGTGAATTATACGAGCTGTACCAAGATGTGGATGTAGTCCAAAGAGCCAAAACACGTCGACTACACTGGCTCGGTCACATCGAGCGAATGGAAAACAACGCTCCAACCAAGAAAATCTTCGAATCCCAGCCCCTAGGTTCGAGACGACGAGGTAGACCGAACCTCCGCTACAGGGACCAGGCGTTACAGACGCAAGAGCGCTAGGTCTCGACGACTGGAGGGAGCTCGCGAGGGATCGCAACCGATGGAAGACCGCAATATCTCAGGGAAAGACCCTCCATGGATCGAGAGCCGGATAAGTAAGTAAGTAATCCACAACACCTACACCTACTGGATAAAATCCACAGTAGAGCATTGAAACTGAGATCGCTTACGGAATCATTTGTTTCGTTGGAACACCGTCGAAATGTCTCTGGCTTATCACTGTTTTATCGCTACTTCCTCAAACGATTCTTTTTTGCAAAAGCCTAGCCAGTTGCATTCCTCCCCTTATCAATTTCATAGCAGTATCCGCTCGACTAGGAATGCTCATCAATATACCTTCGAACGTAAATTCAGACGTACCGTCAAGTATAGATATTATTTTTTAGGCCGTACCACACGAATGTGGAATTCCTTACCCAACTCTGTTTTTCCTTATCATTTCAATATCCGGTCAAACTGAAGCGTGTTTTTCACCGTAAACTTAATTTAAGGATGAAGTAAGTAAGGCTGAAAACACACCGGATAAAGCAAAATATGTTTTTTTGTTTCGTGAAACAAGAGAACATTGTTTCTTATGAGACTAAACACACCAAAGAAAACGAAACAAAACACATGTTTTTGTTTTGAAGTGTTACGATGGTGGTTGTCGAAAATACATGCTATTGTATACGAGCAACACCCACCGAATGCAACAAAACTGTTTCGGACAAGGGTCGTTGACGATAATTGCATACTTTCTTATGGCCAACGCACACCAAATGAATGAATGAATGAATTGTATTGGGGATTAATTGCACTGCGACCTGTAGATCTATTGTGCCCCCTCTTATAATGATGAGCTGGCTCATCCTACAGTTCTTCCTCCAAACCTATTGCCTTAAGGAACTTTAGTATTTGGGGCACTTTTAGAGAGGGTAGGTTGCTCTCTTCCACCTGGTACCGTCCCAGATGGGTTTTCCTTTGGTGCATGATTGGACAACACTTTCCCAGTATGTGTTCCGGAGTTTCCTCATGCATGTTGCAGAATCTGCAAGTGGCACTGCTTACCACACCAATTAGATTAAGGTGTCTTCTAAGTTTACAGTGTCCTGTTAGAATACCTGTTATTATTCTTAGGTTATTCCTACTAAGGTTGATACAGTTTTCGAAACGTTGCCGGTTGTAGTTACCCAGCAGTAGTTTCGCCTGTCTCAGCTTAGGGAGTTCATTCCAGTTCTTTATTCTGTTTGCCTCCTCTTCTTGTTTAATTTTGGTTTTGATGACATTTTCACCTATTCCGCAATAGGGTTCAGGCCCTGTTAGGGGAGTTGAAGCTCCTAATTTTGCTAGGGAATCTGCCTTTTCGTTTCCAAGAACACCAACGTGACCAGGTACCCAATAAAGTGTGACCCTGTTCTGTTTGCCTAGTTCGTTTAGCCTACTTATGCACTCCCCCACCAGCTTAGAGTTGATGGTGTATGAGCTCAGTGCCTTTAGTGCTGCTTGACTATCTGACATAATGGCAATGTTCTTGTTACGATAATTCCTTTCGAGATTGCGATCCACGCATTTCCCTATCGCGTTTACCTCCGCTTGAAAGATGCTGGTGGACCGTCCCATCGGTATGGAAAGTTTGGTTTTTGGCCCAAAAATTCCTGCACCAGTCCCTTCGCTTGTTCTCGATCCATCAGTGTACCACTTGATGGTATTTGCTTCGAGTGTATAGTTTATATCCTCTCCTACCCAGTTTTCTTTGTTACTAAGCTGTGTAAGAAAGTTTTTCTCGAAGTTATGTTTTTTGATCATTCCATCTCTTGGGATGTCAATGAGGTTAGTAATTGTGGACCTGTCAATTAGGTCCCTTTCTCTGAGACCAATTATTTTACCTGTCCCAGTTCCTTCCTTTGAGAACCTCATGATTCCTCCCACTCCAGCACTTCTAATAACCTCGTGTAGAGGGGATAGATGGAGGATAACCTCAATAGCTGCGGTAGGGCAGGTTCTCATTGCTCCCGTAATACAGATACATGCGAGCCTTTGGATTTTTTCTAGGGTTTTCCTAGTTGTTGTTAATTCGGTTTTCTTGTGCCATGCAACCGCACCATAGGTAATGATGGGTCTTACCATCATAGTGTACATCCACCTAAGGATGCTCGGTTTGCAACCCCATGACTTGCCTGCAATTCTTTTGCAAATCATTAGGGCTTTTGTGGCGTTTCCGACTATATAATTTATGTGTTTGTTCCAGAGGAGTTTACTATCTAGTATAATTCCTAGGTATTTTACCTCCCTCTGCATTTCAATTACTTCACCATTCAAACGGATATGTTTCATATGTGGTAGAAGTCTTTTCCTGGTAAATGGTATGATTGTTGTCTTGGATGGGTTTATTGAAAGCCCTACAGACCTACTCCATTTACTTGTAATTGTTAGTCCTCTTTGGATAATATCGCAAAGAGTTTCTTCAAACTTACCTACTGCAATGATAGCGATATCATCGGCAAATCCAATGCAGTATATACCTTTGGAGGTAAGATTTTCTAACAATTCATCTACTACAAGACTCCACAACAAGGGTGATAGTACACCGCCCTGAGGACATCCTCTCGTTGTGATCACTTTCTTTACATTTTGTCCTGCTTGTGCCTCTGCATTTCTAGTGCCCAACATTTCTATTATCCATCTGGTTATGGTGTTGGGTACGCATTTCCTAACAAGAGCTTTGCCTACAGCCTCGTGGGACGTGTTATCGAAGGCCCCTTCTATGTCTAAGAAAGCAGCTAATGCTGTTTCCTTTACATCTAAAGCTCTTTGGATCTTATTTGTTAGTTCAAACAGGGCGGTCTCGGTTGATCTGCCCGCCCTATATGCGTGTTGTCGCTGATTGAGAGGCCTACTTATTAACACTTCTGATCTTATGAAGTTGTCAATTACCTTTTCCAGAGTTTTCAGTATAAAGGATGTTAAACTTATTGGCCTGAAAGACTTTGGATGGGTTGTGTCTTTTTTCCCTATTTTGGGAATGAAAATTACCTTAGCTGTTCTCCATAGACTTGGTATGTACCCAAGAGCAATGCTACTCCGTAGAATATTAATGAGATAGGGCATAAGGAATTCTTTTCCCTTCTGCAAAAGAGCTGGGAAGATACCATCTGCACCTGGTGATTTGTAGGGTTGAAAGGTATTAATTGCCCAATCAATCCTTTTACCTGTGCAAATGGTCGTGGCTATTTTCCAGTCCTCTCTGTTTGGTGTGAGAGGTGATTTCTCAACCAAGTTACCATCTAATGGTAGACTGCCCGGGAAGTGTGTGCTGAGCAGCAGGTTACACCTTTGCTCTTCATTTTCGGTGAACGTTCCATCACTATACCGAAGTGCTAGTGATGTTAGTGTCTTCTCTTTTGCAAGAGCTTTATGCAGTCTTGCCGCTGCAGGGGTTGTTGAGATATTCTCACAAAAGTTTGTGAAACTATTTCTTTTGGCTTTTCTTATCTCTTTGTTATATATTGTCAATAACGCGGAGTAATTACACCATTCCCTTGTTCTTTTTGCTTCATTGAAGAGCTTCCTAACCTTGGATCTTAGTTTAGAAAGATGTTTATTCCACCAAGGGGCATCCTTCTGTCTAGTTTTTGGTTTAAGAGGGCAACTGAGTTCATATGCCTCATTTATTGCTCCACTAAACTCGTTAACTACAACTTCTAATTCAAGGTTACTTTTAGTCGTACTTGCTGGACCTAGTTGTTCCAGGTTTGATTTTAGAACATTTTGGTATAGGTTCCAGTTTGTTTTCTTAGGATTTCTGCCAGGGGTATTCTCTGTAAGCAGACCTTCTAAGGTAAACACTATTATTCTGTGATCAGACATTGATGGTTCATTGGATACTCTCCAATCCTTAACCATATAAGGGCAATTTGATAATTCAGAGCGAAATACTTGTAGTACATGAGTAAAATTATGAGCGTGGTGAATTAAGATGGATTAAGAGCGTTTAGATCGCATTTGGCTAGTTAAAAAAAAAAACAAGGTCACATCTTCTTTTGGTGCTTTGCCATATTAAACCAAAAAAATAAAAAAAAATTAAATACTTACATCTTAACTTACATTTTTTTCTCATCATCCTGACACAAAGTCTTTTTCATAGGAAAAAGAAAAGGAAAATTTCCATTTGATTTGGATTAAGGGATACTAAATACTATCACGAAATTCAAAATGCATAGCAGATTTTCCACTATGAAGCTACTACGAAAGGATTCTGTGATAGATTTTTTGCGATTCATTGCATATTTTCACTTCAGCTACTACTTCGAACATTGAACAGTTTAATTAAAACCCTTTCGTAAAAAAACTTGATGTACTTAACTATACGTACGAAAAAAATAAGTACTCGTATTCTGATTATAACTTTAATTTTAACTTAAGATATAATGTAACTTAAGAACTAAAACTAGACTATAAACTTTCATTTATTTAAGGAACGTTTTATCCGCGGTCATATTATTATAACTTTCTTTTGCAAAGTGCCTCAAAATTTTCGATGTGGGTAGACCCGTTTGCTCAACTAAGTTGTAAAATTGACTATTGCTATCCTGTAGCAATTCATGAGCGTGTCCCATTTCAACAGCTTTCCCACCATCCATCACCAGCACTCGATCACTTGTCATAACTGTATGTAATCGATGAGCTATTGTCAGAACTGTGCAATCAACAAATCTAGTCCGAATCGCTGTTTGGATCTGTATATCCGTTCTAGAAAAAAAAAACAATATTTTAAAAGCTTTTCACAAAAAAAAGAAACAAATATAAACATACTTTGGATCGACATTGGCAGTGGCTTCGTCCAAAATCAGGATTTTGTTGTGTCTCAAAATTGCCCTAGCTAGGCAAATAAGTTGCCTTTGACCCATGCTGAAATTTGAACCACCATCATGAACGACAAAACTTAAACCGCCATCCAGAGATAATACGTAATTCTTCATCTCCACCTCGGCAAGAGCACGCCACATATCATCTTCGGTTTTTTGATCGAACGGGTCTAGATTGTACCGAATTGTTCCAGAAAATAAGACTGGATCCTGTGGAATAATTGAGATTCTGCTTCTTAGATCATGCAGACCTAATTGACACACATCATGTCCATCAATTTCAATTATGCCTTCTGTGTATGCTAAGCGAAATATGGCCTGAATAATCGAAGATTTTCCAGCTCCTGTTCGTCCGACAATTCCTATCTTTTCTCGAGGATTGATGGTAAAGGTCAATCCCTTAAGGATGTAATTCCCCTTTTCTGCGTATTTCAATCTTGCGTCGATAAAATCTATTCGACCATATTGAGGCCATGCGTCATCGGGCTTATGGATTGGATCTGATTCCAGGGGTGGTTCCGAAGGTAAGTCAGCATACTCGATTATTCTCTCAACACTTGTCATTTGGTTTTCCAAATCAGCAGTTTGTCGCATTCCCCATTGGCAAACAACCACCAAGGACATCGATTGGGTTATCGCTAAGCCTACGTCTCCACTCTCAAAGGTTAAATTCAAGACCAAAAAACTAAAGGTCACTGTACAGGTGTAAACAACGCAAATCAAATCTGTCCAAAAGGCAAACGCTCGATTAGCAGCTGTGTAAAGATATAAAGCTGAAGTATTGACATTCTGGAAGTTATGAAACTCGGCCTCAACTATTTTTGTGGCATTCATTGCACGAATAGTGGTAAGTCCATGAAAGGTTTGATTTGTGTGAGAATAAACCGGACTTCGGGCTTTGGATATAAAATTATACTTTAGGTTAAATTGATGGGATAAGTGAAGATCTTAAATAACTTACACATGCTCTCCATTCGTTTGAGACTTCTGCTTGCTCCGATATACAATTTTCGACCGAAATATAAAAATATAAATAAGACCAGGGCTGGAATAAAAAGCCAATAATTTGCCAGGGCCACTACCACGACCACCGAGAAGGCATACGTAAAGAACTGAAATCAAAAACATACAAAGGGTCTCTCAATAAGGGCTTGTAGATGTTGAAATAGAATTAAATAAGTTTTGTTTATCGTTGAGGTATTACCAATTTTTGTTTTTCTGAAAGCCCATGTAGATATGCCATTATGTATGGAGTAAGACGTCGTTCAAAACCAGAATTAAACAAGAAGAGGAGGCAAACAGAATCAATAACTGGAATGAACTCCCTAGGCTGAGACAGGTGAAACTACTGCTGGGAAACTACAACCGGCAACGTTTCGAAAACTGTATCAACCTAAGTAGGAATAACCCAAGAATAACAACAGGTATTCTAACAGGACACTGTAAACTTAGAAGACACCTTAATCTACTTGGTGTGGTAAGCAGTGCCACTTGCAGATTCTGCAACATGCATGAGGAAACTCCGGAACACATACTGGGAAAGTGTTGTCCAATCATGCACCAAAGGAAAACCCATCTGGGACGGTACCAGGTGGAAGAGAGCAACCTACCCTCTCTAAAAGTGCCCCAAATACTAAAATTCCTTAAGGCAATAGGTTTGGAGGAAGAACTATAGGATGAGCCAGCTCATCATTATGAGAGGGGGCACAATAGATCTACAGGTCGCAGTGCAATTAATCCCCAATACAATTCATTCATTCATTCAAGACGTCGTTCAAATGATGTCCGCCTCGGCTTCTTACCGTGTGGCACGGGGTTAAATGGCATGACTTTGGTAGCCAATTCACGTCACCTCTGCTAGAGATAACCTTACCCTCAAATCTTTCATCATCATCATCGGCTCGACAACCGGGTTCCGGTCCTGGCCTCTTTCAACAAGTCTCTCCACCTATCCCGGTCCCTAGCCGACGCCATCCAGTTGCGCACCCCAAGGCTTCGGGCGTCCTGGTCTACGCCATCTCTCCAGCGCAAGCATGGTCTACCACGCTGTCGTCTACCATAGAATGTACCACAAAGAACTTTCCGAGCAGGTTCCTCTTCGCTCATGCGAGCTAGGTGCCCTGCCCACCGGAGTCTACCGAGCTTAATTTTTGTCACGATATCTGCTTCTAGGTAGATTGCGTACAATTCATGATTGTACCGTCTCCGGAATCGTCCTTCCTCACATATGGGGCCAACAATTCTCCTTAAGACTTTTCTCTCGAACGCAGCTAAGAGGTCGGAGTGCCTTTTGCTAAGCACCCAAGTCTCGGATCCATATGTGAGTACTGGCAGGACCATGGTCCTGTACAGCAGCAGTTTTGAAGTTATGGTGAGATTTCTGGATTTGAAGAGCTTTGACAGACTATAGTAGGCTCTGTTGGATTTGAGAAGCCGCCCGCGTATTTCTTCTTCTATGTTGTTATCGGCTGCTACTATTGACCCAAGGTATTTAAAGGATTGCACCACTTCAAATTCGTGCTCCGCTACCTTGATTGTTTGACCAACTGTTCCTCTCGCATTCGACGCCACCATGTACTTTGTTTTACCTTCACTAATGTGCAGCCCCAGATTTTGTGCCGCCTGCTCGATCTGGATGAAGGAATCGTGTACAGCTTGTTCGGTTCTTCCGATGATGTCAATGTCGTCTGCGTAAGCCAGTAACTGGCTGGACCTGTTGACGATGGTCCCTCTTGTTGCCGTGCCAGAGTCACGGATTGCTTTCTCCAACGCCAGGTTGAAGAGGAGGCAGGCCAAACCGTCCCCTTGTCGGAGTCCATTAAAGATGTTGATTGGTCTGGATAGCAATCCGGCTATTTTTACTTGGCTTATTACGTTGGTCATGGTCAACCTACATAGTCGTGTCAATTTATTTGGGATGCCGAATTTTCTCATGGCTTTGTAAAGTTCTACCCTGGCTATGCTATCATAGGCGGCCTTAAAGTCTATAAACAGATGGTATGTTGGGATGTTAAATTCTAGACATTTTTCCATCGCCTGCCTAAGGGTAAAGATCTGATCAGTTGTTGATTTGCCTGGAATGAAACCACACTGATATTGCCCGATGACGGTTTTAGCGTATGGGGTTATCCGGTCTTGTAGGATAGAGGAGAGTATCTTATAGGCGGTACTCAACAACGTGATACCTCTATAATTGCTGCACGTTGTGACATCTCCCTTCTTATGTATGGGGCATATTAAACCTTTTCGCCAGTCTTCTGGCATTTCTTCCTGCTCCCATACCTGTACTATAATATCATGAATTGCTTGACGTAAGGCTGGCCCGCCGTGATGGAATAATTCGGCTGGTATGCCATCGACTCCCGGAGCTTTGTTCTGTTTAAGCCGGCCTATAGCCTTCTCAACCTCTTCTATGCTTGGTGGCGGCAACATAGGGTATTCTTCTTGAAGTAGTGGAGCCTCCACTTCTGCAGTGAGCTGACCATTTAGCAATTCATTAAAGTACGCTTCCCATCGCTCCAGTATGCTTTCAGGATCGGTGATCAGATTTCCCTCTCCGTCCTTGCAGTATGTGCAGCGTGGTGTGTACTGCGTCATGTTTCGGACGGATTGGTAGAACTTCCGCGCCTGGTGCGGACCTCGCTCTCGGCTGTTTTCTATTTCACAGATTAGGTTCTTCTCCCAGGCTGATTTCTTTTGTCTGTGAAGCCGTTTTTCTGTTCTTCTGAGCTCTTTATATTCCTCTTCGCGTGCCCGCGTTCTATGAGATTGTTGCATTGCTCGGTACGCAACATTCTTACGTTCAGTCGCTAGCTTGCATTCATCATCAAACCAGTCGTTCCGATTTTTACGACTGCTGCCTAAGATGGAGTTGGCAGTACTAATGACAGTATTTTTAAGACGTGTCCACTTCTCATTTACGCCCAGCATACTGGCTCCAGGACTTACTCTCCCTAAATTAGGTGTTTCTAGGGCGAGTCCTAACGCATTACCAAAGGTGTTACTGGTGTTTTCATTGCGCAGGGCAGCCGTGTTGATTCGAACCTGATCGGCGGATGCAATGCGTCTTCGCAAGGCAATCCGCCCTCGGAAAACCATACCAACAAGATAGTGATCCGAGTCGATATTGGCACCTCGGTACGTTCGTACCGTCATCAAGTTCGAGTAGTGGCGACGGTCTATCAACACGTGGTCTATTTGGTTACGAGTGACTCCATCAGGTGATACCCAGGTGGCTTTGTAGATATCTTTACGCGGGAACCTGGTACTCGCAACGACCATGTTTTTCGATGCTGCCAATTCTAAGACTCGAAGTCCATTGTCATTAGTGTTCTCATGCAAACTATGGGTGCCTGCGTAATGCCTGAATACCGGCTCCCGACCTATTTTTGCGTTCAAATCCCCAAGGATGATTTTAACATCATACCTTGGACAGGCATTGAGGGCCCTCTCGACTTGTTCGTAGTAAGTCTCTTTTTCTTCGTCTGAGGACTCCTCCGTAGGTCCGTGAACGTTAATGAGGCTGATGTTCGTAAATTTGCCTCGCACGCGAAGGGTGCATAGCCTTTCGCTTATAGCGTTAAAGCCGATGATAGTAGACTTCATTTTTTCGCTGACTAGGAAGCCTACCCCGAGCACATGGTGTTTTGTATGACAGCTGTAGTATATGTCATATTCTTTCTTCTGTAAAACACCATTCCCTGTCCATCTGATTTCTTGAAGAGCTGTTATGTCAGCTTTATATTTTGACAGGGCATCGGCTAGCTGCTGAGCAGCTCGAGCTCTATAGAGCGATCGTACGTTCCATAAGAAAATTCGTAAATCGTTTTTCCTTTTTCTTTGCGTAGGTTGTCGTCGTGAAATCAGTCCGTTTCCGAGGCTTGTTGTCGTTCTCGAAATTCATTAAGTTTTACGGGACAGGGAATTAACCTGTCGCCAACCTGAGGAACCAGCCTGATCATATTAGCCAAACCTTTTTTAAAAGGCTTGTTTCTAGCGGCCGCCGCGAAGAGGCTATGATCACACTTCCACCAGTCCCGAATAGTTACGGCACGTGCATGTTTTCGTATGCTACATGTTGTTCCCCCTATTCGTCTGATGGCTGACCGCCTCAAATCTTTCATGCATAATGTTAATCGTAGCGTTCGCTGTGTAGCACGTAGCTGGTATCACGTATCGTCTAGTTCCATATGGATCAATTTGGGTTATAAGAAATTGGTTATCATAGTTTTGTAACGCTCGCCATTGACGGTTGTCGCTTCACCAACGTCGAAAAAAAGTGCGGACCAATTACGCCAAAATTCACACCAAACGGTAACTTTTTGAGAATGCATTGTTAACTAGTGCACCTCGTGTGTGTTGGTGTCTTCCCATATATGGCAATTTTGTCGTTCATCCAAAAATGGGTTTCGTTGGTAAAAATGTTTTCAAACGCTCTAAGACCCAGGGGGGTCATACCGTAACTCGATTATAGACGATATCGTTTGAACGATAGCGTTGCCTTTTTTGATTCACGTAAGTCAATAATAGTCAAAACGCTATCGTTTGGACGATAGCTAAATAGGTATCGTCTTGCATTAATTTTGAATTTTGTAGGTGACTGTAGTTGAGTGATTGAGTTTCCACTGTAAATTGACATTTTGTATTGCTTTCTATTGAATTGACAGTCGAGCTACGTAAAGCAAATCATGGACGATATCTTCGACGGTTATCGTTTAGAAAATTACGGAATGACCCTCCAGTACAAATGGCGTTTTCTATGGTCATAACCCTTGAGCTCCTTATTCAGTTGTTCAGTTTATGAACGGGTGTAGGCCGAAATCCCACCACAGGCTCCCAAAATTTACACGCGCCAATTTAAGAACCTTTAATTTTATTAAAATTACTTTTTGAAATGTACAAAACAAAAAAGTCTAGAATTTAAAATACATGTTTTCTTGAAGATCGAATTTTTAAAAACATAAATGTTCGAAAGATTAAGAATTGATACATACATTTCCATTTCAAAGTACAGTGGATGAAGGTTCGTAATAGTTTTGAAAGTAAGGTATACCTAGTAATGTCCCAACAAAAAGTCCCCAATATTCCGACTTTAGCGCTTGCGGCAAGAAACATTTTTTCGGCTTTCATATTTAGAGACTTACATTAAGGAGGTGCTTCGTACAATTTGAGGAACATTCTAATCCCTGCATTTGATATAGCCTCGTAATATGACGTCGTGCTGTCAAAATTATCAGCAACACTTGACAAAACTTCAGTATACTTTCTGCATAAGTTAACTGATTCCATTTAACTTTTTCGGTATGATAAGGAAACGGAGTCACCATTGCCAGAATAGATTGCTTTTTATCAGATTCGCGTTTTGCGAATCCTTTCTTGAATAAAGTTTCTTTCAACGTTTTCATGACTTGGCTTGGCTTGGCTTGAATGTGTAGGGATGGATCAAAAAATAATTGATAGGTTAAGTCGTTGATCTGCTAGTTCTTCTGATGGCTTTAACACCACCAGAAAGGGAAATAGTATTCATCCCCATTTCAATCTGTATTCCGTGCTCATCACAATTGCTAGAATGCAATGATCAAGGTACTTGATGATACGAGTATACGAGCTCAATATGACCTGAGTTACGTGACTACTCTCTGCTTGCTAGATTTTTCAGAGGCCTTTGATCGAAGTAATCATAAAATTCTCTGCATTAAAATGAAGCGCTAGTTCGCACCTACTAATAGGTGCCAGAAGCAGAGGGTCAAAGTTAATGAAATTATTTCCGAATTATATGAATCTGCGGATGGGGGTTCCACAAGACTCTATTTTGGGACCTATATTATTTTGCCGTTTTATCAACGATTTACACAATGTTTACTCCAATTAATCAATTTCAATTAATATATCGGCCAATTGATTTAAAAGGAGATCTAATTTGTAGAATGAATGATTACCTTCAAGAAATCTACGATTGGTTCCTTAAAAATTGCCTAACCCTCAAACCATTTAAGTCCCAATTGATTGCTATATAATAAAAATCAAATTAATACCTTACTTTTACCAACGGGTGGTGTATTTCTCGTGAGTACAGTGATTAGTCTTGGTTTAGGGATCAACACTTCTCTTTCGCCTGAAAATCAGGTTAACCATATTGCGTAAGTTTTGGCTATTTTCAAATGTAAATCCTGTTAATACAAAATTAAGACTTGTTAAAATACTGCTAGTTCCTCTAATTAACTATGCCAATGTTATGTATATTGTAAATTTGATTCTTATTCCCAACATAAACTTGTTGTAGCATTCAATGCCATGTTTAGATGCATCTATGGACTTCAGAGATTATGAGCACATACGAGTATAACATTTCCATGAACTGGTTTTTGGGGTATCTACTCTTTTCAGCAGTTCCTAAATAAAAGATGCTGTATTTTTATGCACAAAATCATTCAAAGCAGAAAATCATTATACATTTATGAAAAACTTCCGTTTACCCAATCTAACAGAACACTCATTCTTGCAATTTTCTGAATTCTTCACGATTGTTTTTTGTTCATGCAACAAGGTTATGGAACTCTCTGCCTTTAACTATTAAACAAATTATTTCTACCGCTAATTTTAAGCAAGCAATAACACTTCACTTTAGATAATAACGTACCATAGAAATAATGAAGGAAAAAAATTAAATGGGAGGTGGAAGTTGGGAGGTGCCGGGAGGGTAAAAATTGATAGGAATCAAATAGCGAAAATCTTTAAAACAAATAAAGCGCGGAACAGATTGAGCCAGCAACAGCACCGTCAACAGCAACAGCGGCCGCCATTAATTTAGAGCCAATGGCGCAAAATTTTAAACAGCCTATTATTAAGGTATTAGTATGATACTACTTAGCAATTTGCTAACTTTATAGTAGTTTACTAACTCATTCTTAATTTTAAACATTTTCTAAATAGTATCGTACTAAGCCAATTTTCTTAATAAATTGCTTCTGAACACACCTAAATCAATGACATTTCGTGTAAAAAAGTAAGTACACGAACCTTTTTTGATGTTTGCAAATGTCAAAGAGTCATATGAAGTTAGCACGATACTAAAAAAATGAAGTAGGTATTCGATGATTTTAACTTTATTAAAAGGGTAGAGAAAGTATGATGCTATATTCGATTAAAATTTGCAATTTCGTTGTTTTAACCTAGTATCATACTAAAACAGCTTTAGCATCGTACTAAATCTATTAAAATTTTGCGCCAATGTATTTCAATTGTTCAACACACAAAAGAACAGCAACAGCACTGCTGGTGCAGTGTTGTCAACTTTTCCACTGCAATATTCAGTGGCACCACAATGAAAAACTTTTTTTCGATATGAAATGTCAAAAAAAATAAATGACGTTGCTGGCGGCAATGTGTTTGAGAAATGTTTGCTGGTCAGCGTCAGCGTGCTGTTTGCTGTTGAATATGCTGGTGCTTGTCTGGTTTAATCTGTTTCGCGCATAATAATTTATTTTTAAGTGGGTAACACAGGCTTCCTCTTCTTTTTATTTATTTTCTATAGTCTTAATTTGTAGGTAATTATTATTTTTACTTGCGATAAAGGTACTATAGGGCAAGTTCTGCATTTGGAAAAAAAATCGAACTCGAGATTTTGATCAAAGTTGACATTACGATGATAGCGAAGACGAAAAAAGTGGGTCTGACAATTCCGTCTGTCTGTCTGTATGTCTGTATGTCTGTATGTCTGTATGTCTGTACCTCGAACTACAGCCTAAACTACCGGACGTATTTTCTTCAAACTCGGTAGTTAAGGGTCTTCGGTGATTCCCTAGAGGAGAAATTGAAAATTTTTTTTTAGCTCCAAAACTAAGGGTACCCCCCATACACCCGTAATGCAAAATCTTATTTATCTCGAAAACGGCTCTAACGATTTTGATAAAAAAAAATTAAGTGTGATATTATGGACATAGACTATACTTTGGTCAAAAAAAATTTGAGGGGAAATGTTATTAGGGGTACCTGTCATAGAAGGGTTTTTTTGATTTTCGAATTTCTCACCAACGGCTCTAACGATTTTAACCAAAATTTTTATGCAAGAGCTGCTTTGCATTTGAAAAAATATAAACTAAAAATTTTTTCGAAAAAATAGTTTTTGGATTTTTAAAAAAATAATACAATTTTTTTTTTGAAAATTCAATATCTTGAAAACCGATACAAGAATAAATTTTTAAATTACGTTTTAAAATGTATTTTATTAAATACTAACAATTTGCATATCAATTTTTTTTATAAAAATTTTAAGGAAAATTTAGTACACAAAAAACATGTTTCAGTGTGTCTGTATGTCTGTACCTCTCACTACAGCCTAAAACCTTGGACCTATTTCTTTCAATCTCGGTAGTTAAGGGTCTTCGGTGATTCCCTAGAGGAAAAATTGAAATTTTTTTTTAGCTCCAAAACTAAGGGTACCCCCCATACACCCGTAATGCAAAATCTTATTTATCTCGAAAACGGCTCTAACGATTTTGATAAAAAAAATTAAGTGTGATATTATGGACAAGGACTATATTTTGGTGAAAAAAAATTTGGGGGGAAATGTTATTAGGGGTACCTGTCATAGAACGGTTTTTTTGATTTTCGAATTTCTCACCAACGGCTCTAACGATTTTAACCAAAATTTTTATGCAAGAGCTGCTTTGCATTTGAAAAAATATAAACTAAAATTTTTTTCGAAAAAATAGTTTTTGGATTTTTTAAAAAATAATACAATTTTTTTTTTGAAAATTCAATATCTTGAAAACCGATACAAGAATTATTTTTAAATTACGTTTTAAAATGTATTTTATTAAATACTAACAATTTGCATATCAATTTTTTTTATAAAAATTTTAAGGAAAATTTAGTACACAAAAAACATGTTTCAGTGTGTCTGTATGTCTGTACCTCTCACTACAGCCTGAACCCTTGGACCTATTTCTTTCAATCTCGGTAGTTAAGGGTCTTCGGTGATTCCCTAGAGGAATCTTATTTATCTCGAAAACGGCTCTAACGATTTTGATAAAAAAAATTAAGTGTGATATTATGGACAAGGACTATATTTTGGTGAAAAAAAATTTGGGGGGAAATGTTATTAGGGGTACCTGCCATAGACCCGTTTTTTTGATTTTCTACTTTCTCATTAACGGCTCTAAGGATTTTAACTCAAAATTTTTAGCAGGAGTCCCCTTAAGTTTAAAATAATATTGTATATAAAAATATTCGAAAAAATATTTATTGGGTTTAAAAAAAAAAAAAAAAAATTTAAACCAATATCTTCAAAACCTATGAACGATTATTTTTGGAAATTATTTCCTAAAACCAATATTATTAAATACTTAAAATTCGCATCCCACATTTTTTTCTTGAAAAATTTTAGAGAAATTTCTTATATTTATATAAAATGTATTTAATAATAAAACGATTTTTTAAGGTTTATTTGCATAAATTCATACTTTTCCGGAAACCAGATGGCAATTTTATGCATTTGAACATTATTATCTCATTAAATCCATATTTTATATTTATAAAATGTATCTTAAATTCCAAAGTACTTTTACATAAGAGCAAGTTCGTGCGATCCAGTCGTGCATTTTATTTGTTTTAAATATTATAATTAGGAAATATATTTCAGTAATTGATTTTATTCAAACATGTAACAATGTTTTAAGTGTACCCAAACGATTGGTAGATCTTACAATATTAACAGATTATGTCAGTGAAAAACTTAATTGACTTAATTGTCAGAAAATGTGTCTAACAAGTAATTGTAAGCAGATAAATTGTAAGGTAGGTATTTGACAATCTCGTACACAAACAATTTATTGTCAGGCCTGCCAATATGTATCGTTGTCTGACGTTTCTGATAATGAAGAATTTTTTAGATGTACTTTTTTAACATCATACATTTTTTCCATTGTCAGACAATTTTAGGTGAATTTAGACGTTGATTTGAGGTTAATGGGGATACTGAGGTGAATTCTTTAAAATTTTATTTAACAATTTATTTCATTTATTTAATAGAAATATGGAAAGACCTCAAACATTTGCAAAAAGAAATAAAAAAACCTATATGAAGAAGGTTGAAAGCGAAACACAACACAACCTTAAAATTAATTAAGTTGTCAAAAAAACAAATTTATTACAAGAAGTTTTGAATAAATGAATTAGGTATTCAAAACCTATGTGATCGATTTTCTCTTTTAAATCCTCTCCAACTTGGTCGCATTATAAACATTTTAATGGTAGTTACAATTGCTCAATTTAATATTTACTCTTTTTTTTAATTCCAAATTCGCTGATCATGATAAATTCAGAGATATTTGATGTCAAAATCAATACCTTATACATATGTCAAATTTCACATTTTTCTACAATTCAACTCAGCGCCATCTTAACCCTCAACAGTTCAACAGCTTAAATTTACTTTATGTTCAGTCTGATTTAATGAATGAATTATGTATTGTTTGTATTGCACTGCGACCTGGAGTATTCAGTAAGGATACCTGTTATTATTATTAGGTTATTTCTGTAGCTCTGTATACAAAATTTTTTCTGGAAATTATATTTTTTCATCATACCATCTCTTAGGATGTCAAGAAGGTATTTTACTGTGGACCTGCTGACTAAGTCTCTTTCCCCGAGACCAATAATTTTGTCTGTCCCAGATTCTTCTTATGAAAATCCCATTTCCACACTTCCGATAACCTCGTGTAGAGGGGATAGATGTAGGACAACCTTTATAGCTGCGTTAGCTGATTTCAAACTGGCATGTCTCAAAAGAGAACTCCTTCTCTGATCACAGATACATTCAGTTTGATCTCAGTGATGTGGCAAATACTCGTATATCTACGGGGTTTCGCAATCACCGTAACACTAACTGGGAACGATATAGGGAGGTACTAGCACAACTGCTTGACCACAACCTTCTTAAAAGCTCCTCCACCAAAGATGAACTAGACCTCTCGGTAAATCATCTCACCGAAGCCTTCAACGAATCAATGAGGACTTCATGCCCTATTACCATAGTGAAGGGTAAAAATAAACCTCACTGGTGGCACAAAGATCTAGAACAGGAAGAGCTGTCGCAAACTCTTCAATAGATCTAAATACACTAGATCTCCCTCTGATTGGGACTTATATAAACAAGCTTTATGGCAATATAAGAAAGAATTAAGGAAGAGCAAGAGGTCTTCTTGGAGAAACTTCTGTGGAATAATAGACAATACTTCAGAAGCCTCAAGACTCAGGAAAATTCTCTCAAAAAGTCTAACTATACCCAGTGCTTTAATGACAGAAGCGGGCACGTGGACTACCACAGATGAAGAATCTCTTAATCTGTTATTAGACACCCACTTTCCAGGTAGCTCTAACATAATTTACGACTTACCATCAGAGTCTCAAACCGCTACAAGCGACACAGTTGATCTAATAACGCGGGAAAAACTGCAATGGGCTGTAGATAGCTTTGATCCATATAAATCTCCAGGACCAGACGGAATCATTCCGGCCGAATTACAAAAATGCTCTGACATGATCATTCCACCATTGGAAATCATTCTGACAAGCTGCCTAAGGTTGAGATATATTCCTAAAGCCTGGAGAATGGCAAAAGTAGTCTTCATTCCTAAAGCAGGGAAACCCTCTCACGTTAACCCTAAAGATCTACGACCAATCAGCCTATCATCCTTCCTTCTTAAAACCTTGGAAAGATTGATTGAAATTCACATCAGACATAACTTAAAACCATGTCTCATTTCCACAGCTCAACATGCGTACTCTAAGGGAAAATCAGTAGAAACAGCACTTCATTCGCTGGTTCGTGGTATTGAATACTCCCTCAAATACAAAGAATACAACCTAGTAGCTTTCAACAACGTCAGCTACCAGGCGATCACAACAGCAATGGACAAGCTGAAATTAGAGAAATCACTCATAGATCTTATAAGTCTCATGCTCAAAAGCAGGACAATTACTTCCAGCATGAGAAGTTTTACTACCACCAGATCGGTGAATCGAGGTACCCCCCAAGGTGGGGTCCTTTCACCTCTCTTATGGAACATGGTAGTAAACGAACTACTAACATCAATGGAAGCAGAGGGTTTCAATTTCAAGGTGATTGCCTATGCTGACGACGTTGCAATATCTGTATCTGGGAAACATCCCCAAGCTCTCAGAACTCCTACAAAATGCCTTAAATAGGCTAACAAAGTGGGCTAAGCAGTGTGGCTTGGACTTCAATCCACATAAAACAGAATTAGTACTCTTTACGAGAAGGTACAAAATTCCTCAGATTAACCCACCCAAGATTAAAGGAATACCATTAAGCTTTTCCGATCAAGCCAAATATTTAGGCCTCATTTTAGACAAAAAACTAAATTGGAAGGCAAATATTGATGAAAGAGTAAAAAAGGCTACCGTAGCGCTTTTTACTTGTAAAAAGGCAATAGGATCAAAATGGGGCTTCTCCCCAAAACTAACCCACTGGTAATCAGACCGATACTCATTTATGGAGTTGTCGTATGGTGGACCGCACTGGACAAGAAGGTAAATCTAAAAAAACTCATCAAAGTCCAGCGGTCAGCAGGTATGTGCATCACAGGAGCACTTCGCTCAACACCAACCGCAGCCCTGGAAGTGCTTTTAAACCTAACACCTCTTGACATCTTCTCCAAAATGGTGGCAGCCAACTCATGCGTGAGGCTTAGAGCCACCTCTCAATGAATCAGTAACAATACTGGTCATACTACTATCTTAGACAATTTCAGATCTATCCCAGATCGCTTAGACTATACCACCCCAAAAATGGTATTCGATAACAGCTTCCTTGTTTCCATCCCTTCAAGATCGTCTTGGGAAGAAGAGAGACCTGTGGAAGACAATGCGGTACACTTCTACACAGACGGTTCAAAGACCGATTACGGCGTTGGAAGTGGTATCTATTCGAAACAACTGAATCTCAGTCTTTCATATAGACTTCCCAATCAATGTAGTGTATTCCAGGCAGAAGTAATGGCGATTAAAGAGGCACTATCCTGGCTCAAAGAAAACGTTATATCTTGCAAGGATATACTAATCTTCTCGGACAGCCAAGCCGCTCTCAAATCTCTCGCGTCTGTCTCCACAAACTCTCAAATAGTCCACGATTGTCGATCATCTCTGAATGAGATGACAGAACAGTTTAATATTCACCTTATTTGGGTGCCGGGCCACAGAGACATTCCGGGAAATTGCAAAGCCGATGAGCTCGCCAAAAACGGAACACTTCTGCCTACTGTTAGACAAAAACATAATATAGGAACACCACTTGCTAAATGCTAGATGGTCACAGGGTACCACCTGCCTGGCAACCAAACAAATATGGCCAAGCATAGACCTAAAACGGTCAAAAGGCTTGATCTCCCTGAGCAGACAAAATATAAGCTCTACAATCGAAGTTATAACAGGACACTGCCTCATAGGTAGACATGCTTTGAGGCTAGGAGTCTACACAAATGACTTCTGTAGAAGCTGCATGGACGAGGAGGAAGAGGAAACAGTCCAACACCTTCTATGTACATGTCCAGCACTCTCCAATAGAAGGAATAACTAGCTCGGTAATCCCTTCTTCGATAATACCAGTGAACTGGCAACGATCGACACAAAATGTCTCTCTAATTTCATTAAAAGAACGAAATGGTTTGTTTAAATTCATTACTCTCCCATGAGTAACTTCTTTAGTATCACAACGGATCCTTGAGGTCTAAGTGAGTCAACAACAACTAGACAGCCACTCCAACCTACCTACCTACCTAGGGTAAGTTCTCATTGCTCCCGTAATTCAGATACACGCAAGCTTAGCCTTTTGACTTTTTCTAGGGTTTTCCTAGTTGTTGATAATTCGGTTCTCTTGTGCCATGCAACCGCATCATATGTAATGATGGATCTTACCATCATAGTGTACACATCCACCTGAGGATGTTCGGTTTGCCTCTGATATGTCTGCAAGCCTCTTGCAAATCATAAGGTTTTTTGGGCTTTTCCGACTATAGCTTCTAACTGTTTGTTCCAGTGGAGTTTCCTGTTTACTTTAAGTCCTAGATATTTTACCTCCCTCTGCGTTTCAATTACTTCACCAGCTAACTGGATAGGTTTCATAGGTATGTGGCAGAAGTCTTTTCCTGGTAAATGGTATGATTGGCATCTTGGTGGGGTTTATTGATAGTCCTAAAGATATACACCATATCCTTGTAAGTGTTAGTCCTCTTTGAATAATATCAAAAAGATTTTCTTCAAACTTACTTACTGCAATGATAACAATATCAGCGGCAAAAATAATGCAGCATATACCTTGGGAGATAAGATTGTATCTTTTTTCCCTATTTTGGGCATGAAGATTACCTTAGCTGTTCTCCATAGTCTTGAGATATTACCCAAGGGCAATGGTACTCCGAAAAATATTAATGAGATAGAGCATAACGCATAAGGTATTCTTTTCCCTTCTGCAAGAGAGCTAGGAAGATACCGTATACACCTGGTTTCAGTCTGATTACTGACCCTAATTGTATTCACTTTTCATTTTGTTTGAATTAAAATTTGCTGATCTATTCACTTTTTCGAAAAAAAAAACACATTAAAAACAATACATTTAACATATTTACCGATAAAACTTCCAATAACGTCTGAGGCATCTGGACATCGACTATATTCATGTCATTAGCAAAACGATTTATTATCCTCCCAGATGAATTTGTATTGAAAAAATACATGGAAGTCCGAATTATGCCATTGAACAGTCTCTCGTGCAGTTTGAATGAAATTTTAAGACACACTTTAAAAAACGCATACGTACGCATAACGTAGAATATCAAAGTGAAAACAATCAATATTGAATAAAGAATAACTTTGCGCTTGCGGTCCTTATCAAAAGGTAAAGAATAAACTAGGTTATCCTTGGATGAATATGTAATATTTTGCACCGGCAATTCCTCTTCCCACGTGGCCCTAAAAGAACAAATTTTAAAATTTCAATTATGATTCTTTTAAATAACAAATTTAATACTAAAATTTTCTTACCATTTCGATACAAAAATATCCAAACCAGATAGCTGACATCTGGAAGCAATAAATAGCAGCAGCACAAATGCAATAAGTGTAGAGTTTCCGAGAGATCTAAAATATTCTAAATAAGTCGATGCTTTCACTGATCCCTGTGCTTTTTGTTCCTTCCTATCAACACCTTTATCGATAAGTTCCACCTTAACCGGCCGTTTTATCTCCAGTGTGCTTTCATTTCGTTGAAGGTTGTTTTCTTCCAGATCTATATGAGGGGCACTTATTTGGTAAATCTCCTTTTTCAGCACATGATATTCTCCTTGGCACTGAATTCTTCCATTTTCCATTATGACCAAATGGCTTGTATTCTTTAAATGTCTCAAATGATGTGTAACTAAAATACGAATTTTCGAATCCAAAAACTTCAGTATACATTTTTCGAGAATATGCTTTCCAACATATGAGTCTACAGCTGAAAGTGGATCATCCAGTAGGTATATATCTGCTTTCTTGTAGATAGCTCTAGCTAAGCTTATTCGGGCTTTCTGACCACCACTAAGACTTACGCCTCGTTCGCCAATAATAGTCGAATCTCCAAATGGAAAGGCATCAATATCTCTTTGCAGAGAACACGCCTTAACAACCTCTCTATAA
This sequence comes from Chrysotoxum bicinctum, assembly GCA_911387755.1. NCBI lineage: Eukaryota > Metazoa > Arthropoda > Insecta > Diptera > Syrphidae > Chrysotoxum > Chrysotoxum bicinctum. The sequence continues at coordinate 191,750,209 of OU426988.1, forward strand.
CGGTCTTCATTGAATTTTTCAATAAAAATTATATTGTCTCTTATACTACCCTCAAAGATCCATGGTTCTTGTGGTGAATAACTTAGAATACCATTAACTTCGATATTTCCTGCGGTGACATCAAGTTCACCTAAAATAGCATTGAGGAGGCTTGACTTTCCAGATCCGATACTCCCAATTATTCCCAAGAACTCATTTTCCTGAACTTGGAAATTGCATCCACTGAGATGCTTACGAGGATTCTCTACCTTATCCCAACTAGCATGAAGATTATGAACTAACAATCCCTTTCTTATTGCGACAGGATTATGAATTCTTCCGAAAAAATTTGTGACTTCAATATCATGTTCTGCTTCATAGCCAATGTTTTCTATTCCACCATCGGCTGGATCCTCGCTCTGCAAAAGAAAATCAACAGTTCTTCTGGAGATGACAAAAATTTCAGCCCAAGTTGTCATTGCCAGGGGCCAGAAATGCAATAGCGAGTCGTCTAAAACTTCAAAAAAAGACGACACAATGAAGACCTTCTTGGAGTTAATCACACTTCCGGTGAAGACATATGTCACCAGGCACAAAAATAAAGCAAAGTTCGACACCATGGTGGTGCATTGGAGGGCTGCAATTATAATCATAGAACCCCTGATTGCTTTTAATTCAGTCTTTCGTACCGCAGCTACAAGTCTTGCGAATGATTTCTCCCAAGCATACATCTTGATCACTTGAATCGCATGAACGATCTCATTCATGAATTTAACACGAACATCAGCGTTCTTTGCTGTTTCACCTCTGTAATGAGCAGCTGCTTTGGCTGACCATATTTGCAACGGAATAAATAAAGCCAGGAAACCAATTCCCACCAAAGCTGCCCAGCCAATCTCCTTATACATAAGGTACCCAAATATAGCTGCTTCGATGGGGCCCTTCCAGAGATCATGGAAGAAATAGAATCCCAGGTCTAGCTGACTGAGATCATTCGATAGAAGAATAATTGCTTGACTGCTAAGTCCATCGTTATATGCTGTTATCGAAGACCGTAAACACTTTCTATAGACCAATCCAGAGCAGGCTAATCGAATCTTAACTCCCACCTCGAATATGTAGAACATAAACGGATGGAATGCAAGTGTGTTAATTAAGGAACATAAAACGATGCCAGTGGCAAAGAGGTAGGCTTGTTTTGTAGACACCTCCTGGTTTCCGCTTTCCGAAAAGTGTGATATTAAACCACCAAGGAATAGAGGTTGTATTGAACTGTGAAACATTAGAAATTTATTGTACGTGGTCTTAAAAGCTTTAAATATTTTTAGGTACCTTATTGAGATTTCTAAAATAGAGTAGAGGATACATATCGGCACAAAAGAACAACCATATGCTCGAAATATCATGTGCAGCAAGCTAGGATTTTTCTGTTTCATTTCTTCTTCCCAATATCTGATAAGGCCATTTGTAGTAACTGTACTATCAAGACTGGACTTGTGCTCATAAAGATCTTCTTGTTCCAATTTATCATGGAGACCTTTTCTAAAAATTTTATGAAGCCACCTACAATGAAGAAAATAAACTTATATATAAATCTAATAATCTCGCAAAGAAGATTTGTGTTGATTTTTAATTTTCCCGAAAATTGTATTACTAGTTTTTATCAATTTTTGTATGCAGAAGTTTTAAAAAATTAAGGAAGCAGATATTGTAGGTATACCAACACACGAAAAATAAACATTTTTTTTTTTTGTTTTTAGAAACTCAAAATTTAATTCGAAAAAGGCACGATCGATTTTGAAAATTTGGTTACTGGTAGTTTTTATACACTATCAAAAATAATGAAAGGCATTTGTGCACCATAAGCAACTGTCTTAAACCATCATCATTATTCTCAAAAACTGCTAACGCAATTAGAGAAAAATATTCGTAACCATAAAATTCATTTTTAAAATGGCTTTAGCAACTTCCACCCTCCCCTTCTTGTCTCATTTTTTCACGATTCTTCACTACAGTCCACCCCTCCTACGGATCTGTCTTCTTACGACTTCCATAAAGCAAACTATCGTCTAATAAATGAATACCTCAACAAAGTCTCCTTCAATTTTGACAACTCTATTTCTCTTTATGTTCCTTTTTCCCGCCACAAAACCTCGTCTACTTCTCCACCCTGGTGCAATCGCAAACTTCGTTCTCTGCGAAATTAAAGAAGTAAGTTGTGGGAAAGTTACCTCCGTTCTCGTTCCACTACTGACTACTCTAACTATCTTGGTTCTTATCTCCATTTCACCGAGGTATACAATTCCCTTTACCAGCGTTATCTAATGGAAACGCAATCCAACCTTATCAAAGACCCTAAGTCATTTTTTCAGTTTGTTAACTACAAAAGAAAATCCGATGGCTACCCAACCACTCTCTCTTTCAATAACGAAACATCAAACGATCCTAACACTATCGCCAACCTTTTTGCTACATTCTTCAAACAATCTTTTGCTGATGACTGCTTTGTTCCTGATTCAGCCTATTTCAATTATCTACAAAGTTTTTCTGTTGGACCGCTTCTCCCTCGTTCCGTCGATCCCCATATCATCGAATATAAATTGAATCAACTTAACGATGAATTCAATCCTGGTCCAGATGGTCTCCCTGCCATACTTCTAAAAAAATGCTCTTCCATCCTTTCTCTTCCCCTCTCAAAAATTTTCAGCCTTTCCCTAAATAAAGGAGAGTTTCCTGAGATATGGAAATTATCTTTCATAACCCCTATTCACAAAAAGGGTCCGAAGAGCGATGTTAATAATTATCGTCCCATTGCCAAACTTTCACACATACCCAAACTCTTTGAAAGTATTTTGTATGAAACCTTAAGTTTCCACTGCAAATCTCTCATCTCCCCCTCACAACATGGCTTTCTCAAATGCCGGTCTACAACCACTAACCTTGTTGAATTTGTATCCGTCACCCTTTCAGCCTTAGAAAAAGGCTACGAAGTCGATGTATTCTCAACCGATTTCAGCAAGGCCTTCGACAAAATTTCCCATAAGCTTATTCTTTTCAAATTGTCCACTCTCGGCTTTGAACCCTCTTTGTTACAGTGGACCTCTTCTTACCTTGAAAACCGTTATTACAGCGTTCGATTTAGATCTGCCACCTCATGCCCTTTCTTAGCTACCTCCGGTGCCCCCAAGGCAGCCACCTCGGTCCACTTTTGTTTATTCTTGCTATTAATGATATTGATAGGGTCATCAAACATTCTTCTGTCTCTCTGTACGCCGATGATACCAAGTTTTTCAAGACCATTTCCTCAACACATGACTCTTCGCTTATTCAAAAGGGTCTAGACAGTTTTTCAGTTTGGTGTCTAAAAAATTGCATGGAGCTTAATGTCGTCAAATGCCAATCAATTACTTTTTCACGCAAACGTAACAAATCTCCTCCCCGTCTCTACCTGCTCCATAATCAACCCATACCCACAGTTGATAATATTCGTGACCTTGGCATTTTATGTGACCCTTTCGTCATAAGATGGTCCAAAGAATTCTCCAACCCCTATGTAACCCGGTCCTTATACATATCGTTTGTTCGTCCACTGCTAGAATACGCCTCTCAAGTTTGGAGCCCTTACCAAATTACTCATATTTCCAGAATCGAAAGCATCCAACGTCGATTCCTACGCTTTGCTCTTCGAGGTCTATCATGGAACAATCCTCTGATTCTGCCTCCCTATCTAGATCGACTTAAACTAATCAACCTGAATTCGTTGGAAGAACGAAGAGAGATATCAGACATTCTCTTCATTCATCGACTACTCTCCGGTTCCGTTGACTGTATGTCGCTCTACAACTCCATCTCTCTCAATACTAATCCCCGTAATACACGAAACCCTCGTCTCTTTTATATACCCACCCACCGAACCTCTTACGGCGCCAACGAACCTGTCTCTCGCATGCTACGGGCTGTTAATTTAAACATATGCTTCTTCGTCTTTAACCTGAGCACTCCTTCCTTAAAACTCCGGCTTCTGAACCGTCCTCCCCCTCACTTTAGATAGATTAAGAATTAGCTTGTATTAAGCCGAATAAATGGGGGTTTTGCCCCCACCAAAATTAAAGTTAAAATTTATACATATAATTCTATGGAAGAATACAAATTATAAATCGTTGTAGCGGTTTTTTATAAGAATAATTTTTTATATATAAAGTTGTAAAAATATTTTTTAGAACAAATTTTGGTACGCCACCTTATCGAATTTAAATACAGAATACTATTAAAATTTTAAGGAGCTTTAGCATAAAAAATTGATCAAAATTAGTTGTAACGTTTTTGAGATAAGCGAAAGTAAAAAAAAAAACATTTATAGCTTTTGTTTGAAATTTGTTAAACAGTTTTTGAAAAAAAAATATTTTATAAAATTTGGAAAAAAATTGTATGTTAAAAAAAAGAGTGTGTGTACTGACGTACGCGCGTTAGGCTTCGGACACGCACTGAGCGACTGAGCGACGCAAAAAAATTAAAACACATTAAATTGTATGGAGGTGGCCATACATAAGCCCTGAGCGACTTGTTAATGTTTTAAGCGACAGAGCGACGTCGCTCAATTGCTTAGTCGCTCGTCGCTCAGTGCGTGACCGAAGCCTTAGAACTTAGAAGTAAAACTTCTTTTCTCTTAATAACATCCAACAAAGTTCGAACAATAATTGTAAAAAACATGCCGCTGTCTTTGACTGATAACGTGTCGTTTTGACATGTCACTGACAACTGCATAGACAATTTTGTACCCACAACGCCGGAAAAGAGATTTTACTTCAAAAAAAAATATACGTGTGGGGGTAAAATTTTATAATGTCATATTCTAAGTTTAAAAAATCGACTGAGCCGTTTAGGATGTAACCAAACAGACAGAACTGCGAGACCTAATTATTTCGTGTTCCCATTCATCTGAGCCTTATCAAAATATCAAGTTCTATTTTCTTAGGAATGCATAACTTCCTATATGTATATTACCTATATATCGCAAGTAAAAACTTGTATGTGCTTCTTTTGGCTTTAAGATTACACAATAACCGAAACTGATTTAAACTATTATTACTCCCCATGGAAAGGGTGGGCCATCTAGTGGTTTCATTTTAAATCATAGGTTGACGCTGACAGCTGTTTCCCCCTCGAAATCTTGACAGAAAATCAGTATCATACCTCCGTGGAACGAAATGAGTCGCTTTACGCTTGGCGTTGGGACTCGGCAATTGAAGGCGCTCGACCATCCGTTTCTTTTGGGCCTTAGAGCAGCTTTAATTGGACAACGATTTGGGCGAAAAATCATCTATTCTGACGTGGCGCATTTTCATCTAGGCAGCTACGTTAACAGACAAAATTGCGCCTCTGGGCTCAGAAAATCCGCACGTTATTGTCCAGAAGCCAATGCATGCATAGAGTGGAGTGTGGAATGGTGGCATAATTGGATTATTTTTCTTCGAAAACGAAGCTGGGAACAAGGTTTCGGTCAACGGTGAGCGTTACAGAGCCATGTTAACCGACTTTTTTTTTACTGAAATTGAAAACATGGATCTGGTTCATGCAGGAGGACGCGCCATGTCAAAATTGATCTTTTGAGCACCAAATTCCCAAATCGTGTTATCAGCCGTCTTGACGATGCCAATTGGCCGCCTCGGAGCTGCGATTTGATCCCTTTGGATTTTTTCTTGGGGAACTGTGAAGGACCAATGTTATGCCAACAATCCAGAAACGTAAGGACAATGTCATCCAAGCTGCAGCCCGAAACCATCAAGGTCTTGGAAAATTAGAGTGACAGAATGCGCTACTGCGCAGCCATCAACCGAGACCGCCACTTGAACGACGTTGTGTTCCATAATTAATGGGAATGTTTGCTCTTACTAATAAGGCCGTAATAATTTAAAAAAAAAGAATTTGTTCATTTTCTTGCATTTTTACATCTTGTTTTTAATTAGAAAAATTTTTTTCACGTAAGGCATCGTTAAAAAAGTTTTCTTTCATTAGGTGCAGCTTTGATTTAGAATAAGTCTTATGTCGTTTTTATTTGGCAATCCGGAAGTCTTCTGGACTCTTCTGAAAGTGTTCACTTGACAATTCTGATTCTGAAAAGAAGAGAAATTTGCTTCTGGATTTGAAATCAGAATCGAATCCAGAAGCACTCACACATTCATATGCTTAAACGTCAAACTCAACAGCTGTGATTTTTTGTATGCTAATTATGCGAAGTGTATCTTTCAACAAACATTTTTCTTGATTTTCATTACTGTCCACTTTTGATGTTTCATATATACAATCACAAAAAACTTCAAAATCATCAGAATCAAACAAAAAGTGTTCAGTTGGGATTCCGGATCGGAGAGAGATTCCGGATTGCCAAATAAAAACGACATTAATGAGTTAATCAATTTCAATCTTCAGAATTCAAGTTGTCTCCGCTATTATGACAGGCACTACATGAACAAATATACATATGTTGAGATATTTGCTGGCATTGACCACCTTACTCAACTCAGATGTGCACACTCAAATACCAGACGTTGCAAGACAAAACGTCCATATTCTCGACGTTTCTTGCCTCTTATCCTGATAATTTTACCATTAAAATAACTTCTCCATTTGGCATTTCGGAACATTGTGTAATATCACCCAATTTCTGATGGTCCATTCCACCAGATAAAGAGAAATATCCCACTAAGACCGTTTGGCAATACGAGAAAGGTACGGTCTAAAAATCTTTTTCTTTACTATGTCCATCCAACTGAGAGAAGTCGCAAAGTCAGAAACAAATGCAACGCTAGTATAAAAACTAAATTCATAATTTAATTCAGAAATTAAGGCCAAACATCCAGCAATGTTCCAAAGATAGTAAAAATGTCTGATGATTTGTCAAGAACGTACCAAATTCATCATTCTCTTTGGGTCCAACGCTCATCTACAATGACAACCCGATAACTATCTCTTCAGATAAGGAAAATATACGCGCAGGCTCATTTTGCTGTTTGCTCTATATTGCCAGACAGCTGCATTCCATTCCTGTACCTGAGAACATAAGTCATTCAATGGGACATGTATATATTTCTCCTCCTTCGACCGACTAATTGCACTTACGTCCCTTCATTCCAAGATTATGGAATCGCTGATCAATCTCAAGAAATATCTTTCAAAGTAATCGTTCCGCTAGCGATCTGAAGATATAACTCAGCGAATACATCATTACATTATTTTGGAGAAAATAAAATTATTGCGCTTGAAATTTTGTAGCCATTTGATAGTTTTTGACACCAGGCTCTCTTATCGCAAATGTGTCCTTTTGGAATTAATGAAACCCTTATTTTTTGGATTAAAAATTACCTTCTGGATCATTCAATTTGATTAAAATGTTTTATTAGGAGGTTTCAAGTCTGATCTTCACTGGTGTTATCCAAGGCTCCCTCTTGACTCAGACTCTTTTCCTCATTTTTTTTTTATAAATGAGCTACTGTCTGATTCCTCTAATCCACTTTATTGTTTCGCCCACGATTCTACCCTCAGATTTTAATACTCTTTCTCAAATTCAAGTCCATCTCCTTTCGCAGTGAATGATAAGCTCATTAAAATCCTATCTTTACAGCATTTCTAAATGGGATGTAAAAAATAGTGTGGAGTTAAATGTTTCCAAGAAAAATTGCACCCCTCCTACCACTGGCCTTGAACCACACTTGCATTGAAGGCACCAAAAAGCTCTAAGTACTCGGTACGTGTGTCAATGACGATCTTCGTTTGAATTATTTTATTTTGGAGACCGCTAAAAAAATTCTGCTACGAGTAAATGCCCAGGATTTCTATATTGGGGTGAGAAATTTTTCAGTTTTTTGTTTTAGATTTTCCCAAGTATCATAAAATGAATGTGGTTTTAGGTGCACTTATTAATGATTTTTTTTATTGTTTTGTTCATCAGATAAAAATAAGAAAACTTTATATTTATTACGCATTTTTCGAAATAGAATTGACCTCAAAGTCAAAATTTAAAATTGAATATCTGGCAACCCTACGCACATATTAGTTCAAATTAAACGTAGTTTTAAAGGCTGGTATTTCTACTAAAATAAAAAGTCCAAAATCAGGTATTACTGACAGAGAAATTGACCTTTACATGGGTCAGGGAACACCAAAGTTAGCCTTTTTAAAATCGTCAAAAATTGATGTCAAAGTTGAAAATCGGACATCCCAAAGTATGGCACACGAATTACCTGACACCCTTTATAAAAAATCTGTTATATTTATAGAAACAAACTGAGCTTCTGGGTAAGCTGAAGTTTGTATCCAAGTCATGACACAAAATTCGCGAAGTTGTTCTCAGCGAAAGACCATAATTCTTGTGTTCGGTGCGGAGTTCCACACTCTCATGGACTTCGACGATATCTTCAGCAGATCTTGCGTTTCACTGACGTACGGGTGTTTGTGGACACTTTTCACAACTTAAATCTATACACCACGTTGCGAATAGCCGTCCCGGTATATCCATTATGGCGACCATAAAATGGGCGAAGCTCGCAAACTGTCGCTTGAACAGAAGAACCATTTTCATAAAACAATTTAAGCATTTGCACAATATGGCCGCAATTACCTATCCGTTAAAATTCGAAAATCCGTTTTTCGAAAACTCCTTACATACAAGATTCTAGCTTATTTAACCAAAATTTAAATGATTTACTTAAGAGTTCTACAAGGAATTTTTAGAATTCGAAATGTTTAATGAAACTTCGACTGCCAGAAATTACAGATTTTCAAATTTGGATTTGATTTGAAATGGTTGATTAACTTATCTGCAACAACTGTTTTTCACTTGCTGAGTACTCGTATCTTAATTCTCGTACTGTGATTTGGATTTTTTGAATGTACACTTACCAAAAACTCCATTTTGAAAATATATTAGCTTCTAAAATGGGATTCGGAGGTCTTTTGATATTTCTTTTCGAACGATTCATTAGTCACAGTTTTTTTTTTTTTTCAAATCACTTATAGAACTATAAACCCGATCCCACTTTCTTATTTACTTGTCCACTCTTATTGGCCACCACATCGAACGACACCAACCGAACATGTGAATATTTAATTTCAAGTACGCTTAAGTCTAATTGCATAGTGACCATTTCATTTGAGTTCACTTCTGTTATCTTCTTTAAAACTGAATATCTAGATTGAAAAAACAAAATTTCCTCAAAAACAAAGTGGCAAGTTAAGACTAAAAAATTTACTGTCTCCAAAACAGGGATTTAGACTGGACACTGACGAAAAATCGGCTGTCTGTCTAATTGAACATTTTGTGTGTTCAACTGAAGTTTTAATAGCCTTTCAAGATACTTTTATATGACGGATCTAGTCAATAGATAAAATAGATAATACATCAGACATTTACCTAAACTCTTGTGTTGATGTGTGATATCTTATCGAATGTAAGTTATCAAAAAGTGTATTACCATTAAATTGTAATTCAATTAAGCATAATTATCTCTGATAAACAAAATTATTGAAGGTGATGTTGGTTGAATAGCAGTGATTTTAGTAAATACGAAATTTGGTTGGTTTATTTTACTTGCAACAGAAGTTATGGTTTTTTAATCTTCAATAGATTAAAAAAGGGTTTTTTTTTATGGTCAATCAAATCATTCGCAAGAATATCGATTTTTTTTAAATAAATTTGCATTTGAATATTCAATCATATAAGCTATGAAGGATAACTCAAGAAAAATAAATGACAGTTACCCCTGCCAGAAATTCTAATTATTACCCTTCAATTGAGTACTGATAGTCAAATTGATAAACATTTGATACTCTTCACATGTATCTAAGTTTAATCAATTCAAAATGTAAATGTGCATTCAAATGTGTTGAAGTTTCAAACGCACTACATTGAACAAAACTATTAATACTCGAACGCATCTATTTTCTTTGTAACTACAAACTATATCTTATTCACTCTTTCTGTCTCATTATAATTTCAAATTCCAACGTTCATGTAAATTAATCTGAATAAAACCTTCGAGAAATAAGGATCTCGTTTTTATAACTTTAATTGTTTCTGTTTTATTTCTTTGACTTTCGCTGTTTTACAACAGGTTATGGGCCCAGGCCTTTAAAGAGATAAAAGTTTTTATAAATTAGTTTCTGAAAAGTAAAGTTATGTGCTCTAAAATGTCTGAGCTTAAGTTTTCATTCCAAAAATTAAACAATGAAAATTACTTCATATGGAAGTATAAAATGGAGATGCTGCTTATTAAGGAAGGCGTCTGGGGGTATGTATCTGGTGGTATTGTCAAGCCGGAGCCGGTAACTTCTCTATGGATGTCCAAAGATGACGAGGCTCGTGCAACCATTGCACTGTCGGTCGAGGACAGTCAGATACAGCACATCAAGAAATCCACCACGTCGAAGGAAGCATGGAACGCGTTGAAAGTATATCACGAAAGAAATACTTTGGGCAACAAGGTTCAACTCATGAGACAGATTTGCGGCCTTCGATTGGATGAGGGTGGAAATGTGGAGGCCCATATGGCGAATATGAATTCCTTGTTTGAGCGGCTGGCGGCAATTGGAGAAGAGCGTCTATCAGAGCAGTGGAGTGTTGCAATGCTGTTGAGCAGTTTGCCGAGAAGCTACGACACGTTAATCATGGCACTAGAAACGCGAGAGGAACTAAGTTTTGATTGTGTGCAATCAAAACTACGGGAGGAATACAGGCGAAGGACAGAACCAGTTGTTGAAAAACATGAATCTGCGATGAAAGTGACAAAGGAGGTGCGTCCAACAAAAACTTATGGACGAGAATGTTACTTTTGTCATCAAAAGGGTCACTACAAGAATAAATGCAAGCAGTACCTAGAATGGAAAAGCAAAAACAAGCATAAGGCAAATATGGTTTCAACATCTGCACTCAAGAACGAGGTGAGTTTTTTCGCTTCATTTAGTAATGCAAACGGTTGGATAGTCGATTCAGGTTCGACGTGTCATATAACTAATGTTAAAGATTTTTTCGTGGATTTCGATCCTGCTATAACAGAAAAAGTTTTTGTTGGAGATGGCAGCGATTTATCTGCGGAAGGTAAAGGCACGTGCGAAATAAAGATACTAAATAGCGAAAATGTTGAAATAAAAGCATCTATCTCAAATGTTTTTTATGTTCCAAAGATGCAGGGTAGTCTTCTGTCGGTTTCATGTCTTTCTGAAAAAGGTATTGAAGTATTTTTTGAGAAAGGAATCTGTAGACTTCTTAAAGGTGGTGTCGAGGTTGGTGTTGCGGATCTTGCGCATAATATGTACACATTGAGGCAGGCAAATAGAGTTTTTGTTGCTGGTCATAAGGACAATTGTTTACATCAATGGCACCGTGTACTTGGTCATAGGGATGCAGAGGCGATTGAGCTCATAGTTTCGAAAGATTTGGGTTCAGGTATCAAAATTGATAAATGCGGCATGGATGATACTTGTGAGGTGTGCTTGCAAGGAAAATCAACTCGTCTTCCATTCCCGAGAAAATCAGATAGTAGGTCAATTGCTGTTCTGGAATTAATACATACAGATGTTTGCGGCCCCATGGAGGTAAGCAGTGTAAGTGGGAATCGTTATTTCCTTACTTTTGTCGATGACTATAGCCGATATACAGTCGTTTATTTGCTACAACACAAATCAGAAGTCATTGATCGTATGAAGGAGTATGTTGAGGCAGCAAAAACAAAATTCGGGAAAAAGCCAAAGGTTTTCAGATCAGATCGTGGTGGAGAGTACACCGGGCACCAAACTCAAAATTATTTGCGGCGGCAAGGTATTCAGAGCCAGTTTACAGCAGCGTATTCTCCGCAGCAAAATGGTGTTGCTGAAAGGCGCAACAGGTCTTTGGTGGAGATGTCAAGGTGCATGATTATAGAGGCAGGATTGGAAAAAGAGTTTTGGGCTGAGGCGATTTTGACTGCTGCATACTTGCAAAACAGACTACCTTCAAGAGCAATCACAACTACCCCTTTTGAGATGTGGAACGGTTCTAAACCATGCTTCGAACATCTTCGTACGTTTGGAGAGAGATGTTACGTCCATGTTCCAAAAGAGAAACGAAGGAAATGGGATAGAAAGTCTGATTGTATGGTTTTTGTGGGTTATGATCAAAATTCTAAGGCATACAGATTGCTCAATCCTGAAAATAAAAAAATCATAGTCAGTAGAGATGTTCGTTTCCTGAAGTCAAGTGGGTCAGTGTTTAATTCTTCAAATCAAAAGGTAATTCCTCAAAAAGAAGTCGCAGTTTCTGATGGTGCAACAAATAATATACCAGGGCTGCAAAGTAACGATTCAATGGTTGAGGTGGTCGTGGGTAGACGATCAAATAAAGCTGAAGAAGACATGATGGATGCTGAACAGGATGATCTGGAATATTTTTCTGGTGAGGATGTAGATTCTTCTTCTGAATCTCAATTCCTTGGATTCGATGAAAAGGCTGTTAATGAGGTTCAGGGTGTTAGTGAAGACTTAATTGTTCAGAAAAGAATATCTAACAGATCAACTAAAGGTAAACTACCTTCGAGATATGTTAATGAGGTTCATGTCATAAAGCAAAAGCAGGAAACAAACACGATTCCAACAAGTTTGCAAGAGGCTTTGGGTGGCAACGAAGCAGAATTCTGGAAAAGTGCAATGAAGGAGGAGATGCAGTCATTGCAGCTTAACAACACTTGGGATATTGTGCCTTTGCCTTCTGACAGAAAAGCAGTAGGTTGTAAATGGGTCTTCAAACGAAAATTGGCTGAAGGAGGAGAAAGATGTGTCTACAAAGCTCGTCTAGTTGCGCAAGGTTTTTGTCAGCGGTATGGAATAGACTACGACGAGACGTTTGCTCCTGTTGTTCGTCATACAACACTAAGGGTTCTTTTGGCAGTTGCGGGTCATCGGAGAATGCACGTGGAGCATTTTGATGCTAAAACCGCTTTCCTCAACAGTGACTTAAAGGAAACAGTCTACATGCGACAACCTCCAGGCTTCGTAATTGAAGGTAAGCAGAATGAAGTATGCAAATTAAATAAAAGTATTTACGGGTTAAAGCAGTCTGCGCGGTCATGGAATCAAGTTGTAAATGAAGCATTACTCAACATTGGGTTCAAAAGAAGTGAAAATGACCAATGCTTATATACAACAAAGATTGAGAGTACATGGATTTTCGTTTTAATTTATGTTGATGACCTGTTAGTTGCAAGTAAAGATATGCAACTTATTGAAGATATTAGCAAGTCATTGGGGCTTAAGTTTGAGCTTAAAAATCTCGGAGCCATCAAACAATATCTTGGACTTGATGTAAATCGCAATAACAACGGTCATTTCTCAATAAGCCAAACAGGATACATAAAAAAGATAGTTGAAGACATGGGTTTAAAAAATGCTAAAATCTCAAATGTTCCGTTGGAACCCAGCTACGGTAAAGAAAAGTCTGATCCATGTTTGCTATCGGACAACGAAAAATATCAAAAGTATATCGGATGTCTTCTTTATATTTCCGTTAATTCTCGGCCGGACGTCGCAGCTAGTGTATCTATACTAGCTAGAAAGGTTTCTCAACCCTCATCAGAAGACTGGAACGAGCTAAAGAGATTGGTTAGGTACCTCAAAGGCACAGCGGACCTTAAACTGGGACTGGGTGAAACAAAAGAAACATCCAAACTCTTTGGTTACGCGGATGCTAACTGGGCAGAGGATCGAACAGAACGAAAGTCTAATAGCGGATACATCTTCAAAGTCTTCGGTGGAACAGTAAGCTGGTGTTGCAGAAAGCAAAATTGCGTAGCTCTTTCATCGACGGAAGCAGAATTTATCGCATTAGCAGAGGCTAGCAGAGAAGCAGTTTGGTTAAAAAGATTACTAGAAGATATGGACGAAATTATCGAGGAACCCATCCTAATATTAGAAGACAATCAAAGCTGTTTAAAATTAATCTCCAGTGAAAAATTCAGCGGCCGTTCCAAACATATCGATACAAAGTATCATTTTATCAAGGACTACATTGCAAATGGTATTGTAAGATGTGACTACTGTGAAAGTACCAACATGGTGGCAGATCTTCTTACAAAACCACTACCAGCAGGAAGAGTCAAGGATCTCAGAGAAAGATGCGGATTATTCAGCACGTTTGAGGAGGAGTGTTGAAGTTTCAAACGCACTACATTGAACAAAACTATTAATACTCGAACGCATCTATTTTCTTTGTAACTACAAACTATATCTTATTCACTCTTTCTGTCTCATTATAATTTCAAATTCCAACGTTCATGTAAATTAATCTGAATAAAACCTTCGAGAAATAAGGATCTCGTTTTTATAACTTTAATTGTTTCTGTTTTATTTCTTTGACTTTCGCTGTTTTACAACAAAATGTCTGCTGAAGTAATTAAGCCGATATGATTCCCTTTAAGTTGATAAAGTCCACGTTGACACTACTTGAGCTTTTCATAAGATTCCTTCACGTAAAAGCAACAAAGAACATAATTTAATACCAATTAAAAAGTACGAGTATTGATCAACATTAACGTTGTCTCACCATGGTCTGGACTCTGGACATAAAATTCGCACTGTTATCTGATATAAAGGGTTTTTCAACAGGGACGCTACAAAAGTAGAGCGACAGGGACAGCAAACGGCACCATATTTTTTGCCGCTCTTTTGACATTTCTCTTCAGTAAGGTTTGCCATTTCATGATGGAAAGATATACGAGCCAACAACGAGTCGAAATTATTAAAATTTACTACCGAAATTCGGAGTCAGTGGCCTCAACGTTAAGAGCACTCGTCCAATTTTTGGTCGTCCTCGTCATAATCGTCCTAGCAGATCAACAATTGAGCGTCTAGTGGAAAAAATTTGGGGAACGTGTTATCTCACGAAATGGTCCAGTCGCTTGGCCGTCTCGGTCGTGCGATTTGACGCCATTAGACTATTTCCTGTGGGGCTACGTCAAGTCTATGGTCTATGCCAACAAGTCAGCGACGATTGATGAACTTCGTACGAATATCGAACGTGAAATTGCAGCAGTATCGGCCGATTTATGCTTGAAAACCGTTGAAAATTGGGTTCAGCGTCTGGACTTCTGCAAGCGTGCCCGTGGTGGCCATGCAAAAGAAAACGAATTCCATACATAATGGCATCGAACGTACTTTCACAGGAATAAAGAATTTCATTGATATCCAAAACCGTTTTTGTTTTAATTAAAAAAAACTTTTGTAGCGCTCTTATTGAAAAACCCGATAATAAAATTAAAGCTTTTCAAGACCGCAAAAAGAGCCAAAAATAATCTTTTCATTTTCGAAAATGGTGGTGTGAGCGTCCTTTCATAATCCATGTCGAAGAAATTGAAGGCTGGGAAAAAGTCACTCGCTAACGAGCTCATTCAAACGCCTCGGCAGAGTCCGTCTTATTTTCTACCTTGTCCTGGTATATCGGTTCTGGCGGAGCTGACATTTCCTTTCCAACCTGCTCGTAACTCGTAGGACCTTACAGACATTAACGAAACAGAATTTAGACCATCCGCCAACTTAGAGGATAAACTTTTGGCATCCAGTCAGGAGACCGCTGATCAATCATCAGCTCAAGAAATATCTTGAATATTGAAAACTTCTGAATGAACGGCAATACGGCATTTGTAGCAATTGTTCCAATAGCTATCTAATAGCATATCTCACGGAACAGATCTTTATATTGTTTTGCAGAAAGGAAGATTATTACGCTTGATATTCCTTAGGCATTCAATAGAGTTTAGCCCAAGCTCTCTTACCAAAAATGCGTGCGTTTAATATTAATTACATTCGACACATGTTTTATTAGACGGTGTCAAGTCTGATCTTCACAAAATGCAGATGTTCTCCAAGGCTCTTTTTTGTCTCCGACTCTATTCCTGATTTTTATAAATGGTCTCTTGTCCGAAGCTTTTAATCCACTTCATTGATTTGCCGACGACTCTACCATCAGCATCTCATACTGATTCTCAAATTCACGTACATCTCATTCGGAAGAGAATTTGCAATGGTATCGTATGATAAGTCCACCAAACAGCAGTGGCGATTCTTGATCCCTAGCATTGGGTTAGCTCTGAGGAAGTTTAAAAAAAAACCAATGGTAGTTTTTTTTTTTTTTTAATTTATTAATAAGGACAAAAAACACAAACAATACTTCATAAATTAGTAATATAAGATAAAAGGTTTAAAAATGTATCGATACATGAATTCGATTCGTCGTCCAATGGTAGCAAAATTTTCAATGATTTCATTATAAAATTCGTCACTTTCTTTAAACTCTTTTAAAAAAGCCTTTTCGATAGACATAAATACAAAATAGCTCATTATCTCCTGACCATGTACTTCGAAGGCACGTTTTTAATTTCTTCATTGCAGAAAAGAAACGTTCTATAGAAGCCGTTGAAGCTGGCACTTTACAAATAAGTTTGGAAACTACTTGTACATCTGCTAAAAACTGTCTGCGATGTTTGTCTCCATCCAGACCAAGACATTAAATGGGGTTATCGTTTTTAAAGTCCAAGCTGATGTTGTACCTGTTGGCTGCATAGCATCTGTATTTTCATAGAAAAACAGCCAATTAATTCTTTAATTGAGTAAATTCAAATATGTTTGGTCAGCAATTATATTTTCAATTACTTCTTCAAGAATTTTTTTTTTTTTTGCGATATTTAATAAATTTGTTCCCGTTCAGTAAATCGAAATATTTCAGTTTGTCAAAGGATGCAAACTTTTCTGATATCTGAATGCTTAAATTGTAAACTATTTTAAAGAATAATATAAACAGCCTACAAGGTTGATTGCCAAATTTCCTTAAACCCTTCGTTTCTTAGAATTTAAAGAAATTTATTTAGTTTATACAAAATATAATATCTAAATTGGCGTTTTAATGTGTATTAAAAAGCAGGCCTATCTGAGTGTGAAAATAATTTTGAAAACAAATTCAAAAGAAAAACAGTCAACCTTTTACAATCAAAGCTTTTCAGGAATTTGCAGTCAACAAGTAGCCATTCGATCATTGCGCTTTCCCATACATTTTTTTATCATTGTAGAATGCTTTCGGTGTAAGAGTAATACATTGAAAAGTCGTGAACTAAGGCACCACAAAGGCATTGCTAACAATGGTATTTTTCTTTTGAACAATTCTTTAAGAGCATGCGAACGTTGCTAACAAAATCTTACACTATCTTATGTTGGTTAATCCTTGTGACAGCACCAAATTCAAGGCGTGTGCATAACAATCGATAAACTTAGCATTGGGACATACATTCTTAACTTTTATTTGAATTCAATACAAATGAACACTCATATTTTTCCAATAGAGCTGTAACTAATTGAAACAAATCTTCTGCTGTTCCTCCAGAGCTTACATCAATAAATCCAACGTAAGTTTTATGGATTTTCTTTTTAAAGTAACACTGAAACGGATAATTGGGATCAGACCAAAAAACATAAATGTTAAAAAAAGAGCCAAGTTCTTCTATACAAAAACCTTTGTGTAACAAGTCAGCCGTGAAAAGTACTGAGATCTAAAAGTACGCCAAGTTCTTACTTCATGAAGGTTTAATACCGAATATTTAAAGTAGAATAATATTGAAACAGCTACAATGTAATAGAGAAATTTTATTATTTAATGATTACTGACTAAAATTTGATAGGCTTACTTGGCAAGTTTTTTTTATGCCAAATTCAAAAGGTCTTGAAAACTTGACCAGAATCAAATTTTAGTCAGTAATCATTAAATAATAAAATTTCTCTATTACATTGTAGCTGTTTCAATATTATTCTACTTTAAATATTCGGTATTAAACCTTCATGAAGTAAGAACTTGGCGTACTTTTAGATCTCAGTACTTTTCACGGCTGACTTGTTACACAAAGGTTTTTGTATAGAAGAACTTGGCTCTTTTGTTAACATTTATGTTTTTGGTCTGATGCTTCTTTCAGGAGCAATGCTCACTCGAAGTAGCCAGTTGCATTCCTCACCTCAATAAATTCACTCGTGATACACGTTTCGCTAGGAATTTTCATCAGGTTACCCTTCTGTGAAGACAGAAATTATTATTTTTCCTCTCCTAGTGGTACAACTGCATCATTAAAATACCATTTATACTGATAGCAAGTAAGTGCGTAATGGGGAAAAATAAGCAATGAAAGAATCTAGGCGAACAGCGACCTTCAAATACCTAACTATCTCTAAAACTATAGTCGACGCCGCTAATAACGACCACCAAGGGACCTAGCTAAACTGGTAGATATAGCCGGCGGTCGCTTTATTCGACGTAAGAAAAAAACAAAAAAAAATACAACAAAAAAAATACAACAATAAATATACATAAATAATTTCAATTTTCAAAGTATTTTGATTGAAAAAATCAGTTAATTTTGTTTCTTTTGTTTTCATTAATTTTAAATAATCAATTTTTAAACTTTTTTCAAGAGCAAAGAAATGACTTATAATATTTTCATTGTAATCATTGCAATATACAAAACTGCGCAGTAATTCAATAGTTCCTATGGCCGAATGAGGAGTAAAATTTATTTCTGGATCTTCATCATCTACTTCACTATCTTCGTCTTAATGCTCTCAAGCAAGATATTTCTTGCAAAATATCAATTATATTTTAACGATTCGATTTTTATTAAAAAAAATAATTTTTATTAATTTTCCAAAAACGTCTTAACACATGTGAAGATAACTTAGAACTAAAGCTTTTACATAAAATATTTTAAATGCACAAAATGATAAAATGCAAAATTTCATTTCCCATGGTTTTGCTCGTTGCCTGCGCGTGTGTATCCGGTGACTATTGTGGGAATCCATGAACCCGGAATGTTGCTGATGTGATGAAAACGAACTGTGGGAAGTTGCGGGATATTTGATATTTGTAAATTTTCCAATGCTGCTGTGGTTAACTTATCCTCATCTGTTTGGATCTTCTATGTTGCAACGTTATCGTCTATTGTTATACTCGTATATTGCTCCCATCATTCTTCAGTTGTTACAACCCTATGGATTATTGTATGCAATAGTTCATTTAAACGAATATCATCCTCCTCGCTGAACTCGTCATCTGAAGTGTATCTAATCAAAGGTACTGCAGAACATAACCCAGCATGTCTAAAACAATTAGATATTTTATTGGGAGTGACTTATCCCAAGATTTTGCAACCATAAGTGCTGCCCAATCATTTTTAGTACGAAAAATTTTCGGAAGCACACTTTTAAATTTTTAATGATTCTTTGATCTAAGGATTGGAGTACGGATTTTGTACTCGTATTTGCGAGTAAAAAGAATTGTTTTATTTAACAACTCTTTGTCCCATTGACGAATGTAATCAATTTCTAAAGCGAAAATTTTGTTGCCGTTATAAGCGGTGGTAAAAAAGTATTTTCTGTTAAAAATTCGTCGTTATATCCAACGAGTCGTTATAGCCGGCGACGTTATATCCGACGTCACATTAGAACAAATTGTATGAAAACCAACCAACTGAAGAAAAATTGGTCGTTAAAAGCGGCTGGTCGTTATACATAGGTGATGTCGACCTCTAAAATAGGTTTAAGCTCAAACCTCAGAATACAATAATGAAAAACAAGACATTCCATAATGGTTAAATGGCAGTTTTGTTTTCAAAAAAAATTAAAAACTGATTAGCAGGAGATGTGAAAAAATTAAAGAAAATCGATCTACCAATTAAGCTTGAACGTACGTTTTTTTATGATAATTAATATTTAGAACAAAATGTTTAAATTTAAGTATATGTTTATTTTATTTCGTAACCTATTTGAAATTTGTAACTAAAATCTAATACATTTAGATTCCGACAAAAAATTTCAACACAAAAATTACAATAATTATTATAAGATATATTTTACAAAATATATTTTTAGTGCTGTAGAAAAATATATATTGCTATATTGACTTTTTGTAATTCCTTCTTTATAATTACAGTTTAAGTACAATAAATTAAATGAAAAATTTAAACTTAATTCAAATAACGTTGTAAATAAAAATTCTCGATAAAAAAAAAACAAAAATTCGACTTAATTATAACAAATTAATACTGCTAGCGATTGATGCAGCTAAATACATGATCTCTTTGAGCTGAAATGAATGACCACAGTTATATTCATTCGCTTTTGCTTTCCAACTTTTTACTGTATTTGTCTTTATAATTTTTATGAGCAGTTTCTTTAAGTATAGAGGCTGTTGCATAACCCGTTTGATCGACTAACTGTCGTAGATACCCTCCTGATATCTGAAGAAGATCATGCGGATGGGCTAGCTCTACTACTTGGCCAGCATCCATTACGATAACCCGATCGCTGTCCATAACTGTGTGCAATCTATGAGCAATAGTAAGAACAGTGCAATCGGCAAATTTGGTTTGAATTGTTTTTTGAATTAACTTGTCCGTCCTGAAAACAAAAAAATTATCGCATTATTTACGATTCGTTAAACATGGATTTTAAAAAATTACTCAGGGTCCACATTAGCTGTTGCCTCATCCAGAATAAGGATTTTGTTGTTTCTGAGAATAGCCCTAGCCAGACAGACAAGTTGTCTTTGACCCATGCTGAAGTTTGAGCCACCATCGTACAGACGACAATTTAAGCCACCGATTAGAGTCGACACATATGAGCGCAGCTCAACATCTTCTAAGGCCTTCCACATCTCGGCATCACCCTTTGCTTCGAACGGATCCAAATTATAGCGGAGTGTTCCGGAGAACAAAACAGGATCTTGTGGAATGATTGAGATTCTACTTCGCAAATCATGAAGTCCTAGAGTTTCGATATTAATCCCGTCGATTATGATGGCACCTTCATTGCAGGCCAAACGGAACACTGACTGAATGATGGACGATTTTCCAGCTCCAGTTCGACCCACAATACCGATTTTCTCCTTCGGTTCAATTATAAAGTTAAGATCTTTCAGCACCTCTGGTTCTTCGGCAGAGTAACGTAGTTTAAAGTCGTTAAACTCAATCTTGCCCCTGCTGGGCCAGTCTACAGGTGGTTTGAACTTTTCGGCAGTTTCCAAAGGTGGTTCTGATGGAGTTTCGGTGTACTCGAGTATTCTCTCTACGCTGGTCATCTGATTTTCAAGTTCAGCAGTCTGACGCATTCCCCACTGACACATCCCAACCATACTAATTGATTGCATTATCGCAAGGCCAACATCTCCACTATCAAAATCTTGACTAAGGACCAAGAAACTGTAGGTTACAGCTGTAATGTACACAAAGCAAATGCAATCCGACCATAAGGCAAAGGCACGTGTGCAAGCTAAAAAGAGGAACCAAGATGATGTATTTGCATTTTGGTATGAATGGAATTCCTTCTCAAGGTCTTTTTGGGCTTCTAAAGCTCGAATGGTAGTAAGGCCTTGGAATGTTTGATTGGTAAGTGAGTAAATAGGACTTCGAGCTATAAGATTTAAAAAAGAAATATCAGCTGTACAAATAAAACAAAAATTTTTTTTTTGCTTACAAATTGATTCGATTCTTTTAACGCTTCGACTGGTATTAACATATAGAAAACGAACTAGATATAACAAAGTCACAACGGCGAATGCAGGAACCAGTAGCCAGTAATTTGCTATAGCAACTATTATAAGAACTCCAGACACATCCATGGCGAACTGAAATGAAAACAAAACAAAAATCAATTCAAAAATGAGTTTGAAGAGGCTTGTATACGCTGCTCTTGCATCTTGTAGAGAAACAAAAGCAAGTTCTGTTGGTAGCTTTATAAAAAGGACCACGGAAGAAACATAAATAACATACAGCGAACGTTGTCAGAAAATCAACCGGAAATGCAGGCAACTTTTATTGGAAACTCGACTTGAAATGAAGCAGTTGCTTTTTTACACGCTTAACAAATAATTTTCATCTAAGATACCACGTTTTACAGGCAGTATTTTTTTCGGGTTTTGTCCAGAATTAAAATATTGGATCACCCAACTCGTGGAACGGATTTCACATGCAATCCGACTCGTTTTTAGTTTGGATTAGATTAATGGCCGATTTCATAAACAAACACTAAAAGCACTTTTATCAAAAATCCTCTTAAATTTTATCAGGCTCTTAAAAATTTTTAGTTTCACCAATCTATAAAAGGGACATTTTGGGGAAATTTTTGTTAAAATTGAGTTCTCTTCACATCCCTGGGAAAAATAAATTGTTTTTTTCTTTCTAACAAGCGAAATGTATGAGAAGAAATGAGAAAGTGATATGTGTTCAAACAAATGCCAAGACATGAAAAAAAAAAGAAATGCACACAAAATATTTGGAAAGATTCTGATCCTGACATTCTGTGGCATAAAATCATTAAGTAATAACCACTTAATTTATGTTGTATTGCATTGTTGGGTTTTTTTTTGGTTCCAAATGAAGACCAAACATATTCAACAAACTCATCCACAGATGCTTTAGAAAGTCGGAACCACATTTTGAAGTCATATAATGTATTTCTGTGAACCGGGAATATTCTTGCTCAGCCAATAACTTTGTGTTGCACTTTATTATTGGATGAAGACGATCAATATTTTTTTCGAAATAAAGAAACAAATTATTTAAATATATAAGGGGTATTCACGATCTAATGCAACAGGTCTAGTATCATTGTAAAAATGCAAAAGTGTAAAATCTTACAACACTACAACATGTTGTAGTCTAGTATCATTGTAAAAATGCAAAAGTGTAAAATCTTACAACACTACAACATGTTGTAGTATTGTAAGATTTTACACTTTTGCATTTTTACAATGACATGTTGTAGTGTTGTAAGATTTTACACTTTTGCATTTTTACAATGATACTAGACCTGTTGCATTAGATCGTGAATACCCCTATAGTATTAACCTATTCATTTTGTATCTTCAAAAGTTGAACACTAAATCCTCACAAAACAATAATTTCAGCTGCTATATCTATAACCAATTGTTGTTATCTACATCTGATGACATTTCAATGGCACATTTAAAATTTAACCCTATACCGCATACGAAGCCATTTATGGCTTTTTACATTTTAATCCTTTTTTAACCGCTTTTTTTTCAAGAAATGATTAAAATGCCTAATTACCCCTTTTTACTTGCGATATAGGTACTATAGGGCAAGTTCTGCATTTGGAAAAAAAATCGAACTCGAGATTTTGATCAAAGTTGACATTACGATGATAGCGAAGACGAAAAAAGTGGGTCCGACAATTCCGTCTGTATGTCTGTATGTCTGTATGTCTGTACCTCGAACTACAGCCTAAACTACCTGACGTATTTTCTTCAAACTCGGTAGTTAAGGGTCTTCGGTGATTCCCTAGAGGAAAAATTGAAATTTTTTTTTTAGCTCCAAAACTAAGGGTACCCCCCATACACCCGTAATGCAAAATCTTATTTATCTTGAAAACGGCTCTAACGATTTTGATAAAAAAAATTAAGTGTGATATTATGGACATGGATTACATTTTGGTCTAAAAAAATTTTGGGGCAAAATGTTATTAGGGGTACCTGCCATAGACCCGTTTTTTTGATTTTCGACTTTCTCATTAACGGCTCTAAGGATTTTAATCCAAAATTTTTAGCAGGAATCCCCTTAAGTTTAAAATAATATTGTATATAAAAATATTCGAAAAAATATTTATTGGGTTTTAAAAAAAAAAAAAATTTTTTAAATCAATATCTTCAAAACCTATGAACGATTATTTTTTGAAATTATTTCCTAAAACCAATATTATTAAATACTTAAAATTCGCATCCCACATTTTTTTCTTGAAAAATTTTAGAGAAATTTCTTATAAGTATAAAAAATTTATTTAATAATTAAACGATTTTTTAAGGTTTATTTGCATAAATTCATACTTTTCCGGAAACCAGATGGCAATTTTATGCATTTGAACATTATTATCTCATTAAATCCATGTTTTATATTTATAAAATGTATCTTAAATTCCAAAGTACTTTTACATAAGAGCAAGTTCGTGCGATCCAGTCGTGCATTTTATTTTAGGTATATCTGACAATCAATTAAGAATAATTTCATCTACCTGCTTCCATATATATAGGGTTAAATTTGACCTTAAAAGTCAGTTGATTTGCAATTGTGGTTGAAAAGGGAAGTGTTAAATTTTTAACATTTTTGAATATTAATAACTTTTGTCTAAAGTAAGTAATCTAGTTGAAAAAATATATTTATGATAACTTATATATTTATCTTTTCTAAAAATAAGTAAAAACAAAAAAATATATATTATTCTGTTAGTTTTGGGGGTAAATGTTGTCAAGCCATATTTGGCTTCGTTTGCAGTAAAGGGTTTTCATTGTATATATTTTTTATAGCTTTACTTGTTTTTCACTTTTACCTACAATAATTGTTAATTAAAGTAAAATAAATGTATTTAATTGTTCTTAAACTGAAGAAATGGAAACTCGTCGTTTTTGATGAATTGGCAGGTGACTCGGATATGGAACTAGAGACGGAGATGCAATTCGAGAAAACAAAGAAGACGACATTGTGGTGGAAGAAACCGATATAGATTCAGACGATGAAGTCAAATCCAAGGTAAACAAAACAAAAAAGCAAGTTTCATGGAGAAAGGGACATATTCCTGCTTACGTCAAGAAAAACTTCATATTTTCGGGATCGCCTGAGCTACCAGAATCAGTAAAGGCCCTAAATGCCCCATCGGAATTTTCCTATTTACTGATGAGATAATTAACCTAATAACTGACGAATCAAATAAAAAAGCATTCCAGGATAATACCTATAAACAATACGGTCAGCATCACAAAAGATGAAATAGAGCAATTCATCGGAATGGTAACGTTTATGTCCTGTTGCCGACTTCCATCTTCAAGGCATTACTGGAATAAAACTGTAGGACAACCGATCATTTACAAAACAATGACCTGCAATAGATTCGAAAAAATTAAAAGCTTCATCCACTTCAACGACAATGATAATTTCATTCCACTTGGGCAAGAAGGACACGACAAGTGTATCGACCCCGAAGTGTATCTCGACTTGGATCTCCTGCAACTCCAATTTCTTCTGCCACCGATCCTAAAAAGCGGGCCGGATCACCTGCAGGAACAACACCAAAGAAAAAGCATCCTGAAAGGCATCAAGACTATCCTCTACTTTCAATTCGTTTCGACAATGTGGGTCATTTCCCACAAATTAAAAAACAGACAAATTTGTCAAAACGATTGCTCCTATCGCTCTTTTACCTATTGCCCGAAATGTAAAGCTCATTTATGTTACAATGAAAAAAGAAATTGTTTTTCTAAATTTCATGGAGCTCAAACTCACGAGGATTAGCTTTTTTTGACTCAATAAGTTTTTATTATTTTTATATTGAAATCCCTTAATTTTTATTTGTGTTCTTATAAGCATTTTCTTTACGGAAAATTTAAGGTTGTACAACTTTTAATGCATACGAAGCCAAATTTGGCTTCCCTCCCAAAAGTTTAAACAAATTAACTTTTTTTAAATTTTTTCACTAAACATGTCTTATAATGATCTAAATAAACTATTAAAAGCCTAATCAATTTTTTTGCTTTGTTGGAAATAATTCATGCGGTAAAGGGTTAATGAGCCAAAAATGGGCATTTAGTTTATAAGGGTGTTTATAAGCTTCTTTAATTTAAAAGCGCTTGGTGAAACCAAAACATCTCATTTTAAGGTTTAAAAGCCTGTTAAATGTTTAAAAGTCCTTCGTGAAATCTGGCATAAGAATGTTTAATTGTATTTATTGATATAAATAAGACCGTAAGCATGACATCCATATATCTTCTCAGATCGGATGGACCAAAGACCAGCCGCATACACAAAAAATTGTTGTTTAGAAATTCTGTATTTAAAAGTAGGCACAATAATGGCCAATTTCATAAACAAACACTAAAAGCACTTTTATCAAAAATCCTTTTAAATTTTATCAGACTCTTAAATATTTTTAGTTTCACCAATCTATAAAAGGGAAATTTTAGGGAAATTTTTGTTAAAATTGAGTTCTCTTCACATCCCTGGAAAAAAGTATTTGGTTCTTTCTTTCTAACAAGCGCAATGTATGAGAACAAATGAGAAAGCGTTATGTGTTGAAACAAATGCCAAGAAATGCAAAAAATAATGTAAACAAAAATATTTGGAAAGATCCTGTGGGATAAAATCGTAATAAGTACTTAATTTATTTTTTTGCACTGATGCATATGTTTCGGTTCCAAATGTCGACTAAACAAATTCAACAAACAGATTCAAGATTCACAAATGCTTTGGAAAGTCGTAACCTATTTCGAAGTCAGTCGGAGAATGTATTTCTTTTCCTATTCCTGTGAACCCGGAATACTCTTGCTTGCGTATAACTTATGTGTGGCACTTTAGCATTGGATGAAGAATTTTCAATATTTTATTCGAAATAAAAAACATATTTTTTATTATTTAAAAACCTATCCACTTTTTATTTTCAAAAATTAAAAACTAAAATTTTGCAAAACAATAATTTCAGCTGCTACCTATGTTATCCAATTGTTGTGATCTACATCTGATGACATTTCAATGACACTTTTAAAATTTAATGAACCAAAAATGGGCATTTAGTTTATAAGGGTGTTTAAAAGCTTGTTTAATTTAAAAGCGCTTGGTGAAACCAAAACATCTCATTTTAAGGCTTAGAAGCCTGTTAAATATTTAAAAGTCCTTCGTGAAATTGGCCATAAGAGTGTCATCGAGTCCTTAAAAAGTTGAAGAATAGATTTCTTTCTTTCTAAAGAAAGAGACAACTATTCAATAGAACGATGCGCGCGCATGGCTCTCATGCTTGAGTTCTTGGCTGAAGGTTATGTTGAGTCGGCACCGCCACACCGCATTTTGCTAAATATCTCATTTGCTAATATTCTGATTTTATTTTTCGTTGCTCAAAGCAAATTATTAATTTTTCTCATATGAATAAGACTAATGCCCGATTTCACGAAGGACTTTTAAACATTTAACAGGCTTCTAAACCTTAAAATGAGATGTTTTGGTTTCACCAAGCGCTTTTAAATTAAACAAGCTTTTAAACACCCTTATAAACTAATGTCGATTTCCTTTTACACTAGGGATTTTAGGGATTGCGATCCCTTGTCAAATTTTGACTTTTACCACACCAAAAAAATCGATTTTTTTTTGACAGAGATCAAATCTTTCGAATCCGTATTTGGAGAGGGATTTACATGTATACGAAATACGCACACTAAAAAGACAAAATTTGACAAGGGATCGCAATCCCTAAAATCCCTGGTGTAAAAGGAAATCGACATAAGTTCCCATTTTTGCTCATTAAATTTTAAAAGTGTCATTGAAATGTCATCAGATGTAGATAACAACAATTCGTTATAGGTATTGCAGCTGAAATTATCGTTCTGTAAGGATTTAGTGTTCAATTTTTGAAGATACAAAATAAATAAATTAATGCTAAATATTTAAATGATTTGTTTCTTTATTTCGAAAAAAATATTGATCGTCTTCATCCAATAATAAAGTGCAACACAAAGTTATTCGCTGAGCAAGAATATTCCTGGTTTACAGAAATACATTATATGACTTCAAAATGTGGTTCCGACTTTCCAACGCATCTGTGGATGAGTTTGTTGAATATGTTTGGTCTTCATTTGGAACCAAATCAAACCCAACAATGCAATAAAAAATAAATTAAGTGGTTATTACTTAACTATTTTATGCCACAGAATGTCAGTATCAGAATCTTTCCAAATATTTTGTGTGCATTTCTTTTTTTTTTCATTTCTTGGCATTTGTTTGAACACATAACGCTTTCTCATTTCTTCTCATACATTTCGCTTGTTAGAAAGAAAAAAGCAATTTATTTTTCCCAGGGATGTGAAGAGAACTCAATTTTAACAAAAATTTCCCCAAAATGTCCCTTTTATAGATTGGTGAAACTAAAAATTTTTAAGAGCCTGATAAAATTTAAGAGGATTTTTGATAAAAGTGCTTTTAGTGTTTGTTTATGAAATCGGCCATAATTGTAAGTAGTTATTTAAGGTTTATTAAAGTTATTAATGTGTTATTTTTCTAGAAAATAAAATTAAGTCTGAACTCAAAAGGAATTGTTTTTCATTACGAGTTCCCTGCTGGATACTTAATTTTTGTAATAAGTTGGAGATTTCATTTTGGGCTTGGAGCAACAAAGAGTTTTTCTTTTATGAGATACAGGAAAATCAGTTTTTCAATTAGTTTTCAGAATTTTTACTATACGTGAGTTTAAATGGAAAAATCAGTAAGAGAAAATCAAGGTGTTTGTTTAAGGGCATATCAAATAAATTGTTTGCATACAGAGAAGCATGGACAAAACGATGCCGGCCATATACCTATATTACTATCCCAAGTTAGGGAAGTAACACCTAAGTCTTTCACTGTTTAAACGGAGTTTAACATTAAACCGTCATCATCAAGCTCAGCGCATGGTAAACATGTCGTGTAATAACAACCTGACATTTTTTCGATTTAAGCTTCCCAAAATGCGTAGTGGCTGGAGATCTTCTAAAATAAATCTGAACGTCGCACAATGGGGCAAAACGTAAAAAAGCTGGCATTTAACATATCAGTGTTTCGGAGAGTTGGACATTTGATTAATCTCCAAAAAGACGTGATTGATTCACTAAGAATTGAAAGATGTATGCTTGGACTCTAAATGGGGCTTTGATGGAAGTTCTGGTCACAGTTCATATAAGGAAGCCTTTCATCGATTCAACCAGGTAGACTCGGCTATTTTTCTAACTTGCCTTGTTCCACTTCCCTTAGTTTCTGGTGCAAAAATAATATGGCAAATCCACGTCCAAGATGAACTAGATATTGTAAACCTCTAATCTATGTAAAAATTGAATTTTTAAAAGTATCTTCCATAGTATCCGTAGCTGAAAACCAAAGAGTAGATACAGATATTTCCGACACCTTCAGCTGTGAGCTGTGATGAAGAAATATCTCGTGCTTTCAGGGCTCAACGAACAAACCTAATATTTGTGTACTCTTTTGGTGGTTTGATAAACAAAGTGATTTGATATTTTTCTACAGTTTTTTGGAGGTCAGATTATTAAATTTGAATTTTCGTTTGGAATTTTTTATTCCAATTAGGAATAGAATATCAATCACAGAACAGCTTCTGGTGATTTGATTTGCTTAACTAATTTGGACAACGAGCTCGTGTTTTTTTTTTATAAACGCAACATCCCTAATAACCCTAAATCACTTTATTAGTCAAAGCTCTTCAAATCCAGAAATCTCACCATAACTTCAAAACTGCTGCTGTACAGGACCATGGTCCTGCCAGTACTCACATATGGATCCGAGACTTGGATGCTTAGCAAAAGGCACTCCGACCTCTTAGCTGCGTTCGAGAGAAAAGTCTTAAGGAGAATTGTTGGCCCCATATGTGAGTAAGGACGATTCCGGAGACGGTACAATCATGAACTGTACGCAATCTACCTTGAAGCAGATATCGTGACAAAAATTAAGCTCGGTAGACTCCGGTGGGCAGGGCACCTAGCTCGCATGAGCGAAGAGGAACCTGCTCGGAAAGTTCTTTGTGGTACATTCTATGGTAGACGACAGCGTGGTAGACCATGCTTGCGCTGGAGAGATGGCGTAGACCAGGACGCCCGAAGCCTTGGGGTGCGCAACTGGATGGCGTCGGCTAGAGACCGGGATAGGTGGAGAGACTTGTTGAAAGAGGCCAGGACCGGAACCCGGTTGTCGAGCCGATGATGATGATGATGACTTTATTACAAAAAAAAAACTTTTAAAATAAATACTCACATATAAACAATCTATTAATGTGTGAGGCAAATCTCCATCCACCGTTCTTATATCCTTCGAAAAACGATTCAATATTCTTCCTGAGGAATTCTTATTGAAGAAATACATGCTTGCCCGAGTTATACCACGAAACAATCGATCGTGTAATTTCAGTGAAATTCTAAGGCACATTTTAAAGAAGCCAAAAGTTCTTATAAGAAATACCACAACTGTTGTTGCCAACAACACTGAATAAAATATCACAATATCTGTCCGACGACTTGATTCGTCTGTCGATTTTATAAGATCCTCTTCGATAGCAGTATTATTTTGACTAAGAGTAGTTTCGTTGAGATGAGCGATCATATCCTGACGGGTCAATGCCACATTTTCTTCCCAAATTACCCTAGAAATATAAAGAAAATTAAAAGTTTTTCGTTGTCAAATAAAAAAAAGGTATAACAAACCATCGTGAGATGAAGTAATCGACTCCAGTCAGCATAACTCGAGACAACACGAAGAGTCCAAATATGAAACATAGAGCCAACGTACTCTCCAATGCCTTGAAGTACGATGCATAGACACTGAACTTAACGGAACCCACCGTTTGTACCTCTTTATTATCATCGGCTAAGTCTGCAGTAGGCATCTGTTGATGCAAATGCTCAAGACTTTTCTCACTGTCACTCTTCGACATCTTGCTGTGTATGCTGATAGAGTCTCCTCCTTCATCATGATTTGTGCTATGCGAAAGAAAATCGAACTGTTTCGATTGCTGGAGCTCTTGAAAACTTCCTTGGGCAACAATACGACCAGCACCCATTAAAATCAGTTTTTCAACATCGAACAGGTATTGAATTTGATGTGTTACCAAGATTCGAATTTTACCCGAAAGGAAGTCCCTGATGCAATTTTCGAAAATGTGTTTCCCCACATGGGTATCTACGGCAGATAAAGGATCGTCCAAGAGGTATATATCGGCTTTTCGATAGATTGCTCTCGCTAGATTCACACGAGCCCTCTGACCCCCGCTCAAACTCACTCCTCTTTCGCCAACAATGGTTAGATCACCGTATGGCAAGATTTCTAAGTCTCTTTCTAAAGCACAAACCCTCAAAACCTTATGATAACGTCTCTCGTTGTAATTTTCGATGAATATGATGTTATCCCGAATGGTTCCTTCAAACACCCATGGCTCCTGCGAAGCATAGCTTATCTTGCCATCGACATTCACTGAACCTTGATTCAATGAAACTTCACCCAACAGCACATTTAACAGAGTAGACTTTCCAGCCCCAACGGGTCCAACTACAGCTGCCAATGTGTTACGCTGAATGTCAAGGTTAAAGTCCTCGATAGCAGCATTCTTATTGTCGTCCATTTTGTTCCAAGACGCATACGCATTCTTGAGAATTACACATTTCTTATCGGCATTAGGGTTAAATTTCCTATTTATGACTATGGGACTTGAAGGAGTTATGATCGCATTTCCATTAATTTCACTCTTCTTGTCTATCACAATCGTGGGTCGCCGAACCTCATCTTTGGTTTTTTTAGGTTTTGATAGATTCTCAGCTTCGAGCAAAAACTCTTTGCAGCGGTTAGCTGATACAACAGCTTCAGCGCAGAATGTTATGGCCAGGGGCCAAAAGTGCACCATCGACTCATTTAGCATGCTAAAGTATGAAGACACAGTGAAGACCCGTTTCGCTGTAATCGCATCTCCCATATACACATAAGACACTATACTCAAAAATACAGAAAGCTTTGATATCATCGTGGTGCAACTCAGAGCCGCATAGATGTACGACGTTCCACGAATGGCATTGACCTCCTTCAGTCTAACCTGAGCTATTACCTTGGCAAAAGACTTCTCCCAAGCATACATTTTGATCACCTGGACTCCCTGAATGATCTCATTCATAAGCTTCACCCTCACGTCTGTCCGCTCAGCCGTTAAACGTCTGTAGTAAGCAGCTTTCTTAGCGACCCAAGCTTGAAGAGGAATAAAGCTGAGCATGAAAGATACACCCAGCACAGCTGAGAGACCGATTTCCCTGTACATTAGATAACCAATCAGCAGAGATTCCAATGGACCTTTCCACAGATCATGAAGAAAGCACAGAGCAACGTCAAAACGCCCAAGGTCATTTGATATAATATTAATAGCCCGGCCACGCAATCCGTCATTGGAGGCACTTTTCGATATTTTAAGGCATTTACGGTATACCAGTCCCGAAAGGGCTAGTCGAACTTTTGTGCCTACTTGGAATATGTAGAATATAAATGGATGGAATGTCATTATAGGCAACAAGGAACAAATAACAATCCCCAGAGCGTACATGTAGGCATCGTGTTTGGTTAAGGTGGTTTGTTCGGCTACAAAGTATGAAACCAAGTTTCCCAGAAACAGTGGCTGAAGTGCTCTAGAATAGACAAATATTTATATCTATTTATGATCATGGTGAAATCTGTGAAAACTTACTTCGTTGTGGATTCCAATATCGAGTACAAAAAACCAAGAGGCACAAATTTTGTTCCATACACACGAAATATCAGATTGACAATGCTTGGATTCTTTCGTAGTTTTTCATCCTCCCAGAGACTTCCGAAGATATCAGTAACACGTTCACTATCAAGATCTTTTTTATGTTCGTAGAGTTCATCTTCGACAAGAGGGCCCTTAAGTCCACGACGAAACAAATCCTTCATCCACCTGCAAAACGAAAAAAAAATATTTAATTTATTCTCAGTGAAATCGTAAAGTTAAAAGGATCAATCAGAAGGTTATAAGTGCAGCTAGCGCTGGCATGGAGTTATTCTTTTATCCAGAAAGGACTTTGAGAAAAACGTTGTGATGAGAGATTTCGACACAAGCATTTTTACTGATGGCTCCTTTGAGGAGTGTGGTGTCGGGTCGAAAATTTTATCTGAGTCCTTAAATGTCTCTAGGTCTTTTCGGGTATCTAATTTTTCCAGTGTCTTTCAAGCTGAATCACTGTCAATAAGGAGGGAAGCATGCAAAATACTTAAAGTAGATTTGAATCGAAACCGGAATATGGACATTTTTATAGACAATCGGGCGGCTGTTGAAGCCATTGATCCAGCTTTTTCATTCTCCAAATTGGTTCAGCCAGGATGAGTTTGCGAGATTGAACATCAACCTTAATTGCACTCTTTTCTAGGTTCCGAATCACAGTGGAAAAGAGGGATATGAACGGGCAGACGAGCTGGCCAGTTAAGGACCAGTCTTTCATAAGTAATTTGCGGAAAGAGTTAACTTTACTCTTGGTGTTATAAAAGACAAAATATTCTCAATTTTTCTCACGAAATCCAGCCATAGGTGGGGCAGCTTAACCAACTGCATTATTTCCATGAAGATGTGGCCTATCTTTAAATAGTTCCCAAAAAAATATTTAATATTGTAACTCAGGCAAGACATAGCCAGGGTAGTTGCAACGTGGACCAGACGCAGCGAGGCTGAGCATTCCTTATAATACTAATTGTAGTAGTTGTCTGAATCAACAGGAAAGTAAAGCATTAATTTATTTCCTCCTTAAATGTCCTGCTCTGGCCAAATTGAGAGCTCAGAAGACCTTAATGAACTATATGAACTGAAGATCAAAGACTTGAAATCTTTTCTTTGCACAATGAAGTGAGTAACGGGTTCTCCTCTATCTAAAGACCGCGTGCTAAAGGACCGCAGTTAAAAGGGAGCCAAGAATTCCGGTTCATCAAAGAAACTCAAGATCGGCCGAAAATATCTCTGCGGTCTGTGAAAAAAAGTGAAAGTGTACAGCTGAACCAGAGGCAGTCGATTTCTCGCTTACAAGCACATGCAAAAATTAGGCTGTTAGTCGAGGACATCGCTCTTGCAATGTGATCACATTGAACAAAAATGTTTTAAATATGTTTAGGTTGGCTCCGTTGTATAGAACCTGGTTGGAATAATAATAGCCGTGTTTTTTTCGCAAGTCCATACAGAATTGTAAAAAAAACGACATCGGGACTTATGAAGTTCTATCCAAAAAGTTGGAAGCACTGCACGCTATGGCAATTGT
Organism: Chrysotoxum bicinctum; assembly: GCA_911387755.1. Lineage (NCBI taxonomy): Eukaryota > Metazoa > Arthropoda > Insecta > Diptera > Syrphidae > Chrysotoxum > Chrysotoxum bicinctum. The sequence goes on from OU426988.1 coordinate 191,784,068, forward strand.
CAGCTGTATTGACGACTAGCATCAACCAGCATCCAAAAACCCTTTTTAGGTATAGGTTTTGATTAAGAAAACTGTTGCCACAGGCGCCTGCCTGGCGACTTTACATACCCTAAGCGGAGCAATGAAGTTGCGTGAGCGGGTGTGTCTCCGAAAAAGGGAATTAAAATCCTGAAAACCCGCGAAGCGGCCCACCCAAGGTACTTTTGCCCAAGGAAACTATTGCTGCAGGCGCCTGCTATTGGAATTTAAGCTATAGGTACTTAGGTATAGGTAAAGGGTTTTTTTCGATGAAACCCTATAAAACATGTCTCCCTCACCTTTAATTATCTTATTCTACCTTATAAAATAGTTTCCAGGTAGTGAACAATTTTTTGGAGCGATTTTTGTCTGGAACCCTAATTCTAAATAATTACCGGACTTAGGATAAGTCTCGAAAATTATCTGGACTTAGCTAAGTCTGTTTAGACTTAAGTAGTTGCGGTATTTCCATGTAAAGCGCTTAGTCCCGAAGTCTTTTTTTTTTCTACAATTCCTTATGGACTTGCAAAAAAAACAAGCCTAATGTTTGTACTCCGACGCTGGTGTTCTGTGTAATCCAAGGCAACATCTAAGACAATGCGTCTAACACAAGAATCTTTTCCATTTGAGATGCGGCAACATTTAACCACATTAGGCAATCATCGGCCGGATAAAGTCATGTAGCAAATCATCTTCACCCTATAGGCGTTTTTCTTTTTTAGTTCAGAACAGAGCCTGAGTTGTCAAAAAATAAATTGTGTTTCTTTTTTAGTTCAGAGCGTTCAGAGCTTCGTAAATGTGTTTCTTTTTTTCGTTCTGAGCATGTTCTGAGCGTGTTCAGAGTGCGCTCTATAAGCTCAGAATAAAATAACTGAGCAGACAGAGTACAATGCTTAACACAGGCATTAGACAGATGGAAATTAAATAAGAAATGTCGGCAGCTAAGTGTTTAGGTGTGTTTCAAAAAATACTCAGAGCGCTCAGAGCACGCTTGGTTCAGAGGATGTTCGGAACATGCTTGACATGCTCGGACTCTGTTCGGAGCTCTATATTGAACTAAAAAAGAAAAACGCCTTATATCAAGCCGGCTTCTGCAAAGCAACCTTTCGGTCAGATCAGAATTTATGTGCCGAGTTACACGGCGCAGTTCTCGGTTATTTTTTTTTTTTTTGAAGTGTCATTCAGTGATGTGCTCATTATTACACGAAAATTTTTCTGATTTTTCAGTGTTGTGTCATCTTTCATTTCAATTTTCGTTTTTCGTTCGGTGTTTCAGTTTAATTAAAATACAAAAATGGAATCAGGGAATGATTTTAACAATTTATTAGATTCATTTCATAATTGAAAATCAACTGGCATGTTAAAGCTTTAGTCCATTTCATTTAATTTTCATTAGCCATAGCCATATTGGAGATGTTTGCTTAACAAAGAAGAAAAACAACGTTAAGCAAATTCGAAAAACAACGGAGAAGGAGAAACCTAAAAAACATGCAAGGAATATCCTACCCGAGCATGTCGAGAAAGATTTATTACTGTTTCATTTTTTATTTTTTTATTTCTCTTTCGCACTTCATTTATGCAAGACTCAACATGCGCTGTGTAATAGCGGACTATATTACCCCTAACACACACCACGAACTATACTCTGTCCAACAAAAATTGTCAGTACAGGCCTTATGGGAGAGCTTTTTCTAAAGCAGTGGCGCCTGGCGCACCCTCACTACAATGCGTTAGGAAAAATGCCACTAAAAAAAGAGCAAGCCACTGACTTTTCTTAAAGAATTGTTGTTGTAATACTTTGCAAAAACTTGTACACCCCAACACGACCGTCGGTCGTATCCCACTGCTGATGAGATACTGTCAAGAGTGTCAAGTGTCACTCAATATGATCGTGCGCTCTTTATCTACATCAAAATAGACTTACCATTATCATTCTCAATTGCAAGCAAGGAGCTTTTTTAGTGGTTTATATTAAGGAGCTTTTGGGATTTGAAGCTTTTGAGAACAAATTTTAAGATGATGAGTATGTTAAGTGTTGTCGTATTGCTTTTCAACTTAAAAAAAAACGCGCCTATTATCTTACCGCTTAGCGTTGTGGGAAAATGTAAATTGAATATTGTTTTCAGTCGTTTTGAACCGGCAGACGGTATCCCTACGCGTTTTTTACTCTCATTTTAGGCGATTTATAATTTAAACTACGGAATCCCTGTGAGAGCTTTAAAAGACGACACACTTATGGCTAAAACACATGTGCAGCATTTTCCATGCAGCGAAATTTAATTACACAGGTTCTTATGGGAGCAGAATCATTGAAAGTCTGCATGCAGCGCTGCGCTGCACGATGTCTCTATTCCTAAATTTGCTGCCTAGTTTCATTGCAGCCATAATTGTAAAACAAAAATTTCCAAAGAATTGCTATTTGGCATTACTGATATTGACAGATTGTTGACATTGTCTGTCATATTTGCAAAAAAAAAGTTTGTTTTTGTCTTTGGTGGAAAACTTGATATTGATACAATAATGGAAGAAAAAATAAAACAAATTCATTTATGACAAAACAAATCCGTACAATGAACAAGAAGTGAAAAGAATTTGTTTTGTCTCCGACTCGTATTTTTGTTTATTTTCAGACAGATGAAAGATTGTTACTGCTCACCAGTTCCTGTTTGGGATAGTTAAATTGTATCCAACTAAGGACATTTTCTTCAGCTATACATAGCAACATCAGCGCGAGGGAAACTACATGTCAAGTATAGTTTTGTTTTTCATTTTTGTGCTTTGTATCTTCTTTTGCTTTTCCAACTTATCACCAGGAACAATTTTTGAAAGTATAGGTGCAATTCTCTTTCATTTTCTGATTAATTAAATTTGTCCACGGCCTTGAAGTTTTGATCTGGAACAAATTATATTCATTTAAAAACTTGAGGTATTTCTCATACACGGCAATCAAAATCCAAAATTTGTCCTTGTTTGTTGAAATATCCATTTAATTTAAAATAAACTTATAAAACTTTAAGTACAAAACAATTTAAGCAAACAAAAAGAATGAAAATTTGGCAGATGTCATTTTTGTTTTAACAGAACTAGGCATCATTAAAGTTAGGAAGTATGCACATGTGTTCTGGCTGCAGCGCTGCATGCATCGCTGCGTGCAGACTTGCTGCACATCTGTTTTAGCCATTATGCATGGCAAATTGGCAATGCAACCAGAATGAGAGACAAACGTCCTATCTTCCCTGTACTGACAATTTTTGTTGGACAGAGTATAGTTCATCGAAGCATATTGTCGATAAGGTTTTTGAGTCGTGTGAAATGAATATGTGTCGACATAGCAGTGCGAGCTCTGGGAATCGAAGTAGTATGCCGAAATGGCGTGTAAAAAGGACCGAACTAGTTCGTCGACACAGTTTTTTATAAATGTTTTTCGGTTTTAGTTGTTAAAATTTACAAATCGCCTGAAAAAGCAAGAATACAATTCAATCTCCTTAAGAAACAATTCAATAAAGCTCTGATCAGCACAAAAAAGTGGTTCTGGAGTATTAAAATTCAAATATTTTTCGGTCATTTTCACTTTTCATTTAAAATTTCACAACTCTACCATTTAACAGCTGATTTTGGCATGTACTTCTACGTCGGCGTATTGGCGTGTAAATGCCCATACAAAGGCGAAGTTGATCGATGTGGCGTGTGTGACGGGTATATGTCAGTCGAAATACAAAAACTGATCCAACCAAATGCCAAGGTACTTTACTATACTTAAAGTCCCCTATTACACGATGTCTTACGAGACGAGGCTCACGTAAGTGCGAAAAAGAAAGCAGATATGAGATGCAAAAAAATATTGCCGGTGAGTACCGGGCTGATTTTTAGTAGTCTCATTTTGACGTTTCTTTTTCTCAAATTCGTTTTATGCTGTGTTGTGCATTAAAAAATACGAACAACAGTCAAATTTGAGACATGAGTCTCATGAGACATGAGTCAACGTGTAATAGCTTTTGCCTCACGGGATACAAATTTAAAAGTAAAGTCAAATATGGGACATGTCTCATGAGGCAACGTGTAATAGGGGACAAACTGACCTGTGTCGCGTGGGTACAATGTTCAGCGCAACTATTTGACGTTTCTCTTTTCTCTTGTTCGTTTTTTCACTACTCTGCTTTATATGATTTCGTTGTGCGAGGAGTATACATCGATCACAAACCTTGACCAACACCGAAATGAAATATTCAGGGAACGGTCAAACTATAATAGTCAAAGTGTAATAGCCCTTGAATCAGCGAACGAAAAAGAAGAATTCGAAGAAGGCGCATGCATCTAAAAAGTTTTTACAATAAGGGCGGGTAGATGTTGAAATGGAATTTTATTTGAAATGCCCATATATGGAATTTGACATCGTTCAAATGCCCGTCTCGGCTTCTTACGGAGCACGCATCCGAGTGGTCTAATTTATTCTAATGAATCTTCCACATGGATCCTGCTGATTTTGAGTGATGGCCTGTGTTATTATAACCTTAAGGGCATCGGTGGACTATGGTTTATTCGATTTAGTCTGCGTCTTTAAGAAAACTCACAAGAAAAGGTGTAGCAAAAAAAAAAACGCATGACCTTGGTGGCCAATTCACGTCACCTCTGCGAGAATTAGCTTTACCATCAAATCGTTTATTCAGAATGTCAATCGTTGTGTTCGCTCGAACCGCATGACGTCTAGGTCTACATGATTTAATTTGGGCTATAAGAAATTAGTAATCATCGTTTCTTAGCGTTCTGTTTTGACGGTGAGCTCATTTCCAAATTAGTTTTCAAAAAAAGTACGGTACAATGACGCTGCCGGTCCGAAATCCACATCTTTTTCAGGATAATTTGTCACCTAGTGCCTCGTGTGGGTTGATATCGTTTCATATACGGCAATTTTGCTTGTTAACCCAGCCATTCATCCAAAAATGCACCTCATTGCTAAATTAAGGTCCTCTTCTACGATTGAGCTATTCTATTGGTTTGAGCTTCTTGGTTAAACTCTCATTTTGATAACAAAGTTTTATGATTTGGAAGTACTGGGGTAGCATCCCAAAATCAGATGTTTCATGTTTTAACCTCAAAAATTTGATGATATCAATGAAATTCAAATTTGTTTTTATTTTTAATTCATTTGTTCAAATCACTGAACTTTAAATGTAAAAGATTTAGACGTAAAGAAAATTTACAATTTGTATCTAAGTGATTTCCTTCTTGCGTATACAACAAGTTGGCCTTGCAACACAAAAACATCGTATATCATAAAATCAAACAGAACAACAAGGTTATTGTCACAAAGAAATGTGTATTTGTTGTGAAACTAATTTTAATTTCATTCCAACAAAGCTATTAATACAATCTAAGAGATTTGAGTTCACTTTGTTCTCTGAGAACTATCAATCATTGCGCGAGATTACTCTGTTTTTTTTTTGTAATATACTATTTACACGCCATCTATGCGCACGTCATGGCATTCCTAAATGATAATAATTTAATTCTCCCAAGATAAGAAAAATGCGATATGAATGATTTAAATAAACAGTTTAGTAGCTAGACTCTCTTGAATTTGCCTTATATTTCGAAATAATTTAGAAAACTTTCTTAATTGCAAACTTTTGTCAGAAATACTCGTATGTTTACATACTACTTTTGTATGTTGTAAACTTATTTCATATTTTTTTTTTTTTCAAATCCAGAATGAATGTTGACTTATTTTAAGGCAACAAAATATGCAAAAACTAAATTTCAGTATGAAACATTTAATCGAAATCGGATGAAAAAAAATTATTAGAAATGTAATTTGTAACGATTCTCAAAAAAAAATTATGTTGGTTTTCACCGAAATGGATAAGGTACACATTAAGTTTTATTAAAATTCTTAGAGCCGTTTTCTAGAACATATCTTTTATAGGTTACTTTTACAGGTTACTGAGCCAAAAAAATATCAAGTTTAAATTTTCGTATGTTATGTATTTATGCGCAATGGGTAAGATTTCCAAGGGCAAGTTTTGAATTCCTAAAAAAAACTCCAACACAAGATTCCAAGCAGATCGAATACAAGCATGATATAAAGGATGGGCCATCTTGTGGTTTCTTTTTAAAATCAAAGGTTATTTTGACACTGATAGCTGTTCTCCGCTCGAAATCTTGACTGAAAGTCAGTATCATACCTCCGTAGAACGAAATGAGTCGCTTTTTGCTTGAACAACGTGGGGAAATATTGAAAACTTATTTCCAAAGTGAGTTCTGTGTAGCCCAAACAGTGCGTTTTTTGAAAAAAAGTTTTGGCCGAATTGAAGCACCCAACGCGACTTCTGTACGCAAGTTTGTGCAAAAAGACAACACACACCCCGTTGTCATACGATAATGTCGCTGGAGTAGCCGAGAGTCTGAGACTCATTTCAAGAATCTCAACATTTCACTTACTAGCCGGAAAAGAATTCTGCACAAAGATCTCGGATAACAAGGTCCAATTGACTCAGCAATTGAAGGAGCGCGACCATCCGCTTCGTTATCGCTTCGCAGTTTGGGCCTTAGAGCAGATTTAATTGGACAACGATTTTGAGGGAAAAATAATCTTTTCTGACGATTCGCATTTTCATCTCAGCGGCTATGTTAACAAACAAAATTGCAGCGTATGGGGCTCGGAAAACCTGCATGTTTTTTTCCAGAAGTCAATGCATCCACAGTTTGCTGCGGATTGTGGAGTGGTGACATTAATGGACCATTTTTCTTCGAAAATGAAGCTGGGAACAACGTTGAACGGTGGGTTCTGTAAAGCCATGTTAACCAACTTTTTTTTTTACTGAAATTGAAGAAATGGAATTGGACCACTTCTGGTTCTTGCAAGATGGTGAGCCATGCCACATAGCTCATGCCATAATCGATCTTTTGCGAACCAAATTACCAAATAGTGTTATCAACCGTCTTGGTGATGCGATGTTAATTGGCCGCCTCGGAGTTGCGATTTGACCCCTTTGGCCTTTTTTGTGAGGAAATGTGAAGGATGTTATGCCAAATATCCCGAAATGATTCAAGCACTTAAGGTCACTATCATCCAAGCAATCAGTGAGCTACAGCCCGAAACCATCACCAAGGTCTTGGAAAATTGGAGTGACAGATGGTGCTACTGCGAAGCCTGCCGAGGCAGTCACTTGAACGACGACGTTGTGATCCAAAATCAATGAGAATGTTTGGTTTTTTAATAAAGCCATAATACATGGAAGAATATAATTATGTTCATTTTATTGCATTATTAAAAAAAACTTGTATTTGGCCCACCCTTTACATTGACCTATTAGATATGGACTTCTAGTCTTTTTTAATTTCTATACATAAGCTCCAATGAATATGCTGAAACAGATGAAGCGATTGTCTTCAAACTTAAGTTTTTGGGTAATTTCCTAGAAGGGAATTTGAATTTTTATTTACATATTATGTAGCTTCAATACCTGCCTTAAAAATAAATTTCTAAAATTGAAGGACACAGCTCGTAACGAACAAGGTCCTAGTGATTTGCAAATACAGCTCTCCTCAGTCGTCCCTATGGACGTATTGACGACGGGAAAGGAAAGCCTACCATTTTTTACCGAGTTCAAAATCCTAAGAGGAACCCCATTTTTTTGACAAGAAATACTCTTGAAGGATTGCTCACTTTCTCGCAGGAGGCAATACCCCTCAAAAAATATTTGTTTTTGTTTGTAGTTGGCAATAAGATAGAAATCAAGTTCAGACCTCCGACTTGACTTGTTTATCTTAAAACCGGCCCTAATGATTTTGATTAAAATAATTTTATGAGCTTTTTATAGGAACGGTCAACATTTTGGAAACAGAATGTTATTTTATTTTTAGTTTTCACCTTTCAACTTTCTCTTTGACTTCATCAATGTCTATAAAATTGCTTATACTGGAACTTCCTAAAAGTATAAATATTGCATATTAAAATGTGCGTCTTAGCGGTTCGGATTCGGTAGCATGCTGCTTACTTACAACATGCACTTGTGAGTTGTTGATGTAAGTCACTAGACCCAGGGCCGCCGCTACCATATGTGCGAAATGTGCGGCGCACAAGGGCGCCAACGTCTAGGGGCGGAAAATTAAGAGATAGATTTAACTCAACCTATACAGCATACTCCAAAAGTATTCCTTAAGCTTTTGGAACTTGTTTATATTTGACCGTTCACTACGTAGTTCCCGCACACAATCTACCACAAATATTTATTCATATTTTGTTTGTGACTGTCGCCTCTCACACCAAATAACCTCTTCGATTGCAGTCATTGTCTAAGCTGCTTAACGCCATGTCGCCATAGATTGACACTTGGGAAATAGCTTTGCACGCAACCTTCATCTCAGACTTATAAACTCGAAAAGGATTTTGATTTTTTTTAGATTTACAGCCCATGTTTTTCCCATAAAATAAAACGAAAACAGTGTCTCGAAAACATTAATTTTACTAATTACTCGTATTTTTCTATGAATGGGTATCAATATTCTGATTGCAATGATATAGCTAAATATCTTAAATCTAAGTTGGTAAGAAGAACAAAATTATCAAAAGGTGATTTAAAACATTCCTTATTTTACCGATGCAAAATGTAAATAAAGATTACAACGGAAACCAAAAAAAAAAAAAAAAAAATGTTTTGTGTCTCTAAATATTTATGTTTCTTTTTAAATAAGGGTTTACGAATAGTTTTTAATTAATTATTAATTTTGGCACTGAATTGATAAATAACTCAAACGTCAACGGATTGAACAAAATCAGAATAACCCAGAAACTTAACGTTTCAATGGTTGTTCGAATTTAAGCTTTCAGTCGACATTCAGAGTTCAGACTATATTTATATCAAAATATAATTCCCATACAAGCCACAAAATGTCAAATTTCATCAAAGCCTACCTAAGATGTCAAGGAATTATATGCGGGTGATTTTACAAACGATGGAATTTTCGGTGGCCCAAGAAATATTTTAAAATCCGTTCAATTGTTTAATCTGATTTTTTTTTATAAAATTAAATCTCGTTGATATCTACCTGGCCTAACAATATTATTAGGTTGACCTTATTTTGTCTTGCTCAAAAAATTCTTCAAAGTGTCTGATTCTCAGTCCGCTGACGTGTCCCCAGTGCATTTTCGCAAAGAAAAATTATTACCGTTCTCTTATTTCAGGTCTCATACTTAGATGAATTGCACCAAAGTTACGGAAAATAACACATCTTTGCTACGAAGTAGATAAATATTTTTTAGTAATTTATTTTATTACAAAAAAACTTAATTAAACTTTGTCCCCCGCTTTTTGTATCAGTCCCCTGGCATATTGAAACAGTCGAAAAATTCAATAACTAGGATATCGATCAAATTTCCAACACTGGCAATTTGAAGTACCAAATATCCTTACAATAAAATTGTGGTGCAAATCGATTCTGTTTCTTATGTTAGTATTGTGAAAAAGACATTTGTGCAAGAAGTCGTGGATTGTCCGTTTGGTTTATCAGTCCTCTGGTGAGGTTTTACAAAACAAATTTGTATGTAAGAAGGCATATTTGTTAGAAGTATAGCATAGGTTTAATAAAACTGTAATATTATGTATATATTTTTATTTTTTAAAGTAAAACCTTAATACCTTTATTGTGCAAAAACCATGAAAAACCTCAGTCCCCTGGCCTCAGTCCCCTGGTTAATAAATGAGCAAATGCTATTTTATTCAGAAACCTGAGAAATTTTTAGTTATATTGAACTTCGAACTTCATTGCGAAATATTTTTAAAAAGAATATAATTTATTTTAAATTGATTCTTAGAAAAAAAAATATTTAATTATAATATATTATATTTTCTTAATAAAATGCTAAATAATATTTATTTACCATGAATTTTTATGTTTATAAAGAATAATTAAATTTAATTTCTATATTTCAATGTGTACCCAAGAGAAAATTAGAAAAGAAACTAAAGATTTATTCAGTTCCCTTAAACAAAACTCCTGAACATCCTATTTCAAAAAATGTTCTTAAAATCGTCATTTTTTATTTTTTTAACTGGCCGCTTTCAACAACACAAAGGGACGTTTTAATGATCATCTAGAACAACTCTTACGACTTTTGGAATCCAAAAATGTCGTGCCGAAATTTGTATCATTTTATTCCATTGTTTGTAGAATCACCCATATACATACATATAATACTTCCAGATCCGAAGTAAATGATTAAGTGTTTCAAAAAGAAAGTGAAAACAAAAACTTTTAAAAATATCAAAAACTAATTTGTCTTCCTTCTGTCAAGCTATAAACTATTGTTTTTTACCAAAAGATTGATTTGACATACATACATTAAAAACTGTGCTAGGAACTCGAATATTTGCATTTTATATGAAAATGATTTTGTTGAAGAAAATTATTCGCAACTGCCATATTTTTTGTTTCCACGACTAGGTCGCACGAACTTGCTCTTATGTATGTAAAAGACTAAGAATTTCAAAAATGAATGCTATTAGAGAAAAACTGTTCATAAAAATAAAGTTCATTTATTTAATGACTAAAACAACACTCTTAGTGGTAGCTGGAGCTAAGAGCAGGATGCCATGTGATGCACGCAAATATTAGTTTATGCAAGAACAAAATTTATAACAAAGTTATAAGTTATCTTCTTCTTCTTCTTCCTTTGCTTCGGCGCTGTTATGATCTCGATGTCGAGGGGATCATAACTCTCCCACGTATCTGCTTCACACTAGTGATCCGCCTGTGGGGTTCGCCGGGTTGACCTCAGAAATCGGCGGCAAGCCTCCCGGTTTTGTATTGTTCCATTTCTGAGGCCAACTGAATGCTGGTGTTTTTGCATAACAAAGTTATAAGTCAAATAATCTTTTACATACAAATTAAAAAAAAAAAATATTACTTTACGAAGAGACATCGAATTTTCAAAAAAAAAAAAAAAAAAAATCATTAAAATCCGTTCAGCCGGTAATGAGAAATTAAAAAATCGTTAAAATGGTTCTATGTTCGGTACAGTCAGTAATATATTGATTTCCATTTTTTTTGTTTAATTTATAGAACGTAAACATTTATCAAAATTCTCGGATAAGTTTTCGAGAAAAACACGATTTTCGAAAACTTTTATTTATCAAGTTTCAAAAAAAAAAATCAAGCATGGGGTTCTCGAAATATTGAGTTTCAAAAAAAAAATTGAAATCCAATAAAAAAGTTTTGAAAATTTTAATGCACAGGAATATTTTAAATTTTGGGGCGCTTTAGCATAAAACAAATTATCAAAATCGGTTTTACCGATTCTTTAAATTTTTTGAGTTTTGTATAAATCTGTTGGACATTGCTTTTTTTTAAATTTCGAAAAAAATTCTTATTTCAGGTACAGTTATTTTTGGTCTTAAAAAAAAGAAAAATAAACGTGTGGAGACAAAATTTCGTGACCCACTTTTTTCGTCTTCGCTATCATCGTAATGTCAATTGTGATCAAAATCTCGAGTTCGATTTTTTTACGAATGCATAACTTGCCTTATAGTATCTACCTATGAGTCTCAAGTAAAAAGAGTAAATAATCTTAAAAAGATGCAAAAACTGTACATAATGTGTATGCTATAATGACTATACCATCATTGTATAAGAATTTGGAGTAGCTCGGAACGCGACAACAACAATGCACGTTTGCTTAAATTTTTCAACTGCGAAATGGATAGTAAATAAAACTTTCACTTATACAACTTAAATACCCCCGTGTACCCGAGACATTGGGCGGCAATTCAAGGTTCTGGCACAAGGGCGCACGAACACCCAGCGGCGGCACTGACTAGTCCCTGTCACTTTAAGCTCTCATACTACCAAATTCATTTATTTACATATTTCTATTTATTTTCGAAAGACATCCCAATAACTATGTATAGTATATAAATATGTAAATATTTCCCGCTGAGTGCTGATAAAGGCAAACGATACTGTAGCAATATTGAAAACATATTATAAAGATAAAATTGAAGATGGCAGATAGGAACACTTGAAGGCACATTACACGATAATAGAAGTCATATGTACATATGTATGTGTTGTCGTCATTATATATGTCCTTTTTGTATTATCAAATTCAAAAGTACTGTCATTCCATTAACAAGTAGGCAAGTAAAAATTGCAAAAGTTTGGCTGAGTTCGTAATTGCAAAACTGCCGCAGTCCTGCAAAACTTGCGTTCATAATTGTGAACAAACAGCATCATCTCTGCATGAGCACGGCAACATTTGTTTTCATAAAAGTAAACTTACAGTCAACATGCGGTCAATTTGGCATGTGTTTTTTTTATGTTGCTGAATTTGCAGGAAAATGGCAGAGGATCTAATGTGAGTAATTTTTTTTTTTGAAATTAATTTATAATCGTACAAATATTGATTTGTAAATCTTTGATAAGAAATTAATAACTATCCATCCACAGGATTGAATACGAGGCCAAAGTCTGGTCCAATGCTGATATCGAACTATTTTGGCAATTATGAACTCATTTTTAACAAAGTATGATGACTGCACACATGCTGTTGTAATTGTGTTCATAAATGTATTCGAAGCATGTTCTAAGCAGGGCAGGGGCAACAAACATTGCAATTACGAACTCAGCCTTTGTTTTGTTGTAAAATGATCCTTAATATTACATCTACATCTTTTCGTCAAATGAGCCTGTGCGTATGTTCGTTTGAGCGTCTGTATATTCACTGACCATTGTACTTACTAATGATTCTAAAAAGGGAAGGGTACAGGGTGATTGCCTATGTGGACAATGTTGCGATAGCGTTATCTGGTAAGCATCCTAACACTCTGAAGGAACTTCTACAAAATGCTTTAAACAAGCTTACTACCTGGGCAGATCAATGTGGACTCGGTGTCAACCCCCACAAAACTGAACTTGTCCTATTTACCAAGAAATATAAAATCCCATTTGGCTTAAAGCCTCTTCGCAGTGGAACAATAATGATATTGGCCACTCCACTATACTGAACTCGTTCAGATCTCTACCTAGTAACGTTGATTACACCACCCCTCATCCAAAATTTAATAAAAACTTTCAAGTGTCCATCCCTTCCAGGCCTACCTGGGAAAATGAGTAACTTTTGGTAGACGAAGCGATTCATTTCTACACAGATGGATCTAAAACCGATGACGGGGTCGGTGGAGGCGAATACTCCGAAAGATTAAATCTTTGTCTATCTTTTCGTCTTCCCAATTACTGTAGCGTGTTCCAGGCAGAGCTTCTAGCAATAAAAGAAGTCCTCTCTTGGCTCAAAGAAAACGTAATATGGACTACTGATATGGGTCATTTTTTAAAAATTGACATTTTTTTGATCGTTTGAAAAAAAAAATTTTTTCAGTTTTTCTTGGGTTTTAGTTTCTAAATCTATAGTAAACAAGTAGAAAAGGAGTTCTCCGAGTTGCGCAAAAATAATTTCAAATATTTTCCATTTTACGAGTATTTTTTGATAAAAAATTAAATTTTAAATTTCGAATGTACTAAAAATGTTCTTTTCTTGCATAAAATAACAATAATCCAATAGATAATTGAAATTTTGTGGAAAGCAACTAAATTTAATAGGATAATTAATAAAAAAGTTGTTTGTTTACGAAATGATTTTTTTTAAAAGCATGAAAGAGTCAAAAAAAATATTTTTAAATAACAGCACATAACTTTCTTGGAAATTTTACGGTACCAATACTGTAAGGAATGATGAAATATATTTATATTTATCTAGAATATAAAAAAATTAATAATAATATGAGCCATTATAACCTAAAAGAACATTTATTAAAAAACAAATACGAAAATGGCCACGGAGATTACAGGCCACGGAGATTACAAAATCAACTATTTCTTACTTTTAATATAGTAAATGTAATTCAATGTCATCCAAATTATATTAGGTTCAAGTATGAGTAAATACCTTTCTTTTGGTGGTGGTTAGACTAAAAAATATTTATACGGTACAAAGATAACAAGGCCACGGAGATTACACTGAATTTTTACTCGGATGAAAAAATTATTTTGTATGTAAATTTTAAAGGAATTAACTGCAATAATTAAATTATAATAAAACATGAAATTGAAGGTTTTTTGACGTACTATAAGATAATGCATCGTAAAAAATTATTAAAAATTGTTTAGTTGTGTGAAAAAGCGAAAAAGTTTAATTAGGTTTTTTTTTTCCAAATCTTGTCACACTCGTTCAACTAAGTATTCGGACAACAAAACAATTTTTTTTTTTTTTGGCATATCATAAAATTGAAGTTTGAGAGAAGGCCTTTCAAACGACAAGGCCCAAAATTAAATAAAAAAATCATTTTCATCATTAAAAATATTAATAAAACTGATTAAGCATGAAAATCACATCCCAAAAAGGCCACGGAGATTACACATTATTAATTACCATGGCTATTCGTTACCATCAATCGATCTGCAAATTTGTTCTTATAATGCAGTCATATAAACACAGTTCCATGCCGAATTTCAAGTCTTTAAATTGAAATGCAAAAAAAATAGAAGCTATAACGCTAAAAATGTAATTTTTTTAAAACGACCCATATACGTATCTTCTCAAACAGTCAAGCTTCCATAAAGTCATTGGATTCTGTCTCCATTAACTCAATAAGAGCCAAAAATTGTCGATCATCTCTGGTGGAGATGTCAAAGCAGTTTTCCATTCACTTTATATGGATGGACCAGCACCCCAACTAGCCGGTCTACTAAACTGATTTGGCCATTGTTTGATGCTAAACGCTCAACACAACTAATTTCTATTGGTAGATTGCATACTAGCTCCGTTATAGGTATCCTTACTGGACACTGCCTAATAGGAAGCCATGCTTTTCGTCTTGGAGTTCTTGCAAATGATTTTTGCAGAAGCTGCCTGGATGCAAAAGAAGAGGAGTCAGTTCCTCACCTTCTATGTTCTTGTCCTGCCCTAGCTCAAAGACGTAGACTCCACTTGGGAGACTTCTACTCTAACGATCCTAGTGATCTAATAAATTCCGACATTCACTGTCTCAAACGCTTCATTGTTAGATCCAAATGGTTTAACGAGTAAGGGGGATTTTTGAAATCCTGTGGTATCACAACGGACCAAATATTGGTCAATATGTGTTTGCCTTTTTAGACAGCAGCCACCTTAACCTAACCTAACCCAACCTATCTACTTAGATGCTAGAGCCTCATCTGGTGTTCCGATATGGTTAAAATTTTATACAAAGCATATTTATGTGATCTGCTAGTGGAGCTCTTCAAATATGGAGAGGATACAACCAACGTCATTCTCAAAGAAGTATGGACCGATCATGCCGTCAGCGTAAAATAGGGACTTTTTCTGAATCGTCGTCCGAAATTCGACAATTTTTCTTGTTTACGAACTCATTCATCCAGAAATGATCCTCGTCGCTGATTATGATTTTTCGAGCGAAATTGGAGTAAAAATATTGTTTTCATTGTAAGGATGGTTTTTACTATAAAATATTAATTTCTTAAAACAAACTTATTCTCTTGAATTATTATTATTGAATGAATTTTCACATGCTATCGAACGCCATAACTCTCCAGACAGATGTACCTTCAACGATACGGACATCCCTATTGTAAAACCTTTACATGCATGTATTACTCTGTTATTTATTAACGTATAATTATAACACATACGAACATCGGTTTTGAAAAAAAAAAAAAACAAGAACAAAAATATAAAAAATGTAAGCAAGACTTTGAAGCAAGCTACTCTCGCTATAATCCGTAATTATGATATCAGCTACCACCGAAACCGTGACCTTGTTTAACGAAGAAAAGCCGCTACAGACACAGACAGATGTTTTGACTTCTCCTGCGGAAGTGGCTAACCTTATCATCAAAAAAACTCAGCAAGAAGATTTCTAATTACGTACTTACAAAGTTACCAAATCTTGCTATTTTCCTGCTTACTAATATCTTCAACAACTGTTTGAACATTAGCTATTTCCATGCAACCTGGAAAACTGCAAAAGTCGTCCCCGCCCCGAATAAGCACATATCCGAAAATGAGAAACGTTATCGGTCAATATCGTTGCTCTGCTATATGAACACGATACTGGAGGCGTTAAAATTGAAGAAACTCACAGTTTTCAGCAGAGAAAGAGATGTCATACCGAAGTTCAAGCACGGCTTTCGAAATAAACACTTTACTCTACTACTGGGACTTCATAGTGATGTTACACTTGGACTCAACAAAAATGAAATGACTATGGCGAGTTTGCTGGACAATGAAAAAGCTTTTGACAGTGTTTGAATACGAGGATTTGTATTCAAACTCTCGGAACTTGTTCTTCCTTAATCACTTGGAAAGAATAATCAAAAATTTCCTAACCCATAGATTTTTTGTACAGGTAGACGAACACGTATCACTAAGGAAATCAACGTGGGAGTTCCTCAAGGATCAAAACTTGGGCCGCTGCTGTTCAGCATTTATACTGCTGATCAACTAGTCAACATATGAGGTACATAGACGAAGCTTTATGCAGACGAATCCATCACATATGCCAACGGTTTTCCACCTCAGATTGTTGTTGCCAGAAGAGAACAAAGCACATTAAAATTCCGAACACCAGTGACTGTCATTCGAATACTAGCGTTTGCAACACGCTGTGATGCAATCAAACTAAAGTTTCCAGATAACACTGAAGTAACAGTCAAATTATCAACGAAGTAGTTGGGAATCAACTTTTCCAACAAACTAAAATTCAAGAAGCATGCAGAATTGCACTTGGTCCATCCGTTACTCAAAAGGTGAAATAGACTAAGTAAGAAGACCAAGCTGCTTGTGCATACAACTTATTCGACCTGTTCTGACCTAAGCCTTTGCCATCTGGTTTCATATATCACCTACAGCAATGAACAAGATGAAGCCTTTTGAAAGAAAGATGCTCCGAATTTGTACTGGGCTACACCGTAACCCACTGATGACGAAATATATACCAACGAAGAAGCTGTACGAGGATGAAGAATTAATACCACTGGACCAATATTTGCTGCAGCTCTCCGAAAAAATAAACAGGAATCTGGAAGATCATCCCAACTCAGAAGGGCAACAACTACTTCAGCATTAACTAGAGCATAGTGACCGAGCCATTACAAACGATCAATTTAAAGAAATCATCCTAAACGACGACGACGACACACAGGGGATAAAAGCCCATTCATCAAAAATTATTACACTGCTTTTATTAACAAAAAATTGGGCCACATGGCTAGACTGCCGGTGGTCGCCATTTCTGTCTACCAATTATAAAAAGATTAAGAAAACATATAATATATTATTGTAAGCAAATAGCATTTTATAAAGTCAAAAGAAGAACGTTGGGTCCCTATTGTTGAGCCAATATAATTCAATTTAGTAATAATAATAATTTGAAATCAAATTGTATATAATTAAAACAAACTGAAAGATAGAAATTCTTAATTTAATGATCCATTGTTGAGTTGACTCCATGTTTACTTGAGATTGAAAATGACTGAAAGACATGTTCCAAGAGATAACTGGAGTTTAAGCGTGAAACTCGAACTGAAACACTGGGTTTAAGCTAATTAATAAAAAGTTTGTAGATTTCATAATGGTCCATCAATTTCTAAAGCTGAGTTTCTCTAAAAATAATGACTAATGATATTACAGATGGTAGTAGATTTCTCAAAATATTATTTCTAAGACAAGATTCAATTAGGCTATTATGTTCATATTGTTATAATCTTTTAATGGATCTGGTAATGAATTAACTACATATTATATGATTTGTATACATAAATGCGGTCTGTCCATAATTATCCACATTTTAATGAAAGTGTATTGGTGTAAATAAACAAAGTAAAATACTTGTTTATCATATGAATAACTCATTCTTCTTTACACTCCGTACACGTATAATCATCGATTGAAATGGGACTCACAAATTATATTCCCCCATTAATTGTTCTCTATAACTTGATGAATTAAAATGTATTCGAGTTAAATTGATAGTAATTGATTTTACAATACAAAAAGAACAAAATAGCAAGTTGGAAGAAATATCGTTTTTTTATTGATTTCATTCTTTCTACAACTTGAAGTCTTAAATTATTATTGTCGCCATCTATCAGAATGTATAACACATTATACATATTATAGATTAATAATGTAATAATAACGAGTGATTTTTTTAAGAGCGATCGGAAATTCAAAAAAAAAAAACAACATTCAGAAAAATGCATGAAAGCTTTATTTGAATCGATAGTACGGTCGGTATAATTTAATGTTTGAAGATTATTTCATGCAAATGTTGGCCGCGGCTGCGCCTCAAATGGTCCACCCGCTTAGTTCAATTTTTTGACATACTCTTTCTAACATTTCGGCCGGTATCTCACGAATAAATGGCTTCCAGTGCGTCAATCGAAGCGGGCTTTTTAGCTATATACACGAGCCTTAACATAGCCCCACAAAAAATAGACTAGAGGCGTTAAATCGCACGATCTAGGTGGCCAATTGACCGGCACCAAACAGTGACTTTCTCTGGATGCATTGGTAGCTCTTAAAATACTTTTGGCTGCTCTTCACTCCAAATACGGCAGTTTTGCTTGTTCACGTATCCATTCAACCATAAATGAGCTTCGTCGTTGAACACAATTTTTCGATAAAAGTCTTCGCCCAACTTTTAAGAGCCTATTCAGCATTCACCAAAATTCGGCGTTATGGTGCGAAATTTAGTCACAACAGCCCCAATAGCCGCCTCAATAGGTCGATTAAACTGAGCATAAAATGGAAGAAGCGCGCGATAAACTTTCTTAACAGAGCACGCATTTTGACAATAAAATTCAATAATTTGCAAGTGTTGTTCGTTTGTAAGACGATTCATGGTTAAGTTATAGACCAAACTGAAGATGTCTGACAGTGACACAAAACACGAAACGTGCGTGAGCTGTCAAAACCAGTGTTGCCAAAAAGAAAATAGCAAAAAAATCACCCATTACAACCCAGTAATTTAGGGTAATTTTTGTATCCATCCAATTTTAGAAAATGAGGTATCAAAGAAAAATTGTTATAGTTTGGTTACATAATTACATTAGGTTGCTTGCAAAAGCTTGGAAGCAATTCTTCGAAAAATACTTGTTTTAATTTTTTCTATGAGACGAGTTCTAGTAGATTAGAAATAAATCTCGTTAAATCTTCAATGGATCATTTGTTCTATAGTTCGAAATGACATATACAATCCATATCGTCCTAACTAATCTCGATGATTTTTCATCGTTTGACACAAATTAAACTTTTTTTATCTCTTTATAAGAAAAATTGACATTTTGATAGGTGCTGTCAAAATTAAACCTTCTTTTTAATTTTTTAGTACGGTAGAAGTACCGTAAGTGAAAACGTTTTATTATACAACGTTTTCACTAACCACTAAATCGAGATTTATTGAGATTTGAACTAGAATCCCGTGAATAACCATACAAATGAAGATTTAAAAGAAATCTCAAAATAAATCCTTTCGAAGAGTGATTTGTCAAAACAAACATACTTTATTTTATGGAACTCATCATAAACGTCATATTGACAAACAGAAATGACAATCAACAACAACAAAATTCTTTCAATTGGAAATCATTAACGTTTGTGAGGATAATAAACTACCGTATGTATATGTAGTGTGTGTAGTGTGTATATAAATTAAAACTACATATGTATGCTTATAAATTGAAATGTTTTTTCGGGCTACCGAAATATTAAATGAACACTGCTGGCGTTTTTATGTATCTATAAAATTGATTTTTCCTGTCCAACCACTTTTCAATATTTGTGGAAACTCAAGTGATGCTATAATATGTAATAGCTTAAATTTACATACACTCATATTTATGAAGTAAATACATTTTTTGCTCAGAAATTATTTTTCTTTCTTGATTACAAAACCAATAATTACATTACAACGTCAATTTTATCTTTAGATGATCGTCATTTGAGGCAGATATTGCTATCATCAAATATGCAATCATCCTGCTTGCACAAAATCTATTTGATCAACGTCAGTCAATTTTCGTGCAAAGGCATTTGACATTTAAGAACAACTTCCCTTGCTTATCAATATTTTTGTAATCAACTCGATTTTCTTACAACAGAGTTGCGCCACAAATGATGTTATCGAACATATGACTTCGTTATCGAAAATAATGCTTTTGCATAAAAATGCATATAAATTTCGTTTTGAGTTTTTGAACAGAACCGAATTTCGTTTGGCATGAACACTTGCCAGCTAAGGCTTAATTCCACGGTGGGCCTACCCACATCGGGGTCAGATCTACCGCTGAACACCGCTCTGAGCTAGTAGAAGACCACCTCAGTAGCAATTCTGCGAATATGTTGCGGCATGTCCACACCCCTTGCTAAGGAGCGAGGTCTACCTAGCACCTCTTTAATCCAAGTAAACTTGGAAACCACAGCCACCACGATACTCCCACAAGGGGACCTACCTCATACATAGATAGTCTGATGCAGAGGGACCAAGTGTCTTGCGACACGAGAACCACCTCTTACCTCTACCTCCTGGGCACTATATCCCATGGTACCAGAATATAGCTTCTGGTGGAGCTTCGCAACCGTGAAGTCACTTCTAGATGAGTTCCACAAAACTTGAGGCAACCTCAGATGCACACACCCAGTTATCGACCGAGGCAGAAACCAACAGCTAAGCGTGTACACCCTACTGGTAAATTGTTACAAACTCATTAGCGGATTCCGACTTCTATAGCTACCGTCTAGTGAGTTTTCGAACAGATGACTTTTGCAGTTTGCGTTTAAGAGCGTCTTGCAATAATTGTATTTTTGACATAAATGACATTTCCGAAAACTACTATATACGCTTCCGTCGTTGTACTCGTCGCTCTGTGCGTTTGTGTGTTTATTCGCCCCTGTACAATCGAGCCTGATTTGATTCAAAATCTTTTACAAAGCATTTTAATGTGTTTATGCTTATCTACATAAATGTAGAACGAGTACTTGCCATACAATTTTCATTTTAATTTTCTCGAAAACGACTTTAACAATATTGATTAAACTTAAATAAGGGTAAAAGGATTTTAACGAGTTTAAAATTGCTAAAATACAATTGAAATAAATATATCTACTGGTCTTGATGGAATATATCCTCTATTCTTCTGAAGAGATGATCTTCCTCGCTGGAAAACCGTTGAGTAAGCTTTTTAATCGCTCTGGCATTTTCTCTGAAAGATGGAAAACAGCATTTGTCCAGACCGATCCTAAAAAAGGTGACCTTTCTTCCCCCTCCTCTTATCGACAAATTGCACTAAGTTCCCTTCTTTCAAAGATCATGCAATTGCTGATCAATCATCAGCTCAAGAAATATCTCCAAGATCGAAAGCTTCTAAATGACTGGCAATACGGCTTCCGTAGCAATCCTTCTTCTGATGATCTGATGGCATATCTTACCAAACAGTGGAACAGATCTTTACATTGTTTTAGAGAAAGTAAGATTATGGCACCTGATTTTTCTAAGGCATTCGATAGCGTTTGGCACCAATTCTATCTTATCGAAAATGTGTGCGTTTGGTATCAATGAAACACTTATTCTTTGGATTAGAAAATACCTTCTGGATTGTTCAATACTGATCTAAACAAAATAAATGCTGGTGTTCCCCAGGGCTCCGTTCTATCTCCGAATCTCTTCATCATTTTTATAAATTATATTTTGTGTGAAATTTCAAATCCACTTCATTATTTTTCCGACGACTCTACCCTCAGCTTCTTATACTTTTTCTCAAATTCAAACCCATCTCCTTCAAAAGTGGAATTGTAACCTTACCGTATGATAAGCTCATTCAACTTCGATCTTTACAGCATTGTTAAAAGAAGTTATAAAAACCATGTGGAATTTAATTTGGTAATTTCTCGTGGCATGTTTATGTTTATCTTTTATATTATAAGGATCTTACAATAAACCCTTGGTTGTGTGTTAATTTATAAAAGAAAAAAACCAAACAGCGAATCAACAAAAAACGATATGCAAAATATAAATTTGCGACATGTAAAATGCCAGACAAAATTCTGCCCTTAATTAATCTATAGTCTAAACTTTTTTGTAAGTAACTTCTGTAAGACATAAGTACGCAAGTGGTAGGTAAAATTAACATGTATAATCTGGGCTGAATGATATTTTTGACCAAGAGTTAGAATTTTGTTTTCCCAAGCACGACAAGGGAGAAAGCAATCCGTGACTCTGGCACGGCAACAAGAGGGACCATCGTCAACAGGTCCAGCCAGTGGCTTTTTACAAAAAGAACGGTGTATTTTGCGTTTTATATAAAAAAAACTCAAATCCTTAATATAAATCTAGGTTCCGAGATGAGAACCACTGACTCTACTATCAGCAATACGTCCTATTTTTGTTTATTGTGTGTCAATATCAAGTTACATAATAGCAAAAGCATGTCACTGGGTAACATCGCAATTCAAGACAAAGCACTCAATCAGATTGCACGATCTTGCTCGACCGATTTCAATGAAATTCGATTTAAGTTCTCTGTCTAAAAAACATTAAAAGAAACAGTACAAGTTTTTCTCACGTCAGAACTGATAAAACTCTATGGTGCTAAATTTTAGTAAAATTAATAGACGCTGTTCACATTGGACTTACTCAACCGATTTATTTTGACGAAAGGCCACCTTGTCGTGTTCAGACACAAAAGTAGTGTGAACACTCCAGACTCACTTTGACGTCTTAGTTGTCATAATTGTTGGCCATTTGCTATGGCACTACAAATATACAGTGAATTACAAAAGTAAGTAAGCACCTCTTAGTTTAAAGATCATTTCCTTCAAGCAATCGATAGTAATGTTAAAAAAAACTTAATATTTTTGTCTATAATTGATATGTATTTTGAACTAAGAAGTAACATTTCAAATAAACCAACTGTGTTCTAAAATTCTGTTTGTTTAGATTCATGGGTTTTTTCAAAGAAGAGCCGCTTTTGGCGATTTATTTTACTTATGTAAGGTTTCTTTCTAATACTTCGACCATGATAACCGGATTGGTAGAGCACTCGTCGAATAGTTTGAGTGTTATATGACTTACCTGTTTTATTTGTTTATTTCTGCTGATATCTTTGATGGGCTTACTTTGGGATTCCTCTTCGCTTTTCTAACAATAATACGGCATTCCTGCTTGTCATTGACATTGAACGAGGGTCATTTTGCAAACTTCCAATGTTATTTTATTTGGTTATTATTTTGTGTATAGCAGATGGACTTTTGTTAACAATTTTACCATTCTCGCACTTCGATTTATTTTCCAAATAGTGTTTGATTATATTTTTTTTTTAATGAGTGCTTACTTACTTTTGTGATACACTGTATCTTCGTGTGTCATATTATGTCACAAGACAAATGTCAAAAAAAAAATCCAATAATTTTTGATTTGTTTTAAAAATCCTGCCTCACTCTGCCGTCTCTTTCTTACCATGAAGTGCGAACGAGAAAAAACACAGAGACATCAAAATAAGTCGGCGGAGTGAGTCCAATGTGAACACCGTCATACGATGTTTAAACTGTTTTAGTATTGTACTAGATTAAAACGACGATTATTCAAGTTTTAATCGATTTTAGGATTGTACCTCCTCTGACATTTTATTAAAGTTAAAATCATCGAACATCTTTTTAGTATCGTGCTAACTTCATATGACACTTTAATACTTTCAAATGTCAAAAAACTTCAGTAGCTTCATGTGGCACTTTAATGTATTCAAATGTCAAAAAACGTCAGTTTACCTTATTTATTTTTTGCACGAACTGTCATTGTTTTAGGTGTGTTCATAAACATTGAAAAAAAAAATACTTAGCAAGATAGCTACTAGTTAAAAATGTTTAAAACTTAGTAAGCTCATTGGCGCAAAATTTTAATTGAATTAGTACGGTGCTAAAGCTGTCTTAGTATGATACTAGGTTAAAACAACGAATTTGAAAACTTTAAGCGAATATAGCATCATAGTTTCTCTACCCATTTATTAAAGTTAAAATCATCGAATACCTATTTTATTTTTTTAGTAACGTGCTATTTACAAACGCCACTCAACGTCTGTGTGCTATTTATTTTAAGCAAATTGTTAAGTAAATCATACTAATAATTTAACACGAGGCAGTTTAATAATAAATAAGTAGCTTTCAAGCGTTTTTCATAAGTGATGACATACCTAGGTATAAATAGAAATTAATGAAATAAGTATTTGCAAAAAAAAATTTTTAAACGTTTTTTGTTCAGCTGTTTCACATGATGACATATAAAACGTGTTTTGTTGAAGATTATTAACAGCATTGAAGTGCCAGTATACTGTTAACATGTTATTCGCAGTATTTACAACTGAAAAGTTGACTTCATGTTAATGTAAAACTTAAGAAAGTTAGCAAAACACGCTTTTTCGGGAGAATACATCGAAACATTTGTTTATCAGATTAAGCATTAAGCACTTAACCAATTGAGCTCAAAAATATTACATACCTATAATTACAAAAGCTCTTAACATCTCACTTTTTACTTGCGATATATAGGTACTATAGGGCAAGTTCTGCATTTGGAAAAAAAATCGAACTCGAGATTTTGATCAAAGTTGACATTACGATGATAGCTAAGACGAATAAAGTGGGTTCCGTCTGTCTGTCTGTCTGTCTGTCTGTACCTCGATCTAGAGCCTAAGCCACTGGACCTATTTTCTTCAAACTCGGTAATTATGGGTCTTCGGTGATTCCCTAGAGGGGAAATTGAAATTTTTTTTTAGCTCTAAAACTAACGGTACCTCCCATACACCCGTAATGCAAAATCTTATTTATCTCGAAAACGGCTCTAACGATTTTGATAAAAAAAATTAGGTGTGATATTATGGACATGGACTACGTTTTGGTAAAAAAAAAATTTGGGCCAAAATGTTATTAACGGTACCTGTCATAGAACCGTTTTTTTGATTTTCGACTTTCTCATTAACGGCTCTAACGATTTTAACCAAAAATTTTCAGCAGGAGTCCCCCTAAGTTTAAAATAATATTGTATATAAAAATATTCGAAAAATTATTTGTTGAGTTTTTTTGAAAAAAATTTTTTTTTGAAAAATCAATATCTTCAAAACCTATTAACGAATATTTTTTGAAATTATTTACTAAAATCAATATTATTAAATACTTAAAATTCACATCCCACATTTTTTTCTTGAAACATTTTAAAGAAATTTCTTATATAAAAAATTTATTTATTTAATAATAAAACGATTTTTTAAAGTTTGTTTGCATAAATTCATATTTTTCTAGAAATCAGACGGCAATTTCATTTTAAATTTATGTTTTATATTTATAAAATGTATCTTAAATTCCAAAGTACTTTTGCATAAGAGCAAGTTCGTGCGATCCAGTCGTGCATTTTATTTTTATGGATTCTAAAATTTAATCCAGCTAAGTCGGATTAATTAAACTGGGTATGTGGCACAGTGATAACTCCTCTGTACAAATTTGGATCTAAACCATCGGTGAAAAATTACAGACCTATTGCTAAACTTCAGCTTATCTTTAAAGTATTTGAAGCAATAGTTAAAAACAACTTTATAGTTTAGTTCGAAATAATATCTCTCAGCATCAAAATAGCTCTATGAGTACAAGACCAACAAAAACTTATTATCAATAACAACTGTCTTGGTTGTTTAAACAATCGCTTGCAAGTCGACGTTATTTAAACCGATTTTTCAAAGTTTTTCGATTAAGTATACAACAATATTTTCCTTAGAAAATTTATTGTTATTATACCTTGGTATAATCACAGGCTCCGGTCGATACGTAATAAGAGAAATTAGCTTTGGTCAATTTTTCTTCATTCGTGGTACCACTAATTATCTTGGTGTCCATCTTCAATTTACCGAACTTTACAACTCCTTCTATCAAAGCTATTTAATTCAAACCCAAAGCAATCTTATTAAAGACCCTAAATCCTTCTTCCAATTTGTAAACTTTGAACGAAAATCCGATGGCTATCCCCCCTCTTTCTCTTTCAATAACGAAATTTCAAACGAACCACAAACTATCGCAAACTTTTTCGCTAGTTTCTTTAAAACATCATTTACCGACGACTCCTTTATACCTGTTTGTAATTATTTCAATTATTAACCAAATGTCTCCCTCGGACCATTTTAACCTCATACCATTGACTCATTACTCATCGAAAATAAGCTAAATCAACTCAATGGTGAGTATATTCCCGGCCCAGATGGTATCCCCGCCACATTTCTCCAAAAATGCTCTTCAACACTCTCTCTTCCTCTTTCAAAAATCTTCGGTTTATATCAATCTCAAGGAGTATTTCCTCAGTTATGGAAAACCTCTTTTATAACCCCAATACATAAAAAGGGCCCAAAGTGTGAAATTACAAACTATCGTCCAATCGCTAAACTTATACATATTCCTAAAACCTTTGAAAGCATTTTGTATGATATTTTAAGTTTTCGTTATGGCCCATTTCCCTAGACAAACGGCCTTGTCAAGTGTAGGTCCACAATTACTCACCTCGTTGAATTCGCCTCTCAGCGTTAGAGAACAGAAATGTAGTCGACGTTGTCTCAACCGATCTTAGTAAGGCCTTTGACAAAATCTCACATAAGCTTATTCTATTCAAACTGTCAAGACCGACTTCTGTTAATCAACTTGAACACGCTCGAAGAACGAAGAGCAATAAGCGACATTCTCTTCATTCATCGATTACTATCGGGGTCTGTTGACCAGGGCTGTCGAAGTACTGGAATTACAGTATTTGTACTGCTTTTTGAAGCTCCGTACTGCCGTACTGCAAACATAGCAAGTACCGCTTTTTTTCTCGTCAACTTTTCCATACAAAATCTTCAAAGCTTTATCTTAAGGTACTAGAACGGTCTAGAATGGCGGACAGTTAATCTCAGAATTGGCTGGACTGAAACAAAAAATGTTTGTACTCTTGAGGCATGTATTCATTATTTAAAAAAAAAAAAATATGTAATTACCTAATTAGGTTTCCGAGAAAAAAAAAAAAATTCCCAAAAATCGTGCGTTTTTTTGGCATTCTAGACCGTACTAGTACCTTAATGCACTCAAAAACTATTCTCTACGAACATACCCAAAAATCAAATTGAAAGCGACAAGCCATTAGCCATCCATTTGTTCTATTCTCTTCTCACTCTGTTTGTTTTTGTTTCTGTTTCTGTCGTCATACCTATAAACCGTTTTAACATTTCTTGAACGAAACTCCTAAAAATTCAAAAATCTACTACGTGCCACTCATGAACTCATGTATACGTAGTTAAAATTTTGTAAAACACTTTTTAGTTATTCAATTAAAAGTTCAAATTCTAAAATTCTTTATTTTAAGTTTTGATAAGCAATGTTTCTTAAACTTTTTGAACGCTTCTGTATAAAAAAATTCATTAAGTTCGATATGATAATGCCCACAATGAGAAAGTAAAAAATAGAAAAAATGGTTCTACTACTGTCAGTAATGACTTAATTTGAATTTTTTGTATTAAACTGTAGATCGTACAGACATTTTTTTATCAACATTCTAATGGCTGTTTTCGAAAAGAATACGATTTTCGAAAAATATTTTTAACATTTCTATAGGCGCCGTTATTTTAAGATAAAATAATTTTTCTTTCTGCATTTAGTTTCAAAAAAATCGTGTATGTGGCTTACGAAATATTGAGTTTAACATAAATTTGAATGATCTTCTGTTAAGTATTAAAGACGTCTAAATTGGGCCTAAGGCGGAAATCTTGATAAAGGCAGAAAATATGTCTATTACACAAATTGTTGAAATAAAATCGATTTGCCTAAACTATTATAAAACTTTTTGCCAGGCTGTAAAAAAAGATTCGATTTTAACGATAAAACCCTAGTAGTAATACAAAAACTAAGCCCAAGGAATTCAGGTGAAAGTTTAGTAGAACGCATCTCTTTATTTCCAAACCTTGTGCTAAACATTAGCATTGAGAATCGGGAATTTGAGTAGAGGGCTCTACTGAACTTTACAGATTTGTCTAGAGAACTTGAATTAGGATGATTCTGGTGTGATGTATTTTCAGCCAGAAATGGTTTGGGAGAAGATCGTTTCCCTAATTTATAGGATCCTTACTTGCTTTGCCACACAGTGGTGCTACTTGTGAGCGAGTTTTTTTTCAAACGTAAATTTGATAAAAACAAAAGCTAGAAATTCCTTAAATGTGACTAATGTAAGCGGTATCCTTACAGCCAAGCCGTTGTTGAACAGGTACCAGATACATGAATGGAAACTATCTTCAAATTTATTAAAACGATACAAGAAGACTTAAATTTTTAAAAAGTGATATGTACATTAATAATTTTGTTTAATTACATTTAAGCTTTATTTTTGAAATCGCCACACTAATAAATTATTTATAACATGTGTAATTTAAACATAATTTTACTTATTATTTAAATATTCTAACGTATGTACATAAATACATAAAACTCATTAATATTATAAGATCTAAATCCAAAGCATATATACATATATAAAAATTCAATAATATTGGTTTTGTTTGTATAATTCTTTGTTAATTGTGAATTTGATGAAAAAACAACTACGAGTAGATAGTATTTAAAAAAAAAAAAAACATTTCAATGAGATAAATATAAATTTGACTATTCTTATTTTTTTTTTTTTTAATATTTTATTAAAAAAAAAGTTTCATTTTACTGCCGTACTGCTGCGTACTGCTTTTTTTCTCTTGAAGTACTGCTTTCTCAAAGAATGAAACGACAGCCCTGCTGTTGACTGCACAACTCTTTCTACACTTATTCCCGTAATATAAGAAATCCTCGTCTTGGTTTCAGTAATTCCTTTCGAGATTTCAACTTGCACATTTCGCTATGGCATTGACTTCCGCCTGAAAAATGCTAGTGGATTGTCCCATTAGTATGGAAAGTTTAGTTTTAGGCCCGAAAATTCCAACACCCACCCCTTCTGTCGTTCTCAAACCATTCGTGTGCCACTTAATAGCATTGGCGCAAAATTTTAAACATCCTATTGTATTACTTAACTTAATTTTAAACATTTTCCAACTAGTATCCTACTAAAACAATTTTCTTAATAAATTGCTTCTGAACACACCTAAAACAATGGCAGTTCGTGCAAAAAACTAAGTTACTCGTAACAGGCCTTTTGTGGCGTTTGCATTAATAGCACCACACTTAAAGAATAAAATATCTATTCGATGATTTTAACTTTAGTAAGAGGGTACTAATTCGACTAAAACTATGCGCCATTGTTCTTAATTTAATTATTTTATATAAGTTAATTATTTAAACTTATTAAACATCTTCTTTATCTTTTATCTAAATTGCAGTATGTTTCATAATGGCATGTGACTTGATAGGCATTTACATAAATAAATAATTAAAAAAAATATTAATTATTAACTTTCCTTATAAATACTTTTCAGACAGACAGGCGAAGGTGTGTAGAGTGCAGTATTATTTTTTTTTTTTTGTTGAATTTCGAGTTCAATTTTTTTGTGGAGAAATAGCTTACCCTTTAAGATTTATTTTGCGAAATAAGTATACACTTAATTACGAGCTGTGATGTAAATATTTTCAATAGAGAAAGAGATAAGAGTATCATTCGTGCTTAGCACCAGCTAATATATAAATAAAGATGAAAGCTACACAATTCTCATGTTGGTACTAAGCGCGTATGATACTCTTATCTGTTTGGTTTCTTAAAGGGGCATACCTCTATAATGAGGTGTTAGAATGGACTAATTTCGAAAAATAAATAAACATTTGTTTTCCGAATTGTTCAAAAATTAATAAATATCTTAAAAATATTTTACTATTTATGTATGTCGAAAGAAGGCAGTAAATTAAATTCAGCCAAGGTTTTGATTGTTAGTTCTGTATTCTATGGCAAATATTCATTCAGGTGCATCTACATTTGACGTGCTTTTTATCAGTGGATTCGAACACGCTTGTGAAAACGAAACAATATACCACGCGCGGGATTTTATTGCTTCGTTCTGTCTTGTTTATTATTTTTTGTTTTGAAAATAATTTTTATATGATGAAATACAATACAAGGGAAAAGATCTACTTCCTATAAAGATAAGGAAGGATTCAAACTGTACATGTCAATAAAATCCAGCCAAAGAAAACATTCATAAGAGAACCGTTTGGCAATACTAGAAAGCCAATTGAGACGATCTCAACGATTTCTTCAGGAACTTCAACTGGTCACTGTACTTCACGTAAGTGCAGATATAATTACAAATTTAATTCTTCAGAATGAGAGATTATATCCCGAATAGAGAAAAATCTATCACACTGAAAGAGAATTTATGGTTTGATTCGAGGTTTGTAAAGAGGTTATTATGGTCAGAGAACTAAGTTTCCGATGTTACAGTCAACCCTACAATGTCCAAAAGATAGTAAATATTTTTGGTCATTTGTAAGAAAATGTACGAAATATTACTTCGACTTCCGTTCCTACGCTCGTCTTCAATGAGACTCCTTACGTCGGCTCATAAGAAAAAGCTTTCGTGAAACACATGCTGTTAATCCAAAACTGATAAAAAGTGTCAGGATTCCTTCGTTAACTGAGATCGTAAGCGAGTTTTTATTTCGCACTCGTACAGTTGCAAGAATACTAAAAGATCTCGATATACAATCGTTGAAGAGGGATTTCTCAACGCTGACACAACCATTGCGTAAGCTTTTCCATATGTCGATACTCTTTCCGGATAACAGAATTTGTCCAGCCTGTCCCTAAAAAGGCGAATCTTCTTCCCCTTCAAACCATCGTCCAATTGCACTTACATCCCTTCTTTCCAAGTTCATGAGAACGCTGATTAATTATCAGCTTAAGAAATATCTTGAAGAACGAAAGCTTCACAATGACCGGCAGTATGGCTTTCGTAGTAATAGGTCCAATTAGGGTTGCTTAAACATCGATAGTCAGCGCTTTCGATAGTATCGATAGTTTTAAGATAAAACTATCGATACTATCGATAGTATCGATAGTATTTTTCATTTAAAAAGCCCTAGCCGTTGGTGCGTATTATCCATACGAATACGAATCTGTACCAGTCCATGTAATGTAAGATTAATTGGTATACATAGATATATCCCTTGTGTTCAATTAGGAAGTAAATTTACAAGCATCAGCCTCAATGTAATGTTAATAGTATGTACTTGAAATTCTGGTGCAATCGGAAACCTACGGTAAAATTCTCCACCGTCCAGCTCGGGACTTAAAATAACGCACTTTACTGCATAAAGCTGAGTCTTCAAACATATCAAAATCTTCGTCTTCCGAAAACATTTTATATTATTTTATTTACTTTTAACAATTAGCGAATGAATCATAAAAAATACAATTTAACACTTTCAAATAAAATTGCCGAGATTTTTTTTCTAAGAAAATGACAGATTTCATATGGATTTAGCAAGTTACTAAAAGTTAAAGTAGCCAGTTTTTGATTTTAACTTTAGTAAAATGTTTAGAGATAGTAAAATACTAATCGTTAAAAATTAACAAAATTCTTAGCAACTCACCATAATGGCTTTAACATATTACTAAATCGTTTCAAATTTTGCGCCATTGTATTTAATAATAAGCGTGTTGTGCAGATTTTTAACTTTAAGCTTTCTAAATTCAGACCATGGCTAGTCCAGCACAAGTGTTAGTTAATGACAATGGCGGACAATTTTCTACAGCCTATTATTAAAGTACTAGTATGATACTACTTAATAATTTGCTATCTTTTAAGTAGATTGCTAACTCCTTCTTAATTTTAAACATTTTCTAAATAGTATCGTACTGAAGCAATTTTCTTAAAAAATGCTTCTGAACACACCTAAAACAATGACAATTAGGGCAAAAAACTAATTAAACAGACCTTTTGTAGAGTTTGTAAATAGCACGATACTAAAAAACTAAAATAGGTATTCGATGATTTTAACTTTAATAAAAAGGTAGAGAAAGTATGATGCTATATTCGATTAAAATTTGCAAAATATTTATTTTAACCTAGTTTCATACTAAAACTAAAATTTTGCGGCAATGTGTTTTATTACTTATTTTTATCGCATACTTGTTCGTTGTTGTGAAATTTAGAGTCAGGTCATTATATTGTCAGCTATTACACGTTAACTCAAGAATCATGACTCTTTTTGAAATTAAATGAGTGCGAAGATGAGATCCGATCTCTTTTCTCACTCACATCTCGTATGAATGCATAAGTTTTAGTGTGATTTTTAGTTTATGTTGCTTATTATGGGTTTCACCACTAATAAATTTGTGAGATGAAAAACAATCGATAGTTTTTTAAAACTATCGATGTAGGCGATAGTTTTTTACTATCGATACTATCGATAGACTATCGATGTTTAAGCAACCCTAGGTCCAATGGTGATCTGATGGTATATCTCACCCAACAATTTATTTATTTATTTATTTACATAACTAAATTGCTAGTTTTACAAAAAATTTCTTACAAAGGTGTACATTAAGATTCTTAAACAATTTCATGGAAAAATGTTGTTTTAAATTGACATGAATTAATTATTGTTTTATCAAACAAATTGTTATATCTAAGATTGTAAATATTAAATAATTTAAACATTTTATTTAATGGAGAAAATTTTTCATAATTGGTACGATAGTTTGAAATAAGTATACTCTCCGGTATGTTCCTCAAAGTTCTTTGAGGAATATTAAAATTAATACGAGACAGAAGGTGCAAACAGTCTATGTTACCGTTGATTAATTTTACAATGAAAACGAAACATAAATAGGAACGTCTATTCTCGAGACTAGGTAAATCAATAAGTCTAAGTCTGTTATTATAAGGTGGAAGATCATAAGGATTATCCCAGCCAAGTCCCCTGAGGGCAAACCTAATGAATCTTTTTTGCACCTGTTCTAGTCTATTTTTATGACATTCGTAATGAGGTGACCAAACCTGACAAGCGTATTCTAGAATGGGTCGAACAAAAGATATAAAAAGCTGCTTTGTCACGAAAGGGTCGGAAAATTGTTTCGACTCTCTTTTTATCCAACCAAGAATTGAATTAGCTTTGTTTGAAATGGAGTTTATATGTTGAATGAATTCGAGTTTGCGATCAAATGTGACGCCAAGAATAGATATAACTGTTTCACGGGATATTGATATGCCATTAAACAAATAGTTGAACGAAATAAAAGAAAACTTTCTTGTAAAACACATAGTTTTACACTTATCGATATTAAGGAACAAACAATTACGAGTACACCAGTCAAAAAACGAATTAAGATCACATTGCAATTCTTCACAATCACGAGTGTTTGTAATAGTTTTAAAGATTGTTACATCATCGGCGTAAATGAGGCACTTGGAATATCTTAACACAGATGGTAAGTCGTTTATAAATAAAATAAAAAGGATAGGGCCTAAATGACTACCCTGTGGAATTCCTGAGTTGATTTTAAACTTATTTGATTCGCAACCGTTAAATAGCACTGAATAAGATCTGTCTAATAAATAAGATTGAAGCCATTTTACAAAATTTTTGCTAAAACCTAATTTTCTTAACTTAAAAAGCAAAACACGATGTGATAGCTTGTCAAAAGCTTTACTGAAATCAGTGAGTACACAATCTACTTGTTTACTGTTTTTAAATGAATCAATACAATTTTCAACTAATTCTATAAGAAAAGTAACAGTAGAACGTCCTTTTATAAAACCATGCTGATTAGGGACAATGAATGACTTGACATAAAAACATAAAGCTTCACAAATAATAGCCTCAAAAAGTTTAGGAATCACAGATAATTTGGCAATAGGCCTGTAGTTTTTCACTTCGTCTTTTTTCCCTTTTTTATGTAGAGGGATAATGAATGAACTTTTCCAAATAGATGGGAATGAACATGTTGACATTGAAAGATTAAATAGAATAGACAAAGGTAATGACAAGTGACGTACACAGTTTTTCAAAATAGTAGAGGGTATACCATCAGGACCTGGTATACAGCTGTCGTCAAGGTTAGATATAAACTTTACAATGTTGTCGATATCAATGTTAAAGTTCATATCAGTGAAGTAAGTAAAAGATTTCAAATGGTCAAAGCTTTGAGCCATTTCGTCAGATATATCACAGATTGAGGAATCACAGTTCAAGGTATCACAGTTAGAAGTATCACAGTTGAAGGCACTTTGAAAGAAGTCAGAAAAAAGTTGCGTTATGACCCGTGGGTCATGACTTGAAATGTCATTTAACTTGAGAACAGACGGGTAAGGACAAGATTTTCTTTTGCTGTTAATAAAATTCCAAAAACACTTTGGATTCATTTTTAGATCTCTTTGCACCTTCTGAATGTAATTTAGATACTTTAAACTAGATATCCTATTGAAAATATCCCTCGATTCACAATAAATTTTAAAATTGGTTTCTGTTGGATATAGTTTAAAAGTAGACCATAACTTGTTTCTTCGATTTCTCATACTTTTGATTTCACTATCGTACCAAATTGGCATAAAAGATCTTGTTTTAATAATCGCTATGGGAACAGATTTAAGAAAACAATCAAACAATATATTGTAAAATTTAAACACCATTAAGCTAACATTTAAACAATTATTCAAACAAGATCAATCAACTTGTGATAACAAAGAATTAAGTTTTAAAAAGTCTGTCTTTATAAAATTAAAAGAGTAAAAGTTATCACACAATTCATTATCGAAATTATTAAATTTTTTAAAAAGTGAACAGATCAGTGATGGGTGATGTTTATCTTCAGGCACTAAAGGCTCGGTGGATTTTTGTATTAT
The DNA here is from genome assembly GCA_911387755.1 of Chrysotoxum bicinctum. Taxonomy (NCBI): domain Eukaryota; kingdom Metazoa; phylum Arthropoda; class Insecta; order Diptera; family Syrphidae; genus Chrysotoxum; species Chrysotoxum bicinctum. The sequence goes on from OU426988.1 coordinate 191,818,952, forward strand.
AATCTCATCGTCAATGGTAGTAAACACTAGATCCAGCAGTTTTCCATTAATATTTAAAACATCGTTTAATTGAAGAAGTCCAAGTGAAGTTAAATCAATTAGCTTAGAGTCGTTGGATCTGAGATTACCAGTTGGTAACATACCATTTGTGTCTCGACAGCGCGTCCAAGCGACATTGGAAAGGTTGAAATCGCCAAGGCAAATGATTTCATCCTGGCACAAATCCTGACATCGTTTGGGAGAAAGTAAGATTATTGCACATGATACTTCGAAAGCATTTGATAGAGTTCGGCATCAAACCCTCTTTCGAAAATGCGTGCATTTGGTATTGATGAATCTCTTCTTCTTTGGGAGGTTTTAAATCTGAAGTCCATAAATAATACTGGTTTGCCACAGGGCTCCGTATTGTGTCCGACTCTTTTTCCCACATTCATCAATGATCTTTTGTCTGAAGCTTCTAATACATTAAATTATTTTTCCTGATGACAGTACTCTCAGCTTCTCATATTCGTTTCGGATGTGGATTTAGAACTGTCAATAAAGTGCAACCCAGAGCCCCCATGCTGCTACCCATGAGTGGCACTTGCATTGAGGAAACCAAACAGCCCTCAGTTCTCGTTATGTATATCACAGACCACCTTGTGTAGAATGACCACATATTCGACGTCGCCAAAAACTCTCCCAAGTGTTTAGGTTTCCTTCGATGTTGCAATAAATTTTGTACCCCTTCGGATCTGGCTCTAATCTATAATCGTATTATCTACAATCGTAGAGTACAATCAGGTACATACTCCAATAACTCACTTCAGTGTTCAGTCTCTTGGATCCAAAAAAAGAACTTTAAAAATGATAGGTATAACAGAAACATTTAATATATTCTCGAGCACCGTCGCAATGTTTCTTGTCTTTCAATATTTTACCGTTATTTTAATAAACAGTGTTTTAGTGAAATAGCCAGTTGCATTCCTCTCCTTAAACAATTTAACCGTAATACTCGCGTTTCAGGGACAAGCCATCAGTTTAACCTTGAGCGGAAGTACTGTTTAATTCACAGATTTTTTTTTTACCCGCACTACACTCAATATTTCCCTCTCATTATGATATTCATGACTGTCAAAACCAGTGTGCATAGATATCGCATTCTAAATCCTCCCCAAAGCTTCCTTAAACGTTCGCACTGTGGTCAAACATTTTAACGGTAGTCATAATCAGATAAATTTTCACCAAGAAGTGGCTACCATCATGAGTTTCATCAATTTTAAAAATGAACGTTGCAACCCACCCAGAAAAAAGAATTCGACGTTTGAAGATTTAGCACCCTCGAGTTGTCTGAGTCTATAGAGAGCACCTTGGCGAGAAGCTTTTACTCAAACCAGATGTCAATACAATCAGAAACCTCCAAACCTCCTTGGGTTAGAAGGAACCTGGAAAAAAGTGACAAAATACGCTCGGAGTTATGAAGCGCAATATTTTCTCAATTTTTCGTTACGAATCAAAACGCAGGTTTAGTAGTATAACTGCATAGAAAGATTTGACGTTTGACAGTATATGCAGACCCAGGCAAGACATAGCCAGAATCGTTGCTTCCTGTAACGGACACTGGCCAATAAGAGAGCAGGCAATCCTCTCAACATTCACTTTCATAGCTCTGAGGAACAACGGAAAAAAGGAAACAATCATTCATTTCTTTTGTAAATGCCCTGTTTTGGCCAAATTTAGAGCACAATCATTTAGTTTTTTTTTTTTTTTTTTTTTTTTTGGCGAAATTCACGAACTTTCGGAAATGAAGATCAAAGACTTGATCTCTTGTCCCAATAGGACAAAATGGCTCTAGGACGAACTTCGGTTACCCTCCCTTTAAACGAGGTTTATAGGGGCCGATCATTTTCTCGGATCGGCTACTGCTTCAGACCAGTGTAGATGGTCTCGGATTAGTGTGTTGGTCCGGTTCAGGGAGTGATCCGAATTTTAGATGATTCTACAAAAGCAAACACACAATAGGACACATCAAAACCTACTACATACTTTCTTCTTTTTTTTAACTCGATCCAAACTGGATGACTCTGTAAGAATGTGCCCGATTGCCCAGTCCTCATATCTATTCTATCCACATGTTCAAACGGGTTATTGTATCAAAAGGGCCAAAGGGCTTGACTACCAGTTCTCTCTAATTCTACCTACCTACCAATAGAAAAAGTATACTTAGATGAAAAAAGCTTAAGAATAACAAGCCGGCTTGTTTTGGTGGATTACCAGTGGATCTCTTCAAGTAAGAAGGGAAGCATGGATTGGGCACAAGCTCAAACCAGCAGCCAAATATGAATGGAGGACGCATGCCCGGCAACTGGACTATCATCTCCATATAACACTAAGATCAGGAAGTAGGTATCAGTGTGAGACACACTCAGCCTTATTGTGAGTTTCGCCCGAACAACATTCCACCCGGAAAATTTGACATTTCACTTTTCGCCTATTGTGAGTTTTACCCGAAAAATTATTCATGTTCGAAAAATTCCCCTTATTGTGAACAATCATTTCGGGCGGAATGATATGCCATTGACAGCCATAATTTTAACTTATTCTTATTAGGCGAACGAGAGGGAGACAATAAGGCGGAAAATATAAGTTGTTTGTTTATTTTTTTAAGATAAGAATATTTAAAATTCATGTTTTTTGTTAAAATGCAGGAGCAAAATAATAAAAAAAAAAGACCAAAGCGATATGCTGCTTAATAAAATGCAGAAGAATCCTGAAATTGCCAAGGGCTCAGGAGGAAAGCTAGTTACAGTGTTTTCAGAGAACTCTCTAGATATCAGTGGCAGGCCATTGCGTGGCATACAACACTATTTCTAGTTTCTACCTTCGCTTTCAAATTTCCACGAAATAACACAAATTGTAATTTTTTGCATACAAGTCCATAAATAAAGTAAAGATACAATCTTGAAGATACGCACTCAACTTATCAGCTTCTTTCTCAAACCTTATCAGTTTTATGTGAAGATTTCGAAGAAAGTTACTACTCGTAGTTCAAATAATACGGAAGCAAACCCGTGTTATTTCGTCTTATCAGTTGCGTGTGCTGAACAAAGCCAAATCAAAATACTTGTGTTAAGGAAAAAAGCGATCCAATTGGTTGCCACTTTAAAAGACGGAAACAAACGTGCTTAATACCTATTATTACACAAGATTGCGATTGTTGAAAAAATTGTCGTTTGAAAATTTCGAATTAGAATTTCGTTAGATGACGTCGATAATGGTGACATTACGAATGCTAATGCCGAATTTCAGCATTTAAATAATTTGTTCCTGGTAAAAAAAAAATTATTTTTCCTGGACTAATAATTCAAATTTGTCAGCCAAAAAACTCTTGCCCTAAAATTTTAAAATATTGTCACAAGCAGCACAGAGTTTTGATGTTTTCAAAAATGTCATTAAAAGTGGATTTACATGTTTCTGCATCTGCAAAATACAGAAAAATAGAGAGAGGCAGATAACCCGAAAGTGGGAGAGAATACACAGGTGGTAACTCTTTTTTACTTCCTATAAAGTGATATTTATAACTTGTTGGCCTTTTAATACGAAACTATGCAATGAAAATTTAACTTGCCTCCATTTTCAATTTAATGTTTTTTTTCCATAACATACGTCAGTCAACAAAAATTATAGAAAAATGTGAAAATATCGCAAATTTACAAAATGCAGACGAAGATGCTATAATAAAGATGAACATGTTCGTCTTTACTATAATCTTGACTTCTGCATTTCTCGAATTTCCTATAAAGCAGAAATGGAGTTCTCTAACTACTATGAAGCCTGTATTTGGCATCCCTTTTTTTTTTGCAGAAATCAAATGCAGATGCATGTAAATCCACCATAAATAGCTTATAGTGTATTCTTGTCTTCACAAATAACGTATACTTTTGTACTGCTACATCTTCATTGGATTAATTGATCCATAATTCGAACTGGCCTATATGTACTTATAATATGTATATCGTGCTTAAATATCTCGATGATTTTCCATCGTTTGGCACAAATGAAACTCTCTTCCTCTCGCTTCCACTTTATAAGAAAAATTGAAGCACTATTTTCAAATTTGTTTATAAATTTTAATAAGTGCTGTCAAAGTTAATGTACTTTTCAATCCTTAAGGCTAGGACCGCACTCGCGATTTTTCGTCGAGGGCCGAGGCGATTAAAAAGTCGTAGTCGCTACAAATTATTGTTATGCACGCACTTGGGATTTTTTTGCGCGCGATTATTTAATCGCAAAAAATTAAACACACTACTTCTTATGTTTTGCTACAAATAAATAGCGACAGAAAAATCGCTTGAAAAAATCGAACTTGTTTCATTTTTATAATCGCTACGATTTTTGAGTCGCATATGCGTGCATTCGCATTTAACGCTATGTGTTTTATTCCTTGCGGCTAAGAAATCGTGGATTAAAAATCGCAAGTACGCGCATGCCCATTTCTCTTTGCGACTACGATTTTTAAGTCGCAGTAATTTAAATGGCAAGTGTGGGGATATCCATTTGAGTACATTTGTTTCATTTAAGCTTACGACAATCGCATCGCAAGAAAAATGAAACAAATTGCGACTTTTAAATCGTCATGATTTGTTGGTAGCAAGTGCGTTCATTCTCATTTAAATTCATGTGTTCTATTTTTGCCACTAAAAAATCGTGCGATCGTCGAGGCGATTAAAAAGTAGTCGCTACAAATTATTTTCATGCACGCACTTGCGATTTTTTGCCGCGCGATTATTCAATCGCGAAAAATAAAACACATTACTTTTTATGTGAGTGCACGCATTTGCTACAAATAAGTAGCGACAGAAAAATCGCTTAAAAAAAATAGAACTTGTTTCATTTTTATAATCGCTACGATTTTTAAGTCGCATGTGCGTGCATTCACATTTAAGGCCATGTGTCTTATTTTTTGCGACTAAAAAATCGTGGATTAAAAATCGCAAGTGCGTGCATGCCAATTACTTTTTGCGACTACGATTTTTAAGTCGTAGTAATTTAAATCGCAAGTGTGGGCATATCCATTTGAGTAGATGTGTTTCATTTAAGTTTACGACAATCGCATCGCAAGAAAAATGAAACAAATTGCGACTTTTAAATCGTCATGATTTGTTGGTAGCAAGTGCGTTCATTCTCATTTAAATTCATGTGTTCCATTTTTGCGACTAAAAAATCGTGCGATTGAAATCGCAAGTGCGGTCCTAGCCTTATACAGCTTTTTCACCAAAAAATAACACGAGATTTAAGGCAAGAGATTTATGTGGTTTTTCCACCGCACTTAAGGATTAAAAAAAGATTAACTTTGACAGCACCTATCAAAGTGCAAATGGTGTTTCAATTAAATTACCGCTTCAGTGGCCGAGTGAGTGAGTCCCATCAATGATCGAATGAAAATGTCAAATTAGGGTAATCGATTGCTCGATGACGTAAGCGGCAATGCCAAACTCACATAATTCAGTCACGTATTTCTCGAAAACTGATGCGGTAATTTGGCCCAAGGATTATCTCTTGGTGAAAACGTAATATTTAATCTCGGATTATATTTTGGTGAAAATGTAGTATAACTTTCATGCTCAAATTGTTTTAGATTTAACATCAAGATGTTTGGACGACTTTTTTAATTAAATATATGGATAACTCTCTAACAATAGAATTATAATTATTAACTGCTATACTTTTATGACAGTTTCGCATGCATGATATATTATAGAGAGTTCTTAAAGCCTTATTTACATAAACTGAGACAGAATCACAGATTGGATCAATAAACAATTTGTGTAAACACAGGGTTCAAACAAATTATATTTTTTACGTGGCAATGAAAACATGGTTTTAATCTATTAACAAATACGAGAATATAGATAAAGTATTTTTTAACTTGCGGTATTCATTCTTTTTAAAAATGCAATAAAATGAACAAAATTAAATTTTTTCCATGTAGGTATTATGGCTTTATTACTAAGAGCAAACATTCCCATTAATTATGGAACACAATGTCGTTCAAGCGAATGGTCGTGGGCCTTCAATTGCTAAGTCAATTGGACCTTGTAAGCGAATAATCCGAGATCTTTGTGCAGAATTCTCCTCAGGCTAGTGCGTGAAGTGTTAAGCTGTTGAGATCGATGGCGAGTTGATATTCATGAATTAAATCTCACACTCTCGACTTCAGCAGCCACATTCTCGTCTATGCGCACCGTACAACGATGGGGACTATGAGTGTTGTCCACTAGCATACCAGTCTCACGAACTGTTTGCGCACGAGCTTGTGTACAGCAGGCGCGGTGGGTGCATCATTTCGGCCATAACTTCTTTTCAAAAAACGCACTGTTTGGGCTACACAGCACTCACTTTGGTAATAAGTTTTCAATATTTCCCAACGTTGTTTAAGCGTAAAGGGAATCATTTCGTTCCACGGAGGTATGATACTGACTTTCTGTCAAGATTTTGAGCGGGAAACAGCAATTAATATCAAAATAGCCTATGATTTAAAAAAAAAAACACTAAATGGCCCATCCTGTAGGTATACTACATACGCTAATGAGATAGTGAAATGGTTCGTTCGTTCAACTTTATCTAAGGGTTATCCCTGAGAATTGTCAAAAAACTGGGGTTTTCGGTTTTAGAAAAGCACCCAAGGGCTGTTAATTGTTTTGTTGACAACTAAAAGCAAAGCAACTTTAAATTTGCTATAAATTAGTTTTAAAAATAAACAAAAACAATTTTGCATTAATAATATTTTTATCTGATGAGGATGATGAGTACAACAAACATTTAATTGCAAAAATAAACAATAACAACATGCGAATCGACAAACGACAGTAAATAAATAGATATAAAATTTCATGTCACTTTTGACAGTTTGGTTTTATCTACTTTAGGGCGAGTTCAGGTCTCAAAAATATCAGGGTGAGTACATGTTCAAAAAATGATTTAGGGCGACCTTTTTTCATTATTACGATCTTACTCGTATCTTGTCTGCTGTGTGGCACATAGCGACGTCTTGCTGGAACCACATGTCGTCTAGATCTATAAAGTGCAATTTGGGTTTAAGAAATTGGTTGTCATCGTTCTGTAGCGCTTGCCATTGACGGTGACAGCCTAACCAACTTCGTTTTCGAAAAAGTACCGACCAATGAAACGGTAACTTTTTGAGGATTCCTTGTCACCTGGTGAATATCGTGCAGGTTGATGTCATCCCATAAACGACACTATTTTGCTTGTTAAGGTAGCCATTCACCCAAAAATGCGCATCGTCTAAAGATGATTTTTCGGTCGAAATTGGGGTCTTCTTCCGAACGCTTCAAAGGCCAGTATGCAAACAAACGGCGTTGTACAGGTGTAGGGCCACGTCCCGACGTAATATTCGCCAAGTTGAAGTCTGTTGACAGATGTAAACAAAAAAAAACATGGCCATCACCCTCACCAATTGAAAACCCCTTTATATATTTATACAAAATTAAATGATTTATGTTGATTTCCTGTACACACTAGCGATTTCTATATTCTATCCCGGATCGAAAATTTTTGTATGGTGAGTGTGCAAGCAAGTACCTATGTGTTTCATTGAGGGTGTTCACAATGGACTTACTCTACCGATTTATTTTGACGTAAGACCACCCTGTCGTATTCAGACACAAAAGTAGTTTGAATACTTCAGACTCACTTCGACGTCTTGTAGTTCTCACAATTGACAATGTTTACAAAATTTAATAATATTTAAAATGAATTTCAACTCAAAACACAAACCAATAATAAATAAATAAATAATAGTGTTGACTGCCGTATCATATGTAACCAAAACAAATGTAAAAAAAATCTATTAATTTTAAATTTCTGTTAAGAATCTTGCCTTACTTTCTCGTCTTTTTCTTACCATGAAGTGCGAATTTCATGTAAGTGCAAATCTTTCTTCAAATAAAAGGTTCGTTCGTTCAACTTTACCCAGGGTTGACCCAGGTTTTCTTGACAATTCTCAGAGTTGTCAACAAAATTTTGTTGTCAATTTTGATGTGTTTCAACTTTTCCTGATACTTTTTCCTGATCGCCATATAACTGACGCCTAAGTTAAAGAAATGTTCAAAACGTAAACTGAATATAGAGGTGAAATTAAGATACAAAACGCTGGTGGATACTTTAAGAATTGTTGTGTCAATGTCTTAGATTAAATCCAGAAGTAGACGGGGAAGAGAACCACTCATATGGCCCCTACGATTGTGACAGGATGTCAAACCAACTTATCGAACCCAATTGGAGACAGCTAGCTAGTGATCGAGCTGGCTGGAAGGTGCTTGTTTGCTAAGGCGCGGCCTTAAACATCTTTTTTGCAAAGATTAAATGTTCCGAAATTTATTTTATAATTCCGAATAAGGTCCAAAGCGGCTTTAACATCATGTACTAATTCAACTAAAATTTTGCGCAAATTATTTGGATAATTTCACTCAGTTCTTATTTAATTATAAATTTAAATAAAGTGGCATCACTTAAACCATAGCTTCCAATTTTCGTCAGTATAAAATCTGTGCAATTACACAGCCGAAAACAGTAATGACAAAAACCACCAAACCACCCCTCTACGACAGCAATCAAATTTAGTTATACGTAATCGAAATGAGTAGGCGCACGTGATAAAGGTTTTTATTTATACATAAATCGGCAAATAATTCGCTTTCACAGACAATGATTACATCATTCATCAAATTTAATTGAAAAGGTTCCTTTCCTGTAAACATTATTGAATATTCAACATGAATGTTTACCTACTTGAGCTTGATCCAGGTAAAAACAAAAAAGTACCTTTACGCTCACACAAAATTTCAAATGGACACGTTTGTCAGTTGTCGTAGGAACATTCTCTTTCTCACATTGTTATGATCCGAAAACTGTGTGTTGTCCAGGGGAATTTATCACACACACAAAATTCGATTTGATGATGCCATTGTAACGGATTCAAATTAGCCTATTAGATAGAAAAGAACAACAAAAACAAACCACTCATTCTCATCACATAAGAGCGCTGGCAAAACCCAGACCGCACACAACTTCTAGCCAAGGTTAAAGTGATAACAATTACATTGAACTTATGTTCTACTTTTAGGTTTGAATCGTCCAACGATGGCCATGGAGCAAATCAATGCAGAACATTGCATAGCCAAGGCAGTTCCGTTAGAATAGTAGTACTCCAATACTAACTACCTATGTACATCGCAAGAGCTAGCTGCACCTGTAATTTAAATATAGAATATTCTCACTCACCAGAAACTCCACTTTGAGAAAAAATTCGCCTTCAGCACCGGATTTGGGGGTTTCACAACTTTTCTTTTCGTCCGATTCATGTTGAATAAATATTGCTAAGATACTCGTACTTCGGATTTTCTATGCACTTAACGTTAAAATCTGCAGCTAGACAAAGAACACTATTGACAAAGAGAGTAAAGCACTGAAGATTATGGGCAGCCGCATGCAGGCAGTTTCACTAAGTTAAAAAAAAACTAATAGGTATGTAAATTGCACCTTTATTTAATTCGAGATTTGTTAATCGTTTTATTCAAAGCGTTAACTCAAAACATTCGCTTCATTCTAAAATGAGGTTACTGACTGGTCGTTGAATACCTTATGTACATTTACACCATAAAAGGAAACACGAATGACAAAGGTAGACGACGTAGATGAGGCAGAGAGTTTGGCAGAGATTATGTTTTATTTTACAGATAAATCGATGCCAGACTTTGTGACGTCACACAATTGTATTTATAAAATACTCAAATGCACTTTCGAGTGGATAATCGCCGTCTAAGATTCGGATAATTTATAAAATCGACGGTGGGTTGTCAGTCCCAGAGTGGCTTTAAGGTATAATTTGGCCGAGAATCGAGAATACCGTAAATTTGACAATCACAGTGAGTTTTTCCAACAACCGACAGAATAAAACAAATGTGCTGCCGTTGCCCCCAACAGTCGGCAGAAAACTAAAAGAAACAAGGAAGAGTTCTTTTTGCTTTACCCTATTGGATTTTTTGTTAAGAGAGTTAATTACAGTATGTATCAAAAGTCAACAACACTGTTGGAAGAAAGGTAAACATAGTTAAAATGTATTTAAAGTTTGGAACTAAGAAAATAGAGTAGGACTTATTTTAAATTATAATAATGGAGTATATAAATATTCATCCATTATAATATAATAATTAGCTAAATGGGTAAAAATAGCTATGCAGTGCATAAGGCCATAAAAATTCAGAATTATAAAACATTTTTCTGCTTATTATAGTTTTAATGAAGTCGTGTCGATTATAGAACCAAACATTTAGAATTGATTAACACAGCTCAGTGTGGCTTGTTTAAGGAAAAAAAGCATTCTGTCAGCCGGTCGAATTAAATAAACAAAAATGGAACTACCAGAAGCTAATAGGTTTTGAGCAATTAATTGATATTCATCGGATAAGATATATGTCAATATCTGTAGCAAAATACTGGTAATCAAAGCTATATACGTTTTATCATATCAGAAAATTTATTCAGGATAAAATCTCAATAATCAAAAATAAAAACTGTTACACTAATGTCGTTTTTATTTGGCAATCCGGAATCTCTGCCCGATCCGTAATCCCAACTGAAAACTTTTTTTTATTCTGATGATTTTGAAGTTTTTTGTGAAACATCAAATGTGGACAATAATGAAAATCAAGAATAAGGTTTGTTGAAAGATACACTTCGGACAATTAAGATACAAAAAATCACAGCTTTTGAGTTTGACGTTTAAGTATATGAATGTGTGAGAGCTTGTGGTCTCTTCTTTTTAAAATCAAAACTGTCATTTTTATTTTTTCTGAAGTGAACACTTTCAGAAGAGTCCAGAAATCTTCCAGATTACCAAATAAAAACGATATTACACATACCGAATAAATCTTAGTAGGATTTTATACGAATAACCAAATATAACATCCAAATATAACAGTAGGATCACTGCCGATACTTGAATAAACGTCAAATCTCTATCCGCAGTAGGATTCCACTTCTCCTTTTATCGGCAATGATCCTACTGCGGATTTTGTATTTGTTATTTATATAAAATCCTACTGTACTACGGATAACTTTTCCAAAAAAAACACGGCTAATGCCTCTATTCAACGTTGCATAAATTTATTAAATAACATTTTCCCGTTTAGAGATACTAGTTATATTGAGTTTATAAATAAGGCTGATACTATCTAGACTCACGACTTAGGGAGTTCGCTGTCTTCACCCTTACAAGCCAAATCGAGAAGAAAAAGTCGATTGTCCAAACATATATTATTCTACGTCATCACCAAAATTTAATCCAGGATTTAAGGCAAGAGATTTAAAATTAATATTGAAGTGTTGCTATCAAAGAAAAGGAGACTGATTTTACGTCACTATTGACATTTTACCAGAACAGAGTTAATGTTATTATTGGTTTTGTTAGGTGTCACTTATAGTAATAATGGAAAAATTAAAACAAAATAATACTACCTACGTTTTAACCAAGATATAATCCTGGATTTAAGTAGATTTCCTATAAATCTTTAAATCTCAAAGATTTATCATACAAATTTTATTCGTTAATTTAGTAGATCAGAAATTAATCTTGTTAAATATTTATTGGATCTATATGGCGATGGCCAAACCCGGTATCCCTGGAACACTGATCTAACTGTTTCGCGTTACCAACGTTCTGTAATACAGTCCTTCACGGCTGTTGAAAATAAGGCGAGATTTATTGGTCTTGAAAAAAATGAGGACAAGACCAAGTATAATGCTTTCACCAAACAAACGATTAGGACAAAACGTCACCATTTACAGCAAAAACTTCGAGGTAGTTAAAGGAGTTCATCTACCTCGAAGTTTATACGAACTCCACTAACATTAACTTAATAGAGATCCAACGAAGAATTACCCTAGTAAACAGCTGCTACTAGGGTTTAGTTCTTTCGAGAGAAAAATTCTTAAGATGGATAGTTACTCCTGTTTGCGAGGAGGACGAATGGGTGAGCAGATATAACGGGGAACTCTATCAGATGTACCAAGATGGGTATATAGTCCGAAAACCCAAAACACGTCGACTACATTAGCTTGGCCACATTAAGCGAATGGACAATAATATCCCAGCTAAGAGAGTCTTCGAATACCAGCTCCCAGGTTCAGAGCGACAAGAAATAACGAACTTGATTTAAAGACCACGCTATCGTGAATGCCACAATAGTATGATTTAGTTTAAAAATAAACTACTCAATATTTACATTATCTTACTAGAAACTATGAAATTTCTCAACAAAAAGACTGTTTTTTTGAAAACTTGGCGTGAAATATACTAGCAAAAACTTCGAACAGCAAATCAATCATTATTGATAATTATTTTATGAAACATTGGTACAGTAAATACAGTCTTTTCAGTCATTTCATACATAACCAGATAGTTTCTATGGAGACTGCGTGAGAGTAGACTTCCCCAGTAAGCTAATCATTAAGGCCGGTATTCACCGAGCGCTCATAACTTAAGAAGCTCATAAACCTATTCATATTAGTGAAGATCTACGAGCGCTCTTAAAAGTTAGGACTGGTCCCGACCACTCCTAACTTACGAGCGCTCTCTTCGAAAGTTTGTTCGCTTGTGCGTATGCCACGCACGCCTTTGACTCGAATCCATGTGAGCAATGCCAAGTAGAAGAGTATCCATTTGCTGTCAAGACCAACATTCCACAACATTTCATAGTTTGGGTATGCCTCAACAAGAGAGAGTGGCTCTCATTTTCGAACTTCGAAAAACACTTGCTCGGTGAATAACAGCCTAAGTATGGAGAAATTCAGTCTCCATACAATTCTACGAAATTCAGTCTCCGGACCTTGCCCCGAGAATGGCATAGAGCAAGCAAGTTAGATCTATTTAAGCAACACAATCGAGTGCCAATCTATGTCTGTATTATTTTTTAATAAACTAAAAATTATTAACTTTGCTTGTTAAATTTTTATTTTTAAGATTCTTTTTTTATTTTTGATTAATGTGTCGTTAATTCAAAATGGGAATAAAAATGAATGAAGTTTTGCTCTATGCTCGATTGAGTAAACCGAGCGATCTCCAAACAAGCTAAAAAAAAGAAATGCAATTTGAGTGCTCAAAGCTCTCCGAGTTAAAAAGTAAGATAGTTCTTTTTTGACATTTCATCCCGCTCAGAAAAAAGCAGGAACAGCACTCTAACATGAAAACATTTATCAAACATATTGTCATCAACAAAAGCACCTGCATTTAATTTAATTAACATATCAAAGCAAAGAATTTTTTTTGTACAGCAAAGGAAAATTTAAAACTTTGAGCATATGACGCTGTTGATGTTGAGATCTATTGTGTAGCGCACTTAAAAATGAACGAGCTTCCTCATTTTATAGTTTTTCCTACAAATCTATTGCTCTTAGGAATATTATTATTTGGGGCACCTTCAGAGAGGGTTAGTGTTCTCGTTATAAATATACTTGTATTTAGAGTCGACTCCTATTCTAAAAATATTTTAGTGCAGGTTTTAATTTAAATGTTTAAAATTGTTCGCCAATAATTTTTGTTCGATATTTCCCATAATTTAAATTTTACAAGAACATGAACACTGCTAAAAGACCAAACGTCATTTTATTTTACGATAATGTCACTTTTGACAATTGACTCACCGCTGCAAAAATGAAAACTAACCAAATCCAACCAACTCTTCAGGAAATTTTGTAGTCAAGGCAAGGCACAAGGGTGGTAGTCCTCTACCTCTGTTTTAATAACCAAGTGTTTTCCAAATATACAAAAAAAAAAAAACCATCCTCCAAAAATGACTGAAGGTGAAAAAGTTGCTGAAGCCGTTGAAGCAATAACCCTAAACGGAACCGAAGCCGACGACGATTTTGTTGACCCATGGAATGTTACTAGTAAAAGCGAAGCTGGCATCGATTATGACAAACTTATAAGTGAGTTTCTAAACTAATTTCCATAAATGATTCTAAAATGCTTCTTCGTTTGTAGAAAGATTTGGCTCATCAAAAATCGATGAAGCGCTAATTGAGAAATTCGAAAAGGTCACTGGCAAACCCGCACATCACTTCATTCGACGTGGCATCTTCTTTTCGCATCGGGATCTTCATAATATTCTTAATTTAAAAGAACAAGGCAAATCATTTTACTTATACACTGGTCGTGGTCCAAGTTCGGATTCATTACATCTAGGACATCTGATTCCTTTCATACTTACCAAGTGAGTTCTCAGAGTTATATCGAAGTTTGGGAGTTTTTTTTTGCTAAAACGAATACAATTTTTAGATGGCTGCAAGAAACATTCGATGTTCCTTTAGTTATTCAGCTGACAGATGACGAGAAAGTCTTGTGGAAGGATTTGAAAATTGAAAATGCCATCAAAATGGCCAGAGAAAATGCCAAGGATATCATTGCAATCGGATTCGACGTCAATAAAACATTCATTTTCAATAATTTGGAATTTATGGGGTAAGTTTGAATATTTGTCTACCTAGAATAGTGTTGCATTTGATATTCTTGAAGACAATTGTGATTCTAAACTATCCTCTTCACACGGTTCGATGTTGGGTATTCTCTCTCACCCTAGTCTATGCAGATGGGGAAAAAGTCACCCGAAGAATGTTCTTTTCAAAATAACCTTACGCGTTCTCATCACGTTCTATACCCCTGCAACATTTATCAGGACCGAGATTGTTAGTGTCTTATTATGGAACACTTTAGTTGCTGGAGAGTTAGCTTTATTGCCCAATTGTTTTCTTAGCTCAAAAAACTCGCGATTGACAAGAGTTATTCTTAGTTTCAGGACGGATATCATTATCCTCGAAGTTATAACTGTTAGTTAACGTTCTGTCCAGGGTATTGAGGTTGTCCTCATTGACTGTTAAACCCATTTTCTTCGTTTCTTTCTCAATATTCAAAAAAAGCGCCACTGACATCAAGATGTTTTCTGTAATTTACTGGACGAAATTTTAAAAGAATTTTCCTCTAGTGTTGAAGTGAGAAATTTGCGCGATTACCTCAGGAACGATGTTAAAGAAGTCACATGACCTTTTTGACAACAGAGGTGTTAGTAAGGTTTTTGCTGACCTTAGCCTAGAACTAGAAATTGCTCTATAACTCTTCGGCTTCTTGCGAGGAACTGACAAGTCCTCCAAGAGTTTGTTTTGTCATGAAAAGTACTTATCATATCAGCCGTTCAGGCTCGGAGAAAGTTTGTAGATCCCCTACTGACGTTACACAAACAAAAATGGTTGAAAGTTGATCCCATTTTTAATGATATGTTCAGCATCAAATTTATTTTTAACATTTAACAGTTCTTAGCCGCAAATTCTTCGACTCCACGTTCGACTCCAAAGGACCTTAACTCCACCTGCGCATTTTAGATTCGTTGTACGTGTCCGACGCTTATTGCTTCGTAAATAAATAACTTTACTTCGCGTGGAAGTCATCTCAATAGCACGACTCCAAACCTAGTGAACCAGCCCCTTAATAAAACACCGCGTTGGATCTCAATGTCTATTTGCTCCAAATATGTCGTAGTAGCCCATACAAGATATTCACTTAGTAGGTAATCGAATTATGTAGATCTAGAAAAACCATAGAAAAAATCCAAAGGGCTCGCGTGTACTTGTATTACGGGAGCAATTAGAACCTGACTTACCACAGTTATGGAGGTTGTCCTTCATCTATCCCCTTTCTATTAGGTCATCGGAAGTACGGCAATGTGAGCTATCATGAGATTCCCAATGGAAGGAACTGGGACATGCAATATTATTGCTCTCAGGGAAAGAGGCTTATCAGGTCCACATTAACAAACCTTCTTCACATCCCAAGAGATGGTATGAACAAAAAATATAATTTCGAGAAAAAACTTGGTTATAGACCTAAGCAATAAAAAAGATTGGGTAAGAGAAGAAGTAAACAACACCTTCGAAGCAAATATCATCAAGTGGTACACTCATGGATTGAGAACAAGCGAAGAGACTGGTGCAGGAATCTTTGAGCCTAGAACCCAGCTTTTCATACCGATGGGGCAGTCTATAGGCATCTTTCAAGCGGAGGTACAGGCCTTAGGGAAATGCGCAGATCTAAATCTCGAAAGAAACTATCATAACCAGAAAATTGCCATCATGTCAGATAGCTAAGCTGCACTGAGCTAATATACCATCAGCTCTAAATTAGTGTGGGAGTGCATAAACAGGCTAAACGCACTCGCCAAAAAGAACAGAGTCACACTTCATTGGGTATTATTGGTGGCAGACTTCTTGGCAAAAATAGGCGCATCAATTCCTTTAACATATCTTGAATCCTATTGCGGAATAGGACAAAATGTTATCAAAAACAAAATTAAACAAGAAGAGAAGGCAAGACGATCCCAGAATTGGAAAGAACTCCCAATTTCAACCAGGAACATTTCACAAATTGCATAAAATTAAGTAGGAACAAACTAAGAATAATAACAGGTATCCTAACTGGACACTGAAATCTTAAAGACACATAGGTTTACTCAGTGTGGTAAGCAGCGTCACATGTAGATTCCGCAACATGCATGAGGAAACATCGGTCCACATATTAGGAAAATGTTGTCCACTCATCCCCTAAAGGGAAAAACCATCTGGGACAATACCAGGTAGGAGAGAGCGACCTATCCTCTCTCAAGGTGCCCCAAATACTAAAAATCCTAAAAGCAATAGATTTGGAGGAAGAACTTTAAGATTCAGGTTGGGGCACAATAGATCTCTAGGGCGCAGTTCAATACCCCCAATACATAATTCATTCATGCATTCAAGTAGGTCATTCTGGCTTTAACTGTTGATTCTATCTTACGGATTCTACTTCTGTCGCCTTAATAAATGAAGAAGTGCCTTAGTGAAAATACTAATCCCAATCTCTATTTTTCTGAGATGTGTAATCTACTTCAGAATAACAAACACCTGGAGCGGTTTAAGATGAAGCATTGGCCAGATCTGTTGTTTTGTCATCAGACAGGTGCTTAAATTATTCTATTCCTCCTATAGCATCTTGTTTCCGCATGAGTATACATGTAGCGATGGCTATACCTATATTAGCCTTTTTAGGTAATATAGGTAATGTTGTACTACATTTGGCGAGTTCGTGAGCCTAACAGTTTCCGGGAATGTCGCTATGCCCTGGCACCTAACAGAGCTGAGTATATAACTGCTGCTGCATCCACATAATAAATAAATGAACGACATTTAATAGTTCCTTGAATATCCGAGAAGATGCGGGTATCAGTAGTTGGTAACATGTTTTCTTTGAACCAAGATAGGACTTCTTTAATCTTCCTAAGATCCGTCCAAAATACGCTACAATAATTAGTAAGATGGAAAAACTCCCAGCCCAAACACCTCAACATCAATTTTCGATCCTTGGGTATAAAAATGGATATAATCATCTTCCAATAAAATCATACCCTCGCAGAAAGATCTTGAAGAAATGGTTGACTTAGAAATTTATGCCGAACGGTTGTTTTTGTATAGTGTAATCAATGTGACTTGGGACTGATTCGAATGAGTTCAGAATGATAGAATGACCAATTTTGTTATTGGTTCATTGTGAAGAAGCTTAGGCCGGCAGCTGTGCTCGCTACCATCTGTTTACTGAAAATATCGAGGGGTGGCTGATAAAACAGAATATCTAGCGCGACATCCGCTTTTGCACAGACAAGATGATCGTTGGACCTTTCTTAGCTTGTCCCAGCCTTTTCTAGAGCGGTCCATCATAACGCTACACCATAATTAAGGATCGGTCTGATTATCAAAGTATGCAGCCAGAGTAATGCGGGGTTGGAAGCCCCATTATCAACAGCCTTTTTTGCATGAGAAGAGTGATTAAATATAATTAAATTTTTATCTAGAATAAGACCGAAGTATTTTGCTTCGTCTAAGAAAGCTATTTGAATACCTCTGATGGATAGGAGCATACATGAAGAATATTATATTTCCTAGAGAATAGAACAAGTTCGATTTTATGAGGGTTGACACCTAGCTAGGTCACACCGCTCTGCCCAGTTTGTTAGCTTGTTTAAAGCGTTTTGATGGAGTTTTTGTAAGATGTTTAGATGCCTTACTGATACGGCAATGGGAACACAATGTCCGCATAGGTAATCACTGCAGCTCTCCGCTGCCAAGCATGGCAGCAACTCATTTTTCTACCAAGTTCCAAAGAAGGGGGACAAGAAAAACGCAATGTGGCGTACCTTGCCTGACAGATCTTCTAGAAAAAAAGCCGCACAGTTTTGAATTGATAACTCTGCTAGTCAGCAATTGGTTAATCAGTTCATGAAGCGACCCATCTACCTTCAGATATGAGAGTGCAGATGCGATTGCGAATGTGTCGACTTTGTTAAAAGCGCCTTCTACATCTAGAAATGCAACCATCCTTTGCGTAGAAAAGTCTCAGGTCGATGCTTGTACGTAAATGGATATCAATCAATCTTTCAAGTCTTTTTAGCAGGAATGATGATAGTCTAATAGGTCTGAGATCTTTAGGGTTTACTTTGGACCATTTATCGGCTTTGGGTATGAACCAACTCGACAATGTGTTAATACAAACGGTTTATCTTTTTTGAATTTTGTATATTTCTTTCAATAATTATAATTAATCAATCGTGAAAATTTTGTTGTGCTCTAACAGATTTAAGACGTTTACTCTTGAGGTTGTTTACCCTAATCTACTTGATACAGAAATTTAAACAATTCCGTCCATCTGTTTGCCTTGAAGTTCTATATGCAGGAAATATAATAGTTTGCTTATGTTTTTCATTTTTAAGGGACTTCTATAAAGCCGTGCAGAGATAACACAATACAAATTTAAAAATGAATTTTTTATTTCAGTAAATGCCCAGCCATGTACCAAAACATCATTCGTATTCAAAGGTGTGTAACATTTAACCAGGTGAAAGGCATCTTCGGCTTTGGTGATTCAGATATTATTGGTAAAATAGGCTTTCCAGCAGCACAGGCGGCACCGGCTCTCTCGTCGACTTTCCCTTTTATATTTGGCGACAAAAAAGTACCTGTGCTCATTCCATGCGCCATTGACCAAGATCCATATTTCCGGATGACCCGTGATGTTGCACCTCGGCTAGGATTTCCAAAATGTGCTCTCATTCACTCAGCATTTTTCCCTTCGCTGCAGGGAGCGAAATCTAAAATGTCTGCCAGTGAACAAAATTCCACACTTTCTCTAACCGACACAGCAAAACAAATCAAGAACAAAATTAACAAATATGCCTTCTCTGGTGGCCGAGTCACAGTGGAAGAGCATCGCAAGTTAGGTGGTATTCCTGATGTAGATGTGGCATACCAGTTGTTGAAGTTTTTCTTGGAAGATGATGCGAAGTTGGAAGAAGTACGAGTTGCTTATAGTAAAGGAGAATTGCTGACTGGGGAAATTAAGAAGTTAGCAATAGAGGTGAGTTTGAAAAAGATTTTATTTTTAATAAAAAAGTTAATAAATAAATCGACTTACAGACAATAACTCCCATTGTTGAAGATCATCAAACAAAAAGAAAAGCTGTTACAGATGAGGTGTTAGATCAGTTCATGGAAATAAGGCAGCTTAAGTTTGGAAGTTAGAGAAAAAAGATTTGGAATAAAAAGCGCATTTGTAATAAAAAAAAATTAAACGCTTGTATGTATTTCTGTTTATATAATACTTTTTTTTTATATAAATGTCCATTAATTTATTACATCGCACCTAATTCTGTTTGAATTGTTGACCATTTTATGCAATGAATAAAGCTTTTGAATTTAAAATAATATTTTAACGTTTTGATTTTTTGTAAAGAAGGAAAACAAAGAGTGTTCTTTGCACAACGTTTCTAACATTTCCTTGGACTTTATCAGGAGACACCCCAATGCTATATGTAGTTTATTATTTATACTTTTATTAACAGGTAATAAATCTTTTAAAATGCTTTAGAGGCTAGTTAAATTAAAAGTCCCAACGATTTCACTTCCTCAAATAATCCCCATTCTTCTATATCCAATATGTGGAATAAAATCAAGCAGTTAACAATTAGATGTATTGACACCAACTCGGGTCCGCTTATCAATCTTTCAAATAAGCAGCTCTAATCATTCAGATGACACGAATTTCCATTATGACTTAAGGCTTAAAAAAGATGAAAGTATCCGCAACTCAAAATCTGCTACCTTCTAATTCTGCAACTATTCATCATGATTAACCCATTTTAGAATAGTGTCTCAGCAAATTGAAAGGTAATACACCAGATAGAGGTAGACTGTCATACCCAATGTTTAAAAATCTTTCGACTTCGAACTCTACAATTTTTGATACATACATATGTATGTGATACCGCAATATTGAAAAGTTGCCCCCTTCCTAAAACCAAAAAGGAGATAAATAAAACCGGGGGAATATAGAAGACCTATCTCGCTGCTACCATGTATCTCAAGTATCTTGGAAAAGGTTGTAGCAAAGCGTCTCCTCTGTTATACAGAATAAAAAAACTAGTAACATTAAACCAAGTTGCATTAAAGTCAAAAAGATGATGTCCAGATGCCTTACTTCATATTGACAACATATGTATTTCAAACGCAATCTTAGCTAAAAATCACGTTTCAATACTGCAGATAAAAATCATGTCATAACTTAAAATTAAGCTTAAACAATGCTTAATCACTTAAGATTAAATATTAGGACTCCATGGTATAGAATTAAAAAGACACTAGCTGCAAGGCTTAATTTTATTAATTTAAAAATCCTTGGCATTTTTTAGATATTTTCTTTGGGGCTACGTTAAGTCATTGGTTTATGCCAACAAGTCGACGAAGTTGGAAGAGCTCAGAGCCAACATTGAACGCGAAATAGCGGCCGTTTCGGCCAAGTAATCGAAAATTGGATTGGAACCGACCACTGCAAACGTGCCCGCGGTAGCCATATGAACGAAGTCGAGTTCCATTCATAAATATTTTGATTGTACTTCAAGCCGATGATAAAATTTTTGAAATATCTCAAATGGTTTGCCTTTTATTTAAAAAAAAAGTTGTCAAGTCCTTATTGGAAAACCTTTTAGGTATTTATCGGGTAGATAATTTTTCGAACTTGAGGGTTGATTTGAGAATAATGATGGAGTTATTCTTTCAAATGGTTTTTATTTCGGATTACAAGCTATGTGTAAAAGATTTTGTATGCATCTTTTTTATTGAAAATGTTATATAGTAGAAGAGCTAAATGAGGCTTACTGCGGAATTGTTTAATGGGAGGAATACAACTGGCTATTTCAATTGAACTTTGTTGATAAAAAAGCGATAAAACAGTGGAAAACAGGATAAGTTACGACGGTGTTCAAGAGAAGAGAAGAGATGTTTCCGTAATGGATGTGTCTCCTATAAGTTTAAGTGCTCTATTCTGAAGTGGAAAAAAATTCTTGCATCTTTTGGAAGCCTTTGTAGGTTTCTGTTTATAGAGTCAATTGGTTTTTTCCATGGTTTTCGTTACAACTGTGTAATTCTATTTTATTCAAAAGTTTTTGTTATTGAGTGGTGTTATAAGTTCTGTGTAGAATTTTCGGGATCAAAAGTTAAATAAGCGTTTTTCTTAACAGTTTTATAGTTATATAAAGGGTACCGTTATTTTTGGAATTAAGAAAATCAATCTTTCGTCTAGGGAATTACTTAAAAACTTTACATATGTATGTACCAGTTTGAAGAAAATTACCATTGCGCTGTACCGACAGACAGACGGAAATGCGTTCTCTATCATCTTAATGTGTTTGATTAAAATATCTTGCCCTAGAACACCTACCTAATCGTGAGTATTTATTTTATTTATTTACTAATTTAATCCCTCTTTTATTGACCTGGAGCCCACTATCAAAACTTTTGATTATGTACAGTTAAGGTCACAAACAAATTCCCAAATGGAATATGATTGTTGTATTTGTTGTCCTTCTGCACAAACTGTGCAGATGAAGACAAAATTACAAGGATCGCTCTATGAGAACTTAATTGTACCTTTTGTCTTCTTATGAAGTTAGATGTCAATTGATTGACAACACAGCATCACAGCTTATTCCAGCACAGATTTTATCACAGAAACATAAGGTGCGTTTTATTATTCACAAATCTATCTGGATCCGGATCTGGATTAAGTTTTAACATGTATTACAAAAACAATTTGGGATCCTGTTTTCTATCGGGATCTATTTCAAAGATCCAAAAATTAGTTATTACACTGGCGAGTAGATGGCTTTCTATGGTAGTGTAAGCTATAGTGTAAAGAAAAAAGACAAGACATAATTTAAAATTTCCAAACCCAAGGATAAAAAGAGACGGGCTTATAACACCGCTGTCAGTAAGATCCGTATCGTTTTATTTTCAAGGGATGATCCAGATCCGGATTCACATAGACTTTGAAATAGATCCCGATAGAAAACGTTTTATTATCCACAAATCTATCTGGATCCGGATCTGGATTACGTTTTAACATGTATTACAAAAACAATTTGGGATCCTGTTTTCTATCGGGATCTATTTCAAAGATCCAAAAATTAGTTATTACACTGGCGAGTAGATGGCTTTTTATGGTAAGGTAGTGTAAACTACAGTGTAAAGAAAAGAGACAAGAAATAATTCAAAATTTACAAATCCAAGGATAAAAAGAGACGGGCTTATAACACTGCTGTCACTAAGATCCGTATCGTTTTATTTTCAAGGGAAGATCCAGATCCGGATCCAGATAGATTTGTGAATAATAAAACGCACCTAATATTGCTTCGTTTAAAGGCCGTCAAAGATCCAAAAATTAGTTATTACACTGGCGAGTAGATGGCTTTTATGATAAGGTAGTGTAAGCTATTGTGTTAAGAAAAAAGACAAGAAATAATTTAAAATTTACAAACCTAAGGATAAAAAGAGACGGGCTTATAACACTTCTATCACTAAGATCCATATCGTTTTATTTTTAAAGGATGATCCGGATCCAGATAGAGTTGTGAATAATAAAACGCACTTATAGATCAACTCAGAAGCATACGAATCTGAAAATTCTTTCGAGTTAATTTTAAGAAAACCTAATAAACTATTAGATCGGTTATTATGTACAACAAAGGGCAATTATTTATACTGAGATCAATAAATAGGTGCGTTTTATTATCTTCAGATCTATATGGAATGGATCCGGATCTGGATTAAGTTTTAACACGTATTACAAAAACAGTTCGGGATCCTGTTCTCTATCTGGATTTATTTTAAAGATCCAAAAATTAGTTCTTACTCTGGTGGGTAGATGGCTTTTTATGGTAACGTAGTGTAAACTACAGTGTAAAGAAAAAAGACAAGAAACATTTGAAAATCAAAAAACATAAGCAAAAGAGAGATGACATTTCAATGACACTTTTAAAATTAAATGAGCCAAAAATGGGCATTTATTTTATAAGGGTGTTTAAAAGCTTGTTTAATTTAAACCTTGTGTTATTGAAACCAAAGCATCTCATTTTAAGGTTTAGAAGTCTGTTAAATGTTTAAAAGTCTTTCGTGAAATTGGCCATAATGGCCAATTTCATAAACAAACACTAAAAGCACTTTTATCAAAAATCCTCTTAAATTTTATCAGACGCTTAAATCTTTCGAGTTTCACCAATCTATAAAAGGGAAATTTTAGGGAATTGTTTGTTAAAATTGAGTTCTCTTTACATCCCTGAAAAAAGAAATTGATTTTTTCTTTCTAATAAGCGAAATGTATGAGATAAAATGAGAAAGCATTATGTGTTGAAACAAATGTCAAGAAATGCAAAAGAAAAAAAAACGAAATGAAAAACAAAAAAAAAACTTTGGAAAGATTCTGTGGCATAAAATGCTAAGTAAGACGGCTTTTAAACGAAGCAATATTACCTTGCGATTTTTAAGCCCGTTGGAGAGAGACGTGTGTGGTGGCGGGGTTACATAAGGCGGAAGATGACTCTAAAAGAGAAACTAAGGCTCGTATTCACCGAGCGCTCCTAAATGGCTCTTAACTTTAAGAGGCTCTTAACTTGAAATTTCTGTGGGATATTCACCAACCACTCGCAAGTGTTTTTCGCAGTTCGAAAATGAGAGCCACTCTCTCTTGTTCAGGCGGCATACCCAAACTGTGAAATGTTGTGTAATGTTGGTCTTGACAGCAAATGGATACTCTTCTATTTGGCATTGCTCACATGGATTCGAGTCAAATGCGTGCGTGGCACACGCACAAGCGAACAAACAATATTAGTGAAGATCTACGAGCGCTCTTTAAAGTTAGGAGTGGTCCCGACCACTCCTAAACTCACGAGTGCTCTCTTCGAAAGTTTGTTCGCTTAGACGTGCCACGCACGCATTTGACTCGAATCCATGTGAGCAATGCCAAGTAGAAGAGTATCCATTTGCTGTCAAGACCAACATTCCACAGCATTTCACAGTTTGGGTATGCCTGAACAAGAGAGAGTGGCTCTCATTTTCGAACTTCGAAAAACACTTGTGAGTGGTTGGTGAATACCCCAAAGAAATTTCAAGTTAAGAGCCTCGTTAAGTTAAGAGCCGTTTAAGAGCGCTCGGTGAATACCAGCCTTAGTTTATAAGGGTGTTTAAAGGCTTGTTTAATTTAAAAACATCCCTTTTTAAGGTTTAGAAGCCTGTTAAATGTTTAAAAATCCTTTGTGAAATCGGGCATTATGAAATAAATTTGTATGGTAAATTTTCGAAATTTGAAGAAGGTTTATTGTAAATTTCTTGGTGAAAACGCAGTAGCTATTATACTAAGCTTTCACTAACGATAATCCTGGATTTAAGACAAAATATGTTTTTTTTTTCATATTCCATATTTATTCATTTAACCATAAACTGTCCATAGAAGATATTTTTTATTATATAGGCATGTGTTTCCGCCGCACTAAAAGATTAAAAAGAAGATTAACATTGACCACACCATGCTTATGTGTGAGAGAGAGAAACTTCCATTTTTACCAAACGATAAAAAATCCTCACTAATATTTCATCGGTTCGGAAGAAAAGTAAAAGAACTCAACAAATAGAATTTTGAAATTAACATTTTAATTCAGGATCTACGAGTACTTCAAATTTTGATAAATGAGATTGTTTGAGTTGTATTGTTTTGCTTCCTAGGTGGCACACGAACTAATTATGGTAATAAACAAAAATATGAGTGCTGTCTATTTTTCAGAAATTAAAAAGGGTGAGCTCCCTCAACGAACCCCCTCGATCCGCTCTTGACCTTTCTTTGTATTATTTCGTTCTTCCAACTATGAGTGAGTGTCGGCAAAATAAAAGTGAAACTCGATATTGTTCCATTGTTAATTCGAACGCCTTAAGCCCGACTCGTGCCATACATTTAATTCAAAGCTAATGTAGGTAGTCGGCTTCTGTTTCTTCTGTTGGTTCTTCTCTTCTTAACATTTATCCAAACTGTTTGGTCCTAGGTGATGCATGTTTATTTAAGACAATGTAAACATATTCAATAATGATACATACTTTGAGATAAATTTAACGAGACATTCATTAAATGATGTGTGATGGTGCATCAATACGAATTGATCCGATGCACTAGAAAACACAATGCCTGTTAAGGAAACAGCAACTTCAAAAACCTAGGAAAGTGTTACACTCGTATGAGACATAGGTACCACATTTGTACAAAAAAAGGTATTGGCTTATCGTTAGTACCTATTTGTAATTCTTTAATTAACTTTTTTGTAATTAATTGATTTAGTTTTTTTTTCGAAAATAATGCTTTTTCATAAAAATTTTGTTTTGGGTTTTCGAACGGTTGGCCTTGGGCTGTTTGCGTTTAAGAACATTTTGTAAGTAAAGGATGGCCAACGATGTTAATTGTGAGTCACACCTTAACGTCAAGTTTTTTGCCCAACTTAATTAGACATTTCTTTGTTTCAGTGTTTGACAAATTCAACCACGGAAAGGTACACAATTGAGCAGAGCGTTAAGATTGTTGAAGCCTTTTACGAAAATGGGGGTTCAAATTAAAATGCATTTCGCGCACTTCGTGACTTTTTTGGTCAGCATATTTCAGCAAACCGGGTCTGTAGGAAATGTTGAAACACGTGTAGATGCCCGCCCAGTTCTGCGGAAAACATTGCGCGATTTTGTTGCAGAAGAGCGGTCAACATCGACTCGTCGTCGTGCCCAACAATTGAACATCTCACGAATATTACTGATGCGAATTTCAGATAAAGATTTGAATTTACAAGATTACAAGGTTGAATTGATTCAAAAACTGAAGCCTACTGACCATTTCAAGCATCAGCAATACGCCGAATGGTTGGTTGATCAGACAGAAGTGAATGGTGACCTTACAAAGAGGTCGATCAAGCAGTTACCGTGAATGGTGTTTGCTATCGCGAAATGATAACGGACTTCTTGTGGCTAGAAATTGAGGATATGGACCTGGGCGATATGTGCTTCCAACAAGATGGTGCCACCAGCCAACGAAACAATGACTCTTTTGAGCGAGAAATTCAATGGCCGTGTTATCTCATATCGCGTCGTGGCGATGTTAATTGGCCACCACGATCATTTGATTTGACACGTCAATAAGCCAAGAACAATTCAAGAGCTAAGGGATGAGATAATTCGGCACACTGACGACATTAAACCTTAATTATTTCTCAGATTCATTGAAAATATGGACCATCGGATAGAGGTATGCCATCGAAGCCATGGCGAGCATTTGGCTGATATTTTGTTTCATACAAAATTATTGTCATAGATCATATAATCATCTATCATAATAAAAAATATCAATATTATTCTCTGAAAACTTTCTGTTTTATTTTCAATTAACATCGTGCGTTTTCTTTGGACCACCCTTTACATTTTTTACCCAAATGGCGTTTTCAAAACAACCATAATCACACTTTATTTTAGGGAAAAAAAGAAAAAAGCAACACTTTTAATATTTAATCATATAACAACATAATCGGGCCTAATCAGTTGCATCTTTAATAGATCAACTTAGCTAAGCTTATTTTGAAATTTCGCTTCTTAATTCTTAGTCCGATAGTTTGTATGAAAACGTCAAAGTATTTTTGAGCTATACAGATAATAAAACAGTAGTAGTACGCCTTGTCATATCGGTTAGTGTGTTAAATTGGGATGTCAAGAAGAATGGCAGTGCTCGATTCCCAGCAGCTACAAAAAATGTTTTTCAAGCGTTTACTGCCTTTTGCAACAAATCTTACAAACAGTATCTCTCTTTATGAAAATTGTTTCTTATCATAGCTGTTCTGACTCAGAAGTGGTTAAGAAAAACCAGACTTTTTCTTAACAATAAGCTTAAGTTTGTTTCTGGTAAATGAGAAGCTTCATATACAAACTCAATATGAACTATAATCCCCGCTTAGTTGCACCTCGCTTAATTGAACATCCCGCTTAATTGACCGAAAAAGTTGCATTGCAAAATTTCCCGTATTAGTAGCACATCTTTTTAGATGGTTAATTGATACCCGCTTAATTGAATTACTCGGTTAATTGAACTTTAAAATATGCACCCGAAAAAAAAAATATATGGAAATTTTTCGGATATTTGGACGTACAAAAAAATTATAATGAAACAAATATTAGAAATATTTTATTACTTAACCTACGTCTGAAGTGGTTTTTTAAAAGACAGGTATCATTCAAGATGAAGAGCAGCCGGAAAATGATATCGTGGTCATAGACAACATACTTAAGTACAATGCTTAACAGACGCCGAAATTTTAAAAACGGTTTAAGAAAAAGAAGAAGTTGAAGCCATATTACCATCGACTTTCGAAATTCTTCAGGACATTGCAATTCTACGTTTATACTTCTTACCACTAAATACATTTACAGTTGAGCTGAAAAACAAGAAGACATTGTTCAAAACAAAACAATCAATCAAAATTAAATCACAAATTTTTTCAAACCAATGTATGCAAATAACCATTATGAGCCTTTTTGAGGTACATACCTACTATTGTATTTATTATTTTTTTTATCCTTTTCGAAGCTAATAGTGACTTTATTTAAGAATAATTTATTTCTGTTTCATAGTTTTAATTATGTATGTATTAGGGTGGGTCAAAAAAATTAAGTATCTTTTTTTTTTTGGATCCGACACATGAAAACTAGTTCAAATTTTAATCATTTTGTATCAATACTTATTAAATTATAAAATTTCATATGGTGAAATAGAATTTTTTTTTCTGCTGACATGTTAAATTATATTATTTAAATAAAAACCTTCTTTTCTTGAAATAGAACATGAACTATCTTAAAATTCAAAAATTAACTGGGTAAATTGGGAATATTTATTGAAAAACTACTAAAATCAGTAGGCATTGGAATTCTACTGCGAATATCTTTTGAATGGCTAGAGTAATCGATTAACTACAGAGATCTTTTTTGTAGAGCGTTCAATTTCCTAGTAATAATTGAAACTTATTTGACAATAATTATTTTTTATTAAGTTACAAAATTCAAAACAAAAAAGTTATTTTCCTTAAAATACTTCAATCTTTGACATTGAATATCTTTTAAATGGTTGGATTAATGAAAAAAGTATATAAGACCATTTTTGTAGAGCGTTCAATTTCCTATAAATATTGACTATGCGATTGGTTAAACGATCTATTGTTGATAAGATATGACCATTTTTATATGATACTAAATTGAAAATGGAAAACTTTGATGAGCATAATCTTCCCGTCAATATTAAGAGCTATTATTTGGTAAGTACTTTCTAGAGGTACCTAGGAAAAGATACTTGATTTTTTTGACCCACCCTAGTATGTATGTTTATTTTTTAAATAAAACGTGTTCAAATATTTTTGTGTGTGTATTTTTTTTCAGTTTTTTCAAGGTTTTCGTAAGTTGAAAATGAAATGTTCATAGTAAATTTCTGGGATGAATATTTTAATTTTTAGTTGACCGACTCGTGCAATTATACGGGTTTCGTTTAATTGAACAGGTCGGTCAATTAAGCGGGGTTTCGTTAATTGAACCACCTGGATAATTGACCGAAAAATCTGACAAAATGGTCAGTGCAATTAAGCGGGGAATACTGTACATCTAAGAAAGGCGGATTCAACTGAATGACATAATTAATCAAAAAATGACATATTTTCTACATAATATTCCAATTTCCAGAGAACTATATTGGTGTTAAGTTAAGTGTACATGCTTGGTAGATTTTACAATATTGTCAGATTTGACTACTATCTACAATTAAGTTGTGTGCTTACAGGGTTGGTAGAAAATTTACCAATCTTTTACAATTATTTATTATCAGATAGCTGACTTAAAACTTACCAATTAACTGTAAGAGATTGTTAGATTTTCTAACAACCGTGTAAACACACAACTAATTATGGAAACTGCTTCATTTGCATTTTGGTCCGACTTTTTGTCCAATATTTTTCCAGATTCGATTGGATTGCAATTAAATGTCGTGCTCAGATTGGTGGTGATAGTCGGGGCATCTATTAACCCACAAACTGCGTCGCACCTCGATCTCTTGTATTAATTTCAATATTTTTTTATTCTCTTTCAACCCTGTTCATCAAAGATTTTTGTTCTATTTTTATTTTATTTTGCAGATGGCTGAGGCCACGAGACGACTGCGAAGTTGATGTTATGTTATGTTTGTATTGTTATTTCTAATAGTATTTCCATGTTGTTTTTTTTTATTAAATAAATACAATAAATTGTTAAATAAAATAACTTTTATGATGTTACAAGCATCTGACCATTTCTTTAGTCAGCAACGTCAGACAACGATACAAATTGGCTGGCCTGACAGTGAATTGTGTGTTTAAACGGTTATCAAATACCTACCAATTTATCGTCTTACAATTAACTGACAAATATATTTTCTGACAATTAATTACAAGATAACACGATTGTCAGTTAGTATACACATGAATGTCAGATTTCAGCGCACACTCAAGGGGTTTTTTGTATACCCATGCCAGAGACACAGTGTGAGCATTAAGAAAAAAAGGAAGGGTTAGAAAGGAGGTGTCGGTGTACATTGGTTTTGAATTCTTGAACATTGCAATGACTGAGAAAGACAGAGCGTGGCAAGAAATTCCACATTCGCGTAGTACGGCTGAAGAACGAATCTCTGTACTTCACAATACGGCCGAAGTTGGGCTCAAGGGTAAACTGATGGGCATTCCTAAAAGTGCGAGTAATACCGTTAAATTGTTTAAGGGGAGGAATGCAGCTGGCTATTTCACAAGAGCATAATCCGTTAAAATAACAGTAAAAAAGGGTGAGGCAAGAAACATTACGACGATGTTGGAGTGACGTAAATGAGTCAATGATGTTATTGTCGCCAATCATTTTAAAAGCTCTTCTTTGAATACTGTCCAAGAGACTTAAGGATATAATACAGCATTGGGTTTTCGAAGCATTAAATTCCACGCGGTTTCTTATTATATCGTCAGCGAAACAATTAATTGGATTAGAAGTTACAGACAGGAGATCATTAATAAAAATGAGGAAGAGGGTTGGGGACAAAACGGAGTCCTGGGGCACACCAGCATTTATATTGTGGATTTCAGATTTGAATCCGTCTAGTACAACTTGTATTGAACGGTTCGAAAGAAAATTTCTAATCCAAAGAAGTAGGGATTCGTCGATGCCGAAAGCATGCATTTTCGATAAAAGAGCAAGATGCCAGACTTTATCAAATGCCTTTGAAATATCCAGTGCAATAATCTTACTTTCTCCGAAACAATGTAAAGATTTGTTCCACTTTTCGGTTAGATAAACCATCAAATCACCAGTGGACCTATTGCTACGAAAGCCATACTGCCGGTCATTAAGAAGCTTTCGTTCCTCAAGATATTTCTTGAGCTGATAATTAATCAGCTTTTCCATGAGTCTGGAAAGAAGGGACGTTAGTGCAATCGGTCGATATTGAGGGAGAAGAAGATTCGCCTTTTTGGGAATTGACTGAACAAATGCTGTTTTCCAGCTGCTCGGAACGAGCCAAGAAGAACAGGATAGATGAAAAAGCTTACGCAGGGGTTTTGCTAGTGTGGAAGAATACCTCTTCAGAATAATAGCGGGGATACCATCCGTACCAGTGGATTTATGTATGTTGAGATCCTTCAAGACTCTTGCCACGGTACGAGTACAAAAAAAGATTTGTCCCATAGAATCATTAACGCACTCAAGAATTGGGGGGAGTCATGACACTAACTGGCAAGGTTGAATTCGCGGCGAACTGCCTTACAAACAAGTTAGCTTTATTAATAGAGCTAACAAAAGAAGTGTCATTGACAACAAGCGTAGGAACCGAGGAAGAGGAAGAATTCCTCATATTTTTTACAAATGACCAAAAATTCTTACTGCCTTTGGGACATTGCAGTATTTTTTGCCTTGATTTTCGATCATGTAAAATTTTGGTCCGTCGAATATGGGCGTTGCAGGCCTTCCTGGCTTGTTTGAACTTTTTCCGGTTTTCCTCAGTTGGGTTGGCTCTAAAACACCGGAAGCTTATCTCTTTTTCCTTGATAACCTCTTTACAGCTCAAATCAAACCATGATTTATCTTGGGTCTATTCGGGATAAAATGTTTCATTTCCAAAAGAATTATTTTAGTTATCATATCTGCGCTGGAGTCTACGTCACTATCGAGGAAGCATATTGACCAGTTAAAGATCCTGAAAAAGTTATTCAAACCGTTCCAGTTGGCTTTCTCGTACTGCCATACGGTTCTTCTAGGAACTCCTTATATAACTGGGTTTGTTTGACACGAGAAATTTGCAGATATAACCCTATGGTCAGATGTGCCTAGAGGCGTCAATACACTTATTGTGTATTTATCAGGGTCAGAGGTAAGAAACAAGTCAAGAGTATTTTCTGCTCGGCCATTAACGTCCGATATTAGAGTAGGCTCGTTGACAAGCTGAGTAAGGTGGTTAAACTTAGCAAAAATCTCAACACACATTCCCTCGGGTGTTGTCAGAAAATGATCTTACAATTAAACAGCATTGTGTTTTCGAAGCATTAGATTCTACACGGTTTTTGAATCCCAATTGGACGATGCTGTCAAGCTGAGGTTACGGTCATCAGCGAAACAATTTAGTGGATTAGAAGTTTCAGACAAAAGATCATTTATGAACATAAGGAAGAGTGTCAGAGACTAAGGGAGCCCTGGGGCACACCAGCGTTTATTTTGTGCATATAAGATTTGAACCCTTCAAATACTATCTACTTGTAGTAAACGGTCCTAAAGGTAATTTATAATCCAATGAAGAAGTGATTTTTTTTTTTTTTTAAATCTTTATTGTAGCTGAATTTATAT
The DNA here is from genome assembly GCA_911387755.1 of Chrysotoxum bicinctum. Classification (NCBI taxonomy): domain Eukaryota; kingdom Metazoa; phylum Arthropoda; class Insecta; order Diptera; family Syrphidae; genus Chrysotoxum; species Chrysotoxum bicinctum. Next base: position 191,851,319 of record OU426988.1, read on the forward strand.
AAATGTATCTTTTCTATAACTAGATTGCACAATTTACAGAGAAATGGTATATTTTCTACCGTACTACTGAAAAACGTATGACATTTATACAATAATATTATCACAGATTCAAATTGTTTTAGAAGGAAAAGCTACATGAAAAAACCTTCATACAATAAACAAAAAGATATTTCCTGGATATTTCCAGAGAAGAGAGAAGTGGGACTGTGTGAGATCACAAAAAAAGATGTTGTTTACATACTCGATTAAATAAGCATTTAAATAGATAAATAAATATATGAACAACGAAATAAAAAAATTAGTAAATTAAATCTAATTAAATGTATATCACAGTAGGTAGTTTATATAAACAAATAAATATTAAAAAAAAAATAAATAAATATTATTAAACAAGAAGAAACAGAAAGATTAATAAATAAATAAATTTAAGAAACAGCAAAAAATATAAATAAATTAATTAATCAATTAATCAATCAATCAATAAATAAATAAATAAATAAATAGGTAAATAAATAGATGATATATGAATAAATAAATAATAATAAATAAATAATAAATAGATAGATAAATAAATAAATAAAAAAATAAATAAATAAATAAATAAATAAATAAATATGTTAATAGATATAGAAATAAATAAATAAATAAAAAGTTACAATAATTGAACAAAACAAATAAATAAATACAAATGTAACTAAATTAACAAACAAATAAATATATTTTTTTTTGTATCACAGCATAAGAAAATGATTTTTTTTTTTTAATAAATAAATAAATAGAAAAGAAAAACCAAAAAGTTACAACATCTTAAGTTGCTAAATTTAATATCAAGTTTCAGAGTTTCAGTTTTCAGAGTAACCGCACGATACCTTATAACGATCATATAATTTTGCGATTCGAATTGCAACTTTTTCAATTGTTGCTTCTTCGTGGAGTTCTTCCGTAGAAAAGTGCCAGGGAAGATTAAGCATCATTTTTAAGATTTTATTTTGCATAATTTGAAGCCGGCGTATATGACTCTTAGCGCATGTTCCCCAGACGGGAGAACCATATAGCATTATGCTTTGAAATATAACTTTGTATAATAACAATTTGTTTTCAACACTCAATTTGGACCTACGATTTATAAATGGATAAAGAGTTTTTATTGCCACATTAAGTTTGTTAAGTGTTTGTTGAATATGCAAACTAAAGGTCAAGGTTTTGTCCAGGTGTACACCAAGGTACTTGGCACTCGATTTCCATTCAGTTTGAACCCCATTCAACTGAAGCCTATTGCTTGGCAGATAACAGGCTTTTCTTTTTCTAGTGAAAAAGAGAGCCTGCGTCTTAGAAGCATTCAACTTTATTTTCCAATCATCGCAATATGATTGAACTAAATTCAAAGCAGACTGCAGATTGTTTTCAATTGAGAAAACAATTGAATCTGGCGAATAAATGCAAGTATCATCCGCGAAAATTGCGGTTTTACAGTAATTGGGTTTTGGAAAATCATGCGTGTATATAATATAAAGTAACGGTCCAAGCACGGATCCTTGGGGTACACCTGCAAGAACATCAATTTGATCGGAATACCAATTATTGACAGAAACTTTGAAAAAGCGATCAGTAAGGAAGGACGAAATCATTTTTACTAAGTAAACTGGGAAATTTAATACAAGAAGTTTGTGAATCAGCCCTTCATGCCACACTGAGTCAAACGCTTTTTCGACATCAAGAAAGACCATTCCCGTACTTTTACCACTAATAAGATTATTTTTAATATCATTTACAATCCTATGAACCTGGTGTACAGTACTATGATGTCTTCTAAAACCAAACTGTTCTTGTGGCAAAATTTCATTCTGATCGACATGTTGTAATAGCTTGATTTTTATCAATTTTTCTAAACACTTACTTAAAGAGCTTAATAAACTAATTGGTCTGTAACTAGAGGGCAGACAAGCATTTTTGCCCGGCTTAGCGATTGGAATTACTTTAGCCATTTTCCACGCATTCGGAAAGTATCCTATTTTGAAACATGCATTGAAAAGTGTAGTCAAATATTTTACACCTTTTTTTGGGAGATTTTTTAAAAATACATTTTTTAAACCATCAAATCCAGGTGATTTGGTATTTTTGAGGCTTCTTAAAATTTCTCTTAAGTCTTCAGAAGATACAATATTATCTGTAACGTCGATTGTACTTGAATTTAGCGATTGTATTGATTGAGAAACAGTGTTTTCAGTATATCTGTTAACAGTTAAATTATTTGCAACTAAATGGTTGGCACAGAATTCCGTTGATAAAGCACTGGCTTTTTCCTCGTTAGAAAGCAATATTGTATCACCTATCTTGAACGCTGGAATGTAGACTTTTTTTTTCCTAACAACTTTAATTATATTCCAAAAGGGTTTACTTCCTTTATCTAAGCCCTGAAGCTTATGGTTCCATGATTTATTTCTAAAATCAGCAAGCAGTGCTTTAATAATTCCATTCAAAAGTTTCATTTCAGAGTAGTAATATTGATCTCTTGACCTAATCCATAAAGTTCTATATCTATTTCTAATCTTTATAGTTTCTACTATTTGAGGTGGAAGTGCGTTGCCATTATCTCGACGTTGAATTTTTTTCGGGACAGATTGCTCAATGCTTTCAAGTACAGAATTTGTAAATGCATTCACAGATTCATCAATTTGTGCAGAATTTATATGATTGGAACTAATGATCGGTATATCACTTAGTTTTTGTTGCACATGACTTTTAAATCTGTTCCAATTTATCTTTTTAAAATCATAGACAATGTTACAAGTCTCTACAGGGCTAGAATTAATTTCTATCAAAACTGGCAAGTGATTTGAACTCAAATCATTTTCAACATTGGGTTGGGTAAAAAGTTCGGGCATATTAGTAAGGAATAAATCCAATGTGGAGGGGTTAGTTCGATTATTGGAGGGAATACAGGTGGGTTGAGGGGGGTATAAAATGTTAAATGGATGTCTTGAATTCAAATCCGCCATAATATTGCCCCAAGCATTTGCTCTAGTGCAACCCCAATTTCTGTGTCTATGAAGAAGTGATTCATCGATACCAAATGCACGATTTTTTTCAAAAGAGAGCTTGATACAAAACTCTATCAAATGCCTTTGAAAGCAAGCCTTTCTAAGGATGTTTTTCACTGACAGATCTGACAATATTACTTGTGTTTTATTCACAGCTGTATAGCTAGCGCAGCAAAATTTCCCTCGACAAACAAGAACAATTTGATTGCTGGCGAAAACGAAGCCAGTAAAAATAATGGCAGTTGTGCTGATGATAGAACTTTAAATTATTGAAATGAAAATGGCGCTATGCATTAAATTTTAGAATTCAACATATGTACATATGTATGTATGTATGTACATGTTTTGACGTCAGATTTTGATATTTTTTATAAAATGGCCAACAATGAAATATAAATTGATATTGACATATGGAGTGAGTTTGATCGTTTTATTCGCACTTGAATGCTGCGCTGGCTATGCAGCAATAAATAAAACACACCTATTGTTAAATCTACCAATCGTGTACATTTAGCACAAGTCATATAAAATCCATTATTTCATGCACGACAAGTTTAACACCTAAGTTTAAAGATGTTGCTTGTTATGCCACAAATGAGGTTTAGTAATTCTAGCTCTAAATAGGAAAGAACTAATACAAATGCATTTTTAGCTTCTTTCGTCACGTTTATCTCAATTGGTGCATTTTGGGGTTACGCCACGACTCCTCTCAATTCCTCATTTTTGAAACATGTTACAAATTTGCAGCCACAATTATTTTTTTGAGTGTATTATGAATAGCTTAAATTCTCAGACAACCTTTTATTAACAAGATTGAATGAAATAATTACTCAGAAATATTCTCTACAATGTTCGATTTGAATCCGGTCTTCTGTTTTAAGCTCTACCTCATTCTGTTCTTAGTAAATTATTTTTCTGGTGTTTTACTAACCTTTTTGTAAACGCTTTAAATTTATCTGAGAAGGTCCAAACGTACATACAATACCTATATGTTTTTGTTTTATAAAAATAAATTATTTTATATTTCAAAAAAAAATTATGCTCGAAGTAGTTAAACTAGATGTTCTTTCTTTTTGATCTTTTATCAATCTATTTCTCATTCAGAAACTTTTTTGTATCTTGAATAAATTCAAATTTTCATCTCACACAATCCTAGATTTAACGATTCTTGGAAACATGAGAGAACCTCATAATAATTTGTCATGCACTGGAAGTTCTAAGATTATGTGTTCCAAAAAGAGCGATTCAAAGCTCTCTATCTGTATGCCTTGAATTACAAATGCTATTAAATATTGAAAAACACTTGCGTCTTGGTCGATAAGCTAAGACTGAGATAAAAAACAAAAAAAAAAAATACAATTAAAATTAAAATATTAAACTCTCTCTTCTCGTTTTTGATACCCAAAACCAAACCAAACGCAAAGTGATCGAGGGAGGAGGTATAAGCCTTTGCGATGCTATTGCTTCGCTTCAGTATTGCCACCAATAGCACTGTTTACTGTCTCGAGAGAACAAATCAATCAAGAGACCGCCCCACATGTCCCGATATATGTATAATGTCACCGGTATCGGTATAAGTAAGTCAATAAGACAGGTATACTCCGTCGGCGGTGGCGTCGGCGTCGACCGGCTGCGTAACCGTATTCCCGTGTCTTATACGTGATAAATGTTGTAGGTGTTGGCGGAGTCTAATGTTCTTTTCAGTCAGTGGATGATATCTACGCGGACAGACCAGTAATATTTCTAATAAGTGCGATCGGGATTCGAACGCGGTATTGTTTTTAAAAAGTTATAAAGTTGGTCCTTGAAGTATTATTATGAATTCCGAGGCGCAACGTGTAGATAAAACTTATAATTCTGATTGTCATTCGGAGGACGAGCGTGGTGAGGATAATCGAGTTATTTTGGAAATCGGTGTTAACGTCCCCTACTCATCGGCATCATTAGCAGCTATTGTACCACCCGTCCCGGTACCATATCCGCCGGATATACGCTTTGCTCCGAGTAGCGCTTTTCATTCGTCTTATCCTTACCTGCAATCGCATCCTTGTGCAATGAGCATTCCACAAACTGTGTGCAATTGGTCGATTCCAGAAGTGGTACGACCACCTCTTTATCCACATTACCCAAACCTGCGGGAGCACGCAATTGTTAAGGAAGAAAATCCTTCATGGAGGGAGAGGGCTTTACAATTGGAGAAAGGTGAGGAAAGTTGTAAGTTTTTTGTTGTAAATTTGAATATTTGCTTCAAATTTTCAAGTGTATTCTCAAGTTTTGAAGGAAATGTACTTAGTATTTTCATTGGTGTGGTATATTGTTTGTACAGCTGAAAAGTAGACTTGTAGGTATTGAAACGATCTTATTTCTTTCGTATAGAATAAGTACATAGGTGTATGTAGGTGTCTTAATAAAATTTATATTGGAAGGTTTTTACACAACAAATTCCATCTAATTCTGAGATAGATTAGACAAGTTTTAAGAAAACTATTTAATTAAACTAACAACAAGTCAATTTTGAATAAATAAATATTCTATGTGTACATATGTACAATTTCAGATACCTTTAACGGGAACGATAAATTGCTCCACTTAATTTTGTTTGAAAAAAACAATGTTACATTAGACTTAGTTAGGAATTAATATTTCAAAATGAAACTGTACCTATACTGTTCTAGTTTTTTACAATTATTTTATTAGAATATTTATGTATGTACATATGTATATACATACGTATTGTATGTACTTATTTACATGTGTAAGAAGTTTCCAAAAAGAAAGAAATTGTAACCGTGCATAATTGGTCATAATGGAAAATATGAGTCCTCCTTAAATTGGAGATTTTAAAATCAAAAAATTTTGTTTTCACTACGCAAGATCTCTAAACGTCAATATATAAGCTTAAATTTGAGGGGGATTCATAATTTGGTTATGTTATGTTAAACACTTGTAATAATCCTTTGTTTTGATTATTTTTGTCTATACAGGGTGATTGGCATAAGGTGTGACAAAAAGCTAGGGCGTGTAGGTTGGACTTAGACAAGAAAAAAATCGTATGGGAGGGGGGGGGTCTATTTCCCCCCGTTTAGGCGGGAGGGGCAATTTAAGAAAAAAATCACTTAAAACAGAAAAAAAATTATTAGAAAATAACGGTGATACCTACAGAGTAATGCTATGGCATTTTGAAAAGCCAGAAATACATTCTTTAATTTTGTTTTTAAATAAAGTTGTTCGAGTGAATAGTTTTTGAAAAATTAATTTTCAAAATCAAAATTTTGAAAAAAAAAAATGAAATTTTTTTTTTTAAACAATTTTTTTTCAAAATTTTACGTAATTAAGTATTATTTTTTTATCCAATATTCAATGCTCTTTTTAATTTTTGATCAAACACAAAAAACCGGATGTCAAAATGTTTTGTAGTTTTTGAGAAAATCAAAAATAACAAAAACTACTTTTGTTCTAAGAAAAGCCTTTTATTTTAGTTTTTACGTTTTTGGATTCTTATGTAGGTGAATTTACGATTGAAAGGATTAACTTTCTTTTTACTATTCTTTTAATTATCGTCTTATAAGAATACAATAATGTGACAAAGTACTGGATTAACCATATTTCACACATTTTTTCATTGAGAACACCTGCGTGAGAGCATTGGTTTAAAATTGACCTGCCACTTTTTTATTATGGTGGGGTCGGCTTGGTTTAGGTGCATTTACGAAAGAAAGGATTAACTTTTTTTGTAAAATTTTTTATTATCAGTCTTATAAGCATTTTTTTCAAAATTTTGATTTTGAAAATTAATTTTTCAAAAACTATTCACTCGAACAACTTTATTTAAAAACAAAATTAAAGAATGTATTTCTGGCTTTTCAAAATGCCATAGCATTACTCTGTAGGTATCACCGTTATTTTCTAATAATTTTTTTTCTGTTTTAAGTGATTTTTTTCTTAAATTGCCCCTCCCGCCTAAACGGGGGGAAATAGACCCCCCCTCAAATACGATTTTTTTCTTGTCTAAGTCCAACCTACACGCCCTAGCTTTTTGTCACACCTTATGCCAATCACCCTGTATACTCGTAACATTAGCGAAATAAGCGAGGGTTGATTTTGTTCGCCTGTGTCGGCCATGTTGTTTTGGTGACATCTGTCAAATCTGTTGTTTATTATTCAGTTTCTAATGCCGAAACACCATGATAGACGATTGAACAGCACATCCAAATAATGAAATTTAGTTATAAAAATGAGTGTTCGTTAGAACAAGCGTAGGGCTCATTGCTCACATTTTACGGTAGACGTGGTGGCGCTTCACAGTCCACTCTTCAACGTTTGGTCGCCAAATTTTAGACAAACGACCAGTTCGGTAATCAATCAGCCAAAATTCGTCCATCAAAGGGATGGAAGATCGTCTGAGTCGATTCATCGCCGCCCTTGCATATGATCTCGGCATTTCGCAGACCTGGGGCCTGTTTCAGCGATACTACATCAAGTACAATGTATCATTTTGACTGTTGTATTACATCAATTCTGTTTCATTATGTACTTTCGATTTTCAGTTGTAGTGCATCAGTGTAGATATGGATAATTTACTGGAATTATTGGAAAAATGTATGATTCTGTTTCACAGCTTTTTGAGCTACATTGTTGTAATACAACTAACAGTAAATTCTTGCTACATTGATACAATATAAATGTTTGATGTAAAAGCTGTTGAAAATAGTTTAAAGGATGTATTACGTTATTAGAAAACAAAATATTTTAAAACATTATTTACCCAACGACATACGGATGCCTTTGAGACACCATGCATAGTCCCAAAATCATGATATTGGCTTTCATTTCCAAGCCAATAAAGAGTTAAAAGAATTTGTTACAGCGGTGACATCGTAAATTGGTTGCAATTAATTGGGTGAGCAATAAATGCTCCCAAGCGTTCAACCAAAAATTAAATTTCTTGGCATTCGAAATCGCTCCACAAAATGTGGATCTTCCAAATGAAAATTGATTCTTTGTAAAAATACATTACTTCTTCTATCAACGCATATATCAAATTCAAAGTCATCATCGAAAATATTTATATCATTATTTTCAATTATTTTTGTTAAATTAAGTTTTTTTATACGAGATTTGAGTTAAACAATAAAACATGAAAACTTAGCTCAAATAAAAATATGCAGAAGAAATGTCAAATGAACTACATCAACTATGTTTTCCAGGTACATCATACAACACTTTCAGTTTTATGTGTGAAACAGAAAAATGTAACTGATGTAGTTGTAGGATGTAGTTGATGTAATAGCGCTGAAACAGGCCCCTGGTCTACCTGTACAAAATTCAACCGACCCAGGAGCTCAAAGTTCATGACCATAGATAACGCCGTTCGCTTCGGAGAGTTTGAAAGCGGACCCCACTTTTGGCGTAAAAATCATCTTTTGCGACGAGGCGCATTTTTGGATGAATGGCTGTGCTAACAAGCAAAACTGCCACATATATAACAACATCAAGTCCCAAGAGGTTCACTTGGTGACAATGTATCCTCAAAAAGTTACCGTTTGGTGTGGATTCTGGGGCGGCCGGCGTGGCGGCGTCATTGGTCCGCATTTTTTTCAGAAACGACGTTGGTGAGGCGGTCACCGTCAATGGCGCAAATTGAACCGGACATTAACATGAGTTTCCACCAGGAAGGTGCTAAGTGCAATACAGCGGACGCCACGACTGAAATTCTGCATGAACAATCTAAGTGTAAAATTATTTGTCGAAGAGGTAACGTGAATGGGTCGCCAAGGTACTACGATTTGACCCCACTAGACTTTTTCTTGTGATGGGGTTTCCTAAAGACGCAGATCTATGCGAATAAATCCCAATGGACCGATACCAAATTAAGTTGAATTAACCCGTTCAATAGATGGAACCATAAACAAGGATGCTGAAGCTGATCTGCTATCAATTCCAAAAACTTCTTGATGATTGTTCCGTAAGAAGATCTGGAAATTTTTTTTAGCGTTTCATCCACATTATCGAAGAAATATGGGCCGACAACTTTTTCGGCACTAAACATTGCATCTGTATGGGTGTAATTGATGCTGGTCTTATGGCCTCAAAGTTTATAGTCTTCGGTTGGTCAAACTCATAATCATGAAGGCTGCGGGTGCTGATAATAAATTAAATATTGAAGATATTTTCGTTGCGTCATCACAATTGATCGTCGACAAGAAAAGAAAAAAAAACGATCATTTTATTGATTTGTTGTGTTCTGTATTTATCAATTATAAATTCAGTAGTAACAAGAGGAAAAAACAACAATTGCATTGGTAAACAAAAAACTTATTTGTGTTAAACATTGGTAGGTCTTGTACGAGCATAGTACATATATTCAAACTTAGAATAAAATATAGTCTAATTTTTAAAGATATCATACTGTCGCTGTTAAGGGTTAAGGATATATCCCTTCTTTCTAAGGTCAAGGAAACACTGACAAACTATTAGTTCAAGAAATATCTTGAAGAACGAAAGATTTTTAAGGTACTAGTACGGTCTAGAACGCCAAAAAAACGCACGATTTTTGGGAATTTTTTTCTCGGAAACCTTATTAGGTAATAACATAATTTTTTTTTTAAATAATGTATACATGGGTCAAGAGTATAAAATGTCCGCAATGGGACAATGTAATTTTTGATGAGTCAACAACATGAGACAAACAATTTTTTTTTGTACTCTTGACGCATGTATTCATTATTTAAAACAAAATTATGTTATTAACTAATAAGGTTTCCGAGCAAAAACTTCCAAAAATCGTGCGTTTTTTGGAGTTCTAGACCGTACTAGTACCCTAATGACCGGCAGTATGGCTTTCGTAGCAATAGGTCCACTGGTGATTTCAAATCATTGATTTGATGGTATATCTCACCGAACAGTGGCACAAATCTTTACATTGCTTTGGAGAAATTAAGATTATTGCACTTGATATTTCAAAAGCATTTGATAGAGTTCGGCATCAAGCTCTCCTATCGAAAATGCGTGCATGTGGTATTGATGAATCTCTTCTTCTTTGGGTGGTTTTAAATCTGAAGTTCATAAATAAATGCTGGTGTGCCACAGGGCTCCGTTTTGTCTCCGACCCTCTTTCTGATATGGGTAATTCTTTTACAAACCGTACGAAATCGAACAAAAAATGACCGACCGATTTCCGATTTGGCTGAAAATTTTTGTACATGTTCTTTATCGAAAAAGAAAAGACACGTATCCGAGGAATTTTTTTTTTTTTTTTTTTTTCGAAAATGGAGGGGGTTGAAAATTTCAGATTTCGGTGATTTTTGGCTTGAAGACTGATTTTCAAAAATTCATAACTCCGGTTCATTTTAAGCTAGAGACACAATTTTTTTTTTCATTTTGAAGGTAAAAGAGTGAATTTTAAGAAAACAAATAGATTTAAAAGAATGTTTGAACAATTTCATATTGTTATAAACAATTGAAATGTTTGAATCAATTTTTAACAATGAAACCCACCACTTAGCGTGTTTAAAGTATGACCATCGTATTCTACGTCCAATTTTCCATCGAAAATGCTTTTTTTATTAATGGAGAAACGATTATTATTATTGCAAACAAATTAAAAAGACGAATGCGTCTACGCACCAGTTGCAAAGTAAACCTCGTAGTCTCGCCTTATACCGTTATTCTCTGCATTATATTGCAAATAGTATGAACAGTATGTTTTAAATTTTCAATTGAACCATATTGCTTATCAATAAATAATGTTTCCTACAAAATTGGGGTAAAATAAATAAAAAAACAACGTTATTTAAAAAAAAAGTTACATATACATATATTAAGATTTCAATTCATTTCAATTAATTGCAATATTAATTTTTTTACTTAAAAATTTTCACAATTTTTTTATTTTCGTAAGAAGAGAATTGCTTTGCTTCCAACTCTTGCAGTGAAATTGGAATCATACAATGATATTTCAATCAGATCAAAAACATAAATCGACGGTTAACTATGAATACCTCCTAACATACATTTTTGTGAAATTCACTTTTTGATGCCATCAGAGTTGTGCTATTTAGTTCATTTGACTGATTGAAATTGAGTTTGTTTTTCAAAAATATCACTCTTAATTATAATGTTAACCATTTTTGACATAAATGAAAACAATTCCATGTTTAAAATCCAAGTTAATAATTTCTAACATCCCTTAAACCTTGATTTTTAAAACTATCCCTTAAAGCAATAAAAATCAAAAGTGACCGGAAAAATTTTATTTTTCAAAAAATGTGCTATATCAAAAAAACGGATAGATCAAAACTTCATCAAACATGACATGGGTAAAATATTTGTATTTTATCTTTCCAGAAATATCAATTTTTTTAAATTTCAAGATCATTTGATTTTCTAACAATTTTCTGTCTCTAGCTTAAAATGAACCGGAGTTATGAATTTTTGAAAATCAGTTTTCTTTTGCTGATGACTGTACCCTCAGCTTGTCTTAGTCGTTTCTGGATAGATGTCCTTGTTCTTCGGATGTTGATCTAGAACGGTAGCGTATGATAAGCTCATTAATTTCGGATCTCAATAGCACTGCCACACTTGGGAACGAAAAACCGTGTACAATTTAATGCTTCAAAAACTCAATGCTGTCTCCTGTCGTTAAAGCAGAACCCACCATCCATGCCGCTATCCATCAGCGGCACTTGCATTGAGGAAACCAAACAGCTCTCAGTCCTCGGTATGTGCATCACAGACCATGTTGTGCGGAATGACCATATATTCGACTTCGCCAAAATCGCTTTGGTTTCCTTCGATGTTGCAAGAAATTTTGTACCCCTTCTGATCTGGCTGTCATCTATGAGGCCTATATTCGTTCAAAGCTCGAGTACAATCCCCATATTTGGGCAGGTGCACCACTAACTCACTTGAGTCTCTTGGATAGAATCCAAAAAGAGCTTTAATGATAGGTGATAGAAGTATAATAGTAACATTTGAAACTCTTGAGCACCGTCGCAATATTTCTTGTCTTTCACTATGCTACCGTTATTTTTTTAAATACTGTTCTAGTGAAATAACCAGCTGCAATTTTTACCTCAAACAATTTAACCGTAATACTCACGCTTCAAGGAATGCCCATCAGTTTGCTCTTGAACCCAACTTCGAACGTACAGTTAAATTCAGAGATTCTTTCTTTAGCAGCACTACACGAATGTGGAATGCTTTAACCAACTCTATATTTCCCTCCCATTATAGTATTCAGACATTCAAAGCCAATGTGCATCGGTATCTCCTCTTAAATCCTCTCTCACTTTCCTAAAACGCCCGCACTGTGCTTATTTGCATAAGATACCAACACTTTAGGGAGTGAAAATTGGGACCATGCAATACAAAAAATTGAATGAGAGATGGTCTAATTTTCACTAATTTTTCAACTATGTATTTATAAATGAAATACAATTTTATAATTTATACATATTTTATCCATTGAATACATGGTCTTTTAATGTTGTCCGTAAGCATCGAGGTTCTGGTTTGAGGGTTGATATACACCTTTTCCTTCAAGTACCTACAAATGAAGAAACCGGGAGGCGGAAAATGAGAGGATCGTGGGGTCCAGGCGATATCAGTACTTTTTTACATTATTTGACCGTGAAAAATGTCTAGTTGTTTTCTCCGCGTATTTACAATTGAACAATTATTTAAATAAAATATTTTGATACACTTTACTACTGCATTAGATGCTTTATAATAAATTAATATCGACCAATTTATACGACTTTCAAATGCCAACCAAATAAAATCGACTGGAACAACATAACGTATCCTGTATAAACCTATATATAGTGTTCAAATAAGTAGTAGTTTTTCAGCAGTATAAATGTTGAACAGCAGCGGTCCAAGTTTTGATGCTTGCTACCTGTAAATACATACATAGTACAAATGTCTATGGGTACGGAATTTCTGATTATTCTTACAGAGTAATTAGGAAGTCCAAGTTTCAAAAATTTCGTCCGCCTGGCACGGCGATTCTACTTGGACTCGTCCGTTGTAAGGTTCGATTTATCTTACATCGATTTATCTTTAGAAAAACCCAATTATATCAAACAGGATCATACAGTGATAAGTGACATCATATTAATGGTGCAAAAAGTCAAATGTCATTCATCAAACCTTCAGGCATTGAATTCATTGCTACATACATGAGCCATTGACTTTTCTATCTTCAAGAACTTTATAAAAGCTGACAAGAATTAAAATTCCAATACTGAAAACACTGGCGTTATCAATGATTGTATATTTTATTGAATTTCAAGCTTGTAATGATTTATGAATTCAAAAATTGGGATGAGAAATTGTATTTCTGCAAAGCTTAAAAATCGCATTACAATATTTATATAAAATGAAGGATGGCTTACAAGCAGTCTGTCGCTTTCTAAATTTTACTTTTAGAAATTATAAAATAAAAAACTTATTTAAAATAAGTACAGCCAGTAACAATAATAAATGCTGGTGTTCCCCAAGGATCCGTTTTATCTCCGACACTCTTCCTCATTTTTAAAAATGATCTCTTGTCTGAAACTTCTAATCCACTTCATTGTTTTGCCGACGACTCTACTCTTAGCTTCTTATAGTCATTCTCAAATTCACGTCCATCTTCTTCGGAAGTGGAATTGCAACGGTATCGTATGACAAGCTCATTAAACTCAGATCTTTACATCATTGTTTAATGGGGTATAAAAAACCGTGTGGAGTTTAATACTTCGAAAACTCAATGCTGTCTCTTGAAGCAAAATGTCCATCTTATCTCTTATGCCATTGACCTTGAATGGCACTTGCATCTTGCATCGAAGAAACCAAAAAGCTCTCAGTCCTCGGTATGTGTGTCAACGACTATCTTCGTTGGAATGATCACATTCTCGATACCGCCAAAAATGCTGCTAAATGCTTAGGATTTCTATATCAATGTAAGAATTTTTTACTCCATCTGATCTGGCTACCAGTTTTAAGGCGTTTATACGTCCAAAACTCGACTATAACTCAGACCTTTGGGCAGGCGCAGCACAATCTTCTCTCCACTTATTGGATAGAATTCGGAACAGAGCGTTAAAACTGATAGGAAACAGAGCTATCATGGATTCATTCCCATCGGAAAGTTTCATGTATTTCCTTGTTTTATCGCTTCTTTCACAATAAATCCTCCCCTTTACGAATTCACCCGTGATATCCGCTTCACTAGGATTGCTCTTTAGTTCACCCTCGAGCCTTGCATTCCTCCCCTTTACGAATTCACCCGTGATATCCGCTTCACTAGGATTGCTCTTTAGTTCACCCTCGAGCCTTACATACTTTGGTTGTACCGTCAAATATAGAGATTCGTTGTTTAGTCGGAAGCACTGTGCACGCTATGGCATTTGTCAGCTGTATTGACGACTAGCATTAACCGGCATCCAAAAACGTCACTTTTGACTTCTCTGAACAAATTATTGATGACAAATAGATAGTATTATTTTGGCATCACCGTTTTTATCAGGACTTAGATTAAGGCCGGTATTCACCGAGCGCTCATAACTTAAGAAGCTCATAAACGTATTCACCAAGCAATATTAGTGAAGATCTACGAGCGCTCTTAAAAGTTAGGAGTGGTCCCGACCACTCCTAACTTACGAGCGCTCTCTTCGAAAATTTGTTCGCTTGTGCGTGTGCCACCGAGCGCTCCTAAACGACTCTTAACTTTACGAGGCTCTTAACTTGAAATTTCTGTGCGGTATTCACCAACCACTCGCAAGTGTTTTTCGAAGTTCAAAAATGAGAGCCACTCTCTCTTGTTCAGGCATACCCAAACTGTGAAATGTTGTGTAATGTTGGTCTTGACAGCAAATGGATACTCTTCTACTTGGCATTGCTCACATGGATTCGAGTCAAATGCGTGCGTGGCACACGCACAAGCGAACAAATTTTCGAAGAGAGCGCTCGTAGATCTTCACTAATATTGCTTGGTGAATACGTTTATGAGCTTCTTAAGTTATGAGCGCTCGGTGAATACCGGCCTAAGTCTCGAAATCTGGATTTAGCTAAGTCCGTATAGACTTAAGTAGTT
This sequence comes from Chrysotoxum bicinctum, assembly GCA_911387755.1. Lineage (NCBI taxonomy): Eukaryota > Metazoa > Arthropoda > Insecta > Diptera > Syrphidae > Chrysotoxum > Chrysotoxum bicinctum. Next base: position 191,866,439 of record OU426988.1, read on the forward strand.
GTTGTATTTACATGTAAAGCGCTTAGTCCCGATTTCGTTTTTTTTCTACAATTCCTTATGGACTTTAAAAAAAACACGCCTAATATATAAAAACTAAAACCTTAAAATTTTAAAAAGTATCAAGTTAAAACTTTTTGTTGGTTGAGTAACTCTAGATTTATTTTCACATAAATTCAATATGTTTTCAATTTTTTTTAAATTCTTTTCCTTCAACTAATTTCATCAGACTACAAAAAAACAGCATGCGATCGTGAGCGCACAAGAATGCGGGACATGAATAGATCTTTTGACTTGCTGAGACTGAAACTGCCTATATCAAAACCAAGTGGTAAGAAATATTCAAAGATAGAAACATTAAGGTAATTTACAATAAAGGATTATTTTCTTGATCAAAACTAAGATTGAACTTCTTGCAGAATTGCCATAGGATATATTCGTCATCTTCAAGAGTATTTGAAAAAGCCACCCGAAAAAAGATTATCATCACCTGTGAACTTCAGATACACCGAGCCCATTGCAACTTGTTCCTATGAATCTCAAGAATCAGTCAGACCGTGGCAAGGAAGTTCTTCGGCTTATGATGTAGATAATTCCCCGGGATATAATTTAGAAAAATCTTGGGATTAGCTGCAGGTACATAGAAGGCCATCATCCATAAACCTTGGTTTTAGACATAAGATCTTAGAAATTATAATAAAGAGAAAATACCTACCAAAATAATATTATTTAATTTTTAAAGAAAAATTTAAATAAGCAAGGACTACAATTGGATAACCTATAGTCTGATATACTAACTAAGTATGTGGGTTGTCTTGTGCAAGTAATAAATCAATTAATTTATGAGTTATCTCAATAATATTGAAATACATTTTTTATAAGGAAACTTTTGAAGTACATCTAAGGTTTGATCACAAATAAATTGTAAAAAAATAATCTTCAAAACCTGACTCAGAACATTGGTATTTCACATTCGTGTAGTCCGATTAAAAAACTAATCTCTATAACAAACAATACGTCTGAAATAGAATTCGAGGGGATATTAATGGGCATTCCTAAAAGCGCGAGTATTACGGCTGAATCGTTTTCGGCTAGGTTAGGTTAGTTGCCTCGCAAGAAATTAAACTTTTACGAGAAAACCAATCAGACCAAAAACATAGATGTTAAAAAAAGAGCCAAGTTCTTCTATACAAAAACCATTGTCTAACAAGTCAGCCGTGAAAAGTACTGAGATCTAAAAGTAAGCCAAGTTCTTACTTCATGAAGGTTTAATACCGAATATTTAAAGTAGAATAATATTGAAACAGCTACAGTGTAATAGAGAAATTTTATTATTTAATGATTATTGACTAAAATTTGATATGTTCACTGGTCAAGTTTTTAAAACCTTTCGAATTGGGCATAGCAAGTTCTGGCACTACACCCTTTTTACAGAAACAAACTCAGGCGATTTTTGACCCCTCCCTATCTTCAGTAACAATGAAGTCAGAAACTTAAAATTCCAAATATTTGCTAAGCTAGTCAGGCACAGGCGGCGGCGGCGCACAGTGGAACGTCTAGTACAAAATTCCGGACATTGGGTGATTTTTTGTTTTCAATATTCGAAATATTTTTTGTTTGATATGCATAGAAAATTGTCGCCTCTTTTACATATAAAACCGTTTTTTTATGTACACTCTTTAATTTTCAAATAATAGGGACTCAAAGATGCAGTATTTTTAAAACCAAAAAAAATTGGAATTTTAACACTTTTTTGTAATTTGTTTTTCTCAGACCCTTTTCATGTTTTCTTTTCGAAATAAATTTTGTAGGCATGCAATTGATTCATTAAGCTTAACAATTAAAAAAATCCTTGAAACAAGATTGTTTTAGCCTTAAAAAAAACTGTTTTTGTGAGTATTTTTAAAAAAATCTAATTTCAGGTTTGAAGATGATTTTAAAAAAATGATCAAAAATGCTCGGTTTTTGGGTAGTGTTAAATGAATTTTCTTATGGAACGTACGATCGCTCTATAGAGCTCGAGCTGCTCAGCAGCTAGCCGATGCCCTGTCAAAATATAAAGCTGACATAACAGCTCTTCAAGAAATCAGATGGACAGGGAATGGTGTTCTACAGAAGAAAGAATATGACATATACTATAGCTGTCATACAAAACACCATGTGCTCGGGGTAGGCTTCCTAGTCAGCGAAAAAATGAAGTCTACCATCATCGGCTTTAACGCTATAAGCGAAAGGCTATGCACCCTTCGCGTGCGAGGCAAGTTTACGAACATCAGCCTCATTAACGTTCACGGACCTACGGAGGAGTCCTCAGACGAAGAAAAAGAGACTTACTACGAACAAGTCGAGAGGGCCCTCAATGCCTGTCCAAGGTATGATGTTAAAATCATCCTTGGGGATTTGAACGCAAAAATAGGTCGGGAGCCGGTATTCAGGCATTACGCAGGCACCCATAGTTTGCATGAGAACACTAATGACAATGGACTTCGAGTCTTAGAATTGGCAGCATCGAAAAACATGGTCGTTGCGAGTACCAGGTTCCCGCGTAAAGATATCTACAAAGCCACCTGGGTATCACCTGATGGAGTCACTCGTAACCAAATAGACCACGTGTTGATAGACCGTCGCCACTACTCGAACTTGATGACGGTACGAACGTACCGAGGTGCCAATATCGACTCGGATCACTATCTTGTTGGTATGGTTTTCCGAGGGCGGATTGCCTTGCGAAGACGCATTGCATCCGCCGATCAGGTTCGAATCAACACGGCTGCCCTGCGCAATGAAAACACCAGTAACACCTTTGGTAATGCGTTAGGACTCGCCCTAGAATCACTTGATTTAGGGAGAGTAAGTCCTGGAGCCAGTATGCTGGGCGTAAATGAGAAGTGGACACGCCTTAAGAATATTGTCATTAGTACTGCCAACTCCATCTTAGGCAGCAGTCGTAAAAATCGGAACGACTGGTTTGATGATGAATGCAAGCTAGCGACTGAACGTAAGAATGTTGCGTACCGAGCAATGCAACAATCTCATAGAACGCGGGCACGCGAAGAAGAATATAAAGAGCTCAGAAGAATAGAAAAACGGCTACACAGACAAAAAAAATCAGCCTGGGAGAAGAACCTAATCTGTGAAATAGAAAATAGCCGAGAGCGAGGTCCGCACCAGGCGCGGAAGTTCTACCAATCCGTCCGAAACATGACGCAGTACACACCACGCTGCACATACTGCAAGGACGGAGAGGGAAATCTGATCACCGATCCTGAAAGCATACTGGAGCGATGGGAAGTGTACTTTAATGAATTGCTAAATGGTCAGCTCACTGCAGAAGTGGAGGCTCCACTACTTCAAGAAGAATACTCTATGTTGCCGCCACCAAGCATAGAAGAGGTTGAGAAGGCTATAGGCCGGCTTAAACAGAACAAAGCCCCGGGAGCCGATGGCATACCAGCCGAATTATTCCATCACGGCGGGCCAGCCTTACGTCAAGCAATTCATGATATTATAGTACACGTATGGGAGCAGGAAGAAATGCCAGAAGACTGGCGAAAAGGTTTAATATGCCCCATACATAAGAAGGGAGATGTCACAACGTGCAGCAATTATAGAGGTATCACGTTGTTGAGTACCGCCTATAAGATACTCTCCTCTATCCTACAAGACCGGATAACCCCATACGCTAAAACCGTTATCGGACAATATCAGTGTGGTTTCATTCCAGGCAAATCAACAACTGATCAGATATTTACCCTTAGGCAGGCGATGGAAAAATGTCTAGAATTTAACATCCCAACATACCATCTGTTTATAGACTTTAAGGCCGCCTACGATAGCATAGCCAGGGTAGAACTTTACAAAGCCATGAGAGAATTCGGCATCCCAAATAAATTGACACGACTATGTAGGTTGACCATGACCAACGTAACAAGCCAAGTAAAAATAGCCGGATTGCTATCCAGACCAATCAACATCTTTAATGGACTCCGACAAGGGGACGGTTTGGCCTGCCTCCTCTTCAACCTGGCGTTGGAGAAAGCAATCCGTGACTCTGGCACGGCAACAAGAGGGACCATCGTCAACAGGTCCAGCCAGTTACTGGCTTACGCAGACGACATCGACATCATCGGAAGAACCGAACAAGCTGTACACGATTCCTTCATCCAGATCGAGCAGGCGGCACAAAATCTGGGGCTGCACATTAGTGAAGGTAAAACAAAGTACATGGTGGCGTCGAATGCGAGAGGAACAGTTGGTCAAACAATCAAGGTTGCGGAGCACGAATTTGAAGTGGTGCAATCCTTTAAATACCTTGGGTCAATAGTAGCAGCCGATAACAATATAGAAGAAGAAATACGCGGGCGGCTTCTCAAATCCAACAGAGCCTACTATAGTCTGTCAAAGCTCTTCAAATCCAGAAATCTCACCATAACTTCAAAACTACTGCTGTACAGGACCATGGTCCTGCCAGTACTCACATATGGATCCGAGACTTGGGTGCTTAGCAAAAGGCACTCCGACCTCTTAGCTGCGTTCGAGAGAAAAGTCTTAAGGAGAATTGTTGGCCCCGTATGTGAGGAAGGACGATTCCGGAGACGGTACAATCATGAACTGTACGCAATCTACCTTGAAGCAGATATCGTGACAAAAATTAAGCTCGGTAGACTCCGGTGGGCAGGGCACCTAGCTCGCATGAGCGAAGAGGAACCTGCTCGGAAAGTTCTTTGTGGTACATTCTATGGTAGACGACAGCGTGGGAGACCATGCTTGCGCTGGAGAGATGGCGTAGACCAGGACGCCCGAAGCCTTGGGGTGCGCAACTGGATGGCGTCGGCTAGAGACCGGGATAGGTGGAGAGACTTGTTGAAAGAGGCCAGGACCGGAACCCGGTTGTCGAGCCGATGATGATGATGATGAAATGAATTGTGCACTTATTTGGAGTCATATTTTCAAAAAATTGGATCCGACCGCATCCGACCCCGCTTCCTGGAGGGTTTTTAAAAATCTCCCTTAGAGCTGAGAACTCTTAAATAAAATAAGTTTGTTAACTGGAGAAGGGGGTAGGGGCATCTTTACATTATAAATAATAATAACTAACATTAAGAAATCTTAAACTATATGAAACAGTGCATACATTGACATGAAAAAAAAAGAAGGAGGGGTGGGATTCTCCTTTTATCAATTAAATCTTATTTGCTTTGGTTAAAGAGATTTTTTATTTAGGTTATCATTATTTGTTATAGACTTAATGGCAAAACAAAGTATGGCTCTCATGCTAACGGTTATTTTTTCTCTCTTAATTTAAAAAAATGTAATCACGTGATTTTATAATAATGAATGCCATTTTTGTTTAATTTTTTTTAACAAAGCGATCGCCTAGTACACAAATAATTTTGAAGCCTTCTAGTAAGTTAAAATGGTTGTGTTTACTAACGAAGATTTTGTCAACGTTTTAAAGGCTAACGAGCGTGACTTAACTGACTATAAATATTGTTATCCAAACAGCGAAAGTAAAATCTCGGGAAACAAATTGGACTTGTTTATATTTTTTCGCAAGTTTTGTTTGAAGCTGGAAAATGAATTTGTAGAATGCAGTAACAATAAAATGCGAAAAAACGGTTTAAAACGTGGGTTGAAGCAGAATTTTACAAATTAACCTTTATAAAACCAAACTTCAGTGAGCGACAAAAACAGGCGTAAAACCAAAGATTTACGTCAAAGTACATGCAGCACTACGCTTCTTTTAGCCGAAAAAATGAAGCTGAAAGGTGAAGTTAAGCCTAATGCTTCAAAAGTAATAGATTTTTTAATAAAATACCGTGAAAAGGTAAAAGAAATTTTGTATAAACATATATTAACTAGAACAATATTCAATATAAATAACATTCAAATTAAAATGTGAACGATGTCTCGAAATACATATTTTAAAAAAAAGTGCAAAAATGCACATCAAACTTATAATATGAATTAAGAGCAGTACATTATTAATTGTTCTTCCTCCATAAAATTAATTTTATTTGCCTAAAGCTAAGGTTTGAAAAGTTTCAGGGGTTATGTTAAATTTTTTTTTAGGAAAATCGCTCATTTTTTCAGAGTTTTTGAATTATAGTATGAAAGTATAATGTTTCAAGTACAAAATAGTGAAAACCGTTTCAAAATTCATCCATTATTTCAAAAGTTACTGTGCGCGGCGCCTCAACAAATTTCAATTTTCTAGCATTAGCGGTTCCTGTGATAAAAGGCCTCAAAAATCAAAAAAACCGTAACTGACTGACTCACTGACTGACTGACTGACAGATCATCGAAATTATGGAGCACTTACCGAAATCGTAGAATCTTGTAATTTTGCACAACGGTAGGTCTTGTCTGCTTGCTGCAGGAGAATGCGGAAGGATAAAATATTATAAGATTTATACTGCACCAATGTTCCAAGAGAATAAATGGTTCAATAATGACTGCAGATTGCAAAAGCGATAAATGAAGCAGAAAATGAGAAGTTATCGCAAAGCCCCTAATAATATAAGCAAAAGATCGGAATACATCTCCAGCAGAAAATTATACGTGTCAACCTTGAACTCCACTAAAAAGCAATCCAATAAGGACCTAACGCAACAACTTCAAAATACAAAAAAACAGCAAAGATTTTTGGAGAGCAATCAAAAGCATCCCACCGAACTCTATTGCACGAAACCATATTACAAAGGAAGTTTGGGACAATTACCTCCAGGATATGTATAGTGGCAATGAGGTAGAGTATAGACTTTTTGCCGATACATATCATCCATTTCTTGATGGAGACATAAGCATATAGTGAGCTTATCACAGTTATATTTGGGCTGCACAATAATAAATCCGCGGGTCCGGATAAGTTTGTAAACGAGTTCATTAAGCATCTACCAAACCTATGGTTTGAATATCTGCTCTCTTTCTTTCAAAGCCTGTTCGATAACGATGGAAGAAACCTATCAGGCATATTAAGAGCAGATATTACTACAATGATATTTAAAAAAGGTGATAAATCTCTACCAACGAACTATCGACCTATAGCGATTGAAAATGCTTTAATGAAAGCTTACACCCAAATCCTATCAAACAGGCTCCAAGAGTGGGCAGAAGAAGAGCAACTAATCCCTGAATTCCAGAACGGTTTCAGAAAAGGACGAAGCTGTGCTGATAACCTCTTTATCCTAAGTGCAATCACAGATATTTGTCTTGCAAAGGTTATCCTGATAGCATTATGCTGACGAAAACACCCGAAAAAAATTTTACAGCAAAATATAATATTAAATACTGAAAAATCAAAGAAAATAAACTTTGCAAAAAGAAAAATAGTATCATGCCCGGAATGATTTACATATAAAGAAGATTCAATTGAAGTTGTGGATAGCTTTGAATATCTGGGATTAACCTTGAGTCGCACTGGATCTTGGAATGAAACCATGAATGCCTTCAAAACCAAGGCAAGAGCAGCAGCAGAAGTAACTGAAAAAGCTATGAGGAGCCCTTACATGCAAAACTGGGAAAAAAGAATCAAAGTTTATGATTCAACGATTAAATCGACTTTACTATACTGTGCTGAGATATGGGGTCTGGAATCTGGCGATAAAATTGAAGTTATCCAAACTTCAGTTTTAAAGAAGTTACTTGTTCTAGCTAAAAACACGCAAAGCAATGTGGTTCACTTAGAATCTGGTACACTTCCATTAGTTTACGAAGTAGCGGAAAGAGCTTTTCATTTCTGAGAAAAACTGTTGAGTGTCTCTGATGACTGCCTATAATTAAAAAGTGTTATAACCAAATCTTGAGAACTCATGACAACACTCAACGACCAAACTGGGCAACAAAATTTAAGGCCGCCTTAATGAGTAAATTTATGGATGTATGGGAACAGCAAGACTTAGTACTTGTTCGACAATCTTATATAAGCATCCTTGAAGACAAGAAGAGAAGCCTCATAAATGAAGACTTCAGGAAGGCATCAAGCTCCTATTCTTGCTGCTACTATGCTCCTAATTTGGCGAACATACAAGAACCAGAATATAAACCGGCTCCGTACCTGAATTCATCCTGCAAACCATACGTACATAAAGTCTTATCGCAAATTAGGTGCGCAAACAGATATGCCCACAGAATAGTTATACATGGTGATAGACATATATTTGACTCAATGAACATTTATTAAATTAAATTTGGTGGTGCAACAGCTCGGATTGAACTAGGACCTAGTGACTTACAACTCTCAACCATATTCCTGTGTGCGTGTTACTAGGAACGGAGGGGACCTACAATTTTCTGCCGATTCCGAACGGCTAATGAGCAGCACTTTCCATGACAAGAGATACTCTGGGACAATTTGTCAATTCCTCGCACGAGGCAGTACACCCCTGAAAAAAACTTTTTTGCAGCGGCTGAGAATCGAACTCGAGACCTTCCGCATGACAGTCCAACGCACTAACCATTATGTACATTGTGTAATACATATGAAGATGATACAATTGAGCACTTCCTTTTAAGATGCCCAATTTTTAATGCAGTTAGAAACCACTTCCTATCCTTTATGAACTTAACTGACATGAATAGTATAATGACAGTTTAAAATCAAAATGTTGCACTGAATATTTATAAATATGTTAAAAACTCGCTTAACTTAAGAGCTTTTATCCTTAATGAATGATAAATCCAGGTTTCATTTCAAGTAATAAAAGTAATTATTTTATATTATTTTTTATTATTGTAGCTTAATATCTTACCTTATTGTCCTGTTAAATGAATTAAAATTATATTACACTTACCTTATGAAATAATATAATATGTACATATTGCCAATCAATTTGTAAAAGCAAAGCTATAAACAAATAAATATATCTATCTATCAAGTCAGTCGTGAAAAGTACTGAGATCTAAAAGTACGCTAACGCTAAGTTCTCACTTCATGAAGGTTTAATATTACATTGTAGCGGTATATGTATGAAGTGAAGTTAGAACTTGGAGTACTTTTAGATCTCAGTACTTTTCACGGCTGACTTTTGTTACACAAAGGTTTTTGTATAGAAGAACTTGGCTCTTTTTTTAACATTTATGTTTTTAGTCTGATCTTATTTTGCCTGTGGCCCTTGATATGGTTGAAATTATTTTGGGCAAACAGGAGGCAGATAAACTTAAAAATATACCCACTTTTTGACAATAAATACAATTGAGCGGAGAAAAAGTGACATGGCCGTTGACATTCAAGAACGATTAATTGAAAAAAATAAAGAAGAATCCACATTTTTCCTTGCAACAGGATGAATCTACTGATGTTTCAGGCTGTGCACAGTTTGTGGTATTTGTTCGTTTTGAAGCAGAGGAAAACATTGAAGAAGAAATTTTATTTTGCCAAGCTCTTGCTGCTAATACTACTGGCCGGTATTTTTACGATAGATATATTTTTAGAAAGCTCTCGTGACTACGAGATTGATTGGACAAAATGTTTTGCTATTTGTAGCGATGGTACTAAAGCTTTGACGGGCAACAAGAGTGTGCTCATTGCAAAATTAAAATTAATTATGCCAAACATTTCATGGACACACTGCTTTCTTCATCGACAAGTTCTGGCATCCAAGGTGTTACCTTCTGAATTAAATGATGTGCTTAAAGATGTGATTAGAGTTGTGAACTTTATTAAAGGCAAGGCCTTGCAAAGTCGGCTGTTTAGGATCATATGTGATGAAATGGGGTCACTCCATCAAAATCTTCTTTTTCACACAGAGGTCAGATGGCTGTCAAAAGGAAAGGTATTGATACGAGTTCTGGAATTGAAAGCCAAATTATTGAATTATTGATGTTATTACAAGATTCTAAATCTGGAAATTCGGATCATTTTTCTGATCCCACCTGGCTCTTAAAATTATCATTTCTTGCTGATCTTTTCAACCACTTAAACAAATTGAATAAGAACCTCCAAGGGAGAAGAAGAAAGCAAACTGCAAAAGATAAAATCAGATTCTTTACAAACAAACAGTTTTGATTATTTTCCCTGCTTTCAAAAGATCCTCAATGAAATTTCATCAGATGAATCGATATCATTAAGCTCTCATATTCATCTCATGAAACAGAGTTTGCATAAGAATGGATTTCAATTTGAAAACGATTGACAATTTCTGTATAAAGAGAAGAGGAGAGTATCCTGAGCTAGCAAACGAGACTTTGAAGTTGTTACTACCTCTACCATTCGCCACTTCATATCTTTGTAAGGTCAAATTCTCTTCAATGTTTGACATTAAAACTAAAAAAAGAAACAGACTAAATTTGGAAAATGATTTAATCTCAAAAGTATCAAAAACCAATCCAAAAGATTTCAGCGTTTATTAAAAAATAAACAGGCACATTTCGCACTAAAATTTTTTTTGTTTTATTTAGGTTCGTATTCACCGAGCGCTCCTAAACGGCTCTTAACTTTACGAGGCTCTTAACTTGAAATTTCTGTGCGGTATTCACCAACCACTCGCAAGTGTTTTTCGAAGTTCGAAAATGAGAGCCACTCTCTCTTGTTCAGGCATACCCAAACTGTGAAATGTTGTGTAATGTTGGTCTTGACAGCAAATGGATACTCTTCTACTTGGCATTGCTCACATGGATTCGAGTCAAATGCGTGCGTGGCACACGCACAAGCGAACAAATTTTCGAAGAGAGCGCTCGTAAGTTAGGAGTGGTCGGGACCACTCCTAACTTTTAAGAGCGCTCGTAGATCTTCACTAATATTGCTTGGTGAATACGTTTATGAGCTTCTTAAGTTATGAGCGCTCGGTGAATACCGGCCTTAATTTTTTTAGCACAGGGCTTTTGTTTATTAATCTTATTGGCTTGCGACAGCGACCCCTCAGGGGGTCGCGACTCACAGTTTAAAAAACACAGATTTAGAGAAATGGTGGAAATAATCAAGACGCAACGGGGCATAGCCAGAAATTTAACAAAAAAAAAAAGAATGCACACCGGTTAATATTGAACAGTCCAGCATCCAAGTACTAACTACGCACAACGATGCTTGATTTCACTGATCGATAGCGATGCTATTATCAAAGCCTAGGCCGTTGACTTAGGCTCGTATTCACCGAGCGCTCGTAAACGGCTCTTAACTTTACGAGGCTCTTAACTTGAAATTTCTGTGGGGTATTCACCAACCACTCGCAAGTGTTTTTCGAAGTTCGAAAATGAGAGCCACTCTCTCTTGTTCAGGCATACCCAAACTGTGAAATGTTGTGTAATGTTGGTCTTGACAGCAAATGGATACTCTTCTACTTGGCATTGCTCACATGGATTCGAGTCAAATGCGTGCGTGGCACACGCACAAGCGAACAAACTTTCGAAGAGAGCGCTCGTAAGTTAGGAGTGGTCGGGACCACTCCTAACTTTTAATAGCGCTCGTAGATCTTCACTAATATTGCTTGGTGAATAGGTTTATGAGCTTCTTAAGTTATGAGCGCTCGGTGAATACCGGCCTTAATGTCTGTAACTGACAGCTTCGATAGGAAAGTTTTTTTTGCAAGTCCATAAGGAATTGTAGTAAAAACGACATCGGGACTAAGCGCTTTATACATGTAAAAACAACAACTACATAAGGCTAGGCGCGCAGATTCAATTTTTAGTTGCGCAATTGCTTGGTTCGAGCAGCTAAAAAGTTTGTGCTTTGACACAAACTTAACGATTTCCTAAAATGAGTTCGCTATTTTGTGTAAAATATAATTATATACACCTGCGCGGACATTCAACCAAATAGTTCATCTGTTTTCTATAAGGCTAGCCGCGCACTAGCAACTTTTAGTTGCGAAACTGCTTGGTTCGAGCAACTAAAAAGTTTGTGTTTTGACACAAACTAAACGATTGCCTAAAATAAGTTCGCCATTTTATTGAACATATAATTATCTGCAAATTCACGGACATTCAACCAAACAGTTCATCTGTTTTCTATAAGTAACCAAACAGTTTCGCAACTAAAAGTTGCTAGTGCGCGGTTAGTCTAAGCAACCAAACAGTTGTGCAACTAAGGCTGGTATTCACCGAGCGCTCTTAAACGGCTCTTAACTTTAAGAGGCTCTTAACTTTAAATTTCTTTGGGGTATTCACCAACCACTCACAAGTGTTTTTCGAAGTTCGGAAATGAGTGCCACTCTGTCTTGTTCAGGCATACCCAAACTGTGAAATCAAACTGTTTTCGAACTTGAATGACAGCTGGCAGTGAGAATCCTTCGGTCAATTTCGTATTTTGCTTGGGGAGCGTTGCTGGTGACGATAACTTGTTTTGGTTTTGCACTCACCTTCGTTTGTTTAGTTTTCGAATTTTCGAACAAACTTTCGAAGAGAGAGCGCTCGTAAGTTTAGGAGTGGCCCCGACCACTCTTTAATAGTGCTCGTAGATCTTCACTAATATTGCTTGGTGAGTAGGCTTATGAGCTTCTTAAGTTATGAGCGCTCGGTGAATACCAGCCTAAAAATTGAATGTGCGCGCTAGCCTAAGTATACGGACTTAGCTAAGTCCAGATAATTTTCGAGAATCTAAGTTCTGCATAGTGCTTCCAACTTTTTCGAAATAAGTTCTTAAGTCCCGATGTTGTTTTTTCTACAATTCTATATGGACTTGCTATAAAAAACACGGTTAATGAACAACAGATTTAACAGATGTTACCAAAACAACATGGCTGCCACATCCCGTCAAAATCTACAGGATTTAATTGAAAAACACTTTGTATGGATAAAATCTCATAGTAAAAAATGATAATAATACTACTGATAATACAAAGCTGATTTTACCCAAAAACCAACGAAATGACGTAGTAACTCTCAATCAAATTCGAAATAGGTTCTACCTATCGTGTATGTTCAGCCTTAACAACCGGATTAGTTCCTGCCTGCCATCTATTTGCCAAATCATGAAACTACAAATTTAGCAGCCATCTTTTAACTCACTGAACTGATTTTCTAATTGAACGAAACATTTTTTTGTTTTGTATTTGACCGAAAAAAAAAACATTTTAGCTGTCAGTCTCAAATAAACATCAAGCCGAAAAAGAAAGACAAAAATCGAAAAATCTCATCAAATCAATCGAATTTGTTAACAATAGTTTATTCGGCGGTTTATTTTTGCTAGCGGTATTGAAAACCTAAAATTAATAAATAATAACAAACAGAAAGTGAATATGTGTATATCAGTTAAAAGTGAATTCATATTTTGATAAAATTTCCAACTCCAATTAGAAAAACTTAAAACTTGATGAAAGAGGAAAACAATACTTACGGGTAAAGTGAATTTTTTTTCTATTTAAATTTGGCTCTTAAATTAATATAAGTACTACAAATCCATAAAGGCTTTAACTAGAAATAAAGTTAAGTAAACTTCTTAATTTGCATCAATCAGAGTCTGTGAAAAAAACCGGACATTTTAATGGTGTTGCCTTTTGTTCGTGGTAAATAGCAAATAGTGAGTGGTATTCTTCTTCTCGTGCATGACCTACCAGGCTTGAAGATATTTCTTGTTTGTTTGACCTTTATAATTTAGGTTTCTAATCTTCTATCTAGAATATTGCTATCTTCTTATCTCGCATTTGTTGGTATTGAAAAATACTAAAATTAAACTTTTATTTTAGTTAAATGAATAAAAAAGATGAAATTTACTGTTCCGGTTTTTTCTTCGCGCCTCTGAAATAAATACATGCCCGATGAGAACGCATTCTACAATTGGTTAAACTTTAAGATCCAATGCTTGTTTTGGTAGACTTAAAGAATCAGGAATAAATCCAGCCCCAGAAATATTTAATTTCAAAAAAATTTCGATTGAAATTTGTCTTATGCTTTCATGTTTTAAGTAGTACACAAATTATGAGAGCCTAATTTCAAGGCAAGGGGCAACGATCTGTGTATAATTTGATTTCAGCACTTAGCCGATCCAAATCCTTACGGTCTGTCGCAGTTATTTGTATGGGTATTGCGCTTTCCTCAAAAGGCGGCAAGAACAGGTTAAGTTAGATCAATGTTGATCCGTTGTGATACCCTAGGGATTCTGACTCCCATGTATTGAAACCTATGATAATCCTATGTCATTCAAGCCCGTTAAGAGTAATGTTGAATTTCAGCAAGCTATAGTCTGAAATGTCGAAGGTTACTCCTAAGTGATTGAAAATGTCTGTCGTCACATAATCACCTGGTTAATGAGAAGCAGACGCTTTTAAGGGTGTGATACTTTCCTTTACCCCCACTTGAGAAATCATCTCTCTACCAGGCCCGTAGTAGCATGTGGCTCCTTGCATCGTATGGTAGATGGGTGATAGGACAGTGTTTGGTGTATGTGTCCGTTTGTTTGGTCAGTATTGCTAATTCACTCAAAGGAGCTGTCCCTTTCTCCAAGAGAATTTTACCAATCTTAGGGCGATGTGGCGCCATCAACTCACTGACGATCGTATTCACCGTAAGAGTGGCCATCACAGGTGTATAGGCGAGGTGCCCAATCCATATATGCAGCTCCTTCAATGCAAAAACATTATGAGAACTTGAAAATTTGTCAAGTAAGCATCTGAGGTAGCTATGTACGGGGTGGGCCATCTAGTGGTTTCATTTTTTTTTTTAATTTTTATAATTCACTCGCGCTCAAGGGTATTTGAAAAGACCCTTATAATGTTAAAAATTGATTTTGGATGTTTGCAAATTGGAACGGCGAGGAAAAACTGTGCCGGGTAAGTTATTCCACAATCGTGTTGTGCGACTAAAAAACGAATCTCTATATTTGACCGTACGACCAAAGTTAGGCTCAAGGGTGAACTGATGAGCATTCCTAGCGAAGCGTGTATCACGGGTGAATTGATAAAGGGGAGGAATGCAACTGGCTACTTCGAGTAAGCATTGTTTGTGAAAGAAGTGATAAAACAGGGAAATACATGAAAATTTCCGACTGTGTTCAAGAGATGGGAATGAATCCATAATAGCTCTGTTTCCTATCAGTTCTAACGCTCTGTTCTGGATTCTATACAATAAATGGAAAGAAGATTGTGCTGCACCTGACCAAAGGTGTGAGTTATACTCGAGTTTTGGACGTATAAACGCCTTATAAATGGTAGCCAGATCAGAGAGGGTGAAAAATTTCTTACATCGATATAGAAATCCTAAGCATTTAGCAGCATTTTTGGCGGTCTCGAGAATGTGATAATTCCAATGAAGATCGTCGTTAACACACATACCGAGTACTGAGAGCTTTTCGGTTTCTTCGATGCAAGTGCCATTTAAGGACAATGGCATAGGGGGTATATTTTGCTCGACAATAGACAGCATTGAGTTTTCGAAGCATTAAACTCCATTCGGTTTTTTATACCTCATTTAACAATGCCTTAAACATCGGAGTTTAATGAACTTATCATACGATACCGTTGCAAATTCACTTCCGAAGGTGAATTTAGGAACGAGTATGAACAGCTGAGAGTAGAGTCGTCGGCAAAACAATGAAGTGGATTAGAAGTTTCAGACAAGGATCATCTATATATAAATAGCCTTAAATAAATTTTGTGGTACTATTTTCTAAATTGTATATGGTTGGAAAGCCACAATTGCGGAGATGTGCAGAATATACTTGAGATACGCATTTACACACTGTGGGTCATTTTTGTTTTTGCACTGTTAAACACTGTGCACATTTCAAAAAATAAAATTATAATAAAAAATTAATTTAAATTTCAAATAATTCAGATTTTCGTGTCGAATTTCGACACAAGGCGAAAGGCTAGTTTATAAAAACGAGGAAGAAAGCCGGAGACAAAACGGAGCCCTGGGGAACACCAGCATTTATTTTTTGAAGATCAGACTTAAAACCGTCCAATACAACATGTATTGAATGATCAAGAAGGTAATTTCTAATCCAACGAATAAGGGTTTCGTTGATGCCAAACGCACGCATTTTGGATAAGAGAGCCTGTAAATCATAGCTTATTTAAACACTGATAGCTGCTTTCCGCTCGAAATCTTGACAAAAAGTCAGTATCTGTACCTCCGCGGAACGAAATGAGATGCTACACGCTTGAACAATTTTCAGAAATGTTGAAAACTTATTTCCATTTATTTGAGTACTGTGTAGCGCAAACAGTGCGTTTTTTCGAAAAGGAATTTTGGCCGAAATGAAGCACCAACTGCGCCTGCTGTACACAAGTTTTTGCAAAACCGTTCGTGAGACTCGTATGCCAGTGGACAACACTCATGGTCCCCGTCGTCGCACGGTGCGCACAGACGAGAATGCGGCTGCTGTAGCCGAGAGTCTCAAAAGCTCAACATTTCACGTGCTAGCCTGATGAGAATTCTGCACAAAGATCTCGGATTATTCGCTTACAAAGTTCGAACAGAACACACTATACTGAACTTCCAATAAGAAATAAGTGGGAGTTCATTATTTTTCATTGGATTAGGGTCATAGATTTTTGAAAACATAAAATATATTTCGCTAGCTACCCCGGCAGACGTTGTTCTGTCCAATTTTCTCTAAATCAACGCAACATTGATTTTTAATGTTCCTCCCCACTTTGTTCTGTCAACAGTTATTGGACCTTCGCAGTAATAAAACATATTTCAGAGTGGTCACTTTATTTATAGATTTATGTCTCCATAATAAACAACGACTTTTCACAAATATAAGTTTTTTATTTTGTACATTTTGATTGTAATGCCTTATCTTACACGATTTTTTTTTTGATTCCCTGGCGAGTAAATAAATAAAGCTGTCGGTTTTCCGACGCGAGAGCAGGCAACATACAACTGTCCATGAGAGAAGCATGGGTTTTCCAGATTGACGTCGCAAATACTCAACGACTGACCCTGTGATTTATTTATGGTCATAGCGAAAGCAAGCTACACTGGAAATTACAGTCGTTTAAATTCAAACGGTACGTCAGTTGGTACCATTGGGATGCGGGGTATCAACACATCCTCTCCCTTATATTTCGCCTTTAGAATGGTTGCTTCAATCACATTGTTCAGTCATTTTTTCACTGCTAGCCGTGTGCCATTACAAAGTCGCGGTTGGTTGATATTTCGTAATATTATCACCACCGATCCTACTCTTAATTGAAGATTATGGGGAGGTAATCCTGGAAAATCCAGTGAGTTCAAAAATTCAGTTGGATAATTGACGATATCATCTTGGTTTGTTGCGCAATAAACTGATTTGTATGTCCTTAATTCACCGGCAATTTCATTTTGGGTTTTGAAATTTATTTCATTTACATCCGTGTTTTTGGCAGCTAATATAGCTCGTTCACTCAACCAACAATGATCTCTTGAATTTTGAGTGACGTTTGGGAACACCTTTTCTATAAGTCCAGTTTTTGATTCTGTAAACTAACAAAAATTGACAGGAAATGTAATGTAGCCTGTCATGACATCTACAGGGATTTTACTATTCGACACGCATATTCTTGCTCAAATTTAGAATCTCAATTTTTTTTTATAAAATGGAGGACTTCTCATGCTAACAAAATCATCGCTCAACCGAATGGGTTTTGATTGTTTCGCAGATATTTCAGAGTTCTGTCTAATGCCTCCAAAGACTTTATGTGCCATCATGCATTCATCCCATACAATCAACTTGCATTCCTGCAAAACCTTTGCCATTGCAGAGTTCTTCGAAATGTTGCAAGTCGGAGTTTCGTTGCTTTGAATATTCAATGTTAATTTTAGCGCTAAATGGGCTGTTCGACCGCCTTCCAACAATGTAGCTGCAATACCAAAGAAGCAAGTACGAGTGCAATTCCATTCTGTAAGCGAATTGTTGCTAAAATCAATGAAATTAAAAATGTCTTTCCTGTACCACCAGGAGCATCCAAAAAGTAAAACCCTCCAGTGTATCAAGGACACAGTTTTGTTGTTGGTTCAACAGCGGAACATATATTCGAACCGATTCCCTTAAAGCATCGAGATCCAACAGTTTTTCACATTGCAACTCTTGATTAAAAACATCGTGCATTGGGCGATTGGCCTAATTGAGATAATACAACGCCTCGTTGTAAATTTCTTCTGTGAATGGTAAATGTTGATTTCCTGTTTGAATGCACATTTGATGCAAGATATCGTCGCACATATCATCTTTGTATTTGATCCATTAATCAATTGGGTTTGACGGAAAGCATGTTTATATAATTATAGAAAACAGTGTTCGTATTTGTTGAGCGTTTGAAAAAATTACAGCATCATTTAAAGTTTGATCCCAATGAGCATCATTTTCTATCAGTTGCAAACGCTGACAGGCTTTAAAAAAAAAAAAACGCCATCAGTACTGCTTAATGCAAGCATTTGTAACAATATTTCTTTTCTCTTCGGGTTTTTTCACCTTTAGATACTGCGCAACATCAGCTTGTCACAGTCATCATTTAGCGTGGTGTTAGTTGCTACACACATACATATAGCCTAACACTCTACTAAAAAACGAACAAATATGACAAACAAAGAAATAATAAATATTAATCTACTATCTGTAGCTACAAAAATAACTACAAGTCAAATACTACTTCCTATAAAAACAATAACGTTACGAGTAGTTTCGAATACTTAATGAGAACGCCCATACAACCTGTGCTTAAGTGTAAGCTTTGAGTAACTTAAATCGAAAACATCATGGTTTATATTAGTCCATGTTTCATACGTGTCAAAGGCTCATTGAGACCATAATTGGTACGGTGGAAGTCTATATGAAAAATTTCATAGTTCCGAGAACTGTGGCTTCTAGCTTTAAAATGAATTTGTTCTAGAAGAACCGGTGAATCTATGGAACCAACCAAGAGCTGGTGTAAAAACATAACATCGCTGACTTTCCGGCGTTTTTCTAGAGAATTCATGTTTAAAAGAAGAAGGCGACTGCTGTATGGAGGAAGATGATTTGGGTCACTCCAATTAAGATGACTTAATGCGAAGCGTACATATTTACGTTGGACAGATTCGATTCGATCAATGTGTATTGAGTAAAGTGGCGACCATACAGAACTAGCATATTCTATAATTGGCGACGAACAAAGGTGTTGTACAACGAAGATGTTACAAGACCACAAGAAAATTCCTTACTCCAACGCTGAATAAATCCAAGCATTAATTTTGCTTTACTGACAATTTTCTCAAGTGGAGTGAAAAGTCTAGATTTTGTGAGAAGTGAACGCCCAGGTCGCATGTTGTTTCTACCTTACTTAGAATGGCTTGATTTATGCTGTAACAGCCACATAATTCACCATGAATAGTTCGTAAATGTTGGAATGATGTTGGGCCTCGAACATTGACTTAAAGTAATCTATATAAAGAAAAATGAATTGCTAAATGTGTTGCTAAGCGTAAAATTCGAGAAAGTGTTGTTTTTTATTATTTTTCTTGTAATTTTTACGTTTTTTACGTTATTGAACGCTAATGTCCATTAGTATTTCATCTTACGCAATGTTATTCACTTTTGTCTTTTGGTTTCGGCTAGACAGATACGAATTGATTCATGATAGTGATTTTTCCCGAAGAACCATATCTTTCAAGATTTTCAAAAAAAATCACTGTGTCAATTATCTGAAAAGCCCGTTTCAAGTCAAGTAAAACACATGTTATTTTAGTTTTTGCAGTTTCGAGTTGCAGCTTCCAGTTTGCTGTGACTATATTAAGTGCACCTTCAGAAGAATGCTGGTTCATAAGCCCCGACTTATGAACTATCTACTTATTAAACTTATTAAAGTCAAAAAATGATTGGAAAAAATTGGGAACTTTTTCAAGAACCTTCTCATAGACAGGGAAAGCATAAGTTGGTCGGAAATCTTCAATTTTTTGTTTGTAATTCACACGCGCTTAAAGGTTGATTGTAATAAATAATAAATTAGAGGCCATGACAGCTCATAGAGTGCCTAAATCTTGTAACTTACAACTCTTAGCCATTCCTGTGTGCGTGTTACCAGGGACCTACAATTTTCTGCCGATTCCGAACGGTTAATGAGCAGCACTTCTCATGACAAGAGGTACTCTTGGACGATTTGTCAATTCCTCGCAAGTGGGAGTACACCTCTGAAACACTTTCGCAGCGGTTGAGAATCGAATCCAAGACCTTCAACATGACAGTCCGAAGTACTAACCATTATGCCAAGGCTCACTGCAAATAGTATTACAAACCGAAACTATGTTGAGACTACAGACATAAAATCGCAACTTTTGTAAATCCGTAAAAATAAAAAAAAGTTAGCTGTTCTTTTGTTGTGAGTATAAAGTAAAGTTGAAAATAGTCCTTGTCACGTAGGCATGAGATTAGTTTGTATAGGAATTTATATTATTTTAGGTAAGTCAGTAAAATAATTATATAATATATATAATATAAAAGTCCTAAATCTGAATACTACTACATCACTGTACAAAAAGGGTGGGACAAAAACACAAGTTTCTTTTTAAAAATGCAATAAAATGATGAAAATTAAATTTTGTCCATGTATTATGGCTATATTAGTAAGAGCAAATATTCCCATTAATTATGGAACACAAAGTCGTCGGAATTCATCTGCCTATTTCACTACAGCACAGAATATGAAAAAAGCGGTAAAATAATGATAGAAATGAAACATTGCGGCGGTGTTCGAAAGATACAAATGTTTCACTGGGCTCTAGTTCATGCTGGAGGAGTTGTTGAACTTCTGAGTTGAGATGATCTTCCAGGTTCCTGTCCAGTGGCATTAATTTTGCTTCCTCGTACAGCTTCTTATTTGGTATATATATATTTCTTCGTCAGTGGGATACAGCGCAGTCGTGGCATCTATCTTTCAAAATGCTTCATCTTCTTCATTGCTGTAGGTGATATAGTAAACAAGATGGGAAAGTTCTAGGTCAGAAGGAGTCGGATAAATTGTTGTACACAAGCGGCTTGGTCTTTTAACTTGTCCATTTCTCCTACTGGGTAGTGGATTGACCAAGTCCAGAGAATAATTGGCTCTCTTCAACATCAAGTCTGCATGCCTTTTGAATTTGAATTCGTTGGAAAAGTTGATTCCCAAGTACTTCGTTGATGATTTGACTGTTATTTCAGTGTTGTCTGGAAACTTTATTTTGATTGCATCGCAGCGTGTTGAATGACAGTCACTGGTGTGCGGAAGCAGAGATCGGTGTTTTCGCTGTTTATCTTCAGTCCCCATTTGGCACAGTATTCCCATAGATTTTTAATGTACTCTAGTACTCTCCTGACAGCAATTTTTGGTGAAAAAGCGGTGGCGTATGTGATGGAGTCGTCTGCATAAAGCTTCGTCTTTGTACCTCATATGTTGGCTGGTAAATTTTGAACAGCAGCCGTCCCAGTTTTGATTCTTGAGAAACTCCAGCGTTGATTCCCTTGGTTGATAATACTCGTACTTGTTTTGCAACCTCTATATACAAACATCTATGGGTTAGAAAATTTTTGATTATTGCAAGTTCCGAGAGTTTGAATAGTTATCCTTTTATCCAAACGTTTTCGAAAGCTTTATCGATGTCCGGCAAGTACGCTACAGTAGTTTCCCCTTTTTTTGAGATCAAGTGTAACATCTGTATGGAGTCCCAGTAGTGGATGTAGAATAGAGTGCTTACTTTGAAAGCCGTAACTGGAACTCCGTTTTCCAGGCTGCAGGGAAATAGCTGTTGTTCAGACAGTTGTCGAAGATTATAGTCAACAACAGGAGAACAGCAAGATTAGGTAACTTTTTAAGTACGTAATTGGAAATCGCTTTCTGCTGATTTTTTGGAGTTTCCAGTGAAGGCAATGTCAGCCACTTCTTCAGAAGAAGTGAAAACATCTGTCAGTGTTGGCTCTGATGATGGGTTTTCCTCGTTGAACAGGGTCATGGTTCATGGTTTCGGTGGTTGCTGATATTTCCTGAAAGCGAGTTTCTACATCTTCGATAAAGTCAGGAAGGTGTATGGGAAGGTGGTCTATTGAAACTATTATGAACGCTGAAGTTATAGAAACTTCTTATCCGTGAAGGATGGTGTCTGGAATTCAGTTTGCTCTTCCAGCAATCAGATTGATATTTTTAAACGTCTGAGGGCCAGGTTTGATTTATACGAGCCTTTTTCTGCAATACTTTTCCTGATAAGATTTTGTGTTGGTACACCGAAGTTCTGAAATCTCCGATATTCGTCACTTTCCCTGTTAAAGGTTCTTTGGAGCCTTTTGTGGAGTCTTTGCCAGTGAGCATATATTACTTGTATATGCTGGGGCAAGTTTACGTACCTATTTCTGCTTAGGACGATCTCCTTGTCAAAGCATTATACTTTCACCCTTTATATTATATCTTACACCCTTTCTCACAAGGTTCTTAAGTAGTGATTAATTGACTTATATAATTTCTGGATTATTTCTAATTAGGTAAATTTTTTGTATGTAAAAAAGATGCCTAGAATGCCTTATTATTTAATTATCTTCCAAATTGTATACTTTTGCAACCTTAAAGATTTAACAATTTAATGAAAATTTGAATTAAAAAAAATGGAAATGAATTTTATTTTATTAAATTTGTACCCTTTGTGAATTAATTCGGTGTAGGTCGTATCTTGTATCTCTTAATAAGTAAATAGTATTACCTATGGATTTTTCAAAGAGTTATAGGTGATTTAAGAAGAGAAATCTGTGCACATTGGTTTTAATGCTTTTTAATGGTAACCAGTGGAAAATATCAAGATTGGCATGTGGTGCGAAACTGTATTCATATACCAATATTTTACCATCCCAAATATAAAGATACAATTTTAGACTTTTCATTGGGTTACATTCCGATTTTATAATTTTTGTGTTAAGTTCCTTTGACCGCCGAATACAAAATGTTCAAACCATACTCTTGGGCTCACTAGAAAACAACCGATGAGTATTTTAACCCCAATTATGTATCCCCATTCGCAACTATGTTTGTCCTCCGTTTAGTTATTGAACTAACCCTTTATTTGTGGTCTGAATAATTCCCGGTTTTGAAACCAATGATGAAAAAGTAAATTTCTACAAAATTCTTTTTAAATATTTCGCATTTATTCTTTTAAAGTAATAAAACATTTTTATTTTATGAATACGATTTTTTAAATATTCTTTTTTTTATTTTATCCAGACTTTCAAATACAGATATCAGCGGCAACACTTACTGTGTGCGCACAACCCACGTTATAAATCTACCAATACAAACTACACCACAGAGCCAGAGCTCCAACGATTACTGCCGAGAGTGTCTCTATCCCCAATTCACAGCGCAGTCGAATTTTGTCGTCTGCCATGAAGAGTGCACAGCAGCACACGAGACGAATGAAAAACCCGATTCCATTAGTCATTTATCAATGAAATACAACAACAACAAAAAAGTATTGAATTAAATTGTTTATCAATTTAAGTGTGACCGAAGAAGTAATCAGTTGTCCAGTAATAATTGTGTGAGAAAATTGGAATGAATCGGCCATCCTAAGTGAGATTTAATTGTGTTTAGCTAACTTTTTTTTCTCTGATTCAATCGAGGGCTGTGTACCGAAGTCCCTAGCTCCATACGATCCAAGAGAAAAAGGGCGGTGTCGTCATTGTGTTCTGTTTATTCTTTCTTTGTTATTAATTTTCTGTGTGTACAATCTTTGTTGCGGATTTGAAAAGAAAGAACGAATTAAAAAAAGAGTGCGTGGTGCAAGGATAGCAAAAGTTATCGTTTGAGATTTTGCGAAGAATGAAAAATGCAATTTTGTTTGAAAAAATCGAAAAATTTAGAAATCTCACAAAATCCCTTCCTCATCCCCAATAACAACTTCGTCAACGTCCTCGTTCAAGTCGTCGTCGGTGCCGCGTTTGTGTTGGTGTGCACTGTCGAAGTTTTATGTATTCAGTGAAGAAAATTCACTCCTGCTTCACGAAATAAATTTGTTTATATTTTTCTTGTTTAAATTCGATTGTTGTCTTTTTGAATCAAAAATTGTATTTGAAATCAATTCAAATGCGCCTCTCAACAAATGCAACACCATCGAACATGGCTGAGAAATCCAGTAAGTTGGAAAAGTTATCGTCTTCGGGCAACATGAATGTCGGTGGCAGCAACACTGGAGGTGGAGGAGGTGGTAGCAGTGGAAAACCGGTGCCAATGAAGCTGTTTGCTGCCTGGGAAGTGGATCGCACACCGCCGAATTGCATACCAAGGTAAGTTTTTTTTTATACAATCTTCTACAGATATACACAATAAAATAAATCTTTTTTTTAATTATCGCTGCTTTCTGTCCTCACAATCGTATCGTGTCTGTGCCAAGAGAAATAAATAATCATAATGTGAACTTGATTTTATTTCGCCAAATGTGTAAAATCCGACTGGGGCTTAGGAGAGCAAGTAAAAGGATAGCGAGAGGGGTTCAGTTTACGTCTCTTCATCTCCGCCACGAGTCGAACATTAATGACTTATTTTTAGAATTTCTATGCATATTTTATTAATTATTTTTGTATTCGCTTTTTGTGTAAAAACAAAAACATATATTCTGAGGGCAAATATGCAAACCCGGTCGAATCGTCTTTAAAATTTAATAATTCAACTCAATTTCATTCCTTTGAAGAGTTTCTGCTCTCTTTTTTCATTTTAATTTGATATAATATCCTTAAAGGGAATGTTACGTACATTTTTGCATCTGCGCTTGCACAGAGTAATTGAAAAAAAAGATACTGCTATTTGTTTGTTTTTATGATCATCGTTTTGTGCATTGATTTTGCCCTTAAATTCCCAACAAATGTTATTTAAACAACGCACCACACCCCAGATGCAAAAAGGAACACATTAAGACGGCTTCTGTTGAATTTGTAAAAGTAGGAATATTGGAAGTGGGCAGTTTTGGTGATCCCTAGGGTGAGTTTTGATATTGGTCAGTACTATTGCGCAATAAGTTGCTATAGAGATGCATTGGGGGATGTATTTTTGTGAGTAAGGTTGTAATTTATGCAGCGATAAGAGGTTGTAGGTATACCATTAATGATTTAATGACATTTTTGTGTTTCTTATTTTTTCACTTCACTTTTACGATTTAGTTTATTTATTGAATCTTTTTGTCTTGATAAGACTAATTACCATACACATTTGGTAGCTTTTGACAACAAAGTTGTTTGGGATTTATTTTATGATGACCATACACCACAAGTTGTTCTAGCTTAGGTGCATAAAAATGTACGGTTTATGTATTTAAGAATTCAGTGTTAATAGTTTTTAAATCTAGACTAAATGAGGGTTTGGAATTTGTGAAGAGAGAATAGTACTGTTGTTTTACCTACATGCATACATATTAAATCGAAAATAAATTTCTAGAAATACATACTCATCGGTGTCTTTACAAAGATGCAAAAGTTAAATTATTAACTCAAGACCATGACTTATTCTAGAAGTGAAACATACATACGTATGATGTAACTATCGCATTTGGTTAGATGAAATACAAAATAAACGCGCCTATAAATTAATGCTTTTACAGATAATCCGTAAGCGCAGAATAAATGGTATAAACTACCATCTGTTTTTGAAGATTTGTAAAGAATTTCTTTTAAATTACATACTTATTCATGAATGGAACCATATAGAGTGTTTTTTTTTTTTTAAAATTGTCCTTTCTGTCCATATGCCATACAAAATACCGACAATACCGGCTGTCATGTTGCATTTACCATTTACCACACTCTACTCGCTAACATTTGACTAGAGAAGGACATAATACGACTTTGTACCCACGATATAGGATTCTGTTGATCAGTGTGACTTAGCCTCCCTAATTGGATTTAAGTACACTTAAGTTGTTTGTTGTTTCAAAAATTGCTTCTACACCAAAATGTAGCTTATTATAAATTAGTCTGAATTTTATGACCTTGATAACTTTTAAATGAAACGAAATGGTTATCTTTTTTGATTGTTTTCCAGGCCGGTCGACACATCATACATATGCGTCAATTTATTTTTCGACTTAAATAAATATTTCTGATTTATTTTCTCAATAAAACGAAAGTTAAATTTTGAGAAACTTGTGTGGTATCTATGTATGCATTTACACTGAAGGTCTGATATTGGATTTTGTTTCATTGAGAATTTCAGTAAACCAGAGTAAAGTAAATCACTTATACTTAGGAATAATCAGGTGCGGTTGAAAACAACCGATTTTTTCGATTTGCTCAACGATACTTTGGGAATGCAAATTTTGGTAGAAATATATTACAATCTGTTTTAAACTAAACTTAAAATACTCAAGTTTGGACACCTCCATATAGACACCTCCTGACGATAAAAGGAGCTGCATATAAGGCTTTGAAGTCGATACAAAAAAAATGGTGAGTCTCTTGAAATTTGTTCGTTTTTTTCTCCGAGATTTGCCTCAATATCAAGTTTTGGTGTAAGGTCCATCGTCCGGGTCGGACAGTGTTGCAGAATGCCTTAATACGCTCAAACAGTACATTGGGTAGGATTTCATAAGACCGAGAATGCAAAATCATTCAGGATATAACCATATTCATAATATGTGAACAATTAATTTTTAGCAAAAGCCGATCTTAAGATTCAAATTTTTTGTCTGTTTAGGGTGGGCCAAATACAAATGTATTATGGGTTGGACGATATCAGCCTTAAGTGCTTGAATGGTTTCCGGATTGTTGAGCTAACATAGGTCTTTCACGGTTCCCCGCACAAAAAATGTCCAAAGGGCTCAATTAACGCTCAGGACGGCTGATAACACGATTTGAGAATTTTGTGGTGTGGACTGTGTGGCATGGCGCGCCATCCGTCCAAATCCATGTCTTCAATTTCAGTAAAAAAAAGTAAGGCGGTAAACTTGGTTCTGTAACGCCCACAGTTGAGCGAAACGTTGTTGCCGCCATTCCACAATCCGCACCAATCTGTCACTCTCTGTGGATACATTATTGGCTTCTGGACAATAACGTGCGGGTTTTTCAAGCCGCAGATTCGGCAATTTTATTTGTTAACGTTGTCCAATTCAAGCTGCTCTTTGTGCAGAATTCTTCTCAGGCTAGTGCGTGAAATGTTGAGTTGTTAAGATCGATGATGAGTTGATGTTCGTGAATTGAGTCTCACACTCTCGGCTACAGCAGCCACATTCTCGTCTGTGCGCGTCGTACGATAACGGAAACCATGAGTGTTGTCCACGGCGTGTGCTTCATTTCTGCCAAAACTTCTTTTCAAAATACGCACTGTTTGGGCTACACAGCACTCACTTTCTAAATAAGTTTTCAATATTTCCCAACGTTGTTCAATCGTAAAGCAACTCATTCCGTTCTGCGGAGGTATGATACTGACTTTCTGTCGAGCGAGAAACAGCTAATAATTTCACTTTAAACATGTTTTTGGAATTTTGTTGAACAATTAAAAAAAAATATCACAAGCAATAATTAACACAAATAAATCGAAATTATTTTACATTCAAAATTTGATACTTTTTTAAATAATCATAGAAATTCCGATACTTTAAAAAAGATTCGAACGGCATTAAAATCAATACGAAAATTCTTTTGAAATAATCAATTTAGTAGTTTAATCAGCTTAAATTTTGATTCGCAACATCTATGAAGTTGTAGTACCCCTTGGCATAATGGTTAGTGCGTTGGACTGTCATGCGAAAGGTCTCGAGTGTACTGCCTCTTGCGACGAATTGGCAAATTCTCCAATAGTATCTCTTGTCATGGAAAGTGGTACTCATTAGCCGTTCGGAATCGGCAGAAAATTGTAGGTCCCCTCCGTTCCTGGTAACACGCACATAGGAATGGTTGAGAGTTGTAAGTCACTAGGTCCTGGTTCACTCCGAGCTGTTGCACCACCAAATTTAATTTAACATCTAAGAAGTTACTAAAAATAATGTCTTAACCTAATTAGTTTTAAAAGCTAGACTAACATCTATTCAACATTTCCAATGAAATACAGATTGGCCTTCTATTAATTTGAATGCTTTTTATCGGTTGTACATGCATGGCTATCATTGGTAACCAATGCAATTCTTAGAAAATAAAAATATGCTTATGTTTTTTTTATTAATAATTCACTGGAAAAGAAATATTTGTTGTGAGTACGTTAGGGTACAGAAACTAGATGTATATTTTCGACATTTCGTAGGGTTGCCAAAACTGTTTACATTATTTTTTCATATTTTCTTTTATTTTAGGAAAAATAACAAATGATAAACAAAATTCAAAAAGGGCAATGAGAAATTTAAGACAATATTAAAAAAATGATTAGCTCACTTGTATGTTTCTATTCTCTCTCTCTCTCTCCAAATGGAAAACAATAATACCAAAATAAATATACATGTTCAGCCTTATTTACTAACTCGTTTTAGCGACGGAGTAAAGTTACTTCCACTTTACAACGCCTCTAAGGCCCCAGTTATAGCTTTCATTGAAATGCATCATTGGAACAAATCAGTGGAATGCTGACTTCATTTTTTTGACAAGCCAGTTATAGCAATCATTGAAAAATTGGTTTCAGTAAAAGATCCTGGTTGATTACAAGTAATTCTATGCATTTGAGGTTAGAGTTGATCATTGAAA
Source organism: Chrysotoxum bicinctum (assembly GCA_911387755.1). Lineage (NCBI taxonomy): Eukaryota > Metazoa > Arthropoda > Insecta > Diptera > Syrphidae > Chrysotoxum > Chrysotoxum bicinctum. The sequence goes on from OU426988.1 coordinate 191,894,943, forward strand.
GGAAAACTGACATTTGAGAATAGAAAGAGAATCGAACACATTCAGTGGAACGATTGTGTTCCATATTAAAGAAATGAAAATCAGCTGTTCATTGAAATTGATTTCTATCAGTGAAATAATAAAAGTGGATTTAAAAGAAAGTTTAAATCAGAATTTTGTATTTTATAGAGTAAAATTGGTACCAATTAAAGCAATTGCAGTTTGTTTATTCGTCTTAAAAATGGGAATGAAAATTTTCAATGATGCATTTCAATAATAGCTATAACTGGGGCCTAATCCTAAAAAGCTTATTTATAATAAAAATGCACGAGGAATAGCGGTGGAATAAGCAAAAACTGGTTCATACGAGGTTTAAGGCCGTTTTAGTATCTAAATGTCATTTTGAGATGACATCTTGTGAAATTTCCAAAAAGTAGTGTAAGCAATTTTTTTTCGTTTCTTACTAAGACAAAAAGGATAGATATTTTGCATTAATAAATTATTTATATTTTCCAAACGCTCTAACAGTTGTACGGCATTGGGAACGCAATGTGGTTGGTACGTTCATTTATTGGATTTGAACTTTATACAATCCAATTTTAAATGTATCCAATTTCCAATATGCATACAATAATAATAAAATGAATAATAATGGAAATCAGCTGGGATATATTTGACATAAGGAAGGCGTAGCTAATACGGCTAAGAAAATATATTATAAATAAGGATTTGTTTGACGTGGCGTGAACCCGAAGTAAGTGCTTCGGCTAGGTTTAACTGTTTTGAGGTTGAACCCAGTATTAGTGAAAAATAATAAATAAGGCTGAGTTGGTTTAGAGGGGGTTTATGTTTAAGTTAAGCCTTGCACATTTAAATGTAGTCATAATCCCTTTAGTGCACGAAAAATTAAAAAAAAAATTCCTGTATTTAGTGCAAACATTTTAACATTTTATTAATAAAACAAGATTTCTGTTAAGTGAGTGCGCAAACGTCGTTTTTACTTGCGATTTATAGGTACTATAAGGCAAGTTATGCATTCGGAAAAAAAATCGAACTCGAGATTTTGATCAAAGTTGACATTACGATGATAGCGAAGACTAAAAAAGTGGGTCTCGCAGAAAAATGGTTATGGAGGGTACCCCCCATGGAACCATTTTTTTTTGTTTTTGATTTTCTCAAAAACGGTACAGCCGATTTTGATAATTTTTTTTTTGCTAAGGCTCCCCAAAAACTTGAATAGAATTGTGTACTCAAATTTTCAAAAATTTTTTTTTTGGATTTTTAAAAAAAAGTTCAAAATTTTTTTTTCAAAACTCAATATTTCGAAAACCCCTTGCTAGATTTTTTTTAAACTTGATAAGTAAAAGTTTCTCAATATAATCTACAAGATGTGAGAAAAAAAATTTTATTTTACCTAAAAATAAAGGTACCTACCATACAAATGCTAAAAAATTAAGAAAAATGCTTTTCAAAAATCGTATTTTTCTCGAAAACGGTTCCGAGAATTTTGATAAAATTTTTTTTCTTTCAATTAATTTTTACGATCTTTAATTTAATAAAAACATTTTTGAAATTAAGATATTACAGCTTGTACCTACCATAGAACCATTTTTTCGAATTTTGAATTTCTCATTATCCACATAACGGATCTTAATGAAAATTTTCATAGAGAAGCTTCTAAAAAGTCTAAAACACATTGCATTTCAAAACTTTAAAATAAATATTTTTTGAATTTTTGAAAAAAAAAATCTATTTTTTCTTTTTTTTGAAAATTCGATATCTCAGAAACGGCTCAATATTTTTTTTTTGTAAATTTTATTTTTATTCGAACAATAATAAAAACTTTAAATTGGCATACCAAAATTATTTCTTAAAAAGCTTTTAAAATGTTTGTACATAAAAGCTTTTTTTTAAGAAACGACTATATAATTTTTGTTCTTGCATAAATTCATATTTGGATAGCATTATGTTTTCGTCTCTTACTACTAAAAGAATTTAAAAAATAATTTGATCCTTATGAACAGTTTTCTCTAATAACATTCGATTTTAAAATTCCTAGTCTGTTACATTAGAGCAAGTTCGTGCGACCCAGTCGTGCATTTTATTTAAATAATGAATACATGCGTCAAGAGTACAAAAAAAAATCTCAGGATTGGCTGGACTGAAACAAAAAAACACAAAGTGGGTTATTTGAAGGAAGGTATTCTTACGAGACAATTTACCACAATTTGTTTAAAAAATCAAAATCAAAAAAAAAAATTCAAGCTTTGAAAAAAGAAAATCTTTTTTTTGGCAATTTTGTTGGCCATTTTTGGGTCGCCATTTTTTTGTTCATAACTTTTTGGTCAAATTGTGGTAAATTGTCTCTTAAGAAACCTTCCTTCAAATAACGAAATAACCCACTTTGTGTTTTTTGTTTCAGTCCAGCCAATCTTGAGTACTTTTGTACTCTTGACGCATGTATTCATTATTTAAAAAAAAAATTATGTTATTACCTAATAAGGTTTCCGAAAAAAAAATTCCCAAAAATGGTGCGTTTTTTTGGTGTTCTAGACCATACTAGTACCTTAAGCAAAACCTCCGAAGAAAGTGGCTTAGCGATGGAATAAGAAAAGGAATCGTCAAACTTGTTTTTTTTTTATTGCTCTGTTAAAAATTTTTTTTATCAGTTTAGTAGATTTTTGATAAACGTCCTTTTACTATTCGAAAACATATGTTTTTTTATATACAAGTATAAGTCGGGACTTAAGTCCTATTCAATGTTTAAGTAAAATCGTGAAATAGAGGTGCGTTTTTTATTAATTGAGCTATAAGTTGGAAAGTATCACATCATAATAAAGACAATTACATTCTTTAGAAGGATAATTGAAACTTTGAAGAAGATTTCGACTCAGCTCAACTGAGTCAACGCAATTGAGTAGAACCAATTCCATTTCAACTCGATGCAGTTATAAATTCGGTTCGAGATTAATTCAAGCCTTTTTTATCTATTAAAATCAAAAAATGAGTTGAAGCAGATATTTTGTAGGTTCGATTGTTATAGAAATGAAGAAAATAGGAGTGGTTTGCTGGAGTTGTGATTGAAAGGATGTAGAGACTTTTAGATGTGTTGATTTTCTTAAAATTTTGTAGATAGGATTTATAAATTAAATTAATTTTTTTTTTTCAAAATCTTATACAATATTTTTTTTTGTCAAAAAGTGTTCCACAGATTAAAAAAAAAACCTAAAACTTCTTTTTTTTTTAAACCTAGCTACTGGTTAAAAAAAAATCAAAAAATTGTTATCATAGTGATCCCACTTTTTTACTTGCGACTTATAGGTACTATGTATAAGGCAAGTTTTGAATTCGTAAAAGAAATATAACTCGAGATTTTGATCAAAGTTGACATTACGATGATAGCAAAGACGAAATTTCTATCTGTCTGTCTGTTCGACTACAGCCTAAACGGCTTGGCTGATTTTCCTTGCTTGGTGGATATCGTTGATAAATGTTTCCCGCCATAAGTTTTTTTTTAACGGTGCTTGCCATACGATTTTTTTTCGAAATCTTATAAATATCTTTTTTTCTCAAAAACTGTCTCACAGATTTCTTGAAAAAATTCAAAAAATTTCATTTAGTCAAAGCAAATGGTTATTTTTAGTATACCCCCCTTGAAAACATTTTTTTGCTAATTTGTATCATTTTTTTATGCTAAGGTTTCCCAAAAGCTAGAATATTATTGTGTATTTAAATTTTCAAAAAATTTTTTGTGGATTTTTAAAAAAAATTAAAATTTTTTTTTTTTCAAAATTCAATATTTCGAAAACCCCATGCTCGATTTTTTTAAACTTGATAAATAAAAGTTTCATAATAAAATCTAGAAGATGTGAGAAAAAAAATAATTTTACCGAAAAATAATGGTACCCACAATACAAATGTTAAAAAATGGTTTACGAAAATCGTATTTTTCTCGTAAACGACTCCGAGAATTTTGATAAAATGTTTTTCTTTCAATTAATTCTTACGATCTATAAATTAATTAAAAAAAAATAAAATTGAGATATTAATGACTGTAGAACCATTTTTTCGAATTTTGAATTTCTCATGATCGGCATAACGGATCTTAATGAAATTTTGTACAGAGAAGCTTCTTAAAAGTTTAAAAAACATTACATTTCAAGACTTTGAAAACAAATATTTTTTGAATTAAAAAAAAATCAATGTTTTTGTTGAAAATTTGATATCTCAAAAACAAGTCAATATTTTTTTGGAAACTAAGTTTTTATTCGAACAATAGTAAAAGCTTTTAGCTGGCGTACCAATATTTTTTCTTAAAGATGTTTTAAAAATTTTGTATATATGTAAGACTTATAATCACTTTTCATCTTGTTTTTAGCTCCAACTACTACAGAAGTTGTTTTAGGCGAAACGCATTTGGACTAAAGATCACAATAAGCTTTCAATTGATTAATTCAATATAGTACTATTTTTGCCGTGATGCCTTGCACAGTCGACTTTTCAACGTTGGTGGTTAAATTTGAAACAACCGGTTTGGTAATCAATCAGCCAATATTAGTACGAGGTAGTTGATTTCTCACAGTGCACAAGAACTCGGCCTTTCGCACATTTCAAACTGACCCAGAAGCCCACAGTTTATGACCATAGATATGGTCGTTTGTTCGCTGACTGGTCTTTGAAGCGTTTGGTAGTTGAACCCAATTTTGAGCGAAAAATCATCTTTAGCGATAAGGCGCATTTTTGGATAAATGTCTGTGTAAAGAAGCAAAATTGCCATATATTTGACAACACTAACCCACACGAGGTTGCCATTTGGTGTGGATTTTGGGCCAGAAGTGTCATTGGTCGGTAGTTTTTCAAAAACGAAGTTGGTGAGGCGTTCACCGTCAGTGGTGAGCTTTGCAGAACGATGATAACCAAGTTGTTATGGCACACATTGAACCATATGCGCCAAGACGACATGTGGTTTCAGCAGGACGGCGGCGGCGCTACGTGCCATACAGCGGACGCCACGATTGATTGTGGTTTCCAGAAGTAGCATATCTATGCAAATAAACTACAATAGACCGATGCCCTTAATGTGAACATAACACAAGCCATTGCTCAAATTCAGCTGGATCTATACGGAAGAGTCATTAAAAATTGGACCACTCGGACTCCCGCCGCGCCGCCGAGTGGATTGATTAACTTCATTTTTGTTTGTTGTTTTTTTTTTTGTTTGATTTTCGACTCTTTTCCGTCGCAGTATTTCTTTAAAATCCAATGAATTATCACACGAGACCCCTGCCAATGTCTCTCCGTATCATATATGGCGTTAAGTATGTTTAAACAATTCTCCAAACATAAATTCCTCAAGCTTCCTTCTTGCAATTTGAATTAACATTCATTTGAAATTCCACTCCCGCAAATGTATCCGCCAGCCAACACCATCTGTCGCCAGTAGATATAACCTGCTAATAACTTTTGCTACATAAAACCCGTAAATTCGCACAATTTTAAACACTTTAATTTGACAATTAGTGTCGTCCAGGAAAAAAAAAAATGTGGCAGCGCATAATTATTGCTGCTACAAACCATCAACACTACATAGTCGACAATTAGCTACGAGCTCGTATCTTGTAAGCAACACAATTGTACCAAGTTATTAGACTCAAGACTCTTATTCCATATTTACAATCGTCGTCGTCTTTTTGTTTGTCGCCGTCGTCGTCCGTCGTTGGTGTAGTCGCAGACGTTGACATAATTATTGGCGATGAAAAAGTGCAGAGAATTGCCATGTAAATGTAATTAGCAGACATCCATAAATTAACACAATCATTGCGCAAAGTTAATTCGGGTGAATGTTAATTACTTAAATGCAATTAAGCAAGCTTTTCATTTTCACTTTCTTTGGTCTTTTTACGAGATTCATTTAGCCACGAAAGACGATAGAACTTCGCTAATGAATCATCATTAGAGTAGGATCGAGTGAAATTAATAATGCCACGAAAATGACGACGATTTTAAGCACATTAAATATTCGAAAAGAACTTTTGAAGCTTCCTCTTTGATTGAGATTGAAAGATCATCGAGTGGGAGGAATCGCGAAATATGGAAATGATGAGGTGGTTCCAATTAACTGGCTGTCAATTCACGTGAACCATATGACTAAGTTGTGTGTTTTTGTTTTTAACTATAGAGTGACTTAATTTTAGTTGAATCAAAACTGATGTGATACAGCAGTGTACATTTTTTCTGGATTAGTCAGATCAGATCAGTTTTTTTGCTCAACAATTTAATTAATAATTGATGACAAACATCAATTTTTATGAATCAATTACAGGTTATCTACTTTAACTTAAATATGATATTTTTTTATAAATTTGGTAAATTATTTTAAACAAACCTTTGACAAAGAACCTTAATACATTTTGGAGTGGGAAACTTACTCATTCGCTTAACTACGTTTCGCAATGTCAGAGGTGGAAAGATTTTGGAGCGCAATTTTCATTTTTGGGACCTAAAATTATGCCTTAAAATAGGGCAAGCCCTGTGGGCGTCAAAAATGAGCAGTCCACATTCGTGTAGTCCGACTCAAGAAAGAATCCGACTTAAGTAGCAAAAACTCACTGATCTGCCATTCTGGGATAACCCCAAATCGGTAGTGAAGCTGAGGAGCGAAAAATTAGGAACTGTCATTCCTAATTCAGGGTGTAAAGTGAGCCATGCCCATTGGAGGGTTTTTTTGAAACCAGGAAAAATCAAAGAGTAACTTAGACCTTATCATATTATGCGAAGCTCTGGGATGGTAGACCTTATTATTTCTCTAGCTACTCGTGGGAGCAATGTGCCTAAAAATCCCAAACAAAAAGTTTAACACTCCGCGGGATTTTACCGCAAGTGAATACGCAAATCGCGTGAAGAAAGACCTCTGTGTTGAAAATCTGAGAGCGGATATAACTAAGTACCTGAAGATGATGCCTCACGGGAATTCCCAGATCCTGGCAGCAGAAGGAGCGTCTAACTCTAGTCAAGGGAGAATACCTCCTATAAGCAAGCGTAAATCGGTACTAAAGTCACATTATCCACTTGCACAGGGAGAATATTTCTAAGCAGAATCGTCTTTTGGTTTTACGTGAGTACCTGCCGATTGCCGGCTCTACCCCACGAGAGGCCTACTTCCATCGGAGTCAGATTGGGTCCTGACCATTAACCCCGACATAGCCGAAGCCATCTCGGTCGCAAAGTTGTGATATGTTGCAGCATATGCTTTGGAGGCGAGGTTTATCTAACACCTCTTGAATTCAAGAAAAGAATCTTGAAAACCATGTGTCTCCTCATTCGGAATAAACCACGCCACCATGATGCTCCCACTAGGGAGCCTATCTCATAGATAGGGTTTGAGCAGAGGGTAAAACTCAACCCTCAAACTCAAATGGGCACTATCTCCCATGCTACCAGAATATAGCTTCCGGTGGAGCTTCGCAACCGAGGTCACTTACAGATGAGCTCCTGCAAAACTCTGGGCCTGTCAACCCTTAGGAAACACACACCAAGAAGTTAGTCGAAGTAGTAACAAACAACTAGTCTGCTTCCTTTTGGTCTTCATTCGCCATGCAACGAACTAGGAAAGATACTCCTAATCTTTTATTCACCTTACGGCAAACTAGGAAAGATACTCCTAATCTTTGTTCTAAAAGAACTAGGACGATGGTCCTACTATTATTTGCTACTAACAAATAAGATCTCCAGTTACGCAAGTTAAACCCGTCGAACAAAGTCTTTCCTATTCGAGTGCGGCCTTAAGCGTTTAAGTTTCTGTTCTGCCGAAGGGATAACCACAAGTTGGCTTGAATGCTGAGGAATTATCGGCACTCGAGGTGGCAATCATTGAGGAGGTCTCTTTTGGCTGGAAGCATAAATTGAAGTATAATTAACTGCACTACAGAGCATGTGTGCTCCTGGTCGATTGCGCTGTATCTGAAACAGCAGATTGGCTAAGAGAGAGTGTACTCGTACACAGATTAAGCACTTGGAAGTGATGGAATTCCGAAAATGCATACCATCACAATGTTCTTGCCAAGAAGCATGGAGCAAGAAGATAAAAACTCGTGGTTAGTTGTGTATATCCAAAATGAGGGACTAAACGCCCGAGAGTTATGAAAAGTTCGGCCGAAGGTAAAGAGCAACTACTGGTTATAAGTATTGATGCCAATTCCGTTGAGACAATAGTAAAAGCAAACCAACAGCTTCACTACAAATTTAGGAAAATAAATGTTTATGGTTTCCGGGAAACAACTTTTCCAAGCTCTTCCTTCGAACCAGATGAAGAGTCCTCCATCAGGCAAGATCAGAGATCCCTGGAAGCGAAAACTTCAGGAACAACCAACTTCACCGACCTACCCAACTGCCAATCGCACTCCTTCAACCGCACAATTTCTTAAAACCTCCCCAAGAAGAGGGGTCGAGAAAATCCCAAACCTGGAAATAAACTCCCAAAGCTAAGGCAGTTGAAACTACTACTGGGCAATTACAACCAAGAACATTCCACCAATTTCAGCAGCTTAGGTAAGAATAACATAAGAATAGTATCAGGTATTCGCACTGGGTACTGCAAACTTAGAAGACACTTAGGTTTAGGTACTTGTTGTAGTAAGCAGTGTCATATATAGATTTAGCAACTTGCATGAGGAAACACCAGACCACATACTACGAAAATGAAGACCTGGGGCACACCAGCGTTTATTTTGTGTGTATCAGACCTAGGTCCGTCTAGAATACTACTTGTATTGAACGACTTTAAAGGTTATTCCTAGCCCATGCAAGAAGAGATTCATCAAAACCGAAGGCACGTATCTTCGATAAGAGAGCTGGATACCAGACTCTATCAAATGCTTTTGAAATACGAGTAGCATTCTTATTTTCACCAAAACGATGTAAAGATTTGTTCCGTTGATCGGTCAAATATCAGCAGTGGACCATTTCATTAAACAGCCTTTGAATGACTTTGGAAGAAGGGACGTAAGTGAAGTCGGTCAATAGGTACGGGGTGGGGAAGATTCGCCTTTTTTAAGGACTGGCTGGACAAATGCAGTCTCGCATCCAATCGGGAAGAGACCTGTAGAGTTGGACAGATAGAAAAGCTTACGCAGTGGTTTTTGTCAGCATGGAAGAACTCCTCTTCAGAACAATGGTCGGGATTTGTGTATGTCAAGATCTTTCAAGACTCTTGAAACAGCATGATTGCCAAAGGGGATTGGTACCGGAGGAGTCAATGGCACTTTCTTGAAGCGTAGAATATGTAGCGAACTTTCTCGCTAGAAGATTAGTTTTTGCGAGGGAGCTTAGAAAGGGAGGGTCATTGAAGACGAGTATTCTAACATTCTTCTTACTATTTTTTGGACTAAGTATAGTATTTTTTGCCTTGATTTTTGGTCATGTAAAAATGTTGACCATCGAATATGAGCGTTGCCGTCCTTCCGTGCTTGTTTATACTTATTCCGGTATTTATCAGTGGTGGTGGCTTTAAACTTTTGGAAACTTACTTCTCTAACTACTCTCTTTACAGCTCGAATAAAACGATGAATTTATTCGGGATAAAATTTCTCGTATTCGAAAGAATTAAATTTGTAACAATACCTGAACCAGTCACTTCACTATCGAGGAAGCATTGTTACCACTTAAAGTTCTTGAAGAAATTGTTGAATTGTTTCAGTTGGCTTTCTTGTATTGCCAAACGGTTCTTAATGGAGTTTTTTCTTTAACTGAATTTTATTGGCATGAAATATCTGCAGATATGACACAATGGTCCGATGTATAGCTATATCTTTCTATAGGTATGGACCTCCAAGATTGCTGTATAGCTTCGTAAACGGCTGTGTTAGTAGTTGGCTTACAACTAGCAACATACTTCTTAAAATCGCACCAAACATTTTCTATAGGGTTGAGGTCTGGGGACTGCGCAGGCCACTCCATGACATTAACCCTCTTTTCTTGGAACATCTGCTTCGCAAGTTTACTTGTATGCTTTGGGTCGTTGTCTTGTTGAAAGACCCATTTCAGTGGCATTTCATCTTCAGAATATGGGAACATAACTTGCTCCACATAAAGATGCTGATCCATAATGCCTTCAATCAGGTATATGGGACCAAAGCCGTAGAACGAAAAACATACCCAAGCCATTATGCTGGATCCTCCATATTTTATTGTCTTGGCTGTCAAGCGTGGATTATATTGTATCCCACATAACACAATCTTGGACTTGTCTGACCACAGAATATTCCTCCACAAAAACATGAAAATTTAGGAACTTACCAATGATTTTATTAACACTACTATTATTTTAACCGAACTGTACCTTGAGGCGATAAGGTAAGGAACAAGTCTAAGGTATTTTCCGCTTGACGTCTGATATTCCAGTAAGTTCGTAAACAAGCTGAGTAAGGTGATTCAACTCAGCCAAAATCTCAAATCTTTGGGTGTTGTGTGGCCAGAAAAGCGAAGTCAAGAAGAATTGCTTAGATTGAAATCGCCTGCAATGAACATTTCAGTTAAATAATACAAGGAGTAAATTCTTCAATCTATCTTAAACACGCCCGAAAGCTAACAGGTCCACAAGCTACCATCCGGTGACAAATTTGACAGTAATTTCTCCGAAGATGTTATAGAAATAGCTGAACAATATGATATCAAGTTTGTTTTTTCTCTCCACAAATTGCACTCATATGACACAAAATCTTACTGTCAAAATCGAGAAATAAGGCATTCCCAAAGTGTTTCCGAAGCTTCTCAAAAAATGTCTGGTACAGTTTGCATGAAAACGAGAAGAAAATCTAAAATCCGACTTTCGGCAACTGCAATCTATTCCTGAGATAGACAACAACTTTTAGAAAAAAAAAACTTGACGAAACGTCTTCACGCACCCTTGAATACGATTCAACTTCAATCAACATTATAACCCTTAGCTAATAAGTTTTAGACTATATGAAAATCCCCTGAACCCCATACATTACCAATAAAGAGCCAACAGAAAAGAAAGTCGGCGCTAAACCTCAAGCGAGTGTGGACGATTTAGACAGTATTGACTTCATTGCTAGGCAAAATCAATAAAAATCAATAATTTATGAGTGATGAAAAAGTAACCGCTCACGAAGATTCTAATGTCAAGAATTATCTAACGGTCACGCTGGTTTAGGCAGTCTCAATAAAATGCATTTTTAAAATTGAATATTTCCGACACATTCGTTATTTTAAACCCCCTCGACCCCACTGGCTTAAGACTTAGAAACTATTCTGCAAAGAGTTCTCATTTAAAAAAAATGGAGATGGTAACCTCTGGCATCAAAAAATCCTTGTTCTAGAAGAGTAATAACGCTGAAAATTTCATAGAATAAGAGTTTACTCAAAACATATCTTCTTGCACAACACCCGATATTAGTGCTCTACTTATTATTATTATTATTATTGTTTTTTTTTTTTTTTTGAAAAATTTGACTTTTTAGCTAACTAAAATAAACAGTGGCAACACTGAAAATTGCAGCTTGTAGATTTCAATAACGGGGTGATATTTCTTTTTTCAAAAAAACAACCGTAATGAAACTGAAATAATGTCCGTCAAGTTAGCACTACCACTTCAAAATTTTCAAAATGTAATAATTGGATTAATTGTCGTGAAATTGTCGTAAATTTGTCGTGAAACGAAAAAATTTGTCGCGCTTGTATTTTAAAAAATAACCCCTAGTAATGCTAACTTGACAGTCAAGTTAGCACTACCACCCCCCAAAATAGGGTTAAATGCACTCGCAAAAGAAAAAGGACAGCGTTAATAATTGTCGTAAATTTGTCGTAAATATGCTGTAAGACCAAAAATTTTGTCGCGGTACGCCTGCGGCTACGAACGTAAATTTTTAAAAAATGACCCCTGGTAATGCTAACTTGACAGTCAAGTTAGCACTACCACCCCCCAAAATAGGGTTAAATGCACTCGCAAAAGAAAAAGGACAGCGTTAATAATTGTCGTAAATTTGTCGTAAATATGCTGTAAGACCAAAAATTTTGTCGCGGTACGCCTGCGGCTACGAACGTAAATTTTTAAAAAATGACCCCTGGTAATGCTAACTTGACAGTCAAGTTAGCACTACCACCCCCCAAAATAGGGTAAAATGAACTCGCAAAATAAAAAGGACAGCGTAAATAATTGTCGTAAATTTGTCGTAAATATATCGTAAAATAAAAAAAATTTTCGCATCATTTTTTCTCAAAAAAATGCCATGAAAATGCAAAAGTCCATAAAACAGCATTTTTTCATTAAACCTAGCACTACCATACCAAAACTATCTGTTAAAACTATTTTTTACTCTGCAATTTGTTTAAACAATTGTCGTAAGACGTCTTTGAATAAGTTCCGTCATAAAATAATTTGTCGCGCCCTTCTTGCCCAAAAAAATGCCCTAAATATGACAAAAGTCCTTAAAATAGCATTTTTTCATAAAATTTAGCACTACTATACCAAAACTATCTGTTAAAAGTATTTTTTTACTCTGAAATTTGTTTAAACAATTGTCGTAAGACGTCTTTGAATAAGTTCCGTCATAAAATAATTTGTCGCGCCCTTCTTGCCCAAAAAAATGCCCTAAATATGACAAAAGTACTTAAAATAGCATTTTTCATAAAAGTTAGCACTACTATACCAAAACTATCTGTTAAAAGTATTTTTTTACTCTGAAATTTGTTTAAACAATTGTCGTAAGACGTCTTTGAATAAGTTCCGTCATAAAATAATTTGTCGCGCCCTTCTTGCCCTAAATATGACAAAAGTACTTAAAATAGCATTTTTCATAAAAGTTAGCACTACTATACCAAAACTATCTGTTAAAAGTATTTTTTTACTCTGAAATTTGTTTAAACAATTGTCGTAAGACGTCTTTGAATAAGTTCCGTCATAAAATAATTTGTCGCGCCCTTCTTGCCCAAAAAAATGCACTAAATATGACAAAAGTCCTTAAAATAGAATTTTTTCATAAAAGTTAGCACTACTATACCAAAACTATCTGTTAAAAGTATTTTTTTACTCTGAAATTTGTTTAAACAATTGTCGTAAGACGTCTTTGAATAAGTTCCGTCATAAAATAATTTGTCGCGCCCTTCTTGCCCTAAATATGACAAAAGTACTTAAAATAGCATTTTTCATAAAAGTTAGCACTACTTGTTGCGACAACAATAGAACAACAAACAAAACAACATAAACAACACGACACCATTTACAAAATAGCACGACCAACACCCAACAGCAACACCTCCAACAGATATACAGGAATTAACCTGTGGCAATATCAAATTAATCATATTTCCTTACATTACATTTTTTGTATATTTGTACATTTTGTTTAGAACTAATTTATTATAAAATAAGCATTTATTTTGTATAAAAGTAGGATTGTGAAGGGATCGCACTAGTGATCATTTATTATCTCGAGCTTCGATAATTGAAACCTCCCAACGCACGCATAGCGCCATATCAACTTAAATCATTTAATGTGTATCCATTAAAAATACGTTGCTTATCTATTCAATGTGATAAGCATTCACATAAAAATACTCCAAGTATTAAGGGTTCATGTTACCACCAAACGTATCTACTGCATGGCCCTCGTTGTTAAATGTATGAGGAACATAGACAATAATGCTGATATGGCGATATGCTAGAGCAAGGTGTGAAGTGATTGGGGTTCCATTGTCGAAGGCCGTAAAACTAAGAAATTGAATTAATAGTTGAATGAAAATTGAACACTAATTTTTGTATAAAAGACAAAAGAAAATCCTAAATAAATGTAGTCACTTCTCAATCGCCAACCAGTTTGTTTTATTTCCAAGAGCAACTCGCTCGATTTAAAACATACTTTTAATATACAAGATTGTTCCCTTTTAAAGAGCTACCCGCTTAGATTGGAACTATCTTCATTATTCTCTGCTCGCTCTATAATATAGCGTTTTCGCTTATAGAGGTAAACGACGGCGTAATAGCCAACCTTTTGAGTACGAGACGAACCTAAACAATTACTGAATTGTCGACTTAACATTGGTCCTTCGAGAAGAAATTGAAACAGTGAAAGCGTTACCAAGGCTTCTGACATTGGTTTAAATTTTTAAAATCGACGATACGTACAAAATAGCGTTATCAGGGCTATTAACACTGATAAATTTAATTTACCTACAAAAGCATATTGCTAAATTAATACCAAACTAAAACTACGAAAATAAAATTTACGATTCCGAAACATACAAATCAAATACAACTAAATTAAAAATAAAATAATCATCATGTTGGACGAAACTGAAGTTTTCATCATCGTTGCCAAGCAGAAAACCTTGGCTGAGGAAATCGACAACCTTAATAGAAATTTTGGGAAAGACAGTGCCTCAAGAAAAACTCAAAGGTATAAGGAAGAAAGACTTCAACGCCTTAGTGAACTATGGTCAGAGTTTGACTCAAACCATAAGAAAATAGTGTCGACCGTGAAGAAAGACACTCCTTATATGCAGAGGGATACGTACAATCGAGTGAAGTCTGTGTACGAAGAGTTCAAAAATAAATTGGAATCACTAAATCCAATCCCAGAAACACTAAAAACCACTGATCGTGACCCGAAGAACAAAGATAATATAAGTGAAGTCCAAAATCAAAGGTTGAAAAAACTCAAGCTAAAGGTGGTCGCCATTGTGGAAAACTTGGAAGAATTCGAGGAAACATTCCAAGATTACTCGAGGGAAATCTATGAATACCAACAAAAGATGTTGCTTGAGCAGCTTCGCAACATAACCGATCTGCATGAGGACTTCATGGCAAATGCATCGGAAGAAGATCTAAAAGAACCGTATGTTACAAACAACGAATACAAAGATGTCAAACAGGACATAAATAGATTCCTTCATCAAATGGCATCAAAGCTAAGCAATGGCAACAACAACAATCCAAAAGAAGACAAATCGGAGTCAATGCTCCCAAGACTAAAAATCCCGACTTTCAAAGGAAATTTCTTAGAATGGCAACCATTCTATGATCTTTTCTCAAAAATAATACACAGCAGAACGAGCATCAGTACGTCAGAAAAAATGGAATATCTAAAGACGCATTTAGAGGGGGAGCCGCTTCATTTGATTAAACATCTGACTTTCTCTAGTGAAAATTACAATAGTGCCTGGGAAATTCTTAAAAGCCGATACAATAATGAAAGGAAAATTGTATACATTCATTTAGAGAAGATGTTTAAACTTGGCCAGCCAAGTAGCATTCCTTCAGCTACTTCCATCAAGAACACTTATGATTCCATAAAAGAAGGACTGGCAGCACTCAAGAACATGGGCTTTGACACTACATCATGGGACCCAGTGGTAGTCCACATGACAACAAAAGCTCTTGATACTGAAAGCAGAAACCTATTCGAACAAGGGCTAACAGAACCAAACAAAATGCCAGCTCTGAAGACGCTTCTGAATTTTCTGGAGAGACGTTACCAAGCACTAGATGTCCTTGCTTCTACTAAAAAACAACAAAAATCGTTTGAAGAACCGAAGCATACACTTCGCAACTTTCATATTGATACAAAGAACTTCCAATGCCCCATTTGCAAAGGTGAACATATTATTTACTCATGTCAAAAATTTCTGAATTCTACACCAAAAGAAAGGTGGCAACTTTGCAAACAAGCTAAGCTTTGCTTGAACTGCTTACGACATGACAAGCAATCTCAATGCTTCAGCAAAAGAAATTGCCATCATTGCAACAAAAAGCATCATTCATTCCTACACATGGAATGGACTGAAAGACTTCCACAAAAACAATCAGATTCAGTTCAACAAAACTCGCCGAAAACAATAAAACAAGTAAATCATAGCGAACAGAATCAAAATGTCATTATTGCAACAGCCATATTGAAGATAAGCAATGAAGACGGACTTGGCCGCAGTGTTACAGTACGAGCACTGATCGACCCTGGATCGCAAGCATCATTGATCACTGAATCTATCGCACAAACATTAAAACTCAAAAGACATAATATTTGTGTTGAAGTTAGTGGTTTGGGTGCAACAAAAGCAGGAACTGCCAAAAACAAGGTAGTTGTCACAATAAAGCCACACTTTCCTACAGAGTTTAATCTCCAATTAGAAGCTCTAGTACTCCCCAAACTCACAAGACAACTACCATCCAAAACTACAAATTGCCTTAAAATTGGAAATTTGGATCAGCTAGAACTCGCTGATCCTACTTTCAATGTTCCTGGACCGATTGATATGATAATCGGCGCTGATGCGTATGGCGATATAATTCTTGACGGAATTAAACGAGATGCGGCAAATTCGCTTATAGCTCAGAAATCACAGTTGGGGTGGTTAATATCTGGGCGAACATCAAACGAGGAATCTGAAAACTTCAGTGTCACTGGACTGGTGGTACAGATCTCACTTGATCAGCAACTAGAAAAATTCTGGGAGCTAGAAGAAGTTTCCCAACCAATTTTTCAAAAGGAAGAAGATAAACGGTGCGAACAATTATATAAGGAAACATATTACCGAAAAGAAAATGGGAGATATATTGTCAAAATCCCATTTAACCAAGATGCGCTCAAAACTGTTCAACTAGGTGAATCCAAAAATCGAGCAATAGCGAGATTCCGTCAGTTGGAAACGCAACTTAACAAGGACCAGAATCTAAGACTTGAATACACACGAGTAATTAACGAGTTCTTAGACCTGGGACATATGAAAGAAGTGCTCAAAACCGATCCGAAAACAGGTAATATTTTCTACATGCCTCATCATGCCGTCATTAAACCTACAAGTACAACAACCAAACTAAGAGTTGTATTTGATGGATCGGCAAAATCAACAACTGGAGTAAGCCTAAATCAGTTGATGTTGGTAGGCCCCAAGCTGCAAGACGATATTACAACAATTATGATGCGGTGGAGAAAACACAGATACGTTTTTACTTCAGATATAGAAAAAATGTACCGCCAAATCGAAATACACGAAGACCATCAAGACTACCAAAGAATTTTGTGGCGAAGTTCTATTGACCAACCCATTAAAGAATATAAGCTTACTACTGTCACTTATGGTACAGCATCTGCACCATACTTGGCTATTAAAACTCTTCAACAACTAGCTGAAGACGAACAACAAAAGTATCCAGTCGCTGCAGAAATAGTCAAACATGACTTTTATGTTGATGATGTTATGTCGGGAGGCGACACGATGACAGAATGCAGAAATGCTCAGAAGGAACTTAAGGAGATGTTAATTAGTGCAGGATTTCACCTGCGAAAATGGGCTGCTAACAACAAAAAACTACTTCAACATATACCAATCGAGTTACGAAGCCAACAGAATATAGATGTCATGAAGGAAGAAACAATCAAAACTTTGGGAATCCACTGGAATCCCTTAAGTGACACTTTTCAATTTAAAGTGAACTTAGACACAAGCATCAATAAAGAAACCATACTTACCAAACGAAAAACCTTATCCGAAATAGCAAAACTATTTGACCCTCTTGGATGGTTGGCTCCAGTGACTGTTAGCGCGAAAATCCTAATGCAGCGTATTTGGCAAGCTGAAATCAAGTGGGATGACCCACTTCCAATCGAACTTCAGAAACAATGGAACAAATTGAAGACGAATCTAGTAGCAGTTGAAGACATCAGAATCCCAAGATGGATAGGTACCACAAAGGATAAACACATTGAGCTTCATGGGTTTTGTGATGCTTCTGAAGCAGCATATGCAGCAGTAGTCTATGCAAGAATAACTCTGCCAAGTGGTTTTTATGTTACAACAATCTTAGCTGCAAAAACAAAAGTGGCACCAATAAGAAAGAAACTCCCTCTTCCAAAACTAGAACTATGTGGTGCTCATCTTCTATCAAAACTACTGGCAGAAACATTGAAAACATTTGGCTCGCAAGTTAAACAAATATTTGCCTGGTCAGATTCAACTATAACATTGGCCTGGATCCAGAAATGTCCCTCTACCTGGAAGACATTTGTTGCAAACCGAGTGTCGGAAATACAAGAGGCAACAAACACAACATGTTGGAGGCATGTACGATCATCTGACAATCCAGCTGATCATGCTTCAAGAGGATGTTTACCAGAACAGATGCCAAGCAATCAACTATGGTGGAATGGACCTGATTGGCTGCAATTTGATTCAGATCACTGGCCTTCACAAGAACAACAAGTAGTGATCGATATTCCTGAAACCAGAAAAATTTTAACGATTCAAGCAGAAGAAATTAGTGACGTTACCAAGAGATTCTCCAACTACTCAAAGTTAATAAGAGTAGCCGCTTATTGCAGACGATATAAAGCTAACTGCAGAAGCAAGAGACTGAACATCCCAACAGAAACTGGCATTTTAACAGTAAAAGAGTTGAATGTTGCCAGCAAAGGAATTATACGATATATTCAAGAAAAAGTATATTCTGAAGAACTAAAATGCCTACGAAGCGGAAAGAACATCAGCAAAAGAAGTAAGGTACTTTCCCTAAACCCATTTTTGAATGACGAAAATATCCTTGTTGTGGGCGGCCGACTACACAATGCGGAAATTCCTTCACAAGAACAACATCCAATCATCCTGCCTCACGAAGAATGGTTCACGAAATTGCTGGTTGAGGACGCCCATGAGCGAACGCTGCATGGTGGTATCCGACTTACACTTGCAAAATTAAGGCAGCGTTATTGGATCATTCAAGCTAAAAGATGTATTCGGCAAGTCATACATAAATGTATGAAATGCTTTCGTTTTACTGCACAGCCAGGAACTCAACAGATGGGACTACTTCCAGCAGCTAGAATTACACCATCAAGACCTTTTACCCACACAGGTGTTGATTATGCAGGACCAATTCAAATACTTATTTCCAAAGGGCGAGGAAATCGATCGACCAAGGGCTACATCGCCATATTCGTGTGCTTCGCTACCAAAGCAATCCACATTGAACTTGTGAGTGACCTCACCTCAGCAGCGTTCATGGCAGCATTGAAACGATTTACTTCAAGAAGAGGAATATGTTCGCATTTCTACAGTGACAATGGAACTACATTCGTTGGAGCTAACAAGGAAATTCAACAACAAATGCAAGCGATCGTAAGGCGTTGTGAGGAAGACGCATCATCAAAGCTCGTGTTAGACGAAATTCAATGGCACTTCATACCCCCTGCATCACCTCACTTCGGTGGACTATGGGAATCAAGTGTTAAATCAACAAAATATCATCTTAAACGAGTTATTGGTGAAACTATCCTAACATTTGAGGAACTCTCAACCTTACTGACACAAATAGAAGCTTGTTTAAATTCTCGACCACTAACTACAATCCAAAACGATGTTGATGATACCACAATTCTAACCCCTGGACATTTCTTGATTGGAAGTTCTCTTAATGCAGTTCCCGAACCAACAATTGAAGAGAGAAAAACATTCCGATCTCGGTGGCAGTTAATTCAAAAAATGACTCAAGATTTTTGGAAGATCTGGTCATCTGAATATCTTTCGCAACTCCAACAACTTTCTAAATGGAAACAAAAAGAAGAAAACATTAAAGTTGGTGACATTGTGCTCATAAAAGAAGACCGGCTACCACCAACAACCTGGATGATGGGAAAAATATCGGAAGTACATCCCGGCAACGACAACATTGTTCGAGCTGCAACAGTGTTTAGCAACAATAAACATTTTAAGCGGCCCATCATAAAATTGTGTCGATTGCCTATAGAAAATGAACAACCAGATACACCAGTGCGACAAATAAATGTATCAACAAATCGAGTACAACCGTTCTTTTGGCTATTCATACTATTCGGACTACTGAACTTAACTACTTCCATACCCACACCTTATCAGCAGAAAGTCGAAATTACACCATTTGAAAGCCAACCAGGAATATACTTCGAAGATGTAGGACAAGCAAATCTTATTTCTAGTTCCTGGAAGACGATTGTGTTTTTTAACATGACTAACTACTGGCATGAGTTCGAAACTTATGCAAAACTAGTCAAAGCAATGGAAACATTTTGTACATCAACAGAACTTACAGAAGTAAAGTCCATAATGTGTGAAGAAACATTGAGACAATTTCAACACCAACTTCAACAAATTGACCTCAACAACGAAATCCTGCTTCATGCTAATGACGACTCAATGAGAAGACAAAGACGATCACCCTTTGATTTCATCGGAACGGTAACCAATGAACTATTTGGAATACTTGATCAAAGATTCGCTGACAAGTATGAGGAAACAATTCAAACCGTTAACGAAAATGAGAAGCATATACTAGATCTAATGAAAAATCAGACGACCATAGTTGATTCTACTGTGAACATCTTTAAAAAAGAACAGTTGGAAAATAAGAAACAGATTCAGCTTTTGAGTACAATGGTTATGAAACTCAATAATGAAACAAAGAAGTATGAAAACATAAAGATGTTCGCCTCAGCTGCTCTAAACGCCATCCTTATAATGATAAATTATAAATCGACTCAGAGCATACTGCTTGATATTGTGCTTTCAGCACACACTGGAAGGATACATCCACTCATCCTTACAGTGCAACAATTTAAAGACGAACTTACGAAAATTCATGAAAATATTCCTCGATCTTTGATGATTCCTGGAGAGAGGCATCATGAATCAATACTCCAACTGTATAAAACCTTAAGTTTGAGGGGAAGAGTTACTGGCAGCAACATCATAATAGAAATAACTCTTCCTTTGCTGTACAACGAAGAATTCAAACTTTATAAAGTACTCCCAGTTCCAACCTTCAACAATGGAAAATTCACGTGTATCATTCCATCAGCAGAGTATTTACTGATGAATCTACAAGTAAACCACTACTACCCGATCAACGAAGACGAATTTTTACGTTGCAAAGAAAGGCTATTTGAAACTTACTGGTGTACTCTCCAACACCCATTATATACAGCTGGAGCTTCAGTTAGCTCATGTGAAATTAACATAATTCAACACAATCATGAACTAATAGACTCATGTCAGATAAAAGACATCCCAGCAAAGGCCTACTGGATTGAGATGCATCAACAGAACACTTGGATCTATAGTGTTCCAAATTCAACGACAGTCAACATCAATTGCGACTTCAATTCAGTACCGACCATCTTCAGAGGTAGTGGGATAGTGAAGCTGCCAACAAACTGCATGATCCATGACCAGTTTATAACAGTTATTGGAAGACAAACGATGACAAGCAGATTGAAATCTTCATTTTTGCCATCATTCAACATCTCTGACCAGTTAACTTTGTTAAACTCCAAAACGGAGCAACAACCGATCCTACATCAGTCAAATATTTCTTTGGAAATATCAAAACTGGAAACTGCAATAGAACTTCAAAGGAGTCAAGAAAATATCTTGAAGGAAATCAGGACCCACCGAATTCATCAGTACTCGCTTTTTGGATCTACTGGGTTCCTGCTTGTAATCTTCCTCATAGCTGTCATTATCATAGTTCGAAGAAGAAATCGACAGCCTAATCCAATGAAAAGATCAACGCAAACAATAAGGAAGGAACGGCGAAACACTGAGACTTCCTTCGAGGACATCGATTTCTCTGTCGTTCCAAACTGAGGGACCCAGCATGTTGCGACAACAATAGAACAACAAACAAAACAACATAAACAACACGACACCATTTACAAAATAGCACGACCAACACCCAACAGCAACACCTCCAACAGATATACAGGAATTAACCTGTGGCAATATCAAATTAATCATATTTCCTTACATTACATTTTTTGTATATTTGTACATTTTGTTTAGAACTAATTTATTATAAAATAAGCATTTATTTTGTATAAAAGTAGGATTGTGAAGGGATCGCACTAGTGATCATTTATTATCTCGAGCTTCGATAATTGAAACCTCCCAACGCACGCATAGCGCCATATCAACTTAAATCATTTAATGTGTATCCATTAAAAATACGTTGCTTATCTATTCAATGTGATAAGCATTCACATAAAAATACTCCAAGTATTAAGGGTTCATGTTACCACCAAACGTATCTACTGCATGGCCCTCGTTGTTAAATGTATGAGGAACATAGACAATAATGCTGATATGGCGATATGCTAGAGCAAGGTGTGAAGTGATTGGGGTTCCATTGTCGAAGGCCGTAAAACTAAGAAATTGAATTAATAGTTGAATGAAAATTGAACACTAATTTTTGTATAAAAGACAAAAGAAAATCCTAAATAAATGTAGTCACTTCTCAATCGCCAACCAGTTTGTTTTATTTCCAAGAGCAACTCGCTCGATTTAAAACATACTTTTAATATACAAGATTGTTCCCTTTTAAAGAGCTACCCGCTTAGATTGGAACTATCTTCATTATTCTCTGCTCGCTCTATAATATAGCGTTTTCGCTTATAGAGGTAAACGACGGCGTAATAGCCAACGTTTTGAGTACGAGACGAACCTAAACAATTACTGAATTGTCGACTTAACATTGGTCCTTCGAGAAGAAATTGAAACAGTGAAAGCGTTACCAAGGCTTCTGACATTGGTTTAAATTTTTAAAATCGACGATACGTACAAAATAGCGTTATCAGGGCTATTAACACTGATAAATTTAATTTACCTACAAAAGCATATTGCTAAATTAATACCAAACTAAAACTACGAAAATAAAATTTACGATTCCGAAACATACAAATCAAATACAACTAAATTAAAAATAAAATAATCATCATGTTGGACGAAACTGAAGTTTTCATCATCGTTGCCAAGCAGAAAACCTTGGCTGAGGAAATCGACAACCTTAATAGAAATTTTGGGAAAGACAGTGCCTCAAGAAAAACTCAAAGGTATAAGGAAGAAAGACTTCAACGCCTTAGTGAACTATGGTCAGAGTTTGACTCAAACCATAAGAAAATAGTGTCGACCGTGAAGAAAGACACTCCTTATATGCAGAGGGATACGTACAATCGAGTGAAGTCTGTGTACGAAGAGTTCAAAAATAAATTGGAATCACTAAATCCAATCCCAGAAACACTAAAAACCACTGATCGTGACCCGAAGAACAAAGATAATATAAGTGAAGTCCAAAATCAAAGGTTGAAAAAACTCAAGCTAAAGGTGGTCGCCATTGTGGAAAACTTGGAAGAATTCGAGGAAACATTCCAAGATTACTCGAGGGAAATCTATGAATACCAACAAAAGATGTTGCTTGAGCAGCTTCGCAACATAACCGATCTGCATGAGGACTTCATGGCAAATGCATCGGAAGAAGATCTAAAAGAACCGTATGTTACAAACAACGAATACAAAGATGTCAAACAGGACATAAATAGATTCCTTCATCAAATGGCATCAAAGCTAAGCAATGGCAACAACAACAATCCAAAAGAAGACAAATCGGAGTCAATGCTCCCAAGACTAAAAATCCCGACTTTCAAAGGAAATTTCTTAGAATGGCAACCATTCTATGATCTTTTCTCAAAAATAATACACAGCAGAACGAGCATCAGTACGTCAGAAAAAATGGAATATCTAAAGACGCATTTAGAGGGGGAGCCGCTTCATTTGATTAAACATCTGACTTTCTCTAGTGAAAATTACAATAGTGCCTGGGAAATTCTTAAAAGCCGATACAATAATGAAAGGAAAATTGTATACATTCATTTAGAGAAGATGTTTAAACTTGGCCAGCCAAGTAGCATTCCTTCAGCTACTTCCATCAAGAACACTTATGATTCCATAAAAGAAGGACTGGCAGCACTCAAGAACATGGGCTTTGACACTACATCATGGGACCCAGTGGTAGTCCACATGACAACAAAAGCTCTTGATACTGAAAGCAGAAACCTATTCGAACAAGGGCTAACAGAACCAAACAAAATGCCAGCTCTGAAGACGCTTCTGAATTTTCTGGAGAGACGTTACCAAGCACTAGATGTCCTTGCTTCTACTAAAAAACAACAAAAATCGTTTGAAGAACCGAAGCATACACTTCGCAACTTTCATATTGATACAAAGAACTTCCAATGCCCCATTTGCAAAGGTGAACATATTATTTACTCATGTCAAAAATTTCTGAATTCTACACCAAAAGAAAGGTGGCAACTTTGCAAACAAGCTAAGCTTTGCTTGAACTGCTTACGACATGACAAGCAATCTCAATGCTTCAGCAAAAGAAATTGCCATCATTGCAACAAAAAGCATCATTCATTCCTACACATGGAATGGACTGAAAGACTTCCACAAAAACAATCAGATTCAGTTCAACAAAACTCGCCGAAAACAATAAAACAAGTAAATCATAGCGAACAGAATCAAAATGTCATTATTGCAACAGCCATATTGAAGATAAGCAATGAAGACGGACTTGGCCGCAGTGTTACAGTACGAGCACTGATCGACCCTGGATCGCAAGCATCATTGATCACTGAATCTATCGCACAAACATTAAAACTCAAAAGACATAATATTTGTGTTGAAGTTAGTGGTTTGGGTGCAACAAAAGCAGGAACTGCCAAAAACAAGGTAGTTGTCACAATAAAGCCACACTTTCCTACAGAGTTTAATCTCCAATTAGAAGCTCTAGTACTCCCCAAACTCACAAGACAACTACCATCCAAAACTACAAATTGCCTTAAAATTGGAAATTTGGATCAGCTAGAACTCGCTGATCCTACTTTCAATGTTCCTGGACCGATTGATATGATAATCGGCGCTGATGCGTATGGCGATATAATTCTTGACGGAATTAAACGAGATGCGGCAAATTCGCTTATAGCTCAGAAATCACAGTTGGGGTGGTTAATATCTGGGCGAACATCAAACGAGGAATCTGAAAACTTCAGTGTCACTGGACTGGTGGTACAGATCTCACTTGATCAGCAACTAGAAAAATTCTGGGAGCTAGAAGAAGTTTCCCAACCAATTTTTCAAAAGGAAGAAGATAAACGGTGCGAACAATTATATAAGGAAACATATTACCGAAAAGAAAATGGGAGATATATTGTCAAAATCCCATTTAACCAAGATGCGCTCAAAACTGTTCAACTAGGTGAATCCAAAAATCGAGCAATAGCGAGATTCCGTCAGTTGGAAACGCAACTTAACAAGGACCAGAATCTAAGACTTGAATACACACGAGTAATTAACGAGTTCTTAGACCTGGGACATATGAAAGAAGTGCTCAAAACCGATCCGAAAACAGGTAATATTTTCTACATGCCTCATCATGCCGTCATTAAACCTACAAGTACAACAACCAAACTAAGAGTTGTATTTGATGGATCGGCAAAATCAACAACTGGAGTAAGCCTAAATCAGTTGATGTTGGTAGGCCCCAAGCTGCAAGACGATATTACAACAATTATGATGCGGTGGAGAAAACACAGATACGTTTTTACTTCAGATATAGAAAAAATGTACCGCCAAATCGAAATACACGAAGACCATCAAGACTACCAAAGAATTTTGTGGCGAAGTTCTATTGACCAACCCATTAAAGAATATAAGCTTACTACTGTCACTTATGGTACAGCATCTGCACCATACTTGGCTATTAAAACTCTTCAACAACTAGCTGAAGACGAACAACAAAAGTATCCAGTCGCTGCAGAAATAGTCAAACATGACTTTTATGTTGATGATGTTATGTCGGGAGGCGACACGATGACAGAATGCAGAAATGCTCAGAAGGAACTTAAGGAGATGTTAATTAGTGCAGGATTTCACCTGCGAAAATGGGCTGCTAACAACAAAAAACTACTTCAACATATACCAATCGAGTTACGAAGCCAACAGAATATAGATGTCATGAAGGAAGAAACAATCAAAACTTTGGGAATCCACTGGAATCCCTTAAGTGACACTTTTCAATTTAAAGTGAACTTAGACACAAGCATCAATAAAGAAACCATACTTACCAAACGAAAAACCTTATCCGAAATAGCAAAACTATTTGACCCTCTTGGATGGTTGGCTCCAGTGACTGTTAGCGCGAAAATCCTAATGCAGCGTATTTGGCAAGCTGAAATCAAGTGGGATGACCCACTTCCAATCGAACTTCAGAAACAATGGAACAAATTGAAGACGAATCTAGTAGCAGTTGAAGACATCAGAATCCCAAGATGGATAGGTACCACAAAGGATAAACACATTGAGCTTCATGGGTTTTGTGATGCTTCTGAAGCAGCATATGCAGCAGTAGTCTATGCAAGAATAACTCTGCCAAGTGGTTTTTATGTTACAACAATCTTAGCTGCAAAAACAAAAGTGGCACCAATAAGAAAGAAACTCCCTCTTCCAAAACTAGAACTATGTGGTGCTCATCTTCTATCAAAACTACTGGCAGAAACATTGAAAACATTTGGCTCGCAAGTTAAACAAATATTTGCCTGGTCAGATTCAACTATAACATTGGCCTGGATCCAGAAATGTCCCTCTACCTGGAAGACATTTGTTGCAAACCGAGTGTCGGAAATACAAGAGGCAACAAACACAACATGTTGGAGGCATGTACGATCATCTGACAATCCAGCTGATCATGCTTCAAGAGGATGTTTACCAGAACAGATGCCAAGCAATCAACTATGGTGGAATGGACCTGATTGGCTGCAATTTGATTCAGATCACTGGCCTTCACAAGAACAACAAGTAGTGATCGATATTCCTGAAACCAGAAAAATTTTAACGATTCAAGCAGAAGAAATTAGTGACGTTACCAAGAGATTCTCCAACTACTCAAAGTTAATAAGAGTAGCCGCTTATTGCAGACGATATAAAGCTAACTGCAGAAGCAAGAGACTGAACATCCCAACAGAAACTGGCATTTTAACAGTAAAAGAGTTGAATGTTGCCAGCAAAGGAATTATACGATATATTCAAGAAAAAGTATATTCTGAAGAACTAAAATGCCTACGAAGCGGAAAGAACATCAGCAAAAGAAGTAAGGTACTTTCCCTAAACCCATTTTTGAATGACGAAAATATCCTTGTTGTGGGCGGCCGACTACACAATGCGGAAATTCCTTCACAAGAACAACATCCAATCATCCTGCCTCACGAAGAATGGTTCACGAAATTGCTGGTTGAGGACGCCCATGAGCGAACGCTGCATGGTGGTATCCGACTTACACTTGCAAAATTAAGGCAGCGTTATTGGATCATTCAAGCTAAAAGATGTATTCGGCAAGTCATACATAAATGTATGAAATGCTTTCGTTTTACTGCACAGCCAGGAACTCAACAGATGGGACTACTTCCAGCAGCTAGAATTACACCATCAAGACCTTTTACCCACACAGGTGTTGATTATGCTGGACCAATTCAAATACTTATTTCCAAAGGGCGAGGAAATCGATCGACCAAGGGCTACATCGCCATATTCGTGTGCTTCGCTACCAAAGCAATCCACATTGAACTTGTGAGTGACCTCACCTCAGCAGCGTTCATGGCAGCATTGAAACGATTTACTTCAAGAAGAGGAATATGTTCGCATTTCTACAGTGACAATGGAACTACATTCGTTGGAGCTAACAAGGAAATTCAACAACAAATGCAAGCGATCGTAAGGCGTTGTGAGGAAGACGCATCATCAAAGCTCGTGTTAGACGAAATTCAATGGCACTTCATACCCCCTGCATCACCTCACTTCGGTGGACTATGGGAATCAAGTGTTAAATCAACAAAATATCATCTTAAACGAGTTATTGGTGAAACTATCCTAACATTTGAGGAACTCTCAACCTTACTGACACAAATAGAAGCTTGTTTAAATTCTCGACCACTAACTACAATCCAAAACGATGTTGATGATACCACAATTCTAACCCCTGGACATTTCTTGATTGGAAGTTCTCTTAATGCAGTTCCCGAACCAACAATTGAAGAGAGAAAAACATTCCGATCTCGGTGGCAGTTAATTCAAAAAATGACTCAAGATTTTTGGAAGATCTGGTCATCTGAATATCTTTCGCAACTCCAACAACTTTCTAAATGGAAACAAAAAGAAGAAAACATTAAAGTTGGTGACATTGTGCTCATAAAAGAAGACCGGCTACCACCAACAACCTGGATGATGGGAAAAATATCGGAAGTACATCCCGGCAACGACAACATTGTTCGAGCTGCAACAGTGTTTAGCAACAATAAACATTTTAAGCGGCCCATCATAAAATTGTGTCGATTGCCTATAGAAAATGAACAACCAGATACACCAGTGCGACAAATAAATGTATCAACAAATCGAGTACAACCGTTCTTTTGGCTATTCATACTATTCGGACTACTGAACTTAACTACTTCCATACCCACACCTTATCAGCAGAAAGTCGAAATTACACCATTTGAAAGCCAACCAGGAATATACTTCGAAGATGTAGGACAAGCAAATCTTATTTCTAGTTCCTGGAAGACGATTGTGTTTTTTAACATGACTAACTACTGGCATGAGTTCGAAACTTATGCAAAACTAGTCAAAGCAATGGAAACATTTTGTACATCAACAGAACTTACAGAAGTAAAGTCCATAATGTGTGAAGAAACATTGAGACAATTTCAACACCAACTTCAACAAATTGACCTCAACAACGAAATCCTGCTTCATGCTAATGACGACTCAATGAGAAGACAAAGACGATCACCCTTTGATTTCATCGGAACGGTAACCAATGAACTATTTGGAATACTTGATCAAAGATTCGCTGACAAGTATGAGGAAACAATTCAAACCGTTAACGAAAATGAGAAGCATATACTAGATCTAATGAAAAATCAGACGACCATAGTTGATTCTACTGTGAACATCTTTAAAAAAGAACAGTTGGAAAATAAGAAACAGATTCAGCTTTTGAGTACAATGGTTATGAAACTCAATAATGAAACAAAGAAGTATGAAAACATAAAGATGTTCGCCTCAGCTGCTCTAAACGCCATCCTTATAATGATAAATTATAAATCGACTCAGAGCATACTGCTTGATATTGTGCTTTCAGCACACACTGGAAGGATACATCCACTCATCCTTACAGTGCAACAATTTAAAGACGAACTTACGAAAATTCATGAAAATATTCCTCGATCTTTGATGATTCCTGGAGAGAGGCATCATGAATCAATACTCCAACTGTATAAAACCTTAAGTTTGAGGGGAAGAGTTACTGGCAGCAACATCATAATAGAAATAACTCTTCCTTTGCTGTACAACGAAGAATTCAAACTTTATAAAGTACTCCCAGTTCCAACCTTCAACAATGGAAAATTCACGTGTATCATTCCATCAGCAGAGTATTTACTGATGAATCTACAAGTAAACCACTACTACCCGATCAACGAAGACGAATTTTTACGTTGCAAAGAAAGGCTATTTGAAACTTACTGGTGTACTCTCCAACACCCATTATATACAGCTGGAGCTTCAGTTAGCTCATGTGAAATTAACATAATTCAACACAATCATGAACTAATAGACTCATGTCAGATAAAAGACATCCCAGCAAAGGCCTACTGGATTGAGATGCATCAACAGAACACTTGGATCTATAGTGTTCCAAATTCAACGACAGTCAACATCAATTGCGACTTCAATTCAGTACCGACCATCTTCAGAGGTAGTGGGATAGTGAAGCTGCCAACAAACTGCATGATCCATGACCAGTTTATAACAGTTATTGGAAGACAAACGATGACAAGCAGATTGAAATCTTCATTTTTGCCATCATTCAACATCTCTGACCAGTTAACTTTGTTAAACTCCAAAACGGAGCAACAACCGATCCTACATCAGTCAAATATTTCTTTGGAAATATCAAAACTGGAAACTGCAATAGAACTTCAAAGGAGTCAAGAAAATATCTTGAAGGAAATCAGGACCCACCGAATTCATCAGTACTCGCTTTTTGGATCTACTGGGTTCCTGCTTGTAATCTTCCTCATAGCTGTCATTATCATAGTTCGAAGAAGAAATCGACAGCCTAATCCAATGAAAAGATCAACGCAAACAATAAGGAAGGAACGGCGAAACACTGAGA
Source organism: Chrysotoxum bicinctum (assembly GCA_911387755.1). Taxonomy (NCBI): domain Eukaryota; kingdom Metazoa; phylum Arthropoda; class Insecta; order Diptera; family Syrphidae; genus Chrysotoxum; species Chrysotoxum bicinctum. The sequence goes on from OU426988.1 coordinate 191,924,968, forward strand.
CTTCCTTCGAGGACATCGATTTCTCTGTCGTTCCAAACTGAGGGACCCAGCATGTTGCGACAACAATAGAACAACAAACAAAACAACATAAACAACACGACACCATTTACAAAATAGCACGACCAACACCCAACAGCAACACCTCCAACAGATATACAGGAATTAACCTGTGGCAATATCAAATTAATCATATTTCCTTACATTACATTTTTTGTATATTTGTACATTTTGTTTAGAACTAATTTATTATAAAATAAGCATTTATTTTGTATAAAAGTAGGATTGTGAAGGGATCGCACTAGTGATCATTTATTATCTCGAGCTTCGATAATTGAAACCTCCCAACGCACGCATAGCGCCATATCAACTTAAATCATTTAATGTGTATCCATTAAAAATACGTTGCTTATCTATTCAATGTGATAAGCATTCACATAAAAATACTCCAAGTATTAAGGGTTCATGTTACCACCAAACGTATCTACTGCATGGCCCTCGTTGTTAAATGTATGAGGAACATAGACAATAATGCTGATATGGCGATATGCTAGAGCAAGGTGTGAAGTGATTGGGGTTCCATTGTCGAAGGCCGTAAAACTAAGAAATTGAATTAATAGTTGAATGAAAATTGAACACTAATTTTTGTATAAAAGACAAAAGAAAATCCTAAATAAATGTAGTCACTTCTCAATCGCCAACCAGTTTGTTTTATTTCCAAGAGCAACTCGCTCGATTTAAAACATACTTTTAATATACAAGATTGTTCCCTTTTAAAGAGCTACCCGCTTAGATTGGAACTATCTTCATTATTCTCTGCTCGCTCTATAATATAGCGTTTTCGCTTATAGAGGTAAACGACGGCGTAATAGCCAACGTTTTGAGTACGAGACGAACCTAAACAATTACTGAATTGTCGACTTAACATTGGTCCTTCGAGAAGAAATTGAAACAGTGAAAGCGTTACCAAGGCTTCTGACATTGGTTTAAATTTTTAAAATCGACGATACGTACAAAATAGCGTTATCAGGGCTATTAACACTGATAAATTTAATTTACCTACAAAAGCATATTGCTAAATTAATACCAAACTAAAACTACGAAAATAAAATTTACGATTCCGAAACATACAAATCAAATACAACTAAATTAAAAATAAAATAATCATCATGTTGGACGAAACTGAAGTTTTCATCATCGTTGCCAAGCAGAAAACCTTGGCTGAGGAAATCGACAACCTTAATAGAAATTTTGGGAAAGACAGTGCCTCAAGAAAAACTCAAAGGTATAAGGAAGAAAGACTTCAACGCCTTAGTGAACTATGGTCAGAGTTTGACTCAAACCATAAGAAAATAGTGTCGACCGTGAAGAAAGACACTCCTTATATGCAGAGGGATACGTACAATCGAGTGAAGTCTGTGTACGAAGAGTTCAAAAATAAATTGGAATCACTAAATCCAATCCCAGAAACACTAAAAACCACTGATCGTGACCCGAAGAACAAAGATAATATAAGTGAAGTCCAAAATCAAAGGTTGAAAAAACTCAAGCTAAAGGTGGTCGCCATTGTGGAAAACTTGGAAGAATTCGAGGAAACATTCCAAGATTACTCGAGGGAAATCTATGAATACCAACAAAAGATGTTGCTTGAGCAGCTTCGCAACATAACCGATCTGCATGAGGACTTCATGGCAAATGCATCGGAAGAAGATCTAAAAGAACCGTATGTTACAAACAACGAATACAAAGATGTCAAACAGGACATAAATAGATTCCTTCATCAAATGGCATCAAAGCTAAGCAATGGCAACAACAACAATCCAAAAGAAGACAAATCGGAGTCAATGCTCCCAAGACTAAAAATCCCGACTTTCAAAGGAAATTTCTTAGAATGGCAACCATTCTATGATCTTTTCTCAAAAATAATACACAGCAGAACGAGCATCAGTACGTCAGAAAAAATGGAATATCTAAAGACGCATTTAGAGGGGGAGCCGCTTCATTTGATTAAACATCTGACTTTCTCTAGTGAAAATTACAATAGTGCCTGGGAAATTCTTAAAAGCCGATACAATAATGAAAGGAAAATTGTATACATTCATTTAGAGAAGATGTTTAAACTTGGCCAGCCAAGTAGCATTCCTTCAGCTACTTCCATCAAGAACACTTATGATTCCATAAAAGAAGGACTGGCAGCACTCAAGAACATGGGCTTTGACACTACATCATGGGACCCAGTGGTAGTCCACATGACAACAAAAGCTCTTGATACTGAAAGCAGAAACCTATTCGAACAAGGGCTAACAGAACCAAACAAAATGCCAGCTCTGAAGACGCTTCTGAATTTTCTGGAGAGACGTTACCAAGCACTAGATGTCCTTGCTTCTACTAAAAAACAACAAAAATCGTTTGAAGAACCGAAGCATACACTTCGCAACTTTCATATTGATACAAAGAACTTCCAATGCCCCATTTGCAAAGGTGAACATATTATTTACTCATGTCAAAAATTTCTGAATTCTACACCAAAAGAAAGGTGGCAACTTTGCAAACAAGCTAAGCTTTGCTTGAACTGCTTACGACATGACAAGCAATCTCAATGCTTCAGCAAAAGAAATTGCCATCATTGCAACAAAAAGCATCATTCATTCCTACACATGGAATGGACTGAAAGACTTCCACAAAAACAATCAGATTCAGTTCAACAAAACTCGCCGAAAACAATAAAACAAGTAAATCATAGCGAACAGAATCAAAATGTCATTATTGCAACAGCCATATTGAAGATAAGCAATGAAGACGGACTTGGCCGCAGTGTTACAGTACGAGCACTGATCGACCCTGGATCGCAAGCATCATTGATCACTGAATCTATCGCACAAACATTAAAACTCAAAAGACATAATATTTGTGTTGAAGTTAGTGGTTTGGGTGCAACAAAAGCAGGAACTGCCAAAAACAAGGTAGTTGTCACAATAAAGCCACACTTTCCTACAGAGTTTAATCTCCAATTAGAAGCTCTAGTACTCCCCAAACTCACAAGACAACTACCATCCAAAACTACAAATTGCCTTAAAATTGGAAATTTGGATCAGCTAGAACTCGCTGATCCTACTTTCAATGTTCCTGGACCGATTGATATGATAATCGGCGCTGATGCGTATGGCGATATAATTCTTGACGGAATTAAACGAGATGCGGCAAATTCGCTTATAGCTCAGAAATCACAGTTGGGGTGGTTAATATCTGGGCGAACATCAAACGAGGAATCTGAAAACTTCAGTGTCACTGGACTGGTGGTACAGATCTCACTTGATCAGCAACTAGAAAAATTCTGGGAGCTAGAAGAAGTTTCCCAACCAATTTTTCAAAAGGAAGAAGATAAACGGTGCGAACAATTATATAAGGAAACATATTACCGAAAAGAAAATGGGAGATATATTGTCAAAATCCCATTTAACCAAGATGCGCTCAAAACTGTTCAACTAGGTGAATCCAAAAATCGAGCAATAGCGAGATTCCGTCAGTTGGAAACGCAACTTAACAAGGACCAGAATCTAAGACTTGAATACACACGAGTAATTAACGAGTTCTTAGACCTGGGACATATGAAAGAAGTGCTCAAAACCGATCCGAAAACAGGTAATATTTTCTACATGCCTCATCATGCCGTCATTAAACCTACAAGTACAACAACCAAACTAAGAGTTGTATTTGATGGATCGGCAAAATCAACAACTGGAGTAAGCCTAAATCAGTTGATGTTGGTAGGCCCCAAGCTGCAAGACGATATTACAACAATTATGATGCGGTGGAGAAAACACAGATACGTTTTTACTTCAGATATAGAAAAAATGTACCGCCAAATCGAAATACACGAAGACCATCAAGACTACCAAAGAATTTTGTGGCGAAGTTCTATTGACCAACCCATTAAAGAATATAAGCTTACTACTGTCACTTATGGTACAGCATCTGCACCATACTTGGCTATTAAAACTCTTCAACAACTAGCTGAAGACGAACAACAAAAGTATCCAGTCGCTGCAGAAATAGTCAAACATGACTTTTATGTTGATGATGTTATGTCGGGAGGCGACACGATGACAGAATGCAGAAATGCTCAGAAGGAACTTAAGGAGATGTTAATTAGTGCAGGATTTCACCTGCGAAAATGGGCTGCTAACAACAAAAAACTACTTCAACATATACCAATCGAGTTACGAAGCCAACAGAATATAGATGTCATGAAGGAAGAAACAATCAAAACTTTGGGAATCCACTGGAATCCCTTAAGTGACACTTTTCAATTTAAAGTGAACTTAGACACAAGCATCAATAAAGAAACCATACTTACCAAACGAAAAACCTTATCCGAAATAGCAAAACTATTTGACCCTCTTGGATGGTTGGCTCCAGTGACTGTTAGCGCGAAAATCCTAATGCAGCGTATTTGGCAAGCTGAAATCAAGTGGGATGACCCACTTCCAATCGAACTTCAGAAACAATGGAACAAATTGAAGACGAATCTAGTAGCAGTTGAAGACATCAGAATCCCAAGATGGATAGGTACCACAAAGGATAAACACATTGAGCTTCATGGGTTTTGTGATGCTTCTGAAGCAGCATATGCAGCAGTAGTCTATGCAAGAATAACTCTGCCAAGTGGTTTTTATGTTACAACAATCTTAGCTGCAAAAACAAAAGTGGCACCAATAAGAAAGAAACTCCCTCTTCCAAAACTAGAACTATGTGGTGCTCATCTTCTATCAAAACTACTGGCAGAAACATTGAAAACATTTGGCTCGCAAGTTAAACAAATATTTGCCTGGTCAGATTCAACTATAACATTGGCCTGGATCCAGAAATGTCCCTCTACCTGGAAGACATTTGTTGCAAACCGAGTGTCGGAAATACAAGAGGCAACAAACACAACATGTTGGAGGCATGTACGATCATCTGACAATCCAGCTGATCATGCTTCAAGAGGATGTTTACCAGAACAGATGCCAAGCAATCAACTATGGTGGAATGGACCTGATTGGCTGCAATTTGATTCAGATCACTGGCCTTCACAAGAACAACAAGTAGTGATCGATATTCCTGAAACCAGAAAAATTTTAACGATTCAAGCAGAAGAAATTAGTGACGTTACCAAGAGATTCTCCAACTACTCAAAGTTAATAAGAGTAGCCGCTTATTGCAGACGATATAAAGCTAACTGCAGAAGCAAGAGACTGAACATCCCAACAGAAACTGGCATTTTAACAGTAAAAGAGTTGAATGTTGCCAGCAAAGGAATTATACGATATATTCAAGAAAAAGTATATTCTGAAGAACTAAAATGCCTACGAAGCGGAAAGAACATCAGCAAAAGAAGTAAGGTACTTTCCCTAAACCCATTTTTGAATGACGAAAATATCCTTGTTGTGGGCGGCCGACTACACAATGCGGAAATTCCTTCACAAGAACAACATCCAATCATCCTGCCTCACGAAGAATGGTTCACGAAATTGCTGGTTGAGGACGCCCATGAGCGAACGCTGCATGGTGGTATCCGACTTACACTTGCAAAATTAAGGCAGCGTTATTGGATCATTCAAGCTAAAAGATGTATTCGGCAAGTCATACATAAATGTATGAAATGCTTTCGTTTTACTGCACAGCCAGGAACTCAACAGATGGGACTACTTCCAGCAGCTAGAATTACACCATCAAGACCTTTTACCCACACAGGTGTTGATTATGCAGGACCAATTCAAATACTTATTTCCAAAGGGCGAGGAAATCGATCGACCAAGGGCTACATCGCCATATTCGTGTGCTTCGCTACCAAAGCAATCCACATTGAACTTGTGAGTGACCTCACCTCAGCAGCGTTCATGGCAGCATTGAAACGATTTACTTCAAGAAGAGGAATATGTTCGCATTTCTACAGTGACAATGGAACTACATTCGTTGGAGCTAACAAGGAAATTCAACAACAAATGCAAGCGATCGTAAGGCGTTGTGAGGAAGACGCATCATCAAAGCTCGTGTTAGACGAAATTCAATGGCACTTCATACCCCCTGCATCACCTCACTTCGGTGGACTATGGGAATCAAGTGTTAAATCAACAAAATATCATCTTAAACGAGTTATTGGTGAAACTATCCTAACATTTGAGGAACTCTCAACCTTACTGACACAAATAGAAGCTTGTTTAAATTCTCGACCACTAACTACAATCCAAAACGATGTTGATGATACCACAATTCTAACCCCTGGACATTTCTTGATTGGAAGTTCTCTTAATGCAGTTCCCGAACCAACAATTGAAGAGAGAAAAACATTCCGATCTCGGTGGCAGTTAATTCAAAAAATGACTCAAGATTTTTGGAAGATCTGGTCATCTGAATATCTTTCGCAACTCCAACAACTTTCTAAATGGAAACAAAAAGAAGAAAACATTAAAGTTGGTGACATTGTGCTCATAAAAGAAGACCGGCTACCACCAACAACCTGGATGATGGGAAAAATATCGGAAGTACATCCCGGCAACGACAACATTGTTCGAGCTGCAACAGTGTTTAGCAACAATAAACATTTTAAGCGGCCCATCATAAAATTGTGTCGATTGCCTATAGAAAATGAACAACCAGATACACCAGTGCGACAAATAAATGTATCAACAAATCGAGTACAACCGTTCTTTTGGCTATTCATACTATTCGGACTACTGAACTTAACTACTTCCATACCCACACCTTATCAGCAGAAAGTCGAAATTACACCATTTGAAAGCCAACCAGGAATATACTTCGAAGATGTAGGACAAGCAAATCTTATTTCTAGTTCCTGGAAGACGATTGTGTTTTTTAACATGACTAACTACTGGCATGAGTTCGAAACTTATGCAAAACTAGTCAAAGCAATGGAAACATTTTGTACATCAACAGAACTTACAGAAGTAAAGTCCATAATGTGTGAAGAAACATTGAGACAATTTCAACACCAACTTCAACAAATTGACCTCAACAACGAAATCCTGCTTCATGCTAATGACGACTCAATGAGAAGACAAAGACGATCACCCTTTGATTTCATCGGAACGGTAACCAATGAACTATTTGGAATACTTGATCAAAGATTCGCTGACAAGTATGAGGAAACAATTCAAACCGTTAACGAAAATGAGAAGCATATACTAGATCTAATGAAAAATCAGACGACCATAGTTGATTCTACTGTGAACATCTTTAAAAAAGAACAGTTGGAAAATAAGAAACAGATTCAGCTTTTGAGTACAATGGTTATGAAACTCAATAATGAAACAAAGAAGTATGAAAACATAAAGATGTTCGCCTCAGCTGCTCTAAACGCCATCCTTATAATGATAAATTATAAATCGACTCAGAGCATACTGCTTGATATTGTGCTTTCAGCACACACTGGAAGGATACATCCACTCATCCTTACAGTGCAACAATTTAAAGACGAACTTACGAAAATTCATGAAAATATTCCTCGATCTTTGATGATTCCTGGAGAGAGGCATCATGAATCAATACTCCAACTGTATAAAACCTTAAGTTTGAGGGGAAGAGTTACTGGCAGCAACATCATAATAGAAATAACTCTTCCTTTGCTGTACAACGAAGAATTCAAACTTTATAAAGTACTCCCAGTTCCAACCTTCAACAATGGAAAATTCACGTGTATCATTCCATCAGCAGAGTATTTACTGATGAATCTACAAGTAAACCACTACTACCCGATCAACGAAGACGAATTTTTACGTTGCAAAGAAAGGCTATTTGAAACTTACTGGTGTACTCTCCAACACCCATTATATACAGCTGGAGCTTCAGTTAGCTCATGTGAAATTAACATAATTCAACACAATCATGAACTAATAGACTCATGTCAGATAAAAGACATCCCAGCAAAGGCCTACTGGATTGAGATGCATCAACAGAACACTTGGATCTATAGTGTTCCAAATTCAACGACAGTCAACATCAATTGCGACTTCAATTCAGTACCGACCATCTTCAGAGGTAGTGGGATAGTGAAGCTGCCAACAAACTGCATGATCCATGACCAGTTTATAACAGTTATTGGAAGACAAACGATGACAAGCAGATTGAAATCTTCATTTTTGCCATCATTCAACATCTCTGACCAGTTAACTTTGTTAAACTCCAAAACGGAGCAACAACCGATCCTACATCAGTCAAATATTTCTTTGGAAATATCAAAACTGGAAACTGCAATAGAACTTCAAAGGAGTCAAGAAAATATCTTGAAGGAAATCAGGACCCACCGAATTCATCAGTACTCGCTTTTTGGATCTACTGGGTTCCTGCTTGTAATCTTCCTCATAGCTGTCATTATCATAGTTCGAAGAAGAAATCGACAGCCTACTCCAATGAAAAGATCAACGCAAACAATAAGGAAGGAACGGCGAAACACTGAGACTTCCTTCGAGGACATCGATTTCTCTGTCGTTCCAAACTGAGGGACCCAGCATGTTGCGACAACAATAGAACAACAAACAAAACAACATAAACAACACGACACCATTTACAAAATAGCACGACCAACACCCAACAGCAACACCTCCAACAGATATACAGGAATTAACCTGTGGCAATATCAAATTAATCATATTTCCTTACATTACATTTTTTGTATATTTGTACATTTTGTTTAGAACTAATTTATTATAAAATAAGCATTTATTTTGTATAAAAGTAGGATTGTGAAGGGATCGCACTAGTGATCATTTATTATCTCGAGCTTCGATAATTGAAACCTCCCAACGCACGCATAGCGCCATATCAACTTAAATCATTTAATGTGTATCCATTAAAAATACGTTGCTTATCTATTCAATGTGATAAGCATTCACATAAAAATACTCCAAGTATTAAGGGTTCATGTTACCACCAAACGTATCTACTGCATGGCCCTCGTTGTTAAATATATGAGGAACATAGACAATAATGCTGATATGGCGATATGCTAGAGCAAGGTGTGAAGTGATTGGGGTTCCATTGTCGAAGGCCGTAAAACTAAGAAATTGAATTAATAGTTGAATGAAAATTGAACACTAATTTTTGTATAAAAGACAAAAGAAAATCCTAAATAAATGTAAGTTAAGTTAAGTTAACTTTATTGAGGCAAATAAACTCAGTACAATTTCAATTACAATCTTTTTTTTTTTTTTTTTTGGTCGACTTAAAGATATGCCTGACTATATAAGAAATTACAAAATATTCAAAATATTCTCAAAGTAGAATTAAATCATCTAATATACAAATACTTTTAATTTTTGTTCGCTTGCTCCCGGCGAACAATAACTTTTCTGCTCTTGTTTGGCGAAATTTACTTATAACTAAAATTATGACTATGCTTAAAACTAAAACTAAAACTAAAATAAAATAAGACTACAACTAAAGAGGTTCACCTTTCACAAAAATATTAATGTGTGTATTTATGGGAACCTTAGCAAAAGTTTATGTATTATATTTATATTTATAATATCATCCCCTATAATTGAAAGGAGAAGTTTTAACGTAAAACGGGGCTTGAAAGTTTCCGTTTGTATCTGGTCGTATTAAAGGGATTGACCCGTCACTAAGCATATTAAATGGTGACAAATAATATTTATCAACTAAACTGTCGTTGGCATTAGAGTCCATTAAAGATCTTACTAGTGGGTTTGCATGAGAACTTAGTCGATCCATTTTTTTAAAAAGAAGGTCTATTTGGTACTTCATTAAAGGCGTAACCTGAGTTGCATCGTATATTGTTTTGTTTGAAAACCATTTTTTATCTGGCTTTCTAAACATTCCACAGCAAAATCTCAATATTTTTCGTTCAAAAATCTCGAGTTCTTTTGCCACTGCTGGTGATATGGTAAACCAAGTACAAAAACCATATGTCAGAATGGGTCTTATAAGGGTTTTGTACATAAAAATTTTTGTTTTTCTTGACATGAACTTGGAGTTAAATAATGATTTTAATGAAGCTGTAACCATTTTCGCTTTTTTAAGTATAGCTCTGCCGTGTTTATTAAAAAGAAATCGATTTTGAAAATTTATCCCAAGGTACTTTGTTTCCGATCTTAATGGGATCGCGATATTATTAATTTTTAGGCTTAAGGATTTGCTATCTTTAACTGCAAGATAGTGTCCCTTCCCACTGGCGTTTCTGAAACAAGTCAATCCGCATTTACTTGTGTTGATTTTCAATCTCCATTTTTTGAAATAATTTTCTACAAGTGGAAGCCTGCGCTTAATTTTGTTAAGGGCGAAGATTGGTCGAACGTCGCTTGCCAATATAATAGTGTCATCAGCATAATGCAAAGAGCCAGGTTCATCTGAAATAGGGTCTGAAAGAGGAAAGTCTTGCAAGAAAATGTTGAACAAAAATGGTCCCAGTATCGATCCCTGAGGAACACCTGTGTTCACAGGAAAGAACTCCGTGTGCTCAGATTTTATAAATATCGAGGTAGTTCTATTCGATAAAAAACTAAAAATTATTTTAATGAGCCAATTGGGAAAATTCAACTGTATAAGTTTATATAAAAGACCATGATGCCAAAGCGAATCAAACGCTTTTTCAAGGTCAATATCTAGGCTTACTGTACAAGTTTTATTTCTAAGATTTTGAATGACCTTATCTTGAAATAGGAGCAGAGCATGTTCTGTTGAGTTTCCTTTTTTAAAACCAAACTGGTTGCTTGGAATAATGTCCATATCTTCACAGAAGTTATTTAAAGGATTGGCTAAAATCCTCTCAAACAATTTACCAATATTAGATAGAAGCGAGATAGGTCGAAAGTGATTCACTTCGCGTGCAGCTTTTTTTTTTTGCTATTGGCAAGATCATAGCTTTTTTCCAAATTTTTGGAAAATAACCATTATTAATACATTGGTTAAATATCAATGATAACACTATATCCAAGGAATATGGACACTTCTTTAAAATAAAATTTGAAATTTGATCGATACCTGTGGACTTTTTATTGTTAAGCGAGGATCTGTAAATATTTACACTGGCAGGTGAAGTAAACGGAGATACTGCTGGGTCACTAGCCCTAATTCCCGGGGAAAATGAGATGAGTGTTTCCGGAAAAAAGGTTTCCTTAAACAGATTTACTGTTGATAAAACTTCATGATCAAATATTTGGTCATGTGACTCACTATCTGAATAACTTGAAGAGTATAAATCCTTAAATGCATTTAATTTGGATTGAGTATCAATTAGCTGTTGCCCATTATAAAAAAGCATGTCCTTTGAAATATCTGTGCCAAAGAATTTTCGACCTGTAACTTTATCGATTTCCTTGAAAGCTTGGGGGGATGGTTTAATTCTTTTTAGTCTAGACCTAAAGCAATTATTGAGATCCAAATTAACTTTTTCTCTTATAATTTTACTTATACACTGAATTTTTGAATGAAGCTCACAATATTCAGGATGAACTCTATTCAAATGACGATGGTATAGTCTTTTAAGTTGTTTTAGCCAAATACTTCTAAGCTCAATTAATTTTTGGGTCAAATCTGAAATACACTTATATTTGTGATTTTTCACACTATGTATTTTGGAATGACTTTCAACCTTTGAAAGAATTATTGAATTTAATTTATTTATCAAACTATCGATTTCTATGTTAGATATGTTATTCTCATTTGGCAAAACAAGGGAGGAAAGGGATACATGAAGACTTAATTGAAACTCTTTCCAATTAGTATTTCGAAAGCTTCTGTATGTCGGTACCGGCAGCAAAATAGGAGAAAAGTCTTCTAGAACGACTTCATAAGCGACACCAAAATGATCAGAAATTGTTGCAAAAGTTTTACAAAATGAAGGCATCGAGGCATTGTTCACAGAACGCGACGGATTAAGGGATGAAGAAATTATGAAAAAGTCTAAATAAGAGCCGGATCTTGGAAAAGTCGGTGTTTCCGAAGGAATTAAATCAAGATTCAAATATGGGCCATTGGTGAACCAATTGTTGAATAGAATACCATTACTGTTGTGGACACTGTCTCCCCATGCGGGGTGACGAGCATTAAAATCTCCACCAATTATAGTTGCATCATAATTATTAGAAAGCGCATAGAGGTCATCAAGATCTCTAATCAATGGCTGTCCCGCGTCCGATGGGACATAAATGCTCCCAATAAGAAGGCGAAAATTTGAACCATTGGATCTTATAAAGGAGACTGAAGCAAGGCAAACGGAAAAAATTTGACTTTCGAAAAAGACAGAGTTAAACTTGTACATTTTATGAAGCAAAATTGCTGTCCCTCTGCCCGTATCATTTCTAATTATATTAAATCCCTCAAATGAGGGCTTAAGTCTTTCAGATAGTCTAGTTTCAGATAGAAAACAAATGTGAGGTTTTATGACTTTTAATGTATTTAAAAGCGCAAGTCGTCTTTCATGTGAAATTATTGAGTTATAATTCATCGATATAATTTTTAATTTTGTTAGAGACATCATTATACCACAATAGAGGCAACAAACTCAAGGTAAGAAAACATTTTTTCTTCCTGGTTTTTGATCATTTTATATTTAGGCCAAAACTGCCTGATTTTGGTAAGGAGTTCTGTAAAAGAAATGTTGAATAAGTTTTGAGATTCTTTAAGGAAATCATTAAGTTCTCCTTTCTGAATATTTGAATTGGAAATTGTTGATTCAGTTTGGATTCTACTCTTATTAACCGAATGATTGCGTGCTAGACTGATTGAAGATTTAGCTTTCTCAGCAAATGAAATACCGGGGTTTGTAAAATTATATATAGATTCTTCAACAAGATCCCTTGTTTTACTTAGCGCTTGTCTAGCTTTTTGAGAATATGAATCTTTCTTTTCTTTGTATTTTATATATGCCTGACAACCCTGATAACTGGCAGCGTGGCCAGTTTCATTACAATTTACACACTTTAGGAATAGGAACCACTTCGTTTTTTTCTTTCAGAGACTTAAACTCATTTATACAGTCTTTGGAATCGTGGTTCTCCCCACATAGAACACAACGACTAGTATAAGCACAGCATTCACCTGAATGCCCAAAACGCTGGCATCTGTAGCAACGTAGTACTGCCCGATTATGCTTCTTTTCCCAGTAAATACGTTGGTGAAGGAAATATCTTACACAAATAAGATCCTTAATGGATTCTCCTACCTCCAATTGCACGACAAACATATTTAATTTTTTATCTAATTCCTTAGTTCTGGCTGTAGCAAAAGGTGTAATTTTGCTTATTCTTACATTAGGAACTGTACTCTCAAGCGCTTTTTTAATCTTATCTATTGGGGTGTCCCCATCAAGACCTTTCAACAAAATTGATACTTTCTTCGTGTCTTTTGGGGAAAATGAAAAAGCCCCAATCCCCGTATCGCGAAGACGATCAATAATAAGCTTGTGTACTGATGAGTGGCTAACATAAACTTTTGTTTTACGGTAACCCATATTAACAAATTTATGTTCAAGATCTGTAACTTTACATTGTGTAGCTGCAAGCTTTATTAAATCACTTATAAGTGTGCAATTAGCACCAAAGATAAATATAGGTGGACAGAAAGGTAATTTATTTACATTATGAGTTAAAGAACTGTTATTAATGTTGATTGCTGGATTATGGCGCGGCTGCTCAACTGTTTCGTTATTGTTTTTGGTACTTTCATTGGTAAGATCAATTTGATTGTTTTTTTTGGTTAGCTCCGGGTTTGATAGAGGGAAGAACTTGTTGTTTGATAGATTTGAGTTGTTTGTAGAAGACTCATCTGTTTGCTTTCTCAAGCGCCTGGGCTGGTAGTTGCTGGCTGCTCTCTTTAAATTATTCATGACAGTTATCCACTCAGAGGTGGAGTGGTCTGTTTTATCACCATCGTCGTTAATCATTATTTGATCTGTATTTGGTATGATTTCACGAGCAAAAAACTTCGTAGGATTAATTTCTTGGCTTGGAGAAGCAGTCGGAGACTCTTCTGCAACTCTCTTTAATTCATTTGTTGTCGTGTTACTCTGATTTAAGAGAGAACTACTTGTTTCACTCACATTATTTACCGAGTGTAAATTAATAATGGGCAAGTTAATTTCATCAATTATAAATGGATTATAAATGGAATCACTACTTTGATTAGCACTATTAGCACTTTTATCTGATTCCAGCATTAATGCTGGTAAATGGTTATTTGTTTTATCACAAATTTTCACTATTTAGAGTCATTGTCTCAAGGAAAATTTGATTGAGCGGCAAAAGCCGTCAAGGTGAAAGTCAAATAGAGATATATTATTTGTCACAATTAATACAAGTCTGCTCGCCACGACGGTTCGACTTGAACTCCCTAAATAAATGTAGTCACTTCTCAATCGCCAACCAGTTTGTTTTATTTCCAAGAGCAACTCGCTCGATTTAAAACATACTTTTAATATACAAGATTGTTCCCTTTTAAAGAGCTACCCGCTTAGATTGGAACTATCTTCATTATTCTCTGCTCGCTCTATAATATAGCGTTTTCGCTTATAGAGGTAAACGACGGCGTAATAGCCAACGTTTTGAGTACGAGACGAACCTAAACAATTACTGAATTGTCGACTTAACACTACTATACCAAAACTATCTGTTAAAACTATTTTTTTACTCTGAAATTTGTTTAAACAATTGTCGTAAGACGTCTTTGAATAAGTTCCGTCATAAAATAATTTGTCGCGCCCTTCTTGCCCAAAAAAATGCACTAAATATGACAAAAGTCCTTAAAATAGAATTTTTTCATAAAAGTTAGCACTACTATACCAAAACTATCTGTTAAAAGTATTTTTTTACTCTGAAATTTGTTTAAACAATTGTCGTAAGACGTCTTTGAATAAGTTCCGTCATAAAATAATTTGTCGCGCCCTTCTTGCCCAAAAAAATGCACTAAATATGACAAAAGTCCTTAAAATAGAATTTTTTCATAAAAGTTAGCACTACTATACCAAAACTATCTGTTAAAAGTATTTTTTTACTCTGAAATTTGTTTAAACAATTGTCGTAAGACGTCTTTGAATAAGTTCCGTCATAAAATAATTTGTCGCGCCCTTCTTGCCCAAAAAAATGCCCTAAATATGACAAAAGTCCTTAAAATAGCATTTTTTCATAAAATTTAGCACTACTATACCAAAACTATCTGTTAAAAGTATTTTTTTACTCTGAAATTTGTTTAAACAATTGTCGTAAGACGTCTTTGAATAAGTTCCGTCATAAAATAATTTGTCGCGCCCTTCTTGCCCAAAAAAATGCCCTAAATATGACAAAAGTACTTAAAATAGCATTTTTCATAAAAGTTAGCACTACTATACCAAAACTATCTGTTAAAAGTATTTTTTTACTCTGAAATTTGTTTAAACAATTGTCGTAAGACGTCTTTGAATAAGTTCCGTCATAAAATAATTTGTCGCGCCCTTCTTGCCCAAAAAAATGCACTAAATATGACAAAAGTCCTTAAAATAGAATTTTTTCATAAAAGTTAGCACTACTATACCAAAACTATCTGTTAAAAGTATTTTTTTACTCTGAAATTTGTTTAAACAATTGTCGTAAGACGTCTTTGAATAAGTTCCGTCATAAAATAATTTGTCGCGCCCTTCTTGCCCTAAATATGACAAAAGTACTTAAAATAGCATTTTTCATAAAAGTTAGCACTACTATACCAAAACTATCTGTTAAAAGTATTTTTTTACTCTGAAATTTGTTTAAACAATTGTCGTAAGACGTCTTTGAATAAGTTCCGTCATAAAATAATTTGTCGCGCCCTTCTTGCCCTAAATATGACAAAAGTACTTAAAATAGCATTTTTCATAAAAGTTAGCACTACTATACCAAAACTATCTGTTAAAACTATTTTTTTACTCTGAAATTTGTTTAAACAATTGTCGTAAGACGTCTTTGAATAAGTTCCGTCATAAAATAATTTGTCGCGCCCTTCTTGCCCAAAAAAATGCACTAAATATGACAAAAGTCCTTAAAATAGAATTTTTTCATAAAAGTTAGCACTACTATACCAAAACTATCTGTTAAAAGTATTTTTTTACTCTGAAATTTGTTTAAACAATTGTCGTAAGACGTCTTTGAATAAGTTCCGTCATAAAATAATTTGTCGCGCCCTTCTTGCCCAAAAAAATGCCCTAAATATGACAAAAGTACTTAAAATAGCATTTTTCATAAAAGTTAGCACTACTATACCAAAACTATCTGTTAAAAGTATTTTTTTACTCTGAAATTTGTTTAAACAATTGTCGTAAGACGTCTTTGAATAAGTTCCGTCATAAAATAATTTGTCGCGCCCTTCTTGCCCAAAAAAATGCACTAAATATGACAAAAGTCCTTAAAATAGAATTTTTTCATAAAAGTTAGCACTACTATACCAAAACTTTCTGTTAAAAGTATTTTTTTACTCTGAAATTTGTTTAAACAATTGTCGTAAGACGTCTTTGAATAAGTTCCGTCATAAAATAATTTGTCGCGCCCTTCTTGCCCAAAAAAATGCCCTAAATATGACAAAAGTACTTAAAATAGCATTTTTCATAAAAGTTAGCACTACTATACCAAAACTATCTGTTAAAAGTATTTTTTTACTCTGAAATTTGTTTAAACAATTGTCGTAAGACGTCTTTGAATAAGTTCCGTCATAAAATAATTTGTCGCGCCCTTCTTGCCCAAAAAAATGCACTAAATATGACAAAAGTCCTTAAAATAGAATTTTTTCATAAAAGTTAGCACTACTATACCAAAACTATCTGTTAAAAGTATTTTTTTACTCTGAAATTTGTTTAAACAATTGTCGTAAGACGTCTTTGAATAAGTTCCGTCATAAAATAATTTGTCGCGCCCTTCTTGCCCTAAATATGACAAAAGTACTTAAAATAGCATTTTTCATAAAAGTTAGCACTACTATACCAAAACTATCTGTTAAAAGTATTTTTTTACTCTGAAATTTGTTTAAACAATTGTCGTAAGACGTCTTTGAATAAGTTCCGTCATAAAATAATTTGTCGCGCCCTTCTTGCCCTAAATATGACAAAAGTACTTAAAATAGCATTTTTCATAAAAGTTAGCACTACTATACCAAAACTATCTGTTAAAACTATTTTTTTACTCTGAAATTTGTTTAAACAATTGTCGTAAGACGTCTTTGAATAAGTTCCGTCATAAAATAATTTGTCGCGCCCTTCTTGCCCAAAAAAATGCACTAAATATGACAAAAGTCCTTAAAATAGAATTTTTTCATAAAAGTTAGCACTACTATACCAAAACTATCTGTTAAAACATTTTTTTGGGCAAGAAGGGCGCGACAAATTATTTAATGACGGAACTTATTCAAAGACGTCTTACGACAATTGTTAAAACAAATTTCAGAGTAAAACAATACTTTTAACAGATAGTTTTGGTATAGTAGTGCTAACTTTTATGAAAAATGCTATTTTAAGTACTTTTGCCATATTTAGGGCATTTTTTTGGGCAAGAAGGGCGCGACAAATTATTTTATGACGGAACTTATTCAAAGACGTCTTACGACAATTGTTAAAACAAATTTCAGAGTAAAACAATACTTTTAACAGATAGTTTTGGTATAGTAGTGCTAACTTTTATGAAAAATGCTATTTTAAGTACTTTTGTCATATTTAGGGCATTTTTTTGGGCAAGAAGGGCGCGACAAATTATTTTATGACGGAACTTATTCAAAGACGTCTTACGACAATTGTTTAAACAAATTTCAGAGTAAAAAAATACTTTTAACAGATAGTTTTGGTATAGTAGTGCTAACTTTTATGAAAAAATGCTATTTTAAGGACTTTTGTCATATTTAGGGCATTTTTTTGGGCAAGAAGGGCGCGACAAATTATTTTATGACGGAACTTATTCAAAGACGTCTTACGACAATTGTTTAAACAAATTTCAGAGTAAAAAAATAGTTTTAACAGATAGTTTTGGTATAGTAGTGCTAACTTTTATGAAAAATGCTATTTTAAGTACTTTTGTCATATTTAGGGCATTTTTTTGGGCAAGAAGGGCGCGACAAATTATTTTATGACGGAACTTATTCAAAGACGTCTTACGACAATTGTTTAAACAAATTGCAGAGTAAAAAATAGTTTTAACAGATAGTTTTGGTATGGTAGTGCTAGGTTTAATGAAAAAATGCTGTTTTATGGACTTTTGCATTTTCATGGCATTTTTTTGAGAAAAAATGATGCGAAAATTTTTTTTATTTTACGATATATTTACGACAAATTTACGACAATTATTTACGCTGTCCTTTTTATTTTGCGAGTGCATTTAACCCTATTTTGGGGGGTGGTAGTGCTAACTTGACTGTCAAGTTAGCATTACTAGGGGTTATTTTTTAAAAAAATTGCGCTACAAAATTTTTGATTTTACAACATATTTACGACAAATTCACGACAATTATTAACACTTACCTTTTTCTTTTTCGAGTTCATTTTACCCTATTTTGAGGGGTGGTAGTGCTAACTTGACTGTCAAGTTAGCATTACCAGGGGTTATTTTTTAAAATACAAGCGCGACAAATTTTTTCGTTTCACGACAAATTTACGACAAATTCACGACAATTAATCCAATTACATATTACATTTTGAAAATTTTGAAGTGGTAGTGCTAACTTGACGGACATATGTACTGAAATAGCCATCCCTATGCCTCGAGCTCAGTAAGTAGGTTTTCAACAAATTAAACGTCATGAACCAAACTCAGTGTGACAGTTCTTTTGACAGTTAATAGTTCTGTTTGCTTGCTCTAATTATAAAAAAAAAAACAGGTGTTGCATTAAAATAAATAAGTTATTCATTTGTGCACAACATTCATTGTTTGAAAGTCAAAGCAAACACCCATTAGTGCCTACATTGTAGAATATAACAATAAGCATTTGTTTTTGTGGAAAGTCTTGCCAAAAACCCCTTGCAACACAAACCACATGATCAATTTATTTATTTTAAATTCTCTGAGCCAAATATACACCAAAAACAAAAATAAAATAATAAACATTAATTAATTTTGATAATTTAAAATGTTAAATAACTGCCAAAAGTCGGTAATGGTCGGTTTCCCGGGGCTTTTAATTAAAAACTTTTCTGCGACTCATTTTGCGTGAAAAGTTGTTGTCGTGCTTATTTTGTATTTCACAATAAACTAATATTAAATGTCAAATTTCAAGCCGATTGGTACGTGTTTTTATTCGATTTTATTGGAGCAGCTTATACCATCTGGTCAATGTCATAAAAAATATTGAAAGTCCCTCTAACTTTACCGACAATGTTTCCCCAAAGATAACAACTGCGATCAAATGTTTTTATGACCTTCAGAGTCGTATCTTTGCTTTCTATTAATACAAGGGTACATTTTTTGTTTGCTACAAAATATTAAATGTACGATGAAGTATTAATATTTTGCTTATTTGTTTGTGGCGTTATCATCAAAAAGGTCCTGACTTCTAATTATACAACAAACAGACTTTACGATTAGAAGTCGCAAATTGGCTCACTATCAGATTCACAGAATTTCGACATTGCAGTAGTTTAATCGCATAATCTAGTTACGTAGCTTTGGCCAACTTAATAATAACAAGTACTTGACATTTGGTTTGGTTGTCAGATATGGACCGTCCGACATGCTTATGCCATTGTGATGAACATGAATCTTAGAATTTCCCAGTCGGTTCGGGGTCAGTTGCAAATGTTTAATCATCATCGGCTTGTAATCTGCGTATATTGCAATTTTGTATGTTTGTTTATTGCAACTGCCTTAAGTATTGTTGAATTGAATTCTTTTTTAAATACAAAATCGTAAGCCGATTCGCCAAAATGCTTCCATTTTATCTCGCCTTATGTCGATCAATACATTTTTGCTAATTACTGGGATATCAGCAAGATTTGATGGTCTCAGTTTAACATTGTCTTGCTCCATAAGCTTGTTTAACAAACCGAAACTCGTAGTAATAGTATCGGCCATTTTCAAATTTTGTATTTCTGTTTTCTTTCTTTCTTTCTTTCTTTCTTTCTTTCTTTCTTTCTTTCCACTTCATTAGAAAATGAAAAATTCTAAAAAACTATCTTACGAGGGCGGTCCGATAAGTACTTAGCCTACAAAAGAAAAACAAAACATTTGAAAGAGTGGCGATTTATTTCTCAACATAGTTTCCTTTTAGCTGGATACACTTAACCCAGCAATTCTCCAATCTCTTTAACCCCTCCGAAAAATAGGTTTCCTCGATGCCTGCAAAGTAGGCCTCCGTGGCGGCGATGACCTCCTCATTCGACTCAAATTATTGCCCGGCCAGTGATTTTTTTAAGTTTGCAAACAAAAAAACGTCACACGGGGCCAAATCTGGATAATACGGTGGATGAGGCAGTAGTTTGTAGTACAATTCGACCAATTTGGCCTTTGGACTCACGGTTGCGCTTGTTGTCCGGAGGGAGCAAACGCGGCACCCATCGCGCTGACAATTTTCTCATGTCTAAAATTTCATGGAGGATATGCCCCACGCGGTCTTTTTAGATGCGTACTGTTTCAGCTATCTCGCGCACCTTTAAACGGCGGCGGTCTTCCAATACGAGATCGTGGATTTTTGACACTTTATCCTCCCTGGTAGCCATTTTCGGGGCACCTGGGTGGGGCTCATCAAAAACCGATGTGCGACCACGTTGAAACTCGTTATACCAATTTTTGACGGTCGCCATCGAAGGAGAAGAGTCAACGTACACAGTATCTAAATCGATTTCGCTGCGCGATTTCCCTTCCAAAAACAAGAATCGAATCACCGAGCGATATTATTTTTTTCCATTTTTTTTTAAATTCGCGGACAAGCTGGTTTCAACACGTGATCAAAATAAAACTACGAGTCCGATTCGGTTGACAGTAACCGTCTAAGAGAATGTACTAGACGATATTAAATCTATTTTGCGATACTAGCACCATCGAGCGGTGAGGCTAAGTACTTATCGGACCGCCCTCGTAAACTGCTACTGTCACATCCAATTCTCTAAAGTAAGTACCCATTAATAACCAGTAACACGCTTAGAACTGTTTTTTTTTTTTTGAATTACTCCTTTTAATAATTCTTAGCGACTTTAACTTATGGTAAACAACATTTTTTAAGTCGGTTTTTGCTAGAATCTCAATTTTTAGAAAAAGAAAAAAATACTCTTTCTAGTTATTTTAGACCTTAAGAACGTATCAACAACATTAGTCGTTGCAAATTTTGTTGAAAATATTAATCTCTAGTTGTTACATATCTAACCTAAAAAATAGAAAACAAATAGTTTTTTCTTCATTTTCTATTAGAAATCTCTCCTGACGATGGAACGCGCCCAACAAATTTGAGTTAAGCGACCTAAAAAACACTTGTATTCTCGTGTCCGGAAGCAAACCGCTCTATTTTAGTTGTATTGCAAGGTTTTAAGTCTGTTATTTATAAAATAAATGTTGGTGTGCCTCAGGGATCCGTTTTTTCTCCGACTCTTTTTCTCTTATTCATCAATGATTTTTTGTCTGAAAATTCTAATCCACTAAATTGTTTTGCTGATAACAGTATACTCTCAGCTTCTCATATTCGTTTCCAGGTGCACGTCCTTGTTCTTCGGATATGTGGATCGAGGATGCTAGCATACGACAAGCTCTCTTAAATTCTGATCTCGATAACATTGCTCAGGGAGGACGAAAAACCGCGTAGAATTTAAAGCTTCAAAAACTCCATGCTTTCTGCTTTTGTTAAAGTGGAACCCACTCTCATTCCGCTGTCAATGAGTATGTATGTGCAGTGCATCATAGACCATCGTGTGTAGAATGCCCACCCCACATATTCGACGTTGCCAAAAACGCTGCTAGGTGTTGAGATTACATTCGCCGATACAAAACATTTTTCACTCCTGTATACAGGCTGTATTCTTTAATGCCTATATTCCCACATTTCGATAGATACTCCAATAACCCATTTGCGTCTCTTGGATAGAATCACAATACGAATGTGGAACGCTTTATCCGACTCAATATTTCCCTCCCATTGCAATGTTCAGACATTCAAAACCAATGTGCTTTAAGTATAGCCATAATCCTTTTAGTGGGTGCAAAATTATAAAAAAATTGTTCAGTCGACTCAACTTTGTTTATTCCTTCAAATTTGTATCGGGTTGAGTTCGAGTCAACAAGGTTTAATTGGCGCTGTTGATCAGCATCAGCACGTCTAAACTTTCTCTACAGACTTTGGTTTTTAACAATAATGCATCGTGGAACCTCCCTCTCCAGTGGAGTAGTAATCAAACGCCATTTTGTTCTCGTAAATACATATCTGAATGAAATTCCTTATCGATTGATGTACGAGTTATTAAAAATAATCCAGGCTCTTTTATGACGAGCTGGCGAAAAAAAGTTGACTTGTTCATTGAATTTTTCTTACAAGAAGACTTACTCTTTAGTAGTAGCTTTTTATATAAAACTAATAGTACTCTCATGAAGACGAGCGATTGGGGCGACATCTTAAGCATAGCGATAGTACTTGTTAGATTTATTCTCTTTTTTACTACTTGTTTTGTATCATATCCTACTCTCCACTGTAAAATCGTGCGCTAATTTCAGCGCCACCATCAGGATAGTGCTGGTACGACAAAATCATGCTCCGTGATTATACTAAGTTATATATACAATGGTAGTAGTGACAATTCGTATCAATGTGAAAATGACATCCATGATAAAATGTGCGTTCTTTTTAATAATCGAGCAACCAATCCAGTCAGCCCTTGACATTGACGCAAATCGGTTATGGAAAAAGTGGCATAGTTTTTTCATATTTGCATTAATGGCTACACATATTTCAGGTATGGTGTCTCTCAATTCAGTATGGTGAAATATATACTGACGTAACTGAATTTAAAAAATTCTCCCATAAGGAATGCACTGACTATTTTTGTGGTTAGATACTTTCTCGAATTTTTTTTTGTATTTTGCGTCTACGAAGTTTTGACAGCTAACCGTATAAAAAGCTTGTGCAATGACAGTTGACATGGTGTGTTTTTTTTTTAAATAAAACTAGAAACGTCTGTTAAGAGCACGTTATGAACATTCCCAACGTGCTTTAAGTTCTTGACGTGCTTATGCACTCTTCAGTGCTTTGTGCTAAACAAAAAAAAAAAAAATTCCAAAGAACTCACAACTATGAATGGTTTAATTTTTGTCCCCTTATATCTCTCACAAAGCATACGTAATATGAAATGTTTTTACTCAGCACAATAGTTAAACCCATTAAACACCCACTTATGTAGTTTATGGCATGCGAATTGGAAAACACCATCTCTAGGTCAAGAATGAAAAGACACATTGGCAGTGACTCGACACTCAGTTTTGTTTTGTTTTTAACTGTTGTCGACCAAATATACTGAATTTTTCCATAGAGGGTGACACTTAACTTGTTTTTGAGTTCAAGGACGCGCAAAACCTAACCGAAACTAAAAACAATTCCTATAAATCGCTGTTTCTTTAGGCTCTCGAGCAATTGAAATTTTTATTACCTTGTCAAAGGTGAATGAAGATGAGTTAGGTTTTTTTTGAAATGAAGATTCTCCGGTAAAATGCTCACTCCATAAGAGCATCATTCTTGCATGTTTTATTCGTCGTAGCCAAAGTTTGGATAGTAACTCGACTTCTAACGAATTCGATGCGCAATCCGACTTTATCTAAATAATTGTTTCTAATTTTTTTGCACCGTGAAATCGTTACTACGGGCGATTTCAATGTACACAATTCTTCGTGGCTGCGATTTTTTGAACAGACAATTTTTTGTCTGTCTGAGTTGAACGGCTTGACTCAGCTTTTTCACGAGCCCACTCGAATTCCTGACGTTGCAGGTCAATCCGACAACACTCTAGACTTGTTAATTACCCCTGATCCTGATAAATATACTATCAGTGTTTTATCAGCATTATAGGCACATCAGACAATTGTGTCATATCTGCAAATTTCTCATATCAACAAAACCCAATTAGGGTTCCTAGAGAACCGTTTGACAATACGAGTAATCCAATTGGAACGTTCTTAACGATTTCTTTAGGAGCCTAAACTGGGCACTATGCTTTCTCGATAGTGACGTGGACTCCAGTGCAGATATGATTTCAAATTTAATTATGTTCGTAATGGAAAAGTTTATTCCGCATAGGGAACAATATATCAAACCGGTAGAGAACCGGTGCTATAAAGCAAACCCTACTGAGGAAAATCGTTATAAGTTCAAACGGACTCGAAAGATTTGTGATGGTCATATTTTCTGAACCAAATTCTTTCATGAACTACAATTAAAAATACTACAATGTCCAAAAGGTTACTCATTTGTAAAAAAAAATGTAGGAAATACAACTTCGTCTCCGGTTCCAACGATCATTTTCAATGAGACTCCTTATGTCAGCGAATTTGCTTGCAGAAAAGTTTGCTATCAATTCGACGCTGTCAGATAGTGTCATGATTCCTCCCGTAATTGCGAACGTTAATGATTTTACAGGACAAATTTTCTTTCGCATTCGTACAGTTGCAAGAATACTGAAAGATCTTGACATACACAAATCCGTTGGACCGAATAGTACCCACCCATTGTTCTGAAGAGGTGTTCTTCAACGCTGGAAACCTCTGCGTAAGCTATTCCATCTGTCCTACTCTATTGGTCTCTTTCAGAGTGGATGGAAAACAGCATCTTTCTAGCCAGTCCCTAAAAAGCCAAATCTTCTTACCCCTCTACTATCGTCCAATTGCACTTATATCCCTTCTTTCTTAGATTATGGGAAAACAGATAAATTATCAGCTCAAGAAAATTTCTTCAAGAACGAAAGCTTCTCAATGATCGGCAGTATGTCTTTCGTAGGAATAGGTAGATCTCGTAGATTTGGTATTGATCAATCTCTTCTTGGTGTGATTGGAAACTACCTTTCGAACCGCTTAATTTAAGTTCTATTGGACAGTTTTAAGTCTTATATTCATAAAATAAATTCTGGATTGCCACAGGGCTCCGTTTTGTTTCCGACTCTCTTTTTCTTATTCATCTATTATAATTGGATTACTGTCGAACTCTTAGGTTCCCATATTCGTTTCCAGATTCGCGTCCTTGTGTCCATTGTATGTGGATAAAGAACGGCAGTGTATGATAAGCTCAATAAATTCTGATCTCAATAGCATTGCCAAATAGGGAACAAAAAACCGCGCAGAATTTAATGCCTCATCAACTGAATGCTGTTTTCTGTCTTTGAAGTGGATTTCTACCTCCATTTCGCTATTTATGAGCCCAACATGCATTCAGAAAATCGAAAAGATTTCAGTGCTCTGTATGTGCAACACAAATTACCTCGTATGCAATTATCACATATTCGACTTCGTCAAAAACGCTGCTAAGTGTTGAGGTTTCCTTAGACATTGGAAGACATTTTTCACTCACTTGAATCTTTTGGTTAGTATTTAGAGAAGAGACTTTTGATTGGTGATATAAACATCATTGAAACGTTTACGTCTCTCTTTAACATCCTTGTCTAATGATACTTGTTTCTTCTTATTTTATAGTTTCTTTAATAGTCAGTTCTCTAATGAAGTTGCCAGTTGCATTACTCGCCTTTTACAATTTAACGTTAATACTCGCGCTTCAGGAAATACTTATCAGTTTATCCTTGGGCTCAACTTCAGAAGTTCTGTGAAATTCAAAGATTCTTTCCTAAGCCGTACTACACGCATGTAGAATGTCCTACCCGGCTTAATATTTTCCTTCTATTACGTTATTCAAGTTGGGCTCTAGAGTAGTGCGGATGCGTGCCACCCAGTGAGACCGCGATTGAAATTTGAATGGCTTTGTATTCCATAAATAATGGCATACATGTACCTTTTAAAGAAATAAAAATTTCGATAATATCTCACTCACTTTCATCAAATATAAAATAGGAAATGCTTAACGTAAAACCCATTGTGCTTGTTGCCTGTAAACAGTACAGGTTTTTGTATTGACTACATCTTATATGCTCTTTTACATAAAAATCAATATTTCACGCACTCATTACATTAATGTGTAATGTACTACATATTTATGTTATGAGTCCATGTGTCTATGTATTCACTTCATATTTTTTTATTTCGCTGATTTCGGAACAAAGTATACAAAGGTATTTTATTAAAAAAAGTAAGTATTACTTGTTGGTACAAAAAATTTCTTCAAACAACATTCTGTAGCCATAACAGTCTGTTTAGGCGAAAAGTGTCGTGAATTGTATTCATTACATAACGTGATGTAATGCACAGACCTATTTTTCAGGTTTGTGATTTTTCAGTATTTATGTAGTCATTTCATACTTCACTGAAGCTGGTCTATATCTAGCAGAGTTGTAAAAGAATACAATATTATGGTATTGCATTCCGAAAAGTCCCACTCACTCAACTGATTCTTCGGTAATGCAATAAAATTTATCATCTCATTCTTTTAACTTCAGAAATCTATTCCCATTCTATTTATCATCTCATTCTTTTAACTTCAGAAATCCATTCCCATTCTATTTTGAAGTCTTAAATAATGCAATCATCAAAAGCACTCAAAAGACTTTAAATAAAAAGAATGCATTCTTTTTTTTACTGCTTGTAGTCTTTGAAGCCTTTGAAAAGTCTTTTACATTCTTTGCAGTCTTAAAGTTTTTTAAATGCATTCAATGTATTGAAGTCTTTTTACTGCTTTGAAGTCTTATTACTAATTGAAGACTTTTTACTGCTGAAAGCTTTTTAACTGCTTTCAAGTAGGTTAAAAGTAGCACACTTCAGCAATTATTTTAAATCTCCACTTGAAATCAAATTTTTCCAGAACAGAAGTCATTATATGATTTTAAGTGGAGATTTAAAATAATTGCTGAAGTGTGCTGCTTTTAACCGACTTGAAAGCAGGGAAAAAGCTTTCAGCAGTAAAAAGGATTCAATCAATAAAAAGACTTCAAAGCTATAAAAAGACTTCAATGCATTGAATGCATTGAAAAGACTTTAAAAATGCAAAGAATGTAAAAGACTTTTGAAAGATTTCAAAGATTGCAAGCAGTCTAAAAAGAATGCATTCTTTTGATTTGAATTCATTTGACTGCCTCAGATGATTTTTAAATAAAAGACTGGGACTTTAGTTTGAAAGTCACAGTACTGAGGTTAAATCAAAAGACTTAAAAAAAGTCTTTCCATTCAATTGACTGCAATACTAAAAAGACTGCATTCTTTTACAGCTCTGATATCTAATTATTGTAATGAATACAATATACTCTGTATTCCATACACGGCACTTGAGTTGCATTCGCTACATAAATTGAAATGTAAACTGTCCTCAGTACAAAAGACAATCTTATACAACTCAGAAGTGGTACATTTAAGATAAAGGTCTCTGTGCTGAGTACATATCTTTTTCTTTTAGTGTAGACTTGAGCCGCGAGATCATTTTTTTTTTCGTCTTTATTTTTTCATGAGGGTGTAACATCTCATTTTTATTATAATTGACTTCTTCTTTAATGGCTCAACCGATTTAAATCATTTTTTTCCTTTATATCTTGTGTGTTGGTAATTTCATTGCCATAGCTGTTTCATAACACTTTGCAAGCTAACACCCTCAAGATCTCAAAATGTATGGCAATTTAAACACACCGCACTTTTAATCTGAGTCATCTCAAATTTCTAAAAAAAAAATAGTCTTTTTTGCTTTAAAATGCTGTCAGATTGAAAGGAAAAGGAGTAACTGCAAAAATAATGTACAATAATCCATCATTCTGTATATGCCAGAGGTTATGCTTAAAACACACGAACGCCCGCCACCATCGACATCGCCAATGCCGCATTCATCGTCATTCGTTGTGTATGAAGTAGAAATGGAAGGTAAATATGGAAGAGAAACAGTTAGTATTATGTGCGGTGAAATCGAGCCATTTAACACCCACTGGCGATTGGCCACGACAAACAGTGACAGCGACAACGACAGCCTTCAGCTCAGCCACCATAACCATAACTAGCAATTTTATTTATTTCTTTTTCAAAATTTATTTTCATATTGCGCTTCGGGTGGCTTATTTGGCTCATAAATTTGATACAAATTGTAAGACAAGTTAACGATTGCCGGTCGAGTTAGTTTGTTTAGTTTATTTATAGAATTATGTTTTTTTTTTTTTTTTTTTTTCTTATGAGTCATATGTCTGTGCGTTGTGCCTGACCATGTTTCAGTATCGATATTCGAGTAAGGTATTTATTTTTTTTTTAAGACCCGATACACTTTGAACTGGTGAGACTAATTTACTGGCACAAGTGGATATGATGTTCTTTTGGAGCACATAACAACTTAATTTGGCTATTGAACTTGCTGAATTAGCTGTTGTTGTTCTTTAAGAAAGTTAGTACCGAGGTATTAAAATATCAATAGAAAAAGGTTTTGGTAAGTCTTGTTTGGGCACTAGTATGTAATAGAGGGAAGCTCATATAGAAAACACGTTCAAAAGCCTGCCTCACCACTTAACGTGTATTTACCAAAGTTCACAAACTTCACGACCATAATCAAACAAATTACCAAGAAAAGACTTATGCAACAGATTTAATCTATTCAGTTAGCTGGTGAAGTAATTCGAACGCAGAGGGAGGTAAAATATCTAGGAATTACAACAGATAGTAAACTCCTCATTTAGTCGGAAAAGCCACAAAAGCCGTAATGATTTGCAAGAGACTTGCAGGTAAATCAGAGACGGACTGCAAACCGAACATCCTCAGGTAGATGTATACACGATGTAAGGTTGCATGGCGCAAGAGACCAGAATTATCACCAACTAGGCAAACCTTGGAAAAAGTCCGAAGGCTCGCGTGTATTCGTATTACGGGAGTAATGGGAACCTACCCTACCGCAGTTATGGAGGTTGTCCTATATCTATCCCCTCTATACTATTGGTCTTAGAAAAAGAGACCTAATCAGCAGGTCCACCAGTAACAAACCTTCTTGACATCCCAAGGTCAAAAAATATAATTTCGAGAAAAACTTTTGTACAGATTTAAGCAATAAAAAAGATTGGGAAGGAGAAGAAATAAAGTACACCCTCGAAACAAATGCCATCAAGTGAAACACTGATGGATTGAGAACAAACTAAGGGATTGGGGCAGAAATCTCTAGGCCTAGAACTTTCCATACCGATGAGGCAGTCCACTAGCATTTTGCAAGCGGAGGTACGCACCATAGGGAAATGCGTGGATCGAAATCTCGAAAGAAACTATGGTTACCACAAAACATTACCATCATGTCAAATAGCCAAGCAGCACTCTGAGGCTCTCAGCTCAGTGTTGGAGTGCAAACTCAATCTAAGCAAACTTGGCAAACAGAATAGGGTCACATTTCATTGAGTATCTAGTCATGTAGGTGTTCATGGTAACGAGAAGGCAGTCTCCTTAGCAAAAATAGGAGCATCAACCCCTTTAAGAGGGCCTGAAACCTATTGCGGAATAAGAGAAAATATTATAAAAATCAAAATTAAACAAGAAAGCTAAGGCAGGCGAAACTACTACTGGACTATTACAACCAGGAACGTTTCAGAAAACTGCATAAATCTAATTTCAGAACAACCTAAAAATATAATAATGACAGGTATCCTCACTGGACTCTGCAAACTTCGAAAAAACTTGGTGTAGTAAACATTGCCACATGTAGATTATGCAAAAAGTATTAGAAACACTAGGAAAATGTTGGCCACTCATGCACCAAAGGAAAAACTATCTGAGAAGTCTGGCCTATTCTCTCTGAAGGTGCCCAAAACACTAAGATGAGCAATAGATCTCTACCCCCAATATATAATTCATTCAATCCATACCAACTTTCTTACTAACTTACTTATCCGGCTCCCGATCCATGGAGGGTCTCTGCATGAGGTATTGCGGTCTTCCATCTGTTACGATCCCTCACGAGCTCCCTCCAGTCGTTTGGACCAAGCGCTCTTGCGTCTGTAATCGCCTGGTTCCTGTAGCGGAGGTTCGGTCTTCCTCGTCGTCTCGAACCTGGGGGCTGGGATTCGAAGATTTTCGTGGCTGGAGCGTTGTTGTCCATTCGCTCGATGTGACCGAGCCAGTATAGTCGACGTGTTTTGGCTTTTTAGACTACATCCACATCTTGGTACAGCTTGTATAATTCACGATTAAATCTTCTCCTCCATTCGCCCTCTTCGCGTATAGGGCCAAATATCCACCGAAGAATTTTTCTCTCGAAAGTGCCCGGTATCAATTCCCCTTTTTTACTTATCGTCCAGCACTCGGCGCCGTATTAGAGTAAAACTGGTAAAATTAGCGTTTTGTATAGCGTGCACTTTGTCTTTCGAGAAAGGAGTTTTGAACCCATTTGTTTGGACAAACCGAAGTAGCAGCGGTTTGCTAGGGTAATTCTTTGTCGGATTTCCACTAAGGTGTCGTTCATTCAAGGTGTCGTTCGTGGGATTGATGTTTGTTCCGAGGTAGGTGAACTCCTTGACTACATAGAAATGACTGCTACCAAAATGACGTTTTGTCCTAGGCGATAGACAGATGAGGCTTTGTTTGTTGATTGCATATACTTTGTTTTGTCCCCTAATTTATTTCAAGACCAACGTGTTTCGCCTGTTCATCAATAGCTGTAAACGCTTCTAGCATAGCTCGCTTGGATCGGCCAATGATATCGATATCGTCCGCATAGCCAAGCAGTTGGGAAGACCCGTTGAAGATAGTGCCTTCCAGGTTAACACCACTCTTGCGCACTATCTGCTCCAGGACTAGCTTGAAGAAATCACATGATAGCGCATCGCCTTGTCTGAACCCTGTATACATGTTTGGAATAGCTCGGATGAGCTGTTACCCATTTGCACTTTGCACCGCGTATTTTGTAACGCCATGCGGCATAGCTGGATCAGTTTTTTCGGGATCCCGAGTTCCGACATCGCCAATAGAAGCTCTTGGGGACTTATGCTATCATATGCGGCTTTAAAGTCGATGAAAAGAGGGTGGGTCTCGACTTGAAATTCGTTGGTCTTTTCCACGAGTGAAGATTTGGTCTATCGTTGATCTGCCAGGCCTGAAGCCACACTGGTACGTGCCGATTATAGCGTTGCAGAAAGGTTTTAGACGCTCACATAGTACAGTGGATAGGATCTTGTAGGCAACATTAAGCAGGGATATGCCCCCGCAGTTTTTGCAGGACATAGGATCGCCTTTTTTGTAGATTGGGCATATGAAGCTATTTGACCAGTCGTCGGGCATACTTTCCTCCTACCACACTTGGTTGATGAGCTGATGCATGCACCCTATCAGGACATCTCCTCCATACTTAAAGAGTTCCGCAGGTAGGCCATCCGAACCTGCGGATTTGTTGTTCTTAAGCTTGCGGATTGCTTTCTTAACCTCTTCAGAACTGGGTAGTGGGACTGGATCTTCATTGACTGGTCTTATGCTTCTTTGCTCCCCTGTGGTTTCCTCTAAATGATGCCCATTAAGCAGCTGCTGGAAATGCTGCTTAAACACGTCTACAATTCCCTGTGCTTCGGCGACTAGGTTCTCTTCGCTGTTACGAAGAGCTTGCGTACCGGTCCTATAACCTGATGCCAGTTGTTTGGCTGTTTTGTAGAACCGGCGGTTGTTTGTGGCGGTGCTAGACTCCTCGATATACCTGAGCTGAGAAGCTGCTCTTTCTTTCTGCGCAGGGTTTTTCTCTTTCCTTCTCTTTTCACGGTACTCCTCTTTTGCTGCTCTTGTTTTCCGTTGCAGCATTTGCTTTCGTGCATTTCCCGTCTCCTACTTCAATACCGCTCATTCATATCATACCACGGGTTCTTTTTCCTAGGTGGTTGATAGCCTATGGTGGTCTCGGCTACCTCCTTATTGATGTCGCGATATACTGGTTCCACTGGTTGTTGACGCTTGTGGCTGGGGGTACGGCAGAGAGTTTCCCGGTCAATTGCTCACTGTAGTCTCTGGCTTTCTCAGGTGTGCTAAGGCATGCAATATTAAATTTCTTCCTTTGGGCGGTCCTCATTTACTTTTCGTTGCACAGTCGGGCTCTGAACCTTGTCACAACAAGAAGATTTGATTGGCGGTTCGACCATCTGGAAATCGCCAGGTTGCTGTGTGTATCCTTCGCCTGGGGAACCTAGTGCTACTTATAACCGTATTCCGAGCTGCAGCAAAGCCGACTTTCAACTTTCACGGAGATATTTCATTCGAAGATGAAAAATTGATCACAATAAGTTGAAACAATTATATCGGTTACATTACCAATTCCCGAGTTGAAGTACTATTTGCTTAGCCTAGACATTTTCTTTTTACGATATTTTGAATTGTTGCTCCCAAAAGACCTAGCGCTTGATCTGGCATTCCTCCCTTTAATCAATTTAATAGTCATACTCGCGCTTTTGGAATGTCCATCAGTTTACCCTTGTGCCCAACTTCAAATTCAAACATACTGTTAAATACAGAGATTACTTTTTTAGCCGCACTAAACGAATGTGGAATTCTTGATCCGGCTAAATATTTCCCTCGCATTATGATATTCAGACATTCAAAACCAATGTACATATCGGTCTATGTATCTTTTCTAAATTCTCTCTAACTTTCCTAAGCTTTCGCACAAACATTTTAAGGTTATTCATAATTACTTTAGTGGCGCTTCTGGCGCTTTTAGATCGGACGATCTGGATGGCATGTTCATCGCAATACATCGCAAACAAACTCGTGCTTATTCAACTACATATATTGCTAGTTACAACTGATGGTGTCACGGACGGGTGCAACCAATTTATAGATCGACTTATACTGGTTATCTACCTGTTATGGGACAATCATCCTGGGAGGGAAAGTTGACAAAATTGAATTTTGGACACGGACTGTGCGGCATTCACAACAAAAAATAAGGAACAATCATTTTTCACTGCTAATGCCACATGCAGCAGTCACTTTGACAGGATGCAATTCGGATTGCGAATGGGCCATCTACTATTCATATGGTAAGAAGTATTGGATGAAAGCGATGTCTCCTTCTTTTAAAAATATTTCACTGAGTAGTCAAATACAAACCTATGAAAAACTATTCAACATTTTAGTTTTAAATTATTGTTAGGGGTGTGGTAGTTTAACATTACCGAAGTTATAGAGTATGACTTTTACCCTTGACAAAATTACAAAAACCGGAGAACAAACTTGACATATTTCATACAAGGAGCGGGAAAAACAAGTAAAAGCAAAGTTTTTCTTATTTCTTGTCGATATATTTTAAGTGGATTTCTTTTGTAAACACTAAAAAGTTTTCTACTTCTCACATAACATAAATCTCTTAGGTCTATAATAAAAAGTTTAAATACACTTTTTAGAAATCGAAAATCTATATATAATTAGCAAAATAATAAAAAAAACAAATGTTGTTTAAACATCAACAAACTAATGCCTTACATTTTCACTCAACAACAAAATGTAATCAAAACCTTAAACTCATCATATAGGTTTTATAGTAATAAATATCTTTTGTCAATTTTTCTTGTTTTAAATTATTGAACTAGACCTAAAGCCATGTGTGTGTATGTTGGACAATCTTAAGCACCGCACCATGAAATTACCAAGTACACTCAATTTTCAACAGTCTTGAGTTCATTGAGCATAAAAATACGTGCCTCAATCACCATCAGTGTCTGGCCTTAAAAAAAAAAATAAGAGTACCTACAAAAACTTTGAGGGAAACGGTCTTTCACTTTCCTTACTAATAATAATAGTTCGGAAATGGGAGTTGTAAATTATATTACGATTTTCTTTTATTCGAAAAACGTTTTTTTTTTTTTTTAATTTTTAATATGCAATATTATTGAAACTGACTATGACCCACGTTTCAGGGAATGCTCACCAGTTAAGCCTTGAGCTCAACTTCGAAACACATTGTTAATTTCAAAGATCCTTTTATCTAGCCGCACTACACGAATTTGAAATGCTTTATCTGGCACAAAATTTTCCTCCCATTGCGATGTTCAGCCAGAAAAAACAATGAGATAATTTGACGGTGCCGTGAAATAAGGCCAAGTGAAATAAGGCCAACTTTCGAAAATTGGCCTTATTGCACTTTGATAAAGTGAAATAAGGCCAATTTTCAGTAGTTGGTCTTATTTCACTTTGAGAAAGTGAAATAAGGCCAAATGATTTTAAGAATTAAGACCAAATTGGTCTTATTTCACTTTTTGAAAGCGTAATAAGAGCAACTGAATGTGGTGGTGCCGTTTATCGGGGGCCGACGTTCTGGTTTTTCTTGGGCAACAGTACCTTGGGTGGCCCGCTTCGCGGGTTTTCAAGATTTTAACTCCCTTTTCGGGGCTCACACCCGCTCACGCAACTCCGTTGCTCCGCTTAGGGTATGTTCAGTCGCCAGGCAGGCGCCTGTAGCAACAGTTTTTCTTGGGCAACAGTACAGAACTGTTAGTTGTTTACTCAAATTAATATAAAATACAAAACTGTTGCTACAGGCGCCTGCCTGGCGACTGAACAAACCCTAAGCGGAGCAACGGAGTTGCGTGAGCGGGTGTGAGCCCCGAAAAGGGAGTTAAAATCCTGAAAACCCGCGAAGCGGGCCACCCAAAGTATTTTTATCCAAGAAAACCAAGAACGTCGGCCACCGATAATCAATTATGTATTATACGAATCTAACGGAAAAAACTACTTTTTTTATTTTTAACGAAACATTTTATGCTTGGCCTTAAGTCACAAACAGATTTGGCCTTATGTCACTTTGTAAAAGCGACATAAGGCCAAGTCCTAAAATTTAGCCTTATGTCGCTTTTGTAAAGTGACATAAGGCCAAATTTTTTTTATGAAATAAATATAAAAATGCAGTTCGGCCTTATTTCGCTTTGTCAAAGTGCAATAAAAGCAACTGTTGAAAGTGAAATAAGACCAATTTGGCCTTACTTCACTTTGTAAAAGTGCAATAAGACCAACTGCTGAAAATTGGCCTAATTTCACTTTATAAAAGTGCAATAAGGGCAATTTTTAAAGTTTGGCCTTATTTCACTTGGCCTTATTTCACGGCACCTAATTTGACGCCACGCGTAACTGTGTTGAAAGGGCTCAAGGTGGTACTTTCAAATACTTTCTAAAAATGCATGTGGCTGAGACAAAATTTTCGGAAAAGTGTCCTTTGTATTCAATTACTATTTTTATACAATTCTTTGCATTAAGTTTTTGTATTGTTACTATGAGGCAGATTTCGACGAAGGGCATTGATCCCCAATCCTTCTACTTAGCTCTTCCCACAATAACTCTAGGGTTTATATTTGCACTTGTGCTTAGGCTAAAATCCTTCGCCAATCAATCTTAGTCCAGGGATTAAAGCGTTTACTTCCAATATCTTCTTATACGCCTCATTGTTAATTTTTCCAATAACTTGAGTCAGACCTGCCACTCTATTTAAAGAGAAACATATCCAGACCATCACAGTACCACCTACATGCTTGACCGTAGGAACCATACAGTTGGGCAGCTTCTTTTGTTCAGCGCTTCATCGAACGAAATCCCTCCGTTTTGTGCCAAATACCTCGAAATTATATTCATCGTTCCATAGAACTCTGTTAAAATCTTCTAACGTCCAGTCTCTGTCCTTTTTGGTTTCACCTTGTTTTGTGGTCGAAGAAGAGATTTTCGAACTGCGACTCGTTCAACTGACAGTTCAACAAGCCATCAACTTGTTAATCGATGATAGCAATATATACCGACTGTTCAAAGATGGATCACTGGTGTTGGTGCAGGGTTCATTTCAGAAACCCTGGGTATAGACAACTCATTCAGACTTTCTGATTACA
This sequence comes from Chrysotoxum bicinctum, assembly GCA_911387755.1. Taxonomy (NCBI): domain Eukaryota; kingdom Metazoa; phylum Arthropoda; class Insecta; order Diptera; family Syrphidae; genus Chrysotoxum; species Chrysotoxum bicinctum. Next base: position 191,960,816 of record OU426988.1, read on the forward strand.
GTAGGGTCTTCCAAGCTGAGTTCCTGGCAGTGATAAAAGCTGCTAGACAAGTCTCAATGATGGCAATACCACAACCTAATATCACCCTTTTCATTGATAGTTAAGCGGCAATAAAATTGATTTCTGCCATGGAAATCAAATCAAACCTTGTAATTTGCTGTCGCGAAGAGCTAATGAGTCTTAGTACAAATCAGAACATAAGGCTCGGTTGGGCTCCTGTAAATGAAATCGCTGACGATCTGGCAAGAATATGATCAACACTTGATCTTTATCAGACAGACACCGCAGTTCAGGTGCCACCATGTAATATTAAACAGGTAACCGAGAGTTCTAGCTAGTTGTAGTGTCTCCGATACCTTTGTTATAACCAGAAAACGATGGCCTCGTTTCAACAAACAAAAGACCGACATTATCATCCAACTGAGTAAACAGTCTCTTTCTCTTCTCGTGAGCATCACCGGACACATCCAACTGGGTAACCACAAGAAAAAGATGAAACTCAGTATGGACGACTTATGCAGAGGATGCGGTAACGAGAAGATACGTAAGAATGCTCCTCACTATCTGTGTCACTGCTCTGCTCTATATCGTCTAAGAAACGGGCTCCTAGCGAGACATTTCTTCAAAAACTTGGAGAAACTCTGTAAAATTTATTTATTAACGCTACCAAATTGCTTGAAAGCTCTATCAACCAGCCGACCACGAGATTGGAAATAGCCTCTTACCACATTCAAAAGACATACGAGGGCGGTCCGTTAAGTACTTAGCCTCACCGCCCGATGGTGCCAGTATCGCAAGAGAGATTTACTATCTTCTAGTACATTCTCTTAGACGGCTACTGTGAGCCGAATTGGACTTGAAGTTTTTTTTTAAACACGTGTTTAAACAAACTGGTTTTAGAATTTTAGAAAAATGGAAAAGGAGCAATATCGGTTGGTGATTCGATTCTTACTTTTGGAAGGGAAATCGCGCAGCGAAATTAAAGAGCGCTTGGATGCTGTGTACGGTGGCTCTTCTCCTTCGATGGTCACCGTCGAAAATTGACTTTCAACGTGGTCGTACATCGGTTTTTGATGAGCCCCACCCAGGTGCCCCTAAAATGGCTACCACGGTGGATAACGTGTCAAAAATCCACGATTGGTAAGCCGCCGATTGACGGTGCGCAAGATAGCTGAAACAGTAGGCATCTCAAAAGACCGGCTAGGTCATATCCTCCATGAATTTTTGGGCATGAGAAAGCTGTCGGCTGTCGTTTGCTCACTCCGGACAACAAGCGCAACCGTGAGACCACAGCCAAATTGGTCGAATTGTAATATGGTACGAACTGCTGCCCCATCCACAGTATTCTCCAGATTTGGCCTCATGCGACTTTTTTTTGTTTGCAAACTTGAAAAATCAATCGCCGCGCAGAAATTTGAGTCGAATGAGGAGGTCATCGCTGCCACGAAGGCCTACTTTGCAGACCTCGAGAAAACCTATTGTTCGGATGGGTTAAAGAAGTTGGAGCATTGCTGGGTCAAGTGTATCGAGCTAAAAGGAAACAATTTTGAGAAAAAAATCGCCACTTTTCTGAAATGTTTGTTTTTCTTTTGTAGGCTAAGTACTTATCGGACCGCACTCGTAAAAAGGGTCCAGGATGAAAATGATAGAACGAACAAAAACGACTGAGCGGAGCACGTGTTTCTTGTTTAAGAGTAGTAACAAACGGAGAATAGGCACCTCGTCTGTACACCAGCGATTGCCACTCTTACGATGAACAAAAATAAATAAATTTGGTGGTGCAACAGCTCGAAGTGAACCAGGACCTAGTGACTTACAACTCTCAACCATTCCTGTGTGCATGTTACCAGGAACAGAGGGGACCTACAATTTTCTGCCGATTCCGAACGGCTAATGAGCAGCACTTTCCATGACAAGAGATACTCTTGGAGGATTTGTCAATTCCTCGCAAGAGGCAGTACACCCCTGAAAAAAATTTTCTTGCAGCGGCTGAGAATCGAACTCGAGACCTTCCGCATGACAGTCGAACGCACTAACCATTATGCCAAGGGGTACTACAAAATTTGTAAAATTATAATGAGGAAAAGGGCAGCTTTTTTTTGTTGTTGTTTTGGTTTAAGAAATAGAAAATATTTATGTCTAACATATTGTTGAATTTTGACCTTCATTAGTGAGTCATAAACGCACAATGAATAATCCAGAAGTACATAGGGGAAAATTCACAATTCACAATGTTGGGTTATAAATTCACAGTTCATTTGTGGATTTGATATTAACCATTGTTTTTGGTCCTATACAAAATTGGTACTAGGGAACAATGTTAAAAAAAGACCCTATCTCTTTAGGATGTCAAATTTACTCAAAATCTACAATTCAAGCTTCTACTGTACCTTGCTCTCATTATAAGCTGTTTATTATCTTGTCAACAATTTAAAATCCAATCGATTAGTTTAAAAACAACTTTACACATGTACCCAAGAGATACAACGTAACGCCCCAGACTATTTATAACAAATGACGATAGCGAAAGAAGAAAGAAGAACTAGTGAGCTTGTGACGGAAATTTCACCCGCTGTGTTGTCATTCTCCTTTCGTTCGATAGTGTATATTTACGGGTATACATATAAGAACCAAGCTATCAACTTTGATTGCTAACAACATAGATTAAAGTCTTTTTTGATTGGCAGCAGCGATAGACGTCAAGATGACATGCCCACGTAAAACAACAAGAAGAAACATCCATCAAAGTGAATGCCAAAAATCCGGAAGATGTTCCAATTCATATGCAAATTACAAAATTGATGAGATCCGATAACTTTTTTTTTTGGAAAATAGAGAAAGTGTTATGATGATGCACACGCGTCAAAAGGAAACCAACAACAAAAAAGAGGGCGAATCAACGTCGAAAATTGTAAATTGGAATTTCCATTTTGTATATAGTTTGTGTAGCTACCATCGTAAATATGAGGAGGCACGAGTGGTACGTTTTTATGGAAATTGCTACAACAAAGGGAAGGGCAGGGGAGGTGGAGCACATGGAGGTAGGTTAGTGTAGGCTTTTTGAATCAATTTTCCAATATTGCCTAATGGCCATGAGGCTAAGTTGATGAGCTTTTTGCGGACAATGACTCCTAAAGTGACTGTACAAAGAAAAACTGACGAAGGCTAAAGTTATTTTTGGAAATCGCTTTGAGAAAGTTTTTCTTTTTTGTTTTGGTTTTTGATTGAGATTTTAATATCCTATTTGTATCTTTTTTTTTTTTTTGATGAAGCTTTTTGTTTCTGTTGTTTATGTTGAAAGATCGATAGCCACTCGGATTTAATTGACAAATAAAATTTAGAAATTGAGAGAATTATTGTTTGACTGATGTTATTATTAAATCTTAGCCGATCATATAAGGTGTGTTTTTGTTTTTGTTGTTGTTTTTTTTTTGGGTAGTACCATAAAGCGGGGTCGTTTACAGCAAATAGAACCTTACGTTACGAGGATGGTTGGATTTTGCAGGGAAGGGTTTTAGAACTTGAGTAAGCTCAGCTCCGATTTTAGGCCTTGATTTGCTGTCTAAAACTGGCTAGGAACCTATGTAGTTCAATCTCATATAATATCGATGAATCACTTCTTCGTTGGATTAGAAACTAACTTTCGAACCGCTCAATACAAGTTGTGTTCGACGGTTTTAAGTCTTACGTACTTACTTAAGGTGGCGCTACAGTCCGGGGTGGACCAGGGCCTCAACCAACAAGCTTCTCCAGCTAGCTCGGTCCCTAGCTAGCTGTCTCCAGTCTCGCACGCCAAGTTGGTTGAGGTCCTCCCCCACTTGTGTGCGCCACCTGAGTCGCGGTCTTCCTCTACTTCGCCGTCCCTCAGGGTTTGATTGGAAAACTTTCCGGGCCGGAGCATTCGGGTTCATTCGCTCTACATGACCAAGCCATCTCAGTCGCTGGACTTTTATACGTTTGACTAGGTCAGTTTCACTGTACAGCCCGTACAGTTCGTGGTTAAATCTTCTCCTCCACTCCCCATCTATGCAGACAGGACCAAAGATCACACGAAGAATTTTCCTCTCGAAACAGCCTAAAGTCTGGTTTTTATAAAATAATTACTGGTGTGCCACAGGGCTCCGTTTTGTCTTCGACACTCTTTCTCATATTCATCAATGATCTTTTGGCTGAAACTTCTAATGCATTAAACTGTTTTTTCTGATGACAGTACTCTCGGCTTCTCGTATTCGTTTCGAGATTTACACCCATTTCCATCGCAGGTGCAATTGCAACAGCATCGATCTTTACAGCATTGTTAAATGGGGCATACAAAATTGTGTGGAGTTTAATGCTTCGAAAATTTAATACTGTCTTTTGTCGTTGAATTAAAATACAGCCCTTATACCATTGTCCTCGATCGGAACTTGCATCGAAAAACCCGAAAAACTTTTAGTACTGGGAATGTTCGTCAACGACGATCTTCCTTGGAATGTCCACATTTTCGAGACCACCTAAAAAGACTGCTAAATGCTAAGGATTTCCATATCGATGGAAGACATTTTTCACCCCTTCCAAATTGGCTAGAATTAATAAGGCGTTTCTACGACCAAGACTCGAGTATAAATCATATCTTTGGACAGGTGCAGTCCAAACTTCTCTTTATTTATTGGATAGAATCCAGAACAGGGAGTTAAAACTAATGGGAAACAGAGATATCGATGGAATCATTGCCATTTCTTGAACACCGTCGGAATGTTTCATGTTTTTCCTTGTTTTATCGCTCAATAAAAGTAGCCAGTTGCATTCTTCCGCTTTATCAGTTTAGCCGTGTTACCCACTTTGCTAGAAATGCTAATCAGTTCACCCTTGAGCCTAATTTTTGTCTCACCATCTAATACAGAGATTCGATTTTTAGTCGCAAAAATGCCGAAGTTATTCCGCTTTTTAAAAAAGGAAACCCCAAAAAAAAAAACAATTGCTTTCTACGTTTTCCATACTGTTTGAAAAATCAATGAAAACACAAATGCTATTAATTTTTTGAAGAAAACTTACTTTTTTTCAATGATCAATTTGGATTCTAATCAGGAAGATTGGCTGAGGATGCGACCTTTAAAATATATGCTTTGTTCTGTATGAGGGAATAAATGACAATCAATCAATCAAAAATGGCATTGTTCATTGATATGACGAAGACGTTTGATATGATTGATCACGATATACTTTTATTTTTTACATAATCTGTACAATGTGGGTTTTATGGAAATAATGTTTGATTGGTTAAGATCTTCTTTGACTTGAAGTCAACAAAGAGCGATTGTTAATAGTATATCCAGTGTCATTCTAATGTTGAAAAATGATGTCCCGCAAGGTTCCGTGCTAGGTCCATTTTTATTCTTAATTTATATTAACTCACTATTCCACCAAAGATTTTCTGGTAATCATTTAGCCTTCGGTAATACTATAGCTTTCACGTATACTTTCTTTTGTCGGTCGAAATCTTCAGAAGACACTTGGTAATATTCGATACCAAGTAGTGTGGGACTCTTACAGCACGAACACCACCGGGATCAGAACCAATCTATGAAAGATCGACAAATGATTATTCTTTCTTAATTTAAAATCACATTGGGGGAAGTTTAAACTTTTAATACTTTTCCGTTGCTTTTAGACCATCAGCTTATTTGGATTGGTTCTTCTAAGTAACATTGTCTTACATTTAAGACGGTTTCCATCTAGGAGTTGGTATGACTTGACAGTCGCTGATTGTGTGACACAACGTGGTTTTTAACGACTTCTGTGACCATTTTCATTTTGGCTTTGCATCCAAAGTCATCCCAAGGTATTTTGCGGTATTTTGTTTTGTTCATTTTGATACGCCATCGTTGCGTCCAATTTCTAACTTTTTCGACTGCATTTTGCTGTTATTCTGTAGCCTTCGTAATGGATTCATCAAGCATTAATATCGCAGTATCGTCAGCAAAGGTAGCCATGATAGCGTTGATGTCCATTGGAATATCTCTATTATACGTTATAACAAATACAGGGTTGGTCCTAGGACACTTCCTTGGGGTACACAGGCTTTTTGGAACCGCACTCTAAAGAGTCGGTTCGTAACGTAGGATTTCAGTATTTCGTAGTACTGCCTGGGAAGCTCCCAGGTTTGTTCTCAAGAGCTGAACATACTATAGTTTTTCTTCAAGTGCTTTTTCTATTACATCCGAAATTCGATGCTATCGTGGAATGTTTATTTCTAAGTACAAACTGATTGTTCGGGATTAGTCTTCTTTCTTCTATTATTTTGCTAAACCTCGTTATCTTATGATAAGATGTTACTTCTGTTGGCGGCTTACCTTGCCTAGGTATAACAATGACTTCTGAATTTCCCAATGATGTGTTACATATCGTCCCCTTTCTGCGTTAACCTCGTAACTACATTTTTCGGCAAATTCGTTTTTTTGTATAAAAACACTGTCTAGGGCTCACAGAATAATAGAGCTAAGTATGAATGTTAAAATGATTCATCTAATCTATTTTACCGTTAATTCTTTTTCCTCGTAACTACGCTCATGTTGTTAAGTTTCGATGAGAACCTCGTATGTACTTCGTGAGGCCTTAGTTTCTTCATTGTTAATCTTTTTTACACTATTAACGACAAGTCAAAAGTACCGTTATTCAGATTTAACTTTGAGGCAGATAATATTATTATTAATTAGGTAGATACCTTTGAAGTGAATTTAAGCTTTGTATGTGGCGCAAGCTTTTTGAGCATCAGTTTTATAAATATTGGATTTGGCTTAGTATTAAGGTTATAAATTTAATAAAAATATAAAATAAAAAAAAAAATATGGATCGGTAAATAATATATGTATGTATGTAAATTAATCTCTTTTTTTCTATATGAATACTCTTCAAAATGTTCTCGTTATCGTGTTGAATTAAAAGTCTTAACAAAGAATTTTAAACTTTAAGGCACCTGTTGGATGGCGAATTTAACAACAATAATAATATTACTGAACCAGGCACTTCTCAACCAGCAATTTTAAATAAACATGTTTTGGTGTTAGATGAAGCAAAAGGTGAACTGAAGTTAATTGAATGTGAAATCGAAGACAATATTCCTACATTAGACTACGAACACGAAGGCTTCATCCTTGATGATCAGACCGGACTATTTATTGAAATAAACGATAATCAAGATTCCATTACTTCTGATTTATCAAGCCTCATCAAAATCTTCCTTTGTTGATTATAACAGGTCTTAACGCAGAAACCTTGATCTAGATGAAAATTTCGGTCTTATTTCTAAAAAAGAAGGAAGAAAGGACAGGGTAGACCGGAGAAATGGAAGAAGAATATAGTCGCGAAAAGGAAAGCAATACTAATGTTAAAAAGAGAAAAAGGAAAGATAGTCGGGAAACAAAAAAGACAAAAACGTGGGCTCAAGCCTCGTTGTGATTCCGCTAAGTGTAAAATGAGCAAGCATTTTAAATGTTATGAAATACCTGAATCGCAAAGAAAACAATTATTTAATTCTTTTTGGAAAAACATGTCTTGGAAAGAGCGAAAAGTGATGATTGAAGCTCTTGTAGAAAAGCAGTCCATAGCTCGCCGTACAGGTGGTGATAATTCAAGACGGAATTTATCTTTAAAATATAAGTTCAAAGTTGAAAATATTGCTTTACCAGTCTGCAAAAAAATGTTTTTAAATACATTTAAAAAATGGACGGTACGAAATTGGGTTTTAGAAACCAATGACTTTGGAATTCCTTTTCAAACAGAAAAGTCGAAAAAGAAAGAATCCGCTATCAACTTAAAAAAAAAGAATATGTCAAAGATTTTTTAGCGGGCCTACCTACGCTTGAATCTCACTATTGTAGGCAGAAAACTGACAAACAATATTTTGATTTCAGCTACACATCTTTTAAAGATGTTTACAGAATGAATGAACAGTTTGCGAAGGATACAAAAATTTTCCAAATAATGAAAGATCATCGTATTTATCCATTTTGAAGACAGCACATTCTTCTAACATTGGTTTGTATAAGCCAAAAAATATCAATGTGATGTATGCTATAGTTTTAAGAACGGAAACATTGACCAAGACAGATATAGTCAACATGTTAGCAACAAAAATAAAGCAAGGTTGGAAAAAGATAATGACAAAGAAAAAGCGTTAAAGAATGAAATAAATGCTTATACTTTAGACGTTCAAGCTGTCCAATCGGTACCTTTCATAGCTGCATCAGCTACATACTTTAAGCAAAAGCTTGCTGTGCATCAGTTTACTTTTTTTAATTTGAAAACATCAGAAGTTCATTGCTACGTATGGCACGAAGGAGAAGGTGGAATGGGTTCTAATGTTTTTGCTTCATGTGTTTTTCATGTTTTGGAAAATGTTTGTGATCTTGGTCTTCCGACAGTCCTGTTTAGCGATGGATGTAGCGCACAAAATAGAAACGTCAACTTAGCTAATCTTCTACAATTCGTGGCGATAAAACGTAATACGACGATTTATCAAAAGTATTTGACGGTTGGACATACCCAGATGGAATGTGATTCTGTCCATTCTGTGATCCGCAGGTAACAGATTTTAAAAGCATAAGATATGATTCCACAGGTATGTATTATAAACTTGATTTCGACAATGATTGGATATTATCTCCGCAAAGGAAACCGAAAATAGATATTTCAAAAACTATTTTAAAATCACTTTATGAAAATTCCAAACCTTTGGCGTTAAAAAAATATAACGACTTACAGAGTTTAAAGAAACTACTTCTGTTAAGTAATTGAAATGCTAACAAATTCAGTTTTTATACCAATTTAAAATGTGGTCTGTACTGTATTCTCAGTAACTAAGACCAGAATAAATCCAACCTTTGCAACAAACGGTCGTGTCTGCCTTTCAATAAAACGAAGTTTCAGGGAATCAACACCAAGGAGACTATCGACGTGAATTCCTAGGTGCTGGAAGCGTGAACAACTACCAAAAGATTATCACGGATTTTATGATAACCTTAAATTTAATTCTAATAAAGAATAGAAAGATTTTGAGATTTAATTTTGTTCCCTTTTTAAGAATAAAATCTGTTACTTTTATTGAATATATTTTTTAGTTCATAAGTTACTTGCTTATAAATTATGTACATAAATAACATGCATATGTATTTAAATAACATATCCTTTGAGTTGTATCTTAATATTTAATTTAACAAACCATTTCATCAAACATTGAATTCCCTTTTCAAATAATTTTAAAATTTAATATATTTTAGATATAAGATTTTATATGAATTAAAACAACAGTATTTCAGTTTAATCTGTGTATTTTTTTATGCTTCAGCTATTTTTCTAACCTTGAGTTTAAAATTTCAATTATTTGAATTTATTTTAAATAAGAAAAAGAACCTCGTATCTGCATTTCGGTAAATCAAAACATAAGAGACGGATACTCGTATGTAACAAAAACAGTTAAAACAAGTACTTTTGTGATGTCCTAGCAAAATTAAAACTAGGAAATACTTACAACTGTAAAATATAAATAGAAAACAAATAAAGTATCGTTATTAGGTTCCATTGACGGAAACTACACGTTTTTTTCGTTTCCTGAAAAATTGTGTTTTTGTAGATACGAGGTTAACGCAGAAAGGGGACGATATCTTAGCTTAAGCTATGCATTTATTATAAATTGTAGTCTTTTTTAAAAGCTATTGAAGGCATTTCTTTCAAAACCTGACCAGTTATTAGATCGTACCCTGTTGATTTCTTCTTAGATATCTTATGTTGACACATGCATCTTACTTCTTTGAGCGTGACGATCGGAATTTTACACTCGTCGCTTCTATCAACAAACTGTAAGTCATATGTAGTTGTATTTGCTGAGAATGGCTCATTCTTGTGTTACGAGTTTCCGATCCAATTTCCATCTTGATATTTTACTGATGGGTTTTTGTGTCGGCGGCGTTTGGCTGTTTTCGATTAAGGGTATTCGGTAAAAGCATCCGATGTCAAACTTTGCAGGAATCTTTCAAGTGAATCATTTTTGAATTCACTGTCTCCATTTTTTAGTTCATTGTTAAGACGGTTGAATACTGCCTTAACGTCTGGAAATCTCGTAGTTTGCTATTTTCTTCGAGCTTTGTTTTTTTACAATACATATACCTAAGCTCCTTAATTTTGACAAAATATTATATTTTTGTTTCTTTGCATATTGACATAGTTGGACTACTTTCTTCTGGAGACTGTTGCACATCAGCAATGAATTGCTTTACATCATAATCAAATTGTTCAATTGTTTTCATAGACGATCTGAGGTTTATAAAACTTCTTTCCAGGTTGTCCTCTTACAAGTTTAGAATCACTTCTTTCTATCATTTCTACCTCAATCAATGACAAAATTATCAGAGTATGATCTGACGATAAATCAAAGTTACGAGTACCTTCGACACTTATATGATTTCGTTTTATTCCCTTAGCTACAAAAAAGTCAATAAGGTCTGGTATTTGTTAGGGTCGGATTACCAGTATGTTGGCAAATTAGTACGAGTAGAATAGAATTCGTAGTTGTATTTTCGGCCTTGGAACAGTCGTTTCCCTTTTATAATTATGAGCCTAGATCCCCAGTGGGTGTGTTTAGCACCTAAGTCGTCACCAACAAGGAAGTTATGTCCTAGCAAATTTAGGAGTTCCCCATAGTCTTCTTCAGTTGGAGAGCGCCTTGGTAGGCAATATATAGCTCCTAGCTTCAACTCTATCTTTTTTATACCAATACTAATTGTTATTGCTTGAATATTTTCATTAGTGAACTTTGGTGCTTCATAGTGTTTCAATCACTCCTCTGTCCTCTAGCTTTGCTGGATGTTGAGCGTGATAACTTCCATAGTTTGGTAATTTAGTATCAAAATTTTGCGAAGTGAGTTTCGGACACCAAACAATCTATGTCTAAAAAGATCTATAATTCGGATACATGTTGTAAAAGACAGTTTGCACTCCATGTTGCTATTTTAAGCGTTATGTCCAACATTGATCCTTAAGAGCGGGTGGGCCAAATACAAGTTTCTTTTTAAAAATGTAATAAAATGAACAAAATCAAATTTTATCCATGTATTATGGCTTTATTAGTAAGGCAAACATTCCAATTAATTATGGAACTCAACATCGTTCCAGCGGAGGGTCGTGCGTCTTCAATTACTGAGTCAGTTGGACCTTGTAAGTGAATTATCCGATATCTTTGTGCAGTCCTTAGGCTAGTTGTTAGTTAGTTAGGCAAATGTTGAGCTGTTGAGATCGATGGCGAGTTAATTTTCGTGAATTGAGTCTCACACTCTCGGATACAGTAGCCACATTCTCGTATGAGCGCACCGTTTTTTCTTTTTTTCAGTAATACCAGTCTGGAAAGAACTTTTTGGGCAAACTTGCGTACAGCAGGCGCGGTCCGGTGGATGCTTCATATCGGCCAAAACTTTAAAAAAAAAAACGCACTGTTTGAAAACAGCACTTTTGAAATAAGTTTTTAATATTTCCTAACGCTGTTCAAACGTAAAGTGACTCATTTGGTTCAGCGGAAGTATGAAACTGTCTTTCTATCAGGATTTCGAGCGGGAAACAGCTGTCAGTGTTAAAATAACCTATGATTTAAAACGAAACCACTGATAGATAGCTTCACGTATACTGGATCCCCTGTTTTTAAATGCATCGTGAAAATTAAGGAAGGTGTTTAGATCCTTAGAACCTGGTATGCGTTCCAAAAATTAATTATTAGTGACAGTGACAATGACAGGAAATATCGAAAATCTAGATTTTTCGCTCTCATATACTCGTATGATTGTTACAAGTTATCTTTACCGTTAAAAGCTTTAGAAAAAGGCTCTCAATTCTCAGAACGCGTTGATTCTTTTAAATATCTTTAGCCCAAATCGACCGGAATTAAAACTAGAAGATTCTGATTTATTTATATTGAAATTTAATGAGCTTGGCAAGTTTGACAGGCGAATGTCAGAACTTAGTTGAGTACAACCGTGTCCTTTGATCAAAAAAATTTATAAATTGACTAAAGAAAAAGCCTTGTTCATGTTTCTTATCTATCAAGAACAAAACATTAATCCGAAATCCCATTCATTAAGTCACCATCATACTAATAATACGCGCGACGGGCCCCCTTTAAACATATTGCTTGCAAATTGAAGTGACTTAAAAACTAGCACGGGTCACTGCAATACAATCACTTGAACACACACAATAAATTCTGTAGAAAAAGAAAAAAAAAATACGAACAACTCTGAATACTTAAATACAGCCTTTGTCATCTCTGTGTAAAGGTTATAAAATGAAAGAGAGAAAAATGTCATTTAATGGAATTACTTTTATTGTGTTTATACTCTTATGTAGCTGACATCTGACTGTCTGAGACCCATTCCCCATTGCTGGAATATTGTTTGTTCAACGGACTGAAAATTTTAAATTTGCGGGGCCCATAATAATGGACATGTGTGGCGGCGGCGGCGGTAGGGGGTAGTAGATACGAGTACTATGGATATACGAGTACCTACGTGTATTAGTTGTAGTACTTGTTTATTTGATGTGATTCCAGAAGTATTTTGTTTTCTGTAACAAAGGAAATTCAGGAAATTCTTCAAACAAAAATACTTAAATATGTACTTCAAATAGTTTTCAAATGTGTGCTTAGAGAACATTCAGAGACTTTATCATATACAAAAAAAAAACACTTGATCCATTTCTTATTTAACTATTAAAGTTTTTAACTCAAGGTGAAAAATTAACAGGCTTTTGTTTTATGTCAAGTTCCATTTCGCTTAATTTCTCCCTCTTGAGCTTATCTTTTACTTTCGACTTATAGGTTCTATAAGGCAAGTTATACATTCGTAAAAAAAATGGAACTCGAGATATTGATCAAAGTTGACATTACGATGATAGCGAAGACAAAAAAAGTGGGTCTTGTTATTCTGTCTGTCGGATCAGCCGATTTTCTTTAAACTTGGTAGATATTATTTTAATTTTTTTTTTCTTCAGACGGTTTTTTTTTTTTTTTTTTTAAGACCAAAAATCACGGTACCTCGGGACCTGCCATGCGAATTTTTTTCGAAATTTTATAAATATTTTTTTTTTCTCAAAAACTGGGACAGATTTAAAAAAAAAATACAAAAAACAATTCATTTAATTAAAGCTAGGTAATGGATGAACAAAATTTTCCGAAAAATGGTTATTAATTGTAGGTACTCCCCTTGGAACCATTTTTTTGGTTTTTGATTTTCTCAAAAACGGTACCACCGATTTTGATAATCTTTTTTATACTAAAGCTCCCCAATAGTTTGAATATTATTGTGTATTCAAATTTTCAAAAAATTTTTTTTTGGTACCCATCATACAAATGTTAGAAAATGGTTTTCAAAAATCGTATTTTACTCGAAAACTGCGCTTAGAATTTTGATAAATTACTTTTCATTTCAATTACTTTTCATGATCTATAATTTAATAAAAAAAATTAAATTTTTTATTGAAGCTTCTTCTAAAAAGTTTAAAAAACATTGTATTTCAAAACTTAAAATAAATATTTTTTGAGATTTTGAAAAAAAAAAAAAAAAAAAAAAAAAAAAAAAATATTTTTTTTTGTTTGGAAAATTCGATATCTATAAAATGGGTCCATATTTTCTTTGATGTTTAGTATTTAATCGTTCATAATAAAAAATTTAAGTTAGCCTATCAAAAATTTTTCTTAAAAATGTTTTAAAAATTTTGTATATAGAAGTTTAATTATTAAGAAACCACTACAACGACTTATAATTTTTGTTTTTGCATAAACTGATATTTGATATTTTTAGCTGCAACTACTAAATGAGTTGTTTTAGTCATTTAAAAATGAATTTAATGCTTATGAACAGTTTTTCTTTAATAACTTAAAAGAGATGGGACTAGGTAGAGAAAACCGAATATGTGATGAAAACGTCAATGTTGACTCTTTAAATTAGGAATTTGTCACATTACCGTTTCCAGCACTTTCCAATACTCACTCCGATTTAGATGACGTTTCTCTCCGATACTCAGCTGACATTTCTTTCGAATTTAGATGTGTGAATAGCATGGACATTGTTGAAAGTCTTTTATATATAAAATCTAATGCTGTAGCCTGTAGGCATTGACGGAATACATCCTGTGTTCATAAAGTCCATATTACCATTTATCCTGCCATATATAACTCATACATTTAATACAACTGGTTCATTCCCAACTCAATTGAAAAATGCTAAAATATTGCCAATACCGAAAGATGAGAGAAGAAATGAGCTTAGACCTATATCTATACTACCCTTTTTGTCAAAAGTATTCGAGAGGATTGTACAAAAACAACTCAACACTCACCTCAGAGCTCAAAACATTCACTTATCTAAACAGTATGGCTTTCGTGAAAAGTATAGTCGCACTACTGCTGTTATCAACATTGTTGAAGATATTCGACTTGCCTTAGATGATGATCATGTAACATTCCTTGTGCTGCTTGATTTTTCTAAATCATTTGACACTGTTGACCACAATAACCTAGGACACAAGCTTGAAACCTTTTATAGTTTTTCACCTTCTGTAGTACTCTTATTATCATCCTACCTTCGGTGTAGAAAACAAGCAGTTTCAATTGGCAATATCATATCAACATACCTTCCTACAACTAGAGGACTCCCTCAGGGTTCTATCTTAGGACCTCTTCTTTTCTCTCTTTATATCAATGAACTTCCCGAAAAGATTAATGGATCATGCATCCAAATGTATGCTGACGATGTACAACTAAACAAAAGTTGTCCTCTTGGGCTCATTGAAAATTGCGCATACTTAATAAATAGGGACCTCGAAGTCATTTCTCACTGGTCAATAGCTAATGGTCTGTTTTTGAACCTTAAGAAATCGAAATGCTTGGTTATAAGTAGGAAGACTCTTAACCTTAAATATTTCCCTAACTTATACTTAAATAACTTACGCATTGATTATATTTCAACTGCAAGAAATTTTGGTATGTTATTCAATAGTACACTGTCTTGGGATGCTCATATAAATACCGTCGTTGGTAAGGTATACTCAGCAAATTATGGTCCTCGCAATATTACACCCCTATTACAACGAATATGATAAGTTTAGAGTACTATCGTCAGCAAAATAATTTTTTAATTTAATGATTAGAAAAATCATTGATCAATATGAGAAAAATATCGGAGACCCGACGACTGAGCCCTGTGGCACACCGGCGTTAATTTTATGAATTTTGCACTTAAAACCGTCCAACACAACTTATATTGAGCGTTTTAAAAGTTTGTTTCTAATCCAATGAAGAATAGACTCATTAATACCAAATGCCCGCATTTTCTATAAGAGAGCTTGATGCGAATCACTCTCAAATGTTTTTAAAATATCAAGCGCAATAATCTTACTTCCTCAAAAATAATATAGAAATCTGTTCTACACTTCAGTGAGATATACCATTAGATCAGCAGTAGAAAGATTACTGCGAAAGCCGTATTGCCTATCATTAAGAAGCTTTCGATCTTCCAGGTATTTCTGGAGCCGACCATTGATCGGTAATTTCATGACCTTGGAAGTAAGTGCAACTGGCCGGGAGGAGGAGGGGGAGGAAGGGAAACCTTTTCGAGTTACAGCTTGTAAAAATGCTGTTTTTCATCTTCTAAGGAAAATTACAGAATGGTTTTGGCAGCGAGGAAAAACACTTCTTCAGAAGAATGGGGGTATAACACCATGACCAGCTGATTTGTTACTTACTATACGAGTAAGGAAATACACCTGTCCCATTGAATGATTTAAGTTCTCAAGTACAAACGGGGCAATGAAGGTCTAAAATCTATGGAAAAGTATTAGTTTTTAATGTGGTTTTAAACTTCAAAAAAAAAAAAAAAAACAATTATTGATCTTCTGTTTCATGTGGAAATAGTTCCATTCTACTTGGTATCAAATATTACCAAGTATAGTAGTAGCAACTCGTCCAAATAATCACACCTCCGTTTGACTTTGTCAAGGACAGCGACTTAGTTCATGTTGTATTTATTTCGACACATTTCTGTTTTTCGCCTATTTCTTATTAGGAAACAGCATTAGCGGGAGTTTTTGACAACACACCCTACGAGGCTGAAGACAATGCTCTTGTTGAGAAATGCGTACCCATCACCATAATCAGATGAAAATATTAGGCACTAGAAATGCAGAGACACAAGTAGGACAAAATGTAAAAAAATAATCACAACAAGAGGCTGTCCTCAGGGTGGGGTACTATCACCCTTGTTGTGGAGTCTTTTAGTGGATGAATTGTTAGAAAATCTTACCTCTCAAGGTAAAGTTGCATTGGCTTTGCTGTTGATATCGCTATCATAGCCGTAGGTAATTTTAAAGAAACTCCTTGCGATATAATCCAAAGAGGAGTAACAATTACACGAAAATGGTGTCTATATGTAGGACTATCAATAGACCCCTCCAAAACGACAATTATTCCATTGTTGTCCTCCATCTATCCCCTCTACACGAATTCATCGGAAGTGCTGCAATGGGAGCTATCATGAGATTCTCAAAGGAGGAACTGGGACATGCAAAATTATTGGTCTCAGGGAAAGAGTTTTAATCAGCAGGTCCACAATAACAAACCTTCTTGACATCCCAATTTCGAGAAAAGCTTTCGTATAGAGTTAGGAAACAAAAAAGATTGGGTAGGAGAAGCAAAACTGATGGACTAGTGCAGGAATCTTTGGGCCTAGAACCAAACTTTCCATACCGATGGGGCAGTTCACCAGTATTTTCTAAGCGAAGGTACACGGGAAATGCGTGGATCGAAACCCGAAAGGAACTATCATACCAAGAATATTGCCATCATATCAGATAGCCAAGCTACACGCTAGGAACTAACCTCATAATTATAACATCAGCTCTAAATTAGCGTGGGAGTGCATACATAAACAGGTTAAACGAACTTGGGAAAGAGAACATGGTCACACTTGTAAACGAAGAGGCAGACTCCTTAGCAAAAATAAGCAACATAACCTCTTTAACCTGAGCCCTATTGCGGAATAGGAGAAAATGTCATCAAAAACAAAATTAAACAAGAAGATGAAGCAAGCAGATCCAAGAATTGAAAAGAATTGCCAAAGCTGAGGCAGGCAAAACTACTACTGGCCAATTGCAACCAGCAACGTTTTGAAAACTGCATTAACTTAAGTACATAGAAATAACCTAAGACCACATGCAATGAAAATGTTGCCCACTCAACTCATACACTAAAGTAAAAAACATTTGGGACAATACCAGGTAAAAGAGAGCGACCTATCCTCTCTGAAGGTGCCCCAAATACTAAAATTCCTACGAGCAATGAATAGCAAGATGAACAAGCTCATCCATATTCAAGTGAATTCACAATTGATCTCCAGGTCGCAGTGCAATACGTCCAATACATTCTTCATTCATTCATACTACGAGTATAAGCAGATCCCCATGCTTATTGTTAGATCTAGGCTGTCTTCACCGTGGTTTTTCCTCAAGAAGTTCGGTTTGAGCGTGCCTCTTAATTGGCACGTTGAACGCAGCCCTTCGATATCTTCAACTGCGAAGCAACTTTCCGCTGCAATTTGCTTTCTTAAACAAAAGTGATGATTGCAGAACGGTTTTCAATTCTGGTTTCTGTAACTTTTTCTATTTTGAACTAATTGTTTTCTCAATCGCGTCGGACTCAAAATGTTGGCCTTCAGTGTATAAAAACAATAGTGTTTGAAATAATTTTGTGGTTAGAACAATTCTTTTGAAGCATTTATCTAAAGCTTCAAATAAAAAGGCAGACTTACGTAAATTCAGCCAACAACCAATTTTCCAAACTCTCACACATTGAGCTCTTAATAAATTATTTCGACTTTCTGCCTTCAGGTTAAGGTGTTGTTTTTTTTTTAAATTTTTTATCTACTTTTCTCAAAGTGATAAACATGCGCGTTGCTCCTACCCAACAAATATTATAAATTTTAATCCTATACCAGACTATGGGCATTTAACTCTTTATTTATCTTTTGAACTTAAATATAATACATTCCTTCTGAGTGGCCCACTTAAATACATTGAACAACTTACAAGCTTGCTGTCAACTTACGAGCAAGTCAAACAAAACTTTTTAAACAAATAAGATAAAAAACGAAAAAAAATAAACTCAACAAGTTGAGGTATTTTGATAATATTAAAATTACGAATAGGTATCCATTTACTTATTTATTTTATGATAGGAAAATATTCTTTTATTTCGGTCTTAGAAACAAATTGATACACAAAGCAATTAGAAGGCTTGAAAAGTTCACACTTTAGAACATTTAAATATTTGAATATGAAAAGATTGATTTGATATGCAATGATTTTTTAACTTTATAGAAAATTTTATTCAAAGAAGAACACGATGTTCAAAAACATATTTCAACAGTTTTATAGTGGGTATCGTTATTTTGCATAAAAAACAAAACCTTTTATCATACATCTTTAAGATAATGTTTAAAACAGGAGCTAGGAGCTAGAAAAAGAGACAGCAAGAAAGAGTTGGATAGGCGTAAGAGTGAAATACTCTCTTAATTAAAATGTCATTAAATGGTATACCAATGGATCAAGAAAGTTTAAAGGAACAGGTGCAGGAATTTTTGGGCCCAGAACCAAACTTTCCGGACGGAAGTCAATGCCATAGAAAAATGTAAGTCCTGTAAGAATTCTGTTTTAATTGAACTTTCAACTTTGCATTCCTCCCTTTAAACTATTTAACCGTAATACACGCGCTTCAAGGAATGCTCATCAGTTTACCCTTGAGCCCAATTTCGGACGTACAGTTAAATTCAGAGATTCTTTCTTTAGCCGCACCACACGAATGTGGAATGCTTTACCCGACTCTATGTTTCCCTACCATTATAATGTTCAGACATTCAAAACCAATGTGCATCGGTATCTCCTCTTAAATCCTCTCCCACTTTCCTAAAACGCTCGCACTGTGCTAAAACATTTTAAGGGTAGTCATAATCCCTTTAGTGCGCGTAAATTATAAAAAAAAACTTATAACTATCTTAAAGCTAGACAAAAAATTCAAAAAAAAACTAGCCTACTTATCCAATAACTTAAAACTAACTTACTGGCCCTACGCAGGCGCTCTAAGCTAAACTATATCTTAATTCTAATACATTTTGGCCTAAAAACTATTTTTATATTGAACTATATCATTTTTTTTTTTGTTTTCTCTAGAAAATGTAAAAAAAACTCGGATTCTTTAACTTTTTTTTAATTTTTTTATAAAACTTACGAATTACAGGATAACTAGTTAAAACTTCCTAAAAACGACTTGAAGCTACTTCAAATAAACTAAAACTATTTAAAAATGGGAAAGTTGATTGAAAGAAATTGCCGCAACCAAAACTTTGTCATTATTTTGAAAAATGTTTATTAATGGTAACCCCTGAGAAACATTTTTTCTGTTTTTGATTTAAAAAAAAAAAAAAAAAAAAACAATCAATCGGTTTTGATTTTATGCTTAAGCTCCCCATAAGTTTGGATAGTATTTAAATTTTCAAAACAATTTTTTTTTTTAGATTTAAAAAACAATTAAATTTGTTTTTTCAAAACTCAATATTTCGAAAACACTATGCTCGATTTTCTTAAAACCTGAAAATTAAAAGATTTTTCAATACAATCTACAAGATGTGAGAAAAAAATATATTTTATCTAAAAATAACGTTACCCACAATACAAAACTATTTTCTTTCGATAAATTTTCAGGAACTATCCTGAAATTAGGATATTATATGACTGCTTCTACCATAGAAATTTTTTTTTCGAATTTTGAAGTTCTTTTTTCGACATAACGGATTTTAATGAAAAATAAAAAAATATTTTTCAAATTAAAAAAAAAAAAAAGTTTTTTCGATAAAAAAATGAGTTTTTTTTTGAAGATTCGATATCTTATAAACGGGTCAATATGTTTTTTTCGAAATTTTATTTTTATTCGTACAGTAACAAAAATTTTAAGTTGGCGTTCCAAAGGTTTTTCTTAAAAATGTTTTTAAAATTTTGTATAAAAATTTGCTTCAGCAATCAAATGGCAGTCAAGTTAGCACTACCATCCCCCAAAATAGGGTAAAATGAACTCGAAAAAGAAAAAGGACAGCGCAAATAATTGTTGTAAGTTTGTCGTAAAAGAAAAAAAATTTGCATAATTTTTTATTAAAAAAATGCCATGGCATTTCTTTTTCGAGTTCATTTTACCCTATTTTGAGAGGTGATAGTGCTAACTTGACTGTCAAGTTAGCATTATCAGGGGTTATTTTTCAAAAAACTAGCGCGACAAATTTTTATCGTTTCAGACAAATTTACGACAAATTCACGACAGTTAATCCAATTATTACATTTTTAAAATTTTGAAGTGGTAGTGCTAACTTGACGGACATCTCTTAATTGTATTTTTACTAGTCAAAATTAAATTAGTGTTCGCTAGCTTAAATGCTTATTGTGAATTGGTTTTGATTCTGTTAATATTTCAAGTTTTAAGGTAAAGTTTCGAAGCGCCAGAGTATTAACTTATTTACACTCTGATAAACTTTTAGTATGATCCGTTGTAAGGAGTGCGGTCCGCAGAAACCGCGAATCATTCGTCAACTTATTTCTGAACGAAAAACTTATACGGAAATTCACATATTGATAGGTATTGTAAGTCTTGGATGATACCAAAATCATCATGTATGGCACCTCTATGCTATATGGTAAAGAACCCATGTCTCGAGTAGTTGGTGGATGGATCAGCATTTTCTTAATCTAATTCATGATTTTGTTTTTTTAATATAAGTAGTGTAATCGTTTTTGATGAAAGAGATTCTTATCAAAGGGTGCGTCGTCGTCATAGATGATTTCTTAAAATTGATCGTAAGTGATGGCTCGGGCGTATGGATACCTGTCATTAGGGTCTAGTTCATACTGGAGAAGTTGTTGCACTTCCGAGTTGCTTGATCTTCCGGGTTTTTGATGATGTTTCTGGAGAGCTGCAGCAAGTACTGGTCCTTATATATAAATGTTACTTTCCCGTACAGCTTCTTAGTTAGCCTATATTTCTTCGTCAGTAGGTTTTGGTGTAGTCTAGTGGTGTAGAGCATCTTTCTTTCAAAAGGAAAGGTGATATAGTAAACCAGATGGGATAGGCGTAGGTGAGAACGGGTCTGATAAGAAAAGCAACTTGGTCTTCTTACTTACTTAGCCCATTTCGCCTGCTGGGTAGTGGAAAAATTGTCTCTCTTGAACATCAAGTCTGCATGTGTCTTGAATTTCAGTTTGTTTGAAAAGTTTATTCCCAATTACTTCCTTGATTAAATGATCGCATCACAGCATGTTGCAAATGCTAGTTTTCGAATGAAAGTCACTGGCATTCGTAAGCAGATGATGGGTTCTATCCTTTCGCTGTTTATCGTTAGTCCCCATTTTAGGTAGTATTCCCATACATTTTTAATGTGCTTTTGCACTCTTTTGGCATCAATTTCTACCGGTGGCGTATTCTGTGATAGGCAATTTTTGATTATTCTTACCAATTCTCATTAGGAAGTTCAAGTTCCGAGAGTTTGAATAGTAGTGCTTTTACTCAAACGCTGCCGAAAATTTTTCGATGTCCAGCAAAGCACGCTACAGTTGTTTGCTTTTTGTTCAGTCCGGCTGTTACATCACTATGAAGTCCCTCCAGTAGATGTAGGGTAGAGTATTTATTTCGAAAGCCGTATTGGAACTCCGGTATGACACCTCTTCCTCTGCAGAAAACGTTTAGTTTCTTCAATATTTAATGCCTCTAGTATCTTGCTCATACAGCAGAGTAAGGAAATTGGCCAATATCCTTCCACATTTCCTTGGTTGTTCTTCTTCTGCACGGCGACGATTTTGGCCGTTTTCTAGGCTTCAGAGAAATTGCTGTTGTTCAGACAGTTGTTGAAGATTATAGTCAGCAGACTATGGAGTTTCCAGTGATTATATAATATGAGCCACTTCTTGAGAAGAAGTGACAACATCTGTGAGTAGCGGATCCGTTGATGGGTTTTCTTGGTTGAATAAGGTCAGGGTTTCGGTGGTTGCTGATATCTTCTCATGGCGAGTTTTTACTTCTTCAATAAATCCAGGAAGTTGTATGGGAGAGTGCTCTTTGAAGTTGTCCTCAAGTGAATTGGCAAATTCTTCAGCTTTCTCAGCAGAAATTGTTGAAACTTCTTTTCAGTGAAGGATGGTACCGGGAATTGAGTTCGATCTTCCAACAATCAGATTGATCTTTTTAAACGTGTCACAGTCAGGTTTGATATCTTTGAGCCTCTTCCTAAAATCCTTTTCCTGATGATGTTTAACTGCATCGTTGAAGATTGTGTTGGTGCACTTTCTTTGTTGGCGGGCTTGTGGTAT
This sequence comes from Chrysotoxum bicinctum, assembly GCA_911387755.1. Taxonomy (NCBI): domain Eukaryota; kingdom Metazoa; phylum Arthropoda; class Insecta; order Diptera; family Syrphidae; genus Chrysotoxum; species Chrysotoxum bicinctum. The sequence continues at coordinate 191,983,232 of OU426988.1, forward strand.
ATTCTTTGCACGCTTTTGCGGAGTCTGCCGATGAGCTTATATCGCTGGGTCAATATTGCGTACCTGTCTCTTCTGGTGCGAAGAGTTTTCTGCTGGTCCAAAACATTCTTGACCACGGTTTCAAAGTGATCAATGGTGTTATGGATATATCGTTGTTTTTGAGGTTTAGACTGAAATTGTAGTCACAAATGTATTGTGCATTTTTGGCCAGCAATATTTATCGGACCAGTTGGTGAACATGTTTTTAATCCAATTTCATACAATTCCCACACAAAAAAAATATAAAATTTGATTGTCCTCTATAAAAAAAAAAACATCTAATGGACTTAATTCAACCAGAATTTTAACTCAATTACTACTAGGAGTCCAATTAAAAAAAAAAGGAATATTCAATATCAATTAACAAGTTGATTAATTGGTTTTTATTTTTTTTTTCTACACATAATTTGCATTCAGAGAACTTTTTTTTTAATGCTTTACCTACCGAGTTAATCTAATGATTGAACTTAAATTATCACATACGAAATTTTACAGTCATGCATTTCAAATGTTAATTGGTTTAAACAGTAATGCTTCAACTTATACGAGTGTTATAGGAAACAAAATTTTAATTTTTGAAGTGAATTAACATTTAATGAGAAAATCAGCATGAAAAAGAAAATGACTTTGGATACGAACAAAACAAATACTTCATCAAGAGTTAAACTCCGATGAACTTTTTTTATATCATTTGTTTATCGTTGGCGGAAGTGTCATAATATATTGAAGCACATCCGCCGCGTCGTCGTTGCATGCGCTTGGCACATCCGAGTTGCTGCATATCTATTTAATGTTAATTATATGAAACTAAAAAAAAAGAGACTTTTTTGATATCATGGGATCAGTATTCAAGTACCAGATGGTGTTTTGTTTTTTGTTTTCCTCATTTTGTGTCCCAAAGGGAAACAGGAAGACAAAGCAAAGGAATTTTAAATGACAAGGTAATACCTCATCGTGGCTTATGAACAAAATAAAAATGTTTATACACGCAGAAACATTTGCCTTAACAGAGTTTGATTTTTGCTTGGTTAAAAAAAAATTGGTTAAAAACTGCTAAGCCTCGTTAATAAATACATAAGTATTCGTTGCTAATAATAGCAGAGATAAAACGATTAAATAAAAACGATTAATTAAAGCAGAGTAAACGTTTAATATCTGCCAAGTATATTGATTGAAATTAGCCTATCTACTTGGGTTTAAAGCTTGTTAAATTTCAACGAGTATCTTGACTGAAAATAAGCAAGCAAGTTGCTGTTTATAACTGAGTCGTTGGTTATTAGTAATCATTTTACTCATGTAAATTTGACGAAGATCATGCATTGCTAAACTCTCACAAGTAATCTGTTGTAAACAAACAACTAACCTCGTTTAAATATACTCAACTACTTGGCTGTTTTCTTCAGAGTTACTCAGGGAAAATTGTACTAAGTTACGTGTGATTATTTCTCTCAAGTAATCTGCTGTAAACAAACAACTAAACTTGTTTAAATATACTCAACTACTTGGCTGTTTTTATCAGAGTTACTCAGGGAAAATAGTACTAAGTTACGTGTGATGATTTCTCCCAAGTAATCTGTTGTAAACAAACAACTAAACTTGTTTAAATATACTCAACTACTTGGCTGTTTTTGTCAGAGTTACTCAGGAAAATCGTACTAAGTTACGTGTGATGATTTCTCCCAAGTAATCTGTTGTAAACAAACTACTAAACTCGTTAAAAAATACTCAACTACTTGGCTGTTTTTGTAAGAGTTACTCAGGAAAATCGTACTAAGTTACGTGTGATGAATTCTCCCAAGTAATCTGTTGTTAACAAACAACTAAACTCATTTAAAAATACTCAACTACTTGGCTGTTTTTGTCAGAGTTACTCAGGAAAATCGTACTAAGTTCCGTGTGATGATTTCTCCCAAGTAATCTGTTGTAAACAAACTACTAAACTCATTTAAAAATACTCAACTACTTGGCTGTTTTTGTCAGAGTTACTCAGGAAAATCGTACTAAGTTACGTGTGACGATTTCTCCCAAGTAATCTGTTGTTAACAAACAACTAAACTCATTTAAAAATACTCAACTACTTGGCTGTTTTTGTCAGAGTTACTCAGGAAAATCGTACTAAGTTCCGTGTGATGATTTCTCCCAAGTAATCTGTTGTAAACAAACTACTAAACTCATTTAAAAATACTCAACTACTTGGCTGTTTTTGTCAGAGTTACTCAGGAAAATCGTACTAAGTTCCGTGTGATGATTTCTCCCAAGTAATCTGTTGCTAACAAACAACTAAACTCATTTAAAAATACTCAACTACTTGGCTGTTTTTGTCAGAGTTACTCAGGAAAATCGTACTAAGTTCCGTGTGATGATTTCTCCCAAGTAATCTGTTGTTAACAAACAACTAAACTCATTTAAAAATACTCAACTACTTGGCTGTTTTTGTCAGAGTTACTCAGGAAAATCGTACTAAGTTCCGTGTGATGATTTCTCCCAAGTAATCTGTTGTTAACAAACAACTAAACTCATTTAAAAATACTCAACTACTTGGCTGTTTTTGTAAGAGTTACTCAGGAAAATCGTACTAAGTTACGTGTGATGATTTCTCCCAAGTATAATCTGTTGTAAACAAACAACTAAACTCATTTAAAAATACTCAACTACTTGGCTGTTTTTGTAAGAGTTACTCAGGAAAATCGTACTAAGTTACGTGTGATGATTTCTCCCAAGTAATCTGTTGTAAACAAACTACTAAAATCATTTAAAAATACTAAACTACTTGGCTGTTTTTGTCAGAGTTACTCAGGAAAATCGTACTAAGTTCCGTGTGATGATTTCTCCCAAGTAATCTGTTGTTAACAAACAACTAAACTCATTTAAAATTACTCAACTACTTGGCTGTTTTTGTCAGAGTTACTCAGGAAAATCGTACTAAGTTACGTTTGATGATTTCTCCCAAGTAATCTGTTGTAAACAAACAACTTAACTCGTTTAAAAATACTAAATTACTTGGCTGTTTTTGTCAGAGTTACTCAGGAAAATCGTACTAAGTTCCGTGTGATGATTTCTCCCAAGTAATCTGTTGTTAACAAACAACTAAACTCATTTAAAAATACTCAACTACTTGGCTGTTTTTGTAAGAGTTACTCAGGAAAATCGTACTAAGTTACGTGTGATGATTTCTCCCAAGTATAATCTGTTGTAAACAAACAACTAAACTCATTTAAAAATACTCAACTACTTGGCTGTTTTTGTAAGAGTTACTCAGGAAAATCGTACTAAGTTCCGTGTGATGATTTCTCCCAAGTAATCTGTTGTTAACAAACAACTAAACTCATTTAAAATTACTCAACTACTTGGCTGTTTTTGTCAGAGTTACTCAGGAAAATCGTACTAAGTTACGTTTGATGATTTCTCCCAAGTAATCTGTTGTAAACAAACAACTTAACTCGTTTAAATATACTCAACTACTTGGTTGTTATTCAGGAAAATCATAAATCATATCAACGCAGATTCTTGTAGACCTTAACAAATGGAAATTAAAATATTACGAGCAAAAAATCAAAATTTTGCACAGATTTCGAGATATTTAGCCTAGACAATAATTTCGTTGGTATTGAATTTCAGAAAAAAACATGGTTTTTTTTTGAAAACTCGTTTTTCTCAAATTTTTAAAGCAGATTCTTGTAGAACTCAACAAATGAAAATTAAAATATTAAGAGCAAAAAATCAAAATTTTGCACAGATTTCGAGATATTTAGCCTAGACAATAATTTCGTTGGTATTGAATTTCAGAAAAAACATGCTTTTTCTTCAAAACTCGTTTTTCTCAAATTTTTAAAGCAGATTCTTGTAGAACTCAACAAATGAAAATTAAAATATTAAGAGCAAAAAATCAAAGTTTTGCACAGATTTCGAGATATTTAGCCTAGACAATAATTTCGTTGGTATTGAATTTCAGAAAAAACATGCTTTTTCTTCAAAACTCGTTTTTCTCAAATTTTTAAAGCAGATTCTTGTAGAACTCAACAAATGAAAATTAAAATATTAAGAGCAAAAAATCAAAATTTTGCACAGATTTCGAGATATTTAGCCTAGACAATGATTTCGTTGGTATTGAATTTCAGAAAAAAACATGTTTTTTTTTTGAAAACTCGTTTTTCTCAAATTTTTAAAGCAGATTCTTGTAGAACTCAATAAATGAAAATTAAAATATTAAGAGCAAGAAATCAAAATTTTGCACAGATTTCGAGATATTTAGCCTAGACAATAATTTCGTTGGTATTGAATTTCAGAAAAAACATGGTTTTTCTTCAAAACTCGTTTTTCTCAAATTTTTAAAGCAGATTCTTGTAGAACTCAACAAATGAAAATTAAAATATTAAGAGCAAAAAATCAAAATTTTGCACAGATTTCGAGATATTTAGCCTAGACAATAATTTCGTTGGTATTGAATTTCAGAAAAAAACATGGTTTTTTTTTGAAAACTCGTTTTTCTCAAATTTTTAAAGCAGATTCTTGTAGAACTCAACAAATGAAAATTAAAATATTAAGAGCAAAAAATCAAAATTTTGCACAGATTTCGAGATATTTAGCCTAGACAATAATTTCGTTGGTATTAAATTTCAGAAAAAACATGGTTTTTCTTCAAAATTAGTTTTTCTCAAATTTTTAAAGCAGATTCTTGTAGAACTCAACAAATGAAAATTAAAATATTAAGAGCAAAAAATCAAAATTTTGCACAGATTTCGAGATATTTAGCCTAGACAATAATTTCGTATTGAATTTCAGAAAAAAACATGGTTTTTTTTTGAAAACTCGTTTTTCTCAAATTTTTAAAGCAGATTCTTGTAGAACTCAACAAATGAAAATTAAAATATTAAGAGCAAAAAATCAAAATTTTGCACAGATTTCGAGATATTTAGCCTAGACAATGATTTCGTTGGTATTGAATTTCAGAAAAAAACATGGTTTTTTTTTGAAAACTCGTTTTTCTCAAATTTTTAAAGCAGATTCTTGTAGAACTCAATAAATGAAAATTAAAATATTAAGAGCAAGAAATCAAAATTTTGCACAGATTTCGAGATATTTAGCCTAGACAATAATTTCGTTGGTATTGAATTTCAGAAAAAACATGGTTTTTCTTCAAAACTCGTTTTTCTCAAATTTTTAAAGCAGATTCTTGTAGAACTCAACAAATGAAAATTAAAATATTAAGAGCAAAAAATCAAAATTTTGCACAGATTTCGAGATATTTAGCCTAGACAATAATTTCGTTGGTATTGAATTTCAGAAAAAAACATGGTTTTTTTTTGAAAACTCGTTTTTCTTAAATTTTTAAAGCAGATTCTTGTAGAACTCAACAAATGAAAATTAAAATATTAAGAGCAAAAAATCAAAATTTTGCACAGATTTCGAGATATTTAGCCTAGACAATAATTTCGTTGGTATTGAATTTCAGAAAAAAACATGGTTTTTTTTTGAAAACTCGTTTTTCTCAAATTTTTAAAGCAGATTCTTGTAGAACTCAACAAATGAAAGTTAAAATATTAAGAGCAAAAAATCAAAATTTTGCACAGATTTCGAGATATTTAGCCTAGACAATAATTTCGTTGGTATTGAATTTCAGAAAAAACATGCTTTTTCTTCAAAACTCGTTTTTCTCAAATTTTTAAAGCAGATTCTTGTAGAACTCAACAAATGAAAATTAAAATATTAAGAGCAAAAAATCAAAATTTTGCACAGATTTCGAGATATTTAGCCTAGACAATAATTTCGTTGGTATTGAATTTCAGAAAAAACATGCTTTTTCTTCAAAACTCGTTTTTCTCAAATTTTTAAAGCAGATTCTTGTAGAACTCAACAAATGAAAATTAAAATATTAAGAGCAAAAAATCAAAATTTTGCACAGATTTCGAGATATTTAGCCTAGACAATAATTTCGTTGGTATTGAATTTCAGAAAAAAACATGGTTTTTTTTTGAAAACTCGTTTTTCTCAAATTTTTAAAGCAGATTCTTGTAGAACTCAACAAATGAAAATTAAAATATTAAGAGCAAAAAATCAAAATTTTGCACAGATTTCGAGATATTTAGCCTAGACAATATTAATTTCGTTGGTATTGAATTTCAGAAAAAAACATGGTTTTTCTTCAAAACTCGTTTTCCTCAAATTTTTAAAGCAGATTCTTGTAGAACTCAACAAATGAAAATTAAAATATTAAGAGCAAAAAATCAAAATTTTGCACAGATTTCGAGATATTTAGCCTAGACAATAATTTCGTTGGTATTGAATTTCAGAAAAAACATGCTTTTTCTTCAAAACTCGTTTTTCTCAAATTTTTAAAGCAGATTCTTGTAGAACTCAACAAATGAAAATTAAAATATTAAGAGCAAAAAATCAAAATTTTGCACAGATTTCGAAATATTTAGCCTAGACAATAATTTCGTTGGTATTGAATTTCAGAAAAAACATGGTTTTTCTTCAAAACTCGTTTTTCTCAAATTTTTAAAGCAGATTCTTGTAGAACTCAACAAATGAAAATTAAAATATTAAGAGCAAAAAATCAAAGTTTTGCACAGATTTCGAGATATTTAGCCTAGACAATAATTTCGTTGGTATTGAATTTCATGCTTTTTCTTCAAAACTCGTTTTTCTCAAATTTTTAAAGCAGATTCTTGTAGAACTCAACAAATGAAAATTAAAATATTAAGAGCAAAAAATCAAAATTTTGCACAGATTTCGAGATATTTAGCCTAGACAATGATTTCGTTGGTATTGAATTTCAGAAAAAAACATGGTTTTTTTTTGAAAACTCGTTTTTCTCAAATTTTTAAAGCAGATTCTTGTAGAACTCAACAAATGAAAATTAAAATATTAAGAGCAAAAAATCAAAATTTTGCACAGATTTCGAGATATTTAGCCTAGACAATAATTTCGTTGGTATTGAATTTCAGAAAAAACATGGTTTTTCTTCAAAACTCGTTTTTCTCAAATTTTTAAAGCAGATTCTAGTAGAACTCAACAAATGAAAATTAAAATATTAAGAGCAAAAAATCAAAATTTTGCACAGATTTCGAGATATTTAGCCTAGACAATAATTTCGTTGGTATTGAATTTCAGAAAAAAACATGTTTTTTTTTTTGAAAACTCGTTTTTCTCAAATTTTTAAAGCAGATTCTTGTAGAACTCAACAAATGAAAATTAAAATATTAAGAGCAAAAAATCAAAATTTTGCACAGATTTCGAGATATTTAGCCTAGACAATAATTTCGTATTGAATTTCAGAAAAAAACATGGTTTTTTTTTGAAAACTCGTTTTTCTCAAATTTTTAAAGCAGATTCTTGTAGAACTCAACAAATGAAAATTAAAATATTAAGAGCAAAAAATCAAAATTTTGCACAGATTTCGAGATATTTAGCCTAGACAATAATTTCGTTGGTATTGAATTTCAGAAAAAAACATGGTTTTTTTTTGAAAACTCGTTTTTCTCCAATTTTTAAAGCAGATTCTTGTAGAACTCAACAAATGAAAATTAAAATATTAAGAGCAAAAAATCAAAATTTTGCACAGATTTCGAGATATTTAGCCTAGACAATAATTTCGTTGGTATTGAATTTCAGAAAAAACATGGTTTTTCTTCAAAACTCGTTTTTCTCAAATTTTTAAAGCAGATTCTAGTAGAACTCAACAAATGAAAATTAAAATATTAAGAGCAAAAAATCAAAATTTTGCACAGATTTCGAGATATTTAGCCTAGACAATAATTTCGTTGGTATTGAATTTCAGAAAAAAACATGTTTTTTTTTTTTGAAAACTCGTTTTTCTCAAATTTTTAAAGCAGATTCTTGTAGAACTCAACAAATGAAAATTAAAATATTAAGAGCAAAAAATCAAAATTTTGCACAGATTTTGAGATATTTAGCTTTAAAAATAATATTTTCCATACAAAACTGTGTATATTTACTTAGGTGATATTAACAGTCCACTTGGTTAATTTCAACAGACATACTCTGTTATATTTGTAGCGTCGAAATCTAAACCTGTAAATTTCAACTCCGCAGATATCAGCAATCAACTTATCTAATTTTAACAAACACACTCTGTTACATTCTTAGAACTCGGCTGATTTTAAAAGTCAACTCGGCTAATTTGAACAGACACACTCTATTGTTTTCTTTCAGATTTGAACGCACACAAATATACTTCTTAGAGCAATTCACTTGAACCATTCCTATCAGTGTTACCGCAATGTTTTCCAATTAATATTTGTATTTAAAAAAAATATTAATTTAAAGACATCTGTGTAAAAAGCAATTTTACTTCGTTTCTATTATTAATGGTACTGAATTTTATCATTTCCGTTTTGAATGTATTGAACAACACATTTAAATACTGTGAGATAAATAAAAAGAATATGGAAAATAAGGAAAAATTGGGTTGTACAATATGTAAATAAGTATTATTATTTTAAATTTTTCATTATAAATACCTATGTCAAATAACACCATATCCCAGTAAATAATGTCATTAAATAGAAACTTACTTTTCAAACATAATTTTATTAGGAATACATTTTATGTTCATGTAAAAACAGATCTAATCTTAGAATTTAAGACATTCATTTATATAGATACATAGATGTAATGGACAATATGTGGCAACACTGATTTCGCATCAACAACCAGTTTTGTTCTTTAGAGTTACACATACTATCACAAATTATGATGCCAGATGTAGTCGCGCGTCGCTACGCTATCCTTTTCTTGCAGAGGAAGCGTCATATTCGTTTCAGTTTCAGTGTTCAGTTTAGTTTTGTTTGAATAGTGCAGTGGTTTGGTTCGTGTTCGGTTGCTGTCGTCTCGTGTTCGCTTTGGCTTGCAAGTTTAAGTTCAACAAAAAGTGTTTTTGGAAAATATTTTGGTAAGTAAATACTTATAATATAATCAATTTAAAAAAAATTATGAGTAGCTAGTAAACAAAATTGGCTTTGTTAAACTAATATTTAAACTAGAAGATAGAAAAAAATCGTTTCCCTATAAAAAGCCATTTTATATATATGTATGTAAAATAAATGGACTCCATTGCCGTAATGAATATATACAACGATTAGTGAAATGATAATTATGTAACGAACTTTATATAATTAACCATACGTTCTATGAACTCAATATTTATGTTAACTTTAAATAATGAACTATTCTGGTACCTACAAAATAAAACAGCAATTATTTTTAATTACATACATAATTGTTCATTCCACTCAAATATTAAAGTCGTCTATAAAATTGATTATTGACGCCGCGACAATTAATTTTTGCTGGCGGGCGTGGTATCCAATTTTGTTCTCTTTGGCTTACAAGTTAAGATAGTTTTTTGAAGCAAGGGAAATTTTCTAAATATTTGAAACTAATGCTGTTCTTTGTTTTTTTATAACATATTTCACAGATCATGGATGAAGAAGTGTGCAACCTGCTAAAGGAGTGGGGGCTCGAAAATTACATTTGTGCTTTCCAAGGTATGTACTCGTACGTTTTTTTTTACATCACAATTCTAAATATCATATCGATACCTAGTTATTTTTTTGTGCATTTTATTGGACAAAACAAATTTAAAAATGTCGCTTAATACATTCTTTCGGGAACCAAATCTGTTTCGTCCAATAAAATACACAAGAAAATAACTAAATGAGACGTTTTTTTCGTTTCCTGAAAATGTCGCTTAATAAATTCTTACGGGAAGGTATCGATATTATATGGAGGGCTCACTGCTGTACCAAACCAAGTAATTTAAAAAAAAAATCCAAAACCAACACCAAAATTTCTGCAAAATTGACCTCTATTTAGAGCTGTAATGAACATACATAGCTCTAAATAGAGGTCAATTTCGCGGCAATCCTGGCGTTAGTTTAGATTTCTTTAAAATGACTTGGTTCGGTACAGCTGTGAGCCCTCCATATATAAGCTAAAGTTAATTTGACTATCTATTCTAAGTGTTAAAAAGATCATATTTTTATATTTACTGTTCATTATTTACTTCCTAAAATATTGTACGTAGATACAATAAAAAAATGAGAAATAATCATTTTTGCCGCAACTTTCAAAAATTTGATTAAAAATTTCGTAGACAACTTACATTGTTTGCTTAATGTAATAGTTAGATACTAAATTTAGCTTTTGTCCAGTCTTTTTTAATTGCGCTATGTATAGCTGCAATTTATTACGTTCTTTTTAATGTACATTATCTTTTTTTGGCAGTTTCGGCAAACAAAAAGTTTTCTTTGACAAAATGTGTGTTTCTGTGTTTTCAAAATCTCTTAAAACTGCTTAAGAATATAGAAATTCAATTTAATGTAAAACACATTTCATTTACTTGCTGTAGACAATGTCATAACTTCAATGTCTCTGCCGTTACTAGGTGCTACAGAGATAAGGGAGTTGCTCCCAGTCATAGGACATCGTGTGATTTTTACCAGAAACTTAGAAGAGTGGAGAAAAGCAATGCATCCTAATGCTGTTAACCCTCTGGTTAGTTATAATTATTCAATCAAACCTTAATGTTTTCCTTTTGTTATGGTAGAAATTAAAGTATGAATATCCTACAGACATTCGATTCTCAAGAAATAAGTGTTGGTAGCTCTCAAAACCCGAGCGAAATAAGTTTTGCACTATGTGACTTTCTCCCTGAATATCACGATGGTGGCGGTATTCAATTACTAGATTCAACTGTTGCATCACCACTTACTACTAAGAAAAATCTATCAAACGAAGTCATAGAAGTAAGTACCCACAAATTTGTTTCAGATAGACACCGATTATTTCGAGGCTGTAGCGCCATTTTATAGTAGTTTCAAATTGCTTAGCCTAGCTTATAAATCAATTAAGTGACTTGAAAATCGAAGTGAAGCATCAATTAATCTCGCTTAAATCTTTGGTTTAGATAAAACCATTGAATTATTTTTCGTTCTAAACAAATTTGATCATCCTTGTCACAAAAATAATTGTACTTATTTTTATTATAATTTCCACGTCTGTGAAAAAACGGAAATTTTAAACGAAAATTTCACTCAATTTAGATGTAAACTAAGCTTTAACATTTACAGTAATAAGATCAAAATTTTCGTCTTTCATTTAAAGTATTGTTTATAATACACAATGCTGGTATTTGGTTCTGTTGATCAGCAGAAACGAAACTATAATAAATTACTATAATTTGGCGGTTAGAGCTTAATTTATATGTGACCGCCTAATGGTTTGAGAGCTAGACACATTGACAATTTAGATAACATGTTTTGCTATTTATTTATATATACATATATATACATATATGCGAGTATATTATATATAATTAAAAAATATTTTTAAAAAGACCCCTTTCAGCTTATATCATTTTGTACTTCAAAATTTTGTAAATGATAGAATGGTCCCAGCTAGTTTAAATAGGTACATATTTAGAAACTAATATGTCTTCGTAGTGATTATTGCAAAATTCAAATGGTTTTTAAAAAAGACAAATTAAAGTAATATTCTTGTTTGGTTGAACTAAGTAAAACTTCGAATCTATAAATACATATAAAGTTCGCAAAATAAAAATGGTTAATAAAATAAAATGCAGGACTGGAACTTGCTCTTATATAAAAGACTACGAATTTGAAAAATGAAAAACTGTTCATAAGTATAAAATTCATTTTAAAAAACCACTCTCTTCGTAGTTGGTGCTAAAAACAGGATGCCATGTGATTCAAGCAAATATTAGTTCATGCAGGAACAAAAATTATAAGTCGTTGTAGTTGTCTCCTAAAAAAATAAGCTTTTATATACAAATTTAAAACATTTTAAAGAAAAAAATTTGTTTTTGAGATATCAAAAATTCAAAAAATATTTTTTTTGTTAAGTTTTTAACACTGGAGTACACGCGCCCTATTTTTGTACACAAATGCACGCGTGGGCTACTATGGTAGACCATTTAAAATCTAAATCATTTTTAGATTAATAAAGATTTAAATGAAAAACAAATATTTAAAAATTATATTCACTTACTGTCTTAAACATTTAATAGTTTTAATTCATAAATATTAGTAAGGAACTTTAAATAAAAAAAAAATGCTTTTTCAGTCCAAAAAAAATTAAATAAATAAATTAACTGTTACTTTGGTCTTAAACAAAGACCATGCATGTTTTCCAGTGTTAAACGCAATTGTTTTTTAAACTTTTTAGAAGCTTCTATTTAAAAAAATCATTAAAATACGTTATGCCGATAATGACAAATTCAAAATTCGAAAAAAATGGTTATATGGTAGGTACAGTCAGTAATATCTTGATTTCAATTTTTTTTTATTAAATTATAGATTGTTAAAATGAATAAAAAGAAAAAAATATTAGCAAAATTCTCGGAAACGTTTTCGAGAAATATACGATTTTCGAAAATCATTTTTTAACATTTGTATGGAAGGTATTTTTTTTTTCAACTAGATAACTTTAAATAAATGAAATTTTTGAATGTTTTTTTTTAATTCTGTGGGATAGTTTTTGAGAAAAAAAATATTATTAAAATTTCGACAAAAATCGTATGGCAGGTATACCGTTGTTTTTGATATTAAAAAAAATCCAAGTTTTTTTTTTTGAAAAATCCATGGCGCAAAATTTTAAACAGCTTACTATTAGGGAATTAGTATGATACTACTTAACAATTTGCTAACGTTTTAGTAGATTACTAGCTCTTTCATAATTTTAAACAATTTCTAAATAGTATCGTGCTAAGGCTATTTTTCCAATAAATTGCTTCTAAACACACCTAAAGTAATGACAGATTATGCAAACAACTAAGTAAACAGACCTGTTTTGATGTTTTGATAGGTTTTCGATGGTTTTACCTTTAATAAAAGGGTAGAGAAAGTATGATGCTATATTCGATTAAAATGTGCAAAACCGTCATTTTTATCTAGTTTCATACTAAAACAGCTTTAACATCGTACAAACTCAACTAAAATTTTGCACAAATATCTTTAAAACGTGCGAACGATTATTTTTTGAAATTACATGTTTCCTAAAATCTATACTACTTCATATTTAAAATTGGCATCCCAAATTTTGTTCTCGAAAAAATTTATATAAAAAATTACTTTGATAATAACAACGATTTTTAAACTTTGTTTGCATAACGACAAAATAGTTTTATGAATTTGAAATACAATAATTGAATTTGAAAATAGGCTAATTCGTAATTAACCAAAGCTAACAAAGAAACAAAAGCAGATTTTTCTAATTCATAATGCAATATTTTCATTTTAGGATCTTCGTAAACTTCTTGAAAGTTCCTTAGATGGGAAAGGTATCTTATCAATAGATACAAATAAACCACTTGAAAATAAAGCGAGACTTAGATTGGTGCGGATTATATGCACATATATTCTTAAAACAAACCCGGAGCGCAACATTACAGCCCAAATTTATGGAAAGTGGGCAAATGAAATTGTACATTTGTTCCCTTCTGAAAATAGATCTGTTTATTTTCACAACAAAATTGTGGAATCAAGTCGTGGGATAATTAACCGTTTGGCAGGCAAGTTGCCAGACCACGTTCATAATCTAAAAAGAAAATATCGTGAAACAGGTATAATTACCAAACGCCAGCGTTCTTTGTCATTATCACCCACCTCTAGTCCGAAATCGACCAAACGCCTAGCAACAGCGTTGAAAATTGGAGAACAGGAAGAACTGTCAGATTCAAATCTGGAATGGCTTCGAAATTCTAGCCATCCTTGGGACAAGACGGAGGAAAAATGGGAGAAAACCACTTGTGCTCGGCTTCATCTTTTAAAGGACTTAAGCATATCACAGTATTTTGATGAGTACCCGGCTCTCAAAAATGTATTAGGATATAAACTGGTAATAAATATTTTACAACCATACATATGCATTTACGAAATATACATATATTCTAATCGTACTTGTTCTTTCCTAATATTTTCTAATACATGTTTTATTGAATTTTAAATAGCTTGAAAAGGACTTCAACAGTTTATACAGGGAAAACTGCATGGGCTTATGTGAACATTTCCCCAAAGTCAAACAGGATTTATACACCATTGCAAGGAAGAAACTGAGCGGTAAAGACAGCTCTATCGCGGAAATATTATTATTAGAGAACTGTGAGTATTTAAAAAACTTATATTTGTAAGAGGTCATAATTGAAAAATAATACATGAAACGTCAATATACATGCATTTATTTTAATTCCATTGCTATTAACAATTTCAAATATACCATTAAGGAATCCATATTGGTGGTTCCTATTATTTTATTTTTGTTGAATAGCGGCATGAAGTTATGCATTATCCTTCAACCATTCATTCTCATAGTTGGTATGGCATAACCATTACCTTCTGAAAACTAGCAAACAAATGTTTAGTCAGAAATAAGTAATTTTTAACTTGTCTAAGGGTGCTGCTTTTAAATGTTTAATGGAAACTGCTCATTTAATATTTATGATACATGAAAGTTTGGTATCACTTCAATTTAAATTATTTAATAATATACCACTCGACTAAAAAGGTAAAGTATCTTAAGTCGACTTAAGATATTTCGCGTTTTTTCGTTGATCCTTAGTGCCATTCTAAAAGGCTACAGTTGTGTATTATCGGCTTCCTTCTATCTCACTCCTGTGCTTTTTTTAAAGACAAAACCAACCTCATCTTATGTTCAAAAGACACATCTCTATACGCGGTAAAATATCTTAAGTCCACATAAGGTTGTGTGTTCTGCTTAATTTTAAAACCTAAAATAGACTTAAGATTATATTGGCTTAAGACTTTTTTATTATTGTGAAATCGTAAATCATATTAAGTTGACTTAAGATATTTTCGCGCCTGCAAACAGGAGTCATCCTTAAGTCGACATAAGATAAAATCCTTAAAAAAATTCCAAAAAAGTGTGAAAACGCAAATAATCTTATGTGAACATAAGATGAATTTTCAAATTTAAAACTGAAATTTTTCGCTCCCTAAGTAGTCATAGAATATTTTACCGTTTGCAAACCTAAAACAATTTCCGTAATAACAAGGACTTAAGATATTTTTAAGCGTATTTTGTTTCTAGATGGCCTTTTGTGCGACCGTTTTTCTCATTTTTTCATTTAGTGTTTCAGACAGTTTTGTTTCATACGCGATTGAAAAATTATTACAAATGAAACACATACGTATACAACAAAAAAGAGTTGAATTGCACGAATTTGGAATTAAAAATACATTTTATAAAAATAAGACATGGATTTAATGAAATAAAAATGTTCACATGTATGAAATTGCCATCTGATTTTCAGAAAACTAAGAATTTATTCACACAAAGCTCAAAAATAGTTTTATTATTAAAAGAATTTTCATGCTAGAAATTTCTTCAAAGCTTTTCAAGAATACAATTTGGGATACTAATTTTAAGTAATTACGTAGTAGTATTGGCGAATAGTTCTAAAAAGACTGGCACGAAATGTCAAACAACATATTATTTTTAATTTCTTTGTATGATACTACTTAACAATTTGCTAACTTTAAAGCAGTTTACTAACTCATTCTTAGTTTAAAACATTTTCCAACTAGTATCGTACTAAAGGAATTCTTAATAAATTGCTTCTGAACACACCGAAAACATTGACAGTTCGTGCAAAAAACTAAGTAAACAAACCTTTTGTGGCGTTTCTTAAAGCACGATATTCTTACGATGATTTTAACTTTAATATAGATATAGTATGATGCTATATTCGAATAAAATTTGCTAAATCGTTGATTTAACTTAGTTTCATATTAAATCAGCTTTAACGTCGGTCGTACTAATTCAATTAAAATTTTGTGCCATTGATTTTGGGAAATAATTTAAAAAAATAATCGTTTCACTTTTTTTGAAGATATTGATTTTTCAAAAACCAAATTAAATTTTTTTTTCAAAAGATCCAAAATATATTTTTGCGAATGTTCTTATATAAAATACTATTTTAAGCTTCGGAGGTTCCTGCTAAAAAAAATTATTTAAATCGTTAGAACCGTTAATGAGAAAGTCGAAAATAAAAAGAAAAAGGTTGTGTGTACTGACGTACGCGCGGTAGAAGTAAAACTTCCTTACATGTCGCTGTCTTTGACTGATTGCGTGTCGTTTTGACACGTCACTGACAGCTGCATAGACATTTTTTTACCCCCAACGCAAGAAAAGAAGTTTTACTTAAAAAAAACGGTTCTATGACAGGTACCGTTAATAACATGTTATTCAGCCGTTTTCGAGATAAATAAGATCTTACACTACGGGTGCGATAACGTTAGTTTTGGAAGTAAAAACAATTTTCAATTTCTCCTATCTCCCCTTGGGTCCCTTAGGTAAATTTTTTCCAATAGGTTTTTGTTATTATTAATTTGACTCTTAAAAATATGTTTTCATGTAACCTTTTTTACAATCATCAATGATTTTTTTTTAAATAATTTAATAATTTATTTTATATTTTATTTTAATATTTTTTTAAATAAATTATTTGAATAAAACTAAACTGTTTATATTCTGTGAACCAAATGTGATTTTATAGCCTTTTTTTTTAAAGAAATTCAAGTCTTTATTAGTTATTATTTTTTTTTTATTATTAAAGCTCTATAGAACAAATGTGACTTTTTCATAAATAAAAACCACCAAATACGAGTATCATCTTAAATCTCTTTTTTTCCACTTTTGCACACGCAACTCATCTTAAATGGACATAAGAATTGAAAACGTCCTTCGAAAACGCAAGGCAAAATATCTTATCTCAACTTAAGATTTTGGAAATTAATATAAAATTCAATTTATAGAAAAGCCAAACTATCTTAAGTCATATTTTTCCTCATAACGACCAAAATATTAAAAATATCTTTTCGAAAATAATTTCAAAAAAAAGATCATAAAATTTTACATTTAAATGGTTTGTTGAATAAAGTCTATATATGAAAAATTTTTTGGGATACAGCTTTGAAGTGTTTTTTTGCTCTCCTGAAAAATCATCAAAATTGACTTAAGATACTTTACCTTTTCAGTCGAGACATTTAAAAAAAAAATTTGATTTTTCAAAAAATAATTTAATTGTTTGTGTGTACCAGGTTTTGGACTGACTTAGGTTTTAAATTTTCGAAGTAAATACGGAAAAAAACTGAAGTATATCTAAAAATTTTCGAAGTAGTTTTAGAAAATTATAAAAAAAAAAAAACATATTTTTCGAAACAAAATTCTTAACAAAAGTTTATTTAATATTACTTCATTATTTTTCATTAAAAAATAATTGATTCCGTACAAGTATCAATAAGTTGCAAGAAATTCAGACTTAAAATAAAATATATATAGCTATGTATAACACAAACTTCAGACTTCAATGGAAACAGATTAAATATACATAAAACAGTAAATAAAGACTTCTTAAAAATATAAGTATAAACATAACATAACATAAAAGTAAATTCAAACTTCAGGTTTGTAAAAAAATATTAATGAAATATATGTAACTATTTTAAAGTAAACTTTCCATCAACGAACTTGTATTTTTGTATGAATTTTATCAATTTAAAAGGTGCCTCATAAAAATCCTTACCTTTTTCTGTAAGTGATCTGAAAAACATTAAATTTTCCATGGTGCATACGTTTTAACGATTCCTAAACTTTTATGTAATACAGAGCGATCAACGCTATCTTTAAATATGCTGGCTGAGAATTTTTTCAAAGAGAAGTAGATAAGAAGTAAAAAAGAGAAGTAGAATAAATTTTTTTTCTCAAAATCGAAGTAGATCTACTTCGATCGAAGTAAAGTTAGAACCCTGGTGTGTACCTACAATAATAGTCGTTTTTTATTGGTAAATGTATAGGCAGCGCAGTAAAATTTTGGCAGGTTTTAATTATTCGAGAATGTGTTCGCTGATATTTGTTCATTTTATGGTAAATTTTCACAAGAGCCAAAATTATGTGGTTTGAAATATTAATTTACGATTAGACGGTAAACGTTAATAGTCAATGGTCAAAATGTTGCCTATTAATGCATGTGCATGTTTCCTATGTCACCTGAGAGGATGAAATTCATCGAAGGATGGCTGCGATGCCAAATGATTAAAAAAGGACATGAAAATAATTTTTTTCTGGCACCGAGCCTTTATTTGACTTTGTGTACATACATGCCATTGAGATTTGATTTTATTAATAATTTTGGTACTTGTTTGACAGCAAATTTGTCAGTGATGTTAATTCAGCATACACCACATCAAAACGTATACTTTTCCAACGCATCCCTTAGCTTGTTCAAAAGTGGATTGTTTATTCGTAGGTACGAGTACATATTTTATTTTTAGTTTTCGTTTCCTTTTACTTCGTTCACTTAATGAGTCTACTAAATTAAGATGATTTGTTAAAAGAAACTCAGAAATTACGTATGTATAGCCCTTTTCTGTTTTGGATCTTTATTCATTTCAATTTGTATTATTTTTGTAAGAAATTACATATTTATTTTACTTCTTTTTCAAATCAGCTGATTTTGACACGGGTATAAATGCAATGCATATCAACTTTAAAATTTAAAGTAAAAGTGTATATGCAGTCAAAAAAGCATTTTATTCGGACTTCCATTGCTGCACTATGTATACATTACCAATAAAATACGCCTTATATTTCAAATTAAAAGCAGCTGCTGCATACATTTTTTTTATCAAAATCGTTAGAGCTATTAATAAGAAAGTCGAAAAAACGGTTATATCACAGGTACTGTTAATAACATGTTTTCCTAAATTTTGTTTCCAGCAAAATGTAGTCCATGTCTAAAGAAGCATCCATATTTTTTTTATTTGAACCCTTAAAGCCGTTTTCCAGATAAATATAATTGTTCATAACGCTTGTACCGTTAAATTTGGAATTAAAATAATGGCAATATATTTCATATACATACGTATGTATGTATACATTATGTTTATATTTTTTAACTATAATCTTTAACACGTTTCAAATTGGCTTTGTTTTGTTTGTTTTCATTACAGCATCGGAAGATCTTAGTAACCTCGGAGCTTTCCTCTTAATACCATCACTTTTAACGCTGTCATCTGTACGCCTAAAGGGAGTCAGTAGAAAAATTTGGCGCCCTTCGAAAACCGAGGCCAGAAACGGATTCATAACGCACGTCTACAGTGATGCAGAGATTGACGAAGCCATAACTCTACGCCGTGATAAACTAAAGCAGCTGGGTCTAACACTTCAACCTTTTATCCTCATAGTTGGTACGTCAATACAACAAATAAGTAGCTATTTTGTAGTTGTTAACGACACAAAATATCTACTGCCTACTATTTTAGAGGCAGTCGATATTTGCTTTAAAATTATTTTTATGGTAAATGCGGAATATCCAGCTGAAAGCAAATGCACTTGGATGTTCATCCAAAAAGCATTTTTTAAGATTGCAACTAAATTCGACCAAGAATCTACAGCGGCCAATACCTTGCTTGTTGAGCTAGGAATTAAATAGAATTATAAGAAAGCTATTACGAGTATACAGTCACTCACACTCACACTTTTCACACTCACATATCTTCTACAAATTTATATAGGGTAAAAATACAAGATTTTTAAATATTATTATTTTTCTTGTTAAATACTGACTACAAGGTAATATACAATAATTAAAAAGGAAATAATCATCAACATTTCGATTCGGAAACAAAAAAAAGAAGAAAATGATTTGCCGTGTTTTTACTAATTATAAGTCACACTCAAACCTGCACACTGCAAATTCATATTAAAAAAATACTCAATAATTGTTTAATATTTGGCCACGTTCCCATTTTTTTGGATAGTCGCTTCAAGACTTTTTGGCATATTCTCGACCAACTTTCTCGCGAAAGGATGGCTCTTTAGATTCCCTTTCATCTATCCCAAGATCGCAACTGTTTAAAGAGCTTTTATGCTCTTGTCTTTAGTTCTGCCCACAAATGCTCAATTACATTTAAATCAGGTGATTGAGCAGGTGTAGTGAGAACTTTTGGACAGTTGTCAAGAAGCCACATCTTCGCGAACCAAGATTTATGCTTGGGATAGTTATCTTGGTAAAAGACAAAGTCATCCATGATCCCAAGTTTTTCCACACTTTTTTTAATAAAACTTCTCATCTTTAGCACTTATTTTTCTTTTATTTTCAACACTTTTAGGTTAATTTTCTATTCGGCCTTCTTTTAACCATTTTTTTATTAAATAAAGTGGATTTGCTTTTTTTTTTAAATCACTTATTTCGCGTACTCTTTTACCCTCTTGATGGTTTAAAATCAGAACTTGCCTTTTTTCAACAGTTTTATGTCTGGACATTTTGATTTTTTTTGTTAAATGTAATCACATGAAAGCTGTAAAAAGACTGCAAGACTAGTTTTCATAGAAAACAGCAAGTGTCCCACCTTAGGTGTGAATAAATGAAAACAGATAGTTCACTTATTTAATTTTTTCAATTTTTTTTTATTATCTAATTATAACTTTTCGGAAACGTTAGCCATTTAATGTTTTTTATTCAAAAATGTTTCTTTAATTGCGTGTTTTTTTCTTATCCCACTTTGAGTGTGAGTGACTGTATGTATAACCACTTTATGTGTACTATAAAAGAATTTACTTATCCTTATTATAAAAAACTTAGCTAAACTTACATAATGGTTGTTTGTTTTCTATGCAAATCAAACCTTAAGAACCTTAAATGTCTTAGACAACACTTTGCTTTTAATCACTTCGGATATAATTTTAAACACTACGAATGCAATGAAGGCGATTGTAAGCGTTCATTTCCTTCTTTTTTTTCATTTAGAAGACACTTTAAAAAAGAACATGATTCTGAAAGACAGAATCAAGAATTCTGTTCTCATTTGAATGTTGAAAACACACAAAAAGAAACTAAACTTTCTTCCGAAACACAATTGAAAGAAAATTGTGAATCTATTTTAACAGAAATCCCGTCAGTCAGTTCACCACTTTCGCTTTTTATAGCATCCTTATACGGTAATGTACTCTTGCCTAGAAATGTAGTGCAAAAAGTAATTGATGGCTTAAAAGATTTGTTCGGATCATTGACTCCAACTATTAACAACTGTGTAGAAAAAATTTGTCTTGAACACTCCCTTTCCAAAGATGTTTCAAAATCATTAGTCCAAACACTCAAATATTCAATCATATCCCCTTTAGAAAATTTTTCAACTGAACGAAAAAGGATTGCCTATTTTTCAAAAAACAAAACTTACTTAAAACCACAAGGAATTGTAATTGGTCAAAGATTCGATAATGTTAAAAAAGAAGGTGTAACACGTATGGAACCTGTCACATGCCAAGAACATTTTATTTCTTTAAGACATGTACTGAAAACTTTTTTTTCTCTTGAAGACATACTCTCTGAAACTCTGGAATACATGGACAGTCTTAAAAATAAAAATGCGGTCGAAAATTTTATCCAAGGTACTTATTGGAAAAACCGACTGGAGCATCACTCCAATCGAATTGTTTTTCCTCTATTTATGTATTTCGATGATTATGAAACTGGAAACGTTCTTGGAAGTCACGCTGGTGTTCATAAACTAGGAGCAGTATATGTCTCAATTCCGTGTCTTCCGCCCTGGCGTCTATCAGTCCTGTCCCACATATTCCTTGTTTTACTTTTTCATTCATCTGACAGAGCAGATTTTGGCAACAATGTTATCTTTAAGCCAGTTATTGATGAGTTCAATTTTCTAACCAAAGTGGGTATAGAAATAGATATTCCAAGTTTCAAGGGAACTTTATTTTTTGAACTTGCTCTGATTCTGGGTGACAATTTAGGGCTACACTCTATGATTGGATTTGTAGAGAGCTTTTCAGCTAATTTTTCGTGCAGAGTGTGCAAAGTTCAAAAACAAGTATTAAGAGAGCAGGTGTATGAGGATCCAACTTCTCTTCGGACAGTAAAAACCTATGAAGCCGATCTGGCTATAAATAATTTGTCTTTAACTGGTGTAAAGGAAAGGTGTATATTTTTGGACGTAAAGGATTTCGACTTGTTTCATCAAGTAGGGGTTGATATTATGCATGATGTCCTGGAGGGTGTAGCGAAATACATTTTGAGTTTTATTCTTTTGCAGTATACCGAACATTACCAATTTTTTTCTTTATCTATTTTCAATGACAAATTATTAGCTTTTGCCTATGGCCCTGATAGTAAAAATAAACCTTGCCCCATTGAAAGGGAACATCTGAAACGGGGAAATGTACGTTTATCTTCTGGAGAAATGCTTACTCTCTTACGATTTTTGGGATTATTAATAGGAGATTTTGTGCCTAAGGACGATTCAATTTGGGCTCTCTACATAACATTGAGAAAAGTTCTTGACATACTTCTCAGCATTAAAATTTCAACAGGAACAGAAGATTTACTGCAGGTTTTAATAGCTGAACTTAATGAACAGTATATAAAGCTTACCAAAGATTCTCTTAAGCCAAAGTTTCATAATCTTATTCATTATCACACTGCACTTAAAAAACATGGCCCATTATCATCACTTTGGTCAATGAGGTTTGAAGCAAAGCATAGGCAATCCAAAATGTCAGCTAGATCATCTTGTAACCGTATTAATGTCACTTTAACTTTAGCAATAAAACATCAACTTCAGCTAAATGAAATGTTTCTCAGGGGCAAACTTTCCAACATACTTGACGTAGGACCCATAAAAAGTGTCTTGCTATCTGAAATTAAACTTTTGCAATCTAGTCTATCACTGGATCCTACAAAATCATTGAATAGGGTTAGTTGGGCGACTATTTCTTCCATAAATTATAAAATTGGATCCGTCTTAGTAAAAGGTCTTAGTTCAGACTGTTATCTCTATGAATTTTTCTTATTAAAAAAAATTTATGTATATGACTCTAATCGCTTAATTTTCGCTGGCACAGTACTGAAAACTTTATGGTTTATCGAACATTACTATGCATATGAAGTTGAAATTCCATCAATGGGTCAACAAAGTAACGAGTTTTTTGAGTCCTTCCTTTCACCAATTCCAAACACTATAAACATTTTACCAAACGGCAAGCAGTACATAACCTTAAGAAGTCCACTGTAAATTTATATTCACCGGTTGAGTTCTAAAATAAAGAAGGTATTCTCGATCTCATTCCAATGGTTTATAGTATATAGTGCAAACTTTCAACTATCACTAGTTTTTCAATTGTGCACTTTTAATAGACCGTTTGCACCAAATCGTAGTAATAAGGGATATTACTTTTTTTTTTTCCTTTTTAAAACTGTCTGGAAAATGTTTACGTAAAAAGCTTATTCAATAAGCAATCCAAGACTTTCTTTTAAATTAAAAACTGTTTAAATAAAATTATGATTTAATAAATTAAAATAATGTGTAAACTATAATAGTTAATTCATCAGAAAACTTTTAAAAATATCGTAAAATGTATACAACGAGTACTTTAAGTATATAATTCTAATTAAAAATTATTGTTTTGTTTTTTATTATTGTCCTAGAAAATAAGTTTAATCATGTTACTATACTTAAGTTAACCTAGTTTAGAACTTTTGTATTTCTGTAAATAAAATCACTGTACCAATATGTTTGTACTAAAAATTTAAACGCTTTAGTCTTTTCCTTAATGGATGATATTTGTCTTCGAAAAGAGATTTTTCAGTTTTCAGGTTCACCGAAGTTTGGAAAAATGCTGTCTAAAGGTAAGTATTCGTACTGGATGGAAATGGCTGCAACAGAGTACGTTTGGCAATTAGAACCAAGTAGATTGGTTAAAATTCAACCAAGTGAGTCTGTTATTTGCAATAGAGTAAATCAGATGAATTAACAGACCAATTAAAACTAGGTTGGTTAATATCAGCTGAGTAGGTTGACTAATTATAGCCGATTACGTTGGTAAATTAGAAGCTAGTAGATTGGCTAATTATAACTGAGCAGATTGGCTAAATTCAGCCAAGTACGTAAGCTAATAATAATGGAGAAGCTTGGCAAAAATAAACAGAATATGTTGGTTCTTTTTTACCAAGTAGATTGATTGAATTCAACAGAGTAAGTTGACTAAATCCAACCTAGTTAGTTAGTTAAAATAAAACAAGTAAGTTAGCTAATTTTAACCGAGAAGGTTGACAGATTTCAACAGAGCAACTGGATTAAATTCAACCGAGTTGCTTACCAAAACTAAACCGAGTAAGTTGGCTAATTTGAACCGAGTATGTTGACTGAATTCAACGGAGTAGGTTAACTGAATTTAAACGAGTGGGTTGGCTAATAATAACTAAGTATCCTGGCTAATTTTTACCAAGTAGATCGACAGATTTCAACAGAGTTAGGTGACTGAATTCAACCGAGTCGGTTGGCTAATTTGAACCGAGTATGTTGACTGAATTCAACGGAGTAGGTTAACTGAATTTAAACGAGTGGGTTGGCTAATAATAACTAAGTATCCTGGCTAATTTTTACCAAGTAGATCGACAGATTTCAACAGAGTTAGGTGACTGAATTCAACCGAGTCGGTTGGCTAATTTGAACCGAGTATGTTGACTGAATTCAACGGAGTAGGTTAACTGAATTTAAACGAGTGGGTTGGCTAATAATAACTAAGTATCCTGGCTAATTTTTACCAAGTAGATCGACAGATTTCAACAGAGCTAGGTGACTGAATTCAACCGAGTCAGTTGGCTAAAATCAATTAAATACGTTGGCTAATTTGTACCGAGAAAGTTGACTGATTTCAACAGAGCAGGTTGACTAAATTAAACCGAGTTGGTTGGTTGATTATTATTAACTAGGTTGGCTGAATTCAGCTAAGTGGGTTGGTTAATAACAACTTAATACCTTGGCTATTTTTTACCAAATACGTTGACAGATTTTAGCATAGCAAGTTGACTCAATTCAACCAAGTTGGTTGACTATAATCACCAGAGTGATTCGGCTACTTTGTACGGAGTAAGTAGACAGATTTCAACCAATTAGGTTGACTGAATTTTATCGAGTTGCTTAGTTAATTATACCCAAGTAACTTGACTTATTATAACATAGTAGAATGGCTAAATTCAACAAAGTAGGTTGGCTGATTATAACCGAGTATGTTGGCTAAATTCCACCATAAATCTCGGCTATTTATGTAATTTTAACAGAGTAGGTTGGCTAATTTCAAACAAGTGTGTTGGCTTAATATAGCCAAGTAAGTTGGTATTTTTTAGCACAGTTAGTTGTCTATTTATGCCTGAGTAGGTTTCGGAGGGGAAATGATATTGATTATTTTTTATAGCATCAACTTGGTTGTTTTTTCACGAGTTTTCATAATCAAGTTGTCGTGGCTGTTTTTTGCCGACTAACTCCGTAGGTGCTATAGTAATCATGTTACTCGGCTGTTTATTACCAAGATTTGGTTGTTTTTAACCCTGCAATGTTTCTGCGTGTAAAGACTTTCTCGCATCTTGATGCTTTTACAACACTTCTCCACCTCTGGTATTTTTTATAAAGTCGTAGTTTAAATTTTGAAGGAGGACAAAGTGAATCCCTGTTGGCGATGAAGGTTTTGAAGAGTTGAAGTTCTATCAGGTGAGAATGTGCCGTTCTTGTAAATAGTCTTATCGCATTGGCCATTCGAAAAAAAAAAAACATAATTCCGACGTTTCTTTGAAGTTGCTTCGTATATAAAAGACTTTTTCTTACCGGTCTTTTTAAGAGATATTTTGAGATTGAATCTCTGTTGAAAGAACGTTATAAACTTTTTAATAGAAGTCCATTAACTTTTGACCTAAATATATATTTTATATGTGAATTTTATAGAACCAAAACCAGTTTCGTAATTTACTTTTGTCAGGTACAACAGTCGACTCCAGTTACCTGTTACCTAGCAAACGAAAATACATTTTTTTGCAGTCTTTCAAATTTTATTTTTATTTCATTTATTTATTTATTTATCTAACATGTATATGTATGTACGTACATTAGACTTTCATAGAAAATGATATCTTAAATATATCAAAGGGCACGATAGTGCTCAGCCAAGTTCTGGCAGTACACCCTTTTTACAGGAACAAACTCAGGCGATTTTTGACCTCTCCCTATCTTCAGTAGCAATGAAGTCAGAATATTTGCTAAGCTAGTCAGACACAGGCGCCTCACCAAATTTCAATTTCCTAGCATAAGCGGTTCCTGAGATATAAGGCCTCAAAAATCACAAAAACCGTAACTGACTGACTGGCTGACAGATCATCAAAATTATGGAGCACTTCCCGACATCGTAGGACCTTGTAATTTTGCACAACGGTAGGTCTTGTCATGCAAGTAGAGGAAAAAATCGAAAATTTGAGGTTTTCGATTCAGGGGGCGTGGTATCCGCCCAATTTATCCGAATTAGTGTTGGTTGAATGAAGCACTTCCGACTGCTGTAAAGCGATGAAATTTGGAAAAACGGTAGGGCTTTAATTGCATACAAAGAAAAAAATATAAAATTTGCAGTTTTCCATCAGGGGCGTGGTATCCGCCTACTTCCTCAGAACTGTGACAATGTAATAGAGAAATTTTATTATTTAATGATTACTGACTAAAATTTGATGGGCTTACTTGGCAAGTTGTTTTTTATGCCCAATTCGAAAGGTTTTAAAAAGTTGACCAGTGAACTCATCAAATTTTAGTCAGTAATCATTAAATAATAAACCAGTATTCTAGGTTTGAGCGAACCAAGGAGATGAACAAGGATTTGAGGGTGTAAGGATCACTAAACTCCTTAGAATTACGAAAAATAAAATCAAGCCTTAGAGATTAAAAAAATCCATATGCAAACCAAAATTTAATTGGGTATCAAAAAATACCCCCAGATTTTTTTGTGCCGAAACAAGTAGAAGATTACTGTTAGCTATTTTGTACTCAAAAATAATAGAATTTTTAGACCTCGTAAAAGACATTATGGAAAATTTATATATATTAAGGTGTAAGGAGTTCCTTACGCACCATTCTGAAAGTCTGTCAATTCTTAAAGCTTAATACAATCAGACAATGATTTCACTACCCGAAAAAAAAAATCGCGAAATCGTCGGAAAATAGTAAGCCAATAGAATCTAAGATACATTTGGGTAAATCATTAATAAAAAGAAGAATGAAGAGTGGTCCCAAGTGGCTGCCTTGATGTACACCTGAATGATTAAAAATTACTTTGGAAAAATGAGATCCTATTTTAACATATCGCTTTTTATTATTTAAGTTACTCAATATTCATTTCAACAAGGTAGAGTGAAAGCTAAATCTTAATAACTTGCGCTCCAAGATGAAGAATTGAACACGGTCAAAAGCCTTAGCAACTTAGTAAACCGTGTCAACTTGATTGTGATGTTCCATGTTACAAAGATGGTAATTTGTGAAGATAGCTAAGTTAGTTACGGTGGACCTCCCACCAATAAATCCCTGTTGGGAACCAGATATCAAACCCCGTATTACCGAATATATATTTTTCTTTTAACAATGACCTCAAAAATTTTAAGGATAAGCTGAAGTTTCGCAATGGGTCGATAGTTTTCAACAATTTACTTCGAACCCGATTTGTGGAATTGGAGTGACAAAAGAGTATATCCATTCGTCCAAGAACACACCTTTAGTCAAGGAAAGATTAAAAATTAGACTAAGAGGCATAAGCAAATTTGATTTAAAATTCTTGGGAAAGGTGGCGGGGATGTTATCCGGTGCCACATTATTACACCCCTGAAGACTAGGCAGTTCGGCAAAGATATCATCCTCTGTGATATAAAGAATTTTAAATAATATTAGTCTACAATCATTAAACCTGGCTGAGTTTGAACTTTTTACAATGTCAATGTGTAATTCAAAAATACTATCTCAACGGATTTTAGTAAGACATTTCACAACACTTTCCAAAGAACTTTCAAAGAATTTACTATTAATCTTGAAAATATATTCTTGAGTTGAATGTCTTCTTAAGTGAAAGACAGTGTTTGTAGCAGATCTGGCTTCTCTCCAGTTTTTTTTTTTTTTTTTTTTTTTTTTTATACTTTTCGTCGGTGTTCCTCAAGGCAGCCACTTAGGGCATCTTCTTTTTACTCTCATTTATGCCGGTATTGAAATGTTTATTGAACAACATTTCCACGTACAGTTTTTTTTCAAAATCATTTCTTGGGCACTCTTATTCAACTAGATTTTAATAGTTTCCTAGTGTCGTTGCCAGGGATGTAAGGCTGGAGTGAAACTTTGGGGAGCAATTTCATTTTATGTAGCCTCAGAACACTTTCGTGCGTTGAAAAAGACTTTTTCAAATTTTCGAAAATTTTTGCACGATTTATTGTATAAATACATAATAACATAATGCGCCTCATGTGGTGAAGAAGTGAAAATGTTCATTGAAAATGTTCGGGGTTGGATGACAACCAGGACCTATGCGTTAGAATAATAAGAACAAGCTCATTGATGCCATCAAAAAGCATATAGTGACATAAAGTTTGATAATTTTGCCAAGTAGTATGATTCAATACGTAATAATCCTTATGAAGACTTTTAACTCTTATTTTCAAAGGAATTATGACTAGATTTAAAATACTTGAGCACAGTGCGCGCGTCTTAGGAAAGTTGTAGAGGATTTAAAAGGAGAAACCGATGTAAATTGGTTTTGAATGTCTAAATATCATAATAGAAGGGAAATATTGAGTTATCATTTCACATTCTCATAGTGCAGCTAAGGAAAGAATCTCTGAATTCAACAGTATGTCCAAAGTTGAAGGGTAGATTGATGGGCATTTCCTGAAGTGCGACTATTACAGTTTAATTACTTAAGAGGAGGAATGCAACTGGCTATTTCACTGAAACATTGTTTATAAAAATACAAGTAAAATAATGAAAGATAAGAAAGATTGCGGACGTCCTCAAGAGATTCAAATGTTTCTGTTATACTTCTATCACCTATCATTTCAAAAGTTCTTTTTGGATTCTATCCAAGAAAATCAAGTGAGTTATTGGAGTTCCTGTCCAAAACTGGAAATTGTACTCGAGCTTTGGACTAACATAAGTCTTATAGATTACAGCCAGATCAGAAGGGGTGAAACATTTCTTGCAATGCCGAAGGAATCCTAATGGTCATTCTACACAAGATGGTCTGTGATACCAAGAACTCTGAGTTGTTCGGTTTACCATTACATGTATAATGGCATTTGGTTGGGTTGTACTGCAACGACAGAAGAAAGCATTGAGTTTTTGAAGCATTAAATTCTACGCCATTTGACAAAACTACCGAGATCAGAATTTAATGAGGTTCTAAATCAACATGAGAAGCTGAGGGTACTGTCTTCAGCAAAACAATTTAATAGATTAAATAGTTTCAGACAAAATATCATTAGTGCAAAATTAAGCCATGATACTACTTAACAATTTGCAAACCTTAAAGTAGTTTACTAACTCATTATTAATTTTAAAAATGTTCTAACTAGTATCGTACTAAAGTAATTTTTACTTGCGACTTATAGGTACTATAAGGCAAGTTATGCATTCGTAAAAAAAATCGAACTCGAGATTTTGATCAAAGTCGACATTACGATGATAGCGAAGACGAAAAAAGTGGGTCTGGCAATTCTGTCTGTCTGTCTGTCTGTCTGTCTGTCTGTCTGTCTGTCTGTCTGTTCGATTACAGCTAAACGGCTCGGCCGATTTTCTTCAAACTTGGTAGATATGGGTTTTGATTTTTTACCCCCGGATGTTTTTTGATTTGATTTTTTATGACCAAAAATAACGGTACCTGCCATACGATTTTTTTCCGAAATTTTATAAATATTTTTTTTTCTCAAAAACTGTCCCTGCGATTTTCTTAAAAAAAATTTAAAAAATTTAGTTTAGTTAAACCTAGGTAATGGTGAAAAAAAAATTTCAAAAAAATGAGTAGTTTTGGTACCCCCCTTGGGGCCATTTTTTTTCTTTTTGATTTTCTCAAAAACGGTACCACCGATTTTGATCATTTTTTTTATGCTAAAGCTTCCCAGCAGTTTGAGAATTATTGTGTATTCAAATTTTCCAAACCAAATTTTTTGGATTTTTAAAAAAACTTTCAAAATTTTTTTTTGAAAACTCAATATTTCGAAAACCCCATGCTCGATTTTTTGAAAACTTGATAAATAAAAGTTTGGAAAAATAATCTACAATATATGAGCAAAATAAATTCATTTTACCTAAAAATAACGGTACCCTCCATACAAATGTTAAAAAATGGTTTTCGAAAATCGTATTTTTCTCGAAAACGGTTCCGAGAATTTTGCTTAAATTTTTTTTCTTTCTATTATTTTTTAATATCTGTAATTTAATAAAAAAAAATTTGAAAACAAAACATTACTGAGTGTACCTACCATAGAACGATTTTTTAAAATTTTGAATTTCTCATTATTAGCACAACGGATTTTAATGAAATTTCGTAAAGAGAAGCTTCTAAAAAGTTTAAAAAACATTGCATTTAAAAACTTTAAGAAAAATATTTTTTTGAATTTTGAAAAAAAAAAAAATCAATTTTTTGTTTTTTGAAAACTCAATGTCTCGAAAACGGCTCAATACTTTTTTTGTAAATTTAATTTTTATTCATACAATAATAAAAACTTCAAATTGGCGTACCATCATTTTTTCTTAAAAGTGTTTTAAAATTTTCTTATATAAAACCTTATTTTTTAAGAAACCACTACAAATACTTATAATTTTTGTTCTTGCATAAATCTATATTTGCTTGAATCACATGGCATCCTATTCTTACCTTTAACTACTAAAGAAGTTTTTTTTTAGTCATTTAAAAAATGAATTTTATGTTTATGAACAGTTTCTCTAATAACATTCATTTTTGAAATTCTTAGGGCCATTTGCTGATACGAAACTTAAATATTTATGTTCAACTTAAGCGCTTTATGTTCTACTTTTTCCTCTACGTAAACTGTCACATAAGAGTTTATGTGGAACATAAGTACTTATGTTCCGTATCAGCAAATGGGCCTTAGTCTTTTACATAGGAGCAAGTTCGTGCGACCCAGTCGTGCATTTTATTTTTAATAAATTGCTTCTAAACACCTAAAACAATAACAATTCGTACAAAAAACTAAGTAAACAGACCTATTTCGACGTTTGTAAATGTCAAAGAGTTATATGAAGTTAGCACGATAGTTAAAAAAATAAATTGCTATTTGATGATTTAGCTTTAATAAAAGGTTAGAGAAAGTATAATGCTATATTCGATTCAAATTTGCAAAATCAGTGTTTTAACCTAGTTTCATACTAAAACAACTTTAACATCGTACTAATTCAAATAAAATTTTGCGCCATTGATAATATGAGAAAGACAGTCGGAGACAAAACGGAGCCTTGTGGTATACCAGCATTTATTTAATGAATAAGACTTGAAAAGATGTAATACAACTTGTATACACCGGTTCGAAAGGTAGTTTCTAAAGCAACAAAGAAAAGGTTCTTCTTCATCGATAAGAGCACTTGATGCCAAAGTCTATCAAATGCTTTTGAAATATCTAGTGCAATAATTTTACTTTCTCCAAGAATTCGTTTCGTGCCACTGTTTGATAAGTTACATATACCATCAGATCAACAGTGGATTTACTGCAATGGGAACCATACTGCCGGTCATTAAACAGCTCTCGTTCCTCAATTTATTTTTTGAGCTGATAATTTATCAGCGTTTCAATTACCTTGGAAAGAAGATACCTAAATGTAATTGAGCGATAGTTATAAATTTAAATGAAATGTCACATTTATATTTCGAAAATACTTGTTTTCCTTATGTTTTGTCTCTTTTGGAATCCGAACTTCCTCTTGGTTTTAGAGAATAGCACCAATATCGAATAATCGGGCTCCTGTCCGAGATAATATAAAGAGCGAAATTATCAGTACAGTATACTTTAAATAAATAAAATGCACGACTGGGTCGCACGAACTTGCTCCTATGTAATAGACTAGGAATTTTAAAAACGGATGTTATTAAAGAAAACTGTTCATAAGGGCAAAATGATTTTTTAAATGGTTAGTGCGTTGGACTGTCATGCGAAAGGTCTCGAGTTCGATTCTCAGCCGCTGCAAGAAAGTTTTTTTCAGGGGTGTACTGCCTCTTGCGAGGAATTGACAAATCCTCCAAGAGTATCTCTTGTCATGGAAAGTGCTGCTCATTAGCCGTTCGGAATCGGCAGAAAATTGTAGGTCCCCTCCATTCCTGGTAACACGCACACAGGAATGGTTGAGAGTTGTAAGTCACTAGGTCCTGGTTCACTTCGAGCTGTTGCACCACCAAATTTAATTTTTAATTTAATAAGAGATAAAAACAGAATGATATGGAAATATAAATTTATGCAAGAACAAAAATTATAAGTCGTTGTAGTGGTTCCTTAAAAAAATAAGCTTTTATGTACAAAATTTTTAAAACATTTTTAAGAAAAAATATTAAGCCGTTCTTGAGATATCGAATGTTCCAAGAAAAAAAAATGACTTTTTTTTCTAAAAATTAAAAAAAAAATATTTTTTTTTAAGTTTTGAAATGCAATGTTTTTTAAACATTTTAAGAGCTTCTTTATAAAAAAATTCATTGAAATCCGTTATGCCGTTAATGAGAAATTCAAAATTCGAAAAAATCAAATTTTTTTTTAATAAATTATAGATCGTTAAAATTAATCAAAAGAAAAAAAATTTTAGCAAAATTCTCGGAACCGTTTTCGAGAAAAATGCGATTTTCGAAAACCATTTTTTTAAATTTGTATGGAAGGTACCGTTAGTTTTAGATAAAACAAAATTTTTTTCTCAAATCTTGTAGACTATGTTAAAAAACTTTTATTGATCAAGTTTGAAAAAAAATCGATCTTGGGGTTTTCGAAATATTGAGTTTCAAAAAAAAATTTTGATTTTTTTTTTAAATCCAAAAAATTGAAAATTTGAATATGTAATAATATTTAAACTGTGGAGGAGCTTTACCATAAAAAAATGATCAAAATCGGCTGTACCGTTTTCGAGAAAATCAAAAACAAAAAAAAAATGCACCCAGGGGCTACCAAAAATAACAATTTTTTGGAAAATTTTTTTCAACCATTACCTAGTTTTAACTAAATGAAATTTTTCAATTTTTTTTTTTTAAATTCTGTGGGACAGTTTTTGAGAAAAAAAAATTCTTATAAAATTTCCAAAAAAAATCGTATGACAGGTACCGTTATTTTTGGTCTTAAAAAAAAAGAAGAAAAAAAACGTCTGGGGGGAAAAAATTAAAACCCATACCAAGTTTGAAGAAAATCGGCCGAGCCGTTTAGGCTGTAGTCGAACCGACAGACAGACAGACAGACAGAATTGCGAGACCCACTTTTTTGGTCTTCGCTATCATCGTAATGTCAACTTTGATCAAAATCTCGAGTTCGATTTTTTTTACGAATGCATAACTTGCCTTATAGTATGTTACCTATAAGTCGCAAGTAAAAATACTTAAGAGTTCACATAGCACACTCTACCTTCAGCAAAATTCCCAAGCAGGTTTTGGACAGTCAGGTTTTGCCTTACCAAACAATTTGCAATGTTCATCGAAACCTACAATCTCTCTTCCCAACTGACCCCATCACTCGTTCTGTATTATAATTATTAAGGGTCTCAATAAACTCTTGAGCGGTAGTAAATTATACAAAAAAGGAATCTTTTTTTCAGAAATGTGGGATATGTGTCTCTATAGAACTAAGTGGCTATCAAGACCTCGTCCACACCTTTTATTTTCGTTATCATAATCTAAAGTGGGTCAAGATTAATTATCTTCTTTCTTTAAAAAATTTACTTTGAAAAAGACCTTTACAGGCTTCGTTCTAGTCTCAATAAAACGAAAGAAGATTCCTCTGATAAAATTAAACTACAAAATAATTCCTTTCGCTGAAGGCGGTCGAAAAA
Organism: Chrysotoxum bicinctum; assembly: GCA_911387755.1. Lineage (NCBI taxonomy): Eukaryota > Metazoa > Arthropoda > Insecta > Diptera > Syrphidae > Chrysotoxum > Chrysotoxum bicinctum. The sequence continues at coordinate 192,017,164 of OU426988.1, forward strand.
CGGCGACTGGCTTCGCAGAACAAGTAGACAAGCAGAAAGCACATAGACGATCTCAGATGAATTCTGTCACTCAATCAGCGTTGCCGTTGTTGACAAACTATCTGTCAGCTGTGTTGTTCATTGTCTGCTGTTCGCTAGTAAGTCCGCCACAGACCTAACAACTCAATTCCCGATTTTAAGATGTCAGTTTTATTTGAATGAACCTGAATGATTCATCCGTTTATGAAAATGGAAAACTGAGCTATCCAACGGAAGTGTATACAGTATAGCAGAATTAAAATTTCCCTCATTTTCCCCAGCGGCCTATAGCAGAATAGGGCTGAATATTTTTTACAAAATTTTAAATTTTTTTTTTTTGACACTGACTGGAACTGACTGTCTTTGTTTCTAAACAATTATTGTATCAAACAAGATCATGGGGTCAATTCCCGATCTATGGAGCTGTGAAGTGATAAATTTTATCACATTCACATTCTCGACTCGATTCAGATTCTCGACGAGTGAAAATGAAATTTCAAATGTCAAATTTTGTTCATATGATACATTTTTTATCACAGTGAAATCATTTGGTAAAGAGCTCAATTGATAAATTATGGCAAGTTGTTCATAGAATGTCGCTTTTATCTCTAAAATTTCATCCCTCGTAGAAATCTCTGTAACAAACCGACTCACTAATGTAGCAGAGCACCTAACACTTCCAAATGACGAGAAGGTGTATTTCTAGAATAAGTAGTGTTTAGGTATGGTTTTCATTCGTTAATTAAATCCATGCATAAGTGTTTCGGGAATCTAATCGCAATCAAAGAAAAAAAGTCCAGCTGCTGATAAAATGAGCTCATCAGCCGCTGTGAACACTTTTCCCCAAATCTTACATTTTACTCTAGAATTCACATCAAATTCACACTATCAGTCGGCTCTTCATCTAACGAATAAAATTCTGTTCGATTACTTATGAGGAAATGTCAAATTATGGTACTCGACTGTTCGATGACATGAGCGGTAATGTCAAACTCACATAATTCAGTCACGTATTACTCGAAAACTGATGCGGTAATTTGGCCCCTGTTAATCATTATGAGTTCGAGAATCGCCTAAAACGTGTTCATGAAATGATAAAATGGCTCGGTGAAGATTGAAATTATATTCTTTTTATCACTTCACAGCTTCACAGATCTAGAATTGACCCCAATTTTTATGATCTATCCTCAAACAGAATTAAATTTAAAAGAAGCAATGCCCCCATTATTGTTTTTAAAAATGTTGTTTTATTTGCCACGCTAATTGTTTATCAAATAATATTGTTTTTAAGTGCCATCGCATGCTAACACGAAAATACTCGATTTTTTGTTTTGGATTTTAATTAAATTGTTTGTTCAGTTGCCAAAACAATAAATATTTTCCGCTTATTAATTAATTAAAAAAAAAGTATTATTCGTTGAACGAGTGATAATGTTTCGGCTTTGACAGAGAGACGAATTCATAGTTAAATCGGAATAGAAAAAAAATATTTTTTCTAGGCTGAAATTCTGAATTCTTCTTATTTATTCGATGGAAAAGAAAGCGTGTAACACATTATATGCACATATTCATAAGACATAGCTTAATTTTATCACAGGCATAATTGTTCACAGTAGCAGTGTTTCTTGCACGTTTGAACACTTACAACACTATTTGAATGGATATAAAATTTTCATAGTTTAACGCTTCTAAACAATCGTTTTGTATTTTTCTAATCTTGTCGAAAACGGCTATTAGTCTTTCATATTCCTGCGATGTCCTATGTGTTTTTTTTTTGTAATAAATATTCACGTAACGAAAGTAGGATTTTTTTTATTGCCCCTTACGAACTTGTTCCGTGTAGCATGTTATCTTACCGAATAGCACGCAACCTAGGGAAATAAACGGGTGGAACTCTAACGAGAACCTGTCCAATCCAATGAGCTGCCTTGAAGAGGAGATCAAAGGAAAGAAACGGGTTGGTTTAGTAAATAATAATACTCTTAATAATAACAATAATAATACTTATAATAACTATTCCCCCACTCTAGCTAATACTCCTAATAATCGTAAAACTTGCCCTACTCTAGCTAATGAAACCCTACTATTTTATAAAAAAAATTTAGATTAGCTTCACCAATGCGGCAATGCCTATCTGTCACCGAAACGCCTTATACAAGGTTTTTGTTTGCGGCCCGATCTAAAATTCTCTATACTCTAGATTGGTATCCACACAGGACGAGAATAAAAGACGATTTTGCCATTTTCCCAACGTCCACTTATTAAATCTACGGCTAAGAGTCAGTGTGAATTACACGAAATAAATGACAAAATTGCATGTGATTCCGATTGTGTGGTAATCACATGACTCCGGGTGCACACTGGATGTGCAATATGATTATTTAATAATGCGGTATGCAGGCGGCGTAGCGTTTTGCTCGGTAATATGATTAGGGGTCGTTGATGTCGCAGCATTTTGCTCGGTAATGTGATTAAATTGTTTAATAATTGTAACGCTTCGTTACACTGTAAGCGTGGTCTTGGCGGCCATTTGGCTGATGTTGTGTTCCATTATTAACGGCATACCTTCCTCTTTATAATGAAATAAACATCCGATCATTTATCTCCAAAAATGCCATTTTTCTTTGAATATCAAAATAACACCTCTTATTGGAAAACCCTTTATTTGCTACATCGGGTGTTATATCTTATTGAAACTACGAAATTGTTAGTTCTTTTTATACTTTATTGATATGCTCGCATTCGCAGCTAGACTACAACTAACTTATATAGATGTCACATAATATCAATCAAGGCATGATTGTAAGTGTTATACAATATATAACATCGGGCTTACATTGAAAACTTTGAGGTGCCTCAAAAAGAGTTCGCATATGGTGTCAATGGATTGAAGTCCCGATTTTATTACTTTCTATGAATAGTTCAACCTAAATATCTTCATTCCCCTAACATCTCTCTCACCCAATATGTCAAAAAGACGAAAAACGAAACAACTGGTAGGTATCAAATTTTATTGCAGGTTCTTTCAATGTTTTTAACAAATCCCCTCAACGTTGGTGATGGAAGATTGAATTTTCGGAGTTGACATTTAAAAAATCCGAAAAGTGTTTTTTTTTTAATTTTCTGCTCCGGGAAATGAATTTTCAGGACAATCGGTTGACATTTACAACGAATTATACTTGACACGTCAATATTTATTCTGTCACTTGTCTGTCAAACCACATATTGCTAAATTTTGATAATAAATATTCTAAATATGTATGTATGTATGATATATCAAAATATAAATCGTTCTCTATCTGTCAAACCATGAATTGAATGATGACTATGATGCCAATGGATTACAAATTTTAGTTTTTCCGCTTATATTTGCTTTGACAATTTCCAATACAAAATGGGAATGATGTGAATCGGTTCATAAATCTCTGACAGAGGGAGTGAGATAAAGTACAGAAAAGTCATACAAAGGTAGGAGGATTTAGTTAAGTGTGAACACCTTTAAAGAGTAAAAATGCAATAAAATTAACAAAATTAAATTATTTCTATGTATTATAGCTTTATTAGTAAGATCAAACATTTCCATTAATTGTGGAACACAACGTCTTTCAAGAGACTGCCTCGTCTGGTTTCACAGTAATGCATTCTGTCACTCCAATTTCCAAGACCTTGTTTCGGGCTATAGCTCACGGATTGCTTGGATGATATTGGCCTTAAGGTTGTTGGCATAACATCGGATTTTCACGGTCTAAAGTGGTAAAATCGCAGCTCCGAGGCGGCCAATTGACGTCGTCGTCAAGACAACTGATAACCGATTTGGGAATTTGATGCGCAAAAGATCGATTTTGGCTGTGTGGCATGGCGTGCCACTCTGCATGAACCAGGGGTCGTCCAAATCTTATTTCTTCAATTTCAGTAAAAAAAAAAGTCAGTAAACATGGCTCCGATTACCGAATCGTTGTTCCCAGCGGCATTTTCCACCACTCCACAATCCGCACCAAACTGTCGCTCTCTGTGGATTCATTGGCTTCTGAACAATAACTTGCGGGTTTTTCCAGCCGCAGAAGTGGCAATATTGTTTGTTAATGTAACCGCCGAGATGAAAATGCACATCGTCAGATGATTTTTCGCCCAAAATCGTTGTCCAATTTAAGCTGCTCTAAGGCCCAACCTGCGAAGCTATGGTCGGGCGGATGGTCGGGCGCCTTTAATTGATGAGTCAATTTCACCTCTTAAGCGAATAATCCGAGATCTTTGTGCAGAAATCTCGTCAAGCTAGTCCGTGAAATGTTGAGCTGTACGACGACGGGGACCATGAGTGCTGTCCACGGTGGCTGCTTCATTTCGGCCAAAATTTCTTTTCAAAAAACACCATGTTTGTGCTATACAGCACTCACTTTGGAAATAACTTTTTAATATTTCCTCACGTTGCTGAAGCGTAAAGCGACTCTTTTCTTTTCGGGGGTATGATTTCGAGCGGGAAACAGCTGTCAGTGTCAAAATAGCCTATGAATTAAAAAGAAACCACCCTGTATAGCAGAAAAAAAGACATCAAGAGTTTGATTACACGATTCTTTTTTCAGTTGTTATGTCCTTTTGTCATATTTGGTGTGAGGTAAAGAAGTGTAACGCAATGAAGCTACGTTTCTGCACTCCTCACCCAAACTGTCAAAAAGACGAAAGACGAAACGAACGAAAATAAGAACCATGTAATCAGGCTCTTAGAAGTAGTATATTTTTATAAATAGGAAGCCATAAAACGCCGCCGTCTCCACTATCGATAAATCCATCGCAATCGCAATAGCCAAAGTAAAAAGCAGAGAGCAGAAGAACTGTCAGATTTTTGTGGCTGGGCATTTCATCGCATACTTTTTTAGTATAGTGAATAATTTCAATGGATCAAATTGCAAAGGCTTTCAAATTGCAAATTAATATAAACGAGTTCTATGGACAATTTCAAAATATATTTTTTTTTAATTTTGTTAGAAAAACGTAAATCTCAAGCAAAAGCTTTTCTCTCACGTAAATCTCAAACTCAAACAAATTTAATTTGGGAAGGCCAGAACAATATGACAGTTCTCCTTGCGATAAAGCAAGCGATGAATGGTATTCGATGAGAGCATACTTTCTATCGCACGCTATGGAAATATAGCTGCGATGGCGGTCTCTACTTGCGATGATGAAAGCATGCTCTGGATTTATCGCTAGTGGAGATCACATGTAATGGCTCGTAGAGAGCCTAAACCTAGTGACTTGCAACTTGCAACTCTCAAACATTCAATTTTGTGCCGGCTAATGAGCAGTACTTTTCATGACAAAAGATATTCTTGTCAATTCCTCCTGTTTGATTGCAGCTGGAAAATGTAATGTTGTATGAAATAACATCCCTGGTTAAACACAAGTCTAACAAAGTTAACGTTACGTATCGAAGTCCGGTGGTGCGTTTTTTCTTAACAATATTTAACATTAAATTTTTGAAATAAAGATTTCGTTCCTTTACTTTGAAACTGTGATTTTCGGTGAAGAGTTTTAAAAGCTATTGCAAGTTTTGCTTGAATAAAATTTGACGTTTCGAACAAACATTGTGAAATATGGAACTGTGATGGTATATCAAAATAATAAAAAAAATTACTACACAATAAAAATAAATATCAATAACATTTCCCTACTCTGATGGAATGCACAAAAGAATTTGGATGTTTTTGTTTACTAAGTTACCATTTGTTGTGGGAAAAAAAAAAAAAATAAACACTATACAAAATTAGCTATTAATTATTCAAAAGCTTACACATTTCCAAGCTTACTTCACAAATATATAGCTACCTAATGGTTTTGTAAATATTAATATTGACACAATAGTGTTATTGTTGGTTGAAAATAGAAAATGAGGGTTCCAATGACGCTTTAAGCATTAGGATAAATAAATTTAATACAAAAAGCAAATAATATTAATAATATTGACAAAGTGGGATATTTAGATATACTCGTACACTGCCGGTCACTTGAATATATCCAATGCTTTGTAATAGTTCTACTTTTGTTTTATACTCGGACAGACTGGTTACACCTGGTTGAAACCAACAATATTTTTAAGATATAATATTCAGATTTATCCTTTAGAATTATCAGACCTTTAGTAAATACCATTCCTTATAAAAACGCGCTTAGGTGCTTGAATAACGCTCAATTATTTTATCCCATCAGAATGCATCCAGTGACGTAATACGTTAAAATAGGCCTTTAACTACATTGTTTTACAATTTTTAAAAATAATATAAATTGACTAACGCAGTGAGCGGTAAATTTCCTTCTTTATCCTTCTCCCTTCATCCACAGTTTGCTTTGATTTTATCGTTGAATACATTATTTGGGTCATGCCATGCATTGTGTGTAAGTGACTGAACAAAAGGCATATCAGATAAATCGTTGTTATCGTTTTTGGGAATCCAAAAGGGGATGAATACATTTACTATTAATGTATAACACTACTAGTAAATTGTATTGTGAAGTTGCTTTGGGGCCCACAATTTGATTTGGTTTTTCGTAATGTTGAGTTTATTTGGGGTCAATTGGAGGCTTAGGAAGAATTCCTGTATGTGTGTTTGTGTCCATGCTGCGAAAAACATGCCAGCAGATTTGACACTTAGCGAAACACAGATGGGTGAAAATTCTGATCACTCGGAATTCAACCTGCCTTGTTATAGTTAAGTGCCCCTATTCTTCCCACGCCATGGCCTCCCCATTTATGCTCGTAATGATGCTGTATATCAGATTCAACCACGATAGTGTTTTGGTTAAATACACAAACCTTAACTTCATGTGTGCGCATCATTCATACATGCTTTATTCGTCGTAGTCCAAGTTTATATAGTAACTCGACTTAACTCGATGCGCTATCCGACTCTATCTAAATAATAGTTTCTCATTTTCTGCACATTGAAATCGTTTTTACGGACGATTTCTATGTGCAAAATTCTTGGTGGCAGCGCTATTCTGGTCAGACAACAAACGAAGGAAGGCATGCCGAGGTAAACAACTTGTCTAAGGTCGTTCACGATCCTACTCAAATTCCTGACGTTGCAGGTCAACCCGCCACCCAACTGTGGAAAAGCCGAATTAGTTTAAACAAGCTAAAAATTCGATCCAAATTTTTGGATGACCAACAATTAAGCCAAAAAATACTATAACGTTCCAAAAGAAAATTTTAAAAAAATTTACGAAATACTCTTCGTCTTCGATTTTTAGGCTCGTTTTAAACGACACTCCTTATTTCAGCTCACAAAAAAAAAAGGAAGCCATTTTGATAGCAGTCCTGTTGCATGAAAGTGTGATGATTTCTCCTGTACTTGAGAGCGTAAACGATTTTATGGGACAAATATTCTTTCGCACTCGTATAGTTACAATGTTCACAATTCCTCTAAGCCCGGATACTATCACTCCCATTGTTCTGAAGAGATGAAGATTGCCAAACCATTGCGTAAGGTTTTCCATTGTTCCTGTTCAACTGGTCTCTTTCCGAGCAAATTTTTCCAGCCTATCCCTAAAAACTGCGAATCTTCTTCCATCTCTCACTATCGTCTAATTGTACTAACGTCTCTTTTTTCCAAGGCCTTGGAAATGCTGATAAATAATAATCTATCAGCTCAAGAATTATCTTGAGGAACGAAATCTTTTCAATTCTCGTAATTTCAGGTATGGTGTCAATTTTAAGTGGCATTATCAATTGATGTCCTCGCCGTGAGGTGACCCAGTCTTGTTGAAACTACACTTTAGATATATTATATCGCTGTAGTCGAGCTCTAACTCGTCTGATAAAACTTCACCCGAGACCATTGACGATAACAGGGTCTCCTTGACGCAGACATACTATAAAACCGCAGTAAAAAGTCAATATTTGTAAATGCATTGATGCTTGGACTAACAGTTGAAGAATGTTGTGTATGTTGACAATAGAACGCGCTTCCTCCGAGAAGATGATTTTTTGCCCAAAATCAGGATCTCCGGGTAATATTTCCAGCGCACAATTTACGAACTAACAGCGTTGTCGACGATCGTCGCGATAAAGTGGCAACCCTTAATGAATATTTTGACGGCTGGCTGTCATTGGTAACTTTGACAGCTGCTGAACGATAATAACTGGGAAAACTGTTATTGTCATTGCAACTTTATATAAATAGAATGCACATTGCAAAAACTTAAAGGCCTTTGACTTCCGTTAAGATGATTGAGTGCTAGATTAAAGAAAATAGGGAAACATTTAAAAGAATAAGAGACATTAAAAATTTAGTATTTGGCTATTCAAGAGATGCAAATGTTTCCTTTATTTTTCTTTAATTTTTGAGATCTCTTTCGAATAATTCTATTGAAGATTACTGTTTTTTGAAACACATTTTTTGGATTTTATTTAAACTGCACCGCTAAAAATATGAGATTTTCTTATATATTTTTCAATCAATGAACTGATCATCTGGTAGAAAAATTTCATTTAGTTCAATTATACAAGACCGCGACCGCATGCCAGTCATGCAAATTCGATCTCAGAAAATGTACCATAATTTTTTGATCACATTGAATTCCAAATTTACATCATGTTATCCGTTTTTCACAACCATAACTATAATAGACTATTAATATACAAATCTAATAATGTATCTTTTTTTTTCTCTTGCAGGTAAACAACTTTGTCTAATTCTCTCTTATAAATTGTCAAGTGCGTGGAAAAAGTAAGAAAAAAGTAGTTTTAATCAACACATCTTTCAATTTTATATTTTAATAAACATTGTTCTAAGAAAGCAATAAATTACAATCCTTTAAGAAAGGAAAGATTTAAGCTAGCATTCCGTAAAACTTGAATAACACTGGCGCAAAATTGTAAACATTTAAAACCTGCTCTAAATCAATTTTAGAATGGGAGTCGACTCTAAATATTGTATATAAAACGAGAACCGACTTTTGTTAATTTTAAAGGACATAAACTATATCTTAACGTTAAAAAGCTCGTCTAACCTCAACAGCAGCAAATTGCTATAGTTTATCTTTGAAAAGTGTACTTTATCCATATTGACAATGGTTATTTCATACCAAAGCAAATCGAAGTAAAAATGCTGACTGATGTTTTATTCGATTTTTCAAAAGATGTGCTTTGTAAATAGACTCAATCACTGAAGATTAGAAAACCGAAACAATCGTAAAAAAATTGCTCTGAGATCAGCAAATCTGTACATACAAGTGTACATATTGTAAGATTTTTACTAGGTTCGTTAAATAAAACTTATTACCCTTTTTATTATTTCTTCTTTATTTACACTTTCCAAATCAAAACAATAAATCTCAATTTATAATCAACTCAAACACTTTTATTAAAATTTAAATCACACTTGTTTAATAACACTTTCCACAATCCAATAAGAAAAGCTTTTGCACATTTTTATGATTGAAAACAAACTGTCTTCCACTCACCGTGAAAACTCCTAATTTGAGTATTGGTTGTTCTCGAAACTAAATCGCGAAGGTTCTCGTCTTAGAATGTTCTAGTTGGTTGGAATAAGGGGAAATACATATAACATTGGAAATGAGCTATTTGTTCCTTCCATAAAGTAGATATGCAATTTTTCCAACAGATGGCGCTGTAGGAGTATAAAGCTCTGTGTCAGTGTTGTGTGGTGTGCGTAACAATATGTTATGTATGCATGCCGAGAAGTCTATAGCCAAATGAAAAAACAAAATTGAATTTTTTAATTAGCTATATATACTTCATTTCCATATAAATTAATGTAAATAACCTATAAACAATTTAAGTCTGTGGTAACACCCAGATTAGTTAGAAGAGTTTTCTAAAGTGTTTAAAATTATGAAAAAGTTAGACAAAGCCTCCAAGCTAAACGACTGCGTTAAGTAGAGCCGATTTTATTACTTAAACGAGAGCTGTTTAAAATTTTGCGCCACTATATTTTATGATAGTTTTCAATCAAGTATTTTTTTTCTTTGTTAATTTTAGTTCGGAAAAAAATACATAATATCATAATGTCATTAAAAAATTCAGACTCTTCTTCTGATGGCTTGATTTCGAGTACAGGGTGGGCCATCTAGTATTTTGTTTTTAAATCAAAGGTTATTTAACTATCTATTCCCGCACGAGATCTTTACGGAAAGTCAGTATCATACCTCGGCGGAACGAAATGAGTCGCTTTACGCTTGAACAACGTTGGGAAATATTGAAAACTTATTTCCAAAGTGAGTCCTGTGTAGCCCAAATAGTATGTTTTTTGAAAAAAAGTTTTGGCCGAAATGAAACACCGCGCCTGCTGTACGCAAGTTTGTCCAAAAAGTTCTTGAGACTGGTATATGCTAGTGGATAACACTCATGGCGCACGACCATTCGTTTAGTTATCTCTTCGCAGTTTGGGCCTTAAAACAGTTAAACAGTCAGACGAGGCGCATTTTCATCTCGGAGGCTACGTTAACAAACAAAATCGCCGCTTCTGGGGCTCGGAAAACCCGCACGTTGTCTAGAAGCCAATTCATACACAGAGAGTGACAGTTTGGTGCGGATTGTGGAGTGGTGGCATCATTGGACCATTTTTCTTCGAAAATGAGGCTGGGATCATCGTTTCGGTCAACGGTGGGCGTTACAATGCCATGTTAACCGACTTTTTTTTCTGTAGAAATTAAAGACATGAATTAGGACGACCCCTAGTTCATGCAGGATAGCGCGACACGGCACACAGACCATGCCTTTTGCGCCACAAATTCTCAAATCGTGATATCAGCCGTCCGTCGCATCGTGGCGATATCAATAGGCCGACTCGGAGCTGAGATTTGACCCCTTTAGACTTTTTTGTAAGGAACCGTGAAGGACCGATGTTATGCCAACGACACGGAAACGTTCCAAGCACTTAAGGCCAATATCATCCAAGCGATCAGTGAGCTAAAGCCCGAAACCATCAAATAGGTCTTGGAAAATTGGAGTGAAAAAATGCGCTACTGCGAAGCCAGCCGAGGAAACCACTTGAACTAAATTGTATTCCATAATTAATGGGAATGTTTGCTCTTACTAATAAAGCCATAATACATGCACAAAATTTAATTTTGTTCATTTTATTCGATTTTTAAAAAGAAACTTGTATTTGGCCCTAAGTCTAAGTCTACTAAGAGCCCTCAAAATATATCGATGAACTTCAAAAGCGTAATATAGTACTTGTTCGAAAAAATCACCTATTCACTGTACTTCATGCCAAAAAGCAGAACATGTTTCATTTCAATCATTATTAATATGATAATGATAAATCCAATCCATTGTAATGAACCATTACAATCCTACCCCACCTAACCCCTCCCGAACTACGCGCCGGCTATTCCTAGTTATTCCTCTCCACCTTCCTCCCCACGATCTACACTCCTGACAATACAACAAGCACTAGCCGCAATACTGGACCGACCGCATGGTTACCTACCAAGCACCCCTCCCTACCTACGCACCTGTCCCAAATAATAAACTTAAAATACTTACCCAACCAGCCGCATGCTCCCGTAGCATGCGTACACCACGAAGTGTGAACAACAACTGAATAAGAAATCTTCTTATCAGTTGATAACATTTTCCCCACACCACTCAAAGGAACCAACCAGAACAAACCGGTGTGGTGAATTCACACGCACGAATGATCGACAACCAGCAAGGCCTGCACTGAGGACAGCAGCACGACAACGACCATGGTACCTCGGTGGTGAATATAAAACTCAAATATATGTTGCAGAAGTTTCCCCGCATATCAATAGGAGATATAGGATGACGTCGCACCCATCATTGATTTCCAAAGAAAAATAAACTTTAAAAATATAAAGCTCACATGTAGTTCCACGAGAAAGTAATATAAATAAGAGTCATGCAAGCCACCAGAAGTCAGTCATCATCAGGTACCCAACGAGGACAGGACTCCGCCGCCAGCTCCAGTAGAGGAAGGTAATTTATTCATTGGCTACCCCCCACCAGAGGTAAGGAGCCCTTGAAACCAGAACATAAAGCCGGTGAATGCCGTTGATAGCCGGCGTAAGCCGTTGATAGCCGGTTAAAACCGTTGATAGCCGGGTAAAACCGTTGATAGCCGGCGTAAGCCGTTGATAGCCGGGTAAAACCGTTGATAGCCGGGTAAAACCGTTGATAGCCGGCGTAAGCCGTTGATAGCCGGGTAAAACCGTTGATAGCCGGCGTAAGCCGTTGATAGCCGGGTAAAACCGTTGATAGCCGGGTAAAACCGTTGATAGCCGGCGTAAGCCGTTGATAGCCGGGTAAAACCGTTGATAGCCGGGTAAAACCGTTGATAGCCGGCGTAAGCCGTTGATAGCCGGGTAAAACCGTTGATAGCCGGCGTAAGCCGTTGATAGCCGGGTAAAACCGTTGATAGCCGGGTAAAACCGTTGATAGCCGGCGTAAGCCGTTGATAGCCGGCGTAAGCCGTTGATAGCCGGGTAAAACCGTTGATAGCCGGCGTAAGCCGTTGATAGCCGGGTAAAACCGTTGATAGCCGGCGTAAGCCGTTGATAGCCGGGTAAAACCGTTTATAGCCGGCGCAAGCCGTTGATAGCCGGGTAAAACCGTTGATAGCCGGGTAAAACCGTTGATAGCCGGGTAAAACCGTTGATAGCCGGCGTAAGCCGTTGATAGCCGGGTAAAACCGTTGATAGCCGGCATAAGCCGTTGATAGCCGGGTAAAACCGTTGATAGCCGGCGTAAGCCGTTGATAGCCGGGTAAAACCGTTAATAACCAGTGAAAGCTGTTGATACCGTAAGCCGCTGAAAGATAGCGTGGACCGTCAGAATCGAGACCAGCCGGAACTCCTGAAGAAGCCAGTTGCAGAACTACTATACGAGGACCGTATCCAGTACCCGCTGCGAATAGTTAACCAGCTACGGAGCTCAAGTCATCGATTGAGTCAAGATTGAATATCTGAATTATAGTAAAATAAATATTGTAACCCTCTGTATGTAATAAATGTTAATTATTTTAATGAATTGGATTTGTGAATAAAGAAACCCCTTTAAACTAAAGCTTCTGTACTTACTTTAGTTAGTACCCTGGACACCGGCGAGCGAAACCTCAGCCTTTGACAACAAAGTACATCACACCATTTAAACCTTAACAAGCTGCTAAAAACCTATAAATTATTTATTTGGACATGAAAATTAATACGTTGATAAACATTCCAACATCTGATAAAAATAAAATAATGAATTTAAACAATTTATTTATATTGTATTTTCCCCAAAGAAAACCTTTAGGGCCTCACAACCTAACCTAACCTACAGATTTATTCATTTAAGACGAAGGCGGTACACCTATTGTCGAAAGCTCAAAATTATCTATAAGAAATTTTTTTTAATGAAAGAACAATTTTCGGACTTACCGTGATTATTATCGGTCGGAAATTGTTCTTTCGTTAAAATGTCTCAAAACCACGATAAAAATAACCTTAAATCTACAAGAATTTTTTTATAATACAAACTCTACTTATACTACTGCAATAATTGGTAAAACTAAATAACTTGGAGATTCAAAATAGCGTTTTGTCGTATCGACAATCTCACTTGAACTAAAGAGCAATAAAAGCTATTTTGAACCATTTTTATTATCCTCATTAAATTTTCAACCAAACGATTTACGAGTATGTGATATAGTTTTAAATTCCTTAAATTTTTTGTGTGTTTTCCCAAACACTTACCATGTATTTCAGCAAAAACAAAAAACATTTTGAAAAAAACCCATGAATTAATCAACACTCTGGGTCTGACTCACACTTTCCAAAAATAAATATTTTTTAATAATTGGAACAATTACACTTTTTTCATTTACTTTTTTGTGGTAAAAAAAAAAACATCTGAAGTCGTCTTATTCTTGTATTCTTTTTATTTGTTAGAATTACATTATCTTGTTTAAGTTTTTGCAGATACAAATATTGCACTTGACGCATGTTTTATGAATTTATGGAGATAGATTGAGGTGAATACCTATGAGGCAAACTTATTTTTAAATAATTACTAATTGAAGATAATTTATAGAAGTGAAATATTTATTTGCGTTGAATTCACAGGAAAAGTAGGTTACTGTTTAATGTTTATTAAACCAAATTGTTTTAATTAATTATCAAAGATTGAAATTGGAAAATATGCACGAAGTCCAGTAAAAATAAGTTTTTACAAAGGAAAAATTAATTAGATGCTGAAATTTGGCATAAACTTTGGTAATGGTACTGTTTATAAAGTGAGAAAGTCCCTCACCGATCTGATCACATATAGATCAGTCACGAGAGGTCAAAGGTCATGGCAATGTTTTTTTTTTTTTTTTCATTTTATTGATTTATTCGTGATTACTTAAAATTTTAAGGCGATCGGAAGATAAAAACAAACATCGAGGATGAATTAATTGACGAAACCCGTGCGAGTATGCTATTCTAATTCTATCGAAACAGTATTGAGGTTGGTGAGTTAGCAATATGTCATAGTGTAAACAATTAAGTGACCCAAAAGGTACGTAGCAGACCGTATATCCTTCCGACGAGTTTTTTCGAAGTTAGATAGCGATTAAAAGCTACCCCAAGATTTTTTTCTCTTCCAACATATTCCATGGCAGCATTTCTCAACGAGATCGAAGGAAAATAAGAAAGATATACAAATTTTTTCTTTAAATTATCAGACATTTAGACTTCTTTGCATTTAAAGTAAGGTCATTTAGATAGGGCCAGAGTATACTATGTTCTCTAAATCTTCGATTACATTTATCGCACTATGCTTAGTGCTTGAATTGTACAGCATACATATGCAATGAATAATTCTTAGTTTTAGATAGAAGCTCACTAACGCACATCGAAAACAATAAGGGCACAAGAATGGAACCTTGAGGGACGCCAGTAACAATAGGTGGAAAGTCAGATAACTTGTCACCAACTTGAAATGCTTTGCAGCGCCTTATAAAAAGTTGTCTGATTGACTGCATCGAATGCCTTTGAAAAGTCAAGCAATACTAGAAAAATTATTTCATTCCTATCCAACGCCTGCCTGATATCGTCAGTAACTCAGTAACGCTCAACAATGCTATGATACACGAAATCCAGATAGCTTTGGATTGAGCATATTATTTAACGTAAGATAATCTCTGATGTGAATAAAAATGGCAAAATTGAAATTGGTCTAAATTCAACACCTTTTGGGTTTTTCGGGATAGGTACAATTTTAACCAATTTCTATTGAGCATCAAAATTGTATTGAAAATGAATGTTATATGAGGAAGAGTAATTGGTAAGATCATTTTTAAAAATGAGGGATGAACTTCTTCCAGGCCAACAGAGACCTTAAGGAGAGTACACTTTTAACAATATCAGCAATATCCACGAAAACCAAAATCATAAGGACTATTTGACTGATACACAGACAAAAATGAATATTCTGTACTTAACAGAGGTTGCAATGATAAGAAGAAAAAGTTAAGGATATTGCTATCAACATTCTCAATTCGTTCAACTCTCGACTTACCACTATACGCACTAGCCATTATGCCAAGTCGAACTACTTAATTATACCCATGCATGATTTCAATTCGAAGAATTGGAAGTCTTCCCTACCTCAGCGCCAAAACGTCTAGCCTGTATCACGGGATGTTGATAAAAGCAATTTTGGTTCGTTTTGAGAAAATTTGTGGACGATAGTTTTATCTTAAATTCATATATCTAGCCTTTGAAGCCGGAAGACTAGTGGGTAGCTTATGGGTAGGTTAAGTTCTTAAGAAACAGATATTGTTTATTCAAATAAAAAAAAAAAAAAAAACGGTGTGTGTATTGACGAACGCGCACTATAAATGAAACTTCTTTTCTCTCAAGCAAAGGCTCTGTAATATTCTAACCTATAAACGTACAAAAATTTTGTACAAACCAATTTTCAATTTTGTTTCATTGAACATACTATTTTCAATTTGGCTTACAACTAATAAGATACTACATATGCATGAAAATTTACATTTGTTGGCTCATAGGGGGCCTAACTATAAACAGTGACTCAAGTTTAAGTTTTTTAATATAAAATTTACAATTTCTTACATTTTGTACAAACCAACATAAGAATTAATTGTTGTTGCGATTTCTTGAGTAAATGTAAGAAACTTTGTTATTTTTGTGATTTAATTAAAAAAATTCATGTGTATCCATTTTTTTTTTTTTAAGTATTTGTTGTTGTTTTCTTGCAATTTCTTTACTTTTTTTTAGTACAAATTGCACAGGATTAATTATGTTTTTGATATATTTTCCACCTGATATAGAAATAAACACATATTATTATTCTGTTAAAATCATAACATTGATACCCCTTTTATATAAATTTGATTAGTTAAATCAATGTTTTTCCGACCCTTTTTGCTTCTTTCTTATGGGAAATACATTGAATGTCAAATCGAAAAAAAAAATCTATCTCCAATTGAAGGTTCACGCGCTGACTGCCAGGTGCCGTGACTTCATGTCTCTTTTTGACACATAGATAACACTTTATCACGCACAGATGGCACTTTTTCTTAACACACATGATTACTAAGCTGGGTGGACATCATAAATCGTGAAATGACACTGACATCTAAGATATCAAAACTTCAATACTAGCCGTTTTTTGTGCATTTTTATCTCCGCTTAAATTTGTCAGATGTTGACACTAAAATTCAATTGAAAACGACATGCAAAAGTTTTTATAATTATGTCCGATTCATAATGCGATGAAAACACGAAACGAGAAAAAGATATGATTCACTGTCACCTTTTCGTTGTTATAAAATCGTTCCGCAATTCCTTAGGCCTGGAGCGTAAATTGAATTTTTATCGCAAGTGGTGAATGGTGGTCAGCGGTCAGCAACCAAACAGGTGTGAAACTAAAAAATTGAATGTGCGTGACTGTTCCTTCATTTACTAATTTCATTTAACGTGGCAACGAGAAATGCTTTATTACGTATATCCTCGTCTGTTTTCATAGTTTGAAACTGATTTAACAACAACGACGATGTTTCATCACGCTCAGATCTTTTTTTAATTGCGACATACATATGTATGTAGGTACTATCGGGCAAGTTCTGTATTTGAAAAAAAAATCGAATTCGAGATTTTGATCAAAGTTGACATTACGATGATAGCGAAGACGAATAAAGTGGGTCCGACGATTCCGCCTGTATGTCTGTACCTCGATCTAGAGCCTAAGCCACTGGACTTATATTCTTCAAACTTGGTACTTAAGGGTCTTCGATGATTCCCTAGAGGGGAAATCGAAAATTCTTTTCAGCTCTAAAACTAACGGTACTCCCCATACACCCGTAATGCATAATCTTATTTATCTTGAAAACGGCTCTAACGATTTTGATTTAAAAAAAATTAGGTGTTTTTTTTATGCAAAAGCTCCTATGCATTTGAAAAAATATAATCTAAACATTTTTCCGAAAAAGTAGTTTTGAATTTTTAAAAAAATAATACAAACTATTTTTGAAAATGCAATATCCTAAAAACCGTGTATCCGTTTTTAAATTTTTAAATTATGTTTTAAAATGTATTTTATTAAATACTTACAATTTGTATATCAATTTGTTTTTATAAAAATTTTAAGGAAAATTTAGTACACAAAAACATGTTTCAGTGTGTCTGTATGTCTATACTCTGTACCTCTCACTACAGCCTAAACCACTGTACCTATTTCTTTCAATCTCGGTAGTTAAGGGTCCTTGGTGATTCCCTAGAGAAGAAATTGAAATTTTTTTTTTAGCTCCAAAACTAACGGTCCAAAATCTTATTTATCTCGCAAACGGCTCTAACGTTTTTGATAAAAAAATTAAGTGTGAAATTATGAACATGGACTACATTTTGGTAAAAAAAAATGGTAGAACCGTTTTTTTGATTTTCGAATTTCTCATCAACGGCTCTAAAGATTTTAACCAATTTTTTTATGCAAAAGCTCCTCTGCATTTGAAAAAATATAATTTAAAAATTTTTTCGAAAAAATAGTTTTTGAATTTTTAAAAAAATAATAAAATTTTTTTTGAAAATGCAATATCCTGAAAACGGATACACGATTAAATTTTTAAATTACGTTTTAAAATGTATTTTATTGAATGCTAACAATTTGCCTATCGATTTTTCTTTATAAAAATTTTAAGGAAAATTTAGTACACACAAAACATGTTTGAGTGTGTCTGTATGTCTGTACCTCTCCCTACATCCTAATCCACTGGACCTATTTTCTTCATTCTCGGTAGTTAAGGGTCTTCGTTGATCGGAATTTTTTTTAGCTCCAAAACTAACGGTACCCCCATACACCCGTAATGCAAAATCGTATTTATCTCGAAAACGGCTCTAACGACTTTGATAAAAAAATTAAGTGTGATATTATGAACATGGACTACATTTTGGTCAAAAAATGGTAGAACCGTTTTTTTGATTTTCGACTTTTTCACCAGGAGTCCATTTAAGTTTAAATGTATATAAAAATATTCGAAAAAATATTTGTAGGGTTTTTTTGAAAAATCAATATCTTCAAAACCTATGAACGATTATTTTTTGAAATTATTTCCTAAAATTTATATTATTAAATACTTAAAATTCGCATCATATATTTTTTCTTGAAAAATTTTAAAGAAATTTCTTATATAAAAAATTACTTGAATAAAACGATTTTTAAACTTTGTTTGCGTAAATTCATACTTTTCCGAAAATCAGACGGCAGTTCTCATTAAATGCATGTTTGTGTAGGATAAAGTAGGATATATATTTGTTTGTGTTTTTTGTACAAAGTGAAGTGGTTTTCGATCGAGAAATTGTTCGGCCACATAATTCATTAAAAAAAGCTTTTATTATGTGTTCTTTTTTAATGAAATTATGTATGTTATAATTGCTTTGTTGGTTAGTTGTTGTTGTTTTTTCATTAAAAGAGCATTCTCTTTAGGCGATAAAAGATGTTTTTAAAGTTTTTTAAATAACTTGAAATAAAGCTCGAACAATAATTGTAAAAAACCATGTCACTTTTTTTTGAAGGATAACGTGTCGTTTTGACATGTCAATGACAACTCCATAGAACATTTCTTACCCACAACGCGGGAAAAGAAGTTTTACTTCAAAAACTAATAAATCCTTAAACTATCATTTTTTGGTACTTAAATTAAGAAAACTGTAAAAAAAAATGGTGTCCAAAACAATTCTCCAATTTCACAGCATTGACGCAAGGTTTGAAGTTTGATTTGCGTCTCCATTTTTTGTCTTGAAACAATGAAGAAAGAAATATTACTACCAACCGTTTGAATTTGGCTTAAACTAAATAAGTAAACATTGATCAAGTCTTAACGAAAATGGTTTGCATATTTTTAGGAAACAATTAATTAATATTTCACAAAACTTGACTATGTAAAGGGAGTGTTAATTCTATTTGGTTTCTTCTGTTCAATTTCCATTCGTGGATAATTCTAATATCATACTACAAGTCATTATTGTCCACCGTTATTATTTACAATGTTTAATCTCATTGAATTGGTAATTTGTGCAAAGAGTGTTAAAGGTGCGGTAGAATAATGAATGGCCATTCGCTAAACGTACAAAAAGGGCCCGGCAAAGAAAATTGCTCTCGACATCCTAATGGTAAGTAAGTACTATACGTAACTATAATATTATTCAAGGTTATGACAAGCCTACAAACAAGGACTCATGTTTCAACCCATTCCCACTTGTAAGAGCGCACCCTATGACCTTCAATGTATGTAATGGCCTAAACAATTTTGTTCTCAAAAATTGTTGCTGCTCTTATTGGTACGCCCCTTCCTCCAGAACTACACTTCTGACAACTCTAAATGAAAATCAATTTTATTCTGCTTCCATTTAGACTGCATACAATACAGCTCTACATTTCTGTTTCTCCTTTCTACCGGTTTTTCTATGCGATAAAAAACAAATCTTAAAAAGTTAAATTCTTTTTGCCAACATACTCCTACATACAATCCTACTTACATGCATTTATTTATTCGTATATACGTATAAAACCTTTCCCCAGAGTGACAATAGCAAGTGGTTAATTACTGCTAAGCTATTCTATATTTAGAATTTAATTATAACTTTTCGTATAGAATAAATGATCAAAAAAAAAAAAGTATATTTAAATACCCAAGTTCAACCCTCGTGCCTGCTTGTGGGCCAATATACTGCATGCATAATGTGCAGCGTCATTGTTGGGATGCCTTTCTTTCAGAATTTCACCAGAAAAAAAAATAAATAATAAAAAACTAGCTTGCCCATGCGAGGATTCTTGGGGATGCATATAAATTTGTTTATAATGAAGTCGAGCATTGATAGTTTAGGCTTTTATTTCAGTTTGAAAACTATTATTGAGACTGCAAATGACAGTTCTGCATCAGTCAAGCAGACAACGGTGGAAGCAGTCAACTATCAGAGCTAACAACATGAACCGAGCTGTCATACTTAATCTCTGACTTTTTATTGGTCATTACCATTGACATTGACTTTACCACTTGAAGTTATTTGCAACCGTAGTAGTTGGGTTCTACTTGAAGTTGTAGAAGAATTTCTCCATTACCCCTCTTTTCAAGACAAGGCCTAAAGTAATGTAACCCTCCGATTCGCACATTATCTAAAATTCCTAAACCTTTTGGAAAACTTGGTTTTTATTTTGAAAAAGGCTATTTCATCTGCATAATATGGACTTAATTTATGGTAGATCTACCACTACTAATCTTGTTGTCTTTAAGAACTAACGAGTATTTTTTAAGAGCAATTCAGAAAAATGCATGAAATCATGAAATCTTTATTTGAGTCAAAAGTACGATCGATATAAATTAATGTTTGAAGATTATTTCATGCAATTGTTGGTCGTGGCATCGTCTTGTTGAAACCATACAATTCTAGCTCTTCCATTTTGCGCAAAAGAAAGTTTGTTATCATCGCACGGTAGCGCTAACCATTCACAGTAACGTTGCCATTCGCATCATCTTTGAAGAAATACGGCCCAATGATTCCGCCAGCCCATAATCCGCACCAAACAGTGACTTTTTCTGGATGCATTGGTAGCTCTTGCAATGCTTCTGGTTGCTCTTCTCTCCAAATATGGCAGTTTTGCTTGTTGATGTATCCATTCAATGAGAAATGATCTTCGTCGCTGAACACAATTTTTCGATAAAAAAGTGGATCTTCGGCCAACTTTTCAAGAGCCCATTCACCAAAAATTCATCGTTGTGGTGAGTTGTTCGGCTTGAATATAATATAAATACTTCGGCAAAATTTTCCACGTAGTGGAGTAACGGAGGCCGAATTGCTGCGAAAAGCACCGAATCGATAATTCACGATCATCACTAACACTGGCCGATACAGCTGAGATATTTTCCTCAGTTCGCAGTCTACGTAAGCGTGTTGGTGGTTTAATGTACAACAATGTAAATTTGGTGCGAAATTTAGTCACAATAGCCCGAATAGCCGAGCCACCTCAGTAGGTCGATTAAACTGACTATTAAATGGAAGAATCCCGCGATTAACTTTCTTAACAGTGCTCGCATTTTAATAATAAAATTCAATGATTTGCAAGCGTTGTTCGTTTGTAAGACGATTCATAGTTAAACTTGTAACGAAGCGTTTCATGCTTCCACCAATATCAATAATAAATCATTGTTCAACCATGTTTCCGAAGCAGCAACGGCCGACAACACCATACCACGTAGCAGCTACTGACCGACCGGCGACACCATACGACGCTGCAGCTACCGACGACTCCAGTCACTTCGGCAAGACAAGGGATTTGATACCATGCTCTAATATAATAGACAGTCACTATAAGATCGTGACGTCACAGCTGAGTGAACACATTTGGTAACTTGCGTTCGACCCGTATATACATAGTTCACACGCAGTTTATACAGAAAATATAACAAGAGGACCTACTTTTATGAGGGAAAGTCACTTGTTTGCTACCGTCGAAGCTGACGAGCTCGATTTTAGCTTACAAGGCAACTGAAATTGTCCAGTTATTTCGTTCCTCAGCTTGGTTCGAAGAATAAACGTCCTGATTGCCACCAGGGGCTTTGGTACCTGCTGATATGTCGGTGTATATGCATTTATCTTGTACCACCAAGGGCCTCGAACCTGCTGATCTAGTGCCACCAGGGGCCTTGAACCTGCTGATCTTGTGCCACCAGGGGCCTCTTACCTGCTGATCTAATGCCACCAGGGGCCATAAACCTGCTGATCTGGTGCCACCAGGGGCCTTGAACGTGCTGATCTTGTGCTACCAGGGGCCTCGTACCTGCTGATCTAATGCCACCAGCAGCCATAAACCTGCTGATCTAGTGCCACCAGGGGCCTTAAACCTGCTGATCTAATGCCACCAGGAGCCTTGAACCTGCTGATCTAGTGCCTCCAAAGGCCTCAAACCTGCTGATCTTGTAAGCGCCAACAGCGTAGTAAAGAGTAACCCGATACCGAATACCAGTTAATAAAAAAGCAGATGCCCGAATAGAGCTTTCTAAAGGAAACTGACAGGAGCACAGTACAACGAGAATAACCGATTTTTACCAGATACACAATACAAGGTGTAAATTAATTGAAGTCTAGAATGTTTTAGTTGTTATATGAATTGTTTTCAATAAAGATTTTGTATAAGGTTTTAAAGACCTTAATTCCTACTGAAGTTTCGTGTTTTCTTCTAAACTCCCTCTGGAAATCTGGCGAGCAAAACCTCGGCTGGAAAGCAAAAAGCACATCACAAACTATAGACCAAACTGAAGATGTTTCACAGTGACACAAAACACGAAACGTGCATGAGCTGTCAAAACCAGTGTTGCCAAAAAAAAAATAGCAAAAAAAGCACCTGTTCATCACTCAATTTATTTATTATGATTTTTTCTTAAATACAATAATTAAATACAATTTAAATTACAACAATATATTTAAAACACTTATTGTGAACTTGTCATTTAAAATAACGAATTGAATGAATTTGAATTGTTTGCCTATTTAATATGACACTTCATGTCAAACTATGATAGAAAATAATGTACATAATAATACTATGTAATGTTTTAACCTTTTTATTAAAATAAGGTCATTCTTTCGAGAACTGTAAGCGACACAACACCGGTTATTTAAGATTAAAATAAACGTTATAACGTAATACAAAAGTTGAGTTATTTTTCATTTTTTATTGGAAACTAAAATTTTACCAGCGCTACACAGAAACATTGGTCCTTCGAGCCCTAAAGTAAAATATATACAACACAAAAGAAAAAACTATAAAAAAGTGTGTGTGTGAATTTTGATTTTTTTGACATTTAATTAAAAGTGAAAATTATAAGAACAAAAGTACATTATATAGTTATATGTATACATATACATATATACATATATCACATTTCACTTTCACATTAAATTGAATTAATTTTAAAATAAATTGAACAATTAAAAATTCAAGAACATTTGTGCTGTGCAAATCGGGATTCCCGCGACGCGTAACCAACAACAACACATTCATCACCATTTTACTGAAGGCACACTAAGTAAGTCCTTATTTTTAAAGTATTTTTTTAGTCTTTTTTTATTACATTTCATAAATAAAAGTCCACAATGTCGTTTGGGGAGCTTCAAAATGAAGTTTTGTCACAAATAGAACGTGACTTCACAAATTTTAAAAAGACAGGCCAAGCT
Source organism: Chrysotoxum bicinctum (assembly GCA_911387755.1). Lineage (NCBI taxonomy): Eukaryota > Metazoa > Arthropoda > Insecta > Diptera > Syrphidae > Chrysotoxum > Chrysotoxum bicinctum. The sequence goes on from OU426988.1 coordinate 192,040,882, forward strand.
CGGCGTACTGTCAATTATTTGAAAACGCGCCTAGAACTTTTGGAAGAAAATTTAGTCAATGCCAAAAGATATCATGAGGAAATTGTTAGTGGGGGAAAGCTTGAGGAGGAACTTAAAAAGGAAGATATGATAGCGGTATTTGACCAGATTCGCGACAAGTATCTGGAATATAAGAGTGATTTGATGGATGCGCTTGACAAGATCACTCCACCTGCTCCTGCTCCAACTTCGCCAACAATTCTTGCTACAAATCCCGCTTTATTGCCTCCAGCAACCACACAGGCTCCACATAATAATGTTCTTAAGCTTCCTGCTATTAAACCTCCAACTTTCTCAGGTTCTTATACAACATGGCGTTCTTACCATGACATTTTCCATTCTCTTGTGCATAATAATTCAAGCTTGAATGAAATTCAAAAAATGCACTTTTTAAAGGAAAGTTTGACTGGTGAGGCGGAACGACTTTTACATCATCTAGACCTCAGTACAGGAAATTACCAAAAGGCCTGGGATTTACTTAAAGAGAGATATGACCATAAGAGAGTGTTAGTAAACTCCTATCTTAAAGTGCTCTTTGGTCAAACCACACAGAGTAAAGAGTCTTCAGAAAATCTTAAAAATTTATTAGATACAACTACCGAAGTCGTTCACGCCCTGGAAAACTTAGAATTGCCAGTGGAACATTGGGATACAATTTTAATTTATATTCTTTTTCAAAAATTACCGAGTAAAACGCAACAATTGTGGGAAGAAAAGCTAGGCAATGATAAAAATCTTCCTACATTTTCCGAATTTACTGGTTTTCTTAAATCCCGTTTCAGGACGTTAGAAGCTATCGTGCAGCAAGGAAGTTCAAATCCAGAATCCAAGCCATTGACAAAACCACCCGTTTTAGCCAAAGCTTTTCATGCTAAAACGCAGAGAAAACCACAAGCAAATACGCAGCAATACGTGTGTCAAATTTGCAAGCAGGGCCAACACTCTCTTAGGAAATGTAATCAATTTTTAGCTATGGATTATGCTCAAAAACAACAAGCTGTTCGTCAGATTGGGGTTTGTGAGAACTGTCTTGCTTACAGCCACACAACACGAAATTGCCTAAGTAACCGTAGTTGTTACTTTTGCAATCAGAAACACCACTCGCTTTTACACAACAATTCATCACACACACACAATTTGTTTTCTAACAAAACCAACTCAACACAAAATTCAACTTTTTTTACACCAACCCAATCACAAAATCAGATCGCTCAGCCTCGGAATGATCATTTAGCCGTTAACCCAAACGCTTCTGCTTTTGAGCCCACAGGTAATAGTACATCAAATTTCAGCACTCGACACAATTTTTTTGCGTCACAACTGGACGAAACAAAAATTTTGCTTGCAACGGCTATTGTGAAGGTACAGTCTGGAGATGGGAAATTTGCTGACCTACGAGCCCTAATTGACCCAGGCTCAGATGCTACCTTTATATCAGAACCTGCAGCAAAACTTCTTAATTTAACACGACACCACACACATGTTAAGGTATCAGGGTTAGGGAAAGTTAGTAATGGCATCAGTCAAAACTACGTTGAACTAATGTTTGCTTCAAAACATTCAATTTTTGAAGGTACAACCAACGCATTCATTCTCAAGTCATTGACTGGCTTTCTTCCGGCCCACAAAATGGTACTTCACAATTGGGAACACCTGGCTAATTTACAGTTGGCAGACCCCAACTTCAGTATTCCCGCTCCCATCGACATACTTTTCGGTGCAGATGTCTATCCAGACATTATTTTACCGGAGATAGTTCGCAATGAGCATGAAATCGCACCTATTGCTCAGAACACCCATTTTGGATGGATTGTTTTAGGTAAAATTCATGAGACAATTCCGAAAACCATCCGCAGCTTTTTTCAACACGTCGATCTCGATAAGCAAATTCGAATGTTTTGGGAAATTGAAGAGACTCCGTTCGTGACTCAACCGACAGATGAAGATGCCATCTGCGAACAGCATTTTTTGGAATCTACCAAACGTCTGCCAGATGGACGATATGAGGTTGCACTTCCGTTCCTAGGAGGATTTTATCCCGAACTTGGATCCAGCGTTGAGAATGCAATGAGGCGCTTTTTATCTCTAGAACGACGATTTGAAAAGGAGCCACAGCTGAAAGTGAGCTACAGCAAATGCATTACGGAGTATCTTAGCCTAAATCATATGGAAGAAGTAAATATAAATGATTCAATTTTGAAATCACCCTATCATTATTTCCTTCCCCACCATGCTGTGTTCAAAGAATCTAGTTCCACCACAAAACTAAGAGTCGTTTTTGACGCAGCTGCAAAAACCCATGATGGGACATCCCTAAATCAGCACCTGATGATCGGTCCTAAATTACAAAAAAACATCGTTGATATCATTTTAAAATGGCGAACACATCAATTTACAATGACTGCTGATATAGAGAAGATGTACCGACAGATTTCCGTCAAACAACCAGATCAGTATTATCAGCTTATTCTGTGGAGAGAAAACCCTGATCTGCCCACAAAGGTTTTCAAACTAAAAACGGTCACTTTTGGCACGGCATGTGCGCCTTACTTGGCCATCCGTGTTTTACACAAAGCCGCTGAAGATGAGGCTGTCAAATATCCAAAAGGATCTCTAGCCATCAAGGACGATATGTACGTTGATGACTTTATTAGTGGAGGAGATTCTATTGATGAAACTCGTATAAAACGCGAAGAAGCACGCGATCTTTTGGCCTCTGCAGGTTTTAAGCTTCGGAAGTGGACGTCCAACTGCAAAGATCTCTTACAAGACATACCCAAGGAAGATTGTGAGATAAGCTTTGAACTTCCATTTGGATCAACAGATCATGTTAAAACCTTAGGCATAAGATGGCATCCAGAAAAAGATTCTTTTTCGTTTCAAAATTTTCAACACGACACTGAAGAAGTTACTAAAAGGTCGATGTTATCAGCGATTGCCAAACTTTTTGATCCACTTGGCTGGATTGCACCATGTGTGATCAAGGCAAAAATTATGATGCAGAAGTTATGGTGCAGAGGAACTGACTGGGATCAACCGATTCCAGCAGATTTAAAACAAGAATGGCAAACTTTTCGAAAAGAATTGCCTACTATACAACACATTAAAATCCCAAGGTGGATAAAAACACACAACACACAAAAATGTATGGAATTGCACGGCTTTAGCGACGCGTCTGAGAAGGCTTATGGTGCAGTAGTCTTCATGCGTGTTCTTGACAGCTCTGACAATATCCACATGCACATACTAGTTTCAAAAACCAAAGTAGCTCCACTAAAAACGATCAGTCTACCCCGACTTGAACTTTGTGCAGCTGCCCTACTCGCATCTCTGCTAAGCTACACAAGAGAAGTACTCAATGTAGACAACGAAAAAATATATGCTTGGTCAGATTCTATGATCACGTTGGCATGGATTAGAGCACAACCGTCCAAATGGACAACTTTTGTCAGCAACAGGGTTGCAGAAATTCAACGCCACACAAGCTGCGATACGTGGAAACATATTCCAACCGATCACAACCCAGCTGACCTAGCATCGAGAGGCATCTCACCTGCAATGTTAGAAACCCAAGAACTATGGTGGACAGGTCCATCGTTTTTGCGGGAGAAGTGGCACTATGAAGTACCCGAGCAGCCATCTATATTCGACACTGAGGAAGAAAAACGAACTGTAAGAAAGCAATGTACCTTAGCCAACTCTGATGCAACAGATGATGACATCAACCAAAGCATATTAAGGTGCTCGAGACTCTCGAAGACTATCCGAGCAATAGCCTTCTGTTGCCGTTTTCGAACAAATGGCCTAGCTAAAAGAAGGAAAATGTCGAGAATTTCAGGAGAACTAAACACCGAGGAACTACGATGTGCAGCGTTGTTGGTCCATAAAGCAGTACAAAGGCTTATGTTCACCGAAGAACTGGGTGAATATGAGAATAAGGATACAGTCCCAAAATCGTTGCTCTCACTCAACGCTTTCATCGATGGTGATGGCATACTACGCGTCGGTGGCCGGTTGCAGAACACACTGCTCCCATATAGCCAGCAACACCCGATTATCTTAAAACCCAACTATCATTTCACCGAACTTGTGATACGAAATGCACACAATAAACAACTGCATGGAGGAAATCAGCAGACTGCGGCTTATATTCGTATGACTTACTGGATTATAAGCATCAAACAACATGTAAAAATCTATATTCATAAATGTCCTATATGCTTCAGACACCGAAAAATAAATTTACAACAGCTCATGGGAAGTCTTCCATCCCCACGAGTACAAATGTCCAGACCATTCACCAATACTGGCGTAGATTATGCCGGTCCGATTGAAATAAAAGCCTGGAAAGGAAGAGGAGCTAAAACTTTCAAAGGATATTTCGCAATTTTCATTTGTCTGGCCACAAAGGCCATTCACCTTGAGACAGTTACAGATATGACCACGCAGGCATTTTTGGCAGCTTTTCGTCGCTTCACAGCACGAAGAGGCATTTGTACCCAAATGTATAGCGACTGCGGCACAAATTTCGTGGGAGCTAACAGAGAATTAGCCCGGATGCTAGAACAAGCTAAACACGATTGGAAAGAAATTGCTGGAGTTCTTGCCAATTCAGGAATCAACTGGAATTTTATTCCCCCTGCTTCTCCCCATTTTGGCGGTCTGTGGGAAGCGGGGGTGAAATCAGTCAAACATCACCTTAAAAGAACCATCAGAGATGAGAAGTTAACCTTCGAGGAGCTCTACACGCTTCTTACGCAAATCGAAGCATGTTTGAACTCAAGGCCTTTATGCCCTCTATCGGACAATATTGATGACTTAGATGTCTTAACCCCAGGACACTTCCTAATTGGAGAACCTCTTTTATCAATACCTCAAAGAAGCATATCACCTTCAGGACCTGTAAATTACCTTGACAGATGGACGAGAACTCAAGTATTCGTCGACTCTTTTTGGCGCAAGTGGAACGGAGAATATCTTTCACGACTTCAGCAACGGCCTAAATGGACAAGAAAAGAAGCTGAGCCTAAGATCGGTGGACTTGTCCTGGTGAAAGATGAAAGGCTTCCACCAAATCAATGGTTATTAGGCAGAATCACCGAAACACATCCCGGAGTCGATAAATTAATTCGCGTCGTAACCCTCAAAACGAAAAATGGTATTATAAAACGACCTATAACAAAAATATGCTATCTTCCAAGCAACAAATCCAATGATGGAGACACAATTATTTAAATAAATTAATTCCTTTATTAATAAAAATGAAAATTTAGTAATAATAATTCACAATGAATCATATCGCATTTGATGAAAACCCCAGCTAAAATCAAAACCGAATTGAAACGGATCAAAAAAAATCATTATCCCTACAATAAAAACTCATAAAAATATATTTTTTATAATTTTATTTCATAAAATAAAAGCATGTAATATCAACATTATGAATAACACATACATGAATTTTAATATTAATAAATAATTTAAAATATTCACCACACACATAATTAAACTCAACACAAGATAAATAAAAGCATAATAATACACTATACATTTTATAAAGTAGAAATCAACATGCCGACGGCATTTCACATAACACAAAATTGAAATTCAACATTAACAACACTTTTTTTTAATTAATAAAATACACCAAACTTAAGCACAACACATTAAATTTAATACTTTTTATTTGAATTTGGTCACTGAATTTACTGCACTACAATTCACTTTATTCAATTAAAAAAAAAAACCGAAATTGAATTTTAACTTAAATCGAAAAACAATGACGTCACTTAAATATTTTTGGCAAAAGCCAGCCATTTGCAAATTTAATTCTTTGCACTCAACAAAAAAAAAACTCAGATCTATTGCTAAGTACCCGCCTACAATTTTCCGTAACCGATTCGCAAAAAAAAAACTCACTCGAAAAAACCCGAAACGATAAAAAAAACCCAAGCACAAGCACAAACCAACAGACAAAAAGGGAAATTAATCAAATAATAAAAAATTAAAATATGAAAAGAATATGATTCAAAATTATAATAATATAAAAGGGAAAAAAAATTTAAATAAACAAAAAAAAATAACACTACTTATCAAACAAAATCCACCCCGCGCTATATGCAGGGTTAGCAGCAACCACCCATCAGCAACAACAGCAACTCAGCATCCAGGAACCACTAACAACACAACACATCACAAATCACTATCACATTAATTAATTTAATTAAATTAATAATTAATAAAAACAAATTAATCGGTAACCGCACTACCGATTAGACAATTTAATTATTACCTTTTTATTATCCCGAACAACACTTGGATTAAAGACGAACACGTAAAAAAAATATTTAAAAAAAAATCACCACTCAACCGAAGAACCGACCGTCATTAATGATTTTCGCACCGATCTAATGATCCTATTTTCATTGAGATGACCGGCGAATTGCATTTGGTTGTAAAAACAACAACAACCACACTACGCACTTTATCAATGGATTAACTGTTCAGAAAGCTTTGAATGGAATTTCTGAAAAGGGAACGAAATAACAATGTTGTTAATGCAGAAGAGCATAACTGTTATTTAGTTGTGTCTTTTGCCCTTGAACTTGTTTTTTTTTGTTTATGTTCTTTTACTTAAGTTTTTTTTTTCTTTGCATGTAATCAAGAAAGCAAATCAAATTTTCGTGTGCCGTACTGAAGCGAATTTACTGAAGAGAATGAACAGGGCCGGCTTCAATATGTAAAGGGCCTTTGCGAACTTGTTCACCGGGGCGGAGAATGTTCATCACTCAATTTATTTATTATGATTTTTTCTTAAATACAATAATTAAATACAATTTAAATTACAACAATATATTTAAAACACTTATTGTGAACTTGTCATTTAAAATAACGAATTGAATGAATTTGAATTGTTTGCCTATTTAATATGACACTTCATGTCAAACTATGATAGAAAATAATGTACATAATAATACTATGTAATGTTTTAACCTTTTTATTAAAATAAGGTCATTCTTTCGAGAACTGTAAGCGACACAACACCGGTTATTTAAGATTAAAATAAACGTTATAACGTAATACAAAAGTTGAGTTATTTTTCATTTTTTATTGGAAACTAAAATTTTACCAGCGCTACACAGAAACAGCACCCGTTATAAAAAGGGTTATTAATGTAACGTACCAACTTTTTGAAAAGTTTTTGGCTCCTATTCAGTGCATCCGAATAAATTATATTCTTTCTCATCCGTTGGTGTTAACTCATGATGTCCGTGTACCTCAAGGCAGTCATTCAGGATCCCTTCTATTTATATTACATAAATAAAGTGCCATTCATAGACAGTAGCATGGGTGGTATATTGGTATATTTAGATTGGCCAACAGAAGATAGCTTTGTGTTTTCGAAGCATTAAATTGCATGTGGTTCTTAATATCGCATTGTATAATGCTGTCTAGATCGGAATCTAATGAGTTTAGAATATGCTGACTTTTCAGTTTCGCAAGCGTGGAAAAGGGTTGTGAGTCTGAAGACGAATATGAAAAGCTGAGGAATCTGTCTTACGCGAAATAATAAAGTGAATAACAAGTTGCAGACAGGTGGTCTTTTATGAAGAAAAGAAAGAGTGTCGGAGACAAAACGGAGCCTTGGGGCACACCAGAATATGTTTTCTGAATTGAATTGAATAGTCAAAAAGATAATTTCTATTCCAACGAACGAGAGTTTCATCAACAGAAAATGCTCGCATTTTGGATAAGAGAGCTTGTTGCCAAATTCTGTCGAATACTTTTGAAATATCAAGTGTTTACCTTTCTGTAAGGATTGGTTCTACTTTTCGGATCAGATATTTTATGTATTTATTTATTTATTTATTTGAAGGCATTCACATTAAGAAGTACAATTTTATAGATAGTGAAACTTAAAGATGCATTAAACAATTTAAATTTGAGCTCTCCATTTATAATTAGGAAAAATAGTACAAATAGACAAAATAGAAGAGGAAAAAAAAAAAAGAAAAAGGGAAAGAGAAAGAGAAAATAGCATACAAAAATTAGCCGGTGTTTTGAGTGAAAAAGGATCTAAGCTCCAGCCTAAACCTATTGGTGCTACCGAAACCACGAACATGTCTTGGTAAAGAATTCCATAAGCGAATAAAGTTAACAAAAAACTGCCGCTCAGATGTAAGACAAGAGAAACGATGTTGAATAAGTTGACAAGATCTCATTGAGATACTGAGAGTGGGGCACATTTGAAGACTTTTTGATTTCCAGACTGATTAAACCTAAAATATTCCCGCAATTGGCCTGATATTTTACTCACATAGAACAGTGGTATTGACGTTCAATTTAGAAAAATATTTGGTCCATTTAACGAAATATTTATATTGAATTTTTATCTCCAACCAAAATAGCTTATGTTCAAAAGTGCCCCATGTATGGGGCATTTTTGAACTTGGAAGGGACGTATCTTGTTAAATAGGTAACTAGAATGATTAGTTTGAATTATATTAGAGAGCAGGATTAGAGATCTGTAACGAATAAGATGATCATATGACATATTATAAAGTACACCGAAAAAAATATGTCCATCAATCCAATGAAAAATGGCATACGATTGATGAATTTTTGCATTAGATTTGAGCTGATGACCGATTTCATACGATTTATGATTTCCATTTCATCATCGTATGACAGCAATCATCATCGTATGACAGAAATCATAAAATGTATGAAATAGTTACATCACGTGAAAAATTCCATTTCCCCTCCTTTTTGATGTTTTCTTTCATATGATTGTTGTAAAGTTTCATAAGATGTATGCAATATATACATAAGATTCGCATGTAATCTTGCATAAACTTTATGAATACAGGCATAGGAATTATGAATATGTTCATACGAATATATCAAATTTGTGATGCATCGTATGAAAAATTACATACAATTGATGTAACTTTGCATACAATTTATGAATACAGGCATACAATTTTTTATTTTTTGCATAGAATCTATGAAATTTGTAATGTATCGTATGAAAAGTTACATACAATTTATGTAATTTTGCATGAAATCTATGAATATATTCATACGATTTATGATTTTTTGCATGCAATGTGTAATGCATCGTATGAAAAGTTACATACAATTTATGTAATTTTGCATGAAATCTATGAATATATTCATACGATTTATGATTTTTTGCATAGAATGTGTAATGCATCGTATGAAAAGTTACATACAATTTATGTAATTTTGCATGAAATCTATGAATATATTCATACGATTTATGATTTTTTGCATAGAATGTGTAATGCATCGTATGAAAAGTTACATACAATTTATGTAATTTTGCATGAAATCTATGAATATATTCATACGATTTATGATTTTTTGCATAGAATGTGTAATGCATCGTATGAAAAGTTACATACAATTTATGTAATTTTGCATGAAATCTATGAATATATTCATACGATTTATGATTTTTTGCATAGAATGTGTAATGCATCGTATGAAAAGTTACATACAATTTATGTAATTTTGCATGAAATCTATGAATATATTCATACGATTTATGATTTTTTGCATAGAATCTATGAAAAGTTTAATGCATCGTATGAAAAGTTACATACAATTTATGTAATTTTGCATGAAATCTATGAATATATTCATACGATTTATGATTTTTTGCATAGAATCTATGAAAAGTTTAATGCATCGTATGAAAAGTTACATACAATTTATGTAATTTTGCATGAAATCTATGAATATATTCATACGATTTATGATTTTTTGCATAGAATCTATGAAATGTGTAATGCATCGTATGAAAAGTTACATACAATTTATGTAATTTTGCATGAAATCTATGAATATATTCATACGATTTATGATTTTTTGCATAGAATGTGTAATGCATCGTATGAAAAGTTACATACAATTTATGTAATTTTGCATGAAATCTATGAATATATTCATACGATTTATGATTTTTTGCATAGAATGTGTACTGCATCGTATGAAAAGTTACATACAATTTATGTAATTTTGCATGAAATCTATGAATATATTCATACGATTTATGATTTTTTGCATAGAATGTGTAATGCATCGTATGAAAAGTTACATACAATTTATGTAATTTTGCATGAAATCTATGAATATATTCATACGATTTATGATTTTTTGCATAGAATCTATGAAAAGTTTAATGCATCGTATGAAAAGTTACATACAATTTATGTAATTTTGCATGAAATCTATGAATATATTCATACGATTTATGATTTTTTGCATAGAATCTATGAAAAGTTTAATGCATCGTATGAAAAGTTACATACAATTTATGTAATTTTGCATGAAATCTATGAATATATTCATACGATTTATGATTTTTTGCATAGAATCTATGAAATGTGTAATGCATCGTATGAAAAGTTACATACAATTTATGTAATTTTGCATGAAATCTATGAATATATTCATACGATTTATGATTTTTTGCATAGAATGTGTAATGCATCGTATGAAAAGTTACATACAATTTATGTAATTTTGCATGAAATCTATGAATATATTCATACGATTTATGATTTTTTGCATAGAATGTGTAATGCATCGTATGAAAAGTTACATACAATTTATGTAATTTTGCATGAAATCTATGAATATATTCATACGATTTATGATTTTTTGCATAGAATGTGTAATGCATCGTATGAAAAGTTACATACAATTTATGTAATTTTGCATGAAATCTATGAATACAGGCATACAATTTATGATTTTTTGCATAGAATCTATGAAATTTGTTATGGAACGCATAAAAAGTTACATAAATTGTATGTAATCATACATACGATGCATTATTGTCTTCATAGAACATATGAAACTTGTAATACATCGTATGAATAGTTACATACAATGTATGTTTTCTTTCATACGATGCAATATTTTTTTTCATAGAATGTATGAAAAAATAAATGCATCATATGAATGAAATTTCGTGAAATCTATGAATGCAATCATATGAAATATGAATATTTTCGCACGATTTAGATATGCATTATTTCATAAAATTAATGCAGTTTTTCATACTTCGTATGGTAAATAACAGTTTTGTTGTAATTTTTCATACAAAATATGAAAGGATGCAGAAATTCTATGAAATAAGACACACAACCATAAAATATTCATAATCCGCATGTTTTCAATCATAGATTACTTGAAAGAAAAGATTATATAGAAAATAATTAGGTTATTATTTTATATTAAAGTATGTGTATGCATGTATGTATTTCATGAAAGATTATATAAAATATATGTAAATTTTGTTAGCTTACCCATACCGACTTTCAAAATGTATCTTCGAAATAGTTCCATTTCTTCTTCTTTTCGATTTCCTGAAAAGCTTAAATATTTCATTGAAAACAATACTTTTTATCAATTTTAAACTTATTATTTTCGTCAAATTTAGTATTTACATTAATGGCTTAAGGCTAATGCTTGATTAACATATTCATCAATTTTATGTACATTACCGGTACAACACGGTATAGCTGAATAAAAAATGATTGTCAAACATATTAAAATCTACGATCAACGCACAAGATTTAAGCTGAAGGACTCTTCAATTGAATCACCAATTGGAACAAGGGAATAAGTGCAAAAATTTCCAAAAATGACATTTTGATGCAAATGTCATCTGTATATCTAGACCCATTGGTTAGGCCGATGGTGAATTTATAAAAGCATCTTAGAACACAAATAAATTATTCAGTTTTTTGCGTTTTCCCAACAATTAAATCAGATATATATATATCTCCTTCTTCCAATTGGTGATTCAATTGTTCTGAAAGTACAAACATTTTAGATGATATATTTTTTGTAATTTTCATATCATAAAAGTGATTTTCTATAAATGCCCAAAATTGAGAGCAGGCAGGAGGATATTCTAAATTAAATAAATGGAAGGTCTTAAAACAAATATCAACTGCTCTTAAGAAGGAGTTGAAAAGAAACTTAACTCCATCTACATATACATAAAAGTTTAATATATTTTCTAAGTCGCTGTCACCTAAACCAAGCATAAACGGCTGAATGTTTTCACCTTTGCTCTTCAAAAAAGATATGTGGTCATCAATCTCCTGTATGGATTTACCCATAAATAGGAATGCCTGCTGTGAACTTGAAACTGTGAATTTGACAACACTCTTCTTTCCACAGTTGTCTTTTTTCACAGATTTTTGGGTAGGAAAGAGGAAAAAGTGCAGGCACCATAATAATTTGACTGCTGTTGCATCTGGAAATAGAATTAAGAAATTTTTTTTTATAAATTAATGGTAAAGTAAGATAAAAAGTTGTTAGTTCTTAACCTAATTTTATTCTAAACGGAATACCTAGCATAGTTAAAAGTATTAGTGGTAAACATAACATAATTTCTGCGGACGAGAATTTATGTTTTGCTCAACCAAATACTTATAAAGGAAAACATAAAGAAAACTAATTACCGCTGTTAACATCTTCTTGATTTATCGATTCCAAAATTGCTCTCATTTTTTTATCTCTCGATTGGGTTTGCTTCAAGAGAAAATTTATTAATGAACTAGCTTGTTCTGGCCATCTACCAAGTATTCCCGGACGACTTCCATAAATTGTTGCAAAATCCTTGTCAATCTGGAGAATTAATTAATAAAATTTAAATCATGTAAAATTCGATATATATACATCAGACTATAGATATGTATGAGAAAAAAGTATATGTAGGTTAATTAAGGTACTTGAGTTTTTAAAACCTTAAATTGACGGTTTCTTAAGGAATATTTGAAACATATGGGTTTGGGACAGAATCACGAAAAACATTTCAGGATTTCTTTTTCCTTACGAATCTAATTTTTTGTATCAAAGTATACATACCTATGTATGTACATATATTAATTTAAATTTAAATTGTTGATTAAATAAATTTTTTTGTATAAAAGAACTTAATTTAATCGAAGCACAGATCCAATATTTTTGTATTGCTTTCAATTTAAATGTAAAGTAAAAAGTGTTTGTCTATTTCCGTTTTACTTCGCTTTTTTTGATGATTTTTATTAATAAAAGAGTTTCAAGTACTTTTTTTACGCTTAACTTGTTTGTTTAGTGAAAGTACAAACATTTTAGATGATATATTTTTTGTAATTTTCATATCATAAAAGTGATTTTCTATAAATGCCCAAAATTGAGAGCAGGCAGGAGCATATTCTAAATTAAACAAATGGAAAGTCTTAAAACAAATATCAACTACTCTTAGGCTGAAAACACACCGGATAAAGCAAAACGTGTTTTTTTGTTTTGTGAATCAAGAGAACATTGTTTCATATGAAACTACACACACCAAACAAAACACACGTTTTTGTTTTGAAGAGTTTCGGTGGTGGTTGTCGAAAATACGAGTACATGCCATTGTATGAGAGCAACATACACCGAATGCAACAAAACTGTTTCGAACAAGGGTCGTTGACGATAATTGCCTACTTTCTTGTGGCGCAAAACACACCGAATGAAACGAAACATAAAAACCAAAGCAAACAGAAAAATATGTTTCGTTGCCGATAGCTGACCTGTTGTTTTTTGCAAAACAAAATTTTATTTCCGTTTGAATTATTTGCTTCTACGTTTACTCTGTGCGCAAATTTTAAATTAATATGAAAGTATATGTTCATTTTTTTAATTGAGGCAAGAAGCCCTATCTACATATATTTATAAAGATAAGGACATGCCAATAAACTTACTATTGATAAGCTGTGGATTGCTACTTCCTACTATGTCACTTAGAGATTGGCAAGTTTAAAAGCTTTTCTCTTTTCTTATAAATAACTCCATAATGTCTATTTTGTAAACACAAAATTGTTGTTTGTATTTACTTGCCGTAGAGTTATTATCTTTCAGCCGGAGTTAAGCTTTTACGATACTCGTAGTTCGTATTTTGTTTTATTTCAACGCACACCAAAGGAAACAAAAGCACAAAACATTTTGTTTTTTTTATTCTGTTTCGCTTGGTGTGGTTCAAATAAAAAATGTTTTTTTGACTATAGAATCAAAAACGTTTTGCTTGATCCGGTGTGTTTTGTTGAGCCTTAAGAAGCAGTTGAAAAGAAACTTAACTCCATCTACATATATATAAAAGTTTAATATATTTTCTGAGTCGCTGTCACCTAAACCAAGCATAAACGGCTGAATGCTTTCACCTTTGCTCTTCAAAAAAGATATGTGGTCGTCAATCTGCTGTATGTACTCGTATTTACCCATAAATAAGAATGCCTGATGTGAACTTGATACTGTGAATTTGACAACACTCTTCTTTCCGCAGTTGTCTTTTTTCACAGATTTTTGGGTAGGAAAGAGGAAAGAACATTTCAGGATTTCTTTTTCGTTACGAATCTAATTTTTTGTATCAAAGTATACATACCTATATATGTATATTAATTGAAATTTAAATTGTTGATTAAATAAAATTTTTTATATAAAAGAACTTAATTTAATCGAAGCACAGATCCAATATTTTTGTATTGCTTTCAATTTAAATATAAAGTAAAAAGTGTTTGTCTATTTCCGTTTTACTTCGCTTTTTTCGATATTTTTTTTATAAAAAAAGAGTTTCAAGTACTTTTCTTACGTTTTACTTGTTTAAATACTGTTATTTTGAATTAGTTTAGTAAATATTTGAATACTTAGCGGTATTTTAAAATATAAATATATATGGTTTTTATAATTCAAATAAAACTTACTAATCGAAAACCAGTTGGGGTCTTATACTCCGGCCATTTTGCAAAAATATCATGCAAAGAACTTGCTTGCTGCACGTTTTGCATCCTATATTGACTGCATGCCTGCCAACAGCTGTCAAATTCCGCAACTGATAAGTTGTCATACTTTAAGCTACGTATGCACTCCTCTGCATCAGTTTCTGGACCTGTTGGTTAATAATATTTAGATTATATTCTCATGTTTATTTGCAAATTTTGGGATAGGTACTTAATTTTATACATAGAACATAAAAACATAAAAGAGTGCTAAGTAATAAGAATGGATCTATGCAATAGCTAATAATTCAGTAACTCCTTAATTTAAATTGAATTTTCTCATAAATAGGAATTTAATTTGACCTCGAAACTGTCAATTTGATAATACTCTTTTTTTCCGCATTCGGCCTTTTTTATGGCTTTTTAGGAAAAAAGAAGTACAATTATTTCATTTAATTAGTATGCTTGATTGTTTATAGTTATGTTTGAACATATTTATTCGGAAATTTGATTTCTCATATTATGAAACTACATATTTCTTGCAGTAAGTTTTATCAATTTTATTTAAATTAAAGTAAATTTAACTTTAAGTGGTAGGGTTGAATGGTTTTAAAATTTGTCTAAAGTTTAAGCAAAGTTCTTGTATTAAAACGTGCTTTAAAGTTACTTACAGAACTGTTTATTACGTGGGTTTGGTGGTTCAACATCAGGGCTGTCAGACGCATCCGCATCCAAAGATAATGTCCGTTTAAGAAGCGACCGATAACTCCTCTTGTCATTACAAGCTTTGGCATATATTTTTCCCCGTCTTCCCACACGGTAGTATTCCAGTTTTTCTCCAGGAAAACGATTAAGAATTTCATTTTCTAATCTATAACTGGTTTTCAAGGACATGTGAAGATTATTTTCTTCAAAATAACAGCATATTATGCTTATCAATATAGATCTGTGTTCTGCCAGTAACTTAGAATGCCGCTCATAGTAACGCGTCATAATACTTGATTTATTGGAATCATTCAATATGTCTGATAAATGTACTGACACTTCTATGGCTTCTGGTGAAGTAGGTCCTCTTGAGCTAGATGGTGTGATGGGTGATACAGAACTCAGATTTCTTTTTAAAGAACTACTACATTCACTATCCTCTTCGTTTACAAACAAGGATGATCTTGAACGCCATTCTATTAAATTTTCTTCGAACACCACTAGATCACCAATTTTTTGGTCTTTGAAAAGCATATTTATTTGGTGTCGTTTGATTACTTCCAAAATGCCGATGGTGATTTTTTCAGCTATATTTAAAATAATTTTTAAAAAAATTAGAATTTCAGAAGGTGCAGGATTCATAAATGATTCAACAAAAGCGTGTGTACAGATTTGATACAATTATTATGATAATGAATTATTATTACTATATATTTATAATATTAACCTTTGAAAACTAAGTCAACAATTTTCATTTTCATTCTAAAACTAAATCAAGTTTTACGGAGTTTTTTTTTAATTTACTTGCATAAGTGATAATTGATAGCTATTGTGTGATAGTTTTACATATATATAAAGTGATGATTTTACATATATATAAAGTGATAAAGTAGACTCACATATTAAGAATTCTGTTAAATGATCTAAATTCCATGACTTGAGAAGTTTTCGCAAAGCATCTTGAGAATGGTCGAATTGCAGATTAGAAGAAGTTAAATCCTGACCGTCGTTGTGTTTTAGGGACGTTATATTGCACTTTCTTTCTTGTTGATTGAAGCATTGAAGTGATCCGAGTAAATTGTTCTCTGAGCTGTTAAAAGATATGTTTTCAACAATATCTACTGTGGGTCTTCCATAAGTTGGTGAATTTTCTATGTACAAGTAGGTTTGGGATTGATTAGGGCTTTTTTTGCCTTCTATGCTTTCATTCATTGTTTAATTAAATGATTTTCTTGTCGAGTGAACGGAACTGAAAGTATACAAATGTTTGTATAATAATAAAATTTTGAAAACCCACACAATTACTATTAACACATTTTATTTCAAGTTCCTTCAACTTTCTTATGGTAGAAAGTATTCTTTTATGTGCATCATAGTTTTCCCTTTCGGAGTTTTTATTACTGTTGCTGGAGGTCCAATTAATTCCTCAAAGTGTAAAATAAAATATTCACCCAGAAAAGAAGCATCGACTTCAAACGCCATGTAGTGTGGTCGGTAGTGAATTTCATTTAATTTTTGACAGAATAAACTAATGTCTTCTTCGTTTTGAACGAAATTTATAATTACGTATATATTATAATCATTAGTTAATCTGGACACATAATAACCGCTTTTATATTCAATGCCATTGTATTCTGCTTCACACCAAAAGTTCAGTCGTTCTTTCTGAACCTCCAATTTGTTGCTTATTAATGAAATCAAGCCACTAGGCGTGTTGTGTTTCTTCCAAACTACACATTTAACGGTGTTATATTTAAAATTTAAAATTCTATTGGCAAACTTAAGCTGAAATTTTTTTGCTAATGTAAGGCATATATTTTTTCTGGAAGTTATAGCATGGGCATATAATTTAAAGCTTTTGTGCTTCGCTTCATATTTAAAACACCAATATTTTCTTAATGGTCCTGATTTTTGTAATATTGTTGGATAGTGTGTAATAATATGGAATTTGGGTTTTAATTTGTCTTGGAAAAGTTGAAGATATTGTTCATTATGCGTTTTTATTTTGCTCCTCAATGTTGATATCGACTCATCTGAGATCTCAAAGCATAGTACTATATTAATTATTTCTAGAAGGTTTAAAAGAAAGTTCCAAACGTCATCTTTTAATGGCACCATATCTCCTACCATAAGAGGCAGCAACTGAGCAAAAGTAAGCATTTCCCTTGCTGACATTCGTAGATGGCGCTTTTTTAAATGAGTTGGATGTATTTCATTCGAAGCATTTCCTATTTCTATAGGACCGTATTCAAATGTTTGTTTTCTTTTGTTTAAGGTTTCTAATGAAAAATATTTTTTTATTTGAGTGAAATGAATTATTACGTGACAAAGATCGTAATGGCATATTCCTTCAAAAATGTCATGCATAACATCCACGCTGAAGTTTTCAACAACATGGAATGAGGGGATGTCATTAAAACAGCATTCACTGTTAATACCAGTTTCTTTGGGATTATTTTTTTGTAGGTCAAAGTTGTAGTTACTTATATTTCTCCGTTTATCAGAATTTTCCGTACAAGTTTCACTGCATTCATCTTTATTCAAGCGACAAAATCGACAAAATGTTCCAGAAAACGACTTGCTGAAACCCAGTAATGTGTTAAGGCCTAAGTTATCACCAAGTATAAGACCCAAAATAAAGTGAACGTGGAATGTATCCCCATCGGGTGGCCTTACAAGGATACCTTCTTCTTCAAGAAATTTTAACTCATTTATGAGGGGTTGCAAACATTTTTCGTTCCCGTATTTTTTAATGTCTTTCGATTTGATTGCTGCTGCTAAAAATATGTTTTCTAGTTTTGCTTCATTAAGGGGCATACATGCAAATGAATAATAAAAGTTGCAGATAGAGTGTATTGAGGAATGAGATCCGAGGGGGTTGTTAATTTCAAATTCGTCTGCATACAAAAAATATGGAACAAGTATTTTGTTTGGGTACAATTTACACTTTGTTTTCCACAGTTCTGCCTGAACAAAATTAATGAACTGATTATTTTTTTCCAAAGATTTCATGTAACTTAACATATTAGAAAGAAAGTTTTCAGTTTCAAATAATGCTCTGAATTGTGAACGAAGCGGTAATACAACGGCTTTGTTAATAACTTCCTGCAAATTTAACTCCCCATTACGATGATTGATATTTATTTCATTATTAATCACAAACTCATTTACATCGTCCATGTATCCACCCTTTCTAAGACATTGAGTTAAAAGATAATCTGAATCACATTTTTCGAATGGATTTGTACATGCATTAATCACACTACATATTTCATTTAAAATGACTTCATTTGACTGTAGTTTGCATCTAGCAAAGCTATCAAAAATTTCTAGAAGTGGTTTGATAATGAAATTTAAGGAACCTTTCTGTATTTCGTAAACATCTTTCCTTGAAAAATTGTCATTCGAGTGTAATGATATTGACCATTTGAGTGCGCTTTCCAAAAGCTTTTTTATCGCAATTTCTTTTTCAAATACTTTTTCTTTGCCACAATTTATTTCTGTTGAAGCTGAATTCGCTAAAGAACTATCAAGTATGATTTCATTTTGAATCAAGACGGAGCTTTCATTTATCTTTTCAGCATTAGGCGTTATTTGTTTTTCAACTTCTGTAGGTTTGAATGCTTTAACATGTAAGCGTCTTATATGTCTCTTGTAACTGGAGGAACTCATGAACAATAGGGAACATTTTTTGTCAAAACAACGAAAAGTACTGTTGGAATTCAAGTCATGCTTTTTTCGAAGATGATGCATAAGAATATCAATGTGGTCAAACTCTTTTTTGCAAACGAAGCACGACATTATAAAATATCTGAAATATTTTTAGAGGTTAATGACTTGTTCGGTAGGAAGTAACAGATAATGAAACACACAATGTGTAACTATTATAGCTATCGTTACCTGATTACAAGAACTAGGTAACTCGGTAACTAGGTAATTTTTTAAACTATAGATACAGCAACGTTCTTGAGTAGATGACTATAAAACAGAAATTCGCAACATATTCTTATTGAATCATGCCTAATTCTTTTGAAATTAGCGTTAGTCTAAACAAAAAAATTAATCAAATTGTTTCCGAGAATGTCAAAAGTCGAAAATGTTCATTAATTAAAAAACCAACACCCAAGGTTTTTAGAGGTAGACGATAAAAAAAGAATACAATATAAAAGTTGCATATAGAAGTAGAAATTAAGAAATTATAAAACACAAGCAAAACCGATCATAGCGTTCATTCGTGCATTTGTTTCTTTTTAAGTTACTGCTTTATCCAACAAGTTAGATTGAATTAAATAAAAAAACAAACTTTCTTAAATTAATTTAAAATTAATGATGTGCTGGCAGATCGCATTTTCGTAAAAAAAAATAAAATAAAAAAATTACTACTTTGAATAAATAATCCCACGCCTCTTTCCCCCCAGATACCGCACGCGCTGGGTCCATCTATTCCAAGTACAAAAGCAATTTTTGGTTGCAATTCGTATCGGAGCTTATTTCATTAAATTATTAAACTAATTTATTGCCAACGCGAATGTTCAAGGACGATAAAAAAAATTAATCAGATGAATGTAAATAATTTGTGAGGCATAAAACGAAGAAAATAAAAGTTTAAATCTTAAAAAATGTATTAAAGGTTAATTTTATTTTGAAAAAGAGCTCGCAGCTCTATTAACAAGAAGATTCTTAAAATGACAAGTCTTATGATCCGATAAGAAATGCTACTCGTATGTATCTGACTGGGCATCTTACAATCAATCATGCCGTAAAAAAAGGAAGAATTGTGATCATACCATCTTATATTTACGTACTGCTTTTGTTTACTAAAATGAATAGTTTTGTATAGAGATATTTTCAAAAAATGTTTTCTCATGTGTACGCTTAATTTTTTCCTACACGTAATCAAGAATAAGATAAGTGCTACCACCTACTCCTCTTATAAATTTTTGATATAAGAAAAACCGATTTAATATTTTGGTTGACATGATTTATTTTATACAGAATCCTTTCCAAATAAAAAGAATTTTGTTACATACTAGCCATAAATGAATTTTAATCATGTTCATTCTTTGAAAGGATTTAAATATATGTATATACGAGTATATGTTTGAACTTAAATACCTACATCCATTCTTCTTAGGAAAAGTTAAACTTATGATTTATACCTACAATTCAATTTTTTATTGAAATTTGAAAATAAATATAAAATTACAAGAACTCAATACATACATATGTGTTGAAAAAAATTGAAAATCAAATAATAATTATTACTTTTCATATACATATTTATAAATGTTGGCAAAAAAGTAAGTAGGAAAGTTTTAACTAACTCGAAAATTCGTTAAAAAATGGATATGCATAGAAGATTGGTAAAATTACAAGATCTATAACAAATGATTTCAGCTATACTGGAAAAAAATTCGTAAAACAAATAAAACCAATCAACGGAATATTGATAATGCTTAGTTTTGTTTAAAAATGTTTTTAAAATATGTATTTTTTTACGTTTCCACTTATGCAGGTATATATAAATGCAAAGAGCATTTTTTATAATAAAAATAAGAACTTATCATATTTTAAAGAAATTAAAAGTTATGGTAAATACGCTCATCCTCAATTCAATGACAATTTGTATAGATGCCCTCTAAACAGAAAAAGAGATGAATGTTGAACAACTGGGTTTTAAGATTTTTAGAACATATTGGCCCTCCTGTAACAAAATGATCAACCGATTAAGCCTCTGCTTGTGGTCTGAGTACCTCCAGGTCACGAAATTTAAGAACAAAAAAAAATTGGAAAAATTACTAACTTACTTAAACAAAAATGAATGTGTTTTAAAACTATTTGTATTGACGAAAGTATTTATGTTGTATATAAAAGTAGAAAAGTATGTTTGAACTTCCTTGTAGCTTCGCTAAAAACTCGATTGACATGGATTATTTCTGAAATTATAAGATCTATCTACTCAATAATCTGATAAGAAAAATGTTTTTGACTGACTAGCAAAGTATTTTGTTTTCGTTATTTCGTAAAACTAGCAAAACCAATCAACGCAATATTGGTAATGCTTAGTTTTATAAAGTATATTGTTTTCAAAATGTTTTTTTACATTCCTACTTATGTAGGTACATATAAATACGAGCATGTTTATATAAAAAACTATTCACCTCTTAAAGCAATCAAAATGTATGATAAATACACTTCCCCCTCCCTCCCCCGATACCGATGACTTAGATAACTGTCGAACTTAACTAGTGGTTTTTATTATTTTAAAGTATCAAAAATGATAAGAACTTAATTTAAGAATTTGTAAAGATCAATATTATGTAAACATATATATATCAAAAGGAGCTTTCTAAAGAAAAACTATATTCTGAAAGCAATTTTAAATTCAAGATGTGACTCCAAACCGCTTTTTTTTAAGTTGACAACGAATACAAAAATGAAAAAGTTACTACTTTACAACCATAACAAAATAAATAAAAAAGTTTTTAAAATATGATAAAAACCAAAAGTTCGTTTTAAAAAATATATACATATGTTGATAAGGAAAGAGGTAGGTATGTATTGAACTTCCTTGTAACTCGCTAGAAAATGGGTATGCTTGGAATATTGCTGAAATTATAAGACCTATCTACTAAATAATCTGATAACAAAAAATTTTTGACTGACTAGAAAAGTTTTTTTTTCATTATTTCGTAAAACTAACAAAACCAATCAACGCAATATTGGTAATGCTTAGTTTCATAAAGTATTGTTTTCAAAATGTTTTTTTCAGTTCCTACTTATGTAGGTACATATAAATGCAACGAGCATTCTTTATAATAAAAATAAAAACTTATCATATTCTAAAGAAATTAAATTTATTTTTGTAAAATACACTCACCCTCAATCTGATGACAATTTATATAGGTGCTCCTTAAACAGAAATAAGATGAATTTTGAACAGCTTGATTTGAAGATTTTTCGAAAATATATGTAGGTGCTCCTGTAAAAAATGATCAACAGGTTAGGTATCTGCTTGTGATCTGAGTACCTCCAGTTAACGTTTTGATTGAAATTTTAAGAATACATGAAAAGAAAAAAAGATAAAATTATTATCTGTAAAATATAAAAATTGTTTTCAGCACGTACAAAATATTTTTGTGCAATTATATTTTTTTGATACCACGTGATTAACTCTAAATTTTTTTTTTGTTTAAATGGGATTAAAATTTAAGACTTGTAAGAAATAAGCAATACTGATCAAATATACTGGTTAAATTGCTTATTTTTATAAAAACTAATTGCAAAAAAAAAGAATTTTGTAGGTACAGACTACCCACAAAATTCTTTCCTTGAAAGAATTATATTATCGTATATATATGTAAGTACATACGTAAGTACAAATAGAATTTTGAGAACTTACCTTTTTAAATGTTAATTCTTCCTTTTTTATGTTTGGTTTTCTTTATTTCACACTATTAGACAACCACGACGACTTTTTTATTTTAATTTTAATAAAATTATGGCGACGGACAAACGAGACAAACGCGCAGCAGCAGCAACAGACAATCTTTTACAAATGGCCACAGAACAATGAAAATGATCTCATTCTTGAAACGACGCCGAAGCGACACCATACTTACTCAAGTTGAAATTGGTTTGAACTAAACGAATGTGACATGTAAACATTCATTGATGTTCGGTCGACTAGCTTCCTGCCGATGGTCATGTTCAGACATACAAATGTCTTGACTCTTGTGTATATCAAGTTGCACAGTTTATTGTTTTGATTTTGCGTTTGATGAAATTTTTCATAAATGTTATGGCATTTTACATACAGAATATTGTTATATTGCATACAAAATATGAAAAACATCATTTTGAAGAAAGTTTGTCATCAAATGGAAACATCAAACATATTCTGTATGTAAAATTGCATACATTTTATGATTCTAATCTTCAAATGGCGGGTTGGCAACAAAAATTGAGTTGAATCCAGACAGCGTTGGTTTTGGCGGTAGCCAATCAAATTGGGATACGTGGATTAACCCTGCACTTACACTGGGATTTCGTAAATTTTTCAGACATGAAAAAAAATTGCCAAAGATATATTTATGACATTTTTATTTTCAGGCTTTTTATTGAAAATAATTATTAAATGTGAGTTGCATGAATATGACTTTAATTTTTTAACATGTCTTGCAATCAAAACCTTGAAAATTTATAATGTTAAACTGAATAACTCATTAAATTAAGTTATTTTCAGGATTTTTTTACAAAACGAAAAACAATTAGTACAATTCGCAAGATTTTCGCACAGGTTTTTTACAAGTTTTGCAAAAGAAATTTTGGAAATTTGTTTTGATAGAAGAAAATTACTAATAAAAGAAGTTATTTTCTTAGAAAACAGAAACATTCAATACAATTGCGCGGTTTATAAAAGTTTTTTCGATAAGAATCTTGTAAATTGGTTTTGATTAATGAAAGAAATTCACAAAAGTAGTGTTATTCAAGTTTGAACTTGAATGGCATAAAACATCATTAAAGAATGCTTGATTTTCATTTTGGTTTGTACAACTTTTTTAGTTGAAATCTTGAGAATAAATTTTGATAAAAGTAAATACTTTTATATATACATGCAAGCGCTACTCAAACTTGCAGAAAAACAAACAATCGATGAAAATCCTGAGATTTTCACAAAAGTTTCGTAGGTACAATCTTTTAATAGATATATTGAAACTTAGTTAGGCTGAAAACACACCGGATAAAGCAAAACGTGTTTTTTTGTTTTGTAAATCAAGAGAACACACCGAATGAAACGAAACATAAAAACCAAAGCAAAACAGAAAAATATGTTTCGTTGCCGATAACTGACCTGTTGTTTTTTGCAAAACAAAATTTTGACTCCGTTTGAATTATTTACTTCTACGTTTACTCTGTGCGCAAATTTTAAATTAATATGAACGTAGATGGAGAAAAGTTCATTTTTTTTAATTGAGGCAAGAAGCGCTATCTATATTTATAAAGATAAGGAACATGCCAATAAACTTACTATTGATAAGCTGTGGATTGCTACTTCCTACTATGACATCTGGAGATTGGCAAGATTAAAAGCTTTTCTCTTTTCTTATAAATAACTCCATAATGTCTATTTTGTAAACACAAAATTGTTATTTGTATTTACTTGCCGTAGAGTTATAATCTTTCAGCCGGAGTTAAGCTTTTACGATAGTTCGTATTTTGTTTCATTTCAACACACACCAAACGAAACAAAAGCACATAACGTTTTGTTGTGTTTTGTTTTATTCTGTTTCGCTTGGTGTGTGTTCAAATAAAAAATGTTATTTTGACTATTGAATCATTAACTTTTTTTTGATCCGGTGTGTTTTCAGCCTTAGTTTGTAAGATTTTACTTGCAAACAAAAAATTACTGTTTCGATTTTGCGTTTGATGAAATTTTTCATAAATGTTATGGCATTTTACATACAGAATATTGTTATATTGCATACAAAATATGAAAAACATCATTTTGAAGAAAGTTTGTCATCAAATGGAAACATCAAACATATTCTGTATGTAAAATTGCATACATTTTATGATTCTAATCTTCAAATGGCGGGTTGGCAACAAAAATTGAGTTGAATCCAGACAGCGTTGGTTTTGGCGGTATCCAATGAAATTGGGCTACGTAGATTAACCCTGCACTTACACTGGGATGTCGTAAATGACAAAAAAAAATTCAGGCATATATTAATGACACTTTTATTTTTCAGGATGTTTATTGAAAACCCAAAAATAATTACGTATGGTAAATTGCAACATTTTTTAACAAGTTTTTGAAAGAAAATCTTGAAAATTTTATGATGATAAGAGTAAATAAGTCATTAAATTAAGTTATTTTAAGGATTTTCTTGCAGAACATATTATAATCAATGAAAATATCACACTTTTTTAAAAGTTTTTACTATTTTTGCAACAATTTCAAACGTTTTTGATAGTTTTCACAATAAAATTCGTATGAAAAGTGTCATAAATCACGTTGTAAGTCGTCATCACCTTTGGACTTGTATTTTTAACCAACAATTTCAATAAAAACAATTGTTTGCATAAAAGAATTGTAAAATTTCATGCATTTGATGTAACGTGACATCAATCTTCAAATTGAAATTCGTATGAAAAGTTTCATAAATCAAATGTTATATTACATAACCTTCTTGATTTTTTTTAAACCCACAATTTCAATAAAGACAATTTTTTGCATAAAAGAATTGTAAAATTTCATGCATTTGATGTAACGTGACATCAATCTTCACATTGAAATTCGTATGAAAAGTTTCATAAATCAAATGTTATATTACATAACCTTCATGATTTTTTTTAAACCCACAATTTCAATAAAGACATTTTTGCATAAAAGAATTGTAAAATTTCATGCATTTGATGTAACGTGACATCAATCTTCACATTGAAATTCGTATGAAAAGTTTCATAAATCAAATGTTATATTACATAACCTTCATGATTTTTTTTAAACCCACAATTTCAATAAAGACATTTTTGCATAAGAGAATTGTAAAATTTCATGCATTTGATGTAACGTGACATCAATCTTCAAATTGAAATTCGTATGAAAAGTTTCATAAATCAAATGTTATATTACATAACCTTCTTGATTTTTTTTAAACCCACAATTTCAATAAAGACAATTTTTTGCATAAAAGAATTGTAAAATTTCATGCATTTGATGTAACGTGACATCAATCTTCACATTGAAATTCGTATGAAAAGTTTCATAAATCAAATGTTATATTACATAACCTTCATGATTTTTTTTAAACCCACAATTTCAATAAAGACATTTTTGCATAAAAGAATTGTAAAATTTCATGCATTTGATGTAACGTGACATCAATCTTCACATTGAAATTCGTATGAAAAGTTTCATAAATCAAATGTTATATTACATAACCTTCATGATTTTTTTTAAACCCACAATTTCAATAAAGACATTTTTGCATAAAAGAATTGTAAAATTTCATGCATTTGATGTAACGTGACATCAATCTTCAAATTGAAATTCGTATGAAAAGTTTCATAAATCAAATGTTATATTACATAACCTTCATGATTTTTTTTAAACCCACAATTTCAATAAAGACATTTTTGCATAAAAGAATTGTAAAATTTCATGCATTTGATGTAACGTGACATCAATCTTCAAATTGAAATTCGTATGAAAAGTTTCATAAATCAAATGTTAGATTACATAACCTTTTCTACTTCTATTTTAAACCTATAATTTCAAAATTATAGTTGACATAAAAGCTATGTAAAATTGCATGCATTTGAAGTAATCCTTCATCAAACTTCGTGAACACTTTTACATATTTTTTATGATTTAGATCATCAAATTTCAAATTTCCCCTAAAAATATTCAGGTGAATATTTTGATGATCCCCTTTCACACATAATATGATTTTTTCATACAACGTATGAAACGTTTCATCATTATCATGAAGTTCGGATTTCATATTGTCTTAATATTTCATACGTTTTATGACTATAATCATCAATTGGATTTTCCAACAACAATTCTTAAGTAAAATATTTTTATGAAAGAGGTTGCATAAAAGTTAAGACTTTTTTCATACAGTTGATGCAAAAAGCACTGATGTAGCATTGATGATTTTTTCATACGCTGATGTACGGTGGCATCAAACTTTGCTTACAACAACAACTATATGGAGAGAATTTTGATGATTGTGAAATCATCAATTTTATGATTTTGACATCAATTGCAAAAATAAAACTGATGATTCTTCCATCAAATTTATGATTTTGTGCATAGATTTGATGATTTTCAGTTGATGATCGCCGATCATAAAATCTATGTAAAAAACTTTTTTCAGTGTAGTTTGGAGAAGTAAGAAATCCGATCGAAATGTCTTACGTTAAATACGTAACGTGCAATGTTGTTAAAAGCGATGTTAAGTTTTCTCCTGCTAATAAAATCACAATTTCCAAAAATTTCACAGCCATAGTTAAGATTAGGAATAATGAGTTACAACACACGTGTTCTTTGAGGAGTAAATTGGTGGGACATCCAGAGCTGGCGAAGTGTTCCATAGACTTTCCCAAGAGCTGCATTGATATGATTATTCCATGTAAGTGTCCTATTAAAAACTATTCCTAGATTTCTTGTGGTTTCAACATATTCAATTTTTGAGCCCTGAAGGGAGATTTCGGGGAAGTAGGAAAGGTCTAATGGACCAGGCGGAGATCTTATCTAAGTTAGTATTAATTGTATTTGCGCAGTCCTCTAGCAAGCTAAGGGGGCAACTCGTATACAATTGGAGATCATCGGCGTACATTTGTATGGAAGAGGATACTAAAGAGGGAATTTTATTAACATATAATGAAAACAATAGAGGTCCATTTATGGAGCCTTGTGGAACTCCTCTGCTATTAGATAGAAAGCTGGAAATTTCATTACCTAACAAGACAGTTTGTATTCTAGACTTCAGATAAGATGACATGAGTTTAACTGCAGACATTGAGAAACCAAATAGCGTCAAAAGTTTGTTACAAAGGGTGGTATGGTCAACCGTGTCAAAGGCCTTCGAAAAATCCAGTAAAACCAAAAACGTTATTTTGTCCTCATCCATAGACCCTCTGATATTGTCGACAACGTCAATAACTGCAGAGGTACAGCTATGGTGCTTCCTAAAAACAGTTTTCATTGGAGAAAGCAAATTATTGGTATTGATGTAAGAGTTAATTTGTTTCTGAAGTACTCTCTCAAATACTTAAGATAAATAAGGGAGTATGGAATTGGGCCTTCTCTCATAAAATTTCTTTTTTGGCAAGCTTAATTTTGGTTACAGCTAGATTTCACAAAGAACGATAAGCCTGCAAATTGCTACGATAACCGTATTGTCGGTTATTAAAGAACTTTTGTTCTTCGAGATATATCTCAAGTTTATTGTTAATCAGCGTTTCCATGACCTTGAAAAGAAGGGACGTTTGTGCAATTGGTCACTGTATTGTATTGCAGTTCTCACTGTATCAGAACGTGCTACAAAGTCTATTCTTCGGAAGAAGTTATGTATTTTGTTTTCGTGCAGGATGTGTCTACCAACTAATCCGCTTCCTTTTTCACATTTGACCCTTGAGTACCCAATCCATTTTTGTGAATTTATAGTGTATAGGTTTTATATAAAGGCACCTTGGATTCACACGGTGAACAAACTCTAACTTAGTCTTTCCCTGTTTTATGTTTGTTAGAAACCAAATTTGTGTCGAAGCTAATACTGAAGGTCTGTTTCCTTTAAACGAACTAATTTTGCTAAAGAAATACCCACCGTTTTTCGCTTTGTCGTATTCTTACGTTTTTGCAAAGGCTTTTCAAAAATGTTTTCTAATGTCATCTACATTCTGTCTGCTATAAATTACGGTCACATGCATGAAAGTATCTTGTTTGCTGATATTTTTTTTTTTTAAAAACATGTAGTGTGCAGATATGTACATGTAGATATGTGCACAGTACAAATAAAAAGTGGCTCGCATAAAATACTTTTTTTTTGGCTTTTTATTTTGGGAACCTTGCCAAAGTTTGCATTGGTAACATTCAAGACATTGACATTTTATGAGTATAAATTATACATAAGGATATCAATGTTTGTAAACTTCAAAGGTAGGGATATACATATGTATGTTTATCGATTCACAAAATTGTTTTTGGTTCTAATACGAATGTAAGTTATTTCGAAAACTGGGTCAAATACAGGTGAGGATTTTTCAAAGACTTTTTACTTGACAGCGTGTTGTTTTCTGTTTTAATATTTTATTTTTCTTTAAGTTAAAGTTGGAAAGATTTACGACTTCCAATTTTATTACCTAAAACCCTCTTATAATTTATTTCAAAATTACCAGTCCGATTGGAAATTTGGGAAAGCAAACATTTAAAAGGTGTTTTTTGTTTGCAAAATAGGAAGTACCGTCTGTCTTAAAATTATCGTGAAACAAAAAAAAAATATAGTTAGGTATACTAACTTGACAGTCAAATGAGCACTACCAATCCTCCCGCGAATTGTTCTTCCAATAATGTCAACATCAGTCGTGTTTTTTTTGGAAAAGTTATCCGTAGTACAGTAGGATTTTATATGAAAAATAAATACAACATCCACAGTAGGAGCACTGCCATAACTCGAATAAACGTCAAATCTCTATCCGCAGCAGGATTTCACTTCTCCTTTTATCGGCAGTGATCCTACTACTGATGTTGTATTTGTTATTCATATAAAAACCTACTGTACTACGGATAACTTTTCCAAAAAAACACGGCTATCATTAGTTTATCCGAGTTATTTAGCACATATCAGACCCAAGGCTAAGTTATGGTTTGATTTGAGCTGCAAAGAGGTTATCAAGGTTTTGTACAGCCAACCCAACTGATGAAAACCGGAAAAAGTTCAAACAAGCCAGGTAGGCCTGCAACGCCCATATTCGATGGACCAATTTTTTAAATGATCAACAATTAAGGCAAAAACTATTCCCAAAGGGTGTCCCACAGTCACCGCCCCAAATGATAACCATGGATTCCTGAGGTCATTTTAAGTCGAAAAACTTAAGAGGTAATTTTCTCGTTTACGTCCCGTTTTCGAGTTATAACGGTTTTTATGATTTTTGCCTTAACTGGAATTATCTTTGCCAAACAACGTCCGATTCGTAAGATTTTTGTTATAACCAATCAAGAATTTATTACAGTTTTAGTTTGTCCCAAAACTTTTTACTTGCGACTTATATAGTACTATAAGGCAAATTATGCATTCGTAAAAAAAATCGAACTCGAGATTTTGATCAAAGTTGACATTACGATGATAGCGAAGACTAAAAAAGTGGGTCTCGCAATTCTGCCTGTCTGTCTGTTCGACTACAGGCTAAACGGCTCGGCCGATTTTCTTTTAACTTGGTAGATATCATTTTTAATTTTTTCCCCCCACTTTTTTTTTAAGACCAAAAATAACGGTACCTGCATACGATTTTTTTTCGAAATTTTATAAATATTTTTTTTCTCAAAAACTTTTCTACAGATTTTAAAAATAAAAATACAAGAAAATTTCATTTAATTAAAGCTAGGTAATGCTTGAAAAAAAAATTTCCGAAAAATCTTTATTGAGGGTACCCCCCATGGAACCATTTTTTTTTTTTTGTTTTTGATTTTCTCAAAAACGGTACAACCGATTTTGATCATTTTTTTTTTTGCTAAAGTTCCTCAAAAACATAAATAGAATTGTGTACTCAAATTTTCAAAAACATTTTTTTTTATTTAAAAAAAAAAATTCAAAATTTTTCTTTCAAAACTCAATATTTCGAAACCCCATGCTAGATTTTTTTTAAACTTGATAAATAAAAGTTTCTCAATATAATCTACAAGATGTGAGAAAAAAAATTTATTTTACTTAAAAATAAAGGTACCTACCATACAAATGCTAAAAAATTAAACAAAATGGTTTTCAAAAATCGTATTTTTCTCGAAAACGGCGCGCCTAGAATTTTGATAAAAAATTTTTTCTTTCAATTAATTTTAACGATCTTTAATTTAATAAGAAAAAGTTGAAATTAAGATATTACAGCTTGTACCTACCATAGAACCATTTTTTTAAATTTTGAATTACTCATTACCGACATAACGGTTTTTAATGAAATTTTTTGCAGATGCTTCTAAGAAGTTTTAAAACTATTGCATTTTAAAACTTAAAAAAAATTTTTTTTTGAATTTTTGAAAAAAAAAAAAAAAAAATCATTTTTTTTTTTGGGAAAATTCGATATCTCAAAAACGGCTCAATATTTTTTTTTGAAATTTAATTATCATTCGTACAGTAATAAAAACTTAAAGTTGGCACACCAAATTTTTTTCTTTAAAATCTTTTAAAAATTTTGTATATAAATGCTTATTTTTTTAAGGAGCCACTACAACGACTTATAATTTTTGTTCTTGCATAAATTCATATTTGCATAGCATTCTGTTTTTGTCTCTTACTACTAAAAGAATTTAAAAAAATAATTTTATCCTTATGAACAGTTTTCTCTAATAACATTGGTATTTAAAATTCCTGGTCTATTACATAGGAGCAAGCTCGTGCGACCCAGTCGTGCATTTTATTTTGTTTGATTTTAGTATTCAGTTTGAGGATTGCAGTCATAAAGTTTTACCAAAAAAGATACGAGCAAGGCCGGATATTATGGGCTATTTTATATCTATCCCCTCTATAGAC
Organism: Chrysotoxum bicinctum; assembly: GCA_911387755.1. NCBI lineage: Eukaryota > Metazoa > Arthropoda > Insecta > Diptera > Syrphidae > Chrysotoxum > Chrysotoxum bicinctum. The sequence goes on from OU426988.1 coordinate 192,072,665, forward strand.
TTCGTAATCCCTATTGCAGAATTCGGAATTTGAAATATCAACGCCCAACCAAGTATCTGTGAGAGAGATGATAGCATAATCGAAATCAACGACGGCAATATCAAAAGTAAGTTTGGAACTAGACTTGCAGGATGTATTCTGGACGAAATTTTGAAAGATTGCGTCTCTAGGGTTGCCGCGGAAGCTTTGCACTATTCTTTCCAGAACAATGTTAAAGAAGTCGCAAGTCAGATCCTTTGTTCTTTGCATTCAGCATCGGTGAGATCTTTTCCGACCCTGATGGAGCAGCGTGCGTTCTCCATCGTCATCCTGCACCTACGGACAAGTTTGACAATCATATCAAGAACTAGACATTGCCCGATTTAGTTCTTCCTACAGATGCTATTAGATGCCTTTCTGAAATCGATAAAATGCTTGTAGGCTTGTAGGCCGCACTGATATGGCTTTATCAGGTTTTTGACGAAAGGTTTCCGACGTTCACATAAAACGGCAGAAAATTAAAATACTTTTATTTTTATACGATGAATTTTTGAGACAATATTTCTGATGCCAAAATAATGGTAATGGTGTTTAGACTGTTACGGTAAAATTTTCCGTAACAAGAATCATTCTTTCGGTTCCCTATCCTAGTTCCTCTTTCAATAACTTTCTTCAAGCAGGTGTTTCTTTCAACTTACTGAGAGAGAGAAGGGCAGCCATGGTCCATCAGCCATCGGTTCACTCGCTCAGTAACTTGAAGAAACAAAATATCAGCGTGTTCAATTTTGAAACTTAACGGACGACAGACGGGTGGTCTGTTCAAATCTCCATTGCTAGTGACAGTTGGTCACAGAAACAGACGGGCGGTCTGTGTTAAATTTCACAAAAAGTAACATTGGCGAAGTTTTGTTCCCAAGTGTTGAAGTTACTCCTGGTGAGAATGGCTGCGTGCCCAACCTAAACCATATCTTAATATGTGTATTCATGTAAAAGATGGAACGTTAACGGCTATTCCCTAAACATTCCCCCAAATCTGCGCAAAAACCCAACGAATCTAGTAAATTCGCGATATAGAGAATTAACACCAACTTCCTCTTAATAGTAATTTTTAAATTATAGCAACTTTCTTTGCACAGGTTTTCCAGTGTTTCTTTACGAGTTTTATGGTAGAAAAATTAAGTTCCTTTTTTTTTGTTTTCAGAAAGTTTTGTTTAAAAACTTGTATGGGGATGTTAGGTGGCTGAATGCACCCATTGAATTGCCCGCCACTGGAAAGTCATACCGGAGGTCGGCGAATTCAATGCTGATGACTGTGCATAAAGCTGGGTGTAAAGTGCGAGTACGAGAAGGCTGATGGGTTTCAACTGCGTTGGCGCACTCTCGCCAATGTGCTGAGTGTTGCTGATAAATGACGCGATCGAAGCCCACGTCACTGATTGGCGGAAAGCACTGGGTTTTAAAAAGAGAAGAGGTCTTCCAGGCAAGGTGAAAGCCTGGAAGGACACTTCTTTACGGAGATTTAAACCAGCCGGAGGTGCAAGAAAAATTACTAACAAGCAAATTTTTTTGAAAACAGAAAGAAAAGAAATTGTATTTGAAAAGAGGAAAATTGAAGAGTTCTTAGTGGAAGAAACACAGGAAGATTTTGTTGCAGAGAAAGGTTGAAATTGAAACTCGAGGACTAGAGAGGAATTTGGTGGTAGAACAGGAAATCAAAGCTAAGTATAGTGGTTTTAAAATCAAAATTGCATATTAAAATTTTCATTATTGAGTAGATAGTTTCGTTTAAAAATTGTTTTTTTTTATAATCGTTTGGTTTTTGCTATCGAAAAATTCCGATATTGCGGAACGCGCGACCCGTTTCTTAACACCGTTTTTGTGCTTTCGGGACCGAGTGTTAACGGTCCATCTTAATAATTTCATTTTTTTGTATTCTTACTGTTCAAAAGATCTTGGGTTTTAGCCCTACTTAATTGCAAGGTTTCCCAAGCAATTCAATAAAATTTTAAAATTCCCATTCGGAATAATAAATTTAAATCTTTTATTTAAAATATCTTTCACCGTCGGTTCCGCTTCAAAGGTTTGTGATTTCCTTGTAAAACAAAAATCACTGGCGCCCTTTTTATTTTTCAGCTACGCCTCTGCGTTCATTGAAAATAAATCAATTCATTTTTTTTATTGCATTAATAAATCATCGTCATAAAAATAATTCGCGAACCCACCCCCTTGCTGAGCATAGCCGTGGTGGTAGCATATATTGTTGCTACCAGTTGCAATTTTTTTTTTCGCTGAACTCGTCTGTTTGCCGTTTGACAGTTCGTCATCGCTCTCTTTGGTTAATTTAATTACATAGTTTTGTTGTTCGGTTTCGATCGCGTCGGCGCGTCGTGATTCTTTCTCGTCTTTTTGTTTGATTATTTTATTCCAATAATCAATTTAATTTCGCGAATTAAAATTGTAACAAGACTTTTTCGTTTGTATTTTTTTTCGAAAATTAAATCATTCCATCAAAAAGTATTTACTCCTTAATCATTAAAATGTTATAAATATAACAATGTTTGTCCTTAAGTGGACGTAAGGTCAATTTTTGTTAATATTTTTTGACCTTAAGCCCACTTAAGGACAAACATTATTTTTTATTAAAAAAAAGGTCACGAAGAAAGGAAATATTTGTTATATGTATATGACGGTAAGCAAAAATGTCAACAAGGTGTTACCGTGTCTTTGGAACGCATTTACATAAAAGAATTTCATTTGAATGATAAATGTAAATAAAAAAAATATCATAAACCCTACTTATTGAGATGTCGTTAGTTTTCGCAGTTAACACGTCCACTGAGAATATTTTATAGTTTATGTATGTCAACAGTTAACAATTAAATCATAAACAAAACAGAAAAAAAATACAATTTTATTAAATAAAAAACACCACACCTCAAGTTTTTTAAAGTAAAAAGCTTACATTAAATAAAACAGAACCACAAAAATACTCTCAGGGTAGAGTATAATACATACTTCTTGCTGTTTAACTGTTTTTTTTAGGTCAGTACATTTAAGTGAAACAAAAGTGGCATTTACTATACTTAAGTCTCTAAACATATAGCTTTCTAACTCATAAAGCATTTATGAGGATAATAATATAGGAAACCTTGCCGAGAAAAATAAAACCGATTTTTTACAAGTAAGAACTATGCACACTAGGACGGGCGGCACAGGGTGTGCCAAAAGAAATCAACTGCAATTTCTCCGAAATACAACTGGAAATTCATTGTTGACCATTTTAAGAAACTTGATTTATGAGTGTAAGGTATGGGTTTAAAATTGGAAATTCAAAAAATGAATACACATACACCAAATACCAGATTTAAATGCCATGTTAATTTAGACCAAATTACTTGTAAGATCAGCATGACACCTGGTTAACGTTACACTGTCATAAATAAGTAATTCTGTTAAACTTACCTACAAATCTAGGTAATTTAACAGAGTTTACTGTAAAACTCACAGCACTTGTCTACGTAATTTACACTACTCATACTCAATGTTGAATCAACCCGGTAGCCTGTTCCACTTGCATGCAAACCAGGATAAATTAACTAAAAATAATGTCATTTTAACCATTTTGTATTTATGTATATCCCTATTTATAATATTATAAATGTGAATGTAAGTTTGTTTGTTACGCTTTCACGCAAAAACTACTAAACCGATCATCATGAAACTTTGTACACATATTCTTGGTATTAGAAGTAACATAGGCTACTTTTTATTTAAAAAAAAAATTACCGACGGTCATGTCAATATACATTCTGATTGACTATAGTTTCAACTGTTTGAAATTTTTCTATATTTATTGTTTTTTTTTTTTTCTGTCAATATTATATGAAGTATAATATTACTATTTGAATATTTGAGGTTAGGTGACATATTTGTGATTTCAATTAGTTTTCTGTTATTCTTTATAATTAACTAGGAAGCGGAAATCTAATCTATCCAAAAATTCATCGCGGACCCGTGCAGCAAAATTTGCACGAAATCAAGAATCTTTTGTTCACGCAGAGTTGAGAAGACAACAGCAAGCACAACGGCAAAGGGTTTTGAGAGCAGCTGAAACGCTTCTTCAGGCACGAGTTCGTTCAGAAAAACAAGGTGCGCTGCAGGCAGCTAGAAGAGCGATAGAAACGCCAGAACAATCGCAAGCAAGAAGAACTTATAATGCAGAAATGCAGACCATGCGCCGTCGAAATTTCATGCGTAATGATTGGTCTGTATTTAATGGTACTGGGTTTCAATATGATCCTTCAATTGAATATCACAATCATCCTTTAATTGTTATTGGCCCAATGAATAAAAAATGTCAGTACTGCGATGCTTTCAAACGGAAAGATGAAACTGCTGGAATGTGCTGCTCCAGTGGTAAGGTTTCACTTCCATTGCTTGGTGAATCAGAAGAGCCTTTGAAACTTTATTGTTAAGTGTTAAAGATGAGTCAAAGCAATTCCTAAGCAAAATAAGAAAGTACAACTCTTGCTTTCAAATGACATCCTTTGGAGTTGATAAAGTGATAAGAATGCCTGGATTTTCACCAACTTTTACTGTACAAGGGCAGATATATCACCAAATTGGATCACTATTGCCAGAAGGTAATGTTCAGCATAAATTTTTGCAGGTTTATTTTATGGGTGATGAACAAAATGAAGTAAACCGTCGTTGCCAGTATATTGAAGGAGTAGAAAGAGAAACAGTATTGAAAATTCAACGAATGTTACACAGCCACAATGTTTTGGTGAAGATCTTTAAAAGTGCAATAGACAACTGGCCTTCAGATAAATACAAAGTTGTCATTCATGCTGATCGCACTCCACGTGGCGAACATGAGAGGCCTTACAATGCGCCGATGATCAATGAAGTTGCTGTTTTGGCCACTGGTGACCCATGCTCCCCACGAGACATTGTGTTACGGGCACATGATAATACGCTAAAGCGTGTATCCGATACTCATAAATTTTATGATGCTTTGCAGTACCCATTAATTTTCAGTAAAGGTGAATCAGGATATTATTTCAATATTCCAGTCGTTAATCCAACAACGGGACAGCCAATTCCAAATAAAAAAGTTTCCTGTATGGACTTCTATGCGTATTACATAATGCTTCGAGAGCATGACTTCAATCTGCTTCTGCGTACAAGGCAACTTTTCCATCAATTCTTGGTAGATATGTATATTAAAGTAGAGTGCGAACTTCTTCGTTACATTTCTCTAAACCAGAAAAAATTACGAGCTGAAAATTATATACATCTACAAGATGCGATTAGCGCAGATGATAATATTAGACCTAACGACATTGGCAAAATGGTTATTTTGCCGGCCTCCTTTGTGAACAGTCCCCGTTATCTGCATGAGTACACTCAGGATGCATTTACTTATGTACGAACTTACGGAAGGCCTGATCTCTTTGTAACTTTTACCTGTAATCCTTCGTGGCAGGAACTAACTCAAGACCTTATGTCTGGGCAAAAAACTGTCAAAATGACAGCGTGTTTTTTTTGATGAAAATACCTTTCAAGACAGAATTGTATCTCCTCCTAAGACGACACTGACTGCCTTTTTCCACCTTTGTCAGAATGATAATTTTGCAAGAACATTACTATACTCTGAGGTTCCCCGTTATTATACATGGAACACCTCAAAAAAGGAGTGGCATCGTCGTATTCAAGGTACACCTGTTGAAAACCAACCTGGGGTTAAAGCATCGGATGCTCTTGGTCGTGTCTATACCGTACATGTTACAAATTTCGAATGTTTTTGTATGCGTATGTTATTGCATCATGTTAGAGGTCCAACTAGCTTTACAGAACTTAAAATTGTCAATGGTCAGGAATGTCAAACATACAGAGAAGCATGTGAAGCTCGGCAATTATTAGAAAATGATAATCATTGGGACGAAACTATGGAGGAAGCCGTGCAATGTCGATCGCCAGATAAAATCAGGGAACTTTACGCTACGCTTTTATCTTCTTGCGGTCTTTCTAACCCTCAAACTCTTTGGGATAAGTACAAAGATTACATGGCTGAAGATATTTTACATCAACTGCAGCAAGTACATACAGATATGACTTTCAATGAACATATCTACAACAAAACGTTAATTATAATCGAAAATAAGGTTTTTACAATGGTTGGAAAAAAATTAGATGATTTTGGAATGCAAAGCCCTCAACGAGACAATACGGATGATCTTAATAATGAAATTGCTCGAGAGCTAGATTATGATTTCATAGCACTGCAACATCAAGTGACAGAATTAGTCCCTCAATTACTTCCAGAGCAAAATCATGTTTTCCATCAAATTTTACGTAAAATAGACTCCGGCAATGGTGGACTCTTCTTTCTCGACGCACCAGGAGGAACAGGCAAAACGTTTTTGCTTAACTTATTGTTAATGTCCGTCAGAAAAGACAAGAAAATAGCAGTTGCTCTAGCTTCTTCGGGTATTGCCGCAACGCTGTTAAGCGGCGGCCGTACAGCACATTCCGTTTTAAAATTACCATTGAATCTGGCACAGGAAGATTCACCCATCTGTAGTTTTAGTAAAAATAATTCGAGAGGAAGGATGTTGCGAGAATGTAAGCTTTTAGTGTGGGATGAAAGTACAATGTCTCACAAGAAGGCTATAGAAGCTTTAAACCGGACTCTTCAGGACTTGCGAGATAGTACAGATATAATGGGAGGAATAGTTGTTTTATTGGCTGGTGATTTCCGACAGACCCCACCCAGTCATTCAGAGGGGGACAGCAGCAGATGAAATTGAAGCATGCATTAAATTATCAAGCTTATGGTCGAGAGTTGAAAAACTCAGCCTGACAACGAATATGAGAGTACATCTTCATAATGACGTGGATTCGGGACTTTACGCAGAAATGTTGTTGAAAATCGGTGATGGATGTTTAGACATTGACGTTGAAGGTCATATATCACTATCAAGAGAATTTTGTAATTTAGTGGAAAATGATGTGGATCTCATTGCTCATGTTTTCCCGGAATTGCAACAAAATTTGAGTTGTGATGAGTGGTTGTGTGCAAGAGCAATATTAGCACCAAAAAATTAAGTAGTTTATAGGATCAACACCGACATTTTAAAAGAGGTACAAGGAGAAATGAAGGAATATTTGTCAATGGATACAATTATGGATACGGAACTAAGTACTTCATATCCTGTGGAGTTTTTAAATTCACTTGAACTGTCGGGTGTACCGTCACATAAACTTCAATTGAAACTAAATGTACCAGTAATGCTTATGAGAAATCTAAATGCCCCTCTGATATGTAATGGAACAAGGCTTCGGATAACGAAATTGGGGCAGAATATAATAGGTGCTACTATTTTAACAGGTGTCGGCAAGGGAAAAAGTGTTATCATACCTCGAATTCCAATTATTCCCACTGACCTTCCATTCCAATTCAAAAGGGTTCAGTTTCCCGTTAAGCTTAGCTTTGCTGTTACTATAAACAAAGCACAAGGGCAGACATTACAGGTAGCGGGAGTGCATTTAGAAAAGCCATGCTTCTCTCATGGCCAATTATATGTAGCCTGTTCGCGAGTGTCTAATGCCCGGAATTTACACATATTTGCACCAGACGGAAAAACTTATAATATAGTCCACAAAAATATCCTAGATTAATACGCTGCATTTTATCTTTTTAAATTGTTAGACTTCGAAATTATTTATTTTTGTTACAGTGAAATATATTTTAACATTGTTGTTGCAATTCAATAAAGCATATTTTAAGTTTTTTAAACTTCATTGTATGTAGTAATTTTTAAAAACTGATAATCCCATCTAAGCAATAAAATATACGTATCATATTGATTAATTTCTATTGTGATGATGTCTGATACTTATTCAATGACTTAAATGCGGGCGAAGCCGCGGGTAAAAGCTAGTATATATATATTTTTAAATTGCTTTCATTCTTCGAAGCAAACATCAACAATGCTTAAAATAGTAGAACAAGTTCAATTTTGCAAAAATGTGAAGTGAATTTTTCAGGGAAACCGAACTTTAGTATTTACGAACTTTAAGACATTTTTATCATGTAATTATCTGTTTTATATATTTGAAAAAGTAGATTAAAACATTTGCTTTAACACCGTGTCCTGTTTATAACCCAAATAAGCACACCAACATAAATTATTCAGTTTAAATGAAAAAGCATAGTGCTTGTTAGTAAAAGAGCAGGTTAAATCAATCAGGTAAATCATTTTGTTTTTAAATAACTATTGAACATAAATTCAATTAAAAAGTTCAAGTGACCTCAACTCCAAGGTGCGTTTCGCCCAGGTACGACAGTGGGCTCATCAGTTAGATGCTGTCGTACCCTTCTAAGACGCAAATATTGGTCGATGTTTACCGACTCTAATAAAATTTACAGCTTTAATAGACTGTGAATTTTATCGTTCTAGGGGAATTTGATTAAATTAAATTCACAATAATAAAAACTTTAAATTGGCATACCAATTTTTTTTCTTAAGAATGTTTAAAAAATTTTGTATATAAAAGCTTATTTTTTTAAGAAACCAGTACAGACATTTAATTGTTGTTCTTGCATAAGTTAATATTTGCTTGAATTCACATGGCATCCTGGTTTTAGCTCAAACTACTACTGTTTTAGTCTATTAAAAAATTAAATTTATGCTTATAAACAATTTTTCACTGATAACATTCATTTTTGAAATTCTTAGTCGTTTACATAAGAGCAAGTTCGTGCGACCCAGTCGTGCATTTTATTGTCCAATCGCAAGATAGCATTTACGAAATGAAGTATTTTTACGTTTTTTTTCGAAACATTTCATGAAAAATCTTATATCTCGAAAACGGTTCTAACCATTTTGATAAAAAAAATAGTACATGTATTTTGGTAAAAAAAAAATACTTGTCGTAGAACCTGTTTTTAATTTTAGACTTTCTCAATAAATTAATTTTTATACAGGAGATCCTTTCAATTCGAAAAAAAAAAAAATATAAATTTTAATTGCTTTTAAGGTCTAGTGTACCTTTTACATGAACCAACGAAATCGTGGGATATTGTTTGTAGTTTCCTTTTAAGGCTTCTTGTTTCAAAGTTCAGTACGTGATTTTGTTCACTTCCTGTAATTCTACTTAGTTTTGCGGTGTAAAAGGGTACATACCCTCCGACACGCCACATTACATAATTTATCTTCGACATCGACAACAAGAAATTAAATAAAAGATGTGACCTATGCTATTGTGTGAGCCCATTAGATATTTTATGTTCTGATTTGTATCTTGTGGTGTGACGGGATTTACCATTTAGTACATTTTATTGCCTACTATTAAGACTATTTTAATAATGGTTTCGAGAATGTCATAAAATAAATGTTCCTGAAGTGATAAAACGAAAATTGTCTGTCAAAGCAAAATGATAATTTTTATTTATCGCTTGGTTATTGGACTTGAGATTTTGATAAAACTTGACATTACGATGATAGATAGTAAGATAAAAAAAGTGGGTCTTTTTATTCTGTCTATTAAGCTTTTTATTTTTTTAAAAATTACACATTATAGGTTTTTAATACTAGGAATCTAAAATATTGAAGAAAATGGTTGCTTAATTCAAAACTACTGTTTTTGAAAACGGGCCCAAAAATGTTGGGAAAATATTTTCTGTGTCGTAAAATTTGTTTTTGCATAAATTCATGTAGAGCATATTTGAAATTCTAAGTCTCTTAAACATGAGAGCAACATGAGACCACCTGAGCATTTGATTTTTTTTATTAGCCACTAGCGAGGTTAAGGTCAGCACAGGATAGATTTTTCCTACGTATGTTTTAAGAATACCCTGTACGTTTCTAAAAGTGAATGTGTAGTACTCACATCTAAACGTATACCTATTTCTATTTGTATATTACTTGATGTAAATGGAATGCACATTCTGCACGTTGGAATTTTGTTTATTTTGGTTCTTTATTTCGTAGCACCATCACCGAACGGTTTGCTGCGCGTGGGATATAAAAATGTCTCAGCGAGTGGGAGAACAAATTGCTCAGTAATTTTGTGTGGCAAATAAAATTGCATTCACTAAAACTAAAGGACTATGTAGAGATTTAATATTGACACTCTTGTCACATGAATTTATAATTAAGTTTTATCATATCGTCTTCGGTCGGTTAGTCGGGAAGTCAACAAAATAAATTTTTCAGTTAACAACGCATTTTTCTGCAGAACAATACGATGGAAAAACACAAAGAATCTGAGAACCCTAGAAGCTCTTGGGTGGCTTTGATATTTAAACAAATTAGTAGAAAATCAAGTTTGTATTTAATTTTCTTCTGTTTTCTGAGTTAAATGAATTAATTAGGTTTGTTGCGTTATGCTGATGTTTTTCCATCTTGAAGAGAATTATATATACATATAATTTTACTCTAGAGATATGTTTATTCGCACTATTTCTTACTATGTTATGTACATTGTACACTGCGCGTCATCAGGTTAGCACACCTCCATACGTAAGTGATTCCACACTGAAAATAAATTCCTAGGTAATATTGACAAAAACGTTTTGTTGACCTTTAACAAAACAATTTTATCGTTTTGATTAAATTTTTGTCAATACGAAAGAATGATTTTATTGATTTCACAAATTTTTTATAATTCAGCATGATTTTTTGTCAGTTTAACAAAATATGCACTACAAATAATATTGTCAGTTTAACAAACCAAGTTTTGTTAATATAACAAAATAAAACAGAGAATTTTGTCACATCGACAAACTTTTTTGTGATGTTAACAAAATGTTTGTTGGATCTACAAAAAATCTGTTTTGTAAATGTTTGTCAATATCACAAAGTTTTTGTTATTTTCTTTTTGTCAATTTAACAAAAAATGAAAACATTTTTGTCAAAATGACAAATATTTTGTTTTGGGGTTGAATTATTTTGTAATATTGATAAAATAATATTATTAGATAGATAAAACTATTTTGTAAGGAGACCAAAAAATTCTGCGCGTATATTTTTTTTATCATGACATTTCTTTTGTGTATGATATAGTTCACATTTGGTTTTTGTTAAAAAATCGATGTAAAATTAACTAAACTTAACAAAAATTTTGTATTGTCCATACGCCCTCACAGATGGCTGCATGTGAGATTGTAGGGACAAAACGCCAATTTTTGTGGACTTAAATCCCAAAAAAATATAAATATATATATGTATAATAATAAAAAAAAAAACAATAACACTAACAAAAAAAATTGTTAATATGACAAATTAATTCAGTAAATTCTACGATATTTTGTCATATTGACAAAATATTTTTGTTATTTCAACAAATTAATCTGTTAGCATAACAAAATAATTTTGTGGATACAACAAAATATTTTTTGTTACCTTAACAAAATTCTGTAATTTTTATCAATTTGACAAAACTTTTTGTTGGACGTATATTGACAAAATTTTTATCAGATCAACCTACATTTTGGTCATATATACCTAGATTTTATTTTCAGTGCAGCCAAACTAAATAAGCAAATGTTGTAAAATAGTTTTTGAACATCGTAAACGGTACATAGTTTCAAACAAATTTCTTTTTGGCTTAATTTTAACAATGTATATAAAATACAAAAGAATTTTTTTCTTTTGAAATTAAGGTAATGCTGAGATGCTGACCTATGACTGAAGTATTTTTTGCGATTTTAAATTTTCTTATTCTCAACATAAGGGATTTAAATAAATCGTTTTAAGTCTCTTAAGAGTATGAGCGATCCAGTCATGAAGGTTGTTTTTTTCTAAAATAAAGACAATTTTTTTTTCTCAAAAAACTGCGAAGTAAATTTTTATTATAAATCATCAAATTTCACCGAAAAACCATACATATCAATTTGATATTTTATAAAAAAAATAAAATAAATAAATTTGTTGGTGCAACAGTTCGGAGTGAGCCAGGACCTAGTGACTTAGAACTCTCAGTCATTCCTGGGTGCGTGTTACCAGGAACCGAGGGGACCTACAATTTTCTGCCGATTCCGAACGGCTAATGAGCCGCATTTCCATGACAAGAGATACTCTTGGAGAATTTGTCAATTCCTCGCAATTCCACCCCTGAAAAAACTTTCTTGCAGCGGCTGAGAATCGAACTCGAGACCTTCCGCATGAAAGACCAACGCGCTAAGCATTATGCCAAGGGGTACTACATATTATACTACTGATATTTTATTAATATCAAACTGTGCATCATACATTTTTCAAACTATCATGCCAAATGTTGTATTTATAACAATATCTACTAGTGCCAGGTTCGGATCTCCCTTAAAACAAGAACTTTTTTTTTTTAAATATTAATGTTTCTCAAATATTGTAATGATATGATCGTCATTGATATTTTAAATGTTGGACGACTTAAATTACCCAAAAATGTTATTTCACACTTGTCTTATTAGATTGTTTTCGATGTACTAAAATTGATAAAAAAACTGCAATCAGAAATAAAAGTTCATATCAATTTAAAGTAAATTCTGGTGTACCTCAGGGGAGTCATCTTGGTCCTCGACTGTTTGTTTTATTTATAATATAAATTATCTTCCCCCAACATAACAACAGTCAATGGCATTACTTATAATGATGGGGTACAAATATTTGGAATAATTAACTTCATTACAGATTATGCACAACTTCAGGACGATCTTTAAAGATCTTATGAATGGTGCAGTGAAAAATGTTGAAAAGTGTAAGACAATTAGTTTTACCGGAAAACGAGATTTATTAAATTATAAATATCTGAAGAAAACATTACATTTGTATAGAGTATTTTTCTGACTCAAAATTCCTAAACCAAAACGATTAGCTGATTGGAAAAAATATTAAATTTTAGATTCAAAAACTTGAAATTGTTTCCGTAAATTCATATAGTTTAATCCTTAAAATTGACTTACTAAAATTTAAAAAAAAAAAAAATTTGAAGAAATTCTGAAAATAAAAAAATGATTAAATACTTACATATTTTAAAATTTTGTTTGAATAAATTCATATATTTTGCAGAATTTAAACAGCAACTTAAGTGACGAATTTCTTGCATTTGATCTTTTTCGTTATTGTAATCCATGTTTTGACAAAAAAAACAATTCTTAAATTCCAAAAACCAAGCCCGTGCCCTTTAATTAGACTTAAGCATAGACATAAGAATTGTTCATAAATAATCAAATACTTCTCGTGCTGTGTTATTTTTAACATTATAAGGGTATTCATAACTCCTTGAGTGCGCACTCATTATAAAAAAATTTCGCTACGGATTTTTTTTTTGACGTCCCTGTGAGCAGAAGAGCCGATACACTTAGACCATGAGTTGGGCTTTGTAATATAACACTGAATCTTGGAGACTTTCTCCCTAATCATTAAACCTATTGGAACTACTTATGAAGTGAACGAGATTTCCTATTTTATATACAGAAACAGAGAGAAAGAAATTTCCATCCGCAGTAGCCTGTTTTTTTTTTTTTTTTTTTAATTTACATTTGGTACTATCGAACAACTGTCGGAATAATAAAAAAAACACACAAATGGGGTTTGTTCGTAAATAATTACTACTACTTTACTTAGGTCCTCAGACCTTTTATATCCGTGGGGCATCCGCAACTCCAGCTCGCCATCGTGTTCGGTTCCTGGATATGAGTCGCAACTCCCTCCAACTCTTGCCTCCTCGATTGTCCTTCTCCATGAGCTTCTCGGTCGTCCACCTCTTCTGTCTTCTTGAGTGAGCGGATTCCACTGCATTGCATGCGCCGCAATAGATTGTCGCCTTTTCGAAGCGTGTGTCCGATCCACTGCCACTTTCGACGTCGTATAATAGAGTCAATAAGTTCCTGACCCGTTTTCCTGAGGAGCTCTTCGTTTGATATACGATGGGGCCAGAAAATCCTAAGGATGTTTCGTAGACATCTATTAATGAACGCTTGCAGCTTCTTAGTGACACCTACTGTTACTTTCCAAGTGCTGCAACTGTAAAGTAAAACGGATTCTACGTTGGATCGAAACAGTCGTAGCTTGGTTCTTAAGCTTGGAGAGTTATTCCTCCATATATTTCTAAGCATACCGAAAGCAGCATTTGCCTTCCTGATTCGACTGCTGATGTCCTGTTCGGTGCCACCCTCGGTAGAGATGATACTTCCAAGGTATTGGAAGCTCTGTACGTTGAGAAATATTTATGAGAGAAGATGAAACATTTGAAGGAGATCCATGATCCTATGAGAGAGGAAGCATACATCGTCCGCATATTCAAGATGTTTCAGGTGAGACGTCAGAGTCCATCGAATTCTTCCGCAAAACGTGACATTTGGATCCATCATAAGTTACCTTAATAATAGCTATTAATTTATCCGGGATACCCCTCCTGCGTAAAGCAAGCCAAATAAATTCTCTATTGACGCTATCGAAAGCCTTCTCAAAGCCAATGAATAGCAGGTGAAGTGGTGATCGATTTTCGACGCTTTGCTCAATTATGATCCTTAAAGTATTGATATGATCAATGCATGCGGATCCAGCGCGGAAATCTGCTTGTTTGGCATCTAGATGTTCCCTGATGCGTTCCAGTACTATTTTCGCTTATATTTTGGCAACGGTAGGCAGGACGCAAATCCCCCTCCAGTTTTCGCACTGTGTTAGGTCTCCTTTTTTAGGTAGCTTGACTATCATTCTCTTTTTCAACTCATTCGGTAATCCTTCGGAGATCCAAGCTTGTTGGGCCAAAGCGTTGATGTGGTTAAGCTTGTCACGTCTTACACTGCGGTGAACCTCTCTGTTTATCGTGCGTTACAGGGATTCCAATTCTCTTTTTCCTACTCCAAGTGCAGCTGCAATATGGGCCTTGAGTTTTTGCCGTTCATCCATCCGTATCCAGGTTTCTTCAGAAAGCCAAGCGTTATTGTTTCCCCTCGCTCGGCCGACTTTTCTTTCAGCACCTGATATAAAAACATTTTTCACATCACTCCAGTGGTTTTCGATGAATTCAGGTTCCGTGCTGCTGATTGTCATCATTCCGTGTGAAAGGTGGTCCCTCGATTGTTGGCGTGTTGAGGGATCTTTTAGTCTGTCGACGTTGAACCTGGGTAAGCAGGTTATGCCATTGGATGTCCGAGCTGCAGCTGTACGAAGTATTACAGATCAGTCTTTTGTTTTACGTGGACACCTTTCGATTATGACTTAATTCCACGGAAGGCCTACCTTCATCAGAGTCAGATTGGATCCTGACCATTAACCCCTCAGTCAATCAGTCGAAGCCAAATCAGTAGCAATGCTGTGACATGTTGCGACCTCTTGCTTAGAAGCGAGGTCTATCAAACACCTCTTGAATTCAAGAACGCTTGAAAACCATATGTCTCCGCATTTGGAAAAAAAAGTACAACCACCACGATACTCCCACTAGGGAGCCTACCTCATTGATAGCAATTGAGCAGAGAGTAAGCATACGCAAACCCTCAAACTCAATGGGCACTATCTCCCATGGTACCAGAATATAGCTTCCGGTGGAGCTTCGCAACCGAGGTCACTTACAGATGAGTTACTGCAAAACTCCGGGCCTGTCAACCCGTAGGATACACACACCAAGAAGTCGGCTGGAGTACTTACCAACAACGTAGTTTACTTCCTCTTGGTCTTTATTCACCTTACGGCAAACTAGGAAAGATATTCCTAGTCTTTTATTCACCTTACAACGAACCAACGATAATTTCTCACTAATCCACAGGAACCATGGGGAGTCATTGGAACCCAGAGGTTAACTCCTATCTTATTAGATAGGGGCAGTAGGAATATCATTAATCCATTTAAGCAAACTAGGAAAGATAATCCTAATCTTTGTTCACCTCCTTACATCAACTAGGAACGATAATCCTATATCCTTTCTAGTTAGTTCAGTTAATTACGTGCACCACGAGGAGGTCGATAGGAACCCGGAGTGTAAAGAATCATCAATAGTAGCACTTCCAATAGCGATTTGAACCCGGAAATAGCATTAAAACTCCATCAGAGAACACCCATTCGAGAATCATGGATTTACGCATCAATCAGTAACAATACCAGTCCACGAGTTCCTCGAGCCTTGGACATTCCTTAAACTATTACCGACTCTATACACTCCCACCTGCGAAGTCTTACAGTAGCTACCATTAGGTGGTGGTCTCAAGCAAGTCCCATATCGGCTCCTCTTTAATTTCGAACATCCAGGAGACTGCTTCTAATGCGCCGGCTAATCGCAATTGATCATTTTGCGATTAGCCGGCGCATTAGAAGATGCTTGCCTGTCCGTCGACACCCAACTTATTTTGTGGCACGTCTTGTGCTCAAACATGGTGCCGCCAATGACGACTCCGTTAGTATTGCAGAAGTCAATGAACCGCTCACCGTTATCATTGCAATTCCCAACTCCATGGTTTCCCATCACATGTTTGAGTCCATCGTTGTTGCTGCCAACTTTAGCATTCAAATCTTCTGTATAATGGTGACGGGACGTACTCTTGTCCGGAATCGTGCCTTTATTATTCTTTCTCCAAGGGACTCCCATGAAATCAGACTACAGACGGCTGTTTTTGTTAGCAGCAGCCGATCCCCTGCTTCACGTGTGCTTCCTGGAGCTTTTCCGGAGTAGAGCAGTACAGTGTTACGCGATGGTGACTTGAACTTGCCCGAGCCCATCCAACGTATTTCGCTAAGGCCTAAGATGTCCAGCCTGTATCGCATGAATTCCTTCTCTAATTAGAGGAATCTGGGGACCTTCACTGCCATCATCCAGGAGTGTCCTCACATTCCAGAAACTAATCGTTGTCCTTATTCGACAGTCAAAATTCGTCAACATGTTATCATTAGTTATCCGAGGCGTTGTTTCCGTTTCGGTAGCAAGATG
Source organism: Chrysotoxum bicinctum (assembly GCA_911387755.1). NCBI lineage: Eukaryota > Metazoa > Arthropoda > Insecta > Diptera > Syrphidae > Chrysotoxum > Chrysotoxum bicinctum. The sequence goes on from OU426988.1 coordinate 192,089,558, forward strand.
GTTTTCAGTTACGGAGAGTACTAGCCTCCGTAACCTATCCTAACGAGTTAGGAGAGTTTTTCGCGCTTTCCAATTTTAGCTAATTTGTGTGGATACATAAAAATCATTGCCCGGGGACCACCACGAGGATGTTAAGGAAGCACTTCGACGTGACTAAAAGTTGCGCTGCTGGACTTTGCCAGGTTAAAGACACTCAAAAGTTTCCCGATTAGGCACGCCGCAGGTCACCCACCATAGATAGAGAGATAGTTAGGTCACCCACCACCTCCCGAATAGAAAATTAAGAATGGGTGTATCGAAAGAAGAAGGGAAAATATAGATGCACAATTACTCAATGAACACATCCATCGAGTTACAGACAAGTTTTAATCGCACCAAGATATTCGAACAAAAGTGGTATCGAATAAAGGTTGGAATCCCCTAAACGTAAGCTTAAATCTGCAATATTTATTAGCTTAGTATGTATGTAAATATAACCTATAGTTTTGTGATTCCAACGCTATCCTAGTGGTGGCGCTGAAATTAGCGCACGATTTTACAGGGGAGAGTAGGATAAGATGGAAAACAAGTACTAAAGAAGAGAATATTTTATTATTAAATTTAGCAGAGACAATCCTAGCAAGTACTATCGCTATGCTTAAGATGTCACTCCAATCGTTCGTCTTCATGAGAGTACTATAAATTTTATTAACTTCCCATAGGGAGTTATTGTAATCGGTCCGATTTGTCAAATTGGAATTTTTGACATTTCCCGACGTTTCAAGGTCCCTAGAGGCTATATCAATCATTTTTAGAGAGATGTCTGTGTGTGTGTGTGTACGTACGTTCGTACGTTCGTACGTGCGTACGTTCGTACGTCCGTACGTTCTCGTACCATTTTTCGTCGTCGATATCTCAAGAACGAGTAAAGATATCGACTTCAAATAAATTTTGTTTAATAGATAATAACTTCGAAAGAGGCTGAAAGGGCGTTTATTAAAATTCAGTGAGTAGTTTTTTCACTATAACGGTTTAAAAAAAAGTAAACATTTTGGTTAGTTTCAAATATCTCATGAAAAAATAATGCTATTGATTTCAAATAAAATTTAATGTACTCATTATAAGGTCGTACAGATTTGGTATGAATTTGGAAAAAAATGAACATACCGTTATTTTTTTAAATAAAAAAAACTGAAAAAAAAAATTTCATAACCCAGATATTCTAAGAACGGAAAACAATTTGAAACTCAAAATAATTTTAGTTTACGAAAAATAATGTGTTTGACAACTGGTGAAAATTTCAAAAAAAATCAGTTTACAGTTTTTTTACAAAAAATAAAAAAACTATATAAAATTCTATTGAAAATTGGTAAAAATTGTTTTTCGACTCAAATTTCTCGAGAACTAGTATTTTATACATAGTATAATTTTGTACAATTGGTAAAATATTGACAAATATTGAATTAATAGTTTTTTTTTTAAATAAAAAACTTTTAAAAATTCTAGTAAAAACTAGTTAAAATTGTATTTCAAGTCGAATTTCTTGGGAATGAACACCGATGGTGCCTTTTAAAGTATGTTGTTTTATACATCGATACCTTCCCGTAAGAATGTATACTAAGCGACATTTCTAAAATTGTTCAGGAAACGAAAAAAACGAAGAAAGTTCTAGTTGAATCATAGTGTGCTAAGAGACAATTTTGGTTAAGGTAAGTGACATCTAACAAATTTTTTTGTTGCTCACGATCAACATCAACAATCTCAATTTCAAATCTCTTTAAATAATTAAAATGCTTTTCAATCTTATGTAAAATAATGTTTGTTTGAATTTTACAGCTAAAGTTTGTTTCGCTGAAAATTTGGTTATTTGAAAAAAACTAAATATAAAGTTTTCAAGACCACAAATGGGAAGTTATCAGTGTGGGTCGCACCCAGCCTCTTTTATGAAAAGGTGTTAGATATTCGTATAGAACACCGCTAATATTAACGGTCAAACGAATTAATCTTACAAAGATTTTAAAACTGACAATAATTAAAGTTAATTGCTGCGAACTGGTGTGGAATTTATCAGCTTATAAGTCTAGAGCATCGAATTCAAGCCTTCAGCATGGACAAAAATAACTAATTAAATCCCAAATCCATGTATATATTGAAAACAAATTAAAATCAAACAAAACAAAAAAAAAAAAACTTCTCCCGACAAATTTGCCTTAAATAAACACTCATCGACGAATAAAGTAATCCAAAAATAGAACTGACAATTATTCAGTGGCAATTAATACTTTTCCAGTTTTCCCCCGATTTATGTTTCCTTAAGCGTTCTCCATCAAGTATAGTGGGAATCGCACTTTGCAGACATCCATTGAGAAAGCACGTCGTGCTTCCATTCACACCATCATACCTCAAAGTCCCCAGCACGACCCCAGAAAGCAATCATTAAATTGTGCGGTTCTCCGGCTTTGTTTACATTCCAAATAATTATCTCTCGTGCCTCGTTGTGTTTTCTCTTCATCTGCTTCATGCCGCTGGTGCTGGTTGCTACTACTAATTCTTCTGGCAGTTTATTCGGTTTCCCTAAAAATAGGTTCCCGACCGAACAGAGAGCATACGAGTGTACCTGTGTTTCCCGAGACAGCTGTGAGCTGTGACTCGTGACTGCGTTCTACACCTCCTATTCCTGGTATTCGCTAGTTGTTTACAAACAATTCTTGGCAAACAATTAAATCGAATGCACGGTCACCAGCTAGTAACAAGTGTTTATCTTTTTTAAATTTTGTTTGTTTTTTGTAAATTAGACGTGAGTTATTTTTGCCCCACCCCTTTGCACAATACAGCACGGTTTCCTATGCTACGAGTAGATACGTTGTTTAAGTGTGGGAGTAAGTTTATTTATAACTACTATTACCGGCTGTCAAGTGTTTTGTTTAATTTAGAAAATGTATCGTCGAGTAACATTCAGTTGCAAGGGAGTTCGTTATACTTCTCACCTTGGATTGGTTTTTGTTTATCTTATGGCACAGGATGTGATCGCTAGAGAATGCAGTTTAGTGGCGTTAAACTCTTTTAGACTTATTATTTGTTAATATTCATAATATGATCACGAAGCTCGGCAGGTTTGAGAGGTATTTACGCCTAATGATAAACACCTATTCTATCAATAAATGAGGAAAAGTAACTGCTATTAATTATAATTGTTTAAAATTTATTAACGCCTAACCTCTATCAACCAGCCGACGACGACGAGATTGGAAATCACCTCCAACCATAGACAGGCGTCCTGGACGACAATATTAGAACGAACAAAACGACTGAACGACGCACATGTTTCTTATTGGAGCAGCAACAAAAGGAGAATGGACACCTTGTCAATACACCAGCAGGTACCACTCCTACGGTGAACACGAGCGTCAATGAGTTGATTAAGCCATTTCTCCCTAAGATTGGTCAACTCCTCTTGAGGAAAGGTACAGAGTCTACGACTTACTCAGAAATCCTGACCAAACAAACGAAGACATATACACCAACTACTGACCTATCAAACTCATCGACCAGACGTTGCAGGGAACCACATGAGACCACGGGGCTGGTGGAGGAATGATATCTCAAAAGGGTGCGTAAATGAAAGGATCACGCTCTTCAAGTGCTTCTATCTCTCCTCAACCAGGTGACGACAAACATTTCTTCATTGACTTCGAAGTACCCTCTGACATTTTAATGATATAGCTTGCTGAAACTCATCAACACCCTTAACGGGCTTGAACGACATAGAATTATTATAAGTTTCAATACATGGGAGTCACAATCCCCAGGGTATCATAACGGATCTACATTGATCGAAGTGTGACTGAAACGAGATTAACAGTCAGCCCATTAACCTAAACAAACTTTTCTAAATCTCTACCTTAAAGAGATCTAAAACAGAAGTTACCTTTAAGAAGTTAAGAATCACAAGTTTCATAAAATTAACCCTAATGTGGAATTTCTTCCAACATCTACCTCATAGTGACCGGAAGAGTTGAGTAGCAGAAAAAAAAAATGTTCTCTCATGCTGCGAAAAAAGTCAAGTTGTCAGTGAGAAAACATCGTTGCATTCATTATTTGGGTCATGTGTAACTGATTGAACCAAAGTAGTATCAGCGAAATTGCTGTGATTTGTTTTGGTAGTCCAAGAGTGGAGCCTTAGAAAAAGGTCCGGTTCTGTGCTGCGAAAAACACGCCAACAGTCTTGGCACTTAGCGCAACCCAGTTGGGTGAAAACTCTGACCACACTCAGCCTGCCTGGTTAAAGCTTAGTTTTCCTATTCTTCCATGGCCTCACGGTATATGTACGTGATTATGTTGATTTTAAGCTTCAACCACAATATGGCATTTGCTTAAAAACAAACTTCAATTTCATGTGGTTTAAATTCACAGTCCATAAGTGCCTCATTCATACATGCTTTATTTGTCGTAGCCGAAGTTTTGATAGTAACTCGACTTCTAACGAATTCGATGCGCTGTCGGACTCTATGCAAAGAATTGTTTCTCATTTTCGGCACAGTGAAACTGTTGTTAAAAGAGATTTTAATGTACACAATTCTTCGTTGCTTCGTTATTCTGCTCAGACAACACCCGAAGGAAGGTATGTCGAGTTAAACAACGATGTTTCAGTTCAATCAGCGAACACTCTAGTCTTGTTTCTGACGCCTGACACTGGGAAATACACTATAAGTGTATTATCACCTCTAGGCACATCCGACTATTGAGTTATATCTGCAAATTTCTCTTTTCAACAAAACCCAGTTAGAGAAAAAAAAAAGTTCAAAGAAACCCGTTTGGCAATGCCCGAAACCCAACTGGGATGGTCCCAACGATTTCTTCAGGAACTCTAGTGCAGATATGATTACAAATTAAATTCTTTTCGGAATTACAGCTTCCAGCTGTAAAGAGGTTATTAGGGTCAGAGAAGTAAGTTTCTGATGCTCTAAAGCCATCCCTACTGAGGAAAACCGGAATAAGTTTAAACAAGCTAGAAAGTTATGATTATATTCGATGACCTAAAAATTTAGGTACAAAATACTACAATGATAGCATCCCTCCCATTCTTCTGAAAATGTGTTCTTCAAAGCTGAAAAAACCATTGCGTAAGCTTTTTCATTTGTCCTACTCTACTGGCCTCTTTCCGAGTCGAAGGAAACAGCATTTGCCCAGCTTGTCCCTTAAAAATGCAAATCTTCTACCCTCTCTAACTATCGTCCAAATCCACCTATGTGCCATATTTCCGAGGTCTTGGAAACGCTGATAAATTGTCAGCTGAAGAAATGTCTTAAAGAACGAAAGATTCTCAATGACCGGCAATATAGATTTCGTAACAATACGTCCACTAGTGATATGTTATTTCACCGAATAGTCGAACCAGTCTTTACATCGTTTTGGAGAAAGTAAGATTACCGCACTTTTGATATTTCAAAAGCATTTGATTGAGTTTGGCATCAAGCTCTCACATTGAAAATGTGTGAATTAAGCATTGATGAATCTCTTCTTCGTTGGATTAGAAACTACCTTTGGAATCGCTCAATACAAGTTGTTTTGGACGCCACGGTGTTAAGTCTAAAATTCATAAAATAAACGCTGGTGTGCCACAGGGCTCTGTTTTGTCTCCGATTCTTTTTCTCATATTCATCAAAGATCTTTTGTCTGAAACTTCCAATTAAATTGTTTTGCTGACAACTCTACTCTCAGCTACCCATATTCGTTTCCACATCAAAGTACTCGTTCTTTGTGTTTTAAAAATGGTAGGTGATACTCGTAGAAGGATAACATAAGGTTAGGTTAGGAGGGGCGTGCACAGCCCAGAGGCTGTTGCGTACACGGGGGCCTATTGGTCCATTGTGATCCCCTATCAATAAAAGCAGAGATGCTCCTAACTAATGTCTTATGTAGACTGGTTCATTTGCGAACCAGCCTGTGCTTACAATACATTTTCTCATATTTGCCATTGAAACTTGCCAACAAACTTGTTTCCAAAGTAATTGAGGCGATTTGTTTGGAGGTTCGGACAGTTGCAGAGCAGGTGTTTAATGGTTTTAATGTACTCGACAGCCTGACAGCTCCTACAGAAATTGGGTGCAAATGCACCCATTCTAGTGGCCTTTGTGCCAATGGCGCAGTGACACGTTAGTACACCTATCAGGATTCTAATGTTCTTTTTACTCAGCGATAAAATATATCGAGTTTTCTTTTCATTAATTTTAGTCCATAAACTTCTAGAGATGACGCAGTCGTCCATGGAGAACCAGGAGTTATTGATTTGCTTTTTCGTTATTACGTGTATCTTCCTTTTAATCACGCCCATCGGGATTTTTGGTCCCATATTTAAATGGCTACTGCTGTTTTTATTTGACACTGACCCTTTTCTTGACAGTTCATCTGCTATTTCATTCCCTTCTATATTACTATGTCCACGAACCCAGCAGGGATTGACTTGGTTAGTGTTACAAATATTGTTCATCATGTCTCGGCATTTTGTTACTTTCTTGGATCTTATAGTCTCACTGTCTAAAGCTTTAATGGCAGCTTGGCTGTCCACGAAGAATGTGATCTCCGACGAGTTCATATTTTCGTGCGTACCAATTCTGCCACCTTTTCAATAGCGTAGATCTCAGCCTGAAAAACACTACACTCATCTGGGAGTTTGAATGATTCTTTAACATTGAGAGCTTCACAGAACACTCCAGCTCCTGTTCCTTCTTCCATTTTTGACCCATCGGTGTAGAAGCAGATACCTTGTTCCCTAATAAGTGAGTTGGGTTCCCATCCATGCCTTTTGGGTATTGTAATAGAGAAGTGTTTGTTGAAATCTCTTTTGGGTGTTAAGTAGTCAGTCGTCACATTAAGCCCGGCCATTGTGTCATACATTTGCAGTATAGACCCATGACCATAAGTGCTGTGCTTCCAAGAGCTCATTTCATTAAGCCGAAGTGCGCTTTTGGCTGCTGTGCATCTTATGTGCTCGTCCAGGAGTGGAAGAACCATGTGCCCCCGTTATTCCTAAACAGGCTACTCTCTGTACCTTATTCAGGTTTTTGAGATAGCTAACTGTTTCTACAGCCTTCCACCACACTATCGATCCATAGGTAATTATGGGACGGACAATCGCCGCATCCACTGGATTACCTGCGGTCGCATGCCCCACCATGTACCGAAGGTTTTTTTTGCATGTGTAGACATTCTTTCCTCTGTGTTACGTTTCCATGCTAGCTTGGACTCAAGGATTACTCCAAGATATTTAGCCTGGTTGGAAAGTTTCAGAGGAACGTCGTGAAGCTTGGGAGGGGTAAAGGCCTCCAATTTCCTTTTCTTCGAAAACAGGACTAGTTCAGTTTTGGAAGGGTTAACCCCGATACCGTTTTGTGCTGCCCAAGAAGATATTTATGGTAGTAAGATATTTACCCGATATCAAAATGACTATGTCGTCCACATAAGCTATTATTTTAATGTCCTGATTCTTAGATGTTGTGAAAATTTTGTTAACAACCAGGACCCAGAGAAGAAATGAAATTACTCCTCCTTGTGGAGTGCCTCTTGTAAATGATTTCTCTACATTGCTATCCCCAAGTTGCGAGCTAATGATTCTGCCAATGAGCATGGTATAAATCCAGTCCACAATAGCAGATTCAACGCCAACTTCTTCTAGAGCAGATTTAATGGACTCCGTTTTTACGTTGTTAAACGCTCCTTCGATGTTCAAAAATGCTGCCAGGGTATGTTCTTTGTGCTCGAGACTTTTCTGTAGACCATGTTGAAGAAATGCCGGAATAATCTCATCTGTTTCAGTTGATTTATATTTTATTTCCCACATAATCTTCTGCTCTGTGATAACCTGTTCCAATTCTGGTAATGATTGTAAGATATCTAAGGTGTCTGGTTGTGTAAGACTTGGTCCTTGATGACTCTTACAGCTCGGGAAATGCGTTTCCATAAAGAGTTCAAGTGTTTCTTAGCTCGAGTTCGACCAAGATCCATCGGGATACTTAATATATCCCGGAATCGTGGGATTGAATGCAAGGATCTTTCGAAGTCTCGCCGCCTCACTTGTGTTCTCAATGGGTTCACAGTGTCTAGCCCATGAATCCTTTTTGGCCCTTCTTAACTCTGGTGTATGAGTTAAGTTCGGATCTATATGAGTTCTATTCTGATTTGCTCAATCTGGTATTGTTGAAAAGTTTTCTAAGCCCAGTTCTTCGTTTCTTAAGATCACTGTTCCACCATGGTGGGTTAGTGGGTTTAAAATTACGAGATATGGGCAGTGTTTTTCAAAGGCCGTATTCATTTTACTAGTAAGGTTTTGAACAGCAGTGTCAATGATTGAGGTTGTTGAAAGCGTTTATTCCTCTGGAGGTTCGATACGTTCGTTCAACCATTTTGTGTACTCTGTCCAATTTCTTCTAGTTAGATTCCTAAAAGGCTTTATATTATCATTAAGTTCCCTATCTAAGATAAAGAGTATCCTTAAGTGATCTAAAAACGATTTCTCGGGAGAGACTCTCCAATTCCCTACCGAGTATAACAGAAACGTTTGAATATCCTAAGCACCGCCACAATTTTTCTTGTCTTTTAATCTTTTGTAGTGAAATAGTAGTAGTAGGGGTAGTAGTACCCCTTGGCATAATGGTTATTGCGTTGGACTGTCATGCGGAAGGTCTCGAGTTCGATTCTCAGCCGCTGCAAGAAAGTTTTTTTCAGGGGTGTACAGGCAGTACGATGAATTGACAAATCCTCCAAGAGTATCTCTTGTCATGGAAAGTGCTGCTCATTAGCCGTTAGGAATCGGCAGAAAATTGTAGGTCTCCTCCGTTCCTGGTAACATGCACACAGGAATGGTTGAGAGTTGTAAGTCACTAGGTCCTGGTTCACTCCGAGCTGTTGCACCACCAAATTTATTTTTTAGTGAAATAGCCAAGTGCATGTCTCCTCTCAAAAGAATTGAACCGTAATAATCGTGCTTCAAGGATTCCCTATCAGTTTATCCTTGAGCCCAACTTATGACGTACTATTAAATTTTGAGATTCTTTCTTTAGCCGCACTACACGAATGTTAAATGCTTTACCCGGCATTCTGATGTTCATACATTTAACATTCTTTGAACCCTCTCCAAATTAATTTCGCTTGCATTATGTTCTAACATTTAAAGAGTGGCCATAATGCGTTGAGTGCCCGTATCAGTTCCTAGACGCTTTTCCATCTTTGAGTTTATTAACTGTCACATCTATTTCCTAGCAGAATCGGTGTAAATTGAAAGGTGTTTAAAAGTGTTTCAAACTGATCTTCCAATATAACAGCTGAGAATTCGACACTGATTTGTAGTCATCTGTCTATTAGGGTATTAACGGTTTTCCAAAATTCTATCCAGTCCTTGTAATATGTCGATTCAATTTTTCAAGTGTCCTTTGACAGATTAGTTTATTGTTCTATTTGTTAGCGTCAATGTGAAGCTAACTTAGCTAACAGGTGAGTAAGGGAACGGATATTATAACATTTTTTTTGAATCAATGTGATTAATAAAATAAAATTGGTTGAACGAACCTAATGTAACGAACTTAATGTTAATTTTTCCTATCTTCTCTAGTCATAAAACTTCGCATCTAAATTTAAAATAAAAAAAAAAAAAGAACAAATCTACTATTCCCACCTTTATTACTCTTTGCCTAAAGCAGTCCTCTTCAGTTTCCAATAGGCACTATTCACGGTTTTATGAAACCATCCTAAGGTGAAAATCGCTAGTAATCAAATAAAATACCCTGAACAGTTTCATTTCGAATTGAATTACCTCAGTAAGAGGTCCTTCCGATTATCATCATCCGATGACTATAGCACAAACAGAAGACGATGATTAAGAAGAAGAAGAATGTAAAGGTGGAAAAGCAAGAAGGGTGTATAAAAATCCCTTATCATCGATTTACCTTAAGTATATACTATAAAAGTATACGTTATATCGATTCTACTTCCTTCTGATGATGGGTTCCTGAGGCGAGGCGGCATAAAGTCTTGTAATCTGTAAACGTGTGGGCTCTGGGAGCGTTTATTACTGATATTCGACTTAATGTCTTAGGGTAAGGCAGCTTTAGTGACAAGCGGATATGGTATAAAGTTGGTTCTATAATGGTAAAGTGATGGACAGTAAAAAAAAAAATGAAGAACCACATTTTCTGCCACCCATGAGTTCTGAGCTCTCTCAAGCAAACAAAGAAGGAGTAATGTGCTGTTTAAGAGTCACAACCTTTATAAACAATGTGTAATGACTTTGGAATTAAGAATACTTATCGACGAATGAGTGTATGTGAGTCTTGTAGGTATACTTTCCACTAAGGGCAGAGCTATGTATATACAGTGAAACATAAACTTTTAATCGTTGTTTCTTCCAACTTTTTTTTTTTATTGGTACCAAAAGCCAAATATAGATTCAGGAATGCTATTAGTACCCCCAAGGCAAGAACAACCAAATCGTTCATTTTTTTTCCTTGATTGGGTTCGTTAGAATTGAGTTCGGGGAAAAGCTATCTTCGATAAGTTTTAGAATTCCAGAAGTTTGCTAAACACAAATCACCAAGTCGTATATAGACTGCAGGCAAAAAATATATACATGTATTTAGTTCCTATGATGCATTATACATAATATGTATATAAGAAAACCCCCCTTAAAGCCTACATACGAGTAAGTACTAATGAATTTTGTTTTCTTTCGTTACAGGTAATACGAGAACTTAAGTGACTTTTTTAGCAGTACGAGTAAGTATGTATATAGGAGTAGCCTAATACTTCTTCTAAGAAGTTAATCGACCTTTATTCTGTCTGGCTAAATATCGGTGTGGAGAGAAAGTTGACGAATACAACTTAGTTTTGTTCTTTTTATAATAGGGGGGGAGGGTATAATCGGTCCAATAGAAACAAAAGAATATCAAAATAAGGAGATGATTTGGGGAAAACCTTAATTAACTGTTTTTTTGTATATATCTTGCGTGCATTAAAGGGATTATAACGACCCTTAAAATGCTTGAGCATAGTGCGAGCGTTTATAAAGTTTGGAGAGATTTTAAAAAGAGATACTGCTGCATATTGGTTTTAAATGTATGAACATCACAACGGGAAAGAAATAATAGGCCGCGTGAAACATTCAACATTCGTGTAGTGCGGAAAAAGAAGGAACCTCCGAATTTAACAGTGTGTCCTAAGATGGGCTCCAGTGCAAACTAATTGGCATTCCTTGAAGCGCGGGTATTACGGTTAAATTGATTAATGTCTGGAATGTACCTGAATATTTCACTAGAACATTGTTTATAAAAGTAATGAAAGACAGCAAACATAACGGTCGGAGGTGGCGGTGCTTGAGAGATTCAAATGTTTCTGTTATACTTCTATCATCCATCATTTTTAAAACTCTTGGATTTTATCCAAGAAACTCAAGTGTGTTATTGTAGCATACCTGCCCTCATATGGGACTTAAATTCAAGCTTTGGATGAATATAGGATTTATAGATTACAGCTAGATCTGAAGGGGTGACAGAACTGTTAAGTAAGTAGGTAGAAATGGTGACCTGGGATTCTAATAATTAGCTCTGAAGTGAGCCCTTTTGATACCATAACTCGTGTAAACCTGTGGATGGAATTGATATCGGAAATTGTGGACATTCTTTAGGAGTCATCCAGTTTGGATTGAGTTCAAAAAGATGAAATGATCTATTAGCACAGAAGTAACCGAAAAAAGTTCGTCAATGTTGTCAAAGAATTACCTTCCTAGTTGAAGGGGTTTTTGTATGATTACATACGAGCAGTTGTGCCTGCTGGTTTTTGAATATTACAAACAACAACTCGAATGAACTACCACCAAGTGGGTTTTTATTTGGCTGGAGTTATTAACTATTTTAGGGGTGCCAATCCGATCATCAGACTCCTTTATTAGTGGTGCTTAGCCTTTATACTTTCAAGTTTAATCGAAGAACTTTTGGGCCTTGACTGAGAATTGAACCCAGACCTAGCGTCTTCAGAAGCCAATGCCCCCAACGCATCCCAATTTAGTTTTTATTGTTTATCGATTGTCACCTGAGGACTAGCATACCTTCCTAATTATTGTCTTCTAAATTTGACAGGGCAGAGCAATTGTAGAGGAAATGGAGAAGTGTCCTCTACAGGAAGCTATGATCATGGTTCATGGATATGTCTTCTTTGGTTCTGCATATGAGATTAGGCGTTCGGGATTTATTATAGGTGAGCCAAATCTTTCTAAATAAAATGCAGTTAGTTAAACTGCCCTTTATAACTCCGAGCGGAATGTTGACTCTTTCCGCAAGTGAGTTATGAAGGCCTGGCCAGCTCGCCCTTCTGTTCCTTTCCATCAATGCCACAATAAACCGGAACCTAGACAAGAGTGGCATTGAGGTTAATATTCAAGCTAGTAAGTTTATTCCGTCATTGCTGGACCAATTTGGAAGATGATGTACTAGAATTAATAGCTTTAACAGCAGCCGCCTGTCTGTCTGTGACAAAACCGTATTACGGTTCTGGTTTGGATCTTGTTGGTGAACTTTGCATAATAGCAGGTAATTCAGCTTGAAAATCACTAGCAAAGTCGGGAAGCCTAAAAGACCTAAATATATTCATACTCCCAAAAAAAATTCCTGACCGAACACCACACTCCATCTCGAAGTTTTGTCGCGATGTCATCATCCCAGTTTATTTCTTCTTTGATGATAACATAACCTCAAAATCTTTTCTTATGCCCGATCTAAGAGTGCAGTAGTCGTGGGAGTCGAAAAATCTCTATCGGAATCAGCTTCGTAATATTGCTGTGGCCATAAGGTTGGCAATTCAAAAGCCTACTAAATCAACACTTAATTTGTCCCTGTACCTTCACACTGAAGTTGTTATTGCACATATAATTCAAGTTGAATCTGCTAATGACGAGGGATAATATGATGAGATTTTCGTTGAGATGCACCACTTTACTCAGCTTGTAGAAGAGCGCTGTCGAATAGCAGATGCTGCTGAGCAAAACGCTCAAACTCGACTTTTTCTTTGCACATTTCTCAGTGATAAGAAGTGTGGGGTATGGCTCTTACCGCACAAAATAGTCTACTATCCGAAAGAATAAATAGAGTTTTCGTCTAGGTTTCTTTAAGTATTTTATTTCATTTGTTTGAATACAAATTATCTTATTACGAAGAGCAGCAACGACCGAGTTATACGAAGTTTTACAAAGGACTGACTCTACGTTAAAATGATTAAGCGAAACTGGTTTTGATGAAAGGGACGCAGTCTCCCATTCTCCTGCCTTTCGTTCGTTTGTTCATTAGTATGTGTATTGTCAGTGCTGTTTGTCTGGTACGCATAGTCAGTGCCGTCCGTTGAGTTCGTTTCTCCATCCCACATATAGTATACCATAAAGATAACCTCTACATTCGGCACTTCAGCCAATTTCTCGTGTCCCATAAAACAAGTAAAACCCACAAGCACCGTTTGGCAATTCTAGACAGCCAACTGGAGCGATCTTAATAACTTTTTTCGAATCTTTAACTGGTCACTATGTTTCCTCTATACTCGTACTAACCTTGATGCCAGTGCTGACTGCCAGGGATATATATATGCGTTCGTTTATTTCTTACAGAACTAAGAGTTAAAAACCTATAGAACGAGTCTTGGTTTGATACAAGCTGTAAAGAAGCTATCAAGTGGAGAGAAATAAGTTTCCGCATAAACAATTCAGAAACCATTACAACGCTGTTACAGACAAAACCGAAGTCTTCCATGACCAGAAGTTAAAGCAAAAATCCTGAAATGTCCCAGAGGCAGTAGACAGTTCTAGTTATTTGTAAAGACCGCTAAAAATTCACCATCATCATCTTCGGTCGCAATGCTTATTTACAATGAAAACCCGATAGATAACTTGCTCTTCATATAAGGCAAACGTACTCGCAGCTCATTTAACTTCTATCTCTACTCTGAGAACGTGAATCATTCAATGGGACAGGTGTATTTCCTCACACGTACAGTTGCAAGAGCCCTTCGAGATCTTGATATCAATATATATGTTGTACTCGTACCTCCCATCCTTCTGAAGAGGTGTTCTTCACTTCTACTGTCCCTAAAAAAAGATGAACCTTTTCAGTCTCTTCATGTCGACCAATCGCACTCACGTCCCTTCTTTCCAAGGTCATAGAATGGCTGATCAATCATCAGCTCGAATATGGAAAATTTCTCAATGACCGGTAATACGGTAATTCGCAACAATTGTTCCACTGTTGATCCGATGGCAGATCTCACCGAAGGGTGTAACAGATCTTTACATTGTTTGGAGAAATTAAGGTTATTGAGCTTGATATTCCTGTCCCTATTACTAGAAGATCACAATGGACCAACTCATGGTCTAATTGTTGCGGCTCTCCTGCTGACAGCCACGTCAACCTTACCAGCCTACTATCTACAAGAAAGTGATCCAAAGTCTGTTATGTAACTCGATGCTAAACCGCCAATCAGAATACAAAAATACGCCTTCAACGTTCTAATGTATGTATGTTCATGAACATGTTTCCTCACATCAAATCAATTTTTGATTAATAAATTTACAGAAAGCTGTAAACCTACAAACCGAATATAAACGACTTAACCTATAAAATCTTGGCACCGCACGAAAAAACAGAAATACCAAGAATTATAAGAGTCAGACCTCTCCTAAAACTTAAATGTCTAAATGGATTGCTGGCTTGAGCAAAAAGATATAAATCAAACATCAGCCACCATAAAATTAATGCTAATCAAATACTTGAACTAGTTGTGCGGGATATATTTTTTCGAGTATTGACATTATTTAGAGCATGAACCAAATAAACGAATTTTGCCAAACGAAACGTCAACGCACCTCAAAAGATTGTGCTTAATCAATCGATTGACATTGTCAAACACTTAGCGCCGATAATATAATTGTTGAGCGAATAATAAAATTCGAAATGCACCGCTTAATTATAACGAATTATCAACTCAATTACACCCCATGCTGTATTGGACTGGACATGGACATACCCTATTACGTATGCCAGACGATAATGGGGGTTTTCCCTCAAAATACCGAAGGCATGTTTTTTTTTTTTTTATATACTCTACGAACGAACTGATAGATTAACAAAAAACACTAAACTAAACTAGATGGAACCGCTAAGTCAAGCTTGATTGATTCGCCTCTAAACAGGGATAGGGCGCAATCTACTATAAAACTGCAACAGTTCGAAAACAAATCATAAGTGCACTAATTTTGGTTTGTACATCGACATACAGTACAGTCCGTTGGGTTAGACTCATTTCAATAAAATAAAATACAATAAATATCTTTAATATCTTTTAACAAAAAAAAAATTTAATGTTAATTTAACTTGAAAGATAAGAGTATTTGATTTATTATATTACTTATAAAATTTGAAATACCGTGTTACCCGTGTAACTTTGTCAGTTTTCAAATGTTTTTGAAATGTGAATAACTTTTCAAAAGTATTTTGTTAGTAAGAAGATTTCAGCCTACTTTTTTACTCGACTCAATCTGTAATTGTATGTACAATTGAGCTGTAGTATTAAAAAACATTAAACTTAGAGTTTTACACAGTGGGTGAAAACTCTGCCAAATGAAAACTGTGAAGTTTACTTCCGACATATAGGTAAGTTATGCATTCGTAAAAAACCGAACTCCAGATTTTGATCAGACTTAACATTAGGCATCTAACGTGAAAGAGAAAACGAAAAAAGTGGGTCTCGCAATGTTGTCTGTCAGTTCGACTACTGCCTAAACGGCTCGGCCGATTTTCTTGAAACTTGGTAGAGAGCATTTTTAAATCTGCCCTCCCACAGGTTTTTTCATTTTTTTTAAAGACCAAAAAAAAAAAAAAAACAGTAGGTACCTGTCAAACGAACTTTTTTCGAAATTTTATAAAATATTGTTTTTCTCAAACTCTGTTTCACATATTTTTAAAACAAAAATCATTTAGATAAAGCTAGGTAATGTTTCAAAAATAAAATCCGAAAAATGGTTAATAATGGTACGCCCTTAGAACCATTTTTTTTGCATCGCATTGTTACTTTTCGAGAATGCATTATCACCTGGTGATGGTGAACCTCGTGTGGGTTGGTATCGTCGCTGCGTTACACACTTCCATCGACCATTGTTGAAAGCAGTACATGGCTAAGAGTCAACCATGCACTGCTTCCAACAATGGTCGTTCGAAAAGTGTCGCTTACTTTTGTTGCTCGAAGATTTCGTGTCTGGTTTTCAACGTATTCGATTTCATTGGTTATGTCCTTATTTTCTTTTACATAACGAATCCGTATTGTTCTGCACCATCTTGGTGGTGAAGAATTGATGATTTGCCATATAGTTTGACTCCCATACTTGCGACGAAGAGACACATGGGAACTCAAAAATTGATTTGCATCACTATTATCGTCATCTTCAAATTTCTGTTTGTATTGGCTTTGAGTAGATCCGTCGTATTCTCACTTACACGAGTTTGTAATCTATAAATCTGTTTCCCTGTTCTCAAGGCACTGTTAGAGTTCTGGTTCCGAATATTTCCATAATTGCGACGTTGTGTGATCCACTAAACCTCCACTTCACTTCGGCAACTGTCTCACTGACGCTTTTTGGTGGGTAAGTATCTTGTTTGTTGACCTGATCAATCAATTCGTGTTGACTAGCAGTTAAATTAGGTTCGAAAAATATTCTCAAAGCGTTTTCAGGTGTGTTTCTTGGTTTTCAGGGTTTTACTCCCAAACACAGCTGCTTTCTGGAAATTTATTGTCCTGTTTTGAGATCTGGTCACAACCTGCATCACTTTTGCTATATCAATATTTCCCGCCGCTCTTTGACTCATCTGTGCGGCGTATATCAGTTCATCAACGGACACACTCTTTCGAAGTTCCACTGTTTTTCGCCGTTTTGTTCGGTCACTTGATTCCCCGAATTCTTTGCTTGGGCAACCTTTAGATTTTCCGGGAAGTATGCCAACACGTAGTTTTATTTCTTCGCTTATCCAAGAAACGCCTTTCTGTGCTATTGCAGAGTTGCCATCTCCGTTTATAATTCGGTTTGAACGCCCTGATAATTTTGTGAAGTTCATCTTTTTTCTCTGGGCGACACTTTTTTTTATCCATAAGTTTTTTTTATCAAGGAGTCTTTGTGAGGTTCCTCTTACCAACTCATGGACCATTTTTCTGATCATAGACAAGGTGGAATTAGAGTCATCTGCAATAATATAAAAATCTATTAGTAAGGGTCGCATTAAAGGAGATTTTTTCAAAAGCTTTGTTTTTTCTTAGGTGAAAACTTGTGAATGGTTTTGGAATCTAAGACTGTTCTACATATTCAGGAGTAAAATAAATATTTTAACAAAATTTAAAAACACTAATATTTTGTAAAAACAACGAAAAAAGTGCAAATTTTTTAAGTGGATACATTAAATTTATCGATAGAAATAAATTAAGTTGAATATACAAATAAATGTTTGCTTAAAATATGTACTATACATACCTTGATTGACGATGTCCATATGAAATTTTATCACCAAAATCACCTGCGAATGGCGTTGTTGCTTTTTTGGACACCAAACGTTGAAGGATTGATTGTGAACGGGCACTACGTCTACCTTCAAACCAAGTCTACCGTCAAATAGGCTAACGTTTACACTAATGATTACTCATTTTGATAATAAAGTCTTATCATTTAGACTTTCTTTTCCCTCGTAGAACTTGCCATGTTGATTTGGCATCAGTTCGGTTACAGATACCAAAATGTACATGATAAACAAAAAACAAAAATTTGACAGATGTCACCAAAACAACAGGACCCCCAATATATATACCTGCAACAATTTAAATAACTTTTTATTTCTCATAATTTTTTTCGAAATAATAAGTTACTGAAGTTGTCAGTTGAATATCAAAAGAAAAGGCAAAAATGCATGTCTATTAAAGCAATAACTTGTTTGTATATATCTAACCAAGTGAACCGCAGTGTACATTACCAGCTTAACGATACATTTGACTGGCTGGCAGTTAAATGACTTCAGTGTAACATTGAATGGAATGAAGTGAATTTAACCGGACAACTTAATGACTTCTTATCATAGTCATTGATCAATGTGAAAGCAGGTTTGCCGATACTCGCTGTCGAATGGAAGTCAACGGTCGACTTCCAATATCAAACCCGGCCGACATTTATGTTTTCTGGTTACTATACTGAAGTTTAAACAAATGCTTTTTTTTTGTTATTTGTTTAAGAAAACTTATCAGAAATTCGTTGAACGCTCAAAGATTAAATAGAAAAAAATGTGATACAAGAGACATGCGGTTTGTTTGAAAGGAGTACTGAAAGTTTTTTTGATTTGATAAACTGGAAATTCACTCAGACAAGAATGAATTTCGATGAATAGATATGTTAAGCCTATTATCCGGACGAACTAGTTGTTTTTTAGAACTCACTCTTTTATGGTAAATGAAACTCAACTAAATTTTTTAATTTGCTTGCTAAACTTAGGAATTGTTGGTCTTTTTTTATATATATAAATATATCACACATGCTCAAGGATTTATTGAGGTTCTTATAATATGTTACACATAGCGGGAGAGATAAGGAAATAAGGGAGGAAGGAAAGCGAGTCGTCGATGAACATTGGTCTTGACTTGAAAACCGTGCCGGTTAAATTGTTCCATAAACGTATTCAGCTACTACAAAACGAATCTGTCTTATTGATGGTACATTCCTAGCGAAACGGGAATCACGGCGCTGGTGTGCCACAGGACTCCGTTTTGTCTCCGATTCTCTTTCTCATATTCATCAATGATTTTTTGACTGAAATTTCGAATCCATTAAATTGTCTTGCTGACGACAGTATTCTCAGGTTCTTATATTCGTTTCCAGATGTACGTCCCTGTCTTTCGGTCTTGGATCTGGCAGCGAATAATAAGCTGTCTCCTGTAGTTAAAGCGGAACCCAGCTCCCATGCGGCTATTCATGAGCGGCACTTGCATTTAGGAAATAGAACAGCTTTCAGTTTTCAGTATGTGCATCTCAAACCATCTTATGTGGAATGACCACATATTTGGCGTCCGCAAAAACGCTGCTAAGTGTGCTTAGATTTCCTTCGATGATGCAAGAAATGTTTCACCCCTTCTGTTGCGGCTGTAAATTATATAGCATATATTCGTCCAAAGTTCGAGTATAATTCGCGTGTTTGGGCAGGTGCTCCAATAACCCATTCAGAGATTCTTTCTGTAGCCGCACTACACGAATGTGGAATGCCTTACACGACCGATTATGATATTCAGACATTCAAAACCAATGTGCATTGGCATCTCCTATTAAAAAGTCTCCAACTTTCCTAAACGATCGCACTGTGCTCAAAGATTTGAAGGGTAGTCAAAAAAAATAATTGTGTCGAGGAATGCTTAGTACAAGCTAAGTCTTAGTTTAAGCCAAATATATAGCTCCTACATTTATCTTATCTTAAAACTAACTTAAAACTTCAACACTTAATATTTTAATTAAGTTGAAACTAAGAGGTACGATGGGTGAGCAGATACAAGGAACTAGGATTACTTAACTTACGTACATAATGAGTTGTTTTGAAAGATATGGATGGATCCTTAAAGAAGTCGATGAATGTAGACAATGTTGCTTATTTCTCTTCGTTCTTCCAGAATATTCAAGTACATTTCAATGGTATAGAGACCATATAAAGGTAGAATCAAATGTTTATACCAAACAGTGCAAATCTTAGGAAACGACATTAAATTCTCTCGATTTTGGCAATAGGAATCTGTTGAGAAGAGGACCACATTTGCCAGGCGTATTCAAGATGAGGAATAAAGGTTTTGTACAGAGATTAGATAACTTAGGTGTTAGATAGTTTTTAGGACTATTCTTTCACTAAACCTATTGTTGAGTTTGCCTTAAGAACAAGTAGTCAATTTGTGTGAGAATATTGAGCTCTCTTTCTCATAAAACGCCAAAATCGCGAACCTACTCAGCGGTGGGTATGGGTAGATAATGGTGAAGGCAGATACGGGGAGGAGATAAGATGCCTTTCAATGCAAAAGCAATTTACTTATTAAATACTTTTGTATCCTCCACGCAATATTGAGCTTCAAGAAATTTTTGAGGGACCTGACAGAGAGACTGTCCAGTGTCCAGATCCAGATCATGTTGAAGAAGAGTAGAATCATTTGCCGACAGTATTATTGTCTTGGTAAAACTTGGTATCTTCAGTGTAGAGTAATATATAGGAATATTTTTTGTATTTTTTTTTGTATTGTAATTTTATTCATTCATTGTACATAAACTTAAGACTATTTAACAATTTTTAGTTAAATATTTGCATCATTCATTAACTTAGAAGTTAGTGGTGAACGACACATCAAGATTTACGTATATATAATAGTTCATATCTCATGTGGGGTGACAATCAGTGTTGATTTAATAAAATTTTTTAAATATAAGTTAAAAGAAAAAGAAAAAAGCAAGCATATATAGAAAATTTAATCATATAAACATAATCTTAACAATTCAATAATTATAAAATTAATCTTTTGATACTACATATGTATTAGTGCTGTTGATGAAGAGAAAAAAAAATTCAAGAAAAAAACAAAATTCAAACAAATGATTCAATGTATTCGTAGCTTAAGGTGAATAGCCAGTCTTTAACCTGTTTTGTGAAATATGAAAAATGTAGCGTATTTCTTATAAATAAGGGCAATTTATTAAAAATATTTGGAGCTGTATATGCGTAAAAATGTGAAAAATGGGTTTTATGAGCCAAAGGTACATTAACTAAGTACATATTGTTTACACGTAGATTGTGCATTTGTATATTCCTACTAGGAATATTGCCACTTTGCTTGAAAAACTCTCTCAAAACTTTAAAAACATATAGATGTCTGATTGGTAGAATATGCAATTTTTTGAATAAAGGCAAACTTCCAGCTAAACGATTTTTATTAGAAATTATTCGTATTAAATGTTTTTGTGCAATTAATAAGGGTCTTAGAGTATTAGTATATGAACCTCCCCAGCTTGTTATACCATATTGCAACTTTGAGTGAGCAAGACCATAATAAATAACTGTTAATACTTTTTGAGAGCAGAAAGGTTTTATTAAATACATTTTACGGGTGACCAACAACAAATAAGTTTTAAGCATTTGAATATGATCTTTCCAATTTAAATTAAAATCAATTACCACGCCTAAGTACTTAAAGTATTGAACTGATTCTATTTTGAAGCAATTTTTACTACAACTCAAACTCGTTATAAAATTACTATTTCCGCACTTATGTACAGGTAAAGAAAACTGTTTACAATCGTGAGCGTGAAACCATAAATTTAAATCATATAGACTATTTCCAGATACCTTAAAACACATCAATTTAGTTTTTTCGCTGATAATCAGCTTATGAGAAGTAAACCACAAACGTAATAATTCATGATCTTCATTTATCTTCACAATATTTTGGAAAATAGTGTCAGATTCGTACGCAAAAACTATGTCGTCCGCAAAAGCAGTCGAAATACCATTTAACTTGAGTTTGAAAATAGAGTTAATGTATATCAAGAAAAACAAAGGCCCAAGTACAGATCCTTGAGGAACACCGTTCTTTAATTGTCTTGGTTGACTTGATACCCCATTAATAATAACCTTTTGGGTTCTATTTTTTAAATAAGAATTCAACAAAGTGAAAAAATTACCACGAAAACCAACATTAAAGAGTTTAGTTAGCAAGAGATCGTGGTTTACCAGATCAAAAGCTTTTGTCATATCAATAAACAGTCCAACAGTTGATTTATTGTTATTTAAACTTCCATAGAGCTGACTACAAACCCTTAAGATGGCATCCTCAGTAGATAAACCTGCTCTAAAACCAAACTGATTTTTACAAAAGAAGTTACACTTATCCAAAAACGAAACAATTCGAACTTTCAGTAACTTTTCAAAAATTTTGGAAAAGGTCGAAAGGAGTGATATTGGCCTATAATTGGAAATATTTTTCCTATTACCTTTTTTAAAAAGAGGTATAACTTCAGCACATTTTAAATGTGCAGGAAAACAACCCATTTCAACACTTTTATTAAATAAGAAAGATAAAACATCAACGATATACCATGCCACCTTTTTTAATAAATTGCTTGAAACACCATCACTTGTGCAAGAAGTTTTATTTTTGAGGGACAAAATAACATTAAAAACTTCTATTGGTGTAATCGCAACACATACAAAGCTATTACATAGAACATCATCAAAAAGAATTTCTGAAGAGGAACAATTGCAATTTATACAAGGTGCGACAACTGGTTTCAATTTTTCAGAAATTTCAGTAAAATACTCGTTAAAAATATTTGAAATCCTGCCTAAATCTGACTCCAGTATTCCCTCAACTTCAATATTATCAACTGTAACACTATTTCTTTCTTTTCCTAAAATGTTATCGACCACTCGCCACTCTTCGCGTAAATTACCTTCAGCTCTAGCAAACATATCACCATAATAGTTGTTACGAGTATCTTCGATTTTTTTGTTGACCGATTTACAAAAATTTTCATAGTGAGTTTTTAAACTTATATTATTTGGATGTTTCTTGCATTTTAAACTCAATTTCTTCTTTTTTCTTATTTTATTTAGAAGATTGTTAGTCATCCAAGGTTTTAAATGTTTTTTCTTAGCTGATAAATTTCTTTGAAAAGTACTCGATTTGATGTGTTTTTGAAAAGTATTCAAAAATAAGTCAAAAGCAATAGAAGGATTGCTTTCGGAATAAACAATTTCCCAACATTCCAGTGTTAAATATTCTTTCAATTTTGTAAAATCTACATAATATTTCATTCTATCGGATTTAATGTTTTCAGGATGATTGTAAACCGAAGAGTAATTTAGGGCAATCATACTATGATCTGTCAGCTTCAAATCGTATACTTTCGCACTAAAAATATTTTTGTTGTTCTTGTGTGTTCTTAAAAATATGTGGTCAATACAACTCTTAGAAGAATTGGTCAAACGGGTGGGTTCGTTTACCAAACTCTTGAGACCATTCGACGCCATTGTAAGCAAGTAGCTTTCCGTATCAATATTAAATTCATTTAGAATATCAATATTGATATCTCCCAACACAATTAAATTTTTAGCTAAGGTCGCGTTAAGAATGTTACTCAAGTCATCAATGAACACACTTTTAGTAAAACCGTGAAGCCGATAAATGCACAATAAAGTGTAATCAATGTTTTCAAAAGTCAACGATAATTTTAATACATCCGCGCTAGATAATTTAAGGCAAGAGCAATTACACATATATTCATTTTTCACATAAACGGCAACACCTCCAGCACAATAAGACTCATTACAATTTGCAAAAAGAGTGTAGCCCTGAATATTATACAAATCTAGTTCGTTCTCATATATCCAAATTTCACTCAAGACTATTACAACAGGTAAATACAACAACGAATCAAGATGAGCTACAAAAATTGAAAAGTTTTTTCTCAAGCTACGGATATTTTGATGTAAACAAAAACAATATTCTACAGAGCTAATAAGATCGACTGGGTATTCACATGCATTAGAAATTGAAAGTGGGAGAGAATTAACAACATTCATAATTTAAGGAAATCAGCAGCACAATTTATTCTCACACAGTTGTCACCCTCTTCTTTCCGCATGCAAACAGTCCCATTTCTCGTCCATACATATTTGTACCCCTTCGTTGTCTTCATTGTTGTTGCAGTTTTAAATAATTTTCTTGTTTCATACGTTAAGCACTCGTTAACATACATCTTCTCCATTCTTCCTTCAGTATTGAGCAGGTTCGTTGTTAGTTGATCTCTTTTCTCTTTCTTAGCTTTTATAATTCTCTCTTTACATAGATGAGACACGAGTCGCACTTGCAGAATATTTTTGTTGGTTGTACTGCCTTTAGTTTTTGGTTTGGCTAACTTAATTTTCTTCAAGTAGCATTGGTCAATGTCTCCCTCATTTACGTTCAAGCCCATACCTTCACGGAACACTTTAAGAGCTGCATCAGTATAAGACATGTCAGTTTTGATATTGGGAACGTTGAATATCTCTATACTGTTTATGAGTAGCTGTTGTTCCAGGTTATTGATCTTTGTTTCAAGAGAATTGATTTTTTTTTCGCAATCTTCATTTTTGGCTATAAGTGCGTTGATTTGGTTTTTCTGATTTTCTTCAATTGAAACAACTTTTGCATAAATCATCTCTAATGTTATCTTGGTCCCATCAATTTGTTTAGTGGTTAGTGAAACAAAATCGGATGGTGGGTTGGATGGTGTTGAAGGCAAATCAATAGGTAGTGTAGGTAGTAGGTTGGCAGCAGACGGTGGTGATGGAGACGGTGGCGAAGATGATGACAGTGGCGGTTGCAAGTTTGATTTAGTTATGGTGTTCGATGAACTTGAGAAAGACGCTCTTCGTTGGTTAGAACACCGTTGGCACCTCCAAACAGACTTGCTTTTTTTTATATAATCAAGATCGATGGCGGTAATTTTCACACAAATTGCATGAAAATAATTACCACAATCCCCGCACTGAACTTTTAGGTCTGATCTTTCAACCTTAGATTGACAAATACTGCACGACATTTTATTATATTTAAAGATTTTTAAAAATACTTTGAAAAAACAAAACTCAAGTTAACTACACAAGTGTACCCCACAGCGATTGTAGTCTGACTCGATGATGACCATTTTAATATCTTTAGTAGTTAGAATAAAAAGAAGGGGACGTAAGTGGCTGACCTGTGGGACCCGAAGGTAGCTAAGAAATCTTTGGAAATCACTATGTAATCAATCTGCTTGATGTTGGATTTATCAGCAGATCTCGATGTCTCATTGAGTATATTGATATGAGGAACTTTGTAAAAGCTACCACAGTATTTCGGCCGCAGGAAACTCAATCAATCTGCGCCTGATATAGAAGGAGGTGTTGTTCAGGCCTTACTTACTGACTATGCCACCAAAGATGTCTTCTCTATCTACTCGTAGCTTGGTGTTGAACATCCATAACACACTTTTAATCTCATAGCTAGGGCACTATTTATATTTCATAGGCAAGAGCACGTAAAATATGACTTTGGTTTGGTGTGAGAATATGAAGCGTTAGCTTAGCGAATTTAGTCTTGATACGAACTATCGCAAGGAGGTCGTTCACATAATTTCAAATCAAGACCTTTTCCAGGTGTAATGTCGCATTTTAGTACCCCTTGGCGTAATGGTTAGTGCGTTGGACTTTCATGCGAAAGGTCTCGAGTTCGATTCTCAGCCGCTGCTCTTGCGAGGAATTGACAAATTCTCCAAGAGTATCTCTTGTCATAGAAAGTGCTGCTCATTAGCCGTTCGGGCTCGGCAGAAAATTGTAGGTCCCCTCCGTTCCTGGTAACACGCACACAAGAATAGTTGAGAGTTGTAAGTCACTAGGTCCTGATGGTTCACTCCGATCTGTTGCACCACCAAATTTATTTGTAATGTCGCATAAAGCTATCTATACATTTTTCAAATGTGAGCATGTTGTTTTTTAATTATGAAAATTCACTTTAAATCACAAATAAATTAAATGAAAAAATACTCAAAATATAAATTCTAACTGTTGCGGTAAATTTTACCGCAACAAAGATCAGCCTTTGGCCGTTTTCTTTTTCCTTCGTTGTGGCTGCAAAATATCGGCAAAGTTGAGGGCAACCATGGTCTCATCAACCACAGGTGTACCTAGCCTTTATTTTGCAAAAGCAACAAATACAGGTGTACGAGATCGAGAACGAGTTCTTTCGACGAGGTCGAAAATGCCGGCGGATGAGCCGAAGAAGTATGAGGTCAGGCGAACCCCTACGTAACACCAACATATTCATTACAATTTTTTTTATTATGTATTTATATTAATTATTATTAACGTAGTATACTTTTGCTTTGTTTTGCCTATTATAAATTTTAACGTAAATTAACTTAAATTAATAATGTACAAAATGGGTTTTTAACAGCGTCTAATTTAGGTTTTCAAAATCGCGTTTAGAAAAATTATAGTAAGAAGAAATATTTCCCTCCGTACCTCCAAAATAGTAAAACTAGTTTTCCATTTCGAATCCCGCGTTTTAAAGTAAAATAATAGGATAATGCCTAGTGAGGATCTTTTCTCGATTTTTTTTTTCGTTTTCAATTTTTCTCGAAAGTCAAAAATAGTTGGGAAGGGATCTGAACTCGGCCATTATGTTTCGGCAAGTTTTGGAAACTCATCCAACAACTTGTTGAAACCGTGTTTGTGTGTGTGAAAGTAAAGTTTCGCTGAGAGTCAACAACGGTGGCTTTCCTGATGAGCGTTAAGCTTCCAGGAAGCCGTGATGCCGTGACCGACAATCACGAAAACGAATGCTTGTGTTGTATGAATGTGTGTGACTGGAATGGACGAGGGAGGAAGACAATAGATGGGGATTAGCATGGAAGGCACTCTGTAGAGAGCTTACCAAGCGAACAGAAGCGTTTTAGTTTTTTTTTCGAGAAATATTGAGAAGGAGAAACAAAAATCGAGGAAGGAGGAGATTTTTAATTTCGAGGAAAATTAATAATTAAAAAAGGAAATATCGATCAGGATTCGAGGTGGAAAAGTAGGAGTTGCAGGAGATAGAGGAGAGGAAAAGCAAAGGAAAAACAGATAAGTAGATTCGGTGTTCTTGGATATATATATATATAATATATGTTCGTAATTTTGAAACATATATATATATATAGATAAAAATCCATTGTTTTAAAGTCGTGTCGTGTTATAATCGCCGGTGTTAAGATCCCATTTTCTTTGTTTTAATTGCCTTGTTAATTCTAGTTAATTTAATTGTAATTTCTTCCTTTAGTAAATTTCACTTTGAAAACATTTTGGGTTTTAATCCAGGGATCTTCAATCCCACGGTTTCCCAAAACAAATAAAGATTTACTTAAAATTAAACCTTTGTGCCATTTCATTTAAAATCGCTTCACTTATTACCATAAGTAGTTTTGGAATTTTCTATTTCGGTTTCTTAAACAAAAAAAAATTCCTGGCGCCCACTTTTATTGCGACGTACCCCACTGTTCGTGCAATAAAACATTTTTCGCGTTTCAACTTGATCGAATTAATAAATCGATCAAGTTTATCAATTAAAAGAAAAGTTCTTCCACAAGAACCCAGCCCAGCTGAGCAGCCGCGGTTACAGCTTCGTCAACGAGCTGTATAGTTGCACTTTTTTTGTTTTCTTTTTGTGTCGCGTTCGTACTCGGTTGAGTGCGAGTTGTTCCATTCGTTGCGTGCGTCACCGGTCGTCGCTACGCAGCCGCCTCTTGTTTTGTTTTCTTTTGATTTTTTTTTTAATTAAATAATAATAATACATAATCCCTACCCCTTTCGCGTTCGTGGTATAAAAAGTGCAACAAATTGGAGCCCAACGTGTGGGGCCAAAGAAAGTGGAAGAATTGTGTTTTTTTTCGTGGTTCTATTCGCCTGCTGTGATAAATTGTGTCGTGGAAATTGTTTTATTTTAATTAAATTTGTGGAATAGTTGAACCTGCGTTTCTTTTTTTCTTTTCCTTAGGTTAAATCAAATCAATTTAAATTAAAACAAAGTAAAGAGGAGAAAATAAGTGCATATATTGGCAGCAAAGGAGTGACATACATATCAACATACATACGAGAGTTTCTTTCGAGGATTTTATTTACGCAAGTATTTTTTTTTTGTGTTGTGAACATTTTCTTTGTGTGTTTATTCCTTTTAATGATCGTTTTTATTATTATCATTTTTCCTTTTGATAATTCGTTGTTTTTTTTGGGCTTTAGTTTTTATTTCCATTTAATTTATTTTCATTAACTTTGGGTACCGGCATTTTGTTTTTTTTTCTCTTGTGAATTAATTGATAGATCTCTCGTGCGAGTTTGGGTTTGAGTTGTTTTGAGTTTTTTTCTTGAGTGTATTAGGCTTTGATTTTAATTGAGTGAATTAGAATTTATGTAGGTACAGTGGCGTGCTGATTATTTTTTTTGTTGATTTTTTTTAAATTCGAGTGCAGGTTTTAATTTTTTTTAAATCGTTTTTTTAATTTTGATTTTGCTTAGAAAAGATTTTCAAAATTTTTCAAACATTGTTTTTTTGTGTAGTTGGAAATTTTTAATTTTTTTAATACGTGAAAATTACATTTCTTTTTTTCTTATTAACTTGTTGGATAGATTAAAATAATGAATATAGGGCGTTTAGCACAGGACGAACTGGCCTATGAGATGAAGGTCAGGGGTTTAAGAGTAGGGACAGTTGAGGAGATGCGGAAA
Organism: Chrysotoxum bicinctum; assembly: GCA_911387755.1. NCBI lineage: Eukaryota > Metazoa > Arthropoda > Insecta > Diptera > Syrphidae > Chrysotoxum > Chrysotoxum bicinctum. Next base: position 192,117,892 of record OU426988.1, read on the forward strand.
GCATTGAGGTCATCGAGATTGCTCCATAAGAGGAACTCGATGGACGTTAGCTCGGTGTACCCCTTCACTTATGAAGAGGATGTTGAGGCAATAGAAGCAAAGATTGAGGAGATTAGGGTCCTTCTTAAAGTACCTCCGAAGAATCCAAAGTCTTCGGAGTACATTAAGATTGTTACTAAAATTGAATGGTGTATAGGTAGATTAGCTAGGACACCTTGGGAAGCTGAAGACGAAGAAGATGAGATTAGCTCACTTCGTAACAAAGTTTTGTGCTTGTTAGGAGATCTCACTGGTGATAGTGAGAATAGCGATAGGGAAGAGGAAGAGGAAAAAGAAAAGACTCCGCTTAAATTGCAAACCCAACTTCAGGTACAAGTTGGTCAGACTCCAGCTAATGTGCGGTCTGTGTTAGGACGGGCCGGAGGGTCATTGACGGAACCAAGGGTTGTTACTAGTAATCCTCCAGTCAGTGATATTGCGATTAGGGTCCCATCTGAGAATAGGGTCGATAGGAGTGACGCTTCTGTGGAACAAATGGTCGTTCAACAGAAATGCACCGAAAGGATAGGAAAGTGGGGGGTGAAGTTTGCTGGTGACTCAAGTGGAGTATCAGTAAATTCATTCCTAGAAAGAGTGGAGGAACTTCGTTTGGCTAACGATGTTTCTGAAAACCACCTTTTCAAATCCGCTTCGGAGCTTTTATCTGGTAGGGCCCTTATGTGGTTTAGGACGGTTAGGGAAGATTTAGAGGATTGGCAGGAACTCGTCAAGGAACTCAGAGCGGAGTTCCTTCCTGCGAATTACGATGATCTCTTATTGGAGGAGATTAATCGACGTTCGCAGGGAAAGGAAGAAACTTTCGGCGCGTATCTTACTACGATGAGGACATTGTTTCGAAGATTATCGGAACCTTTGTCAGAGGGAAGAATGCTTTCGATTTTGAGGAAAAATGTAGATCCGTTTTACCAGGTTCAGATAGCTAGTTCCAAACCAAAGACGGTTAAGGAACTTGCCATCTTAGGTAGGGAACTAGATACCCTTAAGGTGAATGTGGATAATTTTACTCCACCGGCTAGAGGCAGGCATTTGTTGGAACCAGAGTGCGGTTACCAACCGAGTTCGTCTGGACAACACCGAGTAGCGGCTGTTGCTCCAGTTTCAGAAAACCCATTTAGGCAGGTGGTTAGGTGTTACAACTGTAACAAGGAGGGTCATTTCGCTCATACTTGTCCAGTTGCTAAACGTTGCTTCGGTTGTGGAGCTGTAGGAGTTTATCGTAGGGATTGTAGGTGTTCGGGAAATGGAGATCGGGCCCTTGTGTCAGCAGGACAAGGAGTCCGTCGACGTTAAGAAGGTCGTCTGCTGACGATCAGCTTGTAGGTAAAGTTCAACTGAGTTTCACGTTAGCGGCAAATGGTAGGGACACTAGACCATATTTAGGAGTTAGGATTTATGGAATTAGGTTTTTAGGGCTTCTTGATTCGGGAGCTTCGCGGACTATAGTAGGAGGTGACGGATGGAAAATTTTGAAAGAGCTAGGTTTAAAATTAGGAAAGAGTAGTATTGGGTCAGTAGCGTTAGCAGATGGAGCAGGTGTAGGTGTAGCTGGATCTGTTTCTCTACCAGTGGAGGTGGAGAACAAATCCTTTTTGATAGAATGTCTGGTCATTCCGAATCTTCCACACCAGTTGATATTAGGTGCCGATTTTTGGGCACTATCGGGCATAGTCCCGGATTTGAGATCAGGGGTGTGGAGTTTTTCAACCCAAGAGAGTTTAGCCTCGATGACAGACATGGTAGCGATTAGGGAAAAATCGGATTTGAACGATTCGGAAAATAGGGAGTTAGAATTAGTGTTAGAAGAACTTTTTAAAACAATGACCGACGGTTTAGGGTGCACTAATTTAGTTGAGCACAAGATTAGGACGTCTGCAGAGCCGATAAAGCAAAGATATTACCCTGTTTCGCCAGCGATTCAGAAACATATCGATCAAGAACTTCAGGAGATGTTGGAAGCTGGAGTGATCGAGAAGTCGAAGAGTCCCTGGGCATCACCGATTCTTCTTGTTAAGAAGAAAGATGGTAGTTATCGGTTCTGTGTTGACTATAGGAAGTTAAACGAGGTTACTGATAGGGATGCTTATCCACTACCCTTTATTTCAGCGATTTTAGACAAGCTTCGAAATGCGAAGTACTTGTCTTCTTTAGATATAAAATCTGCTTACTGGCAGATCCCTATGGAGGAAGAATCGCGCCAATACACAGCCTTTACCGTGCCAGGGAGGGGTCTGTTTCAATTTCGTAGGATGCCATTCGGGCTACACAATTCACCAGCGACATGGCAAAGGTTCATTGACGATGTTCTGGGTCCTGATCTAGAACCATTCGTCTTTGTGTATTTGGATGACATTATCATCGTCACCGATTCTTTCGATAGGCACTTAGAAATTTTAAAAGAAGTTTTTAAAAGGTTAGGAGAAGCCGGTTTAAAAGTAGGTAGGGAAAAGTGTAATTTTTGTAGGTCTTCTTTAAAATTTCTAGGTTATGTAGTTGATAGGAACGGGCTTCATGTTGACCCGGAAAAAGTGGAAAGCATGATTAGGATTCCTCCACCGAAAAACGTGAAGGAAATTAGGAGTTTTGTAGGGACTATTTCTTGGTATCGACGTTTCGTGCCAAATTTTGCAATCTTAGTTAGGCCTCTTACCGATCTCTTAAAGAAAGGTAAGAAATTTGAGTGGACCCAAGAATGTGAGGAGAGTTTTAGAAAAGCCAAAGAGTGTTTGGTTACGGCACCGATCCTGACATGTCCGGATTTTTCTCGGCCGTTTGTTGTCCAAACAGACGCGTCCGATTATGGTATCGGCGCCGTACTTTCGCAAGAGTTGAGGATGGCGAAAAAGCCATATGTTATTTGAGTCGGTCATTGAATAGGAATGAACGGAACTACTCTACGACCGAAAAGGAATGTTTGGCAGTCCTTTGGGCGATCGAAAAGTTGCGGCCGTATCTCGAAGGTGTTCGATTTACAGTCGTAACCGATCATCACTCACTGGTCTGGCTTAGTAACCTTAAGGATCCGCAGGGTAGATTAGCTCGTTGGGCCATTCGGCTCCAACAATTTGATTTCAAGATCATTCATAGAAAGGGCAAAGAACATGTCGTTCCTGATATGTTGTCGCGAGGAGTGCCAGAAGTAGCTGGTGTCTCTGAGGCGGATTCGGACCCTTGGGTGACTAAAATGAAATCGCAGGTAGAAAAGAGCCCTTTAGAATACCCATCTTGGCGAGTTGAGAATGGGCGGCTCTATAAACATGTTAGGTTGAACCATATAGTCGTTCATAATAATAGTGAGGAGTGGAAGTTAGTGTTAGGGAAAAGTGATAGGACGAGAATCCTTAACGAGTGCCATGATGCTCCGCTTTCAGGACACATGGGCGTTAAGAAAACTTTTGCTAGGGTAGCAGAAAAATATTACTGGCCCAAAATGAGAGGAGAGATTTCGAAATATGTAAGGAATTGTAAAGTTTGCCAAAGCGTGAAACCGGTGAATGAAAAACCAGCTGGTCTAATGACCGAACGTGTAGGAAATTCCCAACCGTGGGAAATGATTTGCGTGGACTTGGTGGGTCCATTACCAAAATCGTCACGAGGATTCGTATATATTTTAACGGTCGTCGACTATTTCACAAAATTCCCCTTGTTGTTCGCGTTACGGTCTGCAACGGCGAAAGCGGTATGTCGGGAGTTGGAAGAAAACGTGTTTCTTCTTTTCGGGGTTCCAAAGTGGATCGTCTGTGACAACGGTCCCCAGTTCCGTAGCAAGGAACTGAAAACGCTTAGCGACATGTACGGGTCACAACTTAGGTATACGGCGTATTACCACCCGCAAGCAAATCCGGCGGAACGGATAAATCAGATAATTAAGACTACGCTCCGAGCGTACGTCTCCGAAAACCAGCGGAGTTGGGTTTTGCAACTGGCAAAAGTCGCCTGTGCAATCCGAACTTCGCAACATGAGGTTTTAGGTGTGTCGCCATACTTCGCAAATTTCGGTAGGAACATGGTAACTAATGGCCATGATGTAAGAATCAGGGATAGCGATAGGGACCCAGATAGAATGGAAATTGATAGGCAGTTTCGGAAACTGAGAGAGGATATATCTAGAAAGTTGGAAGCAACAGGAAAGAAGACTGCTAAGATTTATAATTTACGTAGGAGGGACGCGCAATATCACCCGGGTGATCTCGTTTGGCGTAGGAATTTCGCGCTGTCCGATGCAGCAAATTATTTCGCGGCGAAGTTGGCGACCAAATTCGTAGGACCTTTCAAGGTCAGTAAGAGGATGTCACCTTGGACATACCTCTTAATAGACGATCGCGGGAAGGAGCGAGGAACGTGGCATGTTAAAGACTTAAAACCGTTTGTTGATTCTTGAGTCAAGTCCCTTTGGTAGTAGTAATTTTTTTGGTTGTTCAATGTAATTTTTGTTTTAATTAATGTGCCACACTAATGATTTTTTTTCCTTTTTTTTTCTTTTTTAAATGTAATGATGGTAACCCTATGTTGTTGTTGTCTACCCCTGGCTGAGCCTTAAGAAATGGTTTGCTTTTCTTGAAAAGTAAACACATTTCTTGGGAGGTAAGGGTGGGATTTGTTGCGGTAAATTTTACCGCAACAAAGATCAGCCTTTGGCCGTTTTCTTTTTCCTTCGTTGTGGCTGCAAAATATCGGCAAAGTTGAGGGCAACCATGGTCTCATCAACCACAGGTGTACCTAGCCTTTATTTTGCAAAAGCAACAAATACAGGTGTACGAGATCGAGAACGAGTTCTTTCGACGAGGTCGAAAATGCCGGCGGATGAGCCGAAGAAGTATGAGGTCAGGCGAACCCCTACGTAACACCAACATATTCATTACAATTTTTTTTATTATGTATTTATATTAATTATTATTAACGTAGTATACTTTTGCTTTGTTTTGCCTATTATAAATTTTAACGTAAATTAACTTAAATTAATAATGTACAAAATGGGTTTTTAACAGCGTCTAATTTAGGTTTTCAAAATCGCGTTTAGAAAAATTATAGTAAGAAGAAATATTTCCCTCCGTACCTCCAAAATAGTAAAACTAGTTTTCCATTTCGAATCCCGCGTTTTAAAGTAAAATAATAGGATAATGCCTAGTGAGGATCTTTTCTCGATTTTTTTTTTCGTTTTCAATTTTTCTCGAAAGTCAAAAATAGTTGGGAAGGGATCTGAACTCGGCCATTATGTTTCGGCAAGTTTTGGAAACTCATCCAACAACTTGTTGAAACCGTGTTTGTGTGTGTGAAAGTAAAGTTTCGCTGAGAGTCAACAACGGTGGCTTTCCTGATGAGCGTTAAGCTTCCAGGAAGCCGTGATGCCGTGACCGACAATCACGAAAACGAATGCTTGTGTTGTATGAATGTGTGTGACTGGAATGGACGAGGGAGGAAGACAATAGATGGGGATTAGCATGGAAGGCACTCTGTAGAGAGCTTACCAAGCGAACAGAAGCGTTTTAGTTTTTTTTTCGAGAAATATTGAGAAGGAGAAACAAAAATCGAGGAAGGAGGAGATTTTTAATTTCGAGGAAAATTAATAATTAAAAAAGGAAATATCGATCAGGATTCGAGGTGGAAAAGTAGGAGTTGCAGGAGATAGAGGAGAGGAAAAGCAAAGGAAAAACAGATAAGTAGATTCGGTGTTCTTGGATATATATATATATAATATATGTTCGTAATTTTGAAACATATATATATATATAGATAAAAATCCATTGTTTTAAAGTCGTGTCGTGTTATAATCGCCGGTGTTAAGATCCCATTTTCTTTGTTTTAATTGCCTTGTTAATTCTAGTTAATTTAATTGTAATTTCTTCCTTTAGTAAATTTCACTTTGAAAACATTTTGGGTTTTAATCCAGGGATCTTCAATCCCACGGTTTCCCAAAACAAATAAAGATTTACTTAAAATTAAACCTTTGTGCCATTTCATTTAAAATCGCTTCACTTATTACCATAAGTAGTTTTGGAATTTTCTATTTCGGTTTCTTAAACAAAAAAAAATTCCTGGCGCCCACTTTTATTGCGACGTACCCCACTGTTCGTGCAATAAAACATTTTTCGCGTTTCAACTTGATCGAATTAATAAATCGATCAAGTTTATCAATTAAAAGAAAAGTTCTTCCACAAGAACCCAGCCCAGCTGAGCAGCCGCGGTTACAGCTTCGTCAACGAGCTGTATAGTTGCACTTTTTTTGTTTTCTTTTTGTGTCGCGTTCGTACTCGGTTGAGTGCGAGTTGTTCCATTCGTTGCGTGCGTCACCGGTCGTCGCTACGCAGCCGCCTCTTGTTTTGTTTTCTTTTGATTTTTTTTTTAATTAAATAATAATAATACATAATCCCTACCCCTTTCGCGTTCGTGGTATAAAAAGTGCAACATAGCCACTTGAGCTTTTGAGCTAAAAAATACTATCACTCTTGTTGAACATTTTATTTTTCCTAAGTTACAAAAACACTTTGGCCAATAACATGATAAAACGTCATTTAATATTACTTCTCGACATGACAATCTCTAGTTATAAAAAAAAGAAAACAAACAGATATCAAACCATAAGTAGATATGGTTGTTATGAGCAATCCATTTTGTGGTTAACCTGTTTGCGGATGACAGGCGACATTGCCGGTATTTCATTAGGATATTGTAGTTGACCTGTTAGCTGTTACCTTTGTCGTGTGGCTTAGCTGACAACGAATCTATAGATATTACTGTCTATTTGCGTGATAATGGGTTTCGTTTTATGATTTATGAAATCAGAAATTGATAGTGAAACACACACCACGTGTCATTATGGGTTTGTCCGAAAAGACGTTGAGATGAGAGATTAATATATGAGGCGTGTTTTAGTTCTAATTTTAAAGTATCTCTTAAATGTCAATGTACATAACTAGCAGTCTTGTACTCGTACAAAAGAAAGAAAGACACACTGCTAAATACAAGATGCACCCAGAAGACAGTCCACTCCAACGTATAAGATTAGTTAATGTTTACTCCAATTATATAAGTTTGCTAAAGCAACCGAGTAAATTAGCTACTTTAACTAAGTAGATTGGCTAATCCAATCTACTTAACAAAGTGGAGTGCTGCAACTCGAGTTGTAAGTGCAAAAAATGCTAAAGGGTGGGCGAAATATAAGTTTCCTTTTAAAAATGCAATAGAATAAACAAAATTAATTTTTTTTCCATTTATTATGACCTTATTAGTAAGAGCCAACATTCCCATTAATTATGGAACACAGCGTCGTTCAAGCGGAGGGTCGTGCGCCTTCAATTTCTGAGTCAATTGGACCTTGTAAGCGAATTTTCCGAGATCTTTGTGCAGAATTCTCCTCAGACTAGTGCGTAAAAATGTTGAGCTGTTGAGATCGATGGCGAGTTGATGTTCGTGAATTAAGTCTCACACTCTCGGCTACAGCAGTCACGTCGGAGACCATGAGTGCTGCCCACTACCATATCAGTCTCACGAACTTTTTGCACAAACTACTCACATGACCAAAAAATCTCGGTTCGTCTTTTTCGATTTTTTTTTGCACCGAAATTTAACGAGATTCTCGATTAACTTCGAGGTCACGACACACAAAATTAAAAATATAAAATGTTTAGCAATAATTTTAATTAGTGATGAAGGTGATCCGAATAAATGTAGTTTATGTATTAGAGTTTCTCTCCAGATACTGCAGAATGCATTCTCAACATCTAGAAATCACCTAACGGTATCAGGATGACTTTTGAGGAATATTTTTATGTCAGGTTGAAATTTCAACAGCGGATGTACGGTCGAGTCACACACAAGAAAACTTCTAGCGGGGCCAATTCACATTACCTCTGGATTTACATGTCGCCTAGGTTCATATGGTTCAATTTGAGCCATAAGAATTTGGTTATCATCGTTCTGTAGTGCTCGACATTAACGGTAACTACCTCACCAACCTCGTTTTTGAAAAAGTACGGACCAATGACACCACTGACCCGGAATCCTTACCAAACAGTAACTTTTTGAGGATGTATTGTTGGTTGGAACTTGTACGGGTGTAGGCCCAAGCTCAGACGAAAAATTCCTGCGAAAGCCCGAGTTCTTATAAATGGGAAGGAATCGACTGCCTGAAAGTTTCACGGACCGCGGAGATGTTCTTCGCCGATCTTGCATTCCCTTGAAGTACGAATGTTGGATGATTGACTACCGGAATGGTTGTCCCAAATTTTGCCACCAAACGTTGAAAAGTCGACTGTGAAGTTGAATTTAGCGACTTCATCTGGTACAGCCGACTTTTCTGGCTTGGAATTGTCGATGATATCGACTATCATCTCCGGACATCGTAGTTTTGGACTATCAATTGTCACTTGCTAGATTACTGTCGTACATCGAATCTCACGTCTTGGACGTTTGGCTGCAGAATGAGTGGATGCTTTAACTTCGTCCAGAAATGCTGAATCTGCAGTGGGCCAACTGTAACGTGCCTTCCGTTTGATTCTATAGACCGCGAGCTAGCGGACTGAGGTTTATGGTGCACAGTAGCCGGATGATCACTTGATCGAATAATTTGCCAGTCGAAAACCTGCCAGGATTGGAACAATGTAGATGGTTTCGAATACGGGTAGTGATCCGGTTGAAATGAATTATGATATCAAAACAGAATACTTCAGCGCTAGTTGAGCCACTAGGTCGCCATTTCTAGATATCTGGCGAACGCTTCTACTTTGTCCTATGTAGATTCTGCTTCTTAACTGTTGCTGACAATTCTTTACGGGATTGGTGTTTTTTTTTCGTCAAAGATTCTGTTGATTTCTTTATATGCAATACGTTCTGGTATAATCGCTGGTAGTCTCTTCTGAAAACGCATATTATTCTGATGTTTGATAGAGATTAATAAACAGATTCTCAATAAAACTAGAATAAATTTCCATGTGGAGCGAATTCCCGCAGAATTTACTTCACTTAACTGCCTACACACCTTTCCAATAAAGCACAGCTATTGAATTAACCTTTAGACTCTTATACCCATAAAAAGATGAAAACAAAAATTTAATTTTTGAAAGCAACGACTTCCTCACGAATTAATACCCGTTAAATTGAATTTAATTATGCACTTTAGCGTTTTCTTGTTTGAAGGTGCAAAAATCCTTATTTAATTCATTTATGCTCAGCTAACTCTTTCAAGTAGAATTATCAAATAGTCGTTAATCTCGAAGAAAGTACCAAGTCGTTTTCTTGTTTTCCTGTCACATTTTTCTCGCACTCAATATCTTATAGCTAGCTGAGCGGTAGGACACCTGAGAAAATAGTAATGAAATAAGCACTTTCGTAATTAGTTTTCGGAGAGAAAAGATGAAACAAACAAAATGAAAGGCTAAAATCCCATCCCAATGTAATTTATTTTCACTTTATAGTCCAAGACGTGATGTTGTAAGTGGGCTAAATAAAATATGCATCAAATACTGGGTAATTCGATTAATTAAAATGGTCAAAAATATGGTCTTTCTGTAAAATAAATATGAAGTCATTTTTATTTGATCAAAGGAGAAAATGTATTTCCCATAAGAGATGGATGATTGATGATAGTGTTATAAACTAATTTTACAAAGTAGAGCAAACAAAAATATAAAGTGTAATCAATACAATTGAAGCTTCTAATGAAAGACAACTATTAACAAATTTAAATCTCCAATCAAATTGTAAATTTATTTAAATATTTACTGAAAAATTATTTTTAAAACCTTTTTAATACTTGTTGCGTTTTGAATTTCATTTATATAACGTGATGGTCAAGAGTTCCAAAGACGAACTGAATAAATTTTTTTTTTATAATTCACACGAGCTCAAGGGTTTATTAAGAGACCCTTATATTGTTTTACACAGCACGGGTGATGAGGGAAAAATGAGGGGAGAGAAAGGAGGTGTTCATGAACATTGGTCTTGAATGTTCGTAAATTGAAATGGCAAGGGAAAATCGTGGCGAGTAAATTATTCCATAATCGTGTTGTGCGACTAAAAAACGAATCTCTAAACTTGACGGTACGATCAAAATTAGGCTCGAGGGTTAACTGATGAGCATTCCTAGCGAAACAGGTTTCACGGGTGAACTGATTGAGTGGAGGAATGCAACTGTCTACTTCAAGTGAGCATTGCTAGTGAAAGAAGCGATAAAACAAGGAAATACTTAAATGAAACATTCCGATGGTGTTAAAAAGATGGTAATGAATCCATGATAGCCCTGTTTTCTAGCAGTCTTAACACTCTGTTCTGAATCCTATAAAATAAGTGGAAAGAAGTTTGTGGTGCACCTGTCCAAAGATGAGAGTTATACATTATACTCGAGTTTTCGAAGGGGTGAAAAATTTCTTACATCGATATAGAAATCCTAAGCATTTAGCAGAATTTTCGGAAGTCTCGAGAATGTGGTCATTTCAACGAAGATCGTCGTTGATACACATACCGAGTACTGAGAGTTTTTCGGTTCCTTCGATGCTAGTGCCATTCAAAGACAATGGCATATGAGATACATTTTGCTTCAACGACAATAGACAGTATTGAATTTTCGAAGCATTAAACTTCAGACGATTTCTTATACCCCATTTAACAATGCTATAAAGATCGGACTTTAAGGCTAGTCGCACACTGGCAACTGTGATCGAAATCAAATAGTTTAATCACCAGTTGAAAGAGAACCGCGCACTGGCAGCTCTTTACTCACGCTCACACTCTTTTCTGTCTTGCGCTTATAGAAAACAGCTTAACTGTTGCGAAGGCAATCGTGTCAAAACACAAACTTTTTAGTTGCTCGATTCGAGTTGCTTTAAGTGTTTCAGTTTCAGATAAGTGATCATTTATAAAAATGAAAAAGAATGTCAGAGACAAAACGGAGCCCTGGGGAATACCAGCTTTTATTTTGTGAAGCTCAACCTAAACAACGATCTAGAACAGATATGCCATCTGTTTTTCAAAATTTAATAAAAATTAAGAGCCAAAATCAAAACTCAATTTCTGTGACTATGTGGAAGTTAATTTTGTAGATGGTAAAGCATGTTTGCATAGTGCAACATTTAAAATATTGTTTGTAATCTTATGAACAAAACTTCACCTTTGAAGAGAAATAGCTTAAGTTGGGATAGGTGTTTCGACCACGCTGTTATTTTGCGAAAATCACATGTTTTTGATTTCTTATTATGTGCGTTCACAGAAACGTATACAAATTGAATTAAATTTCTTGGTCTAAGAAATTCTGGGTTTCGACACTCACGTTAACTGACTCAATGGTTAGAAGTTTAAGTTTCTGTTTGTTTTAGATTTTAAATAACCTTTATAACTGGCTTCTTAACTTGTGCAACGTGAAATGTGATAGGGTAAAAATGTTTGTAATGGTGGCGCAGCGGGCGATGACGGTGTCGTAAGAATAGTGAAATAAATAATTGGAGAGATCAAGTGTCAAAGTTAAAATCAAAGTTATCGAAACAATTAAATATGAATAATATTTGCGGTTTAAGCAGCTTTGTTTGTTTTTACCTCAGATTGTTAAATTAAGAAGAAATTAAAGTTTTAAGTTTCTGTCTAGAGTTACATAATTGAATTTTAAAACAGAAACCAAAGTATAAAAAAAGTTTAAAGTTTAAGAATATTGTCATACATGGAAACTTGTGCACTCGTCGAAAACAAATTAACTCTTTATTTTGACCAGATTTTATATTAATATGATAGAAAAAATGATAAAACTAGGTCTCATGATTCTGTACATCTGTTTGTTCGACTTCAGCCTAAACGACTCAGATGGGTTTTTTACACCTCGCTAGATAAAATTTTTAAAATTTTCCCCAAACACGTTTTTTATTTGGACCCAAAATAACGATATATGACATACGATTTCGAAAATATTTTTTTCTCAAAAAGTCTTCTGCGCTGCATATGTCGTTACTATGAAAAACAGGCCTACATTTTTGGCACTTAGTGAATCCAAGGTGGTTGTAAATTGTGATCACTTGACGCACTTGAGTCACTTGACTCAGTTCGTTCACGAGCCTACTCGAATTCCTGACATTGCAGGTCAATCCGCCAACACTCTAGACTTGTTTCTTACGAGTCCCTCTGACCCTGACAAATACACTATAGATTAAAAATACCTTATTTTTTTTGGCCTTAAAGTCCACAAAAATTGGCGATCTCACATTGACTTTGAGGGCCTCATCAATACGCAATTTTTGTGAAATTCAGTTCATCTTACTGTATTAATAATTTTGAAAAAGGATATCAAGGAGACTTTATTTACACGGATTTTTGAAAAGCCTTTGATAATGTTTTACAAAATTTATAAAAAACTTGAGTTGATAGGCTGCCATTCTAATTTGCTTCGGTGGCTTGAAAGTTATCTAACTGAAAGAACACAGTTTGTTGCAATAGGTTCAAAATGTTCTGAGCTTATATTCAATTATTCTGGAGTACCTCAAGGAAGCCATCTGGCCCCCTCTCTTTCTACTTTTTACTAATGATCTTCCTAATGAAGTCTTATTTTCGTCATGGTTAGACTACGCCGATAATTTGAAATTATTTCGAGTACCTAGTTAAATTCTGTTCTGATTGTGAATTTTTACAATCTGACCTAAATTTAATATCTCTTTGGTGCAAGAAGAACTGTCTTGATCTTATAATAAACAAATGTCTTTTAATTTCATTTACTAGATCTTACAATCCAATTGGATTTACTTATAGAATATGTTTGAGATACTAAACTGAAACGAGTAAACGTTCAATGGGATTTAGGTGTATTCTTAGATAGCAAATTAAATTTCAATAGTCACTATGATTATATAATTTCTAAGGCTAACCGTTTATTGGGTTTCCTGAAAAGGGTTAGAGAAGTAAGTTTCCGTAGTTACCAACCCTACTGAAGAAAACCGGAATCAATTCAAACAAGCTAGGAAGATCTTTTATGTTCATATCCGACGAACTAAATTTTAATATGACCAACAATAGGTAGAAAAAGTTTTTGGCATTTGTAAATAACGTACCAAGCACTACGAAATCCTTAATTCCAAAGCTTGTTGACCATCCTGTTGTTAGCTCCATAGATAAAGCCAATTTGCTTGCAGCACAGATTCCTATTAAATCGACAGCATAGAATGGCATGAGTTGCTAGAGTTTATCATCAAGCTCTCTTATCGAAAATGTGTGAATTTAATATTGATGAATCTTTTTTTTGTTGGATTAAAAACTATCTTAAGAGCTGCTTAATTCAAGTTGTATTGGATGGTTTTAAGTCTGGTATTTATAAAATAAATGCTGGTATGCCACAGGGCTCCGTTTTTTCTCCGACGTTTTTCTCATTTTTAAAAATGATCACTTGTCTGAAACTTCTAATCCACTTCATTGTTTTGCCGAAGACTCTACTCTCAGCTTCTCATGCTCGTTTTCAAATTCACGTCCGGAAGTGGAATTGCAACGGTATTGTATGATTAGCTCATTAAACTCCGATTGTTAAATGGGCTATACAAAATCGTTTTGAGGGTTATGCTTCGAGCACTCAATGCTGTCCATTGTCGTTGAAGCAAAATATTACCCTTATGGCATTATCCTTGAATGGCACTAGCATCGAAGAAACCGAAAAGCTTTCAGTACTCGGTATGTGTTTCATCGACGATCTTCGATAGAATGACCACATTCGCCAAAATGCTGCTAATTGCTTAGGATTTCTATCTAGGATTCAAAACACCTTCATTCCTCCATTTTATCAGTTCACCAGTGATACTCGTTTCGCTAGGAATGCTGATCAGTTCATTCTCGAGCTTAATTTTGGTCATACCGTCAAATATAGGGATTCGTTTTTTAGTCGCACAACAAGATTATGGAAGAATTACCGGCACAGTTTTCCCTTGCCATTTCAATTTGCAAACATTCAAAAGCGACGTTCAACGACACCTCCTCCCCAAAAACCCAACACCAAAACCCCCCTCCGTAATATTGTGTTTAATATTATTAGTGTCTCTTAACATACCCTTAAGCGCGTGTGAAATATAAAGAAAAATAATAGTCAATATTCTTTTTTAAGAAAATCGAAATGGCGGCGTTTATTTCATACACACCTCTTAGTTTTTAAGTCCATATAGCTAAGTACCTCTTGGCTTCACATTTACCGGTGATCTGTGAACGATTTCGAGTTCAGTTAATTTTTCTTATAAACAACAAGCACACAAGAATAGTTGAGAGTTTAGAGGGTTATTCACATGAGAGCGATGAATGAACGAACATTCGCCCATTTTGACTTTTCGTTCACATAGCATTTTTTTTATTCGTCGCGAATAACTTTTAATACATAGAGAGAATCAAAAACAAAAATGATCGCGCGCAAAAAATTCATTCGATGCAGTGTGGATGGCATGTGGAACGCGAATAGACTTTGACAGTTTGTATAGCAATCAGATTGGAATTCGTGACGATCAACAATTTTTTTTTAATTTCTCTTATTTTTTAGTAAATTTTCGTATCTCAATATGTCAATTAATTTTCTATCACTTTGTCTAGTTGAATGATTAGGGCTTGTTTTGTTCTTTTATTCGTCAGACATTGGTCGCTCTCATGTGAATAGTCCTTAAGTCACTAGGCCCCAATTGCAGTTCTTCACGAACTGTCGCGTCAAAATTTTTGTTCCTATATAGAGAAATCTTAAATCATACCCAACTGACATTTGAGCTATACGAAAGGTGTTACTTGCTTCATATTATGAAAGCAGCTCCATATGTCAAATGTGTCATAAATGTCACAATTATTTTTTAGCTGATCCATTTTTATCGAATGAATTTTCACAAACAATGAATGCAACATATTTAAATGGAGATCTTTGCAATTAACAAGCGCTTGTCACGGAAACTTCCCAATTCGTTATGCAGATTCAGTTAGGCTTTACGTTTTGAGTATACGCGACTTATAACCGCGTATTAAATTGAAATTCAAGAAGATTCGAATGTGTTTGGTTTTGCGTGGCATTATGTGGAGTATTTATGTTCATGATCAACAGAGTTGAGGAGAGGCACACAATGGGGGTCTAGTATTAAGGCTGTTAAGTGCTTAGTTGGTGCCTCACGCGAGTGTAGGCATACATAATATGATATGGAGCACAAGCTGTACTTGGAAGTTGGAATGCATATTAACACCGGAAAGGCAATGGTTAGGTTATTATTCATTTTCTATTGATGCGATGCATATTAAATTATTTGAGTCAGTAATTCAATTAATACTTTTGTTCAACCAGTGTGTTGGGAAACAGTCAAAAATACTTGATGATTGAGGTTTAGTTCTTCAATTTGGGACACATCATCTTCGGGACTAATATTTAAAACGTAAGCTTGTACTTGTTGTATCCAATTTCCTTACACAACTTCAAAAATAAGAACTTAAATGTTTTCTAATGGTTACCAATCAAAAAACATGCATATATGTGCTTTCCTAATTTATTGTTTGGGGGAAAAATGCTGTGGGGGTTGGCTGCATAATTTAAGAAACCCTTATAATGCATAATCCTTTATCTCCATCAAAAGTAATCGGAAGCCCTGCAGATGTATATCCTTTAGTTACGAGTAATTTGTTTTTTTGTTCTATTAAGTTTGTCTGGAAACAGATCGTTACGAACGAACTAATGCTGTGAGTTGTGACACTTGAAGAGCATATATTCGTCTTGCGCAATAGAATTGGTCATTTTAAGGAATTTAAATAATTTTTCAATTTTATATAACTTATAAGAATTGATTCTTTAAAGCGTTTTCGAAAAATCTTAATTTACATAATATACACTAGGCCCAAGCGCGATGGGTTGGTTTTTAACTATAGGTTCGTAAACCTCGGGCCTAAGATTCGAAAACTCTCTTGGCTGTAGCTTTTGGTGGCCAAATCTTGTTAGTCAACCTCTTTTAATTTTATAGACTAGTCGATGGACAGATGTTTGTTTGTTTGCAATGGCATGTAGTCTTCTCCTCGTTGTACTTTAAAACCAACAAGTTTCGCCTCATCTCTAACCACCGTGAAGGACTCTATTACAAGACCTTGTAAATAGCTGATATCGTAAGAATATACAATAAAGTTTATCCTTAAGTGGGCTTTAGGTCAATTTTTGTTGTTTTTTTATGTTGTGACGTTTCGGATGTGGTTACACCCTTCTTCAGACCTATTTATTAATTGAAATATAATTTAAAACATATATACATATATACCAAACATATCAAAATTCTAAAACAGTATACAGTATATATGTTTTAAATTATATTTCAATTAATAAATAGGTCTGAAGAAGGGTGTAACCACATCCGAAACGTCACAACATAAAAAAACAACAAAAATTGACCTAAAGCCCACTTAAGGATAAACTTTATTGAATTAAATAAAAGGTCACGAAGAAAGAAAGTAAGAATATACAATTAATTGCACATATTTTTTAACTATAGTGCCATTGGCGCAAAATTTTAGTCGAATTAGTACAATGATAAAGCTGCTTTACTATGATACTTGGTTAAAACGGCAATATTACAAATTTTAATTGAGTTTAGCATCATACTTTTTCTTCCCTTTTATTAAAGTAAAAATTGTCGAATACCTATTTTATTTTTTTAGTATCGTGCTAGCTTCTTTGACATTTAAAAACATTTACTTAGTTTTTTGCATGAACTGCCAATACATAAGGTGTTTTCAGAAGCTATTTATTAAAGAAAATAGCCTTAGCACGATACTAGTTAGAAAATGTTTAAAATTAAGAAAGAATTAGTAATCTACTAAAAAGTAGCAAATTGTTTAGTAGTATCATACTAATACCTTAATACTTAGCTGTTTAAAATTTTGCGCCTTTAATTTCAAAGCCAGGCCTGCGCACCATCTGCTTCAGAACGAGATATAAGAAGTCATAGTATGTTAACGTATCAGTACAATTCACATATTTGGGCAGGTGCTCCAATAACCAACTTAAATCTTATAGATAGTATCCAAAAAAACCTATGAAAATGATAGGTGAGGGTCTGATGTAAAAGTTGGAAAGCTGAAAATATCGATTAATGTGAAATCTCAGAGTGGGTATTGATCACACCCCAGAATGAGAGAGAGAATTTAAGTTGATTTAAAATTCCGTAATAAAATATTGAAACAAATAGAAACATTAGCTTCTCTCGAGGACCGCCGCAATATTTCTTCTCTCACATTATTTTATCGTCATTTTTATAAACACTGTTCTACTGAAATAGCCAGTTTCATTCCTACCGTAAAACGCTACAGGAATCAGTTTACCCTTCAGCGAAATTTAGGACGTACTGTTTAGAAAAGATATCCGTTTTTCAGCCGCACAACACGAATGTGATGTGTTTTGCCCGGTTCGATTTTTTCCCTCTCATTTCAATATCAAGAATTTTAAAACCAATTTGCATCGGTACCTTCTCTTAAAACTTATTTTCCTAATGCTCGCACTCTTTTTAACATCAGTTCACCCTCAAGTCTATGTTTAGACGTACCGTCGAATGCAGAGATTAATTTTTTAGTCGCGATTATGGAGTAATTTAAACGGCATGGTTTTTCCTGCCATTTAAATATGCAAACATTCAAGAAAAAGGTTCATCAACACCTCCTTTCTCTCTCCTTCTAGTTTCCCCATTGCTCGTGCTGTGTTTAACATTATAAGTTTCTCTGAATAAACCACCCTTGATCGCGTGTGAATTACAAAACTGGGTAGTCAAAACCCCTTTTGTGCATTTGAATTACATATAAACAAAAACTCTCCTTGCCGAAACACCGCATGTTTGGACTTTGAAATATAACGCGACTAAACGGAATCACTTTTTCTGGAGATTATTTGTTGATTACACACTACCAAAGCGCTTCTGGTAAGCCATCAGATCCTGCGGAATTGTTGTTAAATATTTGTATCGCTTAGTCCATTAAGTTGTTGGGAATGCTGCTTTCACACATCTTCTTTTCCCAATGAGTAGGTAACCTCTCTTTTCTTTTCGTTCATTTCTATTTTACTTTATTCTTCTTTTATCATCTCTTTTCTCGATTTCCTTCTCTAGGCACTGTGTTGCAGTTCACCATATTCTCATGTGCATCAAATTTCTTCTTCTTTCTTTTCGTCGACGTTCTATGTTCTTTAGCATTCGAAAAATAGTTCGACTTACGATATTACGAACTCCTGAAAAATGTTTTAGTCACAAGACGTTAACTGATGTCGTTTCATAGAGGATTGGTCGTTTTCGGCCCCGTACTCGTACTCATATTATATTTTCTCTGGGAGTTTGAAGCATTCCCTTGGCACGTCTTCTGGTATTGCTTGAGTATATAGTATATATGCCATTAAATTGCGCACCAATGGTGGTCATTTTAAATATATATAATTTTATATTTGCTTAAGAGCTGCATTTCGAAGCTTTTGTTTTTTTTTGGGATTCAAATTTTCTTGCATCAAAATAAATGTCGTTTCCAGAAAACTATGACGGACAACATAGCCGTATATTTGAGAATTCGCAGTAACTCATTAGTTTATAATATGATCAGAATTGGTCCTAATTTTAGTCCCTGTAGAACCCGATTGAACAGCACGTCCATGATTGACAGCGAACATCACTACTGTCAGTAAAGGACTCATGACTCCTTCTGTATCTGAGAGCCTACACGATTTTATGGGGCAAATCTTCTTTCGCTCTGATAATAATAATCACTCTGATAAATTATCACTCCAAGAAGTACCTTGAACGAAAACTTCTCAATGACCGGCAGTATTTCTTTCGTAGCAGTCCTTTGGTGATCTGATCGTATATCTCGATAGAGTTTGGCATCTATACTCTGTCCAACAAAAATTGTCAGGACGGGGAAGATAGGACGTTTGTCTCTCATTCTGGTTGCATTGGCATGCATATGTGTGTCGCCTTTTAAAGCTCTCACAGGGATTCCGTAGTTTAAATTATAAATCGCCGCAAATGAAAGTAAAAAAGGCGTAGGGCTACCGTCTGCCGATTCACTGAAAACAATATGCAATTTACCTTTTCCCACAACGCCAAGCGGTAAGATAATAGGTGCGTTTTTTTTTTTTTTAAGTTGAAAAGCAATACGACAACACTCAACATACTCATCTTCTTAAAATGTGTTCTCAAAAGCTTCAAATCCCAAAAGCTCCTTAATAAAAGCCACTGAAAAAGCTCCTTGCTTGCAATTGAGAATGATACTGGTAACTCTGTTTTGATGTAGATAAAGAGCGCACGATCGTATTGAGTTTGAGTGACACTTGACACCAGCGTTACCGCTGTGCCACTTTAGTGTCAAATTGCCACTTTTTTTCAGGCTGTGCCACCGAGCCACCACCTTTCAGTCTGTGCCACTTTTTATTCCCCACAAGTAAAACTAAAGCATTGTATATATATTTTTATAGTACTATCATGAATAGGAACGCGACTAGGCGAACCAAGCGGCACCATAATTACTAAACTAGCAGAGGTGCCTATGGCAGAGTTTTAACAGATGTGTAGACATTTAATACATGACAGCAATAGGAATACTGTATATAAAATAGGAGAACAAAGGCACATAATATGTACATTGGAGTAGGATGTAGGTGTGTGTGGGGATTTGGTAGTTGTTATTTTCTGTAGGCAAATATTTTCAAGGTCAATACTTTCAATACTTTTTTTGGCGATTACGGATTTTTTGGGATAGAAGAAAATTATTTCTGTGCATATTGTCGTCTGAGTTATATCTTGTTCAAAAGAGCATTTTTGGCGAAATTTAGTTAGAAATGCAGTTTTTATAAATCAAACATGCTCTTTCGAATGGCATACTCCATTTCTTTCTATCTCTTTTAGTTTTTAAGTTATGAAAAACAATTATGTTCAATAAAGCACTTTATTAAACATTTGAGTTCGACTACAGATAAACTGCTCGGCCGATTTTTTTCAAACTTGGTAGATATGGCTTTTAATTTTTTCCCCCGGATGTTTTTTTCTTTGGAATTTTTTTTCGAAATTTCATAAATATTTTTTTTTCTCAAAAACTGTCCCACAAACATGTTTTTTGTGGTACACTTTTCTCCAAAAGTATTTAACCGATTTCGATAAATTTTATATGGTTGGAAAGCCACAGTTACGGAGATGTGCAGAATATACTTGAGACACGCATTTACACACTGTGGGTCATTTTTGTTTTTGCACTGTCGAACACTTTGCATATTACATAAAATAAAATTTAATATAATAAATTTGCTTGAAAACACTGCCAATAATATAAATAATAAATAAATTGGCACTCGAATTTCGAGAGCTGGGTCGGCTAGTATATATATAATGAGCTAGGTAATGGTTGAAAAAATTTTTACAAAAAATTGTTATTTTTGGTACCCCCCTTGGGACCATTTTTTTTGTTTTCGATTTTCTCAAAAACTGTACGACGGATTTTGATCATTTTTTTTGCTAAAGGTCCCTAATAGTTTGAATATTATTGTGTATTCAAATTTTCAAAAAATAATCTTGGATTTTTAAAAAATTTTTCAAAAATTTTTTTTTTAAAACTCAACATTTCCTCAAAACTATCTTCCAAGAACAAAACAATTCGTGTTGTTTTCTTAAAAATATAAGCTGTTATATACAAAAATTAATAAAAAAAAACAAATTTCAGCCTCGGAACAGTTTTCGAGAAAATACGATTTTCGAAAACCCTTTTTTGGAAAAATATCAAGTAACTTACAAAAAAAAAAATTTTTCACGCGTATCTATACAAATTTTCCTTTTTCCAAAAAATGTTCATACTTTTTTGAAAATTTTAATATTATCAAAAGTCTTATATGTATATTTAAAATATTTTTTTTTAATTTTTGGAAAAAAAGTCATTCTTTTTGGAAAATTCGATACCTATCTCAAAAACCGGCGCAATGTTTTTTTCGAAATTTAATTTCCATTCGTACAGTAATAAAACTTAAAGCTATCGCACGATTTGAGGAGATTTTACTTAAAAACAATATTTCGCGTTTTTCGTTTCATACGTGGATTGAAAGGTGGCACTCCCTAGATCACGAATATGTAATTTTTAATTCTGTAGGATGAATAGTTTGGCCAGAAATCACGTTTGAAAATGTCAACTTTTTAGGGGTCTACGAGGCTCCGTTTAGCCGCAAATCGCGTTTAAAGATAAAAATTCGTTTTTCGATACCATCTTTTCAAATTTTGACATTTGACAATTGTCTCATTATCGAAATAGGGAGTTTTTATAGAGATGCTTCCAATAAGTTAAAAAAACATTGCATTGCATCTCAAAGCTTTGAAAACAATTTTTTTTTAATTTTTGGTAAAAAAATTGTTTTTTTTTTTTCTTGGAAAATTCGGTATCTCAAAAACGGCTCAATATTTTATTTCGAAACTTAATTTCATTCGTACAATAATAAAAACTTAAGGTTGGCGTACCAAATTTTTTAAATTTTATTTTCACTTACAAAATTATGTAATTGCAAGTTTTGCATGTGGAAAAAATTTAACTCCAGATTTTGATCAAATTTGACTTTACGATGATAGAGAACACGAAAAAATATTTCTTTATCTAAAAAAAATTGTTTTTGAAAAATCAATGTCTTCAAAAAGTTTGTGCGATTAATTTTTGGAAATATTTCCTAGAATCTTTATTTTTAAATACTTAAAATTAATATCCCAATTTTTTTTCTAGAACAATTTTAAAGAAATTTCTTATATTCAAAATTAGTTTAGTAATAAAAGGTTTTTTTTAACTTTGTTTGCATAAATTCTTACTTTTTATATTTATATTAACAAAATAAAAAAAAAAAACAAAATTTTTATTTTAATGAATTAATAATTTCCAAATTTGATAAAAATTCGTAGACAAACATTAAAAGAAATGTTTGTTTGTTCAAAATTCGCAGGGCAAATATCTTATTTTTTACAAAATATATGGATAAAAACTATTTTTTGTAAAAAAAGTTTATTTTTATTTTAAAAATTTTTCATGTATGGTGCATCAATAATTTCTTAAAATTGATACCAAATTCCTTTTTTTCTAATTTTTCAAAAATTGCTTATAAGCAATATGTAAATGCATACAAAATATTTTTTCCAAAAAAAGTATCTGATTTTTTAAAAATATTATGTCAATAATAATTTTATTCTATTTTTTTAATTAATTTAAGTTTTCTAAAATTATTTTTTTCTCGAAAAACTTATTTGATTTTTTTTTTTCAAAATAGCTTTATGTGAATATTTATGAATTTCTGAAATTGTTTATTATACACATAAAAAGTATTAAAAATTTTCTATATTTTTTGCAAACAAAGTTTATATGAATAAATTTTAAAATTTTAATTATATAAATAAATATCAACGCATAACAATAATTTTTCGTTTTTGTACCTAATCAAAATTATTATTTTAATTTCATACAATTTTCTATGGGTATGTACCTACATACTATGCAAAAGCTATTTTCTTTAATAAAAATATAGGTTCGTACCTATAAGATTTTCTTAATGAAATAGTTTTCTAACTGTGTATGTACATACATATCTCTATTAATTACAAAAAAATACAATTGCCACTATCTAACTACCCACTGCATATAATTATTATAAAATTATTATTATAAAATTATTTTGGAGACCATAACGAAATAAAGCCAATTTGAAATTATTTAGTTTTCAAAAACGAAATAAAACCATTAGAGTTTATTAAGTTCAAATTCCTCTAGATCTTATTACAAAAGTCGATAAAATGGCAACCTGGGTAATTAATCGTATCAGAATTCAAACAAACCAGATTGCACGAGTAATAAAACAAAATTCACAAAAACTCTCATACACTCTCAATACTTTTTGCTTGTATTCATCTCGCGCCTGGCATATACAACTTTATATACCTACCTACAATTGATTCTGACAGCAAAAAGAAACGCAGATAAGACTTTCTCCCTTACCCTCTTTATTGTTGCCTGAATAAGTATATCTCTACCTCGTCTCTTCTTTTGCTTAAATTTTCTCCTTCCACGTCAACTCTCCACTGCTTAACATAGCCACACTTACGATTTTGCGGCACAATAATAAAACTTTTTTTCGTGTTCCATGAGAGTACTATTCAAATTTATATACAAAGACTAAAGTTAGAAATTCACCATGCCATTTTTCCATACCTTTTCATATCTTTCATGCGTACGATACTTATACCATCAAAGTTTTAAAATTCAACATAACCCACACATTGAAAAAGTGGGTAACATTAAAAATAGTTTGAATAAATACCTATTTTCCGACTTATATAAATTTGTTGCAAAAATTTTAACCTTGCCTCATGGCAGTGCCTGCGCTAAGAGGGTTTTTTCCAAGCTAACTTTGATGAAAAACAAACTCACCAACAGACTAAACACTGAAACTTACGAAAATATGTTGCCTTCTTTAAATTTAGTAAGCAACTGTGATTTAGCTGAGTGGAGTCCAGATGAGCTCCTCATAAAAAGTATAGGGAAACCATCGCAGGAAAGTAAAATGTGATATGAATTCTTTTAAATAAATTATTATTTATTATTTATTCATACTTTTATTTATTTATTTATGTTGAATAATCAATACAAAATGAACTGTTAAATTTTTAGTTTTTAGCTTACGTTGCAATAAACCTTAAAATGATTGTTTAAATTATGTGTTTTCTTCAACTCCTATAAATTCGTTGAGATGAGTGTGAAATTTGTTCCCTTAAGTCAATTTTTATACATATATGGTGTTGTTTTGTTTTTAATTTTAAGTGCCACCTTTTTTTCTCGAGTACCACTTTTTTTGCCACTTTTCCAAAATATCCTAAGGTAACGCTGCTTGACACTCTTGACAGTATCTCATCAGCAGTGGGATACGACGGTCGTGTTGGGGTGTACAACTTTTTGTAAAGAATTACAACAACAATTCCTTAAGAAAAGTCAGTGGCTTGCACTTTTTTTAGTGGCATTTTTCCTAACGCATTGTAGTGAGGGTGCATCAGGCGCCACTGCTTTAGAAAAAGCTCTCCCATAAGGCCTGTACTGACAATTTTTGTTGGACAGATTATAGTTCACTTATCGAAAATGCGTACATTTGGTATTGATGAATCTCATCTTCGTTGGCTTAAAACTAACTTTTAAACCACCTGAGAGTCTGAAA
Source organism: Chrysotoxum bicinctum (assembly GCA_911387755.1). Lineage (NCBI taxonomy): Eukaryota > Metazoa > Arthropoda > Insecta > Diptera > Syrphidae > Chrysotoxum > Chrysotoxum bicinctum. The sequence goes on from OU426988.1 coordinate 192,142,094, forward strand.
TTCATAAAATAAACGCTGGTGTACCCCAGGGTTCCGTTTTGTCTACAACTACTTTTTCTCATATCAGCTTTTCATATGTGTTTCCAGATGCATGCTTATCCTTCGGATGTTGATCTTGAACGCCAGAGTATGATAAGAGTATGTCAAATGGGAAACCATAAACCGCGTAGAATGTAATGCTGTCCCTTGTCGTTTAAGTGGAAGTCGCTAAGTCGCTATCGCTATCCATGAGCGAAATTTGCATTGAAGAAACCGAAAAGCTCTCAGTTCTTTTGAATAGAATCAAAAAAAGAGCTTTACCTTACGGTTATTTTTATAAACAGTGTTTGTCTACCATCTTTTCGATATCGCCTTCGTTTCAGGTTAATTAGTAATGGCAACCTTTGAAACCTTTGATAGCGAATGAACTATTTGTCTGAATTACTGGTATATGAAACCTCTTGCAAGAAAACCATCACTTTTGTCCTTCGTTCTCTTAGGACTTGGGACATGGTTAGTCTTTGGGAAGCTTTGTCTTCATTCAACAGATTTTGCTTTTATTATTAGATATTTTTATTTCTACATTTTTTCGATTAAAGGAAAACTTAAAAAACTGATTTTTACAAATTTCAAAAACTGTCGGACAACAAATGTTCACCGAAATAATACGTAATACAAATTTTTGGTGACTAAAAACCAACAGATAGTTTAATAGGGACATAAGATAAGCAAAGTATTTTTTGTGGGCTAGAATACGGGGAAAATTCCCAGCATTACCCATGGTGCATTGTACTAAAATCCATTTTACATCCAGTTTTTGAAATAAAATTGTTCCTTTGTTTTCCACATCAAAAACAATGAAAACAATCATTTCTCGTTGTAAAACAATTATTTCATGCGACACCTAATTTATTTATCCATTGAATTACTCGACATTGTCAATAAATTAATAAAATACAAGTTCATCAACCCTTTGTGAATTTAATTTGGTATTCGCTCTGAATAAGCAATTACCACATTCGGCCGTTGATAAATTCAAATATCATCTCGCAACAAAATAAAACTGAGAACACTCATTTCGCTTGATGTTCACAATGACAAATAGGGTCTCACTCTCAAGATTTCAAGCCCCGCAGCCGCACCAAAGCCAGAGCAAAATATCTGCCACAAGAAGAAAAGAAAAAAATCAATTGAAATCGTGAATATTTTATTTTAAAAAACAAGTCTCGTTCCTTCTTTAGCGGCAGCGTTTAATGGAGCTTCAAGTTTCTGAAGAGAAATGGCATTAATTGAGTTGACTTGGCTAAAGTGAATGAACCACCAGGGCAGTGCCATGCCGGCCGGCCGGGCGTGCGGCGCACTGCGACGTACTATATAATGGACAGTAATTGACATTCGACTTCAATAAAAAATTACTTAGCTCGAACAATCGCATACTTGGCTTGTTGATCCAATATTAGCTTACATTATGTTGTTCTCAGTTATTGTTTGATGTACGAGTATTATATTTAGGAATTTTCTGGAGCAATTATTACCGCAGTGAGGATTGGTTTGTTTCCCTTAATTCTGGACAAAATGTTGTTTCCCAAGTTAATTTTCTAATCAATTATTCACTAATAGATTATGTCCTTGAGGGAATTAAATTTGACATTTCGTGATTCTTTTATACGAGTGTACTTAACTTATAGACTTATAATTTCGGTCAAAAAACAAATCGGTAAGTGTGGTTGGATTTTAACAAGCGATTTGTAAACGCAGGTATGATGGAGCTCTATAGACAAATTTAACATTATATACAAAACAACGAACCCTAAACTTAAATCATTCTTGACGTTAAGCAATGATAGCAAAGTTGAAAATTCATTTTCCCTCAATTGTATGTGTATTGAATACTTCAATTTTTACAAAAATTTTTGTTTGCTATTTTGACTAAAATAATCGAAAATGGTTACTAGTACAAGTGGCAACCAAAAATGTTTTGTTTGGGTTTTACCATCAAGAAACCGAAATCACGAAAACTCTTAATACAGAAAACCCAAAATCTCAAAAAGTCAAAATCCTGAAAAACCAAATTTCCGAAAACGCAAAGTACAGAATATCCCCAATTTAAAGCCCTAAAAAACTATACAAAATGAAAAATTTGCCCGAAGGAGGGTGATTTGAGTACTGTATATAATTTTTAAAATAATTATTTGGTTTTTATTCAATAATAGTTCCACAGAAAGGATTTTTATAATATTTTTTTTTTTACAATTGAAGTTACGGGATTTTAGATTTATAGGATTTTTTTTTATATTGGATTTTCTGATTTATCTTTAGGAGATTTTGGGGTTTAAGGATTATAGTATTTCTGTATTTAAGGGTTTCCCGGAGTTTGGGTTTTCGGGATAATAGTTTTTCAGGATTTCGGGATTTTGGATTTTCTAAATTTCGGGTTTCTGTATCACTACCTACAATTACTCGTATTATGAGGCATTTAATAAAGATTAAGTATTGTAGGGTAGAATGGGGCTAGTTGAGACAGTTTTTACTTGATGTCTCATTATTTTTCATATAATCATAATAGAGCAATGAAACTGCAATGCATAGAAAGAATGTAATTTCTTACAATAATGGCTTCTAACATAAACTACAAAAACAATATTTAATAGTTAGAGGATATGATTGGCTCAAATGTACCAAGCTGAAGTGATCTAACTTGCCCAAATAGAGGAGCATGATGGCCCATTAGATGGGGTAACTTGGACCAATTACTGGAAAGTGAAAGAAGAAGTTCTTTTAAGGAAAATATGATAATTATTTTTATTTAATTTGATTCCTAACAAAAAATTTATTATGAACGTAACTAAAAATAAAATGCACGACTGGGTCGCACGAACTTGCTCCTATGTAATTGACTAAGAATTTCAAAGATGAATCTTATTAGAGAAAAACTGTTCCTAAGCATAAGATTAATTTTTTAAATGACTAAAACAACTTCTTTAGTAGTTGGAGATAAAAATAGGATGCCATGTGATTCAAGCAAATATACGTTTATGCAAGGACAAAAATTATATGTATTTGTAGTGGTTTCTTAAAAAAATAAGCTTTTATATAAAAAAATAATAAAACATTTTTAAGAAAAAAAATTTGGTACGCCAATTTTAAGTTTTTATTATTGTTCGAATAAAAATTGAATTTAAAAAAAAAATGAGCCGTTTTCGAGATATTGAATTTCAAAATTCAAAAAAAAAAAAATATTTTTCTTTTTAGAAGCTTATCTTTAAAAAATTTCATTAAAATCCGTTATGTCGATAATGAGAAATTCAAAATTTTCTAAATCCCAAGTAGGGATGCAAACGACACATCGATGTTTTTAGACATAAACATCGATGTTTCCAATCCGAAAACATCAATGCATCGATGTTATTTGGAGCGATGTTTTTTGTTTTTTTTTTTTTTTTTTGTCACAGAATTTTTAAAATGTCCTGCTTTTGCACGCGAAGTTTGTGTTGCTTGGCTTGTGATTACATCCAAAAACTTGTTTTTGCATTGAACGCGCTTATTCAATCTTCCCCAAGATAGTTGACATTGACAGCTGACAATGTTATTAAGAAAGCAAGAAAGAAAAGAACAAAGAACCAAAACCAAAGAACTAATTTCTATTCTAATTCTAATTGAAAATACATTTTTCAAAACACAATAAAAAAAACAACTTAGTAATTTAACTAATCCAGCACTTTCAGACATACTCGTACAACAAAATTCTGATCATGGCTCTAACTAAAACTATTAAAGTACCTCGTTTTTCACCCATCATCATTAAACCTAAACTCCTAACATACATTCATGTAATTATTTCTAAAAGAAACTAAGACCGTAGAAACTGGCTGCAATTTTTTAAACTTGAACTTGAGATCTCAACAAGCTTATCAATTCATTAATAGAGAAACATAGGTATACAAAATTGAATAATTTTCTCCAAGGTATGGACAAATGTTCAAAACTTTTTTGGAATGTCACAAGGGTAGTTAAAAATAACACCGATTCCGGTCATAAGACAACACGATGTAAAGTATACAAAACATTTAATGAAAAGGCTGCCATTTTTTTAAAGCAATATGTTTCTAATTAAAAAAAAAAATATTAAGTTTTGTTGACGAAAACTCGTTATTACACAAACCAACATTTTTGTTTCAGATTTTGACAAAATACTTATCATATCAGGGCCAATTTTATTGCTAAAAAATCTACCAGAATTGTGTTACTTGACATCGAATCTGCTTTTGTTTCTGTCTGGCTTGTTGCTCTTATTGATAAAATGATAAACTATCGGCCCTAACGGCCTTAATACGAAACTTCCTGCAAAATCAAGTTCATTTTAACTCTGCTCTATCCAATGAACAATTAATAACGACGGGAGTCTCTCAGGGTTCAGTTCTCGTTCCTATTTTTTTTTTTTATTTATGCATGGAAGACTTTTCTGCGTCAATTTTAGCTGAAGATACTGGTATCTATAGCTTGAATGAGAAACCTTTTGATATATGCTTAAAACTGCAAAAAGGAATATGTATTCTAAGCTCCTGTTTTCATGGATCTACATATATATCTTCTTATATAAAAATCAATCGCTGTTCGTTTGTCTCGCTAAAATTCGAGAATAGCAGGACCGATTTTGCTAATTTTGATGTAAAAATATTAATTTTATTGTAGAAGGTCAGGGAAGGTTTAAACGGTGACAAACAAATAAAAATTACGGAAAATACTAAAAACGAAAATTTTATTTTCAAATACAAAATGTTCCTAGCTGTGAAACATTTGATGTCTTTATACACTACAAATTACTGCAGAAATTTACAATGAGACATTGATCATGGTAGAAGATATGTGTATATTGATATTAAATAAAGTTTTGACGTGTTCGGGCATGACAGCACCCAATCTTACTATGCGCAATGCATTTAACCACGAGTTGCAAAGAGAACAACAATACGATACTGAAGTATTAACCGAAACAGTTCGTTTAAATGCTCCGCGATTGAATGAACAACAAAGATTTGCGTACGATACTGCTGCCACTGCTGTGAACAGTGGATCTGGTAGAATTTACTTCCTTTATACTCCCGCGGGGAATGGAAAAACGTTCCTCAATTCATTGCTGTTGGCAAAGATCAGATCGTAAAATGAAGTAGCCATAGCATTGGCTTTATCTGGAATAGCTGCAACATTGTTAGAAGGTGGACGAACTGCACATTCTGCTTTTAAATTACCACTAAACATACAAATCAACCAGTTTGCAACATCGCCAAAAACGGCGCAATGGTGAAGATTCTACAGATATGCAAATTGATCGTTTGGGATGAATGTACGATGGCCAACAAGAGGTCACTCGAGGTACCGGGCAGAACGTCAAGAGATCTTCGTGATAATCAAATCATTTTTGGTGGAGCCATGATTCTGTAATCAGGTGATATTCGTCAGGCTCTTCCAATTATTCCCCGATTAACTGTTGCTGACGAACTAACTCATCGAATTTGTGGCGGGTGTTTTTGAAACTTGATTAAACTGCGATTATGTTTTCGAAGCAGTTATTAGATATTCCAAATAGTAAGGTCCCAGTTGACACCTCGACCGGATTAATTACACTACTCACGGATTTTTGTCAATTCGTCGTCTCAAAAAAGGAGCTTATTTAGCGTGTTTTTACGGACATAGAACAAGAGTTCAGAAACCATGATTGGCTGAGTGAGCGAGCAATTTTGGCGGCCAAAAACAAAGATGTCGATGATCTCAACGCAACCATTTAGAATTGTCTTCCCGGAGAGTTGTTTTCCTACAAATTAGTTGACATAGTTACAAACCAGGATGACGTAGTCAACTATCCCGCAAAGTTTTTCAATTCCCTAGATTTGCCTGGACTACCACCTCACAATTTACGATATAAAGTAGGATCAGTTGTGATTATGGCAACATTAATCAACCTCGATTGTGCAATGGGACAAGACTGGCTGTAAAAAAGCAAATGAATAACGTCATTAAAGCCAAAATTATCAAGGGAAAATATAAAGCAGAGGATGTCTTGATCCCGCGTATACCGATGATTCCAACGGATTTGCCCTTCCATTTTAAGGGTCTACAATTTCCGCTCCGTCTGGTCTTTGCGATAACCATAAATAATTCGCAAGCGAGTTGTTAAAAGTTTGCGGAATAACCTTGGAGTTACCCTGTTTCGCGCATGGGCAATTATACGTCGCGTGTTCGCGAGTTGGCAAACCCTCATCTTTATATATCTACGCACCGCAAAAAAAGACAAAAAATATAGTACATCAGAAAGCCATAAATTGATTAAGTTTATAACTGTGTTGCATTTAATGTACATACTTACATAGAAACAAATTTTGTATTAAGTTTTGACCATATTTTTCAATAATATATGTAGGTGATACGAAGTTCACCGGGTCATCTAGTGGAAAGTAAAATTTTAACAATCCAGAGATCAAACTATGTTGTTTAAGTGTAAAAGTAATCTAGATTTATCCCTAAAAATACACTTAATTTAAATGGTTGTTATGTTCCTTGGACAGTTAACGTTAAATAATAAATACCTCGGGATAGCGCTAGAAAAAGTTCTCACATATAGTAGTCACTAAGCTAATGTCCTCCCAGATTAGACCAACTAACCGCACACCTAGGTACATTGGTATTAATTTTACGTCACTTTGATAAAAAAGAGCACTTAACAACTCAATAACATAAAATGGATCGATCTTTTTTTTTTCTAACTTTCAAATCTTAAAACACACAAAATTACACGTCGATGTACTTAGGGTGATAAAATTCAATTGAAACCCATATGGGACATATTAATTTGTACGCATGCCTTGAGCTTATCCTTGCACAAGGTCCAACTGACCCAGGAACTCATAAATCATGACCATAGACAACGCCCTTTGTTCGCTGACTGGGCTTCGGAGCGTTTGGAAAAGGACCCGAATTTGACCGAAAAATCTTCTTTAACAACGAGTGAATGTTAACAACACCAACCCCCACGAGGTTCACCAGATGACAATGCATCCTCAAGAAGTTACCGTTTGGTGTAGATTTTGGGTTGGTGATTCTCTTGGAGGAGCTGTCAATTTCTCACAAGAGGTAGTATACCCCTGAAAAACTTTTTTGCAGCGGCTGGGAATCGAACCTTAGACTCTCTCCATGACTGGTCAACGCACTAACCACTATGGGATACTACTCCTTATTCTCTGCCCAGACCTTGAGTGTTGCTTGGAGTTTCATATGTCTTTTAATGAACAAATTTCCAAAGGAAAAGTTGAATTTATTGGAAACATAGTGGAGACACTGTTTTCAGACACATTTCCTGGTTTTTGACCAAGTTCACTGAAACTGCCGTCCCAATTCTGTTTCTCGTGTCATTCGAAAGAGCAGACCACTTACCTGAATAGATTCGAATTTTCAAGTCGTTTTCTTCCGGTTAAGCACCTTTTTCTCATTATAGGAATCCCATTGCTTTTGTTCTTAATTGCTCTATACGGCTGCTCCACTATCAGATCAATAGGATTTTTTTAATGAATTCATTTAGTGCCATGCTTATGGCATTTTCTGCAATTAAAATTGAAACCACACAAATCACAATCCCATGGCAATCCTGTGCTGCTGATGCCTCAAACGTGTCCTATAAGCTTCTTTATTTGTAATTCTCCTCTGTTCTGTTATCTTCGCCATCTTTGCTGCCGCGTTAGGTTGTTGTCAATAGCGCCGCATCCTTATGGAAAAGCAATCATTGTTTGACTTAATGCCATTGTCAGCACGACCTACATTGGTCGTGTAATCCCTTGGCTCTAGCATGTCCTTAATATATTTTTGTTGTGGTATTTTGATGCTCAACTATTTATTTTTCTTCTTTGCAGACTCTGTTCGCTGACAATAACGAGATTATCAATATTGACACCCTTGCCAGGGGACATGACATCCTTGTCGTTGGCTGTCAAAATGCAAAGCTCCAAGCGTACTCTACGCTCTCATGAAATTCCAATAACGCAAAATTTCAGTGGATCTCAATTGGGCAATAATGTGACTGGCTCAAGTGGCGGGGGAGGAGGATCTGGTGGTGCATCAACACAACAGCAGCAGCAGCAACAACTAGGAAATAATCAAATGAACTCCATGGGAGGTGGCGGTGGCTCGGGTGGTGCTATTGGTAGTGGCAGTGGCCCTGGAGGTGGAAGTGGTCAAATCAATTCATCACATGGACTTAGCAACAACGGCGGAGGGGGCAACTCGAATTCCAGCTCAGGATGTAACCTTGGCAACATGAACAATATCATGGGCGTCCCCCTAGCCGAGACCGAACTTGATTTGCACTTCAGTCTGCAATACCCACATTTTATTAAACGAGATGGAAATAGGTGAGTTTTGTTTAGGAGTTTGTCATTTTTAGTCTTCTATTGTGGATTGTTGTTTTGTTGACTTAGATTGGTGATATTGCTGCAACGTCGTAAGAAATACAAATCACGTACAATACTGGGCTATAAGACTCTAGCAGAGGGTATCATTCGCATGGATGCTGTGCTTCAGAAGTCCATGGATATGACCGTTGAATTGATTGCGACGGGAAAGAACGGACGACCGGGTACGACTGTTGCCAGCTTGAGAGCCGAACGTGTTTCATCCATTCCAGTTGATCATGACAATAAAAATAATAATAGTGTGATGTTAGCGGGTAAGTTGCAAACTAGTTTTTTATCGATTGAATATGTTATCGTAGAATTGTTTCCATATTTTGTTTCCAATAAACTGTATCTACCTATTAGCTCAACCTGGCAGCTTCCTATGACTTTTAACTTGCCTTGGAACATATAGCCAACCAATTTGTTGAAGCTTGTTCAGTTGGGGTTTTGTATCGGATTTGTATTTAATTTCTAGTAGTAGCACTTTCTTTGACTGGCTTTGTACCAAGAATTTTCTTAGTTAGGCTTTTCTGTACCTTGCCAATCTGTTCCTAAAGGCTGTTAGTCCCTGTATTTTCTTATCATTCTTGACACTTGGAAACAGGAGATACCGATGCACATTGGTTTTGAATGTCTGAATATCGTAATGGGAACGAAATATTGAGCTTAAGTATTCCATATTCGTGTAGTACCGGTAAACAAATGTTCTCTAACTTTAACAGTACGTCCGCAGTTAGGCTCAAGGTTAAACGGATAGGCATTCCCTGAAGTGGCAATATTAAGGTTGAATTGCTTAAGATTAGGAATGCAACTGGCTATTTAACTAGAACACTGTTTATAAAAATAACGAGTGAATAATGAAAGGCAAGAAACATTGGAGCACCTGCTCAAACACGGGAACTATACTCACGAACTCACGCTGCGGACGAAGGTAGACCTTATAGATAACCGCCAGATCAGAAGGGGTAAAAAATTCCTTGCAATGCTAAAGGAAACGTTAACACTTAGCAACGTTTCTAAGGATGTTGAGGATGGGTTCCACTCAAACGACAAGAGACAGCATTGAGTTTTTGAAGCATTACATTCTACGCGGCTTATGGTTCCCCATTTACTATCGAGATCAGAATTTAATCAGCCTATCATACGCCACGCCGGCCGTTCTAAATATACATACGAAGAATAAGGACGTGCATCTAGAAATGAATATGAGAAGCTGAGAGTACTGTCGTTAGAAAAACAATTAAATGAATTAGAAGTTTCAGACAAAAGATCATTGATGAACATGAGAAAGAGAGTCGGAGACAACACTGAGCCCTGAGGCACGTCAGAATATTTTTTTTTTTTTTTTTTTTTTTTTTTTTTTTTTTTTGAATGTCAGACTTGAAACTTGCGATTTTGGGATCAATCAGAAGCAATAATCCAAATAAACTTCCTCCAAAACAATGTAACGATTTGTGCATCTGCTCTAGATATGACATCGTTAAAGAACACCTCAGTCGCTAAAATGTTTTGAGAAGGAATGCAGATAGACTAATAGGTCTGAGGTCTTGTGGTTGTACATGGAAACATTTGCCTGCTTTGGGTATAAATACAACTCTTACTTCTCTCCATAGCACAGGAATATGGACCAAATTTAGACAGCTATTAAACAACATCTCGAGAATTGACCGAATAATCTTGCTTTTCTTTTGAAGTTTGGCTAGTATTATGCCGTCCGGTCCTCTCTTTTATATGGTCTAAAGCTATTGATTGCCCAGTGCAATTTTTCCCTTATAATCAAACCTTGTGGATAAGTTAAGGAATTGTTAGACACACTAATGTTAGTGTCATTCACAGTTTGAGAGCTTGCTGAGAAATAGAAGCAGGTTGAGCGATTTTTCGCAAGAGTTGTTCCATGAGCCATCAGGATTCTTCAAGCAGAAAGGTACTGGATTAGATAAGAGGAATTTTCTTAATCTAGATGCTTCGGAGGTTTCTTCTGTGTGATCACGGAATATTCTCCAGGACAATCTTTAAAATTTTCTCAATTCTATTTTATGTATCTACTTTTAAGGATTCTTGGAAGGAGTACCAGTTTGTCGCATTTCTAGTGCTTTTTGCCCTATCATGTGTAAGTGGACAGGAAATTGGCAAAGATTTATTCGAAGGTGTAGTGAGATCCTTGACTTAACTGTCAAGTTCGTTTATGTTAGAGGGAGGACTAGTGTTGCCAGTCGGTTTACCCGGGACATCCCAGATTTCAGACATAAATTCATTTGTCCCGCCCGGGCAGCTTTTTTGCCGGGTTGTGACTCAAACTAACAAAATAATGCCTAATGTACCTAAATATCTTTCATTGATAAGGAACATTGCATTGTGATTTAATCTTAGGAAATTGCTTTTAAAATTCCAATCAAACAAACCTAACTTTATGAAGAATATATTTTTGCAAACTGACATCTGTCATTAAAATTGACAAAAGAAAAATATTTGCAAATGACAAATGACAAAAAAGTCATTTAATTAGTAATTAATAAAAGAATTCATTTATTTTTATCTATACAATATTTTGAAATCCCGGGATTTTTCATTATATTTTAGCCATTTAGGGAGGACTTTTAAGTGTTTTCCTATATTAGAATAGTCAGTTTTCCGATAATTGCGATAAACTATACGACTAGAAAATTCCTCATTTAGGCTGAGAGGGACGGGTAATGGGAAATTGAGTTGAGTGAGTGATGCCCTTTCAGGTGATAAGATCCTTTTATATTTTTGAACTTAATCCAAACTGGATGACTCCGTGAGAATTTCAAAAGTTTCCCATATCAATTTCATCAACAAGTTCATTCGAGCCATTTCTACCTATCTCGAGAATATTTGACCCTACTTAGCTTCTAAAACTCGACAAGTTGGACGCTCGTTTTGAAGAAGTTGCCAAGAAATTATAGTACAAGGTTGCGTCAAATTAGTCATATAATTTTGTTTTTGAGTTGCATTTTTACTAAATAAAAAAAATTATTTTGTGTTAAGTGAAAAAGATGATACCTATCCGTCACCGTCATGTGTCTGGGGTGTTGTGCCCGTCTTATAGAATTTTTTACGACTTTCCACAAGATTTCCGGGGATAACTGGCGAATATTCTCCTTAAGAGCTGCGAATTTCATAGGCTTGTTGGCATAAGCCCGCGACTTCAAGTAGCCCCAAAAAAGAAGTCTGAGATGGTTAAATCGAGCGATCTTGCTGGCCATGCCAAATCGCCAAAACAGTAGATTACGCGACCAGAAAACGCTTTCTTCAAAATATCCATTGAACCGTCTTGATGAAACCACATGTTCACCCAGTTCCGCTCATCCAATTCTGGCAGTAAAAAGTTATCAGGGCCCTGCAGCGTTTGCCAGTAACAGTAACCGTATTTCTGATGGCTTCCACAAAAAAAAAAAAAAGAAAAAAAAAATACGACCCATTCACTTCTCCCACCAGAATGCCGCCGCACAGTGACTTTGAGTGGATGTAATGGCACTTTACGCATGTGCCCCGGAAACGAAGATTTTGCTTATTGACGTAACCGCTTAAGTGCGCCTCGTCGCTCGTGATCATTTTCGACACAAAATCGTCCTCTTCCTTGTTGAGATTGAGTGGCAGCCACGCCCTGCACCCCTGCACGGTCTCCTGTGGTTAATTTCAGCCTGTAGCTAAGCGCCGGAATGTTTGCCCAGTTGGCGCGACACGATTAGGAAATCGACGTCGATTATGTCAAAAAAAATCAACACGCTCTCAAGGAGTGTAGCACTTGTTCAAAAATGTCAAATATCATTGACGTACGACGCCATTTGCAAAATTAATAACTTCTTCCGATAGGGTGATGTATTTTACGCCACCTTGTATTATTCTAATCTCACTAGATTCTTACTCACTAAAAAACACCTCCCTTTTGTTCGTGCGACTACAACTAAGTTACCTTATCAAGTATGTTTAATCAGACCAAAAACATAAATGTTAAAAAAGAACCAAGTTCTTCTATACAAAAACCTTTTAGACCGAGAGCCCACAGCAATTTTTGGGTGTGATTGATAACAAAAAATAATTAGCTTAATTAGTTAGGCCTTTAGCAGCTATTTACAAATGTGAACGTCTTGCATACTCTAGTGGGCGCAATAGTGCATTATAGTGCATCAAGTATGCAGTTCTTTCCTTATTCTAAAAAATTGGGAAACAAATTTGCCATAACTTCAAAATGAACAGCTAAGTGCCCTGATTGCAAACATCGAGGTCCATGACGTTTTGAAGGTGGCCTTCTTAGTGCAAGAAGTTGCCTATTCTTATCGCGTCTGGCAGGCAGAAGGCTGTCTGTAAAACGTCTTGGACCTCGATATTTTCAATCAGGGGCCTTAACTCTACATTTTGGCAAAGTTGTTATCACAATTATTTGGATTTGGAAAGAACTGCATACTTAATGCACTATAATGCACTATTGCGCCCACTAGAGTATGCAAGGCTTTCACATTTGTAAATAACTATAAAAGGCCTATCTAATTAAGCTAATTATTTTTTGTTATCAATCACACCCAAAAATTGCTGTGGGCTCTTAGTCTATTTGTCTAACAAGTCAGCCGTGAAAAGTACTGAGATCTTAAAGTACGCCAAGTTCTTAATTCATGAAGGTTCAATACCGAATATTTAAAGTAGAATAATATTGAAACAGCTACAATATAATAGTGAAATTTTATTATTTAATGATTACTGACTAAAATTTGATGGGTTCACTTGTCAAGTTTTTAAAACCTTTCGAATTGGGCATAAAAAAAACTTGCCAAGTAAGCCCATCAAATTTTAGTCAGTAATCATTAAATAATAAAATTTCACTATTACATTGTAGCTGTTTCAATATTATTCTACTTTAAATATTCAGTATTGAACCTTCATGAATTAAGAACTTGGCGTACTTTTAGATCTCAGTACTTTTCACGACTGACTTGTTAGACAAAGGTTTTTGTATAGAAGAACTTGGTTCTTTTTTAACATTTATGTTTTTGGTCTGATCTCACTCCTTTTTGCAAAGATTTTAATATTTTGCCATGTCAAAATCTTAAAAGATACGGAATGATAGAAGGGTGGACTCTACCTACTAAAATAAACTTAGTTTATAGCTTCGTATTTCTTTTGGTATATTTTCTTTTTGTTATTGTTTGCTTTGATTTGTGCTTCAATTGTTTCAACTTGTCCTGGGAAGATACCTTACCCTAACATACCTACCTTAATTATAAATCGTCGTCGTTCTATGAAAACTCCCTAAGTCCATTTTTTGTGTTTTGAGATATTCGAATTTAAACTTGGAAATTAATATAAAAAAATCCAAAAATTATCAGAATAGCACAATCTCAGGCTTCAATTGTAGAATGGGTTTGGCGTAGCTATTGTGCAATAATTTTTTTTGCAAATGGTTTATCCGAAATGAATTAAATGAGAATTGAATCACATTTTTTTTTTTAAATGGACATAGGGAGTTTTCATAGAACGACGACGAAATACTAGTACCAACATCCGCTCAAAGTCATAAAAACTCAATAATTGTTGAGGAGAGATGATGTTTTTGTTGCAATTTTAAATCCTTTTTTAAATGAAGGTAGCACACCAATTAATAGCCTAATTAGTGGTTTGATTATAGTTCACATTACAGTAAAGAGTTTTTTTTATGTAAAGTCATAATTTTTTCAGGTATCTATGCAAATGTTTTCTTTTTTCATTCATGTAGTTCTAAGAAAAGTTATGAATTTTCAAGCTGTATGTATATGGTAGTTTCAAAATGGCAAAATGATAATAAAAAGACACTTCGAATTAAAAATCTTAGATTTTCTATTTTTCGCTTCGAATTTACATTAAGCTATACCTCTCTACCAAATATCATCATTCTATAGCAATCGGAAGTGCTTCATATAAAATAAACATTTTCTCAGAAAGTGGGCGGATACCACGCCACCTGAATGGAAAACCTCAATTTTTATTTTTGGTCCTTTATATGCGATTTGAGCCCTACCGTTCTACCAAATTTCATTATTGTACTGCAATCGGAAGTGTGCCATTTATAATTTATATCAGTTCTGAGGAAGTGGGCGGATACCACGCCCCTGAACTGAAAACGTCAAATTTTATATTTTGTTCTTTGTATGCAGTTTTGGCCCTACCACTTTACCAAATTTCATCGTTTTACAGCAGTCGGAAGTGCTCCATTCAGACAACACCAATTCGGAGAAAGTGGGCGGATACCACGCCTCCTGAATGGAAAACTTCAATTTTTATTTTGGGTCCTTTCTATGCAATTTAAGCCCTACCGTTTTACCAAATTTCATCGTTTTACAGGAGTCGGAAGTGCTCTATTCAACCAACACCAATTCGGAGAAAGTGGGCGGATACCACGCCCCCTGAATGGAAAACCTCGAATTTTCGATTTTTTCCTCTGCTTGCATGACAAGACCTACCGTTGTGCAAAATTACAAGGTTCTACTATGTCGGGAACTGCTCCATAATTTTGATGATCTGTCAGTCAGTCAGTCAGTCAGTTACGGTTTTTGTGATTTTTGAGGTCTTATATCTCAGAAACCGCTTAAGCTAGAAAGTTGAAATTTGGTGAGGCGCCTGTGCCTGACTAGCTTAGCAAATATTCGGAATTTTAAGTTTCTGACTTCATTGGTACTGAAGATAGGGAGGGGTCAAAAATCGCCTGAGTTTGTTCCTGTAAAAAGGGTGTAGTGCCAGAACTTGGCTGGGCACTACCGTGCCCTTTGATTTCATAATATAATCACGTTTGGCTGGTAGCTCCCCACTGAGAGGAGCTGCGGATACCGCATTTGAAAGCGGATACTCCTTAGGTCGAACGGTCTCGTTCTTTGAAGTCGGCGCACAAGGTTTATCTCATCAATTGTTTGTCGAATAATTCTATTACAATGGTCATTTAAGTGAGTTCGTATAGCTTCCCGAAATCTGCTATTTCATCTTCAATATTTGGTAATCTTAAGTCTCTGTGTAAATCACTTTTTCTAATGTACCACGGAGCATTAACGATTTCTCTGAGTACTTTGTTATGATAAGATTGTAATATTTGTCTATTGCTTGGTTTAGTACAACCCCAAAGTTGTATACCGTACGTCCATACTGGTTTTATCACTTGCTCATAGATAAGCAATTTATTGTGGATGCTGAGTTTGGAGCATCTTCCAATAAGCCAATTCATTTCACGTAATTTGTTTTCAAGTTGATCTTTTTAAAGTGAGTTTTCCATTTAAGCTTAGCGTCTAGTGTCATTCCTAGGTACTTTGCTTTATTAGCATATGGTATTTGCACCGAATTAATGTATGTAAGTGGACAGATTGGTAATTTTTTTGAAAGTAGAATTAGCATGTGTTGACTTGGACTCAGAGAACAATTCGCCATTTCTTAGTCCATACCGAAATTTTATCTAGAGCTCGTTGGAGCTTCTCGGTTGCAGATTCGACTGAATCGGATGTTGCAAGTATAGCCGTATCGTCTGCAAACGTACCTATTATGGTATCTTCTTCTTGAGGAATATCGCTAGTGTATAGTACGAACAGAATCGGACCGAGAACACTTCCCTGGGGAATACCAGCATTGATTTGCTTAAAATATTTCCTCCCTTGCTTAACTCGAAATAGCCTATTTTCGAGGTAGGATTCAAGGATGTAATATATTTGACCCGGAAAGATCTGTCGCAGTTTAAACTTAAGGCCATCGTGCCAGACCTTTTCGAAGGCTTGAGAGACGTCTGGAAATGCATTTGAACATACATTTTATACCTCTAGTGATTTCTTAATTTCTTTGGTTATTCTGTAGGTACACCTGATCAATTGTTGAGTGGCTTTTCCGGAAACCAAATTGATGGTCAGGAATAAGCCGCTTTTCTTCGATAATAGAAAGCAGTCGCTTTAATAAGATTTTCTCAAATACGTTGGAGATCAGTGGCAAGAGGGAAATCGGTCTATAAGATTTCTTTTCGTTCGGAGACTTTCCCGGTTTTGGAAATATTAAAACTTCTGCGACTTTCCATTGGCGTGAAACGTATGAAAGCCTTAATGCCGCATTCATAAGGTGCTGAAGTTTAATTTCTGCTTTTCTGGGTAGCTCTTTAAGCACGCGAGCATTTATTAGGTCGTACCCAGGAGCTTTATTATTTTCAAGAGGGTAATGAACAGGCTGACGCCTTAGCTCGGCAAGGCTCGGCCTTATATAGCTCACTGTCGGAAAAAGTTAATATTCCTCTTGGTGCTATGAAGAGAAAAATCTTCTCGAGTTTTCTCAATGAATCCAACCGTAGGTGGAGCAGTCTCACAAACTGTGTCATATCAAGAAAGATATGGCCTACTTACAACAACTCACGTTCCAAAGATCTAATATGCAGACCCAGGCGCGACATAGCCAGGATCACAGCAATATGCACCGGGCACTGGCCCATAGGTGAACATGCAAGAAAGCTAGGCATCCCCTACAACCCACACTGCCGTAGTTGTAGAGATCTACAAGAAAAAGAAACTGTGGTTCATTTTCTTTGCGATTGCCCCGCCTTAGCAAATTACAGGATGGCTTCCTTTGGGAAAGCCTTCCTCGATGACCCCAGCGAACTTTCGGAGAAGAAAATCAAAGATCTGATTATCTTTCTGAATGCGACAAAATGGCTTTAGTAATGCTCCGCTAAGTATATAAAAGCCATTTTCTTCCGTACTAAATCCTTATTAGGTTGACACGAGTTTAATGGTATCAAAACGGCGCACCCCAGCGATAATTGAGTCGCGGGCCCAGTTTGCTGGCGACTACCATCTCTACCTACCTACCCTACCTTCTTTCTTTCTACTTACTGTGAACATGAGTGATGAATGATCGGTGGAAAGGTCAAAATTTTCCTCGATTTTCGTGTAAATTTTATCTAGTCCTTTTGCGATAAAGAAGTCTCCAAGGTCTGGCATTTTCGCTCTTTTAGTTGGCCAGTATGTTGGTTTACCTGTCGAGAAAAAATCAACACAAGATACCATACAATACAAGCTTTGAAAAGCTGCCTACCTTTAGTTGAGATGCACCTTGCAATTTAACTTCTAGGAGGACAGTAGATTGACGCAACACTATAGTACGAATTTCTAAATTGAACAGTTACTGAACTTATTTGCATTATATCGATTTAAATTATAGTTCTAATTGAATGTTTGGTCGTATTATCCTTACTCAATATAGAGGATCCACCTCTTGCTCTATCAGATGGATGGAATGCATGATACAGAATCCTTTAATTTTTACATCGCAGTCTTTTTTTAAATGAGTTTCGGTAATCAAGCATATGTCAATTTTTACTTGCGACTTTAGGTACTATAAGGCAAGTTATGCATTCGTAAAAAAACTCGAACTCGAGATTTTGATCAAAGTTGACATTACGATGATAGCGAAGACTAAAAAAGTGGGTCTGGCAATTCTGTCTGTCTGTCTGTCGGTTCGACTACAGCCTAAACGGCTCGGCCGATTTTCGTCAAACTTGGTAGATATCACTTTTAATTTTTTCCCCCAACACGTTTTTTTCTTTTTGTTAAGACCAAAAATAACAGTACCTGCCATACGAATTTTTTTCAAAATTTTATAAATTTTTTTTTTTTCTCAAAAACTGTTCAACAGATTTTAAAAATAAAAATACAAAAAAAATTCATTTAATTAAAGCTAGGTATTGGTTGAAAAAAAATTTCCGAAAAATGGTTATTGAGGATACCCCCATGGAACCATTTTTTTGTTTTTGGTTTTTTCAAAAACGGTACCACCGATTTTAATAATTTTTTTTTTGCGAAGGCTCTTCAAAAATTTAAATAGAATTCTGTATTCAAATTTTGAAAAAAAATTTTTTTGGATTTTTAAAAAAAACTTCAAATTTTTTTTCAAAACTCAATATGTCGAAAACCCCATGCTAGATTTTTTTTAAACTAGATAAATCAAAGTTTCTTAATATAATCTACAAGATGTGAGAAAAAAACAATTCATTTTACCTTAAAATAAAGGTACCTACCATACCAATGTTAAAAAATTTAAAAAAACGGTTTTCATAAATCGTATTTTTCTCGAAAACGGCACCTAGAATTTTGATATATTTTTTTTTCTTCCAATTAATTTTTACGATCTTTAATTTAATAAAAAACAAATTTGAAATTAAGATATTACAGCTTGTACCTACCATAGAACCATTTTTTCCAATTTTGAGTTTCTCTTATCCACATAACGGTTCTTAATGAAATTTTTTATAGAGAAGTTTCTAAAAAGTCTAAAACACATTGCATTTCAAAACTTTAAAATAATTTTTTTTCGAATTTTTGAAAAAAAAAATCTATTTTTTTCGTTTTTTGAAAATTCGATATCTCAGAAACGGCTCAATATTTTTTTGCAAATTTAATTTTTATTCGAACAATAATAAAAACTTTAAATTGGCGTACCAAAATTTGTTCTTAAAAATTTTGTATATAAAAGCTTTTTTTTAAGAAACCACTAAAACGACTTAAAATTTTTGTTCTTACATAAATTCATATTTGTATAGCATTCTGTTTTCGTCTCTTACTATTAAAAGAATTTAAAAAAAATAATTTTATCCTTATGAACAGTTTTCTCTAATAACATTCGTTTTTAAAATTCCTAGTCTATTACATAGGAGCAAGTTCGTGCGACCCAGTTGTACATTTTATTTCATTCTGTAGAAGTATGTATTTCTATTTCATCAATTTTTGATAATAATCCATTCGCATTCCATTCCATGTACACATTTTAAACAGCTCATCCATTTTCATAATTTATTCTGGGATGTATGAGTCTTACTCAAGCATGCTTAATTTTTCAAATATAAGTTTATTCGTCCTGCTTTGCTCTTCAAGTCTGGCAAGAATCAAAGAAAACACTTGGGAAACTGGTTCTGGTATATTTGTACTTTGAAACAAATTTGAAACTTGAATTAGTCTTAAGACCATATGCAACTTTCGATCCGATCTAATCAATGTGTATCTATTATAAATTTCCAAAAATTCAATTTTAACAAATATTTGGTCCATACTGTATTTTTTGCGAAGTTAAGAAGATCCGATTAGTAGCCATTTTGTTTCTAATGTGCATATTGAAATATGTCAAAACTTTCGAAACCAAAGAACAAGATTCATATTTGTGTACCGCTTCGCTCTGATTTGTAAAATAAGTTCTTTGTATAGTTTAATTTCTTTTTGCTCAGGCGTCTTTCCCTCACATTGTTCTCTTCTAACCCGAACAGAACAAAAGAAATTGAAAACTGAAAACGAAAGTAGTATTTTGCACAACAACAAAACAAAATAAATCTCAATAGACTACAAGTTGTTTTTTTTTTTTAAAAAGCATTCATTATGGAGGAGAAAATTATTCATCAAACCACTAGTACGCTATTAAAAGCCATAAGTACTTGCTACGAGCTAACCTTGAAGCTATCTATACACTCTCACATCCATACACTACGAGTATAGCAGTTCTTACATTATGACTGGAATAAGAATCCATTAATAGATCGTTTCGCTTAAGCCAAAGCCAAGCACACAAGTAACTCTTGAATACTTAATATGGAAATAGAAAACAAAAATGACAGCGAAACAACAACAACAAAAGACACGGATCAATGCGATTTTAATTATGGAACACCCTAACGATTACCATTATGGATGCATGAACAAAAATCACAAACCGGAAGGTGATTTTACACACTGTTTAGAAAAACGAAAGTGTCAAATGTGTGCCGGTTGTTTAGAGTTTATTGTGTACACATAATTGAATAATTGATGATATTTTGACAACTAATAGTTTTTTTTTTCTGTGGTCGGTTGCTGGTGTGACTTAAAGCGAAAAATGTTGTTTTTCTTGTGGACAAAAAGTAGGTCGTTGATGTTATTGAAAAATGTGTTTATCTATTCATTTGTACCCACTTGTGTTTGTTATTAAACCAAGGTTAGATTCAATTTAGAATTTCAGCCGATTGTCCTCCAAAAAATTAGTGTTGGTGTCGGTATTTGGCAAAATGAACTAATATTGTTTAATTTTTGTATATTTTATTCATTTATCTACAAGAAATGTCGCTTGAAATAATAAAACATCAGATAAAAATTTATTGCGAGTAAGTTTTTCGATATAGAGGTTTTTGTTTTAATAAGGGCGGGTAGATGTTGAAAGGGAATAAACCAAGCTGTGTGTGAGGTATTAACAAAATTCCGCCATAATGTATGGAATATGACATAAATCAAATGCCCTCCTCGGCTTCTTATGGTGGCACGGATCCGAAGAATAAAATTTTCAAAGACTTCCGCCTAGATTCGGCTGAATTTAAGCGACGGGTCTGTGTTATTTTCACCCTAGGGGCATCGGTTGATTGTGGTTTCTTCACAAAAGCCTACGACTTCAGGAAAACCCCCAAGAAAAGGTATATCTGGGTCAAATCGTATGACCTTTGTGGCCAATCCACGTCACCTCTGCGAAGGATAACCTTACCCTTAGGTTTAGCTGAAGAAATATCAGGAAGAACGAAAGCTTCTCAATGACCGGCAGTACGGCTTTCGTAGCAATAGGTCCACTGGTTATCTGATGGCATATCTTACCGAACAGTGGCAAAAATCTTTACATCGTTTTAGAGAGAGATTATTGCACTTGATATTTCGAAAGCATTTGATAGAGTTTGGCATCAAGAACTCTTATCGAAAATGCGTGCTTTTGGCATTGGTGAATCTGTTCTTCGTTGGATTAGAAATTACCTTTTCGACCGCTCAATAAAAGTCGTATTGAATGTTTCAAGTCTGAAATTCATAAAATAAATGCTGGTGTACCCGAGGCACCGTTTAGTCTCCGACTCTTTTCCTCATGTTTATCAACGATCTCGTATCTGAAACTTCTAATCCATTTCAAGATTCATTTCCTTGTTCTTCCGAAGTGGAACTTGAACGGCAGCTCATTAAATTCTGATCTTGACAGGATTGTCTATTAGGGAATAAAAAACCGTGTAGAATTTAATGCTTCAAAAACCCAATTCTGTCTTCTAATCGTTAAAGCGAAATCCTTCCCTTATGCCACTATCCATGAGTAACACTTGCATTGAGGAAACCGAATAGGTTGCAGTTCTTGGTATGTGCATCACAGACCACCTTGTGTGGAATGTTCACATATTCGACGTCGCCAAAAATGCTGCTAAGTGTTTAGGTATTCTGCGACGATGCAAGAAATTTTTCACACCTTCTGCTCTGGCTATAATCTATATGGCCTATATTCGACCAAAGCTTGAGTTCAATTCCCATATTTGGGTAGGTGCTCCAATAACCTACTTGAGTCTCTTGAATAGAATTCAAAAAAGAGCTTTAAAAATGATAGGTGATACAAATATAACAGAAACATTTGAAACTGTCGAGCACCGTCGCAATGTTTCTTGTCTTTCACTATTTTACCGTTATTTTTATAAACACTGTTCTAGTGAAATAGCCAGCTGCATTTCTCTCCTTAAACTATTTAACCGTAATACACGCGCTTCTAGGAATCATCATCATCGGCTCGACAACCGGGTTCCGGTCCTGGACTCCTTCAACAAGTCTTTCCACCCATCCCGGTCTCGAGCCGACGCCATCCAGTTGCGCACCTCAAGGCTTCGTGCGTCCTGGTACGCCATCTCTCCAGCGCAAGCATGGTCTACCACGCTGTCGTCTACCATAGAATGTACCACAAAGAACTTTCCGAGCAGGTTCCTCTTCGCTCATGCGAGCTAGGTGTCCTGCCCACCGGAGTCTACCGAGCTTAATTTTTGTCACGATATCTGCTTCAAGGTAGATTGCGTGCAGTTCATGATTGTACCGTCTCCGGAATCGTCCTTCCTCACATATGGGGCCAACAATTCTCCTTAAGACTTTTCTCTCGAACGCAGCTAAAAGGTCGGAGTGCCTTTTGCTAAGCACCCAAGTCTCGGAGATCCATATGTGAGCACTGGCAGGACCATGGTCCTGTACAGCAGCAGTTTTGAAGTTATGGTGAGATTTCTGGATTTGAAGAGCTTTGACAGGCTATAGTAGCCTCTGTTGGATTTGAGAAGCCGCCCGCGTATTTCCTCTTCTATATTGTTATCGGCTGCTACTATTGACCCAAGGTATTTAAAGGATTGCACCACTTCATTGTTTGACCAACTGTTCCTCTCGCATTCGACGCCACCATGTACTTTGTTTTACCTTCACTAATGTGCAGCCCCATATTTTGTGCCGCCTGCTCGATCTGGAGGAAGGAATCGTGTACAGCTTGTTCGGTTCTTCCGATGATGTCGATGTCGTCTGCGTAAGCCAGTAACTGGCTGGACCTGTTGACGATGGTCCCTCTTGTTGACGTGCCAGAGTCACGGATTGCTTTCTCCAACACCAGGTTGAAGAGGAGGCAGGCCAAACCGTCCCCTTGTCGGAGTCCATTAAAGATGTTGATTGGTCTGGATAGCATAAGGCTATTTTTACTTGGCTTGTTACGTTGGTCATGATCAACCTACATAGTCGTGTCAATTGGTGCCGTGAAATAAGGCCAAGTGAAATAAGGCCAACTTTCAAAAATTGGCCTTATTACACTTTGATAAAGTGAAATAAGGCCAATTTTCAGTAGTTGGTCTTATTTCACTTTGACAAAGTGAAATAAGGCCAAATTATTTTGAGAAATAAGACCAAATTGGTCTTATTTCACTTTTTGAAAGCGTAATAAGAGCAACTGAATGTATTTAACGGTGCCGTGACATAAGGGCAAATTAAAAAATTTGGTCTTATGTCACTTTACAAAAGCGACATATGGCCAAATTTGTTTGTGACTTAAGGCCAAACATAAAATGTTTTGTTAAAAATAAAAAAAGTAGTTTTTGCCGTTAGATTCGTATAAAACATAATTGTTTATTGGGGGCTGTTGTTCTGTATTTTCTTGAGCAACAGTACTTTGGGTGGCCCGCTTCGCGGGTTTCCAGGATTTTAACTCCCTTTTCGGGGCTCACACCCGCTCACGCAACTCCGTTGCTCCGCTTAGGGTATGTTCAGTCGCCAGGCAGGCGCCTGTAGCAACAGTTTTCTTGGGCAACAGTACATAACTGTTAGTTGTTTACTCCAATTAATGTAAAATACAAAACTGTTGCTACAGGCGCCTGCCTGGCGACTGAACATACCCTAAGCGGAGCAACGGAGTTGCGTGAGCGGGTGTGAGCCCCGAAAAGGGAGTTAAAATCCTGAAAACCCGCGAAGCGGGCCACCCAGGCTACTGTTGCTCAAGAAAACCCAGAACGTCGGCCCCCAATAAACAATAAATTATGTATTATACAAATAAATAATACTTATAAATGAAATGAAATAAATATAAAAATGCAGTTCGGCCTTATTTCGCTTTGTCAAAGTGCAATAAGGCCAACTGCTGAAAATTGGCGTAATTTCACTTTATAAAAGTGCAATAAGGCCAATTTTTGAAATTTGGCCTTATTTCACTTGGCCTTATTTCACGGCACCGTGTCAATTTATTTGGGATGCCGAATTCTCTCATGGCTTTGTAAAGTTCTACCCTGGCTATGCTATCATAGGCGGCCTTAAAGTCTATAAACAGATGGTATGTTGGGATATTAAATTCTAGACATTTTTCCATCGCCTGCCTAAGGGTAAAGATCTGATTAGTTGTTGATTTGCCTGGAATGAAACCACACTGATATTGTCCGATGACGGTTTTAGCGTATGGGGTTATCCAGTCTTGCAGGATAGAGGAGAGTATCTTATAGGCGGTACTCAACAACGTGATACCTCTATTATTGCTGCACGTTGTGACATCTCCCTTCTTATGTATGGGGCATATTATGCCTTTTCGCCAGTCTTCTGGCATTTCTTCCTGCTCCCATACCTGTACTATAATATCATGAATTGCTTGACGTAAGGCTGGCCCGCCGTGATGAAATAATTCGGCTGGTATGCCATCGGCTCCCGGGGCTTTGTTCTGTTTAAGCCGGCCAATAGCCTTCTCAACCTCTTCTATGCTTGGTGGCGGCAACATAGGGTATTCTTCTTGAAGTAGTGGAGCGTCCACTTCTGCAGTGAGCTGACCATTTAGCAATTCATTAAAGTACACTTCCCATCGCTCCAGTATGCTTGTGATCGGATTTCCCTCTCCGTCCTTGCAGTATGTGCAGCGTGGTGTGTACTGCGTCATGTTTCGGACGGATTGGTAGGACTTCCGCGCCCGGTGCGGACCTCGCTCTCGGCTATTTTCTATTTCACAGATTAGGTTCTTCTCCCAGGCTGGTTTTTTTTTGTCTGTGAAGCCGTTTTTCTGTTCTTCGGGGCTCTTTATATTCCTCTTCGCGTGCCCGCGTTCTATGAGATTGTTGCATTCATCATCAAACCAGTCGTTCCGATTTTTACGACTACTGCCTAAGATGGAGTTGGCAGTACTAATGACAGTATTTTTAAGATGTGTCCACTTCTCAGTTACGCCCAGCATACTGGCTCCAGCATACTTACTCTACCTAAATCCGGTGTTTCTAAGGCGAGTCCTAATGCATTACCAAAGGTGTTACTGGTGTTTTCATTGCGCAGGGCAGCCGTGTTGATTCGAACCTGATCGGCGGATGCAATGCCTCTTCGCAAGGCAATCCGCCGTACCGTCATCAAGTTCGAGTAGTGGCGACGGTCTATCAACACGTGGTCTATTTGGTTACGAGTGACTCCATCAGGTGATACCCAGGTGGCTTTGTAGATATCTTTATACGCGGGAACCTGGTACTCGCAACGACCATGTTTTTCGATGCTGCCAATTCTAAGACTCGAAGTCCATTGTCATTGGTGTTTTCATGCGCAAACTATGGATGCCCGCGTAATGCCTGAATACCGGCTCCCGACCTATTTTTGCTTTCAAATCCCCAAGGATGATTTTAACATCATACCTTGGACAGGCATTGAGGGCCCTCTCGACTTGTTCGTAGTAAGTCTCTTTTTCTTCGTCTGAGGACCCCTCCGTAGGTCCGTGAACGTTAATGAGGCTGATGTTCGTAAATTTGCCTCGCACGCGAAGGGTGCATAGCCTTTTTCGCTTATAGTAGACTTCATTTTTTCGCTGACTAAGAAGCCTACCCCGAGCACATGGTGTTGTGTATGACAGCTGTAATATACAGCATTATTCTTTCTTCTGTAAAACACCATTCCCTGTCCATCTGATTTCTTGGAGAGCTGTTATGTTAGCTTTATATTTTGACAGGGCATCGGCTAGCTGCTGAGCGGCTAGAGCTTCTAGGAATGCCCATCAGTTTACCCTTGAGCCCAATTTCGGACGTACAGTTAAATTCAGAGATTCTTTTTTCAGTCGCACCACACGAATGTGGAATGCTTTGCCCGACTCTTTGTTTCCCTCCCATTGTAATGTTCAGACATTCAAAACCAATGTGCATCGGTACCTCCTCTTAAAATCCTCTCCCAATTTCCTAAAACGCTCGCGATGTGCTAAAACATTTTAAGGGTAGCCATAATCCCTTTAGTGCGCGTAAATTATAAAAAAAAAAAAAATTGAATTTTCGAATATGCCGACCACTTTATGAAGGGCTGCCCTAACAAATTTGCTTTAAAGATGATCTCTAGAATTGTGAAAATAAAATCTTTGGTTCTATGGAGCATAATTGGAATTATTTCACCTGGCCCTGCAGACTTATTGTATGCTGAGCATGATTCAATGTTAAAAGCGAGTTTTTTACTATCTACGAATTGGTTACATAATATTGTGCCTTCCGTCTTCAGGAAATTCAGGCTTAAACCACACACATTCTTCATGATACAAGGTTGAAATATGATTTTGAAAACAATTTACCCCAAAACAAATAATTCGTTGTGCAATAGAAAAAGATTAAAGAAGCTTGTTAGCTTAACCGAAATTCTTTCATCAACCGAATTTAAATTTGGTATCAATTAGTGATGAAATAATTGGAAACACCACCAAACGTGGAACAGTTACAGAAAACTTTGCATACACTTCTCATTGTTGCACTTCAAATCAAATCTTCAGTTAAACGATTTGTCTTCATAAACCAAGTAAACTCAGTATCTATTTCAAGGCTTCTTTTGTTTTATGATTGTTTAGTGGATTCTGATTTCAGGTAACAATTCTGTGCAATTCCGACCCCATTGTTGCTTTTCAATCTTATAAATTCACTGCCGAACAAATTGCTCCACATTTTTAGTTGACAATACACGTGCCAAGGACAAAATATAAGTTCCACGTTATATTCAAACGATCTCACCATAAATTTACACAAAATTCTCCTTACAACACTCAAGAGGACCCAGTTACATTTATTGACGCAATAATAGCTCCACTCCTCCATGTTATACATGACCCTCAAAAGTGATTATGAAGTTCAAGGGAAATACATGTAATATGTAGCTATGCATAAAAAGTAGGGAAGCCCCTGGCACATTGCCAAATAAAGAAACAACTATTAAAAGAACTAGACCCACTTGCATATGTATGCATGTGTGGATAGTATTGGGCTAGGAAACGTTTGAAGTAACGTCCTCATATGCAATTAATGTTGACATTTCCCAAAAAATCGATTAACATACTTTCGTTATAAAATAATACCCAGGTCCCATAGAATAACACGGACAGTGTCAAGCCTTCATGTTTTTGTGAAGTGCATCAAACCGCATGCATAACTAACATCATTTGTGAGTTTGTGTGCTTGGATATCTGTAACCATAAGCTTTAAAACAGAAAGAAAAATACAAGCACAGGTGGAATAATGTGTCACTTGATGCTGTTGATGCAACAACAATGATGACGGCAGCTGCGGTTTTTCATGCTCTCCTAGACATCAGACGTGATTTCGTTTTTGTTTTGCTCAAAATAGATGCTGAATAGGCTTAAACGTGATATGAATGCGAAAAACCTCACCCTTAAAAAAAAAGAATTAAATATGTGCATATCGTGTGGCTGACGGGGTTTCGAGGTACACCAATGATGTAAAGAGCTTCCAGTTTCAATGACATCTAGTACAATTATGAATATGGGCGCCACTGCTTCGCAAACACTGTTTTTTTTTGTTAAATGTCTATAAGGTGAGTTTTTATGTCTATAAAAAGGTTAACCAAAACCCTCGATTCCTAAAGGTATTGCATAACATTTTGAAATAGCATTAATTGTTCGGAATTCAGAAAATCTTGATACATAAAGTTAAAGTTATTTAACTAGTAGTCTCGCGACGTTATAGTGTCAGACATCAGGCCATGTCCTTAGGCAACCTAGGACGACAATACTACGTTAGGAAGACTGTAAGAGGAAGACTGTAAGAGGAAGAAGGGTTTCTTATCTCCGCATCGTGGGCTAAGAAGCAATTACTTTGACGTGTACGCCCATTCTGTAAGTACAGACCAGCTGTTTAAGGACTAGGAGAAACACAGGTTGGTGCGAATGCTGATCTTTGCGAATTTCGTAGGCCTGGCTTTACTCTAATTCCATTACACTTTTTAGGCCTTTTAGTCTATTTTAGATATGGTGTTGCTTGCCAGAGCCTTCGGACATTGTACTAATACGAACTTTAACTTCATGTGTCTCAAATTTACTTGAGAGCAATTCAACTCTTAATGAGTTTGATGCGCAGTCTGATTCCATTTCCCGACTTGTTTCCTTGTACCCTCACACTGAAGTGGCTATTGCAGACGACTTCAATGAACATGATTCAAGTTGGCTTCACTATTCAGAACAGACACCACCCCAAGGAAGATATGTTGAGATCTTTGCTGAGATGCACCAGCTCACTCAGCTTTTAGATGAGTCCCCTCGGATACCCGATGTTGCTGGGCAAAACACCCACAGTCTCGACTTTTTTCTTACTTCTAATTCTGATAGGTATATTACTCTCCATTCGGCACTTCGGACCATTTTGTAATATCAGTCAATTTCTCGTGCCCCATTCCTCCAGTTAAAGAGAAGCATTCCAATAGGCCATTTTGGCAAAACTGTGACTTTTTTCGAATTTTTAACTAGGCACTATGTTTCCTCGATAGTGATGTTGATGCCAGTGCTGATATGATTACAGAAGTGATTTTTCTTGGGATGAGCACTTTTATTCCTAACAGACAAGAGTATAAACCCTAAAAAAATCTTGGTTCGATACAAGCTGTAAAGAAGCTATCAGGTTGAGTGAAGAAAAATTCCGCTCTTACAAAGCCAAACCAACTGAGGAAAATCGGAAAAAGTTTAAACAAGTCAGAAACCAATGCAACGCTGTTATAAAGAGAACCAAATTCTTACATGACCAGAAATTAAAGCAAAAAATCCTGCAATGTTCCAAAGGCAATAGAAATTTCTGGTCATTTGTAAAGAACGTAAACATTTCAACTCAGCTTCGGTTCCAACGCTCATCTTCAATGACAAACCAATAACTAGCTCCTTAGATATATTTAGGCAAATGTAGTTGCAGCACATTTTGCTGCCAACTCTACGTTGCGTGATAGCGAAATTGCTACTCCTGTACTTGAGAACCTAAATCATTCAATGGGACAGGTATATTTCTGCACTCGTACAGTTGGAAGAGCCCTTCGAGATCTTGATATAAACAAATCCGCTGATCCTAATGGTATACCCCCCATTCTGCTGAAGAGGTGTTTTTCACTCCTACTGTACTGGAATCTTTCCCAGAAGATGGAAAACAGTATTTGTCAAGCCTGTTTCTAAAAAATGCGACCCTACCTCCCTCTTTTCCTATCGACCAATTGAACTGAAGTCCTTTCTTTCCAAGGTCATGGAATCGCTGATAAATCAGCTCAAGAAATATCTCGAAGATCGAAAGCTTCCCAATGACCGGCAATACGACTTTGGCAGCAATCGTTCTACTGGTGATCTGATGGCATATCTCACCGAAGAGTGGAACAGATATTTACATTGTTTTGGAGAAAGTAAGATAATTGCTCCTGATATTTCTAAGGCATTTGATAGAGTTTGACATCAAGCTCTCTTATCAAAAATTCTTGCATTTAATATTGGTGAATCTCTTCTTCAATGGATTATAAACTACTTTTTGAACCGATAAAAACAAGTTGTGTTGGATGGTTTTAAGTATGACGTTCATAAAATAAATGCTGGTGTGCCACAGGGCTCCGCTTTGTCTCCGACTCTCTTTCTGATATTCATCAATGATCTTTTGTCTGAATCTTCTAATCCACTTCATTGTTTTGCCGACGACTCTACTCTCAGCTTCTCATACTCGTTCTCAAATTCACATCCATCTGCTTAGGAAGTGGAATTGTAATGGTATCGTTTATCGTATGATAAGCTCATTAAAGTCCGATCTTTACAGCATTGTTAAATGGGGTATACAAAATAGTGTGGAGTTTAATGCTTCGAAAACTAAATGCTGTCTATTGTCGTTGAAGCAAAATGTATCCCTTATGCCATTGTCCTTGAATGGCACTTGCGTCGAAGAAACCGAAAAGCTCTGAGTACTCGGTATTTGTTTCAACGACGATCTTCGTTGAAATGGCCACATTCTCGAGACTGCCGAAAATTCTGCTAAATGCTTAAGATTTCTATATCGGTGTAAGAAATTTTTCACCCCTTCTGGTGCAAAGCTCGTATAACTCACATCTTTGGCAGGCGCAGCTCAAACTTCTCTCCACTTATTGGATAGAATTCAGAACAGAGCGTTAAAACTGATGGGAAACAGAGCTATCATGGATTCATTCTCATCTCTTGAATATCGTCGGAATGTTTCATGTGTTTCCTTGTTTTATCATTACTTTCACAAGCAATCTTCACTCGAAGTAGCCGGTTTCGTTCCTTCTCTTTATCAGTTCACCTGTGATATCTGTTTCACTTGGAATGCTCATCAGTTCACCCTCGAGCATAATACAGAGTCTCGTTTTTTAGTCGCACAATACGATTTTTGAACAATTTACCCAGCACGGTTTTCCGTTGTCATTTCAATTTGCAAACATTCAAGATCAATGCTCATCGACACCTCCATTCTCTCCCCGCCTAATTTGCCTATCGCCTTAATATTCCCTTGTCCCTTAAGCGCGTGTGAATTATAAAAAAAAAATTCTCCGAAATCCTATTTCATCATTTTCTCTTAAAAAGAGCACATTCTTTAGGGCGCTTGTGTTGGGCTTTGAGATTTTGGCACCCCATATATGGGACATTCATAAAAAAAGTATGTCATCTTATTAGTCAGTAATTGGTCAAAACATGTCAACTAGTTTTGAAATTTGGTATGCCATAGACAATTTGTAATCAAGGCTTAAACTTTTGAAAGCTCACGTAAGGTCACGTGCGATTTTTGGCACCTCGCTTGTGGGATATTATGCAAAACAGGTCAGCAAATTTCAACACACAAACAACAACAAAACTAAAAGTGAATGCAATTTAGATCAGCAATCAAAGTGAATTAAAATTGTTAAGAGCTTAGATGGTACAATACTTAATTCAATTTTAGAAAAAATGTGAAATTTGACATATAGAGCATTGATTTTAAGTGCATTCTGGCATGAAAAGTGTCGCTTATTAGCCGTTAGGAATCGGCAGAAAATTGTTGGGCCCCTCCGTTCCGTCTAACACGCATACAGAAATGATTGAGAATTGTTAGTCACTAGCCGTAATGTCCTCAAATTTTATTTTAGATCCACTGGTTATCTAATGATATAATCTCATCGTGCAATGAAACAAATATTAACATCATTTTGGAGAAATCAAGATTATTGGGCTTGATATTTCAAAAGCGTTTTATAGAGTTTGCCAAGAACTTCTGTTATAGAAAATGCGTGCATTTGGTATCGATAAATCTGTTCTTGGTGGGATTAGAAATTATCTTTGGGATCACTCAATATCAGTTGGATGGTATCAAGTCTGAAGTCCATAAAACAAATGCTGGTGTGCAACAAGGCTCCGTTTCGTATCGACCCTCTTTCTAATATTAATTTATGACTGCTTGTCTGATGACAATAGTCTCAGCCTTTCATATTCGTTCCTAGATTCACTTCCCGGTTCTTAAGATGTTGCTTAAATCAAGTTTACTCGTATTTAAAGTTTTTTAGATTCAGTTGTAAACTATTTCTTTCAGCCGATGCTACTATGCTTTGCAGATCAGAATTAAGTTTAAAGACACCATCCTCAGTTAAACCTAGTTTGCAGGAAAAATAAAGCTGCACATCGTCAGTATACATATGCATATTTGCTTCTCTAATACTTTGAAGTATGTTTTGAGGAACTCCGCTCAATACATTTTTAAACTGTGATATAGAATGTTCACTCAAGAACCCTGATTGCTTCCTACCCCACAAATAAGATGTAATTAAATAAACTGAACTAGAGTAAAATTGAAAAAAAAATTTTTGTTTTAATACTAAAAGCAAGTGGTCAACGGTATCGTAGGCCTTAGAGAAGCCCAACATGATTATAAAGGTAACTAAGTCATTACTGACTAAAATTCAGATACTTTTATCACAGCAGATACACAGCTATGATTAGGCCTGAAACCAGACGGTTTATTACAAATAAAATTGTTTTTTTCTCAAAAAATCAGAAAGTTGAAAGTGTAGAAGTTTTTCCATGCCTTGAAAAATATTCGAGTGCAGCTCGGAAATAACTCTCACCAACTTCCAAAGTTAAGAAAAACATGATTTGGTGATGTTTGAATAGAAAATATACGTTAAATAAAATGCACGACTGGATCGCACGAACTTGCTCTTATATAAAAATACTTTGGAATTTAAAATACATTTTATAAATATAAAACATGGATTTAATGAGATAAAAATGTTCAAATGCATGGAATTGCCGTCTGATTTCCGGAAAAGTAGGAATTTATGCAAAGAAAGTTTAAAAATCATTTTATTATTAAAGTAATTTTTTATATAAACATTTTCTTTAAAATTTTCAAGAAAAATATTTGGGGGCCAATTTTAAGTATTAAGTAGTATCTATAGGGCGGTCAGCCATCAGACGAATAGGGGGAATAACATGTAGCATACGAAAACATGCACGTGCCGTAACTATTCGGGACTGGTGGAAGTCTGATCATAGACTCTCCGTGGCGGCCGCTAGAAACAAGCCTTTAAAAAGGTTCGGCTAATATGATCAGGCTGGTTCCTCAGGTTGGCGACAGGTTAATTCCCTGTCCCGTAAAACTTAATGAATTACGAGACCGACAACAAGCCTCGGAAATGGACTGATCACACGATGACAACCCACGCAACGAAAACTGAAAAACGATTTACGAATTTTCTTATGAAACGTACGATCGCTCTATAGAGCTCGAGCTGATAAGCAGCTAGCCGATGCCCTGTCAAAATATAAAGCTGACATAACAGCTCTTCAAGAAATCAGATGAGCAGGGAATGGTGTTCTACAGAAGAAAGAATATGGTAAAACCCGCTTAAGAGAAACCCGCTTAAGAAAAACCCGCTTAAGCGAAAAACCCGCTTACCTGAAACACTTTTTTCATCCCCAAGTATTTTCCGACCAATTTCTCTTAAAACACTCCGCTTAAGTGAAACCCGCTTAAGCGAAAAACCCGGATAACTGAAACATATTTTCAGTTAATTTTTAATATTTTTCATTGAAAAGAAACTCTCTTAAGTGAAAAAAAAAATTTGAATCGAACAGAACAAAAATTTGCTAGTTTTCGTTTTTCAATAAATTATTTTTGTGTTATTTAATCGTTGTTTTATTTAACTTCTTTCAAGGCAAGTTCAAAAGATAAAAAAAATATTGTTTCTAGCAATAAATCTCCGCTTAATGGAATTTTTAAATCCGCTTAAGTGAAATTTTTTTTTCACTTATCCGAACTCCGCTTAAGTGAAATTATTTTTCACTTAAGCGGGGTTCGCTTAAGTGAAAAACCCGCTTAAGTGAAAGCAAAACTGTGACATTTTGCCGTTTCTCTTAAGCGGGCTTTACTGTACTACAGCTGTCATACAAAACACCATGTGCTCGGGGTAGGCTTCCTAGTCAGCGAAAAAGTGAAGTCTACCATCATCGGCTTTAACGCTATAAGCGAAAGGCTATGCACCCTTCGCGTGCGAGGCAAATTTACGAACATCAGCCTCATTAACGTTCACCGGACCTACGGAGGAGTCCTCAGACGAAGAAAAAGAGACTTACTACGAACAAGTCGAGAGGGCCCTCAATGCCTGTCCAAGGTATGATGTTAAAATCATCCTTGGGGATTTGAACGCAAAAAAAGATCGGGAGCCGGTATTCAGGCATTATGCAGGCACCCATAGTTTGCATGAGAACACTAATGACAATGGACTTCGAGTCTTAGAATTGGCAGCATCGAAAAACATGGTCGTTGCGACTTGCGAGTACCAGGTTCCCTTAAAGATATCTACAAAGCCACCTGGGTATCACCTGATGGAGTCACTCGTAACCAAATAGACCACGTGTTGATAGACCGTCGCCACTACTCGAACTTGATGACGGTACGAACGTACCGAGGTGCCAATATCGACTCGGATTACTATCTTGTTGGTATGGTTTTCCGAGGGCGGATTGACTTGCGAAGACGCATTGCATCCGCCGATCAGGTTCGAATCAACACGGCTGCCCTGCGCAATGAAAACACCAGTAACACCTATGGTAATGCGTTAGGACTCGCCCTAGAAACACCTGATTTAGGGAGAGTAAGTCCTGGAGCCAGTATGCTGGGCGTAAATGAGAAGTGGACACGTCTTAAAAATACTGTCATTAGTACTGCCAACTCCAACTTAGGCAGCAGTCGTCAAAATCGGAACGACTGGTTTGATGATGAATGCAACAACCTCATAGAACGCGGGCACGCAAAGAGGAATATAAAGAGCTCAGAACAACAGAAAAACGGCTTCACAGACAAAAAAAAATCAGCCTGGGAGAAGAACCTAATCTGTGAAATAGAAAACAGCCGAGAGCGAGCTCCGCACCAGCATACTGGAGCGATGGGAAGTGTACTTAAATGAATTGCTAAATGGTCAGCTCACTGCAGAATTGGGCGCTCCACTACTTCAAGAAGAATACCATATGTTGCCGCCACCAAGCATAGAAGAGGTTGAGAAGGCTATAGGCCGGCTTAAACAGAACAAAGCCCCGGGAGCCGATGGCATACCCGCCGAATTATTACATCACGGCGGGCCAGCCTTACGTCAAGCAATTCTGAATATTATAGTACAGGTATGGGAGCAGGAAAAAATGCCAGAAGACTGGCGAAAAGGTGTAATATGCCCCATACATAAGAAGGGAGATGTCACAACGTGCAGCAATAATAGAGGTATCACGTTGTTGAGTACCGCATATAAGATACTCTCCTCTATCCTGCAAGACTGGATAACCCCATACGCTAAAACCATCATCGGGCAATATCAGTGTGGTTTCATTCCAGGCAAATCAACAACTGATCAGATCTTTAACCTTAGGCAGGCGATAGAAAAATGTCTAGAATTTAACATCCCAACATACCATCTGTTTATAGACTTTAAGGCCGCCTATGATAGCATAGCCAGGGTAGAACTTTACAAAGCCATGAGAGAATTCGGCATCCCAAATAAATTGCCACGACTATGTAGGTTGACCATGAACAACGTAACAAGCCAAGTAAAAATAGCCGGATTGCTATCCAGACCAACCAACATCTTTAATGGACTCCGGCAAGGGGACGGTTTGGCCTGCCTTCTCTTCAACCTGGCGTTGGAGAAAGCAATCCGTGACTCTGGCACGGCAACAAGAGGGACGATCGTCAACAGGTCCAGGCAGTTACTGGCTTACGCAGACGACATCGACATCATCGGAAGAACCGAACAAGCTGTACACGACCCCTTCATCCAGATCGAGCAGGCGGCACAAAATATGGGGCTGCACATTAGTGAAGGTAAAACAAAGTACATGGTGGCGTCGAATGCG
The DNA here is from genome assembly GCA_911387755.1 of Chrysotoxum bicinctum. Taxonomy (NCBI): domain Eukaryota; kingdom Metazoa; phylum Arthropoda; class Insecta; order Diptera; family Syrphidae; genus Chrysotoxum; species Chrysotoxum bicinctum. The sequence continues at coordinate 192,177,415 of OU426988.1, forward strand.
AGAGGAACAGTTGGTCAAACAATCAAGGGTGCGGAGCACGAATTTGAAGTGGTGCAATCCTTTAAATACCTTGGGTCAATAGTAGCAGCCGATAACAACATAGAAGAAGAAATACGCGGGCGGCTTCTCAAATCCAACAGAGCCTACTATAGTCTGTCAAAGCTCTTCAAATCCAGAAATCTCACCATAACTTCAAAACTGCTGCTGTACAGGACCATGGTCCTGCCAGTACTCACATATGGATCCGATACTTGGGTGCCTAGCAAAAGGCACTCCGACCTCTTAGCTGCGTTCGAGAGAAAAGTCTTAAGGAAAATTGTTGGCCCCATATGTGAGGAAGGACGATTCCGGAGACGGTACAATCATGAACTGTACGCAATCTACCTTAAAGCAGATATCGTGACAAAAATTAAGCTCGGTAGACTCCGGTGGGCAGGGCACCTAGCTCGCATGAGCGAAGAGGAACCTGCTCGGAAAGTTCTATGTGGTACATTCTATGGTAGACGACAGCGTGGTAGACCATGTCTGCGCTGGAGAGATGGCGTAGACCAGGACGCCCGAAGCCTTGGGGTGCGCAACTGGATGGCGTCGGCTAGAGACCGGGATAGGTGGAGAGACTTGTTGAAAGAGGCCAGGACCGGACCCCGGTTGTCGAGCCGATGATGATGAGTATCTATAGATTTTAGAAAACAGTTTAAAAAAATAATCGTTTACACGTTTTAAAGATATTGATTTTTCAAAAAACCCAAAACCTATTTTTTCGAGTATTTTTAATATTATTTTAAACTTAAGGGAGCTTCTGCTGAATTTTTTTGGTTAAAATCGTTAGAGCCGTTAAGGAAAAGTTGAAAATCAAAAAACCGGTTCTATGACAGGTACCGTTAATAACATTTTGCCCTAAATTTTTTTTGACCAAAATGTAGTCAATGTCCATAGTATCATACCTTATTTTTTATCAAAATCGTTACAGCCGTTTTTTGATATAAATAAGATTTTGCATTACGGGTGTATGGGGGTACCGTTAGTTTTGGAGCTAAAAAAAAAATTCAATTTCTCCTCTAGGAAATTACCGAAGACCATTAACTACCGGGATTGAAGAAAATAGGTACAGTGATTTAGGCTGTAGGGAGAGGTACAGACATACAGACACACTGAAACATGGTTTTTTGTGTACTAAATTTTCCTTAAATTTTTTTATAAAAAAATTGATAGGCAAATTGTTAGTATTTAATGAAATACATTTTAAAACGTAATTTAAAAATTTAGTCGTGTATCCGTTTTCAAGATATTGGATTTTCAAAAAAAAATTTGTATTATTTTTTTAAAAATTCAAAAAATATTTTTTCGAAAAAAAATTTTAGATTATATTTTTTTCAAATGCAAAGAATCTCCTGCATAAAAATTTTGGTTAAAATCGTTAGAGCCGTTGATGAAAAAATCAAAAAAAAAAACGGTTCTATGACAGCTACCGTTAATAACATATTTTCCCAAATTTTTGTTTGTCCAGAATGTAGTCCATGTTCATTATATCACACTTGTTATAAAAAAAGATAATAGTCTGTTCTAAATACTGAAGATACTTAATCAATGGCAGATTATTGCAACGACTTGGAAAACCACCCGATTTTTTGTTTAATTTAAAATTAAAATTAGACAAAAAAAATAAACAGAAAACAATGTCATCACAATAAAATTCCAATCTCATTGCCCAAGTTAATCATCTTCTATTTTATTTAATTTTCGTAACAAATTTTCACATTCATTCGACATGGTTCTGCTAAAGAACGAAACCTCACAGAATGATTCATACACATTTTTTTTAAATCTCTGCCAAAATTATATAGCAAACAAATATTTATCTTAAAAAACCTATACCTGCTGGGCTTATGCGAGATCGTCATAGGTTTTTACCCACCCCTGCATCAAGTAAAAATAAGAGATTACTAGAAAATATGTACTTTACTATAATTTATTATTAATATTGCTCGCAGGATGACAACAATAGCTAATTATGTGTAGAGCTATTTTAGAACCAAGACTCATTAAAAAAAAATAGATTTTGGGTTACAACCCCTAGCTACTTGACCATGTGGAGCATACATAGTTGTTGTTTACATATTCTCTTTCTTTTTGTTTCTCTGTCTCTTTGTTGGCAACTTGGGGTGTCTTTAGAATCTTAATTATAATTCACTTATAGATATTAATCGCAGAAGCGGGACAAGAGGTAGTGCTGTCGCGGTGGCGGCGGCGGCGACGACGGTGTAGTAGAGCTAGTGGCATTCGGTATTTATCGATTTCCACTTGTATTCCGTACACTTGTACACGCCTATATTTGTTGGGGTTGTAGCCATCCCTCTGTGGTTTGGTTGCAGTCAGTTTCAGTTGATATTCGGTCGTTCTACGGATCGCTACTAAAAGATACAATTCCGAGACAAGCCTTAAAATATCATTCAATCGAAATTAAAGACAAAAACAAAAATAATAATAAAGAAATATAATCAAATTCCGTTCATATGTCATTACCGTATAAATTGAAACTTTCAGATCGTGTCGCAGAATACTCAGACGAGGACGAAGAAGGCGAATTCAGTTCGGGCGAATTTAACGACGATGGCACTGATTTGGGAATAACCGGCTACGATCCGAAACGTGATTATGCCCAATCGAAGCGTGATATGCGCAAATACCGTAAACTGCAGAGATCAGAAGTCGAGGATGTTGCATTAGGTACAAATCCAGTGGATAGTGATAGTGAATTCGAAATGAAGGATAAAAGTTCATCAAGGGCGAAAATCAGCCGGGTAAGTTCATCGAAATTGCATTAACCATCTTTTGAAATGTTTGTTTTTTTTTTTTTAATTTTTTTGTTGTTTAATGAATTTGTCAGGCCTGTCGCTGGTGTGATGAACAAGTATTTGCATTGTGATGACAGCTGAACTTTATTGACTTTCGGGGTTTGGTGATAAAACCCAGTTGTCAACTCGATAAAAATTACAGTAGTCCCCAGTCTTTGTTGTGTTTTCCTCTCAAATAGATTTGTCGTATTTGAGTGTGTGTTAATTGATTAAAGAACAATGTAACGACTCCGAGGATAAGATTTGAAGTTTTATTGGATGGAAATAACTAGTTAGAAATAACTGGGATTTCAGCTTTACTGTGTTTCCGTTTCTATGTAAACTTTAAATCCCATATGAATAAAAGAAAAAGCTGTCACATTATTGTTGAATTATAGGGAAGATATATGCCGGAGATTTGAGCTTGTGACAAAGATATTTTATACAAAGAAATATATCTCTACAATGATATTTACACATGTAAACCTTTGCACCTAGTCAAAGAGATATTATTACGAACTCATTATGTAGGATTTGCGCAGTACTCAAATTGTCTTGAAAAAAAAAAAAACAGGTATTGTCTAGCAATGTTGATCGTTTATTTTTATGCATTTTAGGGTGTGACTCTAGGAAAACAAAGATTTTGGCATCGTTTTCAAAAACAAATTAAATACACATTTCGAATTAAATTCGTTTTGTTTGTTTATATTACGTTTGATGAATTTTATTTATGTCGAAAGCTCATTGGAATTTGTTTATAAATTATTCACAAATTTAGGATTCTTGGATCCTTAGGAATATTTTAACAAAACCGAGGTACCTAGATATGTTTAAAACATGTTTTGGGCAACTCTTACACTGTACCTCCACTTCATAGGTACATTACATATATTTAATAAGTAGGCAACACTATGATAATTTGATCACCTTGAACAAATCAAAATTAAGGCCAAGTGTACAAAAGTGTCCTGTCACTCTCCCTGTCAATCATTGTTTTTTTTTTTTTTTTTTTTTTACAAAACAACAGATGTGCCACGTGAAAGTGATTTTAGTTTAAAAAAAATAAAAATTGTCTCAAAAATAACAAGACAAAGTTAATGACGTATTGTGAAATGTTTTTTTTTCTGTTTTTGTCACAAATTAAACCAACAAAGCAGGGACAGACTTTGGTGTGTTGCACTTGTAATTTGCAACGAGAGAAAAACAAACAAATATATGTACATACGTTGGGGAATTTGGCATATATAACTCTGATGTAAATTATTTTTTTTTTGTGTTTAATAATAGTCTAAAAGCTTTTTCTTTTTTTTTTCGAAAAACATACACCCAACGACAAAAAAAAAATCCTCGCACTTGATCTGCTGAATAAAACCTCGCCTGTTTTCATAATTCTTGAGATATGTATATTTTATTTTCTTTTGTTTAATTTTTTAATTTTATATATTTTAAATTAGGAAAACGCCTTTTTTGTTTTTAAAATGTATTTATCTTTTAAATAGATTTAAAAATTAACCATATTTCTTAGTTTTGGAAAATTCGTCTTTACAAAATTTTAGGGTAAAAAAACCCTGTTTTTTTTTTTTAATATAACTCTTAAATTATATTAACAGTTTTTTTAGAGATTACGTACAAAAATAAAGAAAAAAAAATAATTTTTCGTTTAATTTAATTTTTTCTCTATTTCCCGCCAAAAGTTCTTATTTCCATTCAGGTCCGCACTGTTTGCTGGCCATGGAAGTGACGAAATCCCAAGAGAATCTCTTTGATTTTTTACCTAAATATAAAGAATTCATCCATGTTTCTAAAAACGTCTAAAACAACGCATTAAATTTAGTCTTAACGTACCGTTTTCGCTAGGTATCATGGAACTGAGTGATCTTGGAAAATTAAATTCCCACAGTGCTCGGAAAATTGCTCCAATGTTGGCAAAACACTTTCATTTATGATTTCAATGTATTTTGCAGCATTAACAGTACCTTCCAGCACAATATTGGCCCCAAAACCAAACATTGTAATAGCTCCCCATACCATCATATAAGGAGAATGTTTTACAGTAGAGAGAACACATTCATCCGAATACTTTTCTCCTTTTTTGCGGTGGACTATCGCATTGCCATTGGGTCCGAACAAATTAAATTTGGATTCATCCGAAAAAAACAACTTGTCCCTAATCATTTCCAGTCGAATCTTTATAAGTTTTGGCCAATAGCAACATTTGTTTCTTCATTCTGCAAGTTAGCAATGGCTTTTTTGCAGTTCGCCCTGCATTCAAACCCACATTATTAAGCAGTCTTTGCATAGTTCTGTAACTATTTTTTTTTCAGTTTGAGACTGATAATTTCTATTGGTGTCCCAGCATGTTGAAATCGATTGCGAATTAAAAGTCGGGAAATAAGACGCTATTCTCTTGAAGTTGACAATTTAGGCCTTGCACTTCCAATTTTTCGCGAAATTGAACCACATTGTACTTGAGAACGTTACATACACTCTTCTCAAAGGTACCAACCCGACGCACAGTGCGTCGATTGTATGGTGGTAGTGGACAAAAATCTGTTTTTCAAAAGAAAGGTAACTGTGCACAAAAATTCATGCTTATTTTGACATTCTCATGAATAGTCTATTCGTTAGAATGATTCTATTCCTTCGAATGAACTTTCTTAATTTTGAGATTCGAACGAATAACATTCATTTGCGAAAGATAGCATAAAATGAACTTCAAAAAAGATTCATTTTCATTGTCAGTGGTTTGACATTTACTATATTTCTATTTGAATTAGTATGACCGTTTTACATTTTTTTTGTTTCTAAACATTTTATAGATGTTGGATAAATAATCAAGAAACAAAATAAATAATACACTTTTTCATTATAAAGTAAAGTTTAACCATAAAGAACAACATATTTATTGCATTTTTTGTGTCAACTCAGCTGTTTTGAAACTATTCTTAAAAAAAGTAAGTTGTTCATGACGCGTTCTAAATTTTTATTTTTTTTTCGTATACACTTGGTCACACTAAAATATCAAAAACAAAAGAGAAGTGTTTGTGAAATGTCAAAACCAAAAGGTGAAATCTTTGTTTATTTGTAATTGATTTGTTTATTGTATAATAATTTAAATTTCTTGGATAAAAACATAAAATAATAAATAAAAATATGGCATTTGTGTTGTTTATAAATTAAGATGGTGTTGAAGAAGTGCAGAGGAGAAGGATAGTGGATGCTTTCTTTCCTTCCGTATCAACGGGGGTGGTAAAAAAAAACTCTTTGCTACCTCCGGGTTTTCTTCCATTATTTTAATTAACTTTTCCTTTTGTTCGCGGTTTTCCCAGTTGGAATGCGACCTTTTAACATAAAACAACAACAAAAATAATAAAAGTAATTTATTTTCCATGAAATAATTCAAAACTTACATGTTTTGTTGCTTACTCGACAGAAAAATTCAAACGACACAAAAATGACATTTAATTCTATTCTTTCGAATCTCAAAATTGAATTAGCTTTCGCAAATGAATGAACTTTCTATGGATTGGGTGAACTTTCGATTTGTTCGATTAACATTCTAATCGCCGAGTCTCAAAATTAAGTTTCAACGAATTCGACTCACTTTCTAACGAAAGAGAATGTCAAAATAAGCACCATTGGTTGGTAAATGCAATAAATAAAGGATTTTACTCAATTTGAGGAATTTTCATGCCCCTTTCTACGCTTACTGCTGACAAAAAATTGGTAAAACGGAAACTTTCGTACGATATTGAATTCAAGTATAAATATTCTGATTAGCTAAGAAGTTATAAATTAAGAAAAACGAAGTACACCCACTGCCACACCCACTTTTTCTATAAAATTGTTTTTTTTTTCTTAAACTTCGCGTACGATATTGAAAAACGTGTCCAGAATTGATGTGTGTTATAAAAAATTAATTTGAACCGAAATCCACCCACTGCCACGCCCACAATTTTCAAAAAATTTATGATTTGTACGTTATACAAAACTTGTAATGTTTTAAAGGTTAGGAGGAATGTATACGTGTTCCCAACGCACAAAAACCACGGAATATATCGGCATAAAAGATTTTGCAAAATAGAATAAATATTTTTATTGTTGACAAAAATAGTTATTCATAAAAAAAGTATCTAATAACAAGAGGAAAAACTGAAAAATAAACAATTACGAAGAAGGATTTTGATATATGGCCAGACATCGCTTTGGTCAGCTTTTAAAGGTCTTAAATCTGTCTGAAATTCGAAATAAAAGGATCAGACTTTAAAAGTAATGTTGTCAAGAGGTCTTCGTTTATATTAATCCGGTATGATTTTCTTGTGTGAGAGAGGTGATTTTTCCGTGACTTGCCTCTAGTGCTGCTTCAGACAGTTGTCTTAAAGGTATTTCAAAAGATGAAATTGGATAGAATGTCCTGAAGCTAAGACTCTTAATGCGATTGAAAATTTATGTATGAGTTCTTCATCAAGTCTTATTATTTCTGCAGTCATTTTCGAATTCTGAAAAAAAAACTTATTGCAGTGATTCCATAATTTGTTGACCCAAATCCCTACTTAGGCTTGTCAACAATGAGACCCAATCTACTTTTGAACAATTTATTTACAAGATAATGAATTTTCCAGAAAATTAGGAATAATATTTGGAAAAATAAAAGAAGTTCTCAACCAGACTCCGTGGCATCTCGAAAAATAATAGCCGTTTCGTGTAGAAGCCTTCCACCTACGTTCGAGATTTTTGAAAAGAAGGCATACTATTTCGACCAAAATCGTTCTTAGTTGTAACCGGACAACCTTTAATTTTTAAATCATTCAATATAAATTCAAAAACACCTTCAACTTTCGTGTTTTTATCAAAAGTAATCCATTTTTTTTATTTTTTATGGTTTGACCTTGCCCTACAAAAAGTCAAATATTTTGAAGGTTAGCAAGAAGTAGCAAGAAAAGTAAACATTTTGCTACAGCTTGCTAATATTTTTTTAAAAGCTTAACTTTATACAATTTGTAAGCCTCAAAAAATCACAAAAATTCAAATTTATAAGAAAAATTCGAAACAACAACTCACACCTGCGGTCAAAGTATACGTTATTAATATTCAAACAAAAAAATTTATACTGCCAAAATATTTTTCTTACGCGAGCTAAGCTAATTCGTACAAAATTGCACCTTTCAATTACATTGCAGCTTAAAGTTTATCAACTGCTCACAAAAGTCCCGCTAATCCAGTAAGAAAAAAAACAAAACAAAATTAAATTTAAGTAGTTTAAGATGTTCTAAAACAGGTTTAGAGTATAACCATAGTTTAGTGCGGTAAAAAAATCAAACTCTGAATGTAAAAATACGTCCGCGCTTGGGCTCAAGAGTAAACTGATGCGCTGCGCACTCCCTGAAGCGCGAGTATTACCGTTAAATTGTTTTAAGGGAGGAACTGCATCTGGCTATTTCACTAGAAAACTGTTTATACAAATAACGGTAAAATAATGTAAGACAAGAAACATTTTGGCGGTGCTCGTCCCCAAACATTTTTAAAGCTCTTTTTTGGATTCTAGCCAATAAACTCAAGTGGGGTATTGGAGAACCTGGCCAGATATGGGAATTGTATTCGAGCTTTGAACGAATATAGGCTTTATAGATTACGACCAGATCAGAAGGTGTGAAACATTTCTAGCATCGTCGAAGAAAATCTGAACATTTACCAGGGTTAATATGTTGTTGAAAGTCACCATCCAAAGAACGAGGAAAAAAAACGAATATGGAAAGCTGAGAGTACTCCGTACAGCAAAACAATTAAAGGGATACGAAGTTTTAGACAAAAGATCATTGATGAATATTAAAAAGAGAGTCGGAGACAAAATGGAGCCCTGTGGCATACTAGCATTTATATAAAAAAAAACTGACTTGAAACCATCTAATAAAAATTTTATAGAGCGTCGAAAGGTAGGTTTTTAATCCAACGAAAATGAAATTCTTGATTCAAAACTCTATCAAATGCTTTTGAAATATCACGTGCAATAATCTTACTTTCTCCAAAATGAAGTAAAGGTCTGTGCCACTTTTCGGTGAGATATACCATAAGATAAGATTGGTTCTATTGCTACGAAAACTATACTGCTGGTCATTGAGAAGCTTTCGTTCTTGAAAATATTTCTTGAGCTGATAATTTATAATCGTTTCCGTAACTTAAAAGTGAACGGACATAAGTACAATTGGACGATAGTTTTTTTTTTTTTTTTTTTTTTTTAAATTTTCACGAAATCGGCTCTTTCGAACTTAATTGAACATCCTACATTATGGTAACGATAGATTTGATTTTTTGTACATACTGTTGTGTCTTTACTTTTAATTATTAAAATAAATAGACCGACAATTCTAATTACTTTTTAATGTTTATTTCATAATTAATCTTAACTGAATATTTATTCTTAACTCTATCGTGGTTAACAATCGAATGACATCTTCCGATTTTAATGTTATAACAGTCCCTCTATAATTTGGTATGTTGTAGGTATGTCAAAGTATATAAATCAACATTATGTACATAAAGTACATGAATACCTTAAGGGTATTGTATTGGAATATACAACACATACAAAACCAAAATAGGAGTAAATAAAATATGAAAATGAAAAGAAAAAGACTTACTTTCTTCACAGTTATAAAATATTCTAAATATACATATGTAAATACTTTGGTCTTATTTATTAGACTTCCTTAGGCGGTTGTCTAGCCAGGCAAGGATCTTAATAGTAGTTCTAAAATATTCCCCATTCGATTATATGTTACTTTAGTCCAGGCTTAGGCAATCGATTAAAACAACAATTTAAAATGTTTATTTATAATTTCTGAACTTGGTCGGATGTCCTAAGTAAGAAAAAGTTCATAATCATGGCCCCATATATTTTATTAGTTTTTGATTTGTAAAAATTGCGATAATCGTCATTGTTCAATTAAAACTCCCTAAGTCCATTTTATTTATTTCAACACATTTAACATTTCTTATGCAATTTTTACAAATAAGAGTTGCTTGAATTTGAAATAGAAGCATCACATATATGAACGTGTTTACGTTGAACTTAAATGTTTATGATGCGATATACTTATGTAAATAATAAAGTCTTACTTAAATGTAACATAAGTGCTTAAGTTCAACTTAAATATTAATCTTTCGTTTCAGCATTAGCCACCTTTAACAATTCGTAAATATCAATATATAATTTTTCAATTTCGAAAAATATTGACCTTCCCACAAAGTTAAAGGTGAAACTTAATTTCAAGCGGACATGAACTTGGGTTTTAATTTGAAATTCAACAAAAGCCGGTTTGACAGTGTAATCTGAACTTGAGTTGAATTGAACATAGTTTAACTAAATTGTATGAATAAAAATTGGCATTTTTGAACATAGCTTTTATGCGGCTATTACAAAAGCTTTTCACATTTTCTCCTTCTCTTTTTCTCTCTAAAGGAAGCAAAGAACACGAGAAACATTAACAAATATTTTGTGTTTTTGGAATTCGGGAGAAGATCTTTTTGTTTCTAAGTTCCAATGTGACTTGTGACACGAAACCGAATTAAAAAACATCGCAACGAGTACCTAATAAATAAATCATTTGTTGTCAAAAACAAATACATAATAGCTTTTCAATAGCAGATGTAGATTTGCTGAGGGAATTGGTGATGAAAAATAAGCGCATTATAGAAGTTTGAAGAGATCTGTCCTCCATTTTTCATCTTCAAAATCACTTTTTCGAACTAGACAATATTTTAAAAATTCAATTTATTTTTTATAAAAATATTTATTCATAAATAAATGCCATGATTATGTATAAAATGACAGCTGTCAAACTGAAACTTTACTGTGTTGTTCAAGTGTTTTCAAATTTTAAACTGAGATTTAAAACACAGAATACTGTCGTTTAACTAAAACTGCAGAATTAACTCAGTGAAAGGTTTAAACGAAACAATGTAACCAAATTTAGTGTTGAGCTCAATTTAAGAACAAAAGGGAAGTTTAATATTTCACAGTGGAAATTGGGGTTATGGTAATTCCATTATCCATCACCACTAGCAATATTTAAGTTGAAACTCAATTATTCCTGTCCCATGTGTATCTATGTAGGTACATGATTTATGTCTTCGCCTTATTATTTGTAATAATTACAAATTATTTATTCAAATGAAGTCCATTTTTTCTGACGTCAGACTATTCATAGTATTATATCAGCCTCTAATTACATAGAGTGGCCTTATCGACAAATAAATGAATTTGATTTCATGCGTTCACAGTGACACATTATCCCTAATGTACGAGTACATTCATAATGTATATATCGGATAAAGTCGCATGTGAATCGCTGCATATGATCATAATTTCTATTTATATGTTTGACTAGGAAAATACCTCCGTTCATTCAGAATGTTATTGAAATTTATTCTATTATCTCCTTTCAATGAAAGTTTTATTGAGAAAGGAAGATTAAAACATTTTACTAACGAATGAACGTGAAAGGTGTAAATAAGCACATTTTTGACTCAAACCCATATTATGTGACAGTTAAAATACGGAATTACTATCAGGCGAAATTATTGAGGTAACTTCTTAATATTTTGATCGTTGATGGTTCTTGGAAGTTTGAGGCTTCATCACGCAAAAACAAAACGATCACAATAGCCGTTTTTATTTTTTAGTTCAGAGCAGAGCCTGAGTTGTCAAAAGAATTTGTGTTTCTTTTTTAGTTCAGAGTGTTCGGATCTTCGAGTATGTGTTCCTTTTTTTCATTCTGAGCATGTTCTGATTGTGTTCAGAGTCCGCTCTATGAGCTCAAAATAAAATAACAGAGAAGACAAAGTTAAATGCATAACACAGTTAAGAGTTCAGTTGTGTTCCAAAAACAGCTCAGAGCGCTCAGAACACGCTTGGTTCTAAGGATGTTCAGAGCTCTATTCTGAACTAAATAAAATGCACGACTGCATCGCACGTACTAGCTCTTATATAAAAAAAAAAATGTTCAAATGTATAAAATTGCCGTTGGATTTCTAGAAAAGTATGAATTTATGCAAACAAAGTTTAAAAATTGTTTTATTATCAAATCAATTTTTTATATATAGAAATTTTAAGTATAAAGTAATATAGATTTTAGGAAATAATTTTAAAAAAAATAACCGTTCACACGTTTTGAAGATTTTGATTTTTGGAATTTTTTTCGAATATTTTTATATACAATATCATTTTAAATTTATGGAGACTCCTGTTAAAAATTGTTGGTAAAAATCGTTAGAGCCGTTAATTAGAAAGTCGAAAACCTTAAACCTTGATAGGTACCGTTAATAACATTTTTCCCTTAAATTTTGCTTAGTCAAAATGTAGTGTGCTATTACACTTAATTTCTTTTATCAAAATCGTTATAGCCGTTTTTGAGATAAATGAGATTTTGTATTAGGAATGTATGGGGGTAACCGTTACTTTTGGAGCTGAAAAAAACTTTTAATTTCTCCCCTAGGGAATCACTAAGGACCCTTAATTATCGAGTTTGAAGAAAATAGCTCCAGTGGATCCAAAAACAAATTTCTCGAAAATTCTTATATACAATAATATTTCAAAATCCAAGGAGCTTCTGTGTGAATATTTTGATCGAAATCGGTAGAGCCGTCAATCAAAATCGTTAGTACCGATTTTGAGATAGATAAGGTTTTTAACAGTAGTTAGTTTTGGAGCTAAACAAAATTCCAATTTAACCTCTAGGAAATCACCAAAGACTTTTAAATAGAGTTTGAAGAAATTAGATTTAGGGGTGAACAATGTAGGTAGAGGTACAGATATACATATGTATGTACATACACCATTGTAGAATTCGTTTCTTACACTCTAAAAGCCTTAGAAAACGGGAATGAAGTTGATATGGTCTCCACTGGCTTTAGCAAAGCTTTCGACAAAATTTCTCACAGCCTCATAGTCTTTAAACTATCCTCTTTAGGTTTTGAACCCCTTTTCCTGCAATGGATTACTTCTTACCTAGAGAATCGTGAATATTGTGTGCGTTTCAGATCCGCGCTTTCCAATCGTATTCTCGCCACTTTTGGTGTCCCACAAGGTAGTCATTTAGGACCGCTCCTCTTTATCCTTACAATTAACGACGTTGACATGGTCATTAAACACTGCCAAATATCCCTTTATGCTGACGATACAAAATTTTTCAAAATCATCGCAGCATCTGAAGACATATCACTCCTCCAAAAGATCTCGATAGTTTCTCAACTTGGTGTACCAACAATTGCTTAGAGCTTAACATTAGCAAATGCCAGACTATGACCTTTTCAGGAAAGCGCATTAGGACAACTCCCCGTCTGTACTATCTTCATAACCAACCCGTACTAATAGTAGAAAAGATAAGGGATCTTGGCCTTTTATGTGACCGTGAACTAAAATTTTTATTTCATATTGATGAAATAATCCATAAGGCCAACTCAGCATTAGGTTTTGTAAAAAGATTGTCTAAAGAATTTTCCAACCCTTACGTGACCCGATCGCCTTACATAGCGTTTGTCCGATCTTTACTTGAGTATGCGTCTCAAGTTTGGTCTCCATATCAAGATATACACATATCAAGAATAGAAGGCATCCAACGACGATTCCTTCGTTTTGCACTTCAATGCCTTCCTTGGGATAATCCTTTGATCTTACCCCCGTATCGTGACCGCCTCCAACTGTTAAACCTTACCTCATTACAGGAACGTAGAGAAATAGCTGACATACTTTTTATACATCGGCTCCTCTCTGGATCAATTGACTGCTACTCTCTCTACAACTCAATTTTTTTCAATACTAACACCCGTAACCTTAGAAACCGTCGCCTTTTCTATTTACTATCACACCACACCTCCTATGGACCTAATGAACCTCTGACCCGTATGCTCCGGTTGGTTAATTTGAATCCAAATTCATTCGATTTCAATACCAACACCTACAACCTCAAATTCCTTTTGTCCCACCCCTACTCTTAGCTATAAGTTTAGATTTAAGTTAGTTTTTTGAGTTATACTTTATAGCTTGAATTAAGCTGAATAAATGGGGGTTAAGCCCCCACTAAAATTTAAAAATTCTGTAGCGCTCGCCATTATCGCTGACCGCCTTTTCAACGTCATTTTCGAAATCCTGTTTATTGCCATGTTGATTTGGCATCAGAAATGAATAATAAACGACAGATTTGACAGATGTCATCAAACAAAATCTACCCGTGCCAATTCAAAATCCCTAGTTTGAACTAAAATTTCAATTGGGACCCCAACATTTTGACAGGTGATTGCGGCCATATTGATATTTATTAAGTCTGTCTTATCAAATCAGCTAAAGCGTTCAACAACATGTGTAAATAATCCACAAAATTGCAATCCAGTCAGAAAAGGTCTTTGTTTGGTGTGAATTTTGGGCTGGCAGGATCATCGGTCCCTATTTCTTTGAGAATGACGTTGACCATGCCATCACCGTAACCGCGAGCGCTATTAGTGCGATGGCAACCAATTGGATTATATAGGCTCTGACGACATGTGTCAGAAAGGAAATTTATAGTCAAACAATGAGGAGCTTCATCAATATCAAATATACCAAATTTTCTATAAGATACGAGTAGCTTCGTACAAAATGATTCGAATTATCATGTTTCCTTTGTTTCTCCAAAATGATGGGATAAGGATTAATCTAATTTTGGCAAAATAAGCCACCAGATCAACAGTGGTGATTGCTAGAAAAACCGTTTTTCTGCCCACTAAAGACCTTTCATTTTTCAGGATAATTTTTAATCTGATTGGTTATCAGCGATTGGGCATTGGAAATAAGAAACGTTTGGTTGGTTCTTAAAGGCTGACGAAGAAGAGAAGGAATCAATCCTTCACCTTCTCTGTACCTATATGTCTTGCTTTATCCCAAAGACATAAAATTGTGATGTGCTTTTTGCTTTCCAGCCGAGGTTTTGCTCGCCGGATTTCGAAGGTCGTTCTGAAGAAATCACGAAACTTCAGTAGAAAGGTCTTTAAACCTTATACAAAATCTTTTATAAAAAAAACAATTCTTAAATTCATATAACAACTAAAATATTCTTGACTTCAATTAATTTACAACTTGCATGGTGTATCCGGTAAACATCGGTTATTCTCCTCGTATCGTGCTCCTGTCGGCTTCCTTTAGAAAGGTTTATTCTGGTACCTGGTTTTCTATTAACTGGTATGCGGTATCGGGGTACTTCTTTTACAAATACGGTCTACGCTCTTGGCGCTTACAAGATCGGCAGGTTTAAGGCCCCTGGTATGCACTAGATCGGCAGGTTTAAGGCCCCTGGTAGGCACTATCGGCAGGTTTGAGGCCCCTGGTAGGCACTAGATCGGCAGGTTTAAGGCCCCTGGTATGCACTAGATCGGCAGGTTTAAGGCCCCTGGTAGGCACTAGATCGGCAGGTTTAAGGCCCCTGGTAGGCACTAGATCGGCAGGTTTGAGGCCCCTGGTAGGCACTAGATCGGCAGGTTTAAGGCCCCTGGTATGCACTAGATCGGCAGGTTTAAGGCCCCTGGTAGGCACTAGGTCGGCAGGTTTGAGGCCCCTGGTAGGCACTAGGTCGGCAGGTTTGAGGCCCCTGGTAGGCACTAGATCGGCAGGTTTAAGGCCCCTGGTAGGCACTAGATCGGCAGGTTTAAGGCCACTGGTAGGCACAGACAATGCATAAACACCGATAGATCAGCAGGTACCAAAGCCCCTGGTGGCAATTAGGACGTTTATTTTTCGAACTAAACTGAGGAACGAAATAGCTGGACAATCTCAGTTGCCTTGTAAACTAAAATCGATCTCGTCAGCTTCGACCGTAGCAAACAAGTGATTTTCCTTCATAAAAGTAGGTCCTCTCCTCTGGTTATATTTTCTGTATAAACTGCGTGTGAACTGTATACGGGTCGAACGCAAATTACCACATGTGTTCACTCGGTTGTGACGTCATGATCTTATAGTGACTGTGTATTATATTAGAGCATTGTATCAAATCCTTTATTTTGCCGAAGTGACTGGTGTCGTCGGTAGCTGCAGGGTCGTATGGTGTTGTCGGTCGTTCGTTAGCTGCTACGTGGTATGGTGTCGTCGGCCGTTGCTGCGGCGGCGGCTGCGGAATCATGGTTGAACAATAATTTATTATTGATATTGGTGGAAACATGGAACGCTTCGATACAAAACTCAGCTTGGAAATTTCTGCTAAAATGATCTTAGTGATCCGGCAAACATAGATATAGCTAATCTTGCTCGCTTCATAAGGAGCTCCAATTGATTTAACGATTAGGAAGAAAGTATAAAAGATTCAATGTGGTATCAAAATGGACCAACTAATAGTCTGAGTGTGTCTGCTCTCCTGCTGACAGCCACGTTAATCTTATACCTAACCTAAAAGCGAAGAGACCAGCTGACCAGTTGGAAAGAGTCCCTAAGAACACCATAGATGGTAACGTGTATATGTTAGGGTTTTACCAGCTCGGAATATAATATAAGTTTTGAACCTCTCTCAAGAACTAGAAAATATTGTTTCTATCCAGCGAACTAACGACAGAAGTGTGTTTTTTTTTTTAATGAGTGTCAGAATTGATTACGCCGAATAATTTAATATATTTTACAAATGACCAAAAGCTCTTACTATCTTTGGGATATTTGAAGTTTTGACAGTACATTTAGAGGTTTTTTTCAGTGGGGTTGATTTTGTAGCTTAACTCTATCCATTCAGATGACCTCTTACAAGCATATTGGTATCAAACATTTTATTTGGGATTAACAATTATGTAAGTCTCTGTTAGGAATACAAATTTTCATTCCATTGATTATGGCGCTTCTTATCATATCCGTAGAAATGAATGTTACTATCGATGAATCATAGTATCTAGTTGAAGTTCGAAAGAAATTGTTGAGACCGTCCAAAATGGTCAAAGTCAGGTATTCCATTTTGTTCTTTCACAAGCTGATACTCAGTAAAGCAAAAACTAAACCTCGGGATTATCCCCAAAAGAGCTACGTACAAAATTTTAACGTATTGGCGTACAGACAAACAAAAACAAACCGGCAGACGTTGTCAAAAACTATTTTTTAGGAGTTTTCCATAATCGTCATTCAACCATTTGGTTTTAATACTTGTTTGAATTTTATTTGCTCCGGGGCAATTTTTTAAGTTCCCTTTTCAATGGACTAAAACTAAACCATATTGTAAATAACCCTTAAAGATAGTCTGAAATATACGTGTGTAAACAATTTAATGAAAGAAGCTAATGTTTGCAATTCCATTTGCGATGCTGCATCAATACATTGATGTCTCAAATAACCATCGAACATTGACTTTATATAGCCCATTAGCCTTCTAGCCTTTGTTTGCACTTTTACTTAATTTACATACGAGTTAACACATTAGCTTTGCAAAAATTTCTAAAGTAGTTGACAGGTTTCACATATTTTCTATTTTTCACTTAACGTTGCTCCTTCATTTAAATGCAACTCATGAGTCATTTGTTTGCCGGGCGCCATTTATTTCAAGGCACGATTATTTTTTTTTTTGTACAGAATTAAGAATTTTATTTGTAGCAATTTATTTACTTATGGCGAAATAATGCAGCGCAATAGATATGTTATTATTTTAATGAGTTTTGCAATTATTTTTGCGATTAATTAAATTAGTAAACATTTTTTTGTTATTTAAAGCTTTTGGACATGCATTTATTAGGAAGAATAGGTTAGAGCAAGTAATCGTTCAGTTGTTTTAAAATACACCGTAAATTTCAAATTGTTAATAAGTGGAAGAACAATTAAGGAGATGTCAACAAAAATCATGCTTGTCTGGAACGAGTACCTCCCAAATAATGTTCTTTTTTAATTATCTCAATAACTGCGATATTTTTTTAATTTCATAAATTTGGTTTGTATGTTTGTCACGGGAAAGTTACGAACGATCAAATTTCTTAGCAAGAAAAGAGGTTTGGAAAGTTAATTTAAAATTAAAACCTTTTTCTTTTCTTAAATTGACATTTTATATACAAAATGAATTCTCCTCAGGCTAATGCGTGAAATGTTGAGCTGTTGAGCGGTGGGTACTTCATTTCGGCCGAAACTTCTTTTTAAAAAACGCACTGCTTAGGCTACACAGCACTCACTTTGGAAATAATTTTTGAATATTTCCCAGCGTTGTTCAAGAGTAAAGCGACTCATTTGATGATTCCCCGGAGGTATGACACTGACTTTTTGTCAACTGTCAGTCTCAAAATAACCTATGATTTAAAAAGAATCCACTGGATGGACCACCCTGTATTTGGTCTTGCCCTCATTGACGGCTTAACCCATCTTCTTCGCTTCCGTCTCAACGCTCACCAACGCGACATAGACATCACCCCTTGCTCTTCCAATTATGTCAATATCTACAGCATTCCGAGAAATTGGACGAACTTTTGAAAGATTATTCGTCTAGTGTTGCCGCGGGAGTTTTCCAGAATGATGTTGATGAAGTCGCCTTGTTTTCAACCTTTTTGACATCAAATGCATCGGTGATAGAGTTGCGTGCCATACTGCCCAAACAGACAAGTTTGCCAGGGATGGAAAACTAGACATTGCTCTATATAGTAAGTCTATATAGATGCTACGGGGTTTGAAATCGATGAAAAACTGGTAGGTATCGATTTGAAGTTCCTAACTCGATTTTTTTCCAAGGTCTGCCGTAATGTCAATATTTGGTCGATGGTGGACTTTAATGATCTAAAGCCGCATTGATATAGAACTATCAGATTATTGACGAAAGGTTTCAGACGTTCACATAGACTGGAGACTGATACCTCTGTAGTTTGTGCAGTTCAGAGGGTCTTCTTTCTTGAGAATCGGGCAAACAAAGGTTTCAATCATCGGGCATGCTTTCTTCCGACCATATTTTGTAGATGAGCTGGTGCATAATCCAAACCAAGTCATCGCTTAATGCTTTGCAAATTTCGGCAGTGTGGTCGTCAGCTCCTTTGGCTTTGTTAAACTTAAGCTATCTTCACTTTGTCCAGGTCGGGTAGGCGGTATTGTTGGTCTGCTTCGTCTATGTCAATTGGTACTATCCGTAGCCTGGTCTTTCTATATTCTCAGCATTGATTGCGGTTCTCCGACTATGTTCCCTTGATAGTCCATGCAGGCTTTGTTTCCAGGATTGTATGCCTGTATTGTTTTCTTACCTTTTGGTAAAACTTCCGAACCTCATTCCTTCTATGGCACCCCTCTTTTTTTCGATCGATCGCTTCTTTTTCTTTCTGAAAAACCGGTTTTCCTCTCTCATCTTCTGCTCGTAGAACTCGCGAGCAGCTCTGATCCTTCTGTGCTTCGCAGCTATGAATTTCTTTTGCTGCTTGTGCTTGCTGGCACTCTTCGTCAAACCTTGTGATGGTCATGCTGAATTCAGCATGTCAGAAGCGGCATCTTTGATGGTTGTTTAGCAATGTTGCCACTGGTTTTCAATACTGGCTTCAGGCGGCAAAACACTTTTTAAGAGCTTGTTAGAGACTCGATCGGAAAAGAGCCAGTCGATTTTTTGCGATATTAGCCGTCCAATGTCGAACTTCCTCACAGTAGTTTCTTGTTTTGACTTGGGTCGGGTATCTGCAGCCGTACCTTGGCTAAAACTATGTAGTGTTAGTCGATGTTGGTCGCTCGTAACGTGCGGAATTTCTTTGTACGGGTGAAGTGCCTCGCGTCGATTGAAATGTGGTCAATCCGGTTTACGGTTAATTGATCAGAATATCTCCGCGTCCCTTTGTGAATATCGAGATGTTTGAACCACGTACTAGCTACCAGAACGTCTCGCCCTACAGCAAAATCGTTCAGCCTGAATCCGTTGTCGTAGGTGGTGCAGGCTGTTTATTTCGACCGTATCACCAAAGATGTCTTCTCTTCTTAGCTTGACGTTAGAACCTTCTAAAACAATTTTAATGTAATAACTAGGGCACTGCTCATATGTTTTGTCCAGGAGCTTTTAGAATATGTCTTTAGAGTCTTCGTCTTTCTCCTCTGTTTGGGGCCTTAGATTCCACGTTCAGATCCAAAGTTCGTTGTCCTTATTTCTTTTGCATAATTCATCAACAGTAAATTCTTTAATATGGCCCGGAAGTCACCCCGACGGAACATACCACGACCTGGAGGACCACATCCTTAGTATAACTCCAAAAAACGGAGAGCCGGATAACCCGCTCTTTACAATCCTGATCTGCGAATATTTATGTCGTAATAGCCCTGCCTAAAACATGTTCACTAAGTAGTTTAGCCTAACTAGAACAGTAGATGGCATCGTGGGTCTCATCTGAGGGAGTCCTCCGCTACAGTCTGCATCAAAAGAAAGATGACTTAGTAGGCGACAATTGCTACAAAGTTCGTGAAACAATAACTCTATTGCCTCACAAGTTTCCTAAACCAGTAATTTCTCGAAATTGAGACTTTTATTGCCTCACAATTTTATTTATAAAATGTTTCAGAATTATGTTTCAACAATTTAAGATTTTGATCGAAAATAACTCCTAAATATAAGAAATTATCTACACGATCAATTTTAACATTAATTAAAAACAATATCGGACCCAAAGCAGAGCCTTCAGGAACACCTAGACTTGTAGAGCACTAAGGGCCTTAGACAATATTAATTTTTACTACTTGCTTACAATTACTTAAATAAGAATCAAACCAATCATAAAAAAAACCCTGAAACCAGCTTTATAAAGTTTGTCTAATAACAGGGTATGTTTGAACACATGAAAAGCCTTAGTGATGTCAATAAATAAAGTTGAAGCATTTAGAGAAGAATTTAGACTTTTATACATTTCACCGATCAGTTTAAGCAACGCACTTTCAATTGATTTACCACTTGGGAATCTAAATTAAGAATCACTAAAAAAATCACTTGTATCAAGAAAGGATAATACTCTAGCTTTTATACCCTTTTCAAAAATCTTTGAAAAAATAGGTTTAAGGAAAATCGGACGATAATTGTTTAACATAATTTCGCGCAAGTTTACTAAATTTTATTCTTTTTCTATTTTGCAGACAATTTCATTGCAGCAACGTAACTTTAAGCAGAAAATTGTTGCTCTGCTTAAACGTTTCAAGGTCTCTGAAGAATTGGATGGTGGTGTTACACGTGGGCCATCATCGCTCCGTGGCGAACGGGATTTGGATGCTCTATTTCAGGAATTGGAGTCCCTATCGTGTTGTGAAGGAGATGACTCTGGACCAGATATGGACAGCCTGTCAATTGGTTCCACACCGAAGCCATCCTTAAGGCCATTCTTTACCAATTCCCGAATAATGTTACACGATTCCAATGCAGGTAAATAAAATAAATTATATTTGTTTAGAGTCCAAGATAATTTGTGCTTTTGTTATGTTATTGAAAGTTTTTTGTTTCAAATTTTGTTTTCTCTATCGTTTTTTTTTTTTTTGAGTTTCGTGTTTGAAAAATAAATCAAAGATATAAAGTAAGTGCCTATAAAGTTTTAACTTTCTTCGTTGAGTTTTAATTTTTTTTGTATAAAGATTGACCTCTAGAAATGTACAAGAAAATAAACACAATTATTTAAAGCCGTATCTAAAATATAATATGTACTATTTATGTAATTAATTGTTTTAGTGAACGCATGCGTATTTCTTACTTTTTCGTAATCTACGTAAATCGATAAGGAAGCATACGCTTTATTATGAAAAATAAACTTAAGTCTAAATATGTAGTTCTTTACGAAAACCTCAGAAAAAACAATTCTGGAACGTTTTCGAACAGCACGAACGAACTTTTGGAAAAGCTTTTTTAATTACGAAGCACCGATGATAATATTACTGGGATACTGTTGTCCAACAACCCTAAGGAACGCCTTGAAAAACGTTTCCTTGCTTACTTTACTTAAGATGGCGCTTGCAGTCCAGGATGGACAATGGTCTCAGCCAACAAGCCCCTCCAGCCAGCTCGGTTCCTATCTAGCTGCCTGCAGATACACGCTCCAAGTTGGTTGAGGTAGTTCTGCACTTGTGAGCGCCACCTATAATGGAGTCTTCTTCCGCTGCGCTGACTATCAGGGGTAGATTTAAAGACTCGTAGGGCTGGTGCGTCGGTTTCCATACGCTCCACGTTTCCCAGCTATCTCAGGCGCTGTATTTTCAGCTTTTTGGCCAGGTCAACCTCGCTGTAAAGCTCCTTGTTGACTCTTCTCCTCCATACTCCATCAATACATACTCGACCTGAAGAATCTTCTTTCAAAGCACCCGAGCAGATTCTTATTCGCTTTTGAGAGGGTCCATGTTCCCGTCCCATACAGCACGATCGAGATGATTAGGGTCTTATCAAAGGTATCCTTGGTTCTTTGAGAGGTTGCTGTACTTCTCAAATGCCTTCTTAACCCGAAGAAAGACAGATTAGCGAAAGTGGTCCTTCGTTTGATTAATCTACTGATGTCAATTTGCGAGGCAATAGTAGAGCCCAAGTAGACAAAGTCTTTGACGACTTCGATGTTGTACCTATCTATCGTGACGTTTTACCCGAGTCTACGATGTTTAGATTACTTTCTCGATGATAGCATATACTTCGTCTTGTCCTCATTAACAGCCAAACCCATTTTAGCCCCCTCCGATCCAATACTTGCAAACGCGCCAGTAACAGTTCGCTTCGTTCTCCCAATGATGTCAATATCATCTGCATAAGAAAGTATGTATGTAGTTGAACGGACTGTTGAAAAATTGTACCTTTGTTTTGCTCCAAGAACGATTTTTAAGGTATGATAATGCGTCGCAAACCTTTCCTGACATCAAAGAGTTTTGTGGTGTTTTCTAAGTGAGTTTAACGGAGCAGCGAGATTTCTTCATCGTCATTCTGCACAAGGGGACAAGTTTGGCAGAGATGCCGAGATGCGACATGACTCGACGGTTGACTTGTCGGGCTTTGAACCACACTGATAGGAAGGGACCGATCAGATCATTGAAAAACGGTTCTAAGCGATCAAAAAGTTTTTTTGCGACGTTGAGGAGACTTATACCTCTGTAGTTGGAACTGGTCAGAGCATCTCCTTTATTGTGGAGGACTCCCACTATACCGAGGTTCCATTCACCGGCCCTACTTTCATCCGATCAAATTTTGGAGATAAGTTGGTGTATAATCCCTACCAAGTCATCTCCCCTTGCTTTGAATAGTTCGGCTGAAATGTCATCTGCACCAGCAGCCTTGTACGCTTTAAGCTTGGCTATAGCTAACCGCACTTCATTTAAGTCGGGTGGACGGAAATCTTAACCATCAGCGCCCAATGGATGGAATGCATTATTCTGTCTAACAGCGAAATTTTGGTCATCTTCACCGTTTAACAGTCTAGAAAATTGTTGTTTCCAGATCATCAGAACCGACTGTGCGTCTGCTACTATATTCCCACTCTCGTCTCGGCAAGCTTCCGTTCTGGTCTTGTAGCCTTGGGTACGTTTTTAGTGACCTTAATTTTTTTAACCAAGAAAGCCCACTTTAGACTGGGAAAGAAATACCCTTCTTGTATTTGACCGTTATGTAGAGCGTTGTAAGCTTGATTCTCAGCCATTGCAAAAACTTTTTCCAGGGATCTGCTAACTCTTTCGAAAAGTGACAATCCTCCAAAATTATCTCTTGTCATGAAAGCCGCTGCTCATTACCCGTTCGGAACTGGCAGAAAATTGTAGGTCCCTCCATTCTAAAATGAACAAAGGAATATTTGAGAGTTGTAACTTACTAGACTTAGGCTCCAGTTGAGGAACGATTGTTTTCGGTAAGCAAGCTTTATAAAAAAAATGAAATTGAAGTCCAACTCAATTGGGTTTTCCATGAATTGTTCAACTTCTGGTCGAAATCCTTCGCAAGACTTTGACTCAAGGTCGTTATTACTAAGTATCCAAAATTGTTTAAAATGGGCTAATTCAAATTGCTATTAACATATGAACTCTGTAGGATAATCTGTGTGTTAAACACCCTATTAAAAAACGAGTAATAGAAGCGAGTTAGCACTTATACTCGTAAATCTGTTAACTATATATAAATAAATCGGCAATAGTCTTTGACATGTGATAAGGAGCGAATAACTTTGACTCACTAAATTAAAATCCACGTTCAAAGAACGGATAACTTTTTAACACACAAACGTAAAGATTTGATAGAACCGTTTATTGCGACAAGTTTGCATTTTATTAGTCATTGAATTTGTGTTTAAAAGATTAAAAGATTTCCACAACTATTGATTAAGACTGAAAAGATACCATAAAGCAAACAAATCTTTATTAATAAAAAAAGTTATCAAACGGAAGTGTTATCTATTCCTATAAGTGTGCTAACTAGAACACAAACACATGTGTTATGGAGAGAAAAGTGTTCTTTTATTGTTTTTTGGTAAATTTTAGAAATATTTAAGTACAAACCTTTTTGCCCAGTTTGGAGACTTCGACAAAGCAAGGAATACATGCATAAAATTATACACAGGAAGCAATGCTAATACATTATTGTTAATAACGCTAGGGTTACCATCAATCTTCATAATTCCATCTCCCAATGTATACTTTATCGATTGCAAAAATTCACCCTAAAGAACAATGTGAATACCTACTTCAACTTATTTCTCCTCTTTCAAATCCTAGTTCTCCTTCACATCGGCCTTCTGAATTTAAGTGCCGTGAGACAAAGTTTTTGTAAAAAAAAATAACTAGAGGATACACTCGACCCAGACATTGATGCCAACTTTTCTTGTGCTACATTAAATCATTGTCGTTTAGTTTTTAAGTTGTTTTTAATGTTCCTTCTTCTTCAATTAAACAGAGTGAAAGTAAAATTTATCGAACGGTTTTATCTTAGCGCATTAAAGCATCAATAATTATTGTCGCCGACAAATTAGCGATGATCGCCAATGTAATTAGTAAAGCACCAAATGTTTTTTTTTTAATAGCACAAAACGGGGAGAGAAGTTTCAATATTACTACCAAGCTACATACAACGTGGGCCATCTAGTAGTTTCTTTTTAAGTCATGGGCTATTTTGACACTCACAGTTGTTTCCCGCTCGAAATCTTGACAGAAAGTCAGTGTCATACCTCCGCTGAACGAAATGAGTGGCTTTACACTTGAACAACGTTGGGAAATATTGAAAACTTATTTCCAAAGTGAGTGCTGTGTAGCCCAAATAGTCCGTTTTTTTAAAAGAAGTTTCAGCCGAAATGAAGCACCCACCGCGCCTGCTGTACGCAAAAAGTTCGTGACTCGTGAGACTGGTATGCTAGTGGACACATTGTCCTAGTCGTCGTACGGTGCGCGTAGACGAGACTGACTGAGAGTGTGAGACTCAATTCATGAATATCAATTCGCCATCGATATCAACAGCTCAATATTTCACGCACTAGCCTGAGGAGAATTCTGCACAAAGTTCTCGGATTATTCGCTTGGAGAGACAGAATGCGCTACTGCGAAGCCAACCGATTTTGTTCATTTTATTCCATTTTTAGAAAGAAATTTGTATTTGGCCCACCCCTTACATGTATGCAAGAAAGTGCAGTTAAACTGTAAATATGCATGGATTAAACCTTGTTTCGAATGCTCCAAAGCGTCTTAGACAAGACCTCTTAAAACGGATCGACATTGACGGAGAGTTTCGGCTTTTTAAATGATTGACATTATAAAATTTCAACGTATTATATAAAGAAGAATTTCGCTAGTTATCGGTCGATAGTGCTTTATACATATATGTATATAAGATCAGGAAGAACTCTCAAATGATGTTTCGCAGTCCAGATTATTAGAAATTATTTTGAATATGTTGACATCATCAGCCTATATAAGACAGTTTGAGTATTTCAAAACTGATGGAAGATCATTTATAAATAATATAAAAAGTATTGGGCCCAAATGACTGCCCTGAGAAATTCCAGAATTAACTTTAAAACTAAAGTTTACAGAATAGGATCTGTCAAGCAAATAAGATCTGGGCCAATCAATATGTGAAAGTTTGTTGAAAAGCTTATTAAAATCAGTTAGACCACAATCCGTTTTTTTTTTTTCTTATTTTTAAAGGAATTTATCAAGACTCTGCTATAGCTTTACGAGAAAAGTAAAAGCCGAACGGCTGAAGCTATTCGATGGCAGTTGTCAATTTTATCTTTCCTTTCTTTTCGATGGATAAGGAAACTTGGATTTCCCGAAAAACAAGCTTTGTCCAGTCGTAATCGGTATCGGTTAGAATTTCACTAATTGCTTCGGTTCAAAAACCACGAGAGAATTTTCCAAATCCCAATTGGAATAACTTCGTTGATGAACTCGAGTCATGTTTAATGCTATCCCAGAATTATGAAAGATTTGTATGAACATTATTTCTTTATTTCTCCATCCTAGATAAATGTTTGGTTTGTTGGACATAGTACCTCTTGAAGTAATATACAGTGAGTTGAGCTATCGTGCTAAAGTCTGGTATCGAATCTCAGCCCCTGCCTCTTATTAAAAAAGTTTTTTTCTTTATTCAGATGCACTGTCTCTTGTGACAAATGCTCCTGAAAGGGTATTTCTTATCTTAGCCTCATCTAATCATCTTCATTTGAAGTGCCCCCACCATTCCTGCCGACAACATGCTCACAGCAATGGTTAAGAGTTGTTAATCACGACTTCTCAATCACCTGTTGCGCTCTAAATTTATTAATTTAATTTTTATATTTTTTATATTTCTCAAAGTTTTGAATCCCGTAGGATTATTTGAAATCCTACCTCTGTCTACCAGTACTTTTTTTCCCCATAAAGCTCGACATATAATACCTGTAGGTCGATACTTTAATTTTGAGCGCAAAACGCTTTCTGAAAAGCGAAAATGATCATTCCATTTATCTATCGATTCAAATTTCAGTTATCTCCTACTTTTTTCCACCAACATTTCAAATTTTGATATTGAAATCCCTTCTTTTTTTTTTGGTATAAAATAATTTATCTGCAAAATTAGGTTTCAAAATCTAAATTACTTATTCTGGTTGAGTGAAAAGTCAGTCTATACATTTAAAATCTGATCAAAAAAGTTGGCTTCGGACTACAGACCAATAACTAACCTATCTATTATTCCAAAAGTCAGTAAATATCAAAATTGTTTTTCGAAAGATAAGTCCACTAATTCTAGTTTAGTAGAATTCACAAATGTTTTCATTAATACTCTGGACAATCAGAAACAAATTCATGTGATTTGTACTGACTTTGTAAAAGCCTTGAGTAGACTTAATTTGCATATTCTCTTTAAAAAAAACTTCAAGCATACGAGTTCCATGGATCGCTACTTCAATGGTTTTCTTCATATTTACTGGCACGGAAAGAATATGTAACAATTGGAGACTTTTTGTCAAAAGAGATTAAAGTAACTTCTGGAGTTCCAGAAGGTAGTCATTTTGGTCACTGACTTCTTATTAATGATTTTCGAATGTTCTTAATTATTCCCATTGCCTAATGTATGCAGATGATATATTAAAGTTCAATTTTTTGGATTTCTAATTCCTAGTTTTGGCCTTCGAAATTTTGAATACAATGTAGATGGATTTAATTTTTTCAGGTTGTACTATATTTAACTTGTTTAATTTAAATTTGAATGTATATCTATGTCCATAGCACTCGCCCATAAAGAAACATTATATAGATTTTTGTATCCTATATCATGTACAGCACACCTATAAAACTTCGTCGTCATCATATTTAAGTCGGGTCCTTTACGCATGTAATGAACATGTAGTACATGTTCATTAAGCAAAATGAGCTAATTTTGTTGAAAACTTCTAAACTCGATTCAAAATCAGTTAATTTCAAACACAAATCCAAATTTCGAAATTATATTTGCCCTAAAATTATAGAAAAAAACGAACTTAATGAACACATCCGAATTAGAAGTGAAAAAGCTTTGAAAAGCTTTTTTTTATAGAAATATCACATCTATTCAAGACAAAGAAAATAAACCATATTAACATCATCAAATTAATTCATTTATTTGATCTACAAAATGGCGCCGGTTATAATTTTTCGCATTCCTGTGGAATATTCTCCTTAAGGGCTGCGATTGTCTGAGGCTTGTTGGCATAATCCCGCGACTTCAAGAAGCCTCAAAGAAAGAAGTCGGGGATGGTTAAATCGGGAGATCTTGCTGGAAATCGCCAAAAACGGGTGATTACGCGACCAGGAAACGCTTCCTTCACAACACCCATTGTGGCTCGTGCTGTGTGTGTCTGTGTGGTTGCCCCGTCTTGTCCAAACCACATGTTCACCAAGTCCCGCTCATCCGATTCCGGCAGAAAGAAATCGTTTAGTATGGCGCTGTAGCTTTCGCCAGTAAAAGTGACCAATGGCGTCCTCAAAAAAAATTTGGCCCAATAACTCCTCACGCTTGAACACCGCACCAGCACCACACAATGACTTTGAGCGGATGTTATGGCTCTTTGAGATAGCACGCGGATTTCCAGTACCCCAGAAACGATGATTTGACTTAATGACGTAACCGCTTAAGGGGAAAGCGAATCGTCGATCATGACGATTTTCGACACAAAATCGTCCTTGTTTGACAGTAATTCACACGCGACGGACGGTCAGAAGGTATTAACTGATGTACTGTTTGTACTTTGTATGGGAACATGTGTAAACGTTCATTAAAATTCGCTGGTGATCTCCAATGGCGTGGCCCTTCGTCTGTTTGATGTATCTTCGATCTCACCAACATCGGTATTTACAGCCGCAATATTCTCGGCCGAGCGACCAGTCCGGTAGTGGCCACGCCTTGCATGGAATGGTGGAATGTTTGCCCCGTTGTTGGCACGACACCATTAGGAAATCGACGTAGGACGTCGAAATTCATGCTTTGCTAACACTACCGACTTATTATTGGTCAAAAATCTGACACAGTTATTCCACTCTCCTGCGGAGTATAGCGCTCCATTGCTTATCTGTTTGTACATATACTGCTGCTGTTTAGTTCACAAATGTCAAATATGTGTACGACGCCATTTGCAAACGTTATAACATCTTCCCATAGGGTGATTAATTTTGTGCCACCTTGTACAAAACATAGACCTTAACAGATTCCATGGCAGTACAAATTATATAGTATAAATCAACCAAAAATTAAATAAAAAAAAGTTTAATGGCTTAAAAATAAATAGTTTAAAACATTCTTAAGTTTTTTTTGGCAGAGATTTAAATCAACATGATCTGATCATACCTTTTATTGAACTCTCTAATTAACCTTGAGAATGGTTCGTTCATTCTGTAGTTGGTTCTTAGCCATGACTCAAAAAGTAGTGGTCGTTCTATGAACGGCCTCATTAAAACATACATATATATTTAGGAGTGGCTCTTTCGAAGAAGTGAGAATCCTCCAAGAATATATCTTGTCATTGAAAAGTGAAAACTGCTTCCCATCTTAGCCGTTCGCAATCGGCAAAAAAATTTCAACCCTCTGGGAGCAACACGCAGACACTAATGTTTGAGAGTTGTAACTTGTAACTCAGTAGGCCCCGGTTCTCAATGAGCTGTTGACCCTCAAATTTATTTTTTTAGCTTCAGAGTTCATGTTAACAAATAGCCAATACGTTTGTCTTCTTTGGAGCTTGTAGAAGCCTTAAATTAAAGAACTAACGCAAGCGTTTACTTCCCCTAAACATAAATAAAAAATAAGCAAATCGTTCACTCAAAATACAATGTTAGCTCGCTTTCGCAATGCAAAACTACTGTTTTATAGATGTGCACGGCTCAATATTTATTTCCCTTAGTTGAATTCCTTGTTAACACAATTAAGCTTTTAGTTGTATTTCAATAGTTGTTAATTACTTTCAATTGAACGCCTTTCTTTTTAACAACAATTTTTAACAAAAACTGTTATAATAATTTTGAAATTAAAACATCGGTTCTTTTGTTTTCAAAAATTTTGTTTCGGCTGTTGTTATTTCAAAATTAAATAGTATCTATAAGAAAAGACTACAATTAATTTTTTTTTTAAATTACAACATAATACATGAACATATACGTATACAAATTATATTACATATATTTTGTTTTTGGTTCTTCTTTATTGTTTGTTTTTGGTTTCTTCTTGTGCATGGCTTGATGATTTCTTTTGCAGGCAACTTGGAGAGAAGGTCCTCGGACAAAAGTGATCCAACATCGATTAATATTGATAATAAGAAAAACAATACTTTTAATAATAACAATTTGGCTTCGACACCAGGTGATGTGATGAATCAAATTTATTGAAAAAAATTTTAATTATTTTTTTTTTTTCAAAAAATTTTCTATAAAAATTAGTATTCCCTTTTGTCAACTTCGATTTGTCATTCCACACCACATCCACAATTATTTCTTTCTTTCTTTTTGTGCTACTTTTATTTATTAATTTTGTTTTTTACATATTTTATTTAAATCTTTTCTGTTGTTTCTATGATGTTATTGTCCTACCACTGTTCTTGCTATATTGATACTGTTTTTATTTTTTCTTTTATATCGACATATCTTTTTCAATATTCTTTGTAACAATTGTTTCCCTTTTATTTATCTTAAATTGCAATCACATTTATCAAAACATCAATACACTTATACACACATTACCCAAGTTACTAAAAAATTACCTTAAATAGGATTTTCAAGTTATTCAAAGGATTTCAATCTAAAAGTGCATAAACCAGTCCAATATCGTCGTTGTTGTTCTTATACCTTGTAATCCAGAAACATAAAAAAAAAAACAATTTTTGCTATTGATGCAGTCTCGTAAGCTACCTTAAAATAATTCTATAGCTTAAACCGGAAATGTAATACATCATATCCCAAAACGAAGTTTTTTGGTGAAATATCTCCTAGACCTGTTTCTGTTTTCGATACAAATTATGCCATAAAATTACTTCGTTATCCAGAAAAATATCTCGTACGCCGACAAAATATAATACCTCTTAAAACTGTACTTACCAAGATAAACTTTTTTTGGTGAAATATCGCATAAACCAATGAATCATACCAAGAAAATACCTCGCAACGCCGAATAATACCGATAATATACAATACCTCCTTAACCTTTACTAATCAAGATAAACTTTTTTCTTGTGAATTATTTCATTACCCAGAGAATCATGCCAAGAAAATACCTCGTAAGCAAGAAATAGACCGGGTAACCAAGAATTAATAACTCTTAACCCGAGAAATACAATACCTCTAAAACCATTAAACAACAAGAGAAATCTTATTTCTCTTCACCGACGAGAACTTTAATAATACTTAGTTATGACACCTATGAGTCCTAACCCCATATTATATTGTAAATACCTTTTTCGGTTTCTTCAGAATTTAACCATTCTTGATTAAGAGGTATTATATGCAGTGCCGCATTATTTTTTTACGAAAAACAACAAACAAATAGTTTGGACAAATAATTCAGTAAAATAAGTGCAGATAAAGTTTTGAAATGTTTGTTTTTTATAACAGAGGGCTATACTTTCTTGGACATGAGCAAAATAAGATTCGTTCTAAATGTAATTTTTCTTGCTCCACTCAAAATCTTTCATCCTTTTCCTACAATCACATTCAATTCTCGAGATATTGTCCTTATAAAATGGAAAAAAGACGTTTTTGAGAATATGTATCATCAATGCGAGGTGATTTTTTTTCAAATGAAAAATTGTAACGATTCCTGAAAGTAGAAATCTTCATCTATCTTTAAAATATTTCTGTTACTTTCCGAAAGATCTTGTGTAAGTTCATAGGCTAGGAACGCACTTGCGATTGCAATCGCGCGATTTTTTAGTCGCAAAAATAGAACACACGAGTTTAAATGAAAATGAACGCACTTGATACCAACAGATCATGACGATTTAAAAGTCGCAATTTGTTTCATTTTTCTTGCGATGCGATTGTCGTAAACTTAAATGAAACAAATGTACTCAAATGGATATGCACACACTTGCGATTTAAATTACTACGACTTAAAAATCGTAGTCGCAAAGAGAGATGTTCATGCACGCACTTACGATTTTTAATCCACGATTTCTTAGCCGCAATGAATAAGACACATGGCGTTAAATGTGAATGTACGCACATGCGACTTAAAAATCGTAACGATTATAAAAATGAAAAAAGTTCTATTTTTTCAAGCGATTTTTTTGTCGCTATTGTAGCAAATGCGTGCACGCACATAAGAAGTAGTGTGTTTCATTTTTTGCCATTAAATAATCGCCCGCAAAAAAACCGCAAGTGCGTGCATGACAATAATTTGTAGCGACTACGACTTTTTAATCGCTTCGACAAAAAATCGCAAGTGCGGTCCTAGCCATAGTCTTCACTGACCCATGAAAGAATTCTGATTGAGCCACATCGGCTTTTTATCCTATATTATTTATATTATTGCGAGCAAGGTGCTTTTAGTCATATCGAACTGAATCCTTGTCTAGTTGCCTTGAACCTGGGGACTGGAATTCGAAGATTTTGGAGAAAAAACGTCCATTCGTTTGATTCTACTGAGCAAATACTTGGCGACTTCCAACTCATATGGGGTTTTGTATTGGCAAACTCAGATTTTAATTAAAGTTTTATTTTTTTTTTTCGCGGCGAATGGTAAATATCGCCTGAAAACCTTAGATTCGTAAAATTAAGTTTAAATCGAAAAATAAAGTCTTTTTTTCTACCCAATGGAATGTAAAAATTCCAATCGGCATTTTGACAAATCTAAATCAAAAATTATTTGGTATATTTTACCAATGGAAAACCGTAGTAGAGTTCGTTTTGGTTCCAAAGACCCCAGAATCAGCTTTTTCTTTCTGATTATCTTTCAAAACTTGGCATAGTTTAGCAGAACTGGTAGTTATGCGTGAGAAGTTTTGAAGTTTTTTTTTAATATTTACTCCGAGGTAGATGAACTACTTCGAAGTTGTTGCTATTAATTGTGACGAAGAACTCTATTACGGAACGAAAGATGATGTCAAAATCGTCCACATACCGTAATAGTTGGATAGACTCGTTTAAAATAGTGTCCTCAGTTTTGACACCTGCTCCAAAACGAAACCGACGAATTCACATGATACCGCCTTTCCTCGACGAAACCATTTGCTAGTTTTCAATTGTTCGAAGGTCCCGAATTTAGTCATTGCTATAAATGCTTCTGACAAATGGAGACAAATGAATTGGTTATGAAGCATAACCTCACAAATATCGAAAAAAAAACCTTTTTCCCTTTTAGATTAAAATGTCTATAATTTTTGAAAATAAACTAGTCGTTTACTTTATCAGCGACCCAGGAATATGTTTCAAAAAAACTTCTTTTGAGATTCAATGTATCTCAAAAGTAAAGAAACTAGTGATGTTTGATTTACGAAGCTCTAATTTTGCTAATTAAATTAAAAAATCTTGTTATATCGTTAACACCACAATTGAAATAGATATTATTTAACATTTCAAAAGAATCTCCGTGTTCATGCATCCGTTCTGACATTTTCAAATCTTAATCAGGTACTTTTACTTCAGTTTTTCTCGCTCTTGTTATTGAAAAAAAACATACAAAATTAAAATACATGTGTCGTAGTTTGCCCTTAAAAGAAACGGGACCTTGAATAACAGCATATAGATTCATTACTCGTTAAGTTCATCGTGAAATCTTCTTGTCCAATACCCATCAACGTCACACAAAAAAAATCTTTGCGCTCAAAATATCTCCATCCATTTCACGATTTTCTCTCTCCAATTGTATCAAGCGCCATCTAAACTCTTAGCATTTCAACAATTTAAATGCACTTTATGTTCACTCTTGCTACAATTGAATTAAGCGCCATCTAAACTCTCAACATTTCAACAATTTAAAATTCACTTTCTGTTCACTTTGATTCACTTTTTGTATTCACTTTTAGATTTGTTGTTGTTTGCTAACCAATCATTCATCATGACTCTTTCAAAAAACACGGCTACTGTCATCTAAATTTGTCAGTTAGTACTATGGTTTCAGTTAAAGCGAATAATAGCTCCAGATAATTTGCCCGAAAGGGTTGGTTTCAGTACAAAGCGATTTTAGCGAATTTTTATTTACTTGCACAATGAACCTCAAAGCCGTTGAGCTTTCAAAAAATGTGGTTAGAAAAAGCACTATTTTCATTGAAAAACTAATATTTTGTACATGTTTATCGGATCATAATAATCCCAATCTTTCACTTTGCCCTTAAACAAAATCACTTTCACATTCGTTATCTGTATGAACTTATTTGGTTTTTATGACAAATGAAACACTTATCCTTGCTATGACACAAATTCGTCCAAGTTTTAAAAACAAGACCGCTTCCGTATTGTATTCAAATATTATGTTGCTCCGCACTCTAAGTAGTGTCATATTTTTTATGTATTAAGTATTGGTAGAAATCGTGTAGACTTCCAGTAGAATAGTTAAACTAGTCCAGAGGCGGCAATGCCATACCCACCAATTTCATGTGTATCTCATGTCATGAATCACCGTAAGTCTTTATGCACATCTTTTTCTACATCTTGATTGGTTTTTCTTTTTTATTTGACTTTGTTTTCTTATTCTATTATGGCGTCCAATTCGCTTAATTGTTTGTATAGTTCTCTAAATCTATAATAAAAATTTCCAAAATGAAATAAATGTAATGAATATTTCAGTTTTTAATTATTTTTTAGATCGTTGTCCCGAATTCCGTAATGAGAGTTCTGGTAATGAAGCTAATGCAGGCAACACAGATGGTCAGACATCAGATCCCCAAAATAGTCCACCACGCGAAAAAGACTTTCTACAAAATGCTTTCAATATGACACCGGTGACGCCAGGTCCTCCAGTAACAGTTCTCTCCCAGCCGCCGCCGCCCAGTGAGAAGCGTAGTCGTCTTTTTCGGACTTCTAGCAGTACTCCGGGCGGCGGCAAGAAAAAACAATCCTTGAGTCTGACAGCTGAACCGCGATCAGTATTAGAGACATGTTTGTCTCCAACAAATGTTGAACCGAGGAAAATGCTCCTTGATCAATTGAGTAGGGTATTCGCAACCGACGAATCGGTTATTCCGGATGTGGTGACAATAATAAGCCCCCCGGAGGCTCTGGTCAGTATCAGTTGGGCCAGTAAGCTGACGCAGCTTTTTGCAAATACATTTAAGCCCGCATTTTTGCCCCAAAATACCGCAGAGGTCAAGGCAGTGCTTCAAGCACTTATGGGGAAAATACAGAAATAGTAAGTATTTTATTTTTAAATAAACAAAAAAATAAACTTTTCCGTTTCAGTTGTAACTCGAATGCCAAACCTCCGACTACAGTGAAAATTCTCCTTTTGGGAGGTGACTGGTTGCAGGGAGCCGCATTAAGACACTATGTGGAATTACTGGGCGTAAGACCACCCGACTGGGTCAATCACCTGCGATTTTACATTGTTCCTATCGGCAGTAGTACCATATCACGTCATCTGAGCTCAGTTGACCAGTCATATTGCGCAATGTTCGGCACCGAACACTGGTATCAGTTGTGTGAGCGTGCCGCAGCTACTGCTGCTGCTGTAACTGCCGTTTCAACAGTCAATGCGCAATCCATCTCTTCATCACTGAATGATCCGATGGCAATGAATAAATCAGATATTGTTGAACTGATCAATCGAGTACAAAGGTACTTACATGCAGCTGGTCCTTGCACACAGATTCCTATCGCCGAAGCAATGGTTAACTACAAGGATGAAGACTCTTGTCAAATCTTTGTTCCGTTTGTCAGTGTAAGTATTGAAGATGAGAAAAAAAAATGAAAATCACTTAATGATCCATGACTTTTTTTTGCAGGATGTCCGAATTGGTTACGCAGATGGCCCACAAGTTTCATTAGATCTCGAAGAATCGCTACAGTTGACACAACAAGCAGCTGGTAATGCTGGTGGTAACAGTGGAACTGGTCTTCTATCAAGTTCTCCTCCATTGAGTGGACGAGTTTCACCGCCATTGCAGACGCCACCTTCAAATCAAACTACAGCTGCATCTGCACATGAATCAGTTGAATTACAAGTTGACTATTGGCCATTAATGCGACCATTAGATTCAAAAGAAAAGAGCATATCAAAAGGTGGAGATCAGGGAAAAAATAGTATCAAGAGTTCGTTTAGAAATTTACAAGTGTGGCGGTTACCGCAAAATGCTCAAATTGGTGAGATTTCAAATGGACTGACTGTTAGTTTTGCAACGAAAGAGAAAAAACAAAAAAGTAAGTAACACAATCATGTATTACACGTAGACTGTTTTCAATAGAAGATTATTAATTTTGTATATCCAAGTGCATTACTCCTACTTTAAATGAAAAAATCCTAAGTCCATTTGCACTGGTTGGTAGGCTCGCTTTCGTCTATGTCGTCTTTAATTCCATTAAAACCTTCTAAAAATTGTCATCAATGGGTTGCTGGTTTACTCATTACATGTTGTTTAGGCATAACACTAACAACATGTGATTGAGTTAAACTAGTATGCCCAACAAGGATGAAAAACGAATAAAATAATGCGAATTATAAGGGACACAGAAATAAGACACGGCATTTCTCCGCTTTAGTTCAGCCGCCATCCCTGGAGATAAAAAGTCTGAGACAACCACCTTCAGTCTCAGAACATCGTGCCACACATCTTTCCTATCCTTCTTTCTCTTCATTAACTTCACGCCCGCGCTGTGTTAAAACATTTAAAGGGTAATCATATTCCCTTAAGCGTGAGTTGATTATAAAAAAAAAAAATTTGAATTTAGTGTATTTTTAACTTATTAATATTGTACAAACACTAAGGGAACTTTTCAAGAACTTAGAATTTAGTACCCCTTGGCATAATGGTTAGTGCGTTGGACTGTCATGCGGAAGGTCTCGAGTTCGATTCTCAGCCGCTGCTAGAAAGTATTTTTCAGGGGTGTACTGCCTCTTGCGAGGAATTGACAAATTCTCCAAGAGTATCTCTTGTCATGGAAAGTGCTGCTCATTAGCCGTTGGGAATCGGCAGAAAATTGTAGGCCCTCTCCGTTCCTGGTAACACGCACACAGGAAGGGTTGAGAGTTGTAAGTCACTAGGTCCTGGTTCACTCCGAGCTGTTGCACCACCAAATTTATTTATTTTTAGAATTTGATTAAGTATCTGAAAGAATAAGATAAAAAGATGAAGTTTTCCTTAAACGGCGACGATATTCTACCAAAATTCCTCCGCATGTCTTTTTTTTTGCAACAGAAATGCTTATAAACAATAATAACATTTTGCTTATTTAATTTTATTTCCAGTTATGCGTTTAGGTAAGAAAAAGGAGAAGGATCGCGATCTCGAAAAAGAACAATGCGTTGAAGGTGTTGCACGATTGATTTGTTCACCAAAACAGTCACATCCAGTTCCACTACGAGGTAACTACGAAACATTTCAAAATATAGTCTATTTTTTGAGAATATCTTTTTTTAATTCCAGTTTACATCGATGGAACGGAATGGACTGGCGTTAAGTTCTTCCAATTATCATCACAATGGCAAACACATGTTAAAAATTTTCCAGTTGCTCTAATTGGTTATACGCCAATGTCCTGTTCAGAGCTATCCTAGTCATTTTTAAAATAAATTAAATAATTACATTACGTCATATAAACCGAAAATGTTTTAAAAATTAATTAATATAAATAATAATATACACAATAAAACAAAAATTAAATCCTATACTATGTATTTAAGAAAAAAAAATCATACGTACACACTACCAGTGAAAAATTACAATACAAAGGCAAATATAATTTAAAACACAATGATTTTGCAAAGCTTGACTATCCTAATATCATCCGTATATATATAATATTTTCAAAACTATCCCACAGATATAAATATAAAAACAAAATCATTAATTGGTGGCAAATAACGAATAAAATATAAATGGAAACTAAGATGAACAGGAAAATTGCAAAACATTACATATAGAGCCCATAAATACACTAACTTTCTTACTCTTATTGTTGTGATTAAATTAAAAAGTATAAAATATATTGTAGAAATATAAAAACATAATGCAATAAGAATTTAAATTAAATAATGTTTAAAACATAAACAAAAAAAAATAGTTACTCATTGTTAACGTAACTTAAAGAAATACATTTCAAAGAAAACAAACTTAGATAAAAGTACATATTCCCCAAAAGTTGGTTTCTTCTATTCTTTTACTATAGTTTTTTTTTTTCAAGAAATTAAAGGGTTTCTGGAAATTTTTAAGTTTACAGTTTAATTGCATATGATTGGCGAATTTGCGAGTCCCATTAAGTTATTGGTCCGAATAACACCGTGGATTTGCGGTTGCGCAATTTATCAAAGTGCAGTGATTCCTTAGTTTTGTACCCCCTTTAATACTTGACGAGAAAGTGTTTAGTTTACACAAGAGAGGACAGCGATTAACAAAAATCTTCCAGGATCATTAAGGTCAGCAGCGCCGCTCGAGCATGTGGATCAATTCCGACAAGAAATTATGCGCAATCCGTGTAAATCGCTAAGAAATATTTTGGCCTGTAGTTGAATACATAAATCAATTTCATGCATACAAATTGATAATGTTTACAAGAAATCTTAGCTAGAACACAAAGATACCTTTTTTACTACAATTTTTCAAATTTCTATTTAATGATGAAAAAGAAAAGCCAAAAAGGAGATCTCGTCTAGCTCACCTTGGTGTACCCTGACCTATGTTAAGGTCAATTTTTCTTTCAGTACTAATGGAAGGGACCTCATTTCAGACTTTTTTTTAGTAGAAATACTAGCCTTTAAAACTAAGTTTAAATTAAGCTGATATTTAATTAAAGTCTTAAAAGAAGAATTGTATTTATAGGAAAATCCACCAAAGATCTTAAAGAAATTGAACTTAAAATTTGCAGTCTCGTTAAATTGTAAAAGCAAAATGAAAATAAAATATATGAGATTAAATGTGGAGACTGCAACGGTATTTACATTGGCCAGACAAAACGGAGCATTGGTGTCCGTTTCAACGAGCACTCGAATCACATCAAGTTCAACCGACCCAAAAAATCCTCCGTCGCTGCACACGTCCTCACCAACAAACATTTCTCCTCTTCTCAGGGAGAGTTAAATTTTTGGTATGAATTTTAAATGGGCAAATTAACTAAATAAGTAGTATAAAAGAATAGAAAAATAAATTAATTCATCAGATTATAAAGTTAAGTCACGATTACAGTTGGATAAGAGCGCTTTTTAAAATGCCTTCATTTACGAGAAAAGAATACGCAGACGTTTATGCAATGGAAATTCAAGAAGAGCACAACGAATATACCAGGAACTTTATCCTTACAGACGAATTCCTTCTCGAAATGTTTTTGGAAATACCTTTCGAAGGCTTCAAGAAACTGGATCAGTTTCAGTGTCATAATGTGGGCAGGTGTAATTGTAAATAAATTAATCGGGCCTTTCAAATTACCACCCCGAATTAATTCTACTAACTACTCTCTGGAGTTTTTACAAAATAATCTACCAGACCTATTCGAGGATGTTCCACTGCTTCAACTAGCTTCATCACATTTTCAACAAGATGCTCAGACTCAGACCCACTATGGTCGTGAAGTAAAGGATTGCCTGGATGAAGAATACGGTGATCGATGGATAGGCAGAAATGGACCAATTCACTGGCCTACAAGATCTCCCGATCTCACTACACTGGATTTTTTTCTATGAAGACGAATGAAAGAAATCGTTTACTCATTTGAAATAAAAACTTTAACTGAATTAGAACAACGCACTTCCGAAGGATCACTAAAAGTAAGGCAAGAGTTATCGAGAATAAACATTCAAAATAAAATCCAAAACGGGCTTTAGCATTCAAAACGCAGGAAGGCACTTTGAGGACTTATTCACCCATGTTCTGCATTTCACTTATTGTGAATTCGAGCAACAAAAGTGAAATTTGATGTTCTGCATTCCGCATAAAATGACTTTTGTGATTTGTTCATTCCGAATGTGAAATGTTGGTGTTCTGAATTCCACCCGAAATGAAGATTGTGAATTGAGCTTTCGGAGATGAAAATTAGTGTTCTACATTTCGAATACAACGCGTTTTACAGTGAATTCAATTCACTTAGTTTTGTTTGGTGAAACTTTACATTTGCGCGACAATTTACTAAGGGATTTATTTCAAAAAAAAAAAAATGCTTCTTCGTTAAGTCTGAAGCTTCTTTTGAAACTACAAACAATTCAAATATGACCATATGTTAATTCATTCCTCATTTCAACTTACGCTGCTTCTGGAAGATCTAAAATGTTGGCTTTACCACGAAAAACTTTTTCACGAACTTTCTATCATTGACTTTCGTCCCTTCTACCACTTATTAATAATAATAGTGAATCTATTTTTGTTTTGCACAAGAAAAAATGTTTGAAAATGATGCAAATTGTCTTTCAGCTGATTTTGACATTTCACAAATAAATTCGGAGTGAATTGAATTCACTCGGAATGTAGAACATGCCTTTTCATTTTAAGTGAAATTGAAATTCGTTTTCAATTCACTTTCACTCGGAATACAGAACATGGGTGATTATGACTGTATTTGAATTAGAGATGCCGCAAATAGTGAGTCGGCCGAATACCGAATATTCGACAGCCGAACATTCGGCCAACGAAACGATGTGTTGTGTATCTATCTCTATTTCTGGGTATGTTTTGAGGAAGTTGCTAATTGCTATAGACAAAATGATAAAGATGTTGAAAAAACTGCCATTGAAAATAAAATAGATTTTTCTTAAGAACTTTTTGCCAAGATCGGATGGCAGACCCTTACAAGTGGTGGTCATCAAATACTAAACTGTTTCCCAATTTGACAACATTTGCTAAAATCTACCTCTCGTCTCCTGGTACTAGTGTATTAGTGAGAGGTTATTTGCAGAAGCTGTAATTGATTTCGAATATAGACGTTACACAAAACGTATGTACTAACGAATGCTGAAAAAGCTGGGGCACTACTCTGTATTTCGTTCCGTAAGTAAAAATTTCCGAATTCGTATATTTGGTACTCTCTATTTCTAAAGCGGATTGAAATCTACTACTTTCGAAATGTCAATTCCGAAAGTGGAATTTTCGTACCTGGCAATACATTTTCGAATGTCAAAAGCATTCTAATACGGAAAATTTGTTTCTACAACAATTGTGATAACGGAACTAACAAGAAACGCTTTAAAATGTAAGTTCTTTTTTAGAAAATATTAGTTATAATAAAATTTAATCAAATAAATTTAATTACAGGGAATCTTCGAGCAGAAATGTTTTTATTCACCACAACTTACCATTCGTAGATTTTAAATACTAAAATAAAAATTTTTAATAAAATTACAACATTTTTTGTAAGATAATAATTCTTTTTTTTATTCTCCATTTATTATTCGGTATTCGGCCGAATGTTTTGAACTATTCGGCCGAATACCGAATATCAAAAAAATAAGCCGAATGCCGAATAGTGGCCGAATATTCGCGGCATCTCCAATTTGAATGTACATAACATGGAAAATTACTTAAAACTACACAAATTATTGTTTTATTTAAACCCTTTATACCTCAGGGCAAAAAATCGTTTTTTTTTTTTTTAATTTACCTGTTTTAGATTTTCCCAAGTACCTATTGTTACCACCCTAAGGATTTGACACCCCTGGAGAAAAATTATATGAACCAGAACGAGGATAATTTGACGTCGACATTTTGTAATGAAGAGATGAGTTGAGTTGGAACATACGTCGTGACCAGAGCGGACCTACTTCAACCTCATTTAATAAAATTCAATTTTTCTTTTATAAATACATTTATATTCTTAAATGACAATAAATACATTTAACTTTATTATAACTTACTTCATATCTGTTAAAGTTATAACAGTGGCGACGAGGATTACTCGAATTAAAGTCGATCAAAAATCAACTATCACCACGCATCATGGCAGAGAACAGTAGAGATCGGCATCAGCAACAGCCTCCTCCGCAACAGATACCTTTGCTTCAGCCTCCAGCTCAACCACTTCCTCCTCAACGCGTCCATCAACAGCAAGCCCTACCTCAGCAACAAATTCCGCAGCAACAACCTCAACAGCAAAATCCTCTTCAGCATAACCTTCAAATGCCTCCACCACCACCGCAGATTCCACAGGATTTTATTTCATTTTTCCAAGTGATGATGACTAATCAATCTGCTCTTATGGAGCGCTTATCAGAAAATGTTTTCGGACTGAAAGCGGAAAGGGCATCCGCAGAATACACAATGGAAGTGCTGGGCAAAAATATTCAAGAATTTCACTATGATGAAGAGAATGGCGTCACATTTTCTCAGTGGTTTCAGCGTTACTCCACCACATTTAAGGAGGATGCTAAAGCATTGACGGAAGACGCCAAAGTACGCCTTTTACTTAGGAAGTTGGGTGCAGCAGAGTACTCCAGATATGTAAATTTAATTTTACCGAATCTACCTGCTAGTTTCGATTTTAATACGACAATCGAGAAGCTTAGCAGTATATTTGGACAGTCGGAGTCAACTTTCAACTTGCGCTTCCACTGCTTGCAAACCACAAAAAGCAGTTGTGAAGACTATACGATCTACGCAAGCAGAGTCAACAAGAACTGTGAACAATTTCAACTTGGAAAGCTAACAAGTGAACAGTTTAAGTGTTTGATTTTTGTGAAAGGGTTACACGCTTCATGTGACTCAGATGTAAGATCGAGATTGCTTGCACTGTTGCAAACAGGCGATGAGTCCAAAATAACAATAGCCAACTTACTAATGGAATGTCAGAGGATGGCAGCACTCAAGCAAGACACTCAATTGTTAGAAAATACACCATTCAAAGCACATGCACTTTCTTATGGCAGCAAGCAACAGGTGATGAAAACTCAGCAGAACAACAATGTTCCACCTAATCATCGTGCATCAAGCAGTTCTACAGTCAAGTCATTCCCACGTACACCATGCTGGGGATGTGGTGGTATGCATTTTGCAGTAGACTGCCCCTTCAAGAACCGCCAATGCTCATCGTGCAAACGTACTGGTCACAAAGAGGGATACTGTTCTTGTTTTCCCAAGACTAGAACCAATCAACCTTCTAAACGGAATGCCAAATTCAACAACAGGCAACGAAAATCAAATGTTGTTTGTGTCAACTCACTTCGCAAATCAAATCGGAGATTCGTTCAAGTCATTATAAATGGAATCGCAGCTAAACTTCAACTGGACACAGCGGCTGACGTCACAATTTTGTCGAAGAGTGTATGGGAGCAGCTGGGAAGTCCAGAACTATCATCAGCAAATAATCAGGAGTCGGTAATTGATGCACAGGGCAAATTAATAAACATGCTTGGTTCGTTTATTGCAGATGTTACACTGGAAAGCAGAACACTGAAATTGGCTTGTCGAGTAGCTGAACTTCCAAATCTGAATCTATTTGGAATAGATTGGATAGATGAGTTTCATCTATGGGATCAGCCATTTAACACCATCAGCAAAACAATCCGGTTAACATCAGAACTTTCTGTGGAAAATCATATACAGAAAATCAAAAAAGACTTTTCTGACATTTTCACCGCAACTCTAGGCCATTGCACCAAATTTAAGCCTAAGTTATATCTGAAGGAGAATGCCACACCAATTTTCCGAGCCAAACGATCAGTACCGTATGCAGCCATTCAGCAAGTCGAAGAAGAACTGGACAGATTGGAACGACTGGGTGTCATAACGCCAATAGATTTTTCTGAGTGGGCAGCACCCATAGTAGCAGTTCGTAAAGCTAATGGAAATATACGGATATGCCCAGACTACTCAACAGGCTTGAATGACGCTCTTCAACCACATCAGCACCCACTCCCGCTACCTGAGGACATTTTCGTAAAGCATGCTGATGGCAAGTTCTTCACACTCATTGACTTGTCAGACGCATATCTTCAAGTGGAAGTGGAAGAAGAAAGCAAGAAATTCCTCACCATCAACACCCACAGAGGTCTATACAAATTCAACAGGCTTCCTCCTGGAGTAAAAGCAGCACCAGGTAGTTTCCAACAAGTGATGGACACAATGCTAGCGCAACTTGAAGGCGTTTCAGCGTTTATTGACGACCTTTTGGTATCAGGAAAAACATTAGAAGAGCACCTTCAGAGACTGAATGCAGTTCTCACAAGACTACGTGAGTATGGGTTTCATATCAAAATAGAAAAATGTTCATTTTTTCAGCCCTCGCTCAAATATTTGGGTCACATCATCACGTCCACTGGTCTCAAACCAGATACAGAAAAGTCTGCCGCTATTATTTCGATGCCTGAACCACAAAATGTTTCACAGCTGAGGTCCTTCTTGGGAGCCATAAATTATTATGGCAAGTTCATACCAAATATCAGCAAATTAAGTGGTCCTTTACACGCGCTACTGAAAAAAGACAGTAAATGGTCATGGACAAAGGCATGTCAAGATGCTTTCAACAATTTCAAGAGCATTCTTTCGTCAGATCTAGGCCTAACGCACTATGATCCACAACTACCAATCATAGTTGCTGCAGATGCGTCCAATATCGGCATTGGTGCATGCATTTCTCATCGATTTGAAGACGGTACAATCAAACCCATTCAACATGCATCGCGTACTCTCACTCCAACGGAGCAGCAGTACAGCCAAGTGGAAAAAGAGGGTCTGGCTCTCATATTTGCAGTGAAAAAGTTTCACCGCATGCTGCTTGGGCGTCAGTTCATCCTTCAGACAGATCACAAACCACTTCTGTCGATTTTTGGTTCAAAGAAAGGAATTCCGGTGTACACAGCAAATAGGTTGCAGCGTTGGGCACTTATTTTACTCAGGTACGATTTTTCAATACAATACATATCTACTAGTGACTTCGGAAACGCAGACGTTTTAT
The DNA here is from genome assembly GCA_911387755.1 of Chrysotoxum bicinctum. Lineage (NCBI taxonomy): Eukaryota > Metazoa > Arthropoda > Insecta > Diptera > Syrphidae > Chrysotoxum > Chrysotoxum bicinctum. The sequence goes on from OU426988.1 coordinate 192,222,127, forward strand.
CACGGTTGATTCGCCAACATCCAAGGCCTACATCTGAAGAGTACGTCATAGCAAGTAGTACTGTGGAAGAAGAAGCTTTTGCGGATCTCAGTCATACGATTCAGCAACTGCCACTTACATTTGACATGGTTCGCAATGCAACATTGAACAATCCAGAACTGAGTCGAATAAGTGAGTTCATTAAATCAAAGTGGCCAAACAAATCGTATCTATCTTCAAACGAACTTCAGTACTTCAATAGACGTGAGGCGTTGTCACTCGTCAACAGCTGCATCATGTTTGGAGATAGACTAGTGATTCCTGAGTGTTTTCGAATCAAAATACTTCGCCAAGTACATCGAGGACATCCAGGCATCCAGAACATGAAGGCGATAGCTAGAGGATACATTTACTGGCCGCAAATTGACAAAGACATTGAGAATTTTGTAAAGCAATGTTCAAAATGTCAATCAGCATCTAAGTCACCAGTGAAAACAACACTTCAGTCATGGCCTCTCGCAGCGGAGCCTTGGGAGCGTATTCATATTGACTACGCAGGCCCAATCCAGAAAGCGTATTACTTATTAGTAATAGACGCTCATTCCAAATGGCCTGAAATTGTAGAAACCTCATCTACAACCTCAACTGCCACAATTAAGATCTTAAAAGAAATTTTTTCAAGGCACGGCTATCCCAAAACCTTGGTATCGGACAATGGAACACAGTTTTGCAGTAATCAATTCAAAAGCTTCTGTGATTCCGCTGGTATTTGTCACGTTCGAACTGCACCATTTCACCCTCAATCAAATGGGCAAGCGGAAAGATTTGTGGACACGCTAAAACGATCTTTTCAAAAACTCAAAGGGGAGGTAACCATGCAAGATGCTCTTCAACAGTTTCTTTTCATGTACAGGACAACTCCTAATTGCAACACACCAAATAGAACTTCACCTGCAGAAGCATTATATAGGAGAAAAATTAGAACATCGTTGGATCTTCTATTGCAACCAAAGATGAAGCAGCCAATCGAAAATGTAAAACAAAACCAAAATTTCAATCGCCATCATGGAGCAAAACATAGAGCATTTGCAGTAGGAGATTCTGTTTTCGTCAAGGTATACCGCTATCATAAAAGCAACTGGATTTCAGGTGAGATAATTGAGAGAGTAGGAGCAGTCAACTACAACGTTCAAGTGAACACCAGAGACAGGTTAGTTCGGGCACATACAAATCAAATTCGTCCACGAAGTTCATCTACACAGACATCATCAACATCCGAAACACAATTGCCTATTTCAATCCTTTTACAGGACTTTAACATAAAACCGGTTCCAATCGTTTCAGAGTCTTCAATTGGTCCAGAAGTCACAAGGTCCAACCTCACTTCCACCGCAAGTTCGCAATCACGATGTCTTGACTCAGAGGTACCTGAGATTAACTATAATCCTTCGACTTTGCCAGAAGTTATAAGGACTCCACAAAGTCAGAGAAGATCCGGTCGTAAACGTAGAGCACCAAAGAGGTATTCTCCTCCCTCACCACCATCTAAAAGGGGAGGTGTTACCACCCTAAGGATTTGACACCCCTGGAGAAAAATTATATGAACCAGAACGAGGATAATTTGACGTCGACATTTTGTAATGAAGAGATGAGTTGAGTTGGAACATACGTCGTGACCAGAGCGGACCTACTTCAACCTCATTTAATAAAATTCAATTTTTCTTTTATAAATACATTTATATTCTTAAATGACAATAAATACATTTAACTTTATTATAACTTACTTCATATCTGTTAAAGTTATAACACCTATCATAAGATGTATGGGTTTTCTAGTGCACTTATTAATCAGATTTTGTTTACTATTGTTTTATTCATCAGGTAAAAATAAGAAAACTTGTTTTTACGCATTTTTTTAAAAAAAATTGACCTCAAAATCTAAATTTTGCTCGGGCAAGAAAAACTGAGCACCATTTAAAATTGAATATCTGGCAACCCTAAAAACATATCAGCTTAATTTAAACGTAGTTTTAAAGGCTATACTCTGTTCAATTGATATTTGAAGTACAGGGGCCCTATTTTGTATTACAAAACGAGCGGCAAGTCAACGATACTGAAGAATACGATAGTCACGACAGAGAGCGATGAAGTAAAACGAAAAAGGCGTACAAAATTAATTAATTTTTTATTAATTAATTTTCACTCAAAAATGTATTATTTATGTTTTTATTTACATTCTTAAAGCTACATCCATCTTCACACTGGCAGAGACAATTTTATTTTGACAGCTAAACGAAAACGAAAGTTAAACGATAGGTATATGGCAGTCGTTAGAATTAACGAGTATCGTTAAAATTAAACGATTCTCGTTAAACATAATCGCATTTCAACGATAACGAAGTAATTTCAACGATAATCGTTTTACAAAATAGAGCCCCAGGCCTTATGGGAGAGCTTTTTCAGAAACTGGTGCCTGCTGCTGTTTGCACGGCACCTTTACTTAAGAAATTGCCACTGAAATAAGAAAGAGAATCACTGACTTACATTGAAATTGTTTGTAATCTTCCTTGAGCTCACCATGACCTATCTGCTCCATGGTTGAAAGGAGAATGATCGCCAATTTGCAAACCAACCCTTAAGTCGTTTTTTATTGGGAAATTTATAGGCAGCGCAGTAAAATTTTACACAGTAAACAACAACAAAGGAATAGTGCGTATAAACTAGGCAGTAATATGTAAGAGTGCACATAATAGTGATGATAAAGTTTTGGAGCATCTGGATAACAGTGACACTCAAATTGGTTGCAAAAGTTTTATTTTTCGTGAGGTTGGCAGATTTTGATTATTCGAGAATGTGTTCGGTGATATTTGTTCATTTTATGGTAAATTTTCACAAGAGCCAAAATTCTGTGGTTTCAAATAATAATTTACGAATAGACGGTAAACGTTAATAGTCAATGGTCAAAATGTTGCCTTTAAATGCGTGTGCATGTTCCCTATCTGTCACGAGAGAGTATGAAATTCATCAAAGGATGGCTGCGATGCCAAACGATTAAAAAGGGCATGAAAATGATTTTTTTCTGACACCGAGCCCTTAATTTGACTTTGTGTATACGTACATGCCATTCAGATTTGATTTTATTAATAATTGTGCCACTTGTTTTACAACAAATTATTCAGTGATGTTAATTCAGCATAAACCACATCAAAACGTATACTTTTCCAACGCATCCCTTAGCTTATTCAAAAGTGGATTGTTTATTCGTAGGTATATATTTCATTTTTGGTTTTCATTTCCTTTTACTTTGGTCACTTAATGAGTCTGAAATATCTACTAAATTAAGATGATTTGTTAAAAGAAACTCAGAAATTATGTACATATAGCTCTTTTCTGTTTTGGATCTTTATTCATTTCAATTTGTATTATTTTTGTAAGAAATTACATACTTATTTTACTTCTGTTCCAAATCAGCTGATTTTAACACGGGTATAAATGCAAAGCATACCAAATTTAAAGTAAAAGTGTATATGCAGTCAAAAAAGCATTTTATTCGGACTTCCATTGCTGCACTATGTGTAGATTACCAATAAAATACGCCTTATGTTTATTAAAAAAAATACTGAATCAGAGTTACCATTGCCAAGTTGATAGATATATATATGGCATATATATGGCATTTTCTTTGGTTTTTGTTATGTAAATTTCAGGATTTAAGCTTTTTCGAGCTTTTGGTAGCAAATATTTTTCTGAGATTTGCGGCAATTTTTAATGCTACTACGGCAATCCTTTAAATTAAAGATAGCTTATTGAAATCCATAATGGTCAGTCTGAAAGGCAAATATCCTATCTTCCCTGTTCTGCAAATATAAATTGAACAGAGTATAGCATTTCTACTAAAAAAAAGTCTAAAATGAGATCTCTACCATTAGTACTGTAAGAGAAATTGACCTTAACATGGGTAAGACTAGCCGCGCACTAGCAACTTTTAGTTGCGAAACTGTTTGGTTACTTATAGAAAACAGATGAACTGTTTGGTTGAATGTCCGTGAATTTGCAGATAATTATATGTTCAATAAAATGGCGAACTTATTTTAGGCAATCGTTTAGTTTGTGTCAAAACACAAACTTTTTAGTTGCTCGAACCAAGCAGTTTCGCAACTAAAAGTTGCTAGTGCGCGGCTAGCCTAAGGGTACACCAAAGTCAGCCTTTTTTTAAATCGTCAAAAAGTGATATGTCAAAGTTGAAACTCAGACTTTCTTGTGGAACACATCCCAAAGTATGGCACATGCCTTTTTATATGATTTTCAAATTTATATTTATTTTTTTTTGGGACAAAATTTATTTGTGGGAGGCCTTAACTTTGGCTATAAAAAAAGCAATTTTTTTTTACTTTTGTGTCAGGGGTATATCAACTTCAATTGATCTACAAAACAAAACAGGAAATGATGGTCTCTCATTCTTTCTCAGTGAAAATACTTTAATCTTGAGGATTCGATTTATAAAACTCAAGATATAAACTTTTTAAACTTACAACACAACAAAAAACCGATATTACTCCCTTAGGTTAGGTTAGGTTAAAGTGGCTGTCATTAAAGCGTCTGACACACTTAGACCATTGGAGGTCCATTGTGATACCACGATCTAATAGGGAACAAAAAAGGTTTCCTATTAGTTAAAACCATTTGGAGCTTCTGATGAAGCGAAGGAGACTTTTAATGTCTTTGTCTATGAGATCGCTTGGTTCATTATAGAAATGTTCTCCTAGATGAAGTTTGCGTCTGTAAGAGAGAGCAGGGCATGTACAAAGAAGGTGTGGGATTATCTCCTCTTCGTCCAAGCAACTCCTGCAGAAATCGTTTGATAGCACACCGAGACGTGCGGCGTGTCTACCTATGAGACAGTGTCCAGTTATGACACCTATGACGGAGCTGATCTGAGATCTACTGAGGGACAATAGACATTTTGACCGTTTCAGATCCAGTTTAGGCCAGATCCGCTTGGTCGCCATACAAGTGGTAGTATTAAGCCATCTTGTATTCGATTGTTCCAGAGCGATTCGTTTCAGCATAAGTTTACTTGTAGCTATGGGCATACCTATATTTGCCTTTTCGGGTAAGATAGGCATTTCCGTTCCAATTCTGGCGAGTTCATCGGCTTTACAATTCCCCGGAATGTCCCTGTGACCCGGCACCCAGAATAGGTGAATGTTAAACTGTTTGGCCATCTCCATTAGAGACGAACGACAGTCTTGGGCTGTAATGGAGTTTACAGAGACTGATGCTAGGGAATTCAAAGCAGCCTGACTGTCTGAGAAGATACGGATATCCGTGCTAGATATCACGTTTTCTTTAAGCCAGGACAATGCTTCCTTTATCGCCAGAATTTCCGCTTGGAATACGCTACAATGGTTTGGTAGGCGGAAGGAGAGACTAAGGTTTAGTCCATCTGAGTACACTCCACCACCCACTCCGTTTTCAGTCTTCGATCCATCTGTAAAAAAGTTTACTGATTTATTTTCTGCCAAAGTCCCTTCCTCCCAAGCTGACCTTGAGGGAATGGTGACTTCAAAGTTTTTATCGAAGACCAAAGAGTGAGTGATGTAGTCAGAGTGACTTGGTAGAGTTCCGAATAAATTCAGAATGGTGGTGTGGCCAATAGAGTTATTGGTCCATTGAGAGATGGCTTTGAGACGTATGGCTGTGCTCGCGGCTATTTGTTTACTGTAAATATCTAGGGGTGTCAGGTTGAGTAGTATGTCTAGTGCAGCGGAAGGTGTCGAACGGAGAGCTCCGCTGATGCACATACACGCTGAACGTTGAACTCTGCTTAGTTTATCGCGATTAGTCGCTTTATCTAAGGCCGTCCACCATACGGTCACCCCGTAAGTAAGTATCGGTCTGATGACCGCAGTGTATAGCCAGTGAGTAATTTGTGGAGACAGGCCCCACTTGTTCCCTACGACTTTTTTGCAAGAAAAGAGAGCTACCGTGGCTTTCTTTACTCTTTCCTGTATATTAGGTTTCCAACTTAACTTTTTGTCTAAAATAAGACCCAGGTATTTAGCTTGATCTGAGAAAGTGAGTGGAACACCTTTAATCGATGGAGGGTCTAGTTGAGGAATTTTGTATTTCCTTGTGAAGAGGACTAGTTCAGTCTTGCGGGGGTTAACACCTAAGCCACATCGATCTGTCCATTTTAGTAGCTTGTTGAGAGGGGTTTGTATAAGTTCTGTTAAAACTTGAGGGTGCTTTCATGATACGGCAATGGCAATATCGTCAGCGTATGCAATCACTTTGAATCCCTCTTCTTCTAGGTCTATTAGCAGATCATTAACTACCATGTTCCATAGAAGTGGGGATAGGACTCCACCTTGTGGGGTTCCTCTACTGACTGACCTTCTTGTAGTAAAGCTACCTAGTTCCGCATTTATAATTCTGCTTTTTAGCATGAAATTTATGAGGTTACCAAGTGAGCTATCCACATTGAGATTCTGCAGTGTCTTCGCTATTGCGGCGCTGTCGACATTGTTGAAGGCGCCTTCTATATCTAGGAATGCAACTAGAGTGTATTCTTTGTGATCTAGGGAGTATTCGATTGCGCGTACCAAGGTGTGTAGCGCAGTTTCTACTGATTTTCCCTTGCAGTAAGCGTGTTGTGCTGTAGAAAAAAGGTTTGGTTTTATAGCACTACGCAGATGAATGTCAATCAATCGTTCCAGTGTCTTGAGAAGAAATGACGATAGACTGATAGGTCTTAGGTCCTTGGGTGTAACGTGTGAGCATTTACCAGCTTTGGGTATAAAAACTACTTTGACTTCTCTCCATATACGGGGAATATGAACCAGGTTTAGACAACTGTTCATTATTATCTCTAAAGTGGGTAAGATAATGTCTAAAGCAACTTGCAGTTCGGCTGGTATTATGCCGTCTGGTCCTGCCGATTTGTATGGATCGAAGCTGTTAATTGCCCATTTTAGTTTGTCCCCTGTTATTAACCCTCGGATCTTTATACCTTTGTTATTTGACTCTAATGAGTTAATGTTGCAAATGTTTTGCGAGCTACCTGGGAAGTGAGTGTCAAGTAGCAAATTGAGTGATTGTTCACATGAATTTGTCCAGGAGCCATTTGTCATTTTCAAAGAGCTTGGCATAACTGGATTTGTTGAGAGGATTTTCCTCAATCTGGATACTTCAGAAGTATCTTCTATTTTATTACAGAAGTTCCGCCATGAAGATCTTTTGCTTGTCCTCAATTGTTTCTTATAAATCTTTAAGGATTCTTTATATAAGTCCCAATCTGAGGATTCTTTTTTGTATTTATAGCTCGATTGAAGAGTTTTCTGCAACTTTTCCTGAGCAGTTATAATCCTGAATTCCACCAATAAGGTTTCTTTTTTCCTCTAACTTGAAGAAGAGGACAAGAAATATTCATTGCATTATTCAGGATTAGTGTCAGATCCTTGACTTTGTTATCTAGATCTGAGGTGTTGGAGAGGATATCTAGAGATTCGGCTGTAAGCGATCTTTCCAGTATATCTCTATACGTTTGCCAGTTTGTTTTCCTATAATTACGAAAAACTGGCCGTGTGGTGGGTACATCATTTAAACTGAATTGAATGTATATATGGTCTGAGAATGAGTGTTCCTCTGATACTTTCCAATTCGTTATCATTTGATATATAGTGTCAGAGACAAGAGTGATGTCTAGCACTTCTTGTCGGTTTTGGTAACAAAGGAAGGTTCATTACCGATGTTACTGACTACAAGGTTAGTACTAAGAATATAATCAAAAAGAGACTCACCTCTATCGTTTATGTCCGACGGACATTGTCCGTACTTCCCCCAACAGTGTGATGGGCATTAGCATCACACCCAATAAGGAGGCTGATATTTTGCCTTTTTGCCTCAGCGATGATCCTCTTGAGCGTATCGCCAGGAGGGCCAGGGTTGTCGTGGCCAAGATATGCCGACACTATCCAGTACGTTCCATTATTGGTGTGCATTCTGGCGGCGGTTATATCTCGATCGGTGAAATCAGGGAGTAAATATACATTAGAACTACTTTTAACTAATATGCAGGATCTGGGTTCACCTTTGTCCGATGCATACAGCAAGTAGTAACCAGGAGTCCTGACTCCCTGAATTCCAGATTTGGCAATCCATGGTTCTTGGATCAGGACTATATCCTCTCGGTTCTTGTGCAGACGGAGAAGAAGTGAGGCCGAAGCCTTGATGGAATGTTGAAGGTTAATCTGAAGTAGTTGCAGCATTTTGGCTACACTCATCCAGACCAACCCCCAACATGGTTAGATTCAGGTCTTCCGATTCAGAGGACGAATCCAGTAGCTCGGCTTCAGAGTCCGAGCCAATGGGTTCGTCTTCACTCAGATGGACCTTCCTCACGGAGTCTTCAGCTTCCTTCTCGGAGAGACTGTCGACATTTTCTGGAGCCTTTTCGGCGATGTTTGTGGTCTTCACTTCAGTCTCAGAGCTGCTGGGAGCATCAATTTCCATTGCTGGGTCGATGTCTACCGCAGATTCTTCAACTGTGGAAGTACCTATTTGTTGTGGAGGAACGGTGTTACCCTCGTCTTTTTTATATACTTTCAAAGTAATCGAAGAAAATCCGTACCCAATCACACCTTTGGTTGCCAGTAGAGGAGCTAAGGACTCTTTATTCACTACAATAATTGCAGATCTTGAAGCGCCCTTTGGTTCCTCCACTTTCGCAACTTTCCAGTTATGAGTGGGCAGGTCTGGATTACTGCTTTGTATGATTTTAAGGATTGTATCCGGTCGAGAAGGTTCCTCTGGAATCCAGGTGCGAGCCCTTGGCCTTGTAGGGATTTGCTCTCTAGCAACAACCTCAAGCTTCGCGCCTGTCCAGATCTCTCCTAACTTGCTGACAGCAAGCTTATATAGAACGCAAGATCTCTGATCTCCACAAGAGATAAGCTTTACTTGGCCTCGGTGCCAGCCGTTATCTCTAATAACTGGGGGTGGTCCTGGATTGGCTTTCATGATGTCCGGGTAGCGTACCGAGAGCTCTCTTGTTACCACTGCCCAGCGATCTACTGAGAACTTGCCATCGATATCGCTTCTGTCGATGACTGCAACTATTATATTGGATTTTAGCGCATCGCTAAAAGAAAGATCATCCTTCCTTAACGCAGTTGATACCGTGCTGGTCTTCTGCACTTTCGGGCGCTTGGGTTCCGAAGTGGTTCCCTCAATGGACCTTTGTCGCTTTGACGTGGAGTCACCGCTGGTCTCAGCATCTTGCTGTCTAGCAATGACGCTTTTGGCCCATGCTAGCGATGCTTCCTGCTTAGAGTCACCATTAGTTTCTAGTTTATCACCTAGTCTTTTGATGATCCTCTTAGCATTCCGCAATTCGCGAACGCTTTGCGATAGGGGATGTCTCGTAGTGGTTACAGCAGACCCTTTTTTCAAGGGCGCCTTACCACTGAAATGAGGTTTATTGGTAGTACTACCACTGACCATAGTGGTTACAGCAGACCCTTTTCTCAAGGGCGCCTTACCACTGAAGTGGGGCTTACTGGACGTACTGTCCCTGGCCGTAGTGGTTGAAGCAGACCCTTTTCTCAAGGGTGCCTTACCACTGAAGTGGGGTTTGGGTTCGTTGGTAGCACTACCAATAGACCGTAGCTTATCAGTCCCGCCACAGCCCGTGGACCCTGTCTTAACAGTTGTTCCGCAAACTGTGTCAGGCTTGATAGCCGCTTCACCTACTAAAGCTGTCATAGTCGCTGGCGACTTATCCTCGTTAGAGGCCAAGCCCGTGCCGGCAGTCGCGACTCCTGCCGACATTTGAACGTATATCCCCGTTCGAATTTTTTCTTTTTCTGTAGCTTTATTCATGGTTCATTGGTTGTTTTGAATTTTGTTTGTTGTCTCTGCTACCGCAGCTGGATTGCTGGGGTAGAAAACAGGACGTAAGCCTTCCCACCGCGTCAAGGTCAAATTCACGGGAAGGATATTACTCCCTTAAAAAGCTAACATCTTATGCTCAATTTATCGGATCTTCAAGATTAATGTGCATAGGCTTTAGTATGTTCAAAAAAATAATTATAGTTGTTTTATCCCTAACACAAATTTAGAGTTGAGGACAGTTAAGAATCGTGTTGTTCTCATGAGCTGTTAAACAAGTTTTGATTTTAATGTTACTGACTTCAAAAGTTATTCTTTTATAATATATTTTAAAATATTTATTTCTTTCGTATAAGGTTTTAAACGGTAAGTTAATACCTTGTTTTAAATAAAGGCAGTTGTTGTTGTTTATTTGATTTGTCTTCAAGATTTGTGTATTTGATTTAGAAGATGGATGTATGTACCTGTTTGAATTTTACTCTAAGTGTGGCAAAGCGCAATGCTCTCCTTGCAACGCGAAGGTTTCTATTTCTAAAGTCATGATGCGCCTTAATTCATTTAAGCTTTCATATTGAGTAAGGAATCATTTACATACATCTTATATGAGTTGCAAAATCCAATACTCCAATAGTAAAATTATCCGCCTGCTTAAAGTTTTCATGCTGAAGGTGGATATCAACGAGGAGTTGGGAATAATTTCCATGTTGCTATGTTGAGCTTGACATTTAGCATAGTTTTAAACGAGTTTGTCAACCTATCGGAAGAGCACTTGCGAGCTAAATGGTAAAAAATTGTAAAGTCCGAAATCGAAATACAAAGGACCAAGCGAAATGTTTTTAACAGTACTGGAGTTATTGGGTGCGTAGATGGTACGCATGTTAAAATTGTGCAACCTTTAGAGCCAATCAGCTTATTTATTGAAAATATAAAATATTTAAACTCTGACACATGTAAATGAATTGTTAGATTTTAAAAATGAAAAAAATTTAAAATTGATGTTGTGTGGTACGCTTCTCCATTTAACATACATAATATAATAACACATCTTTCCTATCCTTCTTTCTCTTCATTAACTTCACGCCCGCGCTGTGTTGAAACATTTAAAGGGTAATCATAATCCCTTGAGCGTGGGTAGATTATAAAAAAAAAAAAAAAAAAAAAATAAGATTTTTTATTAAGAAACAATAATAACTTAAATTGACTCATCAACCGAATCTACAATCCGCAAACAAAAAGATAACCGAAATAAAAACGTAAAATATTTGGCGGATTTCAGATCCGATCGTTTTGTACAACACCCTTCAATCCGTAAAATTTCAAACAATACTGAATACAGAACTGCGAAAATTCGAAAACGGTACGTTTCGGTATTCAAACGAAAATCAGAACAGCCGTGTATGAATTGCGAAGAAAGAAAGGAAAATCATGGGAAAGAGCGATTATAAGAAACGAAAATGGAAACAAAAAGAAGTTGCCAGTAACAATGAAATATAATAATTTTTTAAAAGTGAAACTAACATCACCCATATTAACATTATGTCTAAAAATAAAATTATTTTGACAAAGTTTTAATTTGTATTAGTTCTATAAAATGTATTTTTTACTGTAAATACTTTTTTGAAAGTAAAGATAAATCTAAAAGTGACAAAGAAGAGCGCATAACAAAGTCTTTCAAGAGATTTATAAAATGCAATGAGTCTTCTTCTCTGTTCACTTAAAATGTAAACCAACCAAACAAAAACAATTGACATTTGACAAAAACACTAAAAACAAAAGTCGGACACCTGAAAGCACTCGTTAAAAAACACGAGAAATGTTTTTCTTACGATTCTAGTTCTCGTAATTGTAATTTGAAGATTTCGAGCTACTGCAATCGTCTGTTGTAGTCGCAAATTAACATTATGTACATATATGTACATACGTGGTGTTATGAACGGCTAACTTTTTTCATAACAAACACATAATCCACATTCTCAATTTCTTTCGAACCTTATTCTTATCGTTTTCTTAACATTATCTTACAGATTTATGAAAAAATATTTAATTTCTTAATATTATTTAACTGTTTTTGAACATTATCCAAACACGTTTAGGAAATAATTTTCTTTCCCAAGAAATAGTATTAACTTTCTTGAAAACTACATACTTAATCGATTTCTTTTTTAAACTTAGTACTTACAATTCTTTCAACACTTTCAAAGTCAACACTTTGAAAAAAAAAAGACAAAAACATTTCTTTTATAAATCTGTTAGAAAAAAAAATTTTCGGTGACTAAATTATTACATTCAAAAACTACCTATTCATTAAAAAAAAATTGTTTATTAGTTACTTAACTTATTTTAATTTCAATAACTCGCAAATTTGCTCAAAATTCGTAAATAAACATGAAAATAAATATTCGACGATAACATATCAAAACAACCCACACGAATTTCATTAGGTTACAATGCATCCTGAAAAAGTTAACGTTTGGTTTGAATTTTGGGCTGTCGGCGTCATTGGACGGAGCTACCACACCACAGACGCTTCTAGTGTTTCCTGAATTCGCAGATCTATGCTACTAAACCACAATCGACCGATGCCCTTAAGGTGAGCATAACATAGGCCATCGCTCAAATTCAGCCGGATCCATGCGCGAGAGTTATTGAAAATTGGACCACATGGATCCATGCCACCGTTAGAAGCCGAGGCGGGTATTTACACGACGTCATATTCCGTATATAATGGAATACATGGGCCTCTTAACAAAAAATTTTGTTAATACCAAACAAAACCAAATTGCTTTTATTTCCATTTCAAAAGCGAAATAAGGCCAAATTTGATTTTGAAATAAGACCAAATTTAAAATTTAGGAAAACAGCAATGTTTTTATTTTGCATATACATTAGCCTTAAGCGTGCCTTGTGCATTTACAACTTTATGATGAAGATGATAAACTTTAAGATCCAGTTTTACAACGGCAAAACGAAATAAAGTTAAATTGGCCTTATTTCCTTTTCTAAAGCAAAATTAAGTCAAATCGGAAAACGATATAAGGTCAAATTTTTCATTTTTGGCTTCATTTCGTTGGGCCTTATTTCACATCGCCGATTATGACAGATGGCTTTTCCAAGCATATCGAGCAATAATTCAACCACAACTGTCATAAAGCGTTGAAAGCCTTTTTTAACAACATAGAAGCAAACGTCGACTCTGACGCCTGACCACTTCTTAGTTGCGGCTAAATTCAAAGCTCAAAGAAACTGCGAGCCACCCAGAAAAAGAAGTTTAAAGTTGGGCGCCTTAGCATAACTGGAGTGCCCAAAGCTAATAAAGAGCATTTCAGGGAGAAGCTCTCCGCTGTACATTCACTTATCACAGACGGCAACAATCAGTGATCCGAGTTTCACGATATCATCAAAGAGGAAGCTGAAACCACCGTAGGCTACCAAACCACCCCAGAGAAAGTCCGTGATAGATATGATGAAGAATCCGTTCAACTGCATCCAGTGACAGAAGATGCACATGCGAATATGCTACAGCGCACATGAAAATCAGCGAAAGAAGAATATCGAGCAAAGAGGAGAGAGGAAAAGATGATGTTGCAAATGCAACTGATACCCAAACTACGCTGGTCAAACGAATCTGCATCCAACTATAGAACACGTCTAGATACACTTCTGATGATGGAACAACACGACGCAAGCCTGAATCAAATTGAAAAAAGCATTAAAGGAGCATATCATATACCGAACAGCAGTCGAGGAAAAACTGAATATAGAGAACCTTGGTTTGACAAGGAATGCATGCAGGCGAGAAGCCTTTCTTACGCCTGGCTGAGTGCATATCGAAAGTCCAATACAAATTTAACTAAAGACCGGTACATTGAGTATAATCAGAAATATAAACTTCTCTGCCGTAAAAAGAAAAAAATCTATTCGGAAGCACATCAGCTTGCAAAGTGTAACAAGTCGTCTGAGTTTTGGAACCTGGTCCGAAAACTTAATGGAACAAAATTTATTATTAGTCCGGGACTTAATTCAAATAGACTACAAACATATTTCGAGCAATTATTAAACCCAGATGCGCCAAACAAGTTTATGAATCATTATGCCAAACATGGCTTCAAAAATAATATATTAGATGCACCAATTACAAAGGAAGAAGTGTTTATATCGGTAAACAACCAAAAGGATGGAAAGGCTGCGGGCTCAGATGGTATACCCGCAGAATTCTACAGATATGGTACAGATACTCTTGCTGTAACTCTGACGGCAGTATTCAACCAGATCTTTGACGGGGGAACCATTCCAAATCAGTTCAGCGATGCCTTGATTTTCCCAATCCACAAGAAGGGAAGCACTGAAGATCCGGAAAACTATAGAGGAATCTCATTTTTGAACTCGTCATATAAAATATTTACTTCGATCCTGCTCAGGCGTTTAAATGCATGGATAAATTCTAATAATCTGCTCAGTGAGTTTCAAGCTGGCTTCAGATCGGGATACTCCACCGTCGATCACATTTTTGTACTTCGCTCGATTGCTGACTCGTTTCTATCGAGAAATAAGAAACTATTTACATTTTTCGTTGATTTTAAAGCTGCTTTCGACACCGTGGATCGAAATGCCATGTTTTACAAGCTTTTCCAGAAAGGAATGTCGCTTAAGTTCGGTACAGTATTGGAAAATTTATACAAGACTACCAAAGCAGCAGTGTGGAATGGCCAATGCTTATCAGAGTGGTTCCAAACGAAATCGGGAGTTAGACAGGGCTGTGCACTTAGTCCAAGTTTGTTTGCACTCTTCATTGAAGATATAGTCGAAGCATTACCCGCAGGAATTGAGTACGCAGGCGTTAACATTAAAGCTCTTCTTTTCGCTGACAACATTGTCCTGCTCGCATATACACCGCAGTCCCTTCAACTAATGATAAATAAGCTTGCTGAATATTGCAAAAGGTGGAACCTAGTGGTAAATTTAAATAAATCCAAAGTGATGGTTTTTAAAAATGGCGGAGGAAGATCGTGTGCAAGTGAGCAATGGCACTATAATGGTGAAAGAATAGAGTTGGTGAAAGAATACAAATATCTAGGAGTCTGCTTTACTAAGAACTTGAGCATGGGAAAACATCTCACTGACAAACTTGTTAAGGCGAAAACAGCTATAAACGCAGGATGGAAGCAAACCTTTAATAATAAGGAAATTACACATTCCAGTAAATTCAGAGTCTTCGAAGCTGTATCGGAATCAGTTATGTTTTATGCGGCGCAAGCGTGGGGAGGTCGGAAATATGAACAAGTGGAAAAACTGCTCAGATTTTACATAAAACGGATCTTCCACCTTCCTTCTAGTACGCCAAACTTCATGATCATGTTGGAAACGGGTTTATCGCCTTTATTCATCAAAACACTCAAGCTGCAGATCGATTACATCCTAAAAGTTCTCGATATGCCAAGTTATCGTCTTCCAAAGAAAGTAGTTCTTCAAACAATCCAATCCCGAAGTGGATGGTTTAAAGACTGGATAGAACTAGCCGATCAAGTGGATGTTGACCTGAACTACAGTAACTTTGCCTCATGGAAACCAACCTTATATCGCTTAATAGCTCGTCTGGATGAAGCCTCAAGAGAACAATTCACGGAGCAAGCCAAAAGTTCACTGCACCGTTCGATTTACAGTAGACTAGATTACGATCTCCGGGAAAGAAACTACTTCCACGACAACTATACTATCGAACAAATTTCATGCATGTTCCGGTTAAGAGGAGAACTCCATAATCTGAACTACATCCCACACCGCGAGGACTTACCGATTTTATGCAACCTGTGCAACTTGAAAGAGCGCGAGGATGTTTTTCATTTTGTTGGAAGATGTGCGATATTGAGAGAAACAAGAAGACATACCCTAGGCAGTGACTTTCTTTCAAATAATGAAATCATAAGCCTTCTACAGGAAATGGATGTCACAAAGTTATATGCATATTGCAAAACAGCACTTAAATACAGACATCAAATTTTAAATGAAGCGTTTTAATTTTAAACTGCACTTTCTATTTTTTTTTTTTAATCTATATAAAGCTATAATTTTAGTTGTCAATCAGGCAGACGGCAGTGCCATGCATCATATTGATTGTATTAACCAAATCATTGTTAAAATTTATGTGGAAATAAAAATCAACCTAATCTAATCTAAATCTATTGCGAGACAAATCCTGAAAAAGACCAACAAATTTTAAGACGAGACTCAGCATCTATCATGTGGGGCTTATATGATAGCATTCATCGTCAGAAGATCTATCTGGCGATTTTCGAACTCGGGATCCCGAAAAAACTGATCCCCCTTTGTCACGTGACATTGAAAAAACACTCGGAAAAGAGATGCACTATCATGTGATTTCTTCAGTCTCGTTCTATAATAGATTTTGAGCAAAGCAGGCGTTAACAAGAAGGGGACAGTTTTCAAAAAATCTTTCCAACGGACGATATCGACACAATCGGCTCTTCCCAACGTTCTATAATAGAGTCGTTCACGGCTGTTGAAGATCAGGTGAGACTTGTTGGGCTTGAAGTAAATGAGAACAAGACCAAGAGATCTGCCCAACGATTAGTGCAAAAAGTCACTATTGATAGCAAAAACTTCGAGGTAGTTAAGGAGTTAACATTAACTCCACAAACGACATCTTAGTGATCCAATCCGACGAAGAATTCAGCTAACCAAATGGGTTCAACACTCCTCACTCTTAAGACGAAGTGCACGCTCTAAAAAAGCCTTATAATACCAGTCCTACTTTACGGCGCCACCGAGCGTTGGACTTTAAGCAGAAAACGAGAAACGGTAATAGACTCTTTCAAAAGAAAAATTCTTCGACGGATATTTGGTCCTGTTTGCGAAGAGGGCGAATGTAAGAGAAGAAATAACAGCCAATTTTATCAGCTGTACCAAGATGTGAATGTAGCCCAGAAAGCCAAAACACGTATGTGGAAAAAGAAACGACTAAAACAGCTGAGTTTCTTGTTGTCGATGATGCGCTTGAACCGCTACTGGGCTTGTCGACTTGCATTGAGTTTGATTTAGTAAAGCGCTTGAATACTGTGCAATCACTGCCTTATTTACCTTGGGAGAAGGGGGAATTCTTAAGAAAATTTAAAAATAATTTTAGTGGTGTGGGTAAATTTCCGGGAACTTGCTCTATTAGGTTAAAAGAGGATGCGATACCTTCACTGCACTATAAAAAGCGAATTCCTTTGGGTCTTTGTGATCGTTTAAAATCTGAACATGAATCGATGGTCCAGACTGAAATAATTTCTCCAGTCGATTAATCCACCGATTGGGTGAACAATGCTCAGCTCGTGGAAAAGCCAAATGGAAAACTTCGTATTTGTCTCGATCCAAAGCCTCTTAATGCATGCATTAAGCGAGAATGCTTCCTCATTCCAACGATCGAGGATATAATGGGACGCCTAGCAAATAAATGTGTATTTACTGTTCTTGATTTAAGCAACGGATTTTGGCATATGGAACTTGATGCCAAAAGTGCAGAATTGAATTGAATTGAACTTTATTGAGACTTTTAAATTTTCGATTACATTATTATACTTATTCTAGCGATAGCTTAAATCAGACTGAAGTGGCTATAATGTATTGCCTTCTTTTTCGATTACGTGTTATGTACAGCCTCATGGCGGTCAATTGGTATATAATATGTATTATAGTGTTGAACTGCTCTTGCTCATAAGCATATATATCTTTAGCTTGTGACGATTGTCACCAATACATACAATTCTTAACCTAACTTACAAACTAACATACAAACGATTACAAACGATAATGCACCTGAGCATTATATAGGTAGATAACCTTACATTTTATGTGTTGTATTTTCTTTTTTAATCTTTCTTTTTTTTTTTTTTTTAAATAGAGCGATCGATAGCGCACTATGCAAATTGGATATAATTGTAATTATGTATATAATAAAGAAGTTATCACATATCTGTTATAGTAATGTCACTTAGTTTTGTGTTAAAACTTAAAGATTGTAAAGGTCTTGGTCTTTAGGAACCACGTCCGTGTTCGGGTTGCGTTGTCGGGCTTCGGCCAGGATGGCCTTCTTGTTGTTGGGGCTAGTCCTGAGTAGTCAATTGATGTTGAGTCATGTTACGGCTTCAGTTCACGAGCCGAGGAGCTTCAGCCAGGGAAGCTTCTTGTTGCTGGGGCAAGCCCTGAGTAGTCAAGAGTTTTGAATCTTGTTGCGGCTAGAGTTTTGAGCCTCCGTACCCTTGATGGAATGCCCAGATGAGTTTGTTGTATAACCAGTTTTTAGAAACATTGTTCTCAGTTTTGGTGACATAGTTAGTACACCCGGTTTAGTAGTATCTTCAGTCCCGGATCCAGGATTGAAGTTTGGTTGCCGTTCGGCAGGCTAATGCCCGCAGAACTGTTGCGGATTTGGTTTGAGCAGGTTCGCTTCCTGCTGGAAATGAGCCATGTGTCGGCGTCATCAATTTCTGTGTTGTATAAAACACTGTTGCTTAATGCATGGAGTTGGTGGGTTGCATCAAGCTTCTCCTTTCCGGGTCCTCCGCCACAATTTAGAATTCTACCGCCACCACTAGTTAAAGTGATCCAATTTTTTCCGCGTAATCACTGCCCATCCGGCGTTGGGAGTTATTTTAGGGTGTTAAGGAAGTTCGCTCTTGTTGTAAGCGAAAATTATTTCGTCAAAAAGACATTAAAAACGGAAAAAAATTTAATTCAAACCGTACCACGTTTTTATTTTTGGCTAAAACCTATGATAATTTTAATTTTTTGGAGAGTGCAGACGCAACGACACGTCTGCACTCTCGGACAGTTAACTACCTTCCCCCCAAAAGTGCAGATTTAACTACGTTTATGACACCGGTGGGCAGATTCAAGTTCAATCGTGTGCCATTTGGTATAAATAGTGCACCGGAAATGTTAAAAAAAAAAAAATGGTGCAAACATTCGGTGACATTCCTAATCTTTTTATTTATTTCGATGATTTGGCTATTGCAGCGGCATCTGATTTTGAACATGATCAAACTCTTTCAATTGTAATGGAGCGCGCTCAGAAGTATAACATTCAATTTAATGCGGATAAAATCCAATTTAGGCAAAAGCAAATAAAGTTCATGGGTCATTTAATTTCAGAGGGTCAGATAAGACCAGACTTCCGATACACCAGAGCCATTGTAGACATGCCTAAGCCAACAAACAAGTCCGGGGTTATGAGATTACTAGGGTTATTTAAGTATCTTGCAAACATTATTCCTAATTTGTCATGCCGAAGCCGATCTGCAGCATTGCGTGATCTCACGAGAAAGGATGTTGAGTGGAGTTGGACAGATCGACACGATAACGAATTAAAAAATTTGATTAGCATAATAACGTCAAAGCCTGCACTGGCATTTTATGACCCGAGCAAGCCGGTTATCGTTCAAACTGATGCATCAAAGGATGGATTGGGATGCGTATTGGTACAAAATGGGCATCCAGTTGCCTATGCATCGCGGACTTTAAGCTCTAGTGAGCAGAAATGGGCCCAAATCGAGAAACAATTGTTGGCAATTGTATTTGCCTTTGAACGCTTTCATTTTTTCCTTTACGGACGAGATTTCACGGTTCAAAGTGACCACAAGCCGCTCGAGGTACTTGTAAAGCGTGACATTGACGACGTCACCCCTAGGTTACAAAGAATGTTTATGCTTCTTCTTAGATATCCGAATATGACTATAATATACATATACACCAGGAAAAGAAATGCTTGTGGCTGACTGCCTTTCAAGGGAACAGTTGTCGGAACAATTCGAAGACCCTGATCTTCTTCACTCGGCAGGTTTGTCTATCGGAAGATAACTATAAATTATACTTGCGTGTAATTAAATATGACGAAAAGTGCACGCGCATATGTAAGTATGTGCAGATGAAATGGCCCGGATATCATCAGTTTGATGATTTTAGTCAAAAATTTCAAATACCGCTATAATCTACATTTTGAGAATGGGCTTCTTTTTAAAGATCATAGACTTGTTATTCCGTGTGAACTTCAGGCAAAAATATGCAAGCGGCTACACGAGCCACATTTAGGTGTTGAGAAAACGCTTGTACGTGCACGCTCAAATTATTTTTGGCCAGGTATGTCGGAAGAAATTAAGGAAATCGTTTCGGAATGTACTATTTGCGAAAAGTTCAGACGAAACATTCAAAAAGAACCTTTGGCTCAGGATTCTAATCCTCAGTATCAATTTCAAAGAGTGGCTATTGATTTATTTGAAATGGCAGGACACGAATATATATCAATCATTGATGCATATTCGGGTTTTATCATATCAGAAAACCTTATTCGGAAAACTTCTAACGAAATAATTGATGTCATTGTAAGAATATTTGATCGCTTAGGATATCCATCGGAAATCAGATGTGATAATAGCCCATTCGGATCAGTGGCATTCGAGAAATTTGCCAATGAGGCAAACATTTTGTTCAAATTTTCTAGTCCACGGTACCCGCAAAGTAAAAGGCTGCGGAAAAAGGCGTAGCTATTACAAAAAATCTTTAAGGCGATGTTATGAGGTACAGGAAATAGATCGTTTTCAATATCGCATTCTCGAATATAATACCACACAAGTCGCTAGTATGAAACTATCGCCGGCCCAATTATTCTTTGGGCGCCAAATTAAGACCAGATTAGGTACCAGTAGCGAGTCAACTGTTGCATCGAAACAATTTAAACGAGGTTGATGTTCAAGAAAAAATTCAAAAGTAAAAGGAAAAACAGAAATATTATTACGACCGAACCGAGAGATCTTTGCCAATGTTGAATGTGGGTGACCAAGTAATATTTAAGAAAAATGGAAAAGATTGCCAATATGGAAAAATTGTAGATAATGTAAATGATAGATCATATATTGTACAAGACAACTTTGGTTATTATTTTCGAAGAAATCGCAGATTCTTAGCTAAAACAAAAAATAATAAAATCAACACAAGTGAATTGCTCTATGAAGATCATAATTATAAGAAATAATGTAAATATTGAAGAGAATAATGTAAAGCAAATCAATATTATACCGCCAAATGAGAAAGGCAATACTGATGCGTATATTAATTTAAGTAAAAATTGTACTAATAAAGTTGTGCTCCCTGAAAGCAGTGTTCCAAACATAGCCGAACGATCAATGGGACAACCGAGCTCATCAGTAGCTCATAATGACCCACTTGATCGCTACAGCTTCCTACCTGACTCAGGAACAGAGGTTGACGAAACGCCTGATGTAAGTGCCAGGCCTTATGTGAATCGAAGTGGTCGAGTTAGTGCTCCTCCTGTTCGGTATACGGTGTAATGTAAATGCTTATTGTGAATATTATTATTATTGTGATCCCATCAACTTGAATTTATGTAAACTGTATAGGTGACAGAATAGAGATATAAACGTCAAAACCAGTTGAGCTTCAACCATTATTGCCTTCAGATACCCACAAATTATAATTATAAGATTAATTGAATAAAGATCAAATTAAAGTAAATCACCTGTTAATTTATTAATTAACGTGTACATACTACACGTTACAATTGTTTGATTTGATACCTACAAAACATTCTAAGAAATATACATAATATGTTTGGAACTAAACGTTAATCCCAATTGTTAATTGTGACAATTAATTGATTCGGAAAAGCGAGACACTACTGTATACTTAGGCCAAATGGAGCTACATAGGTATGTACATACGTATTGTTTATTATTATTGAAACACACAAAATTAGCAAAAACAAACAAAATTGCATCAAATAAAATTAGCAAAGCAAATATTGATTGGAAAATAATACAATCAAGGTTATTTCCTTTTAATACAACAACCATCAGTTAAGTAAATTTATCAAAAATTTGAAACAATACAATTTATTTCGTCTACTATTTGTGTTCAAATGGTATAAATAGTTGAGAAAGTTTAGAATTAAATTCAGTCGCCTAAGACATCAAACTCCAAGCGCAATTAGTATGAAGTTGATTACTCTAATATTTGGTGCTTTTGTTATTTTAACATTGGTTAACAATAATTTGGCACAAGACGAAACTACAACAACAACAACCGCAGCACCACCACCAACAACAGCTGCACCAGAAGATCCAACCACAGCAGCTGCAGAAGACACTACAACTGCAGCTGCAGAAACCACTACAACTGCAGAAACCACCACAGCTGCATCAACCAGTACAACTGCAGCAACCACAACCACAACAAAAAAGAAAAAGGTCAATAAGAAGAAGGTACGTATTCATGGAATAGCACGGGTTACACCAATACGCAGAGGGGGTGGTGTGCGCAGAGGAGGGGGAGTTGTGCGCAGAGGAGGAGGTGGTGTGCGCAGAGTCAGTGGCGCCAACATTCAGAAAGCCAATGTTCGGAAAGCCATCGTTCAGAAACCCATTGTAAGGAAAGCCAATGTTCGCAGAGGGAGAATCGTGAGAGCCTAAACCACTTTCAGACCAGGAGTCTCTCGATTCTGACACTAACAGAGTATTGCTATAATTTTTCTTTTTTTTGGATTTAATAATAAAGTGACAACAAAAAATCTCACAATTTTGATATCATTTACTTCTTCACAAGGAATCATAAGGTTCGATATTTTATTGTGTGTACCGAATTTTACTATTTTTACTCTCGATATACATACATTCATGTATGTTCTTAAGTACGAATGTAAGAAGTTCTTACATTCGTACTATCTTAATAAATTCAAAATCTTCTTAAGAGGTTGTTAGAAACTCGATCGGAAAAGGACTTTGCGATCTCTTGCGATTGTTAACGTCCAACATCGAACTTCCTCGCAGTACTTCCTTGTTTTGGCTTGGGTCGGAATATCCGCAGCCGAACCTTGGCTACACTATACTGGAGAAGTGCCTTGAATCGATCGCAATGTGATCAATCTAGTTCACGGTTGATTGATCAGTAGAACGCCATGTCCCCTGGTGAATATCAAGATGCTTAAACTGCATACTAGCTACCAGCGGCGTGGCGTCCATATAACTCGATTCCTACCGACTTACCTTTCAAAATTTCCACTTTCAGTTATACTTTCAAACTCCTAGCCACATGAATCTTATAAAATCATACACCTGTACGCTATCAACATTATTTGAATCTCTGTACCTTCTATTCTACACACACTTCTGCTTTTTACCTCACTCCATAAGCAAACACAACATTGAAGCAACAAAAAATTCATCGAAGTAAGTCGGGTTATAAAATTTGTTGCGGGATAGAACAAATTTGTTGTCTTTCCTCTTTATGCATATACTATTCGCTGCTGCTGACACCTTTCTGTTTAATACACGCTGTCTTATGGAAGAAAATAACCCGTGATGTATCGTCTTATTTCGTGATGGTGAACTTGATGAACCAAATGTAGCGAGGTTGAGGTAGGTTTCTGTTTAAAAAAAAAACAAAAACAATTTGTTTGCTAAATTTGTGTCTATCTCTCACTCGTGTGTCTTATGATGGTGAAGCAAATGTATTGCGCAGATTCAGGTTGGGGTAGGTTTCTCTTTATAAGAAAAAAAAGTTTACTCAGAGGAAAATGTATAGGAAATAACCCGGTCTCCTTCCGTCTTTTTTTGGTGAACTTGAATGATGTATATGCACTTAGTGCAGTTTTACGGTACTTATCGGAGGATGGGATAGAGGAAAGGTTTCTAGGTTATTTTGATGTGAGCGAGTGCCGCAACGCAGATGAGCTGTCCAAACATATTTTTAATATTCTAGATAAATTCTCTTGCAAGGAAAAGTTAATTGGGCAATCTTACGATGGTGCGGCCGTTATGTCAGGGGAAGTGGGTGGTGTGAGAAAGAAAGTTCTTGATGCTTGTCCAATGGCTAACTTTATTCCTTGCTACGCTCACGTTTTAAATTTAGTTTTATCGCGTTCACTTGAAAATATATCTGAATTAAAAGTTTTTTTTGGTAATATTAATACTATAGTTCGTTTTTTCAATAAGTCAACTAAACGTTCGAATCTTTTGAAACAAATAGCCAACCGACGCATGCCCGGAGTTTCAGAGACTCGCTGGCATTATCACTCGCGAATAATAAACGTCATTTTAAATTGCAGATTAGATATAACTGAAACTTTAAAAAGAATATTAGATAACCCTAACGAATGGGACAATGACTCGCTTTCTATAGCCGAGAGCTTGTTAGTTAAATTAGAAAGCAAAGATTTTTGCTTTTTTCTCAACACTCTCTCCGAAATTTTTGCTAGGACTGATAGTCTTTTTAATATAAATAGTTCAAAATAAGCAAACGGATGTTGAGTTTGCTAAAAGAGAAATTGAAAGTTTTGAGTCTTGGCTTTGCTCTGAGTTTTTAAATAAATTTGAACATATTTTTGAAAGTTTAACAGATTTATCCGAACCGCCACGAAAAAGAAGAATGCTTGAAATCGACACAAGAACATATTACAAACGTCTTTTTGTGGAAATAAAGGACAATATTATATCCCAAATTAATTCAAGATATAAATCTTTTACAAATTTAACTTTTTTAGATTTACTTAATAAATCCAAATATGACAGTTTTGCACTTGCAAATCCAGACGAAAAAATATCTTCTCTAATAAATTTTTTCCCTGGAATTTTCGATTTTACAGCCTTAAAGAACGAACTTAAAGTTTTATATACAACACCTTCTCTTCGACACCTTGACATTCAAGCACTTCATAAGCATTTTAAAAATGAAATACTGCATGACGCAAATTTTTAGCTTGAGTAGTTTAATTTTAACACTACCGATAACTGTTGCTTCTGTGGAGAGATCTTTTTCAGCTCTAAAGCGAATCCATACATATTTAAGAAATTCCCAAGGAGAAAATAGGCTTTCTGATTTAGTAGCACTTCTATCCATAGAAAAAAAACTTCTTCTAAAAATTAAAAGTAGACCTGAATTTTACGATAGAGTTCTTGCAGAATTTAATAAAAAAGATCGTAGGATAGCTTTAGAATACAAATAGGAAAAGAATAATTTAGTAAAACTTTTCACATTTTTAATTTTATCTTGTATTATTTTGAAAAATGTTTTTCTTTTAATGTTTCTTGTATATAATATCATTTGAAGTATTTAATTTATTTAATTTATTTTTTAATTTATTAATGAACAAATATTTGTGAAGTTCCTTACTTTTTTTTTTCTTTTTAAATACCAAAAATTTATTTAATACACTGCATCTGCAAAAAAAGGTTTCTTTCGAAGCCACTTTTGTTATGCGTTGAGCTCATTGTTACTTTCTATTTTAATGACTTAAGGTATAATAAAATTGGCTTAAATTGTTCAACTTTTAAGGTTTGATAAGCAGATAGGAATCGCGCGAAATAATTTCAAAAATATATTTGAAATTTACTTTTCTGGTAGCTAATTTTACTTCGACTTACCTTCTGAGATTATTCACGCCACGCCACTGCTAGCTACAATAACGTATCGAACCAAAGCGAAGTCAATCAGCCTGAATCGCGGAGGTGGTGTCGTGCAGGCTATTATATCTTCCAATCTTGTCACCAAAGATGTCTTCTCTTCCTAGCTTGGCGTTAAAATCTCCAGGGAAAATTCTAATGTCATAACTAGGCACTGCTCGTATGTTTTGTCCATAAGCTTGAAGAATATTTCTTTGGTGTCTTCATCTTTCTCCTCTGTTGGGTCATGTGCGCAAATGAGGCTTATATTGGCGAATTTGGGCTTGATGCGGATTGCCGTGAGGCGCTCGTTCACACAGTTGAAACTCAAGACTTTTTGCCTGAGCCTAGTTCCAACAACAAATCCGCATACAAATAAACGCTGCTTTTGTTGTCGATAGTAGTCACCGTATAGATATCGCAGTCTTTTAATTTTCGTCTCCCCGGTCCGTCCCATCGCATTTCTTGGATGGCGGTAATATCTGCTTTGTAGCAGTTTAGGGCTTCCGCTAATTGATCGGCTACACGTGGTCTATTAAAGGACCCAGGGCCGGATTAACAAGTAGGCAGAATAGGCAGTTGCCTGCGGCCCCCGATTTTAGGGGGCCCCCGAAAAATGAAAAAGACTTCTAAAATTTTCTTACAAACATAAAATTCTAGTAACACTTTTTTTTTATTGCAAAATTTTGTTGTCAAGTCCGGCAGCAATGGAGTAGGGGTTTCAGTCGCTATAATTGCAGAATTGTCTACTGAATTCCACTTGTAAAAGGGTTTGCTTATAAGTTTTTCAATAACACAATAACAACTTTTTCACTACTTGGTGCCAATTTCTAGTTAAATTTTACACGCAGTGAGTAAGTCATTGCAAAGTGAAAAAGCAGATTTGCAAACTTGTGTTTTTTTGTACGGATCGTTAGAAGAGAGTTTAGTTTCATTCCGTGAAAAGTTCAATGATTTCGAGGAAAAAACAAAACAATTATTACCTGGTGTAGGTTATACAGAAATCGTAAAACGTACTCGTCGTAGAAAAAAACAACCTAATGATGGAAATGCTCCAGAAGTAGAATTTTCGCCTCGCGATGATTTTAGGACAAAAGGTTTCCTCGAAATCATCAAAAATCTTCACAGTGAAATCAAACGACGTGCGAAAGTGTATATGGAAGTTTCAGAGAGATTTGCATTTCTCATCAACTTTTCTCAAAGTGATGGAGACCTCTACGTGAACTCCAGATACACTGATGCACAAAAAACTCAGTCATTTGTATAAGATTCTAATAGAAGATCAATTAGCCGATGTACATATTTCCTAACACAGAAGTAGCTGTTCGGATTTTTTTAACATTAATGATCACAAATCGTTCTGCCGAATGATCCTTCTCGCAATTAAAAAGAATCAAAGCTGCTAAAAGAGCTACAACGCGACAAGAACGACTCGAGATGTTAGGTATACTTTGCATTGAGTCAGATTTATTGAACAAAATCGATATTGATGATATAATTGATAAATTTGCCGAAAACAAATGTAGAAAACGACATGTTTAAAATGTAGATAGTAATTTTATTGATATTATTACATTGTGACAGTAAAATTTTTATGAAAGATATAAGTTTGTATTTTATAATCGAAAAAAGAAGGGAACGGACGTGAAAAAAGGGCCCCCATATTGATGGTTGCCTAGGGCCCCGTTGAAGGTTAATCCGGCCCTGCAAGGACCTAACATTCAAGGAACAGACCCGAAGTTCATTATTTCGTTTGCATGTTTCATCAACAGTAAATCCGCCCGTATCCGAGGCTTGTTTTTGCTTCGATGCTTAGATGTATTTTATGTGCCCCGTCACCCCGACGGCACAAAATCCAACCTGGAGGGTATCTTAAGTAATTTTTAATTCATATGTAGGTATGTACCTTGAAAGAAATCTTCCAGCTTTTGCTTTCGTAACAGGGAAAATCAAATACATGATAAGAATTGTGAAAATACAGATCTGAATACCTTGAGGACAGTGAAGTGTTCTGAAGTTCGACATGAATGAAATCAGTCAAGTAAAGTTTATTTGTGGATTACCCGATTTTTTGTCTAAGATAAAGGGAGATCTCTTTCCGCCTAGTCTGAGGGTTGTATCGTCGGGTAAGCCTAAGCATCTACTTCGTAAAGCACAATAAACAATACAAGGCGATCATTAGGATAATGGGAGAGGATTAAGATGATATGTGATAGCCTGGTATGTAATTATTGTTGCCAAGCGCACAAGAGCAGAAACTGACTGGGAAACGTATAAGTCCAGTCAAAAGAATTTCAAGATGGAAACACAAAGAGCCAAACGCAGCTCGTGGAGAAAATTCTGCAGTCAAATTGAGAGTACTAACGAATCAGCAAGACTCAGGAAAATACTTGCTAAGGGACCTATTGTTCTGGGATCTCTTAAGGAACCCAATGGGCATTGGACAGAATCGTGCGGCGAAACACTGGAACTCCTAGTAAACTCTCACTTTCCTGGTTGCATCCCTAACTTGAATTACAACCCACAAATGGAGCTCTGCACAAAGAACGCGACACCAGCAGAGCTGATTACGGAAGAAAAGTTAAAATGGGCTATAAACTCCTTTTCACCGTATAAATCACCTGGCTTGGATGGTGTCTTCCCCATGATGTTACAAAAATGTGAAGATCATGTCATCCCACACTTAAAAAACATATTCCTAAGCAGCCTGAATTGGGGATGTGTGCCTAAAGCGTGGCGAGAAGTCAAAGTGGTATTTATTCCGAAAGCTGGAAAGCCTAGCCACACGAATGCCAAAGACTTTAGACCCATTAGTCTAACATCTTTTCTGTTAAAAACGTTTGAAAGACTAATAGACTGAGCACACTGAGCCCGGAGGTCATATCTCCAGCCCAGCATGCTTATACTAAAGGAAAAAGTG
Organism: Chrysotoxum bicinctum; assembly: GCA_911387755.1. Lineage (NCBI taxonomy): Eukaryota > Metazoa > Arthropoda > Insecta > Diptera > Syrphidae > Chrysotoxum > Chrysotoxum bicinctum. The sequence continues at coordinate 192,250,363 of OU426988.1, forward strand.
TTGAGAAAGCACTTCTTAGTGTCGTCTACACGATTGAAAGAACACTCAAAAACAAAGAATACACTCTTGCTGCCTTCTTAGACATTGAAGGAGCTTTTAACAATGTCCGAAACGAGGCCGTTGAAGGAGCGCTCGTAAATCTTAATGTGCATAATACCATCATCAGATGGATAATGTGTATGTTAAAAACAGACAGATCAACTCGGAGCTAGGAGAAGTACAGATTAAAGTGTCTACTTCTAGAGGGACTCCACAAGTTGGAGTGCTTTCTCCGCTTCTTTGGACACTCGTGATGAACACAGTTCTAATGAGACTTAAATATAGTGGAGTCCAAGTAATTGCTTATGCTGATGACCTAGCATTACTAGCCACAGGTAGATTTCCCTCCACAATTAGCGAACAGATAGAGAATACCTTATGTGTAGTGAATGCATGGACTAAAAACTGCGGTCTAGCGGTTAATCCGCAAAAAACCGAACTGGTTCTTTTTACGAACAAAAGGAAACTACCGACTTTTAAAATTCCCATAATTGAAGGGACCCAACTCAAAATCTCCGATCACGCTAAATATCTCGGCGTGATCCTGGATAAGAAATTAAACTGGAGTCTCAACATTAAGGATAGAACAAATAAAGCCATGTTCACTTTCTACTCCTGCAAGAGAATACTTGGTAAAACTTGGGGACCAAGCCCTAAAATTATCAAGTGGATATATACGGCCATAGTCAGACCTGTACTGACATACGGTAACGTAGGCTGGTGGAATGCACTAGACAAACCTACCAACCTTAAAATTATGACCAAGGTACAAAGAATGGCATGTATTGGAATTACTGGGGCAATGAGGTACACCCCGACAGCGGGGCTGGAAGCCATACTCAATATAAAACCCCTAGATCTATTTACACAAGAATTTGCAGCCAATAGCGCACTTCGACTTAGCCAGTCGTGTAACTGGCGACATAGTGCGATAGGTCATGCGCAGATTTTACAGAAATACATAGGAAATAGGGTATGTACTGACTATGGTACATAATATCCCGTTTAGACTTTTACAAACCGTTCAAGACCGTCTTTCCTAGCAGAGAGGACTGGAAAATCAACGAGTCATTTATCTGCGAATCGATGATATCTATATATACGTCGCGACGGTTCGAAGATGGAAACTGGTGTTGGTGCAGGATTCTTTTCAGAAACCCTTGAACTATCCAGCTCATTCAGACTTCCTGATTACAGCAGTGTCTTTCAAGCTGAGGTCCTGGCAGTGACGAAAGCTGCTAAACAAGTCTTAATGATGGCAATACCACAAGCTGATATCATCTTTTCCATTTATAGCCAAGCGGCAATAAAAGCGATTTCTGCCATTGAAATCAAATCGAAGCTTGTAACTTGCTGTCGCGAAGAGCTTGGTTCTTCGTACACAGAACAACATTAGACTCTGCTTGGTTCCTGGTCACAGTGGTGTCTCAGCAAATGAAAGCGCTGACGAGCTGGCCAGAATAGGATCAACACTTGATCCTAATCAAGCAGACGCAACAGTTGAAATCCCACCCTGTAATTTTAAACAGGTAATCAAAAGTAAAATTCTAGCCTTAGCAAACAAGAGATGGAACTCTCTCGATTCCTGTCTTACAACCAGAAATTTATGACCTAGTTTCAGTAAACAAAAGACCGAAGTCATCATCCAACTGAATAAAAAGTCTCTCTCTCTTCTCGTGAGCATTATCACAGGTCACAACCAATTCGGTTATCACAAGAAAAAGATGAAACTCAGTATGGACGACTTATGCAGAGGATGCGGTGACGAAGAGATACATGAGGACACTCCTCACTATACCTGTGTCACTCCCCTGCCATATATCATCTATGAAACAGACATCTAGGGAGGCACTTCTTCAACGACTTAGAGGAGCTCTCTGACATTCCAAGCAAAATCATATTAAAATTCGTTAATGATACCAAATGGCTTGAGAATTCCTGATCTATGAAAACCGCCTTCAACTACAGTACGACAGTGTAGTACGAACGTAAATGACAACGACGCACGTGTTTCTTGTGAGAGCGGCACCAACGGAGAATGGGCACCTCGCCTATACACCTACGGTTGCCACTCCTACGTTAAGCACGAGCATCAGTGGGTCGATGGGGCCACATCTACCTAAGATTGGTAAAATCCTCTTTGGTATGGAAGCAACATCTTCTACTTAACTAACGACCAAACAAACGAACATATACACCAAAACTGACTTTTCAAACTCATCTACCAGGCGTTGCAAGGAGCCACATGCTCCTACGGGTCTGGTGGGGGGAATGATTTCTCAAGTGAAGGTAAAGAAAAGGAATACCCCCGAGAAGGCGTATACCTCTCCCTAGCCATGCTATTATGTGACGTTAGAAATTTCAACACTTTAGAAATACACTCTGACATTTCAGACTAAAGCTTGCTGTAACCCAACCATACCCTTAACGGGCTTTATCGACATAGCATTATCATAGGTTGCAATAAAAGGGGTCACAAACCCTAGGGTTTTACAATGGATCTACATTGATCTAAGTATGTGAGTAACAAGATCAACTGTCAGCCCACTTACCTAACCTAACCTAACCTAATGATCAAAATTAATCTGTTGAACGGAGACTATGGAGGCTGTCCGGAGTATGATCTCAAAGAAAGAAGGCATCGTCCGTAGCACGATCTCAAAGGCAAAGAATACACATCTTCGAAAGTTAATTTGGTAAGCACAGTGTTCAAGAAAACACAAGGGATTGATTGGAGTCCCAGTTTGTGGAGAAAACGCAAAGCTTTTCGATGCACGAAGTTCATACTAACAACTGTGCTTAGCCACTTTGCACTAATAATTGGTTTGTCTGCTGTTTCGGGTTCTCTGTTTAGCACGAATTCTTCATATAGCAGGTCACTTTCTTATGACCATCATCCGAGATTGTATTCTTTGCGGTATCCTTCGATACATGATTTGGAAATGATGTAGTCTATAAGACGTTTATGGTTTTAAGCTAGTGGATGTATATTTGATCCAAGATCATAAGAAAAGTTTGTCCATGCCACCAAGGAAGGACTTTCCGGCTGTTTTGGAGAGTTCTTTCATGGCTAATGCAATTCACAATAGTGGGATCTGGGGTGACAACAGATAACTGCTTAATACTAATAGACTTTGTAGCACCTTATAATACAATTTTAAGTATAGAACTAATTTTCCTAGGCTAACGATCCAGAAAGTAATCTGGCGTTCTTCAGACAGTCAAACAACTAACCAAATCGACCATTAGCTAATCGACAAAAGATGTGCTTAAATCTAGAGGAGCAATAGTCCTCGTTTGCTCCTCCAGATTTAAGCATTTTTATTTTGCCGCAAAAAAAAGGAAATTAACTGTGGATCGCAAATAAATTCCAAACCGCCCAGAGGAAGAAATTGGACGTCTTAACATACTTGGAATGACCGGAGTCTACAGAAAATACATTAGCAAGAAGCCTTGCGCTGAGAATTCATTTACCACAGAGGCCAACAATCTGTGGGACTAAAATGGCGATACCATCAAAGACTGCTTTTAAACGAAGCAATATTACCTTGCGATTTTTAAGCCCGTAGGAGAGAGCCGTGTGTGGTGACGGGGGTACACAAAATTGCTAGGGTTGGACAAATTGCAGAGTTATCGTTCTTTCTTCTTTGTGGTTTTCTTTACTTGTCAGGTATGTTTCATTTCTATTTGGCGTTCGCTCAGTGAACTTCGATCTACTCACTAGAGTAAAGAGTGAGGAGAGATTATTCCTTTTCAATAGAAGAAAAGTTAACTTTCATTAAAAATCGCTGTGTTTAAAAGCATTCATGCAATCGAAGGGAAGTCAAAAGAGAATCAAAGATTAAAAATCGCTTTCGTGTAAAAGCAGTCAAAGAGGGAGTCAAAATCAAACTAAGACGGCTTTTAAACGAAGCAATATTACCTTGCGATTTTTAAGCCCGTTGAAGAGAGACGTGTGTGGTGGCGGGGTTACATAAGGCGGAAGATGACTTCAAAAGAGAAACTAAGATTAAAAATCGCTTCCGTGTAAAAGCAGTATAAGCTACCAACCCTCCCAGAGAAAAAACACAAATGATGATGAATGCGTTCAACTGCAAAAAGTGACTGAAGATACACATTTGAATATAAAGTAGGCTACACACTGTCATTTTTTTACATCATTTCTGCTGGAATGATGGAAAAAATGATAGTGTGTAGATGTAAATGATAAATGATGAATAAATGATGATGAAAATGATGAAGATCAAAATTTTTCGTGGGTATGACTGAAATGATGAAATGAAATGACAGTGTGTGGGAAACATATCAGTGTGCGTCATTTTTATCTGCTCTTTGTCGTGCTCGCTGTCGTTTTTTTGCCTGAAATAAATATTTGCATGCGTTTGTTTGTTGTCAGTTTTTTTCGAAGAAAGTTTATAGTACGATGAATGAATAAAATTTCAAAATGATTGAAAAAATGACTCCATTGAAATGACAGTGTGTAGCATCAAATGAAATGTTCAGAAATGACAGTTTTGGAATGTCATTTAAGAAATGATAGTGTGTAGCCTACTTAACGCAGTGCAGTGCAAAGAGAAGATTATTGAACAATTATGTACGAGTACAATAAAATGAAAGGGAGATTCTAAATGTAGAAAGTTGAATATCGAATCGATAATCACAACCTTTTTATCGTTTTCTTCAGAAGCTCTATATCGGAATCGGAATGGCAAATCTGTCTATCTATTGAAGTATGCGGACGGTATCGACATAACCGATATAATTATTCATTAATCATTACATAATGAAGGTACATTTCTCTTAAATATCAGAATATTTTGATGAATTAGCATTAATAATTCTTAGCAACTTAAGCTATAACAGGAACGAAGTAATGTTTGCCAATTTTTTTTTTTTCGCAGTTCACTGAATTACCTTGAATATATTATACTCAATACCGTCGTACCTTAACAACAGTTTTCGATAGAAACTTCACCAAAGACATTTTTTGAAAGACACATATTTGCAAATGAAAAAAATCACCACCAATTCGACTATATTTACATAAGTGTTGGTTTTGGGACTTCCAAAAACATAGACACTGTACTTATACATAAGTACATGAACTATCAAACTATCAAAATTTGTATTCGAATAGAAATTCGAATTCAGGCCAAGTCAATACTGCAAAATGAGATGATTAGTAATTTAACTGCTTTTTTTCCGAAACAAGGTGTAAGAATATGTTTGTTCAGCGTTTCTAAAAAGTAATCAAAACAACTTATTTACTAACCTTGGACTCGATTGTATATAGACTTGCTTGCCAACTTCCTTCTTTACCTTTCTCGAAAACATTAAATATTAGATCGGTAATAGGAAATTGACTGACTCAAAGTTTATTAAATGTTCATATTGCAAAAATGTTTTATGTAACTTTGTAACTTACGATTTTCTTGCTTTTGCAGGGCAAAAAACTTCAGCCATAAATTCAATAGAAACAGTATAGATGAGATTGAACTTGACCTATCAAAGACCTTTTTTTGCACGATGACTCTTTGGCGCAAAATTTTAAAGAGTTCTCGTTTAAACCTAGTATACAGTTCTTTTTGAAGAAAAAAAATTTTTCTCATGAAAAAATTTCTGTAAGTTTTTTCCGCCAAAACAATGGCCGCGTTCACTTCGTAGACCGATAGGGTATCAAAGTCAAAGTCAAAAAAAAAGTCGTGAATCGTCCAGGTTTGGCCGATTCAACTATACATGCCTAATTTACTACAATTTGTTACGTCTGCTACATAAGTATGTAGTTAATTCATAAAAAAATAGAATAATGGAAACCAAACAATTTTGCATATTTATGATCTTATGAAGGTTTGTACAAAAACAGAAAATGTTTCATTTACCATAAGGATGAGGAATTGTAGGAATTATACATGATAGATGGGAAGTTCATTTTTGAAGACAAACAATTTTCTTTGGCATAATCAAAGGATTTGGATTATGAACACATGATTTAAAGATAATTTTTAATGCTGAATTTATTGTACAAGGTATGTTGCGACGATTTAGTTGCAGCAAGAGACCATTTGCTAATCCGCAAAACAAACAATTAATATTCACCCTTATTACGATAGGCGTTTTTCTAAAACGCCAACTGTCGTTTTAGGAGTCGTGTCGTTTTTGTTTTGGTATTCCGTAACTAAAACGCCAGCGTTTCTCTCGCTCTTACATTCCACAATACATTCCAAACATCTGACATATCAAATTGTTTGCAAATTGAATAATTTGGTTTTGAAAATTATATTTGTGTGAATTTGTTTCAAAAATAAGAAAAATGAACAGTGTAGAAAGTTATTTTTCTTGGAGCACCAGTGACGACGAAGAAGAAGAAGAAGAAGAAAAGAAAGATTTGATACTGCAGAAGATATACATTCCATCTAAAGCAAATCCTTTTGATTTGGCTGCCACAAAGTATGTTATTAAATTAAAAAATATATATTCAGTAGGCAATTCTACCACTGGTTTTGATTTTTTATTTTATCGCATTTGTAACACATTCAAACTTGCTGATACCCTTCGATTTTTTGCAAAAGCGAGCTACAAAAAGGGGTTGGGAACGACTTCAATTTGGGACTATCCCAGACAAGCCTAAACAACATTCTTAAGGAAATACCTGCTCACGTTTTATCTTTGCCAAGTTGTAATTTCTACGAATTCTTTTATTTTCCATTTTAATCGGATAGATACATACATATATAGAATAGATAGATCGCTTGATATAAATATTTGTATATACACATATGCATATGATGGAGGAGAAAGAAATACTTGGCCTTTGGGTATGTGATTGTGACTGATAACAGTTCAAATAAAAATACATTTTTGCAGGAGATGCTGGGTACCTACTCGAGCCTTTTCTTGTAACTCCTTATAGATTTGTTATTTTCACTCTTAACAAAGAATTTTAAATTATAAAAACTAAAATAAATTTAAAAAAATTATATTTTTACTCCTGTCGTCAACAAATTTCTAGACGACAGATTTCGGCATTTTTACAGACGTTTTTTGTATGGAAACGACTAACGGAATACCAAAAACAATATAGAGAACACGTTCCACAAGAGAGAATCGACAAATTGACGTTTATTTGGCGTCGAACGCCTTACGTAATACCAAATTCACACTGACGTTTTTATTTTGGCGTTCAACGCCTTACGCAATAAGGCTGAATAATTCATTAACAGCCGTATTTATTAGAAAATTAAAAAAAAATATTTTTATTAAAGTTTTGAAATGCAATGTTTTCTTATACATTTTGGAAGTTTCTCTCTAAGCAATTTCATTAAAATCCGTTATGCCGATAGTGAGAAATTCAAAATTTTAAAAAATCGTTCTATGGTAGGTACAGTGAGTAATACTATCTTGTTTTTAATTTTTTTTATTAAATTATAGATCTTAAAAATTAATCGAAAGAAAAAAAATGTAAGCAAAATTCTCAGAACCGTTTTCGAGAAAAATATGATTTGAATACAATATATAAAAATATAACAATAATATTGAAACTGCTGGGGAGCCCTAACATAAAAAAATGATCAAAATCGGTCGTACCGTTTTTGAGAAAATCAAAAACAAAAAAAAACGGTTCCAACGGGGGTACCAAAAATAATAGTTTTGTGTAATTTTTTTTCAACCATTACCTAGGTTTAACTAAATGAAATTTTATGATTTTGTTTTTTTAATCTGTGGGAAAGTTCTTGAGAAAAAAAAATATTTATAAAATTTCGAAAAAAAATCGTATGGCAGGTACAGGTACCCATATCTACCAAGTTTGAAGAAAATCGGTCGAGCCGTTTAGCTGTAGTCGAACAGACAGAGAGACAGACAGACAGACAGAATTACGAGACCCACTTTTTTCGTCTTCGCTATCATCGTAATGTCAACTTTGATGAACAATGGGACAATATGTTTTTTGATGAGTTGACGTTGGCGCCCTCTATAATATCAGCCAAAATTCGAAAACTAAAGAAAAATTTTTGCTTGTACTCTTGACGCATGTATTCCTTATTTTAAAAAAATTAGAGAAAAAAAATTCCGATTGTTTTTTTGACGTACTAGACCCTTTGAGTATATATAATATGGAGGGCTCGTTTCTATTCCAAATGCGTGACTATCATAGGTGGCGCTACTCAAATTTGTGTAAGACAAAGTTATTGCCGAGTGCTTCATATCAGATGTGACGGAGATCTATATGCGAGGAGAAGGTAAGCACAAATCGGAGGATACGGCTGTATCCTTAACTTACAGAAAGTGAGACAGCGACCCCTATCACAACTTCAAGTACTACAATGCATTAGGGATAGGAACGAGCCCTCCATATTATATACTCGTATACTCAAAGACTAGACCGTACTAGTACCTTAAATCTACGCAAACTTTTCGACATCATCATCTGCAAAGTATTTTGAGAATCATTCTATGAGTTTCGGAAGTTGTTCCGTGAAAAGGGCCATCAGGTCTTGTGAGACAACCAGCTCTTTTGATGCCGCATATTTATGTATATAATAGCGGGAAGCAATCTTCAACTTTTTATCCACAACTGCAATAGTTTCAGAATGTCCGTGTTCTTGCCTTGCAAATATAGAATTCATTTATATTTAGTTTCTCAAATCTATCGCACGAATATGCTAGTTTTAGAAAAAAAATCTGGTTTAGAAAATTATATATGGCGTTTTCATGACGTTCTTATTGTAAGAAAAGGGTGAATCTCTTCATGTTATTCAATACACGTAATGGGCATTTCTACGTGAAAGCCATCGTGAGTTGCAGTAGTACAGTAAGGCCGTATGTTCACTGTTCAGCTCCCATATCTGTGCATAGTTTTTTTAAAAGTCCGGCCTTTAGCGGTCTAGTTTTTATGTAGTTTACTGTAGAGCTTTTGATGCAAGAGCTTGCTTATGGAGGATGCAATGGGTTCACAAAGCATTCGGATCTTTTCTTACGAATAAGAGCTGATATTCCTCCATACCTGTCACCAATATATTTTTCCCAATCTAAACAATTTTCTGCAATAAGCTTGTTAAGCAAGTCTCAGGCGTTCGCGCTTCCGATAATGATTTTGCCGAATAAAAATTCTTCGACAGTAATATTATGAGCCAGAAAGCGTAGTAGCCTCATCAAGTTGCAAGCTAAAATCCTTGCCTTTCATTTTTTGTATTAATTGATAGTTGAGATCATCAGCTATGTCATGAATTCTTCGACTCATAGTATTGTTAGATAAAGGTTCCAAAATGACTTCCACACAAGTTTTATTAAAAATCTTTATTTTATGCTTTGAACATAAGTTTATTAATAAATAGGTTTCAATTCAAATAGATGTTAATTTTTTGGTTTAACTTTGATAAGCCCATTAATATTGACCTTTATTTTATTTGGCTTTTTCGTAGGTTTTTTGGTTGTTGTTGTAGTGGGTGTTGTTGTGGATGATGAAGTGGATGTAGTTGCCTCGGTAACCTCAGTTTCATCCGTTGATTCCTCTGCTGCAAATGTTTGCCTTGAAAGTACAAGGATGCTAAGAAGAGCGAAAATTAGATACAAGAATTTCATGTTTATGGTTGCTTGATTGTTTCTTTCTGATAAATTTTTCAAACTTCGGCCCTTTTTATATCAAATTTGTATAAGCTCAGTCAAAGCACGGAGCGAAACGAGCAAGTCAATAATTTAATTATACAACCGAGATGAAGGTCATTAAATAAGTTGTTTTGATTACATTTTAGAAACGCTATACAAACACTGTTCCAAAAAAAACAAGAGTTCAATTACTGATAATTTTTTTTTTTGCAATATTGACTTGGCCTTAATTCTCCTCGTTATGTTTCATAATGTTTGATAATTCACAAACCTCTACCTCACATTGTCTATGTTTTTGAGAGTGACAAAGACACCTATGTTAATATTGTCCCATTGATAGATTGATTTTATATTGTTGAATATTTGAAAAAGTAAATATTTGTGTTGCCAAATATGAAATATCAAGGTGATTGGGGTTTGATGCGCATAAAAAGTAGAACTTGTAGGTTTAAATTAGGTCGAAGTAAGAAAAAATAAGTGTACAATTGCGTCGCACGCATTTTCTTTCATTATTGGAGTGACTTACAGTATTGGGCGTTTGCATCAAAAATTCATTGCCAATTGCAAGATGTTTTTAAACGTAAACTGCAAAAGTCAACTAGCTTTTCAAAAACTACAAAACTAAATATTTATTCCAAGTAATTACTTTCTATAACGCAGTTTTCTACACTTATAGATATATTCGATAACATGTTCGGCGCATTTCTGCAAATGTGAACAGTAATGAAAATAAAGAATAATGTTTGTTGAAAGATACACTTCGCACAATTAGCATACAAAAAATCACAGCTTTTGAGTTTGACGTTTAAGTATATGTATGTATGAATGTGTGAGTGCTTCTGGTTTCGATTTTGATTTCAAATCCAGAAGCAAATTTCTCTTCTTTTCAGAATCAGAGCTGTCATCTTTTTTTCCAAGTGAACACTTTCAGAAAAGTCCAGAAGGCTTCCGGAACTAATAAACGATTTTGCAATGGGAACTTGACAACTTTGTACTTACACTGTGAACGTACCATTAGTCCAATGACTTAAGCTGTTAATGTCAAATCATTCAGAATAAACAAGAACGCTACAGACAATTTTATTCTTTCTGTGATGAAGGGAATTTTTAGCTAAGCGCCTTCGTCAACAAACAGAATATGGCCAAATTCCTAAACGCAATATTTGCATATTACCCCTAACATACACCACGAACTACTGCATCGAAGCATATTGTCGATAAGGTTTTTGGGTCGTGTGAAATGAATATGTATCGACATAGCAGTGCGAACTCTGGGAATCGAAGTAGTATGCCGACATGGCGTGTAAAAAGGACCGAACTAGTTTGTCGACACAGTTTTTTATTATATTATTCGTTTTTAGTTGTTAAAATTTACAATTCGCCTGAAAAGGCAAGAATAAAATTCAATCTCCTTAAGCAACAATTCAATGAAGCTCTGACAACACAAAAAAGTGGTTCTGGAGCATAAAAATTCAAATATTTTTCGGTGTTCGGTGATTTTCACTTTTCATTCAAAATTTCACAACTCTACAATTTAACAGCTGATTTTGGCATGTACTTCTACGTCGGCTTATTGGCGTGTAAATGCCCATACAAAAGCGAAGTACTTTGTCGATTAGGTTGATCGATGTGGCGTGTGTGAGGGGTATATGTAAGAGAATTGCGCACGAAATGTTTGACATTTGCACAAATGCCTCTGCATTTGCGCAAGAAAGTAGCATCGATTGCATTTTGGGACACTCTGTAGAGATTTTTGTATTTGCATTTTGGAACTGTTTGCTTAGCAGAATTTGCGCAAGATATGCGTTTAGGAATTTTTCCTATGTGTTATTGGTATTGTGAAAACCCGCTTCAAGAAACACCACTTCATTCACAAAAAAAAAAAAAATAACTTATGGTATGGTTTTCATGCCGGTCGGTGGTGGTGGAGTCAATGGGCCTTTTTCTTGTAGAAGAAAATAATAATAAAATTTAGAGCTTACACTTTTCCGGTTCAACAGACGATATCTAACTACATGTTCTCCTGTAGAAATATAGTTTACTTTCATTTTGTATTCATTTTGTATTCATTAATTTTTATTATTTTTTATTTTTATTATACCTAAGCTAATAATTGATGATTTAAATTCACTTGGACTTCTTCAATTAAACGATGTTTTAAATATTAATGGAAAACTGCTGGATCTAGTGTTTACTACCATTGACGATGAAATTACAATACAAAAATCCACCGAGCCTTTAGTGCCTGAAGATAACCATCACCCATCACTGATCTGTTCACTTTTTAAAAAATGTAATAATTTTGATAATGAATTGTGTGAAAACTTTTACTCTTTCAATTTTATAAAGACTGATTTTTTAAAACTTAATTCTTTGTTATCCCAAGTTGATTGGTCTTGTTTGAATAATTGTTTAAATGATAGCTTAATGGTGTTTAAATTTTACAATGTATTGTTTGATTGTTTTCTTAAATCTGTTCCCATCGCGATTGTCAAAACAAGATCTTTTGTGCCAGTTTGGTACGATAGTGAAATAAAAACTCTGAGAAATCGAAGAAATAAGTTATGGTCTACTTTTAAACTATACCCAACAGAAACCAATTTTAATATGTATTGTGAATCGAGGGATATTTTCAATAGAATATCTAACGGGTGATTTTTTTGAGGTTAGGATTTTCATGCATTAGTATTTGACAGATCACGCGGGATTTCAGACATGGTGTCAAAGAGAAAGATGGTCAGTATGCTTTGACATTTCATCATGAATAGACTTACTAACGAGCAACGCTTGCAAATCATTGAATTTTATTACCAAAATCAGTGTTCGGTTCGAAATGTGTTTCGCGCTTTACGTCCGATTTATGGTCTACATAATCGACCAAGTGAGCAAACAATTAATGCGATTGTGACCAAGTTTCGCACTCAGTTTACTTTATTGGACATTAAACCAACCACACGAATGCGTACAGTGCGTACAGAAGAGAATATTGCGTCTGTTTCTGAGAGTGTTGCTGAAGACCGTGAAATGTCGATTCGTCGCCGTTCGCAGCAATTGGGTTTGTGTTATTCGACCACATGGAAGATTTTACGCAAAGATCTTGGTGTAAAACCGTATAAAATACAGCTCGTGCAAGAACTGAAGCCGAACGATCTGCCACAACGTCGAATTTTCAGTGAATGGGCCCTAGAAAAGTTGGCAGAAAATCCGCTTTTTTATCGACAAATTTTGTTCAGCGATGAGGCTCATTTCTGGTTGAATGGCTACGTAAATAAGCAAAATTGCCGCATTTGGAGTGAAGAGCAACCAGAAGCCGTTCAAGAACTGCCCATGCATCCCGAAAAATGCACTGTTTGGTGTGGTTTGTACGCTGGTGGAATCATTGGACCGTATTTTTTCAAAGATGCTGTTGGACGCAACGTTACGGTGAATGGCGATCGCTATCGTTCAATGCTAACAAACTTTTTGTTGCCAAAAATGGAAGAACTGAACTTGGTTGATATGTGGTTTCAACAAGATGGCGCTACATGCCACACAGCTCGCGATTCTATGGCCATTTTGAGGGAAAACTTCGGAGAACAATTCATCTCAAGGAATGGACCGGTAAGTTGGCCACCAAGATCATGCGATTTGACGCCTTTAGACTATTTTTTGTGGGGCTACGTCAAGTCTAAAGTCTACACAAATAAGCCAGCAACTATTCCAGCTTTGGAAGACAACATTTCCGAAGAAATTCGGGCTATTCCGGCCGAAATGCTCGAAAAAGTTACCCCAAATTGGACTTTCCGAATGGACCACCTAAGACGCAGCCGCGGTCAACATTTAAATGAAATTATCTTCAAAAAGTAAATGTCATGGACCAATCTAACGTTTCAAATAAAGAATCGATGAGATTTTGCAAATTTTATGCGTTTTTTTTTTAAAAAAAGTTCTCAAGCTCTTAAAAAATCACCCTTTAGTTTAAAGTATCTTAATTACATTCAGAAGGTGCAAAGAGATCTAAAAATGAATCGAGTGTTTTTGAAATTTTATTAACAGCAAAAGAAAATCTTGTCCTTACCCGTCTGTTCTCAAGTTAAATGACATTTCAAGTCATGACCCACGGGCCACGGGTTATAACGCAACTTCTTTCTGACTTCTTTTAAAGTGCCTTCAACTTTGATACTCCAAACTGTGATACCTTTAACTGTGATTCCTTAATCTGTGATAAATCTGACGAAATGGATCAAAACTTTGGCCATTTGAAATCTTTTACTTACTTTTGACTGATATGAACTTTAACATTGTAAAGTTTATATGTATCTAACCTTGACGACAGCTGTATACCAGGTCCTGATGGTATACCCTCTAATATTTTGTTCTTTGTCTATTCTTTTTAATTTTTCAATGTCTTCATGTTAATTCCCATCTATTTGGAAAAGTTAATTCATTATCCCTCTATATAAAAAAAGGAAAAAAAGCCGAAGTGAAAAACTACAGGCCTATTACCAGATTATCTGTGATTCCTAAACTTTTTGGGGCTATTATTTTGAAGCTTTATGTTTTTATGTTAAATCATTTATTTTTCCTAATCAGCATGGCTTTATAAAAGGTCGCTCTACTGTTACTTTTCTAATAGAATTAGCTGAAAATTGTATTGATTCATTTAAAAACAGTAAACAAGTAGATTGTGTATTTACTGATTTCAGTAAAGCTTTTGACAAAGAAAATTAGGATTTAGCGAACATTTTTTAAAATGGCTTCAATCCTATTTACTCGATAGGTAGATCTTATTCGGAATTATTTAACGGCTGCGAATCAAATAAGTTTAAAATCAGTTCAGGAATCTCACAGGGTAGTCATTTAGGCCCTAATCTTTTTATTTTATTTATAAAGGACTTACCATCGGTGTTAAAATATTCTAAGCTTCATTTACGCCGACGATGTAACAAAATCTTCAAAACTATTTCAAATACTCGTGATTGTGAAGAATTGCAATGTGATCTTAACTCGTTTTTTGACTAGTGCACTCGTAATTGTTTGTTTCTTAATATTGATAAATGTAAAACTATGTGTTTTACAAGAAAGTTTTCATTTATTTCGTTCAACTATGTATTTTTTTATAAAAGTATATCATTATCTTGTGAAACAGTTATGTCTATTCTTGGTGTCACATTTGATCACAAACTCGAATTCATTCAACATATAAACTCCATTTCGAATAAAGCTAATTCAATTCTTGGTTGGATAAAAGGAGAGTCGAAAAAATTTTCCGACCCTTTCGTGACCCATTCTAGAATACGCTTGTCAGGTTTGGTCACCTTATTACGAATGTCATAAAAATAGACTAGAACAGGTGCAAAAAAGATTCATTGAGTTTGCCCTCAGGGGACTAGGTTGGGATAATCTTTATGATCTCCCACCTTGTAACAACAGACTTAGATTTATTGATATACCCAGTCTCGAGAACATACGTTCCTATTTATGTTTTGTTTTCATTGTAAAATTAATCAACGGTAACATAGACTGTTTGCATCTTCTGTCTCGTATTAATTTTAATATTCCTCAAAGAACTTTGAGGAACATACCGGAGAGTATAGTTATTTCAAGCCATCGTACCAATTATAAAAAATTTTCTCCATTAAATAAAATGTTTAAACATTTAAACTACTTATTTAATTTTTACAATCTTAAAAATAACAATTTGTTTGATAAAACAATAATTAATTCATGTCAATTTAAATCAACATTTTTCTATGAAACTGTTTAAGAATCTTAATATACACCTTTGTAAGAAATTTTGTAAAACTAGCAATTTAGTTATGTAAATAAATAAACATCCGACAAGAATTTGAATCGAATTCCAAGGCCGGAACCTCAGACGTCAAGGGAATTAGAACTTGAAACCAACTCTGAAACTTCGGACTATCATCACGTCTTTTTTTATATATGTATATATTGTTATATTTTTACTAGGTTCGTTAAATAAAACTTATTATTCTTTTTAGTATTTCTTCCTTATTTACACTTTCCAATTCAAAACAGTAAATCAACTCAAATACTTTTATTCAAATTTATATCACACTTGTAATAACACAATCCAATAAGCAATACTTTTGCACACTTTCATAATCCAAAATCAACTTTGTCCCGCTCACCGTGAACACTCCCTTATATACTCAAATTAGTTCTTCTCAAAGGTTCTCATCTTGGAAGGTTCTAGATGGTTGGAATAAGGGGAAATATATTTGAAAAGAGCCTTTTGTTTCTTCCATAAAGTAGATATGCAATTTTCCGACAGATGGCGCTGTAGGAGTATAAAGCTCTGTTCACAATAATATAATATGCGCGGCACACTAAAGGGATGTTGACTACCCTTAAAATGTTGAACAGAGTACGAGCGTTTAGAAAAGTTGGAGGATTTAAAAGGAGATACCGAAGCCGATATACCTTGGTTTTGAATGTCTGAATACTATAGTGGGAAGAAAATATAGAGTTGGTTAAAATATTCCACATTCGTGTTGTGCGGCTAAAAAAAGAATCTCTGAACGTACAAAGTTAGACTCAAAGGTAAACTGATGGGCATTATTCCCTGAAGCACGAGTATTACAGTTAAATAGTTTAAGGGCAGGAATGCAACTGGCTATTTCACTGGGAGACTGTTTATAAAAATAATGGTAATATAATGAAAGACAAGAAACATTGCGGCGGTGCTCGAGAGATTCAAATATAGTTATAGTTCTATCACCTATCATTTTAAAGCTCTTTTTTTGGATTCTAATTCTATCCAAGAGGCTCAAATGTGTTATTGGAGCACCTGCCAAATATGGCAATTAATACTCGAGCTTTGGACGAATATGCGCTTTATAAATTACACAAAAGGTGTGACAAATTTGTTGCATCCTCGAAGGAATCCAAAGCAGCGTTTTTGTAGACGTCAAATATGTGGTAATTCCACACAAGGTGGTCTGTGATGCACATACCGAGAACTGAAAGCTGTTCTGTTTCCTCAATGCAAGTGTCGCTCATGGATAGCGGCATGGGGGATTTATTCCGTTTTAACGACAGCAGACAGCATTGTGTTTTTGAAACATTAAATTCTATTGAGATCAGAATTCAATGAGTGTATCATACATACACCGCCGCTCCAGATCCACATTCGAAGGACAAGAGCGTACATCTAGAAACGAATATGAGAAGCTGAGAGTACTGTCGTCAGCAAAACAATTCAGTGGATAAGTAGTTTCAGACAAAAGATCATTGATGAATATGAGAAAGAGAGTCGGAGAAAAAACGGAGCCCTGTGGCACTCCAGCATTTATTTTATGAACGTCAGCTGTTCGAAAGATAGTTTCTAATCCAACGAAGAATAGTTTCATCAATATTAAATACAATAATTTTCGATAAGAGAGCATGATGCCAAACTCTATCAAATACTTTTGAAATATCAAGTGCAATTATCTTACTTTCTCCAAAACGATGTAAAGATTTGTGCCACTGTTCCGTCTGATATACCATCAGATCACCAGTGGACCTACTGTACTGTCGATGACTGAGAGGTTTTCGTTCTTAGAGATATTTCTTAAGATGATAATTTATCAGCGTTTCCATGACCTTAGAGAAAAGGGATGTAAGTGCAATTGGACGATAGTTAAAGCGGGAAGAAGATTCGCCTTTTTTAAAGAACACGCTCGATAAATACTGTTTTCCATCAACTCGGAAAGAGACCAGTAGAGTAGAACAAATGGAAAAGCTTACGCAATGGTTTTGCTAACGTTGAAGAACTATCCAGATCTATCAATATCAGTACTCTTGAAATTTAACGAGTGCGAAAGAGAATCGTCCCATAAAATCTTGTACGCTACCAAGTTCAGGAGGAGTTATGACACTTTCTGACAGCGTGGAATTAACAGCAAAGCGTGCTGCAAGCAAATTCACTTTTTCTTGCGAACTGACATAAGGAGTGTCATCGAAGAAGACCAAGTGTTATTTCGTAATTTTTTTACAAATGGCCTAAATTTTGTACTACTTTTGGGACATTGTAGCATTTTTTCCATTAATTGTTGATCATGCAAAAATTTTGTTCGTCGAATATAATCATTACAGATCTTTTTAGCTTGTTTGAACTTATTCCGGCTTTCCTTAGTAGGGTTGGCTTTATAACATCGGAAACTTAGGTACTTCTCTGACCCTAATAACCTCTTTACAGCTCATATCAAACCATGAATTCTCTTCCTCCTGTTACCAATGTTCATCGACAATTACTTCCCCCCTTACCCTTATTTTCCAAATGCTCGTGATGTGCTTAACATTATAATCAATATTTCTCAAATAACCTTAAGATCTCTACTTATTTATTTTCTTTATTCTCGGAAACTGGGTGTTACTAAATATTTCGATCTTTATTTCTTAATTCTTTTTGATTTCGCATACGCCCTTTGACATCATTTCAGCGCTCTTGCGTCTTCTAGTGCTGATTACAAGCTTGTTGAATCGATCTGAGGACTTTTCTTTGATTCGGAGTAGAATTGTTAGCAATTCAAAAATCGATATATTCATCAAATTTGATTTGTATCGAACTGACACTGACCCTGACACATAATTCCATATTTCAATTGTTGTACCTACCTCTCAAATTTGTTGGGACTCCATGTCTTTAATCAAAGACGAATGAACAAATAAATAAAATCTGTTGAGCTAGACATTTTTTCTTCAATTCGTCATTTTGTATCTATTTTGTATTGCAAGTGTGTACACCTACTTAAAAAGTAATCAAATATTTTTGCTTGTTTAACAAATTTATCTAATTTTTTTAAATTACACACATATCGACTAGATATCATCTTACAATAAACGTTTCTTTATTTAATCCACTAACAATGATCGCCTGGTTTTTCAATCCAAGTTTTCCTCCAATACCATCTTTGGGTAAAAGAAAATCACAATTAGGATAGCCCACTGGCTGCGAAAATTCCTCTAAATTAGAATTGCTAGCACTCAATGATTTCAGCGACCAGACTGCCAGATTTTTTGATTTTCCATGACGTGTAATGACGAAGAACTTGAAAAAAAAAATGAATAAAGAAATTTAATAAATATATATATAATGCGTTATGATTTAACGAGAATACCTCATCCATTTCGTCAATCAAAAATCCTATAATTAAAGCCCAGTGAGCTTTGTGGCCATATTTTAAACAGGGTGTATTATTAAAGTCCGGATCGTATCTAGATATTAGAAAGTTAAGGAAAATATCGAAACAAAACCTAAGCTAATGGTTAAGATTTTAACATGATTAAATAATAAATATAAATACGATGGATGACCAATTATTAACAAAAACAGCAAAGTGTCTTTTTCAAATAATTGTATTTTTCAAAGACAAGAAGATACTTAGTATATGAAGATGAACAGTGATAGCTTCATACACCTCCAAGGAAGGACAGTCAAAAAGGAAGGTCAAGCTAATTTGACTGTGCAAATATAATTTTCGTAAACTTTGTACCGTGATATATTTCAAAAAAAAGATCGGCAGAAAAGGTCGGCCGAACTGACTGCACACTTAGCACGATAATGTTTCTTTTTTATCTGAATCGAGCCAAAAAACCAAATTGGAAGAGTATTAGATCTTCTTAACTTCTCCGATATATGTGATTAATACTGATGCTTTAGTTATCTCATGCAATTGAAAGCTTTCCGAGAAAATCGCCACCATCCCTCCTTAATTATCTCATTGAATTTTTGTTTATACAATGTTCAAAATATTTGTAGAAAAAATGAACTTGAGTTCGACTTCAAAAAATTTAATTTTCATAAACTTTTACATAATTTTACAAATCGTGAAAAATTTTGATGTTTTATTTTCAAATTGAGTTTAGATGAAATGATTTTACAGTTTTACGAAAGAATTTCTATTCAAATTTTCTATACTCCGAATTTATTTCGAAAACTGAAAGTTAGATTAAACTGAACCGGTATAATTTTTGAAAATATGTTAACAATTAACGTAAATTTAACGGTTTCCCAGCTAGCATGAATTATAATAATTTTTTGATCCATCATCCAGAGACGATGTATCTAATATGGTTGCTTATTATTTTAGAAGCGCCTTTGAAGACTTTTCGTCAACAAGCATTTCTTTTATGGGAAGGGTAAGTCTCTTCTAACTGTCAACAATACACACATCTTAATGCAATAAACTTTTCAATTTCTCAAGCTTCTGCATATACATACATATACATACATATATCGTAATGTTTTAAATCTTGATTAACGTTTTAGTCCTGGCCCGGTGGGTATTTCGTCATGTTTGTTGTTGAAATATGTATCTTATTTGTTGTATCCGTTATTTGTTCTTTTCAATGAGTCTCTTAAATGTTCTAATTTTCCTTCTCCTTAGAAATATTTGTACTCGCCTGTGAATAATCTTTGTATCTATCGTCCATTCCAAAACTATCTGCTATTTAATTCTGGTGTACCTTAGGAAAGCCATCTTGACCCTTTGCTGTTTGTTTCATAAATGATCTTCTTATATTACAACATTCGATTGCATAAATGTATGCCGATGACGTACAAATATTTCGATTAATTAACGCAATTGCTGATTGTAAGCAATTGCAAGAAGATCTCCAAGATCTTCCAAACTCTCTGTTATTTGCAACTTTTTCGCCAAAATTTTCAATTTGTTTATTAATATTGCTTTTCTATTACACCATATATTGCTTATACCAGCTCTGCAGATAGTTTTTATTAATTTTGTAGTTTAAGTCTTACTGCCTCTGAGATAGAATTGTCATTGTCAGATATAGATAAAAAAAAACCGGCCAATTTGTAAAATGTTTGAAAAATTGATATATAATAAACTAACGCCTTCTCTTAAACGTATTATTTCCCCCTACGAACATGGTTTCCTAGCTGGCAGGTCTACTACTACTAACCTTACTATTTTTAGGAATTTAGTGTTAAGTGAACTTGAGAATGAGAAGGGTTCTCAGTATGACGTTATCTGCAGAGACTTTTCAAATGCATTTGACTGAGTTAATGATGATGCTTTACTAATGAAGATAAATAAAGTAGGTTTTCACTCTATTTTTTTAGATTTGATGAATTCATATTTTGAAGAACCGAATTCCGTACGTTCGTATAGATTATATTTTTTCTTCACCGGCTTATGTTACCTCAGGAGTACCATAGGATAGCCACCTGGGCTTTCTTCTTTGTCTTGGTGCAATTTGGACAAAAGATTCAACTTTTTAAATTAAAATGATTTTTTGGTTGCCAAAGGCAATTCAATGCTAGGTTTTATCTTGCGTTGCTCTAAATAGTTTTCTTATCCACATACACATTGAAGTGTATATACTTCGCTTTTGTAAGGTCTATGTAATCTTGAGTACTGCAATGTAATCTAGAATCCTGAGTATGCAGTTAACTAATCTAGAATTGAAAAAATCCAAAAACGATTTCCAAGAGCTAAAGTAACTCCACTGGGACATAGATATTCTTTCTTATGAAATGTGTTGTAGTTTCCCAAAAATTCTGCCGCTAATCACTCAAACAAAGTCCTCAGCGGTTATGTTTATTCGCGACATTTTAGCAGATCATATAAATTGTTTTCAAATTTTATATCTAATTAAGTTTAATGTCCCCGCGAGAATGCTTCGAAACCAGTTATTTTTTTCATGTCCCATTTCCCATATCATAGAACTGTATATGCTTCCAATAAACTAATATCTACATCTGATGCTTCTGGTTGAGCATCTCTGTGCATTTTTGCAGATATGAAATTCAATAATTTTAACTCATCAAATACAACATTTTAAACTTCTTCTTCGATAATATGCGATCCGAGGTTAAAAAAAATCATAATATTCTTAGTGGCTTCGTAGGCCTGTAGTACCCCTTGGCATAATGGTTAGTGCGTTGGACTGTCATGCGGAAGGTCTCGAGTTCGATTCTCAGCCGCTGCAAGAATGTTTTTTTCAGGGGTGTACTGCCTCTTGCGAGGAATTGACAAATTCTCCAGAGTATCTCTTGTCATGGAAAGTGCTGCTCATTAGCCGTTCGGAATCTGCAGAAAATTGTAGGTCCCTCCGTTCCTGGTAACACGCACCCAGGAATGGTTGAGAGTTGTAAGTCACTAGGTCCTGGTTCACTCCGAGCTCTTGCACCACCAAATTTATTTATTTATTCGTAGGCCTGACTAAAATTGTTAAAAGCGGCAATACATTGAGCACAAATCATATATCTGAAGAAACAAAACGATGTCACCTCAATATTGGAGTGTCACAAAGGGGAAGTGTAGTAAATAACTTAACAGTTTTATCAAACTAAGAAAAAAAGAACACACAAACAAAAAGCAGTTTTGTCCTTATGTACGGATACTGGCCTACTAAATTTTACTATGTTCGAAACCTTTCTCAACTTATGAGATACTTAATGTTATTTTTTTCAAAAAACCTGAAATACAAATTCATCTTTATACATATTTATCGGAAGAAATAAGAAGCCTTCCAGGAAAACCATACTTCTCATAAATGTCGGGCTTTCATGTATATAATTGCACTCAATTTGTTTTCTTACAGATCTTACTTGAATTCCAGAATTTTCTTTAACTAAGCTGCTGCTCCTAAGGGCTTTTTAATTGCTAATATTGATTTTTAATCAGCTTCTTCCAATTATAAAAATTAATATATGTTTAATGTCTATCGTCTGAGAGCAGTTTACCAGACACTTTTAAGTTTCCGGAGTGTGGATTTTCAAAGCTTTCGCTAAATCTAAGTTCCAATTGCTTAATCTATATCTATATACATACATAAAAATCAATTGCTGTTCGTTTGTCTCGCTAAAACTCGAGAATAGCTGGACCGATTTAGCTAATTTTGATATTGAAATATTTGTGGAAGTTCAGAGAAGGTTTAAACGGTGAGAAGCATTAATAATGAGTAACGGAAAATACTAAAAACGACAATTTAATTTTCCAATACAAAATGTTCCTAGCTGTGAAATTACAAATTACTGCAGAAATTTGATCATGATAGAAAATTTGTGTTTATTGATGGTAAATAAAGTATTGTCGTGTTTGGGCATGACAGCCCCCAATCGTTCTATACGCGATGCATTTAACCACGAGTTGTAAAGAGAACAACAATACGATACTGAAGTATTGGCCGAAACAGTTCGTTCAAATGTTCAGCACCAGTTTGCAACATCGCCAAAAACAGCGCAATGGCGAAGATTCTACAGATATGCAAATTGATCGTTTGGGATGAATGTGCATGATTCTGTTGTCAGGTAAATTTCGTCAGACTCTTCCAATTATTCCCCGATCAACTGTTGTTGACGAACTAAACGAATGCTTTAAATCATCCAAATTGTGACAGCATGTAAAGACACTCCAATTAACAAACTAACGTGCGAGTATTTTTGCAACAAGATCAAACTGCGATTATGTTTTCGAAGCAGTTATTTAATATTGGAAATGGTAAAGTTGCAGTTGACACCTCGACCGGATTAATTAAACTGCTCGCGGTTTTTTTTCACTTCGTCGACTCGAAAAAGGGGGGAGCTTATTCAGCGTGTTTTACGGACATATAACAACAGTTCAGAAACCATAATTGGCTAAGTGAACGAACAATATTGGCGACCAAAAACAAACATGTCGATGATCTCAATGCAACCATTCAGAATTTTCTTCCCGGAGAGTTGTTTTCTTACAAATTAATTGACACAGCTACAAGCTGTCTCTATCATATCAATAAAGAAATATAGAGAGAGCGATCGTAAAATGACAATCACAATCAACTATCACCTTAGCCGATTCCACCCCAGGATGACGTAGTCAACTTTCTCACAGGGCCGTACCAACAATCAAATTAAGAGACGACTTTAATATTTGAGCGAAATGAACCATTATTTAAAGAGCTCTATAAAGTTAACCATACATGTTATGAACTTAATATTTATGTGAACTCTAAATTATGAACCATTTATTGTACGGAACCTAAAAAATAAAATGCAGCATATATGGTAAGTTATATAGAGTACATTAAATAATGCTTCATTTCGCTCAAATATTAAAGTCATCTTTAGTTTGATTGTTGGTAAGGCCCACAGAGTTTTTTAAATTCCCTGGATTTGCCTGGACTACCACCTCAAAATTTACAATTAAAAGTAGGATCAGTTGTGATTATGCTGCGTAACATTAATCAACCTCGACTGTGCAATGGAACGAGACTGGCTGTAAAAAAATTAACGAATAACGTCATTGAGGCCAAGATCATCAAGCGGATTTGCCATTTGATTTTAAGCGTCCCGTCCGTCTGGCATTTGCGATGACCATAAATAAATCGCAAGGCCAGTCTTTGAAAGTTTGCGGAATCAACTTGGAGTTTCTCTTTTTCGCGCATGGGCGAGTTTGCGAGTCGGAAAACCATCATCTTTTTATATTTACGCACCGCAGAGTAAGACAAAATATGTAGTACATCAGAAAGCCTTAAATTGATAATGTAGATACAAATTTTGTATTAAGTTTTGACCATATTTTTCAAAAATATATGAAGGTGATACGAAGTTCACCGGGTCATCTAGTTTACAGGATAAATAAAACTGACGCCTCCCACAACACTTTAACCCAAAATTAGAAATCTCAATCGATGAAATTTTGTCGATTTCCTCTACACTTTAGGGATCGATAATTTTTCGTCTGCCGTGTGTGCAAGTACGTGTAAATCTTTCTTCAAATATGGATTTGAAAATTTTAATCCCTGTCAAAGGAAAATCAATTCTGGCGAGGGATCAAAATCTTCACACAGAAATTGATTTTTTATGTATAAAGGAAATCGAGATTAGTGTGACTAGATGTAGTCCTAGTGGCAACACTTTAAGAAGTTGGTTTAAAAATTAAATGGTTAATACAAAAAAATAATTTATTTTTCATTTATTTTATGGAGCAACTATAATTAACCAGCACGCATTGGTGGCGAGACGAGAATAACACCATCACCACGGACAAATAGCATTGGAATTGTCCGTTTAGCTGTCTTGTATACTTCTTCATAAGTTTCCTCGTCGATTTCAACTGTGGTTACTGTCTCCTCAGCATCTCCCAGGACCATATTTAAATGTTGATCAAAAGCCTGCAGTTAATTTCGTCATTTAAAAACAACAATTTGTTGAATTTATAAATATTTATATTACGTGCAGTCTTCCACGGAGTTCGCGCTCGTTGCGCATTTTTACGTAGATTTTCTCATCCAAACTAAGACGAATCAAGTCGAGGGGCTCTTTGACTGGAATGACTTGAATCTGTGTTTGAAAATTATGATAATTTAGAGTTGGCTTTTAATTGAATTTTCATAGAATTACCTGCTCTTCTTCAGTTGCCATTATTATTTTATTGGTAGAACAAAATATTAAACAACGAAAATTTAATCAGAAAATAGCAAATTACTATTACACCGCATGTAAACAAAAATTGACAATTTGCGAACTGAACTGTCAGGTGTCAGCAGGTTTTGATCGCCGACTGTTATACTAGTGCTTCCACTTTTAGTTTATGAATTCGATACTACGTTTTAAATAAATTATGGGAAATTCACATTTCTAATGATTCCAAATTGTTTAAATTACAACACGAAGTGATAACTTCAATAAAATTGGCACGATTTTATGTTGGAAAATATGTACAAGCCAATAACACCTACAATACAATTGCACATTATATATAAATGAAAGCGATAAAGGGAAAGTTAAAACAACAAAAATACCTTTAGGCTAGGCGCGTACATTCAATTTTTAGTTGTGCAACTGCTTGGTCAGGCTAGGTGCGCACTGGCAACTGTGATCGAAATCAAATAGTTTAATCACCAGTTGAAAGAGAACCGCACACTAGCAACTCTTTACTCACGCTCACACTCTTTTCTCTCTTGCTCTTATAGACAACAGCTCAACTGTTGTTTAGTTTGTGTCAAAACACAAACTTTTTAGTTTCGAGAATCGAGTTGCTCTAAGTGCGCGGTACCATATAAGCCCATATGTTTCATTTTAGCAACCAAACAGTTGCGAAACTAAAAATTGAATGTGCGCGCCTGGCCTTATAGTTAATTTTTTAATGCTATTCCTAGTTTAGATTAAATTTTAAATTTATTATGTTTGTTCGCGTACTGTTCAATACACATTTTTTTATATGAAATTGGACAGAATTGGTACTAAGATTTGTAGTAGGTTGTGGAAGTAAATGAACAGAGTAATCATTTTGACTTCACTTTTCAAAATTAAAAGGTGTTTCAATTTTTCATTAATAGTATGGCCCTAAGGCCGGTATTCACCGAGCGCTCATAAGAAGCTCATAAACCTATTCGCCAAGCAATATTAGTGAAGATCTACGAGCGCTCTCTTCGAAAGTTTGTTCGCTTGTGCGTGTGCCACGCACGCATTTGACTCGAATCCATATGAGCAATGCCAAGTAGAAGAGTATCCATTTGCTGTCAAGACCAACATTACACAACATTTCACAGTTTGGGTATGCCTGAACAAGAGAGAGTGGCTCTCATTTTCGAACTTCGAAAAACACTTGTGAGTGGTTGGTGAATACCCCAAAGAAATTTCAAGTTAAGAGCCTCGTAAAGTTAAGAGCCGCTTAAGAGCGCTCGGTGAATACCAGCCTAAATATCGGTTTAGTGGTCAGAGAAAGATTTCTATACCGATATTTATGTTGTTTTCAATTAATATATCTGTGACAATGCCAATTTTGAAAATGTTTGCATTCTCTTGGGCAAAAAAAAACTGATTTATTTTCCTATTTAAAATCAATTTTGGAAATCTAAATTTTTCGGCAGATTTAGCCCTGCCTGTTCAAATGTTAAAATAATTTCCAGTTTGCAAACGAGGTTTAAGGTTTATTTAATATATTTCGAATGTGAAAATTATATCCAAAACACGAAGGAAATTATTTCTA
Source organism: Chrysotoxum bicinctum (assembly GCA_911387755.1). Lineage (NCBI taxonomy): Eukaryota > Metazoa > Arthropoda > Insecta > Diptera > Syrphidae > Chrysotoxum > Chrysotoxum bicinctum. The sequence goes on from OU426988.1 coordinate 192,276,936, forward strand.
GTGAAAAATGGAAGCAGTGTCAAATGATTTGCTGAATTAATCAAGATCATTCTCTACTAAAATTAAATTAAGGATGAAGATTTTTTTTAAATAACAAAACAGACTCAAAATAACAGTTCTTACACAACGACAAAAATAAATCAATTTGAAATCGCATTCCATTCGCCTCCAAAAAAAAATCAATTTTTGATTGAAATCTCCCTTGGTGTGATTTGCCCTTAATCTTTTTCAAATTTCAAAAATTCATCTCAAAAATGTAAACTGCCTTTTAACAAAAGATATTCATGGATTTAAGGCAAAAGATTTAAGGCAAAAAAAAGAGTATATATTATTATTGCTTTTCTTATAAGAAGAGGAAAAATAATTTCTGAACAAAAAATGTAATTAATAAAGTTGTTAAAAAATTATTAATAGTAAAACTTTTATTATCACAATTATTTAAAAGTAATGGCTGCATTAGAGCTTTACAGAAAAAACGCCAGTAGCGCTAATTTAATATTTTGGTAGCCAGAAAGATAAATTCAAACTGTTCAGTTTCAGTGTGCTGTACATATGTAGGTACATAGATAAACATAAAGGCGCAAACTTTTAATTGAATTAGTACGATGCTAAAACTGATTTAGTATGATACTAGGTTAAAACAACGAATTTGCAAATTTTAATCGATTATAGCATCATACTTTTTCTTCCCTTTTATTAAAGTTAAAATCATCGAATACCTACTTTATTTTTTTTAGTATCGTGCTAGCTTCATATGACTTCGACATTTGCAAACATCAAAAAAGGTTCGTGTACTTACTTTTTTACACGAAATGTCATTGTTTTAGTTGTGTTTAGAAGCAATTTTTTAAGAAAATTCTTTTAGTACGATACTAGATAGAAAATGTTTAAAATTAATAATGAGTTAGTAAACTACTATAAAGATAGCAAATTGTTAAGTAGTATCATACTAATACCTTATTAATAGGCTGTTTAAAATTTTGCGCCAAAGCATTTAATTAGATTTAGTAATGATTAGTCTTAAATTTTGGTGTCGTACTATATTTAATGTTGGTACTTAAAAAAGAAGAAGACATAAGAATGAGAAGACATGAATTTCAATCAAAGGCACCTCACAAAATGATTTTAGTAAAGAAAAAGAAAATGAAAATGCTAGTTGCAATACACACATTTTTTTGTTTATTAACATATACAAACTTAAACAACTTTCTCGTGAAGTGGCATGGATTTTCTTAAGCCATTTGACAAGCAACTTGAAAAGCAAGTAATTTGACATCTGTACTCTTGTTATCTTAAATTATTCAAGAATTTTTCTGTCTCTTCTCTTTCTCACCATAAAGTTGGAACAAGACAAAATACTGATACGTCAACATAAGTTGGAGGAGTGAGTCCACTGTGAGCTATACATTGGAATGAAATTTCACGTCACATGTAAATACTCATACAAATGGTTACTTTTCTTTGTTAATTACAATTTTTTAAAGTTTTTATATGATTGGATTATGATTTCGGTTTGTTTCTATAAGAACTTGTGGAGTCAGTAGGCAATTTCGGACAAAAATGCAACTGGGCCTTACTAACAATTAATTAAAATTAAACAGCTCAGTATTAAGGAACTAGTATGATACTACTTATTAATTCGTTATCTTTTTAGAAGATTACTAACTCCTTCATAGTTTTTAACATTTTTTAACTAGTATCGTGTTGAGGCTATTTTCCCTTTTATAATTTGCTTCTGAACACAACTAAAATAATGTCAGAATTCATACAAAAAACTAAGTAAACAGAAGTGTTTTTATGTTTGTAAATGTCAAAGAGTATCATATGAAGTTAGCACGATACTAAGCAATTAAAATAGGTATTCGATGGTTTTAACGTTAACAAAAGGGTAGAGAAAGGATGATGCTATATTCGATTAAAATTTGCGAAATCGTCGTATTAACCTAGTTTCCTACTAACATCATACTAATTGAAATAAAATTTTGCGCCAATGAAATTTAGAGATAACTTAAATATTTAAGCGGATTTTAAAAATTTTGTCTCCCATACGTTTTTTTTCCTGGGACAAATTTTGTCTCGGATATTTTTCCGAGCAGTACGCAGTTCGCGCGCAAAATTCATACTGTTGTGAATTGCTCTACAAAATGTCTCCACTAAATTTTGCCAGGAAAAAGAATGATACAAGCATTATTTTGCGGGACAAATTTTGACAGCCACCGTATTTCCGAAAGTGATTTTTCTCAAAACTGGGCTTATGTAAAAGGTGCTGATGCTTCTCTTGAAAGCATTAAGAGGGGATTCCAAAAAGGTATGAACGACTTTTGTAAGACAACCCGTTCCAGAGATACTTAGTGTAAATTAGATTTTATCTCTCCAACTTCAAATTTTTGCGCGAGATTTGGAAACATTTTGTAGAGATAAAATTTGTCTTGTCTCGATCTGCGTACTAGGCTTTAACCATTACAATAACCAATTTAGTAAAAGGCATGTTTAACTTGGTTATTGATACCGCACAAACTAACTCGTCCTTAAAGTTTTGCCTGATGTTTACATAAGCGCGTGCTTAAACCCACTGTGTTCTTAAACTAAAAATATACATCGAAGCAAAAGCCTTCTAAATGAATATAATAGCCGTGTTTTTTTGGAAAAGTTATCCGTAGTACAGTAAGATTTTATATGAAAAACAAATACAACATCCGCAGTATGAATGAATGAATGAATAATTGGGGTATAAAAACACTGCGACCTAAAGATCTATTGTGTCCCCCATCTAGAACTGGATGAGGTTGGCTCATTATTACAGTTCTTCCTCCAAATCTGCTCCTCTGAGGAATCGAAGTATTTAAAGTATTTTAAGGGATGATAATTCACTCTCTTTTATGTGGTGTTTGCCCAGATACCTGTGCCTTTGATGCAGAAGTGCATCACATTTTCCCAGTATGTGGTCAGAAGTCTCTTCGTGAGTGTTGCAGAATCTGCAAGTCGCGCTGTTCACCATCCGCAGTAGGATCACTGCCGATACTCGAATAAACGTCAAATCTCTATCCGCAGCAGGATTTCACTTCCCTTTTTATCGGCAGTGATCCTACTGCGGATGTTGTTATTCATATAAAATCCTACTGTACTACGGATAACTTTTCCAAAAAAACACGGCTAATGTAGATCAAAAAGCCAAGAATTTTTTATAAAAACTCTCAAACCTAATTTCCAATATTGAAATGAATCAAACAAATGTCTATTGAATTATTCCTTAATCAAACGTCAAAAAATACATCTGAGGGAATGCTGAATTGAGTCAAAATTACTTTAAATTCAGGCGTACATAGTATTTTTTTTTATTTCATTTTTTTATGAAACAAATAGTAGGTGCGTTTTATTATTCACAAATCTATCTGGATCCGGATCTGGATTAAGTTTTAACATGTATTACAAAAACAATTTGGGATCCTGTTTTTTATCAGGATCTATTTCAAAGATACAAAAATGAGTTATTACACTGGCGAGTAGATGGCTTTATATGGTAAGGTAGTGTAAGCTATAGTGTAAAGAAAAAAGACAAGAAATAATTGAAAATTTATAAACCCAAGGATAAAAAGAGACGGACTTATAACACTGCTGTCACTAAGATCTGTATCGTTTTATTTTCAAGGGAAGATCCAGATAGATTTGTGAATAATAAAACGCAAATTTTGTATGCCAAAAGAAAAAAAAGGTATCTAATTATTGACATAAAGTGGGAGTACTAGCATAAATATGCCAATTAAAAAAAAAAATAAATACGCAGCAACGAGTCTCGAACTCGAAAACGAACGTCATTCAAACGTCATATGTTCATCTGTGGTTGCGCGATGGAATGAGATTTCTTTGTCCATTATACTAAATATTTTGATTTCAACTATAGTTTCTTGTAAAATATAATAACAGAAAAACATTTTGTGAAAACAAGATACAGTCACAAATAGAACATAGATTTAAAAAGGATACGCAACAAAAACACACGCACCGCTGAGTAAACAATCTCTGACCTTGGCACAATTCAGTTGACCTTCGTACATTTGACATTCGAATTTGGGCATTCCACAAGCCGCCGCCGCTCTGTCGCCCACAATATCATAAATCAATTTAAACAAGTTCTTGGCACTAAACATTTCACCGTTGTTGGTGTAGTTAAGTTGTTTGGCAGTTTTGAGAAGTTCCTCTGCCGCTGGAATCCCATCCAACAGCATACTCAGTGCTGTCAATCCGCAGGTTGGCCCCTCTTGGAGAATGCTCGGGATATTTCTATAGCGGCAGGCCTTTGGTGGTGTGTAGGTGCAGACTTTATTTAAATAACACGCTTTTTGTAGGTCCGGCCAGGCATCCGCCCATGTGCACTCATCGATGTGACAGCATTTAGCTTGCGTTGTGAAGCATTTTTTATGTGAAGGCCGGATATTTGCAAAACTGCCCAACTCGGGTGGTGGGGGCGGTATCGATGGCAGATTCGTTGAATTAGACATTTATTTTGCACTTTTTCCTACCCACACACGGAAACCAATAATTTTAATCACAAAAATATTTAACTACATTTGACTAGGAGGAGACGAGAAAAAAAACATCTAAGCGATACGAAAGAAAATAAACAACAAAAGCGCCCAATCAACATCACACAAAAAATTGATTTGACATTTGGCGTTTGAGGAATGACCACTGCGAGAGTACTCGTTTTACGCCAGATGGCATTGTCAAAGATGTGGTTTGTGTATTTACTACATGCCATCAAGATAAAAGTAAATGTCTGTCATTTCCGTTTCCGCAAATGCATTTGTATAGTTTTTTGAAAAAAGTCTGTTATGACCTTGTCGATTTATCTAGGGCTAGACGCGCACTGGCAACTGTGATCGAAATCCAATAGTTTAATCACGAGTTGATAGAGCAGCGCGCACATGCAACACTTCGGTCACACTTACAATTTTCTCGTGGGCTTACAGAAAGCAGCTCAACTCTTTAGTTGAAAGTGGCGCGCAGGTGCATATGATTATGTGTTACACAAGAAAGCTATATGATTTTAGGGAATCGTTTAGTTTGTCTCAAAACGCAATACGAGAAAGCCAACTGGGATTGTTTCAAGGATTTCTTAACGAACTTTAACTCTACTATGCTTCTTCGAGAGTGCAAATTTAATTCCTATCGGAATGAGAGATTATATCCCGAATCATGCATTTATTCGAGCTGTAAAGAGGTTTTTAGGGTCAGAGAAGTAAGTTCCCGATGTTATAAAGCCCTCAACAAATCTCTGGAAACTGCTTGTCCTCTTATACGAATAAGAGGTAAAAAGAAACCTCATTGGTGGAACTCGGGGCTGGATCCGCTAAGAAAACATTGCAGAAAACTCTTTAACAGAGCGAAAACCTCCAGAGAAGCTTCTGATTGGGATTCCTATAAAGATTCCCACAAGATATATAAAAAAGAACTGAGGAAAACCAAGCGGGTGTCCTAGAGAACTTTTTGTAACAATATAGAAGGCAACTCAGAGGCATCAAGGTTAAGAAAAATCCTCTTCAAAAATCCAGTCATCCATCCAAAATACTGACGGTTCCTGGATAAACTCAAGCGAAGAATCGCTCAATCTGCTCCTGGATGTACATTTACCAGATAGCTCTCCTTTCTTTAATAACAGTGATCTTAACAACATCGACAGTAGTATAACTCCTCCCCAAGGTCTGATTACAAAGGAAAAATTAAAATGGGCAATCAACAGCTTCAATCCATATAAATCTGCTGGGCCAGATGGAATAATTCCAGCGGAATTACAGAAAAATTTCGATATCGTAATACCCATTCTGCCCAACTAACATACTCTCCAGAGCTTAGCTCTTTAAATCTGAAAAAAAACTCTCATACAACTCTTTTATATCCCATTGCTATACTAAAGTATTAATATCTTGCTATGAAACTCAACTGGATGTCATAACACTTTTATTTTAAGAGTTAAACACTTTTCCAGCTTAAAAGAACTTAAATCTTATAGCAAAACTATTTTCTCTTCTTGTAGTTAGATTATAAAAACTTATAGTCTTATAAGAATCCCTTTCTGAAAACTGAGCTCTAAATATGTCCAAATAATCCCATAACAAGTCATATTTAAGAGTAAAGTTATTTGCATACTACTTTGAAAATTCTAAAAGAATTTGAGTTTAAATCCTCCTATATCAAGAAACAATTTGGAGTTCAAAGAATATAAGCTTTGCAGTAAGATCCTAATAAGATCCTTAATGCAACAAGCACAACTATTCACAAACTTCAGTTTTCTGATGTAAACATTCTCCTCTCACTCGCACGTAAGTACACATAAATCATAAAGAAGCGTCTAAGATCCTATAGAAAGAATAAAGATGTTACTAGAAGAGTTAGTGTCGCGTCAGCAGCAGCCATATTCCTATACACAAGCAAACTAGTTGCCTGTACATTTGAGGGTTACCATAACTTAAGAAATTATGATCTCGATAAAATAACTTGGCTGTAGCACTGACTTAAAATTTATTAGGTGGCATTTTCAAGTTTTCATTTCGTATTATTGTGATTACATAGAAAGTATAAAATATATTGTGTAACTTTTTTTCAATTTAAACTAAATACATTAACATCTTGGGATGTTATTGCTACTACTATCTTTTCATTCAAAATTAACAAAAAAAAAAATTTATTCTTTATGTTGCATTACACGAGTAGTAATTTTTTGTGTAATTTGGAATATTTTATACCTATTAAATTTGACCTTTCCTGTTTCCTATTTACTCTCACAAGCAAATGACCCATGACCTAAATAAAAACAAAACAAATTTCAAAGTTAATTTTGATTTTATTTGTTTACGAAAGAAATATATGGTAACCCTATTTCCAATAAAAGTTATAAATAAAATAATTTAAATATGCATTATTTTGAAGGGGCTTTGTGTTTTTTCGAAGTAAAATGTTAGAATTAGTAGATACAATTTCAACCGCATTTACATTTCGGTTCCCCTATGTGCAAAATAATAAATATCATGCCTCGCCATTATAATATAATAGTTGATAGACTTACAAAATAAATACTATATCAAGCCTAACAGTTTGTTGGCATAGCAAATCATGTATACACACAAACTTAAAAAGTATTTTGTTTCATTCTTTATTAAGTTAACAAATATTCTGTTCTCTTTTTATCACCTCTTATTGGAAGAGACGCTTTCTCATAATAGGATTTTGCCGATCTCTATTAGAGCCTTAGAAGTGCCATTTTAATATAAACGTGCATCTGTCATCCCATAAAGAAACTTCTGTTGCTACTATGAGTAGGAAGAGCCTCTCATAACTAGGCCATTTAAGGCTTTTAACAGTTTCAAAAGAATTTCGTAGTATTCTTTAAGATTACTTTTAGCTCCTCTTAACTAATCTAGTTGAACTCTTGGAGCATCTTATGAGATGAAAAATGTTACTTGGGTGGTCAACATCCTAAATGATTGTATCGCTCTGGATCACATTCCTTTGTCATGGAGAGAAGTCAATTTTATTTTCATCCCCAAAGCTGGTAAACCTAGCCATGTTAATCCTAAAGATCTAAGACCTATTAGCCTTTAATCATTCCTTCTTAAAACATTTGAACGTTTGATTGAAATCCATTTGAGGGCAAACATTGATATGTCCTTACTATCCAATGCTCAACATGCCTATAACAAAGGGAAATCTGTAGAAACCGCTCTATATACGCTGGTTCGCACTATCCAACATTCCCTTCATCATAAGGAGTTCACCTTAGTTGCCTTCCTAGATATAGAAGGAGCTTTTCTTTTAACAATGCCGACGGACGCATCCGCAATCACATCTGCGCTGTCATTTCTGAAGGTGGATAAGTCAATCAGTAAATTGATAAATCATATGCTGATAAGCAGGATTATAAATTCAAAACTGGGCGATTTTACTACTCGAAGAACTGTCAGTAGAGGTACGCCGCCGCAAGGCGATGTCCTCTCTCCTCTCCTCTGGAACCTAGTCGTTAATGAACTACTTAAATTAAAATAAATAAATAAATTTGGTGGTGCAACAGCTCGGAGTGAACCAGGACCTAGTGACTTACAACTCTCAACCATTCCTGTGTGCGTGTTACCAGGAACGGAGGGGACCTACAATTTTCTGCCGATTCCGAACGGCTAATGAGCAGCACTTTCCATGACAAGAGATACTCTTGGAGGATTTGTCAGTTCCTCGCAAGAGGCAGTACACCCCTGAAAAAAACTTTCTTGCAGCGGCTGAGAATCGAACTCGAGACCTTCCGCATGATAGTCCAACGCACTAACCATTATGCCAAGGGGTACTACAAATGAACTACTAATGATTTTAAAAAAAGAGAGGGGCACAGGGTGATTGCCTATGCGAACGATGTTGCGATAGCGATATCTGGTAAGCATCCTAACACTCTGAAGGAACACCTACAAAGTGCTTTAAACAAGCTTACTACCTGAGCAGATTATGTGTCAACCCCCACAAAACTGAACTTGTCCTATTTCCCAGGAAACATAAAATCCCACACATAGACCCTCCCAAAATATCTGGGTCTTATTTTGGACAAGAAATTAAACTGGAAGCCCAATATCCAAGAGAGAATCAACAAAGCCAACATATGTAGCTCTATTCTCTTGCAAAAAAGTCGTAGGTAACAAATAGGGTCTACAAACTCATATTACACACTGGCTATGCATCTCAGTCATTAGACCGATAATTACATAATGGAGTAACAGTATGGTGGTCTGCGCTGGAAACAGCAATAAACCCCGACAAGCTAAGCAAAGTCCAACGAACAGCCTGTTTAATCATGGGTGGAGTTCTCCGCTCAACTCCTTCCGCTGCACTTGATGTTCTGTTTCATCTCATACCGCTATGATCGGCCGCTATAGCACAGCCATTCACCTTAAAGCCTCCTCGCAGTGGATCAATAACGATATTGGCCACTCCACTATAATGAACTCGTTCAGATACCTACCTAGTAACGTCGATTACACCACCCCTCATCCAAAATTTAATAAAAACTTTCAAGTTTCCATCCCTTCCAGGAAAATCAGTCGTTTTTGGTAGACGAAGCGATTCATTTCTATACAGATGGATCTAAAACCGATGACAGGAACGGAAGATTAAATCTTTATCTATCTTTTCGTCTTCCCAATCACTGTATAGCGTGTTCCAGGCAGAGCTTTTAGCAATAAAAGAAGTCCTCTCTTGGCTCAAAGAAAACGTTATATCGACTACTGATATACGTATCTTCTCAGACAGTCAAGCTGCCTTAAAGTCAATGGACTCTGTCTCCATTAACTCACAAACAGCCCAAAATTGTCGATCATCTCTGGTGGAGATGTCAAAACAGTTTAACATTCACCTTACAGGGGTGCCGGGGCATAGAGACATTCCAGGAAATAATTGTAAAGCCGACGAACTTGCAAAAAACGGAACAACCTTACCTTTGTTGGATAGCAAATCTAACATCGGTATACCCCTAGCTACTTGTAAACTTATGCTAAAGCATGATGCCATAGAGAAAGCTAACCATAGATGATCCCAGCACCCCAACTTGCCGGTCTACTAAACTAATCTGGCCATTGTTTGATGCTAAATGCTCAAAACAACTAATTTCTATTGGTAGATTGCATATTAGCTCCATTATAGGTGTCCTTACTGGGCACTGTCTAATAGGAAGACATGCCTTCCGTCTTGGAGTTCTTGCAAATGATTTTTGCAGAAGCTGCATGGATGAAGAAGAGGAGGAGTTAGTTCCTCACCTTCTATGTTCTTGTCCTGCCCTAGCACAAAGACGTAGAATCCACTTGTGAGACTACTACTATAACGATCCTATAGTGATCTAAATAATTACGACATTCACTGTCGCAAACGCTTCATTGTTAGCTCAAAATGGTTTAACGAGTAAAGGTGATTTTTGAAATCCTGTGGTATCACAACGGACCAAATATTGGTGTGTTGGCTTTCTTCTAGTCAGCAGACACCTTAACCTAATCTAACCTAACCCATAAAGCCAACCCTGCTGAAAGGAAACAGGAATAAGTTCAAACAATCTGGAAAGATCTGTAACGATCATATTCGACGGACCAAATTTTTATATGACCAACAAATTACGCAAAAAATACTACAATGTCCCAAGGGTAATACACATTTCTGGTCATTTGTAAAAAATATTCGAAATACTCCTTCGTCCTCTGCCCAAACGCTCGTTATCAATGACACTCCCTATGTCAGCTCACTAGATAAAGCCAATTTCAATTTGATTGCATACGATGCTGCCAGAGAGTGTTATGTATGACAAATCCTGTACTTTGGAACACTATTTTTTCCATGGGACCAATATTTTTTCATACTCGTACAGTTGCAAGAGTCCTGAAAGATTTTGTCATACACCCCTCCCTATCTTCAGTACCAATGAAGTCAGAAATTTAAAATTCCGAATATTTGCTAAGCTAGTCAGATACAGGCGCCTCACCAAATTTCAATTTTCTAGCATAGGTGGTTCCTGAGATATAAGGCTTCAAAAATTACAAAAACCGTAACTGACTGACTGACAGATCATCAAAATTATGGAGCACTTCCTGACATCGTAGAATCTTGTAATTTTGCACAACGGAAGGTCTTTTCATGCAAGCAGAGGAAAAAATCGAAAATTTTAGGTTTTCCATTCAGGGGGCGTGGTATCCGCCCACTTTCTCCGAATTGGTGTTGGTTGAATGGAGCACGACTGCTTTAAAACCATGAAATGTGGTAAAGTAAAGTGGTAAAGTGGCTTAAATTGCATCTAAAGAAAAAAATATAAAATTTGAGGTTTTCCATTCATGGGCGTGGTATCCGCACACTTCCTCAGAACTGATGTAAATTATATGGCACACTTCCAATTGCAGTAGAACAATAAAATTTGGTAGAACGGTAGAGCTCAAATTGCATATAAGGGGCCAAAAATAAAAATTGAGGTTTTCCAATCAGGGGGCGTGGTATCCTCCCACTTTCTGAGAAAATGTTTAATTTATATGGAGCACTTTCGATTGCTGTAGAATGATGAAATTTGGTAGAGCGGCTTTTAGCTTAATGTAAATTCAAAGCGAAAAATAGAAAATCTAAGATTTTTCACTCGAAGTGTCTTTTTACTGTCATTTTGAAACTATACATGCATCTTGAAAATTCATGACTTTTCTTAGAACTAGAGTGCTCGATTTGGTACTCTATGTTATGTTTATATTAACATGAATGAAAAAAGAAAACATTTGCATACCTGAAAAAAATTATGAGTTTATATGTAAAAAAAACTCTGTGATGTGAAATATAACCAAGCCACTAATTAGGCTATTAATTTGTGGGCTACTTTCATTTAAAAAAAGGAGTTAAAATTGCAACAAAAACATCAGCGCATCCTCAACAATTATTACTTTTTTATGACTGAGGGGATGTTAATACTAGTATTTATAATTAAGGTAGCTATGTTAATGTTAGTGTTAGGTGTCTTGCCAGGACACCAGTATACACTACCTGTATATAAAACTTATAGTACTATCAAGAAGACGAAAGATTGTGGCGACATCTTAAGGCTAGGGACTGCAATTGCTAGATTTGTCTTTGCTAAATTTAATAATAAAATATTCTCTTTTTTACTACTTGTTTTGCATGTTATCCAACTCTCCACAGTAAAAGCGTTCGCTAATTTCGGCGCCACCAGTAGGCTAGCGTTCGCAATACAAAATCACGCTTCATGATAATACTGTTGCGAACAGAGCTTTATACTCCTATAGCGCCATCTGTTGGGAATTGCATATCTACTTTATGAAGGAACAAAAAAAGTTCTTTTCCAATGTCATATGTATTTCCCCTTATTCCAAGCAACTAGAACATTCCCAGACAAGAACCTTCGAGAACAACTAATTTGAGTATATAAGGGAGTGTTCACGGTGAGCGGAACACAGTTTATTTTCGATTATGAAAGTGTGCAAAGCTGAATTATTGGATTGTGGAAAGTGTAATTAAAGAAGTTTAAATAAAAGTATTGGAGTTGATTATAAATTGAGATTTATTGTTTCGATTTGAAAAGTGTAAATAAAGAAGAAATTCTAAAAGGAGTAATAAGTTTTATTTAAAGAACCTAGGAAAAAAATATTACAATACTAGAGGTTATATATACAAAGACACTACCACACCAAAGAAGCCCCAGAGAAATGTGACTTTTGTAATTTGGAACTGTCAGTCTGGCATGTCCTAGTAACCTGTCCTATCTCAAAAAAAATTAAAGGCGACAATGTTACCAGCAACAAACGAAAACTTGCTGAATTACTTGATCCTGATGTCAGATCTTCATCCGCTCTTGCCACCACTAATGATTAAGTCAGTTTCATACCCATTGTTTATCATTTTATTTGTCTTGAATGAATGAATGAATTTGGTATTGGGGCTTTTTGCACTGCGACCTGGCAATCTATTGTGCCCTCATTTAAAAATGAATGAGCTTGCTTATCCTACAGTTTTCCTCATCCAAACCTATTGCTCTTAGGAATCTTAGTATTTAGGGCACCTTCAGAAGGGATAGGTGTCCCTCTTCCACTTGGTATTGTCCCATATGGTTTTTCCTTTAGTGCATGAGTGGACAACATGTTTCTAGTAAGTGGTCCGGTGTTTTCTCACGCATGTTGCAGAATCTACATGTGGTACTACACTACCAAGTAAATGCAAGTTAATGCATTTTTCGAAGCGATGATGGTTGTAATTGGCCGGTAGTAGTTTCAAATGCTTCAGTTTTGGGAGTTCTTTCTAGTTCTTGAAACTGTTTTCCTTCTCTTTTTGTTTTATTTTGTTTTTGATGGCATTTTCTTCTATTCCGAAATAGGGTTCAGGCCCTGTTAAAGGGGTTAATGAGCCTATTTTTCTAGTGAATTTGCATTTTCGTTTCCATGAACAACCACGTGACCGGGACCCAGTAAAGTGTGACCCTGTTCTGGTTGGCAAGTTCATTTAGCCTACTTTAGCACACCCACACCAATTTAGAGCTTAGTGCCGCTTGACTTTCTGACATGATGGCAATGTTCTTGTTACGATAATTCTTTTCGAGATTTCGATCTACGCATTTCCCAATGGCATTTACCTCCGCTTGGAAGATGCTGGTGGACTCCCCCATCGGTATGGAAAGTTTGGTTCATGCCCCAAAGATCCCTTCACCAGTCCCTTCACTTGTTCTCGATCCATCAGTGTACAACTTGATGGTATTTGTTTCGAGAGTGTAGTTTATTTCCTCTCCTACCCAATCCTTTTTTGTTGCTTAGCTGTGTAAAAAAGGTTTTCTCGAAATTATGTTTTTTGATCATGCCATCTCTTGGGATGTCAAGAAGGTTTGTTATTGTGGACCTACAGATTAAGTCCCTTTTTCTCTGAGACCAATAATTTTGCCCGTCCCAGTTCCTTCCTTTGAGAACCTGATGATACCTCTCACTCCCGCACTTTTGATGAACTCGTGTAGAGGGGATAGATGGAGACAACCTCCATAGCTGCGGTAGATTCTCATTGCTCACGTAATACAGATACATGCAAGCCTTTGAACTTTTTCTAGGGTTTTCCTAGTTGTTGATAATTCGGTTTTCTTGTGCCATGCAACCGCACCATAGGTAATGGTGGGTCTTACTATCATAGTGTACATCCACCTGAGGATGTTCAGTTTGCATCCCCATGACTTCTTGCCTGCAAGTCTCTTGCAAATCATTAGGGCTTTTCAGGCTTTCTCGATTATAGCTTTTAAGTGTTTGTTCCAGAGCAGTTTACTATCTAATATAATTTTACCTCCCTCTCCTTTTCAATTGGTTCACCAGCCAACTGGATAGGTTCCATATGGTAGAAGTCTTTTCCTGGTAAATGGTATGATTGTCGTCTTGGATGGGTCTATTGATTTGATAGCCCTACAGATAGACACCATTTCCAATGATATGATAGCGATATCATATCATATACCTTGGGATGTAAGATTTAAAACAATTCATCCATTACAAGACTTCAAAACAAAGGTTATAGTACAACACCCTGAGGACAGCCTCTTGTTGTGATTACTTTTGTGTCTCTGTATTTCTAGTGCCTAACATTTCTTTTATCCATCTGCTTATGGTGATGGGTACGCATTTCCTAACAAGAAATTTGCTTACAGCCTCGTGGGATGTTGTAGTACAAGAAATTAAAATGCCAGACACAATTATCATTAAACGATTTATTACGGAGATTCTTTTGGCTCCTACCAACTCAAGCGACAGATTTTAACTTAAACTTAAGAATAACGGATTAAAAAGAAGGAACAATCAAATGTAAAAAAAGTAAAGATACAAAAAGAGTAAAATGAATAGATAGTTAACTGGAGAGATATAAAATGCTTTTTGTTACAGCTGTTCGTAAAATAGAGGCGCTGTTGTCGGAACAATGTCGCCACATTTACTCCCCCTCCAGAAATGTCAATGAATTTACTGAACTATAAGTTACTTTTTTTTTGTTGCTATACGTTCTTGAATCAGCTGGTTGTTGTTGATGTAAAGTATCTGTGTCCGATTGTGAGATGAATGCTGGTTTCAATCTTTCTACAGATATTATTTTATCGTTTCCATCGATGGATATTAAAAATCTTCGGTCGTCGATACGCTCTCTAACCAAGTATGGACCGGAATATGGTGCTCTGAGTGGTGGTTTTACTTCGTCATGACGCAGGAAAACGTGTGAACAATCGTTGATGTTCTTGAGCAAAAATATTTTTGGTTTCGAATGATGTTTTATGGGACTTGGCCGAATTGCTCTCATATCGTCGTCGTTCTATGAAAACTCCCTAAGTCCATTTAAAAAAAAAATGTGATGCAATTCTTATTTAATTTATTTCGGATAAACCATTTGCAAAAAATTTTATTGCACAATGCCTACGCCAAACAAATTCTACAATTGAAGCCTGAAATCATGCTATTCTGATAATTTTTGGATTTTTTTATATTAATTTCCAAGTTCAAATGCAAATATCTCAAAAAACAAAAAATGGACTTAGGGAGTTTTCATAGAACGACGACGATATATTCTCTGTGTTTTTCTAGGAATAGTTCTGGATCAGCTGGTTCATCTGTGCAGATGAAATAAAATGCACGACTGGGTCGCACGAACTTGCTCCTATGTAAAAGACTAAGAATTTCAAAAATGAATGTTATTAGAGAAACTGTTCATAAGCATAAAATTAATTTTTTAAATGACTAAAAAAAACTTCTTTAGTAGTTAAAGGTAAGAAAAGGATGCCATGTGATTCAAGCAAATATAGATTTATGCAAGAACAGTTTCTTAAAAAATAAGGTTTTATATAAGAAAATTTTAAAACATTTTTAAGAAAAAATGTTGGTACGCCAATTTGAAGTTTTTATTATTGTATGAATAAAAATTAAATTTACAAAAAAAAATATTGAGCCGATTTCGAGATATTGAATTTTCAAAAAACAAAAAAATGGATTTTCTTTTCAAAATTCAAAAAAATATTTTTCTTAAAGTTTTGAAATGCAATGTTTTTTAAACTTTTTAGAAGCTTCTCTCTACGAAATTTCATTAAAATCCGTTATGCTAATAATGAGAAATTCAAAATTTAAAAAAATCGTTCTATGGTAGGTACACTCAGTAATGTTTTGTTTTCAAATTTTTTTTATTAAATTACAGATATTAAAAAATAATAGAAAGAAAAAAAATTTAAGCAAAATTCTCGGAACCGTTTTCGAGAAAAATACGATTTTCGAAAACCATTTTTTAACATTTGTATGGAGGGTACCGTTATTTTTAGGTAAAATGAATTTATTTTGCTCATATATTGTAGATTATTTTTCCAAACTTTTATTTATCAAGTTTTCAAAATATCGAGCATGGGGTTTTCGAAATATTGAGTTTTCAAAAAAAAATTTTGAAAGTTTTTTTAAAAATCCAAAAAATTTGTTTTGGAAAATTTGAATACATAATAACATTCAAACTGCTGGGAAGCTTTAGCAAGGGGGGTACCAAAACTACTCATTTTTTTGAAAATGTTTTTCAACCATTACCTAGGTTTAACTAAACTAAAATTTTTGAATTTTTTTTAAGAAAATCGCAGGGACAGTTTTTGAGAAAAAAAAATATTTATAAAATTTATAAAAATCCAGTTGAGATGTCGCAATATAGACTGATGTCATTGTCTGTCACAAGCTTTTGAAGTTTTAGAGATGTTTCTCCCTTTAAAATGTTGTTTAATTCTTCATCGAGAATCTGCTCATGTTGAATCGTCTCTGGACTTAGAATCGTTGGCATTTCAATTACACAAATTCATGAAAGGGAGTCTGCTACGGGGTTTTGATCTCCTTTCAAATGAACTATTTCGGTTGAAAACTGTGAAACGAAATCCAATTGCCTCAATTGTCTTGGCGATGCTTTCTCTGGACGTTGGGAAAATGCGTATGTGAGCGGTTTATGATCCGTTTTGATAATGAAATGATGACAATCCAATATGTGTTGAAAGTGTTTGCAAGCTGCAAAAATCGCTAGTAACTCTCTATCGTACGTGCTGTAGTTTTTTTCCGTTTTGCTCAATCTTCTGGAAAAGAATCCAATCGGCTTCCAGATTTCATCTTCAAGTTGCTCTAATGCAGCTCCGATGGCCACATCGGATGCATCTGTGGTAAGCGCTAGTGGTGCATGTGGTGAAATGAAGGATGAAAGGGTTGCATTTGCAATACTGTTTTTGCAATTCTGGAATGCCTCAGAAGTTTCCAGAGTCCATAGGATTTTCCTCTTGTCATTTTTGATAGATTTCTGTAAATACTGGTTGAGAGGTACTTGTTGTTGGGCTGCTTGTGGAATGCAGCGGCGATAATAATTAAGAATTCCCAGGAAACGTCGAAGATCTTGGACAGTTTCAGGGCGTGGAAAATTAATTATTGCTTCGATGCGGTCTTTGGGAGGTTCATAACCATCTCTGCTTATGCTATAGCCAAGGAAGTTTATACTTGCTTTGCCCAAACAGCATTTTGTGGTGTTAATCAACAGGTTGTAGTCCTTAAGCTTCTGTAGAACGGCCTTTAAATGAATTTTATGTTGTTCTTCTGATTCAGACATAATCAGAATATCATCGATGTAGCAGAAAACATAATCCATTCCACGAAATATGGAATCTATGAGATGTTGACACGTTTGCGATGCATTCTTTAAGCCGAATGGCATGAAAACATACTCGTAGAGTCCAAACTGAGTTGTAATGGCCGTTTTTTGTATGTCCTCTGGACACATCGGAATTTGGTGATAGGCTCGTGCCAGGTCCAGTGTTGAAAAGATGGTTTTACCATGTAGCTTCTCAAAAATGTCTTGAATGAATGGTGGTGGATAACGATCCGGCACAGTTTGAGAATTTAGCTTCCTGAAATCACCACAGAGTCTCCAGTCACCACTTTTTTTCTTCACCAGATGGATTGGACTAGCCCATTGGCTGCTGGACGGGCGAATAATTCCTTGTTGAAGGAGGAATTTAATTTCTGCTTTCGCGGCCTGAAGTTTCTCACCGGAAAGTTTCCGGGGGCGTTCAGCTATGGGATGTCCGGTAGTGATTAGGTGGTGGTATACACGGTTGTTGTCAGATGATTTACTTGGGAAAGCGTCAGGTTTGGTAATGCTTATGAATTGACTTAGGATGCCATCGAAATCTTTTTGGGTGTCGATTGTTGAGATGCTAAAGGTGTTTGTTTGCTGCAGAAGTCCTTTGCTAACCTGAGTGGTAAGTGGTTTTTAAGATCCACAATGAGGCTAAAGTGTACCAAAAAATCGGCTCCGATGATGGGCGTTGTGACGTCTGCAACCAGAAATGACAATCTAAATTCTCGTCGAAATCCCAAATCGACAACAATGATTTTATTACAATAGGTGTTGATCGCGGTGTTGTTGGCAGCATACAATTTGAAGTCACTAGGAACAGATTTTCCAGACATACACGTGCGAGGAAGAACTGATATAACTGAGCCTGAGTCGATGAGGTATTTAACATGCGTTTTCTTGTCATGAACATGCAATCGTACCTCTTGGAAGGAAGTGTTGATGTTGCTGCCCGCTGAGATCAATGGATTGAAGGTGCTGTCGCCCGCGGGTTTTGATGACGACAGCTCAGCTAGTTTTCCTGATTCTGAGTGATGAAAGAGCAAAGCAGTGTGCAACAACGAGCTTCCTTTCCAAACTTCCTGTGATAGAAACACACTGGTTGACGTTTAGGTGTACGTGATCGAGGTCGGAATTGAGGCTTCGAGGAATTGTTGGAGAACGTTGTTCTCACTTCTTGCATGAAATCGGACATCATCTTCTCAAGCTTATCGATTTTTTGTTCCAACTGGGAAGTCTTTTGATGGGATGGATTTGGATTAGTTGCCATAACATATCCATTAGAAGTATTTTCCATGATTCTGTCTGCAACTTCTGCAAGAGTGTTGAGGTCAGACTTACCAGAAACAGATAACAGACCACGGACGCTTATGGGCATTCTGTTTATCCAAAGTAAATACAAAAATTCATCTCCCACAGATTCGGCTGCCAGCTCGCGCATCTCACTTAGGAGCTGAGTTGGTTTCTTGTCACCCAATTCCAATTCTGTCAAGAGCTTATGAAGTTGTTTTTCTCTAGAGTCTGATAGTCGCTTGATTAAGTTCGATTTGAGATATTCATACTTATCGTTTTCTGGTGGAGATCGAACAATACAGATACATGAAGCAGTACGTCTGAATCAAGGCAACTTATTATGACGTCGAATTTTGTGTTATCGCTCTTGATGCCTTTAGACCGGAATTTGGCCTCAACCTGTAGGAACCAGAGATCTGGTTGAGATTTCCAGAATGTGGGAAGTTTGATGTCAGTGACTGCATTTAAGACATTACACTTAACCAGCTCCTCGTTGTTCGACTCATCATTTTTCTTGGGGCTAGTAATTTTGTTTTTAGGTGTCGGCGAGTGGGTTAAGCTCATATTTATTCTTTAGTCTTTACTGCTCGTAATTGATCTTTGTTTTTTTTTTGATTTTTTTGTCTGACGATCACGTCGGGGTCCCCAAATTGTAGTACAAGAAATTAAAATGCCAGACACAATTATCATTAAACGATTTATTACGGAGATTCTTTTGGCTCCTACCAACTCAAGCGACAGATTTTAACTTAAACTTAAGAATAACGGATTAAAAAGAAGGAACAATCAAATGTAAAAAAAAGTAAAGATACAAAAAGAGTAAAATGAATAGATAGTTAACTGGAGAGATATAAACTGCTTTTTGTTACAGCTGTTCGTAAAATAGAGGCGCTGTTGTCGGAACAATGTCGCCACAATGTGTTGTCGAAGGCTCCCTCTATGTGTAAGAAAGCAGCTAATGCAGTTTTCTTTACATCTAAGACGGTGTTCACATTAGACTCACTCCGCCGACTTTTTTTGATGTCTCTGTGTTTTTTCTTGTTCGCACTTCATGGTAAGAAAGAGACGGCAAAGTGAGGCAGGATTTTTAAAACAAATTGAAAATTAATGGATTTTTTTTGACATTTGTCTTGGTGACATAATATGACACACGAAGATACAGTGTATCACAAAAGTAAGTAAGCACCCATTAAAAAAAATATAATCAAACACTATTTGGAAAATAAATCGAAGTGCGAGAATGGTAAAACTAATAACAAAAGTCCATCTACTATACACAAAATAATAACCAAATAAAATAACATTGGAAGTTTGCAAAATGACCCTCGATCAATGACAATGACAAGCAGGAATGCCGTATTATTGTTAGGAAAGTGAAGAGGAATCCCAAAGTAGGCCCATCAAAGATATCAGCAGAAATAACCAAATAAAACAGGTAAGTCATATAACCCTCAAACTATTCGACGAGTGCTCTACCAATGCGGTTGTCATGGTCGAAGTATTAGAAAGAAACCTTACATAAGTAAAATAAATCGCCAAAAGCGGCTCTTCTTTGAAAATACCCATGAATCTAAACAAGCAGAATTTTAGAACACAGTTGTTTTATTTGAAATGTTACATTTTAGTTCAAAATACATATCAATTATAGACAAAAATATTAAGTTTTTTTTTTAACATTACTATCGATTGTTTGAAGGAAATGATCTTTAAACTAAGAGGTGCTTACTTACTTTTGTAATTCACTGTATATTTGTAGTGGCATAGCAAATGGCCAACAATTATGACAACTACAAGACGTCTGGAGTGTTCACACTACTTTTGTGTCTGAACACGACAGGGTGGCCTTACGTCAAAATGACTTGGTTGAGTAAGTCCAATGTGAACAGCGTCTAAGGCCGGTATTCACCGAGCGCTCATAACTTAAGAAGCTCATAAACGTATTCACCAAGCAATATTAGTGAAGATCTACGAGCGCTCTTAAAAGTTAGGAGTGGTCCCGACCACTCCTAACTTACGAGCGCTCTTTTCGAAAATTTGTTCGCTTGTGCGTGTGCCACGCACGCATTTGACTCGAATCCATGTGAGCAATGCCAAGTAGAAGAGTATCCATTTGCTGTCAAGACCAACATTACACAACATTTCACAGTTTGGGTATGCCTGAACAAGAGAGAGTGGCTCTCATTTTCGAACTTCGAAAAACACTTGCGAGTGGTTGGTGAATACCGCACAGAAATTTCAAGTTAAGAGCCTCGTAAAGTTAAGAGCCGTTTAGGAGCGCTCGGTGAATACGAACCTAAGAGTCTTGATTTGTTAGTTCAAACAGGGCGGTCTCTGTTGATCTGCCCGCCCTATATGCGTGTTGTCGCTGATTGAGAGGCCTACTTATTAACACTTCTGATCTTATGAAGTTGTCAATTACCTTTTCCAAAGTTTTTAGTATAAAGAATGTTAAGCTTATTGGCCTGAAAGACTTTGGATGGGTTGTGTCTTTTTTCCCTATTTCGGGAATGAAGATTACCTTAGCTGTTCTCCATAGACTTAGTATATACCCAAGAGCCAAGAGCAATGCTACTCCGAAGAATATTAATGAGATAGGGTATAAGGTATTCTTTTCCCTTCTGCCAAAGAGCTGGGAAATACCACCTGCACCTAGTGATTTGTAGGGTTGAAAGGTATTAATTGCCCAATCAATCCTCTTACCTGCGCAAATTGTCGTAGCTATTTTTCAGTCCTCTCTCTCTGGTATGAGAGGTGTTCTCTCTACCAAGTTACCATGTAGTGGTAAACTGCCTAGGAAGTCTTGTGTTATCGCTCTTGATGCCTTTAGACCGGAATTTGGCCTCAACCTGTAGGAACCAGAGATCTGGTTGAGATTTCCAGAATGTGGGAAGTTTGATGTCAGTGACTGCATTTAAGACATTACACTTAACCAGCTCCTCGTTGTCCGACTCATCATTTTTCTTGGGGCTAGTAATTTTGTTTTTAGGTGTCGGCGAGTGGGTTAAGCTCATATTTATTCTTTAGTCTTTACTGCTCGTAATTGATCTTTGTTTTTTTTTTGATTTTTTTGTCTGACGATCACGTCGGGGTCACCAAATTGTAGTACAAGAAATTAAAATGCCAGACACAATTATCATTAAACGATTTATTACGGAGATTCTTTTGGCTCCTACCAACTCAAGCGACAGATTTTAACTTAAACTTAAGAATAACGGATTAAAAAGAAGGAACAATCAAATGTAAAAAAAGTAAAGATACAAAAAGAGTAAAATGAATAGATAGTTAACTGGAGAGATATAAAATGCTTTTTGTTACAGCTGTTCGTAAAATAGAGGCGCTGTTGTCGGAACAATGTCGCCACAATGTGTTGTCGAAGGCTCCCTCTATGTGTAAGAAAGCAGCTAATGCAGTTTTCTTTAAATCTAAGAGTCTTGATTTGTTAGTTCAAACAGGGCGGTCTCTGTTGATCTGCCCGCCCTATATGCGTGTTGTCGCTGATTGAGAGGCCTACTTATTAACACTTCTGATCTTATGAAGTTGTCAATTACCTTTTCCAAAGTTTTTAGTATAAAGAATGTTAAGCTTATTGGCCTGAAAGACTTTGGATGGGTTGTGTCTTTTTTCCCTATTTTGGGAATGAAGATTACCTTAGCTATTCCCCATAGACTTAGTATATACCCAAGAGCAATGCTACTCCGAAGAATATTAATGAGATAGGGTATAAGGTATTCTTTTCCCTTCTGCAAAAGAGCTGTAGGGTTGAAAGGTATTAATTGCCCAATCAATCCTCTTACCTGCGCAAATTGTCGTAGCTATTTTTCAGTCCTCTCTGTCTGGTATGAGAAGTGTTCTCTCTACCAAGTTAACATGTAGTGGTAAACTGCCTAGGAAGTGTATGTTGAGCAGGTTGTAGCTCTGCTCTTCATTTTCAGTGAAACTCCCATCACTATACCGAAGTGCTAGTGATGTTATTGTTTTCTTTTTGCAAGAGCTTTGTGAAGTCTTGCCGCAGCAGGGGCTTTTCTTATCTCTTTATTATAATTTGTTTGTCTATCTTTGATTTGAGCAAATTATTTTTAGTTTTAATGGTTAGAATTCTTTCTTCAAGCTGCACAACACAAACTTCAATATTTTTAGTGAATTATTTCATCGAATCAAATCGTTTTTCGATTGCATTTACTGATTGTTGCATTGACTGTAACATGCCCGCCAATTCATTATTTGTAACCTCAATTTCACGATAAATGAATAGTCCCATATACACGTTGACGTATAACATACTACTTTCTTTCGTCGCGTCGCCACAAATAAAAAACTTGAGGTATTCTCTTTCTCAATCTGTGAAAGTTTTGTATCAAAAAAACGTCTGATTCTTACAAATACAAATCTAGTTTCAGACGAATCAAAAATTATGAAAATGTGTTGACACATAAATCATCAAAAAAGAACATACAAAATACATAGTCACGGTTTACATAACCGTGAAGTTAAGCCCTGTCTTTCTTTCTCTGTCAATGAAGCTCCAATGCTCTTGTTTTGCGTGCAAATTGTGTGAGTCCCACTTGCCGACCCTAACAAAGTTGCGTTCAGAGCTCATGCCCACTAGCTCTCCCCATCCTAAGCGACCCAAGCCACCTATCAACCGGAAGTTAACAAAATTTATGGTCAGATACCAGAAGTCACAATTAAAAATCCATGACGAATTGCAATAAAAACAATTAAATCACTGCATTAACAGAAAATATTTGGAGCTCTATTAACCGGAACAAATTATTTCGCTTGAATCAATGGTTTTGCCAGTCAAAGTACATAGATTCATTTTTAAGGTCACATACAAAATATTTTTATTAAAACTAAGCAAATCGTACAGGTAAAATAGGACAAGCAAACGCCCACCTCGTGCCAGATAGCTAAATGTGCAAAAATTAAAATTTTACGATATCATACGAATGCTCAAGTTGATGAGAATAACGTTTTCATGCAACTATGGCCTAATTTATGTTTTCTTCGATTTCCGCCCGCTAAACATGGTGATATGGAATACTGAAATATCTATACAATCAATTGATAACCTCGAGAAAAATGTGGTGGACGATACAAGAAAAAAAAACTTATGTTAATGAAACTTTGCTCCTAAGACCACAAGATTGGAGAGTTAAAAAATTCGTACAAACATCGATGTTTCGAGTGTGATTTTTAGAGTTAAATTAGTAATACCTTTGTATATAAGGGCTATCCGGTAATTCGTCTGCCATACTTTGGGATGTGATTCTTAGTCATATTCTAAGAAAAAAATTGTTCTACAGTAAAGTCTGAAAGTATGAATTTACGCAAAGAAAGTTTAAAAATCGTTTTATTAAAGTAATTTTTTATATAACAAATTTCTTTCAAATTTTTCTAGAACAAAATTTGGGATGCCAACTTTAAGTGTTTATGAATATAGATTTTAGGAAATAATTTCAAAAAATAATCGGTCACACGTTTTCAAGATATTGATTTTTCAAAAAATAAATTGGAATTTATTTTTTTCAAAAAAACAAAACAAATACTTTTTTTCGAATATTTTTATATACAATATTATTTAAAACTTAAGGGGGCTCCTGGTGAAAATTTTTGGTTAAAATCGTTAGAGCCGTTAATGAGAAAATCGAAAATAAAAAAAAACGGTTCTATGGCAGGTATCTACCATTAATAACATTTCCACCCATTTTTTTTTTACCAAAATATAGTCCATATCCATAATATCACAACTTTTTTTTTGTCAAAATCGTTGGAGCCGTTTTCGAGATAAATAAGATTTTGCATTGCGGGTCTATGGGTACCGTTAGTTTTAGAGCAAAAAAAAATTTTAAATTTCCCCTCTAGGGTATCACCGAAGACCCTTAAGTACCAAGTTTGAAGAAAATACCTACAGTAGTTTAGGCTGTAGTACAGACATACAGACATACAGACGGACAGACGGAATTGTCGGACCCACTTTATTCGTCTTCGCTATCATCGTAATGTCAACTTTGAT